>CM060984.1:179420850-182408350 GCA_030765065.1 Deroplatys truncata
TTACAAATGCTTATTATTTAGCTACTTCTCGTTAATCAGATTGCCGGCCCTCGTAGCCAACCTGAGGATCGCGAGTTCCAGTCCCGCCAGGGGGCATGGTTGTTTGTGTGTGTGTGTGTTGTGTAATTGCAGTAATGAGCGGTAACGAATACGTAAAACACAGTAATCATAAACTGGGTAAACAAGGGAACTTTTAAAAATAAAATCAGACAAATTCTCGATTCACATTTACATATTTCGTTATACCATACAGTAGGTAAAGCCATAATCAGATTTTTAAAGATGGCTTTGAGATCCCATACTCTTTGCTTGGCCACGAGAAAAAAAATCTGATGTGTTACATTCACTGCTTTCTCTAACCTCTAAAGTTATTAGTGTGAATACAAGGTAGTGGGTATTATTCTTACAAAATGGAATTAACTGTTCTTCCACACAAGCCGTGTGTTGGACAAGGTTGGAAAGGTAGAATCAGATGACTGAAAAATTCAATGCCATATCCGGGATTTGAACCCTGGATCTCCCGGTTTCTGTCCGGTTGATCTAACCTCTAACGTACCATGGCAACATGCCGGCACGATATTAACATTCTCCAACTGATTCGCATTTTTCCCGTTAAACCACAAGATCTCAAGGTGTATTGAGATGACATACCCCAATGGCGACTTACAATGGTGTTACTACTTTAAGTCCCGGGCTTCATAGTTTCAACCACTATTACGTCAATTCATGGAATTCTTCTTCCACACAAGCCGTGTGTTATACAAGGTTGGAAAGGCAGAATCAGACGACTGAAAAATTCAATGCCAGAGCGGGGGTTTGAATCACGGATCTCCCGGTCTCCGTCCGGATTCTGTAACCACTAAGCTACCATGGTAACATTATATTCTCCAACTGATTCGCATTTTTCCCGGTAAAACACAAGGAGATATCAAATTGTATTGAGATGACAACGTTAAATCCCGGCTAAGGCATTGAATTTCAGTCGTTTGGTTCTACCTTTCGCTTCTTACGAAAGTTTATTTTTCTATCTACTTAATTTTAATACAGATAAATCTTTGCAGAAAAAGCTACATTACACAATTCGTTAGGATACAAGAACAGTGATAGTCAAAAGTTTAAAAAATCTGATGTGTTACGCTCACATGACTTTCTCTACGCTTGTACGAACTATTTTTACAAACGCTTATTCTCCATATGCTTCATGTTAATCGAGATATAGAGATGTTAATCTTAATGCTAATTTTCTTGTAGATGCAAGGGGAATATTGTAGGTTATAAGCGATAGTCAAATCTTTTAACCGCTGGTTGCTATGTGGCGCATTCCATTCTCTTTGCATGTCCAGGACATAAAAAAGTGAATAACGAATTTGAGAAAAAGTACAAGTATTGGAAAATTCAAGGGAATAACTAGCAATATCTCTAAAATGGTTTACTCAACAAAAAAATGTATATGACATAAATTGTGTATTTTAACGCGATCTACATTTTTTGTGTAGTAAAATTTTGTCTATCTCTTATGGTTTACCAGTTATGCAAAAGTCGTTCACAATGAAGAATACTTTTGGGGACATTTCCAGAAAATTCCAGATATACATTTCATTTGTTATGACAATATCTTAAACATATGATATTTTAATCAAAATCGTTAGAGCCATTTTTGAGAAAAATAAAATTTTCGAAAAATATTCCATGTAAAGGGTAATCTGGGGTGGGGGGATTTTCTTGAAAACCTTCTTGTCGCATCTTTGGAAGATACTGAACCTAAATACCAAGTTTGGTATTTATCCGACTGTTCGTTTCTGAGTTATGTTGTTCACAGGCACACAGACACACACAGACAGAGACACACAGACGCACGCACGGACATGTTTCTAAAAATGTTTTTTTTTTGTATTCAGGGGGTCTCAAAACATATATTTCCTGTGAAATCTCGGTATCGAATTTTTGGGTGGAATACAATACTTCCCCTCCTTACTATACGTAGTAGAGAAAGTAAAAACTGAACGCTACATGCTGCCCTTAAAATGTCATACTATTTCCATGCAATTGGGGCTGGGCGGTGAATGTGCAATTTGAAGAGGTTTCTTCTCTGGCGTCGATCGGCCAGCCCAGTCGGGGCCAGCCTCCGAAGTGCGCCCCCACCAGGGGGATTGTCGGGGTTAGAGGCTCCTGGATAGAGTTGGGCGGCGCCGGATGCGTTCTATTTGGTAACGTTAAGGGATACTTGTGCACGTGGTCATCCGGATATGGTCGCCCCTCGGGCCTCTCCCCTAGTCCCTTTCTCTTAGGGGTCACTTTAGAAACAAAAAGGGCCGTTACTCTGCCCGGTTTCTGGCTCCCTGTGTTATACCAGGTGTCCCAACCGCGCCGTATTTGGCGTGCGCAGATAACCCTTCATGTATTACAAGAGTTGCAGAACATAACAGATCAATTCCAAGAAAACACAGGTCAATGGGGATCTAGCGCATTAGCGCCCTAAAAACCCACCATCACAACCACCACCACTATACCAGCGATTCTCAGAAACTCCATATGGATACACGATTAAAACATCGTATAAACCAACAGGGGAAACATTTTGAACACCTATTCAATGAGCGAAGTCAATATAACGGTACCGTTAGATAATAACAATAGCATTTATAATACCAAGCGATAAAATGGTAGTGAAACACTGCGTGCTCTCATGTTTGTTGCTTATAGTCCGTAATGTTAGACAATAACAGCGTAAACACAATTTAAAAAATCTTATGTGTTTTAATCACATGACTTTCTCTACTCTTGTACAAACTATTTTTACAAACGCTTATTCTCCAATGCTTCATGTTAATCGAGATGTTAATCTTATTGCTAATTTTCTTGTCGATACAAGGGGAATATGGTAGGTTATAAGCGATAGTCAAATCTTTTAACCGCTGGTTGCTATGTGGCGCATTCCATTCTCTTTGCACGCCCAGGACATAAAAAAAAGGAATAACGAATTTGAGAAAAAGTAAAAGAATTGTAAAATTTAAGGGAATAACAAGCAATATCTCGAAAATGGTTCACTCAACAAAAAAAATGTATATGACATAAATTGTGTATTTTAACGCGATCTACATTTTTTTGTGAAGTAAAAGTTTGTCTATCTCTTATGGTTTACCAGTTATGCAAAAGTCGTTCACAATGAAGAATACTTTTGGAGACATTCCCAGAAAATTTGAGATATACATTTCATTTGTCATGAAAATATCTTAAACATATGATATTTTAATCAAAATTGTTAGTCATTTTTGAGAAAATTAAACGCACGCACACACTTACATGTTTCCAAAAATGATTTTTTTGATTCAGGGGGCTTCAAAACATATATTTCCGGTGAAATCTCTGTATCGAACTTTTGGGTGGAATGCAATACTTCCCCTACTTACTATACGTAGTAGAGAAGGTAAACATATATCTATTGGTAGCTATGTCAAATAGACATTTTAATTATTTGTCAGTCTAAAAAGTGAGTTTATCCTTAGAAAATGAAGCCTGGGCAACTGAAGTGGAAAATATTCTTAGACGTTTTTGGTCTATTTTTGCCACGGACAGTACACTCAGTTATCTAACATCCGGACTGTACAGTCTATTGCAAGTGCAGTATAGTGTTCTTGGTGAGTGCCTCTCAATGACCGCGATCTACCACCTCCTTGCTGATAAGCAAGAGGAGTAGAACAAAGATTGGCTGCCCCTGTAGCTCAGTCGTTTCAGCACCTGCTTGCTGTGCGAGGGGTCCCGGGTTCGAATCCCGGCTGGTGTGGGAATTTTTCTCTAGCCAAGATTATTCCCTATCCTCTCCAGGGTCTGGAAGTATGAATGTGTGTGACCTAATAATTAAAGCCCAAAGTTTACTAGAAACCCAAAGACAAGTGAATACACATTAACTCCATTGCCTACAGGTAATAATATGTTCCACAGGAAAGGCCGCCGGTAATAAGCAGTTAACAGCGGGGTATAAATGGAATTTAAAAAAAAAATTAAAAACCGATTCGCTCACGCTAATTCACACTTTCCCACTGAGTTGTGTTTGCTTGGAATTGCCCCGTTGAGTTCTATAACTCTTTTATCGCACGAAAGATATCTACACACTTAAAATAGGCGCGGTTTGGCCTCCTGCTTTGTACCTTTACCTTATGCTTGACATGCATCTTCTCGGGGTTAAAGAAAATCCCGGAAAAAACCCTAACCGGGTAAATCACCCTAACCGAGATTCGAACTGGGGACCTCTTGAATGTAAGACAGACACAGGCACACTACAGAGGTGGGCTGCATGATTCGTCTTGTTTTTTGATGAATGGTTTGAGTCACAGTTCTCTTGTTACTTCTTTGTCATTAAAATGGCACTATCAGTCTGTCGACTCCAAGAGTCCAAAATAAGCAATCAGACGAGCCGTGTCTATTCTGTGCCCTTAACGTATTAGCGCAATACTAGAATGTACAATACTAGAATGTACGATATTTCGCGAGGCGAAAAAGCTATTGAAAAACTTAGCATGTCTTTATCCACCAAAAATCTACTTATATACGAATTTAGAAAGAAATCGGGTGTGTCCAGTTGGGATTACTTCCTTTGTGAGATGTTTATCTCGAAAACAAAAGTTGGGATTTCTACATCAAATTTTGTGATTCTTATTTCAAAGTCTTTTTTACTATTTTATATAATTTTTTGTTGACTGGTACATTATTAATTAAGTTTCTTTCAATTACAATTGGCATAAATCTGTGATTTGCCCCGCAAATTTCCGAACATTGACCGTAGAACACTCCTGGACGATTAAATCAAAATGTTGGTTTTTATATTCTCTGCCGCGTACATAATGGGTAGAGAATTCATTCCATTCAAAAATTCGATGCCAAGATTTTACCAGAAATGGATGTTTTGAGGCCCCTTGAATCCGAAAAATCATTTTTTTAAAAAAGTTGCTGCGTGTCTCCCTCTCTGTGAACAGCATAACTGAATAACGAAAAATCCGATGAATACCAAACTTGATATTTAGGTTCAGTATCTTCCATAGGTGCGATACGAAATTTTCAAGAAAATCACCTACCCCAAACCACCCTTTATAGGGAAATATTTTCGAAATTTCATTTCCTACAAAATGGCCCCAGCGATTTTGACTAAATTATCGTATATTAAAGACATTTACATGACTAATAAAATATATATCCTGAATTTTCTAGGACTAGCCTGTGAAGTCCACTTCATTCGGAAGTAATTTTGTATAATCTTGTATAACTGGTAAACATTAAGCGATAGAGAAATACGTACTCTACAAAAAAGCAGACTCTTTAGAATACACAGTTTATTTCAAGTAAACATTTTCGTAGCAGCAGCCATTTCCAAGATATCTGCTATTAATGATTCGATTTATTCAATATATTGTAATTTTTAAGTGGAGTTTCAGTTGTTTCTCTCGACTGTATGGAAACAGTGGAATTTTAAAGCAGCGTATTACGTCTAGTTCATAAACATTTGACTATCGCTGTTCTCTATGTGTCTACAACGAAATGTGTGGTATAGCTATTTCTGCAAAGGTTGTCGCAGTACTCAATGGCTAGTGTTATCTTATTTGTTGCGCGCCTCTTGTTTTATTATTTTAAATTTGGGGTTCTTTGTCCTCCGGCTAGCTATTATAACCCAGTCGAACACATGTCTCTAAGCAGGGTGTGTAAACGGAAAGGAGTTGTTGCTAAAATATAACACTGATGAAAAAAGTTTGTTTCTACACTTTTATTGCCGTCACGACTAATTAATAATTCACTTACTTAATCTTTATACACGCCTGACTGAAACTGTGATATTTCCGAATGTAACTACAGTCGTATTCGTTGCCGCGCACCAATTATTTCGCGTACTTTACATTTTTGTAGCTAACTCTGCGACATGCATCTCGTGAGAGATTCTTCCAAACTGTGTAACGTGCACCTCGTGAGAGATTCTTCCGAACTGTGCGAAACTTGCTTATGGTTCTAGAATATATACTGCTTCACCTCGAATTGCCTAAACATTATAATATAGCTCCTATTGGTTACCAAAATGCGCTCACTTTAGCCTCTGGTTTGGTCAGCCAATCACTACTACTAACATATATACTCTAGGGAAGATAGTCCCTCCATTTCTAAAAAAGGGCGCGCTACCCTAACGTCATTTGTTTGTCTCTTCTTAGTGATAAACAACTCACCCCCTCGGTTTATTGTTACCCACTTCTATTATCAGTTTCAGTGAGGCCGTGTAAACTTATTTCCTAACAATACTTATAGCTAACAAACGTCTAAAATCCTGTACATACAATAATACAATCACTCTGGCATTCACAGCAGGTTATGATATAAAATATTGCCTCAAGGTTTATCTCGTTTAAAATGAAGTAGATAGAAAATATTTCGTAAAAATAATTTGTATACCCACTAATAAACTATCGAGGGTAGAGAAAGTTATATGAGTGTAACACATCAGAACTTTTTAACAAAGCCTAACGTCAAAAATATGCATAGCTTTTACGTATAACTGTTTCATAATAACAAGTCACCGACAGAATATTAGACCCAAGCAGGAAACATTTTTAGTTTGAGCCATAAATTGAACGCTAAGTTCTGATCAAAAGAGTGCTACCCTTAGGCCAAGTAGAAAGGTAATCACTGATCACAACCGACAACTTCATTAGACAGTGTAATCACGTTTATGCCCGAAGGATGTGGATGAAGTGCAGAAAACGAGTAATTATTTAGCAAGCCTGTTAGCCCACGTAATCACAGTGCGGACGTTAATGATTCAATAATCTTGTCCTGCTTTATACACTTACGAGGCTTCCTTCAAATTGCAATGCACTCCGGGAGGGAGAATTGGGATGGGAGTGTTGCAGCGCCGGGTGACCTTGGCATGTTGGAGTTTTCCCTGAAATTTAAATGAAAGTGGAACAAAATCGGTAATTTTCTGCAACATCTGCTTTCCATAGCAACTCAACGGTCATTATCTTAACGAGCACCTTTGAATGTACATAATGACAGTGGCGTTTATTATCCTGGGTTTGGCTCCTCGCGTGGTTATTTGAATTTCGCTCTGGTTTCACACCTTCTCTTGCATTTTTGAACCAAGCTGATCATATCATTTAATAGCTAGTATCTCGTTTCATATGTCTTGTCCGTATAAAGTTGCTTAATTGATTGCAAAAACATTTTCTCGCAGTTCTCATGGCTCGTGTTATCTTATTTAGTGCGCGCCTCTTGTTTTATTTTAAATTTGGGTTCATTGTCCTCCGTTTAGCTATTATAACTCAGTCGAGCAAGTATCTCTAAGCAGGGCGTGAAAACGGAAAGGATTTGTTGCTAAAAGATAACACTGATAAAAAAATTGTTTCCACACTTTTATTACCGTCATACTTAATTAATAATTCACATATTTAATCTTTATACACGCCTGACTGAAACTGTGATATTTCTGAATGTAACTACAGTCGTTTTAGTTGCCGCGCACCAATTACTTCGCGTACTTTACATTTTTGTAACTAACTCTGAGACGTACACCTCGTGAGAGATTCTTCAGAACTGTGCGAAACTTGCTTATGGCTCGAGAATATATACTCTTTCACCTCGAATTGCCTAAACATTATAATAGAGCTGCTATTGGTTACCAAATCACGCCCAATTTAGCGTCTGTTTTAGTCAGCCAATCACTACTACTAACATATATACTCTAGGGAAGATATTCCTTTTAAAAAAGGCACGCTACCCTGACGTTATTTGTTCATCTCTTCTCAGTGATAAACAACTCACCCCCTCGGTTTATTGATACCCACTTCTATTGTCAGTTTCAGTGAGGCCGTGTAAACTTATTTCCTAACAATACTTATGGCTAACAAACATCTACAATCCTGTACATACAATAATATTAATTTACACTACAATCACTGTGGCATTCTTAACATGTTATGATATAAAATATTCCCTCAATTTTAAACGCATAAAATCAGTTTAGTTAATACGCACTACATAACGCTTTTCATTAGTTCAATTTACACCCTGCCTTTAACAGGCGTTATCGCCTTTCCTTTGGAGCTTATTGCCTATTGACAATGGTATTAACTCATATTCTCTTGTCGTTGGGTTTCTTGCACCTTTTAGTTTTTAATTATTAGATCACGCAAGCATTCACACTCCCATTCATACTTCCAGATTCTGGGGAAAATGGGAATAACCTTCACTAGAGCTAAATTCCCACCTCCCAGCCAGGAATCGAACCCTGGACCCCTCGCACAGCAGGCAGGTTCCCTACCAACTCAGCTACGAAGCCAACCGATGTGGTGCCGGGATCGCTTCCTGGTCACCGCCCACTCTGACCCTGTGTTTTTTTCGGGGGTTTTCCCGGATCGTCAAGCCAATGTTGGAGTCCTTTCTTTCAGCCCCGAATTTGCTGTCCCTCCATTTCATTCCATTCATCATTTTACTCAACCTTCACCCTTTAGGTCTGTTTAATGGTTCCAAGGGTCGGCGATGGTATTTCGGTGCGGCGTGGCAGAGAAAAATGATGCTTTCTGTGGAAATTTTCTTCGACCCTCGACTTTCAGCTGGTTACCGGGGCTAAATGGACCGCCCCTTCGGAGTCTTTGTGTGGGCGGAGTCCCCCTTGCCTTTCCGAATGCCAGGACGTCTCAATCTGGAAATTGTCCTTGCTGTGCCGTCACTCCTGGTTCCGCCCGCCCGGTGTCTCTTCTCACTTACCCCTCTCCCTCCCGGGGGCGCCCTCTTGTAGCGTATTAATACAATATCCTTACTGGAGCAGTGCCGAGTCCCCTCCAATAATCGTGAGGGAGGGGAGGAATCACATAGGTTTTTTTTCAGGAAAGCTCAAACACAAAATCTGATAGGCTGCATTCGCATGACTTTCTGTACTGAATCTTCCACAAAATATTCTTAAAAATGTTTATTCTTCTATCTACTTCTTGTTAATCGAGATAGCTTTCATTATGCTTAACTCAGATTATCATTTAAATTCATTGTTATAAAAAGAATAGAGTAGACTAAAGCGAGTCATTTATTACTTTCTCTACTACGTACAGTAAGTAGGGGAAGTATTGCATTCCACCCAAAAATTCCTTACCGAGATTTCACCGGAAATACATGTTTTGAGACCTCCTGAATCCAAAAAAAGCATTTTTGGAAACATGTCCGTGTGTGTGTCTGTGTGTGTGTGTGTGTGTGTGTGTGTCTGTGTGTGTGTGTCTGTGAACAGCATAACTCAAAAACGAACAGTCGGATAAACACCAAACTTGGTATTTAGGTTCAGTATCTTCCAGAGATGCGACACGAAGGTTTTCAAGAAAATCCCCCCACCACAGACTACCCTTTACATGGAAGATTTTTCGAAAATTTTAATTTTCTCAAAAATGGCTCTAACGATTTTGATTAAAATATCATATGTTTAAGATAATGTCATGAGAAATGAAATGTATATCTCGAATTTTCTGGGAATGTCTCCAAAAGTATTCTTCATTGTGAACGACTTTTGCATAATTGGTAAACCATAAGAGATAGACAAAATTTTACTACACAAAAAAGGTAGATCGCATTAAAATACACAACTTATGTCATATACATTTCTTTTGTTGAGTGAACCGTTTTCGAGATATTGCTTGTTATTTCCTTAAATTTTCCAATACTTATACTTCTTCCCAAATTCGTTATTCATTTTTTTATGTCCTGGACATGCAAAGAGAATGGAATTCGCCACATAGCAACCAGCGTTAAAATATTTGACTATCGCTTAAAAGCTACCATGTTTCCCTTGCATCTACAAGAAAATTACCAATAAGGTTGACATCTCGATATCTCGATTAACATGAAGCATATGGAGAATAGGCGTTTGTAAAAATAGATTGTACAAGAGTAGAGAAAGTCATGTGAGTGTAACACATCAGATTTTTTTTTAAAGCGTGTCACTATGTAATGACTTATACATTGTGTGCTCTTGTGTAGCCACAAGAAAAAACGAATAGCAACTTACCGCTTACGAAAAGAATAAGCATTCGAAAATTAAAACAAATAAATATCTCTATAGCGGTTAACCCACAGATTAAAAATTGGTTTGTTCAATACTTTGTCATTCTTTTCAAGTCCTTTCGATATTCAGTTGTTTATCGCGATTGCATGCAGAGCATGGTATTTAACGGCCAGCATATAACATCTAGCTTTTAAACATCTTACTGTCGCTATTCCCTTTGTATCTATAATTAAATGTGCAATGCAGGTGTTTCCGGAAATATTTATCTCAATTAAAATGAAAATAAACTTTCGAAAGAATAATTTGTACAACCACTAATAAACGAGAGAGCGTACAGAATGTCGTGTGAATGTATCACGTCAGATTTTTAAAATTCAATGTTCTAAACAGCAGCTTTCTCTTTTAGACATGTTGTGTGTTACTCAATTATTTAGGCTCAATACGGGCCCTAAATATACTCTCATAATCCATTTTAATGTCGCAAAACGTACTACTGTGAATTGTTGTTATGTTTTGTAAATAAAATTATGTACGCAACTTATGGAACGCGGAATTTTTTACACTAGTGGAATTTACATCACTCCCAAACTCGTAAAAGAATCCCATTTCGACCATAAGTTGCGTAAATAACTCTATTTAGACTTCCCTTTGCGGTATACTCTTGGTGGGAGAGCATAACTCGCAGTATGTCCGATATATTAATATATGAATTAATATATGAACTATGGTGATACTGATAATTATCTTGTGTTTTAGTTGTTACTCTTAAATTGTTATTCTTATTTCTTGCCACGGCTGCTGTTATTTAGGTTTTTGGTAGAGCTTGTATAACTTTGCAGGGTGTGATACGGGAAGGAAGGTAATAAGTAACAACTCTAACAATAGATTAAGTAAATGAAGAACACTATGCTTTAATGGCACACGCATTTACTGTCTTAGTAATAATCTACACAGTTCTTAAGTTAATTGGAGCTGTAGAACGGTCGAGCCCTACCACGTTCGGGCGTCAAACTTGCGGTCGCTGAGCAATCAAGTATTTTATACGTGCTCTAGAAATAATTGTAGTATTTATCACACGTTCCTATGGACTTTTAAATTGATAACACTTCAACGTTCCCCTACATTATAAGAAGTAACTAATAACGCCTGCTTCTGAGAGCTTACATGTTTGTTATTCACATCGCATCACTTTTTACTCAACCGCTCTGGCTGATGGGGTCGCTACAACTAGCATTTCTGTACTTAAAGATTTTAAAACATATTCTTCCTTAAAATTTCATTGTCTGTCTTCGTTCAGCTTGGAACCTTCCAGAAGACTTACCCGGCTATTGTTCGACGTTTGCAAACATGCGGCCTCTCAAAAATATGTTGTGTTCGCTTGTCGTCATTTCTATTTCACAAAGACTCAAGGTCTGGCTTTTATGACTTTCCCGTACAATTCCTTTTTGCGTGGGCCCTAATTCTAACACAAAGATATGTTTGTCGGCTTTTAACAAGGGTTCCACAGCTCCAGCTACACTTGCACATACATAAAACTTATGCCTTAACTTCCATTTATAACCAGTATTTTGATTATTAATATTATTTTACATTATAATTTACATTAATATACATGACATATATAACCATAGTTATTGTCTCACCTTAATCGCTCCATATTTTAGTTACAGTGCGACAAGTTAGGAAAACCTTTTTCTGCTTAAACAAGTGTTCACAGACTAAAATGGTATTAAAATTTTCATTCGTATTTTTCAAAGCATCACCTCCAAAGATCTTGTACACACTCCTACCTGGTATCTTTAACGCTTTCGTTAATAAACAGAAAACGTCAGCTACATACATAAGCATTAATCAAAATTTGTATTATTTCAATGTGAGCACATTAAGCATTATACACTATGTGATCAAAAGTATCCGGACAGCCCCACAAACTTACGTTTTTCATCTTAGGTGCATTGTACTGCCACCTTGCCTGGTACTCATTATCCGCGACCTCAGTAGTCATTAGACATCGTGAAACAGCAGAATGGGGCGATCCGTGGAACTCACGAACTTCGAACGTGTTCAGGTGATTGGATGTCACTTGTGTCAGAAGTCTGTAGGCGAGATTTCTACACTCCTAAACATCCCTAGGTCCACTGTTTCTGATATGATAGTGAAGTGGAAACGTGAAGGGACATATACAGCACAAAAGCATACAGGCCATCTCGTCTGTTGACTGACAGAGACCGCCGACATTTGAAGAGGGTTGTAAAGAGTAATAGGCAGACGTCTATCCAGACCATCACACAGGAATTCCAAACTGCATCAGGATCCACTCCAAGTACTATGGCAGTTAGGCGTGAGGTGAGAAACCTTGGATTCCATGGTCGAGTGGCTGCTCATAAGCCACACATCACGCAGGAAAATGCCAAACACGCCTCGCTTGGTGTAAGCAGAGGCAACATTACACGATTGAAAATTGGCAAAACGTTGTGTGGAGTGACGAATCATTGTACACAATGTGGCGATCCGATGGCAGGGTATGGGTATGGCGAATGCCCGATGAACGTCATCTGCCAGCGTGTGTAGTGAAAAAAGTGAAATTCGGAGGTCGTGGTGTTATGGTGTGGTCGTATTTTTTCTGAAGGGGGCTTGCACCCCTTATTGTTTTGCGTGGCACCATCACAGCGGAGACCTACATTGATATTTTAAGCACCTTGTTGTTTTCCACTGTTGAAGAGCAATTCGGGGATGGTGATTGCATCTTTCAACACGATCGAGCACCTGTTCATACTGCACGGGCTGCGGCGGAGTGGCTACACGACAAGAACATCCCTATAATGGACTGGCCAGCACAGAGTCCTGACTTGAACGCTACAAAACACCTTTGGGATGTTTTGGAAAGCCGACTTCGTGCCAGGCCTCACCGACCTACATCGATACCTCTTCTCAGTTCCGCACTCCGTGGAATGAAGAATGGGCTGTCATTCCCCAAGAAACCTTCCAGCATACGATTGAAAGTATGCCTGCGAGAGTGAACGCTGTCATCAAGGCTAAAGGTGGACCAACACCATATTGATTTCCATCATTACCGATGGAGGGCGCCACAAACTTGTACGTCATCTTCAGCCATGTGTCCGGATACTTTTGATCACGTAGTGTGACGTCTTAAAGTAAACTGCAGCAGAGAATGTAATTTATTTATACTTGTCGTGTTCTAGAATAAAGTGTCAGGCAAGAGCGCGACAATGCTACTTATTTACCGTAAAAGCTAAACTATTGAGTGTTGTTTGTTCATTTTTTCTTGCAAGTTTCTAAACGATATATTGGTTTCCTCAATTTGATAATAAGTATAAGATACTTTGAGTTTCAAACCCTTATTCTATGAATAATAAATAAAAAACTTGTTTTTGTTTTGTTATTTAATGCATAGGTACCTTGCATTTTAATACATACGCATTTCCCAGCTTTTCTAAACTAAGGTTCGCATTACGTAACTACGTTACGTCAGAGTACCTCTCCACGGCCCTTCCTCCTGGATGTGACACGCGGCTCGCCCATACCTGTACTATAAGGTACAATACATTCATAGCTCTTAAAGTATTAAAAGAAGTTGTAAGTGTGCACTCCCAATCTGCGAATTATTTCATTTTTACTCAACGCAGAATCATCTAGTTTAACACACTTCCAGGAGTTCTATAGCTCCTTCCGGACCGAAGAGTCCAGACATGCATTACATCATGAATCTAAAATTAAAGTGAGTTTTATTTATGGACGCTCTTTAACCACGGTGATTATGACTCGGTTGAAACTTCAGTAACAAAATGGGCTGTCGACTAAAATAAGTACACAAAATCAATTTAGTTCCTTGTAAACAGTTCATAGCCAAATTTGTCATTTAGTACTCAGAAGCACCACATAGTAGTGAAATAAATTCTCTCTATGATCTATAATTTTTATTTTATTAATAATTGTTATTAATTTTATTAATAATTTTTAAAGCAGTGCATAGTAGTTCATTATTTCAGCCTCCTTTGTCTTTTGAGGCAGTGTTTTAACACTAAAATGATTTCAGTCTACTTATATAATATGTAAATTCAATAACAACCCGCCTTGAAGCAATATGTGTATGTAATAATTTGTAAAATGTATGTGACAGTCATTGCGTATGCTTGTATTATTGTATCCATGTGTAATAATGTTATGTGAATATATTACGTAATTTAATAGCGTAGGAGCTGTGAGAATAATAGGTTAAAAGTTGCTAACAATGAGGTAACCTTGAGGCAATAATGAATTTGAAAGCTTAACAATACTACTTGCGATTCTTGGAAGCAATAATGCAATTTTAGTGACAGTTAGCCAATCAAAAATCAGAAAAATCTTTAATTAAATGAAGGTATTCTATTGGATTAGGAATAGCCAATTAGAGACTTTAAATACAGAAATTTACAAGTTTAGGCGGTTGAAATCATAGCCAATCAGAGACTTGAAATACAGAAATTTACAAGTTTAGGCGGTTGAAATCAATTCAGTTGCCTGTAGACAGTGTTTGTAACCAGATGCGAGATGCGTCCTCGAGAGATTTAATACGTATTCGTGTGAGACGAAAAATAAGTTAACGTGTTAAAAAGTACAAGTAATTAATAAAAGAATCTCACAGCTCTATATCAGTGAAGTGTTATTTAAATCGTGTCAAGCATTAATAAAAAGGAGTGAAGTAAAATTATAATCTGTGTAAGCCTACATTCTTAAGTCGCACCACAACCCTGCCAAGACGTCCATGTCTCTAAATACTGACGCAGCCGAGGCAAACATAAATACATAATATTTAAAGAAACAGTCAAAATTACAAAGTTAATATTTTTAAACTTGGGGCGAAGGCTATCGGAAAGCGGGTACTATACGTGAGGTTGCAACGAATTTCAAGTTCGGTTCCCCAACAGTTGAAATATAATACAACTCCTTCAATACGACCTACTTCAAATTGATGCCCAAAGCGTGTTGCAAACAAGTTACAATACAAACCATCTTCTCACTTTTCAGTATCCTATTTTCTCTTGATTGACATAAAAATTATTTATAACTCCCTATAATTCTATGTAAGTTAGAAATCAAAAACTTTGCTTTCCTTCAACATTATAAATGAGCTGATGGCAAACCCATCAGGAGATTCATAACAAATGAAAACCCAATGTCCAGTCAAATGATTGACAGCCGGCTTATAACTCTCACATAAAATGATGTGATGGCTCATTAAGCTTTATTAAAAAAAACTGACTACGGTTTCTGATGATTTCCAATATTCATTATCTATAGAGGTGAATGGACGTTCAAGACTCCACGTGGCAGCATAAAGGCGATAAAACTAAGATGAACGGTACAACATGAAAATGCAAGTCTAGTCACCAACAATAAAACAAAACAGGTGGCACATAAAGCAATCTGTTTACATATGTGTATATATACCAAAACATATTTAAACAACTAAATAATTTGCAGTATTTGCATAGAAATTAAAGTGGCACTAAACAAGCAAACATTCTGTCTCTAACTGTACAAACCTTTAGAGGTCACAGGCATCCCATCAACAGTATTCGGTATTCTGGCAAATAGTTTAAAGAGTTAAGGAAAATTCTACACAATAAACCCCTCACTGCTTGACTGCCGAAAAGAAGTAAAAGTATCGGATATTGCGATCCTCTGAAACAAATATTTGAAGCTGAAGGTCGAGAATTCTTGTGTCAAATTGTCACAGTTGATGAACCATGGATTAGAGACAGCCGGGTTTAAATCATGCCCCTATTGGTATAAAGGTTCAGTTTTTCCCACGACAAAAACAATTTCGATGAGTTCAGTCAAACACCAAATAAACTATTATTTTTTTCTGTTATCATCAAGGCAGACATAGTACAATACATAACAAGTATCACAGCCTTCACTTAAAATCTGCACATGAAAGTAAACGAAAGCTAAACTGTGTTCTTCGAGGCAGGGTCGCTCTTGTTAACAAAGCTTATATGCACATCGTGAAAGTTTAATCAAAACTCTGCGCAAATAAATTTGGGAAGTATTACTTCATGCTCCCTACAACCCGAACATGTATCAACTAACTTGAAACGTATTCTGAAAATTGAAAGAATCAATGCGTGAACCACGTTTTGTTTGTGTGGAAGAGCTTTCTGTCACATTTACTAAAGTCACTTAACAGTTAATATTGTGGTTTATTGATAATTTGGGGGTTCCATTGTTATTACCAGACACATTGTTGTCCTGTATTGTTATTAGTAGACACTTTGTTGTTGACTGGGATGACGTAACTTCTGGTTGGTAATTGGTAGTTTTTCTAGCCACGAGTGGTGGGGATAGCGTCATACTTACTGAGTATTCCGTGAGGAGCGGATCGCGTGTGTAAGCCGGCCCTTGGATCGGTGAACATCTCCCCTCACACTTTCATTTTTAATAATGCAGAAACCCTCAAATGGTTGAGAATAAATTCAGGAATGTGTAAGTAGATTTGTATTATGGATTTTGCACAGTGAAACCCACAACTTTATCTTAAACTCCACACCACGGTTCGGTCTTTCGCAGCCAAGTGAGTATGCGTCTCCTCGGTGTACGTACTGGGTACTAGAAATTAATTTAAGTTTTCATGTGAACCTTTAGGGCTTTACCCAGCATGTAACAATACGGAGAGAATAATTAAAGCTCCTCAGCCTTCGCACTCAGGAATTCAGAAGCGATAAACTATATTGAGTTGTAAATGTGTATGCTAATATAAACGCATAAGTAACGCAAATAATTATGTGCATTATTTGTGAAATGACTCTTGTATATACCTATTAATGATTTGTAGGTGTTTTGTATATTGACTGCTTTCTTCGTGTACACATTGATGTTTTCTGTAGTACAAAGTTCAAATAAAAGTAACATAAGATTGGATGGCTATGATTAGCTTGTTAGTTTATCACCAATCAATTCTATTATATTAAATTTCGGTTATTAAAGAATCTTATAGCTGTATATTTTGGTATGGACGTCTACATTTTGGGATTGTGGCGTATTTTTATTTAGCAGTGTTTTCAGTATCAGATATTTTAGGACCAGGGTGTATTAAACAGGGAACATCTCAACATACAGGATATCGTTCGTGGGAAGTAGAGTACCGGCATTGTTCTCCTATGGGCCAGATTGCAAGCTACTGATAATAATCCTTAGCAAAACTTCCAGTCGTCCCTGACATCCGTCAGCGACCTCATCTGTCAACTTCAGAATGTGATAAACAGACGTGCTGAGGAAACGGAGGAGCTCCATGATGTCCGGAAGATGAGCAATCCGTGAACACCCAGCTGAGCAGTGGCCTAACTTGGGCATATCACTCACAACATGAGGTCCACGTTCTAGCATTGGTGCTCACGTCAAAACGTTTAGTGGCATCCTGATCACTAGATCAGGTGCTTGGCATTGAGTGGTCCAAAACACGAGTCTGGGGCATAGATTCTTCAGAGAGCAATGCTCTACTTAAAATTAGCCTGTATATTGCATGACAAAATATTGTCTGGACTGATTTAAAGGTGAGTGTTCATCATCATCATCATCATCATCATCAGCAGCAGCAGCAGCAGCAGCAACTACTACTAGTACTTCAAAGTGGAACAAAGATCCATTTTTATCACAGAAATAAATAATACCTTACCTTTTTTGGACTTACTTATAAAAGGAAAGGACAATAACATAAATTTTGAAATTTATAGAAAGCTTACTCATGTGTATAACTACATAAAAATAATTTCCATAACCCCACTTCACATCTTCAGACTTATTAATGTTTTCTTGGAAAAATATTATTTTACTGAACTAGAATACATTAAGAATTTGCCTATCGAAAATGGTTTTAAACCACAACTTATTAATAATTTAATTACCAAATACAAAAATAAACATAATTTACATACAACCAGCACTTTACAAGCCCTAATAAAAAGGATTTAACATACAAGACATTTACATACCATCCTGTGATGTTTAAATATTTTGAAAAATTATTCAGAAAATATAATATCCAGCTTGCATACCAGAATGTGTATAATTTGAGAAGTATGTAGAATACGCCTTTGGCAAATACAATAAATAGTTCAAAAAATCAGATATATTTCAAACTCCATGTCAAGATTGCCAACGTTCATATATTGGTAAAACAAAGAGAAATTTATGTTGGATGAACATCAAAGAAATATAAATTAAAACAAATAGATAAATTTGCAGTTGCCAACCATTTTTGAACTCTTAACCGTGAAATAATACGTGAAATAAAATTATTAAAACCTATACAGATTCCTTCACAGCTGGAAATTTGGGGAAAGATTTTCATCCACCACAACATCAAGAATATTTTGAATTTTGAAATTCCACCACCAGACTCTTTGATGCAGCTTATCCAATCAATTTGCAAGAGAGAAAATAAGTGAGTTCCCAATCTTCACCACATATGGCGGTAACTTCAAGACAACGAGATTGCAACTTATGCCAACAGAGGACAGAAAAATCACCTGTTGAGTCAATTCTTGGGGGCCAAGGGAAGTAAGCTGTAAAATAGTCGTCTTTCAGCTGAGGATGGGAGAAAGACTTCTCCCGAAAGCGTTACTTAGTAAAAATCAAGCGCGTGTAATGTGAATTAAAAATCTAATGACTCGCCATATAATATACAGATGTTCTGTTAAGTCTTCCTGCGATCTTCTAATACAACATCCAACGTCTCATATCCAAATGCTATGCAGTGTAATATTCTTTCAAGAGAGGCACCAGACGTTAAAATTTCAGGCCTGGATTTATGACTGAATTTTAAATAGTGTGAGTAATGGTGAACTTGACAAATCAACGTAATTCCAGCTACATACACGACTGCACAAAGACCTACCCTTCTTCATGAGGAACCCTTGCATGATCAATAATTTTATTTGAATATGTAGCTATTAGTTTCGAGAGAATGATAGATCTTTTTTAGATGAAACAACTGACAGTGTTGTGTATGGAATTTAAATTTACAGAATTTGTACAATTAACCAAGGAAGAATGTGGTTCTACGACTTCCCAACCCCCAAAATATGTCATGTGTTACGATCGCAAGACTTTTTCTATCCTTTCTTCAACAAACTGTTCTTATAAAAGTTTATTCTTCCATTGCTTCATGCTAATGGATAAATGGCTTTATTGCCTAATTCATTCTAGGTACAAGGGGATAAAGGGAACGCACTAGGCTTAAGGGCTAATCAAATCTTTTAATAGCATGCCGCCATGCGATGGCTTTGAAATTCCGTTCTCTTTGCAAGATCACGAGAAAAAAAATATCTGTGGCACATCCACATGACTTGCTCTGCCCTCTATCGTTTATTAGTGGTGTGGAACACAATCTTACTAAAGCTGATTTTTCTATCTACTTCATTTTAATCCAAATAAGCCTTTGGAGAAATAGCTACATTATACACATTTCGTTTTACATACAAAGAGAACAGCGATAGCTAAATGTTTAAGAACTGGACGCTATATGCTGTCCTTAAAATTCCACACTGTTTCCATGCAATCGGAGAAACACCTGAATGTTGACAGATTAAAAAATAACTAAGTAATGAACAATTGAAACCATTAATAACGCATATCTCAGAAATGCCTTATGCCACAAAAAAGATTATTTGGCATAAATTGTATATTTTAAATATATCTACAATTTTTGTGTAGTACGTTTTCGTCTATCGCTTGACGTTTAGTAGTTATACAAATTATAAAAAAAAATCAGAATGAAGAGTACTTCATGATGTATTTCCAGAAAATTCAAGATATACATTTTTTGTCATGTACATATCTTTAATATAGGCATTTTAATCAAAATCATCTTAGCATTTTTCTAAACTACAAAATTTCTAAAACATCTTCCCTGTAAAGGGTAGTATGGGGTTGGGGGATTGTCTTGAAAATGTTCTTGTCACTCTTTGGATGCTACTAAACCTAAATATAAAGTTTGAAGTTTATTCGACTTTGCTCACAGCTGCGCGCGCGCGCACACACACACACACACACACACACACACATACACACACACACGGACCTTTCTCTAATTTTTTTCAGGGGGTCTTTAAACATGTATTTGCGGTAAAATCTCAGTATCGAATTTTTGGGTAGAATGCAATAGCTTCTCTACCTACTATGTACGTGGTAGAGAAAGCAAAAAGGAATAACAACTCCCCATTTGAGAAAGTATAAGTATTTGAAAATTCAAATCAATAACAAGGAATATCTTTTGAATAGTTAACTCCACAAAGAGATTGACTTAAAGTTTGTACTTTAACTAGTTCTAAATTTTTTTCGTAACAAGGTTTTGTCTATCTTA
This sequence comes from Deroplatys truncata, assembly GCA_030765065.1. Classification (NCBI taxonomy): domain Eukaryota; kingdom Metazoa; phylum Arthropoda; class Insecta; order Mantodea; family Mantidae; genus Deroplatys; species Deroplatys truncata. The sequence goes on from CM060984.1 coordinate 179,441,238, forward strand.
CGTTTACCAGCTATGTAAAAGTCTTTCAGAGTAAAAAGGAAGGGACTGCTACCAGAGAATTAAAGATATACAATTTTATTTGTCATTAAAATAACATTCATTATTTTAATCAAAATCGTTAGAGCCATTTTTAAGAGTATCAGAAATAACGACAAGTTTTCCATGTAAAGGATAGTTTGGGATGGAGGATTTTCTTCAAGGGTTTCGAGTCGCATCCTTGGAAGTTCCTGAGCTTAAATACTAATTTAACCGACTTTCGTTTGAGTTATACTGTTCACACATACACAGCTTTGACTAAAAATAATTTTTTGGGTTCGGGGCCCTTAAAACGCGTATTTCCGGTGAAATCTCGGTAAAATAAATACAATACTTCTACAAATACAACCTTAAGTACACAATACAGAAAGTAAGACGCTACATCACATAACTCAAGGAATTCTTAGCCTAAATTTCATATATTTGATGACAGGGGTCATGTGTAATTTATGACATACTGTTTTCTCAGTACCCTGATTTAGCCCCTGCAATATTATCTCTGGGGTGTATTAAAACACAAAGTTAATCCACACACTTTATATTAATCAAATATAACATTTCCCAGAACATTTTTCAGAAGGAGCGTCTAATGCAATGCTTAACTTCGTTAGCTGCTGAGATAAACGTTTGGAAAATTCAGACAGGCTGTCTCAGCATCTAGATGGTTGCTTTATCTACTGTGCACGTGGTATAGAAGACAACAATAAAAACATAAAGTATTCGTACAACCCTTTAAAAATTCTAGCATCCAAATTAATAGAAAGATTCTTCTATTATGAATAAACTACAACTTATATACTTTGACGATTTTTTGTATTTGCATTTTATTATTATTTTTTGTTTTCACAATTGCACAAATATTTTCAACTTTTTGTATGCGATATTTTCAATTAACTTGTATTTTGAAGACAAAATTTGGTTTGTGTCATACTAAAAATGTCATGGAAGTAATATTTAAAATAAAATTCTTGAAAACTATGGTATTAACGACAAAATTAGCAAGCAATTATTTTAAAAACTATACATTTAAGGTGTTTACCTGACAAATAAAACGTATATCTTGTATTTTCTAGAAATAGCCTGTGAAGCTCAGTTCATTCATAAGGAATTTGGTATTTCAGATAATTCTTGTGGCATAACCCATTTCCGAGATATCAGTTATTATTTATTTGAAGTATTTTTAATACTTCGTAATTTTTAAAGTGCTGTCGCTTTGTTTTTGTTTCTCGCAATATCATGGAAAGAATACGGAATTTTAAAGCCTGTCCTTTCAAATAGTTTTGACTCGGTGGCCTGCATTCTGTCGTTGGGTTTCTTGCACTTTTGTTTGCTTTTTAAATCATACAGACATTCACACCGGAAATACATGTTTTGAGACCCCCTGAATCCAAAAAAAGCATTTTTTTAAACATGTCCGTGTATGTGTCTGTGAACAGCATAACTCAGAAACGAACAGTCGGATAAACACCAAACTTGATATTTAGGCCCAGGCCCACGAAGGTTTTCAAGAAAATCTCCCCACCCCAGATTACCCTTTACATGGAACATGTTTCGAAAATTTTAATTTTCTCAAAAATGGCTCTAACGATTTTGATTAAAATACCATATGTTTAAGATATTTTTATGACAAATGAAATGTATATCTCGAATTTTCTGGGAATGTCTCCAAAAGTATTCTTCATTGTGAACGACTTTTGCATAACTGGTAAACCATAAGAGATAGACAAACTTTTACTACACAAAAAATGTAGATTGCGTTAAAATACACAATTTATGTCATATACATTTTTTGTTGAGTGAACCATTTTCGAGATATTGCTTGTTATTCCGTTAAGTTTTCCAATACTTATACTTTTTCTCGAATTCGTTATTCATTCATTATCTGTTTACCCTCCACTTATGTAGGACTTACAAGCGGGTGCCTGGGGTCAGAGGCCCGTCGAGGAGCAGACACTCATGGATCAGACAGAGCATCCAGGATGGGAGATCAGCCCAATGCCTGGTATGGGATGAAGGAAGCAGATGAAACGAAATGTTGGTGAAATGGATGAAAGGAAAGATGATGATGGAGCAGTTGGTGGAATGAATGGCGGGGGAAACCGGAGAACCCGGAGAACCCGGAGAAAACCCGCCCAGACCCCGCTTCGTTCACCACAAATCCCACATACAGGTCCCTGGGATTGAACCCGGGCCGCCTCGGTGGGAGGCGAGCGGTCTAACCACTCGGCCACGGCGCCGCCGAATTCGTTATTCATTTTTATTATGTCCTGGACATGCAAAGAGAATGGAATGCTCCACATAGCAACCAGTTCTTAAAAGATTTGACTATCGCTTAAAACCTACCATATTCCCCTTGGATCTACAAGAAAATTAGCAACAAGATTAACATCTCGATATCTCGATTAACGTCAAGTATATGGAAAATAAGCGTTTGTAAAAATAGTTTGTACAAGAGTACAGAAAGTCATGTGAGTGTAACACATGAGATTTTTTTTGTTATGAATAGTTTGCAGAAGATATATGAAGTAAACAGTAGTGGTTAGAGAAACTCATGTGAATGTAACACACGAGATATTTAAGAAAGCTAAAATTGACTTTCGACCAATGTTTTAATTTTATATTCGGAACGACTGTCTTTCGTTTTTATGGTAACTTTGTATGAAATTATGAATTCGTCTTATTTGGTTATTTCCTTCCTCTCTTGATGTTTATACTTTTGCTTACAATTTAATTACGCTTCTAGGGGACCGCAAGTTAGTCACAAAACGGAATTGTAAGATCTTGCTTACAAAACAACAAAGCAAAGGGAAAGTGGTTAAACTGTGCAGCACCCTCCTTAAGAGTAATATATGTTTGAGAACCTGGTGCTTCTGCAGTACTGAAGACTTCAACGTAGAAACAAACTGTCTCGAAGTATTTTTATGTGATTGTACAGCCATAATAGTGCAGGATGAACACGTGTAGCTGAAGTGAGTAATGGCTAGAGGGCGATGACTGTCGGTCTGCTTGGATGACAGTGCACGACTGACCATCCCAATTCCATTTCTCCGAATCAACGTTACCTTTTCTTTCAACAACTTATAATTACTAGACCGTGGCTTTTCAGAAGACAGTGGCAAGGCAAGACGTGAACGATATCTTAGAAGCATGGCATGACCTTATTAAAAGAAACGTCAGACCTACTTTTCTAACATAAAGGTAAATGATGGACATGACAAAGAGGCTGATTTTTGTGCTGTACACATATTTTAATTAAACATGCCTCAACACTGGAACGCTACTTTTTGTAACGGAAGTTACAGACTATTTAATATGAAACACGCATTTAAAAGATCATGTCCGAACAAAATCTAAAATGTTAAACTAACCATTTAACGTTCATATAAGATGCGAGTATAAGAAAGCCAATGAGCAGCAATTAAAACATGTAAAACGTTACCTTGTACAAAGAGGGCCAAAAGCTACGAATCTACTAAACCAACATTCCCTGGGTAACCTCCTAAGCACACCATTTCCCTATCGGTTGTTTGATCGACCCATTCTCTTGTGTGTGGCCGTGAGGCCGGCATTCAATTTGGTAGGCTATGTCGCGGTAATCTGTTCGTGTTATCTTATTTGCTGAGCGCCTGTTATTGTTTTACTATTTTGAATTTTGGGTTCTTTGTCCTCCGGCTAGCTATTATTACTCAGTCAAGCAAATGCCTCTTGAGCAGGGCGTGTAAACGGAAAGGAATTGTTACTAAAAGATAACACTGAAAAAAGAATTTGTTTTTACACTTTTATTGCCGTCACACTTTATTAATTTCACATATTTAGTCTTGATACACGCCTGACTGAAACTGTTATATTTTCGAATGTAACTACAATCACTTATTTGCCGTGCACTATTAATTCGGTATTTCACATTTTGTAACCAACTTTACGACGCGAGAGATTCTGTATAGTTGCGTAATGTGTACATCATAAATGCTTTCTTAGAACTGCCTGACGTGTAACTCGCAAGAGAGATTTCTTAGAACTGTGCGACGTGAATGTGCGACCTCGTGAATGATTCTGTAGAACTGCGCGATACTTGCCTTTGGCTCAAGAATTTATACTCCCTCGCCCCGATATGCCTAAACATTATAATTGAGCTGCTATTGGTTAATAAATCCCGCCAACATTAGCGTTTATTTTATAAGCCAATCATAATTACTAAAACGTGTGCTCTAGGGAAAATATTCCCTCCATTTCTAAAGAAAGGCACGCTACTCTGACGTCATTTGTTTGTCTCTTCTAATTGATAAACAACTCACCCCCTCGCTTCATTGTTACCCACTCCTATTGTCAGTTTCAGTGAGGCCGTGTAAACTTATTTCCTAACAATGCTTATAGCTAACAAACATCTAAAATCATTGTCATACAATAATGTTAATTTACACCACAATCACTCTGGCATTCACAGTGTTCTGATATAAAATACTGCCTCAGCTATGACCCAAATTGGGCCGTTTTGCTGCAGATGATTAGTTTTAATAATAATAATAATAATAATAATAATAATAATAATAATAATAATAATAATAATAATAATAATAATAATAATAATAATAATAATAATAATAATAATAATAAACTGAATACATTTCGTAAATAAAGAATCGCTAAGATACATGGAAACTAAATATGGAAAAATTAAACGAGTTTTACAATTTGAATGTTTTGGTGAAATAATTCCGGAAAACGGAATCAAAACTAAAGCTAATAAAAGCAGGTGCCAAAAATGGTTAACAGCATATAACCTTACTCAAAACATCTATATTAAAAAGTGCGTGTCTAAGCATTCAAAATTAATACATTATAACTCTGTAATTAAATCAGAATGCCCGCTATAGAGCATAAATTTTAATTTTCAACAAAAAAGCAGATATTAAAAATATTGTGAAAAAGGAATGTAAAGTTTTTAGAAGAATTTTAGGTCAACAAATCATAAGTGAACAGTATAGATTCAAAGTAAAAATGAAATAAATATATGTATATTTATACATTAATACATACATTCAGAGTGATATTATAAAACGAAGGTTAAAACTTTATGGACATATTAAATAATGAACTCAAGCACTCTCACAAAATAAATGATGGAATTCTACGAAAATGGAGGTAAAGCACAAATACATACTATGAAGAGGGTTGGTGAAATAAAAATTAATTAAAAGTGACAGGAATTGCCCAATAAGATATCCTAAACATAGGTATCTTTAGAATCAAAGTGCATAAATTGCAAGTTAACCAAGAGAACAAACTGAAGAAACAAAACTAGAAGAATATGGACAGACGAGGAAAACAAAAAAGGGAACTATGGATTCAAAGGAAAGCAAAGAAACGTCTCCAAGTACTTTTCGTGGTCCTAAATGGGCTCATTCACATTAAATAATAATAGTAATATAGGTGGATGCAGACGTACCAACATACGAGCATGCTAGAGTGTGTGTGACTTGGTATCTGCACCTTGGCTCCGGAGCACACATTGAATATCTGCAAGGAAAACACTACATTTTTAGTTTCTTTCTAATTTCATCAGTTTCATTTAAAAAAACCTATCGACGGCGACATTGTAAGCCAGTTTTTCTTCTATGAACACCCTGTATAATAATTAAAACATAATTCTCTTCCTGAATAAAATATAGAACAAGACATTTATTTTCCCAAGGCTAAATTGCTAACTTCAGCAAAATAAACTTTCCTCTATGTAATATTCGTCAATTCCGTAATTTTACATATTTGTTTTAATCGCGTTAAAGGAGTAGTATCTTTGAAGGAGGAGTTGTATTGTATTGCTGAAGTTGATGAGCCAAACTTGATGTAGTTGCAACCACGTGCGATACAAAGTTTCCTGTGGCCTTCGTCCCAAGTTTACTTTCCGGTGGCCTTCGCCCCAACTTTACTTTCAACTTTGTATTCTAATGTTTCTTTAAATATTTTATATATATATATATATATATATATATATATATATGTTTGCCTCGGCTGCGTCAGAATTAATTTGTAGAAACATGTTTCTCTTAACAGGGTTGTGATACGGCTAAAGAATGTAGGCTTATTACACAAATTATAATTTTCACTTCACTCCATTTATTAATCCTTTACACAATTAAATAACACTTCACTGATATAGAGAGCTGTGAGATTATTTATTAATTACTTGCGCTTTTTAACACGTAAAATTTATAATATTTTCGCCGTAATGAATTTTTGTCTCGCACTGGATACGTATTAAACTTCTCGAGGACGCGTCTCGCGTCCAGTTAGGAACGCTGTCTTCTAGCAACTGATTTCTAACGCCTGAATTTGTAAATTTCTGTATTTCAAGCCTCCGATTGGCTATTCCTGCCCCAATAGAATACTTTTATTTAACTTAAGTTTTTTTCTGGTTGTTGATTGGCTATTTATAAACTGTTTTAAAAAATTACATTGTTGTTGTTCCAAGAATTACTAGTAGCATTATTAAACTTTCTAGTTCATTATTGCCTCAAGGTTACCTCATTGTTAGCAACTTTTGATTTATATTCTCACAGCTCCTACATTATTAAATTACCTAATACATTCACATAAGATTATTATACATGTATTCAATAATATAAACATAATACAATGACTATTACATACATTTATATGTTATTTATACACATATTGCTTTAAGGCGGGCTGTTATTATATTTCATATTATATAATTAGATTGAAGTCATTTAAGTGTTAAAAATACTGCCTCAACGTCCCGTTGTCTTGTTTAAAACCCAGATGCACATTGTGAAAGAAATATTATTTATTTTAGAAAATCTAATGTCAGTTTTGAAATGAGTTCAGAATAAAATTTAACTAATTATAGCCCTTAATTTTTCAGGCCTACGTTATATGTGGTCGATGTGAAATGAATGGAAGCCTCGTGCTGCAAATACCGAACCAGCTATAAAGTAGAAGACAACACGGAAAGAATGAGGTAAGTCCCTCACACTAAAATTTTCAGGAAAGTAATTTTAAAGTTTGAAAGCTTATAACTTAGAAACAATTGATGATACATCTCTAAAAAAAAAGTTTACCACATCTTCATGAGTTGTAAGTAAATTGAGCGTGAAAATTTTGGGTCGTAAAGCAAAATAAATGGAATTGGATTGTTGTACCATTTTTATATAGAAATAATGAGTTGATTGAATGCTGAAATAAGGGCTAGCGTGTCTTTCTCACCTTTTAGAGGTCCCGAGTTCGAATCTCAGCTGGGTTGAGTTACCCGGATAAGATTTTTCTATGGTTTTCCCATATCCTGAGAAGACAAAATATGTCGGGTAACTTTAAGTTCTATGAACTTGGAATTCATTTGAGAATCGTTTCACCCATTTCATTCATTCATCATCCAATATGGCCTACCAGGTTAAAGGACGATAAGCCTAAATAGATATTTTTCTTCTAAATCTAAGAATTTGTTTATTAAACTATATACAACTAAATATTCTTCAATTCTTTTTTAATAATGTTGGAGTACTTTTTTCACATGGAGCAGAAAGTTTTCCCCTTCCTGCATGAAAAGACACAAATACGTTAAGATATAGGGAAATTTCCTCAAATAAAGCGTATCTTATACTGGTAAGAAGAATCATGTAAATTAGCATCATCTACACATAGGTAGCATATTCATCCCATGATTGAGGTAGATTGAAATCTCTTTTAGAGTATATCTTCCATCTGCAGTAAATAAACTAAAGCGTGTACATATTTTACAATTGCAGTCTTCCCCTCGGCTCTGCACTGTATAACTTTTTGTTGACAACTTTATTTCGTCCGTAAGATGTCCTCTTTCTCGCTAGGTGTGTAGTATATTTTCCTTCTGTTTTCCACTAAAATAATTTGTCAAAAAACCTTTAGCATTATCAACAATAATATATTATATAATACGTTTGTTCATGTCAACCGCACATTTTACTTTCTCTACTACGTATAGTAAGTAGGGGATATAGATATTGCATTCATCCAAAAATTCTATGTCGAAAATTTACCAGAAATACATGTTTTGAGGCCCCCTGTATCCAAATAAAGCATTTTTGGAAACATGTCCGTGTGTAAGTACATCTGTGTCCGTGTGTCTGTCTGTGAACAGCATAAATCAAAAACGAAAAGTCGGATAAATACCAAACTTGGTTATGAGTTTAGTATCTTCCAAAAATGCGGCATAAAGGTTTTCAAGAAAATATCTCCGTCCCTATCCTACAGGGAACATTTTCGAAACGTTGATTTTCCAAAAAAAATGGCTCAAACGATTTTTATTAAAATACTATATATGAAAATATGACTAATAAAATGTATATCTTGAATTCTCCGGAAATACCCTGTAAATGTATTCTTCATTCGGAGGGAATTTTGTATAATTGTATTTATAACTTGGAATCGTGAAGCGATAGATGAAAACATACCACATAAAAAGGGTAGATCTCTTTAAAACACACAATTTACTTTAAATAAGGTTTTTTTGTGCCATAAGCCGTTTCTCAGTTTTCCGTTATTTAAACTCCCATCGATTTTCAGTTGTTTCTCGCGATTGCATAGAAACAGCTAACAGCGTCCAGTTCTTAAAATTTGACTATCACTATTGCCTTTGTATTTATAACAAAATGTGTAATGTAGCTAACTAGCTATTTTTCCAAAGATTTATTTGGATTAAATGTAGTAGATAGAAAAATAAAGTTTAAAAAGAATAGTTTGTATATCCACTAATAAAGATATAATATAGAGAAAGTCATTTGAATGTGTTACATCAGATTTTTAATATTTATTTAGACACGATATAATATAAGGAAAGAACAAACAAAGGTCTTCTAAGATGGCGTCTTATTTAGCAAAAAGTGAGAAAAACTGCAAAATATGACATTTAAATTAAACATTTGAAATGTTTGGAAATCTCAACTGCAAAAACGAAAGTACTCGCTTTTAAGGATAATAGTCTAGGTCTGTCTAAAATAATCCTAGAAAACAAACCAATAGAATAAGTATTGAAGTTCAACTTCCTTGGATGTGAGATGACGATTAACAGTAAAACAGATATAAACAACAAAATACATAAATGGAATTACATTACCGAAGTAATCAAACGAACACTAGAAACGTAAAGCTAGAAAAGAATCAATAATGAAGCTATATCAAACAATGACAATACTTATTAACTACGGCTCAGATATATAGGATCATGAACACCAAAAAAAAAGCTAAAATATAATCGCCAGAAATGAAATTCTTCAGATTAATATACAAGAATGGACAAAAAACGAAATAATGAAATAAGCCAGCAGCTAAATATTGAAGAACTTAACACTATAATAACAAAATATAGAGGAAACTGAACAACAACGTGTACAAAGAATGTCCCCAAGGAAGAAGAAACCCAAGGAGACTCAAGAAGAAATGGTTAGAACAGGAATTTGGAGCCGGAGCAGGTTGAGATAACCTATACCGTGCAGAAAAAGAAGAATGTAGTAGGATTGCTAATGATGTGGCTAGACCATTGTTGCAGATCAAACCGCATTATTAACAACAGCGCACAAAGAAAACTCACAGCCTTGACTTACCATATACTTCTTATGTTTTTGGAGGTCTTAATAATATGTGCTACTAATTGTATTTTCAACGTGTAGTTACAGACCGATAGATTACTCTTTAGAGAACACATTAAGCACAATAATTCCATTTCGCCGAAAAAGTGACTTATCTCGTTTTTCTCGTATGATCTTCGTATTTCAATTCCGCTCTCTAATTATGACTAGTTAATTTTTTCTAGATTAGTTGCCAATTAAGGTCATAACAAGCATTGTATATTTTTATTTTATTTTTTTAATTATTAGCGCAATTCTGACTTTAAGTACCAGAATTTTTTGCGTCCTAAAAACGTCTTTAATTGCCCAAAGCAACAGAGCTATTTCATATTCGCTCTTAGCTATTGCATTTAGACGAAACGCCGCTATCGTGTGCGGGACACTAAGTGTTATATTGCATGTCCTGATGATTAACAAAAAAAGTCCTTAGTTTCTCTCATCCACAGTCTGATGTAAGGTATAATGGCACGTAAGCATAACATCATAGTCTTGAAGTCGTGACCCCACGGTAGATCTTTCTTGGTTTTTCATGCAGTGCGACGGAAATTACTACCAGCAAAAACAATTTGCTAAGTAACAAAATATGTCAAGAACTATTCACAAGGAAACAAATTGCTTTCTTCAGAAAGTATATCATTCCATCCAAAACTTCGAGGACTCCTGAACGCAATTATCTATTGTCTATCAATCTGTCTCTCTTTCTGTGAACAATATCGGTCAAAATTGAAAAGTTAAGGAAAAGTAAAAATTGCCTCTCCAATCCAAACAAACTTAAGTGGAAATTATTTGCTTAATATCTTAAAAGACTTTAATTACGTTATTAAAATACCATACACTCTTATTATTATCATTATTAAGGCTGAAGTTTTAAAAATTATTCTTATTTTTGGTTTACAAGACCAATGTTTTATTATAAACAAATCTAATAAAACATAACGATAAATAAATCATAACTTAAAATAATCAATTTATTATTTCCATGATAATTCTGTTTTTTATTTCAGAAATCTTTTTTTTGTATCTTTTTTTGAACCTTTTTAGAATTATCTTATTGTTTCTAAATCATCCAATATCTATAGGATTAATTCTTTTTATTCAGAATTATTTTTTATTTAGGTTTAAAAGTTTTATTTTAAGGGTTTAAATAAGCTTATAAATGGAATCTATCTAAATATACATGTTAATGAATACGAGTAATGTAAACAAATCTTTCTAAAATTCTTTTCAAATTTTTTTTTTAAATACAAGAAATTTAAATATTTGTATTTATTTATTCCTCGAAAGTTGAGGAAAAATCCATTTCTCTTCGAGTGTACGAATCTAGGTCCACATAATGGATGTTCATTTTGGGTCACTACAGGCCAGAAAATGGTGCATTTTATTTGTCCCTTTTTCGCCGGTTGTTTGCTTATTGTCCTTTTTTAGTGTCTTAAGGGATTCTTTTCCAACTTCGCCTTCTTTCGGCAGCATTTTTACTGTTCTTTATTAATTCAAATAGGCAATAAGAATTTATACAATTAACTAACAATCTCAAACATACGACTGAGAGAGGAGGTGTTTTATTCATAAAGTATTTTGCACTCATGCTTCACCACTGCAAGCTATTATTTTTTAAGCAAAAATATTCAACTCCATTTCATAGAATAAGATTTGGTTGTTGCATGATAAAAAGTGCATTACTCTCTCATTTCAATATAAATATGTATTAATGCATATCAAGAGACCATAAATTTTACACTGAATCTATTTTTAAAAAGTTTTGAACTGCTACATTCACATTATCTTCTCTATCCTTCATCGTCTATTTTATATAGTTTTCACTAACTATTTTTACGAAAGTTTATCGTTTTATGTCGTGATCATCATCATCATCATCATCATAACATCTTCATGGCAGGCCTTGGTCTGTGCGCTCTCAAACTTCATCTTTCCATCTTCTTCTAGGGCGTCCCACATCTCTGTGACCCTTTGGCTGGTACAGTAGCACTTGGTTTCTAATCCAGAAGAGTCCATTCTTAAAATATGCTTATGCCATTATTACTTTCTCTACTACGAATAGTAAGTAGGGTAAGTATTGCATTCCACCCAAAAATTGGATACCGAGATTTCACCGCAAATACGTGTTTTGAGGCTCCCTGAATAATAAAAAGCACTTTTATAAAAAGATCCATGTATGTTTATCTGCGTGTGTTTCTGTGAACAACATAACTCTAAAACAAAAACACGAATAAAGACCAAACTTGATACTTAGGTTCAGTATCTTTCAAAGATGCAACACAAAGATTTTCAAGAAAATCCGCTCACCCCATACTAACCTTTATATGGAGCATTTTTCGAAAATTTGGATTTTCTCAAAAATGGCTCTAACAATTTTGATTAAAATATCATATATTTAAGATATTTTCATGGCAAAAGAAATGTATATCTTGAATTTTCTGGGAATGTTCACAAAAGATCTCTTCATTCTGAATGGCTTTTGCATATCTGCTAAACCGTAAGAGATAGACAAAATTTTACTACACAAAAAATGTAGATCTTGTCAAATCATACAATTTATGTCGCATACATTGTTTTTGTCGAGTGAACAATTTCCGTGTTATTTGTTTGAATTTTCCAATACTTATATAGGAAAATGAAATGCTCAACATAGCAACCATCTCTTAAAAGATTTGACTATCGCTTAAGACTGCCATATTCCCCTTGTACCTAAACCTTTGAGAAATACGTTCATTGCTCATTTCGTTGTAGGTAGGGAGGATACGGGTACAGTTAAAAAGCAAGTGGCTGATGCTGTACTTGATATTCCATAAGCTTTCCATAATATATAGATAAGCAACTGAATAGTGACAGCACTTTAAAGAAATTCTGATGTGATACATTCACATGACTTTCTCTACCCTCCATATTTATTAATGGGTATACAAACTATTCTTACTAAAGCTTATCTACCACATTTTAATCCAAATAAACCTTTGCAAAAATAGCTACACTACACATCTTTAGTTACGGATACAAATAGAACAGCGATAGTCGAATGTTTAAGAACTGGATACTATATGCCGACCTTAAATTCCATTCTGCTTCCGTGCAGTTGCGAGAAAAACTGAAAACCTATGAGACCTTAAGAGAATAACAAGATTGAGCAATTTTAACATTTAATAACGGATATTGCAGAACGGCTTATAGCACATAAAACCTTATTTTAAATAGATTATGTATTTTAAAGAGATCCATATTTTTTGTATGGTACATTTTTGTTTATCGCTTAAGGTTTACCAGTTATACAAGATTATACAAACTTTCTTCCGAATGGAGAGGACTTCATAGGCTGTTCCCAGAAAATTCAGTATATACATTTTATTTCTCATGTAAATGTCTTTATAATACTATATTTTAATCAAAATCTTTAGAACCATTTCTAAAAAATCAAAATTTTCGATAAACCTTCCGTGTAAAAGGTAGTTGGGATGGGAGGACTTTTCGTGAAAATCTTTGTGTCGCATCTTTGGAAGGTACAGAATCTAAATACCAAGTGTGGTATTTATCCGGCTTTTCTTTTTGACTTATCAGACACGTACACACACACACGGACCTGTTTCTAAAAAAAAATCTGATGTGTTACACTCACATGACTTTCTCTACTCTTGTACAATCTAATTTTACAAACGCTCATTCTCCATATGCTTCATGTTAATCGAGATATCGAGATGTCAATCTTATTGGTAATTTTCTTGTAGATGCAAGGGGAATATGGTAGGTTTTAAGCGATAGTCAAATATTTTAACGCTGGTTGCTATGTGGCGCATTCCATTCTCTTTGCATGTGCAGGACATAAAAAAAATGAATAAGAATTTGAGAAAAAGTATAAGTATTGGAAAATTTAAGGGAATAACAAGCAATATCTCGAAAATGGTTCACTCTACAAAAGAAATTTATATGACATAAATTGTGTATTTTAACGCGATCTACATTTTTTGTATGGTAAAATTTTGTCTATCTCTTATGGTTTACCAGTTATGCAAAAGTCGTTCACAATGAAGAATACTTTTGGAGACATTCCCAGAAAATTCGAGATATACATTTCATTTCTCATGACAATGTCTTAAACATATGATATTTTAATAAAAATCGTTAGAGCCATTTTTGAGAACATTAAAATTTTCGAAAAATGTTCCATGTAAAGGGTAGTCTGGGGTGGGGGGATTTTCTTGAAAACCTTCGTGTCGCATCTCTGGAAGATACTGAACCTAAATACCAAGTTTGGTGTTTATCCGACTGTTCGTTTTCGAGTTATGCTGTTCACAGACACACACACACAGACACACACACACACACACACACACAGACACACAGACACACACACGGACATGTTTCCACAAATGCTTTTTTTGGATTCAGGGGGTCTCAAAACATGTATTTCCGGTGAAATCTCGGTATCGAATTTTTGGGTGAAATGCAATACTTCCCCTACTTACTATACGTAGTAGAGAATGTGAAAATGACAAAGATATCGAAAAATCCAAACTAATAGCAATGGATATTTCAGAAAGTGCCGATGCACAATTCACCAGTTATAAATATACAAAACTCATTCCGAATGAGGAGTATTTCACAGCTCTCTCAAAATGTTCAAGATATATATTTTATTGGTCATATAAATATCTTAAATATATGGTATTTTAAACAAAATCATTACAGCCAGTTTTAACAAAATCAGAAGCTTGAAAATTTTCCATGTAAAGGATAATTTCAGGAAGAGGAATTTTCTTCAAAATATTTCTGTCGTATCTTAGAAAGAAGCTGAACTTAAATATCAAGTATGGCATTTATTCGAGTTTTCGTTTTTTTTTGTTATGCTGTTTACAGACGCACACACACAGAGGCACGGACATTTTTCTAAAAATGCTTTATTTGGATTCAGCGTGTATCTCGGTATCGAATTTTTTGGTGTAATGTAACCTCTTCTCTACCAAAGAGGATTTGGAATTTGCTAGTCGAGGTTTATATACACTCTGTGCATGAGTTCACTTGAAACAAAATAGTAAGATTAATATTCCTAAGTTCACTGCTTAAAAATGTGGGAAAAAGGTTTTTGTACAGGAAAAAATACCTCGAAAATGACCAATTCATCAAGTTATAACCTCTCTTGGATAAAACGTTCCTAATATTTTCAACATTTCGGATAAATTAGCTGGTTGAAAGGAGATTACTAACGCTGTTTCCTTCATTAAGGCGCACACTGCATAATTTCAGCATCGATAAACTTCATTAATTATTTTTAATAGTGCTCATCAACGTTCATCTAAAAATCAATTGGGAAAAGCTTTTAAATCACTTAGTCGATGATATTGACCTCATCATAGCTATCGAAATATTTTGCATAATGAAATGAAGTCATTAAACTTTCAACAGTGGCAACAAAAAATTACAAATTGATTTGTGCCCATTTCGTCTTATATGCGGCACACCCTCTTTTTTCAGGGTATTACTAATTTATACACTTCTGTCAATCATTCTGTTAATGGTTATCCACAGCAACTGTGACCTAGTTGGTACATACGTAAGAGTAATCAGTGGGTATTACATACTGCAGTTCGCTGTGCACCTGAGAAATTGCTATACTGAAGCAGGACTGTTCAGTGAAGAAACCAACACAGGGTTCTTTCAAGTTAGTTTTTATGATTCTTCAACAGCTTTTGTGGCCCTTATGCATTTTTTATCTTTTCACAAGTAGTACTTGCGTATTTAAGAAAATACCTTCTCTACCCTTTACAAATTCTCACGAACACCCCATATATGCTTCTTCTTCTTTCTCTGTTTAACCTCCTCGTATGTAGGACTTACACCCCTCAGGACTTACAGGCGGGTGCCTGGGGTCAGAGGCCCGTCAAGGAGCACACACTCATGGATCAGACAGAATATCCAGGATGGGTGATCAGCCCGATGCCTGGTATGGGATGAAGGAAGTAGATGAAACGAAATGATGGTGAAATGGATGAAAGGAAAGGTGGTGATGGAACAGTTGGTGGAGAACCCGGAGAAAACCCGCCCAGACGTCGCTTTCTCCACCACAAATCCCACATTCGGGTCCCTGGGATTGAACCCGAGCCGCCTCGGTGAGAGGCGAGCGGTGTAACCACTCGACCACGGCGCCGCCGCCCCCATATATCCAATTAATATAAAAACGCAATGTTCTTATATCCACTTTATAAGCAATTAAGAATACTATAGGACTTAGGCAAGGATGTAAGATGAGCCCATACTATTTAATTTGTTTTTAGATGATATGCTACTAGAAACTATCAAAGAGAATGTATACTCACTTACAATAAATAATAGGGAAATCCCAGAACTATTGTTTGCAGACGAGGGATCCATACCTATTGGGGGATTATCGAGAGCTCTAAACGTGTTGGGGGAGATTTTGCAGAAGTTGGGGGGTTGAAGATAAACTATAAAAAGACTAGGATTATGGTTTTCAAAAAGGGATATAAATTAAAAAGAGAAGAAAAATGGAGTATGGAAGGACAGGAAATAGCCATAGTGAGAAAAATGGAGTATTTGGGGGTTCAGTTAAGTAGTAAGGGAAGTTGGCATGATCAAAAGAAAGCAGTTTTAGCTAAGGGTAAAATTGCCATGAAGGGGATAAGAGCATGTGTATTTAAAATACCAGAAATACAAATTAAGTGGTTAGAAAGAGTATATAAGGCAAGAGTAGAAGCCAAAATGGTCTATGGGATTGAGGTTTGGGGATATGATGAAGGGTGGCAAGGAGTGGATTTAATATTTAGAAGTTTTGATCGTTTAATTTTGGGTTTACCAGCTGCATCACCGAAGGGAGTAACATTGCTGGAACTAGAGAGATCAGGAAGAAAAGGATTAATAATTTAAAGATTGAAAAAAGTTCTGGTATCGGGTTAGAGCTTTGGATGACCAGAATATTGTAAAACAATATATGATTATGCAAGAGAAATTGTCAATGCCTGGTAATTGGGCTTTATCTGTGCAAAAGATTATTGAGGAAATAGGTATGGAGAATGTATAGAGAGAGAGAATTATTAGGAGGAAGATTCTTGAAGGAAATCAGACAGGGAGTTGAGGATATCAATATACAAGATATCTTTAACAGTATTAGGGAAAAGAGAACCTTGGTTTTGCACAGACAAATTAAAACATATTGGGGCAGGGAAAACTATACTGAAGTGTGCAATAAATTCGAAAGGGAAGGGTGGACATGGTTTAGATCTGGAACAATGAAGTTAAGGGGAATGAAAGGGTGAATGGATCCACAGAAGTGTCCATTATGTGGGGAAATGGAGAATGACCTACATTTTATTTTGGATTGTAATGAGACTAAACAATGGAGAGATCAATGGGCACCAGTTGGGTGGTTGAAATTACCGAGACCAATAATTAAAATGAGAATTTGAAATCTTAAAAATACAGAAGAGATTATAAACTTGGGTATAATATTAGTAAATACTAAACAAAAACATAAGAGAGGAATTTCAAAATTATAATATTGTATATTTTGCAAGGATGCCTATCAAGTAAATTTGTATATTTAATAATTAAGTGTGTTTTACATGTAGGTAGTTAACAACCTGGTGTATAATATGTTAATTACCACAGTGTTTACTACATTTGCATCAGGTGCAACTCAAATATATATATATATATACTGTATAATAGAAAGGAAGATTCGGTATAGTTATATGTAATAGAAATAGTTTTAGAGAGTTAAAACAGTTCATGTATAATGGAAGTGAAATAAATTCAATTCAATATCCACTTTATAATAATGACTATGAACTTCCGCTTAGAAATATTTTCAAATTGGGTTTGCGGACTTGTTTATACGGAGAATGAAGAGACAGCACTCAAGTACTGCACAGTCCAGTGATAGTTCTGTCCTATGATTAAGAAGCGATATGTCTTAAAATAAAAGCCTTATCTCTTGGTTCCGTCTGGCTCCTGATTTTACTCCTTGTTTGCAGAAATGGAGAGATGTTACTCCTTGATGTGACACGTCCCACCAAACCATCACTGATGCTGTGTAGTGCCCTCTCTGGACACGGGGGGACTGATATTTTAGCTTCCTCTGAGCTCCATGCATATATTTCATCTTTTTACTTATTGTACTTCTCCTTCACTGAAAATTTCCAAAATCTGCGAAGAGGATATTTTCATGACCATTCTGAGTATGCCATTGTAAAGGCTTCTGATCTTCTTTAGGTTCGAGGTGAACAAATGTTCCACTGTCGATAAACTCTCATGTGAAGGTCTTCTCTGATAATCCCAGATATGGATTTGGTGGATAAATTAACTCTGGGGCCATTATTTTTGCTTCCGGAGTGAGTTTCGACGTATTCGTTCTCTTACTGCTTTGACCACTCCTGAAGTCCTTATGGTGCGTGGCCTGCCAGATCTTGGTAAGTCTTCAATATAGGAAGATTCAACGAATCTCTTGACAGTTCGGTAAACAAACCATGGTAGCTTGTAACCATACCATTAAATAATTTATTTTTATGTTGTACAGCTACAAACATAGAGGACAGACTTATGACTGGACTGTGTGTATTGGCAACTGCAGCAAATGATTTTAAATGTGAACCAGGTGCAGTTCTCCCTTGAAGCCGAGTCAATTATTTTTTGAATAGCCTATGCGGTTATGCTTTATCTTCTAACGTCCATTCTTATTAATAAAAATTCTTTAAATAGTATTTTTCGTAATCAAATCTCTCTCTCTTCATGACTGATCCGCCTAATTCATCGACAATGAAGCGATTTCAAAACGGGAAGCCGATCGCTACGCAAAGCGTGTAGGGTAAACTTTTTGGCCGGGAGGGAAAGTATATTTGGTTGCCATAACTAAGGACGCGTTTCTAGGCGGGAAGCTTTTCCGCAACAGCCAATGGTCTGAACACAATGCAGGAAATTTTTGCACTTTTTTCCCGTCTGTTTGAAGTGCAAGACATTGGTAGAAGTGGCGGCGCTTAGAAAGAGTCCAACTACTTTGTTTTATATCGGTATTTATCATGCGTTAAAGTTAGTTTTTCCTTAAGTACACTGGTGTTATGTGAAAGCATCATAGACGCTTTAACGAGGATGCAAGACACAAAAATTGTCTTGAATTGGACAGTAACGTAAGTGAGGTAGTATTTTTAACACTTAAATGATTTCAGTCAAATTTTATAATATGTAAATTCAATAACAGTCCGCCTTGAAGTAATATGTGTATGTAGTAATTTGTAAAATGTATGTAACAGTCATTGCATATGCTTATATTATTGTATCCATGTGGAATAATGTTATGTGAATATATTACGTAATTTAATAATGTAGGAGCTGTGAGAAATAGGTTTAAAGTTGCTAACAATGAGGTAACCTTGAGGCAATAATGAGTAAGGAAATTTAAATACTACTAGTCATTATTAGAGCAGCAATAATATAAATTTAGTGACAGTTTATAAAAATAGCCAATCAACAACCAGAAAACGCTTTAGTTAAATGAAAGTATTCTATTGGCGTAGGATTAGCCAATTAGAGACTTGAAGTACAGAAATTTACTAGTTTAAACGGTTGAAATCAAGTCAGTTGCCTGCAGACAGTGATAGTAACCGGATGCAAGATGCGTCCTCTAGAGAAATATAATACGTATTCCTGTGAGACGAAAAATAAGTATACGTGTTAAAAAGTGCAAGTATTAAATAAAAGAATCTCACAGCTGTCGATATCAGTGAATTGCTATTTAATTTGAGTCAAAGATTAATAAAAAGGAGTGAATTAAAACTTAAAACATGTGTAAGCCTACATTCTTTGTCGCATCACGCCCTGCCAAAATATCCTGTCTCTAAAATAAATACTGAGCAGCCGAGGCAAATATAAATATTTAATGCTTAAAGAAACAGTCAAATTACAAAGTTAATATTTTTTTAAACTTGGGACAAAGGCCACCTAAAAATACATTTGGGGCGAAGGCTACCGGAAACTGTTTACTACACGTGCGGTTGCAACTACAAGTTCGGCTCCCCAACAGTTGAAATACAATACAACTCCTACTTGAAATCGGCTTTTCCATACGTGTAACAAACCATTTACTTCAACTGCTCATAGTTTAACAGCCACTTAATGTCGATGGCATTGTGTACTCGTACGCGATCAGTATGTGACTGGCACCAACTTTAAATTGGACGCATGGAACATATAATAATAATAATAATAATAATAATAATAATAATAATAATAATAATAATAATAATACTTTCTGCGGATTGGGAATGCTTGGCGAGTCAATTCGTCCAGAGCCGCACCTGTCGTGAACAAAGATTTGTATGAAGAAACCCTTAGGTTGTGAAATTGTGTAAAATTTTCAATGTTCATATACGGCGCAACGAAGTAAGCTTCAACATGGTAGAATTAACCTACAATAGCGAATTTTTCTGAAATTTTAGTGGCTTTAAATAAGTTATTTGAGATAAATCGTAAATTTTAATGACTTCTACAAGATGTCTGTGATTCTGTAATTTATGATTTCTCAATTATGAGTAGTACAAGGACTTCACTGGATATTTACAGAAAAATTCAAACCTTGAATTACTTTCTATCGATAGAGATTGAAGCATCCACAACGAGCCATTTTTATGATCCATATTTGTTGAAAATGTACCCTTGCACCCTTAAAAAACGCTCCAATTAAATTTAAATTTTTATATTTACCCAACCGAGCGGGATGGCTCAGGCGGTAATGTCTGTGGCCAGCATCCGAGAGGTCCCGGCTTCAACCCAGGGCCTACCATTCTAGCCAGGATTTTCCTTGATCATTAGGCGAATGCCGAGTTGGATAATGCGAATTCTGCTATCATCCCTTCATCACTACATTTGATTCTCTTCTTCACCGCCATACTGGGTTGATCACCCATCCTGGATATCCTATGATCCAAAGGATTGCTTACTCCTCGGCAGGCTACTGGCCCTCGGTATTGACTTGTAAGTCCTTGGGCATTTTAAAGAATGATTAATTTAAATTTTAACTATAAACAATAGAAAATTAATAACAAAGGACGATTTTCTGTTAACTTTTATACTGCAAATGATTGGTACCTTATTTCTCACTTCTCAGTATAGCACACTTTGTCGTAGGTGTACGATGATGTTGGTACTTATGATTCGCATGTGCTGTCAATCTAAGCCAGGACAGATACTAACTGGCGCGAATATGGGCTATTCTCTTGCCCTTCCAGTCTTCGCTGGAGCGTAGACGGAAAGCCCAGAGTGCTATAAATCCGTGCCAGGACAGAAGTGTCACGGATTCATAGAATAATAATATTATAAGTTGAAAACTCGCAATTTGCACTCGCTTCCTTCAGCTTCTATGGTTTTCTATTGTCAGATAAGCCATTCCATTGCGCCTTTAAGAATAATAAGTATGACCATATTCTTGAAGCAATCGTGGAGTATACAAATAATATCATATATATATTTCTTCGTTTTATTAAGGTAGTGTCATGGCACGGAGGCACTACCACGGAGCCGCACCTGGCAAACATGCCGCTCTTTTTCGTTGTTTCAGCTAATGTACTCGGGCACCCTGATAATGTAAACATGGCTCTTGATGAAACCCCATGCAAAAGGTCAAGGGGAATAAGGACGGGGCAACTATGAGTCCACATGAGATCCGCCGCTCTTCCCGTCCATCGGTTAGGAAAGATCTCATTCATATAGTCCCGCACAATGCTTGCATAATGTGGTGGTGATACATCTTGTTGATAAATGACAACGGTAAGGAAACCATCCTGCCGTAACTGTGGCTCCAGAAACAACTCAACATGTCCAGGTAGAATTGTTAGTACTGCAGTTGTCTTTCATCTTAAAATGACAGCGTCGAATCTCTGCTTCAAACTGCTCCGAAAATATAATTCATAGGGCGTATTGAAGTATCGAATTAAAATTCAAGTACAGCAATAAATTACATACGAAAACATGTTTAGAGTTTTGAACTTGCAATGACTGGCTACCGCATTTACAAAATAATTGCGCGATTAAATCGCTCTGTACCCGAGATGGGAACTGTCAAATTAGCGATGAATGACGACCGCTCACATTATTCCAAAACAGTCTTGCAGAATGATTTATATTGGCCATGTTCCGTAATGCGGTTGTAATAGCAATGGTTACTCGGGCAAGAATCGATCCGTTAGCCTTCCTGTGCAGCAAATTCATCATTATCAAGTAGCCAGTAGCTCTTATAGGGCGTTTTATTGACCACAACAAGAACAGATTGAAAGAAATCACAGGGCTACAAATCAAACACCTTCAGAATGATTCCCACCTATCATCGCCATTAACTGCATATTCTGGTTATAAAGGCGTTTATTGCAGTAGTACAAGTCATTACAAACCTGATATGTGTTCGTCACGGAGATTCTAAGAATGAAAACAGGATGCCTCAATAAATGCAACACACTATAACATATTTATGTTCTTCAAAACGAACCAGATGGCTTGCACTCGGGAGCTTCCGGGTTCGATTTCTGACGATAGCGCATTATGACCTTGGATTTTTCGTGGTTTTCCCTGGTCGGTAGACTAATTTTGGGGTGATTTTTCATCTACCACGAATTCATTTTCATCATTTTCCTTTCATTCCGTTTCCTTCTTATCACATCAGTGTTCTTCTAGAATGTGTGGCGGATGGCAGTACTGGATACATGATGCTGATGCCAGCTCAAAGGAAAGAGCACTCCCCGTGAACACTAGAGGGTTGCTTGGTCTACCCTCTCTAGGCAGCTCCTGTAGTGGGACGGGTCTTCGAGCCTGTTAGGTACTCCCGCACCTCTCTGACATGTCTGCCTGGCCTATAGCCTGCTGTGGTTCCTTCATTTCATCACTTCCTCCTGGTGATGGTAACCACAGTATATAGATTGATCTGTATGGGTCTCAGGGCGCGAGCTGTCCTCCCTTCGTTGTATAACATTTATTTATTTATTTATATATATCCTCCAAAATTGTAAATTACTAGCCATACATACGCTGGCTTATACAAAATAGCCTACAAAATTACAATTTACATTCGTTTAAGGGCATACCAGTGTCAAAATGTTATAAAAAATGCAATTTGTTATTACAACATGACATTCCGGTTTTTTAATATACGTACTCTCTCTTGCTCTTGCTCTCTCTCTCTCTCTCTCTCTCTCTCTCTCAGTGATATATACACATACGAGGGGGATCAGAAACTGAAGTTACAAATCCTGCAGTGAAACGTGTACGTTTTATTTCATACAACCAATACAGCCAACTGATAGTACATACATTAGGTTAGTTTTCGGCATAGCCTTCACTCGTATCTGTTTAGACACTTGTTGCTTCGTGGGATGAGTCTTAATATTCCCTCCTGGTAAAAATCCTATCCTTGATGTTCAGCCAGGTTGTCGATAAGTGTTTCATGCTCGTCTGAAGCGAATCGTCGGCCTCCTTCAAGTGAGGGAAAAGGTGAAAGTCGCTTGGAGCTGCTTCAACAGCGTGGTGGTCTTCTAGTTGTATGAGGTCACGCGTTGTCGTGAAGCAAAATGACGTCCTTGGTGAGAAGTCCTGTCCGTTTCCTCCTGATTGCTTGGCGCAATCTTGTCAAGGTCTCGCAGTATGGTCAGCGGTCACTGTATGCCCTCTTTCCAAAAACTCCACAAGTATAACACCCGCGCTGTCCCAAAATACTGTGGCCATCACCTCCCGGCAGATAGTGACACCTTAAACTTCTTTGTCTTAGGAGAGGATGGGTGTTTCCATTCCATTGACGACCGCTTACTGCTGGGGGTGTAGTGGTGAACCACGTTTCGTCACCCGTGATTGTGTGATAAAGAAAATCGTTCCCTTCCGTGGATAACCATTGCAATAGTTGCTGACTTGCCCCCATGGGCTGCTCCTTGTGTTGGTTGGACAGATTTCGTGGAACCCCTCAGCCACAAACTTTAGGGTACTGCAGAATATTATGAATGTTAGGAACACTACCAACCGAGCTTCCCAGTTCTCCCGTCATATACCGTAACGTGATTGCCCTGTTGTCCTGAATCAGCTCCTCTACGCGAGCTCTGTTCAGATCTGTTGATGCCGTGCTGGGTCGACCACAGCGATCCTCGTCGGTAACGTTTTCTCTACCGACCGCAAACTTTCGACACCGTTCTGCGACATGCTGACGAGACATTACAGTCTTTCCATAAACCTCTACCAGCTGCCGGTGAATTTTAGCTGGGTTACATTTATTGCCAAAAGTAGAGGAGGCACTGCATTCCATCCAAAGATTCGATACCAGATTTCACGGAAATTCACGCTTTGAAACTCCTTGATTTCAAATAGAAAGCATTCTTATAAAAAGATCTGTACTTGGTAAATATGTGTCTGTCTGCCTAGTCTGTGAAGATCATAGCTCAGAAACGAAAAGTCGGTTAAATACTAAATGTTGTACTCTTACAAATATGCGAGAGGAAGATTTCCAAGAAAACCCTCCCACCCCTAACTAACCTTTAAATGGAAACAGTTTAATCATTTTTGGTTTTCTCAAAAATGACTCAACGATTTTGATTAAAATGCCATACGTTGAAAATATTTGCGTGTCAAATAAAACATTGGACTCAACTTTAGAACATGTAACGCGAAATTTTTCCCACGTCCAACGTCTATGGCATAATTTTTCGAAGTACAGCTTCACATTCTTTGGTGTAATATGTATTTAGAATTGTTTATTTGGATGATTTCTGGTTGTAACGCGTTTTATTAACATAATTTAAGCCTTATAATTATTCATTTATTTATTGACTCACTGCGCATATAGCCATATAGAAAAATGCAAGGCAGCCAAATTCTGCATCTTACATCACTCAAAGTAATGTAGCCACATTCTTTTTTGTCACTAAATTACACTAACGATATAATTACGAGGGCTGATCAATAAAGACTGAGACTGATTTTTTCCTGAAATGTTCTTGATAGTTTCCTGTCTCTACTATAAATATTTGAAAAGAGCGTGGTTTCATGTATAATGTCCATAGGCGGCAGCACTGTCGTATCGGTAGGTTGGTAGTAATGCAGTATATTGTTGATCCTACTTGAATTTCGCATACCACAAAATGGAGGTGACACGAGAGGAATAGAGCGCAATAAAGTTTTGTTTTCGTTTAAATTATACAGCCTCTGAAACTTTCGAAAAGCTGAAGCAAGCATACGGTGAAGATGCACTACCTCTGCAACAGTGTTTAGGTGGTTCAAGGACTTCAAAGAAGGGCGAGTCCTCTGTGCTAAGCAAGATGGGCCTGATGTTTCGGCTTCTGCTATGACTGAAGTCAACATCAACACAGCTGCTGAGATTGTTGTTCCCCCTCACACTACTGTTGCAGCAGCGGACTAAGGTCAGTATTGGTTACACTGAGGAAGCACATTGCAAGAAACGTTCAGAACTTCATCGAATGAGTGGCGACTTCATCACGACAACGCGCGGCCTCACGTCGCAAATCAAGTCCAGGCATTTTTGGCTAAATTCAACATTACCTGTGTGCGCATCCACCTTATAGCCCAGATCTTGCCACCTGTGATTTCTTTTTATTCCCATCACTAAAGGAAAAGCTCCGGGCATTCGATTTGAGAGCACTGAAGCAGTGCTGAAGAAAAGTGAGGCGATTCTCAAAGACCTGACAAAGAATGGCCTGCAACATGTGTTCGAGGACTGGCAGAGATGTTATAAAAAGTGCACTGAAGTAGGAGAGGACTACTTTGAAAAATAGCGTGACAACATTGAAATGGAGTAATAAATATGTGTGAACAAAAAATCAGTCTGTCTTTATTGAACAGCCCTCGTATATACATTGTTCCTAAATTATGCTGACTAACTCGTTAATTTAACTACGCCTAGCCTAAACTTTAAATACTACCCTTAGGTTAGATCAGCCTGATGTCTTCCATTAGTTCCTGGAAAGGATCTGCTGAACGGTTCTTGGTGTCAGGATGCCACAAATATTGACAAATGTGAGCATCTAGGTGTTCTCTGTATGATTGAGGTAAACCGACAGATTCATCTTATTAATTAGATGAGCCATTTCTAAAAGTTTTATTATTTGCAAGAATATCTCCAAGAACATACAATAAATTCTACTTCACTGCATACCATCATTGTAAAGCAACACAACCCGAGAGAAAGCATGGTCAGGACTTTTGAAGTCACCGATTGCTAATTGCTTTCAGATTGTTGTGCGCATGTATGGGAATTTTTTTTCGGCGGTTGGCTTCAGTTGTTACAAATGAAGTACATGTTGGCTGTTATGTGAGAAGCAATAAAACTAATAGTCATCAGTTGTTTTTGTCTGCTTGCGCATGCGTATTGAAGAACCTTTGGACTTAAAAATTTTCTCGCGTCTCTCGCGTTACATTCCAAAGTATCTGAATGGCCTAAATGACTCTTTTGTAACTGATAAACTGTAAGAGATAGAAAAACCTTACTTCACAACAAATGTATATCTCGCTAAAGCGCACAATTTATGTCACATGAAAATTGTATTTCCTAGGTATTCTCTGTTATTGGTTTGAAGTTGTAAATACCTATATACTTCTTTCCAGTGGAAAGTGCTATTCGTTTTTTCTCCTGGTGCAAAGAGAGAGAACATAGTGATCTACTTTCTAAAACTACGACTATCGTTTCAACCTACTGCATTTTTATACCTAAAACCTAAAATAAGTAAATGCAGATAAAAAATAAGATTTTTGTAAGAATAGTTTGTAGAAGAGTGAGTAGAAAGAGTCATGTAAAGCAAACATACGTTTTTTTTTATCTTCTTTACCACATATCTGATAGACATAGGGAGTATTGCATACCACAAAAAAACTCTGATATCGAGATTTCACTGGAAATAAAAATAAAACAAAAACAAATTTTAAAAAGGCTTCTGTGTGGGTCTGTAAGAGTGAGTGCGCGTGCGTGTCAAAACTCAAAAACGAAAAGTCTGATAAATACCGAGCTGTGTATTTAAGTTCAGTGATTTTCAAGGTTGAGACACTAAGATTTTCACAAAATTTCTTCCCCACTCACAACCTCTTACTTGGAAATTTTTTCCTTATTTTGTATTTTCTCAGGAACACCCCGAACGATTTTAATTAAAGTGGTAATGTTTAAGAAATTGACATCAGGAGTAAAATGTATGCATTGTATTTGCAGTGACTAGCCTGTTAAGTCTCCTTCGTTCTAAATACATTATGTATAGCAGTGTATGACTAGGAAATCCCAAGAGATAGACAAACAGTTACTCTAGAAAAAAATCTGATGTGTTACTCTCACATAACTTTCTCTACTCTTGTACAACCTAATTTTACAAACGCCTATTCCCCATATGCTTCATGTTAATCGAGATATCGAGATGTCAATCTTAT
Organism: Deroplatys truncata; assembly: GCA_030765065.1. Taxonomy (NCBI): domain Eukaryota; kingdom Metazoa; phylum Arthropoda; class Insecta; order Mantodea; family Mantidae; genus Deroplatys; species Deroplatys truncata. Next base: position 179,468,303 of record CM060984.1, read on the forward strand.
TGGTAATTTTCTTGTAGATGCAAGGAAAATATGGTAGCTTTTAAGCGATAGTCAAATATTTTAACGCTGGTTGCTATGTGACGCATTCCATTCTCTTTGCATGTCCAGGACATAAAAAAAATGAATAACGCATTTGAGAAAAAGTATAAGTATTGGAAAATTTAAGGAAATAACAAGCAATATCTCGAAAACGGTTCACTCAACAAAAGAAATGTATATGACATAAGTTGTGTATTTTAACGCGATCTACATTTTTTGTGTAGTAAAATTTTGTCTATCTCTTATGGTTTACCAGTTATGCAAAAGTCGTTCACAATGAAGAATACTTTTGGAGACATTCCCAGAAAATTCGAGATATCCATTTCATTTCTCATGACATTACCCTAAACATATGATATTTTCATCAAAATCGTTAGAGCCATTTTTGAGAAAATTAAAATTTTCGAAAAATGTTCCATGTAAAGGGTAGTCTGGGTTGGGGGGATTTTCTTGAAAACCTTCGTGTCGCATCTCTGGAAGATACTGAACCTAAATACCAAGTTTGGTGCTTATCCGATTGTTCGTTTTTGAGTTATGCTGTTCACAGACACACAGACACACACACAGACACACACACAGACACACACACGGACATGTTTCCAAAAATGCTTTTTTTGGATTCAGGAGGTCTCAAAACGTGTATTTCCGGTGAAATCTCGGTATCGAATTTTTGGGTGGAATGCAATACTTCCCCTACTTACTATACGTAGTAGAGAAAGTAAAAAGTAATTGACAATCGACCAATGGAATAGCCTTCAATTTTCGTTTATCCTCGTTGTAATATATATTTTAAATGACAGCGAAGTGAAGGAAAAACCTTTATAGATTTCAATATACCTGGAACAATTCGACGAACTCTGAAAGGTACGAGTAAAATACGAGAAGAGACACAACTCAAGTTTTGTAAGATAATGGCCGTGACAACTGATGTATGGAAGCGAGACTTGGGTGAATAAGAAAATCTACGGAAATGAAACTAATACAATCATTTGAAATGAAGGTCCTTTGGATCGGTGAAAAATACTACTAAAGGACAGAAAACAATGAAAAAATAAATATATTATCATTAAATGATAACCTTTCCCAAAATAGGGTAAATTAGAGAAACTACGTTCAAAGGATTGACAGCAGCCTTTGAGTACCATCCTAAAGGAAAAAGAAATGTTGGTCCATTAATGAAAAGATGGTGTGTGGTCGGAACAGGCTAATGGCCTAGTGCATGAAGAGGAAATAAGGAACTAAGTAAGAAAAAATAAAGATATCTTTATAATACATAGTTGTGTAAAATAATAATTTTTTTAGTATTAGCAGTTTACGAAACAGTCCATAATCACAATTTCCAAAATATAATGGCGGGTTCTTACGGATGCTTAAAAGTCTCCAATTTTCTTTTTCTTTTCCTCGCAAAAGTTGGTTGCTTTTGCCGATTAGAAATAATTTATTCTTCAATTATGGATTTACTCGTATACTATATACTCGTATAACAAATATACTTGCAGCTTAATTTGAAATAATTTCTTTACTAGGGCTGATAGCTGTTGAATTAGATAAAAAGGGTAATGAGTGTCCTTTGCTGATTTTGTGAGAACTGACAACAGTCGCATTGAAATTGTCCCTTCAAGATCACTTGTACTCTTTCCTATTTGAACGATATATATACCTATTTATTATCAACCGAGATAGCACTGCAGTAACGGGTGAGTCGCATTCGGGAGATCCGATTTGGATTCGCGCCGACTGCCCACTTAGACTTTAGGTTTTTCGTGGTTTCCCCTAGTCGGTAGGCGAATTCTGGGTGGTTTCTCATGTATACGACTTCCTTTTCATCTTTCAAAGTGCTTCTAGGTTTCGTGGTGTATGTAAGTTCCATACAGATGGCGCGGATGCTTGCTCAAAGTATTCCCCGTGGACCTAGAGGGCTGCTTAGTCAACGGGTCGTTCATTGCCCTCTCTAGGCAGTTCCTGCAGGTGACGTGTCTTCAAACCTGGGAAGACTTTAGGGACTTTCGCGCGTCCCTGTGGCCTGTAGCCTCCTGTGATTCCATTAATTTATCCCTTCCTGCTGGGGGGAGGTGGTGCGCGAGCTGCCCCCTCCGTTGTATAACCTATCCTACTTATTTTCCAATCGGCGCTAATGGACCATCAGGTGCATTCTATGATTTGTTTATCTATTGTTTCGCATAAACTAGGAGGAAATTGTAGCCAACTGAAGCCAAAATCCATTCTTAGTAAGAAAGAGAGGCGATAAGCTCGTAAGGTTACTGGTTTCATTATACTGAAAACCATAAAACAGGAGATGCATATATTTTGATAAAAGGTACACAAACGGAAAAGGTGAGGAAAAATTACTATTCTGGTATTTATGACTTTCAATAGGGAAATGCTGGCATCCTGACACTTGATTATAGGAATAACGTTGACTTTAAAGATAAAGTATTTGACGTAATTGTTAGAAAAAATCTATTAACGTGTTGCATTGCTGTGAATTTAGTTTATATGTATTAAATTTATCTTTCAAGTAGCTCTTATAGTTATGCTATGAAATTAACTTGCAAGGGCATGTGTGTCTTGCCAACCATCGGGATAGTTTGCATAGTATGCGTAATTTGATTGTGAAAAGATATTAATGGGGATGACGACATCTTGAACATAACATTGGATATTGAGGATCCTCCATTAAAAATGTACAGGGAACATAAAGAATACTTAATGTAGGAAAATGTACTTAGTGAACTTATTTAAGCCAGAATTTTACAGTCAGTATAAAGGAACAATTAATAGATGTGAACGCCGCCTTTGAAGTGTGGATGACGTCTTTTTGATACACCGCTTTACACGAACCAAATAAAAGAACTTCAGTGTGTGTTCGGGCATATCGGATGATTACAGTTAAAGAGCCGCAACGGTAGAACCATGGTTTGTGTCTAGACCGTAACAGTGAATTTTTAAACTCCGTATTTCCGACCACAGCACAAATACTCAATATGAAAGAGCAATTATTACAATACGAAAGAACAATCAAATATTAAATATCTAGGTCTGAAATGGTCTTCAGTTTAGTGAAGTTCATTGGTGCCGAAGTTCGTTTCATAGATTTCTAGACATCTTTGAAGAAGAGGGATTATCATACCACGTGGTCCGACCGCGTCGTACTTCAAGTATGTAGGTATCCCTTCGTGCGTTAAAAGAGTTGCAGAATTCAACGGGGCAATTCCAAGTAAACACATGTCAGTGGGTAACTGCCGAATTAGCGTGAGCGAGCTTCGGTTTCTTTTTTCTGTTTTTAAGTTCCATTTATACCCCGCCTTTAACTGCAATGGTCTTATCGGCGGCCTTTCCTTTGGAAAATATTATTGCTTATAGGCAATGATGTTAAATCATATTTGCCTATTTTGGGGGGTTTATACACTTTGGGCTTTAATCATTAGATAACACACACATTCATACTCCAGGACTCTGGGGAGGATAGGGAATAATCTTGGCTAGAGAAAAGTTTCCTCCCCCAGCCAGCATTCAAACCCGGAACCCGTTGTACAGCGGTCAGGTGCTCTACCGACTAAGCTATGGGGCCAGCCGAGCTTTGTCTACTCCTCTTGCTTATCAGTAAAGTCGGGTCGCGCTCATTGAGAGGCACTTCATAGCTTGCAATAGAGTGCACAGTCCGTGATGATAGACAAAAATAGACCCTTGGAATAGAGCGTATTGACCATGATAGACAAAAATAGAGCGAACAGATTTTAGAATATTTTCCATTTCAATTACACATGCTTTATTTTGGAGGGATTAAACTCACTTTTTAGATTGACAAATAATTAAAATTTCTTTATTCGACCTATCCGCATCCGTCCATAGCTGATTTATAGTGTGTTTATGTCATTCTTGTCTAACATTACGGACTGTAAGCAACAAACATGCGAGTACTCAGTATTTCACTGTCATTTCTCGCTTGCTATTGTAAATGCTATTGCTGCTATTATTATTATCATCATCGAACGGTACTCTTATGCTGATTTTGCTCATGAAAGGTGTTCGAAATTTTGCACCTGTTGATTGATACGATGTTCCAAGTGTCTCCTGTATCTGAGAACCGCTGGTGCAGTAGTAGTAGTAGTATTCGTAGTGGTTTGAAACTGAAACTCCCGCCTATGCGGGAATAAACATAAGAATAATCATCACAGGAGTAATGAGTAGAATAAAGTAAGGTAGGCGAAATAAACAACTGAAAGATGAATATTTAACAAATCAAATACAGACGTAATAAATCAAGTAATGAGTAGAGGAGAGAAAGGGACGATAAAATATAACTTTAGGAAATACGAAAAGAGAATAGAATGTAGGAAACAAATGAAATGAAGAAAATTAAATAAACTGTAAAACATAGAGCAAGGTAATTCTGCAATGTGAGTTAAACTGAGAAAACGGACAAAATTAGCAAGTAGCCACGAAAGGCACGAGGGGAGGTCATTAAGAACCTTTCAACATACAAAAGAAATGTTAGATAATAGAGGAAAGCCCGTAGTAGGAGGCTTCTAAATTACAAAATACTTGGAAACCCCATGGGCAATCATAATAGCCAAGCAGTAATAGTACAGTAATGTTAAACGCTAAACAAAGCGATCATACGACATTTTTAGAGCCAATAAGAGAGAAGAGAAAGTAATCGAAAGAGCAAGAACTTATAAAAATCACGCGCCTAGAAAAAGGACTGTGCTAAAATAGAATATGGGTGTGAAATAGAAATGTTTGTATGAGTGTACCACAGTTTCTGACAGGGGTAACTTCCTGTCGATCATTTGTAAGGGAAGGTTGCGTCACACGCTGTCTGAAATGACAAAGCAAATTTCAGTGTTAAATTAAAGTATTTAATAATAATGTTACATTATGGAAAAGCGGAATTCAGAAAAGGAAGACAGTAATACCACGCAAAAGTTGTACACGGGTTCAGATATTAGAAGGAAAGTCATAAAGCCATAAGTGTTAATCATGTCAATGTGAATTTAACGCATTAACTGAAAGGCGAAGGAGAACACGTCTTTCATTTTTCTCCGGTCCACACTCCTCTGACATATCCATCCTCTACCTGAGCTGGCTGCAGACAACTCCTTTATACTAATCCTGTCCCTCACCAAGCTACCAGAACTGCTACAAGTAGCAGTAGTAGTGGTAGTGATAGCGGTAGTGGCAGGTTTTTAGGGCACTAATGTGGCAGTTCCCTACTGACGTGCGTTTACTTGGAATGGCCCCTTGAGTTCTGCAACTCTGTTAACGCACACGTCAAATACGGCGCGGTTTGGCCACCTGGTGTATTTAAGATGCAACCATAAGTGGTTAAAAGTCTCGTATGTCTGTGCATTTCTGAAGAACAAGGGGTTGCTAACAATAGTATGGAGTGCTCTTTTAAGTGGTCTAAATATGATAATATTTCTTAGCTGCTCTCCAACCTAAGATACGGTTAATAGGAAACTTAGGTGTGAATGCATGGTTACAAACAATTAGCTCTAACTTCCAAACTGTTCCCTAGCATGTAAAGATCAAAAAATTCAACATTAAAATTTCCTTTCTGAGAATTCAACCAATCAATTGTAATGAAACTCAATGGCCAAGTTCCTTATGCAGTGATGATAAATCGAATGCAGCAAAAAGCTGATTAAGCTAGTAGTAATTTAAATAACATTTTACAGTTTTGGTATGAAAAAATGCCTTATAATTTAATTGGTATGAATAACGTTAAATACTATCATTTACAAAATATAAAACTCTGCTGTGTTACACTCACATGACTTTCTCTACTCTTGTACAAACTATTTTTACAAACGCTTACTCTCCATCTACTTCATGTTAATCGAGATAAACATTTGCAGACTCTATCTTATTGCTAATTTTCTTGTAGATGTAAGGGGAATATATATTTACAAGGGCAATATAGAAATACAGTAGCCTTTAAGCATAGACATTACTCTTAATAGCTGCTTGCTATGTGCAACACCATTCTCTTTGCCAAAGATTAATACTCTTTGCATATCCAAGACAAAAAAATGAAAAACGAATTTCCATTTGAGAAAATAAGTATTGAAATATTTAAGGGAATAACAAGCAATACCTTGAAAATGGTTCACTCAACAACAAAAATGTATGACATAAATTGTGTATTTTAACACGATCTACATTTTTGTGTAGTAAACATTTGTCTATCTCTTATGGTTTACCAGTTATGCAAAAGTCGTTCACAATGAAGAATACTTTTGGAGACATTACCAATAAATTCAAGATATACATTTTATTTGTCATAAAAATATCTTAAACATATAATATTTTAATCAAAATCGTTAGAGCCATTTTTTAGAAAATTAAAATTTTCGAAAAATGTTCCATGTAAAGGGTAATCTGGGGTGGGGGGTTTTTCTTGAAAACCTTCGTGTCGCATCTCTGGAAGATACTGAACCTAAATACCAAGTTTGGTGTTTATCCGACTGTCCGTTTCTGAGTTATACTGTTCACAGACACACAGATACACAGACACACACAAAGACATGTTTCCAAAAATTCTTTTTTTGGATTTAGGGGGTCTCAAAACATATATTTCCGGTGAAATCTCGGTATCGAATTTTTGGGTGAAATACAATACTTCCCCTACTTACTATACGTTAGAGAAAGTAAAAATTGATCAATGGAATTATTTATTTACACTTCTAGAACACACCACCAAGTTTCAATGCTCCGATTTAAGTAATTTCAGAGAGAAGGTACACTGTTGGTAGAAAAATGTCACTCTATAGAAAACGGTGAAAAAAATCTACTTTTGTTTTAAAGTTTTTGGACATCCGTGTAAAGACCATTCACTAATAGAAAGCAAAACGCTCCACACAAATTACGTATTTAGCCTTAGTCGACAAAGTATTTACACCAAGTAACCGCGCGAATGCGTGCTCCGCACGCAGTCTCCTACATTACTCGTTATTCCGTTCCATAACTCCCGCGTTACTTACTCACGAGTGTTAGTAAAATAAATGTAATGAGTAACGAATCTTGGTATAAGTGTTCAAAGTGCTGTCCATCTGCGTGAAGACATTCTTGACATGGTCCGATGAAATTACCATTCACAAGCATAATTTTTTCTTGCTTAATTTTCATAATTTCTTTTTTATATTGGCCTTAATGAGTTGATGTAAGGATTGTTCCTATAAACTTTATTTGTTAGCGTTTAGTGATCCCATTGTTGTAAACTAAACCCGGAACTTGATAACCAGCAAAATTGGTGCTGAAATTGTTTACACACCTGTATACATGATTCAGTTTTCACGTATGTATCGTACATAAAAATACGATATCCAACTGTGAATTTGTTGGCAGGCATTTCCATGGACTAATAAGAGAATAACATTCCTAAGGCAACCACATACAACGCACGTATTGTCGAAACACTTCACAACACGAAGACAAAGCAACGACTGAGAGAGCTCACAGTTAATAAACGTACCCTTGACGCGTCCTGTACCGCTCTGCGCGTTAGCATGATACCCAGGTCTCTGTCGTCTAGGCCAATACGCATACAGGGGGGTTGGCCTTGGCATAAAACGAAGGCACTGTATTTCACCAAAAATACGATGTCGGAATTTCACTAAAAGTACGTGTTTTAATGCCCCTGAAACCAAAGGAAGCATTTTTAAAAAAAAAGTTGTGTACGTGTTTTTCTCTGTCTCTGTGTCTATGGGCAGCATAACCCAAAAACTAGACGTCCGATAAACACCAAACTTGGTATTTAGGTTCAGCATCTACCAAGATGCGATATGAACATTTTCAATAACACCTGTCTATCCTAAACTATACTTTACATATAGAGTTTTTCGAAATTTTCATTTTTTTTCAAAAATGACCAAGGATGTTTATGATATTTACACTACAGATAAAATGTGTATCTTTAATTTTCTGGTAATAACCTGTGAAGCTCTTTACTTGCAACTTTTCCGTCGTTCAGAAAGCATTTTTATATTCTCTGCTACGGATAGCATGTAGAGGAAGTATTGCATTACCGCCAAAAATTCGATACCTATATTTAACCGAAAATGCATGCTTTGAGGCCCCATGTGTTTATTTTGCGAACACGTCCGTACATGCGCCTGTGTGTCTGTCTGTGGTCTAAGAATGGCATAACTCGAACATGAAAAGTCGAATAAATACCAAACTTGGTATTTAGATTCAATAGCTTCTAAAGATTCGACACGAAGATTTTCCAGAAAATCCCCCAACCCAATTATCTTTGCAAGGAACATTTTCTGAAGTCTTTTATTTTCAAAAGAATGGCTCTAACGATTTTGATTGAAACAGTATATTAAATATATTTACATGACAAATAAAATGTATATCCTAAATTTTCGGGGAACCGACTATGAAGTTGTCTTTATGCCAAACGAATTTTGTATAATCTTGTATAACTAGTAAACCTTAAGCAATAGATCTCTTTAAAACACGAATTTATTTAAAATAACTTTTTTGTGACATAAGCCGTTTCTGAAATATCCGTTATTAAAGCTTCGAATTGTTCATTTCTTAATCATTCTCTTAAAGTCCTCTCAACATTCAGTTGTTTCTCGCGATTGTATGGAAGCAGCATGTAATTATAAGTCCAGCGTATAGTCTCCAGTTCTTAAACATTTGGCTATCGCAGTTCTCTTTGTATCTATAACGAAATGTGTAATGTAACTACTTCTGCAAAGGTTTATTTGGATTAAAATGTAGTAGATAGAAAAGTAAGCTTTACTAAGAATAATTTGTATACCCACCAAAAAACTGTAGAGGGTAGAGAATGTCATGTGAATGTATCACATCAGTTTTGTTTATAACTAGTACACCATAAGAGAAACACAACAAATTATATATCTCTTTAAATAATATTTTTGTAGCGTCAGTCATGTCCAAGATATCCGTTATTATTAGCTTGAATTTTTCAATACTTTGTCCACTTTAGTGCTACAGCGTGATTGATGAAGAACTGACACAATTCCTTCTTTAATTATTCTGTTCGAAATTCACTCAAAGCCCCATTTTAGCACCAAATTAAATTGCCTGTCACTGGATGCGCAGTTCATGTTTTATTCGTAATTGTCAGTTTTATTGTCGCAGCTGTTTTTTGAGATTTTGTTCTAGTCAACGTGAAAATGGAGTACACATTAAATGAACGACTCTTCCTCGTAAAGCAATACTGGATTGCGAATTCAATTACAGCTACTCAAAGGGCATAGGAGAGAGGATTTAGTGTTCGGAATCCTCCTCAAAGAAACACAATACTGGGACTCGTAAACAAATTGGAAACAACTGGATCTCTGGTGAGTGAAAAAGGCAAAACTCGTTCATCTAGGCTTCCCACGGTTGTTGTTAATGTAAGAGCACGACTGGATGAGTTGCTCAAAAATCATTAAGACTTTTGTTGCAGCAGACAGGATACAGCTACTCAATGTGCCAGAGATCTGTGAAAAGTGCAGGCCTAAAGCAGTATAGGATTACGGTTGTCCATCAGTTACAGGAACCAGATAAGAATAGAGGACTGAATTATTGTGGTTATTTTCAGGCGTTCATTGTGCAAAATCCTGCCATATTGTCCATCACATGGTTCGTAGATGAAGCATGGTTCCATTTATCCGGCTATGTGAACTCAAATAACTCACTCTATTGGGCCAGCGAAAATCCACATGCTATTCATGAAGCACCTATGCATCCGGTTAAAATGGGAGTTGGTGCGCAATATCCGCACAGAGAATAGTGTGACCATTTTTATTAAACAACGTGAACACTGCAGAGTACCGACGGATTTTCATGGAGTTTACTGAGCAACTAGACGATGTAGAGCTGAGTCAAGGATATTTTCAGCAGGACGGCGCTACATGCCATACATCAAATGAATCCATGGCACTGATTGCAAGTTTCTTTGACGACCGGATAATTTCCAAGAACCTGTGGCCAGCGAGATCTTCGGATTTGACATCGCCGGCCTTCTTTTTATGGGGTTACTTAAAAATAGCGTTTATGCCACACGTCCCCAGACATTGGTCGATCTAAAGTACAACATTACACAGGAGATTCAAGCTATTGACAACAGAGTTCTCCAATGAGTGGCTAGTAACATGGAACGACGTTTGATTTGCAGCATGGAGAACATTTTCAACATTTTCTGCAGAGGTAAATAATCTTTCAAAATTCCTCTGCATTCCAGGTTAAATAAGTTGCCGCTATCATAGCTCGTTTTGAAACAATTAAAGAAATAATTGTTTCAGTTCTTCATAAATCAACCTGTATTACCATTTAGTTGTTTTTCATGATGTCATGAAGATAGTATGGAAATACTAGGCCAGCATACAGCAACCTGGTTTTAAACATCTGACTATCAATTTAATTTTCTCTATCCCCCTTCTACCAACAACAAAATGTGTAATGAGGCTATTTCTATGAAGATTTATAATGAGTTAGATAGAAAAGCAGGCTTCCATAACAATGAATTGTACAAGTTATATCAGAAAAACAATAAAAGCCATATGAATGTAACATCAGAGTTTTTCAAACATTACTGTGTTTCTTTTCTTGTTTTATTTTATCACTGCTTTGTTTAAACGAAGAATTATGCCATATTTGAGTGCAGAACGTTGCACATGATTGCAGAATGCTTTCTCCGTTCCTTAATTTGACTAATGGTACTCGTATCTCCGTCCGAGGGGGCTATTTGCCTTCACAAGGTTATGGCCTTACAGCTGGTCCGTTATGCAGTACTATTACATCTATTGCATAACCATTTCGTGGCACATACTAAGATCTTGAAGTTCACTTTCATTTTCAAGATAATTACCTATCATCAGCATACTATGGAGGACTTAATCTATAATTTGAGCTCAATTCTATCCAAATTATACATTCAAAGAAACAAAAAAGAGTGAATGAAACTTTTATTTCCTTTCTAAATTGCTTATCGATACTTTATGAACCCTTAAGATTGGCCTGCAGTGCCGTTTATGTTCTTTTTAATTTTTAGCTAGGGCTTAATGGGAAAATGTCAGTGTGGATGAAGAAAGTGGATTAATTGAAAACGTAAGCACGTCTATATTACCTTATGTGACCCGTGTCTATGCTGTTATTTATGGCCATAAAATGTTACGACTATGCATGAGAGTTATCGCCTAACCAATTTCAATTAATACCTCACACCTCTCTGCAGTTTTTCAACTAAGGTCAGTATTTGCGTGTTTTCATTCCAGTAATCTGCAATCATGTTCTCACTTCTCAAGGCTTAAACTTAAATACCTCTTCCGGGTCCTAATGGTTCAGGTTACCGTAATAACACTGACCTATTTCGAGAATCGTCCACATCTAGTTTGTATTGCATATGATCAGCGCCTTGCTCAGTATAAAGACAATTAACAGAGACATCAATGAAACAGGACCAGGTCTCAGCATTAATAACTAACAACCGTGACCTATAGCAATAAATTCTGATGTTACTACATAAACAGTTCGAGATACCTTACAAAAACTCCGATGTGCCACATTAACATGACTCTCTCCACTCTTCGTTTATTAGTGGTATACAAATTATTCTTACGAAAGTTTATTTTCCTATCTACTTCATTTTAATCGAGATAAACATTTGCAGAAATAGCTACATTACACATTTCCTTAGAGATACAAAGAGAAAAGGATCGACAAATATTTAAGATCTGGACATTGATCGTAAAATTCTCTACCGTTTCCATGACTTCGCAAGAAGCAATTGTAAATCGACAGAAATTTGAAAAGAATGTCTACGCAAAGAAAAATTCAATCCGTTAATAACGGATATCTCAGAAATGGCTTATGCCACAAAAAATGTATTTGAAATAAATTTTGCGCTTTAAAGATATCTACATTTCTTGTATAGCACGTTTTCGTCTATTGCTTAATGTTTATCAGTTACACAAGTTTATACAAAATTCCTTCAGAATGAATAGGACTTCGCAAGCTATTCCCAGAAAATTCAATATATGTATTTTACCTGCCAGGAAAGTATCTTTAATATATGGTATTTTAATCAAAGTCGTAAGAGCTATCTTTAGAAAATCAAAATTTTCTAAAGGTGTTCCATGTAAAGCGTAGTTGGTGTCGCATCTTAGGAAGAAGTCGAACTTAAATACCAAGTGTGGTATTTATGCGAATTTTCGTTTCTGAGTTACGCTGTTCACAGACAGACCCACACGTGCGCGCGGACTTTTTTCTAAAGATGCTTTTCTTGGATTCAGAGGGCCTCAAAACATATATTTGCGGTGAAATCTCAACATCAAATTTTTGAGTGGAATACAGTACTTCCCCTGCTTACTATACATAGTAGAGAAAGTAAATCATTTAATAAATTATATAGTAAATTGCAAAAATAAGAGAAACCTAAAAACTGAGTGTTACAAACAGACTAGCGAGCTTGATGGGTATAGAATTAAGCTTCATACCACTTGAAAATGTATTGTTTGTATAGGATGTAAGAATAAGGCATGTCAAAATTTTATGGAGATGTGTTTCTTAAATAAGGGGGATTAAAAAATATTATATAAACATGAATTCAGAAAAGCTTTAGTTCTATGTTGCAACTCATTTTCTATAATTGTACACATTAATTATGAGTAAAGATGAGTAGACTACCTAATGCAGCTGGTCCAATCAGATTACAAGAGAGAAGAAAGAAGGCAGATGAGTTCCCAACCTTCATCACAGATGGCAACAAATACAACACTACAAGTTTCAAATTTCACAACAGAAGGCAGAAGAATCGTCTAATGAAATACTTCTTGGGGTCAGGGGAGTGAACGAGACAGTAGTCGGCCTAAGCTGAAGATGAGAGAAACATGTCTCTCGAAAGTGCTTCTCAGTTACCATCGAGCGCTCTGTGATGTGAATTAAAATATAACGACGCAGCTTCAAACAGCATATGATAACATCTCAAATAAAAATACTTCTATTTATTATAATACAGTAGCATACCAGATGTAGCTCTCTGTTACAAGTTTACAAGTAGTGTCAAAATATCCTCCATTAACACGGAAAAGTGCATCAACCCGCCCTCGCATTACGTATCTGTATCTTGAATCGGTGTATCCCTGGAGAACTCGTTTCCCAGCCTTCACACATGAGCACAAATACACGTTACATCTTGCACCAGGGTTCCATCCCCAAAAAAAAGAGCTTTCAAATGTCTCCGTAAGTCTAGTAGTGGATTCTTTCAGATTATCCTATGGATATGTTTGGGAGGTTACCGGTGGGTGGACTCTGGAAAACATAAAGAGTATTGGGAGTCAATTTCAGGTCGCAAGTACTTAAAAAAAATCTGATGTGTTACACTCACATGACTTTCTCTACTCTTGTACAATGTAATTTTACAAACGCTTATTCTCCATATGCTTCATGTTAATCGAGATATCGAGATGTCAATCTTATTGGTAATATTCTTGTAGATGCAAGGGGAATATGATAGCTTTTAAGCGATAGTCAAATATTTTAACGCTGGTTGCTATGTGGCGCATTCCATTCTCTTTGCATGTCCAGGACATAAAAAAATGAATAACGAATTTGAGAAAAAGTATAAGTATTGGAAAATTTAAGGAAATAACAAGCAATATCTCGAAAACGGTTCACTCAACAAATGAAATGTATATGACATAAGTTGTGTATTTTAACGCGATCTACATTTTTTGTGTAGTAACATTTTGTCTATCTCTTATGGTTTACCAGTTATGCAAAAGTCGTTCACAATGAAGAATACTTTTGGAGACATTCCCAGAAAATTCGAGATATACATTTCATTTCTTATGACATTATCTTAAACATATGATATTTTCATCAAAATCGTTAGAGCCATTTTTGAGAAAATTAAAATTTTCGAAAAATCTTCCATGTAAAGGGTAGTCTGGGGTGGGGGGATTTTCTTGAAATCCTTCGTGTCGCATCTCTGGAAGATACTGAACCTAAATACCAAGTTTGGTGCTTATCCGACTGTTCGTTTTTGAGTTATGCTGTTCACAGACACACAGACACACACAGACACACACACACACACACACACACACACAGACACACACACGGACATGTTTCCAAAAAAGCTTTTTTTGGATTCAGGAGGTCTCAAAACATGTATTTCCGGTGAAATCTCGGTATCGAATTTTTGGGTGGAATGCAATACTTCCCCTACTTACTATACGTAGTAGAGAAAGTAATAACAATCCTTGGTTAAACAAAGGAAGGACACAAAAACTGCTTTCTATGCAGAGTCCAATTTTTTTGGATAGTTGGAAAAACTCGGCACCGCTATCTCAAGAGACACTATACAAGAGGGTAAAGAAGATGATACAACTTGTATGATATTCAAAAAGGCAGACGAAACAAGTCATCTGTTGTGTGACTGCGAGCCATTTGCAGTCATTTCCATGAACTTAGAAGGTCTGAGTAGCGAGGTAGCGAGGTAGTTCCAAGGTACGTGTGATGTTCGCATTCCGGAGGTCCCAGAATCGATTTCCGTCGACCACCCACTCTGATTTTGGGTTTTTCGTGGTTTTACCTGATCGGTAGGTGAATGCTGGGGTTGTTTCTCCTCTACCACGATTTCATTTCCATTGTTTTCCTCTCATTCTGTTTCCTTCTCGTCTTTCAAGTGCGCTTCTAGGTTACTTCTTGGCGTACGGCGGTCCATGGCCTACGGATGGTCCGGATGCTTACTCAAAGGAAAGACTACTCCCCATTGCACTAGAGCGCTGCTTGGTCGACCGGTCGTACATCGCTCTCTCTAGGCAGCTCCAACAGTGCGACGAGTTCAAGCTTGGAACCGTTAGGACTTCCGCGCGTCTCTGCGGTCTGTTTACCTGCGGCCTATAGCCTACTGTGGTTCCTTTACTTCATCCTTTCCTCTTATGGTGGCATTAGCCACAATAGATCTATGTAGGTACAGTGCACGAGGTGTCCCGCACCGTTGTATAACCCTAATAAGGTTTGAGTAAGAGGATAGGTCTTTATAAAGGATGCAAGCATTCTGAGAGACTAAACAATAAAAGGGTGCAGAATGTATCAGTAAAGGTCCAGAATCTTAGGGCTTCTGTGGCCCATCCCTTATAAACATATACTGGATTTAGGTCCGGGGAACTCGGAAACCAAGCAGTGCTCCAATTCTCCCTAACCGTCCACGAAGGAACATTTCGTTTAGCAACCTTTAAATATTGTCGCTTAAATAAGTATGAAATCGTGTACGAAGTATATGTTTCGTCCTGTACCTAATGGTGCGTCTTCCAAGAGAGCCGGTAAGCTATTCTCTAAGAATGCTTATATGTGTCCATTGGGCCTGGTAGAAGAGCGTGAGGTCCCAACAAGACCACCAATAATGCAAGCCCAAATATCGACAGAACATCTTTGTTGATGACGTGACTGTATAATTTCCCTGTGTAAGAGAGCACTTGCCCTATAATTAATATGCACATCTTAACATAAAGATTATGGTCATAGATATGTAAATAAACATTAGGGAGAGTAATAGCAGAGAGGAAACAAGTAGAAGAAGGGAACAGTTGCGAATAGTAGAATTATTATGAATACCATGTAATATAAAATGTTATAATGTTTAACAGATGGCCAAATAGCCTGCACGACGGGATTAGGCAAAAACTGACCTAGCAGCACAGGAACTGGGAAAAATTGGCAGTATGTGTGAGAGAGAGGACTAATGAGAGAAAAAGAGAGAGATACATAGGAATTCCCAAATATATCATTAGAAGTGTGACTGCAGGAAAACGAAAGATTTTATTCTCGTGTGGGGTAGAAGTAAACCACCAATAACAATAACTGTTGCAATTATTGGCACTAATGTGCGCGTCATAGCATATACAAAAAATGGAGAATTTTTTCCAGACAACTTATACCGATTTCTTAGCATCCAGAAGCTAAATCCGCAAGTCGTGTGAAGAAAGGTGGGTGGCAACACTTATTTTAGCTTCGCACTAATATTATTACAACTAGTGGGGGAAAATTATGAATACGGAGAGAAGGAGCAAAATAATTAATTGAGGAACAATAATTTGGTTAGACCCCCTTCATACTTTTGCAACTGGAATAAAATATAGCAAATAGTCAAACCAGAGGTTGAATTATTGCTCTCACCCACTCCTGAGAAAAGAGCCGATAGGAAATGGGTTTGGATTTACAGCATCTTCAAGTACGAGACATCAGCGGCTGAAAGAGCAAACCTGAGAATTCAATATGTAGTAACTCCAAGCGGCAGACAGTCCCCGTTACGTCATCCTCCGTGTTTTAGTGGTTACCATGCTAGCCTCTAGTTCCCGAAGTCGCGGGTTCAAACCCGGCAAGGGCGATGGATTTTTTTGGGGGGGGGCGTAAAAATCCTTAGTATGGCTTCCCTCGGAAGGGAAGTAAAGCCGGTGGTCTCGTGTCGTAGATTTTGTCGTAGTTCTCAGTGCTCGTGTTATCTTATTTACTGGGCGACTCTTGTTTTATTATTTTAAATTTGGGTTCATTGTCCTCCGGTTAGCTATTATAACTCAGTCGAGCAAGTATCTCTAAGCAGGGCGTGAAACGGAAAGGAGCTGTTGCTAAAAGATAACACTGAAAAAAATTGTTTCTACACTTTTATTGCCGTCACATTTAATTAATAATTCACATATTTAATCTTTATACACCCCTGACTGAAACTGTGATATTTCTGAATATAACTACAGTCGTTATAGTTGCCGAGGGCCAATTACTTCGCGTACTTCACATTTTTGTAAGTGACTCTACGACGTACACCTCGTGAGAGATTCTTCAGAACTGTGCGAAACTTCCTTATGGCTCGAGAATATATATGCTTCTTCACCTCGAATTGCCTAAACATTATAGCTCCTATTGGTTACCAAATCGCGCCCACTTTAGCGTCTTGGTCAGCCAATCACTACTACTATCATACATACTCTAGGGAAGATATTCCCTCCATTTCTAAAAAAGGCAAGCTACTCTGACGTCATTTGTTTATCTCTTCTTAGTGATAAACAACTCAACCCCTCGGTTTATTGTTAACCACTTCTATTGTTAGTTTCAGTGAGGCCGTGTAAACTTATTTCCTAACAATACTTATGGCTAACAAACATCTAAAATCCTGTACATACAATAATATTAATTTACACTACAATCACTTTGGCATTCACAGCATGTTATGATATAAAGTATTGCCTCAATTTACGGCACGTAAAAGAACTTCCAGCCTGATAAAAAGGCCTCTGGGAAAAATTACCCGTCTTTCACGCCCAATATAGAATGGGAGGCTAAGGACCACAACAGTTAAGGAGCGTCCATAAAGAAAACTAAAATTTTAAGTCCCCGTTACACTAGGATTCTCGGCTACCCTACGTGCTGGTCGCGAAAATTCACAATCTGATTTCATTGATAAAAAGCCTTGTACGTAAACAATACTCGCCTAAATCCAATGTTGAAATATTGTTTGGGGAAATCATTCGCTGCAGCATAATCAGCTGCCTGACACTTTGTAAATGATTTAGATGCAGCAAGTTCTTATGCAATACTCTTCAGACAGGCATGTGATTAACATTACTTGTTGCAGCTTGTTGTACTGATACGTGGGTTGTCTTCAACTGCATAACAACTTCCACCACCAGTCCTTGTGTCCGGATTCTTCTAAATTTCCCAGCCGCACGACTAGAAGGCTTGAGCTTTCCATGCTGCCTAAGTAGACGATATGGGGTAGAAGTAACTTACGTTTCGCAGTCATTTCTATGCGCTGTTTTTTTCCTATTTTCAAAATCCATCTTCTCTATCTTACACAAAAATTGAGATAGGATTCCAAATGTTTTCAATAGTGCACTTCAAAACATGTGAGATTCTATGCAATTAGAATTTTGATATAAGTCGATGTTTACGAGCAGTTTGTGTGGCTTTCCTCGAATTTGTACGAAAACTTAGTTTTCTTTTTTTAACTCCCTTATGTAAAATTTCCAACAGACATTTAGTTGCAGAAGAATTAAAAATGTCATAAATGTGCTCAATATCTGTGGTAGGTGAAACATATTGAATTTATTTGATGAAATTGATAAAAATACATTGATATTCCAAAAAGCAATTACATGTTAAAGTGAAACCTTTTGCCTTATCTTTAAGTTGTAGGTTAGGTTATACAACGGAGGTGCACACCTCACGCACGTAGACGTACATAGATACATTGCGGCTACCACCTCTTCGCAGACAGACGACCACAGAGACGCGCAGAAGTCCTTAACAATTCCAGGCTCGAAGACCCGTACCACTACTGGAGCTGCATAGAGAGGGCGTTGAAGACCCGTCATCCAAGCAGCCCTCCAGTGTTCACAGAGAGTACTGTTTCCTTTAAGCAACCATCCGCGCCATCTCTCCGACACCGTCATACACCACGAAACTAGAAGCATACCTGAAAGATGAGAAGAGACATAATGAAAGGAAAATGATGGAAAAGAAATCATGGTAGATGAGAAACCACATCAACATTCGCCTACCGACCGGGGAAAACCACGAAAAACCCAACGTAACAGTTCGCGGTCGACGGGAATTGAATCGGGATCGCAAGGATGCGAGCCTCACGCGTTACCGCAGAACCATCTCGTTTAGTTACGTCTTTAAGCATTAGTAATATCTGCGCAAAAAGTGTCCAGCTTTAATGCGCATATTTAGCACTTCATTCCCCTTTAAATGGCATTAATGTAATGCTTCTTCATCCTGTTCTCTAATTTATTTACGATGTATTTGGCTATTCGTGTCTGGAGCGTGAGTCTTTGAATTTGGAAACGGTTTTCTAGTAGATTTTTTGTAGCATTACTGTTTCCAAAATATTCGCGTTGAAACAAAATATCACGGCTCCCTTTGCATGAGCCCGATACTAACAAAAGCCGTATTGTGATGTAAACAGCTGAGTTTATTTCCGTATATTGCGTGATCTTAGTTTGAAACCCGTTTTAGGTATTTACCCATGATTTACTCAACGTTAAGAAAATCTCTTCTTATAGGAATAGTATAATTTACAACGGACACATGTGGATTGCTAATTGATAGGTAAAGTAATGAGTGCCGTACATAAGATTTTCTAAAATATAAAGTACTACAAATGTCGTCAAATTATTAGAGTAAATCTTGTAAAATGCTACATCTTTCATTAATTAGTGTATGCTACAATGTAGCATCCTATTGTTGCCACATTTAAGTGCTTAAACATTTAATCTTTGACACCTTTGGATAACATTAATCCATTAAGAATAATAAAGCAGCTTTGTATTGAAGGGCATATTATAATGTTGCAAATGTTTACGTGATTCTTTTATCCGAACCTTAAAGGCCGCCAACAATTACTACACTAACGTTACTAGGTTATTATATAATGAATTTTAGTCGTCCTCCGTGGACTAGTGGTACGTGCTAGCCTCTAGTTCCCAAGGTCGTGGGTTCAAACCCGGCGGAGGGCGATGGATTTTTTCGGGCGTAAAAATCCTTAGCACGGCTTCCTTCGGAAGGGAAGTAAAGCCAGTGGTCCCGTAGATTTACGGCACGTAAAAGAGCCTCAAGCCTGATAAATAGGCCTCTGAGCAAAATTACCGGTGTTTCACGCCCAATATAGAATGGGACGCTAAGGACCATAGTAGTTAAAGAGCGTCCATAAATAGAACTCAATTCAATTCAAATAATTTTTAGATAGCAAGGCCTAAAAGTAGGACTTCTAACCCATAGAACACGAGCTGGAAGCTTTAGATTATCACACTAGTGCGATAATATTCAGTGTGATCAACTTTGGTGTCAAGTCCATGGCAATTGCATGTTGTATTTGAATATGTTAAATAACTGGACTTGGTTTTGATTAGGTTTTACTTTCCATTATGTCTTTTTACATGATTAATTTCTCATGGCGCTCGCATTATCTGTTCACAATACAAATTGTCGTACTTCAATTTATCGCAATTCGTTGTAGTTAACCTTGGCTGTTATATTGGCTGTTTTGTTTAATCTAAAACCCTATTCTTTTATCTAACCTACATAAAGATAAATGGCGGAAATTATGAATTCAGAAGAAATTGAAATAGAAGTGAAATTGCAGAAGCAGCAGAAAGAATAACACTACAAGAATTACCCAAAAAATCCAGAAAGCAATATGATATAGTATTTAATCGCCTTAATGTTGATGTGAGGCAAAACTTGGTGAAAATAATTTCACAGAAAATGACTGCTAGCGAATCAAAATAACATCAAAACATTTGACATCTGCTTTTTAATGCCATTTCTCTTCTTTCAAGAACGCGTTCTAAATGTGATCTCTGCTAATTTCAAGAATCAATATAATATTATTGCTATTTTACAAACTCGAGCGCTGTCTAAAAAATAGTATATGCCACACGTGTTAAAAGTGATTTTATTTTGCTCGTAGGATTGCGAAACTCAGCCTAAGGCCTTCGTTTCGTAAACATTTCTACTCCAAAAATAAAACCCTACTTTCACCACCTTTTAAAATTCTATATTTCTGCAAACACTGCTCTCATAGAAACATTAGTAAACATTTAGCAAAGATACGGTGAAGCTTAATAATTTTCTAAAGTATAACAAACAATTAAAAATCCTTACTAGGCTAAAGCAATGCGTGCTAAGCACTAAGAATTAATAATATTATCTCGTATTTATTAATGCTGTAATTATAATAATTATCGATTTATATGAACATATTTCCACCGCCCAGGATGCCGCACGCGGTTGCGTCTGTGGTCCACATTCGGGAGGTACCAGGTTCCAACCCCTGGGGCCGACCAATCTGACCGAAGGTTATTTCGCGGTTTTCCTCAGTAGGTAGGTTACCTAATTTGATCCGTGAATTTCCCTATCATCCTACATTTCATTTCCTTCTTCTTCACCGTCATACCAGACATCGGGCTGATCACCCATCCTGAATATGCTTTGATCCAGAGTTTGCTTGCTCCTCGACAGGTGCTGACCCAAGGCATTGGTTTGTTAGTCGGATGGAAGTCCTACAAAGAGGGGGATAACTTCTTGAAGAAAAATAAAAACATATTTACAAGGATTAGATGAATGAGATTATTTAATAATTTACCTTGTGTAGGTTGTTGTTATTTGAACGCATGTATCTATCAGGCACAGTAAACAAGCATACAAATTGCAATCTTTTTAACCCAAATAATTGCTACCTTTGGATGATTAGTTTGTCTTGCACAAAAACCTTAGGACATTTATTAAAGTTCCCGAGTTCTTGTAGAACTGAGGAGCAAAAAGTGGAACAAAAAATACTCAAAGATGCAATCTTTCAAAGAAGTAATGCTGGGTATTATACTTGTAGAATGAACCACAATTTCAGTTGCCGTTGGCAATAGCATGAGGGATTAACATTAATGAATCAAAGTGTTAAGCACCAGAAATATAAAAAATGGTGCTAAATACTGATTCAAATTCCTCTAGCAATTGAAAATTAGCATTTGTCCATAATGTGTCATAGTATTTATAAAAATTGTGATTCCTTATTTAGGTTACATTAATCACGATAAACGTTGCACTCGAAAAGGATTCGTCACAAGTTAGTTTTTGCTAGCAATGAGCTCATGCAAAGAATGTTATGATGCATCAAACTTCAGCCTGATAAAACAAGCTATAACCAAGCATTTTGAAAATGATTAATATCCGGAAACCTTATTTGACAAAAATTCCATCTTTTAATAAATTTTGTATTTTCTTGTGTAGTAAAGTTTCGGCCTAATGCTTTTGGAATTACTTACATAAGCTTGAATTAGTTTTTATACATAGCTGTTATTACTCGTGTCAGTATTGTAAACATACTATTTTTATCCAAAACTTTTCAGATATTTTTGAAAATGTAAAAATTAACAAATTTTGTTCCATACAAACTTGTTTGGGGCAAGAATTTGTTGCAAACTTGTCGTCTTGCGCCCTTAAAGGAAGCTGGACTTAAGTAAGAAGTTGGGTATTTATTTAGAGTTTTTCGAAAATTTCCATGGGTAGGGGAATGTTAAACCAAAAGAGCATACTTCTGATAAACTCTCAATATCGAATACTTGACCGGAATACAATATTTATACTAAGTATCATAAGTAATCGGTATAGGAGTGAAATGCATGTTATCTACAGGAAAAATCTTATACGTTACATTCACATGATTTTCTCTATTCCTATCGTTTAAATTTATATACATTCTACAAACTATTCTCACTAAAGCCTATACTTTCTCTACTACATATATAAGTAGGGGAAGTGCTGTATTCCTCCCAAAAATTCTATATCAAAATTTTACTGAAAATACATGTTTTGAGCCCCCTTAATCCAAAAAAAGCATTTTAGAAAAGTTCTGTGTGGATGCGTGTATATATGTCTATGAACAGCATAACTCAAAAACGAAAAGTCGGATAAATACCAAACTTGGTATTTGGGTTCAGTATCTCTCAAAGATGCGACACGAAGATTTTCAAGAAAATCCCCTTACCCCAGACTATCCTTTACATGGAACATTATACGAAACTTTTTATTTTCTCATAAATGGCTCTAACGATTTTGGTTAAAATGTCATATTTATGATATTTTCATGACAAATAAAATGCATATCTTGAATTTTCCGGGAATTTCCCCAAAGGTCCTCATCGTTCTGAATGGTGTTTCCGTAACTGGTAAACCGTAAGAGATAGACAAAATTGTTCTACACACAAAATGTAGATCTCGATAAAACACAATTTTATGTCATATACAATTTTTTCCAATACTTATACCTTGTCTTAAATGGGAATTCATTATTTGTTATTTATGTCTTGGACATGCAAAGAGAATGGAATAATCCACATACCAACCAGCTCTTAAAAGATTTTACTATCGCTTAAAGCCTACCATATTCCCCTTGCACTTCCAATTAAATTAGCAATAAGATTAATATCTCGATATCTCGATGGAGAATAAGCGTTTGTAACAATAGTTTTTACAAGAGTAGAGAAAATCATGTGAGTGTAACACATCAGACTTTTTATGTGGAATGCAATACTCGCTCTATCTACTAGGTACTGGTACGTGGTAGTGAAAGTAAAAACGAATTTGAAGGGTATGATTTGAAAAACTCACAAAAACAACATTGGAGTAACAAAATATATAAGCTATAATTCATAGAAATATCTTTGTTTCTACCTGAGTTAACACGCAGTATAATTACCTTTATCTATCTACGTAGTTTACAATCAAATATCTGGTTCATTTAACAAGAACCTTTCTTATTTCTAAAGCTGCTGACCTAACATTTACCCATTCCATCTTCTCGTGGCCCACAACACAATTTACGATCTCATTGTTCCCGTTTTATGATGAAATTGTCATGAGCTTGCAAATGTAAACGTCAGAGCGGGGACATAAAATGCTAGAAATATCCCCGCCTTCTCTGAAATTTACCGCTCTGTTCCCGCACGACAGGTAAGGGAGGTCATTGTGGGTCAGTAATTTACTCCATCCCGATGGAATGTCAGCGGTAACTACCTACAGAATGCCACACGTTTGTGTGTAACATTCTAACTATGTTTTCAGCTTTCTTTATTGGGGGCGGTACACTGATCTGCTTGAAGAATGATCCAGAGTAAAGAGGTGAGATGAATGCGCGTCATGAAACACAGTGAAGCGATAAAATATCAAGAAGATGGAGACTGTTATACAGAAATTCGGTATCACATCTACACTAATACTATATGTCTGTATGCGCGCACGCGTGGTGTAAAAATTAATCTCAAAAACCACTGAACCAATCTTGATAATCCCTTCACCATTCAAAAACTATTTTATCTCTGATGGAAAGGGGCTATAAGACACCTTCTAAATTAAGTGTATGTGCTATTGAAATATTTCAACTATATACAATTTGTGTATTGTACTACAAGCCCGCCAATTTTCAATGAGATGTTCTGGAAATTTACTTTGAAAAAGCATTGCAATTAAAAAAAATTCTGATGTGTTACACTCACATGACTTTCTCTACTCTTGAACAAACTATTTTACAAACGCTTATTCTCCATATGCTTCATGTTAATTGAGATATCGAGATGTCAATCTTATTGCTAATTTTCTTGCAGATGCAAGGGGAATATGGTAGGTTATAAGCGATAGTCAAATCTTTTAAGCGCTGGTTGCTATGTGGCGCATTTCATTCCCTTTGAATGTCCAGGACATAAAAAAATGAATAACGAATTTGAGAAAAAGTATAAGTATTGGAAAATTTAAGGGAATAACAAGCAATATCTCGAAAATCAACAAAAAACATTATATGACATAAATTGTGTATTTTAACGCGATCTACATTTTTTGTCTATCTCTTCTGGTTTACCAGTTATGCAAAAGTCGTTCACAATGAAGAATACTTTTGGAGACATTCCCAGAAAATTTGAGATATAGGTTTCATTTTTCATGAAAATATCTTAAACATTCATTCATTATCTGTTTAACCTACTCTTATATAGGACTTACACCCCCCAGGACTTACAGGCGGGGGCCTGGGGTCAGAGGCCCGTCGAGGAGCAGACACTCATGGAACAGACAGAACATCCAGGATGGTATGGGATGAAGGAACTAGATGAAACGAAATGTTCCTGAAATGGATGAAAGGAAACGTGATGATGGAGCAGTTGGTGGAATGAATGGTGGGGGAAACCGGAGAACCCGAAGAAAACCCGCCCAGACGCCGCTTTGTCCACCACCAATCCCACATGCAGGTCCCTGGGATTGAAT
Source organism: Deroplatys truncata (assembly GCA_030765065.1). Taxonomy (NCBI): domain Eukaryota; kingdom Metazoa; phylum Arthropoda; class Insecta; order Mantodea; family Mantidae; genus Deroplatys; species Deroplatys truncata. The sequence goes on from CM060984.1 coordinate 179,493,119, forward strand.
CCGGGCCGCCTCGGTGGGAGGCGAGCGGTCTAACCACTCGACCACGGCGCCGCTATCTTAAACGTATGATATTTTAATCAAAATCGTTAGAGCGATTTTTGAGAAAATTAAAATTTTCGAAAAATGTTCCATGTAAAGGGTAATCTGGGGTGGGGGGATTTGCTTGAAAACCTTCGTGTCGCATCTCTGGAAGATACTGAACCTAAATAGTAAGTTTGGTGTTTATCCGACTGTTCGTTTCTGAGTTATGCTGTTCACAGACACACAGACACACAGTCATACACACAGACAAGTTTCTAAAAATGTCTTTTTTGGATTCAGGGGGTCTCAAAACATGTATTTCCGGTGAAATCTCGGTATCGAATTTTTAGGTGGAATACAATACTTCCCCTAGTTACTATACGTAGTAGAGAAAGTAAAAATCATACGTTAATGAGAAAGCATACTAATTCACAAAATGAAGAATAATGGACCTTTTTCAATCTTAGAATGAAGCCATAAGTCAGTTCTATGGAATTGTGAATACGTTTTAGTGAAGCTTTAATAGTGCGGTGTAAATAAAAGGTTAATTCCGAATTTATATGTTTCTCTGTGTTCTGAAGTAAAAAAATTAACCTATTTTCTTAAATAGAACAAAACAGATGCAGATTCCATACTTCTATATGTTATGATAAATTGTAGAAAGCTTCATGAATCTGTATCAAACAGTTTAGGAGAAAAATGATTTACGGTAACTGAAAATGTGAGTGTGAAAATACTTTTTCTATCCTCTATCGTTTATCGGCGGGTATGCAAACTATTCTTAATAAAGCTTATTTTTCTATCTACTACATTTTTATTTAAATTAATGTTTGCAGAAACAGCTACATTACAAATTTTGTTACGGTACAAAGAGAACAGTGATAATCGAATGTTTAAGGCCTGAAAAGTATGGCCAAGAAATGAACAATTCGAACCATTAATAACGGATATCTCAGAAATGGCTTCTGCCACATAAAAGCTTATTTAAAATAAATTGTTTGTTTTAAAGAGATTACATTTTTTGTGTAGTACGCTTTCGTCTATCGCTTAACGTTTACCAGTTATACAAGATTACACAAAATTCCTTCCGAATAAAAAGGACTTCAAAGGCTATTCCCAGAATATTCAAAATATACATTTTATTTTTCATGTAAACATCTTTAATATATAATATTTTAATCAAAATCGTTAGACCCATTTTTTATAAAATCAAAATTTTAGAAACATTTTCCAAGCAAAGGGGTGGGGGATTTTGTTAAAAATCTTTGTGTCGCATCTTTGGAAGATATTGAACCAATACGAAATTTGGAATTTATCCGACTTTTTGTTTTTCAGTTATGCTGTTCACAGGCACACAAAATGTTTCTAAAAACGCTTATTTGAATTCATGGCGCCTAAAACATATATTCCGGTGAAATCTGTATCGAATTTTTGAGTGGAATGCAATGCTTCCCCTGCTTACTATACGTAGTAGAGAAAGTAATAACAATTTTTGTAGATCCGTAAAGGTTCTTAAGATATCGTGATGTGCTTTGTGTGGCACTGACTAAAGCGGAAAAGTTAACACTGCGATAAACTGAGAGAAAAACGACTGGAAGCATTTCAAATGAATACGGGTACAGTGCAAACATGAAGTGGACAAACAAAACGGAAATATTTTTAAAAGAGAGTACAGCGCTGAATCTGATCAGAGAGAGGAAAATAAATTGGCTGGTACACCGGGTGCGAAGAAGCGGCTTTCTCACAGATGCAATGGAAGGAATAGCGAATGGTAAAAACGTTCTTGGCAGGAGAAAATGTATGATAATAGACAATAATAAGATAAACGGTTCATATATGCAACAATGACGGAAGCAGAAAAGAAAGAAGGCGATTGGATTTGTAGTGAAGGCCATGTAACTATGATAGATTGAATCTAATTCCATGTTGCAGTCATGGACCCTGTGATGCATACATTCCAGGGCTGCAATCTCATCAAGAGTTATTCTCCTTCTACTACTACTTGAATTAGCTCAACGTTGATACGCTCCTTCTCAGCAGTCAAGGGTGTCTCGCCTATTCCAATTTTCCCTGTCGGCTGACATTCATAAACTACAGTATAATTGGAAAGGTAGCATTAGACGACTGAAAAATCTGATGTGCTACACGCACATGACTTTCTCTACTCTTGTACAAACTATTTTTACAAATGCTTATTCTCCACCTACTTCATGTTAACGAGACTCTATCGTATTGCTAATTTTCTTGTAGATGTAAGGGGAATATATATTTACAAGGGCAATATAGAAATACAGTAGCCTTTAAGCATAGACATTACTCTTAATAGCTGGTTGCTACGTGCAGCACCATTCTCTTTGCCACAGATTAATACTCTTTACATATCCAAGACAAAAAAAGTGAATAACGAATTCCCATTTGAGAAAATAAGTATTGAAAAATTTAAGGGAATAACAAGCAATATCTCGAAAATGGTTCACTCAACAACAAAAAATGTGTATAACATAAATTGTGTATTTTAAGGCAATCTACATTTTTTGTGTAGTAAAATTTTGTCTATCTGTTATGGTTTACCAGTTATGCAAAAGTCGTTCACAATGAAGAATACCTTTGGAGACATTCCCAGAAAATTCGAGATACACATTTCACTTGCCATGAAAATATCTTAAACATATGATATTTTAATCAAAATTGTTAGAGCCATTTTTGAGAAAATTAAAATTTTCGAAAAAGTTCCATGTAATGGGTAATCTGGGTGGGTGGATTTTCTTAAAAACCTTCGTGTCGCATCTCTGGAAGATACTGAACCTAAATACCAAGTTTGGTGTTTATCCGACTGTTCGTTTCTGAGTTATGCTATTCACAGACACACACACACACACACACACACACACACACACACACAGACACACATACATGGACATGTTTCCAAAAATGCTTTTTTTGGATTCAGGTAGTCTCAAAACACATATTCCTGGTGAAATCTCGGTATCGAATTTTTGGGTGGAATACAATACTTCCCCTACTTACTATACGTAGTAGAGAAAGTAAAAATTCAATGTCATAGCCCGATTTGAACCAGGGATCTCTGGTTTCTGTCCGGTTGCTCTAACCACTTAGCTGCCATTGCAACATTTTAATTTTACCTTTTCAACCTTGTCTGCACACATGGCTAATGTGGAAGAAGAATTAATTCATGCAGTATATTTGTTAGACTATTTGAAGATATTTTAAGTTATGTAGTCTATTTCGTTTACTTTAGTGAGACTGTACACATTTGGCTGTTCCAGAATAGCGTCATTCCAAATCTAATATCTAAGTGTATAACTATATATATATATATATATATATATATATATATTTAGTTTTAGTTATGGACGCTCTTTAATTGCTGTGGTCCTTAGCGTCCCATTCTATATTGGGCGTGTAAGACAGGAAATTTTACGAGGCCTCTTTATCAGGCTTAAGGTTCTTTTATGTGCCGCAAATCTACGACAACAGACCACCGGCTTTACTTCCCTTCCGAAGAAAGCCAAACTAAGGATTTTTACGCCCGAAAAAATCCATCGCCCTCCGCCGGGTTTGAACCCGCGACCACTTCATTTCGACTGTTTCCACTGTGCATCTGTACTTTCTGTTCACAGCCCAGTTGTTTCACCGTATTGTAATTGTAAGGATACCGACATAGATATTTATGTTATATTAATAATTTATTTACTTCTTAAGTAATTAAAATGCTGCATTTGTTCTGAATATTTCTCATTAATAGTAATTTTGCGATAAAAGTGAGGTAAGTATATTATTGGTGAACGAGGAACAGTTCCTCTCGTACGTTGTACTTCTAGATTTTCTAATGTACTTTACGCATATGTATTATATGCTTGAAGTATTTTTCGACGATAATGAATAATACAAATAGTAAAAGCAATCTCTGATTACCGTCCCCTTCGTAGGACTTACACCCCACCCCCCAGGACTTACAAACCAATGCCTGTGGTCAGATGCCTGTCGGGGAGCTGAGAGTCTGTGGATCAGATAGTGACAACCAGGGAGGGGGATCAGCCCGACGCCCCGGATGAGAGTTAAGGAGGAGATGAAGGTGAGATGAGAGAGATGAATGACAGGTAAGCTGAAGATGGAGCACCGGTGGAATAGTGAATGGCGAGGGGAACCGGAGAAAACCCACCCAGACCCATTTTGTCCACATGCGTACCCCTGGGATCGAACCCGGGCCGCCTTGTTGGGAGGCGAGCGGTCTAACTACCCGGCCATGATGCCACCCAAAAGAAATAGTACTTGCCGAAAATAAAATTAATTTTCTAAAATTTGTTGCACATGATAGTTCTAGTAGTAAGGTCGCCAACATTAACCTTGATAGCAAAGTAATGGCACGCCTGGTCTTTTTTAGCTTAAAAATTTCAACCTAACTTAGCTGATGTATGAATTAAATAATAAGTAAACATTAACAAATAAAAGGCAAGCAAATTCCTAGGTAGGATTTAAATGATAAAATTCAACTATCAAATAGGATTAAATTAAATGTCTAAATAACAAATATATAACAGGTTAGAGGACTTAATGTAGTTCGTGCACATGCGTGAAATAAAACAGGCAAAATAAGCAAGTAGGTTAGGTTAACCGCATTGTATTAAGGAAATTCAACTTCCCATCATGACAGCATGAACGGGAAGTAAATCTAAAATACCATCGTTAATAATGTATTTTTGGTTTCATTAAATACTTCCCAAATTACGGGTTTTCATTGTGTTGCTTAGCTAGAGAGAAACAAGTTGCATTAAATCCTCATTGTCAGCAAATGTAACTTTTTCATCAACTTATAAAACAGTTCATAATCGTTTCCTTTTCTGAAATCGTCTGTCAGCTGATGTTGACGTTTTTCAATAATGGCGCATCATTATTCAGGTTATCTTCGAATTCGCGCAATAACTCTCCTAGATTATTAATGAAAAATTGTGTAATGTGTTACATTTACATGATTTGTCTAGCCATATCGCTTATTACTAATTCTACTATGTATCGTAAGTAGGGGAAGTATTGCATTCCACCCAAAAATTCGATACCGAGATTTCACTCGAAATCCAGAAAAGGCATTTTTAGAAAAAGGTCCGCGTGTCTGTCTCTGTGTCTGTATGTCTGTGAACACCATAATTCAAAAACAAAAAGTCTAATAAATACCAAACTTGGTATTTAGTTTCAGTATCTTCCAAAATGTTTCAGTATCTTTCAAGAAAATCTCCTCACCCCAACTACCCTTTACTTGGAACATTTTTCGAAAACTTGATTTTCTAAAAAGATGTCTAACGCTTTTGATTAAAACACCATATATTAAAGATATTTGCATGACAAAATATATATCTTGAATTTTCTGGGAATAGCCTTTGAAATCCTCTTCATTCAGAAGGAATTTTGTATAATCTTGTATACCTGGTAAACGTTATGCGATAGACGAAAACGTACTACGCAATAAATGTAGATCTCTTTAAAACACACAATTTATTTCAAATAAGATTTTTTGCGGCATAATATCCAATTCTGTTATATTCGTTATTAATGGTCGAATTGTTCATTTCCTACTTATGCTTTAAAGTCCTTTTAACGTTTACTTGTTTCTAGTGATTGCATGTAAACAGTATGGAATTTAAGGCCAGTGTATAGCGCCAGTGTAATGTAGCTATTTCTTCACAGGTTTACTTGTATAAAAATGTAGTCGATAGAAAAATAAGCTTTAGTAAGAATAGCTTGTATACCCGCTAATAAACAATAGAGGGTAGAGAATGTCATGTAAATGTATCACATCAGAATCCTTTTTACATCTCTCTTATTACTTTCTCTACCATGTATGTACATAGTAGGTAGGGAAGGTATTGCATTCCAACCAAAAATTCTATATTAGATATTTTGCCTGAAGTACGAGGGTAATCCAGAAAGTCCCAGAAGTTTTGAAATAAAACCAAAACATTTTAACAAAATGCAAATATCAAAGTTTATTATCTACATTTGAAAGGTACAGTCATAAGCTATTTTCTACATAATCGCCATTCAAATTAAGGCATTTATCATACCGTGGCACAAGTTTTTCAATAGCCTCTCTGTAGAAATCTGCCACCTGCGACTTCAACCACTGGTTTACACCGGCATGCAGTTCAGCGTCAGTATCAAAGTATCAATTTGATGCACCAAACTCCGTGAAATTTGGGGAAAATGTTCCGAAAGTTCTGTAATCGTGAAACGACGATTTTCACGAATTTTGTCATTGATTTGCATTGAAAGTTCATCAGTCATAAGGCTAGGCCTACCACTGCAATCCTCGTAGTGAACATTGGTACGGCCATTTTTAAAATCAATGATCCATTTCCTGACTCCGCTTTCACTCATTATTCCCTGCCGGTAAACATTACAAAGCTGGCGATAAATTTCAATTGGCTTGTTCTTTTTAGCCAACCGCGCTTCACAAGTGGCGGGATTTTCTATTGCAGCGCATACTTAACAACACACAGAGAGCACAGTAAGGAAGGTACAGTCCTCACGCTACCACAGCTGCATGCGTACTGAATGTAGGAACGTTCTGACACCAAGATGGCGGCTCTAGCCCTACTCATCGCCACGATAGGCCAAAACGTCTGGGACTTTCTGGACTGCCCTCGTACATGTTTTGAGATCCCAGGAATACAAAATGAAAACGTTTTTAACTCAAAAACGAAAAAAGTTTATTAAATACCAAACTTGGTATCTAAGTTCAGCATCTTCCGAGGGTGCGTCACGAAGATCATAAAGAAAATTCTGCATATACATGGGAAATATTTTGAAAATTTTGATTTTATCAAAAAATGGCTGTAACGATTTTGATTAAAGTACCATATGTTTAAAATATTTTTGTGACAAATAAAATGTATATTTTAAGTTTAATGGAAATAGCCTCTGAAGCCCTCTTCATTCTAAATGACTTTGAGTAATAATTTGGTAAATCGTAAGAGATAGAGAAAATCTTACTTCACAAAACATGAAGATCTCGTTAACGCACAAAATTTATGTTAAATAAATTTGTTTTTGTGTAGTTAACTATTTCAAAGATATTCTTTGTTATTGCTTTAAGTTTTCAATTAATTTTCTCTCAGAAAATAGTTATTTGTTGTTTTTTCGTGGCCACGAAAAGAGTGCGAAATTTAAAAGGCTCTTAAAACATTTGACTATTGCTTAAGTCTATAGCATTCCCTTAATCTTTATACCTACAATATAATGTGTAATAGAGCAATTTCTCTAATATTTAATAAAACCATTTCTGTAAATGTTTATCTCGATTAATATAAAGCAGATAGAAGAATAAGCTTTGTAAGAATAATTTGTTTAATTGGTAGAGAAAGTAATGTGAATGTAACACATCCGATTTTAGGCTTGATTTCTAAAATGTTTACTAGCATGCAAGACAAAAAATCTCCCAACCGCACCTGAAATGTAAAGTTCTGGGTACACATGCTTCTGTGGCGAAGTATCAGCAATGTCGGTTTCAACATATTGCTGGTCGTGCCCTAAAGAATGATAAATAGTACATTCCTAACCAGCAAAATTACTCTACATGAGTCCAGATTGAAGCAACAGGCAATATAAACAGTAACTGGTTAGTGAAAAGTAGTGCAATTGAAATAACTTCTTAAGACAGCAATAAATGTTTGCAAGCGTTTTATTGGAAGTTTTACATTGCCGCAGATGTGACTGATATAGCTCCACAGGGTAATTTGTAACTGAATTTAATGTAATTGCAGGTGATTCACTTTATATTTGTGCTACATACAAGATTATCATCACACCGAGGCTGTATGAACAAGACTTATACTTATACTTAGTATATACTGCCAAGGCAAAACTCCTGGGATAATACACCTAAAATGTTTACGTGCAAAGAAAACTCTTACTTTTTAGAAATATGTGTGTATTTGTGAGAGAGACAGAGAGAGAGAGAGAATGATATAACCTAAAAATGAGTCAGTCGGATAAATCGGTCAGTCGGCTTCCATTTATGCCGTCCCTGCAGCTTTGGGAGACTTTCTACTGGCCTTCACAAGTATAGAAAAAGGAGGTGCGTGTATTTGCCGTTTTACGCATGCAGTGATGTCCTGTTTCACTGCACAATTCCAGATTATTCACATATGAACATATAACTTAGAGCAATAGCTTCTCATCGTCACATATAATAACCATGCTTAAATATAGAACTAAATAAAACCCTGTTTTGCACAATTTCTCCATGAAAAAGTATTTTAATGGCAACATAATGTAAAACTGAAATACATACTTTTTACTTTCAAATGGGGTATATTTACTAGACATTATTTTAATAATCCATCTAATCTCCATTCCTGTCCAATACCTGTTTTAGCCGCCTAGGAACTGAATCATTCGGCGCCCTCTAAGGATACTGTCATGAAATGTGGGAACATATGCGTTTAGAGGCAGAGTTCTTTGAAATAGGTTGTATGCCTCACGTATGGTACAAATTTTCCGGTGGCCTTCACTCCAATGTTCACTTTCCGGTGGCCTTCGCCCCAAGTTTACTTTCCGGTGGCCTTCGCCACAAGTTTATGTTTTCTTTAAATATCATATATATTTATGTTTCCCTCGGCTGCATCAGTAGTAGAAACATGTGTATCTTTGCAGGGGGTGATGCGGCTAAAGAATGTAGGCTTACACAAATTATAATTTTTACTTTACTCCTGTTATTAATCCTTCACACGATTAAATAACACTTCACTGATGTAGAAAGCTGTGAGGTTATTTATTAATTACTTGCACTTTTTAACACTAAAACTTATCATATTCACCGTAATGAATTTTCGTCTCACACTGAATACGTATTAAACTTCTCGAGGACGCCTCTCGCGTCCAGTTAGGAACACTGTCTACTAGCAACTGACTTCTACCGCCTGAATTTGTAAATCTCTGTATTTCATATCCCTGATTGGCTAATCCTACTCCAATAGAATACTTTTATTTAACCTTTAGCCTTTCTAGTTGTTGATTGACTATTTATAAACTGTTTTAAAAAATATTACATTATTCTTTCCAGGATTTACTAGTAGCATTATTAAGCTTTCCAATTCATTATTGCCTCAAGGTTACCTCATTGTTAGCAACTTTTGACCTATATTCTCACAGCTCCTACATTATTAAATTACGTAATACATTCACATAACATTAATATACATGTATACAATAATATAAACATTAATACAATGGCTGTTACATACATTTTATATATTATATTATACGCATATTGCTTTAAGGCGGGCTGTTATTAAATTTTATATTATATAATTTGACTGAAATCATTTAAGTGTTAAAAATCCTGCCTCATCTTCCAGCACCTAAGTTATTAGGTACCTAGTTACTCCAGTTTCACATTATATTATTGTCATTAAAATACTTTTCCATGGAGAAATTGTGCAAAACAGTGTTTTGTTTTGTTTAGTTGTACATTTAGATTCGACAGATGATTCCAATAAAGTCTAGTAAATATGTCCTCTTTAAATGTAAAATGTACAACGTATTTCAATTTTACATTATGTTGCCATTATACATTTTTTTTTCGTGGAGACATTGTGCAAAACATGCTTTTATTTAGTTATACATTATTTTAACATTTCTATTATAAGTGATGAAGAGTAAAGCTATTGCTCAAAATTATGTATTCATATTGAAAAATCTAGAACTGTGCAGTAAAGCAGAACGCCACTGCATGCGGAAAATATAAACAGATACACGCACCTCCACCTTGCCAAACACACCCCCACCTGTGAAGGCCAGTAAAATGCCTCCCAAAGTTGCGGGGACGGCATAAATGGAAGCAAGTGCACTAGTTGGCCAGGTTATGAACGCGGTGAGAGGAGGGCGCCAGTGTTTTCGTCGATCAAGGCTTGGTGTCAGAGGCAATAGGGGCAAGGCGGTAGGGGAATGTATAATTGCATAACGAAAACAGTACTACATTTTGCAGGTCTCAGCCTCCCTAGTAAATCAACTCAGAACTGTGGATTTTTCTTTAACTGACTGTCCTTCCGTTGCTCCGGCCACTTGTTGCGCAACTGTTTAGTTCCTCTTCTCACCGCACACATTCATATCGTAGCCGATTAGTACAACAGTATTTCAGGGAATACCTGAACAACAAACAACCCTTTACGTAGAAACAATTTCATGTTCTGTTTTCTTATAAAATATTATTCGAGATATTCGAATGATAAGCATTCTGAATTTTTGTGACACTCATTATGGTCTCTTCATTCTCGCTCATTTTATGTGAATGCTAAAATATAAGTCCCGCTCAGATATATAATTTAATTGAAATTATATTTAAATAATTTATTAAATAAAAATAAATAAAATATCTCTTCAAAATATTCACTGGTCTTCAAGTATTGCTATGTTTTAGGCAGTGTACTTTGAACTGCTAAGTACTTGTTATTTAGTTTCTCACGAACTTATGCAGGGTGTGCTAATATATACAGAGCCTTCTTTTTAAACATCCGTATTTTCTCTACTAAACAATATATTTTACTATATTATTTTCTAATTTAAACTGTTTAGGGTGATCATTTATAATAATTAAGTCGAAACACATAGGAAAACAAGCTTTTGTATGTATACTATTTTGTTCATTAGCTATGAAAATAAATTATTTTTGGCGGAGAAGGTTGTGTGATTGTTAAAAATTCATTTTATATCACCAGCAACACGATTATCCTTTTGCTCCTTTCTCATGAACACTGCTGATTGCATCTCTTCCTGGTTGTTCCACAATCTTTACTTTCTCTCCACGTACATAGTATGTAGAGAAGGTATTATATTTCACCCAAAATTCGATACCTACCTTCACCGGAAATGCATGTTTTGAGACTCACTGGTTCAAAATAAAGCATTTTTACTTTCTCTACTACGTAGAATAAGTAGAGGAAGTATTGTACTCCACCCAAAAATTCGATACCGAGATTTCACCGGAAATATATGTTTTGCGGCCCCCTGAATCCAAAAAAAAAGCATTTTTGGAAACACGTCCGTGTGTGTGTCTGTGTGTCTGTGAACAGCATAACTCAGAAACGAACAGTCGGATATACACCAAACTTGGTATTTAGGTTGTGGCAGTAATTTGTATCACAATAATGTAAATGCCAGAGTGATTGTAGTGTAAATAAGCATTATTGTACGACATTGATTTGAGATGTTTGTTAATTATATGCATTGTTAGGAAATAAGTTTACACGGTCTCACTGAAACTGACAATAAGAGCGGATAACAATGAGCGAGGGGGTGAGTTGAATATTAATTAGAAGAGACAAACAAATGACGTCAGATTGGCGCGCTTTTCTTAGAAATAGCGGGAATATTTTCCCTAGAGCATTTGTGTTCGTAATTTTGATTAGATATAAAAATAGACGCTAATGTTGGCGCGTTTTATTAACCAATAGCAGCTCGGTTATAATCTTTAGGCATATCGGGGTGTGGGAGTATAAAAAGCTAAAGTCAGAGGCCGCCCCTGATTCTGTATGGCTGCGAGGTCTGGGGATCGGCGGCAGCGACCACCATCCGCAGACTGCAAACCATTCAGAACAGGGCGCTTCGGATGATCTATGATACCGGGCGTAGATTCCCATCACATATCCTACACACCCATTCCGGTCTCCCATACATCGTGGACGTGGTGCGGGAGAGAACCCGCACCATGTACACGAAACTCACCTACCATACCAACCAGCTGGTTAACTCTTTGGGCCGCTATGACCACAAGGCGCCACGGCGGAGAAAGAGGTACCGGTTGCCGAAGGACGGCTTGGGTCCCCGAGGCTGAGGTCTGCCAATCCCTCACTTCACAAACTTCCCCAAGTTAAGCAGCATTGGGCCCGGTCGCTAACTGGATGAGTGACCATCTAGCAGCGACCCGCCCTGCCTCCAACTTGAGTACCCCATCCCATTACCTGCATTCCCATCTTGCTTTGCTGCCATGCCGGCCTGCTTAACTTGACGACCACACAAGCGGTCGCCCAAGTTAAGCAGCATTGTGCTTGGCCACCACATGGTCGCTAGTCCGCCCATGAGGGAACACCGAGACCCAGCCAATGGTAGTGCACAAAGCTAAACCCCGCCCATGACAGTTTGACAAACATCAAAAGCTTGTGAATATTCTTTTAACCTCCTTTATCGCACAGGTAAAGCCGCGCACGCGGCTAGGTACTGTGGCGATTATATTCCGCCCAGGTAAACCTGGGCGACCTGTTCTCGATTGCTGGATTGCAGATTTCGTCAGTCCAACAGAAGCATTCGCGTGTAATACGTCGATCAGTTCAACATAAGTATTCGTGAGTTATACGTCGCGTAGTTCGACGGAAGCATACATAAAGTACACGTTACGCAATTCTACAGAATCTCTCGCGTCTTAAAGTTTGTTATAAATGTGAAACACGCGAATAAATAATGTGTAGTAAATAAGTGATTATAGTGATATTAGAAAATATAACAGTTTCAGTCTGGCGTTTATCAAGAGTCAATATGTGAACTTAATTAATTGTGACGGTAATAAAAGTGTAAGAACAAATTCTTTTATCAGTGTTATCTTTGAGTAACAAATCCTTTCCGTTTACATACCTTGTTCAAGAGATGTGCTCGACTGAATAATAATAATAATAATAATAATAATAATAATAATAATAATAATAATAATAGCTAGCCGGAGGACAATGAACCCAACATTCAAAGTAGTAATACAATAACAGGCGCCCAGCAAAAGATAACACGAAGTGACCGCGACAGACTGGCTTCCATACGTGGTGCAGATAAACATGAAGCATCTTCCAACTACCAATAAATATTCCACTTCAAGGTTCAGTATCTTCCAGAGATGCGACACGAAGGTTTTCAAGAACATCCCCCACCCCAGATTACCCTTTACATGGAACATTTTTCTAACATTTTAATTTTCTCAAAAATGGCTCTAACGATTTTTCTTAAAATGTTTTCGTGACAAATGAAATGTATATCTTGAATTTTCTGGGAATGTCCCCAAAAATATTCTTCATTGTGAAAAACTTTTACATAACTAGTAAACCATAAGAGATAGACAAAATTTTACTACACAAAAAATGTATATCGCGTTAAAATACACAATTTGTCATGTACATTTTTTGTTGAGTGAACCATTTTCAAGATATTGCTCGTTATTCCTTTAAATTTTCAAATACTTATGCTTTTTCTCAAATGGGAATTCGTTATTCATTTTTTCTCCTGAAAATGCAAAAAAATGGAATACTCCACATAGCAACCACCTCTTAAAATATTTGACTATCGCTTATTGTCTATCAATTCCCCTTGCGTCTACAAGAAAATTAGCAATAAGATTAACATCTCGATATCTCGATTAACATGAAGCATATGGAGAATAAGCGTTTGTAAAAATAGTTTGTACAAGAGTAGAGAAAGTCATGTGAGTGTAACACATCAGATTTTTTCAAAAATGTCCGTATGTGTGTATCTGTGAACAGCACAACTCAAAAACGAAAAGTTCGATAAATACCAATTTTAGTATTTAAGTTCATCTTCCAAGGGTGCGACACGAAGATTTTTCAAGAAAACTCCCCCACACCAACTTACTTTTACATGGAACGTTTTTCGAAATTCTTTATTTTCTAAACAATGGCTCTATCTATTTTGATTAAAATGCAATATATTAAAGATATTTACAGACAAAATGCGTATCTTGAATTTTCTGGGAATAGCCTATGAAGTCTTCATTCGAAGGATTTTGTATAATCTTATATAACTGGTAAACGTTAAGCAATAGACGAAAACATACTATACAAAAAATGTAGATATCGTTTAAACACACAATTTATTTCAAATAAGTTTTTTGTGGCATAAGTCATTTCTGAGATATCCGTTATTAATGGTTCGAATTGTTCATTACTTGGTCGTTCTCTTAAAGTCCTGTCAGTATCCAGTATGGAATTTTAAGGCCAGGCATAGGGCTCAGTTCTTAAACATTTGGCTATCCTTGTTCCCTTTGTATCTATAACGAAATATGTAATGCATCTATTTCTGCAAAGGTTTATTTACATTAAAATCAAGTAGATAGAAAAATAAGCTTTAGTAAGAATAGTTTGTATACTCACTAATAAAGGTTAGAGAAAGTCTTGGTAACCATTTTGGTATTTTAAATAATTCCAAAACAGTCGTAATGTGTAGTTCTTTGCGTAATTTCTCGTTCATTCGGTAGCATCGTCAGGTATACTAAACTCTCCGTCTCAAAAATCGTATTTCTGCGGCTTCTTCTACTTTAAATTTCTCTTAGATTTCGGAACCATATAAAATCAGGATTTTTCGTTTTATCACATACTAAAACCCTTAGTCTGAGATTTCGCACAAATGTCCTTCTGAAAGTAAAGGCCTACCTGTAAGTGAGTAGAAACAATAAAATAACATAACACAACCGTACCTGACGCGCAAGATGGTTAAGGCAATAGCCTGTTCATCTCAATATCGGATGTCCCGAGTTCAATTCCCTTGTACCGGCCCATCAGAATCTGATTTATCACATCCCCCCATGCTTTTCCTAGGTCCATCCGCGCGTTAAAACAAAAATATACAAAATACGGGAAGGCAATATATGACAAAGGAATTAATCACATGCACTGCTCTCATGTACCAACCTAATCGTCGACCACATAGAAAAACTCTTAAAAATTCCCCCTATAATTAATAAATATGATAGATTATACACGGAGGAGAATATGTAACTGAGATTATCTGTGTTATATCCTGTCTTATAGCCAAAAGCTATAGAAGAATCATTGCACTTGACCAAGTGGTTAAAGCTATGTTAACTAAGCGGAATTGAAAACACGCCGCAATAGGGAATCTGTTGCACAGGTGAACGTGGACAAGAAGGGGTAGAATTTCCAGCAGCTCTGACAGCAAATCAGCAATTAATTGCTGATAACTCTCTATTCCAGATAGTCATTTTTACTTACTCTTCCACGCACTAGTGGGTAAGGAAGATATTGCATTCCATCCAAAAAATTTGATATCGAGAGTTAACCGGAAATACACTTTTTGAATCCTCCCATAAATGTATTTTGGGATAGTATTTTTGTGTGCGTGTGTGCGTATTTTAATATCGAGAATTTGATAGTGTCTTCCAAGGATGCGACACAAAGACTTTCAAGAAAATCCCCCATGCCAATTTACATGTTACATGTAATGTTTTTCGAATATGTTTATTTTTTCAAAAATTATTCTATCTATGTTGATGAAAATACCCTACATTTCAGATCTTTATATAGCAAATTGACGCAGTAATTTGTATCACAAATTATGTAAATGTCAAGAGTGATTATTGTGTGACATTGATTTGAGATGTTTGATGATTGTAAGCATTGTTGAGAAGTGGGTTTATACGGCCTTACTGAAACTGACAATAATAGCGTGCAATAATGTAGCGAGGGGGTGAGCTATTTATCATTATTAGAGACGAGCAAATGACGTAATATTGGCGCGTTTTTCTTAGAATTTGCTGGAACATTTTTCCCTAGAGCATATGTTTTCGTAATTTTCATTGGATATAAAAATAGACGCTAATGTTGGCGCGTTTTATTAACCAATAGCAGTTCGGTTATAATATTTAGGCATATCGTGGTGTAGGAGTATAAAAAGGGCTAAGTCAGAGTCAAATTCGTTCAGTCCATCGGAAACATTTGTGTATTACACGTCGCTGAGTTCAACAGAAAAAGTCATGGTGAATACATAGCATAGTTTATCGACTTGCAGAGTACGCGTAGCAAAGTTATGAAAAATCTCAAGTGTTGTAAAGTTAATTACACAAAAAGTTGAAGTACGCGAATTAATAATGAGCAGTAAATAAGTTATTATAACAGTTTCAGTTTGGCGAGTGTCAAGATTAATAGGTGAAAGTAAATAATGTGTTAAGACAATAAAAAGTGTAAAACAAATTCTTTCATCAGTGTTATCTTTGGATAAAAACTCCTTTCCGTTTACACACCTGTATAAGATAAGTGCTCGACCAAAAAGATCATAGCTAGCCGGAGGACAGTGAACCCAAAAATTAAACACAATAACAGGCGCTCAGTAAAAGATAACACGAAGTGACCGCGACAAATTGTCTTTTATACGTGCGGCAGATAAACAGTAGCATTTTTCAAAAAAACCTAACAAAGAATACCGCCGCATATTTGGCGCCCAACGTGGGGCGAATTAACCAGGAAGGAGTGAAATAACTAGGAAGGGGCGAAGGAACCAGGACGTGGAGCGAATGGAGCAGTGAACTGAACTACAAGACGCAGATTCCAGAAACAACTACAGGAACGACAGACGACGCGGATGAGTGGACATCGTAATTCCGAGATTAAAAGGCAGGGGAATTCAACTACAGGACACAAAAACATCGAGACGACGTAGATTCATCATAATATGACGCAGAGGCGACATATACATCTAGGAGAGAGGGGCAGGAAGCTGTACATCAAAGCAACATCAACAGACAGCATCACAAAGGTCAGAGTATAGTAAATTTTTTTCTAAAAAAAAATTGTAAAAATTTAAATGTACTTGAGGAGTGGCAGGATTAAGAGAACAATGGCTACTAATAATACTGAAGAAACAATTATGGAAGGGGATAGTGTAACAGTTAGCTGTAATTCAATACAGGTTACAGAAAATAGCTCAAACAATGTAGGATTTAAGGGAGAAAATGTTAGTGCACAAAGTGAGAATAGAACAGCAGGAAATGTTAATCTTGATGCTAGTATGATGATGGAAATGCTGAAAGATATTAGTAAGAGTATTACAGATCAATTAAGGGAAGATATTGGTAAGACTAATGAGAAATTAGAAAAACTAACTCAGAATAATGAGAAATCAGAACAAAAATTAACTCAGAGTATGAAAAAGAGCCATAGGGAATTAAGGGAAGATATTGGTAAGAGCTTAGAACAAAACAGGGAAGAAATTTAAAAGAAATTTATGGAGCTAGATAGCAGTATGACAAGAATGAGAAATGAAAATCAGGAAATGATAGCAAATGAGATAGGGGAAGTTTCAAAGAAAATGTTAGACATGAGCAGGGAAATATCTAACCAAAAAAATGAGGTTAATAATAAAATTGAACATGTTGATGTAAAATGTACAGAGTTAGGTAGCCGAATGAGTAGCATTTCAAGTGAGTTAAGAGAGATGATGGAGGCTACAAATGCAGATTTAATTCAGGTGCAAGTTAATTTCAGAGGGGAGATATCTGAAATACAGAAGGAGTCAGAAACACAAAGAAATAAATTGTCTGAAGAAGTTAAAGTTTTGTCTATAGATTTGAATCAAAAACTAACTTCTGAAATTAATAAGCACCAAGCTGTTCAAAATGAGAACAATAAAAAATTGGAACAGACAATAGAAAATCTGCAAGGTACTGTAAATAGGTTAGAGTTGAATTCAAGGGTAAATATATGTGATGTTAATGTATCTGATGTACAAAATAATGACAGAGGTAGTTCATCAGGTATGACTAATAATGTGAGTGATGCGGCGGCTTCATCCATAGCTAATGCTGAAACTCAGAGTGCACAAGTAACACTATAGAATTTAAATATGGGAGTAGGGAATTTACAAAACTACAATCATATCTTAAGTGATTTTTCACTTCCAAAATTTAATGAAAACTCCAGTCCAGTGCAGTTTATTGCAGACTTATCATAGTATTTTCAAATTACAAAGATACTGGGAGGATTGAACATAATAGTTGTTAAAAGATGTGTAGTTCAGAAAACTTTAGATTGGTTTCAAATTATATCTTGGGGTGAAATATCATATGAATCCTTTAAGAGGTTATTCATGAACAAATTTTGGAAGGTTAGGATACGGCTACGAGTAATGTTTAGCCACAGACAATTTGATCCAGGAGGGGGAATAGAAATGAGATGAAAAGTAAATCCAGGATAGTTAAAGATGAACTGCAGAGCAATGTATTGGAATATAAGAGGGTTAATTACGTATGTATGTTATAAGAAAGGAGAAATAAAATTCTGGACATAACTAAATGTTTAAAGGGAAAAATAACATTTTCTTAGTAACTGTAACAGCATTTGAAATGAAGCATGTAATAATTAAAACTTAATGTTATATTAAAGTAAAAGTACGTAGATATAATTCCAAGAGTATTGTGAATATAAAGTACAAAACAACAAAAATGGGCCAAAAATAATTAAAACAAATACTTATGTAGCAAACAGATAATGTGAAACAGTGTCTAGATATATTTGTGTAGAGGGTGAATATTTTTGGTAAATATGTTTAATAATTACAAAAAATTCTTGAATGCATAAATTTTTGTCAACAATATAAGAAAGTAAACCACTTTTGTAACAGTAACTAAATAATTCAGGGTACAGTATTTGCTATAAAAAAAATTTGTAATGTCAGATTAATATCTAAACACATTAAACCAGAGCCAGTAAATAGTGGCGAGATAAAGGTAAAATATATGACGTGTGTTAAATGCGTGTGAAGTGTTAAGTGAAAGTGATAAATAGCGTGTGTTCCAAGATTCAGGAGACTAAAAACCCAATTATAAAATTTCCAAACAAGTTGTAAATATTTATAATTATGTTTCTAGTGGGGCATATGACGCAGTAATTTGTATCACAAATTATGTAAATGTCAAGAGTGATTATAGTGTGAATATGCATTATTGTGTGACATTGATTTGAGATGCTTGATGATTGTAAGCATTGTTGAGAACAAAGAATACCGCCGCAAAATAAAATGTAAATCATGAATTTTCTTTAAGTTATCTTGATATATTTTCTTTCAGGAGGAATTTCGAATAATTTTTATAACTGGTAACCTTTAAAAATAAACCAAAAGTGTATATCTCATCAGAACATACAGTTAGTTTAAAATCATTTTTTGTGACATCAGCCACTTCCCAGATATCCTTTGTTATTGTTTGAATTTTCCAATACTTTGTCATTTTATAGTGTTGCCGCTATTCTGTTGTTTCGAGCGATGTCATGGAAAGAGTGTGGAATTTCAAGACCAGCATATAATGATACACTTTTAAAAACTGACTCTCACTTCGTTTTTTTTTCTATCTCCTGTTTCTATGGCAAAATTTGAAATTAAATTACTCTGCAAAGATTTATCTCGATTAACATGAAATAGAGAGAAAAATAATCCTGAAGAATAGTTGTAAAACGTACATAAAATAAACGATACAGTGTGAAGAAAGTCATATGAATGTAAAATCACATTTTTATTAAAAGTTATGCGCGATCTTCAGGCTTAATAATAATCGTTCAAGAGCACATGGAGCATGAAATAGACCTTCTGACCAGTCATATTTCAAAATAATTACCTTAGTCCCATTTACCATCGCCATCTGTATTATTTTGACCAAGAGTGGATGGATACTCTCTTTACAGTATCAAGAAAACGGCAGAAAGAACAAAGAAGCTCATCCTTGTGTACTGGATTAACATGTCCAGTCAGACAGCTAGGAATATAGATTCCTTGGTTGAGATTGCCATCACAATCTCGGCCTTATTGTAACACGCCATTCTTACATCTTTTCCTAGTTTATTTAGGTTAACAACCGACTATAAAGGCAGATAATATAAGAAAACTATAGACGTTAGAGAAGCACATCATTCTGTTCATAATGGAGTAACTATAAAAGCTACATCAACAACATTATCCTCACTTAAGTTCACATTGAAATGAGGATATCAGATGACCTTTAGGAACGATGTTATTGGTACTTCCGGAAGGTAGAAATGGACATACTTAGACGCTTACGAAAATCGCTTACATTCTCTTCGTGATGCAAAGACAAAACCGGCACACGAAACCAATGATCCATCCATAAGCCTACTGCTTCGTTTACAAAAATATTACACCCAGGATCCTCTAGATGCAATTAGTCATTTTGGATATACAGTGCTTTTCCTTCACAATGAAGCTACCACACGGCTGCTTGTGTGCGGCCGCCGCAGCTCGAACTCCCGCCAAAACAGTTATAATATCGCCGCAAAGTGCCCTAGGTTCCATAGTTACAGTTACAACTACAATGATCATAAGCACAATTTCTTCATAAGAGATGTTGGAAACGTTTCCGTTATCTTAGGAAATTTTCATTCACATTCAAGTGTTCAATATCCGAAATTGGGTTAATTTCTTGCTTGACGTTTTCTTTTAGTTCTTATAATGTATGGGGTTTGTTGCACACACCTTATTACTTTCTCTATAGATATTTTGAGACCCCCCCAAATAAAAAGGAAGCATTTTTAGAAAAAGGTCCGTGTGTAAATTGAAATTGATTTTATTTATGGACGCTCTTTAACTACTGTGGTTCTTAACGTCCCATTCTATATTGGGCATGAAAGACCGAAAATTTTTCTCAGAGGCCTCTTATCAGGCTTGAGGATCTTTTACGTGCCGTAAATCTACGACACGGGACCACCGGCTTTACTTCACTTCCGAAGGATTTTTACGCCCGAAAAAATCCATCGCACTCCGCCGGGTTTGAACCCGCAACCTCGGGAACTAGAGGCTAGCACGGTGCCACTAGTCCACGGAGGACGACAGGTCCGTATGTGTGTGTCTGTGAACAGCATAACTCAAAAACGAAAACTCGGATAAATACCAAACTTTCTATCCAAACCAAACTCAGTATCTTTCAAAGATGCGACACATTGTTTTCATGAAAATCCCCCCACCCCAGACTACCCTTTACATGAAATATTTTTCGAAAAGTTTTATTTTCTCAAAAATGGCTCTAACGACTTTGATTAAAATATCATATGCTTAACATACTGTCATGGCAAATGAAACAGGAATGTCACCAAAAGTCCTCTTCATTCTGAATGAATTTTGCATAACTGGTAAACCATAAGAGATATACAAAGTTTTACTACAAAGAAAATGTAGATCTCGTTAAACACACAATTTATGTCATATGCATTTTGTTTGTCAAGTGAACCATTCCCGAGATATTCCTTGTTATTTGTTTCAATTTTCCAATACAATTTTTTTTTCTCAAATGGGAATTTCTCATTATTTTTTTTTATGTCCTGGACATGGAATACTTCACATAGCAACCAGCTCTTAAAAGATTTGACTATCGCTTAAAGCCTACCATATGCCCCTTGCACCTACAAGAAAATTAGCAATAAAATAGTTTCTGCAAAATTTTATATCGCTCAACATGAAGTAGGTGGAAAATAAGCGTTTATATAAATAGTTTGTAAAAAAGTAGGGAAAGTCATGTGAGTGTAAAACATCAAAATATTTTCAAGTGATCATCAGGGTCGGTAAATTTCTTTAATTGGGTTTTGCGAAATGACAGAGCAATTGACCCACGTTTAATATTCTTCTCTGAAAAATTATGGTTCAATTTATATGGTATGTTTTGTCGCAATATAACGTATATTGGGGAACAGAAAAACCCTATTTTACACACGAGATTCCCTAGCATAACACAAATATTGGTGTGCTGTAAATTCATACAATAAAATGACCTATATTTCTTTAACAAAAAAATAAATTCACAGAGGTACAGAAATGACTTACACCACTTTTGAATAGCTGAGTAGCTAGAAATGTCAGTCTGTATTTTTCCAGCGACTTTGCTACCCCGCATACAGCTGATGAAGCATTAAATTTAGTTGGGGATATGTTATTTAATTCGGATATTCTCTTCAGTGTGAATAAAAATTCCAGATAAGATACCAGAAATATGAGGATAGAGGTCAACATTTTCAACTCCGTGCGGTGCCCACAGTGTGAGAGAAACACACTCTATTTAATCGAGTTTAAATCCTCGAGTCGGTGCCCTTCATCGTGACACATCAGAGTATAGTTTTGTACACTTAGGTCCAGCTGCAACTTTATTTGTTAATTCTTGTTAAATCGTGTACAAATAACTTGCGAATGATATGGTGAAACATATCTGTACAAATAACTTGTGAATGAGATGGTAAAACATATTATAATCGTTAATTTACAACATGCAGATCTTTAGATAATGGAATTTGTGAATATATAGTGTACGAACGACATCGAATGTTTATTTCCACAACCAATATAACAAAGGTTATTATAAGAGTTACATAAAATATTTAATGCAATCCTAACATTACAGTGTACAATAAACAGGATGAGCGGAAAGTATAAGGATAGCCTTCAGGAGGTGATTACTGACTGCAAAAGGAACAAAAACATTAATAGCAGTATATGTCCCGAAATACACATGTGCCAATGTAGACGCATTTTTGTTTCCTTAATAACAACATAATATGCAGTGTGATCTTTTGTATTGCAAATAGTGTTACTAGAGTTAATTCGAAGCATAAAGCTCAGTTTTTCATTTAAGGAGCAAGCCTGGGTGGTTCTCGTATACGGTCAGGAGATGGAAACGGTCGAGAAGCCACGTGGATATACGGCAGGCATTGTATAGTAGATAGATAACAATAAAAAGAATCTGATGTGTTTCACTCACATGACTTTCTGTACTCTTGTAACAACTACTTTTACAAACGCTTATTCTCCTTCTACTTCATGTTAATCAAGATAAACATTTGCAGACTCAATCTTATTGCTAATTTTCTTGTAGATGTAAGGTGAATATATATTTACAAGGGCAATATAGAAATACAGTGGCCTTTAAGCATAGACATTACTCCTAATAGCTGGTTGCTATGTGCAGCACCACTCTCCTTGCCATAGATTAATACACTTTGCATAACCAAGACAAAAAAATGAATAACAAATTCCCATTTGAGAAAATAAGTATTGAAAAATTTAAGGGAATAACAAGCAATATCTCGAAAATGGTTCACTAAACAAAAAAAATGTGTATGACACAAACTGTGCATTTTAACGCGATATACTTTTTTGTGTGTAGTAAAATTTTGTCTATCGCTTATGGTTTACCAGTTATGCAAAAGTCGTTCACAATGAAGAATACTTTTGCAGACATTCCCAGAACATTTAAGATATACATTTTATTTGTCATGAAAATATCTTAAACATATGATATTTTAATCAAAATCGTTAGAAATTTTCGAAAAATGTTCCATGTAAAGTGTAATCTGGGGTGGAGGGGTTTTCTTGAAAACCTTCGTGTCGCATCTCTGGAAGATACTGAACCTAAATACCAAGTTTGGTGTTTATCCGACTGTTCGTTTCTGAGTTATGTTGTTCACAGACACACAGACAGACGCACACAGACACACACACGGACATGTTTCAAAAAATGCTTTTTTTTGGATTCAGGGGGTCTCAAAACATTAATTTCCGGTGAAATCTCGATATCGAATTTTTGTGTGGAATACAATACTTCCCCTACTTACTATACGTTGTAGAGAAAGTAAAAATTTGATGTGACACACTTACACGGCTTTCTCTACCCTCTGCCTGTATTAGTATGTATACAAACTATTCTTACTAAATCTTATTTTTCTATCCCTTACATTTTAATCCAAATATGGTTTTGCAGAAATAGCTACATGACACATTTCGTTATATTTAGATACAAAGAGAACAGCAATAGTCAAATGTTTAAGAACTGGATGCTATATGCTGGTCTTAAGATCCCGTACTGTTTCCATGCAATCGTGAGAAGCAACTGAAAATCGGTGGGATTTAAAAAGAATGACAAATTATCGAACCATTAATAACGGATATCTCGTAAATGGCTGATGTCACAGAAAACTTATTTCGAGTAAATTGTGTGTTTGAAAGAGATCTACATTTTTGCGTAGTAAGTTGTTGTCTATTGCTTAAGGTTTACCAGTTATTCAAGATTATAGAAAATTCCTTCTAAATAAGGTGGACCACATAGACTATTCCTAGAAAATTAAAAATATACATTTTATTTGTGATATAAATGTCTTTAATATATTGCATTTTAATCAAAATCGTTAGAGCCATTTTTTAGAAAATCAAACATTTAGAAAAATGTTCGATGTGAAAGGTAGTTTGGGGATTTTCTTGAAAATCTTCATGTCGCATCTTTGGAAGGTACTGAACATAACTATCAAGTTTGGTATTTATCTGACTTTTCGTTCTTGAGTTATGCTGTTTACAGATACACACACGCACACACAAAACATATATTTATGGTGAAATATCGGTATCGAATGTAATACCTTCTCTGCCTACCATCTACGTAGTAGAGAGATTAATAAAATAAAACAAAAATCTGCAATATCATACCCTGGTATCCAGTTTCTAAACCCAGGATACATATTTCAAATTCTTATGCAATGCATTAATTTTATAAATTCCAATACATTAATAATGTTACATATATGTAGTACAACTACACTACACAAAACTACAAAAATGAACAATACAAAATACAGTAAATAAAAAAGCAGAATAAAACAAGAAACTCACATTTGATAAACATGTCATAATTTCAATGTAAATTTCCCATTAAGATATTTTATAGTGCCCCTATTTAATTATATTAATTAATTCTATTATTTAATTATTTCCACGATTCCCTCCCTTTTAATGCTTAATTACCTAATTTAATTGCATTAATTAATTTACTGTGCAAGTAATTATAGATATCCCTTCTTTTTTTATAATTTTTTGAAATTTTATAAAGTAATTTATCAAATTTCTCTCTCTTATTCATAAACAAAACAAAATAAATATTTAAATAATGGTATCCAGTATTAAAATTAATCGGTAGCCAGTCAATAATGTTTAACTACCTTTCTACTCTATAAACATGTAATATCTGGAGGAGCGGCGGCAAGCTGGTAGCCAGTACAGCTACTTTCCTAAACTTACTATTAATCATTAATAAATGCACATTTTTAAGCCATTATAGTTTCAAAGAAGAAGTTTTCACGTATATGCCTCTTCACTTAGTTTCACTATTCTTCCATTTGCTAAAAATGTAAATCAATTATAAGTAAAACTACCAGTAATTTCACTGAGTCCTGTGTCGCCAATTTATTCCTTTTGATAATATCTTCTTATTTGGTAACTCCTCCCCTTCGGTCCCTTCTTCTAATCTAATAATCCTCGCCTTCCCTCTTGCCCCTATTTTTTCCTCTCCATCCGCAGTGGGAGCTCTTCTTTATCTATCTTTCCACCCCTCAATTTGTATAGTAGAACTTCTCTCCCCCTCCTCTTCTCTTTCATATCCCTCTGCCGTTATTATCTTGTTTCTTCCAATCTCTATTTATACTCTACATATTTCGTAGATCTTATCGGTCTAATTCCCCATCTTACGCCCATCCCTGTCTCCCAATTTAATATGTAATAATATTTTCTTCTTGTATTATGTTCCTAATTCTCCGTGCCTTCATCTCCTTCCTCTTGTTCGTCTGTATTAACTAGTTCTCGGGTTATATTAAGTCCTTTTATTTATTGCATTTGCTCAGGTGTTGGAATTGTTAGGTTACTGAACGTAATCTTCTGATCTTCTAATTTTGGCTTGATCAGCTTGCTCCTATCCTGACAGACAACACCACCCAAATCACAAAACCTTTGCAGTCCACTATGGTGTTTGCGTGAGCACAGGTTCTTTACACAGGCGAAGATGGAGAGTGGTCATGGCATGTTCGCACACCAGATCTGGAGGAACATTTACACACGGTAATGAGAACAATTGCAATACAACTTGCATGTAACTGCCCGCAAGCATAGTGTAAACCAAGTGACAGTGTTGTGTATCTTGCATGAAACCCCTACTATCCCTATCACTTGTATCGTTTGCAGGGATTATTGTCAGTGGATTTTCTTCCAAGGGTACTGTTTTGTCACTGGTTTTTGCAACAGGCTACGACCACTTTGGTATTTCTGTCGCCGTCCTATGAAGCCCGACCTTTGGTAGAGATGCCACCTACACAATCGTTTTCTGTTGGCTACAGAAAATCCTCAGGGTATGGTTGAATCGGCATCAGCAACGGTTCATTATTCAATATTTGGGCAAGGATTATGGGTGACCACTTGTATAGATCATTTCTGCTTCCAGAACGCCCTAACGGACAGACATATCTGGAATTCCTGTAGGACACTCTGCCTCTTTTGCTTGAGAATGTGCTTTGGCACTACGACAAGTAATGTGACTGATCCAAGCTGGATCACCAGCCCACTTCCGTATTATTTTTCGTCAACACGGAAGATGGATAGGACGAGGAGGTCCTGTTGCATGGGCCGCTCGATTCCCAATTTTAATCTCCCTTGATGTTTATTGTGGGGACAAAAACGTTGTGCGTATCAGTTACGGATTGCAGACCCTAGAACAGCATGCACGAGTAGTCTGTGAGATATTAAGGTACAGGCTGAAACATTTGAAGGACTCGCGTAACCCATGATGCAATATCTGGATGCTTGCATTGTATCCTACGCAGACTATTTTGAGCGTCTTTTGCAACATGAATGAAATTGATGTGAAATAATGTATATCGGCAGTAACTGCTTTATTACAGGTTCGCCTTCCCTTCCCGGACTATATTGATATTAACATTTTTGTTCCTTTTCTTGTCAGGAATCGCTACTTTACGTTTATTCCTATAGTTTCCGTTCATCCTGTATAATACTTTTGAAATGAATGTGGACATATATCTTGTGGGTAAACCTGACGTAATCGTTTCCATGTTTAATGGTTACCATCAAAATAAGCATATAACTAAGCCATATATATATATATATATATATATATATATATATATATATATCAACAATTCAGCATGATTTCCATGCATACCAGCATAATGCGCAAGTTAACGTAATAACAATTAATGGAGCGTTTAAACTTTAGGAGCAAATTTCCCGTAAAATAACAAACGCTTTCGGGAATTCTCTACTTACTCCTTTCTCTACTACGTACAGTAGCAGACACTGAGATTTCACCGGAAGTATACGTTTGGACGCACCTGAACTCCCCCCAAAAGCATTTTTAGAAAAAGGTCTGCGTGTGTCTGTGAACAGCATGACTAAAAAACGAAAATTTGGTTAAATAGTAACCAAGGAGAATGCGACACTTAAGATTTTCAAGAATCTCCCTACCCCAAACTATCCTTCACATGGAAACATTTTTTCGAAAATCTTTGTTCCCAATTACGAAATTTAACTTGGCCCTCAAATGACCATCCATGGATGGTCCAACCATTCATTGCGCTCTTCGTATACAGCCATTCAGAATTTTATTTGCTGTTTACGTTGGTGTAGGAACAATTGCAAAATGGTTTATACAAATGCTGTTTAGTTTTTTACGAAAAGTGAGAAAACAACATTAAAAACGTAGGTTCCCATTTAAAAAAATTAAATTGACCCTAAAATACCATCATAGCGTCCTCCAAATAAAGCACGACTAATAGCATTTACTTTCCCCCATAATACCAAGCAAGCTTTTTTGAAGACATTTCTTTCTACAACGCTTAATTTTGGAGATTTTACAGTCTCAACTTAAAAGGTTCACCCTGTATATGTGCACATAAATTATTATATTGTATATATTGTGGAGTTATCCATTTACGAGATACTCCATTTTATTTATTTAAATTTTCAAATATTTATACTTTTCTTACCTTTCTCAAGTGGGATGTCGTTATTCGTTGTCTCTCTCTCTCTCTCTCTCTCTCTCTCTCTCTGCCATGCAAAGAGAAGGCAATTTCAAAGCCATCTCATAGCGACCTGCTCTTAAAGGATTTGACTAATGCTAAAGCCCCTTGTACTTCAGATAATTTCTGCAAATGTTTATCTCCATTAACATAAAGTAGACAGAGGAATAAGCCCTTGAATGAACTGTTTATACAGGAGTGAGTAGAGAAAGTACTGTGAGTGCAACATATGTATGTTTCTGTACTGAGATCTGAGTGAAATCGGTTGCCAATTTGTTGTGACCTCGTAAATCTCTCATGAGTTACACGGCACACATTATTGTAACAGACTCGATGTTCAGCACATGCTGGTCGGTCGCTTTCTCGGATGTTCAGACAATAAGTCAGGTAGCAAATGAAGGCACGTGTAGTTGCATCGCATGCTCATTATCTCCTGCAGCCATAACTGTCGCTCACTCACGGGAGATATTCCAACTCGGTCATTACGGTCCTTAGGAAAGACTGTAAGCTGCTTCCATATTGGCATTTGCTCAACAAGGAATTAAGCGAACGTTCAACCCTGTCGTCTCGATGTAGGTGCGTCGGAACTTGTTACCGAGGTTCTAAGACTTGCCTAGTTGTATTGTTGGATACATAACATCCATTTAGGGTTCTAATGGCTTCCCTACCTCTACACTTTATGTAGCAATGGTAATGGCTCCAATTCCCGTAATAATGGTTAGCATGGTAGTATCATTTGTTTTGCTGTTCCCAGGAACAAGGTGGTGGATACTGGCTGGAGATTTAAATGCGGGGTTTATTACTTTCCAAGACCATCTACCTATATTATCTGATGCCTGTGCTTTAATCTTACCGAAACTTAACTGCCAAAGTGTTAATACCTCCCATGTCTTTTGTGGTTCAAGTTGTACCGTTCGAACATCCCCTCCTTTTCTATTCTTGGCACACCTTGAATGTCCAGTTGGCTAACTCCAGCTCAAGAGACAGTTGCAGTATGCAGCTTTTATGGAGTTTTCTAACATAAAACTATTTAGAACAACATTAATTTCGCGTTAACTTCCAAATTGAGGATGTACCACATTAAATACGTAACTCCAAGGTAGATTTGACTAGCGCGCATTAACTAGTACTTTTGTACATTATTCCTTTTCCGGGTAGCACCTCCGAAACTTAACAAATTGCTATAAACCTGAATATACGCCTCCTGGTAAACACTGTTCTCTTATAAAGTACTCATAAGTAATTAGGAATCATAATCAGGTAATTACTGAGGGTGTTTAAGGTCATTTATGAATTATATTGCCAATTTTGTACACTTATCATACAATACACAGCATCTAGCAGAACACGCATCTCAGACGTGACAATGATGGTGGCTTTGCAGTCGTTGTGATTTTACTGCCAACATTCCACTGCAAAACTAGCGAAAGTGAATCTGTGTTGCCAACATCTGAAAGAGAAATAAGGCTCTACAAACAATGAACCTGTTTAGAACTTCCACCAAGAGAAAATACGCCTAACCACATAGCAGTTACACTAGCGTGATTTTAAGGTACTACCTAGTACTCCTGGAAGAAACGTTTAAACGTGGAAGTGGTTTTAGTCTGGTAGTTCGCAATTAGAATAAAACTGTAACTCCCAAAAAATCTATGGTTAATTTTAGATTTGGGAGGAATAGTCGATACTGACGTATGTAATGGTCTACCCTGCACCTAAAAATAGCATTTTAACAGCGATTTTAATGGGGTGCGAAATAAAAAAGGTCTGATGTGTTGTACTCAGATGACTTTCCCTACTCTTGTACAAAATATGTTTACAAAAGCTTCATGCTAATCGAGATAAATATTTGCAGAAATTACCTTACTGCTAATTGTCTTATAGTTGCAGGGAGAATGTGGAAATGCAGTAAGTAGTCTTTTAGCGATATTCAAATCTTTTAAGAGCTAGTCACATTTCTGACACGCCATATTATTACTTACTGATTACGTAATGGGGTACACTAACAAACCTTATCCGCGCTCTTTGTCTCATGTCCATTTAGCTACTTCTGCATTGCCTAGCGACATTCCGTTGACCACATATGCTTTCCTGAAGTTGGCAATCACCATTTACAACATGTCCGCCATCGCAAGGCGGACCACAGGAGCTTTTTCATTTTACCA
Organism: Deroplatys truncata; assembly: GCA_030765065.1. Lineage (NCBI taxonomy): Eukaryota > Metazoa > Arthropoda > Insecta > Mantodea > Mantidae > Deroplatys > Deroplatys truncata. The sequence continues at coordinate 179,522,943 of CM060984.1, forward strand.
AAAAAGAATATTTCTGAATGATTTTTGAACACCGCATACCTCGCAATACGACGATAACGTCAAAAAAACAAGTATTCGGTAATTTTCATAACTCTTTGAAGCTCCTACCCGGATAAGGAATAATGTCCTTACTTTTAATACCTTCATCAAGTGTTTTCTTAGAAAATAAAAGGCTTCAGTTATTTATGTAACTCGTATGCTAAATATAAACATAGCCTAGAGTATTCCCGTTTGGACGAGGTGTAAGCCTTGTCCGTAATAAAAACCCCTGAAGGTTTCACGTACTTGTTGCATAGTGTTATTTGTTAAGAAGTCAGCACAAGGTTTCTAAAACTATTACAAAACTAAATAATAATATTCTTGTGTGTGTGCGTGTGTGTGTGTGTGTGTGTGTGTGTGTGTGTGTGTGTGTGTGTGTTATTTAACGCCCGTTCATACTAAATACGACGTCACAGGCAGTGGACATCGATGAAATGAAATGATAATTGGTAAAGGAAATTTGGGAAGGAAACGTTTCTCCTAATGGGGTTTTCGTTTTGGGTATCCAGGTGAAAGCTCTACAGCGGATCAGATAGACTTTCCATTCTACTGTGGAGTATGTATTGGAAACACCTTGTGCAAGATTCAGAAAAGACAAAGTACTTTGCTGATCGCACATTACCTTTTTTACTTTCTCTACTACGTATAGTAAGTAGGGGAAGTATTGTATTCCACTCAAAAATTCGATACCGAGATTTCACCAGAAATATATGTTTTCAGACCCTCTGAATCGAAAAAAAGATTTTTGCAAACATGTCCGTGTGTGTGTCTGTCTGTGTGTGTGTCTGTGAACACCATAACTCAGAAACGAACAGTCGGATAAACAAACTTGGTATCTAGGTTCAGTATCTTCCAGAGATGCGACACGAAGGTTTTCAAGAAAATCCCCCCACCCCATGTTTACCCTTTACTTGGAATATTTTTCGAAAATTTTAGTTTTCTCAAAAATGTCTCTAACGATTTTGATTAAAATATCGTATGTTTAGGATATTTTCATGACAAATAAAATGTATATCTTGAATTTTCTGCGAATTTCTCCAACAGTATTCTTCATTGTGAACGACTTTTACATAACTGGTAAACCATAAGAGATAGACAATAATTTACTATACAAAAAATGTAGGTCGCGTTAAAATACACAATCTATTTTTTTGTTGAGTGAACGATTTTCGAGACATTGCTTGTTATTCTCTTAAACTTTTCAATACTTATTTTCTCAAATGGGATAATCGTTATTCACTTTTTTGTCTTGGATATGCAAAGAGTATTAATATGTGGCAAAGAGAATGGTGCTGCACCTAGCAACCAGCTATCAAGAGATATGTCTATGCTTAAAGGCTACTGTACTTCTATATTGCCTTTGCAAATACAAAACAAGGGAAACATAGTACGTCTTAAGCGATAGTCAAATATTTTTAGAACTGGTCGCTATGTGTAAAATGTAATTCCCTTTGCATGTCAAAAGATAGTTTCTGCAAATGTTTATCTCGATTAATATGAAATAGATGGAGCATAATAGTTTGTAAAAATATTTTTTACAAGAGTAGAGAAAGTCATGTGAGTGTAACACATCAGATTTTTCGATAAGCAGATGTTTCAGTATTAAAATGTAGTTATTTTTCAGAGCCATAGAAGTGATTTATGTCTGTTAACTTTGTATCATTACCTTTGTTTTGGCCTGGTCATTTGGTTTTTATTTGTGTAGTGTGCTAGTTCCTTTAGCCATTTTAGGCAATATTTAATGTTTTTTTAATTCCTTTAGCTTTGTAAGCGTACTAAATTGTTTGTAGTTTATCTAAATTGTTAATTTGTCCAGTTTTTACCTAAATTGTTAGTTTATTCAGAGTTTATGTAAACTGTTGATTTGTTCAGAGCCTATCTAATTATCTACATTTTTTCAGAGACTTGTTTTGCCGCATCACGGGAATTATTTCATAGTGATGTTTTTTTATTTAATGGTCAGGTAGCGTGATGTGAAGAGCTGTAGTGATCAAGCTAAACGGTGCAAATCTTATGTAAAGATAATTTACTTGATCTCTTCCTCTACAATAATTACTCATTTGTGTAGACTCATGTAATAGCATAATGGGTTTTGAAAATTTATGAGTATGGAAAGTTTGTGTGTTCTCACTGGTTATGAGAATGTATATTACCAAACATTTGTTAATTAAACCCAGTATACACGAATTTGGTGCTGTGAAAAAATGTTTGGGAGGCAGTCTTATTAACCTGCATCGGTCTTGCCATCACCCCATTTGGTCCTAACACCTCCTAGCTGAGACGCCTCCATTTTAATAATGCGAGTAAGAGATACATTAAGAGTGCAGTGCGTTATGCCACTTCTTGTTAAGGGGCTTTAAATGCCAACTTTCAACAAGCCACGGGTTTTATTGTATACTTGATACAATAATTAGAAAAGTAAAAACGATATTGTTATAGGCCGGGTAGAGGCCTAAATGTTTACATGAAAAATTAAATTAATTTTTAGTACCCAGCACGTACTGGTTAAGAGAAAGGCGTGGGTTTTTCACTGTACTAAATCCATAACACAAATCTACTTACATATTCCTAGATTTTTTCCCAAACGTTTGGGGTTCCTACATTATTAAATACAAAAGATATGGGGAGATGTCCACCGATCCAAAAGCCGGCTTGCACGCGTGATCCGCTTCTCTCGGAATACTCAACAAGACCGACGCTATATCCCCACCACTCGTGGCTAGCCTCCCATTCAGGAGTGACCTCATCTAGTCAACATGAAAGCAAAGCAACAATATGTCTGGTAACGAGAATGAAACTCCCAAATTATTAATACGCCACAATATGCCGCTTGTTTTGTTAGAGGTTGTAAACTCTGACCTATCTTTGTTGCATGAAATAGCATCTACAGTCAAAATGTCTTCTGAATCTGTATAGTCAGAAAATAATGGCAACTGTTCGCTTCTTTTAAGCGGCATATCGTTCAAACTTTTTTCTAAATTTAGTAGTAGCTATTTACGATATCATAATGTAACAATATGCTACCTAAATCTTAAGAGCTTTACTTCAGGAAGGTTTCTCAAAATTCCTTTTATTGACCACACACTATAAGAGTTAAACTCAGAAACAGTGATAACCAGAAGAGGATACTGGAGACGGTGGGGATATAAGACTTAATATTTTAAGCCTGCCAATAGGCATATACATGGATTATAGTGGGTTTGCGATAATATAATAGATTTTAGTGACATCCACCAAGCGACCTATTCCTTGCCCTTCAAGTTTAGGGGCTAGGGTACATTGTGAGGCAGTATTTTATATCACAACACTGTGAATGCCAGAGTGATTGTAGTGTAAATTAACATTATTGTATGACAATGATTTGAGATGTTTGTTAACTATAAGCAATGTTAGGAAATAAGTTTACACGGCCTCACTGAAACTGACAATAGGAGCGGGTAACAATGAAGCGAGGGGGTGAGTTGTTTATCAATTAGAAGAGACAAACAAATGACGTCAGAGTAGCGTGCCTTTCTTTAGAAATGGAGTGAATATCTTCCCTAGAGCATATGTATTAGTAATTTTGATTGGCGGACAGAATAGACGCTAATGTTGGCGCGATTTATTAACCAATAGCAGCTCTATTATAATGTTTAGGCATATCGGGGTGAGGGAGTATAAATTCTGGAGCCAAAGACAAGTATCGCGCAGTTCTAAGAAATCTCTCTCGCGAGTTACACGGAAGCATTCATGATGTATACATTACGCAATTCTACAGAATCTCTCGCGTCGTAAAGTTAGTTACAAAATGTGAAATACGCGAATTAATAGTGCGCGGCAAATAAGTGATTGTAGTTACATTCGAAAATATAACAGTTTCAGTCAGGCGTGTATCAAGATTAAATATATGAAATTAATTCAGTGTGACGGCAATAAAAGTGTAAAAACAAATTCTTTTATCAGTGTTATCTTTTAGTAACAACTCCTTTTCGTTTACACACCCCGTTCAAGAGATATTTGCTCGACTGAGTAATAATAGCTAGCCGGAGGACAAAGAACCCAAAATTCAAAATAGTAAAATAATAACAGGCGCCAGCAAATAAGATAACACGAACAGATTACCGCAACAATTGATATAAGAACTGTGATCCTTTAGAAAGTTTTTTTGGATATAACTGGTTCATTTTTTAAACCTAGATCGCACGACACTATTCAATTAGCAGACCTCTGAGTAGATAGATGAAACTGTAATTGGGTTATATGAAAGTAGCACGCCAACAGCCAAAAACAAACCTCGCCCAAAGGGCGTATTTTACTACACGTGTCAAGCGAACTAATCACCCACTGCGTCTTGTAGTCATAAGTGTAATTATAATGAAAGAGATAATCAAGTTACAAAGCGCTTAGGGGCACAATTTTCTCACTTTTGCATTTATTGGTCCCAAATGCAACAAAAACTGCATTGGCCTAAAAGTCCTATCATTACGGCTGCTTCAAGAAGGTTGAATGTTCATATTGCAAACTTAATTCCTACAAGCTTTAAAAAGATATATTCAGAAAAGCCCCACTGTGCTTTGGGTTTTCATTTTACATCGTATTGACCCTCCTGCGGCCCTTAGTACTGTATTCGGCTTTGCATCTTAAATATAGATTTTCTCTAAATTTTGCTGAAAATATTGTCAGGTTTAAAACGTTCTACATAATACCTTCTATCAAATTTCTTTATTTTTAGAGGAGCTAGTTTTGTAAGTGTTCATTTTTAATTATCTACCATTTTTATATATATATATATATATATATATAATAGATAAGGGGCGTATTGCATTGGACATTTGTTTCTCAGTAGAACATGCAAAAAGTATTCATCTTTTAATGGATTACCCTCATCTTTGTAAGACTTATACCTCCAAAAACTTACATGCCAATGTCTTGGGTGAGTAACCTGTCGAGGAGCAAGCAAATTCTGCATATAGTATATCCAGGATGAGTGATCATCCAATGGCGGTGAAGAGGAAGGGAATGAAATGTGGTGATGAAAGGGATAATAGAAAAATTCGTGAATCAAATTAACCAACCCAGCATTCGCCAAGCGACCATGGAAAACCGCGAAAAAACCTTGGTCAGATTGGTCAGCCCGGGAGATTTGAATCCAGGACCTCATGCTTAGTACAAACAGTATTCATAATATTAAATCCAGCAAACATATAGTGAGCTTCTTTACAAACTTTGTACTGCCGTATTAGCGTCTTCTATGCTTCTATGTAGCTACAACAAAATGTGTACTGAAACTATTTCAAAAACACTTATTTTGCTTAACAAGAGCAGCAAAATATATTTTACAAATGTTATAGAACAGATACGTAAGTAAATTATAGTCGGTTGAAAAATTTGTATGATTATAGCATTTAGGACCTTTAAATACTTTTATAAATATACAAACATTAAAGAAAATGAGAGTGTAAATGAAAAAGTAGTTCCTTTTTGACGCTCTAGATAGAATTAAATTACAATTTTATTTGTTATCCTTATTTAAAGTCATTATAAAATTTTGAGTTAGAACCTTCGAGCTGTACAGTATTTTAGTACAATAAGACTAAATTGTATAACGACATCGATAATGAGCGGACTACGTTCAAACAGTTTTAAATGGTTTTATGTGCTCTCGTAATTTCCAAAAATGTCCAGCGTATTATTTGAAGATTAAGAATTTTAGAGGATTTTCACCAAAGCATTGTCTTAATAAAGTAACTTTTGGAATCAAAATTATTCCAACAACTCCAAACTGCCAATGACTTCGCACTCTCCCGTTTCAGGATGTGGGGAGGATGCATGTTGCCGACCATAATATATTGGGACCGGAAATTGCGGTTAGCCTACCCCATTATTACGAGACACGCGTACATGTTCGTCATTAAAGGCGGCTTCTTCAGATCACGTTCGCTGCTCTGTCAGGGAGAGTATCGAAGTTCGGCTAGAGCTCGTAAAAACAGACACCACCATAAATATGAAGAAGGGCTGTCGGAACTGCAATGTTCCTTTTGCCGACAAAGTGAGATTACAACATATATGAGAATAAGATAATTTAAATTCAGGATGAAACATAAATTACTCAAAAGGCAATAGAGCTACTGCTGATGATAGAACGTGCCCACGCGCTGTTGTCCAAAGTTCATTCTGACTGAGTGTGTATGAGAATAAAGCATTTTTACTTTCTCTACTACGTATAGTAAGTAGGGGAAGTATTGTATTCCATCCAAAAATTCGATACCGAGATTTCACCGGAAATACACGTTTTGAGACCCCCTGAATCCAGAAAAAGCATTTTTGGAAACATGTCCGTGTGGGTGCCTATGTGTATGTCTGTGAACAGCATAATTCAGAAACGAACAGTCGGATAAACACCAAACTTGGTATTTAGGTTCAGTATCTTCCAGAGATGCGACACGAAAGTTTTCAAGAAAATCCCCCCACGCCAGATTACCCTTTACATGGAACATTTTTCGAAAATTTTAATTTTCTCAAAAATGGCTCTAACGATTTTGATTATCATATGTTTAAGATATTTTCATGACAAATGAAATGTATATCTCGAATTTTCTGCGAATGTCCAAGTATTCTTCACTGTGAACGACTTTTGCATAACTGGTAAACCATAAGAGAATGACAAAATTTTACTACACAAAAAAAAATGTAGTCGCGTTAAAATACACAACTTATGTCATACACATGTTCGTTTTTTTGAGTGAACCATTTTCGAGATATTGCTTGTTATTCCCTTAAATTTTCCAATACTTTTTCTCAAATGGGAATTCGTTATTCATTCTTTTTATGTCCTGGATATTCAAAGAGAATGGAATGCGCCACATAGCAACCAGCTCTTAAAAGATTTGACTATCGCTTAAAGCCTAGCAATTCCCCTTGCACATACAAGAAAATTAGCAATAAGATTAACATCTCGATTAACATGAAGCATATGGAGATTAAGCGTTTGTAAAAATAGTTGTAGAAGAGTAGAGAAAGTCATGTGAGTGTAACACATCAGATTTTTCATAAATTTGCAATAAAAGTTTACTCAACTATGCCTTTTACAAACGTATACAAACCGATGCGGGTAGCTGAGGTCGGTAAGACACGGACTCATGAACGGAAGGACTGCGATTTAAATCTCTCCAGGACTGTCTTCCCTGACTGATGCTTTTTCTATATTTTCCTCAATCTCATAGCTGGCAAATGCCTGCCGTAAATACGAGGGCGGATCGAAAAGTAACTCACAATGATTTTTTTACAAAAAAGTTTAATAGTTAAAACAACAACAAAAATCACAAATGAACTTACACCTTTTACCTACTTTTCGACATAGTCACTTATTTCTCCCATCGTGATACCTATTCGTAGAAGTCCGTTTCCTTGGAGTATAGCCATCTGCGAACTGCTGATTTCACTTCCGCTTCTGTCAGATGACTTTGGCCAGCCAGGAATTTCTTCATGGTACTAAACAGATGAAAGTCCAACGGTGCAAGGTCCGGACTGGGTGGATGCTGGAGCACCTCCCAACCAAATTTGGTGATTTTCTGGCGAGCAGCAGCAACATGGGGGCGAACATTGTCATTAAGAATTTTGACACCGTCACCATTCATGTTGTAGCGTTTTTCACGAAGGGCACGACGCAACTTCACCAAAGTTTTCATGTAGGCTGCATCATTCAGCAAAGTCCACCAATACAACACCATGCATATCCCAGAACACCTCACAAGCACTTTCCTAGTAGATTGAGTCACTTTGAATTTCTTCTTCACTGGGGAACACGCTTGTTTCCACTCCATACTTGCCGGTTTGGTTTCGGGCGTGTAGTGGTATGCCCACGACTCATCCCCAGTGACGATTCCTTCCTGAAAGTCATGCCCTTCTGCGGTACACCGCATTAGGTGAACCAAGCTCGTCAACATTCGCTAGCCCTTGTGGTTGTCTGTCAGGTTCTTAGGCAACCAGCGAGTACTAACTTTACGAAATTTTAATGTCGTGAACAATATCGTACACTGCACCATATGAAATGTTGAACTGTTGCGATAAGGTTCGCAGTTGCACACGCCGATCGTTCAAAATTGCCGCCTCAATGCCTCTGACATTCTGCGGGGTGGCAGCTGTTATCGGCCTCCCGGAGCGTGGCGAATCACTAAGGTTCACACGGGCTTCTAGGAAGAATGCACACCACCTGGAGACAGTACTACGGTCCATACAATCATCCCCATACACGCCAGGTATGTCCCTGTGAATATCACTGGGTTTATGCCCTTTGGCCCACAAATATCGAACCATACCTCTCTGCTCTTCATACGTGCGCGCCATCTTTGCTGTGTAGTTCACGCTTCTATCGCTACAGCCTCTGTAGTAAATCCTTCAAACTATATCTCTGTGAAATTGCAACATTCCAGCTTCAATACCAAAGCAGAATAAAATTATTGTGCGTTGCTTTTCGATACGCCCTCGTAATATCCTGGAATGTTTCCTTCACAAATTTCCTTTCTCAATCATCAATACATTTCATATATCATCAGTGTCCACTTCCTGTGGTGCCATGGTAAGAATGGGCGTTAAACACCAATAAAATAGTACTGCTTAATGGGCCGTATATAATATATAATGCCTCTTCTGTATAATATAAAATGTGAAAATTAGTTTTGTCACAAAGTTAATGATAGATTTAGGATTTATATATCCTAATAATTAATTAAATAGAGGTATATTTTAGCATATATTTTTACTTTCGCTATTGCTTACCGATAGTAAGTAGTGGAAGTATTGAATTCAACCCAAAAACTCGATTCTGAGATTTCAGCGGATTACACGATTTAGGGCCCATGAATCCAAAAAAGTATTTTTAGACAAAAATTTTTTGTCTAAAAATCCGTATGTACGTATGTGTCTGAGTGTCAGTCTGTCCGTCTGTGTATATGTGTGTGCGTGTGGGTGGGTGTGTGCGTCTGTGAACGGAATAACTCATAAGTCCTGTCAACATTCAGCCGTTTCCCGTGATTGCATGGAAACCTGCAATCATCTAGCACCCTGTTATTAAACATTTGACTATCGCTGTTCTCTTTACATCTATAGTGAAATGTGTAGTACAGCTATATCTGTAAATGTTTATTTGGATTAAAGCGTAGTACATAAAAATAAGTTTTAGTAAGAATAGTTTGTACACACACTAATAACGATAGAGGGTAGAGAAAGTCATGTGAATATATCACATCAGATTATTTTCTATCACTTCATTTTAAAACACGTTCGCTCACCCTAATTTGTCAGCTCCCTATTGACCTGTGTTTACTTGGATTTGCCCCGTTGTGTTTTGCAACTCTTTTAACGCACGAAGGAATATATACACACTTGAAATACGGCGAGGTTGGGCCACCTGGCATCACGTAAACTGTAAGTCGTAATTAACACTTTATTTTTTTATTTTTAGAACAAATTATTGTATTTATGATATAAACTCTATTTGTCAGTCCTTAAAGTGAAGAGCTCTGTGTTTTGATCCGGCTCAGCGTATTATCTAAACGAGAGAGAACCCATTCTGATTTCACGATCGAGAATTGCTCTAAATATCACTTTGGGCCAAAGTTTCAGTTTGCGAGAGGTATACCACCTCAGCCAGCAAACCGCGCAACCCAAATGAAATCCCAGTTTCGAAAGAATCAAGTGCTTCTGAAAACTAAGCTTATTTGAAGGTCAAGCAAAAATAGCACAGCGTTATTTTAACATACGCTGTAGCGTTATATGGTCTTTGACCTCAAAACGTTCATGTAAGGAAATGTGTGGGAGTAAATCTTAGTAACAAAATGGACGCGCAAACGTTAGCAAAGGAAACAATAAATATTCTGCCACAACAGCTTTTCTCTTGGAGACTTATTTATTTAACTGTCACCCTTAGGAAACAAAAGCCAGATATGACGCGGAATTCATGACCACACAATGTTTATAGCCTACTTTGTACCACATTCCATGTATGTAGGAGGCGTTTCTAAGGTTAAAGGTGTGACCCGGGTGTCACGCATGACGTAGAATGATGTATAACGTCGAGATAGATTAGAGAAAACAGTTACGTTACCGCTTAGAAATGGCACTAAGAATCATGTCAATAAACACGTGTCATAGCTCTTGAAGACTCAAAGGTTGCATTTCCAATGGAAACTACTTCGTTTTTAACATATTACTTTCCTCCGTGTAGGACTTACACCCCCAGGAACTTACAGGCCAACGCTTGGGTCAGTAGCCTGTCGAGGAACAAGCAAACTGGATCATAGCATATCCAAGATGGGAGATCAGCCAATGCCTGGTATGGCGTTGAAGACAAAGGTAATGAAATGTTGATGAAAGGGATGATAGGAGAATTCGTGGATCAAATTATCCAACCCACCATTCGCCTAGCAACCTAGGAAAACCGCGAAAAAAGCTTCCGTCAGATTGGTGGGCCCCGGGATCTCCCGAATGCGATTTAAACACGTTAACGTCACGCCACCTCGGTCGGTCAATGGAACCTGGTATCGAAATTTTGGCTTCTTTTACGTTAGGTAAGTGATAGGGAAATGAGTGAGACTAATATAAAAAAATCTTATGTGCTACATTCACATGACTTTCTCTACCCTTCATAGTTTATTAGTTCGTATATAGATTATTCTTACAAAGTTTGTTTCCTATCTGCTTCATTTTAATCGAAATAAATATTTGCAAAAATAGCTGCATGACACATTTCGTTACAGATACAAAGGAAACAACGATAGTTAAGTTTTTAAGAACTGGACGCTATATGCTGGCCTTAAAATTCCATATTCTTTACATGGCGTCGCGAGAAACAATCCAAAATCGACAGGACTTTAAAAGAATGGCTAAGTATTGAACAATTCGAACCATTAATGACTGATGCCACAAAAACGTTATTTGAAATAAATTATGTATTTTAAAGAGATCTACAATTCTTGTGTAGTATGTTTTCGTCTATCATTTAACGTTTACCAATTATACAAGTTTTATACAAGATTCCTTTCGAATGAAGAAGACTTCAAAGGCTATTCCCAGGAAATTCAAGATATACATTCATTTGTCATACGAAAACCTTTAATATATGATATTTTAATGAAAACCGTCAGAACCATGTTTTAGAAAATTAAAAATTGGTGAAAATGTTCTGTGTAAATGGTAGTTTGGGTTAGGGAGTTTTTCTTGAAAGTCCTTGTATCGTATGTTTGGAAGATAGTGAACTTAGATACCAAGTTTGATATTTATTCGACTTTTCGTTTTAGTTTATGCTGGTCGTAGACACACACATACACACGCACATTTTTCTAAAAATGCATTTTAGAGTTCAGGGGGCCTCAAAACATGTATTTTCGATGAAATTTCGGTATCGAATCTTTGGGTGGAATGCAATACCTTCTCCAAAAACGCCGTAGCTTCTGCGCTTCTCGCCCTATCCCCACCCTCAAACTTCCACACTTCTATTGGCCCATTGTCTTCTGCCGTTCCTGGCTCAAGTTCTTCTGGTGCACACAGGAGACTAAAAACTCTACGTGTTTGTGTCATGAATTAGCACGCAATTACAGCATTCGAGCGGTGACGTTTTTAATGAGGTAGATTTAGTTTCTAGGTGCCAGACACCTGCACGTTCTGTATGGGAGGCAGTGAAAGTAGCAAACCTATTATTTGCTGTGCTTTCAATAAATCATCCCTTCTCCCAAGTGTGTATTCTTTTTACTTGTCATGTAAGCTCGTTAGCACTAACTAGCCTATATAACTGCACTGTGCTGGGACTACCGCTTTCACATTATGGTCTGTCCTCTCAGTGAGGGTCCGGCTTCGTGTTTGCTCTTGTAATACAACAATTAAAGTGTCACAATGCAACAACATAACAATTATAGGGAATGCACTGATAAAAGTACTATTTTAAGAAGCCTACAATCAATTTAATACAGGATTTAATTAATTTTATCATACCTTACATAAAATGTTACAAAGATTTGAATTTCAAGTCAATATCTGTATTTGTTTCTTATACTAAACGATCTTATTTATAACTTTAATAAAACTTTCTATGTATATATATGTATGTATGTATATTCCACAAAGTATGTAAAACGTATGTATACTCTTACTTTCCTTTCTGCTTACTATAGCAAGTAGAGGAAGTATTTCGTTCCATCAAAAAATTTGATATTGTGATTTCAATATAAATGCACGTTTTGATGTCACATTAATTTTAAAAAATCATTTTTACTTTCTCTACCACATGCATAGTAGGTAGACAAGGTATTGTATGCCACCCAAAAATCGATATCGAGATTTCACCGGAAATACATGTTTTATGGCCCCTTGAATGAAAAAAGCGTTTTTAAAAACAGGTCCGTGTGCGTGCGTGTGTGTGTGTGTGTGTGTGTGTGTGTGTGTGTCTGTGAACAGCATAACTCTAAAACGAAGAATCGGATATATACCAAACGTGGTATTTAGGTTTAGTAACCTTCCAAAGATGCGACACGAAGATTTTGAAGAAAATCTTACACCCCAAATTACCCGTTACATGGAACATTTTTAGAATTTGTTTATTTTCTAAAAAATGTTCCAACGATTTTGATTAAATACCACATATTAAACATATTTACATCACAAATAAAATGTATATCTTAAATTTTCGGGGAATAGCCTATGAAGTCCTCTTCATTCGGAGAGAATTTTGTATAATCTTGTATAACTGGTAAACGTTAAGCGATAGAGAAAAAACACTGCACAAAAAAATGTAGATCTCTTTAAAACTCACAGTTTATTTCAAATAACGTTTTTGTGGCATCAGCCATTTCTGAGATACCCGTTATTAATGGTTCGAATTGTTCATTTCTCGGTCGTTCTTTAAAGTCCTTTCAACATTCAATTATTTCTCGTGACTGCATGGAAACGGTATGGAATTTTAAGACAGGGTATAGCGTCCAGTTCTTAAATATTTGCCTATCTCTATTCCCTTTATGTCTATAAGGAAGTGTAATGTAGTTGTTTCCGGAATAGTTTATCTGGAGTGAATTGAAGTACATAGGAAAATAAATTGTCGTAAGAATAATTTTTATACCCACTAAAACACAGTATAACAGAAAACAAAATAAAAAAATGCAAACACTTGAAACTACAAAATATTTATGTTGTTGTGTCCGTTGAATTTGAAAATGCATTCCTGATTTTTTTTATAACGTAAGCTTTTTTTTCAGTAATGCAATCCCGCATTTTGCTAATACTCGCCGTGTGGGCATTCCAGCGCGCCCTGATTGTAAATAGAAGATAAAATTGCAAGTAGACGCTAACGGAGGTTTTCCTGTTTATAATCTTTCCGAAATGTATATCGTTTCTCCACTGCTAAAGATATATATTAGTATCGAATTAGTATCAATAACATTCAGACAGTATAGTGGCTTGTTATTGAGCAGAACGTTTATACGTAAATTTTGTGTTTGCATTTATTGTGAGTTCAGAAGTTAATTTTAGCTTGTAAATAACAATGTTTTTAACAGTTAGAAGTACGTTAAACAGACTTTTAGTTTCTAAAATTCATACAAAGTAAATTCTCCAAATATATTTTGATATGTGTGTGGTGAATTCACTATCAGATTTCAAAGAGAAAATACTCCTACGACTAAGAAAGCGCATATTGTACTTTAACTCTAAAGTAAGGATAAAAGTTTTGCACCTAAATATTTTTATTACATATTCTTTATTGTCGCTTCAACTTTAAAGTCATATCGCAACTACTTCAAAATACAGAACATGATTACAATGATACATACAATATTTTAAGCAGTAATAGTACATACAACATTAAAGTCTCTAGATAAGTGTGCTATACATTGTTATACAATTTTGTTGCTTTCATAAAATTTAAAGTTCTTTGTTGTACTGAATTTGGGACGTCTGGTAGGGTGTTAGGGATGTCACATCTTTCTTTGTGTTGTGCATAGCGACGGCAGGCTGTAACGAGATGATGAACTGTGAGGTTGGATCTGCAGAGGTCGCACACAGGAGAAAGGCCATGGTGAGGAGATGTTTATGCGTTATAGAAGTATGTCCAATACGTAGTCGAGTTAATACAACTTGGTCTTTGTGGTTGAAATGATAGTGTTGAAGTTTGGACTCGGAAATGTAGACCTCGTGTAGCTTGTTTCTAGATGTGGCTGTCCATGTTTGTCTCCATTGATTAATGCAAGTCTTGTAATACAACAATCAACTTGATGAAGTTGATGAAGTCCGTGTTTGGGATCTTGATGTCCTGATGGGGATGTTTGGTGGCTTCTTTGGCTGCCTGATCAGCTGATTCATTTCCCAGAATTCCGGAGACGGAGTCCAGGCGAATGATACTGATTTACCTGAGATTAATATTTGGTTGTACAGTTTCTGAAGTTCTTTAACAATATTTTGGGATGTTGAGGCTTGTTGAAGCGATGTTAAAGCACTCAACGAGTCGGAGAATATTATGTAGATTATCATTTTTTAAGTATGTATTCCAATGACAGTTGAATTGCGAAAAAAGTATTGTTGTAGCACATGTTCTCGTAATTTGAGAGGCTGGTTAAATGCCACTAGCTGTTCCTATGTTATGGACAGAGCAGAAGAGCCACCCCTTGCATTTTTATTCCTGTTTAACCAAACTTTCTGGTTTCACACAAAAAAAACAAACGGTGTACAGTCTATCCAGATTTGCCCTCCGCGTGAAGACCTGTTAAACATGGCGATTCATTTCCTATTCCAACGCCACCTGAAAAATTACCCCAATAAGAGGAAGCGTCGAGTTGTTCCCCAAAGGCTGGTCCCTGTTCCCTCACTTCCGACTCTGATTCTAGTTCAGAATTCGTAGAATCAAAAAAAATGCTAAACCATCTAGTAAGAGATTTAAATCACACCAACCCAACCCAGCGTCAACATAGCTTATCAACATATTATTCTAAAAAGGGTGAACTTATTTATTGCAATAATGTGAGTCAACTTATGCGTCAGCTAGTTAGAGAATATATGGATTGTGTGTAGTGTTTAGTTATTGACTCTTCTAAGCCAAGTCAAAAAGCCGCATTGCTAAACAATGGCAATATTTACCCTTCAGTACCAACAACTTTACTTGTAAACATGAAAGAAACGTATGAAAACATGCACATCCTCCCAAAAGCAGTAGGTTATAATAGTCAAGAACTGCAAATATGTGGAATGCAACCGGGATTTAGGAAATATTGTTGTTTCTTTTGTGAGTGAAACTCTTGGGACAGAGTTAACCAGTACAGAGTGAAGGAGTGGACTTTGAGACAAAATTTAGTAGTAGGCGAGAAAAATGTAAAGTTCGTTTTACTCGTACATTCTCAAAAAAATTGCGTTACCACCACTCCATATAAATCTGGGTTTGAAGAAGAATTTCATTAAGGCAATGGACTAAACTGTTAATGGTTTTCAGTATTTAAGAGACAAATTCCCCAGTGATGTAATATTAAAAGAGGGCAGTTTTATAGGTCCTCAAATCCGGGAAATCCAGCAGGATTCTATATTCGGGAAAAAACTCACCAAAACAAAATAAGTGGCGTGCGTTCAAAGATGCATGTTCGATATTCCTGGGAAATTACAGCGCAGTCAACTACATTTAAGTTGTGAAAAAGGACATATGAGGTAATGGGCTGCAATATGTCCCTTAAAATCATTTCCTGCACTCCCATCTTAACTTCTTTCTACCGAACGTGGAAATAATTAGAGCATGGAGAGAAACTTCACTAGCAAATATTCCAAATGGAAAGGCAATGTGCAGGAAAATGTTTACTGACTACTGAGTGTTCCGGGCTCAGCCAGAACAAAAAGTTTTCCAGAAAAACATTCTAAAACTAAGTCTTTAAAATAACGTTTGAGTTATTTGCATGTAATGTTTTTGTTTTAACTCTTTGACATTTAACGGTAATCATCACATTCTTTACAAATAAAATGGGTACTTTTGAATGCTGAGTGTAGTAAAATTTGACTCTGGAATTACAACTATGGTAAAACATAAAATTTTTAACCAAAATATCGAACGTGGTTGACAAAGAAAACGGTACGTGATAGGAACTTTATTACTTAAATTCGAATTTAGGAGAACGGAATTAGTAAGGTTTATATATTTTCATTTCATGGGCTGAAAAAGTTAAAATTTTGCTGCACAGTGTAAGCAATAGAGGGTAGAGAAAGTCATGTGAACATATTACATCAATTTTTACTTTCTCTACTACGTATAGTAAGCAGGGGAAGTATTGTATTCCACCCAAAAATTCGATACCGAGATTTCACCGGAAATATGTGTTTTGAGGCCCCCTGAATCCAAAAAAAGCATTTTTGGAAACATGTCCGTGTGTGTGTCTGTGTGTCTGTCTGTATGTCTGTGTCTGTGAAAAGCATAACTCAGAAACGAACAGTCGGATAAACACCAAACTTGGTATTTAGGTTCTGTATCTTCCAGAGATGCGACACGAAGGTTTTCAAGAAAATCCCCCCACCCCAGATTACCCTTTACATAGAACATTTTTCGAAAGTTTTAATTTTCCCAGAAATGGCTCTAACGATTTTGATTAAAATATCATATGTTTAAGATATTTTCATGACAAATGAAATGTATATCTCGAATTTTCTGGGAATGTCTCCAAAATTATTCTTCATCTTGAACGTCTTTTGCGTAACGGTAAACCATAAGAGATAGACAAAATTTTACTACACAAAAAATGTAGATCGCGTAAAAATACACAATTTATGTCATATACATTTTTGTTGTTGAGTGAACCACTTTCGAGATCTTGCTTGTTATTCCCTTAAATTTTCCAATACTTATACTTTTTCTCAAATGGGAATTCCTTATTCATTTTTACTTTCTCTACTACGTATAGTAAAAGTAGGGGAAGTATTGTATTCCACCCAAAAATTCGATACAGATATTTCGCCGGAAATACATGTTTTGAGATCCCCTGAATCCAAAAAAAGCATTTTTGGAAACATGTCCGTGTGTGTGTCTGTGTGTCTGTCTGTCTGTGTGTCTGTCTGTCTGTCTGTGTGTGTCTGTCTGTCTGTGTGTCTGTCAGTGAACAGCATAACTCAGAAACGAACAGTCGGATAAACACCAAACTTGGTATTTAGGTTCAGTATCTTCCAGAGATGCGACACGAAGGTTTGCAAGAATATCCCCCCACCCCAGAGTACCCTTTACATGGAACATTTTTCGAAAATTTTATTTTTCTTAAAAATGGCTCTAACGATTTGGATTGAAATATCATATGTTTAAGATATTTTCTTGACAAATAAAATGTATATCTTGAATTTTCTGGGAATGTCTCCAAAAGTATTCTTCATTGTGAATGACTTTTGGTAAACCGGTAAACCATAAGAGATAGACAAAATTTTACTACACAAAAGATGTAGATCGCGTTAAGATACACAATTTATGTCATACACATTTTTGTTGTTGAGTGAACCATTTTCTAGATATTGCTTGTTATTCTCTTAAATTTTTCAATACTCATTTTCTCAAATGGCAATTCGTTATTCATTTTTTGTCTTGGATATTCAAAGACTATTAATCTGTGGCAAAGGGTATAGTGCTGCACCTAGCAACCAGCTATTAAGAGATATATATGTATTAAAGGCTACTTATTTCTATATTGCCCTTGTAAATATATGTTTCCCTTACATCTACAAGGAAATCAGCAATAAGATAGAGTCTGCAAATGTTTATCTCGATTAACATGAAGTAGATGGAGAATAAGCGTTTGTAAAAATAGTTTTTACAAGAGTAGAGAAAGTCATGTGAGTGTAACATATCAGGTTTTTTTGTCCTGGTAATACAAAGAGAATGGAATACTCCACATAGCAACCAGCTCTTAAAATATTTGACTATCGCTTAAACCTGCCAATTCCCCTTGCATCTACAAGAAAATTAGCAATAAGATTAACATCTCGATATCTCGATTAACATGAAGCATATGGTGAATAAGCGTTTGTAAAAATAGTTTGTACAAGAGTAGAGAAAGTCATGTGAGTGTAACACATCAGATTTTTTTCTGTAGAGGCTGCAACATCTTTAGCTAGGAATAATTCTAATTGTCTTAAAAGCTTGTAAAATGCAAGCTGCAATCAGGGTATAAGCATTCCTACTTCAAATGACAAGCAATAAACGAAATCCCTAATCATACAATGTTATCCACTTTAAAAAATGCGAGGAACTTATAACACACACACCGAACACTTGGGCGTAACAAGAAACTCTCTTAAAGAAAAATGTAGTCCAGCCAGAAATTCAGCAGCTGATAGATGTGCTATCCACTGCGCAATGGCTCAGAACATGCACTCCCTTTCGCGGCATGCATTAAATATTTTACCCGATAACAGCGGACACTTAGTATATTACTTTCTCTACCACGTGCATATTAGATAGAGAAGGTATTGCGTTCCATTCGATACAGAGAAATCACCTGAAATGCATGTTTGAGGTACCTTGAATCCAAAAAAAAAAGTATTTTTAAAAAAAGGTCCGCGCGCGCGCGTATGTGGGAACAGCAAAACTCAAAATAAAACTCCGATAAATACCAAACTTCTTATTTAAGTTCAGTACCTTCCAAAGATGCGACATGAAGATTTTGAGGAAAATTCCTCTACCCCAAACTATCCTTTACACGAAATATTTTTCGAAATTTTTATTTTCTAAAATACAGCTCTAACGATTTTCATTAAAATACCACACATTAAAGACATTTACAAGACAAATAAATGTATCTACATCTTGAATTTTCTGGGAATAGCTTGTGAAGTACCCTTTATTCGGAAGAAATTTTGTATAATCTTGTACAGTACGTTCGCTTCCCCCTGTGGCCAGGCGATCGCATGCAAGCGCGGAGCAGCAGTAATATAGCCCACATACATGCTGCCTCACCGTCCCGCCAACTTCCCCTCATTTACCTACCTCCGACGTAGGATAGAGTGGACGAATTCCATCACCTACTTGGGTGTTCAGTTAGATAGGCGTGTAACTTTTGCGGGTCACATCGCGGATCTCTCGTGTCGGGGCATGGCGGCTACGGTCGCCCTGTACCCCATGCTGGGGTCCGTGATGCCGACACCGCTCAAGTTGCGCCTCTTTAGAGCACTTATAATCCCCGTTCTACTTTACGCCTGCGAGATCTGGAGCATGGCCGCAGACTCCGACTCTGCTCCGACTGCAGCGGGTGCAGAATAGGGGCCTCCGGGCCATCTATTCCGTATGCCGCGCTTTCCCCGTGAGAATACTTCACGAAGCCTCGTCTCTTCCACACCTGGAGGATGCAATTAGGCGCCGGGCCAAAAGACTATACGACCAGTTGCCATTCCATCGGATTGCCCTCGTTCGGTCTCTAGGGGACTACAACTCCAGAGAACGCCACTTCAGGTGTCACCGGGTTCCCCGCATGGCTTGCGGCAGCCCCGGTAACCAAGGAGCAATCCCAACCAGCAGCAAAAGCTGAGCTTCTTTATAGTCCTACCACGAGTTGCTTGGTAAATTCAAAATTACAACCAAACAATTTTCGATAAAGTCTTCCACCAGCGGTGCACTAGGGCCGTTGCACCCTGACCTGCAGTCGTCAAGGAGCTCTTTGCTACCTCCTTTCACCCCCACAACCTCAGTCTCTACCGCCATCCTGCCAAACTTGATCCTACCTACTAGTGGTTAAACCCCAACAAGGGTAGGTACACTTACAACACTTCTTCGAGCTGCCCTCAGCCTGCCAACATGCTTCACCTTCGCCTCACCCTGGTGGTTTCCATCAGTCTGTTCAAGTTTGTCTGTGCAGTGTAGAAGAGTTTGATGTATGACACATATAGCGGTGTGCAGGCAATTTCAAGACAAATCCCCTACCGTTCCAGTTCAAAATGGAGAGACTGTCAGGCGTCTTGTTAATCAGTTAAGAACGAGATCCCTAAACGCTAAATATCCTAAGCCAAAAAGAAGGGTCCTAACTGAGGAAAAACCTGTTGAAATTAATGCATAATTCACTCGCTCTCCAACTAAGAACAGAATTTTTGAATTTTAAAAATTACTGAAGAAGAACTTCAGCGAGTGAATGGAAATTTCATCAAAAGATGACAAGAATGCATCAAAAACAGATGGACACCACCTTCAACATCTTGTGACAAAGTTAGTACTCAAGTGATAACAATAAATAAACAATGAATGACTAGGATAAACTTGAGGGTTGATACATACCACTATCTAATGTTCCGCGCTTACACGCGATCGCACGCCCGGCCGGCCGCAGGGGGGACCGAACACACTGTATAAGTGGTAAACTTTAAGCAATAGACGAAAATGTACCACATAAAAAATGTACATCTCTTCGAAACACACAATTTGTTTCAAACAACGTTTTTGTAGTATCAGGCATTTCAGAGATAAAGTCCCATCGACTTTCAGTTGTTTCTCGCGATTGCATGGTAACATTATGGAATGTAAAGGCCAGCATATAGCGACCAGTTTTTATGCATTTGACTATCGCTGTTCTCTGTGTTTCCGAACGAAATGTATAATGCAGTTATTTCTGCAAAGGTTTATCGGATTAAAATTAAATGGATAGAAAAATAAACTTTCGTAGGAATAATTGGTATACCCACTAATAAACGATAGAGGCAGAGAAGGTCGCGTGAATACAAAGACTTTTTTTCTTTATCTGCTTTTGTTACAACACGAAGAGAATAGATGTTTACTTTGGAATAAGCCGAAGCAGGGCAACAGTTGATAGCTTCTTTTGCTTTCTTACCGCTATAACAAGCATTAAATTAAGTCCTACTACATTCTAAGGTCTTACAGAGTGTATAAAGCAGAGGTAACTTTCATTATCAGCATAAGTCATTCTTTTTAAGGTCTATTGAAAAATAATAATGTTGCTTAATAAGCAACATTATGTTCCTAAATAGATGCTTTCACAATACATCTTTGTTCTATTCTGTGATAAAGTTGTCCTCTTCCATGATGAAGTGGTAGTATGATTGCCTGTCCTTTGAAAGGCTGCAATTTGATACCTGATTTGAACCTATAGACTGAAAATTCCTCAGTCCAAATATATGGAGGTTTCTTTTTTTAATTTCTGTTTTTTTTTTTACTTTCTCTACTACATACCTAGCAGATAGGGAAGCTATGGATTTCACACAAATATTAGATATCGAGATTTCACTGGAAATACATGCTTTGAGGTTCCCTAAATCCAAATAAAAAAATTATAAAAAAAATCCATATGTGTGTCTTAAAAAGCATAACTCAAAAACTAAAAGTCAAAAAAACACCATACTTGGTATTTATGTTCAGCACCTTTCAAAGATACCACACGAAGATTTTCAAGAAAATCCCCCACCCCAAACTACCCTTTACATGGAACATTTTTCTAAAATCTTTGATTTTCTAAAAAATGCCTTTAGGGATTTTGATTAAAATACCATATATTAAAGATAGTTACATGAAAAATAAAATGTATATAACTTGAATTTTCTGGGAATAACCTAGGAAGTCTACTTCATTCGTAAGGAGTTTTGTATAATCTTGCATAACTGATAAGCGTTAAGGGATAGTCGAAAATGTAGATCTCTTTAAGACACACAATTTTTTTATATAAGTCTTTTGTGGCATAGGCTATTTCTGATATATCGTTTTTAAAGGTTCGAATTGTTCATCACTTGGTCATTCTGTTAAGCCTTTTCAACATTCAGTTGTTTCTCGCGATTGCATGGAAACATCATGTAATTTTTTACTATCGCTGTTTTCTTTGTATCTATAACGTAATGTGTAATGTAGCTGTTTCTGCAAAAGTTTATTTGGACTAAAATACAATAGATAAAAAGTAAGGTTTACTAAGAATAGTTTGCATACCCGCTTATAAAGATAGAGGGTAGAGAAGGTATGGAGAAGAGAAGATGTGTCACATCTGACCTTTTTAATTTACATATTTTTGCTCTAATGATTTTTATTAAGCCATCATATGTTTGAGATATTCAGAATTATGAATAATTTGTATGTATCCTGAATATCTGAATTTAGAGCTTGGAAACTTCATTCTTGTCCAATTTTCTAAGCTAGCGTACCATAAAGCATTTATTAAAAATTAGTTAAAATATAGAAATTATAATCAAGAGGATTTTTATGTCATGAACCATCTCCGAAGCATTTGCATCTGTTCATTTGTATTTCAAAATAGTTAAAGCAATAGACTTTAAAACGTCAAATAGTTGCTGTTTGTTTCTCATTAGTCTATAGCATCAGTATTTAATATCAAGGCTAGGGGAACATCAACCTTTTTTTAAACAGATGATTGTCATTTCAGTTTCTTCTAATCTCCTATGTACCTGCAACATGATGTGGATTGACACTTTCTGGAGAACATATTACAGGAAGTAGAAATCAAAGTAAGCTATAATATATAACAGTTTTAGAATAAGTGTAAAAATAAGTGCTAATGAGTAAGAATAACTTTAATTGCAATATTTAGTTTTCTAGAATTAAAAAAGTTTTCCGATCTGTATTGCGATACATTCGCTGCCGATACACCTATGGCCACGTCTGTCTGCCGCAAACGAAATTACTGGGAAGATGAAGGAGAGGAAGCCAGTAGGCCACGGCCATACAGCCCGGCATACTCTTTTGATTCTATTGACACGTGAAAGCCTACGTTCCTTAATTTACTTTGTTGTTCGTTAACTTATAATTTAGCCGTAGATTCGATATAGCAGTTATAGTCGATCCAGCTTAGAACCGGACTTGATAACATTTTAAATACCTCCAAATTGGCCTCGTGCTCGCATCAACTGTGAATTATTGTATGAATACAGAAGAGGGGTGAAGGGCACCACACAGAATTAAACTATAACCTTCTTTAGTTTTATTATCATATTATTTACTATTTGAGATTAATACAAGTTTCAAACAATGTTTGATTAACATACTTCTTGAAAACTTACAGATAACCCTGCATATTTAAGATACTACAGAGAGAGCCAAAAGACTACGAACCGGCTGCGCGGTGTTTTTCCTGTCCGCGTCCTCGGCGCTCGTTGCTGTCTTCCGCTATCATAGAAAGGCGCGGATGAAACCATACAACATTTTTAAAACTACTTTTAAAGACTTAACAACTTTATGAAAGTGTGTTTGAGGACAGAATTATTAGTAGAGATTTGCGGCCTCCGCGGTCCCCCGACCTAAACCCCTGCGATTTCTATCTCTGGCGTAACTTAAAACAAAGTGTACAAGACAAACCCACACACTCTGGAAGAATTGAAACAAAATATCCGCCAGGAAATTGCCAGCATTTCTCAACGTGAACTACGGCGAGTGTTGAATAGTTCCCTAAAGAGGTTCCAAAAATGTATGGACAAGACGGTGGCCAGTTTCAGCATTTCCTTTCATAAAGTTGGTAAACAAAGGCTTTAAAAGTAGTTTTAAACATGTATGGTTTCATCCGCGCCTTTCTATGATAGCGGCAGACAGTAACGAGCGCCAAGGACCCGGACAGGGAAAATACCGCGCAGCCGGTTCGTAGTTTTATGACTCTCTCTGTATATTACGCTATACTGTGCTTCGCGTGTATGGTGGCCTAGTTAATAATATCGTGTATTTATGTGCTGCAAGTTAGATTCTAAGAGCGGATCGATTGTATATCCATGACATGTTTTATTTGTTGTTTTAAGGTGGATTTCCAAATAGCCTACACTGCACCAGTCATTGCTGTGTTCAGGATTCGCTAAAGAGCGCCTTCCATATGATCAACGAAGAAAGTTTTTTGTCCATTTCATGAGGTATCGTGTCCCTACTGTGCACCGACCATGCTGTCGGCGATCAGTCTTGAGATTTATTTTAAGTAAATGACCGGGACGTAGTTGCGATGGTTCGTGCACAGCAGGATATGTGGAAATGTCCAAACGGTAGGTTTGGCAGTTTCTTGCACTTCGACTGCTTCCGGCATTTTCCGTAATGATACGAATACATTTCATGCGTATTGTTCTCGGAAGATATTTGCTGGTTCAGTAGTGTTTGGAGCTATACGATCTGCCACATAAAGTTTGACAACACAGGTTTAGCGCTGGATTGGATATCAATATCTGGAAAATCGAGCACAATGTGTCGAAATAAATCATCTAAATTCAAATGGTGTCATAAAAAAGATAAAGTCAAATTTCAAAGTAGTAAAACAAAAGGTGCCGCAAGGTTCAAAATTGAGACCATTTTTATTTCTTATACAAGAAAATGGAGGCATCGCAATTGGATATGCAGACGACATGACTGTCATAATTAAAGGTCAAACAGAGAAAGAGGTTGAAATTAGAGCAAATTCAATTTTAAAAATTATAAAACAATATTATGCTAATTTAGAAATGATAATAAATACACAGAAGACAGCATGTATTATCTTTTAATTAACAAAACTTAACCCCAGTAGTATTAAACTAAGTATAGATGGGGAAAACATATCAGAAATAAATTGCACTAATTTCCTTGGAGTAATAATTGATAAACATTTAAATTGGCAATCTCATATAGCATCAATTAGAAAAAATACAAATAAGGGCATTTATGTAATGAGACAATTAACTACAATAATGGACAATAAAACAATGAAACAGGTGTAATATGCTTTTATATATTAGCATGTAAGATACGGAATTACGTTATGGGGAAATATTACAGCAAGAGAAATGGATAAAGTCTTTAAACTGCAAACAAAGTAATTAGAATAATAAGCAAAATGGAAAAGAAACAAACTTGCAGGGGAGTGTTTAAGAATCAAAACATGTTGTAAATATATATGAATGCATAAACACTGTGATAAATATAAATATGCAAAAACAATCCAGTGTACATAACCATAATTTAAGAAACAACGATGATTATTATAGAATAATCGTGTCATAGAAGTTAGAGGAAGAGAATTATTCAATAAATTATCTAGAGAAATAAACAACATAAACCAGCCAAATGTAATGATGAAAACAATAAAAAAATACTTAATAGAATATGAATGTTATAGTATAGATGAATTTAGGCATGGTAAAGCAACGTAAAGTGAAAATGATATTTAAGGTAAACTTAATGTAAATGCAATGTAAAAGAATTAATGTAAAATTATAAGCGGTGCTTGTTAAATTATTTGGTATTTGTAATTGGACATGCCCTTTAAATGTATTTAAAAGGATGATAATAAATTTCAGGATCATTCTTGAAGACTTATTGATCATATCTGGAAGTTTATAGGCGAAAGGCTGAAAATGTCTTGTCTTTTTTGTAAAACCAAATAAGCACCATAGAGTACAACGATGACGTCTTCTTTGTGATCCATTGTTTATTGAAACAGATGACAAAACGATTAGATTAAATCAGAGGCGCATCAAGATCCTTTAGGGAGGAGCTAACATTTTGAAAGATACCTTACCGATGAGTATAATGCAGTCAGTAATAAAGCATTTTAATTTCTAAACTTTCAAATACCATATAAACGATCCACGATTTATTATTTGGTTGCAAGGTTTAGCTAAAATTCTGAAAAACGTAAATTTAAGTAATTTTTAAACGTAACATTTAAGTAGTTTGATTAACCAATCTCATTGTAATGAGACCTTAATTCTTATTCAGAAGTTATTTAATAGTAGATGTAAATAATGTGACGCAGGTAATTCTTTCTCCCCACGTTTAGACGCAATATGACGCAGCACGCTACGTCCTCCAACCACAGAAGCAATGCCTTTGCCTCACGGTTGCTGCTTGTCTCCTCCCAGTTGGTTCTTCTTTTGCCACGGCTGCTCCAGCATGAAATCTTAACCTCAGGGTATGCGTGGGTGTGTACAGAGAAACACACAAACGCTGTCTTGGAACACTTTTATTCACTATTTAAAATAATACTGCGGTTTGCCGATCACTATTAAATGCATACGAAGTTACTTTGTCTTTACCAAGACCGAAGAATTATTAACTACGGCTGTTCTACCCTCTAGCATGATCGCCGCCAATGTTCACAACTCGACGAGAATGGCGTCCCGTCCTCGGCAGGCATTCAGGACAGACTGACTGTACCCACGCTGCACAAGGAGGAAAAAACTTCTAACTTCCCCTCTCTCCCCTTAAACATTCTCCTCAAACTTAGCGTCATGATGCCAAGAGTGGCCTTCAACAGGCTAGTGCAGCTGTACTCGGCTGTTTACCAGGAAAAACTTGCTTCAGTGGTATTTACCCTTTCTACCTGAGGCTGGTCCCTAATTAACAAAACTGAGCCTGTCTTGTCTTTCTGTCGCTTTTACAGTCAACAATTTTCACAATGCTTCTCCTTTTTATACTTACACTGATTTTAAATATATTATTACTTATTTTATCTCACTATCCTTCTCAGATTATTATGATAATTATTGCCTTTATAATTCCGACTTCAAATGTTTGATTCGGCCTATTGTTTCTTTTCTTTGTAGAACATCTCTTGAGATATACCTAGGTAGTCCATCATTATGGTAAATTAGCTCATTGACTTTGAACGACTAGATGTCATCTGGTTTAAGTAAATTTAATAGAAATAAAAGTGTTGATTTTGACTTAGCCAAAGTAACACAATTTGTATGTTTTAATGTAATTAAGAGCGAGACTTATAGGGGGATATACACCCGATATGCCAAACAATTATAAATAACAGGAATCAATAACAAAGATAAGAATATAAGCAATAATGTAAAATAATATTTTGAAATAACTTGTATCATAAAATGTAGGCATATGTAAGTAAACGCAATTAGCAAGGAAGCGAGCTAACAGGGCAGGGTTAAAAATCCACCAACATACATACACTAATGTACATAGGATTAGGTAAAGCAACAGAGAGAGATGTCCGGGGTGAGACAAGGACGGAGATAGCGGTAGAATTCCTGGAACGTCAATGGGTTTGGAAAAAGATTCAGATGATAGAGAAACCAGAGTTTGAGTGAGACAAAGATAGTGGGTTTTACCAAAGGAGTCAGACAGAAGCTTTACTTTTAAAATTGGTCATAGCATTCCAAGTAAATCACCAATAAGAATAGAGGTTACATAAAAAGGCGCGAATGATAGCGTCATAGAAGGGGATTATAAAAGGAAGGTCGGTCCCAGATTTCGACACTCTTTCATATTCTCTCATGCGAGCTATTTGGTGACAGGTGCTGTAATGCGTGTACTTGTGGGTGGGGTAGATAGGTCCACAGCAAAATCTAACGTAGCTGTAAGATAGAAGATACAGCTCATAGATTACTTCGGTATTATTCAAAAGGGGAACAATTGCTAGCCGCTTCGATAAGTTGTTGTGTTAAAATAAATCAAGTCGTTTAAGGGAATTCAATTTATTAATTGCCTTCACCCACAGTATCTTGAGATTTACCAAATATAGGTAGCTAGGATATGCATTTCTTCTCAGTTCTAGGACTGAGAGCCCAGGCAGAGAACTTCTGATAACTTCCACATCATCCAGATGAGGTAGTGCGTGTTCACGAGGAAGCACAAAACCCTCCCGCTACAGGCTATAGACCTTCTTAGCCACTCCCTGGTTCTGACTAACGATCGAAACAAGCATGAAAATAGCCGGCGCACAGACATTAACGATAGGCTATGTGGAAACCAAAACGACACGGAATGGTACGGAATGGTCAATGCACAGTCGGAACACGGTAGGCTATATGGAAATCCACCTTAAAGGTGGATTTTCATACACCCTACCCCTGTTCCGAACTGTGACCCTACCCTATCGTGTTGTTTAGATTTCCACATAACCTACCGTGTCCCGACTGTGCACCTGCTATTTCATGCTTGATTCAATATGAGGCCCCCTCTTAATATCAGGAAAAAAATCATAGTGGTAGATTATATCTTAAAACACGTTCCATTAACTTCAAAATAAAGAAAAGAAACGGGCAGGCGAATTAATTATGCTTTAAATTTACTATTAAATAACTTCTGAATAGAAATTAACTCTCATTACAAAGAGGATAAAAAGCTGCACCTGCTATTTTTATGCTTGATTAAATCTAATGAGAGACCCAAGGAGGGGCTAAGAGGGTCTATAGGCCCCTCTTAATTACAGAAAAAAAGTATAACGGTAGATTATATCTTAAAAGACGTTCCATTAATTGGAAATAAAGAAAAGAAACAGGCAGGCCAAATTAATTATGCTTAGATTTGCTATTAAATAATTTCTGAATAAGAATTAAGCTCTCATTACAGGGAGGATCAAAACTTACAGTAAAACTGAGTAATCGTTTTATATCGAGTAATACTTAAATAGCTAATTTAATAATTTAATTCTTAAGTTTTCTCAAAATTTAAATTTAACTTTGTATCCAAATAATAACTTCTGTATCACTTATATATATATATACGTTTGAAAATTTAGAAATTAGAATTCTCTATTACTGACTGCGTTTTACTCATTAGTAAGGAACTTTCAAAATATGTTAGGCCCTCCCTAAAGGAATCCTGATCCGTCTCTGAATCTCGATCTGATTGTTTTGTCATCTCTGTTTCAACAACCAGTGGATCGCAAAGAAGAAGGCATCGTTATACTTGTATGCTTATTTGGTTTTACTGAAGAGACCATATATTTTAAACCTCTCGTTTATAACCTTTCAAGGCCGTATTCATAGATTTCACATTGGTCTGGGCTATCTTCAGACTCATTTGGTCCGGACCAAAGGCCGACCAAGTTTTTAATATTCATAGACGATAAAAAGTCTCGGACCAAGAAAGGCCGTGAATCAACAAGGAGAAAATGTTACACGACGAAAAAAGTATTTCTACGCATGCGCGACTTCTATAGAGTAGTAAACTAACCACTGTTACTCCCTAGTTTTTAACTTCCTACGGTCGTTTTACAGGTGTTTCTTCGTCGGCTCAGTGCTCACTCCTCGCCCTCAGCAAGAAATGGAGATAACCAAGAAGCCCATAACTCCAAGTCATTAAAACTGTCGGAGGAAAATGCCTATTTTCCGTAATAGAAAAATTGATGGATATTATTGAGAAAATAAATTGGTTTCGACAAATGCAAACTCAAAAAACGAGGAGTCATGGAGGGAGATAATACATATATAGGCAGTTTTGTGCATGATTCTAATCTATTGCAACTCCTCCCTTTTTGGAGACGTTCTTATCCACCAGGTACACAGTTTCATGACATTGTTATGAATTTCAATAAGTATTTAACTCGCTGGAATATTAATTTTTAACCTTAAAATTACAGAATGAAATCGTATTTAAATAGGAAGAAACATTTTCTGTTATTAAAATCTCACCCTGGATCTTAACCAAATAATTAAATATTGTGTGATAGTAATTATACAGAAATAATTACCTGCGGAAACTCTGATATATCTTATACCTTTTGGGAGTTGTAATCCTCCTCTCCTCGCCGGGAAAACTTAAGTAAACCCTGAATTACTTCGAACTTAACCCAAGTGACTTAATTCAACGCGATAAAGCGTGAAGGTCTTATACATTGTGTTTAATGGAGTTATTTAGGGTTGTCTTAACGTGGCTTACTTTAACGACGAAACTTAAGAATTTTGCAATGTCAAACTTTTCCTTCCCGTTACGTTAATGTGGCATGCAATTAGAACCAATCGCCGAAGCAGTAGCATGAAGCAATAAAAGAATCAATCAAGATTCATTCCCGTTACGTTAAGTGTATCCTGATTAAACCTTTACTGTAGCAGAATTTCTTAACTCCGCGTTACATCCCGTCATGTTACGTAAAGTGCATCGTAATCCCGGTTTAACGAAGGTAAATCTAGCAATGGTACATGAGACATTAATTATAATGCGGCTTACTGACGCCTTACTAAGGTCAGAACTGTTTTTCTTGATACCCTTCTCTTGCATAATATGGAAGTGATATTAGCATCGTATCAATTAAGATACTCAAGCCTCGGTTATTGTCTCTGCCATATAGGTTAGGATGAATCCGTTTTATCAGCCTTCTAAACTTTGCTTTACTAAACCTGTATTTGTTTTGAAGTTTAGGTCGCCATACTTTCCAATTATGTCTAATTTTGGTAGATAGTTTTACTCCATCGTCTCATTTCGCGAATTCTACGCAAGCAGTCACGCTCATAACTCCAAAGTCATCCATTTTGTAAAAATGGTCTGTCTTTAATCTACCCTCTTAGTAGACCAAAATTTGGTCCCGAACAAGGCGTATGATCCCCGGACCAATGCAAGTCCCGGTCTATGAATAAGAAAATCGAGGTCCGCTGTAAATCCATCGGAAGTAGCAAGTTGGTCCGGGCCAAAATCGACTATGAATACCGCCCTCAGATATTATCTTTGTGTTG
This sequence comes from Deroplatys truncata, assembly GCA_030765065.1. Taxonomy (NCBI): domain Eukaryota; kingdom Metazoa; phylum Arthropoda; class Insecta; order Mantodea; family Mantidae; genus Deroplatys; species Deroplatys truncata. The sequence goes on from CM060984.1 coordinate 179,553,321, forward strand.
TCATAATCTTTGAGACAAATCAAAGAGACTGCTGAACAGCGAAAGGCTTCCTTGAACAATACGTTTAAAATGTATTCGTATCTTTACGGAAAATCCCGGAAATAGCTGATTGTTCATTTCCACATAGCCTCCGTGTCTCTATTGTGTCGCGATTTTATATCAGTCTTAGGACCGATCGCCGACAGCACGGTCGGTGCACAGTAGAGTCACGGCAGGGACACAGTAGTTCATGTGGAAATGAACAATAAGCTCTCTTCGTAAATTATATGGAAGGTCCTCTTTAACTGCTCCTTAACACAGCACATGACCGGCTGCTTCACTGTTCGAACACGGTAAACTAAGAGGAAATCCAACTTTATTTTCCTGTTTGCTTCTTACTATTCTGCATTTATTTCCTCATTTTGGGATATTTTAATTACAAATAGTATCAATTGAGCTGTCTAGCAGAGTATAAGACAGGACCTTACGACCTTAATTTCTAGCAGCATGGGCGCAGCGTGTGCAGTTTTACCAACAAAATAGAACATATCCCTGTTTGTATTCCTGCAGGGCAAGATTTTAAGTAGTTATTTGTATAATAAGTTTGAGACGAGTGCAGGATCTGTGCTTTGTAAGTTAAGTGGTTACGATCTGAACTATTAGTGGGTTTACCGAGCGGGATGGCTCAGGCGGTTTCGTCAGGAGGTCTCGAAATCGATCCCCGGCGACCGCTCACTCTGGCCCATGGCTTTTTCGCAGTTTCCCCGGATCACCAGGCGAATGCTTGGGTGGTTCATCTTCTACCACGACTCTCCTTCCTCTCATTTCCTGTACCCATCATCTTCCTTGTCATCTGTTTCATCTGTAGGACCAGGCGGCGGCGTTCGGCGGGTTGCGGCTGGGCGGTGGCTTGCGCTCTGTAAAGGTTTCTTCCTTGGCATCGCTGCGGTACCGCTCAGTTAGGTCTCTCTTCAGCGTGGGGTTCCGCTTCTAGGGACCTGGAGATTGGTGGCTTGTGGGGAGGGACCGTGCGGTGTCGGATGCGTTATATCTGGAAACGTTAGGGACCCCGTCCATACTTGCGTACCGTCCGTACCTTTACCTTTATTAGTGGATTTGTGAACATCATTATCAGTTGAAAGTGACTAAGGGTGTGGTGGAAGAGTAATTAATATGAATATCGTTTAGTAACCGGAGATTAGTGAATGGTTTACTATTAGGATTGCTTACAGTTTTGAGAATCTCCAACTACACCAGCGTCTATTAGTGTGAATAAAGAAATAAAAGGAAGTATGAAAACACTAGCATAATATATTTCTTCTACTGCAATGTAAAATAATACGCTAAACACCTCTCCTAAGAGGATTAAAATGCACAAGAACACCAAACCTGCTTATAACGCCAAATTTCCTTGTAGCGGGAGAAATAATAACAGTTATAAAAAGTGTTTATATCACAAAGTACACAGATCACGTGCGAAATCAAGATTAAGTCTTTAACCAGAAATCTCCGCCCGAAGAGGGTGGGGTAGTGTATGGCGCGAAATTAACGACCTGTTGTACCTGAATTCAAGCTCTCGGCGAAATTCGATCTTTCAGAACTTGTAGCCGTTAATGTAGTGGAATTTGTGCAACAATGGTGCATCTCTCTAAGGTTATGAGCAAAGACAGCCAAAACACGAAGTTTCATATTCTAAACCATGCTTGCTATCATTATAAGAATAGATATTTTTTACGTTTTGTATTGTACGTGGCAAAAAATGTCATATTTCTTAATATTCTGGAGAAACTTCATATTTCATAAAAATGTTTATATTTTGCATATTTTGTAAGCTTAACGTTTTTTTTTTTTTTTTGTTTTTTTTTTAATAATTTTCAGTGACCCAGGCTTTCCAGATGATCTATTGGGTAGTTTTCTATGAAATATATTTGGAAAACCCACATCACTGTTTCCAACAAGTCAGGTCCGATTGAGAAAATGTAGAATTTGCAAACTTAAACCGCTTCTATTCTTGAAGAGCTTTTATTTTTCCAAACCTTTGCTATTAGTGGCACATTGTATTTAGTGTTAAGCAAGCTCATTGAAGTAACCAGTAATTTCTTTTTCTTTATTTTTTTTCAAAGTTTAGTGATCTCACAATGATTAAGATCTATAAACTTTTAGAAAAAGGTCGTTTATATGTGCTGCTGCTGTATATAGCATAACTCAAAAACAAAAAGTCCTATAAATACTAAAATTGGCATTTACGTTCAGTATCTTCTAAAGATTCCACATGGAGATTTTAAAGGAAAACACCCCAACTCAAACTAACCTTTACATGGAAAACTTTTAGAACTTCATTATTTTCTTGAAAATGACGATTTTGATTAAAATATTACATATTAAAATCTTTACATGATAAATAAAATGTATATTATCTTGAATTTTCTGGGTATAACCTTCTCGTTTGGAAGGGACTTTGTATAATTTTGTATAACGGATAAATCATAAGACACACAAAAACGTATTACACAAAAGATATAGATCTCTATAAAACACACAATTTATTTTAGATAATTTTTATTACAGCATCAGCCTATTCCAGGATATTCGTGCTATTGGTCTGAATTCTTCACCACATGTTTTTACTTTCTCTACCACGTACACAGTAGGTATAGAAGGTATTGCAATCCAACCAAAAATTCGTTACCAATATTTCACCGGAAATACATGTTTTGAGGTCCTGAAACCACAGCGATTTTAAAAAAGGTCCGTGTATGTGTGTGTGTGTGTGTGTGTGTGTGTGAGAGAGAGAGAGAGAGAACAGTATAACTCAAAAGGTTTTGAAGATAATCCCTCCACCCCAAACTACCCTTTACATGGAAGAGTTTTCGAAAGCTTTATTTTCTAAAAATTGGCTCTAACGATTTTGAATTGAATATCATAATTTAAAGATATTTACATAACAAGCCAAAATTAATATCTTGAATTTTCTGGGAATAACCCGCGAAGTCCTCTTCATTTAGAGAAATTTTGTATAATCTTGTATAACTATTAAACGTCAAGCGATAGACGAAAACGTACTACACAAAAATTGTAGATCGTTTTAAAACACGCAATTTATATCCAGTAATTTTTTTGTGGTGTAGTACATTTCTGAGATACCCGTTATTAATGGTTCGTATTATTCATTACTTTGTCATCCTTTTAAAGCTCCAACATTCAGTTGTATCTCGCGATTGCATGGAAACAGTATGAAATTTTAAGGCCAACATATTAGTGTCCAGTTCTTAAACATTTGACTATCTCTGTTCCCTTTGTATATATAACGAAATGTGTATAGTGTGGCTATTTCTGCAAAGGTTTATTTGGATTAAAATGAGCAGATAGAAAAATAAGTTGTACTAAGATTAGTCTGTATTCCACTAATATAGATAAAGGGTAGGGAAAATAATGTCAGTGTGGGATCAGATTTTTACTAACTTTACTATGTATAGTATGTAGGGGAAGTATTGCATTTCACCCAAAATTTCGATATCGAGATTTCACGGAAATACAAGTATTGAGGCCTTCTGAATCCAAAAAAGGCAGTTTTAGATAAAGGTCGTGTATGTGTCTGTGTGCCTGTGAACAGCATAACCCAAAAACGAAAAGTCGGATAAATACCAAACTTGGTATTTAGATTCAGTATCTTTCAAATATGCACATGAATATTTTCAAGAAACCCCCTCAGCCAAAATTGCCCTTTACAGGGAACCTTTTACGAAAAATTTTGATTTTCTCAAAAATTGCTCCAACGATTTTGTTTAAAATATCATATGTTTAAATTATTTCTAATGCAAATTAAATGTATATCTTTATTTTTCTGGGAATGTCCCCAAAAGTCCTCTTCATTCTGAATGACTTTTGCAAAACTGATGTAGATGTAGATACAGACCTCGTTAAAACACTCAATTTACGTCATTATACTTTTTTATGTGGAGTGAGATATTCCTTGTTATTTGTTTGAATTTTCCAATATTTATACCTTTTCTCAAATGGGAATTCGTTATTGATTGTTTTTGTTATGTCCTGGACATGTAAACACTATCACTCAAAGCCTACCATATTTCCCTTGCAGCTACAAGAAAATTGGCAATAGGATAGTTTCTGCAAACGTTTATCTCGATTAACGTGAAGTAGATGGAGAATAAGCGTTTGTAAAAATAGTTTGTACAAGAGTAGAGAAAGTCATGTGAGTGTAACACATCAGATTTTTTGAAGTGCTATCGACATTCAGCTGGTGTTCGCGATGTTATGAAAAGAGTGACCCGCATTTAAAGACTTGACTATCGCTTCGATTTTGTGCATCATCTTCATTGTTACCACGAAATGTGTAATGAAGGTAATTCTGCAAATTTTATCTCGAAGCAGGCAAGAAAATAAGGTTTTCTAAGAATATTTGTAGAAGTATGTAAAATAAACGCTTGTTGGTAGAAAACTTATGTGAATCTAACACATCAGAAAATTTTTTAAATATTGAAAATTTGTTTAGAATCACACTTTAGCTATTTTAAAAACTTAGATAACAGTTATTACTTCGTTAAAGGTTACGTTTTGTGTTTAACTGCAGTTTTTCAACTACTTGATATTGGAAAGCTTTTGCCCCCCCCCAAAGCTAGTACCTAACATATGATTAATGTTGGATTTCCTCTTTTGTCTCCTTTCCTTCTTCGCCGCCTTTCGCACCCTCCCCCCTTCCTCGCACCTAATTGGCTACGTTCAGATAGTTTGATGTTTTTGCAGCTACATTTCAACCAGTAGCCTTGTAAGTTTTTAGCTGATTAATGTTCCTGTTTTCAGTTCATCAACAACACAAAACGACAAGAGAAATTTGTATCCATGTGTCAGATTTCCATTGAGCAGGCCAAGGCGAACCTCTCGTGAGCACTGCGGTTTAGCCGTATTAAGATGTTTTGTCGTGTAAATTTCTAAAGTAATTGCAATGATATTGTTTCCAGTAATATCACTTTTGGGGTTATAATGTAGGAAAATCATGGCCATTGTTTTATAAGGGTCATTCAAATGAAACCCGGTCACTTTTGTAAAGAAACGGTAACGATTTTATTAACTCAAAAATAGTCGCCAAAATCCTTGGCACATTTATCCCATTGCGACACTAGCCGGTCGATTCCATCTTTGAAGAAGCTAGTAGGCTGCTGTCGGATCCAGGTCTGGATCAATTCACACATTTCGTCGTCCGTTGTGAATCGATGTCCGCGAATAGCTTGTTTTAGAGGTCCATAAACATGAAAGTCACACGGTGAAAGCTTTGGACTGTACGGTGGATGTTCCAGCGTTTCCCATAGAAACTGCTGCAATGTCGTCTTCCACCGCATTGGCAGTGTGTGGGCGGGCATTATCACAGGAGAATAACACCATTGGACAACATGCTTGGGCGTTTCGACTTGATGGCTCGTCTAAGGTTCTGTAAATGGCTTGATAACGCTGGGCATTGATGGTGGTTCCCCGTTACAGGAACTCGACAAGCAGTGGACCCTTGTGGTCAAAAAAGGACATCATGACCTTACCAGAACTGGTGTGCACGACCTTTGATTTCTTTGGAGGTGGTGAAGGTGCATGTTTCCACTGCTTGCTCTGACTCACTTCTCGTTGTTCCTGCTTACTCGCCTTCATGTTCAGTAGTGGACGATAACTTGTGTGACCACCTTCTCTTCGGCGTGAAACCACACTGTCGCTATGCAACGTCAAACGTTGCACACGCTGTAGTCGCTCTACCAATAGATGGTGCCACCATACACGCAGTTACGTGGTGCCACTTTACGTGTAATGCAAAGTTAGGCGCACTGACCAGGTTTCATTTGAATGCCTCTCATATAAAGCATCACATGCAACAAAGCAAGGTTTCGCTTACACGACATTATCATCACTAGACTGCGAGTTTTCAATTCATAAATTATGCATTTAAGTGTCTAAAACAACCTAATTTGTACCTCATTTAGTTTGTTTCAAACCTAAAATAGGTTCTAAAATTATAAAGTAAAAAGTAAAACTCTTCTACAAACTATTCTTACAAAAATGTTTTCTTCTATCTACTTGTGTTAATCCAGATAAACTTGAAATTCACATTTACTCATTTCGTTGTAGGTACAATAGATAAAGCGATAGTCAGATTTTTAAATAGCGTGTCGCTATGTGATGGCTTTGAAATTCCATGCTCTTTGCAAGAGCACCAGAAAAAAACAAATAACAACTTCTCATATGAGAAAAGTATATCTACGTTTTTGAAAATTCAAAACGATAAGGATTACCTTGGAAATGGCGAACTCGGAAAAAAAAAATCATACAAACTGACGTCTTTAACATCTACAATTTTGTATAATAAGATTTTTAGTATTTCTTAAGGTATCGGTTTTGCAAAATGAAGAGAACTTCGGAGGTTATTCCTAGAAAATTCAAGATATACAGAGTGAGCGAAATGGCTCCGAAACGCCTGCGCGGTGTTTTTCCTGTCCGCGTCCTCGGCGCTCGTTGCCGTCTGCTGCTATCACAGAAAGGCGCGGATGAAACCATACAATATTTTTAAAACTATTTTTAAAGGCTTTAGTTAGCAACTTTATGAAAGGAAATGCTGAAACTGCCACCTTCGTTGGCCATACCTCTTTAGGAAACTATCCATCATGTAATTTTTGTGAGGAATTTTCCAAACGATGACCGATGACGTCTAATGTTTCTTCGGCAAAAACCGAACGCCGTCTTTTAGATTTCTTAGCCTGAACACTTCCTGTGGCCTGAAATTTACTGTAAAGTTCATGGATTGTTGTACGGCCTGGAACCTTTACATCTGGAAATCTTTCTGCAAATCGTACTTTCACTGCAAATCATAAATAATACACACTGTGCAGTAGAATACATATACCGAGCCATAATATACTTTGTGACTACGTACAGGACAAAATAATAACTCGTAATAACAGAACCACATCACATCACCGTCAACTCAAAACTGCACTTCACACTGCAAAGCAAAACCACAACAGCGTGACTTTGTTTATAGCAGCGGGGCGTTATCATGTTTTTATCATATTTTCACATGCCCAGTGGAAAATGATTTAATAGATTTACCAACACCTTCAAATATCACATGATGATGAAATTTTGGTTCTCTTTTAGGTTTGAAAAACACCGCGCAGCCGGTAACATTGTTCGTAAAGTAGGTAACTTAAAACACAAAGTGTACAAGACAAACTCACATACCCTGGAAGAATTAAAACAAAATACCCGCCAGGAAATTTCTCGTGAACTACGGCGAGTGATGGGTAGTTTCCTAAAGGGGTACCAAAAATGTATGGACGACGGTGGCCAGTTTCAGCATCTCCTTTAGTAAAGTTGGTAAGTAAAGGCTTTAAAAGTAGTTTTAAAAATGCTGTATGGTTTCATCCGCGACTTTCTATGATAGCGGCAGACGGCAACGAGCGCCGAGGACGCGGACAGGAAAAACACCGCGCAGGCGGTTCGGACTCTTTTGGCTCACTCAGAGTATTACATCTATCATGAAAATATTCTAAATAAGGTGTTTTAATAAAAATCGATAGACCATTTTTGAGAAAATCAACACTTTCGAGAAAAAAATTTCCATGTAAATAGTAGTTTAGGGTGGGGAAGTTTTCTTGAAAATGTTCGTATCTCATTCTTTGAAGATGCTGAATTTAAATACCAAGTTTGGCATTTAACCGAGTTTTCGTTTTTGAGTTATGCTGTTACAGACACACGTTATTTTGTTTCTTTTTTTCTAGAAATGTTGTTTTTAGACACAGAGAGTCTCATAATATGTGTTTTCTGTGAAATCTCTGTACGAGTTTTGAGTGGGAACACAATACTTCCACTTCTTACTATAGATAAGCAATATAGAAAGAAAAAAGTGCGCAATGTTGAAAAAGGAGCTTATTATTAACCATTAAAATAAAGAAAATTACAATATATACATTTCACAACAAAGCAAATATTTCACCTTTAATGTTCAAACTATTCCTGAAAAAAATTATACTTTAATGAAGTCAAAAATACCTTAGAACACATATAGGCTTATTCTGAAGTACATAATATTAAATTTACAACATCGCAATACCCGATGGTTTCAAGCATTCACTCTATAGTTGGGAATTGAGAAGTATACTTTTTTAGGAGTTGTATTGTAGTTGATGTAGTAACTGCCCCACGTATGGTACAAAGTTTCCAGTGGCCTTCGCCCCAATGTTTACTTTCCGGTGGTCTTCGCCTCAACTTTACTTTCCGCTAGCCTTTGCCCCAACTTTATTTTCAACTTTGTATTTTAATGTTTCTTTAAATATTATATATTTATGTTTGCCTCAGCTGCGTCAGTATTAATTTGTAGAAACATGTTTCTCTTAACAGGGTGTGATACGGTTAAAGAATGTAGGTTACACAGATTATAATTTTTACTTCACTCCTTTTATTAATCCTTCACACGATTAAATAACACTTCACTGATATAGACAGCTGTGAGATTATTTATTAATTACTTGCACTTTTTAAACACGTAAACTTTATAATATCCTCGCCGTAATGAATTTTTGTCTCACACTGGACAGGTATTAAACTTCTCGAGGACGCGTCTCGCGTCCAGTTAGGAACACTGTCTATAAGCAACTGGCTTCTACCGCCTGAATTTGTAAATTTCTGTATTTCAAGTCTCTAATTGGCTAATCCTACTCCAATAGAATACTTTTATTTAACTTAAGCTTGTTCCTGGTTGTTGATTGGCTATTTATAAACTTTTTTAAAAATTACATCATTGTTGCTCCAAGAATTACTATTAGCATTATTAAACTTTCCAATTCATTATTGACTCAAGATTACCTCATTGTTAGCAACTTTTGCCCACTATTATTCTCACAGCTCCTACATTATTAAATTACTTAATACATTCACAGAACATTATTATACATGTATACAATAATATAAACATTAATATAATTACTGTTATATAAATTTTATATGTTATTTATACACATATTACTTTAAGGCGGTCTGTTATTGAATTTATATATTATATAATTAGACTGAAATCATTTAAGTGTTATAAATACTGCCTCAGAATACAATAAATCACAAATCTTTTCTAAGCTTTCGAGAGAAAAACGATGGCGCTTCTCAGTCAATATTAGTTTACATCTGAAAAAGAGTGCTCCACATCAACAGATGTGGCGGGGGCATACTTTCGGCACGTGTTCGACAAGAATGTCGCAATCACGTGAGCCGGATTTCCCCATAAGAATTTCTACTGCTGCACACAAGTCCTTCAAGTCAATTTCTTCCACAAAACCTTTTGCATTCTTAGGCGCATTTTTTCTCCTACTTTAGCTGGTGCCCCAATCATTTTCTTTTTAACCTCCTCACTGAAGAGATGTTCTAGGTTCTTGGAAGCAATTCTAATCTTTAGAATTTTTAAATGAAGGTGAATTTTGTTGTATTAAGTAAAATATGCCCTTTTTAGGATTTTAAAGGTAAAATAGGCACCATTAGACACTAACATCGATGTTTTAGGCGCTATAAAATTATCATTTTCTTATATAATTAGTTAGAAAACCCATAAGCATAATTTTATCTCAACAGGAACTCAGAAAAAGAATAGATTTTAACCCAAAGATTACAAGAGAGGTGTTCCTTTTTTTAGTGAAAAAGACTAAATTATCTACATTGCTTGATGTTTTTATAACCACGGGTCAATTTTACTAGTGCAAACAAGGTCTCACACTCCATATTCTAAAGAGTTCTAACCCAAAACGTTTAATTTTTCAGAAACAAGTGTTTTAATTTTTACTTTCTCTACCACGCACATAGTAAATAGAGATTCATTCGATTCGATACCAAGATTTCACCGTAAATACATGTTTTGAGGTTCCCTGAATCCAAATAAAGCACTTTTAGAAACATGTTCGTGTGTGTGTATGTGTGTAAACAGCATAACTCAAAAACTAAAAGCCGGATAAATACCAAATTAACTACCCATCCTAACTTCACCCATCGTAGAACATTTTTCGAAAATTTTGATTTTCTAGTAACTGGCTTTAATGATTTTGATTAAAATACCGTATATGAAAGATATTTACATAACAAACTAAAATGTATATCTTGAATTTCCTGGGAATAGCCTAGAAATTCACTTTATTTGGAAGGAATTTTGTATAGTCTATTAGAACTGGCAAACGTTAAGCAATACACAAAAACCTACTACAAAAAAATGTAGATCTTAAAACACACAATTTATTTCAAATAAGATTTTTTGTGGCATAAGCCATTTCTGAGATATTTATGGTTCGAACTGTTCATTTCTTGGCCATTCTCTTAAACTTCTGTCGACATTCAGTTGCTTCTCGCGATTGCATGGAAACAGTATGGAATTTTAAGGCCAGCATATATAGTCTAGTTGTTAAACATCTGACTATCGCTGTTCTCTTTGTATCTGCAACGAAATGTCTAATGTAGCTATTTTTTCAAATGTTTATTTGGATTAAAATGTAGTAGATGGAAAAACAAGATTTAGCAAGAATAGTTTGTATGCCCGCTAATAAAGATAGCGGGTAGAGAAAGTCATGTGAATGTGTAAATAAGACTTTTTTACGGTTTACGATTATACAGAATACAATTTGTTTTATTTATTATACTCCGAACTTTAAACAGATACATTACAAAATTTTGAGGAGTTATATCACGTTTAATTCTGTACAGTTTGAGATGGAGATGAAGACTGGTTAAATATTTTTATGGAATGTGCACAGTGGAAGAAGCAACGAAAAATTAAATTTGCACAAAAATCATTAAGTCCAGCTACAAGGAAATTGGCATGTTAAGATCTACTGGCTGATCGGAGGAACTGAAAACACATGGTTAATGTGCACGAACCCGTATTAAACCTTTTCAGTAAATCAAAGGTAACTTACCTCACTTTTCTTCTTCCTCTTTCTTTTCTGTATTTTTGTCGCCTTTAAGATGCCTGTTTTAAATATGCTATGCACTAGGTGTTTGTGTAATAAGTTTAAAACAGAGCGGGATGGCTCACACGGTTACGTCTGTGGCCTACATTCGGGAAGTCCCGCGATTGATCCCTGGCGACCGCACATTCTGTCCCAAGGGTTTTTTTGTAGTTTTCCCGGGTCGTCAGTGGTTTCTTTCATCCTCCGAATTTCCTGTCCCTCCATTTCGTTCCATTCTTCATTTCATTCATCTTTCATCTCGTTGGTCTCTTTCAGGGTCGAAAGTGTCGGAGTTGGTGTTTCGGTGCAGTGTGGCAGGGGAAAAGGATGCTGTTGTGACTCTCTCCGTCCCTTGACCTTCGGCTGACTGCCGGGTATCCGAAAACCCTTGAGGAGCATTGGACCCCTCTGTGTAGGGTGTGGTCCCCAGTCTACCTGTCCGTCTGCCGGGATGTCTCTATGTGGAAATGTAGGGACCCCGTCGTTGCTGTGCTATCGCTCCGGTTCCGGCCGCCCGGTGTCTCTTCGCGCCTCATCCTTCCTCTCGAGGGAGGCCTCCTCATGGGGCGTAGGTACAATATCCAACTTTGAATGGGTGCCGAGGCACCTCCGTAGTCAATCCAATCCGATAAGTTTAATACTTTGATACCATTAAAGACATCTTATTTAATTCACTACCATTGTAGAAGTACAATAAGTTAACCCAAAACTAACATTTATTAAACTATAACCCTTCAAGACCAATGTTTTATATCTGTAGAAAGTATTCCACGAATAGATCCAACTCTAGTCTACACACGGCATGTCTGGAAAAACAATTGATTAACATATCATAAAAATTCTAAAAGACACAAAACTCAGTGTACACGAGTGCAGTACAGCAATTCCTTCGAAGGGCCAACTATAAATTGCTCCAAAAATGCATGTACTGACCTTAAAAGATTCTTGAGTATTAATAGTGAAAGCAAAGCTAATATTCCGCTAGTACCGATTGCCTTCTGAGAAAAGTTACTATTAACTGTAACCATCAATTGGCTTCTGAGTGAAGTTACTATTAACTGCAAGCATCAATTGTTTGCTGACTGAAGTTACCATTATCTGCAACATCAGTTGCTTTCTGAGTGAAGTTACTATTAACTGCAAACACCAAATGGTTTCTGAGTGAAGTTACTATTAACTGCAAACACCAAATGGTTTCTGGTGAAGTTACTCTTAACTGCAAACATCAATTGGCTTCTGAGTGAAGTTACTATTAACTGCAAGCATCAATTGCTTTCTAAGTAAAGTTACTATTAACTGCAAACACCAAATGGTTTCTGAGTGAAGTTACTATTAACTGCAAACACCAAATGGTTTCTGAGTGAAGTTACTATTAACTGCAAGCATCAATTGTTCTCTGAGCAAAGTTACTACTAACTGTAACCAAAAATTCCATTCTGAGTGAAGTTACTATTAACTGCAAACATCAATTGTTTGCTGAGTGAAGTTACCATTATCTGCAACAGCAATTGCTTTCTAAGTTACTTTACTCTTAACTGCAAACATCAATTACCTTCTAAGTGAAGATACTATTAACTGCAAGTATCAATTGCTTTCTGACTGAATTTACCACTAAATAAACGTATTCCTCATGATAATTCGAAACTGCAGTACAGCACTTTTCTTTTGATTTCAGTGCATTCCTTCCTTGCTTCTCCATCGATAGCTTTCCTCTTTAGTTCATTAGCTTTCGGAGACAATCAGCGTAACTCGACTCCGAGGTCTCGGGTTCAAAAGCTCTGAGGACGATGGATTTTTTGCACTGAGGACGATGGATTTTTTTGGCCGTATAAAACCTTAGCATAGCTTCCTTAGGAAGTGAAGTAAATCCCGTGTTGTAGATTTACGACACATAAAATAACCTCAAAGCTGATAAAAAGACCTCTGAACAAAATTTCACGCACAATACAGAATGGGACGCTAAGGACCATAGTAGTTAACGAGCGTCCACAAATAAAACTCAATTTAATTTTTAGCAACTCGACTCGCCCATTCATGACTTGACTTCTTCATTCGATGATCTACTGTTAGGGTGTGGTTCAATCAGTCCATTTTTAATTTTGCTTTCGCAACGGCCAAATTACTGACTTCTGGACAATGATATAAGTTTCTCCAAGAATTGTGGATTGCGTTAAAGTCTTGTATTTTTATTTATAATTGTTTTGAAAAATCAACAGTAAAATAATGAGTTTCCTTTTTATGTTAACCTGTTTCTTCAGTTAGGAAATGATAGCATTATTATTTCTTGATATTGGAATCTTCCATATTTATTTTCTTACTCCTGCAAGTTCTATATTTGTACCATCTACATCGAAGCATGTGTGCTAATTTTGTATCGTTCACTCTACTGATATATTGCTAACTTCCGTTCCAATTTTACTTTAGTTTAGAAGTACTTAAAAGAAAAATAACTTAATTGGAGAACACAGTGACATATTACCAACCGGTTTCACTTCCTGTAGGATCCGGGAATGCAGGCTTAAAGAATCACAATTCTAAAGCGGATGTAATATTTTATACTAATGCTACAAAAGAATTCATAGCAGTATTTCCTTTAACAAATGTTGAACCTTCATTATTTATTACTACCATTATTCATTTAAATAAACCTCATTTATACTATGTTTTAATTAGCACTCCCCTTGTTTCTTTTATCTGTGAGAGCAAAATACGTTCAGGAGGATAATAGTATTGATAGAAAATAATGATTTGATAAACAAATGGCAGTTATCTATTATTTTTCTGTCAAGTTGCTTTGGTTGTCTGTGTGCACGAAACAACTCACGAACTACTGTAAGTGAAAATTAAAATTTTGTACTTCTGATGGTCCAGGTATCCCATTTTATCGCACTGAGCGAGGTGCGCCGTGTGCGACTCGCATTTGTGAGGTCCCGAGTGTGATGCCCGCCTACCGCCCAACTCTGGCTCGTGGGTTTTGTGATATCTCCAGGTTGGCAGGCGAATGCTGGGATGCTTCTACTACCACGACTCTCCAGCCCCTCATTTCCTGTACCCACCATCTTCCTTTTAATCTATTTGAGTGTTGTAGGACCAGGCGACGGTGCTCAGCGTGTTGCGGCTGGGCGGTGCCTGTACTCCTTTAGAGTTTCTTCCCTGGCGTCGTTGCGGGACTCCACACTTAGGTCTGACCTTCGAGTGGACCATGGAGAGGAGTGGGGAGGGCCATCGGGCGTCATAGGATGCATTCGATCTGGAAACATTAGGGAGCCCATCATGCTTGCGCCCGTCGCTATCCGGATTTAGTCGCCCTTCGGGTCTCTCCCCTCATCCCTCCCACCCAGGTGTCATATGGCCCCGTTGCGGGGCCCCTTCACTTTTACCCGTTTTACGACGATTTGTGCAAGCATAGATATCTATATAATGTAGTCGTACTAGTTTCTATTACGATTAATTGATCGGATTTTAATTGACACTGTTAAATGCAGAAGTAATTGTTGGTGCAATGCAAGAAGCTAATGAAGCTTAAAACTGACACATATACAAACAAGGAATAGTTTTAATGCACCAATGCTATAAACAGGTTCTTCTCAGACTGCGAGTTGTGCCACATTTCTCAAATTACAGTACCTAAGTTGGATAAAGACAGAGTAGTAGATCAAGTGCGGAGGAGTATTTCGGCAGGAAGCACATAGGAGACGTATTGTACCTAAAGAACATCCCGGAGGAAGGGGTGAAACGAAGGACACAGAGGGTGACCGTCAGACTCGGAAGCAGGCGGGGTCCCTAGCGTCTCCAGATATGAGATTCCGACCCGGGACAACCCCAACAAGCCTCTATCTCCAACGAGAGGTCTCGAGGGGGAGGACACTAGAACAGGCAGACAGCGCCCAAAGCAAATTTCACCGTCACACGCCCCACTAAACCGTTCACTCGCCTGATCTTTCAATCCTGAAATGAAATGACAAGAAATAGGGACGGGGAAATTAGCATCATTACAGAAACCATCCTAGCATTTGGCTACTAACCAGGGAAAACAGCGAAAAAAAAGATCAGAATGGACGGTGCAACGGGAATTGAACCAGGGACCTCCCGAATGTTAGCCACACGCGTCCACAGAGCCATCTCGTTCGATTAAGTTGTATAAAATTGGTTTATCCGCCAAGACACACCAACCTTGTGCTTGATTTGATTTATTTTCCTTTTAAGTTTTCGATAAAGTTTATTTTTTTTAAACTAATTTTCAAGAAAATATCTTCAGACATTGTAGAACCATTTTTTGTCTTTGTGACCATTTAAATTCCCATACCAGTATTTAAACGTATATGCATAGGTGTAGATGTGTATGAACAGCATAACTCAAAAACGAAAATTCGGTTAAACACCAAACTTGCTATTTAAATGCCGTGTATACCACGGATGCGACACAAAGATAATGATTAACAAAATCTCACACCCTAAGCTACACATTGAATGGAATTTTCGTTATTATTTATTTTCTCAAAAATGGTTCTAACGATTTTGATTAAAATACCATATGTTTAAGATATTTGCATGGCAAATAAAATGTATATCTTGAATTTCCTGTGTTTAGCCTGTGAAGTCCTCGTCATTCCGAATGACTTTTATAAAAATGGTACACTGTAAGAGATTGACAAATCTTACTTCACAAAAACACACACACTTAAACACACAATTTATGACAATTCGTTTGTGGTGCTAATCATTACTCAGATATTCTTTGTTATTGGTTTGAATTTTCAAATACTTTTTTTCATCTGTAAATCACTTTTTTCTTTTGTTTTCCTTTCTTTCCTTTTAGAATGGAATTTCAAAAGCACTACATAGCGACCCACCTTTAAAAGATTTGACTGTGTTTCAGTTTGCTGTGTGCTGCTTATACCCACATCGAAATTTATAAGTGTGAAATGAATATTTAGCTCTATTAACAAAAATTAGAAAGAACAATAAGCTTCTACATGATTAGTAGCAGAAGAGTAAGTAGAGGAAGTAGTGTGAATGCAATACATCAGAATTTGTTCAGGTGTTTCGTTTTAGTTTGTTTTTATTGCTTTTGCTTACTTTCTCCCAGTGTTCTGCCTGCTATATATCATGTGGCCCAACCGCGCCGTATTTGAGTGTTAAGAGTTGCAGAACTCAATAGAGCAATTCCAATACACACAGGTCAGTGGGGAACTAGCGCATTAGCTAGCACATAATGCCGTAAAAACCCACCACCAACACAAAAACGCTTCTCAAACATGCATATGGATACATGGAGAAGGTTGGAACATCATATCAATCAACAGTACCATTAGATAATGGTAATGATGTGGCGTATTAATAATTTTGGGGTTCCATTATCATTACCAGACATATTATTGTTCTGCATTGTCATTACCAGACATATTGTTGTTTTCGTCTCTCAATTAGTTTCGGCCGAAGATACCCCTTCCTCCAAGGCACTTTGATGTTGAGTGGGATGACGTCACTCCTGACTGGCAGTTTTTGCTAGCCACGAGTGGTGGGAATATAGCGTCAGTCTTACTGAGCGTTGCTTGAGTAGCGGATGGCGCGTGCAAGTCGGCCTTTGGATCAGTGAACATCTATCCTCACCTTTCTTATTTAATAATGTAAGAACCCCAAACGGTTGAGGAATAAATCTAGGAGTGTGTAAGAAAATTTGTTGTATGGATTTTGTACAGTGTAAAACCCACGCCTTCCTCTAAACTCCACACCACGTTTCGGTCCTCCGCATCTAAGCGAGTATACGTCCCCTCAATGTACGCGCTGGGCACGAAAAATTTATTTAATTTTTCGTTTGAACTTTTAGGCTTCTACCCAGCATGTAATAATAATAATAATAATAATAATAATAACATATATAACAGCAAGCGAAAAAATGGCAGTCAAACACTGCGTGCTCTTATATTTGTTGCTTATAGTCCGTAATGTTAGACATGAAGAGCGTAAACACAATTTTAAAAATCTGATGTGTTACACTCACATGACTTTCTCTACTCTTGTCAAACTATTTTTACAAACGCTTATTCTTCATATGCTTCATGTTAATCGAGATATTGATATGTTAATCTTATTGCTAATTTTCTTGTAGATGCAAGGGGAATTGCTAGGCTTGAAGCGATAGTCAAATATTTTACGAGGTGAATGTTATGTGGAGTATTCCATTGTCTTTTCATTACCAGGACAAAAAAAATTAATTACGAATTTGAGAAAAACTATAAGTATTGTAAAATTTGAGGGAATAACAAGCAATATCTCGAAAATGGTTCACCCAACAAAAAAATGTATATGACATAAATTGTGTATTTTAACGCGATCTACAATTTTTGTGTAGTAAAATTTTGTCTATCTCTTATGGTTTACCAGTTATGCAAAAGTCGTTCACAATGAAGAATACTTTTGGAGACATTCCCAGAAAATTCGAGATATACATTTCATTTGTCATTAAAATATCTTAAACGTGATATTTTAATCAAAATCGTTAAAGCCATTTTTGAGAAAATTAAAATGTTCGAAAAAGTTTCATGTAAATGGTAATCTGGGGTTGGGCGATTTTTTTAAAACCTTTGTGTCGCATCTCTAGAAGATACTGAACCTAAATACCAAGTTTGGTGTTTATCCGACTGTTCGTTTCTGAGTTATGCTGTTCACAGACACACACACGGACATGTTTCCAAAAATGCTGTTTTTTTATTCAGGGGTCTCAAAACATGTATTTCCGGGGAAATCTCGGTATCGAATTTTTGGGTGGAATACAATACTTCCCCTACTTACTATACGTAGTAGAGAAAGTAAAAATAGCTATGGGTAGTTAGGTCAAGTAAAGACATTTTAATTATTTGTAGGTCTAAAACGTGAGTTTATTCCCTCGAAAATAAACCCTGTGTAACTGAACTGGAAATTGTTCTTAGACCTTTTCGGTCTACCTTTGTCTGTCATTACGGTCAGTACACTCTAGTACAAGGGTCTATTTTGTCTAACTTCAGGGACTGTACAGTCTACTGCAAACCTGGAAAACGCCTCTCAATAAGCGCGATCCGCTCATATCCTTGCTGGTAAGTAAGAGTCAAAACGAAGTTCGACTCACCCCGTAGCTCAGTTGATAGAGCAGCTGCCTGCTGTGTGAGTGGTCCCAGGTTCGATTCCAGATTGGGGATGGGAATTTTCCTCTAGCCAAAATTATTCCCTATCCTCCCCAGATTCTGGAAGTATGAATGCGATCTAATGATTAAAGCCCAAAGTTTACTGGGAACCCAAAGACAAGCGAGTGTGAGATAACCCCATTGTCTATAGCCAATAATATGTTCCAAAGAAAAGGCCGCCGATAAGTATTTAAAGGTAGGGTATAAATGGAACTTAAAAAAATAGCTCGCTCACGCTAATTCGCCAGTTCCCCACTGACTAGGTTTACTTGAGTTGTCCCTTGAGTTCTGCAACTCTTTTAACGCACGAAGGATATCTACACAGTTTAAATACGGCGCGGTTGGGCCACCTAGTACATTAATAGATATTGATCATTTGACTTTTTAGGAAAAAAAATACTATGCTGATTTTATTGCAAATAAACTTAAAGCTACTAAGTTGTAAACGTTGTGCTGTGAGGTGGTTCATAGGACAGATTAATATACAGCATGCCTGTCTAGCATAACCTGTTCTAGTCGGGTATGCTTGGCCCTATATGTTCAGATGAATCAGTGAAAAGTTAAAACGAAACAAAGGAAAAAAAGAAACATCAGAAGACGTAGGACTCGAACCATTCATTCGGATTTGCCTTGAATCTGGTACTGAGATAACCATCCAATTAGTGAGAAAGATTTAGTGCGCACTAGGGGAATGTACCACAGAATTTGATAAAAATCTCGGGAAAATGAAACATTTGAATTGCGCGTCTAAAGTATTCAAACATCATTTCAAAATTCCTTTTCACCTTCACACTGGGGGAGCTTACCCTTATATCCTATACTATCCTGCCAGACGCTGTACGGTCATCTTTTTAAACTTGAATGACAAATTAATTAATTTGATTTACCTCCCCCTTTCTCTATGAAAATGTACAATGATCTTGAAACTCTTTATGGTTAATCCTCCCCTTTATCCCTTATAATTGTAATTTCATACTGCCCTGACTATTCCCAATAACGATTTAAAATCCCATTATATTCATGCAAAAATGATCTGAAACATCGGCGGAACGTCCGAAGCCCTTAACCTCCCCCCGACAGTGTTTCAAATTCTGGAAATGCTGCATAGCCTATAAGTACTCTTTGGTGATGGAACAATCATCGGTTGGAATGATCGAGTAATTTCTTAGATGATTACA
Organism: Deroplatys truncata; assembly: GCA_030765065.1. Taxonomy (NCBI): domain Eukaryota; kingdom Metazoa; phylum Arthropoda; class Insecta; order Mantodea; family Mantidae; genus Deroplatys; species Deroplatys truncata. The sequence goes on from CM060984.1 coordinate 179,572,617, forward strand.
GTCGATGAAATTTTACCTATGTACCTTCTCTTTGGTGCATGGGTAAAATCTAAGGTGATACATTATTAGTGGACATACAAGCTATTCTTACTAAACCGTAGTGCATTATCTAATACTATAGTAAACAGGGGAAGTATTGCATTCCATCCAAAAATTCGATATCGAGATTTCACCGGAAATCCATGTTTTGAGGACCCTTGAATCCAAATAAAGCATTTTTGTCTGTCTGTATATGTGTGTATGTCTGACTGAACAACATATCTCAAAAACGAAAATCAGGATAAATACCAAACTTGGTGCTTGAGTTAACTATCTTCAAAGGACGCGATACAAACATTATAAAGAACATTCCCCCACCCCAGGCTATCCTTTGCATGGAACATTTTTCGAAAATATTTATTTTCTCAAAAAAGGCTCCAAAGATTTTGATTAAAACATCATATGTTTACGATATTCTTATAGGAAATGAAATGTATATCTTGAATTTTCTGGGCACGTCCCCAAAAGTCCTCTTCATTTTGAATGACTTTCGCATAACTGGTAAACCGTAAGAGTTAGACAAAATTTTACTACACAAAAAATGTAGATCTGGTTATAACACACAATTTATGTCATATACATTTTTTGTGGAGTTACCCATTTCCGAGATATTCCTTTTTATTTGTTTGGATTTTCGAATGCTTACACTTTTTCTCAAATGCGAATTTGTTATTAGTTTTTTTATGTCCTTGACATGCAAACAGAATGGAATTCTCCACTTAGCAACCAGCTCTTAAAAGATTTGACTATCGCTTAAGGCTACCATAATTCCCTTGTACCTACAAGAAAATTAGCAATAAGATTAACATCTGGATTAACATGAAGTAGATTGAGAATAGGCGTTTGTAAAAATAGTTCGTATGAGAGTAGAGAAAGTCGTGTGAGTGCAACACATCAGATTTTTTTCTATCTACTTCACTTAATCGACATAAACCTTTGCAGAAATAGCTACATTACACATTACTTTATAGATACCAAGGGAATAGGATAGTCAAGTGTTTTGGAACTGGACACCATATGCTGGCCTTAAAATTCCATATTCTTTCCGTGCATCCGCGAAAAACAGTTGAAATTCTACAGTACTTCAGTACAATGGCAAAGTATTGAACAATTCGAACCATTAATTATGGATATCTCAGAAGTGACTCATGCCACTAAAAAGATTATTTGAAATAAATTGTGTGTTTCAAAGAGATCAACATTTTTTGTATATTGAGTTTTCGTCTATCATTCAACGTTTACCAGTTATAGAAGATTATATAAAACTCCTTTTATAATAGTTTTAATTTATTTAAAATTCCTTTATAGATTTTATTTGCCATGTGAATGTCTTTAATATGTGGTATTTTAATCAAAATTTCGAAGAATGTTCCATTTAAAGGATAGTTGTTTTGGAGGGGGACTTTCTTAAAAATCTTCGTGTCGATCTTTGGGTACTGAATCCAAATGCCAATTTTTGTATTTATCCGGCTTTTCGTTTTTGAGTTATGCTTTTCACAGACTCACCAAAACATAGACAGACACACACACACCAGTCTTTTTCTAAAAATGCCCTTTTTGGATTCAGGGGGCCTCAAAACATGCACTTCCGGTGAAATCTCGGTATCGAATTTTGGGTGGAATGCGATACTTCTATACGTAGTACTGAAAGTAAACATTGTGTTACACTCACATCCCACTGTCGTTTATTTTATATTTCTTCTATAATCTACATTTTCTTGCGAAAGCTTCTTTTGCTGTTAATGAAAATAAACCTTTCAAGAAATGTTTTTGTTACATATTTCATTGTAGAGTAGGATAAGCCATAGTGGTGTATTTATTGGTCCCAAACAGTTTGCAAATTGAGACCAACTCGTATACCAACACAAAGGGGATAGAGGAAGCCGAATCGATAGCCAGCTGTTTAAGAGCGAATAGCTATAATGCTGCCCTTTAAATTCCATATTCTCTCCACTACATCGCGAGAAACAACTACAACGACGCTATTAAAATGAAAAAGAAAACCAACATTTAAACCAATACTAACGGGTATATAAAAATTGCTAATAACAAACAGAGTTATTTGGAATAAATTATGTGTTTTAAGGAGTTATACATTGCCTGTGCAGTGCGTTTTAATCTATATCTTAACGTTTACCAGTTGTACAAACTAATACAAAATTGTTTCCGAATAAATAGGACTTCACAGGCTATTGCCAGATAACTCAAAATATCCATTTTATTTGTCATGTAAATATCTTAAACATATTGTTTTCTAATCAAAATCTTTTTGGAGACAAAAAATATAAAACAAAGCAATTTTTTCATACAAGGGTAGTCTGAGGTAGTCTTGAAAATCTTCGAGTCGCATTTTTGGAAAATACTGAATTTAAATACCAATTTTAGTATTTATCCGAGTTTTCCCTTTTTAGTTATGACACGTAGACGCACACACACACTGAGAATTAAAAGTTTGTTGTAATCAGATTTTGATTTGTAAATGATTTAATATCCTTTAGATTAGATTAGATTAGATTAGATTAGATTGCATTCTGTGAGTTCACTAGCAGCCATAAAGGCTTTTGAACATAGAACATGTCAAGGAAATGCACAAAAATTTCATATAAACATAAATGTTACACAGAATATAGAACATTTAAAATAAAATAAACACCTACTATATGCATGTAAAGGAAATGTACAATACAATTACATATATACATATAAATATTGCATAGGACATTTAAAATAAAGACATATTATATACAAAATGAAACAAAGCAGGTGTAACTTTGTGCAAAATCGAATACCTCCTTACCTAAGGCAAACATTATATTTATAGACAAGAACAGTTATTTTAACTTTCACTAAGCTTGTACCTTTTGTTCGTCTCATCATTTTTTTCTATTTGATTTGTAATGCATAGCATTTATTGTCAGTTCTTAATATGCATACATTTAAATAGCTTCATTAATTCTAGAGCAGGTATCAAATGTAATTGGCAATTGTCATTAATATTTACTAATACTACTTACAGAGCTATGTATGTATTATCATCAGTATAATTTGTCATTCAGATAATGTTGTACAACATAATATGATTTTGAACATAGGTGCTCTTTAATAGCAGTTTAAAGCCTATGGCTTCTGAAATGTTTACTTTTCTATTTACATTCTGCTATGATAAATATTCAAATAAATAGTTTAATTTAGACAAGACTACGGTAATACGGTATATATTTTTTAATGCAAGATTCTGAAAAGACAGTCAGTCGTTAGTAAAAGAAGTCGATATACCAGCCATAAGCCCAGTCGTAACAAAAGGGGAAAAATCTCGTTTTAGAATCCACAGGTCAAACGTACGAGATAGTTTAAACTGTGACATGAATGAATTTCGGAAGTAACGATTCTACGCAACATTTTTGACATACGTATCCTTTTAATTTTTATGAAAATTGTGTTTTGTGCTATAGTAAGTCTTTATTTCTGTTTCGTAATTTCCCAGTTACAAAAAAACGATTGAGAATGTTGTGAAGTTCCTCGCTTTTTACAGAAAGCCGAAGATATGCTTTCTTTTCTCGTACAGGTATCTCAAACTTATAAAATTGTAGTAAAAATGTTCACCTTAGGAAAAAATTAAACATATTGAGATGTTTATTTATGCAAACGGTTATTTGGGGTGGGTAGATTTTTTTGAAAATGCCTGCTTTAAACATGTCAGACTTAATTATTATTATTTGATTCCACACAGGAGTTTAATATGGTATAGAAGAAACGTAATTTGGTTTTAGAAGCTATTTAAATAAAATACTCCAACAAAAAGCATACTATAGTACAAGAGATAGTCCAATGTCAAAAGAACGGGCAAGAGCATGTTAATCGAATGCCCTCTAACAGACTAATGAAGCAACCTTTAATGTATAACCCAAAAAGGAAAACGAGATATAGGACGGCCGAGGACCGGATGGAAAGATCAATTTAAATAAATACCTCTGCCGCGGAACGGGATTAAAGTCCCAATCGTTGGAAAGGCAGCAAAATACCAACTTATGCCTTCATTTAAAATTATGCTGTCCGAACACAAGCATTGATATCTAGACTCCTTTTGGATTCAAGTGGCCTCAAGAAAATGTATTTCCAATGATATCTCGATGCTAGGTTTTGTGTCGTATTCTATACTTCCTCTACCTTAGGTAACCGATGGAGAAAGGAGAAGTTGTTAATTCAAGTATATAAACATATCATGTAAGAAAACTTTGTATGAATACCATATTTCTCCGCGGTAACGTCTGAGGCTAGCATTCGGGAGGTCCGGGTTTGATTCCCGTCGACCGTCCACTCTGACCTTGGGCTTTTCCTGATCGGTAGGCGAACGCTGGAGTAGTTTCTCAGTAACCGCAATTTCCTTTCCATCATTTGCCTTTCATTCTGTTTCCTTCTTATCTTTCGGGTGTTTCTAGGTTTAGTGGCGTAAGGCAGTGCCGGACAGATGGCACGGATGCGTGCTCCAAGGAAAGAATACTCCCAATGGACACTACAGGACTGCTTGGTCGAAGAATCATTCATCGCCCTTTCTAGGCAGCTCCAGCAGTGGAACTGGTCTTCTAGCCTGGAATTGTTAGGGACTTTCAGCCTCCTGTGGTTCCCTCACTTCATCCCTTCCTCATGGGTGATGTTGGCTACAGTAGATTTACGTAGGTCGCAGTGCGCCAGATGCCCCCTCTGTTATACAATCTATATCGATACCGAATTTCTGAAAAAAAAGAATTCAAGTTAATATTTTTACTTTTTAATTTAATTGTTTAGCTATTAGTACAAAGTAAATACAAAATTTATTATTACCATCATCACATCTTCTTTTTTGCATCCTCATGCATAAATTCCTACATCGACAAAGTTTACAACAGTAAACTGATCCAAATTACTCAAAAATTTATACTCAAATTTATTACCGTTTTATTACAATACAGAAATATTGGCTTCATTTCATCAATACATTTACTAGTAAAAAAAACAGGTTTAATTAGATGTAATACGCAAATACAGAAATCCTAATTTATTACATGAGTAGGTACCTAAACCAAATTTTGGAATTGTAAACATAGTATATTCCATAAGAATGCTTTTAAACTAATTCATTTCTAGATATTCTTCCACTGAATAAAAATAGCCCTGTATTAGGAATGTTTTCAAATACTTTTGAAGACTGTTAGGATTTTAACTTTTTTAAATATGTTGGGAGCTTATTAAACAATTGAATGTCATTATAATATAAACTTTTTTTGTATAGAGTTTTTTATGACCTGTAATGTGCAGTTTAGATTTGTTTCTTGTATTATAGTCACGAATATCAGCATTTGTGTTAAAACTATTTTGCTGCTTATACATTGTTACCAGAGTTTCAAAAATGTATAGCCAAAGAACAGTCAAGGTATTTAACAGTATGAAGTAGAATTTTCAGCTTGTGTTGCTGCACAGATTTAACATTATTCTGTTTGCCCTTTTTTGTATTATAAATATTCTATTTTTATAACTGGACTTTCCCCAGAATATTATACCATATGATAAATGACTATGGGAATACGCAAAGTAGACCATTTTAAGTACATCAAGATTAACTGAAGTTTTAAGGGTATATAATGCAAAACATTTTTGGGATAATTTTTAGATAGTACATCAATGTGAATTCCCTAGTCAAGGTTCTGGGGGCTATCATCTGTACTTGGTTTCGTTTTACATGCAAGTAATAAACATGGTACTCGAGGGACAAGAAGATGGGGCGTACCACCTTAATAAATAACACCTGTGCTGGAAGAATACGCCTCAACAATTAGCGGTACACCTTCAGGAGGCTATATACTTGGGAGTAAGCACCTCAATATCTTCATGAAGCAGGTGTTATTAATTCATACTTGTTCTTCCAGGTTTAAAGACACATTCCTAATGAAGCTCATTGCAGAAGCTGGCATAAATACGTGCTAACAAATGAAAATAATTACAGGAAATAAACTTTTTCATGCAAGAAGTTCACTTACCTACTTCGTTATTTTCTGAAGATCGTAATTGTTTTCGCGGTTAGTGCCTCTAATAAAACGAAGGTAATTTTAAGAACGAGTTTTACTATACGAGTGTAGCAATGCCGCAGTGTTAACAACGGGTGGAGAAGGAAATACAGTCATACAGCTAACTAGCCAACTTGAATCATAAATGTATTATCTACCAGACGTCCTAATGAAGATTTCGCGTCGGTTCAGAAAGGTACCGTTTATCGCAAAAAAAAGAAGTAAAAATCACAGGGTTTCAATGCCTTTTGATAAGCGTTAGGGTTATGGATTTCATCTATCCCACGTTCACTACTATGCGGTCCAAATCTCTTGACGTTTCGTGACAACCAATACAGAGTAACCGTGCGGTTGACAAACTTCACTTCGCTTCGTCAGAACGTTACACGTTTGTTATAAATGTCATCGCAAAGTTCACCTAAAAACTACAAGAAAACAAGAAGAGACATAATAATGGAAATGTAATACACAAATAGAGAAATAAAATCCTTTCTTTGCGCCCTTTGTTATTCAAGTGGCATAGCTAACGGCATATCCTCATGGTCCTCGATATCAGTTTATCATAAACTTCAAAACCACTGCACCGTACATCTTTTCCGGAATCGTCCAGGTTTGTCACTCTCTTAGGTAAGCGTATATGCTTTCTCGGCGATGTAAACAATTTCGCGGCTGTCTCTGCGTGCACCTTTTTCGCTTCCCTACACATACGTAAAATAGTTGATGTACTTAATGAGCACGCCTCAGCCGTAGGTTCTTGACATTTCGTGACGTTAAGATTTTTGCGGTTTTCTTCGTTGGCGTACATTTTAAAGAAATTATGCTCACTCTATACAACAGCCCTAACCTTACTGTTATATCCACTGGTATTACTGGGCTTACTAAGTGACGTTTTCATGAAAAAGTTAACTTTATAAATGCTAGGACAAATCCTATCACTGTAAGAACTGTGTACACCGCAGTTGAATTTACAACCGAGTCGCTTAACCTTCCAGCAAGCGCGCTGTAAAAAGTACACCAGCAGTATTTTTTGTCAGTGTTTTAACAATTCTTAACCTTGAGCTATCGCGTCACTAGTGCAATGTATTCCATTGTTGTGCTTCCTCGAGAATGCACAACACGCTCTTCTCATGTAACAGATAGTACTTGATTCAAGGACTCGACATTATGCGGTAGGAAGCATTATAGCCATTAAAACATAGTTAATGTGGTATTATTCTGTGGAACAAAACCATACATGACGTTGTTTATTAAAAAGCGTCTGCATGTTTTGTAGAGCTGCATCAAGGGCTTTGAAATGATTTTCATCCGGAGTTTGTAGATGTATTACAAAACTCGTAGAATAACTATTTCTAAATTTATTTAGGACATGGAGAATTGCACATTACCAAGTGATAATTATGTCATGACATAACAATACATAAAATAACTACGACAGCTATGGATTTATTACTATTATAAGCATAACTATAACTAAAAGTCGTCCTTTAAACATCACGAAAGCTAATTATAAACTAATGGCGAACCATTGGGTGCAAAAATGATTCTTTTTTGTACTAGTTCAGGAAAACGTTGCCTTTTATCCTAGCTAGTTGTTTTTCTGAAATATGAAATACGCATGCGCGCTCATGATATTGCAATTAGAGTTTTACCAGCGGCGAGGTGTACTGTCCGTAAGCGGCAACGTCGCACTGCTGCTATTCCCTAGTGCGGTATTAATGGACATGCCTCAAACGTCAAGAGATGTGGACTGCATAATAGTGTGCGGTCCAAACCTTTATCCGAGTTTTATAAGCATCCTCGTAAGTGCTGTTATGCTGCTGCCATCTTATATATCTCTGATGTTATTCACGCTATAGGTATTCATTGCTAATTTCTCTTAGTTTCATTGTAAAATCATACGAGGCGTTAGGATTATGCCCGAAGTAAATAAAGAAAAATAGTGATACACATTAAGGGTCGAGAAATCATTAGGAAAGTGACAGAAGGATGTGACGAGGAACAAATTTATAAAGCTTCTACTGAGTCAAGCGACTGCAAGAGCTGCTGCTTACACGGGAGTTTCTGAAACTACAATTAAGAGAATTCGCAAACAGGCGCAAGATTTGAGTTTAAGTGTGAAACTAGTTCTAGTGTTCTAACTACCCCAGGGAAACACCGGAGAACATGACCTGCACACTCCTTAGTGAATGTCGATGATTTTGATAGGTGTGTGATACGGAAAATTATACATGACTTCTACGTTGTTAAGAAGCGTGTACCTACTCTTAGTAAATTGCCGTCTATTGTTCGAGAAAAGATAATTTTTTGTGGCTTGGGGGCACGACTATCTCATTAGATTATAGCCCTTGCGTGAAAGTGGACAAAGTATGTTCTAAATTGATGAAAGTTGGGTGATTAAGATCACATTCGGCAAGTGTTAGCAAAGTGAGGAGGAATTTGACATTCATACAAACACTAATGCAGGAAACAGACTGGTAATAAGTTCATGCGGGTAGTGTAAACGGGTTTCTGGAAACTTCTCTTCTCGTTTACAAAGCCGGGACAACGCAGGTGACTTCCATGCTCGAAGGAACCATTTGAAAACTTTGAAAAATGGATTCGAGACAAATTGGCTCCTAATTTGTCTCCTTCTTCTGTTTCAGTCTTAAATAATGCTCCATACAACACTGTACATAGTGGTAGAGGTGGACAAACTCACAACTAGGAGCTCTTTGAAGTATGCTATGATATCGTGGTTACAAGTCAAAGGGGTTCGGCGCGACAGTTCTATGCGTAAGGCAGAACTTTACAAGCTGATTGAAATAAACAAACCTAAAAATAAAAGATGTTTAAAGTGTAAGCATTTTTGGTTATCGTGGGCCACACCGTCGTTCACTTGCCGTCATATATGCGTAATCTCAATCCCATAGAACTAGCTTGGGCTAAGATGAAACGAATAGTTAGGGAAAGAAATGTAACAGGTGATTTATCGCGATATATTGCTTGAGGATATATCGCTTGTGGCCGAAACAGGATTTCTGCAGACATGTAGAGAAGGTAGAAAAGAATCACTGGGAGAAAAATGGTGTAATGGAAAAAATCTTCGACAGTATTGTCATTTCGCTGGGAGATGTCAGCAGTGATTCTTCTTCTTCCTCCAACAAAAATAAGTCCGGCTTGGAAGAGCTGGCTACTCCACTTGTTTGAGATAAGTCCATATAGTGCATGGAACTGAGTATTTAGTTTGGATAACTTTAGAACACTACTGCCGTAACGCAGGTATTCAGCGTCACTTATCACGGTGTAGCTAGAAATTGTTTATGCAACTACTGAGCCATTGCATTCCTGCTTGGGACCATGAGCTGGTGGACAGAAGTAGGGACGGGCAGAAAATAACGTAACGGTTACACAGTAACGTTACCAAAGTGTCGATTAAAGAGTAACTAGTTACTCAATAATGGTTACCAAAGTAACGAAGACAACTAGTTATCGCGTTAACAGCTTCTGGAGACCGTTAGCGTGCCTGAATAGCATAATTGTCTGCATGTGCATTGGATTCGCTGATCGGGAACTAGTTACCTCAGTTGTGAATCAAGATTCATAATTGCACAGTTGCATCAAGTATATTCTCTAAGATTGCTTTAAAAATGCTAAATTTCTCTGAATTTCGAATTCGAAAAGCACGCTAGAAAGTGTTTCCGCTCTTTTGGATTTGTCATTATGCATATTTACACCTCCAACCTTGCATGGCAAAGTAAAATGAAAGACCGATAGATATATTATTTATTTATTTATTTATTTATTTATTTATTTATTTATTTATTTATTTATTTATTTATTTATTTATTTATTTATTTATTTATTTACTGTGGCAGAGCTAAGGCCATAAGAACTTCTCTACCGCTCAACCACATAGAACAATCCTGAATACAATATTCCAATCACATTGATGGTATTCAGATAAAATCTAAAGGAACACAAAACAGAAACAATACAAATATTAGAGGAACAGAAAAGTTAAGTTAATTGAAAATATAGAAAAACAAAGTTAATAGTAATGAATATCTTAAAAATACGGCATACATACACTATATATACAATGAAAATATTTCTTCTAAATTAACAATTTGTAACTAAAATCTGCAACCTGTAACGAAAAGCATATAAAGTATGACAGTTCCTGACATCTTGTGGAAGTAAATTCCAGAGCCTAGCAACCTTCACAGTAAAAGATGATGAGTAGATATGTTCGATGAAGTGGTATTGAAAGAATGAGACGATTTTCCGAGCGTGTATGAAGTTTGTGAGACTAAGGTATGTAGGGGAAGAAGTGTGAATAAGTTTAATGAGAAGTAAAAGACAATGAATGTTTCTACGGTCATATATGGCATATATATGACAGAGTTAAATCAGTATTTCCCGAATCAAAACTTAAAGTTGAAAGGGCTACCTCATTACCATACACTCTATAGTAAGTTGCATATTATTTATTAATATTGCACAACTGCATGCTTCCGACCTCGATTTGCATGAATATAATTATAATTTTCATTTACTCACGGCTGCTCCTATCTGCACGTGCTAAGAGAGGTGCATTTACGCGCGAATAACTTAGCCATTAGGAAGAAGGCAACACGGAGCAATTTGTCTTTGTGTATGTGTGTGTGTGTGTGTGTGTGTGTGTGTGTGTTTGCGAGCGTGCGCGCCCTCGCGCACGTAGGAATGAAGTAGTTGTAGGTAAGTGTTGACACAGCTAGAGATTAGATTGTATCAAAATAACAAAGTAAATCTGTATCGACATCGTTCATATGCAAACATAGGTACAGCTAATCGTTACTGGTAACCATTAATGTAATGTAACTGCGGACGCGATACCACGAAAACAACCAACTTACTGTTAACCGTTACGTGCAACCGTCAACACACTGTAACTGTGGCAGTTATAACCGTTATTAGAAAATTACTGTTTGTCATACCTTATTCCTGACGTTTGACGAGAACCAGTACGGTACAACCGCGTGGTTGCCAAACTTCACTCCGCTTCGGCAAAATGTTCGTTTGTGGTAAATACCATCGACACCTTATAAATGAAGAAACTTTATCTATTACTTTCACTTGACTTTCTCTACCCTCTCTCACTTATTAGTGGGTATTCAAATTATTCTTAAGAAAGTTTATTTTTCTATCTACTTCATTTTAATCGAGATAAACTTTCCGAAAATAGCTTCTAACATTTTGTTAGAGATACAAAGTGAACAGAGATAGGCAAATGTTTTAAAGCTAGATGCTATACAGTGGCCTTAAAATGCCATACGCTTTCCATGACATCGCGAGAAACAACTGCAGTTCGACAGGACTTTAATAGAATGGCTAAGTGTTGAACAATTTCGAAATTTTAATAACTAATATCTCGGAAATGGCTAATGCCACAAGAATTTATTTGAAATAAATTGTGTCTTTTAAAGAGATTACATTTTTGGTGTAGTGCGTTTTCGTCTGTCACTTGACGTTTACCAAATTATACAAGATTAAACGAAACTCCTTCGACTGAAGAGCACTTTACAGTTGATTCCCAGAAAATTCGAGATATACAATAGAATTTAAATATCTTTAATATATGGTGTTTTAATCAAAATCGTTGGAACCATTTGTAGTAAAATAACAAATTAAGAAAAATGTTTCATGTAAGGGATAGTTTGGTATTTGTCCAACTTTTCGGTTTTTGAGTTATGCTGTTCACAGACACACGCACGGACCTTTTTCTAAAAAGTATTATTATGATGATAATTATTATTCGATTTAGGGGACCTTTAAACATGTACTTCCGGTGAAATCTCGATATCGGATATTTGTGTGAATGCAATACTTTCTATACATATTATGTACGTGGTAGAGAAAATAAAAAGGTACATGCGCCTATGAACAGCATAATTTAAAAACCAAGAGTCAGCTAAATACAAAACTTGGAATTTAAGTTCAGAATTTTCCAAGGATACGACAGAATTTTTTTTCAGGAGAATTCCTTGCCTCAAACCACCCCTTACATGGAAAACGTTTGGTTATTTCCGATTTTCTCAAAAACGGCTCTAACGATTTTGATTAAGATATGTTTAAATAATTGTATAACAAAGAAATTTAACTTCTTGAATAGCCTTTAAAGTCTGTTTATTCGGAATGAATATTAAGTAATTTTGTATAATAAGTAAACCGTGAGAGGTAGACAAAAACATATTACTCATAAAATGTAGATTTCGTTAATTATACAATTACTGTCAACTTTTTGAGACATTAACCATTACTGATCTTTTTGTTGTTGCTATTATTGATTTGGGCTTTCAAATGCCTTTTGGTTTTCTTAAGTACTAAGTCACTATATGTTTTTTCCCGTGGTCATTGCAAGGGACATAGAATTTTAAAGCCATCACATAGCTACACGTTTTAAAACAGTTGACTACCTATCAATTCAGCCCACTGCACCCCTCTTATACCTACAACGAAATGTATAACTAAAGCTTATCTGCAAACGTTTAACATGAAATAGATAGTAGAATAAGCTTTTGTAAGAATAGCTTGTAGAAGAGTGAGTGGGGAAAGGTATGTGAATGTATAACCTCTCTCCCTTTTATTTCTTTTTTTTACTATCTGTACCACTTAGCTATAATAGCAGAGGAAGTATTGTAGTCCAAGCAAAAACTCAATATCAAGATTTCCCCAGAAATACACGATTTGGGATCCCTGGACCCCCAAAGATGCATTTTTAGAAAACGGCTTCTGTGGGTGTATTCGTCGGTCCATGTGTCTGTCAACAGCATAATTCAAAAACGAAAAATTGGTGTTTAAATTCAGCATCTTCAAGGGATGTAACACGAGGATTTTCAAGAAAATACGCCTCAAGCTTTAAATGCAACATTTTTCATCATCATCATCATCATCTACTATCAAGGTTTATACCATTTCTGGTTTGTTCCGGCTTCTTATTGTAGTTGCTCACGCCATCTTTTAGCTGGTCGTCCTCGACTTCTATGTCCTTGTGAATTATAACTTATGACCATATGAGGCAGCCTCTCTTCATTCAGTCGTCCTCCGTGGACTAGTGGTACCGTGCTAGCCTCCAGTTCCCAAGGTCGCGGGTTCAAACCCGGCGGAGGGCGATGGGTTTTTTCGGGCGTAAAAATCCTTAGCACGGCTTCCTTCGGAAGGTAAGTAAAGCCGATAGTCCTGTGTTGTAGATTTACGGCATGTAAAAGAACCTCAAGCCTGATAAAGAGACCTAAATAAAAACTCAATTCAATTCTCTTCATTCATTCTGATGATATGTTCAAACCATTTATTTCTACGCTCTTCTATTTTAGCTACTACACTATTTGTAGCTCGTTATTATATCTTCATTATTAAGTTTATTTAAAAGAGTATATCCTGCCACATGTCGTAGAAATTTCACTTTTCTTTGTTGTTTATTTTCTCAAAAACGGCTCTAACGGTTATAATTAAAATGTCACATGGGAAATCAAACGTACATCCTAACTTTCGGTGAATATCCTAAAAACTTTCTTTTAATTGATTAACTTTTGTATAAAGTTGTATAACAAGAAATTTTTAACATATATAAAAACCCACCTCAGTAGAAACAATTTATCGAATAAAACTATTTCGTAGCGTTAATCATTTTCGAAATATTCCATGTTGCAAGTTTACACCTTTCCTAAGCGTCACCAGACGGACGTAATTGAAAGTTTGCAATCCTTCCTTTTTTTTCGACATTAGTTATAAATGTTTAACAGGCATTTGCTTAAAAAAGCTTATTACTTAGACAGATAGATAAGGTATCTTTATTGGTATCAAATTATGAAGTTATTAAAAAATACATAGTGCATGTTTCATTGACGTACCTACCTACATTCATATTTATAATATAAGTAAAACGTGGCAAAAGAAAAAGGTACAAATAAATTGCCTCTAACTGAACAAATTTGACCTGACTTCGCGCAATTTAGCCAGGAAATTTCCTATATTTCGTGAATTTCTGTGGTCTGCCACTAGATCCCAACATGCCAGTCTCCTTCTAACAGGATAGTGAGAACTTTTCTTTGAGTTTTATTGTTCGCTGGAATTCCACTGGGCGCATTCCGACAAAATATGTACCAGTAGGATATATAGAGGAATTCGAGCACAGTTTTTTGCGTTTATATGGGAAAGGATAGGGAAAACGAGGCTAGATGCTAGGTTGAGAGAGTCTTCAAGGAGGAAAATGCGTTTATATGCGAGAGATAGGGAATACGAGGGTCGATGCTAGGCTAGACGGGGTTGAAGGAGGGAATGCATCTTATATATGAGAGAGGTAGGGGAATATGTGGAGAAGTGCTAGGCTAGTCAGGAAGGTCTGAATGACAGAGTATACGTCTATATGGGAAATGATAGGGAAAACGAAGGTAGGTGCTAGGTTGAGAGAGTCTTCAAGGAGGAAAATGCATTTATATGAGAGATATAGGAAAACGAGGAAAGGTGTTAGGCTAGGCAGAAGTCGAGGAGTAGAGTAAGGTTTATATGAGAAGTATAGGAAAACGAGGAGAGGTATTAGGTTAGGAGAATTGAGTTTGTGTTTATAAGGAGAGACGAGAAAACGGAGAGAGATCCTATGCTAGGATAGACAGGTGTTAAAGTTAGGTTAGATAGGAAACCAAGGAGTGATACTCAGCTAGAGGGGGGGCAGGAGGGAATGAGCTTTTGAGAGGTAGGGGATACGGGGAGTGGTGTTAGACTAGACAGGGCTTGAAACGTAGGGCATGGTTTATATGTATGAGAAGTATAGGAACAGGAAGAGGGGTGCTAGGCTAGACAGAGGTTGAGGAGTAGAGTATAGTTTATATGAGAGGTATAGGAAAACGAGGAGAGGAGTTAGACGAGACAGAGGTCGAGGAGCAGAGTATGGTTTATGTGAGAGTCATAGGTAAACGAGAGAGGCGTTAGGCTAGACAGAGCTAGAGGAGTAGAGTATGGTTTATATGAGAGGTATAGGAACAGGAGGAGAGGTGTTAGGCTAGACAGGTAGTGTAGCAGTAGGAATATGGACTTATATACAGGAGAGATAGGGAATAGGAGGTGCTAGACTTGAAAGCGACTTTAGACGTGAACATAGTGGAAAACTGTTTCATGTCAATGTTCTAGACATGCCCATCACGTAACCTATTCAGGGAAAAGGTGACTCGTTCAGGGGAAAAAGGTGACTGCTCAGGGAAAAAGGAGGCCCACAAAAGGAAAAAGTTGACTAGCAAAGGGAAAAACGTAACCAGCAAAGGGAAAAAGGCGACCAGCAAAGGGAAAAATGTAACCAGCAAAGGGAAAAAGGTGACCAGCAAAGGGAAAAAGGCGGCATGCAACGGGAAAAAGGTAACCAGTAAAGGGAAAAATGTCACCAGCAAAGGGAAAAAGGCGACCACCAAAGGGGAAAAGGTGAGCCATAAAGGGAAAAAGGTGACCTGCAACGGGAAAAGCTAACCCACTAACACTAACAGGTAAGTAATTCAGGTAGTATTGCAAGAGGCTGACTGGATCATAGCAGTGTATGATTTCACAGGTAATTCAGCTAGTATCGTATGCATTTAGGCTAATTCGTCTAGTAACACAGGATAGATTCCAGATGCTAACTGCATCATAGCTCTGCATGATTTCACAGGTAATTCAGCTAGTATCGTATGCATTTAGGCTAATTCGTCTAGTAACACAGGATAGATTCCAGATGCTAACTGCATCATAGCTCTGCATGATTTCACAGATAATTCAGCTAGTATCGTAGGTATTTAGGCTAATTCAGCTAGTATCACAAGAGGATAGGTTCTAGGGTTGGGTATAGCATAGTTTCATATTTCACAGGTAATTCAGAGGGTATCGTAGGTATTTAGGATAATTCAATAACATAGGTGTTTAGAGTAATTAAGCAAGCATTACAGGAGGGTAGGTTCCAGGGGGTGGTTATAACCTAGCTTCGTATTTCACAGATAGTTCAGGTAATATCGTAAGTATTTGAGGTAATCGACAGAGCTTCACAGATATTATTGATAATTTCGATCAGAGATTTGTATCACAGCTATTTAAGGTAAATGCAGCTGATTCAGGTTGTATCAATGGTATTTGAGTCATTTTAATAGGTAATTCTGATAGTATCACAGGTGCTCGTACTAATTTAGAGCAGGAATTCGTATCAGAGCTAGTTAAAGTAATTTCACATGATTCGGGTAGTATCACAGGTATTTAAATCATTTTCAGAGCCAATTCAGCTAGTATCGTGAGCATTTAAGCTAATTCAGCTAGTATCACAGGAGGCTAGATTCCAGAGGCTAACTGCATCATAGCTATGCATGATTTCACAGCTAATTCAGCTAGTATCGTAGGTATTTAAATCATTTTCATAGCCAATTCAGCTAGTATCGTGAGCATTTAAGCTAATTCAGCTAGTATCACAGGAGGCTAGATTCCAGAGGCTAACTGCATCATAGCTATGCATGATTTCACAGCTAATTCAGCTAGTATCGTAGGTATTTAGGCTAATTCAGGTAGTATCACAGGAGGCTAGATTCCAGGGTTGGGTATAGCATAGTTTCATATTTCAAGGTAATTCAGAGGGTATCGTAGGTATTTAGGATAATTCAAGTAACTTAGTGCTTAGAGTAATTAAGCAAGCATTACAGGAGGGTAGGTTCCAGGTGTTGGTTATAGCCTAGTTTCGTATTTTACAGATAGTTCAGGTAATATCATAAGTATTTGGATAATCAGCATAGTTTCACAGATGCTCGTAATAATTTCTATCAGAGATTTGTATCATGGCTATTTAAGGTAAATGCAGCTGATTCAGGTTGTATCAATGGTATTTGAGTCATTTTAATAGGTAATTCTGATAGTATCACAGGTGCTCGTACTAATTTAGAGCAGGAATTCGTATCAGAGCTAGTTAAAGTAATTTCACATGATTCGGGTAGTATCACAGGTATTTAAATCATTTTCATAGCCAATTCAGCTAGTATCGTGAGCATTTAAGCTAATTCAGCTAGTATCACAGGAGGCTAGATTCCAGAGGCTAACTGCATCATAGCTATGCATGATTTCACAGCTAATTCAGCTAGTATCGTAGGTATTTAGGCTAATTCAGGTAGTATCACAGGAGGCTAGATTCCAGGGTTGGGTATAGCATAGTTTCATATTTCAAGGTAATTCAGAGGGTATCGTAGGTATTTAGGATAATTCAAGTAACTTAGTGCTTAGAGTAATTAAGCAAGCATTACAGGAGGGTAGGTTCCAGGGGGTGGTTATAACCTAGCTTCGTATTTCACAGATAGTTCAGGTAATATCGTAAGTATTTGAGGTAATCGACAGAGCTTCACAGATATTATTGATAATTTCGATCAGAGATTTGTATCACAGCTATTTAAGGTAAATGCAGCTGATTCAGGTTGTATCAATGGTATTTGAGTCATTTTAATAGGTAATTCTGATAGTATCACAGGTGCTCGTACTAATTTAGAGCAGGAATTCGTATCTGAGCTATTTAATGTAATTTCACACGATTCGGGTAGTATCACAGGTATTTAAGTCATTTTAACAGGCAATTCAACTAGTATCACAGATACTCATGGTAATATAGAGAGTAATTCGATTATAAAACTTTTCTCATCCAGCGTTACAACAATTTATATACTTTTTTCTAAATCTTACAAATTTTTATATGTTAAACAGTTATTGTACGATGCAGAGAGGGATAAACTGTATATGGTTTACAAACTGAAAAGCTTTGCGTCAACATACCTTTATTTTAGTTCCTTATAGATGTCTCTCCCCTTTTATCTAGGCTTGAGACTAGCACTAGGATTGCTCCTAATGGCAGGGTTACCACCTTCCCTTCCATCTTCTTTCTTCACCAGGCGTCAGCTATCTGCATATACAGCACACAGATAACCTTCTTTTTTAAGATTGTAGAATCACGAGAAATTCTTTATCTTTAACTTACATTCTTTTAAGCACTGTTTGTAATGGCGTAATGTCCATACGCATATGTCGTTATCCCATCCTCAGCAATAATTCTTTTATCATCAAACGGAGTCAATGCAATTTTATTCACTTGCACTGTAGCAAGAGCATGCTTTCGTGATAGGATCAGATTCATAGGTGTTCTGATGATTTCACAGGTTTTAAGACAGTCTGTATAGCTGTCAAACGAAATGTACTGCTTAATAGCGCTACGTTTTATACCTTTAATCTTTTTTATCATTGACCCTTGAATATCTAAGGCATACATCTTAGGACGTAGTCCAACAAAGCGTAGGATGATTTTGCTATTAGCCTCATCTTTAAATTTTCCCAATACCTTCTTGTTCTGAGTAGAGTAACATATATGGTTGACAGGGTAATCAGCTGTATCGAGATGCTCAAGAAAACGTAGCTTATCCTGGTACACATCTTCAGTTGTTACACGATGAATGAACGAATCAGTGTCCATATACATAAGCTTCAGGTTTTCAGCTCCATAATAAGGCAACAAAGCGTCGTAATGATAGTTATACATTAATGTCTTAGAGATGTCCAACACACTCATACCAATGTATATAGGCTTGTTGAATACAATCTGACGAGAGGCCATATGTACAGCAGCTAGATTATCAGCATATATCGTCCTGTCGATAAACGTAGGCTTGGCGATCAGCTTCTCTAGAGTTTTTTCATTGGTCACCAGTCGTATATCCATACGGTTACGCAGGTTCTCCATAGTTTTTCCAAACATAGCGTTGTTAAAGAGCTTGTAGAGATCCTTCTCGAAATCATTTGCAGCTTGTTGTCGTAGCCTGTTGTTAAATTCCACATAAGGTTTCAACCACTGAGACTGTCGGAATTGTAGCACACGATGGATTTTTGTTAGTCGTAGTCCATGACTAAGAGCTTGCTTCAAAGCCATGTAATGCACTACATACTTCTTTCGAGGTCCAAGATGAGGTATCAGTTTCTTTGTAGATGATTCCAATGGTTTCATACACTCAGGCAGGAAAGGTAGATCGTTGTGTAGATCGTGAAGTTCAGCAGGATACTCGATGTCGACTTCTAATATGTGCCCATGAGGATCATCTTCTTGTAGTGTTTCTAAGTTGATTTCTTCAGGTGACACCCACTGAAATCCACCAAAAGGAAGGGCGTGACACATTGCCCACCCATATTGGTTATTAGCGTCCTCGTATGTGATAAATTGGGTTGGTCTCGACGGATCAAACTTATCCATATAAGTGTTATTAGCCTCAGCATACCGATGGGAAACTTGGCATAAACCTCCTCTTATACCTGATTCCACCATGAGTAGTTGATCATAATCTTGTAACAGCTCCAGCTTAATTCCAGTATACAGCAACATGGCGTCCCATGTAAGACCTGGAGAGGTAAAATAATGGGCAGGATCAACTTTGTGTGTTTTAAGGGTTTGCTCTCTGAACGTCTCAAAGACATCAGCTAGGAGAAGTACATCCGAAGTTAAGTAGAGATCGCTGTACTCTCCCAGGTTTCTCACATTAAACAGCTCCCATACATTTCTAGCATGATCGTAGTCAGCATCAGTAATTTCTTCTTCATTTAATCTATTGTAGAAGTAGTCCTTAGGAGGCAAGCAGGTCTCGTTCAGGACATCCCATGACGTAACAAAATCATAGGGAAATACACCCTTACGGGTCATCAACTTCAATTTGTCTTCTCCAAAGTACTTTAGCGTCTCAGGATACGCGGTTAGATTTTTTACTAACTTATCCAAGCTTGTACTGAGGAATCGGAAGCTATCCACAAATCGAAGCTTTATATCTCCTACATACTTGGTGAATGAGATATAGCTTTCTTCAGAGTTAGGAATTACCTCCACACGTTCACTTGTACAACCCAGCTCCTTAACAATGAAATGAGAGTCATATCCGCTAAGGTTATGCATGAAGACTGGCATATATTTAGGTGTTTTACAGGCTAAATTACATTCATTATGAAGACTTCCACGATATTCACCGCTGATGTGATCATGGTCGCGTACTTTGTAGTTTTCTCCTGTAAAGCCTTTTCCACACAAGTAGCATGCCGTAGAAGACTCAAAATCCTTTTGCTGTTGTTCCGTAAGTTTCAGAGGCTTAGCAGATTTGTATATATTAGCAATCATTTCTGCAAGAGATGTAAGGTACAGCATAAACTTCTGAGCAGCATCAGCACCACGATACACATAGCGCTGCTTAGGAAGACCAGTTTCGAGATGTTCAACACCAGATGTAGGCTTCACGTAAACACAGAAGCTCATTGGTGTGTGCTCTTGATAAGGGGTTGTATAGGAAGTTTCAGGATTGGGTATACACGTATGGCATGGAGTGAGAATACTCTCAAAATCTGCATAGATGACATAAGGTACTTTCAGCATCCTCTCAACATTTTTAAACTGTACAATTGCTTTCTCCTTGGTAGGCATAACTACCCTCGCAACACCATGTTGAATACAGACGGCTGCATGTTCTTGCAGTTTTTCCTGTCCACTTCGTCCGCTCTGGTCATCAAAATGTGTAAAGCAGCGCTTACAAGTATAAACCCGTCCATTATGGTTAGTTTTCTGACGTCGAACGAGCTTCTCAAAATTCTTTATATACACGTAGTGATGTTTTCCGCTGCTGTCATTCAATAGTAGCAGGTCGCGATGTTCAGGTAGTTCAATGTCAGCAACTTTATTGGATACACTTCATGCTTCTCATCCAGCCCGAAAACGTTAATGGATATCTTGTTAAGCTTCTCAAATTTAGGTATTTGAGAAAGTGGAGTAGGGTAAGAAACACAGCTGAAGTCATACTTATCTTGAAGTTGTTTGTATTTGCTGACGCGTTGAGGCTTGATGCTCACGAATTTGGCCAGTATAGAGTACATGAAACATTTCTCGTCGATAAAGTTCTGGATGTTTATACACGCTTCTTTAGCTCCGACAGATGGTGGTAATGGTATGTAGCTACTTCCTCGCAACGGATTGTACTTGTTGATACGAAGTCGAAGTCCTTCCACAGCAAGCAAAGCCCAGCTGCTACCCTTAAGCTGAGACTCCTCCATTTCAGTCACCAATTTCTTGAATTTCACTTCCATCGCTGACTCCAGATCAGTTTCTAGAAACACAGCTTGATTCCGTGTTTTAAATGTTTTGTCACAGGTTTCTCCAATACTGTTAACAAATCGACACTCAGCCAGCAGATTAATTTTAACACTCTTATGAATACTAAGCTCTTTATGCACAGCCTGGATTATACGTTGTTTTGCCTCTTGCAGATACATATTTAGGTCCTTAGCTGATTCGCATCGTATAAAATACGATTTCAATCGTCCTTCGAATGAAGTTTCGTATTCTTTCATATCACAGTCCTCCATTGTTGACAGCAACTGATGTTTAGTTGGCTCCAATCTTCTTTTCTTCTGAGGGCTGCTTATTTCACATATATCTTCGTGTCGCTGTCCCTTATAACCATCTTTGAAGGTTACATTACAATGTTTACATTTGAAGAGCTTCTTGCAGCTCATCTCGTGTCTTCTCTTGTCATAACCTCGGAGGAACTTCTTCCCACATTTTCCGCATGCATATCCAGTAGCGCTTGGAATAATATCCTTATACGCTGAGTTATTCATCTTTATTCTTGATGTAATAACGTATTAATCACTGATCAATGAAATGTAGACCTCTTCACCTTGACACCACTTTAGAAAGCTGATTATTCTTGGAGAGAACACGATGTTAACACCTCAAGACTAATTAGCACAATGAAGTCCAATGCCCTAGATCACCATATTTATAGAGGGAGCACGAACCTTTTTAGATCAATCATAAACTCGCTCCATAACCACCTGTATATGATCGCTCAACGTGTACTAACCCCCCAGCCATATAACCTCAAGTCTAGAGACAGGATGTTTATGACGTCACACCCAGAGACAGGATGTCTGGCAGCATCAAACACGTTTAAACTCGTCTCATAACTACCTGCTTATGCTGTCACACCAGCAAGAGAAGTATTCCCACACGCTCATTCAGACATATATTTCAAATTCAAGCCCACCACCACCATCACCACCTATTGTACCAAGGTTAATTCAAGCTGTATTATCACAATACTTAAAAGTAAAAGCTTAAAAGGAAACCTAGAAGATTTTCCCCCTTATTTACTTAATTATTTCATGTTTTTATTCCCTTTTCAATTCTTCCTTTCCATCTTCTCACAGAAAGACCATTACATTTCACTACAATCATGAGAAAAGCAATTTTTCCAGAGTTACACAGATTCTAAGCTTCTAAATCGAACCCGGTAATACTTTTAATAAATGTATTTTAGCTCCCCAATATCAGCATCTACCATTTAATCTTTACTCGAACCTGATATGATCCATAAGCTTGAAGATATATGAAATCACCCTTCAGGATTCGATCTAAGTACTTTAAAGTAATTTTTGTCACGATAACGATATTTAAGGACTAGATACTCTGTTTACGTTTACCTCGACATGTCTATCTAAATTAAATTACGAGTTATTAAATGTTTGCAAGTAAATTTCATTGAATCGGTATTCGAACCCAGAACACCAGGAACAAACTAATTTATAATATTAGTCTGACATGTTAAACAAAGTTGTATGCAGTTACATCATCGATCTAGGTGATATATTCTAGTGTACAGAGGAAAATTAAGGAAGTCATTAAAAGATGGGGAATCGAACCAAGCACAACTGATTGACAATTATATACAGCATTAATCACCCATCATAGAAGCTATCAATCATGCTTTGCTGCACTCCTCTACTTTACTTAGTTCCCGAGATAATGAAAATTTAAAAATTAAGGATCGAACCCAGGACGTCAGGTATCTAATTACACATTTACAAGATACTACCTAACAACATAAACGCAATAAAGTTTATTTGACGTCTTTATCTTAATTGGTTTAGGAGTTATTAAATTTATAATTAAATTCCATCGAATCAGTATTCGAACCCAGAACACCAAGAACAAAATAATTTATAATATGAGTTTGGTATGCTTAAAGGTGCTGTATGTAGTTACAGCATCAATGTAACTGATATTTTCTAGAGTATAGAGTAAAATTAAGGAAGTCATTAAAAAATCGGGATTCGAACTAGAGACAACTGATTAAAAATTATATACAGTATTAATTACACATTATAACAGCTATCAAACATGCTTTGGTCCATTCCTCTAGCTTTCTTAGTTTCCGAGATAATGGAGTTTTTAAAATTAAGGATCGAACCCAGGACACCAGGTACCAAAATATACATCCACAAGAAACTATCTAATGACATTAATGTAATAAAGTTTATTTGACGTCTTTATCTTAATTAGTCTCTGAGTTATTAGAAGATGAATTTGCATTCACTCCTAGGATTCGAACCCAGGCATCCCGGTCAACTTGGAACAAGGTCCTAATGACGCGGCGCATTCCAAAGAATTGATTAGTTTTTATCCCAAAGTTGTATCTCTTTTCATTTAGGAGATATAAGCGATTAAACAGTAGATATAACATAGCGACACAGAGAGATGCCGACATCTGATAAAGTTCTTTTGATCTATGCCGGCATGCCCCGCCCATGTTATGTCTACTGTTTAATCGCTTATATCTCCTGAATGAAAAGAGATACAACTTTGGGATAAAAACTAATCAATTCTTTGGAATGCGCCGCGTCATTAGGACCTTGTTCCAAGTTGACCGGGATGCCTGGGTTCGAATCCTAGGAGTGAATGCAAATTCATCTTCTAATAACTCAGAGACTAATTAAGATAAAGACGTCAAATAAACTTTATTACATTAATGTCATTAGATAGTTTCTTGTGGATGTATATTTTGGTACCTGGTGTCCTGGGTTCGATCCTTAATTTTAAAAACTCCATTATCTCGGAAACTAAGAAAGCTAGAGGAATGGACCAAAGCATGTTTGATAGCTGTTATAATGTGTAATTAATACTGTATATAATTTTTAATCAGTTGTCTCTAGTTCGAATCCCGATTTTTTAATGACTTCCTTAATTTTACTCTATACTCTAGAAAATATCAGTTACATTGATGCTGTAACTACATACAGCACCTTTAAGCATACCAAACTCATATTATAAATTATTTTGTTCTTGGTGTTCTGGGTTCGAATACTGATTCGATGGAATTTAATTATAAATTTAATAACTCCTAAACCAATTAAGATAAAGACGTCAAATAAACTTTATTGCGTTTATGTTATTAGGTAGTATCTTGTAAATGTGTAATTAGATACCTGACGTCCTGGGTTCGATCCTTAATTTTTAAATTTTCATTATCTCGGGAACTAAGTAAGGTAGAGGAGTGCAGCAAAGCATGATTGATAGCTTCTATGATGGGTGATTAATGCTGTATATAATTGTCAATCAGTTGTGCTTGGTTCGATTCCCCATCTTTTAATGACTTCCTTAATTTTCCTCTGTACACTAGAATATATCACCTAGATCGATGATGTAACTGCATACAACTTTGTTTAACATGTCAGACTAATATTATAAATTAGTTTGTTCCTGGTGTTCTGGGTTCGAATACCGATTCAATGAAATTTACTTGCAAACATTTAATAACTCGTAATTTAATTTAGATAGACATGTCGAGGTAAACGTAAACAGAGTATCTAGTCCTTAAATATCGTTATCGTGACAAAAATTACTTTAAAGTACTTAGATCGAATCCTGAAGGGTGATTTCATATATCTTCAAGCTTATGGATCATATCAGGTTCGAGTAAAGATTAAATGGTAGATGCTGATATTGGGGAGCTAAAATACATTTATTAAAAGTATTACCGGGTTCGATTTAGAAGCTTAGAATCTGTGTAACTCTGGAAAAATTGCTTTTCTCATGATTGTAGTGAAATGTAATGGTCTTTCTGTGAGAAGATGGAAAGGAAGAATTGAAAAGGGAATAAAAACATGAAATAATTAAGTAAATAAGGGGGAAAATCTTCTAGGTTTCCTTTTAAGCTTTTACTTTTAAGTATTGTGATAATACAGCTTGAATTAACCTTGGTACAATAGGTGGTGATGGTGGTGGTGGGCTTGAATTTGAAATATATGTCTGAATGAGCGTGTGGGAATACTTCTCTTGCTGGTGTGACAGCATAAGCAGGTAGTTATGAGACGAGTTTAAACGTGTTTGATGCTGCCAGACATCCTGTCTCTGGGTGTGACGTCATAAACATCCTGTCTCTAGACTTGAGGTTATATGGCTGGGGGGTTAGTACACGTTGAGCGATCATATACAGGTGGTTATGGAGCGAGTTTATGATTGATCTAAAAAGGTTCGTGCTCCCTCTATAAATATGGTGATCTAGGGCATTGGACTTCATTGTGCTAATTAGTCTTGAGGTGTTAACATCGTGTTCTCTCCAAGAATAATCAGCTTTCTAAAGTGGTGTCAAGGTGAAGAGGTCTACATTTCATTGATCAGTGATTAATACGTTATTACATCAAGAATAAAGATGAATAACTCAGCGTATAAGGATATTATTCCAAGCGCTACTGGATATGCATGCGGAAAATGTGGGAAGAAGTTCCTCCGAGGTTATGACAAGAGAAGACACGAGATGAGCTGCAAGAAGCTCTTCAAATGTAAACATTGTAATGTAACCTTCAAAGATGGTTATAAGGGACAGCGACACGAAGATATATGTGAAATAAGCAGCCCTCAGAAGAAAAGAAGATTGGAGCCAACTAAACATCAGTTGCTGTCAACAATGGAGGACTGTGATATGAAAGAATACGAAACTTCATTCGAAGGACGATTGAAATCGTATTTTATACGATGCGAATCAGCTAAGGACCTAAATATGTATCTGCAAGAGGCAAAACAACGTATAATCCAGGCTGTGCATAAAGAGCTTAGTATTCATAAGAGTGTTAAAATTAATCTGCTGGCTGAGTGTCGATTTGTTAACAGTATTGGAGAAACCTGTGACAAAACATTTAAAACACGGAATCAAGCTGTGTTTCTAGAAACTGATCTGGAGTCAGCGATGGAAGTGAAATTCAAGAAATTGGTGACTGAAATGGAGGAGTCTCAGCTTAAGGGTAGCAGCTGGGCTTTGCTTGCTGTGGAAGGACTTCGACTTCGTATCAACAAGTACAATCCGTTGCGAGGAAGTAGCTACATACCATTACCACCATCTGTCGGAGCTAAAGAAGCGTGTATAAACATCCAGAACTTTATCGACGAGAAATGTTTCATGTACTCTATACTGGCCAAATTCGTGAGCATCAAGCCTCAACGCGTCAGCAAATACAAACAACTTCAAGATAAGTATGACTTCAGCTGTGTTTCTTACCCTACTCCACTTTCTCAAATACCTAAATTTGAGAAGCTTAACAAGATATCCATTAACGTTTTCGGGCTGGATGAGAAGCATGAAGTGTATCCAATAAAGGTTGCTGACATTGAACTACCTGAACATCGCGACCTGCTACTATTGAATGACAGCAGCGGAAAACATCACTACGTGTATATAAAGAATTTTGAGAAGCTCGTTCGACGTCAGAAAACTAACCATAATGGACGGGTTTATACTTGTAAGCGCTGCTTTACACATTTTGATGACCAGAGCGGACGAAGTGGACAGGAAAAACTGCAAGAACATGCAGCCGTCTGTATTCAACATGGTGTTGCGAGGGTAGTTATGCCTACCAAGGAGAAAGCAATTGTACAGTTTAAAAATGTTGAGAGGATGCTGAAAGTACCTTATGTCATCTATGCAGATTTTGAGAGTATTCTCACTCCATGCCATACGTGTATACCCAATCCTGAAACTTCCTATACAACCCCTTATCAAGAGCACACACCAATGAGCTTCTGTGTTTACGTGAAGCCTACATCTGGTGTTGAACATCTCGAAACTGGTCTTCCTAAGCAGCGCTATGTGTATCGTGGTGCTGATGCTGCTCAGAAGTTTATGCTGTACCTTACATCTCTTGCAGAAATGATTGCTAATATATACAAATCTGCTAAGCCTCTGAAACTTACGGAACAACAGCAAAAGGATTTTGAGTCTTCTACGGCATGCTACTTGTGTGGAAAAGGCTTTACAGGAGAAAACTACAAAGTACGCGACCATGATCACATCAGCGGTGAATATCGTGGAAGTCTTCATAATGAATGTAATTTAGCCTGTAAAACACCTAAATATATGCCAGTCTTCATGCATAACCTTAGCGGATATGACTCTCATTTCATTGTTAAGGAGCTGGGTTGTACAAGTGAACGTGTGGAGGTAATTCCTAACTCTGAAGAAAGCTATATCTCATTCACCAAGTATGTAGGAGATATAAAGCTTCGATTTGTGGATAGCTTCCGATTCCTCAGTACAAGCTTGGATAAGTTAGTAAAAAATCTAACCGCGTATCCTGAGACGCTAAAGTACTTTGGAGAAGACAAATTGAAGTTGATGACCCGTAAGGATGTATTTCCCTATGATTTTGTTACGTCATGGGATGTCCTGAACGAGACCTGCTTGCCTCCTAAGGACTACTTCTACAATAGATTAAATGAAGAAGAAATTACTGATGCTGACTACGATCATGCTAGAAATGTATGGGAGCTGTTTAATGTGAGAAACCTGGGAGAGTACAGCGATCTCTACTTAACTTCGGATGTACTTCTCCTAGCTGATGTCTTTGAGACGTTCAGAGAGCAAAACCCTTAAAACACACAAAGTTGATCCTGCCCATTATTTTACCTCTCCAGGTCTTACATGGGACGCCATGTTGCTGTATACTGGAATTAAGCTGGAGCTGTTACAAGATTATGATCAACTACTCATGGTGGAATCAGGTATAAGAGGAGGTTTATGCCAAGTTTCCCATCGGTATGCTGAGGCTAATAACACTTATATGGATAAGTTTGATCCGTCGAGACCAACCCAATTTATCACATACGAGGACGCTAATAACCAATATGGGTGGGCAATGTGTCACGCCCTTCCTTTTGGTGGATTTCAGTGGGTGTCACCTGAAGAAATCAACTTAGAAACACTACAAGAAGATGATCCTCATGGGCACATATTAGAAGTCGACATCGAGTATCCTGCTGAACTTCACGATCTACACAACGATCTACCTTTCCTGCCTGAGTGTATGAAACCATTGGAATCATCTACAAAGAAACTGATACCTCATCTTGGACCTCGAAAGAAGTATGTAGTGCATTACATGGCTTTGAAGCAAGCTCTTAGTCATGGACTACGACTAACAAAAATCCATCGTGTGCTACAATTCCGACAGTCTCAGTGGTTGAAACCTTATGTGGAATTTAACAACAGGCTACGACAACAAGCTGCAAATGATTTCGAGAAGGATCTCTACAAGCTCTTTAACAACGCTATGTTTGGAAAAACTATGGAGAACCTGCGTAACCGTATGGATATACGACTGGTGACCAATGAAAAAACTCTAGAGAAGCTGATCGCCAAGCCTACGTTTATCGACAGGACGATATATGCTGATAATCTAGCTGCTGTACATATGGCCTCTCGTCAGATTGTATTCAACAAGCCTATATACATTGGTATGAGTGTGTTGGACATCTCTAAGACATTAATGTATAACTATCATTACGACGTTTTGTTGCCTTATTATGGAGCTGAAAACCTGAAGCTTATGTATATGGACACTGATTCGTTCATTCATCGTGTAACAACTGAAGATGTGTACCAGGATAAGCTACGTTTTCTTGAGCATCTCGATACAGCTGATTACCCTGTCAACCATATATGTTACTCTACTCAGAACAAGAAGGTATTGGGAAAATTTAAAGATGAGGCTAATAGCAAAATCATCCTACGCTTTGTTGGACTACGTCCTAAGATGTATGCCTTAGATATTCAAGGGTCAATGATAAAAAAGATTAAAGGTATAAAACGTAGCGCTATTAAGCAGTACATTTCGTTTGACAGCTATACAGACTGTCTTAAAACCTGTGAAATCATCAGAACACCTATGAATCTGATCCTATCACGAAAGCATGCTCTTGCTACAGTGCAAGTGAATAAAATTGCATTGACTCCGTTTGATGATAAAAGAATTATTGCTGAGGATGGGATAACGACATATGCGTATGGACATTACGCCATTACAAACAGTGCTTAAAAGAATGTAAGTTAAAGATAAAGAATTTCTCGTGATTCTACAATCTTAAAAAAGAAGGTTATCTGTGTGCTGTATATGCAGATAGCTGACGCCTGGTGAAGAAAGAAGATGGAAGGGAAGGTGGTAACCCTGCCATTAGGAGCAATCCTAGTGCTAGTCTCAAGCCTAGATAAAAGGGGAGAGACATCTATAACGAACTAAAATAAAGGTATGTTGACGCAAAGCTTTTCAGTTTGTAAACCATATACAGTTTATCCCTCTCTGCATCGTACAATAACTGTTTAACATATAAAAATTTGTAAGATTTAGAAAAAAGTATATAAATTGTTGTAACGCTGGATGAGAAAAGTTTTATAATCGAATTACTCTCTATATTACCATGAGTACCTGTGATACTAGTTGAATTGCCTGTTAAAATGACTTAAATACCTGTGATACTACCCGAATCGTGTGAAATTACATTAAATAGCTCAGATACGAATTCCTGCTCTAAATTAGTACGAGCACCTGTGATACTATCAGAATTACCTATTAAAATGACTCAAATACCATTGATACAACCTGAATCAGCTGCATTTACCTTAAATAGCCGTGATACAAATCTCTGATAGAAATTATTACGAGCATCTGTGAAACTATGCTGATTATCCAAATACTTATGATATTACCTGAACTATCTGTAAAATACGAAACTAGGCTATAACCAACCCCTGGAACCTACCCTCCTGTAATGCTTGCTTAATTACTCTAAGCACTAAGTTACTTGAATTATCCTAAATACCTACGATACCCTCTGAATTACCTTGAAATATGAAACTATGCTATACCCAACCCTGGAATCTAGCCTCCTGTGATACTACCTGAATTAGCCTAAATACCTACGATACTAGCTGAATTAGCTGTGAAATCATGCATAGCTATGATGCAGATAGCCTCTGGAATCTAGCCTCCTGTGATACTAGCTGAATTAGCTTAAATGCTCACGATACTAGCTGAATTGGCTATGAAAATGATTTAAATACCTACGATACTAGCTGAATTAGCTGTGAAATCATGCATAGCTATGATGCAGTTAGCCTCTGGAATCTAGCCTCCTGTGATACTAGCTGAATTAGCTTAAATGCTCACGATACTAGCTGAATTGGCTCTGAAAATGATTTAAATACCTGTGATACTACCCGAATCATGTGAAATTACTTTAACTAGCTCTGATACGAATTCCTGCTCTAAATTAGTACGAGCACCTGTGATACTATCAGAATTACCTATTAAAATGACTCAAATACCATTGATACAACCTGAATCAGCTGCATTTACCTTAAATAGCTGTGATACAAATCTCTGATCGAAATTATCAATAATATCTGTGAAGCTCTGTCGATTACCTCAAATACTTACGATATTACCTGAACTATCTGTGAAATACGAAGCTAGGTTATAACCACCCCCTGGAACCTACCCTCCTGTAATGCTTGCTTAATTACTCTAAACACCTATGTTATTGAATTATCCTAAATACCTACGATACCCTCTGAATTACCTGTGAAATATGAAACTATGCTATACCCAACCCTAGAACCTATCCTCTTGTGATACTAGCTGAATTAGCCTAAATACCTACGATACTAGCTGAATTATCTGTGAAATCATGCAGAGCTATGATGCAGTTAGCATCTGGAATCTATCCTGTGTTACTAGACGAATTAGCCTAAATGCATACGATACTAGCTGAATTACCTGTGAAATCATGCAGAGCTATGATGTAGTTAGCATCTGGAATCTATCCTGTGTTACTAGACGAATTAGCCTAAATGCATACGATACTAGCTGAATTACCTGTGAAATCATACACTGCTATGATCCAGTCAGCCTCTTGCAATACTACCTGAATTACTTACCTGTTAGTGTTAGTGGGTTAGCTTTTCCCGTTGCAGGTCACCTTTTTCCCTTTATGGCTCACCTTTTCCCCTTTGGTGGTCGCCTTTTTCCCTTTGCTGGTGACATTTTTCCCTTTACTGGTTACCTTTTTCCCGTTGCATGCCGCCTTTTTCCCTTTGCTGGTCACCTTTTTCCCTTTGCTGGTCACATTTTTCCCTTTGCTGGTCGCCTTTTTCCCTTTGCTGGTTACGTTTTTCCCTTTGCTAGTCAACTTTTTCCCTTTGTGGGCCTCCTTTTTCCCTGAGCAGTCACCTTTTTCCCCTGAACGAGTCACCTTTTCCCTGAATAGGTTACGTGATGGGCATGTCTAGAACATTGACATGAAACAGTTTTCCACTATGTTCACGTCTAAAGTCGCTTTCAAGTCTAGCACCTCCTATTCCCTATCTCTCCTGTATATAAGTCCATATTCCTACTGCTACACTACCTGTCTAGCCTAACACCTCTCCTCCTGTTCCTATACCTCTCATATAAACCATACTCTACTCCTCTAGCTCTGTCTAGCCTAACGCCTCTCTCGTTTACCTATTACTCTCACATAAACCATACTCTGCTCCTCGACCTCTGTCTAGTCTAACTCCTCTCCTCGTTTTCCTATACCTCTCATATAAACTATACTCTACTCCTCAACCTCTGTCTAGCCTAGCACCCCTCTTCCTGTTCCTATACTTCTCATACATATAAACCATGCCCTACGTTTCAAGCCCTGTCTAGTCTAACACCACTCCCCGTATCCCCTACCTCTCAAAAGCTCATTCCCTCCTGCCCCCCCTCTAGCTGAGTATCACTCCTTGGTTTCCTATCTAACCTAACTTTAACACCTGTCTATCCTAGCATAGGATCTCTCTCCGTTTTCTCGTCTCTCCTTATAAACACAAACTCAATTCTCCTAACCTAATACCTCTCCTCGTTTTCCTATACTTCTCATATAAACCTTACTCTACTCCTCGACTTCTGCCTAGCCTAACACCTTTCCTCGTTTTCCTATATCTCTCATATAAATGCATTTTCCTCCTTGAGGACTCTCTCAACCTAGCACCTACCTTCGTTTTCCCTATCATTTCCCATATAGACGTATACTCTGTCATTCAGACCTTCCTGACTAGCCTAGCACTTCTCCACATATTCCCCTACCTCTCTCATATATAAGATGCATTCCCTCCTTCAACCCCGTCTAGCCTAGCATCGACCCTCGTATTCCCTATCTCTCGCATATAAACGCATTTTCCTCCTTGAAGACTCTCTCAACCTAGCATCTAGCCTCGTTTTCCCTATCCTTTCCCATATAAACGCAAAAAACTGTGCTCGAATTCCTCTATACATCCTACTTGTACCCAGTCTTCAAATAAACCACAGAATGGGCAGATTCTCCTGCCAGGATCGTCAGTTGTTTTCTGTACCCTACATCCTCCCATTTGATACCGCAATTATAGACAGGAAAATATAAATAATTAAATAAAGAAATAATAGTAAGATAGAGAAATAACTGCGATAAATAATTTCTGGATATAAATCAATGTATAATGCAGTACGCCTGAGTTAAAAGATTAGTCGGGATAAAAAGGTCATTAGCGAGACATGTTAAGGAAAGCCATTAAAGCCATTAATAACAGCCGAATAACGGACGCGTTAGCATAAAGGTTCTGCAATGCAGTTAAGGGGTTAGTTCAGTACGTTTGCAAAATCATGTAGACAGGAATTCTGTAAATTAGAGAGCAAATGAAATTCATAGGTTAGTACCACATGGAAAGTTTCAGATATACATAGAGCTTTAAGTTTGGACCGTGTGAGTAGGAACGTTGGTAGGAGTAGCGATAGGTAGGCAGAGATTAAGTTAAGAAAAGAGCATGCATTCTAAATAAATTTTACTTACTTAATCCCACTTAATGACTTCCTTACTTAATCGTGTGACGGCTCTTGTGATTACTCGTGTAGCATTTAGTTTCATTTTTAAATTGTGTCGCGCTCAGTCACACGCTTGCGTTAGAAAGATTTAGCGTCAGTTGCTAGGAATCTTTCCGAGTAACATTTCTGCGACTTAAGGCAAGTGACGCTTTGCTTCGTTATTATTATTATTATTATTATTATTATTATTATTATTATTATTATTATTATTATTATTATTATTATTATTATTATTATTATTATTATTATGATTATTATTTATGACTATTATAGACATAATTTAGTTCTTTAATTCAAAAACTCTTTCATACAAAAACTATTACTTGCATGGAACACTTTTACAATTTTTTACTTTCTAAAAAATGGCTCTAACGTTTTGATTAAAACACCATATATTGTATATATTTACATGACAAATAAAACACATATCTTGAATTTTTTGGGGAATAGCCTGTGAAGTCCACTTCATTAGAAGACATTTTATATAATCTTGTATACCTGGTAAACATTAAGCATAAACGAAAACGTACTATACAAAAAGTCTGATGTGTTGCACTCACATGACTTTCTCTATTCTTGTACAAACTATTTTTACAAACCCTTATATTCCATTTACTTCATATTAATCCAGATAAACGTTTGCAGAAACCAACTTACTGCTAATTTTCTTGCAGGTACAGGGAAAATATGGTAGGCTTTAAGCGATAGTCAAATCTTTTAAGAGCTGGTCGCTATGTGGCGCATTTCAATCTCCTTGCACGTCCAGGACATAAAAAAGGATAACCAAATTTTCATTTGAGAGAAAATGTAAGTATTGGAAAATTCAAACAAATAACAAGGAATATCTCGGAAATGGTTCACTCGACAAAAGTAATGTATATGACATAAACTGAGTGAATGAAGAGGGCTTTTGAGGACATTTCCAGAAAATTCAAGATGCACATTTCATTTTCCATAAAAAATATCCTTAACGTGTGATTTTTTTCAAAATCGTTAGTCATTTTACAGAAAATCAAAATTTTCGAAAAATTCCCCATGTAAAGGATAGTTTGAGTGGGATTTTCTTGAAAATCTTCGCGTCGCATATTTGGAAGATATTGGGCCTTGAGGCAGTGTTTTTAACACTTAAATGATTTCAGTCAAATTATATAATATGTAAATTCAATAACAGCCCGCCTTGAAGCAAAATGTGTATGTAATAATTTGTAAAATGTATGTAACAGTCATTGCATATGCTTATATTATTGTATCCATGTGTAATAATGTTATATGAATGTATTACGTAATTTAATAATGTAGGAGCTGTGAGAATAATAAGTTAAACGTTGCTAACAATGGGGTAACCTTGTGGCAGTAATGAGTTTGAAAGTTTAAATGTTACATGTGATTCTTGGAGTAACAATAATGTAATTTTAGTGACAGTTTATAAAAAATAACTAATCAACAACCAGAAAAAGCTTTAGTTAAATACAGGTATTCTATTGGAGTAAAAATAGCCAATCAGAGACTTGAAATACAGAAATTTACAAGTTTAGACGGTTGAAATCTAGTCAGTTGCCTGCGGACAGTGTTTGTAACTGGATGCGAGATGTGTCCTCGAGAATTAATTACGTATTCGGGTGAGACTAAAAATAGTATACTTGTTAAAAAGTGCAAGTATTAAATAAAAGAATCTCACAGCTCTCGATATCAGTGAAGTGCTATTTAATTTGTGCCAAGGGTTAATAAAAAGGTGTGAATTAAAACTTAAAATCTGCGTAATCCTACATTCTTGTCGCATCACGCCCTGCCAAGATATTCATGTCTCTAAAGTAATACTGACGCAGCTGAGGCAAACATAAATATTAAATATTTAAAGAAACAGTTTAATTACAAAGTTAATATTTTTTTAAGCTTGGGGCAAAGGCCACCTGAAGGTACATTTGGGGCGAAGGCTACCGGAAACTGTTTACTATACGTGCGGTTGCAACGAATTTCAAGTTCGGCTCCCCAACAGTTGAAATACGATACAACTCCTTCAGTACAAACTACTGCAAATCGGCTTTTCATACGTAGCAGCAAACAACGTAAAGAACAATTCTACTTCAAATTGGCGTCCATACGTGGAGCTAAAATAATATCTTCTTCAGCCTAAATACCAAGGTTGGTACTTACCCGCCTTTTCGTTTTTGAGATTCGTGTTCACGCACACACAAATATACACAAAGACATGTTTCCAAAAATGCTTTATTTGGATTCAGGTCGCCTCAAAATATGCATTTCTGGTAAAATTGAGATATCGAATTTTTAGGCGGAATGCAATACTTCCCCTATTTACTATACTTAGTAGAGAAAGTGAAAATGTAAATCTCCTTTTTTATTGCAAATTTCAAAAGATTTATTTCAAATAAATTCTTTTGGCATCAGCCATTTCCGTGCTATCCGTTATTAATGGTTGGAATTGTTCAATACTTATCTTTTGATATTCAGTTGTTTCTCACGATTGCACGCAAAGAGCATGGAATTTTAAGGCCGGCCAGTACATAACGTCCAGTTCCTAAACATTTAACTATAGCTATTCCCTTTATATCTATATAACAAAATGCGAAATGCAGTTATCTCCGGAAAGTTTTATCTTTATTAAAACATAGGAAAATAAACTTTCGTAAGAATAGTTTATATACCCAGTAATAAGCGCTAGAGGTTAGAGAATGTCATGTGGATGTAGTACATTCGGTTTTTTCTCGTTGTCACACAAAGAAAAGGAAATTTCAAAGCCATCACATAGCGACCCACTCTTAAAAGATTTCACTACCGTTAAGCCAACCAGATTCCCCTAATTCCCACGTACCTTCAAGGAAATATGTAATAAAACCATTTTTGTAAATGTTTATTTAGATTAATACGAAGCAGACAGGAGAAAAGGCCTTCTTAATAATAGCCTGTTTAAAATGGATAGAGAATGTCATATGAGTGTAGGACATCAAATTTTATAGCGATTTCAGCATTTAATATTTTAAGATAATATATTCAACATAATTCATTCAACAGTTTGCATAAAATAAATCATAATTATCCATATGCCCTCCATACGATTCCACTATCGATTTCCTCAAATTATAAATTTTCTTCAAACTTTATATATAAACTTTCTTTACCGAATACGCAGTATTTGCCTTAAAAATAAAGTCTTAACTTTGTGTTACCAAATTGGGACGTGTCAATGAATTTTCTTGGAACTGTAAACTATTAATTATGTGCGTAAACATTTCGTGAATTGGTGGCAGTGATAGTGGCAGTATATCGCAATGCCTTTCCTGCGCTTAAGCACCATTATGCTGTCAAGGCTGTTCAAAAGAATAACGAATAGCAGTCTAGTTTGTAAACAACTTCAAGCCTAAGGGGAGCCTGTACATTGAATTTGGACAAAAAATTAAACAGCGGGTTTTATCCTTTTTTAGCACTTAAAACAAAGTAGAACAAGTTTATGCTTTTTTTTATTTTCACTCACAAGTTCTTAAATATTACTTATTACCACGTTTGTTGGTTCCGTTTTTCGTTTATACAACTTTATGTTTGCGTAGCAATGTCTCAGTAGCCACCGAAGCCTTTTTATGAAAGCACTCTATATCTATAGGTACTTTGAAGCCGTTTCTAATTGCATCACTGTATTATGGCAGCCTATATTAGTTTGCTTTCAAGTATGTCTCTTATTTTGGTGTTGTTTTTACACTTTTCTCAGTAACTTCAGAAACCTATGAACCGAAATTCTGAAGACCAATATTATTGTGTACTATACAATAAGTTAACAGCACCTTTTTAGTTGATGAGACATTTTAATGAAGTTTTCAGTGAATTTCTGCCGTATAATATGTACGTTTAAAGTGTAATATTTAAATTATTCTCTAAGTGTTTAGCTCTTTGTACACATATAAAACTAATAAAAATGTTCTAAACATCCTAATTTTGTATCTTATATGAGCTCTAAGAAAAGATTACCAACAATTTAATGTTACTAATATACATGCCGTTTATGAAAATTGCAACACCAAGAATGAAACGCATGAATTCAATGAATTTAATACTACAGGTTAGGTACATGACAAGTAACAAATGATAAACTTTTCAATTATACATGACCTTTGAGCCCTAAGGGGATGGAAAGTTTTGTCTAGCCATGATTATTCCATATCCTACAAAAAGTCTGGAAGTATGAATTACAGTGTGAATGTGTGTGACTTAATGATTAAACCCCAAAGACAAGCGAATAATTAACACCATTGCCCATAGGCAGTAATATGTTTCGAAGGAAAGGCCGCAGATCAGATCATTGTGCTTAAAGTTGGGGTATAAACGGAACTTAAAAAAATCTGATGTGTTACACTCACATGACTTTCTCTACTCTTATACAATGTATTTTTACAAACGCCTATTCTTCATATGCTTCATGTTAATCGAGATGTCAATCTTATTGGTAATTTTCTTGTAGATGCAAGGAGAATATGGTAGCTTTTAAGCGATAGTCAAATATTTTAACGCTGGTTGTTATGTGGCGCATTCCATTCTCTTTGCATGTCCTGGACATAAAAAATGAATAACAAATTTGAGAAAAAGTATAAGTATTGGAAAATTTAAGGAAATAACAAGCAATATCTCGAAAACGGTTCACTCAACAAAAGAAATGTATATGACATAAGTTGTGTATTTTAACGCGATCTACATTTTTTGCGTAGTAAAATTTTGTCTATCTCTTATGGTTTACCAGTTATGCAAAAGTGTTCACAATGAAGAATACTTTTGGAGAACATTCCCACAAAATTTGAGATATGCATTTCATTTCTCATGACATTATCTTAAACATATGATATTTTCATCAAAATCGTTAGAGCCATTTTTGAGAAAATTAAAATTTTCGAAAAATGTTCCATGTAAAGGGTGGTCTGGGGTGGGGGAATTTTCTTGAAAACCTTCGTGTCGCATCTCTGGAAGAGACTGAACCTAAATACCAAGTTTGGTGTTTATCTGACTGTTCGTTTTTGAGTTATGCTGTTCACAGACACA
Source organism: Deroplatys truncata (assembly GCA_030765065.1). NCBI lineage: Eukaryota > Metazoa > Arthropoda > Insecta > Mantodea > Mantidae > Deroplatys > Deroplatys truncata. Next base: position 179,610,743 of record CM060984.1, read on the forward strand.
CAGACACACACACACGGATATGTTTCCAAAAATGCTTTTTTTGGATTCAGGAGGTCTCAAAATATGTATTTCCGGTGAAATCTCGGTATCGAATTTTTGGGTGGAATGCAATACTTCCCCTACTTACTATACGTAGTAGAGAAAGTAAAAAAGAAACTCGCTCATTTAATTCGACAGTTTCCCACTGACCGGTATTTGCTTGGAATTACCCCGTTGAGTTCTGCAGCTCCTTTAACGCACGGAGGGTTACCTACGCGCTTGAAATACGGCGTGGGTGGGCCACCGATAGAATGGGACGCTAAGAACCATAGTAGTTAAAGAGCGTCCATAAATTTCATACTACCCTAAACAACGGTTGAAATAATTAACTGCAAAGAGTAGGAATGTGTGCAGTGTCTGTAAGAGAGGGGTGTATCACTTATTAATGTAGCAGTAATAATAATGTATCCAAAACGTACAAAACTGCAGATACAGAAGCGCTAAACGGCTTCACTTGTAATTGTAACTGAAACTCAATTTTTTTTAATCCAAAACACGTTTGGTAGCTTTACATGGCAAGTGTAAATGTGAGCACTTCAGTGATTCATGGACTACCAGAAACAGTACATGTAATTGTTTAATTGGTGAAAGTGAAATTGTGAGAGTGAAATGTTACAAAAGATGTCAGTTCATTGAATGGACAAATATATTACACTTGCTCTAAAATATATGCATAAATAAAGAGAATGTCAGCCTAGATGAAAGTTCCGTGTTACTCCCATGCTTGAGGGTGCATGCTTTGAAGAGTGATGTATCTTTCTTCAAAAACAAGTTCCACAAAATGGAATGTTGCCACTATAAATTACTAAAAAAATGTTTGGCATTCGGTGACATGAAAATTATCCATATTCGCTTATAAAGACCAGCCGGAGAGCTACAACTCCGGATATTATAAAACCTACAGAGATAGAATGGTGTTGCAAATAAATAAAATAAAACAGGCCTATCATAGTAATTATTAGATGTCTTTGATTCTCTTTATTACTTTCTCCGCTACTTACCTATAGTAACAAGAGAAAGTATTGCATTTCGTCCAATATTTCACTGGATAATATTCCGTGATTAAAAGAAGCACTTTTAGAAAAATGTCTGTGTGTATATGTGTATGTTTGTGTGTCTGCGAACAGCGTAATTCAAAAACGAAAAGTCTGATAAACACCAAACTTTGTATTTAGGTTCAGTACCTCCCAAAAATGCAACAAGAAGCTTTACAAAACAATTCCTGCATACCAAACTACCCTTTAGATGGAAGGCTTTTCGAAATCTTTGATTTTATAAAAAATGGCGATATTTTGATTAAAATACATATATTAAAGACATTTACAACCCTCCCCCTTTTTGTAATGTATACATGCCATGTGCACTGTTTATTGTTAGAAAACAAACTCAGAAAATCAGCAATACAGTTGTTTTATGGAGAGTGTATTACAATTAAAATACAGAAGGTTAGCAACACACAGAATTGGGTCTCTTTGTTATGCCTACACAATGATCAGCACTATACTGTTTCTCGAGGTGCGAATGATAGTAACGAAAGTTTGGTATAACTTCTTAAATATTCGTCGTATCGAAACGTTGTAAATAACACATTTTTTCAGAGAGAACGTAACATCTTCATTAAATGAATAATAAGCAATGTATTTCAATTGTTTGACTTTGCGCCCCATTAGAACAGCCGCATTGGGCAATTCATCAGATGTTGTGTAGCCTATTCTCTAATAAGGATTTGCTTGACCTCGGAAGCACATAACCACACGAAAACTCGCTGAAAATATAAACTACTCACCATAAAAACACAGGTATGAGTCAATCCCATGCAAACTCAGCAGTTGTCTGCTAGAGCCATTTGACGGCGACATGTTGCATCTGCCCTAACTATACATTCTAGTTATATGAATGTTACAGCTCCAGTGGAAGTTCGTCTTTTGTAGTGTTTAGTTGTAGCACTGAGTGTTCTGATGGTACTATAAGTACGCTGAGCCAAACATCCGAGCCCCACCCGTGAGGGTGTTATTTGGATTGGGTTGGACTCGGCGGGGTAGTTGTTCCCGGTACCAATGCGAGATTGGGTAGTCTGGGCGGTTTTCCGTCCAGGCGGGATTTTGAGACACCTCAAGGTCCCACCGGTACCGTCCTGGAGAGCCGGTAGGCAGCCCACTAGTGGACTATCTGCCCCACCGAAGTTTGGGGGTTGACGCGCGTAAGTGCGTATCCCCTTCCACCCTGTGATGGGACTGGTTTAAATTTTCAGGTGCCGGCCTATTGGGAAAGCCTTTAGGGTGGAAGAGCCATTCGAATGGCGCCCTCTTCCCTGAGTTCAGCGAGGGCTTTTGCCCTGGATCCTACTCTAGCGCTGAGTGTGTGCGTTTGCATCATGAGGCAAATTAATCCCATGAATATTGGAGAATATCAGAGGCAAAATTTTGATAACTTATTGAAACTTGATAAGAATCGAGGACATGGAGTTTGGAATATGGTACACAAATAATTATAGGCGTTTTAAACATATACAGTACGTGATCAAAAGTATCCGGACACCTGGTTGAAAATGACGTACAAGTTTGTGGTGCCCTCCATCGGTAATGTTGGAAGACAATATGGTGTTGGTCCACCTTTAGCCTTGATAACAGCGTTCACTCTCGCAGGCATACCTTCAATCAGGTGTTGGAAGGTTTCTTGCGGAATGGTAGCCCATTCTTCACGAAGTGCGGAACTGAGAAGCGGTATCGATGTAGGTCGGTGAGGCCTGGCACGAAGTCGGCGTTCAAAAACATCCCAAAGGTGTTCTATAGAATTCAAGTCAGGACTCTGTGCAGGCCAGTCCATTGCAGGGATGTTATTGTCGTGTAACCACTTCGCCACAGCCCGTGCAGTATCAAACAGGTGCTCGATCGTGTTGAAAGATGCAATCGCCATCCCCGAATTGCTCTTCAACAGTGGGAAGCAAGAAGGTGCTTAAAATATCAATGTAGGTCTATGCTGTGATTGTGCCACGCAAAGCAACAAGGGGTTCAAGCCCCCTCCAGGAAAAACACGACCACACCATAACACCACCACCTACGAATTTCACTGTTAGCACTACACACGCTGGCAGATGACGTTCACCATGCATTCGCCATACCCACACCATGCCATCGGATCGTCACATTGTGTACCGTGATTCGTCACTCCACACAACGTTTTGCCACTGTTCAATCGTGTAATGTTGACGCTCCTTACACCAAACGAGGCGTTGTTTGGCATTTTCCTGCGTGATGTGTGGCTTATGAGCAGCCGCTCAATCATGGAATCCAAGGTTTCTCACTTCACGCCTAACTGTCATAGTACTTGAAGTGGATCCTGATGCACATTAGAATTCCTGTGTGATGGTCTGGATAGATGTCTGCCTATTACTCTTTGCGACCCTCTTCAAATGTCGGCGGTCTCTGTCAGTGAACAGACGAGGTCGGCCTGTACGCTTTTGTGCTGTACATGTCCCTTCATGTTTCCACTTCACTATCACATTAGAAACAGTGGACCTAGGGATGTTTAGGAGTGTGGAAATCTCGCGTACAGACTTCTGACACAAGTGACACCCAATCACCTGACCACGTTTGAAGTCCGTGAGTTCCACGGAGCGTCCCATTCTGTTGTTTCACGATGTATAATGGCCCCTGAGGTCGCGGATAATGAGCACCATGCAGTAGGTAGCCGCACAATGCACCTAAGATGAAAAACGTATGTTTGTTATCCGGATACTTTGGATCACATAGTGTAATTACTCTGGGTATAAATACAATGTTTATGCATAACTTAATTGAAGGAAAAGGTTCTTTGTGACACGACATATATGTAGCCAGTAGTACTTTTTATAAACGTTTTCCAAATAAAGTTACGCTAAATGCACTGCCACTGAAAGCAACAAAATGTTACCAGTCCCTTGATGTGTGCTTCTTTAGGAAATATAAGCTCTACTTGAGAAGCATTGTCCATATTGTAAGACTACACTGTGAAAGCACAAATAACCATTCCATTATAAGACACTGTGAAGTATAATCAACTTTCTGTACCAAAGTACAACTCTATGCTACAATTTGATAAGCAAAACACAGGTTATGACGTTGGCACACCAATACCGTCAACTGGGGTGACTTTGACACTTTCGTAAGTATTTGTTTTTTTCTTATGATTGTTGTAAATTGTTCTTTTCATTTGGTAACTTTGGTTATATGCTATTCCTTTTAGATGAATTGAAGATCAAGACCCTATCAAAACCAAATCAGAGAACTCTTCAAAGGCGTTGTATGCTATATTAGATGGCATGTCAAAGAAGTAGGCATCTAAGTTTTCAAAATAAGTGGGTGGGGGAATTTTTATTGAAAATCTTTGTGTCGCATCTTTGGAAGACACTGAACTTAAATACCAAATGTGGTGTTCATCCGACCATTCATTTTTGAGTTATGTTGTTCAAACATACACACAGACTCACACGGACCTATTTCTAAAAATGCTTCTTTTGGATACATGGGGCCTCAAAACACATATTTCCAGTGAAATCTCGGTATAGAATTTTTGGGTGGAATGCAACACTTTCTCTACCTACTATTTATATGGTAGAGGAAGTAAAAAGTGGCAGTGTGATCCTTGTTAGTCAATCAAATGTAAATTTCTTGTTAATCTTATGACTAGTAATATAATAAATAAAAAAACTGTTAAGTTAGTACTGAGTATATCTTTAATGACGCAACTGGCAAACATAGGGTTTACTATGTAGAAGGTATCGGATTGAATGACCTCGCTCAACGGTAGCCTACGAAGGGTAACGGTGAAATTTATTAAGGTTAAAGCAGACCGCAACCAAAATACTGTTTGCTTCTTGAAGCAATTGCTTCGCAAACCTTCCGGATAGACCCACAAACGGTAGCTTTGGAAATTGCAACATTATCACCTACCATTAAAAAAATTCCTTAAGGCAGCATAGGAGAAAAAGACATGCTTCTGTTAGTAGTACTCTAACCTCTCGTATTTGCTATAAAAACCATGCTCACGACTGCTTTGGACAGTCTGCGTCACTAAAAGTTGCTCTTTTTGCAGGTTTTCAAATCTCTTATTCTGCCATACTCCTCTTCCGTTCGGACTGGCATTCAAAAACGCCAAATAAAACCAACCCGCATCAAAAGCTTGGATTTTGGCAGCCATTTTCCAACTTCGAACATGTTAACGCTGAATTTAACAGTGTTAAAGCTAACATTTTTGATGAAACAGAATTTGCATTAACTTCAATGAGTCATATGAATAAAAGCAGGTATTTACTCAAAGTTTGTACTCATGAGCATGAACACTTACGGTGAGTATATACTCAGCTTAATGAGAACATACTTGTTTTCATAAGAATAAAAGCCTACTACCTCACACGTATATACTCATCCCTACAGCCATCTTGTTCACTAAAATGTAAGTGTATACTCGTGTTATCTGCACTCTTTGACCATATACTAGCTTTGTTGAGTGTGTGATGTTGTGTTTTTGGCATTCTGATTTAGAGAAGGAGATTCTGTTGTATTTGGTTCTGCCCATTCAAAACTGCTCAGGAATTATTCTGTGTTTTGTAACAAGTTTCTGCATAAGAAATATTAGGTGCTTCAAAAAATGAAAAATTAATTGAAGTAACACACACAAAAGCACAGCTGTAAATTAAATTAGCATAACAACAAATAAAATCAAATAGGAAATCTATTATCAATAAATCAACGAAAAGAAAATATTCACAGATTCTAAATTATAATTATAAGGTACCGGATGCAAATTCAAATTAGACTGTTCCTAGAATCCTTTTTTTTACAAAACAATTTTGTTATAAGTAGATAACCTAACTTCTTAAGCAACTGAATTTTGGGGTTAGAATTTTACACAGTAAGCTTAATTAATAAATATGACTCTCAATGATACTTCTAGGTTATGTTTTCATGCAGCAATACAGGGTTTTGAAACTCTTTGAGTGTTCATGACAAAGTTAAAAAACCAATAAATAAAAGGGTTATAAGCAAAATTAAAAAATAATTGTGAATTGAAAAGTCATACCTCGTGAGGTGTTGGATGAACTCATCCGACCGTTTTTAGAACCTCAGGATACTTATATTTAGGTATACTATGAAACAGTTTTCTTATAAGGTTATGAGTATGTATCTGGATTTTGAGGTTAATACTTTACATAGCAAGCTTAATTAATAAAGTTGAGTTTCAATGTTATTTCTAGGTTATGTTTATCTGAAACAATGTAGGGTTTTGAAAATTTTTATTAGATATAGCTATGTTTGTAACTTTTCCATGAGTGCTATCCAGCTCATAAATTTCGCCATTCTCTTCATATTTAGTTTTAAGTAAAAAAATCAACATATACTCAGATGTGAGTATGCATCTAACCCTGCTTAGCATGAGAGGAGAATGAACTTATAAAACTGAGTATATATTAGCTTCTATTCATATAATAATTCTCTTGTAACATGGATGCCTGAGTATGTTCTATTCTGCGTCCAGTATTTGAGTATGTTCTCAAAATGAAATAGATACTCAGAAGGTTTTATTCTTACGAAACTGAGTATTTACTTGAATAAGTGAAGCATATACCATATACTCATTTTTATTCATATAACCCAATGACTTTAACATTGTGTTAAAATTTAGCATAATTTGCTGAAACAGGCCCTAAGAAATCTAACAGTTTACACATTTAACTCAGTTCTTTCAAAAAGTGAACTTTGATCATTTCCCTCCCGAACTCTTAATTTGTTTTCTGTACTAAAACGTCAGATTACTTGCATTAAGTCTTGACAAAGGTCAAGAAGTTTAAAGGCAGTAGCTTTGGTCACGTGACTGTGACCTATCGTACTGCAGACATGACAAGTTCATGGTACTTTTCCGCAGTAGCAGTAGTGTGCCATTATGAGTGTCTTAAGTTATGTGAGGACTTTAAATATGTCGCGAGTAGTGAATATTTTAGCAGTATATTTTAACCTTAAATTGCACACTGCCCATGGAGCCTGAGTTATAATGATTGCAATCAGTGGCTTACACCTTTGTTCCTGTGTGTTTCTAACGAGCAACGGTTCTCGTAAACGAAAATCAGTTAGGTGTCATGAACTCAGGATGTATACATCAAACTTTAGGGACGAGGGATGCATAAAAGTGCTTTTTCCCATACAGCTTACCTATAGCAAGCAAAGAAAGTAGATATTGTATTACACCCAAAAATTCGGTATAAATATTTCACTGAAAATACACGTTTGAGATCCCCGAATCTAAAATAAGCATATTTAGAAGAAGGCCCACTCAAAATCTAAAATTTGCTTAAATACGAAACTTAGTATTTAATTTTAGCATATTCCAAGAATGCGACATGAAAATTTTCAGGACAATGTACTTTTAAGGCAATGTTACAAAATTATGAATTGTTTTTTATTTGTATTGCTTTACTATATAGATCTATAGATCGTTTTTAAAGCTCCATATAGCATTTAAAAGACCCTTTGCTATTTTATTAATGTTTATAAATTTTTCTTAGCACCTTTTATCATTTAAAACGCTCTGTGTTCCACATTCTTTTTGAATTTAAATGCTTGAATGCTTGTTAGGGTTTCAGATAATACGGATTTAAAAATTCTGATGATCTACATTCACATGACTTCCTCTACACTCTATCGTTTATTTTATTATCCCTATTACTATGTTAATAGTGCACAACTATTCTTATAAGCTTTTAATCCAAATAAACCTTTGCACAAATAGCTACATTACACACTTCATTATAGGTACAATGGGAACAGCGATAGTCAAAAGTTTTTGAACTGGATGCTATACTCTGGCCTTACAATTCCATACTGTTTCCATGCAATCGCGAGAAACAGCAGAATGTTGACAGAACTTGAAGATAATGACCAGTAATAAATATTTCGAAGCCTTTAATAACGGATATCTCAAAAATGGCTTATGCGATTAAAAAACGTATTTGAAATAAATTGGTATATTAAAGAGATCTAAATTTTTTGTGAAGTAATTTTCGTCTATCGTTTAAAATGTATCAGTTACACAAGATTATCTACAATTCTTCCGAATGAAGGGGACTTCATAGGCTATTCCCAGAAAATTTAAGATATATATTTCATATATCATGTAAATAACTTTAATGTACAGTATTTTAATCAAAACTTTTAGAACCATTTTAGAAAATAAAAATTTTCAAAAAATATTACATTTAAAGGGCAGTTTGGAGTGGGGAATTTCCTTGAAAATCTTGGTGTCGCAACTTTGGAAGATACTGAACTTAAATACTAAGTATTTATCCAACTTTTCGTTTTCAGTTATGCTGTTCACCAAAAAACTGAGCTTTATTTATGGACGCACTTTAACTGCTATGGTTCTTAGCGTTCCATTCTATATTGGGCAAGAAAGACCCGAAATTTTGCTCATAGGCCTCTTTATCAGTCTTGGGGTTCTTTTATGTGCCGTAAATCTACGACACGGGACCACCGACTTTACTTCCCTTACTAGGAGTAGGAACCCATGCTAAGGATTTTTACGCCGGAAGAAATCTACCGCCCTCCATTAGGTTTAGACTCGCAACCTCGAGAACAAGGAAATTTGTTCTAAAAATGATATTTTATTCAGGTGGTCTCAAAACATTTATTTCCGGCGAAACCTCAATATCGAATTTGGTGGAATGCAATGCCTTCTCTACCTATTAGGAACGTGGTAGAGAAAGTAAATATATTAGTGCAGTTATTTGTAAAAGTTTAGTAGTTCATTTATAATTAAATATTTTTCCTGACACTAGTTGGTAAAACTGAAAAAATTAATAACCTATATACACAAACAATTTCTAGTAGCTAACAAGATTAATTAAGCCTGCACGGTAATTGCTATGTTGTTCGAAGTAAAATGTTATTACGAATATAATAAACCATCCAAATTTTTCATGCACACAGTTCATGATAGGCCATGGAAGATTTCAAGATTACTTCAAAAGGTTCCACGTCAATGTTGGAAGTCTTACCAATGCCTTTGTGGCACTGAATAGACAAGAAAATATTTACTATTTGACTGTCCGATTTTCAAAATCGAAATATATTTTATTAATCATTTATCTTACTGTAACAATCAATTTTATATACCTCTGTATAATTTATTTAAAAAGCAATTGTTATAACAGTTTCCTGTGCTTTAATCGATACATTCATGCCAAATTGTAACGTTGCAGTTATTGTTGTTTAGTATTTAGTTTTTGTTTTGTAAACTATAACCCTAAAAAACATACACAATATGTAAAATAGCGTTTACAATTGTGTAAATAATAAAAAGTAATATAACAAACGTTTGGTAAAAGAAGCATTTTGCACTAGAACATCAAAAGTTATTGATTATAAATAAAAATTAGTATCACTTTGCTTATTAAAATATTGGATATTGTACTTTTATGTTTTACATATATGATAAAGTTGTTAAATTAATTAAAAGAAAATTTTGGATATGTAGTTATTCACAGATGTACTGCCTTAAAGGGAGTCGTGATCAGTGAATCATATTCGCCGTCTAATGTAATTTGCATTATGCGCAAGAAAAACGACATTTTCAAGAATAGAATGAGCTATAAATACTGTGCTTGAAGTTGTTTTATTTGCAGCGGTTCGTGCAGTAACGACGTCTTGCAGGAAGAGAGTACATCTCTCCCTCCCGTGTCACGCATGTGCGTGGAGTGTGCAGTACACCACCTGTTGCTGGGTCATCGGCCAAATTACCTATTGTTCATGTCGTGAGAATGCCTTCCTGACCAACCCAGATTTCATCGCGAAATTACCTTCCTTCCTACCGTCTCACCGTTACTCCTGGCTTCCGAATTCCTTCGTTGCTCTACATCGTCGTGTCATCTCATCTGTACCTGCTCTGGATTGCTCCTCCAGACCTTTGAAAGATAATAAAGCGTTTCTTGCTGTTAGCATTATTAAAAGTGACCATCTTAAGGGAACAAGATACTCTGAAATGGTCAAAAATCACATTTTTTGTTTTAGGCACTAATAAAGTCTCTATTATTCCAGCTTCAGAAAATATATATTTTTGGGGGTTAAGAGGTTTTTAAGATATTTAAGTACAATTTAAATGCCAGTTTGCATTCCTTTAAAACTGTCATGCAATGCCCCTTTTAAGAACATTTTTGTATCTTTCAACAACGAACGACTACATATATCATGTCCAGGGAGCAGTTCAGCAATTAACAAAAGAGGCCAGGACCAAGAAAAGGCAATCAGAAAAGCTGAAGCAATCCAGGAATGAAGGTGCAGATGATTATGGCCCTAGAATGTACTGTAGTGTGTCAGAATTTTAATCTTCAAACTCTAAATTCAGTTTTCTCAAAACAACAGTTTTGGATACTTGTGTATGAGAGGTAGACAGCTGAAGTTTTCAGTACATGTATACAACACATAGCTAAACTTTCTGAACCACAATCATAATTTTATAATATATATTAGTGATATTAACAAAGCAAAAACATTGAAAATTTTCCACATTTTTACTTTTTTTATTTTGCAAATATTTTTTTTTCAATTTCTATTGAACTGATATACATAATTAAATAATTGACGTTCAGAAGATAGCTGATTATACTAAGAACAAGCATGCAACAGTGTGATTCTGTATTGCATATAGTATCAGAGAAAAAGGTACATGAATTCACAGGTTTTAAGAGTAAATTTTATTATTTTTCTGCAAATAATTCTACGGACTCAACTACATAAGCTATCGATGCAAACAACCAATTGAAATAATTGCCATGATCTATAGAATAATTCATAAGCATTTCAGGAAAAACCATTGCAAACGTAAAGAGCAGTGGTAATTTAACGCACTTAAGGTGTAAGTTCCATGTGTTGTCCCCTTAAACATACACACAATTCTTACGTTTAATTTTTGGCAGGCTATTTCTGCGTGATTTATAACAGTCATTGCAGAAAAACTGGCCCTGGAAAAACTTGCTTTACTACCTTACTACCGCTATTTTTTTACCTTTTTTACCACGTACATAGTGTATAGAGAAGGTATTGCATTCCATCCAAAAATTCGATACCGATATTCCACCGGAAATACATGTTTTGAGGTCTCCTGCATCCAAATAAAGCATTTTAGAAAAATGGCGGTATGTGTATGCGTGCGTGTGTGTCAAAATCGAAAAGTCAGATAAATACCAAACTTGGTATTTATATTTAGTACCTCCAAAAGATACAACACAAACATTTTCAAGAAAATCCCGCCACCCAAAACTACCCTTTACATGGAACATTTTTCGAAATATTTTATTTTCTAAACAATGGCTCTATTTATTTTGATTAAAATACTGTATTATATTAAAGATATTTACATGACAAACCAAAAGCATATTTTGACTTTTCTGGGAATAGCCTGTGAAGTCCTCCTCATTCGGAGGGAATTTTGTATAATCCTATACAACTGGTAAATGTTAAGCGATAGACGAAAACATACTATACAAACAATGTAGATCTCTTTAAAACATGAAATTTATTTCAAAAAGATTTTTTAGCATCAACCATTTCCAGATATTCGTTAATGTTTCTAATACTTAGCCATTCTTTTTAAATTCTGTCGATTTCCAGTTGTTTCTCGTGATGTCATGGAAACAGTATGGCATTTTAAGCGTCTAGTTATAAAACATTTGACTGACACCGTTGTCTTTGTATCTATAACGAAATGTGTGATGCACTATTTTCGGAAAGGTTTATCTCGATTAAAATATGTAGATAGGAAAATAAACTTTCGTAAGAATAATTTGTATACCCGCTAATAAGCGAGAGAAGGTAGAGAAAGTAATGTGAATGTAACACATAACATTTCTAATTTTGTAATGGAATTACAGTGTAGTTATGAAAATTTTAAATTAAAACAGAAAACTTAAAAGATTTAGAGTGACAATTATATTCATGTATGTGCATATCCAAACATAAGGTGTACCTATAAACAGAGTCTGATGAAAGGAGAAATAATTGTAGTGTCTATATCAAAATCAACAAGTAAGGCCTGAACCTTAAAATTTTAGATTGATTTGATTTGAAATGTCATTGTTATCCATGAAGGATACTGAAAATCCATATATTTGGAACATTTGGAATAGTATTTTTTCCTAAAAAGTTTTGCAAATGGTCGAAAACGTTTACATAGCCCATGTTCTGTTAGACATACAAAAATTACATTAATAAAAGAGTAGGAATTTCACACATTTTAAAAATAATTATTTTTCAAAATCTCGTAACCACCGTTTCAATCTATTTTCAACACTTACTTTTTATCTGAGATACTTCATAAATTTGAATCCAAATTTCCATATTCAAATTAGCAAGGTTGTGTTTTTAAAATGTATTACATATACTAATATGCTATAGATTTTATTTTTCTGAACATGACTGTAAATAAACGCTTTATGCATAATCTTGTATTTTTATTCATTTTTAAAACCTAATTATGAAGTAGATGTTGTTGCTTCACGTATGGAAAGCCAATTTGAAGTAGGAGTTGTATTGTAGTTCAACTGTTGGGGAGCCGAAGTTGAAGTAGTTGCAACCGCACGTATGGTAAAAAGTTTTCGGTAGCCTTCGCCCCAAGTTTAAAAATATTAACATTGTAATTTGACTGTTTGTTTAAATATTACATATTTATGTTTGCCTCGGCTGCGTCAAATTTGTAGAGACATGAATTTCTTAACAAGGCGTGGTGCGGCTGAAGAATGTAGGCTTGCACAGATTATAATTTTTACTTCACTCCATTTATCAATCCTTGACACGATTTAAATAACACTTCACTGATATAGAGAGCTGTGAGATTATTTATTAGTTACTTGCACTTTTTAACACGTAAAATATTTTTTGTTTCACACTGAATACGTATTAAACTTCTCGAGGATGCGTCTCGCGTCCAGTTAGGAACGCTGTCTACAAGCAACTGACTTCTGAATTTGTAAATTTTTCTCCATTTCAATTTCTGATTGGCTAATCCTACTCCAATAGAATACTTCTATTTAACTTAAGCGTTTTTCTGGTTGTTAATTGGCTGTTTATACACTGCCTCAAAAATTACATTATTGTTTCCAAGAAGGACTAGTAGCATTATTAAACTTTCTAATTCATTATTGCCTCAAGGTTACCTCATTGTTAGCAACTTTTGACCTATTCTCACAGCTCCTACATTATTAAATTACGTAATACATTCACATAACTTTATTGAACATGTACATAATAATATAAACATTAATACAATGAGTGTTACATGCACAGTTTTCTTTAAGGCGGGCTGTTATTATATTTTATTTTATATAAAATAATTTAAGTTAAAAATACTGCCTCAATTATCATTTATTTAATAAATTTCAGGAAGGAAACCTAAATTGTCTAGGTAAATTTTATCTGATACTCTAAAATTGCGCAAATTTATTTAGCAGCTTTATACACAGTAGCATTTAGCGGGCTAAACAATTTAGAAATATTCGTTCACAAGAAAGCTCAGTTTGTTAGCTAACACGAGTGAATCGTGCTTGTTTAGGGAGTAATTCACGTTGTGAAATTTTTATTTTTACAACAGAGTAAGAATAGATTTAAAAGCATAACATTGTATCAACATCACTCTTATCTCCTAATTTTTAAAAATCAATACTCTTTAAATTGCTATTAATTTATTTCGAGAAAGTATTGCATTACATCCAAAAATTTGATAAGGAAATTTCATCGGAAATACGCATATATAAGCATATAAGAATTTTAAAAAACTCCGTGTGTGTATGTGTGTGTGTGTGAGTCCGTCTGTGAACACGATGGGTCAATAGGAAACTCAGTTAAATATCAACCTTGGTATTTAAGTTCAGCTATTTCCAAGGATGCTACGTGAAGCTGTTCAAAAAAATCTCCCACCCTAACTTCCCTTTACATGAAAAATTTTTCTTTTGGGGAGAGGGGCTCTCAAAAATGGCTCTAACGAATTTGGTTAAAATACCATATATTTGTACAGCAAATATTGTGTACGCTTTAATTCTCTGTGAACAGCCTATGAAGACCTCTTATTCTGAATGACTTTTGTATAATTGTTATACGGAAAGAGATGACAATCTTACTACACAAAATACGAGATCTTGTTAAATTTCAGTATGGAAAACATAAAGGGGCAGTGACGGAGTAAACGAGAAGCTCTCATTTATCTCCTCTCCATACCTTCTGAGAGAAGCCCTCTCCCTTCCTGAAAATCACCTACCCTGCCGGAGCTAGCCGACAAACATCATCTTTCCCTGTTATCTCCCTCACCAAAGCATACCGACCAAGAAACCCACATCAAAATCCAACATTAAAGAACCTACAGTCAGCTAGTTTCTCTAGTTAAGGCCCCCGATATGACCACAGAAGTTAAAGGAGGCTATACGAATGAAAGAAAGAAAAGAAGAGAAATTGCTTGACACCATGCCCAGTACTTTCTTGTCCCACACAACACGCTGTATTCATGACCTTCTCTAACGCTTAATGTAATAAGTAGGAGACGTACTTATTCCACTAAAACATTCGGAATCGAGATTTCAGCGAAAATACACGTTATGAATTCCATTGAAACCCCCTCAAAACAGTTTTTAGAAAACAACGGTGCGTGTGTGCGTATGAGTGGGTGGGTGAGGGAGTGAGTGAGCGAGGGAGGGAGGGAGTACAATATCACGCAATATCACGAGTTTTTATATTCAGGCGAATATAAAAACTCGTAATCAAGTTCAGCACCTTTCAAGGATGCAAAAAGAACGTTTTCGGGACACCCTGCAGCCTAAATTACCCTTTATAAGAAAAAAAATCTGATGTGTTACACTCACATGACTTTCTCTACTCTTGTACAAACTATTTTTACAAACTCTTATTCTCCATCTATTTCATTTTAATCGAGATAAACATTTGCAGAAACGATCTTTTGACATGCAAAGAGAATTACATTTTACAAATAGCGACCAGTTCTAAAAATATTTGACTATCACTTAAGGCGTACTATATTCCCCATATTTTGTAATTGCAAGGGCAATATAGAAATATAGCAGCCTTTAAGCATCGACATATATCTTAATAGCTGATTGCTAGGTGCAGCACCATTCTCTATGCCACAGATTAATACTCTTTGCATATCCAAGACAAAAAAATGAATAACGAATTCCGATTTGAGAAAATAAGTATTGAAATATTTAAGGGAATAACAAGCAATATCTCGAAAATGGTTCACTCAAAAAAAAAGTATATGACATAAATTGTGCATTTTAACGCGATCTACATTTTTTGTATAGTAAAATTTTGTCTATCTCTTATGGTTTACCAGTTATGCAAAAGTCGTTCACAATGAAGAATACTTTTGGAGACATTCCCAGAAAATTCGAGATACACATTTCATTTGTCATGAAAGTATCTTAAACATATGATATTTTAATAAAAATCGTTAGAGCCATTTTTGAGAAAATTAAAATTTTCTAAAAGTGTTCCATGTAAAGGGTAGTCTGTGGTGGGGGATTTTCTTGAAACCCTTCGTGTCGCATCTCTGGAAGATACTGAACCTAAATACCAAGTTTGGTGTTTATCCGACTGTTCGTTTCTGAGTTATGCTGTTCACAGACACACGGACATGTTTCCAAAAATGCTTTTTTTGGATTCAGGGGTCTCAAAACATATATTTCCGGTGAAATCTCGGTATCGAGATCGCTGCCTTTTTATCTTATTAAAAAAACTAATAATTTTCAAAACTAAACTGATTAAAATATATACCTTAAATATTCTGTGAATAGCCTGTTGTGTCCTCGTTTTTATTGAATTTTGAACAAATAGGAAACCATAAGAAAGACAAAAATTCACTTCAGGAAAACGTAGCGTCAACCATTTTCGAAATGTTTCATGCCTGAATGTTTAAATTTTCCATGGCTTAAGTGCATCAATCGATGGAACATGCTTGAAAGTGTTTATTCTTGACTTTTCCCCTCCCCTTCCCCCCACAAAGAGCAGATTACTACCACTTCTGAATTAATTCCTCCACGTTTGTCGTAGAAGTCCGTCGCCGTGGCGTTGTGGACTAGAGAGTGGAGCTCTGATTCCTGGCCACGAAATGTGCCCGGGTTCGATGTCACTCATAGGGTTGCGGATTTTAAGTACGTGTATAGGACCGGTGCCCACTCACCATATAGAGGAAAATGAGAAGCTGCAATAGGCAGCGATCCCGGCCACGGTGGCTAACATTCTGACTGGGGGATGTATGATTCTGGCCACATCACCTCTACGTAGCGATTGACAGGTCTAGGCCCTTCATGGGCTGCAGCTCCACTGGATTATTATTATTATTAGTAGTAGTAGTAGTAGTAGTAGTAGTAGTAGTAGTAGTAGTAGTAGTAGTACGTTTCTGCTAGAAATATTTGAAAGTCCTTTCCGGCATTTTATAAGTACTAGCAACTAAGCACTTGTTGGAATTAATTGTTCTTCCACACAAGCCGTGTGTTGGACAGGGTTGAAAAGGTAGAATCAGGCACTGAAAAATTCAATGCCATAGCCGGGATTTGAACCACGGATCTCCCTCTCCGTCCGGTTGCTCTAACTACTGAGCTACCATGGCAACTTGCCGGCATGACCTTAAATTCCCCAACTGATCCACATTTTTCCCGGTAAACCACAAGGAGATCTCAAATTGTATTGAGATGACATACCTAATAGTGGTTGAAACTATGAATCCCTGAACTTAAAGTACTTAGAGCATTGTAAGTCGCCATTGGGGTATGTCATCTCAATACAATTTGAGATCTCCTTGTGGTTTACCGGGAAAAATGCGGATCTGTTGGGGAATTTAAGGTCGTGCCGGGAAGTTGTCATGGTAGCTCAGTAGTTAGAGCAACCGGACGGAGACCGGGAGATCCGTAAATGAAATTCCTGCTATAGCATTGAATTTTTCAGTCACCTGATTCTACCTTTCCAAGCAGTTGTTGCTTAATTCGAAATCATTTTAGGCGAACATGTATTATGATTGCGCATAGAATAGAATAATCGCTAGTTTATGAATGCTAATAGTAAATACAGTCATATGCAAATGTTTAATGGGTAAATATAGTTGTATGAGTGTATCACATTGTGCTTTAACTTACATTCAATCGGATATTTCAGTGTAAAATGTAATTTATTAAATAATTTGCATATGATGAGTGTTGTTTGTGTTTTCATGATGAAACTTCATTAACATCAGTTCATATTTAACTCATGCAACTTTTAAAGCACAAATAATAAATATCTTAATTTATTTTTAACAAACAATTTGTGCTGGTAGTCTGGCAAAAAACTCAGGCTTCCTCCAGAAGCATTTCCTAGCTACTTGGTCTTCCTCATTCTCGTGTGCACTGAAATTAACAGGCTGATGCCGTTGTTTTCTGTCTAGGTACCTTTCACGTGTTGCCCATTTCCTAATGACCTCCGACCCTTGCACATAAAGCAGTGGCTGAGTGACCGAGCAGACGGTGAAGTGGGGCAGCAATCGCTGCAAGCTATTAGCCACCGTAAAACTGTAATCTGTCCCTTGACGTGAATGCTGTTTAGCACGCTTTCCCTTATGAACACCACCTCCACAATTAGGATCATCAGGTATAAGGTTCTACAAAAGCCAGTTCAAGCTTTAAAAACATCACAGTATTAATTATCCCTTACATGTAACGTGTTGCACATCTCCAACCGTTCCTTACACTGATTTTAGTGCTTTATAAACTATTCGGACTGAGTTTAGATTTTGGACTTTAGATTTTAGAACACGTGCCCAATTACAACACTGGTTTAGCTCACAGAGAATCTCTCTATTCTTACCGAGCGAGATGCGGTAACGTGTGAAGCTCGCATTCAGGAGGTCCTAGATTCGATTCCCTTCGGATCGGACACTCTAACCTTGGATATTTTTCATGCTTTCCCTTGATCGGTAGGTGAATATTTACATGTTCCCCTTTTACCACGTATTTTTTGTCCATCATTTCATCTGTTACAGATTTTAGGACCAGGCGACGATGTTTGCTGTGTTGCGGCAGGACAGTGGAATTTGCGCTCTAGCAGGATTTCTTCCTGGCGTTTGGTGGGTCTACTTGAGGCCCTTTTCTGGGGGTAGCCTCATTGCCACGACTTGCGCGGGGCTTAGGCAGAGCTAAAAGGCATCAGGATATATTATATAATTTTTGATAATATTAGGCTTGTGCACAATAAAAACAAACCCCTTCAAATGAATCTAAATCAAAATCATTAATATTTGTCAGAAATGAGAATGATAAAACATATATTTAACTACTTTGCTATTTAAAAGTTCAATATCTAAACAATTTAGATGGTTTATTTATAGATACCAGATGGTCAAAACAAGCCGTCCTTTGCAGCTTTGTTTCCGCATACATAGGTGCAAAAGAAGTTGCCGCATCACTGCTGTCCAAAGGGGCAGTGCAGGTATAAAGCGTAAGGTCACTGAGTTATGCTGCTGTACGCAAGTGTTTACACGGTAGTTTCGTGCTGATAAGCGTCGCGTGGTCGCCAGCATGCAATTCGAGCCAGGTCATTCACCAATAACGTGTGGATATGGTTACGATCTGTACGGAGATGCACCAAAATGCAGTTGAGGCTCGAAGCCTGTGTTCTGAACATTTTCAGACGAGGCATCTGACTTCTGCGCACGTTTGTTTTCTTTTCTTTTTTTTTTACATACAGAAATAATATTAAGGAATGATGAATCATTCCAGTTAGTTAGAACATAGGCCTGAGGGGCCCTTACATCAAATCGTTCACCAAGGTTGTCATGTTTTTGCACATGTTCACATGTTATAATAATACACTAATAGAAAATAATTTAATTCCAACGCATCTTTAAGGGTACATAAACATAATAAAAATAGAGTTTTATTTAATCTTGTTAACTTTCGACACTAATTGGTGCCATATAGTTGTACTGATTGTAGATTGTCATGGAACTAAATGACTTAACCCGTGTGCTCAGGTTTGCGTCAAGCGGCAATCCTGAATTATTGTTAATGAGTGAATTGCTTATTAAATAACCGATAACACCCCCCCCCACACACACACACACACACACATATGTACTCTCACATTCAAACACCAGACTCTGGGCATATCGTGAAATGTCTTTGTTTAAAGACAATTTTCTGGAGATCAGGCTGGAATTGAACCCACAACACCTCATATAGCAGGCAGTTTCTCTACCGGAGGAGCTCTGAACCAGTAGTAGCAATTAAAGTGTTCGTTTTCAAGCATTGGTCTTTCATTTAGCGGTCTCCTCTCTGTCGGTATGGATTCCCCCTTGCAGTGCTGTTCAGATAAACCTTTTGGTATCCGCGCTATTCGGTATAAACTAACTATGGACGCCTTGTATGGACCACCTGGAATATGCATTAGGATTTAAATTAAAGGCAAAAAAGGATGTGTACAATTACGTGTAGATATATGTCAATAATGGAAACTACTTAAGACGTCTTCCTTCAACGAGGACCGGGTAGTTTACCACCTTAAGAGTATCAGTGATCTATTTTCCATAACAGAGGTAGGACCCCTAAATGCAAAGTAACGAATGGAGTCAAAATGTTTCGAAGAAGCACAAAATTTAAGGGGGGGGGGACTAAATGTCGGAAGTTGCCAAAAAATTACATTTTTAATTTTTTCTGCAATCTTATAAAATTTAATTTCATCATTAATTCGATATACCAAATGGCCCAACCGCGCTGTGTTTGACGTGTGCAGATAACCCTTCGTGCGTTAAAAGGAGTTGCAAACCTCAATAAGGAAACTAAGTAAACACAGGTCATTGGGGAATTGGCGCATTAGCACCCTAAAGACCTACCACCACCACTTCACTAGCGGTTCGTCCACAGAGACAGTTGGAACATCAAATCAATCAACAGTGGAAAATTTTCATACATCTATTCACTGAGCGAAGTCAGTACCGTTAGATGATGATAACAATAATAGTAACAATAAGATTTATAATAGCAAGCGAAAAATGGCAGAGAAACACTGCGTGCTCTCGTGATTGTTGCTTATAGCCCGTAATGTTAGACAAGAACAGTGCAAACACAATTAAAAACTAGCTAGGGCAGATAGGTCAAACAAAGACATCTTAATTATTTGTTAGTCTAAAAAGTTAGTTTATTCCCTCGAAAATAAAAGCTGTGTAACTAAAGTGGGGAATGTTCTTAAACCTTTTCGGTCTATTTTTGTCTATCATCACGGACACACACAGCACACTCTATTGCAAGCCTTTGAAGTACCTCGCAATGAGCGCAGTCAGCTCATCGTCCTTGCTGATAAGCAAGAGGAATCGTTTGAGTCTGGCTGGCTCCGTAGTTCAGTCGGTAGAGCACCTGCCTACTGTGCGAGGGGTCCCGGGTTCGATTCCCGGCAGGTTTTTTAGAATTTTGCTCTAGCCAAGATTATTCCCTAACATCTCCAGAGTCTGGAAGTCTGAATGAGAGTGTGAATGTGTGTAGGATCTAATGATTAAAGCCTGAAGACAGCTAATAAGAGTTATCATCATTACCTGTATGCAATAGTATGTTTCAAAGGAAAGGCCACCGATAAGATCATTGCAATTAAAGGCGGAATATAAATGAAACTTTAAAAAAAAAAAGAAGAACAAATTTGTTCACGCATTCTGCATTGGCCTGTGTTTACCTGGAATTGCCCCGCACGAGGGATATCTACACACTTGAAATACGGCGGGTTCGGCCACCTGGTATATTCTTTACATCGTAGGCACAAAAGTTATATTTTTTATTATGGCTTGTTTTATTTGTTTAGTTTGTATGCCACCTTTAACATTTAAAACCACTTTCACTTTACAGGTGGTCAATGTTTTACAGTTATTATATTTTGTTTTCAAAAGTTAAATCATCGTTCCTGGGGATGAGACCTGTTTAGATCAATTTCTTGTTCTCCAAAACCCGTCTCTAGTGAATTTCTCAAAATTTATAGAGAAGATTTCGAGAGTTGGAGTATATAGGTACACAACATTAAGTTGTATAGGAGTATAGAATAAGCCATGTGAGAGTACTTTCTCTTAACAGGTTTTTCATCTGCCACTTTTGGCACGTTTATTAACACAAGCATATCACGGAAAAGTGCCCTTCGTCGTTAAAATTCATAATCTTGATGTGAGGAGGAGTTTCTCAGATTAATAATAATCAAACCAGCAATTTGCAGTCTCAATTGATAGAGAGTAATGGGTAGTATGACATGTGTATAGGCTGTTGTGAGAGAAACCACTAAGAAAAATGGGGCGTGTACAGAAAGATGAAACGACCTAAAGGAGCATGGTGATGATTGTTTTAATGAACGGTTTGGGGATATCAGAATACTAAGAGATTCCATTAGGAAAGCCTGACGGAAGTAAATTATCGGAGTGTGCCTTTAACAACTTTATAGTTTAAAGCGAGTAACAAGAACATTTTGATAAGAAACTTCCTAGCATTTTTGAAGCACGAAATTATGACTGCAACAACCCTCCTGCTATAATACTTAGCCTACTTATTTAAACGAGAGTATTAATTTCTGCTCTATTCAGCACTTCCCAACCCCGAATTTTAACCCCGTGTGATAAATTAGATCTAACTGTAACAATTAAATAGGTAATACAGCTTGATTATTAGTAAAATATCAACACATTACTAAGAATACTAATTAGGATTGAATAAAAGGGATATTAACAACAAAAATATCACATGTGATACATTCACACGACTTACATTTTTATCCAAATACATCTTTGCAGAAATAGCTACATTACACATTTCGTTAGGATACAAAGAGAAGTGATAGCCAAATGTTTAAGAACTGGACGCTATATGCTGGCCTTAAAATTCCATACTGATTCCATGCAATCGCCAGAAACTACTGAAAATCTATGAGGCTTAAAAATAATGAAAGTATTGAACAAATCGAACTATTAATAACGGATATCTTGGAAATGACTAATGCTACAAAATAAGTTATTTTAGATAAATTGTGTTTTAAAGATATCTGCATTTTCTGTCTAGCTACGTTTTCATCTATCGCTTAACGTTCACCAGTTCTACAAGATTCTAAAAAATTCCTTCCAAATGAACTGGATTTCACAAGCTGTTCCCAGAAAATTCAAGATATACATTTTATTTTTCATGTAAGTATGTTTTATACATGGTATTTTAATCAAAATCGTTAGAGACATTTTTAAGAAAATAAAAAATTTCGAAAAATGTTGATATACACGATATTGTGCTGTGGCGCAGACATTACGAGGTGTGATCAAAAAGTTTCCGGAATGACGTCATAAATACTACTCAACAGTTTCTTTTGTCACCCTCGAAGTTGTCTCCTTGGGAGTTGATACACTTGTCCCAGCGCTTCTGCCACTGCTGGAAGCACCTCTGGAAGTCCTCTTCTTTCAACATGTTCAGAGTATTCTGCATTTCGCGAGGATGACATCAATGTCCTCGGAGCTGCATTTTAAGTTGCGGGAAAAGAAAACAGTCCGCTGGTGCCAAATCTGGAGAATAGGTGGGATAGGGAAAAGTATTCATCCTATTTTTATCCAAAAATTGGCGAACAGAAAGGGCTTTGTGCGCGGGCGCATTATCATGATACGGGAACATGTACAAATCGTCACTTCCAAAGGAGAGTTCTAATGAGTCAGAAAGTTCTCTTATTGTAATGCGCCTATTATTTAAGACCATTTCCCTCACCTGATTGATATTTTCATCAGTTTTGTTGGAACAGGGTCGCCCCAAACGATCTGCATCTTTAACTGACGTCGCACCACTTTTAAATTTCGAAAACCACTCCTCCCCATAAGCAGTTCTTAACATTTCATAGGCTTCTGTTGCAGTTTTACCGAGTTTAAAGTAAAATTTGATGTTCGTTCCTTGTTATCTGACATTTTTGCTGTGCGGAAAAATCGCAACACATGCAAAACACTGCATGGTCACAGGAAGTCACGTGACCTCTCATTTTTATCGGAAAGGAACGCTGCATGTACAGTCTGGGTAAGAATTAAACAAATATCAGCGTCAGCATTGTTGTGAAACTATTCCGGAAGCTTTTTGATCACACCTCGTATTTGAGTAAAATAGAACTAAGCAAAAATTAGAATAAAATATATTATTTAGATGAGGCCTGATCGGGCAGGATAATTGAGACGGTAATGTCTGTGACACGCATGGGTTCGATTCCCGCGGCCGAGTTTCCTGAATCATGGATTTTTCGGGGGTTTTCCCGGGTCGCTAGGCGAATGGGAAGGTTCATTATATCCCCCGAATTTCCTGTCGCTCCATTTCACCTACATTCTCATTTCACTTCACCTTTCATCTGCTTGAGTTGTTTCAAAGTTGAACGTGTCAGCGGGAGTCTCGGCATTGCATGGCAGGGGAAAAGGATGCTCTGTGTAAGTTTTCGTTCCCCGGAATAGGGTTGGTCTCCGAGTCACGGGCCCTCCAGGGCGTGTGCAGTCCCGCAGCTCTGTGTTTAACATAAAAAAAGAAAAAGAAAAACATTTAGGAGGTTGCAGGCAAAACCTAGTATGAGAAGCAGCTATCTCTGATATCACGTGAAGCCAGTTTGCACTACGATGAGGCGCCAATTTTTTAAACCAATTTTTTTAACTCTACCCTTCTGCATCAATATTTGCTGTTGATTCTGCTGTCGGCTGCTACAGTGGTTGACTATGACATCCTTCTCTCAGGATATGCGTAGGAGGTTGTGAAAGCAAAACACCAGTTTAAGTTGAGAAGTTTACTGTGATCTAATACTTGAGCTATTGAAACGAATTACCCGCCGTTTAAAGATAAATAACGAAACTCATTATGGATCGTAGCAATCGAAACAATTGAATTATTATACCTAACTGCCAACTTCTGCAGCATCAATTTTACGGTTTGAAATAACCGTTTCCGCAATAAAAGGAACTGGAAGCCTATCTTGCCGTGAGTTGACAAAACCCTTTGCGGCTAGCGCTAAATAACTCATAACCCAGCGCGGTCTTAGGCAGACGCTAATTTTAGCAATACACGCTCTTTTATTACTTAAGCTCTGCCTACCCAAGAACTATCTCACAACGTTACTTCTCTTGCGCTCCAATCTCAAAACCCTTACGTATGCGTATGTGACACTATTACTAGGCGGTACCTCTCCAAATCTCAGAATTTCATTCCCTTTCTCTTTTTCAGAATTTCTGTTTACATGATGGTTCAAACGTACTGAATTCATCCCCAAACTGCATTCCAAGAACTTTTGTACTAACGTGTTTGCTACTTAGGCTGTTGCTAATGACTCTGCTTAACATGACTCGCTAATGACCTTTTCCTCGTAAAAATATTTTCAACTCAAGCTTGATACTTTATATATTTATTTAAAATACGGAAATTATTTATTTGCAATTATTTCTCTATCTTACTATTATTTCTTTATTTAATTATTTACATCTTCCTGAAAATAATTACGGTATCATATGACAAGGGGTCCTTCGAAAAGTCTAAGGCAACTGTCAGCAGAGATAAATATACCACAACTTCCTGAAATGCACCCATAACGCTTACGTCTACAAACCTTACGCGAGGAGGATCATTCGATTTTGCATTTAGGTGTGCCAACGAATTGATGATTATGGCGGTTTAATAAACAAATGGCTATTTGCAAACGAGGCGACTTTTCGTGTCATCAGAAGAGTAAATTCATAAGTTCAAGCCCAGATGTTTCGTGGTGTAGTGGTTACCAAGATAGCCTCTAGTTCCCGAGGTCGCGGGTTCAAACCCGGCGGAGGGCGATGGATTTTTTCGGGCGTAATAATCCTTAGCATGGCTTCCTTCGGAAGGGAAGTAAAGCCGGTGATTCCGTGTCGTAGATTTACGGCATGTAAAAGAACCTCAAGCCTGATAAAGAGGCCTCTAAGCAAAATTACCGGTCTTTCACGCCCAATATAGAATGGGACGCTAAGGACCACAACGTCCATAAATAAAACTTAATTTAATTTTAATTTAAGCCAAAAACTAACATATGGTGTGTAGTGAGCCACAATAAAGCGTATGGATTATTCTTCCATGCAGATAAGCTCACTTGGGATTTTATTTGGATATGTTGCAATTGCCGGTGTCGCCCAAACTTGAATGCGACAATACAAAAATCGTATTCCAGCAAGATGTTGCATCCCCTCACTGGGCATGGGAGGTTCGCCAAGTTGGTTGTGAAGGAACAACTTCTTGGCCCCCAAACTTCCCAGATCTAAGCCCTTCTGACTTTTTTGTGTGGGGTTTTGTTCTGTCTATTCACAGAAACTCAGGAGCACTGGTGATTTGAAATTAAAAATTACTGAAGCTGCCAAAATAATCAGCCATCTGATGTTTCAAGGTGAAGAAGGTTTGTTGTATTTTTATTTGCCCCACGCTTTGGGAGCCAATTTGAAGATAGGTTTATGCTTCACGTATGGAAAGTCAGTTTGAAGATGATGTATTATAGTTCAACTGTTAGGGAGCCGAGCTTGAAGTAGTTGCAACCGCACGTATGGTAAAAAGTTTCCGGTAGCCTTCGCCCCAAATGTACTTTCCGGTGGCCTTTGCCCCAAGTTTAAAAATATTAACTTTGTAATTTTGACTGTTTCTTAAAATATTATATATTTATGTTTGCCTCGGCTGCGTCAATATTATTGTTAGAGACATGTTTCTCTTTGCATGGTTTTGGTGCGACTGAAGAATGTAAGCTTACACAGATTATAATTTTACTTCACTCCTTATATTAACGCTTGACACGATTTAAATAACACTTCACTGATATAGAGAGCTGTGAGATTCTTTTTTTTAATTAATTACACTTTTTAACACGTAAACTACGTATTAAATTTCTCGAGGACACATCTCGCCTCCAGTTATTTTTTTTCTCTGTTTTTCTACAGACTCGGCCTTGTATTTTCTCATTGCCATCATCGACAAATAGAGATATCTGAACCATCTTAAAATAAGATAGTTAATTACGACGCCGCCGCTGGCGCTCTTGGGATCTTTCAGTTTCTATTTCTTCCTTTTTTTCTTTTTTTTTTTTTTGTCGAATGCCTGATTCAAAGTTTATAAATCTCACTGCCCTACACTTTCACCGTTCCTGTTTTGGGGGGGGATTTTATTAGGAACACTTAATCGTAAAGAAAATACATTTAAAAATTAAAATTCTTCTTTACAAAAGCCCCTTCTTAAACAGAGAGAACATCTAAGTTAGGGCCGATTAACAACATTGTCTCGCATTTTTTCTTTTTTAGTCGTGTCTGGTGGTCTCTCAGAAAGATCTCGAGACCTCGCACGCTTGGAGCGGGATCTTGCAGCATGTAATGGAGATACCCCATTACAAGCCATACTTGGGCAAAAACATAACGTGGAATCTGGATATCGAGTTGTAAGATAGTCCTATAAATAGTATTGTGGTTCTCCAACATAGTAATGCAGCGGATTTTATGTTTGATCCATTGCCAAGTTTCAGGAATACAGGTTGTGAACCGGTGATGAAGGGTATCAATATTGCGGCAACGGTTACAATATGGCGAATTACAAATGTTATGTCGATATTGTTTTTCTGCTGTGGGTATTATGGCATTTAGGATCTTGTAGGCGGAGGCCTTCCAGTCCGTCGAAATCTCGGTGTATCGAAAAACCCGCCAGATATTCTTCCACTGTATGTTAGGATATTTGTCCTCTATAGTAGGAGTAGAGGAGCGTCTCAACAGAAGATGACGATACAGCTGCTTCGTAGTTGGAAATGGACCTCCAAAGAAATAACTCTGGGGTAAATTGGTAATGCATTTCACCGTTCGGCGAAAAATGGCATGACGCATTAGGTTTCCATTACTGGACGGAAATTGTTTATCGTCCTTTAGTAGTCCCAGATTGTACAACGTTTTAATCAACAACGCTGAACACTTTTCAGATACTGCCATTAGTCCGAGACCACTAGTGATGGGACGCCAGAGTTGAGACTTCGCCACCTTGTACATATGGCCACTCCACAAATAATAGGACACTGCTAATTCGATGCGTTGGGATATCTCCGTTGGAAGGGGTAGTACTTGTGCCAGATACCATAACTTAGACAATGCAAACAGGTTAACAAACCAGGCACTTTGAAGTATATTGAGGTTTCTACTTTGGTGGTGGTGTAAAGTGTAGCGGATTTGATGTAGTAAAGATGTCCAGTTTAAACTTATCATTTCAGAGACATTCGATATAATTTGGAGGCCTAGCACAGTAACGTGGTCCTTGATGGGAATTTCCGCCAAAGTTAATATCCTAGGCCATTTCCCAAAAGGTAGTAACGAGGATTTCTGATAATTAATCTTCGCAGAAGATGCGTGTTCATAAACCTGTAATATGTGAGGGAGCAAATACAACTGTTGGCTATGACGGAGGAACAAGGTCATATCATCGGCATAGGTCTTTATAGTGAGTAAACCTGTCGACATAGCAGCTGAAAATACATGTTTCAGCATCATCCGAACCAACGGTGCAGTACAAATAGTAAATAACAACATAGACAAGGGGCATCCTTGACGTATACCACTCAAAATAGGAATAGGCCTAGTGAAATATCCATTTATGTGTATCCTGGAGTAGGCAGAGGTGTATGTTAATTTAACGGCAGTGAGGAGGCGGTCAGGAATATTCATGCACTGTAAGACACCAAATAAGTAGTCATGATCTACATTATCAAATGCCGTCTCAAGGTCCAGTGACAAAAGAGCTGCCTCTTCCTCAGGATGTTCCTCCATATATATAACTGCATCACGTAGTTGTACCAAGTTATGGGTTAATTTTCTACCCGGAATTCCACAGGTTTGTTCAGGACCAATCAATGTTGGCAGTACTTGGCGCAGTCTGTTTGCTATAAATTTCTTAAAATCTTAAAATCAGTATTCAGCAGCGTAATAGGCCTATAGCTGGTAAAGTATCGGGGCCGAAGACGTTTTGGAATTAAGATCACAATACCTTCGTTTAATCCTGACAAGTTTTCGCGTATTTCAAAAATGGCATTCATCAACTGTAACAGGCGGTCTTTAATAATGGGCCAAAACACTTTGTAGAATGTATAGCTAATTCCATCTGGTCCTGGTGCAGAATTGTTACTCGCCTTAAAAATTGTCTCTCGAAGTTCATCCATAGTAATGGGTGCTTCCAAGCCATCTGGGTCTACATCAACCAAAGTTCGGTCAGTGGCTTTATAGAGGACTTCTTTAGAGGAATTAAGAGTAAGGCGTTGTCCATATTGCCTTCGAAAATGCTCCTCGGCCCCTCTGAGAATCTCAGATATGGTGTGTAGTGGAGTATCATCACGAGTGAGAATATCAGACATGAATTTACGTTGATGTCTCGGTTCTTCTCCGAAGCCACATGATACAAGGCAGCGCGCTCATCGTCTGTAATAGAGAATGCGCGGGATCGTACCTGTATACCATCCATAATTGATTCTTGAATTTTGTTAATTCTTCGTCGAATCGCTGACAGTCTGGCAGTAACTTCATTGTCGGCATGCTGTTGTCCTGTCAAATCATGTAATAACGCATAGCAATAATGGAGCATGGTAGCTCGTTCATTTGCCTTAGCTTTACCAACAAATTTGAAAAATGACTGTATGGCAGACTTATAAATCAAAAGCCACTGCAGAAGATCATTGTAGCGAGATCTATTCGCTCTGAGGGTAACGCTATCCCAAATCATACGAAACTGTAGTTGCACTTCATCATTATATAAGAGAGCATTGTTTAATTTCCAGTAACTTCTGCCAAAAATGGGTAAAGGGGTGGTTGCTGCTACTTTAACAATTAGAGCATGATGGTCACTTACTGCAGCAGCAACAACAGCAGCACTCCGAATGTTCTTTCTATGAAGTGCATTGACATACATCTTATCAAGTCGTGATGCTGAATTATGACGATAATACGTGTAGCAAACTGTATTACCATGTAACAATTCCCATGTATCAGTCAATTGCAATTCAGTACAAAGCCGTTGTAACGCAGGAGATGGATGATATAGCCCTCGTTGATCTTTGGCATGTAATACGCAGTTGAAGTCGCCACCCAGTAACAAGTAGCTGTATCTTTGGTGGAAAAAGAATGGCATATGAGTGTCAATAAAGGCTTCACGTTCACGCCGTTTGTTGGAGCCAGAAGGCAAATAAACGTTAACTACTAAGGTATCGTTGTCGATAATAATATTTAAAATGCGTCTATTAGGATGCAACTCTTGATGAGCTATGTTCAAAGCAGCTCTGTATATTATCGCTGTACCCCTATTGTCGTCACCCACATTACAAAATATAATTATATTGAGGACCAAGGAAATTGAAATTGTCAATGTTTACCTCTTGTAATAGCAATATATCAATATCATAATTGTAAATAAAACTTTTCAAGAGCTGTTGCTTAGTGGCATTGCGAATACCATTAATATTTAATGAAGCATAAATTCGTGTATAAGACATGAAAATGAAGAAGAAAATGTATAACAAGCAAGGAAGAAAGAAAAGATAGCGTATCATGACAGGGAAGTGTTTTCAGCTGACTCACTCTCATAGGATGCACGCGTTTTCTCTTTCTTTCTGCTATCAGAGGTGAATCCACCAGTGCTATTTTCCGTGCGTCTCTTTTTTATACGGGGGTCACGGCTACTACAAGAAGCACTATTAGTCGTGGTGCTCAGTATGTTAATATCACTATTTTGCAGGCCTGCTGTACAGGCATCCGGCGCAATATTTAAAGCGTCAGGTTCTTCCTCGGAGTGTTCCTCTTCCATCATTACAGCGCATAAGGTCGACATTACCATATCCGTTTCCATGCCAGCATCATCAATGGCTGTAGAATGAGACAAAGTCACATCCGCTTTTGCAATCAAATTACATGGCATTTTGCTTTCGACAGCACTATCTTTTCCGGACGAATCGGACATAGTGACTTGCTCCTGCGTATTACTGGACATCTCCGTCGAGTGCAAAACTGCTACCTTCTCAATATCCCGCGGTACCCGTTTAATAGGGAACTCGCCCTGTTACTAACTGCGACCACGTGGGAGCGTCTGTGGTGCGTGGTGTCTGTGTAATTACCCTTCTGGGACATGTGGTACGTAAATGTCCCGTGCCGTTACACAATGCACACGTTATGGGTTGACCTTCATAGCTTATAAAGCTTTTAACTCCAGCAATATCTATATATGATGGAATATGCTTTTGCAAATCCATCTTTGCTGTTCGTACTCCATTACTAATTTTATATCTAAGATGGGGACCCCAAGTATCCATAGTCAATGATATCACCGTACCATAAGTTTCCAGTTGCTTTCTAATAAATTCTGGGTTGAGATCCTTCGGTAAATGGTACAGTTTCACAATACGAAATCCTAGTCCTGCAGTTGTGATCGTAACCTTACTTCTCTGCCCATTACTATGAGTAAAAATTGACTCACCGTTGGTGTCCGTGATGGCTTTTTTTACTTTCATCTCGTCTTTACATTGGATATATAGTTGTCTGGTAATTATTCAGCTGAATCATTTCTAGATCATCTTCTTCAAAACGAAAAACATCGTAAATCCATTCGTGTAGTTCATACGGCGAAGGCTTTGGAACATCAAGCTCCACAAAGGTCACTACTAAAGTATTCTTCCTTTCTACAAACATGTTTGGAAACCAAGAAACTCGAATCTAATTTCGAAAATGTCGAATTTTAGTAATTTAAACACAAACAAAGCTTGTGTAAAAGCACGCGTAGCAAGAGCGATAACAGAAATAAAGTAGGTCACGGAGCTAAGCACACAGAGCGAACCTACCTCTCCACTCGCCCAAGCGAGACTGTGAGTTATGAGCACTGTCTACAACCAACGCGTCCAGTTATGAGCGCTGTCTACAAGCAACTGACTTTATTTCTTCCGCCGAAATTTGTAAATTTCTGTATTTCAAGTGTCTGATTGGCTATTCCTAATCCAATAGAATACTTTTATTTAACTTAAGGTTTCTTCTGGTTGTTGATTGGTTATTTTATAAACTGTCACAAAAATTACATTATTGTGTTACTCCAATAATAACTAGTAGCATTATTAAAGATTCTTACTCATTATTGCCTCAGTGTTACCTCATTGTTACCCCATTGTTAGCAATTTTAACCTATTATTCTCACAGCTCCCACATTATTAAATTACGTAATACATTCACATAACATTACTGCATATGTATACAATAATATAAACATATATAATGACTGTAATAAACACTTTTTATATATTGTTACATACACATATTACTTTAAGGCGGGCTGTTATTATATTTTATATTATATAATTTGGCTGAAATCATTTAAATGTTAAACATACTGCCTCAAACGGGAATTAGCTGAACTGCATGATGTCATAAGTTTTGCAGAGTACACATTGGAGGCCATGTAGCATTCTGAAAAATCTCCTTTCTCCCATCCATGGTGTATGCACCAAGTTTCAACATACTCGTAAATGTTTATTATTAAATGTTTTACCGTGTTTTAATTTTCTCCATACCAAAACGGATCTCCTTATATGTTATTCTAAGGAATGTAGTTCCCGTTGCCAGCCCAGCAGTATGTGTGTTAAAATTAGATTATCAGCATGGATTCTAGACGCATTTGCTTTAACTGCATTTAATACTTCCAGTACATCATCCACGTACAAATTAAAAAGTATCGCTGAGAAAATACAACTCTGACTTACTCCTCTCCAAGTTATCACATTTGTCGATATTGACGTCATATTTTACGCAGAACTCAATTTTGATGTACCTGTTTCCTGCTATACACTAACCAAATTTCATAAGGAAGCTAATATAAAACTATGTGTTACATTCACATGACTTTCTCTACCCACTATTGTTTATTATTACATAACGTCTAATAACTATTTTAAGACATCGCGAGAAACAACTGAATAATGAAAAAACTCACAGAAGTGCTACAAACTTTATATTAACAGCGAATACCTCGGAAATTCCTAATGCCACAAAAAGCTTATTTGAAATGAACTCCGTGTTTTAAACCGATTTAAACGGTTAAGTGTTTTCTATATGAAGAAGGCTTCAGAAATTTCATAAAATTTATACATTTTTTTAGGTCCTTAGGTCCTGTATCTTTCAAAGTTGCAACACGAAGATTCCCTGTCTCGTGACTTGTGGAAAACAGTATAATATTTTGTCATCCTTTGGTTAACCTCTACATTTCCAAATTAATAGTTTATCTTTCCCTTATCGTTTATCTTGTTCAGAAAAATATATTCTTGATTGTTTTTAAATGCTCTACTGGCATTTCAAGCAAAATCAGAGAACCAAGTTCTACCTTTAAGAGTACCGACACGTACTCGTGAACGGGAGGTGCGTGGTTCAAATTCGCCAGGAACGTCCTCCCTGACAGATTTTTTCAAGGTTTTCCTCAGTTCTCACAACTGGCTTATGCCGGGGAAGTAGCCTTCATTTAGGTCTGAAACATTTCCTTCACAAATATTAGTTCATTACATTTATCATCAATGTCGACCGCTTGCGATGCCGCAGGTATGTATGGGCATTAAACACTACTACTACTACTACTACTACTACTACTACTACTACTACTACTACTACTACTACTACTACTACTACTACTACTACTACTACTACTACTACTACTACCACTACCACCGCCGTCACCACCGCCACCACTATTTGGAGAGTAGCTTGTAAAAGCACCGTATAATTTGTCGCTGACAGCTGTTAGCGGGTTTAAAGCAATCAAATGGCTAGTGGGGGGATAATTGCATGATCAGAACCTCTTCAGTGTAGACAGCCTACTCTGTGATTACGGTTCTCACTAGCAGGAAACATTATTCTGCGTATCCGGGTTTTCCTACGACTTCACCCAAAACCGCAAGTTCTGCTGAACATGTACACTCGGCTCCATTTATGCCATCACTGCAACTATTTGATGCATTATACTGGCCTTCACAGTTGGGGTATGGTGTGTGTGTGTGTGTGTGTGTGTGTGTGTGTGTGTGTGAGAGAGAGAGAGAGAGAGAGAGATTCAGTAACCAGGCGGATACGTCAGGTATTGGACAAGAATGGAGACTGGATGAATTATTAAAATAATATTTAGTAAATGTGTCCTCTTTAAGAGTTAAAGGTATAATTTACTTCAGTTTTATATTATATTTTCATTAGAATTTTTTTTCTATTTGGATTGGTGAGATGATTCTAGTAGTTTCTAGTAAATGTATCCTGTTAGAAAGTAAAACGTATAATGTGTTTCGTTTTCATTGTGTTGCCATTAAAATATTTTTCGTGGAGATATTGTGCAAAACAGGGTTTTGTTTATTTATGTTATTAAACATGATTATTATAAAATTAAAAATTAAATTAGTTTTATTTGTAATGCTCTTTAACTGCTATGGTTCTTAGCGTACCATTCTATATTGGGCATGAAAGACCAGAAATTTTACTCACAAGCCTCTATATCAAGCTTGAGGTTCTTTTACTGTCGTAAATCTACGACACGGACCACCAGCTTTGCTTCCCTTCCGAAGGAAGCCGGGCTAAGGATTTTTACACCCTAAAACATCCATCGCCCTCCGCCGGGTTTAAAACCGCGACCTCGGGAACTAGAGGCTAGCGTGGTACCCCTATACCACGGAGACAGTTACTATTATACAGGGTTATTCAAAAAGAAGGAACAGATTTTAAATATTCATTTTTAATGAACGACAATAGGTAGCGACACATCATTGAATAGAGAAAATTTCAAAGTTTTAAAACCCACTATTAATTCCATTCAGTGCCTACAGCGGCGCTGTGTTTGTTTACGAGAAAATGGCGACGCCACAGGAAAAGTCGTTTTGTGTGCTGCATTATGCAGCATTATGTTTCATTGCAGCGTGTATTTCGTTGTAAGTCCAACAACGAGTCGCCTCGTCAAAAAATTTACAATTGATACAATAAATACGTAGAAGCACGAAAACGGAAAAGCACTGGTCGTCCTCGCATAACGAATGGTGTTCATTTTGAACACATAAAATAAAATTTTGAACTTTTCTCTATTCAATGATGTATCGCATGTGTCGCCATCTATTGTCGTTCATTAGAAATAAATATTTAAAGTCTGTTCCTTCTTTATGAATAACCCCGTAAGATGAGTAAAGCTATTACTATATATATAATAATCTGGAATTGTGCACGTAAATGAGGACGCCACTGCTTGCACGAAAACATAAACAGATACACATCTCTGTCTTGCTATACACACTCCACCTGTGAAGGCCAATGAAATGCATCTCAAAGCTGTGATGACACCATAAGTAGAAGCGAGTGTACCAGCCTTGCTCTCGTGTGCGCCGTATTCACTCAGCTTAAAATAAAAAAACTACGAGAATGAACCAGACTGAAGTTAGAAAAATGGTAACGCTAAAATGCTTCTTACTTCCTCCACTAGTACTGCATCTCACCCAAAATTTGATATCAACATTTTACCAGAAATAACACATGTTTGGCTATT
Source organism: Deroplatys truncata (assembly GCA_030765065.1). NCBI lineage: Eukaryota > Metazoa > Arthropoda > Insecta > Mantodea > Mantidae > Deroplatys > Deroplatys truncata. The sequence continues at coordinate 179,645,361 of CM060984.1, forward strand.
TCATATAGGTAAATAAAAAAGTGGGTATGGTGGTAGCATGTATACCTTTTTGTATGTGTGCGTGCATGTGCGTGTGTGTGTGTGTGTATTTTATAGCAGTTAGTAGATATTTTAGGAAACTATCCTAAAATATCCAGACTCCCCATATAAAATACTCTTAAGCTTCTATCAATTTCAAATATCTGACATTCACGAGTATTTACTCAGCACTTCTTAACACACTTTATCTAATATCTTCACTTGTTCTCTCGTCATATAAAATATTGCCACATTTAATTTCTTCAGTCACCTATTGCTATTTTTGTTACTAATCTACATACATTCAGGTATTTTTACTTTCTCTACCACGTAGATAGTAGGTAGATAAGGTGCACCCAAAAATTCTATACCGAGATTTCACCGGAATATATGGTTTGAGGCCCCCTAAATAAAAAAACGAATTTTTAGAAAAAGGTCCATGTGTGTCAGTATGTCTGTGAGCAGTATAACTCACAAACGAAAAGTCGGATAAGTACCAAACTTGGTAAGTTCAGTATCTTCCAAGGATGCGACACAAAGATTTTCAAGAAAATCCTCCAACCCACTACCCTTTACAAAAAAATTTTTTCGAAAATTTTGATTTTCAGAAAATGGCTCTAACGATTTTAGGCTATTTTCTGGGAATAGCCTTTGAAGTCTTCTTTCGGAAGGAGTTTTGTATAATTTTGTGTAACAAAAATGTACAGAGCTCTTTAAAGCACACAATTTCTTTCAAATAAGTTTTTTGTGGCATAACCATTTCCGAGATATCCGTTACTAATAGTTCTTGGTCATTCTTTAAAGTCCTTTCAACATTTAGCTGTTTCTCGCGATTACATGGAAAGACTATGGAATTTTAATGCCAGCATATAGCGTCCAGTTCTTAAACATTTGACTCTCGCTGTTCCCTTTGTATCTATAACGAAATGTGTAATGTAGCTATTTTGCAAAGGTTTATTTGGATAAAAATAAGCTTTAGTAAGAATAGTTTGTGTGCCCACTAATAAACAGTAGAGGATAGAGAATGTTATGTGAATGTCATGTGGTTTACAGAATCTCGCTTCACTTATTTTTAAAAATTTTGCTCGTTTCTGTAAATCTAACTTTCAAATCTTTCATGCTACTCTTTTAGCCTGGTTTTAATTGATAATAAAGCATAGACTATAACTGATATTTCCTGTCCTACGTAGCCTAATGGACTATTTTATAGTTTTATTGAAAGCCCCTTCTGTGATATACTTATTTCCTTTACTTTTATTCCCTCAAGCATACTAAAGGAAAGACATACCAAATCAGAAATAAATCCCTGTATTGAACATTGATTGGATCTGGAAGAAGCCTTGAAGTCGGCAATAGGTGAAGAAATACGGCTCAGATAAGCGGTTTCAATCAACAGTATATCAGAGAGACAACAAAAGTAAATGTAGAAATAGAAAGTGTAAGAGTCGTGCACTCAACATTTTATGCAATTCAAAGTGTCACCGAATTTTTGTTGTAAGGGTTACAATATACTGTTTTTTGGTTTGTTTTTTTTTTCACAAAGGAAATTTTTTCGAAGTTTGTGTTGTGAAAACAAGTATTAATAAAATATTCTGTTTAACACGAAAGGAAATACGAAGTATATAGTTTGAGACGATGATGTGCTTATTTTCTACATTTTTATCTACATTACCCAATTACAACTGACCATTCACGTCATTGTCTGGGCAAAGTGTGATAGTGTTTATTTAATATGAAGTATACAAGAAAGTTCTGGTTGTTGTTATTTTTCTTTATTTATAGTCGCTTTGACTACTAGATCATATCGCGACTTATATCCATATATACGAGTACAACAATAATACATTGTATACTTTACATTGATTAAATAATACAATAATTGTAATACATTATTAAGTCTTGAACACAGCTAGAGCAGTATAACCTATTATACATTTTTATTTGATGTGTTATATTTAATTCTTGTTGTACAGTTTGATGTCTTTCAAGAAAAAAATAATATTTTTGAAATGAAGGTATGTTTAAAGCTAAAAATATATCTTCAAGGATGCTATGTCTTCTTCTCCCCACGGTATAACTTCTGCATTTAGTGATGAGGTGATACGGCAATTGCAGGTCTCGCAGTGAGGAGCATTTTCTTTGGCAAGTAAGAAGGAATGGGTTAGACGTGAATGGCCTATTTGTAAACGTGATATAAACAGTTAATCTTTTCTTAAGCTTTGGTGTGTTACTTAAATTGCCGATCATTGACGTAATTGGTCAGAAAGACGCAATAGTAATGGGAAAGGATTTAAATAACCTGACAATAACGCTATTTTCTAATTTACTTCCTTGTGCATAACACACATGCATAGATCACGTACAAATTAATGTTGTAGTTGTTTTCGTAGTGTTGTATAGCTTTCATAAAGACATCATGAACGTGGTTATACTCCTCAGTCGTTTCAAAGTTGTTTCTGTTTATAATATTAGTTTCAACTCTGATTTAATCTGCAATTTAAATACGGAATAACTTTAAATATGTAATAACTAAAGACAGAAGAGCAACAGTTTTCTTGTAATCCAGCGAAAGAACACATGACATTTTGTGGTCCGGAGTCATCTGAAGCAAGTTAATAATTCCGCTGGATACAGTTCTTGTTTCCTGATGCCAAGAGTTCGCGGGTATCCATGTCAACCACGTCAATGTTTTGGAAATGTATTCCACGATGCACGTGAACCTTGTGTCTAACTACATGGTAATCCAAAGCCACAAGGTCAGGGTTTGTAACAGGCGCGGTGGGAGTTCGATTCCATGTAACTCTTGGGTTTTTCCAGGTTATACTTTCAGCCGTGCGACGTTTCGGTATTCCTTTATTCCTCTTTTACGGTGTGTTTGCTTAAACCGACTATTGGAAACTTTTTATTGAGTCAGTCAGTACTCCTTCTACAAGCTATTTCAAAACATTCTGTAAGAGGCACAAGATTTAAAGGTCATTTACAATGAAAATTATGCGCAAACATGGCTTATATCTAGAATCTTAGCAACATAGTGCAATGGAATCATTCATGTAAACATAAATACAACCATTCGAATACAAGAAACATAGAGGTTAGCAAGCCCAAAGCTTCTTACTGTTTACATTGCCAAACATAAACCAGGTAATCAGAAAAGGAGAAATACATTTCGGTTCTAGAAAAACATTCCGGTTTCTCCTAATACAGTGCCTTCGTTTTATGTCAAAGCCACAACCGCCTTATATGAGCATCGACCCGAGACGGCAGTGACCTCGGTATCATGCCACTGCGCAACAGCGGCGTAGGACGTGTCAAGGGTACGTTTATCAGCTGTGGGCTGTCTCAGTCGTTGCTTTGTCTTCGTGTTGTGAAGTGTTTCGACAATACGTGTGTTATGTGTGATTTCCTTAGGGATGTTATTCTCTTATTGTTATATGCCGGGGTGAGGCCAAAAGGTTTTGCAGCTAGTTATTAAATTTAGTTAACCCGGGATAAACATTGGGCAGCGTAGCTGCAGTGACAACGAGAGGACCAGGAACTTAGCTGCACAAATTTAAAGCAGACGTGGGACATTCATAACAAAATACACATACTTTCACGTTTACTGGGGTTTATTATAAATTTACCTTGGTGCCACTACATCATTTACAAAACATTACAGAACAGACATTGGAGGGAGATGTTCCACACACACGACCCACGCAATCTACATATACAATTACTCACCCTGAAGAGACTCACGCTACTAGACTCCACTATACAAAGAAGCTCGTATCTTTACTTGTCTTCACACCCCCTTTCCTCTCTCCAACCCTGACTAGGAGGTGGGGAGAGAAATGCCGCGTCAGACGAAATTAAAACTCCCAATCTAAATAATTATACCCAACATTGTCATGCTACAAAGCAATAATGTGTCCGACGCGACAATGCACACACATACACGCTACATTGCTAGTCCACGGGAATGCCTGCCAACAAATTCACGATTGAACAGCATATTTTTATGTACGATACATACGTGAAAAGTGAATCATTTGGACAGGTGTGTAGACAATTTCAGCAGCAATTTCCTGGCCATCCAGTTTCGGGAAGAGACACTGTGAGATGTTTGGTCAATAAATTTAGAACAAAGGGATCGCTAAACGCTAAAAGATAAAGTTTATAGGATCAATTCTCACACAACAGACGAACTTAAGGACAATATAGAAGCAGGAATTATGAATATTACATAATAACTTATGTGTGTGAATGGTAATTTCATCCGACGACGTCAAGAATGTTTGCGCAGATGGGCACTACCTTCAACAACACTTATAACAAGGTTAGTACTCATTACATATATGTTATTAACACTCGGGAGTAAGTAACGGGGGAGTTACGGAACGGAAATCCCCGCATTGTAGTAGACTGTGTGCGAAGCAGGCATTCGCGCTTCATAGCCTTGGCACAAAACGAAGGCAATGTGCTTCACCAAGCGGCTTCGTGTATTTCACAGACCAAGAACGACTCGAACAATTATGTGTAGTATGGGTGTGAATTTACAAAGAAATGAAGTGTTGCACATTTTCAAGCATAAGCCCATTTGCCATATGTACTGCTGAACTCATCTCAGGCCGCAAGTAGCTCAACTTTTGTACACCTTCTTGTAATTGTTACTGCTTATGTTTACATTCTTGTGTGAATCACGCCATGTTGCGTCAATTTTACGTCATTTTATTTCCGTATATTAACCCTTAACTCTCTGTTTCACGTGTTCAGCGAGTGGAAACATAATAAATGACCAAAGAACTCCCTCACTTCAGATATGCTCTCATTTGCCATAACTAAGGATTTTAACTCCATTACTTTTTATATAGTGGTATACGAATAAACTACTAGTACTTTCCGAACGTTCATACTCATAAATACGAGAATTTTTTGCGTTATATATTCAAATCCATGAGAGCATACCGCTTTCGTAAATGTAAGCATCTTCATAGATATATTCGCCATTCAACTGTTATTATTAGACCTCAGGTTTTAGACTAAATGCCTATCTTTTATGTGTACACATAAACTAAAACTGGTTAAATGTCTTCACCTTTCATATACAACATAAATATATGGAAGGGTTTTGTGGTGCCTAAAATGCCTATTTTGACCATTGGCACCTACTTTAAGCCCTTGAGTCTAAAAATGCCTATTTTACTATTTGTGTTCTTTAATTAATTTTTACTTTCTCTACTACGTATAGTAAGTAGGGGAAGTATTGTATTCCACCCAAAATTTCGATACTGAGATTTCACCGGAAATACATGTTTTGAGACCCCCTGAATCCAAAAAAAGCATTTTTGGAAACATGTCCGTGTGTGTGTCTGTGTGTCTGTCTGTCTGTGAGTCTGTGTGTGTGTCTGTGATCAGCATAACTCAGAAACGAACAGTCGGATAAACACCAAACTTGATATTTGGGTTCAGTATCTTCCAAGGATGCGATACGAAGGTTTTCAAGAAAATCCCCCCACCCCAGAGTACCCTTTACATGGAAAATTTTTCGAAAATTTTAATTTTCTCAAAAATGCCTCTAACGATTTTGATTAAAATATCATATGTTTAAGATATTTTTATGACAAATAAAATGTATATCTTGAATTTCCTGGGAATGTCTCCAAAAGTATTCTTTATTGTGAACGACTTTTGTATAACTGGTAAACCATAAGAGATAGACAAACTTTTACTACACAAAAAATGTAGATCGCGTTAAAATACACAATTTATGTCATATACATTTTTTTAGTTGAGTGAACCATTTTCGAGATATTGCTTGTTATTTCCTTAAATTTTCCAATACTTATACTTTTTCTCAAATTCTTTATTCAATTTTTTATGTCCTGGATATGCAAACAATAGAATGCGCCACATAGCAACCAGCGCTTAAAAGATTTGACTATCGCTTATAACCTTCCATGTTCCCCTTGCATCTACAAGAAAATTAGCAATAAGATTGACATCTCGATATCTCGATTAACATGAAGCATATGGAGAATAAACGTTTGTAAAAATAGTTCGTACAAGGGTAGAGAAAGTCATGTGAGTGTAGCACATCAGATTTTTTCATGCATGGTATCATAGGATTAGTTTTATTCAAAGTTTCTAATAGTTTGGTTATAGGAATGAGACTTTCTGGGAAATATACTGGTTCATTGTAATGCTTCAGTAGGTATATTCATTTGTTTTGTAGAAAGAGAAACAGAATTGGTGACCCCTCTAAGCCTCTTTGTCATCCTTTGGTACTGGTCGGTGACTGCAGTATGGCAGAAATCCCTTTCAAATTGTGTATTTCCATTGTTTTATTCCTCACATACCTTTTTCCTTCATTAACTGTTGATATGCACACATTTGAAAGATTTCTCCCATGTTTTCTCTGTTGCTTCTCAAAAGTATTTCAAACAGTTCTTTACATTGATATTCTTAACTATACAATGTGTTTTGTATCCCTTTAGGAGGTGTCTCCACGTCAGATCTAGAACATTTAGGTCACAATGATATATCTGTAGTGTGAGGTGTATTTCCACTGTTATCTATTTAATTAGTGTTTAGAGGTCTTTTTTCGTCTTTATAGCTCGTATTATGTATGAGCAACCATATATTCATAACTAAATACACAGTAAAATATTTCTAGCCATAATAATTTTTTAAATTTATTGGTTTTATTGCGTAATTTGTAATGCTCATAATTAATAGCATTTTTAAACTTTAGAAAGTGAAAATACATTTTTGATACATAAACTCTAATGTTAATTCATGGACACCGTATTTTAGTGCCTAAAACTGTGCCTTTAGTACCTGTTTTTATAATTTGAGAGCCTATTTTAGGTACCTAAATTGGTTTTAAAGGGCCTAAAAATCCGAGATCTGGTTATCGCATACCTCCTGGAGTACCTTCACATTTAGTCCACATCGCATCGTTTATTCTGTGTGTTGCTCTTTACTTAGCCTTGTATGTTCTGTACTAGGTTAGAAAAGCAATAAGGTCTTTGAATACAGTCCTATGGAGTAGGAATCTGACAAAAACTACAAAACAAAGAATTTTAAAAAGCTATAGTAGAGAATATCGTTTCATATTGAAAGGGGATATACCTACCACACACATATACATATGTCAATATTAAACAAGAATTGTACATAATAATATAAGTCACCGAGAAAGATGTTAAAATATTTAGTAACCAAGAAATGTAAAAAGCGGATTTGTAACTTAGCTAAGTAAGGGCCGAAACCGTCACTAGAACGCGTATTGTAAAACTTTGGAGCAGAACATTTTCTTGCATAATATGGAAACGCGGTCTGAGGACCAATTAGGAATGTCGTTACATTTTGAGGCGAGGAGGTGAGCGTCATTAGGCTTAGGTATAGAAAGGGGAAGAAAACCCCAGATTTTCACTCTCTTATAGAATCTCGTCGAAACACAATGAATCTCTCTGGACGAAAGATGTATGTGTTATCATTGGGGTGGGTAGTGTGAGCAGTTAGTTTAGGCTCCTAAGTTATTATAATGGTGGGACTTGTTATAATGGGAAAAGCTAGCCGCCCGTAAATATTTATTGGATAATAAACCACATTTTTAAGGGAAATGTAGTGTATTGTAATTTGCTTTACCTACGAAAACCCTGAGACCCGTGAAGTTAGTTAGATAGGTAATTGATTAGGAATGGAGAAATCAGCAGCCGACGAGCAGCAATAGCCGGAGACAAGAATACTGCAGCAGAGGGCATCAACCAGAGGAACAACGTTTTCATGCTACAAATGATGCACAACGCTTTCTTGCTACAATATGTTGTAGAAAGTTGGACCATAAATGAAAAAATGCGGAAACGAATAATAGCAACGTAATGAATGGACTGCAAAGAAGCATTAAAACATGTAGAGCATATAAGAAATACAGATATAAAAAAATGAAATGGACACAAAGGTAAACCGTTCTTGAAAAAATGTTCCGCAATGGTAAGGACATGTTCAAAGAATGTCGGAGGAAAGGTGGCCCAAACATATCAATTGGGCTGCGCCTGATTGAAATAAACGTGGAAGAGCACGAAAGACGTGACATGAAGGAATAAGGACAGCCATGTGGAAGAAAGACCTGGAATAAGTAGGATGGGAGACTGTGGAAAACAGCAGTACATGGCAACTGCCGCAAAGTGGATAACCTGTAAGTAACTGCAAAGCAAATGTTCTGTACTTCTCATGTGCTCTTAAACACGGTTTCACCGTTTGAGCTTAAGCTTCGAATAACGCGCAGTGCAAGCTATAAGCTGATATTAGATGTGGCTTGGCTTAAAACTGAACCGACTTTAAGCCAAGAAGTCGTCATATTATCTGACGAAGACGATAATGATGAGGAAATGCAAATTAGCTTAACCCATATGCAGAACAGAATATCACCTGGAATGTTTAGAACGTGCCCAAACTATTTTTATGTATGGAATGACAGAATTCTACAAGAGATTTCGACTAATTAGTAACAGTCGGCAGTGATAGTACTAGAAATTATTGATGATACAATTAAACATAAAACTGACTGCTAAGCTGACCTAATTTAGAAGCATCTTGGAGAATATTCCGGCGTCTCAAAATCTACAACAGGCAGAGCTGTCCAAATTGTTTCACACCACACTTTCCATTCCACTCTTTGCATCTTAATTTTTCCCCACTTTTGGTTTTGCTTACTGCATAGTAATTTGTCCGATTGCTTGCACTGTATTACATGCCTATGGTGCTTCACAATTTCAAGGAGAATACTAACTTCTTAATAAGTAAAGTTCGCTGTATGCTTTACTCTGATTTTTCGGTCATTTTAACTACTATATGTTGCTGGATAATCTAAAAAAACTTATATAAATTAACAATGGGAATTCATTAGATAGGCATGCGCAAGAGTTATAGTCCACGAGCTGTAAGTTGCCACTTGCTTGTTAGAAAAAGAAATACTCTACGTGAACAAAAGTATCCGGAAACCTGGCTGAAAATGACGTACAAGTTCGTGGCGCCCTCCATCGGTAATGCTGGAAGTCAATGTGGTGTTGACCCACACTTAGCCTTGATCACAGCGTTCACTCTCGCAGGCATACTTTCAATCAGGTGCTGGAAGGTTTCTTGGGAATGGCAGCCCATTCTTCACGGACTGTGGAACTGAGGAGAGGAATCGATGTAGGTCGGTGAGGCCTGCCACGAAGTCGGCGTTCCAAAACATCCCAAAGGTGTTCTATAGGATTCAAGTCAGGACTCTGTGCAGGCCAGTCCATTACAGGGATGTTATTGTCGTGTAACCACTCCACCACAGCCCGTGCAGTATTAACAGGTGCTCGATCGTGTTGAAAGATGCAATCGCTATCCCCGAATTGCTCTTCAACAGTGGGAAGCAAGAAGGTGCTTAAAATATCAATGTAGGTCTGCACTGTGATCGTGCCACGCAAAACAACAAGGGGTGCAAGCCCCCTCCAGGAAAAACACGACCACGCCATAACACCACCACCTCCAAATTTCATTGTTGGCACTACACACGCTGGCAGATGACGTTCACCGGGCATTCGCCATTCCCGCACCCTGCCATCGGATCGCCAAATTGTGTACCGTGATTCGTCACTCCACACAACGTTTTCCCACTGTTCAATCGTGTAACGTAGACGCTCCTTACACCAAGCGAGGCGTCGTTTGGCATTTTCCTGCGTGATGTGTGGCTTTGAGCAGCCGCTCGAGCATGGAATCCAAGGTTTCTCACCTCATGCCTAACTATCATAGTACTTGGAGTGGATCCTGATGCAGTTTGGAATTCCTGTGTGATGGTCTGAATAGATGTCTGCCTATTACTCTTTACGACCCTCTTCAAATATCGGCGGTCTCGGTCAGTCAACAGACGAGGTCGGCCTGTACGCTTTTGTGCTGTACATGTCCCTTCAAGTTTCCACTTCACTATCATATCAGAAACAGTGGACCTAGGGATGATTAGGAGTGTGGAAATCTCGCGTACATACTTCTGACACAAGTGACACCCAATCATCTGACCACGTTCGAAGTCGGTGAGTTCCTGGAGCGTCCCATTCTGCTGTTTCACGATGTCTAATGACTACTGAGGTCGCAATTAATGAGTACCGGGCAGTAGGTGGCAGCACAATGCACCTAAGATGCAAAACGTATGTTTGTGGAGGTGTCCGGATACTTTTGATCACATAGTGTAAGTACTCGCCATCTCTTTCTTTTTAAGCCGTCCCTCTTTTATGGCGAACCAGGTAGGCCAGAAACACCATAGACGGAGTATCCTTCTTCGTCTGTTTGTTCTTCATCCTCTCAATTTGGTTCTTATTCCACTTCATTGTCAGAAATTTCAAAATATTACATTATTTTCACTATCTGAATCATCTTCTAAATTAATTATGAACCTACCACTAATTTCATCTATTAATCCATCTCTCTTCCAATAAAACTGTTCTATCTTTTAAACGGGTTCACAAACTCGCCAGTTTTCCTCTGTCACTTTACCTACTCCACTAAGAAACAACATTATTACGCCACAATGCTTAAATGATATGTTGTATTTTACTACATCGTTTGTTTTTTTTTGTTTTTTCTTTTTGCGCCCACATAAGTTCTATAGCATTTAAATAGCAGTGATATAGAGGTAGTCGCATTACACTGTGACCGTACATTTTAGCCTATGCGATCTATTTCATAAATTTTGAGACTGTCTTTTTTTAGCTTTAATAGTTCATATAATGCAGCTTTGGTGGATTGCGGATCAAATTCAATATTATTGTCACGGAACCATGATTACATTATCGATTTAAGTGATGATATCGGAGACTTGCTGATTTGCGTGGAATGATAAGATGCATTATCAATAAATATAGCACTATTGGGGGAATATTGTAGCGTATTAGTAAGTATTGTCATACCAGACGCATTATTGTGTAGCATTGTTGACAGTATTCTGGGTAACTATCACTTTTGTGTGTGAGCGTGTAGAAGTAGGTTGCGTGTGGCCAGTCCTCGACAGCGTGACATCTCCCCTCATTTCTTTGTCTCCCTGAGTGTCATGTAGATTTGCCAATTGTTTTATCAATAAATTACAGGTAATGTGAATGGTGTGATATTTGTGTATAATTTGTCAAAAAACCTCACGCCTTTAGCTGAATGTAGACACCAAAGTTTCGGTCCTCTTGTAGTTACTGAGCTAGCTTCCCCCATGTGCGTGTTGGGGTGATCAAAATTTAATAATCTGCTGGGAATAATTTGGCCGTCACCCCAGCAAGTAACAATATTAGGTAACAACTGATTAATAAACCTATTTTTAAATGTTTCACTATCCACTTCTTCATCATAGTCTTTGCTTGATTTTGATTTAAAACTGAGCAGAGCGTTGGGAATGAAACCAGTCAAACGCCAACGTGGAAATTCAAAGTCGTCCTCTTAGCTCTACACACTTTGTTTTTCGTGTGATTTATATTGATTAATGTTTCATCTAGGTAAATCGTTTTTCTTAGAAACGTGAATCTCTTTGCAACAACGCCTGACCGCTCCATCAGAAATTTCTCCCCGCGTGTGTTCCTTAAAAATCTTAATTTAATTTTGTGCAATACGATTCGCAAACTCCATAATCTCCCGTTTAACATTCTTTTTTGTTTTAAAAATTATTTATGTCTTCTAAGCTAGATAGAAAATCAGTCCAATAGAGTGAATAAGTAACCTGTTTTATTGCAGCGGCATAGAAAGAGTCCAGCAAAACAGTTTAGCAAACATCCTATGTTGATTAATATAATTTTCAGCTGTCCACTGTAAAGAACTACAGATACTATTATGTTATAAAAATGAAGACTAAATATGAATCCATTTGCAAAGTATAATGAATAAATAAGGTGAAGATGAGTGTAGAAATGCCCTGTCAATAAGATAGACAAAAAGAAATGCTGTGGTGTCCAGCTTACACTAGCACCTAGAGGTGATAAATTGCTGAACCTCCATTATTGTCATCATAGGATAATTAATTGCCACTTTACCTGGATGATCGTATCTTCTCCTGTATTTCAGCTATCTACAACGTCGTGGAAGATTCTCTTGTAGATGCTGTTGTCGTCGTTGTCTTTGGTTGCTTTGGCTGTCATCGAGTTAACGGATGAGATGGGTCGAAGATCTCACAGGTGAGATACGTGAGAAAATAATTATTCAAATGGAAGACGCGAGATGTCAGTTGTAACAACAGTATTTATTGGAATTAATTGTTCTTCCACACAAGCCGTGTGTCGGACAAGGTTGGAAAGGTAGAATCAGACTACTAAAAACTTCAATGCTATCGCCGACAATTGAACCGCGGATCTCCCGGTTTCCGTCCGTTTGCTCTAACCATTGAGCTACCATGGTAACATGCCGGTATAACATTAAATTCCCAACTGATATGCATTTTTCCCGGTAAACTACAAGAAGATCTCAAATTGTATTGAGATGACATTCCCTAATGGCGACTTACAATGATGTAAGTACTTTAAGTCCCGAGCTTCATAGTTTCGACCACTATTAGGTCAATTAATGAAAATGAATTGCTGTTCCACACCAGCCGTGTGTCGGACAAGGTTGAAGCAATGGTTAGAGCAACCGGACGGAAACCGGAAGATCCGTGATTCAAATCCCGATGATGGCATTGAATTTTTCAGTCGTGTGATTCTACCTTTTCAGTTATTTATTTCCCTTAGTTAATCTTTGTAACACTGACACTGAAATATTGGTAATGAATACAATTACGTTACATTCGACGTAAAATTATCTTTTAAGTGGACTTCCACTACTCGTAATTAATTTCCACGAAGTTGATACTGAATTATTTTTCCTATGCTATTTTTTGGATTCAGGGGGCCTCCAAATATATATTTCTGGTGAAATCTGGGTATCGAATTTTTTGGTGGAATGCAATTCTTTCCCTACTTACTATACGTAGTAGATAAAGTAAAATACGAATAACGAATTTCCATTTGAGAAAAAGTATAAGTATTGGAAAATGCAAGCAAATGACATGGAATATTTCAGAAATGGGTCATTCGACAAAAAAATCTGATGTGTTACACTCAAATGACTTTCTCTACTCTTGTACAAACTATTTTTACAAACACTTATTCTCCATAACGAGATGTTAATCTGATTGCTAATTTTCTTATAGATGCAAGGGGAATTGGTAGGCTTTAAGCTATAGTCAAATATTTTAAGAGCTGGTTACTACTTGGAGTATTCCAATCCCTTTGCATTACCAGGACAAAAAAAATGAATAACGAATTTGATAAAAAGTATAAGTATTGGAAATTTTTAGGAAATAACAAGCAATATCTCGAAAATGGTTCTCAACAAAAAAATGTATATGACATAAATTGTGCACTTTAACGCGATCTACATTTTTGTGTAGTAAACTTTTGTCTATCTCTTATGGTTTACCAGTTATGCAAAAGTCGTTCACAATGAAGAATACTTTTAGAGACATTCCCAGAAAATTCGAGTTATACATTTCATTTGTCATGAAAATATCTTAAACATATGATATTTTAATCAAAATTGTTAGAGCCATTTTTGAGAAAATTAAAATTTTCGAAAAATGTTCCATGTAAAGGGTAATCTGGTGTGGGGGATTTTCTTGAAAACCTTCGTGTCGCATCTCTGGAAGATACTGAACCTAAATACCAAGTTTGGTGTTTATCCGACTGTTCGTTTCTGAGTTATGCTGTTCACAGACAGACGCATAGACACACACTCGGACATGTTTCCAAAAATGCCTTTTTTGGTTTCAAGGGGTCTCAAAACGTATATTTCCGGTGAAATCTCGGTATCGAATTTTTGGGTGGAATACAATACTTCCCTACTTACTATACGTAGTAGAGAAAGTGAAAATGCTTTATTTGGATTCAGGGCACCTCAAAACATGTATTTCCGGTGAAATCTCGGTATCGAACTTCCCCTACTTACTATACGTAGTAGAAAAGTCAAATCTGTCCGTTGTGTCAAAGCTCATACATATGCCTTGTTCACGAGTATGTGGAAAGCGAAGCGTTGATCATAGCCGATGCTATCAGAATTGCTTCAACCGTTTCTGTCTGCAGGCCAAGCAGTCAGACGGACATGACCCTCTTGAAGTGCTCAATCTCACCCCCCCTCCCCATCCATATGGAGGGCACATCAGGAGAACGTCGGTTCGATCTCGTACAGTAAGTATTCAAGGTGCTGAATTACAATGCAAGTCGAGCATTGCTCTGTCCTACCTGTCGTAGCCCAAGATAACAGATCGACAACTTGTAGTGCAAAAGTCACGCCGAGCAACCGATCACTATCGCCAACGTTATGATTTATACATCTTACCGCCCTACTTCCTAACCTCTAGCATTTCTGTGATCATATGCATGCAAATGGAGCTGGATGTTCTAATCTTCCACTCCATTATATATTCCACCGACGTAGAAAAAATTCCAGACGTGATGCTATGGAAACTATCACACAGTGGCGGCTAGTGCGTTCTTTGGATGTAGAGAAGATTGCAGTGGAATATTGTATCCTTGGCACTTCAGGACAGAGATAATAAAACACCAAAATATTTTAGTTTTGGATATAATATCAGTCCATGTTAAACATTTTTATTGTAGTGGTAAAATAAATTGGTATCTAGTTACCTATACTAAGTAGAGGAAGTATTGTATCCCTCCCAAAAATTCGATATCGAGACTTCAACTAAAATACAAATTTGGAGGTCCCCTGGATTTAAAAGAGCTTCAGAAAACTTGTGCGCGCGCCAGTGTGTGTGTGTGTGTGAGAGAGAGAGAGAGAGAGAGAGAGAGAGAGAACACCTTAACTCAAAATGAATGTCAGATAAATATTAAAATTTATATTAAGTTCAGTACTTCCAAAAATGCGACAGGAAATTTTCCAAGAAAATCTGCCTATAAAAACTGCATTTTAAATGGAAAGCTCTAACAATTTTGAATAGAATACAAAGTACAATTTAAAATGCTTACATGACAAACAAAATGTAGCTATATCTTGAAATTTCCGGGAATAGTTTGTGAAATTCTCTTCATTCTGAATGGATTTTGTGCCATTTTGTGTAACTAGTGGAGCTTAAGAATTAGATAAAACCTCACTGCACAAACTAAATAAATAAATGCAAATATCACTCAAACAATATAAAACGAATATTTTGTTGCATTAAGAAAATGCGTTGTTATTGGTTTGAATTTTCAAATAATTTACACCTTGTTAAAGTTCTAAATAGACATTCAATTATTGTTTTTCTGGTTGTGTCGCGAGAGGAATTTGAAAGCCAGTACATAGCGACCAGCCTCCTGCATTCCCTTTGTACCCACAATGAAATATGTAACCGTTATCTCCATTAACATGAAGTATAGGGAAGAACAAATTTTATAAGAAATCTTATGGAAGAGTGGGTAGAGAAATTCGTATGAATATGACACCAGATTTTATTGTAATTTTTAGGTAATACACCGATAAAACTGACTGACAAATAGAGAAGCAAAAGTGTGACAGATGTTAAAATAATATCTTGAGCATTTGGGAATGTTTTATTTTAAATTTTTGGATTAATATTCATAATAGTTTTAGGTAATTTGGTCTTATATTTTCTCTGGAAAAAGATAAAGTTACGATCAACAGAAGGGTACCCGAAACTGGGCGGTGAGGTCAGGGACCCGGAGAGCGATCAGATCCAGATGACGACGGGTGTAAGCACAGACGGAGTCCCTAAGTTTCCAGTTGTAATGCATTGGAGATTTCACTAAAAATACACGTGTTGAGGTTCCCTTAATAAAACCTGTCTGTCCATGTTTGTATGTGTGTGTGCACGCGGACGTGTGTCTGTGAAAAGCATAACTCTAAAACAAAAGTTGGTAAAATACCATACTTAGTATGTGCATCTTCCGAGGATGCGACACTAAGATTTTCAAGAAAATCTCTCTACTTCAATTGGATTGAATTGCGAAGTATAGGGGATTCGGCACCGACTCACTGAATCCGGATATTGTACAGGCACCCCAAGAAGGGGCGTCTCCAGGAGGAAGGGATGAGGTGAAGGCAGACACCGGGCCGTCGGAACAAGTTGTGGCGGCACGGCAATGTCAGGATTTCTACAGCTTCCAGATATCGACACCCCCGGGAACCGGACAAGCAGACAGGGGATCCCGGTCTAGGGAACGGTCGTAATTCTCCAGCAACCAGCCGAAGGCTGGGAGGAATCCCTGTCACGCTGCACCGAAACACCATCGCCGACAGCTTCAACTCTGAAACAGACCAAATGGAATGAAGAATGAATAAAATGATTAATGAAACAAAATGGAGGGACAGGAAATTCGAGGGATGAAAGAGGCCACTTCAGCATTCGCTTGACGTCCAGGGAAAACCCCCAGAAAAAGCCATGGGTCAGAGTGGATAGTCGCCGGGGATCGAACCTGGGACCTCCCGAATGCAGGCTATAGACGCTACTACCTGTTCTCATCCCGCTCTGTTCTCACCCCAAACTATTCTTTAAACGGAAAATTTGTCTTTATTTTCTCAAAAATGCCTTAAACGATTTTGAATAAAATACCGTGTGTTTAAAATATTTGCATGACAAATGAAATGTATATCTTAAATTTTTTGGAAAGAGCCTGTGAACTCCTGCATTCTGAATGACTTTTCTATAACAGATGAACAAAATCGTACTGCACCAAAAATGTGGATCTCGTTAAAACACACAATTTATATCAAGTAATTTTTTGTGGCATTGACCATTTCCGAGGTATTCTTTAAAACAATTGCAAAGCTAACTGCAAACTGAGGTCACGTAACCATACTCCGACAGAGAAGTAATTCCGTCACTAGCGCGCACTTCTTAGATTTAAGTTAAATATTACTTAAAAATACTTTATAATTAAATGCTTCCGACACATTACGTACGAGGGCAGTCCCAGAAGTACCCGACGTGATATATAGATAGTGGTTGTTGTTGCAAACAAATGACTGTAGTAGAAAGTAACAACCTTATAAAGCTTAAGTCTGAAGTTTGATGATGATACGTCGTTTAGTGATTGTTTGGCAGCCATCAAATGAACGCTCTCAGAAAATTTGTAAACATGGATAAAACTGGTCATCGTTATGTGATACAATACTTTCATTTGAAAGATCTTAGTCCAACTGATATTAGAGTTGAGCTAGATTCTACTCTGGTGGAACGGAACCTTCGTTTACAACAGTAAAATATTGGGTGGCAGAGTTTAAACGAGGCCGTACGAGCTGTCAAGACGAACATCGCAGTGGTCGACCAAATGAGGTGACCACGCCAGAAATTGTGAGGAAAATTCACAAAATGGTATTGGATGACGTCGAGTGAAAATGCGCAAGCTAGCAGACATCGTAGGCATTTCAAACGTGCTGTAATTCGCATACTGACTGAAAATTAAGAAATGAGAAAGCTGTGCGCAATATGGTTGCCGCGTTTACTCACAATGGAACAAAAACAGCGTCGTGAGAGTTTTTCAGTCGAGTGTTTGGCGGTGTTTTGCTGCAATAAAGCCGAGCGTCGATTCATAACTATGGATGAAACATGGGTCCATCACTTCACACCTGAGTCGAAGGAACACTCAAAGCAGTGGATTGAAAGAGTAGAATCGGCTCCAAAGAAAGTGAGACAGTTCCATCTGCACGCAAGGTCATGGCATCAGTTTTTTTGGAATGTGTGTGGAATAATTTTCATTGATTATCCTCAAAAAGGAAAAAGCAATCGATGGCGAGTATTATGCAAACTTATTGCAGCATTTGAATGATGAAATCAAGCAAAAACGGCCGCATTTAGTGGAACAGAAACTTTTGTTTCACCAAGACAATGCGCCAGTTCACACATCCATCCATTATCGCCATGGTCAAAATCAAGTTCGAATTGCTTCTTGATGCACCCTATTCGCCAGATTTAGCCCGCTCTAATTATTTTCTATTTCCAAAATTGAAGAAATAGCTTGGTGCTAAAAGATTTGTCAACAGTGAATAGATGGAGTTTGCAGTTGATGGTTATTTTGCAAAACTCGATGGTTCTCAGTATAAACAGGGTATCGAAGTTATTGCACATCGCTGGGAAAAGTGTATAGAGCTGAAAGGAGACTATGTAGAGAAATAAAGATATTTTTTCCCAACATTTTTGTGTTTTCTTTGTTAGGTCGGGTACTTCTGGGACAGCCCTCGTATATGAGTGCATGTTGTTACAATTCAATAGTGGCAATGTCGTTTGTTGGTCGCAGGTCTCTACGTATTAGGAAATGGCAACCTTATTGCGCGAGTTCAGCTTTGGCTAGGTGAAGCGGGCGCGGAGTAACACAGTTTGATGTTTACATGCAGAGGAGGTTTAGAAAAAAAGACGGGCCATAGTGAAGTGTATCGGTAATTTCAACAGTTGTCAATGAGACAGCGCTAGTGAACTGTAACATATATCAGTACGTGATTATTGCATCAGTAATGTCATCGGTTGTGCATTGTGTTAGTGAGTGAGACATATGTTTTTAAATCTTATTACAACAGTGAAGTGAAGAAAGAGGAAGCGAAATTCAGGTACACTATATACTTGAAGAAATAGTAGTGGTGTTGTTATAAGTGATTCGGTTCATAACCGCAATAAAGATACATAAAGATACACCGCCAAGTACATAGTGATATTACAAAACAAAAAGAGCAGAGTGTTTCGATCCTTACTAAAATAATTGCCTTCTTATAATCGAATAGGCATTAATAATTTAACTGGAATACGGAGGAATATATAAATAATTCGCGTAAAAAGAAAAATACTGAATTTCCCTTTAACCAAAGTGAAACTCGTGACACGATTCTGGCTCTTGATATTAATACAAACTTGGGTGAACAACAACTTGCATAACGACAAACAGCGGGATTGTAATTTTAGCTATTGCTCAAAGTTAATCTATTAAATAACGTGTCCTTTGGTGTACGTTAAAGGAACATTTGACGCTTCGTATAACTCTTTTCTCAAATTTTTACACTCCATGGCTATAAGAAACAACATTTCGCATTATCTGTCATGAGTAAGAATCAATTACAAATTATGTTTGAGCTCAAAAAATTTAGAATCTACATAGAAATAGTTATTCATTTCGTGCGAACCGTGTTGTCGAATAGTGAAGTCATTCTCTGCGGATTTTACTTAACTAATGCATAGCAAAAAAATATAGCCCTTAGGAATAGTATGCGAGTACAAAAATCTGATGTGATACATTCACATTACTTTCTCAATCCTCTCTCTTTGTTAGCGAGTATACAAACTATTCTTACTAAAGCTTATTTTTCTATCTACTACATTAAATCCAAATAAACATTTGCAGAAATGGCTAAATTACACATTTCGTTATAAATACAAAGAACAGCGGTAGCCAAATGTTTAAATCTGGACACTATATGCTGGCCTTAAAATTCCATACTTTTTTCATGTAATCGCGAGAAACAACTAGAAATCGGACTTTACAGGAATGCAAGTATTGAACAAATCGGACCTATGATAATGGACGTATGCCACATAACAACTTATTTGAAATAAATTGTGTGTTTTAAACAGTTCTACATTTTTTGTGTGATGTGTTTTCGTCTATCGCTAAACGTTTACAAGTTATGTAACATTATACAAAATTCCTTCCGAATGAAGAGGACTTCCTAGCCTATTCCAGAAAATTAAAGATGTACATTTTATTTATTCGTGTAAATATCTTTCATATGTGCTATTTTAATCAAAATCGTCAGACGCATTTTTTAGAAAATCAAAATGTTCAAAAAACGTTCCATGCAAAGGATAGTGGAAACTGAAGGGATTTCATTGAAAATCTTTGTGTAGCATCCTTAGAAGATACTTAACTCAAATACTAAGTTTGGTACTTATCCTACTTTTCGTTTCTGAGTTATGCTGTTCATAGACAGACACACACACGGACATGTTTCCTAAAATGCTTTAGTTGGCGCCTCAAAATATGTTTCCGGTGAAATCTCGGTGTTGAATTTTGGGTGGAATGCAATACTTCCCCTACGTAGTAGAGAGAGTAAAAACACATTCGTTGGTCGCTGGTTGCACTATGCGTTTGGCTTATTATACTTAGATTGGTGATTTGATGTCGCTACAATCGGAGAATTAGAGCATTGTTAATTTTTCTACTTGGTTCATGAAATATATTCACGAAAAATGTTTCCTTCACGTAAGTGGGTAGCCAAATCAGTAAACCTGAGCGAACTACGAATACGCTGACTCATTTCATTCGCATTTCAATGCAAGCTTTTATTCCTGTCATCTGTCTATGCATGTTTTATTATTAGAAGATGTCGATGTCAAAATAAACAGCACCGAACGTACCGTTCGGGAAAAAAAACTCTTCCGTGATAAATAAACAGTAGATACATGAAGAAGCAAATCACTAAATATGAACAGGGTCAAAATGAACGCTTCGCATCGTCAAAAGCATTTTCTTAGTGTTTAAAAGTGAAGAAAAAAAATAAATGACATCAATTTTATGGACGATTTTAAATATTTCTATGATACCTTTATGTTTTATATATGGAATTGAAGTGGAATGAACTGTAAATGAAGACTGAAGATGCATTGCAGTCCGGACATCGGTGCAAAAACATTCAACACAGACTACATCCCTGACTCTTAGTTCCAGTGCAGCTTACGCGGTAAGTATAAAAACAACCAGTGTTATTTCTATCTTATACGGTTAATGATTTAATGTAATTGTGGATTAGACGCCTTCGGTGTAATGTACGATCATCCAAAACCAGGAGTCACTCTTCAGGTGCCTGGCCAACTTTGATCTGTTGCAATGTTGCCGTTATTCTACAGCCACGTAATTTCCAATGGTAGGTGAATTTTGCAATTTTTTTTGAGCGATTATTCAAAACCGGCGTTTTCTTTAGCATAGCTACTGCCAAAAATGTGTATAATGTGAGATATTAAGTCGCTTTACAAATAACAAAATTGTCTTCGTGCCTTCTTATAGAACAAGTAGGCAGAGAAGGTATTTATTTCACCCAAAAATTCGATACCGAGATTCCACCTGAAATACACGTTTTGAGGACCTCTGTATAAAAAGTATTTTTAGAAAATGCACTCGGAAACAAAAAGTCGAATAAATACCAAACTTGGTATTTAAGTTCAGCACCTTCCCAAGATGCGAACGAAGATTTTCAAGAATCTCCCCTCCCTAAACTATCCTTGACATGGAATATTTTTCTAATTGTTTTATTTTATAATAAACGGCTCTAAATATTTTGATTAAATACCATATATTAAACGTATTTACATGACAAATAAAACGTACATCTCCAATTTTCTGGGAATAACCTATGAAATCCTCTTCATTCGGAAGAGATTTTGTATACTAATCTTAACGTTAAGTGATAGACGAAAACATACTTCACAAAAATTGTAGATCTTCTTTAAAACACGCAATTTATTTCAAATACATTTTTTCTTTTTTGCATCAGCCATTTCCGAAATATTCTTTAGAATAGTTCGATCTGTTCAATACTTTTGTCATTTTTTTCAAGTCCCGTCGATTTTCAGTTGTTCATCGGGATTGCATGAAAAGGGTATGGAATTTAAAGTCCAGCGTATATAGCGTCCAGTTCTTAAACATGTGACTATTTTTATTTTTACTTTCTCTACTACGTATACCGAGATTTCACAGGAAATACGTGTTTTGAGGTGCACAGAATGCATATAAAGCACTTTTGGAAAAATGTCCGTTTGTGTGTCTGTGAACAGTATAACTCAGAAACGAACAGTCAGATAAACACCAAACTTGGTAGTTAGGTTCAGTATCTTCCAGAGATACCACACGAAGGTTTTCTATAAAATCCCCCCACCCCAGATTACCTTTACATGGAACATTTTTCGAAAATTTTAATTTTCTCAAAAATGTCTCTAACGATGTTGATTAAAATATTATATATTTAAGATACCTTCATGACAAATAAAATGTATATCTTGAATTTTCTGGGTATGTTTCCAAAGGTATTCTTCATTGTTAACGACTTGTGCATAATTGGTATACCATAAGAGATAGACAAAATTTTACTACACAAAAAATGTAGATCGCATTGAAATACACAATTTATGTCATATTCTTTTTTCTTTTTTTGAGTGAACCATTTTTGAGATATTGCTTGTTATTCCCTTACGTTTTCCAATGCTTATACTTTTTCTCAAATGGGAATTCGTTATTCATGTTTTTGTTTGTTTTGTTTTTTTTTGCCCTGTTAATGCAAAGAGAATGGAATACTCCACATAGCAACCAGCTGTTAAAATATTTGACTATCGCTGAAAGCCTACTAATTCCCCTTGCATCTACAAGAAAATTAGCAATAAGATTAACATCTCGATATCTCCATTTACATGAAGCATATGGAGAATAAGCATTTGTAAAAATAGTTGTATAAGAGTAAAGAAACTCATGTGTGTGTAACACACTAGATTTTTTCTATTGTAACGAAATGTGTAACATAGCTATTTCTGCAGAGGTTTATCTCGATTAAAATGAAGTAGATAAAAGAATTCATTTTCGTAAGAGTAATTTGTATACCCACTAATAAACAATAGGGATAGAGAAAGTTACGTGAAAATAACACAGATGTTTTAATAAAAAAGACATTTTTTGCGAAAGTACCTGATCAAGCGACAATATACCTTAAACTTTTTTGTTTGTAATACTTCTATGAATTACATATTAGAAGGAGTGTAATATTTTAATCCGGTTGTTTGAGCAATTGTGGCGGCGCCGTGGCCGAGTGGTTAGACCGCTCGCCTCCCACCGAGGCGGCCCGGGTTCAATCCCAGGGACCTGCATGTGGGATTTGTGGTGGACGAAGCGGCGTCTGGGCGGGTTTTCTCCGGGTTCTCCGGTTTCCCCCGCCATTCATTCCACCAACTGCTCCATCATCACCTTTCTTTTCATCCATTTCACCAACATTTCGTTTCATCTACTTCCTTCATCCCATACCAGGCATCGGGCTGATCACCCATCCTGGATGCTCTGTCTGATCCATGAGTGTCTGCTCCTCGACGGGCCTCTGACCCCAGGCACCCGCTTGTAAGTCCTGCGGGTGTAAATCCTGCATAAGAGGAGGGTAAACAGATAATGGATGAATGAATGAATGTTTGAGCAATTGATATCAAATGTGAAATTAGGAACAAATTTCCGATGATTCCGGGATTTTTTTTAAAACTTTCGCTTGCACCTTATAAGTATCCCGACTTATGAATGAAATTTGATATTTTCGGACTTCTCGTTTTTAAGTATGCTTTGAAATATATTTTTGGAATCAAGCGACCACAAAACTTTTGTTTCCGGTAAACTCTCGATATCGAATCTCTGGGTGGAAAGCAATACTTCCTCAGATTAATGTAGGGGAGTAGCAGAAAAAGTCAAAATATGCTCTAAACTCAACTAGTTTTATTTTCTCTGGGCCAGTAATTAATATCGTGAAAAAAGTAACACAGCTAAGTATGCTTTTTCTAATACTTTTACAATATTTGTTTAGTTTATACTGAATATTTATTCTGTTAACAGCAAAATCCATTTAGTTGATATAAATGTTATGTTTATACCAGTTCTAGCACACCTAAATGATTTACTATTTTCTCTTTTATTTTTTGTTACAATTATATATAATTCAATCCAGCTCAAGTTTATTCACTACCGTGCGGGATGGCTCAGGCGGTTTCGTCTGTGGCTCGCATTCGGGAGGTTGTGGGTTCGATTCTCGTTGAGTTTTATTTATGGACGCCCTTTAACTACTACGGTCCTTAGCGTCCCAATCTATATTCGGCGTGAAAGACCGAAAATTTTACTCAGAGGCTTGAGGTTCTTTTACGTGCCATAAATCTACGACACGGGACCACCGGCTTTACTTCCCTTCCGAAGGAAGTTGTGCCCTCCGCCGGGTTTGAACCCGCGACCTTGGGAACTAGAGGCAAGCATGGTAACCACTACACCACGGAGGACGACTTCGATTCCCGTGGGCGACCTTCCTGTCCTATGGGTTTTTTCGGGGTTTTCCCGGGTCGCCAGGCGAATGCTGGGAAGGATTCTCACATCCCCGAATTTTCTGTCCCTCCATTACATCTCCATTTTCATTTTCATCCGTTGGTTCCTTTCAGGATTGGAAGTGTCCCTCCGTTGCTCAGCTTTCGGCTGGCTGCCCTAGAGGTGCGTGGTGGGGTCCCTGGTCTATCTGTCTGTCCGTGCGTCCGTCTCCGGGGGAGTTTATCTGTAAACTTAAGTATCCTGTTATTGTTGTGACGTGACTCCTGGTTTCGGCCGCCCCGTGTCTTCTCTCGCCTCATCCTTCCTCCCGGGGACGCTCCCTTGTGGGGCGTATGTACAATATCCCCTATGGATCAGTGCCGAATCCCCTCCATAGCCAATGCAATCCAAGTTTGTTCAACTAGTGGCAGAGACCATACAAACTTGCGAATACCAACCGATTGACTTGAGAAAAATATGTATATTTTTAATGTTGTACATAACAAAATTACAAATGTGTAAGCATGTGGAATTTTAAATTTCATAACCTAATTACTAAATGTGATCTCTCATCATTTTTTTAATATAAGGGAATTCATTCCAGATATTGTATAATAATTGTATAAGCTCTTTGAATTCGTTAATGTGGTCATAGTATTAATTTTATTTATAGTTCATTTTGTAATTATAAATGTATATATTGATGCACATATGTTAAACACATAAATTGATTTGCATCATTAAATAAACAAATGACTAACTAGATTAATTTCACGTCTCTTGTACATGAGATCAAGCACTACTAAAAAAATTCAAATTTTCAAATAAAAATCTGACGTATTAAAATCACACGTCTATCTCTACTCACTATTATGCGTATTTTTCCTGTTAAAAAGCTTGATTTTCTATTAATTACTTCGTGTTAATCATATCAGATAAATTGCTGGCAGAAATAACAATATTGTTAAAATAACAATAGAGAATATCCCTAAACTGGCTAATGCAACAAAAAAAGGAGAAGAAAAAAGCCTTATTCACATTAATTGTGCGTCAAATCGGGCTTTGCAGTTTCCGTATATAATTGTTTGATTGTTTGTGTACTCTTAGAGTTTCGCAGTTGTGTATGTTACATAGGTAATTACATAGGAAGAGAGAGAATTTCTCAGACTGTTCAACGGAATTTTAAGATATACATTTAATTTATCGTGTTAATATTTCAAATATACGATAGTTTAATCCAAATCGTTATAACCGTTTTGGAGAAAATATAAAAGTAATAAAACAAAGTTTTACACTAAAGGGTAGTTTGAGATGAGCACTTCTTTTTAATATAATTTCCTTGCATCCTTAAAAACGTTACTGCCTATGAAATTGGCTATTTATTCGACGTTTCGTTTTTGAACTGTACTGTTCACAGATGGAGCGCGCGCACATACACACACATACACATTGGATTGAATTGCGAAGCGGGGGGATTCGGCACCGATCCAGGGGTGAGAATATTGTACCGAAGCCCAACTTGGGGGCGCCCCCGGGAGGGAGGGATGGATGAATGAACTTAAGGGAGACACCGGGCGGAGGGACGACACAGCAATGGCAGTGTCCCTATAGTGTCCAGATATAGACGCCTCAGCAATCGAAGAGGCAGACCAGGACACCGCTCCACACAAGGTCCAACGCCGCCCAAAAGGACGGTCCTTATACCCCGACAACCATTCGAATGCCGAGGGACGTAGAAAGTTCAAAGATAGCATCCTTTTTCCCTGATACGCTGCACCAAAACACCAACGCCAAGGATGAATGAAATGATTAATAGAAGAAATGGAGGGACAGGAAATCCGGGGGATGAAAGAAACACTCCAGCATTCGCATGACGACCTGGAAAAAAACCGGAAAAAATCCCATGGCTCAGAGTGGGCGGTAGCTGTAGATCGAGCCCGGGACCTTTCGAATGCGAGCCACTGACGTTACAGCCTGAGCCATTCCGCTAGGTTACACACATACACATACTTGTAAATATACACAGACTCATTTCTAAAAATTCCTTTTTTATTCAGATAACCTTTAAACGAGTATTTCTAATAAAATCTCAATATCGAGTTTTTACTCTCTACTACGTAGGGGAAGTATTGCATTCCACCCAAAAATTCGATACCGAGATTTCACCGGAAATACATGTTTTGAGACCCCCTGAATCTAAGAAAAGCATTTTTGGAAACATGTCCGTGTGTGTGTCTGTGAACAGCATAGCTCAGAAACGAACAGTCGGATGAATACCAAACTTGGTATTTAGCTTCAGTATCTTCCAGAGATGCGACACGAAGGTTTTCAGAAAATTCCCCACCCCAGATTACCCTTCACAGGGAACATTTTTGGAAAACTTTAATTTTCTCAAAAATGGCTCTAAAGATTTTGATTAAAATACCATATGTTTAAGATATTTTCATGACACATAAAATGTATATCTTGAATTTTCTGGGAATGTCTCCAAAAGTATTCTTCATTGTGAACGACTTTTGCATAACTGGTAAACCATAAGAGATAGACAAAATTTTACTACACAAAAACTTAGATCGTGTTAAAATACACAATTTATGTCATATACATTTTTTTGTTGAGTGAACCATTTTCGAGATATTGCTTGTTGTTCCCTTGAATGTTTCAATACTTATTTTCTCAAATGGGAATTCGTTATTCATTTTTTGTCTTGGATATGCGAAGAGTATTAATCTATAGCAAGGGAATGGTGCTGCACATAGCAACCAGCTATTAAGAGATATGTCTATGTTTACTTAAAGGCTACTGTATTTCTATATTGCCCTTACAATTACAAAACAAGGGGAACATAGTACGCCTTAAGCGATAGTCAAATATTTTTAGAGTTGGTCGCTATGTGAAAACTGTAATTCTCTTTGCATGTCAAAAGATCGTTTCTGCAAATGTTTATCTGGATTAATATGAAATAGATGGAGAATAAGAGTTTGTAAAAATAGTCTGTACAAGAGTAGAGAAAGACATGTGAGTGTAACGCTTCAGATTTTTTTAGTAGAATTTATTCCTCCCTCTACCTATTAATATGTAAGCCGTAAAAGAAAGTAAAAAATCTGATGTATTACACTCACATGAGTTTCTCTACTCTTGTACAAACTATTTATACAAACGTTTATTCTGCATCTACTTCATGTTAATCGAGATAAACATTTGTAGAGTCTATCTTATTGCTAATTTTCTTGTAGATGTAAGGGGTATATATATTTACAAGGGCAATTTGGAAATACAGTAGCCTTTAAGCACATACGTATCTCTTAATAGCTGGCTGCTAGGTGCAGCACCATTCCCTTTCCCACAGATTAATATCTTAGCGTATCCAAGACAAAAAAATCTGATGTGTTACACTCACATAACTTTCTCTACTCTTGTACAATCTAATTTTACAAACGCCTATTCTCCATATGCTTCATGTTAATCGAGATATCGAGATGTCAATCTTATTGGTAATTTTCTTGTAGATGCAAGGGGAATATGGTAGCTTTTAAGCGATAGTCAAATATTTTAACGCTGGTTGCTATGTGGCGAATTCCATTCTCTTTGCATGTTCAGGACATAAAAAAATGAATAACGAATTTGAGAAAAAGTATAAGTATTGGAAAATTTAAGGAAATAACAAGCAATATCTCGAAAACGGTTCACTCAACAAAAGAAACGTATATGACATAAGTTGTGTATTTTAACGCGATCTACATTTTTTGTGTAGTAAAATTTTGTCTATCTCTTATGGTTTACCATTATGCAAAAGTCGTTCACAATGAAGAATATTTTTGGAGACATTCCCAGAAAATTCGAGATATACATTTTATTTGTCATGACAATATCTTACACATATGATATTTTAATCAAAATCGTTAGAGCCGTTTTTGAGAAAATTAAAATTTTCGAAAAATGTTCCATGTAAAGGGTAGTCTGGGGTGGGGGGATTTTCTTGAAAACCTTCGTGTCGCATCTCTGGAAGATACTGAACCTAAATACCAAGTTTGGTGTTTATCCGACTGTTCGTTTTTGAGTTATGCTGTTCACAGACACACAGACAGACACACAGACACACAGACAGACAGACACACAGACACACAGACACACAGACAGACACACACACGGACATGTTTCCAAAAATGCTTTTTTTGGATTCAGTGATTCTCAAAACATGTATTTCCGGTGAAATCTCGGTATCGAATTTTTGGGTGGAATGCAATACTTCCCCTACTTACTATACGTAGTAGAGAAAGTAAAAATGAATAACGAATTCCCATTTGAGAAAAGTATTGAAAAATTTAAGGGAATGACAAGCAATATCTCGAAAATGGTTCACTCAACAAAAAAATGTATATGACATAAATTGTGTATTTTAACACGATCTACATTTTTTGTGTAGTAAAATTTTGTCTATCTCTTATGGTTTACCAGTTATGCAAAAGTCGTTCACAATGAAGAATACCTTTGGAGAAATTCCCAGGAAATTCAAGATATACGTTTTATTTGTCATAAAAATATCTTAAACATATGATATTTTAATCAAAATCGTTAGAGCCATTTTTGAGAGAATTAAAATTTTCGAAAAATCTTCCATGTAAAGGGTAATCTGGGGTTGGGGGATTTTCTTGAAAACCTTTGTGTCGCATCCTTGAAAGATACTGAACCTAAATACCAAGTTTGGTGTTTATCCGACTGTTCGTTTCTGAGTTATGCTGTTCACAGACAGACACACACACACACACACACACACACACACACACACAAACACACAGACACAAAGACACAGACACACAGACATACACACGGACATGTTTCCAAAAATGCTTTTTTTGGATTCAGGGTGTCTCAAAACATGTATTTCTGGTGAAATCTCGATATCGAATTTTTGGGTGGAATACAATACTTCCCCTACTTACTGTACGTTGTAGAGAAAGTAAAAAGTATGCTATTTGTGAACTGTATTTCCATAACTGTATTTTTAATGTCTAAAAGTCATAAATTATAGCTCAGGTCACATTGCAAGCCTTTGAGATGTTTTGGGAGTTCAGCTCTTGGCGGTAACCCAAAATGGAGAAGCCAAAATTACAAATTACAAACTACTATTTACTTATAAGTGGTGTTGACCATTCAAACCAAGAGCTTTAGAGGAAATGGCTTCCCTTTCCACTTAAAGTAGTAATGGACTGATAACATAATGGGATAGGTACACATTATGAACATGTTTTATCTTTAGTATAACAGTAGATGTTATAAGAGCCAGTGTTTCGTACTGTGGACGGTGTGTTCAACACATCAGAGTTGATGCAGGTTTCTTGTCAGGGTATTAGCAATTCTAATGCTTCTTTGTGAGAGGTGTCCATGCAAGGAACACACAGATCGCATCGAATCTGCCCACTTATCGAGCTTCATCTCTGCTATGAGGTGGCAATGGGGTAATGGCATTAGTAACTGCTCTCCGAAACTGCTGCCCGACCTCCATTGTGTACATGCCATAGTGTAACTGGGTAATTCATTGCGATACATGCAGCGGCTTTTTAATAGCATAATCATTGTTTCTAAATACGTAGTTAATTGATCTAAAAATCCTATGTGAATCATTCACGCTTCTTTTTCTATTCATGCTTACTCGTTTTCATGCCCATACTAAAATTGTTAGAAAAAAATCTGATGCGTTGCACTCACGTATTATTACTAATTTTCTTGTAGGTGAGAGGGGAATATCTTTTAAGATCTGGTTGCTATGTGGATCATTCCATTCTCTTTGATGTCCAGGACATAAAAAACGAATAACGAATTCCCTTTGAGAAAAAGTATAGCCCGGCAGATTTTAATATTTTATTGAAAAGTATAAGAAAAATCTGATGTGTTACACTCACATGACTTTCTCTACTCTTGTACTATTTTTACAAACGCTTATTCTCCATATGGCGCCGGCGCCGTGGCCCACCGAGGCGGCCCGGGTTCAATCCCAGGGACCTGCATGTGGGATTTGTGGTGGACGAAGCGACGTCTGGGCGGGTTTTCTCCGGGTTCTCCGGTTTCCCCCGCCATTCATTCCACCAACTGTTCCATCATCACCTTTCCCTTCATCCATTTCACCGACATTTCGTTTCATCTACTTCCTTCATCCCATACCAGGCATCGGGCTGATCACCCATCCTGGATGTTCTGTCTGATCCATGAGTGTCTGCTCCTCGACGGGCCTCTGGCCCCAGGCACCCGCCTGTAAGTCCTGGGGGGGTGCAAGTCCTACATAAGAGGAGGGTAAACAGATAATGAATGAATGAATTATTCTCCATATGCTTCATGTTAATCGAGACGTTAATCTTATTGCTAATTTTCTTGTAGGTGCAAGGGGAATATGGTGGGCTTTAAGCGATAGTCAAATCTTTTTAGAGCTGGTTGCTATGTGGCGCATTCCATTCTCTTTGCATGTCCAGGATATAAAAAAATGAATAACGAATTCCCATTTGAGAAAAAGTATAAGTATTGGAAAATTTAAGGGAATAACAAGCAATATCTCGAAAACGGTTCACTCAATAAAAGAAATGTATATGACATAAATTGTGTATTTTAACGCGATCTACACTTTTGTCTATCTCTTATGATTTACCAGTTATACAAAAGTGGTTGACAATGAAGAGTAATTTTGGAGACATTTCCAGAAAATTTAAGATATGCATTTTATTTGTCATGAAAGTATCTTAAATATATGATATTTTAATCAAAATCGTTGAAGCTATTTTTGAGAAAATCAAGATTTTCGAAAAATGTTTCATGCAAAGGGTAATCTGGGGTGGGAGGATATTCTTGAAAGTCTTCTGGCGCACCTTCGGAAGGTACTAAACACAAATACCGAGTTTGGTGTAGTAGAAGGAGGCGGCGCCGTGGCCGAGTGGTTAGACCGCTCGCCTCTCACCGAGGCGGCCCGCGTTCAATCCCAGGGAGCAGCATGTGGACAAAGCGGCGTCTGGGCGGGTTCTCCGGTTTCCCCCGCCATTTATTCCACCAACTGCTCCATCATCACCTTTCCTTTCATCCATTTCACCATCATTTCGTTTCATCTCATCCTGGATATTCTGTCGACGGGCCTCCGACCCCAGGCACCCGCCTTTAAGTCCTGGAGGGTGTAAGTCCTACATATGAGGAGGTTAAAGAAGAAGAAATGGTAGAAGGACTTTTATTGTGAACAGTTTGTCTACTCTTGTACACTACAACAATCGCATGGTTTTCCTGTCCCACTGTCTGTATAGTACTAGTATGTACTATGAACTAACATGATGAAGGAAGAACAAAACAAAACAATAATAAGCATGAATTACAATTATATTACAAATATATTGTTTTCTTAGCAATTCCATTTCCTTGCACTCGGCCAGAATACGGTTCCATGTTTCCCTTTCACCTATTAGTTACCGAGGGTTGCTAACCTTAAAGGACTTCGAAAGAGGAGGGGAAGAACCGGGTTTATTATGTTGATAGGAACTATTTACTAGTTAGTGTGTATTGGTTATCTTTATTACTATTTTTAAAGGCCTAACCCGACATAAGGATTATTTTAAAGGTAGAATCAGCTGAAGAATGCAAGACCATAGCCGGAACTTGAACAGAATCTCCTGCTTTCCGTGAGGTTGTTCTGATCATTGAACTGCCATAGCAACATGCTTGTAGGACATGCCAACTGACTCGAGTTTTTCCAGGTAGATCGCCAAGCATCTCACTACAGAGATAAACCTCAATGGCGACTTACAATCCATAAGTACTTATTTCCGCCTAGATATCTAGATAGTTTAAACTAACTACAGAGTCGTTAGCATATGTATTGGTTAATTTTATTATTTTTTAAGGTCCTATCTCGACCTAAGGATTATTTTAAATGTAGAATCAGCTGAAAAATATAATTCCATAGCAGGGATTTGAACACGGATCTTCCGCTTTCTGTGCCGCTGGTTTCTTCCCGAGAATAAGTACTTAGTCTGTTCGCCAATGTTTAGTTAGTGGGTGGGGGAGCATTTCCAAGCATTTAGGGGTTTAGCTAATGGAAGGAGATAGTGTTTACTTGACATGAGGCAAGTAAGGAGTAAAGACGCGTGATAGTGAAAGACAGCTGTTTTCCATGTATGCGTCACGCACGGCACGAGTTCAACATATTGTGTATCCCTCCAAGCAGCTAACGCTTTACGTGAGAGATAAGCCACCCCACCCCATTAGCTAAAACTTCGTTGAATAGACAGTACGAATTGTAACTCGCCACTGAAGTTTATCTCAGAAGTGAGATGCCTGGTGGTCAACCGGGAAAAACTCGAGTCGGTTGGCGAATTTAATGTCCTACCGACATGTCACATGATAGCTCTATGGTCAGAACAACCGCAGGAAAATATTTGTGTTCAAATCCCGGCTATGGCAATGAATTTTTTTAACTTATTCTACCTTTAAAGTCATTTAGTGACGAATGACTGACTATTTGGACGAGCATCTCTTTGTTTTGAGAGCATTTTTATCCGAACCTTTCGCTTGGTTTATAGCAGCGACGTCAGAGTATGTTCTTCTGACCCACACAACATATCTATGTTAGTTTTCAGCTATAAGATGGATCACAAACGCCAATAAGAGAATTTCTAACCAAGAAAAGAACCTGAAAAATGAGAAAAACAATAGCCCCTTGCTTCTGAAGTAATTTTACAGGCACAGGGACAGTTACCTGACGCGATGTGGACAATGAGAGCCCCTGTTGCGTTTAATAAGGTTACTGGTGGCAGATAAAGCCAGTCACATTATTCGCTCAGCAAGCTGGCGTTACCTGATTGTACGTCCATAGCTATCTCTTTCTGCACAGTCCTCATTCGCCATACATCTTTCATTCCCAATACATCCGCTACGGTTCGGACACCACCCTGAGACGTCCACGATCTCAACAGGTTTTGTTGCGTGCCATTTACACTCCGCGTAAGCGAGCTACCAGTCCACACAATGATACACGAGCACTGCCACTAATTACTGCGATAAGAAACTTTCAAGCACAAAGCTTCGGAATGTGCTAAAACGTATTCTTACATTGTTGCTGCTGCTGCTGTTTGACTCCCTAAGAATTACTTCCTATGGCGTCAGAATAGCCAACTGTATGTTTTTAAATGTTGAGAATACAAAGAATATAATCACTCTTATAGTTTCATTTTGCATATAGTGACATATTGTAAAGGGTGGTGCAGATAAAAGTGGCCCGTCTCGTGTTTGAATGTAAATGTGATATTTCCGTTGTGTATTAATATAAATTCCTGTTAAAATTTAATCGAGCTGTAGTACAACAATGGACAATTTTATGCAATATGAGTAATCGATAGTCGATATATTTGGCACAGATAAAAATGGTCCCTTTAAGTATAGAGTAAATACAAAAAAAAATTCTGATGTGTTGCACTCACATGACTTTCTCTACTCTTGTACAAACTATATTTTACAAACGCTTATTCTCCATACACTTCATCTTATTGCTAATTTTCTTGTAGGTACAAGGGGAATATGGTAGACTTTAAGCTATAGTCAAATCTTTTAAGAGCTGGTTGATATGTGGCGCATTTCATTCATGTCGAATAACGAATTCCCACTTGAGAAAAAGTTTAACTATTAGAAAATTCAAAGAAATAATAAGCAATATCTCGAAAATTATTTACTCGACGAAAAAATGTATATGATATAAATTGTGTGTTTTAACGAGATCTACGTTTTTGTGTAGTAACATTCTGTCTATCTCATACGGTTTGTAAGTGTGCAAAGGTCATTCAGAATGAAGAGTACTTTTGGGGACATTGCCAGAAAATTCAAGGTATATATTTCATTTGCCATGAAAATATATTAAACATATGATATTTTAATCTAAATCGTTAGCCATTTTTAAGAAAATCAAAATTTTCGAAAAATGTTCCATGTAAAAGGTAGTCTGAGGCGGGGGGATTTTCTTGAAAATCTTCCTGTCGCATCTTTGAAAGATACTGAAGTTAAATACTAAGTTTTGAATTTATCTTAATTTAAGTTTTTGTGTTATGCTGTTCACACACACACACACAGACCTTTTCTAAAAATACTTTTTTATTCAGGGGGCCTCAAAACATGTATTTCCATTGAAATCTCGATATCGAATTTTTGGGTGGAATGCAATACTTCCTCTGCTTACTATACGTAGTAGCAAAAATAAAAACGAATGACAAACGAATTGCTGAAATGGACTCTCCATTTATTGAATATCTTGAAAGTGGCCCCCTGCAGTTTCAATAGACAGCTGTGTATATTTAACCGTATTCAGAAACACCCGGAGCGTTAACTTCACGGCTGTTGCTGTCTTTCAGTTACTGTATTGTGTGTGAATTTGTTTCATAGACTTGCTCTTCAAATACCCCCACGGGAAAATCTCACATGTTTTTAGATCCGGGGAACGTGGTGGCCTCAAACGTTTGCTAACAGTTCCGCAGAGAAGACATTATGGACTCTTTCGTTAATTGAACCTATTTTCACATATGCTTCCACAATTTGAATTCTTTCTTGTATCGAGAAAGTCGTTTTCCAGAATGCGAACAGCAACGTGTATATGAACTGATGAATGAAACTGAAATACTGACAGAAGAATGCCAAATATCTATTATTATTAATATTGCATAACACTGTCAATTGTTGTATTGTAGCTCGGTTCAACTTTAACAACCAATTTTAACAGAAATGTATATTAATACACAACGGAAACATCGCATATGCATTCAAACGGGAGACGCGTCACTTTTATTTGCGCCAACCGAGCGGGATGTCTCAGGCGGTTACGTCTGTGACCCGGGATCGATCGTCGGCGACAGCTCACTCTGGCCCATGGGTTTTTCGTGGTTTCCCCGGATCGCTAGGCGAATGTTGCGATGGTTCATCGTCTACCATGACTCTACGCCCCCTCTCATTTCCTGTAACCAACATCTTCCTTGTCATCTGTTTCAGAGTTGCAGGACCAGGCGACGGTGTTCGGTGAGTTGCGGCTGAACGGTGGCTTGGGCTCTGTAAATGTTTCTTCCCTGGTGTCGCTGCTGTACCGCTCCACAGCGTGGAGCCCTGCTCCGTGGTACCCTGGAGGTTGGTGGCTTGTGGGCTGGGTCCGGGCGGCGTCGGATGCGTTCTATCTGGAAACGTTAAGGAACCCGCCAATGCTTGCGCCCGGATCTGGTTGCCCTTCGGGTCTCCTCCCTCATCCTTCCCCTTAGGGGTCATGTTGGAAGCAAAAAGGGCGAACTGGCCCCTCCGTGATACTTGCCCTTACCTTTTATCTGCGCCACCCTGTATAATAAAGAGTATAACTGCTTGTATGAGTGTAAATTATATTACTTACTTTAATTGGATTAGTAAATCTACTTGTTTAGATCTATTAACACTTGCTGATTTTCATTCTGCTGTAACTGGCAATCAAACAACATATGGTCTAGATCTCCTTATTCACCAGCCACAAGAATTGGTATTTATTTTTATTATTATTGTTATTATTATTATTATTCAACGGATTACCCTCTCATCTTTATAGGATTTATACCCCCAAAATCTTACAAGCCATTGTTCTGGGTCAGTAGCCTGTCGAGGAGCAAGCAAACTTGGATCATAGCACATCCAGGATGGGTGATGAGGCCAATGTCTGGTATGGCGGTGAAAAAGAAGAAAATGCAATGTAGGTGTGCTGGAAAAATTTGCAGATCAAATTATCCAACCCAGCATTCGCCTGACCTCCCGATAACACATATGTTGTCACGGAGCACCTCGCATAGTCCTATTTCTTTTCCTAATTTTAAATTCATACACTTGTGTATTTACTGCTTTTAGTCTACTTTGCTCATTAGGACCATATAGTTTCTTTGGATGTTCAGATTTTTAAACCAGCGTATTTTGTTAGTGTGTTCCTGTTGAGGCGAATGTTATATCAGCTGTCGTTTTGTAACTTCTCGAACACCATCTTCAAAAGGAAATTGGGTTTATGCAGAAGTACCTAAATTTCGAGCTATTTTCGCTAAGGAATCAACGTGAATGTTACCAAGGATATTACTATGTTCTGGTATCCAGAATCTTTAATTTTATATTTTCATGTTGAGCATTGAAAATAAGATATTTTACTTCTATTTCCAAAAGCTGTAAACTCTTAGACCATCCACACATAGCTAGATTTTGCGAAACACTTCTTAAAACCTTTCATTATACATTTACGCGTTCGTCGTAATCCAAGAAGAATACACAAGGCTGAAGCGATAGGCGGTAGGTATTGCATTCCAATTAAAAATTTGATACCGAGGTTTCACAGAAGTACGCTTTTAGAAACTCCCTGAAACTAAAAAGCATTTTGAGAAAAAGTGTGTGTGTGTGGTGCTTTCTTTTTTTTAAAGGTTCAGTACCTTCCAAAGGTGCCACAAAAAGTTTTTCAAGAAATCCCCCACCCCAAACTATCATTTACATAGAACAGTGTTCAAAATTTTTTATTTTCTAAAGAATGAGTAACGATTTTTATTAAAATACCATATAGACTATTAAAGATACTTACTTGACAAATAAAATATATATCTTGAATTTTCTGAGAATAGCCTGTGAAGTCCTCTTCATTTAGAAGGAATTTCGTATAGTCTTGTGTAACTGGTAAAGTTAAGGGATAAGCGAAAATATACTACACAAAAAATGTGAATACTTTTAATACAAAAACACACAATTTATTTCAAATAACCTTTTTGTGTTATAAGCCATTTCAGAGATGTGAGTTATTAAGGGCTCGAATTGTTCAATACTATACTTAGCCATACTTTTAAAGTCCTGTCGATTTTCGGATGTTTCGGATGTGTAATTTAAGGCCAGCGTATAGCGTCCAGTTTTAAACATTTGATTATCCCCATTCCTTTTGTATCTATAACGAAATATGTAATGCAGCTTATTTTCGGGAAGGTTTATCTCGTTTAAAATATAATAGATAAGAAAATAAATTTTCGTAAGAATAATTTGCATAGCCAGTAATAAGAGATGGAGGTTAGAAAAAAGTTATGTAAATTTTATATTAGGAAACTATACATATTAAACCTGTATTCAGCACTAGAGTATTGATTAAAGACAGAAATCATTATGAAAGAAAGGTGTTTGTAAGTAACGAAATGTGATGTCGGATCCTGCACACATAACTTCACGTATTTTCTAGCGTGACGACATTCCTGCAACCAGCACCTTCTTATCGTGGACAAAATCTCGCCGTTTCCAGAAACGTGTTAAAATGTCAAAGTAGGTGCTTCGTGCACAAGTGCAACTTAACCCTTGCTTACCCCACACAAGACAAGTCCACGTTGGGTGGGTCGTGGTTCGTGCTTATGTTGGCTGTGTGAAAACTTAGCCTACTTTACTCTGGTTATTCCGTGTCCATAGAGATCCTTACGGAAAGCAACGATAAACAAATTACCTTCCTCTCCTGAAAAAAACAGAAAGCATGTCATATCTTTGAAGGCGAGCAGCTTAAAATTTAGAACATGAAAAATTACTAGTTTTGTTTGTTGAGTGAATTATTGACCATTTCTAAAAGATGGACATTCATTCTGAATTTATCAGTTGGACAGAAAAGTTGGTACATTTGGCATGATGGAATAAACATAGAATTAATAAAATTCGCTTCAATTAAAACGCAAAAAAATTTATATCTTGCATTCACAAGACTTTCTCTACTCACTCTTCTGCAAGCTGTTGAACGGGATCGCAATATCGGCTGCTTCACAATTTCACAATCCTGGACTGTACCATATTTTGAGAAAGATATATAAATGTTAAAGGATAAATATACGAACATATAAATTATAATAATGGGGACCTTAACGTAAGAATAGGGGAAAGAGATAAGCAGAGAACGTAACCAAAATTATTAGAGAAAATAATGTGAGTAAAATAAGGAAGAGATAAAACTAAAAAAAAACATTAACATAAATCTAATGTAGATCAAAAGTGTGGGGGAAGAGAAGATTATAATATATTATATTTGAATGCAAAGAAATAGAGATTAGGAGAAAAGAAAGTTCATGGTATGGAATGAATAGGATATGGATGGTTAAAAGAAGAAAATAATGTAAATACAAATAAATATAAAAATTACTAATTGTATTAACACGTAATAGTAATCCGAGAAGGCATTTAATATGTAATAACATAATGCTCAATAGATTAATACATCATTATTATAACTAAAGAAGGGGAGATGACTATAAAATGGCCAGGGCCAGAAGCAGTCACTCCCAACATGATTGTAATTATTTTGGCACTCAATAAATATTACATTACATTACATTACAAGCTGTTCTGGCAAAAAAGTTGTTTTACCTAATTCTTGTTAACAGATAAAAAATTCCATTCCACATTGACTCATTTCGTTGTAGGTATAAAAAGGCTAAAGCGAATCAGATTTTTCAAAAGCAGGCCGCTATTTCATAGCTTTGAAATTCCATGCTTCTTGTACCAGCACGAGAAACAACAAATAGCGACTTTCCACTTGAAAAATAATCTCATGTGTTACATTCACATGACTTTACCATTGCATTGCATCCAAAAATTCTATACCAAGATTTCAAGTGAAAAACATGTTTTGAGGTCCCTAAATAAAAAAAGGATTTTAGAAAAAAGGTCCGTATACATGAGTATCTATCTGTCTGGTGTGTGTCTGTGAACAGCATAGCTCAAAAACGAAAATACGGATACACCAAAACTTGGTATTTAATTCAGTATCTTTCAAAGATGAGACACGAATATTTTCAAGAAAATTTCCCACCCCAAACTACCCTTTACATAGAACATTATTCGATTTTTTTATTTTCTAAAAAATGGCTCTAACGATTTTGATTTGAATATCATGTATAAAAGGTATTTACATGATAAATAAATTGTATGTATTAAATTTTCTGTGAATAGCCTGTGAAATCCTCTTCATTCGGAGCGAATTTTGTATAATCTTGGAAAGGTAGAATCAGACGGGATTGCCATAGCCGGGATTTGAACCACGGATCTCCCGGTCGTACCGGCAGTTGCCATGGTAGCTCAGTGGTTAGAGCAACCGGACGGAGACCGGGAGATCCGTGATTCAAATCCCGGCTATGGCATTGAATTATTCAGTCGTCTGATTCTACATTTCCAACCCTGTCCAACACACGACTTGTATGGAAGAACAATTAATTCCATTGTATAATCTTGTATAACTAGTAAGCACTAAAAACGCACCAAACAAAAGTGTAGATCTCTTTGAAACACACAACTTAGGTCAAATATCGCTTTTTGTGGCATCAGCCTTTTCTGAGATATCCGTTATTAATGGTTCGAATTGTAATACTTTGCCATTATTTTCAAGTCCTGTCAAATCTCAATTGTTTCTCGCGGATGTATGGAAAGAATATAGAATTTTAAGGTAGCATATAGCACCCAGTTCTTAAACATTTGTCTCCCACTGTTCCCTTTGTATCTATAACGAAATGAGTAATATAACTATTTCTTGAGAAAGGTTTATTGCTTCCACGTTTTGGGAGCTAATTTGAGAAAGATATTTTATTTAGCTCCACGTGTGGACGCCAATTTGAGAATGATTTGTTGCTGCTACATGGAAAGTCAGTTTGAAGATGATGTATTATATTTCAACTGTTGGGGAGCCGAACTTGTAATAGTTCAACCGCACGTATAGTAAACCATTTCCGGTAGCCTTCGCCCCAAATGTACTTTCAAGTGGCCTTTGCCCCAAGTTTAAAAAACCATTAACTTTGTAGTTAAACTGTTTCTTTAAATATTATATTTATGTTTTGCCTCGGCTGCGTCAATATTTGTTAGAGACAGGTTTCTCTTAGCAGGGTTGTTATGCGACAAGAATGTAGGCTTACACAGATTATAATTTTACTTCACACCTTTTATTAATACTTGATACGATTTAAATAACTTCACTGATATAGTGAGCTGTGAGATTCTTTTTATTAATTAATTGCACTTTTTAACACGTAACTTACTTTTCGTCTCACACGAATACATATTATATTTCTTGAGGACATATTTTGCGTCTGGTTAGTAACTCTGTATGCAGGCAACTGAATTGATTTCAACCGTCTAAACTTGTAAATTTCTGTATTTCAAGTCTCTGATTGGCTAATCCTACTCTAACAGAATACCTTCATTTAACTAAAGCTTTTCTGGTTGTTGATTGGCTATTTTATAAACTGTCACTAAAATTACATTATTGTTACTCCAAGAATCACAAGTAGTACTGTTACACTTTCTTACTCATTATTGACTCAAGGTTACCTCATTGTTACCTCATTGTTAGCAAGTTTTAACTTATTATTCTCACAGCTACTACATTTTTAAATTACGTGATATATTCACATAACATTATTACACATGGATATAATACTATACAATAATATAAACATATACAATGACTGTTACATATATTTTACAAATTATTACATACACATATTGCTTCAAAGCGGGCTGTTATTGAATTTACATATTATATAATTAGACTGAAATTATTTAAGTGTTAAAAATACTGCCTCATTCTGCAAAGGTTTATGTCGATTAAAGTGAAGTAGATAGAAAAATATGCTTTATTAAGAATTAGTTTGTATACCCAGCAATGAATGATAGAGGATAGAGGGTCATGTGAATGTATCACATCGGAATTTTGTTCTATCTAGTTCATGTTAATCGAGATAAGCCTCCACAGAAATGCATACTGAACATTTCATTGTAGGTACAAGGGGGTTAAAGGAAACCGAAACAAGGATCAGATGTTTAAAGCAGAACGCTATACGCGCATATTAATATTCCATTTCAGAATTACTATGTCTGTTACAAATAAGAAACTCTAAGCAGTACACTTATTTATATAAGTATACCTATACGAGAGCGGATTGACAAGTCCATGACTTTGACGAGAGATAGCGTTCTAATCACAGGTTACTTGTGCGCAACCAAGTCTTACATCTATTCTGGGTATAATCGCAGAAATTCGCTCCTCATTTGTTCCTTAGAACATTGTTGACAGCGTCTAAAATAAGCAGATGTGTGTTGCTTCGTAGAAAATGGACAAAACTGAATTTCGTATTCCTTCGTGTTCTGATAAAACACTACATTCTGCATGGAAACGGAAGAAAAGCTGAACAAGTACTATGGAGAATCTGCTCCGTCACATGGCATGGTTCACAAGTGGTTCATAGAATTTCGATGTGGCCGTTCGAGCACAAGAGATGCCGTGCGCACAGGAAGGCCGGTTCACGTCACAACAGAAGAAACGGTGAGCAAGGTTCACGATATTGTGTTGAAAGACGGCCGAGTGAAAATCCGTGAGATAACCAAGACGTAAACATCTCGAGTGAACGGATGTATAACATTCTGCACGAATTTTTGGACATGAGAAAGCTGTCAGCAAGATGGGTGCCGCGACTGCTCACAGTTGAGAACAAGCGGAATCATGTGACCATTTCACGGGATATTTGAACCTGTTCCAGCGCAACCCAAATGAGTTTTTGCGGCGATATATCACGGTTGATGAAACTTGGATCCATTACTATCAACTGAAACCAAACAACAATCAAAGTAGTGGATTTCCTTCGGCGAACCTGCTCCAAAGAAAGCGAAAACCGTTCCGTCGGCAAGAAAAGTCATGGCAGCTGTCTTTTGGGATTCACAAGGGGTAATAGTCATCCACTATCTGGAAAAGGGTAAAACGATCACAGGTTCATATTATGCCGCAATGTCGGATCAGTTTCACAAGGAATTGTTAAAGAAACGAACCCATTTGGTGAAGAAAAAGGCTCTCTTTCACCAGGATAATGCCCCCGCACACAAGTAAGCCATTGCCATCACAAAATTTGTGGAATTGGACTACGAACTGCTACCTCACCCACCATATTCTCCAGACTTGGCTTCGAGCGACTTCTTCCTCTTCGCAAACCTGAAAAATTAGCTCGCTGGAAAGAAATTCACGTCCAGTGAACACACCATGCCAGAAACAACCTCATATTTTGCATACTTCGAAAAAGCATATTTTTTAAAAAATATTAAAGAAATTGCAGAAACGTTGGGCAACGTTTGTTGAATTGAAAGCAGACTAAGTTGAGAAATAAAATTGATTTTTGGAAAAAATGTTTTCTTTAAAACTCGTGAATTATCAATCCACCCTCGTATTTGTTCTTAAATAAATTTTTAAAATAAATTAAGTTTCAATCTCATTGGCGTATCGCTCATTTACTTATTCTATTGATATATTTATGATTCACAAATTATTTTTTAAGTTTCTAAGTACTCAAATTTATGACTCACGTGTAATTCCTTTGAAATACTGCACAAGGTCTATTCCCTGGGAGTAATAAATGTTGTGTGCGATTCACTTCCCCAACCATATAATATATATTTACTGCTGATCCATCCGATTGCAATGACACTTTATCTTCAGTAAAACCGATAGAATTTCCTAACTAACCGCTGACGCCATCCAGTTCCACGTGTCTTTATCTAAACGATAAAAGAGTGTCTGTGTTCCCCGCCCCCCCTATAGGCTTCTGCACCTATTTCGACCAATCTTGACACAGGTAACCTTTGACACAAGACAAAAATTACTGTTCAGCTTATAATGTAATAGCTCAAACGTTGCCAACATAAGAACAATAATTACTTTTGGCTTTCACGCCCTCACAAAATAATTCACAAATACAAGTACTGAATTCAAAGGTGTAACAAACCCATATTACCATTCCAAAAGAAAAAGAAACCGCGTGTTTCTTTTTATTATTCGTTGATCTCCTCTCTAATACTCATCATGGAGTAATAACGCAGTCAAAAAAATCTGATGTGATACATTCACATGACTTTCTCTACCTCTATCCTTAATAGTGGGTACACAAAGTATTTTTACTAAGGCTTATTTTTCTATCTACAACATTTCATCCAAATAAACCTTTGCAAAAATAGCTACATTACACATTTCGCTATAAATACAAAGAAAACAGTTATAGTCAAATATTTAAGAACTAGTTGCTATATGTTGACCTTAAAATTCCATAATGTTTCCATGCAATCTCAAGAAACAATCGAAAATAGATGAGACTAAAGAAATGGCAAGTATTGAACATTTTGAACCTTTAATAACGAATATCTCAGAAACGGCTTATACCAAAAACAAACTTATTTTAAGTAAATTGTGTGTTTTAAAGAGATGTGCATTTTTTGTATGGTACGTTTTTGTCTGTTGCTTAACATTTACCAGTTATACAATTTTATACAAAATTCCTTCCAAATGAAGAGGACTTCAAAGGTCAGTCCCAGAAAATTCAAGATATACGTTTTATTTATAATCTAAATATATTTCATAACTGGCATTTTAATCAAACTCGTTAGTCATTTTTTGAAAAGTCAAAATTTTCGAAAACGTTCAATGTAAAGCGTAGTTTGAAGTGAGGGATTTTCTTGAAAATCTTTATACCACATCCTTGGAAGATACTGAATTCAAATACCAAGTTTGGTATTTATCCGACTTTTCGTTTTTGGGTTATGCTGTTCACAGACACACACGCGCGCGCGGACATGTTTCCAAAAATGCATTTTTTTTTATATTCAGGGAGCCTCAAAACATGAATTTCCGGTGAAATCTCGGTATCGAAATTTTTAGTGGAATCCAATACGTTCTCTAATACTACGAGACAGAGAAAACAAACAAATCTCATGTGATAAATTCACATGACGTTCTCTACCCTCTATTGTTTATTAGTGGGTATACAATCTATTCTCACTAAAGCTTATTTTCCTATCTAGTTCATTTTGATCTAAATAAACCTTTGCAGAAATAGCTGCATTACACATTTCGTTATAGATACAAAGGGAACAGCGATAGTCAAATGTTTAAGAACTGGACGCTACATGCTGGTCTTAATATTACATGTTCTTTCCATGCAGTTGTAAGAAACAACTGAATATCGGTGGGACTCAAAAAGAATGACAAAAGTATTGAACAAATCGAACCATTAATAACGAATATCTTGGAGATGGCTGATGCTATAAAAATTATTTGAAATAAATTGTGTGTTTTAAAGAGATCTACATTTTTGTTTAGTACGTTTTCGTCCATATTTTAACATTTACCAGTTATACAAGATTATACATCATTTCTTCCAAATGAAGTGAACTACACAGGCTATTCCTGTGTTTCAAATCAAGGTATACATTTTATTTTAATGTAAGTATCTTTAATAGATGCGATTTTAATCACAGCCATTAGAGCCATTTTAGAAAGACACATCCTCTGGGGTGAGGGAAGTTTCTTGAAAATCTTTGG
Source organism: Deroplatys truncata (assembly GCA_030765065.1). Lineage (NCBI taxonomy): Eukaryota > Metazoa > Arthropoda > Insecta > Mantodea > Mantidae > Deroplatys > Deroplatys truncata. The sequence goes on from CM060984.1 coordinate 179,689,791, forward strand.
ATTGCATCTTTGCAAGTTTGGTATTTATCCGACTTTTCGTTTTTGAGTTATGCTATTCGCAGACACACTGACACATACACACACGGACCTTTTTCTAAACATTTTTTTCAGAGGCCTCAAAACATGTATTTTGATGCAATCTCGGTATTGAATCTATGGGTGGAATGCAATACCTTTTCTGCCTTTTATGCACGTGGTAGAGAAAGTAGTAATTAGAACACAGTGGCACCTGTAACTATGCTTGCGCAGATGTAGAGGCGCTACAATCGCTTGATTGAAAAATTAACTAAGTTTTGAGGTGTGTTAATTAGACTGTGATAACAGCAGTAGCACCAAGCCAAACTAAATACTACTTCTTATTTATCTTCATACTAGCTGAAATGCTTGAAGTTTCTTGGAGGTTTCACGGTTTAGAAACAACATTAATATTTTAAAATTTGTTTATCTAGTTTATAAAGGTGTGTGTGCGCGCGCGCGTGCGCTCTTTAAAAGTTTCTGCACCGTTTAGAATAAATTCGGAAGTCATATTCCTAAGGATAAAAGTAAAAATGCCTGTAGTGGTGGTATCACAAAACCACTTCTGGGGAAGGGGAGAAAATGGTTTGGCAAGAGATAATTTGGAAACTTTTAAGTACGAATAGGGCTGCTTTATTAATATATACTTTTCCTAAATGTCACACAAATTTGTCTTTATTCCTTTTAGGGGTGGTGACAATAATCCATCCCTAAAGGAAGTGAAAGTGGCAAAGTCTTCGAAAGGAGGCAATCTGGAGGGTTTTCAGCACGAATGGTCTTGTTTTCTAAAGAAAGATATATGTTATTCTCTTCATTACTAAGGGTTAAACACTCAAAACCAACTAAATGAAAGAGGGCTGGAAAATGTTAGGTTGGAGGCCATTTTGATGCATGAATGGGCCTACTTCCTGAATTCCTTTACTAATAACACAATGTGAAATAGATAAATCTCAAACCACGGACAACGCCGGGTATTTCAGCTGGTTGGGAAATAAAAGTTAACAAATGAACAGATGTCATGGAAATAAGGAGGAACATAGCAAATTTGTTACGTTTGGATGTAAATCAGGAAGTATAGACCGGTCCAGCAGCTTTACCTTGTAGGGCTGAGGTAAATTAGATAAATTAGATATTTGTCGCGTTACACCTACTTCAATGGTTCGGAAGTAATGACAGCGACTTGATTCTGAAAGAAGGAGCGGCTGTTTGAAATTGCAATAACAAATCAAACAGCTGCGCTCCAACATTAGTAAAACCTGGTCCATATCACTGTACCTCGAAAAACTTGACATTAATCTCCAAAAAAATCGCAAATAAGGAATAACAACAGTTGTTGCCGCCTATTCTCTGGAGCAGTGGCGGATCCAGATGTATCTAAAGGAGAAGCTAACCTTTTACGTCGGTGTTTTTCAAGGAAATCCTCACCCCAAACTACCCTTTACTGGATAATTTTTCGAAATTTGTTATTTCCTAAAAATGGCTCTAGCTATTTTAATTAAAATACCACAATTTATTTCAAATAAGATTTTCTGTGGCATGACATTTCTTAGATATCCGTTATTAATGTTTCGAATTGTTCAATATTTAGCCATTCTTTTAAAGTCCTGATGAATTTCAGTTGTTTCTCACGATGTCGTGGAAAGAGCATGGAATTTTAAGGTCAATGGATAGCGTGCAGTTCTAAAACGTTTTACTATCGCTGTTGTATTTGTATCTAATAACGAAATTCCGGAAGAGCTACCATGAAAATGAAATAAGAAAAAAAAATGAACTTTCATAAGAATAATTTGTACACGCACTAATAGGCGATAGAGGGTAAAGAAAGTCATGTGAATGTAACACATCAGATTTTTAGAAATAGGTCCTCGTATGTGTGGGTGTCTGTGAAAGCATAACTCAGAAACGAAAAGTCAGATAAATACAAAACTTGGTATTTAAGTTCAGTATCTTTCAAAGGTGGGACGAAGATTTTTAAGAAAATTCTCCATCATAAACTGCCCTTTATATGGAAAAGTTTTCGAAAGTTTTAATTTTCTTAAAGATTTTTCTAACGGTTTTGATTAAAATACTAAATATTTATATTCTGATAATTTCCTGTGAAGTTTTCTTCGGACAGAATTTTGTATAACAGATAAGCCATAAGAGATAGACAAAGTTACTACACAAAAATAGTTCTCTTTAAAACACACAATCTATTTCAATTAATTTTTGTGACATCAGCCATTTCCGATATATTTGCTGTTATTGGTTTGAATTTTACAATCATTCTGTCGTTTTCTAAACTGTGCAGTCGTTTCTCGCGATGTCATGGAAAAAGTATGGAATTTTAAGCTCAACATATAGGGACCCGTTTTAAAATATTTTACTATCGCGTATCCTGTACCCTATTTGTATCTACAACCAAATATGTAATTAAATCATTTCTGCAAACGTTTATATCAGTTTAATTGAAGTAGATGGAGAATATTTAAGAAGAGATACAAAAATAAATGATAGTTTACAGAGAAAGTCTTATGAATGTAACACATCAGTGTAATGCAGTCAGCCATGATTCTGTTTCACAAATTTGCAGCCAAAACGACAGTAATGCATTTGGATGCAGAATAAGCTAACTACAAAAATCTAACGTGTTAAATTCACTTGACTTTCTCCACCCTCTATCGCTTATTAGTGGGTATACAATCTATTCTTACCAAAGCTTATTTTTCTGTGTACATAATTTTAATCTAAATAAACCTTTGCAAAAGTTGCTACATTTAGTTAAGGATACAAAGAGAACAGGGATAGTCAAATGTTTAAGAACTGGACACTACACATATGTTGGCCTTCAAATTCCACATACTTTCCATGCATCCGCGAGAAACAACTAAAATTCGACAGGACTTGAAAAGAATAGCAAAGTTTTGAACAATTCGAACCACTAATAACGGATATCTCAAAAATGACTGATGTCACAAAAAATTATTATTTTACATAAATTGTGTTTCAAAGACATCTACATTTTTTCTGTAGTAATTTTCGTCTATCGCTTAAGCTTACCAGTTATACAAGATTGTACAAAATTCCTTCCGAATGAAGAGAATTTCACAGGCTTCTCACTGAAAATTCAGGATATATAATTTATTTTCATGTAAATGTTTTCGTATATGGTATTTTAATCAAAAGCGTCAGCCATTTTTTATAAAATCAAAGTTTTCGATAAAATGTTCCATGTAAAGGGTAGTTGGGGTGGGAGAATTTCCTGAAAATCTTCGCGTCGTATCCTTGGAGGATACCGAATTCAAACGCCAAGTTTGGTATTTATCCGACTTTTCGTTTTTGAGTTATGTTGTTCACAGACACTCCCGCACACGGACATATTTCCAAAAATGTTTTATTTGGATTTAGGGGCCTCAAACATGTATTTCAGGTGAAATCTCGGTATCGAACTTTTGGGTGGAATGCAATATTTCCCCTAGTTACTATACGTAGTAGAGAAAATAAAAATGATATTTGCTGACAATAAATTGACTCTGAATTTATTGAAACTGTGTAAATTATTTCAGGCTAGTCGAAAACTGTAACCAAAGTTTTTACGCTAATTTGCTATTATAGATATATGATACATTATAGATATATGATGTATTATAGTCATTATCTTAACCTGTATAATGCATTATCCTGAAGCCAATAATTGCAATTGGTATATGTACGTGTTTGTATATGTGACAGAGGGAGAGGTTGAGGGAGAGCGAGAGAACAGCATAACTAGAAAATGAGGAGGCAGATGAATACTACACTTCTTATTTATGCTCGGCATCTTTCAAGCATGCTGAATGAAGATTTTCGAGAATTAATCGTTATGCCAATCCTTTACGCGGAAAATATTTTTTTTTATTTTTGTTTTCGCAAAAGATGTTATTGGTGTTATGTTTTCAAAGCTCCCCATACCATCAATGACCTTCGGGGGAACGTCGTTCCACCAAGCGATGAAAGGACCGATATTTTAGGTGAAGGCTAAAACTCGTTCCGATGGTAGGATGAGAATGAGAATGGCAATGGAATGAGTGAACTTATAGATTTTATCCTTGCAATGGTTCCGCTGTTTGACTGAGTTAGGGAACCCCGGCCAAACGAAAAGGGAAGCCCTAACGAGTGCCGTAGGGGAAAACAAAAGGAAACCAGAACTCTCAAAAATATACTACTATTGATAAGTTTGTTTTTGGGTACTTTAATAATAATAATAAACAAACATTAATAACCAGAACCGTAAAGCAACCATAAAAGAATAACTGTAAAACAAAAATGGCTTAAAGAGTAAAGCAACCAAAACCAATTGAGCAGAGCAGTAAAGGCAAGTTTTAAATACAGCAAAATTAAGTAAATCCAAAAATTCAACAAACCAAATCAATTTAGAAAGTTTATAAAACAAGGCCACTATAAACATCAGACCAAAAAATTTAATTATGTTTAGCTAGTCAAAGACTAGCTAAGAATGTTGAACAAGACCGAAACAGACTTTAATGAAATTCAGGAAACCGAGAGCTTCAAAGTCCAGCTAAGCTAGATGTAGATAGCTTTACAACCCAACCGTTTTCAGTTACAAAGTTCAGCATAAATGGGTTCAGCATAACTGGGTTTTAACTGCAATTACTGCTCTCATAATTTACACAACAGAATATCTGTAATTTTGAATTAACTATGCATTTTCAAAGTGCCCAAAATATGTAAAGCTCTACTCACAAATTTCTACTTATATTGCTTCTTGCCCTCCTTTTATCAAACTATGCAATTTCAGACGACAAATGCCAAAAGCTTTTCTCACAAATTTCACACTACTGATGCTTTTTACCTTCATGAATCAAAATATGCATTTTCAAATTGCACAACTGTGTAAAGCTCTTATCACAAATTTTAAACTAACTATACACTGAAAATCACGTACTGAAAATATAACTCAACTGGAAAAGAAACAAAACACACTAAACCTATGAACAACTCCAAGAGCCAGTCACTTTACGAACTCTTATTTTCAAACACACATAACGCTTTCCGCCCCAAAATTCACTCACCATTACCAGGACATAAAACTGATAATAAAGCCTACCTTTACATAAGGTCGATCCACCGAAAATCACAAAGACGTTCCTTAAAAATTCATTACAAAAACTTCCACAATCCGCATCAGTAGTTGCCGGGCAGAGAGCTATCCCTGCAATGCGGACAGAAATCCACCACTCAGCGCGTACGGCCCAAGCACATGCCACGTCAGCAACCCACAGAGGAAAAAAAAGAGAGCACCAAAGAGAGCGTTAAGCAAAGGGGACAAGCAACGTAAAGTGACTGGCTGGATGTATAATACAGATACAAAACATAAAAAGAACACATAACAGCACAATAGCCCCCCCCCAATCTGCGAGCTTGCGAGAAGAAAAAAAATAACCATTTATAGGAACTCGAGGAAAGGGAACAATAAGTAGCCAAAAGGGGAAACAACTAGGAAAACAGAAGGAACATGCTACACTGTAAGTAGACGAAGAAGGTAACTCCACACATACAGTCCGCAAACTTCAGTAGCTGACACTGAACACACAAGGAGAAGACCATAATTGAGGCAAGCAAACCCCAACAGTATATATCCCACGACGTAGCAAACGGGCAGCCATCCAAGGTGATGAAAAACTTAAGTATATAACTCCCAGGAACAGTCACAGGCGAAAATTTGCATCATAATTTTGGCAGCAATATTAAGCGGACAAGCCGCTAACCAGGAGTATAGATTTTTCTTTACTAATAACGTCGACACTGCAGACGGATGACGCTAAGGCAGAAACTGAAGCGGGCCTAAACATGTATAAAGTAGTCAGGATCCGGAAGAGGAGGCACAGGCTTCAGAATTTTAAACCCACAAATAGCGTCCGACGGTGAAATTCCCACGTAGGACCACCCGGTTGCACACACCACCAGAGCAGAAGAAACTTGCACAGCGGTCAGCACATCGCAACTCAGAAGGTCCAGAACGTGTCCCCACAGAGTAGCACGAGGAAGGAAAAAGGGATGGTAGCCGAGAAGGATAATAACCTGAAACATAATAAAACAAAGCAGCAGAGGGGGCTCACAAAGCAAAACATAAACTTACATATACAAACTAAATCATCTTCAATCAATTATAATTTTATATACATATAAATATTGAATTTCACAATAAACCATGTGCATTTTTAAATTAGACAAATATAGCATTACAATTATAGAACAAGAATTAAACATGGTATGCAATGAAACAGCTATGAGACATAATGCACTATATAACAACTATGTACAACAAAATAATAATTCACTTGCCCCGACCCCACACAAACTATAACTGGGGAGAGGCAGGTGAACAGGGCATACCGGCAAGGCATCACCGGTGTGGAAGCATGAAAATTTTCCCAATAAGAACAATTTAATTAAGCTGACACCCACTGAAATTAAGTGACCTTACAAATATATATATATAATTATAATTTAAAATATTACCCCCAAAAATTAAATAAAAAAACAAAGGATATTAAATTCGAGCCAAATTTATAGAAACACAAAAGGTCACTCAAAATATCAGGATCAACAGCGAAGGTAGGCTCTGCGCAACAGCTAAATACCCCAGCAAGGGCGAATGGAAATGAGGCAAAACTTTCAGAATTAGATAACCATACATGTTACCATATTTATCTTGCACACTGACTTGAAAAGGAAATCATAAATTCCTCCAAAATATTCAGGAGCTCGCAAGTGACTGACTCTTGAATAGCCCTAGCACACGGACATAACCATACATTTTACGGGCAAACAGTAAACGTTGGCAAGTATGCAATAGTGATATTCTCATGTGTCAAAGATCTGAAGACAAATCACTGGAGTTCTATATGCTAACATCCGAAAAGATACCATTACTGTAGGAGGAAAGGAAAGTATAATTGGGAGCTTTCATGAATATGGAAGGGATAAGAAAGGATGATTGGGAGAGGAATGGGACAGGATTTATCCCGGTTAAGGGAATGGGACAAATCAAGAGCTCGCATGGGGCAGGATCGCTAATTCCTGAAAATGAGTCACCCATCATCAGGACAATGCCAAGTGACTCACTTGCTACCCCGAGTTATACAATTTAAGCTGAGACAGGTGAGCGCGGCGCCTGCAGGAAGAAGACAATTCTTGCAAAAGAACAGACACCCCCTTATAAATTCTGAGAATCTTAAACGGGCCAAGATAGCGAGGAGCTAACTTCGCGGCAAACGCATCTGCTTTCGAGGACTGAGGATAGTTACGGCACATAACAACATCTCCCACTTTGAATGGGGAGGGACGACGGGACGCATCGTATCGCTGCTTTCTCATAGAGTGGCCTCTACGCAGATTATTCAAGGCAGCCTTCCAATTAGTACGAATGGTATGCGGAGAATTGTCAGCCGGTAATAAATCATTTAACGCCCACAAATTAGCCAAAGGAGACGCAGGTTGGTAGGCAAATAACAATGAAAACGGCGTCGTCTTATGAACCTCATGTCTCGCAGAATTGAAAGCAAACTGAAGTTGCTTCAAGTATTTATCCCAGCAATTGTGCTGCTGGTGATGATAAGCAATTAAAGCGGACTTAAGGTTACGGTTGACCCGTTCCGCTAATGAGGGGTTAGGGTAATAAGGGGTAGTAGTAAAATGCTTAATACCCCAATCAAAACAAAAGGAACGAAAGAGACGCGACTTAAATTGCGAACCGTTGTCAGAGACCAGATATTGAGGAGCACCAAAAGATCCAAATATTGTTCCAAGTTCCCGAATAGCAAGGCGAGCAGTAGCAGCACTCAGAGGTGAAATCCATACGAACTTTGAGAAAGCATCAGTAAGCACCAATGCAAAAATATTTCCCTGAATAGAACGAGGGAACGGTCCGATAAAATCTACAAATAGTTTTTCCATGGGCGCGGAGGGAACCTCCGAAGCCAAATATCCCCAATTTGTAGCCTGCGCGGGTTTGGACAATGCGCAAATGCGGCAAGACTTAACATGCTTTCTTACATCGAAATCCATGCCCCGCCACATAAACTGTTCACGAATTCGATTTCTGGTTTTGGCAATGCCTAAATGACCCCCGAAAGGAGAATCGTGAAAATAACTGAGAATCATGGGAATAGCTGCCTTCGGAACTATAACTTTATAACGCCGATCAAAACTAGCTCTTCCCATCAAAACACCCTCATGAATCTTATAATCCTGCAGTGAAACTCCTGATTTAATTTGCTCAATAATTGAGGCCAACCCAGAATCGGTAAGTTGAAGTTCAGGTATACTGACAAACATTTCAGGAAATGCCGAAAATGAGAAGCTCTCAATCTGAGTATCCGCAGGAGCATCCAAAGTCTCGAAATAAACACACTCCTCAGTAGGTTCGGAAAATACCCGGGTAAGAGCATCCGCAATACAATTTTCTGAACCTCTGATAAAGGAAGGAGTAAACTTAAAGGCACCTATCCGGACACCCCAACGCGCAAGACGGCCTGTCTTCCTTGGGACAGCTAACGCCCACGTTAAAGCCTGGTTATCGCACTCTAAAAAGAAATGCACATGTTCTAAGTACACCCTATACTTCTCCAATCCAAAAAGCACCGCTAAGGTTTCTAATTCATATGTAGAAAATTTACGTTCTTCAGGAGATAAAGTACGCGAACTATAATAAATGGGACGACGACCTTCAGGAAATTCCTGCAACAAAACAGCCGCTAGCGCGCTAGCACTAGCATCCGTCTGTAAAATAAAGGGCATAGCAAAATCTGGAAAAGCCAAGACAGGAGGGTTTGAAATAGCCTCTTTTAGATCAACAAATGCCGCTTCCTGCTCCTCGGCCCACGCAAAAGTAACCACTTTCCTACGTAAGCAATTAAGAGGTTCCGCCCGAGTAGAAAAATTTGAAATAAATTTAGAGAAGAAGTTAACCATTCCCAAAAATCGAGCCACCTCACGCTTATTCTTGGGTGCCGGAAAATTTCTAATAGCCTTAGTGCGATCTGGGTCTATGGTAATACCAGAAGGGGAAACCATATGGCCCAAAAATGATATTTGAGAGGTAGCAAAATGAACTTTAGACTGCTTAACTGATAACCCGGCGCTCTGTAGGCGACGAAAGACCTCACGTAAATGAACAAGATGTGAGTCAAAATCCTCGGAATATACTACAAGATCATCTAAGTAATGGTACAAATATTTAAATTTTATGTCCGAAAACAAATTATCCAGCAAACGAGTGAGGACTTGCGCGCCCGTAGCCAAACCAAATGGGACCCTATTGAATTCATAAAGGCGCCAGGGGGTAGCGAAAGCTGTTAGATGCTTGGAATGTTCAGCCAAAGGAATCTGATGATAAGCATTGTTCAAATCCAGGGTCGTAAAAACGCGAGCCTTCGAAAAATGATGAGCAGCTGTATGCAAATCGGGCAAAGGGGTACTTTCAATAAGGATTCTTTTGTTCAAGAGACGATAATCTATGACCGGTCTAAAATCCTGATCTCCCTTCGGTACTAGAAATATGGGGCTGCTGTAATTTGAAGTAGATGGTCTAATAACCCCTTGGTCAAGCATCTTCTGTATTTTCTCTTTTAATATAGCCATCTTCGGTGGTGTGAGCTTATATGGAGATAACGTGACCGGAGTAGAATCAGTTAACTGAATTTCATATTGAGTCAAATGAGTGACCCCTAAAACATCTGTAAACAATGAATCAAATTCCCCAACTAAATGCTCTATTTGCTTTGCCTGTTCAGGGGACAAATGAGACAGAGAAGAAGTTGCGCAATTTTGGGTTACCAAATTAATATCTCCCAAAGTTAAAGGGGGCCGAGATGGTTTAAAATCCCTCACAAAGTCCAACTTTATCCGGGGAGCAAAATGAAAAGCGATCTGCCTAGTGGAAAAATCAATAGCCATCCCAGTCCTTGACATAAAATCGGCACCTAGGACACATGCATAAGGAAGCTTGGGAACGACAAAAAAACTATGTTTCCACGTAAAACGTGGGAAACGTATAGTACATGATACCTTTTGAGTAACTTGAAAGGCCTGACCATTGACCATCAAACAAACCAACTGACACGTGGTTGCACGCGACATAATACATGGTAAATTTAACCTAAGCCAATCGAGCTGAATCAAAGAGACAGAACTTCCGGAATCTAATAACGCCAATAAAGGCAACTTCTCAAGAGAAACTTGAACTAAGGGTTTACCCGAAAACGGATAACCACAAATACGCCGAGACAAACAAATGGTCGACTTAACCTTCTGGCGTCATAAAGGTCGAAACTGTCGCCCCTGATTAGAAACACGAAGAAAACCCCGATTCACGGTCCTCCTATTGGGACAATTTCGTCGAACATGGCCTTCCTGACCACACTGAAAGCATTTAATAGTGGCCCGACGACCAGAAACCGGAACAATGGCCGAAGAAGGAGCTGATACAGTGGTATTAGGAGTTGCTAATGAGCCCGGAGGCTCTGACAGACGCAGCCTATCAACAAGCATAACTTCATTGAGTTTAGGTACCAATGCTTCCAACTGCTGCAAATTTGACGGCCGAGGTCCTAAAACCAAAGCCGACCTGACGACTGGATTGAGTCCTGATAAAATGACATCACAAATTTCCGCTTCCGTATCAGGGAGCACCAACACTAAAGCAATTTCCTTAACCCGAACCATATATTCTGTAAACGGTTCCGTTAGACCCTGAGGACAAAAATATACGTCTTGCATTATCCTCGTGCATTCCCTACGTGGAATGAACATGTCTAATAGGGCCAAATGAAAGCGAGTCACAGGCTCGGCCAAACCAGCACACCGCATTAAGAGGTCCAAAACTATCCCAGACACCTTGACAGATAATAATTCTATCACTTGAGCCGTGGGTACCAAATAACGCTTAGCCATTAACGTCAATCGAACAAGAAAATAGAGAAACTGTAAAGCCGATGGTACATCAACAATGTCGTTTAACTGAAAGCCCTCCACGAATTGTTGGAGGGGATGAGCGAGTCTAAGTGGCCGAAACGCAGATACCGCAATCGCAGGCTGAACCACATCCGACAATCCTTGATTATACAAGGGAGACGCCCCAGTGTCATTCTGTGTAGTCCCAAAATCTTCCTCCACCTTATGGGCTAATTCCTTAAACTGATCCTTTAACTTTTGCAACGCTATACAAGACTGCAAAGTAGGGAATCTCTGTAAGACATAATCTAAATAGAACAAGTAATGCCGAATTCTAACTTGCCACCGGAGCAACTGTGCCTTAGAGGGAGAATCCTCGCGCCCAAAATCCATTAAATTATCCTGAATCTCTGCTAAGGCCAACGAGCAAGTGGACTCACACTTAGTCACTATCACGTGATCAATAGAAACAGTAATTATTGGAGCATCCTTAATTTGTCGAAAAACATCCAACATAATAGCCACTTCAGTTGTCATAGAACATTGACCTCCACGTACAACCAACTCTACCCACAATTCACCTTTCCGTAATCTGTCCACATTACTAACCGATACCGCCATCTTGATACTACGGATATGGTACAAGTAAGAAAATGAGATCCGGAGAATACAGAGCAAACAACAAACCCAAAAATATTCCCTAACCAACACAGACAAATCAATTAACCACGCTCTGCAACCAGTAATTTGCAATGGTTCCGCTGTTTGACTGAGTTAGGGAACCCCGGCCAAACGAAAAGGGAAGCCCTAACGAGTGCCGTAGGGGAAAACAAAAGGAAACCAGAACTCTCAAAAATATACTACTATTGATAAGTTTGTTTTTGGGTACTTTAATGATAATAATAAACAAACATTAATAACCAGAACCGTAAAGCAACCATAAAAGAATAACTGTAAAACAAAAATGGCTTAAAGAGTAAAGCAACCAAAACCAATTGAGCAGAGCAGTAAAGGCAAGTTTTAAATACAGCAAAATTAAGTAAATCCAAAAATTCAACAAACCAAATCAATTTAGAAAGTTTATAAAACAAGGCCACTATAAACATCAGACCAAAAAATTTAATTATGTTTAGCTAGTCAAAGACTAGCTAAGAATGTTGAACAAGACCGAAACAGACTTTAATGAAATTCAGGAAACCGAGAGCTTCAAAGTCCAGCTAAGCTAGATGTAGATAGCTTTACAACCCAACCGTTTTCAGTTACAAAGTTCAGCATAAATGGGTTCAGCATAACTGGGTTTTAACTGCAATTACTGCTCTCATAATTTACACAACAGAATATCTGTAATTTTGAATTAACTATGCATTTTCAAAGTGCCCAAAATATGTAAAGCTCTACTCACAAATTTCTACTTATATTGCTTCTTGCCCTCCTTTTATCAAACTATGCAATTTCAGACGACAAATGCCAAAAGCTTTTCTCACAAATTTCACACTACTGATGCTTTTTACCTTCATGAATCAAAATATGCATTTTCAAATTGCACAACTGTGTAAAGCTCTTATCACAAATTTTAAACTAACTATACACTGAAAATCACGTACTGAAAATATAACTCAACTGGAAAAGAAACAAAACACACTAAACCTATGAACAACTCCAAGAGCCAGTCACTTTACGAACTCTTATTTTCAAACACACATAACGTTTTCCGCCCCAAAATTCACTCACCATTACCAGGACATAAAACTGATAATAAAGCCTACCTTTACATAAGGTCGATCCACCGAAAATCACAAAGACGTTCCTTAAAAATTCATTACAAAAACTTCCACAATCCGCATCAGTAGTTGCCGGGCAGAGAGCTATCCCTGCAATGCGGACAGAAATCCACCACTCAGCGCGTACGGCCCAAGCACATGCCACGTCAGCAACCCACAGAGGAAAAAAAAGAGAGCACCAAAGAGAGCGTTAAGCAAAGGGGACAAGCAACGTAAAGTGACTGGCTGGATGTATAATACAGATACAAAACATAAAAAGAACACATAACAGCACATCCTAAACCCTGAACCACGTATCTTTGGATACTCCGTACAAGTTAATCGTAAGGTTAGGGACGACTTAAAATCGCCACCTATAATCAGAAATTCAGCCACAAACCCTTGGCACGAGACCCAAACCACAGAGCTACCACAGCACCCTTTTTTATAGAAGTGCCTGTAATGTTTTCGATTATATCATTATTTATATATTTCCATAATAAATAAAATGTGTATCTTCAGTTATTGTAGTCTGAAAAGTCCTACTTCTGTAGTTGAAATTTTATACAATTTGAAAATTATAACAGATGGAGAAGTACTTGCCTACCGGAGGAAAAAATATAGACCTCATAATATTTTAATAGTATATTATGCAACGAGACTATAATGGTAGTAATAATTATCATATGAGCGTTTTAATCGCCATTATAGTCAAGTTTCATACGACAGTTTACGCTCCACCATGTATCTAAATTAAAGATTTCATAAGTATTCGTTTCTGGTTTGAGTGATGTGTTACAATCGTTATTCCTTTATCTAAGGTTACAATACAATGACTTTGTAGCACCTGTGTCAAACAAAGTTGCTAGCGTTGTGAGACGTACCACGCAGACGCAGAAATATTGATTACTTCCCTATAAACAACTGTTAACATGTGACACACTTTAACCTAAAAAAAAAGTATAGACAATGAAGACTAGAACAAATTGAATTTATTGAAATAGCATTTACAATTAATGCTAATGATAATATGATACGTTGTCGATCGAAACGAGAATAATCGATACTTGCGCTTTCACAATGTTACATGGCCACTTCTCATTGGTCGAATACCAATAGTTTAATGAACAGGTGTACTTTAATGAGGCCCATTAAAGTACTGCTACCAGCCGTATAAATAATACATTTTGGCATGGTCGAGCATAAATAATTTTATAGCGTCTTGATGTATGTTTACATTTTCTCAGGCATAGCATATTTGAAAGCTTACTACTTTTCTTTTCCTTAGTATTTATTACGTAAGCAGTAATATAGTTTCCATAGTTATGTGAAACTAAATATTGTTTAATTTGACATCATTTCTATGCAGACATTAATGTGGATAAAGGATCACTTTTTATACGCGTGTATATACTAATGATGGGTTTGGCATACATCACCACAACCTTAGTTGTATGAGAACAGCCTTTCATGTTATTAAGTTATTTTATGTGTTGATAGCTAAAACAGCGTCATAAGCAAGCAATAACATGTTTACCTTTTTAAGTTTACGTTCTGCATTCAAACGATTGCTGTCTTAGCAAAAACTTATTATTCTCCGTGTGTTGTGATGAAGTTATTTGTGCTAGTAGCCTATATGTCGACACTTGTAGGCCATACTGTACGGCGACTTCTGCCAAGCTATGGACGACAAGTAGACTGAGTCCGGTTGGCGTCAGGTAGAAAAGGGAGGGAGAGTAGAATTAAAATGCTATTTAAGAGAGGAAATATATATAATAAGGCAGGGGCTCGTGCAATCTGTTGACCGTCACGATCTGTTACACCCACGTGCAGAATCCAGAGCGAAATCGTGAGCTTGTAAGGTGGACTGTACAGTCTCGGATAAAATAAGATACCGTTCACGGAAAAGGTCAACATAATGCATCAGCACCTGCTGCGAGAATATCTTGTTCTCAGAGAGATTCAAATTATATTTCTCTTTTTTTCAGATTCGGTAAATTTGAGTATGTTCTTCCTAGCCTATGAGATACCAACACAATAAAAATTCGATCCCGCATTCAGTAAGTATTACATATTGGAATTATTTGTGGCTATAAATTTAGTTATATAGTGATATTGGAATAATGGAATTGATATATAAGGGCATTGAATTAAGGTTTTAATGAAAGAAGTTATCAACATAAATTTGCTCTGGAGAAACATAGAATTATAACTTTCAGTTTGGTGATATAATGCAGGGTTCTCCAACTAGGTGGTATGCCCGTCTGGGGAGGCATGAGGGATTAACGGAAGGTGCACCTATAAATTAGGATAGGACTAGAAGAGGGGACTTAGCACCTATACTTAGGCAGATCTTTTGTACCTAGGCCCCTGACGTGGCGCCCCCGGGAGGGAGGGATGAGGTGAGAGGAGACAGGGCGACCGCATCAGGAGGCACGACGGCAGAGGGCAGGGTCCCTACCGTTTACAAATTTGAACTCCCCTGGTGATGTCTTTTGCAGTCGTCTCCCCTCCTTCCTGTGGGCTTACACGTCCCCTAGAGACCGTGAACTGGAGACCTCTCGCAGTCGGGGGACGAAGGTTTATTTAGAGCTTCCTTTTCCCCTGCCATGCATACGCCGAGACCTCTCGCCGACACTTGCAACCCTGAAAGAGACCAAGCATATGAATGGTGAAGTAAAATGAGAATAGAAATGAAATGGAGGGACTGGAAATTCGGGGGATGTAATATCCCTCTCAGCATTCGCCTTGGCGACCCGGGGAAATCCATGGGCAGGAAGGTCAGCCACGGGAATCGAATTCACGACCTCCCGAATAGGCTCCGTACGTTGCACCCATAACTTAATCAGAATAAAACAAAAACGTATGATCTCTTAAGTAAACTTCTTATTAGTAACAATAACAACAATAAAAGTTATGGTGAATGATAGATTTTATACACGTTTACTGTCAGCGTATAAATCACTTTAAATTACATTAGAAATACATATTAAGTATAGTTACATTCATGCATGGTATGCACAGAATTGTTAAATATATACGAACTTGAGGGTAACGTTGATAAGCATCGCAGTGGCTGAAAGTGGATACATCGAGAATGTTCAAACAGAAAATTCATTGAAATCTTCTCGAATACGCCTTCGAATGCACGACACAACACCACGCATGCACGGGACGGCAGTTGAAGTTCTCAACGGAGTTGAGCTGGGAAGTGCGGTCATAGCAATAACATAACGTGTAAGACGCTCATCAATTTTTAGTTTCGCTCCAGGGTGGGGCATAGCAAGAAGCAGGTAATAAATAATAAATCCAAGTTATTAATAAAACTCTACAAATAATATCCTAAAACATGAAATATAATGTTACTGGCTGACCTTTTTGTTGTTACCTCTAGACCTAATCCTAATCAAAATTCCTGAGTTTACGTCCCTTATGTGTTATTATAAATGGAATACATTACAATGTGTTATTTTAATTTTGTTAAAATATTGTTTTTTGTTTTGTATTTGAAGGCAATTTACTCAAAAGATGCATACCATAACATAAGGATCTCTATCAGATTTATTTTTGGGGGGAGGGAAGGGGTCAGTCGCTTCTATATGGAAATTATGTTTACTGCTGATGTCAGAAGCTGAATTTTACTGTCAGTTTTCATTAAGACGTTTTTTTTTAAATTTTAATATCAAAATTCAAAGGAAAATGACTGTCACAAGTGAGAAGATTGTCTGTTCTGTATATAATTTCAATTAGTTTTAGAAATGTTCAGGTAAATTGTTGTGGTTCAGTTAAGTAATTGATTCGGTTTAATGTTTGGAATTTTCGTCAGATCTTTGCTTCGGATTTGAAAACAGATGATTTTCATTCACAAATTGCTGGCTAATTGTCTCAATATGCATTGTTGTTTCAGTAACATATCCTATGACTTATTAAGATTGGTGTCTGTAACCTCTCATAAATGTTATATTCTTCAGAAATGTGCAAAAAAATAATAATTGCACTAACTGCAGAGCCTACATAATGGAGTGCTCGGGATGAACGTTATAAGGCGACAGGTTCTTTCAAGGGATATGGAGGATTTTTAATAATTCAAGTATGCCATACATACATATTTTTAAAGTAGCACATCGTTTTCAGCGTTGTTCAAATCAGAGATTGAACAGATTTACATTGCCGAAATTTAGATATTTATGAAAAGAAGCATTTAATAATTACTTTAAATGTGTTTTTGAACTAACAGGTGGCTAATCTAAAAATTACTGCATCCCCTCTACAGACAGTTGTCAAAATATCTTAATGTACTTTTGTTCAGCACAATATGGAATTAGACATAATAGTGAGTAAAAACTTTAAATCGCTAAAACTTTAATATGCATAAGATGGAAATAAGAATGAAAATTCATAAAACTGAATTTTTATATGCGTAGTTTACCAACCTTAACCGGAGACTAAATTGCAGAGTTTCCAAAATGGCAATTTTTTTTTATTTTCTTTAGTTATAAATTGGAATTTCCTCTTTAATTTGATACATATTTTGTTATTGTAGACACATTACGTATATCCTAAATATGTTTTTAAAACTAGTAGTGCATTTACCATTTTGTAGTGTGAATTATGTAACACTTCACAGAAAAAATAATAGCTCCTACACTCTTTGAGGTACAGAGATACATTTTAGCTCACCTTTTAGGAGTAGTTTTTCTCTATAAATTGGTACCACTTAAATATGGCAGCTTCCATATGTCAAGTAATGTCATTTTTGCTTTACTTTGAACAGTTAAGTGTCTGGATGACATTTTGTGATATACCAGCTGGCCCATACAAGCCGTCCTTAGTTGAAGTTAGTTTATACCGGATATTTGCCTAAGCAGAACTGCAAAGGGGACTCCATACCGACGAGAGAAGATCGCTAAATGAAAGACCAATGCTTGAAAACGAACCTGTTAACTGATATTACTGGTCCCAGAACTCCTTTGGTAGAGAAGCTGCTGCTATAAGGTGTTCCGGGTTCGATTTCCGGCTGAGCTCCAGAAGTTGTCTTGAAACAAAAACATTTCACGCTATGCCCAGGTTGTGGTGTTTGAATGTGAGAATACCTATGTGTGTGGACGGGGGGTTGCTGTTATTTAATAACCACTTTGTCCATTAACAAGAATTCAGGACTGTCGTTTGACACAAACCTGAGCACACGAGTTAAGTCATTTCGTTCTGTGACAGTTAATCTACACGTAGTACCCCTAAAGCTAACAATTAAACAAAATTCTATTTTTATTATATTTATTTACTTTTAAAGGCTGTTAGAATTAAATTATTTTCCATTAGTGAATTATAATAACAAGCATGTGCATAAACATGTTCGCTCTCTTGGTGTACAAATTGGTGTAAGGACCTCTCAGGTCCACATTCTACCTGAAATGATCCATTATTAATATTATTTCTGTATGTCAAAAAAAAGTCGTGCGCAGAAGACAGTTGCCGCGTTTGAAAATGTCCAGAACACAGCCTTCGAGCCTTAGCTGTATTTTGGAGCGTCTTCGTACAGATCGTAACCATATCTTGTGTTCGTTATTGGTGAACGTTACCTTTTTGTCTGAATGACCTGTTCGACCACGCGACGCTTATCAGTACGAAACTACCACGTACACACCTAGAGACAATAGACCTCAGTGACCTTCGCTTTGTACCTGTACTGCCCCCTTTAATATCAGTGATGCGATAACTTCTTTTGCACCTCTGTATGCATGCAGGAAACTAAACTACAAAGGACGGATTGTTTGGCCACCTGGTATATGGTTTTCTCAGGAACTATTGAAGATACCTAAATGAAAATTTTATATGATGAAAACAATACCTCAATGGTGTATTGATCGGCATTGGTATTAATAAGTTGGTTGGTTGTTTTTAAAAAAATAATTGCTGATAAATTTTAAAAAATCTGTATATAATAAAACATATTCCTTAAGGGTATCCATAGCTAATTTTTTTCAAAATATTCAACAAATTTAAAAATTAGTACTTATGTCAAAAAATGTTAACTTTTAACTTCAATTACATACCATAGCGTTTGCTCCCAAAGCCTTTTAAAGCTTCAACACGCGACAATTTAAATGCTCAAGAACAACGGCCTAATGGCCTCTATTTGCTACCAATGACTTTCACTCAATTTTTTGTGTATTAAAAATTATCGATTTGATTTAGTTTGTAACCAATCTGGTTCAAATTTACAGCACAAGCTCAGAGAGAATGAACTTAAGAAACTGGCATACGGTTTTCACTACACTTTTAAATAGATCAAGATATGACAATTAATTCGACCTCTCAGGATATATTGTTTAAAAAATTATATGTGAATGTTTAAATATTTTTCTGAGACAACCAGAGCACTGAGTAAAATTCTACGTAAAAGTTTTGTGCATTAGTATTTAAATAATGTGATAGTACTTTTATTTTTTCAAAAGTACAATTTCCGCATCGTGTGGAACACCAGATTAATTAGCATAATTAAAGTTAAATATAATTTGTTCTCAAAAATATGATATGTTGCACCCAAATGACATTTCTACTCTTGTGCAAACTATTTTTACAATCACTTACTCTCCATAAACTTCATGTTAATCAAGATAAACATTTGCAGAAACTTATGTTGTTGCTAATTTCTTGTAGGTGCAAGGGGAATATGGTAGGTTTTAAGCGATCAAATCTTTTAAGAGCTGGTTGCTATGTGGAGCATCCATTCTCTTTGCATGTCCAGGACATAAAAAAACGAATAACAAATTCCCATTTGAGAAAAAGTATAAGTATTGGAAAATTCAAACAAATAACAAGGAACATCTCGAAAATGGTTCACTCGACAAAAAAAAGTTTTATTTGACAGAAATTGTGTGTTTTAACGAGATTTACATTTTGTGTAGAAAAATTCTCTCTCTCTTTCTCTCTCTCTCTCTCTCTCTCTCTCTCTCTCTCTCTCTCTTACAGTTTACCAGTTAAGCAAAAGCCATTCAGAATGAAGAGGACTTTTGGGGACATTCCCAGAAAATTCAAGATATACATTTTATTTGTCATAAAATATCTTAAATATATGATATTTTAATCAAAATCGTTATAGCCATTTTTGTGAAAATCAAAATTTTCAAAAGATGTTCCATGTAAAGGGTAGTCTGGGGTGGGGGATTTCCTTGAAAATCTTCGTGTCGCATCTTTGAAAGATACTGAATCTAAAATCAGTTTTGGTAATTATCCGACTTTTCGTTTTTGACTTATGCTGTTAACAGACTCAAAGACACACAGCACAGAATTGGTGATCCAATCAGCAGTAAGGGTACGTCTATCTTCTAATGCTATAGTAGCAGTATGGCCCGTTTTAGAACAAACAATAGCAACCATCTTCTTACCAATGCGAATTCTCAGTTTTGTAGGCTTAGGTTCTGTTCGACAGACCCATTGAGCCGATTGGGTTTTCTTTTCAGGATCATAACAATAAGTCCGAGGTTGGTAAGGTGGAATCAGGCGATTGATAAATTCAATGGCATAGCCGGGTTTTGAACCACTGATCTCCCGGTCTCCATGCGGTTGCTCTAACCACTGAACTACCATGGCAACATGCCAGTACGACATTAAATTCCCCAACTGATTCGCATTTTTCCCAGCAAACCACAAGGAGATCTCAAATTGTATTGAGATGACATACCCCAATGTTGTAAGTACTTGAGCTTCTAGTTTCAACCACTATTAGATCAATTAATGGAATTAACTGTTCTTCCCACAAGCCGTGTGTTGGACAGGGTTGGAAAGGTAGAATCAGACGACTGAAAAATTCAAAAGCATTCTATGGCATTGAATTTTTCAGTCGTCTGATTCTACCTTTCCAACCCTGTCCAACACACGGCTTGTGTGAAAGAACAGTTAATTTCAATAAATGTAAGATTTATCACCAGCAACGATATTCCAAACCAAATTTGAAATGCCGCCTTGGAATGTTTCCAGTTTTTTCTGCACGAATCAATTTTTTGTTGTTTGTTCGGGAGTCAGTTTCTGTGGAATCCATCGACAACAAAGTTTTCTCACTTCTGATGATGAGAAATGTTTTGGAATTGACTCATACCAACGCCCAATGTGGCCCGAATAAATTCATAGGATTCCGTCAATCTTTTTCAAGCCTTGCTCGAACAGCGGCATATTTTCACAGTAACAGCAGTTCTCCGGCGGCCTTCACGAAATTCATCACTAAGAAAAAACCCATCTGTTTTGAATTTGCTGTACCAATAATAAATTGTTGCCTTAGATGGGGCTTCTTCGCCAAATACATTTCTAAGCCCACGTTACATTGTTTAAGCGTTAGTGACGATTTAAAATCATAGCCCGGAAATGTTCTCGAGTCAAATTCATTTTTGGGTAACACAAAATCTTTAAATGATGATAATTAACAAACTATTAGAGCAAATCGAATAAAATACACGGTAATTCAACTCACAAAGCATTAGAAAACAGCTGTCAAATATAAACATATTTCATTTGCTTTTAGAAATGTAGCATTCTAAAAGTTTTCAGTATCGCCCTCGTAAGTTTTTGTTTTGAAATTCCTTAAAAAACTGTATGATAAGTGGAAAGTTTAGAATTATTTTTCTCCCCAAAGTAATTAAGATCTGCATAAGTTATATTAGATGTAGGTATACCTATCAAGTTGCATTACAATTAGTTTGGCCATTCTTGCCTGAAACGGTAAACACACACACACAAAATTAAAAAATCTGATTTGTTACACTCACATGACTTTCTCTACTCTTATACAAACTATTTTTATAAACCCTTATTCTCCATATGCTTCATGTTAATCGGGATTTTATTTTATTGCTAATGTTCTTGTAGGTGCAAGGGGAATATGGTAGGCTTTAAGCGATGTCAAATCTTTTAAGAGCTGGTTGCTATGTGGCGCATTCCATTCTCTTTGCATGTCCAGGACATAAAAGAAATGAATAACAAATTCCCATTTGAGAAAAAGTATAAGTATTGGAAAATTTAAGGGAATAACAAGCAATATCTCGAAAATGGTTCACTCAATAAAAACTGTATATGACATAAATTGTGTATTTTAACGCGATCTAGATTTTTGTGTTGTTGAGGACGTGGACCTTTCAAGCAATTTAGATGAAAAACATTTGCAGGAAAATGCATTACAGTCCATTAGCTTTGATGGTTTAGTTATTTCGCGAGACCATTTATAGAAAGCAATGCAAATTTCTCATTAAATTACTAATTTTATTGAGGAAAATTCGAGCAGTCGTAAGTGCAAAACGAACTTTTCTGGCCGTAATGAACTATTTAATGATATCCAAACCAGTTTCATATGTTATGACGTGAAAGTAGTTTGAAAAGTGATACATTAAACGAAGATATACAATGTTGCTTTTTACTTTGCATTTTTTAATGTTACACATATTTTACCTCGACGTTGTCAACTTCTAAATGAAAAGGTGCATCTGTCGATCGAGGGGTCAGCGCACTGGTTTCTCATTCGAGCTATGTCTAAAAATGTTTATTCTGTTTATGGGTGATGTGGCAGTTATAACAAACAAACAAACAAAACACAAGCTGAATAATAATTGCAAAGATCCACAAACATGGTGTACCGGAGTCCTCGTCCACTACTTAAAATTAAATTGAGTTTTATTTATGGACGCTCTTTAACTGCTGTGGTCCTTGGCTAGCATAGTAACCGCTACACCACGAAGGATGTCTCGGGCAGTACTTGAAGCTCTCAATTGTGCACGGCGTGTCGGTAATGGTAGTTGTATGTTGCAGGAGTCTTGGTAGTGGTACAAATTACTTACGAGTAGTGGTTCTTTAAGTATAGTGTAGAGTATGTATAGTTTACTATACTCACTATAGAGCGTATAGTTTAAGTAGAGTATGCATTGCTGATATAAAACTCCTCGGATGGAAACGGGATGGGAACTCGGAACCTTTTCGTAGGAAACTCGCCCTATAACCAGTCGTACACAAAGCACAATTGCTTATAGATAGTTCAAAACAGCTACCTATCAGATAATCTTCAGATGTCGGATTCATGACAGACGGGACCTATTATTACTATTATTATATAATATAATACAGAATATTATGTTGGTATTCATACTATAAACATATATTTTACGAAATATACAAGTAATAATACATAAGCAGTATATCGGTTAGATCGATGTAACAATCAAAGCTAAATATTGGTGCACCAAATACATTTGCCTCCTCGTACGCAGTGACAGTGTTATCAATACCAGAAGCTTTTAAATAACTGCAACATTATCAAGTAGTCCTACATAATGTAGTGATATAACACAGTTTGAGTTAGGTTAGGTTAGTTTAACAAATAGTGGGCTATAGAAGCCCTAAGTGCCTCGATCATTGCTGTATAGATATTTTACCATTCCTTATGTTGTTATTTTGCGTTGCATATTCGAATAAAGTGACGGCTTTTCGAGAGCATCGTGTATATCTTAGACCGAATTTCAGAAAAATATAGTTTAATTATTTCAAAGGAAAAAATAAAATTAATAGTGTTTAAAGCATAGGAACATCTACTTTTTGTCCAATGACAACATAGTAAACTGGCAGATTTGGAAATATCAGTGGTACAATACATAAATTTTGATCGGAAAGTTACCTAAGGGAAGTGCTACGTTAAAGCACTATAAGCCAATGACACTAGCGACACTACTTATGGTGCGCAGACTTTAACACTAATCAAAAGGGATAAACAAAGTATTAAAGTAGCTGAACAGTACATTGCGATACAAGTTAAGTAAGTTTATCTTTGTAGAACGAGGAAGAAGTTCGAAAATACGAGACGAAGTCGAAAGTATCTAAATCATTTGTAAAGCATACTATTTTTTCAACGATAGTGAACAATAGAAATTTTGCTATTTTACTTAGAAATGCCTATGCAAAAATAAAATTAATCTCTCTCAGGTGGTCAAAATTAATATCAAGATAGACCTCTGCGAGCTGGTAGTGTTGACCAAGACAGTCAACAACTGAAGAAAGTGAGATGGCTGCTTGCGCCGAGAGAGTTATATTTAAATGCTAAATTAAATCGTAAGTAAAGGTTTACAAATAAAGGGAAGTAAAGACGGTATTCAAATGGTGAAGTTCAACCACCAGATTTTATTATATCATATCTCCAACAATAAATATACATATCAATAGTTGGAGGATTAAATATATTTCATTAATATCTTCAGTAAACATACAAAATGCCCAACTTCCCATGCATGATAGCATGAGCGGGAAATGGATAAAAAACGTCATCGTCGAAAAACCAAAATTTCATAGACCTGTGGTAGATTACAAATTCAAATATGAAAAACAGCTAATTATATAAGGGAAGAACTGCAAATAAGGAATATAAGTTGTACAATAAAATAATACAAAAACGCAGAGTATGTGAGCTATTGGAACCACGCAGATTCCAATGTAAATTGCTTCACTATAAGTCCTCCAACGGGGAAAGAAAACAGATCTCCCTAAAATAGCTTTGGTCATGTACTCTTTGACTACTTTAAACACAATTCCAGAATCTGTGGGAGATAAGTAGGTTTTCAGTCAGCTCCATCACAACTTAGGCCTTAAAGCTTGTTCCGGTCACAAATTTATAAAAAAAATTAAAACTTAAAGACTTTGGGTTTAAGCACTTCGTTGAACACTCTGAAAACTGGATAACCCCAGTTGTAGCAATGTTCGGTCTCAAGTTTACCTAAAATTTGTGATACTTCCAAAAAAGAAATGCAAACGTGTTATTCAGAATCAAAATGGTTTTAAAAATATATACATTTATATATATATATATATATATATATATATATATATATATATAACTGAATCATGAAAGAATATGCCCTGTATGAATATTGTGATTTGGTCCAGTTTTTCAACTGTCACTTTTTACTCAGTCACTGTTTCGTTTTTGTAGTTCACCTTCACTGAAAGTTCACTTCCCCAATGTCACTTCCCCCAGGTGAACTAGTTCAATTCTCCATCAGTTCACTTCCTTCATGACGCAGCCTCTTCACGCCAGACGCTTTATTCACTCGAAGTCGAGCATAAATCCTCCATAACCGTCGCTCTGTGGTAACACTTGCTGCACATCTCAGAAGCCTTTACCAACCCGCTCAGAGAATCGCTGTTGATGTCACACGGGAAGCTCATCCGCCAATTCGCTCGCTCGTCGACTGAGCGACGCGACTCACCCTACTGTCGCCACTCCTCACCTCGCGACCCGACACGCACTGACTTCGCTCTGTCGCACTCGACTCGCTTTCCACTCGCGACTGCCTCGACTGACGCTGACTCAATGCCCGCGAGAGCGCTCGCTTATATAGGCAGTGAAATCTTTCAAAGAAGGTTCTCGAACGTTCTAGAACTATTTCGATACACTTCCTGGGTAAAGGGGAAAATTCAAACTTCCAAAAAGTTCTAGTTATCTCCCGATAGCGCACCTGGTGATTACGCAAACGGCATAATCGTCGTTTACTCGGACCGCTCGGCGCCGACCTCCCGATAACCTTGGGCTATAACCATTGCGTCAGAATATGCTCCATAGAATATTCATTCCTCACGTTGGATATACATTTTTAGCTAATTTTAGTATTTCTTTCGTAAATTTTGTTCACATTACAAAGATTTTATGTATAGTTTTTAACCACCCATGTGGTTCATTTAAACAGTTATATAAAGACTAGCAGAATAGATGTTTTGTAAACTGGTAATCAAATTGGATGATAATAAAAATTTAAAAAAACAAAAGATTTAACAGTACACAAACTTACGCCTTCTTCTTATGCTTGCAGTATAATCGCACTAAGCTGTTTCTCGTGGTAACGATTTACATAAATAATAATAATAATAATAATAATAATAATGAAACATTATTATAACTTCTTAAAAATTCATCCTATTGAAATGTTATAAATATAACTTGTTGGAAATATCATGCATATAAATATTATGTAGGGTTTTTAAATGAAAAGCTTAATAATAAGAGATATGTTGAATATTTGGTTTTTCGTCACATTAAAATCCCCGCAATTAAAATTCGATTAAAATTACACATAAGTAGCTTAGTTTTTAAGTGGTACTTAAAGAATGTTATATACCAAGTTTTATAAGAGCTGACAGATGATTTGGTCTTTCTTAACGGAAAAGATTAAAAAAGAAAATACGCTCATATTTTAAATTCTATTTCTGACTTCATATTAGCCCATTATATACATTAGTTTCCATCCAAAATATAAAATTAACAGAAAAATGTTGGTTACTGTTTTATTATGTGTAAAAACGTGTGAGATATAAATTTAATTTTCAGTTACTTTGAAATTAAAGGCTGCATGTCTTAAAGTATGCGTTATAATTACAAGAAAAGTTTTGCATCAAATGCAATAATACCTAGTTGTAGCCTCAGTAGGTTAGGTTAGGTTAGGTTAGGTTAGGTTAGGTTTGGTTTGGTTTACAAGGCGTGAGCTATCGAAGCCCTAAGCACCTCGAGCATTGCTGATCGATTGTATACTCCTTTATTTTCTAGTCTCTCAGAATGTGTGCATTATTTATAAAGAACTAGTCATTTTACTGAGACCTTATTAAATTCATGCAATTAGCACAAACCCTTAGTTAAAGTGCTTAGTCCTTTGACTTGCAAATGACTCGCATTCACACAACGCATAACTCGCCGTTTCATCTGCCTTTCTGCATCTCATACAGAGTGGTTCAACTTCTTTACTCGCCTTGTGCAAGTGTTCCTTGAGACGCTGTGCCCTGTTGTTGTTATTGTTATTATTATTATTATTATTATTATTATTATTATTATTATTATTATTATTATTATTATTATTATTATTATTATTATTATAACCTTCCAATGAAGTAGAACTCTATTCATAGAAAGCAGTTGAGGAGTTCTGCCTTTGTTTAAGTCAGGGATTGTTATTTTAGAGTACCCGAGTCCTGCAATTGACTCTCAGTGCTCTATGTAGCAGTCCATCCACCAATTATCCCTCAACATATTCATAGCATAATCCGAAAAATGGGTTCCGGTTCAATGTGTAGAGTACTGATTCTCTTTTAGCTAAATCACCTGCCCTTTCATTACATGATTGCCCATATGTCCCGGCACCCATAACAGTGAAACTGTGTAATGATCAGCCAGTTTCATGAGAGACTCTGGGCTTTTATTTGACTTCATTCGCTTCAAGAGCCTTCAAGACTGCTTGACTGTCTGGAAGTATAGTAAGCTATAGCTTCAGTAAGTTATTTTGCTCTCCTTTAATATTATCCATTTGAGTTTGCCACATTAGGAAACAATATTACTCAAACACGGATTTATTTTATTTCTATATAATTAATTAAATGCATAGATAACGATCTGATAACAATAATTTGTACTGCTCAATTTGGTGATCGTATTTTTACTTTCTCTACTGCCTATAGTAAGTAGGGGAAGTATTGCATTCCACCCAAAAATTTGAAACCGAGATTTCAACGGAAATATATGTTTTGAGGAACCCTGAATGCAAATAAAGCATTTTTAAAGCAAGTCCGTGTGGTGTGTATCTGTCTGTGACAAGCATAACTCAAACATGAAAAGTCGGATAAATACCAAACTTGGTATTTGACTTTAGTATCTTCCAAGGATCAAGAAAATTCTCCCACCTGCAACAACCGCTTACATGGAAACTTTTCGAATATTTTGATTTTCTAAAAATTGGCTCTAACGATTTTGATTAAAATACCGTACATGAAAGATATTTACATGACAAGAAACGTATATCTTGAATTTTCTGGGAATAGCCTAGGAAGTCCTCTTCATTCGGAAGGAACTTTTGTATAACTTGTAAACGCTAGGCGACAGACGAAAACGTACCACACACTACAGGCAGATATCTTTAAAACACACAATTTACTTAAAATAAGTTTTTGTGTCATAAGCCGTTTCTGAGATATCCTTATTAAAGCTTCGTATTGTTCAATACTTGTCATTCTTTTAAAGTCCCTTCTATTTTCAATTGTTTCTCGCGATTGCATGGAAACAGTATGGAATTTTAAGACCAGCGTATAGCGTCCAGTTCTTAAACATTTGACTATCGCTGTTCTCTTTATGTTTATAACGAAATGTGTAATGTAGCTATTTTTGCAAAGATTTATTTGGATCAAAAGTAGTAGGTAGAAAAATAGGCTTTAGTAAGAATAGGAAAGGTAGAATCAGGCAACTGAAAAATTCAATGCCATAGCCGAGATTTGAACCACGGTCGCCTGATTCTACCTTTCCATCCCTGTCCAATATACGGCTTGTGTGAAAGAACAATTAAATCCTTTAGTAAGAATAGTTTGTATACCTACTAATAAAGATAGAGGGTAGAGAAATTCATGTGAATGTATCACAACAGATTTTTGAAATCTAATCCCTCAGAGAACACAACATCGTTCGTTTGCGCTATGGGTGTATTAACTTTTTCCACAGAATGTAGAAGCAGCAGGGTTTTTCCGCAACTTTCCAGAGTGTCGTCATGCCTCACACTCTTGATTTCTCCCTCATATTCAGCTGCACCGTGAAACAGATTGATGACAGGGTGAAGGGGAAGTCGAGTTGTCCTAATTATAAGCCTTTAATTTACTCCCACACATTCCGGTTGTTACATTCGGACGCTCCCGAAACTTCCTACTCTGTAATTACGTGAATAAACTACCTAACCGTTGTTTTGAGGCTAAGAGCGAAGTTTGCTTACAGAACAGTGGCGTGCTTCTTTTGATATAGTCTACTTTCAGAGTCGCGTTAATGTGGCTTATAATATAGGAAATAAATTAGGGATGTGACCTCAATACTGCCGATGCCTTGATGTTTTCGATATTCGGTGCTAGATAAGGAATGAAAGGAGCTGAGACTTGCCTCGCACGTGTCCCTAAAAAGTTGCTGAACTATAGTTCTTGATAGACCTTGAATGCGCGGACTACAACATTCCAGACTCGTATGTCTAAATGAAGACATGCAAAATAATGGGAAGGAGTAGACAGTCGTGTAATACAGAGAGAGCCAAAAAACTACGAACCGCTTGCGCTGTGTTTTTCCTGTCTGCGTCCTCGGCGCCCATTGCCGTCTGCCGCTATCATAGAAAGGCGCGGATGAAACCATACCAACATTTTAAAACTACTTTTAAAGGCTTTACTCACCAACTTTATAAAAGGAGTTTCATCCATCACTCGCCAGTTTTTTTTTCGAGTAAACAGTTGAAGCCCGTACATATGTGAATACAATTTTGCCCCCTTTTCTTAGAGAATTAAGAGATAGGGAGCGTGATCTTTCCTTTTTTTCAACAAGACTCTGCAACAACTTATACGGCCAATATTTCGATGAGAAAAATTGAAAGTGTGTTTGAGGACAGAATTATTAGTATTGTGGACCCCTCGGACCCCCGATCTAACCTTCTGTGATTACTATCTCTGGGGTAACTTAAAACAAAGTATACAAGACAAAACCCACACACCCTGGAAGAATTAAAACAATATATCCGCCAGAAACTTGCCAGCATTCCTCAACGTGAACTACGGCGAGTGATGGATATTTTTCCAAAGAGGTGCCAAAAATGTATGGACAACAAAAGTGGCCAGTTTCAGCATTTCCTTTCATAAAGCTGGTAAGTAAAGCCTTTAAAAGTAGTTTTAAAAATGTATGGTTTCATCCGCGCCTTTCTATTATAGGGCAGACGGCAGCGAGCGCTGAGGACGCGGACAGGAAAAACACCGCGCAGACGGTTCGAATTTCTTTTGCTCATCCTGTATTACCTAAGTTATGAATGAAGTTGACTTAGCTGACGCACTAAATCATGTTTCCGCAATAGCCTGGCTTGGTGACTCACTCTTAGCCATTGCATTTACCCCCTTCCGGTGACTAAAATCTGTAAATCCAGCAGAAACAAATCAGAACTTAAAGACGTGATATAACACAGCGCATGGAAATATGTTATTATTTCCTCTGCTACGTATAGTAAGTAGGGGAAGTATTGTATTCCACCCAAAAATTCGATACCGAGATTTCACCGGAAATATATGTTTTGAGACCCCCTGAATCCAAAAAAAGCATTTTAGAAACATGTCTGTGTGTGTGTGTGTGTGTCTGTCTGTCTGTCTGTGAACAGCATAACTCAGAAAACAACAGTCGAATAAACACCAAACATGGTATTTAGGTTCAGTATCTTCCACAGATGCGACACGAAGGATTTCAAGAAAATCCCCCCACCCCAGATTAACCTTTACATGGAACATTTTTCGAAAATTTTAATTTTCTCAAAAATGGCTCTAACAATTTTGATTAAAATATCATATATTTAAGATACTTTCATGACAAATAAAATGTATATCTTGAATTTTCTGGGAATGTCTCCAAAAGTATTCTTCATTGTGAACGACTTTTGCATAACTGGTAAACCACAAGAGATAGCCAAAATTTTACTACACATTAAAAATGTAGATCGCGTTAAAATACACAATTTTTACATATACATTTTATTTGTTGAGTGAACCATTTTCGAGATATTGCTTGTTGTTCCCTTAAATTTTCCAATACTTATACTTTTTCTCAAATGGGAATTCGTTATTCATTTTTTATGTCCTGCACATGCAAAGAGAATGGAATACTCCACTTAGAACCAGCTCTTAAAATATTTGACTATCGCTTAAATACTACCATATTCCCCTTGCACCTACAAAAAAATTAACAATAAGATTAACATCTCGATTAACATGAAGCATATGGAGAATAAACGTTTGTAAAAATAGTTTGTACAAGAGTAGAGACAGTCAGTAACACATCAGATTTTTTTAATTGAAATTAAATCTCTTAAGATACTGTCTAATCGAGCAGGATGACTCAGCCTGTAATCTATGGCCCGCATTCGGGTCCCGGTTTCAAATACCCGGGTCCGACCAATCTGACCGAAGACTTTTTTGCTGTTTTCCTCGGTCTCTAGGCAAATGCTGGTTTGGATAATTTGATCCACGAATTTTCCTCTCCTCCCTTTCATCACTACATGCCATTCCATTCCTCTTCACTGCCATACCATTGGGCTGATCCCCCATTCTGGCTATTCTATGATCTAGAGTTGCTCCTGGACAAACTAGGCCCAAGGCATTGGCTTGTAAGTCCTACATAGAGGTGGGTAATCCATTAAAGAAGAAGAAAATACTGTGTAATTGTGTTACTTGGGATGCGATCTTTAAGAGTACAACCTGCAACATATCTGAGGAATTTAATTTTTGCCATTTCTATTAATCTTCTGTCTGATCTGTGTATGACCCAGATTTCTGCTTCATATATTATAACGGGAACTGTCATAAATCTCTAAAAGTTTATCATTGTTTGATTTGTGATTCTATTCCGGAATGTCCTTTTAGTTCCACGCGTGTTTTTCAATTTATAGTTCTTGTCCTTAAGTTATTTTCCCCTTACTAAGATATCTGACAGCTTAAATAACTAAAACTCTGAAATTTTCAATAATTTTATTATTTAATACGATTTTTTATTTTACTGAGTGTTTTCAAGAAAAGTCCTTGTGTGTGGTGTGCGTGTGTGCATTTTTTTCGTTACTTGAAGATTTTTTAAGCATAAATTAAAGAGATACGTTTCTGTAACCTTACGAACTTTGGTATCATAGGTTGGCTGTTTATACTAAAGGAAAATAGGCGTAAGTATTGCTTCCACCATTGCCTGGGCTACGATCTCTCTTGCAAAGCCCAGCAGGGAGACATACTCAGCGCATTTTGTTGCACTTTCCAGTATTACTACATGCTTTCTCTATCCCACTTTTTCACAAGAAAAACACGCTGAGAGATCCCTTGAATGGAAAAAAAATTCTGATGTGTTACACTAACATGACTTTCTCTACTCTTGAACAAATTATTTTTACAATCTCTTATTTTCCATCTATTTCATATTAATCGAGATAAACATTTGCAGAAACGATCTTTTGACATACACAGAGAATTACATTTTACAGATAGCGACCAGATCAAAAATATTTCACTATCGCTTAAGGCGTACTATATTCCCCTTGTTTTGTATTTGCAAGGGCAATATAGAAATACAATAGCCTTTAAGCATAGACATATCTCTTAATAGCTGGTTTCTAGGTGCAGCACCATTCTCTTTGCCACAGATTAATACTCTTTGCATATCCAAGACAAAAAATGAATAACGAATTCCCATTTCAGAAAATTATTGAAAAATTTAAGTGAATAACAAGCAATATCTCGAAAATGGTTCACTCAACAAATAAAATGTATATGACATAAATTGCGTATTTTAACGCGATCTACATTTTTGTGCAGTAAAAGCTTGTCTATCTCTTGTGGTTTATCAGTTATGTAAAAGTCTTTCACAATGAACAACACTTTTGGAGACATTCCCAGAAAATTCGAGATATGCATTTCATTTGTCATGATAATATCTTAAACATACGATAATTTAATCAAAGTCGTTGGAGAAAATTAAAATTTTCGAAAAATATTCCATGTAAAGGGTAATCTGTGTTGGGGGGATTTTCTTGAAAACCTTCGCGTCGCATCTCTAGAAGATACTGAACCTAAATACCAAGTTTGGTGTTTATCCGACTGTTCTTTCTGAGTTATGCTGTTCACAGACACAAACACACACAGACATACGCACACACAGACACACACACACACGGACATGTTTCCAAAAATGCTTTTTTTTGGAATTAGGTGGTCTCAAAATATGTATTTACGGTGAAATCTCGGTATCGAATTTTTGGGTGGAATACAATACTTCCCCTACTTACTATACGTAGTAGAGAAAGTAAAAAATCAGTATGCCAAACTACACTTTACATGTAAAATATTCCTTAATTTTTATCTTCTCAAAAATGGCTCTTACGATTTTAATTTAAAAATCACATTTTGAAATATTAACATGAAAAATGCATTGCATATCTTGTTGAGCCACCTTTTTCCTTATGAATTTGAAAACCATAAAAGTTAGACAAAAGTTTACCTCAAGAAAGCTGAAGATTTTATTAAAATAAACTATATGTACTAAAAAATTAGTTTTTCGTAGCATTAGACATTTCTAAAACGTTCACTGTTTTTCGTTTGGATTTTCTATTGCTCTGAATAAAACTTTCAAGTGCCGTTCTGTTGCTTCTCCTGAGCTCGTGGAAAGAGTGTATAATACCAAGCCATGTTCACACAGAAAACAGTTGA
Organism: Deroplatys truncata; assembly: GCA_030765065.1. NCBI lineage: Eukaryota > Metazoa > Arthropoda > Insecta > Mantodea > Mantidae > Deroplatys > Deroplatys truncata. The sequence goes on from CM060984.1 coordinate 179,722,751, forward strand.
CGTGTCGTCCTCCTGTGAGCGCTTCTGTACCTTCCACAAAATGTATATTGATATCATTTCTGCCAAAATGTATCATGATTTAAATTAAACAGGCAGAAAAACAAGCTTTTGTAAGAATAATTTGTAGAATATAGGAAAATAAATGAAAATTTGTAGCTAAAATCGTGTGATGATAACACAGACAGTTAACATCTACTGTTATTATTGCAGTGTCATTTATATTAGCATTATTAATATTATTATTGTTTTAATGCTAACACTTTAATGACTGTTCGTTCATTATTATAAGAATTGTATTAATATATAAATTATTACAATTACACCAATTCCATATTAATAATAAAAAATCTGATGTGCTACACCCACATAACGTCCCTACTCATGTACAAACTACTTTTACAAACCTTAATCTCCATCTACTTCATGTTAATCAAGATAAACATTTGCAGAAACTATCGTATTGCTAATTTCCTTATAAGTGCAAGGGGGATATGGTAGGCTTTAAGCGATAGTCAAACCTCTTAAGAGCTGGTTGTTATGTGGAGCATTACATTCTCTTTGCATGTCCAGGACATAAAAAATTAATAACAAATTCCCAAATTGAGAAAAAGTATAAGTATTGGAAAATTCAAGCAAATAATAACTCGGAAATGGTTCACTTGACAAAAAAAATGTATCGGACATAAATTGTTTTTAACGAGATCTGCTTTTTTGTGAAGTAAAATTCTGTATCTCTCCTACAGTTTACCAGTTATGCAAAATTCCTTCAGAATGAAGAGGACTTTTGGCGATATTCCCAGAAAATTCAAGATACACATTTCATTTGCCATGAAAGTACCTTAAACTTGTGCTATTTTAATCAAAATCGTTAGAGCATTTTGAGAAAATGTTCTATGTAAAGGGCAGTCTGGGGTATGGGGATTTTCTTTAAAATCTTCTTTGAAAGATACTAATCCTAAATGCCAAGTTTGGTATTTATCCGACTCTTCATTTTTTAGTTATGCTGTTCAAAGGCAAATACGGACCTTTTTCTAAAAATTATTTTCTTGGATTCAGCAGGCCTCAAAACATGTATTTCCGGTGAAATCGCGATATCAAAATTTTGGGTGGAATGCAATACTTCCCCTACTTACTATACGTAGTAGAGAAAATAAAAATAATAATCATAAAAAACTGCTCTGCCCGTGTTATTTCGTTGAAGGAGGAGATTCCCTCCTGTTTTCTCCTGGCCCTCCTTTTTTCCTTTCTCTCACTCTCCCTACATATCCGTCTCTTTCCTTCTCCCTCTCTTTATCTTCCTCTTTCTCCACTCTCCCCTCCATCGCCCTCACTCCTGCTATTTTATTTTTCTTGTAAATATCTTTAATATGTTATTAAAATCAAACTGTTAAAGCACTTTTGAGAAAATAGTCTTTTTTTGTAAAAAGCACAGTTGTTTTTTAAAGCGGGGGTCCTTCAATCTTTGGTGCATTCCGTATTTCGATCATGTCTCTCTATCACTCCATTTTCTACGAGTGTAGCCATTCTAATTCCTTCTCTCCATTGTGTTGTTCATCGTCTTCTCTTTCTGTTCCCTGGATTATAATTCAGAGCTCTTTTTGGCCATTTCTCCTCTTCCATCCTTTTCACATGACAATACCATAATAACTGCCTACTTTTTATTTTCTCTGCATTTGTAATAGTTACCTACTATTATAATCCTGGTGCACAGTTGAAGGGAGAGATTTGTGACAATGCAAGAAGTGGCCCAGAGGGTGTGGTCGAGATGACTCGGTTAGACTTAATTACATCTCTATCATAATCCCGGATTCTTGATGATAAATAACGGTTATTGTGATATGCTGACCACAATTTCTGAGCTGTTACTACTATATATGGTCTAGGGGGCGAATTCTTAGAGGAATGTCTATCTGGGACAATCTGACACGCCTTAAGAATTGTTCTATGTAGAACAAGATCTTCCGGATGTATGGCTTCCTCGTCCTTCATACTGTTTTGTGAAAAACAGGATATACTGTTTTGAGAAGAGTGTTTATTGTTTTTGGAGTTTTGTATTTCTAACATGAACATTTTTATTTAATTGCATGCTAATAAAGGTTTTGAAAATAAACCCTATATAGTAAAATTGTAGATATTGTTACCTTCATCTGTATATTCATAAATTCATTTATTAAAATTTTGTGCAAAAACTTCAAGCATCCTCTAAAAGTGATCTTGTGATTATTTGCACACATTACTAAACAACTTGTCTGATATTCCATTCATAATACCAGTAATTTCAGTTGTCAATTTCCATACATCGGCGATAATAGGGCGATAGCATTTTTGTGACCTGCAAAGGATGACCGGGCAAGAATGGAACAAATGTAAACATAGATATACTACACCTTCATTGTATATGGTCAGGGACACAGTGGTGTACAAACTCTAAACGATAATTACACTAAGGCTTAGTATTATACATAGCTTTTCTTTTATTTTCCCCCCTTTCTTTTTTCTTTTTGTGCTTGTTATGATAAAGGAAATAAAAGGAAATATCTTTACATGTCAAAGCTTTGGGTGATGCATCAGGCTACCTTTAGGTGGCGTTAAAGAGTAGGTCGTTCGACTGGAGTGTTACAAAAGTTAGTTTACGTTGCAGGGGTTATAGAGGAGGTAATAACAAAGACCAGTCTATGTGTACGTGGCGAAAGCTTTTCATACTTGTCATTTAGACTCTTCATGTAAGTACGCAAGTGTTGTAGCGAATTGATTTTCGGACTCCCGTTACTTGAATGCATACGGAACATGAGCAACTGTTGCTTAGAGATGCCATCCATTTAAATGTAAGCAGTGATTAATTACTGCGTAACACTGACGTACCCATATACACTAAAATGCAAGCAGTTTGTCCAGTAATCTCTGCAGCTTCAACACCGCGTATTTTCAACCAATACTTCAATAAACAGCTGAACAGACTGCCTCTTTTCTCTGCCTCTGTTCTCCAGAGGTCAACGTTTTGACTTCTCAGCGCAGAGTTCCCGAGTTAGTTTCCCGGGTGGGGCCAGGAAATTCTTTTTTAAGTATAATCATTTCCCCACCCTCCACAAAGTTTTAAAGTATGAATTTGAGAATGTGTTTCATAATAAAAACTAATAAAACCAAGTTAAATTACACAGTTGAATGAAAAATTAATTACACCATCAGTGATTTTTCAAGTAAAAGCCCCCGATGTTGTTATAGCAGTTAAAAGGGACTATACAAACGAAACAATTTAAAAACACTGTGCTATGTCGTATCTAGCAATTACAACTACTTATTGGTATTTAGATTAAGTAAACTTTTAAAGTAAGTTATTTATTCTCTTTCATTGTTTCATTCAAAATTACACATGTTTCAACTTTCTCCACTTTCATTAAATATTGGAAATTTTATTTAACATTGGGCTGAAAATACGATTACGTTGTTCCCATAATGCATCTTGGAACACAGAACAAAAGTATTTATAAATTTTTTCAGATATTTATTTCTGGTTTAAAGGATATCTATACGCCTTCCACCCGGTATATCTGTAAGTGCAAAGAAATTACCTAATATTAGCAACGATTTAAGGAAATTAATGGTAAATTGTTGTTGGTGCTGATTTCAGAACTTAAAAATCCATACATATAACCTAATAGAAGCCTCTCTGTTCCTAAACATTTTCTTTTAATCCAGTTTAATATCTGCCTTAAAGCAACAAATCATCAAATGAGTTATAGCTACAAATTAATGAGTTACAATCGAAAGTACGGCTATGGTTATACCACCTACAGTTGGAAAAATTGCTGAAAATGTATTTGATAATGTTATTTATATCTGACCTCGATAAAATCTGATAATTCTTTGCTTTAGGGACTAAAGTGCTGTGTAAATGACCACATTGATACTATAAACTATTTTACTCAAATATTGAAAGTCCTACGCGATAAATGCAGATAGAGGGCGTATAAATCTTGCTATCGCCAACAGCTAGCACGCGGAAATCTCATATGAAATAATCCCCAACAAGGAACCTGTGATTAAAGATATGGGATTATAAAACCCTATTTATCGCTGATGAAGTGATCGTTTTTCATAAAGAAGCTGCCTTGCCTCCAAGCAATGATTATGAAAAGCAGTTAATATTCGTACACGCGTTTTTAGACACGCGTGTGTCGAATAGCGTGCTCATAAACCAGACGATAAGGTTTACTAATGCTAAATGCCTAATCTCAGTTAATGATTATGTTTCACGAAGTATATCACGTGCCAAGCACGAGACTAAAATTTATTGCTCCATCAGGCATTTCTAACACACATATGTATTTAAATATTGCAGGTAGCTAAAATAGGATAATTGGATATGACAGATGTACATAAAACGTGATAAAAGATCTGAATCTTTCTCTGGCCCTTGCCATTTCATACCAATTTATAAAATTTATGAATACAAAGAACGTGCAATGAATATTATATGCAATAATACAGTGGTATCTTAAACCAGGAAATACCAGATTATAAAGGCACGCGACTTTCTCTCCCCATTATGGATTCACAGCTACCTCATAAGAACCATAATCTTCATATAAAAAAACGTTCTTAATCTGCTCTGCGTTAGTCACGATTTATGTTACTTTCAAATGGTTTCAAATTAGACAACGAAGGCTTGTTTTATCACAAGTCGATTTTTGTTATTAATGAGCTCATGAAAAATAATAAAGAGAGTAAATAAACATTTATGTATTTTAAATTATGTTACTTGAAATGTGTAAACTAACCAACACTAGAAAATATTAACATGAAGTATAAAATATACTTTGGTTGTCACGAAAATGTTCACAAATTGTGTACTTAAAGAACTCTGCGTGTTTTTCATCACAATATACACTTTATTTGCAATGTAAGTATATTTTTTAATATATGGTATTTAATCAAAGTTGTTAGCCATCTTTAAGAAAATAAAAAATTTCGAAAAATTTTCCATGTACGCTTAACGTTTATCAGTTATACAAGATTACACGAATTCCTTCCAAATGAAGAGGACTTCACAGGCTATTCCCAGAAAATTCAAGATAGGTGTACATTTTATTTTTCATGTAAATATGTTAACTATATGATATTTTAATCAAAATCGTTAGCCATTTTTTAAAAAATCAAATTTTTTTAAAAATGTTACATCTAAAGGAAAGTTCGGATGGGGGGATTTTCTTGAAAATCTTTGTGTCGCCTCTTTGGAAGGTACTGAACCTAAATACTAAGTGTAGTATTTAGCCGACTCTTCGTTTTTAGTTACGCTGTTCAAACACACACGTGGATCTTTTTCTAAAGATGTTATTCCTTGATTCGTGGGGCCTCAAAACATGTATTTCGACGCTATGTTGGTACCATATTTTTGGGTATATGTGCTTATGTATGTGGTAGAGAAAATAAAAATAGATAAAATACGACAGTTTAGCCCCTCGTGGAAAAAATAGTATATACAACATGGGATCGTCTGAGCCAGCAGCTGTTGAAATAGATTTTCGCGGTGCAGACCGCGCTAAACATTTGCCGAATTTAAATCCGTAACGAGTTTCCTTTATCGACTGTCTCTGAAATAGCGATAGTCTCATTGATGTTGCCTTTTCAACAGAGAAAAATCGTTTTCACTTTCTCTAACATCTACACCTAGATATAATAGGTAAAGGGAAGATACTCATATTGTATTCTATCCAACACTTAGATATCGGATTTAACTGGAAATGCATGTTTTAGAGCCCTGAATTAAATAAAAGCATTTTAATAAAAAGGTCTGCGCACGGGCGTGCGCACACGAGTTTGTATGGGAGAAAAAGAGACCATAACTTTAATAAAAAAATTTCGACAAATACCAAATTTGGTATTTAAGTTCATTTTCTTCCAAAGATGCCACACGAATAATTTCAAGAAAATCCTTCACTTCTAACTACCCTTTACATGGAAAAGTTTAACAATTTTTTTTATTTTCTCAAACTATTTTGATTAAAACACGATATATTAAAGACATTTATATGACAAAATACATAACTTAAATTTCCTTGTAATAGCCTGTAAATTCCTCTTCATTCCGAAGGAATTTTGTTTAATTTTGTATAACGTGTAATCCATAAGTGATAGACAAAGGCATACTACACAAAATTGTATATGTCTTTAAAGCACACAATTTATTTTAAATAATTGTTTCACGCATCAGCCATTTCTGAGATAACCGTTAATGTTGGTTGAATTTTTCATAATTTGTGTTTTTTTAAACTGCTGTTGCTATGCTATTGTTTCTCGCGAACTCATGGGAAGACTATAAAATAAAGACCAGCATATAGCGATTTCAAATATCTAACTGTCGATTCGGTCTCCGTTCCCCTTTACCAACAACGAAATGTGTAATGAAATTATTTCTGCAAACTTTGACTCGATTAACATGAAAAGGATAGAATAGTAGGCTTTCATAAGAATATTTTCCAGAATCTTTGTAAAATTAAATTATAGAGTGTAGAGAAAGTCACGTGAATGTAACAAATCGGCCCTTTTTCTTCTTTCTTGTTTGAATTGTCTGTAATTGCTTTCTAGTCATTCTCTGTAAATTGGGAGTGAATGAAAGTTATGTGAATGTTACAAAAACGCAATAGATCACTTCTGCAACGCTATGTTTTCCATCCGTCCGTGTGAACAAAACAATTCAACAAGCATTTGAGGTTTCTTATGCAGGAATTTGAAGGAAATGTGTCAGTACATTTCAAATTTCATTGAAATTGGTACCAAATTATTGCACGGTGCACGTTGGTGACGCTCTGCAATCACAGAAAGTCAGTTGGAGTAATGTCAACATTCACCAAAAGTACCATACTTACACAACACAAGTAAGGTCTGCATAAAATTAGAACATTTATTGAGTAATTAGCGAAATCACAAATAGTATCTTCGTCCAAAATAAAACCCGAAAACTGTTGTAAAAGCCTAACAGATCATTCGGATCACATACATGATCTCACGAGGGATGTAAAAACTAAATTTGATAGCAGAAGACCACGAAATTATACCGCGCTCGTATGTACGTCTTTAGCACTAAACGGGTTAAACATTAATCAGTTTGAAACTTAAATCAGGAAACGTCATAAGCAAGAAATTTAAAGTTTTTAATCATCTCACTCCATTATAAACCTATCTTTAGGGAAACAATTAAGATGCCAGCTACCATCTCTGTAAGTGGAACTAAGACATACTTGAATATACGCGGCTACATACGAGGGCGGATTGATAAGTCCACGACTTTGCCGAGAGATAGCGTTCTAATCACAGCTTTCTTGTTTTAACCCAAGTCTTACATCTATTCTGGGTATAATCGCAGAAATTTATCGTCATTTGTTTCTTAGAATATTGTTGAGAGCGTCTAAAATAAGCAGGTGTTTGTTGCTTCGAGAAAATGGAGAAAAGTGAATTTCGTGTTCTGATAAAGCACTACTTTTTTCGTGGTAAGACGTGAAGGAAACGGAAGAAAAGCTTAACAAGTATTATGGGAACTCTGCTCCATCACATAGATGGTTCACAGAATTTCGATGTGGCCATTCGAGCACAAGAGATGCCGTGCGCACAGGACGGCCGGTTGAGGTCACAACAGAAGAAATGGTGAACAAAGTTCACGATATTGTGTTGAAAGACCCGCCGAATGAAAATCTGTTAGATGGCCAAGAACGTAAATATCTCGAGTGAACAAGTGTATAACATTCTGCATGAATTTTTGGGTATGAGAAAATAGCAAGATAGGTGCCGCGACTACTCACAGTTGAGAACAAGCGGAATCGTGTGGCCGTTTCACAGGGATGTTTGAATATGTTCCAGCGAAAACCGTATGAGTTTTTGCGGCGTTATATCACGGTTGATGAAACTTGGATCCATTACTATCAACCTGAATCCAAACAACAATCAAAGCAATGGATTTCCTTCGGCGAACCTGCTCCAAAGAAATCGAAAACCATTCTGTCGGCAGGAATATCATGGAAGCTGTCTTTTGGGATTCACAAGGGCTGATAGACATCCAGTTTTTCAATGAATTGTTAAAGAAACGACCTCATTTGGTGAAGAAAAAGGATAATGCATCCACACACAAGTCAGTCATTGCCATCGAAACATTTATGGAATTGGGCTACAAACTGCTACCTCACCACCATATTCTCCAGATTTGGCTTCGAGCGACTTCTTCCTTTTCGCAAACTTCAAAAATTCGCTCGCTATGAAGAAATTCACATCCATTGAACACATCATGGCAGAAACAACCTCATATTTTGCAGACTTCGAAAAATCGTATATTTATAAGGGTTAAACAAATTTGATAATGTGTATTGAATTGATAGCAGACTATGTTGAGAAATAAAATTGATTTTTTGGAAGAAATTGTTATTTTCTTTAAAAAGTCACTGACAACAATCCGCCCTCCTATAATGACATGTAATCTTACAAATAAAATATGTTTTAATCTACTTATTTAGCCTCAGGGTAGCTAGTTTTAACTTCAGTTACTTATCCAAAACCAGAAATCACAACGAAATTTTCGGTTCGATTTATTACATGCACAGGTAGGCATTATCCTCCAGGCTTATTACAATTAACCTTTCGCTATGTTTTCCTTTAGATTTTATCGTCATAATCACCCACAACAACAACAACAACAACAACAAACACAGCACCAAACATTTTATGCCCGGAGTAATATTTTCCAATATCTGGGTCAAATAATCGCGCTTTCTTGTGAGAACGTTGAAGGCATCCGACTGCCATCTTGCGGTAAAAGTGAGATTGTCTAACGCTTACGGTCACGGTTTCCTAGTCGGTGGTCTAGTTTCTTCGTGCAAGAGTGCTCTAAGCAAGCGCTTTCCAAGCCGAGTGTCACATGATGGCATTTTCTTTACAGATTCAGAGTAAAAACTATGAAGTACATCCTCACCTCCGGGGTAGCCTAAGTCGTTAAGATACGGACTCGTGAACGTGAGGCCTGTGGTTCAAATCCCATCGCGACGCCCTTCCTGATAGATTTTTACTTTCTCTACTACGTATAGTAAGTAGGAGAAGTATTGTATTCCATCCAAAAATTCGATACCAAGATTTCACCGGAAATACATGCTTTGAGACCCCCTGAATCCAAAAAAAAAAGCATTTTTAGAAACATGTCCGTGTGTGTGTCTGTGAACAGCATAACTCAGAAACGAACAGTCGGATAAACACCAAACTTGGTATTTAGGTTCAGTATCTTCCAGAGATGCGACACGAAGGTTTTCAACAAAATCCCCCCACCCCAGACTACCCTTTACATGGAACATTTTTTGAAACTTTTAATTTTCTCAAAAATGGCTATAACGATTTTGATTAAAATATCATATGTTTAAGATATTGTAATGAGAAATGAAATGTATATCTCGAATTTTCTGGGAATGTCTCCAAAAGTATTCTTCATTGTGAACGACTTTTGGTAAACTGGTAAACCATAAGAGATAGACAAAATTTTACTACACATTAAAAATGTAGATCGCGTTAAAATACACAATTTTTACATATACATTTTATTTGTTGAGTGGACCATTTTCGAGATATTGCTTGTTCCCTTAAATTTTCCAATACTTATACTTTTTCTCAAATTCGTTATTCATCTTTTTATGTCCTGGACATGCAAAGAGAATGGAATGCGCCACATAGCAAACAGCGCTTAAAAGATTTGACTATCGCTTAAACTACCATATTCCCCTTGCTCTACAAGAAAATTAGCAATAAAATTGGCATCTCGATATCTCAATTAACATGAAGCATATGGAAAATAATAGTTTGTAAAAATAATTTGTACAAGAGTAGAGAAAGTCATGTGAGTGTAACACATCGGATTTTTTCCCAGCCTTTCCTCAGTCCTCATAACTGGCAAATGCCGGGAGATATCAACTTAAGCTTGGAACGTTTCCTTCTCAAATTATAATTTCTTTGCATGTATCATGAGTATGGACAGGCAAAATATGAAATTTTATTTTCTAAACAATGCTTGCTATCATGAAAACAATTATTTTTACGTTTTGAGGTATGTGAAATTCGATGCACGTGACAAAAAACCTCATATTTCATAATACTTTTGTAACATCTTCGTATTTTGTAAGCCTTAAAATTTTACGTTTTTAAAATAGTTTCCGTTAGCAATAAACCGGGCTTTCATATTATATTGGGACAGTTTTCTGTATTAAAACATTTAGAAAACACAAGCCACTCTTTCCAGGAAACGCGTCTGGAAAAATCCACCTACCCTTTCTAACAAGACGCGTACAATTGAGAAAATTTAGCATTTACTCTGTGTAACATTACATGCAAAATTAAACACCCTAAGAGTTATTATTTTCGCGGCATTTTAGTGGCATATTGTAATTAGTATTAAGAAACGTCTCTTTCCTTTTCTAAGTTTAAGGGTTTCAAGATGATTAAAATCCATAAACGCCATGTAATTTGTTATATTTTACTTTATATTTTATTATTAAATATAAAGAAAATCCACAAAAATATTTTCTTTTAATCTATATGATGAACATACTCTAAACCCTTAAAGTATATTTTGTCTTCAAAAATGTATTTCATAATATTTTGGGGTTTTTGTTGATATTTTCGTAAAATACCATATTTTGGCAAGTTTATCTTCATACTTTACTATCTTTAATCACTAATAACCACCGCCTGGTGCTGTACGTAGTAAGAATGGGCATTAAACACTACTATATTTTATATTTTATTATTATATTTTATGATTACCATTATCCTGTAATGTATTATGGAATATTACATTGTATTCATACTATGGACATTAAAGTGCTATACGAAGTATACAATTCATAATATACGAACAGTATATCGGTTAGATAAGTTCAACAAAATCAGTTAAATACACTTGCCTCGTACACGGTGACAGCGTTAGCAATACCAGAATACTTTTAAATAAACTAATTGAAACAGAAGTAGTTCTGTAATGAAGCAGTATAGATATTTTACTATCCTGATGTCATGTGGGTTGCCTATATTTGGGCGGCGTTTCGGGAATGTCGTGTGCCTCTTTCGAGGCTCAATAAAATTTAAAAAATATGTTTAGAAAACGTTTCTTTTGTGTGTGTGTGTGTGCGAGAGAGAACAAAATACTTAAGAACTTCCATAATGCACGCGAAGATTTTCAATAACACACCCTCCCACCCCATAATATTGTTTGTTACATGCTGGGTAGAGGCCTAAAGGTACAGATGAAAAATTAAATTAATTTTTAGTACCCAGCACGTACATTTAAGAGACGTATGCTTACTTGGCTGCGGAGGACCGAAACGTGGTGTGGAGGTTAAGAGGAAGGTGTGGGTTTTCACTGTAGAAAACCCATAACATAAATCTACCTACACATTCCTAGATTTATTTCCCAATCGTTTGGGGTTCCTATATTATTAAATATGTAAGGTGAAGGGAGATGTTCACTGATTCAAAGGCCGGCTTACACGTGCGATCCGCTTCTCTCGGAATCCTAAGTAAGACACTATATTCCCAACACTCGTGGCTAGCAAAAACTCCCAGCCAGGAGTGACATCATCCCAGTCAAGATAAAATGAAAACAACAATATGTCTGATAATTACAATGTAGAACAACAATATGTCTGGTAATGACAATGTAACTCCCAAATGATTAATACACCATAATACCCTTCATGGAAATATTTTCGTTTTCTTTCTTTTTCCCCCCTTTTTAAATAGTGTCTTAAGATATTTGCATGGAAAACAAGACATAGGTACGTACATCTTTAATTTTCTACGGTTCGTTTACGAAGCCCTCTAAATTTTGAATTAATTTTTCATAAGAGTGGCGGCCGTTGAGGTATTCTATTGGTGATGCCAAAAAAATGTTAAAACAAATCTCCCAAACAATATATGTTTACCAACTTCGTGCAGTAGCATCAAACGTATTAGTCAATTGACAAGAATTGAATGTACTTTCATTTTAGACTATATATGCCCAATATCAGTTATTTTGGTCTTACACAATGGACATCTCCCCCAAATAACACGTAAGGAAAACTAAAACTAATAGCCTGTTTTCCTCACACCCATAAATTCATCTGTTCTTTTGATAAATTTCCGGACTGAATTTACGACATCGATTTTTGTTTGCTGCTGCAGATTTAGCTTCGGGAGTGACCTACCCAATGTTTTCATCTGCGAGTCCTGTGGCTAAATGGAATTTTTAGTACTTCACTTGCTTTGTTCATTTTTGCAACGTTCACATACAACTGAATATTCATTTAAAGAAAACACTGTACACTGTTTTAGTTACCTGACTTCACGGTGAACTACGTCTTTGGACTGAACTGTTACTACACGAACATACACAGAAATACCTGACAAATGTTTGAAAACACATGGTGAATAAGTTAGTTTTTTGTTCTGTGATGCAAACGATACCACATAATCATAATCCCTGCTGCTATGAAATACACAAATATTGAAGTAATTCCTCTTGGTTTCAAAACAACAACATACTTATATTCAAAACCATAAATTTTATTTATAATTATATTATTTCTGCATTCGATTTAATTAAGCATTAATTTACGCTTCCAAATGCATTAGCATTAACTTGCAACAAGATGGCAACACTCAGTTAACGGCACAGAACACCAAAGTATAGTTAACGGAAGGTTGACCGCGAAATATGTATTCCAGCATTGTCACTAGGTTCTGTGTTTTACTGCGCTCTAGCGAGTGGAACGTAAGCTCTGCGTAGAGCAATCTGTGGCTCCACCTCTCCCATAAGAATCAAGTAAAAACCTATCCATACTCTGTGCTTATGAGCGTAGGCGGTGCCAATCTTGAATTAGCTACAAACTTTAGAAAACTACCGGCAGAGCGTGCGCCGCTTAACGCGCCCATTCAAATGAGAGAATACATACTTGAAAATAATGCTTTATGGTGCAATTCTTATACACTCGTCTTTCTTTCCTTTTGACACAAGTAGTGTCCGGCACAGTGAACTACCCCAGAAGCCGACCCTGTTTCATAATATTCTATAAACTGATAATAAACCTGGAGGTTTGGACGTATGAAATTAACTGCATCGCGAACCGCATAAATGAGTTTTTTACATCCAGATGGGAATGAAAGTACACTACTCTCAATTCCGCCATGAGTACTGCATTGATGTACTATAGTCGGCGCTAATGTAGAAAGGGGTTGACAGTTACCAACGACGGGGCTGAAAGTTTTAAATGAATGGAAGGGAATGGATACGTCACAGCGGTCGTCATAGCAACGAATACAAGGACCAATTGGAACTACGCTTCCATAGCAACGATAGACGCGCTTGTTACCGATATTGTAACACGTGATTAGCATGGCGTGCCTGGCAAGCGACCGCTGCAGTTGAAGTAATATGAACTGCATGTCTTATCTTCTGCTGTCGCTACAGTTATAAGCAATGCTTCCTAGAGCCACAGCTTAATGTATTTGTATCAGTTAAGAGACTGCTTGTGTACTGACAAGTTATTTTGCACCATGCTATTTGTACGGTTATTTGCTTTGTGTTTACGTGTGTTTGATTTCGTGTATCTGTGCGTGTGTTGTGAGCATTTGCGATTATGTTAACACTTTTAATGGATATTTAACAAATATCAAAATAATAGTGACAAATACAGCGAGCCAAACCAAAAACTGAGCGAACTCGGTAATCGAATAAAACTGTATTTGTTGAAGGTATCCAAGTTGAAGGACCAGCGCGGGAAATAATATGCTCTGTGAGAGAATCAGCGGCATTTTTCCCTTCAGAATAAGTATCAATATTTCACAGGTATGTCTCTCTTATTAACGCAGATCTTTACACTGATATATGCTTGCGTGTTCTGTTCTTTGCATGTAGATTCGTTATCTTATAATTGTCTTCATATACGAATATAAATAATACCCGCCCTACAATGTAGGCGCAACCCAATCGCCTTCGTGCCAGTGTTGCCAACACTTCCTGGTAAATAATGGCTAGATGGTATCTTTAAAGAGGTATTATTTGACAAAAAAAAGGCTAGATATATTTGGCGTCTAAAATTACCCATATTTTCTTTGCAGAAGCTAAACCCCATTAAGGCATTCTAAATATCAAGACTGATTAAATAATTCCATAATATTTAAATAATGTAAAAGAATAATTTATTTAATATAAAATTTAATGGAATAAGGTATGTTTTTGTTAAGCACCAACACCGTACGTTAAATATATCTGATATTGAAATATGAAATTTACTAAAATTCTTTAGGTAAAATATGTATTGCCAATTCTGTGTGTCAAAAATCATACATTATGAGCGCATACTCCAGAAATTCCCCTCATGATTAGTACACATTTTGATAAATGCCATGACCCATGATGGGAACATAATATAGCTACACAGGTACTGGGGATTCACCTTTTGCATAGCTAAAGCACAGATGAAATTATGCTATTTAGGCTAGCATATGCTATTTAGGCTAAGGGTTTGTTAAGGAGAGGCATCTGTGAAAACTACTAAAATGCATAGTTTTAGTCATAATGATGTGAAATTTTGTGTGTATTTGTGCCAAAGGGTATCTAGTAAATACACTAAATTTCACGTTTCCATCCAAGATTGTTTTGCAAAAAAAAATTATTTATTGGTTTTTTTTTGTCACAGTTTTAGTGTAGTATAACAAATGCTCCATGCATAACATTATTAGTTGTAAATAAACTAAACTCTGGCTATATGTTTCTTTTGATTATGTCTACAAAATTTGGTATTCTTTTTTAGATGTGTCAAATAGTTTTGGAGAAAAAAATTATTGAATACATAGATTACCTTTTTTTTCAAATTATTAATAATTTTCAAAATAAAAATTCAATAACAATTAAACTGCTCTATATAGATCATTTAAAATACTGAGTTTTATGTAGCAGTTATCTAAGAACATGTGTGCAAACTTTCAAAGGAATTCATTAAAAACTGCATTGCAAGGAGCATTTTGAACATTAAAAAATGTAGAAAAACAGAAAGCGAAGAAAACTTACTTTAAAATTTTAAATGTATAGCAACACATATTTACTGCTTTAGAATTCCCCTGAACCATATGAAGGTCCTTGAGATAACTGTTTATCTTCCTGTTCTTTAAGTTTTAAAACTTTTAACTGTCTCTTTGTTGATTTGAATGTATTTAATGTACTTAGGACACTCTGCTTTAATCGTCGCCTATCCCTGACACTACTAATTCTTTTGTGACTGGACTTACTTTACTAGCTGTGACACTTTCCTTTGCATACAGAGTACTCTCACAACCCATATTGAATTCACTGATAGTTGAAGTCGCAGCAATTTGTATTCTTTCTAGAAACAAAACCTTCTTTGTGATATTTACTGTATATTAAACTATGCAAAATCTCATTTGCATTTTGAGTTTTTGCTTTTGTACACCTCTAATAAATTAGTATTGGTTAATCTTTGATGTACTGGCATAATTGCACTGACTACATTGGATGAAACAGATGTTCTGTTCCCTTCAGGTTTAGGGATTTCCTCACTTTTAACAACAGACAATTATAAAAGTACCAAGATGATTCACCTCCAGGACATTTAAATGCTATGGCCTCTCATCAGTTGACATGCAGTGATATAGAGTTGCAAATATTGCAAATTTCATCTGATCTACATTTGGAAGATTGTTTTTAATTGCATATTTATAATAATTTTGTAGCTTTACAATGGTTTCAGCTTTCAAACTACCTGGTGAAATGCATCAACCATTTTGCTATTTACATCAAAAAGTGCTCATTGGTAACTCTAGGACTAGTGTATGTATCCACATAGCTTTTATGACAAGAAGAGAATTGTACAATTACTTTACTGCAAATCCTTTTGTACCACTAAATTTTGCTTCTAAACCTTGCAATCCACAATCTGTGCATGTTAAACTGCTAAATGTTTTACTCCAAACTTCACTGAGCACAAGTACATAATCTAGATTTGGTAGTTCCACATTCATTTCATTTCATCATCCTTGAAGAAATGTTGAAATTTTTACCACTTGAACTTGCTTCTTCAAGATCTACTGTAGGCCTAACTTTGTTTGTTCCCCCCCCCCTCAGATTTGCCATCTAGACATATTTTATCTTGCTGCAAGAAATTTCTTTGTCTGTCTTCTCTTACTAGGCCTAACAATTTTGTAATAATGTTATACCAATTAAAACAAGAAATTTATGGAAAGTTAGTCCACCTAACGTACAATTTTTACAACCTTATAGTAGATTCTGACAGTGAAAAGAGAATTAGGTGCTTGCATGTTTACAAACAACAAACCAGATTTTCTTTACAATAAGACACTTATTTGATATTCCCTGCCTTATTTTCTACTATATTATACCTATTCTTATTCTAAATTGTACTTATCTATTTGTAGGTCACTACAAAAAAGACTTCTGTGTTGTACAAGGTGTATATCATGTGTAAATTTTTCAAAAACATGAGCACGTGTTCATTTACTAACAATAAACAAACGAACTGAAGCCATGTTTTCCCGAGGTGAATGTTTGCACAAAATCCCAGAAGATGTCTCTGCTATCATTTACCAGCACTGAATGTGACCGTCTGATTTAAACTTCAAAGCGGCGCTGTGGCCGTGTGGTTAGACCGCTCGCCTCCCACCGAGGCGGACCGGGTTCAATTCCAGGGACCTGCATGTGAGATTTGTGGTGGACGAAGCGGCGTCTGGGCGGGTTTTCTCCGGGTTCTCCGGTTTCCCCCGCCATTCATTCCACCAACTGCTCCATCATCACCTTTCCTTTCATCCATTTTGCCAACATTTCGCTTCATCTACTTCCTTCATCCCATACCAGGCATCGGGCTGATCACCCATCCTGGATATTCTGTCTGATCCACGAGTATCTGCTCCTCGACGGGCCTCTGACCCCAGGCACCCGCCTGTAAGTCCTGGGGGGTGTAAGTTCTACATGAGAGGAGGGTAAACAGATAATGAATGAATGATTTAAACTTCAAAATTGTACGCGATTTTGCTGCAACGGGGTAATCAGTGCATTTCAGGAGCCACGCCCACCCGCACATGGGCATTTAAATCATGACGTAACGGCCTTTTAAATGGTGATGCGGCGTAAACTACAATAGATTCTGAAAGTACAAAGTATAAACACAATTTTAAGGCAAAAAACGAAAAATTGGATTTTTCATCATTTTTGCCCGAATTTCACCGATGCCTCCCATAGCAACGATAGACGCACTTGTTACCGATATTTGTACCGATCACTTGTTACACGTGATTAGCATGACGTGCCTGGCGAGCGACCGTTGAAGTTGCAGTAATATGATCTGCCCGTCTTATCTTCTGCTGTCACTACAGTTTTAAACAATTGATGCAGTAATTTGTATCACAAATTATTTAAATGTAAAGAGTGATTATAGTATGAATATGCATTATTATGTGACATTGATTTGAGATGTTTGTTGATTGTAATTATTGTTGGGAAGTAAGTTTATACTGCCTTACTGAAACTGACAATAATAGCGTGCAATAATGCAGCGAGGGGGTGAGCTGTTTATCATTATTGGAAACGAGGAAGTTACGTAATGTTAGCGCGTTTTCCTTTAGAATCTTCTGGAACATTTCCCTAGAGCATATGTTTTCATAATTTTCATTGGATATAAAAATAGACGCTAACGTTGGCGCGTTTTATTAGCAAATTGCAGTTCAGTTATAATCTTTAGGCATATCGGGGTGTATGAGTATAAAAAGAGTAGGTTAGAGGTAGACCCCGTCAGTTCATCAAAAATCTTTGTACACTACACGTCGTCTTCAGTCCGTCAGTTCGTCGAAAATATTTGCACGTTACACGTCGCCTTTAGTCCAGCAGAAATATTTGTACGGTCGGCTATCAATTTGCAGGTTACGCGTAATAGAGTTATAAAAAAATCTTAAAGGTTGTAAAGTTAATTATACAAAAAGTTGAAGTAGGCGAATTAATAGTGATCAGTAATGAAGTTATTATAACAGTTTCAGTTTGGCGAGTGTCAAGATCAATGTGTAAATGTGATAGTAAATGTGTTCGACAATAAAAGTGTAAAACAAATTCTTTCATCAGTGTTATCTTTGGATAAAAGATTCCTTTCCGTTTACACAACCTGTATAAAGAGAAGTGCTCGACCAATAGGATAATAGCTAGCCGGAGGACAGAGAACCAAAATTAAATAAAATAACAGTAGCATTCTTTCAAACACACTAATACTGCCGCAAATTACTAACACCAGATGGAGCTAACAAACCTAACAAATGAATCACGTCACAAGATGGCTTCACCACGTGAAGTAAACACACATATACAAATAACATTATAAATTTACCAGCGCAAATTGGCTCCCAAACGTGGTGCTCAATAAATAAATAACTTTACAAATAATACCACTTTAAATTGGCGCCCAAACGTGGGGCTACAACAAACAAACCATAAATGTTATCACAAATTGGCACCCAGAACGTGGGGCAGAATAACCAGGAAGGAGCAGAATTAACCAGGAAGAAGTGAGATAACCAGGAAGGAGCAAAGGAATCAGGACGTGGAGCGAATGGAGCAGTGAACTGAACTACAAGACGCAGATTCCAGAAACAACTATAGGAACGACAGACTACGCGGATGATTGGACATCGTAATTCCGAGATTAAAAGGCAACAGGGGAATTCAAATATAGAACACCAAAACGACGTAGATTCATCATGATACGACGCAGAAGCGACATACAAACCTAGGAGAGAGGGGCAGGAAGCTGGACATCAAAATAACAGCAACAGACTGCGTCACAAAGGTCAGAGTATAGTAATTTTTTTTAGAAAACAAAATTGTAACATTTAAATGTACCTTAGGAGCGGTAGGATAAAGAAAACAATGTCCACTAATAATACTGAAGAAATAATTATGGAGGGACATAGTGTAACAGTTAGCTGTAATTCAATACAGGTTACAGAAAATAGCTCAAACAATGTAGGATTTGAGGGAGAAAATGTTAGTGCAGAAAGTCAGAATAGAATAGCAGGAAATGTTAATTTTGATACTAGTATGATTATGGAAATGTTGAGAAATTTTGGTGAAAAATTAGATCAGAATAAGAAAGAATTGAGGGAAGAAATTGGTAAGAGTAATGAGAAATTAGAAAAGAAAATAGATCAAAACAGGGAAGATATGCAAAAGAGTCATAGGGAATTAAGGGAAGATATTGGTAAAAGCTTAGAACAAAACAGGGAAGAAATTGAAAAGAAATTCATGGAGCTAGATAGTAGTATGATGAGAATGAGAAATGAAAATCAGGAAATGATAGCAAATGAAATAGGTGAAGTTTCAAAGAAAATGTCAGAAATGAGCAGGGAAATATCAAACCAAAAAAATGAGGTTAATAATAAAATAGAACATGTTGATGTAAAATGTACAGAATTAGGTAACCGACTGAGTAGCATTTCAAGTGAGTTAAGAGAGATGATGGAGGCTACAAATGCAGATTTAATTCAGGTGCAAGTTAATTTCAGAGGGGAAATATCTGAAATTCAGAAGGAGTCAGAAACACAGAGAAATAAATTGTCTGAAGAAGTTAAAGATTTGTCTAAAGATTTGAATCAAAAGCTAACTTCTGAAATTAACAAACACCAAGCTGTTCAAACTGAGAATAATAAAAAATTGGAACAGACAATAGAAAATCTGCAAGGTACTGTAAATAGGTTAGAATTGAATTCAAGGGCAAATATATGTGATGATCAGATGTACAAAATAATGATATAGGTAGTTCCTCAGGTATGACAAATAATGTGAGTGATGCGGCAGCTTCATCTATAGCTAATGCTGAAACTCAGAGTGCACAAGTAACACTAGAGAATTTAAATATGGGAGTAGGGAATTTGCAAAATTACAATCATATCTTAAGTGATTTTCCACTTCCAAAATTTAATGAAAACTCCAGTCCAGTACAGTTTATTGCAGACTTATCAGAGTATTTTCAAATTAAAAAGATACCTGAAGCATTAAAAATGATAGTTGTCAAAAGATGTTTGGACCAGAAAACTCTAGATTGGTTACAAATGGTATCAGGGGGTGAAATTTCATATGAATCCTTTAAGAGGTTATTCATGAACAGATTTTGAAATGTTACGTACAGCACAGAATTCGAGCAATGCTTAGTCATGGTCAATTGGATCCACGAGAGGGAATATCAATGACTGATTACTTACTGAAACATGCAAGTCAGGTTAGGAACTTGTCGCCTCCAATCAATGAGGAAGATTTTGTGAGTTTGCTCACAAGGCATTATCCTTTAAGGATACAAAATTACTTATTAATTGCAAAACCACGTATCATCTATGAGATGACAGAATTAATGACAGCTTTGGAACAACAGGAGAAGATATATCTCGAGAGTGGGAGCATAGATTTTTAGATATGCGAGATAGACGAAATTACCAAGGTAGTTATCAGCAAAGTAGAGGACAAGACAGACGTCATGAAAATAATACCAGACAACGGTATCAATCATACGTTCCACAATTTGAAAGATCGAGGATAGATGGGAGACCAGGTCGACAGGAACAAATAAATTATGTCAGGACAGAAAGATTGCCGGAAAGAGGGCAAAATTATGGAAGGCGGTACATTAGACAAAGGGGAAATTTCACTCACTGGAGGGAAAACAATAACCGGGAAAGATCTGAGGAACGGCAAGAAAATTATGTGCCAAGAGGACATAATTTCAGAAATCGAGGACTTCGAACTCGAGGAAGGGGAACTCAAAACAATGGTAGCGACAATGAGATAGATTTAGCTCCTGTTAGGAATGGCAGTCCTGTACGTGAACATGGAAATAACCAGGAAAACTGTTAATCGACTCCTGTGTAGTAGGTTCTCAGGACGTCTTTAATAATTCAGTATCCATTACCAATACAAATAATATGCCTACACACAAACCCTGTAATAAGATTACAGCAACAAAAGATAAGGGAGAAAATTTTGAGTCACCTCATGTTAGGATGGAAATTGCGAAGAAAGAGATCATTGCAACTATAGATTCTGGTTCGTCAGCTTCAATTTGCTCACAGAAATTTTACATAAATTTGATTAATGAAGGTAACAAAATTATGGCTCTTCCCACTAGTAATTTAGTTTGTCGTGTTGCAATCGGAAGAACGACACAGGTCATAAAAACACAAGCTCTACTTAACATACTTATAGGCGGAGAGAATTTTGAGGTTATGTTTCTAATCGTAAACCATCTGATTTGTGACATAATTTTAGGATGTGACTTCCTACATGAATATGAAGCAAGTATAGATTTTAAACATGAAGAGTTAAAAATGACAAAAGACGATAGAGAAATAAAGGTACCTTTTACGAAAGAGAAAGTTTCTGTGATTGAGATGACAAAGGATGAGAAAAATCTTTGTGACCAAGAGCTTTTTGTGCAAATAACAGAGACCGATAGAAATAGTCAGATAAAGCAGGTAGTCACAGAATATGAAGGGAACACCACGCCATATTTTCAACAGCTTGTAGAAATGCCAGAGAAAGTAGAGGAATTTACAATCCAAACAAAAGACGACCATGTGAGCGAGACAGACAACAGCTGGGAAGAGAAGAGAAATGAGGAAATAATACACAAGTGTGTAGAAGCTTATAATATTACGATAACGCAAAAACAAATCCTTCATAATGTTTTGATGAACAATAGTTCAGTATTTAGTAATATCCCAGGCAGATGTAATGTATATCAACATACATTTCAAGTAGAAGACGTACCACCATATAGGCACAAGTATGACAATTTACCTATAAGTCTTCGGGACAAAGCTAGACAACTAATAAATAGCATGTTAGAAAATGGGATTATTGAGCAAAGTAATTCTCAGTATATAAATTCAATCTGTTGGAGCATTAAACGAGATGGTAGTTTGAGATTAACATTAGACGGTAGATATGTCAACAAGTATATGAAGCCTGATCATTTTCAAGTGAAGGAATTGAACAATTAATTACGAAACTTTCAAGAGGGAGATTTTTGACATCCATTGACCTCACTGCATCATATTGGCAACTGGAATTAGATCCACAAGTGCGTGATTACACTTCATTTCAGTACTCAGGGATCCAGTATCGTTTTTGTGTAAATCCTTTTGGTTTAAAAAAACTCAAGAAGTGGATTTTTGAGAGCCATTCACAGTATCTTTGGAAATTCTGCAGATGACTTTGTAATAAAGTATATTGACGACTTCCTAATCATTAGTCAAACATTTGAAGAACACATGAATAATGTCCATTATGTGTTAAATAAATTGCAACAACATGGTATGACTGTGAACATACAAAAATCAAAATTTTGTGTCAAGGAAATAAATTTTCTGGGTTATGTAGTGGATGAATGAGGTATAAGACCTGATCAGAAAAGAATAGAAGCAATAATGAAAATTCCATCACCAAGGAACGTAAAACAAATTAGACGTCTCTTAGGGGTATTGAACTTTCAGAGTAAGTTCGTACCAAGATATTCGGCTGAAATAGAACCACTGCGGCGGCTACTCCGAAAGAACAATAAGTGGAAATGGACAGAGGATCATCAAAAATGTTTTGAGAGAGTAAAAGAACTCTTTGCTAAGTCCATATTACTCGAGAGGCCTAGAGAAGATTTGGAATATGAGATTTATGTCGACGCATCAATGCAAGGATACGCCGGAATTTTAGGACAGCGAGACATCAACAATGACTTTCACGTCATTAGTACAGCTTCTAGAAGACTTACAAATATTGAGCGGAATTCTTCCGTGACTCAGCTAGAAATTGGAGCACTATATTTCTCATTAATTCGTTTTAAAACCTATATTTATCAGCAAAAGGTGAAAGTATATTCAGACCACATCAGCTTAACTTTCATACAACGGTGTAGATTATGTAGTGGAAAACTTGCTGGATACATTCATGCAATATCTGCATTCGATATTGAGATTGTACACATTCCTGGCAAACATAACACCTTCAGTGATTTGCTATCAAGATTGAACTACAACCCATAAATTCCCGAAAATATTGAAAGGCCTAGAAATGAAGTCAAAATATTGACAATTGAAATTCCTTTAAGTAAAGAAATGATTAGAAAATTGAAAAATATAGGGGAAATTCAAAATGAGGACGCAAAATCATTAGAACTTAAAGAAAAGGCACCACTAATTGAAGAGGCAAAGAAAGAAATTGTAGCAATTCGGGATGGGACATTATACAAAAAGCATGGAAAAGAAGTGCCTAGTTGGAAGATAATGGTTCCGAAAAGCATGGAAAAGGAACTAATTAAGAATTTTCACGAAGGGTTAGCACACTCAGGGACGGACCGGACAACTTCTATGATTTTAGAGAATTTATACATATCCAAATTGCGTCAGAAAGTTCGAAAATTTATATCGTGCTGCAACCTGTGTCAGAAGGCAAAGCAAATAAATGCAGCATATGCATTTGAGACTAATTCGGTTATAAGGGATAAGCCGAGATGCATAATTAGTATTGATATTCATGGTCCGATGCCTCCAAGTCAATTTGGAAATAAATATATATTTGTCTGTTATGATATATTCAGCAAATATGTAAGAATTTACCCTTTGAGAAAACCTACAGGTTTAGCATGTTTGAATAGACCACTCAAGTCATATGTGATAGAAGAAGGACCTATCCAATCTGTATTGAGCGATAATGCTTCGTACTTCACAGGAAAAAAATTTATGGATGGACTGAAAGAAAATGGCATTAAACAATATTTTTCGTCAAGATACAGACCGAACTCCAACCCAGTGGAGAGGGAAATTAAGGAAATTTCAAATTATTTTAGGGTGCTGTGTCATCGAAAACAAACCCAATGGTATGGATACGTGAATTTCGTTCGGAATCTACTAAATGAAACCGTAAACAATGTGACAGGATACAAACCATGTGAACTTAAGTTAGGAAAGAAGATCAATACAATGTGTAAGAAAATTCTAGAAGCCATTCCAGATGCGCACTCGATACCACAAACAGAAGAAGAACTGTTCCGAAAAGCATTCGAGAGGATGAAGAAAAAGGCCATAAAAACAAAAATTAAACATGAAGAAAAGAAGAGAAAGGAATGGAGGATCAAAATAGGAGATTTAGTTTTGGTTAAAACCAAGAAATTGTCGGATAAAGCAAATAAACTTTATTGGCGAATGTTTCTCAAATACCATGGACCATATGAAGTTGTTGAAGTATATGGAACAAATACATATGAGTTATGTAATCCAACAACTCGAAAAAGCATTGGAAAGTTCCATATTGAGATGCTGAAACCATACAACAATGAAGATAAAGGTGAAACAGAAGACAAGGATGATAAATAGTAAATGCTGGATAGTTAAAGAGGAAATGCAGAGCAATGTATTGGAACGTAAGAGGGTTAATTATGTATGTATGTCATAAGAAAGGCGAAATAAATTTTGGACATAACTAAATGTTTAAAAGGAAAATAACATTTTATTAGTAACTTAACAGCATTTGAAATAAAGCATTGTGTTATATTAAAATAAATTACGTAGATATAATTCCAAGAGTATTGTGAATATACAGTACAAAATAACAAAAATGGGGTAAAAATAATTAAAACAAATCCTTGTGTAGCAAACAGAAAATGTGAAACAGTACTTAGATTTAAGAGATGTAAATATATTTGTGTAAAGGGTGAATATTTTAGTAAATATGCATAGTAATTACAAAAATTCTTAAATGCACAAATTGTTGTCAACAATATAAGAAAGTAAATAATTTTGTAAAAGTAACTAAATAACTCAGGGTACAGTATTCGCTATAAAAAAATTGTGATGTCAGATTAATGTCTAAACACATTAGACCAGAGCCAGTAAATAGTGGCGAGATAAAGGAAAAACATATGTCATGTGTTAAATGCGTGTGAAGTGTTAAGTGAAAGTGATAAATAGTGTGAGTTCCAAGATTTAGGAGACTAAAAACCCAATTATAAAATTTCCAAACAAGTTGTAAATATTTATAATTATGTTTCTAGTGGGGCATATGATGCAGTAATTTGTATCACAAATTATTTAAATGTAAAGAGTGATTATAGTATGAATATGCATTATTATGTGACATTGATTTGAGATGTTTGTTGATTGTAATTATTGTTGGGAAGTAAGTTTATACTGCCTTACTGAAACTGACAATAATAGCGTGCAATAATGCAGCGAGGGGGTGAGCTGTTTATCATTATTGGAAACGAGGAAGTTACGTAATGTTGGCGCGTTTTCCTTTAGAATCTTCTGGAACATTTCCCTAGAGCATATGTTTTCATAATTTTCATTGGATATAAAAATAGACGCTAATGTTGGCGCGTTTTATTAGCAAATTGCAGTTCAGTTATAATCTTTAGGCATATCGGGGTGTATGAGTATAAAAAGAGTAGGTTAGAGGTAGACCCCGTCAGTTCATCAAAAATCTTTGTACACTACACGTCGTCTTCAGTCCGTCAGTTCGTCGAAAATATTTGCACGTTACACGTCGCCTTTAGTCCAGCAGAAATATTTGTACGGTCGGCTATCAATTTGCAGGTTACGCGTAATAGAGTTATAAAAAAATCTTAAAGGTTGTAAAGTTAATTATACAAAAAGTTGAAGTACGCGAATTAATAGTGATCAGTAATGAAGTTATTATAACAGTTTCAGTTTGGCGAGTGTCAAGATCAATGTGTAAATGTGATAGTAAATGTGTTCGACAATAAAAGTGTAAAACAAATTCTTTCATCAGTGTTATCTTTGGATAAAAGATTCCTTTCCGTTTACACAACCTGTATAAAGAGAAGTGCTCGACCAATAGGATAATAGCTAGCCGGAGGACAGAGAACCAAAATTAAATAAAATAACAGTAGCATTCTTTCAAACACACTAATACTGCCGCAAATTACTAACACCAGATGGAGCTAACAAACCTAACAAATGAATCACGTCACAAGATGGCTTCACCACGTGAAGTAAACACACATATACAAATAACATTATAAATTTACAATCGCAAATTGGCTCCCAAACGTGGTGCTCAATAAATAAATAACTTTACAAATAATACCACTTTAAATTGGCGCCCAAACGTGGGGCTACAACAAACAAACCATAAATGTTATCACACAATGCTTCCTTGAGCCACAGCTTAATTGTATTTGTATCAGTTTAGAGACTGCTTGTGTACTGACAAGTTATTTTGCATCATGCTATTTGTACGGTTATTTGCTTTGTGTTTACGTGTGTTTGATTTCGTGTATCTGTGCGTATGTTGTGAGCATTTGCAATTGTGTTAACACTTTTAATGGATATTTAACAATATCCAAAAGATAGTGACAAATACAGCGAGCCAAACGAAAAACTGAGCGTACTCGGTAACCGAATTAAGCTGTATTTGTTGAAGGTATCCAGCTAAAGGACAAGCGCGGGAAATAATATGCTCTGTGAGAGAATCAGCGGCATTTTTCCCTTCAGAATAAGTATCAATATTTCACAGGTATGTCTCTCTTATTAACGCAGATCTTTACACTGATATATGCTTGCGTGTTCTGTTTTTTGCATGTAGATTCGTTATCTTATAATTGTCTTCATATACGAATATAAATAATACCCGCCCTACAATGTAGGCGCAACCCAATCGCCTTCGTGCTAGTGTTGCCAACACTTCCTGGTAAATAATGGCTAGATGGTATCTTTAAAGCGGTATTATTTGACAAAAAAATAGATATATTTGGCGTCTAAAACTACTCATATTTTCTTTGCAGAAGCTAAACCCCATTAAGGCATTCTAAATATCAAAACTGATTAAATAATTCCATAATATTTAAATAATGTAAAAGAATAATTTATTTAATATAAAATTGTAATGGAATAAGGTATATTTTTGTTAAGCACCAACACCGTACGTTAAATATATATGATACTGAAATATGAAATTTACTGAAATTCTTTAGGTAAAATATGTATTACCAATTCTGTGTGTCAAAAATCATACATTATGAGCGCATACTCCAGAAATTCCCCTCATGATTAGTACACATTTTCATGAATGCCATGACTCATGATGGGAGCATCATATAACTACACAGGTACTGGGAATTCACCCTACCTTTTGCATAGCTAAAGCACAGATGAAATTATGCTATTTAGGCTAAATTTTGGCTAAGGGTTTGTTAAATAGGCTAAATTTCAGGCC
Organism: Deroplatys truncata; assembly: GCA_030765065.1. Lineage (NCBI taxonomy): Eukaryota > Metazoa > Arthropoda > Insecta > Mantodea > Mantidae > Deroplatys > Deroplatys truncata. Next base: position 179,750,043 of record CM060984.1, read on the forward strand.
ATAAGATTTTATATGGCTAAACGCTACTGTAAAAATGCTAAATTTAGCCGTAAATAGTTAAGTTGGTAACACTGCTTCGTACACAATTTTGAGGCGCTCTCCACGTGATCGCGATAAGCGGGGCATCGTCGTCAGTATGAGTGCGCGGTGGAGTAACTACGAAATAAGTAGACGGCGTACTGGAATGACAGTCAGATAAAGAAAACACCCGCAGTTTTGAGTTGCATTTACTAGCGAGGCCAAGGCCTGCAAATGGAATACTGTTTTCATTGTGCAACTGTACACTCGCCTCCATTTATGCTGCCCCGCAGCTTCCAGAGACATTTTACCCGCCTTCGCAAGTGGAGTGTGTATCTGTCCTTTTCGTGCGTGCAATGGCGTCCTGTTTTACGTGTACTGTTCTAGATTATTCACATATAAATATACAACTTTAAGCAATAGCTTTACTCGTCATACTTATAATAACCAAACTTAAATATATAATAAAGCCCTGTTTTGTACAACATCTTAACGAAAAATGACAACATACATAATGTAATACTGAAGTAAATTATAATTTTTACCTTCAAAGAGGACACATTTACCAGGCATTGTTTTAATATAGTCTGTCCAATCTCCATTTTTGTCCAGTACAGTCGCCTAGGTCGGAATCGCTTAGGTACTGGAATAACTCTGGCTCTATGCGCAAACGTTCCCACATTTCCTTATAAGTGCACCCAGAGGGCAAGGTGTGATTTCGTGCCTAGGCGGCTAAATCGGGTAATGGACAAGAATGGAGATTGGACGCATTATTAAAATGTTTAATAAATATGTCCCCTTTGAGATTAAAAAGTGTAATTTACTTCAGTTTTACATATTGTCATTAAAAATACTTTTTCATGGAGAAATTGTGCAAAACATTGATTTATTTAGTTATATATTTGTATTGGACAGATGATTCCAATAATGCCTAGTAAATGTGTCCTCTTTCAGAGTAAAAATTATAATGTATTTCAGTTTTACATTATTACCATTGAAATATTTTTCATGGAGATATCGTGCAAAACAGTTTTATTTACTTATATATTTAAACATGGTTGTTATAAGTGATGACAATTAAAGTCATTGCTTAAAATTATATATTTAATATGTCAATTATATAGAATTGTGCATTGCATGCACGAAAAGGTAAACAGATACAGGCTCCACTAGTGAAGGCCGGTAGCGGCCATTCTTGGTCCGCTAACTCAGGTTATCAAGTCGCGATTCTGCGTGTATTGTCCATTTGGTATGACCACGGAATTTATAACTACTGTTATACGGTATACAACGAGGAGAAACCTGGCGCACTGGCATCTACGAGAGATATATTGCGGCTACCATACCCCCAACAGGAGGAAAGGATGAAATGGAAGAACCACAGGAGGCTACAGGCAGGCAGACAGGCAGGCCACAGGGACGATTAGAATTCCCTAGCAGTTCCTGGCTCGAGGACCCGTGTCCCATTACTAGAGCTGCCCAATGATTATGATGAACGACCCCTCCAACCAGGCAGCCCTCTGGTGTCCAAGGGGAATACTGTTTCATTGCAGCAAGCATCCGCACATCTGCACTGCCACAGATCATCAAACCTAGAAGAAAACCAGAAGGAAAATGAGACAGTATTTTTAACACTTAAATGATTTCAGTCTAATTATATAATAAAAAAAATAACAGCCCGCCCTAAAGCAGTATGTGTATGTAACAATATATAAAAAGTGTATATTACAGTCATTGTATATGTTTATATTATTGTATATATTTAATATTGTTTACTGAATGTATTACGTAATTTAATAATGTAGGAGCTGTGAGAATAATAGGTTAAAAGTTGCTAACAATGAGGTAACCTTGAGGCAATAATGAATTTGAAATGCTACTAGTCATTATTGGAACAACAATATTGTAATTTTAGTGACAGTTTATAAAAATAGCCAATCAACAACCAGAAAAAGCTATAGTTAAATGAAGGTATTCTATTGGATTAGGAATAGCCAATCAGAGACTTGAAATACAGAAATTTACACGTTTAGGCGGTTGAAATCAATTCAGTTGCCTGCAGACAGTGTCTGTAACCGGATGCGAGATGCATCCTCGAGAGATTTAATACGTTTTCGTGGGAGACGAAAAAATAAATTTACGTGTTAAAAAGTGTAATTAATTAATAAAAAGAATCTCACAGCTCTCTATATCAGTGAAGTGTTATTTTAATCGTATCAAGTATTAATAAAAGGAGTGAAGTAAAATTATAATTTGTGTAAGCCTACATTCTTTAGTCACACCACAACCCTGATAAGAGAAACGTGTCTCTAACAATAATACTGACGCAGCCGAGGCAAACACAAATATATAATATTTAAAGAAACAGTCAAATTACAAAGTTAATATATTTTGTTTAAACTTGGGGCAAAGGCCACCTGAAAGTACATTTGGGGCGAAGGCTACCGGAAACTGTTTACTATACGTGCGGTTGCAACTACTACAAGTTCGGCTCCCCAACAGTTGAACTATAATACAACTTCTTCAATACGAACCTACATCAAATTGACGCCCAAAGCGTGTTGAAAACAAGTTACAACAAAATACCTTCCTCAAAATGAGGAAAAGCAAATCGTGATAGATGAGAAACCACGAACCACGGAAAACCACGAAAAACCCATGGTCAGTGGACCGTCTAAGAAAATCGAACTCGGGACTTCCCGAATGCGAACCTTGCAGGTTACCGCGGAGCTCGCTCGGTAACGGTTTATCCATCCAAAAATTCGATGTCGAGTTTTCACGAGAAATAAATATTTTAAGGCCCCCGGAATAAATAATAAAAAAATATTTTAAAAAAAGATGTGCGTATGTGTGTACGCGTGCGTACGTGCGCCCGCTTCAGAGAGGGAGAAAACAGCATAACTTTAAAACAAAATGCAGATATGTTTAAAACACAATTTATTTCGAATAACGCTTTCTGTGGCTTCAGGAATTTTCCAGATACCCATTGCTATATATTATTACATTAATACTTTGCCATTCTTTAAGGTTTAAAGCTATTCAGTTCTGTTTCTCATGATGTCATGGAAAGATATGAAATTTGAAGGTCAATATACGAGGGCTATCCCAGAAGTACCCGACCTAACAATGAAAATACAAACATTTTGGGGAAAAACATCTTTATTTCTCTACATAGTCTCCTTTCAGATCGATACACTTTTCCCAGCGATGTTCAATCGTTTCGATACCCTGCTTATAGTGAGAACCGTCTAGTTCTGCAAAATAGCCATCAACTGCAGACTCCACTTCTTCATTGTTCACAAATCTTTTACCGCCAAGCGATTTCTTCAACTTTGGAAATAGAAAATAATCAGAGGTGGCTAAGTCTGGCTAATAGAGTGCATGAGGAAGCAATTCGAACTTTAACTTATTGATTTTGGCCATGGCGATAATGGATGTGTGAACTGGTGCATTGTCTTGTTGAAACAAATGCTTCTTTTCCACTAAATGCGGCCATTTTTGCTTGATTTCATCATTCAAATGCTGCAATAAGTTTGCATAATACTCGCCATCGATTGCTTTTCCTTTTTGAAGATAATCAGTGACAATTATTCCACACACATTCCAAAAAAACTAATGCCATGACCTTGCCTGCAAATGGAACGTCTCACCTCCTTTGGAGCCGATTCTACCCTTTAAATCCACTGTTTTGACTGTTCCTTCGTCTCGGGTGTGAAGTGATGGACCCATGTTTCATCCATAGTTATGAATCAACGCAAAAGCTCGGCTTTATTGCAGTGAAACAACGCCAAACACTCGACTGAAAAATCCTCACGACGCTGTTTTTGTTGCATTGTGAGTAAACGCGGCACCAATCTTGTGCACAGCTTTCTCGTGTCCAAATTTTCAGTCAGTATGCAATGTACAGCACTTTTTGAAATGCCTACGGTGTCTGCTAGCTCGCGCAATTTCAGTCGACGGCCATCCAATACCATTTTGTGCATTTGCTTCACAATTTCTGGCGTGGTCAGCTCATTTGGTCGACCACTGCAATGTTCGTCTTGGCGGCTCGTACGGCCTCGTTTAAACTCTGCCACCCAATATTTTACTGTTGTAAACGAAGGAGCAGACTCCACCAGAATAGAATCCACCTCAGAGCTAATATTAGTTGGACTAAGATCTTTCAAATGAAAGAATTGTATCACATAACGATGGCCAGTTTTATCCAAATTTACAAATTCGCTGAGAGAATTCACTATTAATGGCTGCCAAACAATTACTAAACAACGCAACATCATCAAACTTCAAACTTAAGCTTTATAAAGTTGGTACTTTCTATCATAGTCATGTTGTTTGAAACAACAATGGCCATATATGCATCAGTTCGGATACTTCTGAGACTGTATAACGTTTCGCTTTTAAATATCTGCTTATTGATTCGGTTTCTTCCATTCCCCTTTCACCTACATGAAATTTGTAATGTAACTATTTCTGCAAATGTTTATCTCGATTAGGCAGATAGAAAAATAAGCTTTCGTAAGAATAGTTCGTAGAAGTTCTTTAAAAATAAATGAGAGGGATGGAGAAAGTCATATGATCGTAACACATCAGATTTTTACTTTCTCATTCTGCATTGTAGGCAGAGCAGGTATTGCATTCCACCCAAAAAAGTCGATATCGAGATTTCACCGAAAATACATGTTTTCAGACTCCCTGAATCCATAAAAAGAATTTTTAGAAAAATGTCCGTGTGTGTGTGTGTGTGTGCGCGCGCGTGTGTGTGTGTGTGTGCATGCGTGCGTGCGTGTACGTGTTTCTGTCTATTTGTCCATAAACAGCATAACTCAAAAATGAAATACCCGATAATTATCAAACTTGGTATTCAAGTTCAGTACATTCAAATGATGCGACACAAGGTTTTCAAGAAACTCCTCCCACCCAAAAGTAATGGAACATTCATGGAACGTTTTTCGAATTTATTGACTTTCTAAAAAATGGTTCTAACGATTTTGATTAAAATATCAATATTAAAAATAATTGCATGACATAAAATGTGTATCTTGAATTTTCAGGGAATAGTCTGTGAAGTCCTCTTCATTTGGAAGGACGTTTGTATAGTAAACGTTAAGCGATAGACAAAAAAACGTACCACACAAAAAATGTAAAACACACTCTTTAAAACACAATTTATTTCAAATTACATTTATTGACATATGACATTTTTTGGATATCTGTTATTAATAGTTCGAATTGTTCAATGCTTAATTATTTTCAAGTACGTCGATTTTCAGTTGTTTCTCGCGATTGCATGGAAACTGTATGGAATTTTAAGGCCAGCATATAGCGTCCAGTTCCTAAACATTTTACTATCGCTGTTCTCTTTGTATCTATAACGAAATATGTATGTAGCTGTTTCTGCAACGGTTTACCTCGACTAAAATGAAGTAGATAAAAAAATTTAACCTTCGTAGGAATACCTTGTATACCCACTAATAAAAGACAGAGGGTAGAGAAGGTTATGTGAATGTAACACATCAGACGTTTTGTAATTGAGGAGACTTCAAATCTGCATATGCTATAAAATATCGGTATAGAATTTTTAGAATTCAGTACTGCCTCTAGTATAGGCAAAGAGGTGAATGAAGTAAAAATGTGCATACAAATCATAAATTTGTGATGCGGATAGTCGACCAAAACGGATATTTCATTATTTTCGTTATTTTATTAGAGGATTACCTTAGCAAACCTATATGTAATTTTTTTTATTGTGAGATATGTTGAATACTGAGCGAATGCTGACCCCCACTCCGACTTTCCAGCCATGTCCACTGGGTCAGTATATAGGAAGTACACTTTTCCTCCAGAATTTATCAGTATAAAAAATAAGAAATCGCTTATCTATCAGTGGTTTGCTTTTCCTGGTGACCGAACGAACTTCGCGACCATGGCAGATAGTTTATATCTCAATGTCCGAAAAATGCTCAGAATTGCAACCCTGTACTTCAACTTAATCATTACGGTGAGTACAAAACCACAAGGAGTTGGTGGGTGGACCGTTCTTTTTAACTGACTGACTTTTAAATGACTTCTCTACGCTCTATCATTTATTATTGGGAATGCAAACTATTCTTAATAAAGCTAATTTTTCTATGTACTTAATTATAATCCAAATAAACCTTTGCAGAAATAGCTTCATTACACATTACGTTATAGATACAAAGGGAACAGTGATAGTCAAATGTTTAAGAACAGGACGCGATATACCGGCCTTAAAATTACATATTCTTTCCATGCGATCGCGAGAAACAACTGAAAATCAACAGGATTTTAAAAGAATCATTAAATATTGCACAATTAAAATCATTAATTACTAATATCTCAGATGCCGCATGCAACAAAGAACTATTTGAAATAAACTGTGTATTTTAAAGTGATATATTTTTTGTGCAGTACGTTTTCGGCTATCGCCCAACGTTTACCAGTTAGACAAGATTATACAAAATTCCTTTCAAATGAAATGAACTTCGCAGGCTATTCCCAGAAAAGTTAGATATGCATTTTTTCATGTAAATATATTAAATATATGGTATTTTAATCAAATTTGTTACAAGGAATTTTGAGGAAATAAAAAATTTCGTTAAATGTTGCATATAAAGGCTAGTTTGGGGAATTTTCTTGAAAACCTTCGTATCGAATCTTTGAAATAAACTGAACTTAAATACCAAGTTTGGTATTATCCGACTTTTTGCTTTAGAGTTATGCTGTTCACACACATACACGGACCTTTTTTTTAAAAAAAAAACACTTTTTTAACTCAGCGGACCTCAGAACGTGTATTTCCGATGAAACCTCGATATGAATTTTTGGGTAGAATGCAATACCTTTTCTAAATGCTGAATTTTCCTCTCTTCCTCTCTGTTTCTTACTGCCTCTTGCTCCTTCTCTCTTTATCTCCCTCTGATACCGTAATTATGAACGGGAAAATATAAATAAATAATAGTAACAAAGAAATAATTGCAATAAATATTTTCCGCATATTAAATCAGTGTATAAATAACAATTTTTAGTTAAAATGTTTGTCCGGAAAGATAAGGGTAATTAGGAGTCAGGTTAAGCAAAGTTATTAAAGAGCCGAGAATGTTGAAAGCATTAGCGTTAAAGTTTCTGGGAACGCACTTAGGTTACGAGTTCAGTACGCTTGAACAGTCACCCAGGTCAATTCTGGAAACTAAAGAGGCGACGGAAATGCTGAGAATTTAAGCTAAACCCCTAGTAACCGTGCCACATTCGTATACTGATGGCACAACTCGTGAATGGCAATTCCTTTAGATTACGTCAGGTGGGCTTACGCTCTTGGTAATTCAGTATTTCTCCGCGGGTTGTGCTTCGGTTTTGGCCTAGCTTGCCTCGCCTGGCGCTTCACGTTGTGGGAGGGGTCTTTCTTTACATGTGCCAGCGGACACATCAACTTTGGTGAGTTCCCGAACGGCTAGTGAACTATGAAATTTGTTTTTTGTCTAGAAGGTTTCTGATCGGTATATTTTTTTCATCGGGCTTGGCCGTTACAAGTTTTGCTGCCTGCCGTCTGCCATATGGATGGAGAAATTTAGAGTGAGAGTCGAGATTTGTTTTTTCCTTAATTTTGTATAATTGTAACTCGGTCATGTGTATTAATGAGTTATCTGGAACACACGATCGTTAAGTAATCTGGTTAGTTCTCCTGAGAGTTTTAAATCATATTAAATACTTTCAAATGTTGACGTAATTGTACTTATAATGTTTATACACTGCCGTTTGTGAAAATTGCAACACCAAGAAAGAATTTCCCGAATAACTCCAAACTTTGTGGAAGTGTAGAAGAGTGTGCAAGCAATGAGTGATTACGTTTGCAGAGAGATGGGGTACACGTAGGCCGAGCAGAGCCCTCTCGTGTCGGTCCGACAAGATCAGTGTTGCGCCCAGTGTAGTCAGTGCAGAGCTGTCAAACAAAGTGGAAACAATAAAGTGAGTGCCAGTATGCCTCGTCGACATCAAAGGGAGCCATATCGGCATGTGGGCGAATTCGAACGGGGCAGAATGATCGGTCTCCGGGAAGCGGGTTTGCTATACCGTGACATTTCGGCTCGTAGAGGACATGCTGCTTCGACAGTGATGCGTGTGTGGAAGCAGTGGATAGATGAAGGTCGTACGCAGCGAAGAGCGGGTACTGGACCACGGAACATGATCACAGCACGGGATGACCGTCATCTTGTCCGCATGGCCATAACGGACCGTATAGCTTCATCCACAATGTTGGCTCGACGCTGGAGCACTGCAAGAGGTGTGAACTTGTCTGCATCAACGGTTCGTCGCTTCTGCTGCAGGTTGAACTGGTTGCATGCATGCCATTACGTCGGCTTCAATTGCCCAGAAACTACAAGTTCCTCCTACTGCAAAGGGCACGTGAACACCGTCACTGAAGTGCTGAGTGGCAAAATGTAGTCTTTTCGGACGAGTCCAGCTTCAACGTTCCTACAGTGATGGCCGCATACGTGTCCGGCGGTACCGTGGTGAGCGCAAACTGGAGGGCTACATTGTTGAGCGGCATAGCGAACAAAAACCGGATGTGATGGTTTGGGGCGCCATTGGTTACAACAACCGATCTCGCCTATTACGAATAGAGGGCACCTTGAACAGCAACCGTACCTGACGGTGGTTGTAGAGCCTGAGGTACTCCCCCTGCTTCAGACATCTCCACAGGCCACATTTCAACAGGACAATGCCCGGCCACATATTGCGAGGAATGTACAAACCTTCTTCGAAGAGAAACAGGCACCATTGCTTCCCTGGCCTGCACGTTCGCCTGACATGTCGCCCATCGAACATGTCTGGGATGTTACGGTCCTCCAGTAACCAGTGTCACGAATTTGTGGGCTCGAATACAAACTACGTGAAGGGAAATCTCTCAGGAACTTATTCAGAAATTTTGATCCAATACCACGCTGTATAACAACTCTAATTGCAGCGCATGGAGGCCACGCCAAATACTCAATATTAGGGCTCAAAGGTCATGTATAGATTTAAAAAGTTTATCATTTGTTACTTGTTATGTACCTAACCTGTGCTATTAAATTCATTGAATTCATGCGTTTCCTTCTTGGTGTTGCAATTTTCGCAAACGGCAGTGTATGTTTGTAGCCGGGGAGTTTACGGGCAACATGTTAAATGGGGCTGATTATTGAAACTGTTTATGAAATTATTTTATTTGGAGTAATTAATTGTTCATTTTTACAGAGTTTATTCAGGGTTACTTTGTGAATAATTTATTTATTACCTCACGGGGATTTGTTGAGTAGTTCATTCATACTAGCCTAGCGCGAGGTGAATTTTGTAAACACACACTTTGTACACTTGTAATTTCAGGTCAAGTAAGATAGTGCTATGCTGTCTCGTTTGAGTTAAATTTTGCACTGTCATGTTATGATTGTCAATTACCTGACCGATAAAACTCGCAACTATCTGTATCCAACAATATATTTCGGTGAAGCCTAATAAACTCAGAACTTACGTTTTGATTTTCTTTATAAAATATATTTTGGGGGGGGGCATTCCTAGTCTTCACTCAAGGATTAGCCTAACTCCTTAGCCTTGGTCCGTGGTTTTCTTTGAACTCTTGCATCTTCCCCTAGAATAGGTTTAGCATATCTAATCGAGTAAGGAGGCAGCCTAGGGTGGTGCGCAGTTTTGAGGTTTGGCAATGTATAAGGTGGAATGTTGATGGGAAAATAAACTGTAGATGGAGCTAAAATTAATAAATAGGCGTGCATCTAAACTAGAGAGTTACTCTATTCTGGCACCGTCAGTGGTACCGATAGACGTTGGTGCACACAGTCGTACACACTACGTACATTAACTACTCTCTCACTGTTACCGGCAGCGGTACTTGCTCGTGTGTTATTTAAGCACCCAGTGACGCGCTTGTGTGAGTAGCGGTTAGCGTCAACCGGTCAACATTTTAACGACTCGCGCAAGTTACGCGTCTAATTTCTTTTGTTGAGGAAACGTTTACTTCAAACCCAAAGTTTACCCTGAAGAAGTTAGCAGATATAACAATTCAAGTGTAATAGTTTCGAGTGCTACAATTCAGAGTCAATCAGCTATTTATTATTTCAAACGGTCAGCAACTCAACTCAAGAATTCAAATATTGGTTCACAATATATTTCTCATTCAATTTAAACTGGTGTTGTCTTTCACAATACACCCACGCATACCTTGAGTGAAAGTACTCATAGCTCTACCATTGGAGCAGCCGGCAGCAGAATCAATGGCAGATATTGGAGACAACGAGAGAGAGAGTGGCATCTACAATCAGCTTCAAATTGTCGCACCATCGCGGCATAATAAACAACAGCTTCAGACTGCGACCATCGTTCCCATATCACCTCCTCCTCCATCGTTTCCCTTCTCTATCCGTTCCTCTTTTTCCCTCTCTTTCCACTCTCTTTCTTTGGAAAAATCATATACGTTAGTTCTAATACCTGTTAATAAAGCCGCTTTTCTTGGGCCTTGATAAAAAATTAAAATATACTTAAAAGGTTTCACGATACCCAAACTTGTACTTATTCCTTATTCTTACAATGCGATCAGAACGATATGGTTTGTTGTGGTATCGAAATGGTATCCAATTTACTTCAAGCAACTAATATAATAATAAAATATTCATTGTATCGAAATTTTGTAAAATTTAGCAGAAATATTTCATGCAACTTTTACAGAAACTTTAAAAGTAAAATTAATCTTCGCGCCGTTACGACCCTCTAAGGAAGATAATATAGCCTATTTTATACAAGGGATCTAAGGTATGCTACAAGGGTCGTTTAATAAGTAAGTTTCCTTATTTTATAAAAAAAAACATTACACACAATTGATCATGTTGAATTAATTTTATTTATATTGTACAATTCTTCTGTCACTTTTCTACATGTCAACATGTTTTTCCAAGCATTTTTGGGGACGTGCCACAAGTTTTTCCAAGTCAGTGTTGTACCAGGTCCCGACCTGTGCTCGCAACCACTGTTCACTGATTTGACTTCATCATCCGTGATAAAAGTGCTTACCTTTGGGTTGGAGGAACATGTGAAAATCACTTGGGGCAAGCTCCGGTGAATACGGGGAATACGAGAAAACTTCCAAGTTGAATCTTGACCCAGGCGGAGCTCAGAAGATTCAACTGGGAAGCATACTCCATATTTACTAGATATTTTCCCAAGTGATTTTCACATGTTCCCCTGACTCAAAGATCATCTTGGAGGTAAGCACTTTAACACCACGATGAAAATGAATCAGAAGTGAACCAGAAGTTGGGTCCTCTGCTGGTAGCCAGCTATTCGCTTCTGATTGATCTTCGTCACAGTGTTAAAGTGCTTACCTCCATGATGACCTTTGAGCCAGGGGAGCATGTGGAAATCACTTGGGAAAAGATCTGATGAATATGGAGGATGCGAGAAAACTTTCCAGTTGAATCTTCTGAGCTCCGGCTGGGTCAAGATTTAACTTTGAAGTTTTCCCGTATCCCCGTATTCACCGGAGCTTGCCACAAGTGATTTTCACGTGTTCCTCCAACTCAAAGGTAAGCACTTTTAACACCGATGATGAAGTCAAATCAGTGACCAGCTGTTTGCGAGCACAGGGCCCGACCTGGTTCAATACTGACTTGGAAAAACTTACGTCTCGTCCCCAAAACTGCTTGGAAAAATATGTTGACTATGTATAAAAGTAGCAGGATTGTATAATATAAATACAATTAATTCAACATGATCAATTGTGTGTAATGTGTTTTATAAAATAGGGAAACTTACTTATTGGGCGCCCGTCGTATATATCAAGTTTCATAATAAACGATTTGGTCATTCTTGCGAGTAAAGATAACACATAATTATGCATATACACATATCATTTCACTTTATATGGTGCCGTAAGTAGTAAAAACGGGCTTTAAACACTAAACACTAGCATGTTAAAATCAGTTACTTAACCAAAATCAAAAATTATTATAATTATAGTTTACTTATACACGTGTATTTCGCAAACTTACTAAAAGTATTTTTTTTCTCTTCTCTAGCTTTTTCTACAAATACCTGAGGTGTACACATCGACTTTCTCACCGCTCGGGAATGAGAAGCCTGTGGAGAAGAGCGCGTTTATTCAGACTACGTCAGAAACATACGTGATACTGGAATACCTCAGAACGTCCAGCTCTAAAGAGTTTGCTTATGGAGAAACAAATGGTACCGAAGAGAAAGTTATCTCAAATCCCTCATCACTTGTGACTACAAACGTTCATCATACACAACGTTTTATTGCAATGACCTCGCCGTCTATTCATCACAAAATTAATTCAATGGCACCACCGTCCACAGAGAATAACTTTCTTCCAGCCACTGTTGATCTTACTCTTAGCTCCAGCCCGTTTCCACAGGAGTTGGGCAAGAGCAATAAGACAGCAACCAAAGGACTGTTGACTACGACTTTCCGTCGGGACAGAATGTATACTGGCGAGCTTTCCAGTAATCCTGTCGCGAGAGATTGCGTCACAGCGCAATATGTTCTGACAGAATCAACAGGCAATAATACGGTATGCAATCATTCGGAATACAATAAAATTTTAAATAAAATAAACACATTAATGAACTCTCTGAAAAAAAAGTATTTCAATACTCAGTACTATAGAAACGAACTGAAAACCTTGTGTGCGCATGTAAAGTATCTCTCCAGTTGTTCAAATAACACTCACTCTAGCTGGAAAGTATTCCAGGAAGACTACAATAGGTTCCGGAATGAACTCTACATGTGGAAAATACTGCTCAAATATATTGATCCACTGCTATATGCAATAATAATTATAACGGGTGTCGGAGGCAATGCAATGCTTGTGATAATCTTTGTGCGACATCCAGTAATCCTGACATCCCCTAATATTGTGGTCCTCATCATTGCCATTTGTGACATCATTGCATTGTTAATCATTGCTCCTCTGGACTACCTAACTGAATTCTATGGTGCAGCTTTGGTGGGTGATATGGGCTGTAGAATGTACATATACCTGCGCCTGATGATCCGTTCAATCACCGAACTGTGTTTAGTGATCCTCAGTGGACAAAGGTTCCTATCAACCATCCCCTTGGGACGTTTTGGTACGCTCAAGGCTAGTCTTGCATCTCGACGGCTCATTTGGATTCTCATGATCGCTGTATGCATCTTCTCATCGGTATTCTGCATCCCAGCGATCTTCGTCATAGAGTTCACCGACGGAACTTGCTTCCCCCATATTATCAAAGGAAATGTGATGGCGCAGCTCTTCTTCTCTTTCATCTTCACCTTCTTTGTGATACTGCCATTCCCAATGGTGATCTTCAATGGACTCACGGCCTCGAGACTTGGGAGGACTACCAGGGAGGATTTCCCGCACACCAGAAGATCGCGGTTAATCCGCCCGCGCTACCGTAGTGCCCGAGTGATAGCCATCCTCGCTATCTTTTACGCTTTTGCCTTCATCTCAAGGACGTTGTGGGATGCATACGTGTGCTGGCAACATCTAAATCGCCGCAGTATTCTGCATTTGAGCATTGACCAGGTGATAAACTTTATGTACTTCGTGGATTCGTGTTCTATGCCTCTCATTCTCTTTTTCCTTAGCAGCGTCTACAGAAAACTGTTTCGCCAGTTTTGGTAGTATAAGTACTACCGCTATGTAATTAAGTACGAAACAAATTAATTTGTAATCCAAATGTCAGCCTAAGTCGTAGAAATTCTAGAAGTGCTGTACTTGCAAATGGAAATCTGTATTTCTTTAAATTGTTTAGATTTATATCTTAAGTCTTCAAGTGGTAATTATCAGTGGCGTAGCTCATACTGTGTTCTGGGTATACTAGATTTAAAAATTGAGTTTAGAGATTTTTAAATGATGCACAATTTCCCATACATTAGTGTTTCATAAAGTAGTATGAATTCCCTATTATGATTCGATTGTTATTATTATTTGTTGTTGTTTTAGTAGTCATTAGCATCACTACTAATTGGCGAAATTGACTGAACATGCATTTTAAACTAAACTAGAAATATATAAAAAAAATATAGCGTTAGGTGTAACTTTACAAAATGCTGACAAACCATTGTATGATTGTAAATCATGAAAGCAATGTAGGTACTCACTTAGATTTTCTTGTATATAAGCTCCAGTCGGCGATTTTTATTGCAAGTTTTTCTTTCAATGTTTTTAATATTTGATATTCCTTCAACTCTCCATTCCTTTTCCCTGCCAAAAAGCAAACATACGAAGCAACACACTTGGTTATGAGTGTAACTGCCAGTTAACCAATTAAATTTACTGTACCAGGATGTTTGAAATATCCATTTTTGGTTCTTTTCCTGGAAGACAATGCCAGGCTTAGGAATTGGTCTCTCGCCTTTAAGTTGAGACTTTTTCTCATAGCATTCAGTCCAAAACTGAGTTTTTAATAAGTAATCCATTAAATCGATAGAATTGTCCATATTTGTAAAACCATAAATAAAACGCACACAATGAAAACAGTACACATGTTTACATAAAATTAACGCTTTACTGCACTGCACGCACATAATACTCCTTCGCCAATAACTGAGGAATGAAATGTTTTGTGTTACACTACCTTGGCCTACTCTTGTCTCCAAGCCCTATTGTCCTGTTTCCAGACGTTCGAGAGAGCAGGTACGCAGAGAACGTGTTAAGTCTTTGCTGCTGCTGCCGCCTTTGTGCCCTTAATGCACAACAAAATATAGGCAACAACGAGAGGTCGAAATTTAGTGGTAAAAGCTATATAAGTTCACTCTTGATGAGACTTGCACTTGCTCAGTCACCCCAATCTCTACTCGTCTTCGCTATCGCATCATGAGATTTCGAAGCTGCCTAAGAACGCAGCGCTACAATCTGACACTTAGCAGTAGGGGTTGGGGCGTTGGAGTAAGCAGCGGAGAAGGGGATTGTATTAATTAGTTTTTCATCACTTGTTTGAGGCTGTCTTTATTTATATGTTTAAAAATTTACTTAGTTTCTTGGCATTTATTTACGTGAACTCACTCTCAAAGTCTACCCTTACGATACGCCACTGGTAATTATGCGTTTAAGCAGTACTATTAGCTCTAAATTCTAAAACAGTGATAACTTATCTTCCTAGATAGGCTATTCGTATGTTTTATTTTATAAATGATAATAAAATGGAGTTTATTGAGTATTTAAATATTTAATTTGTTATTTAATAATAATCACTTCATAACCTTTCAGTATTGTTTTGCTGTGTCTTCTAAATCAATAATATACTTTACTTGGAGTGAAATATCCACTGCTTTTATTTGTACATATTTTCTGTGAATTAACCACAATGACTATATAATATAAATTCATGATAATGTTGACAGCGAAGTTATGTAAACTATATAAAAGGAATTGCCATATTAACACAAATTTACTTCCCGTTTTTTGAACAAACTCTCTCCCATCTTCAGCACTAGGATGACTGCAATGTGGTGTGAGTGTTGTGCTCTCTGCATTCTCTCTGCCCTCCATCGTGAACCTACTGAAGCTGTCCATTGGTGGGAAGTCAAAGTTCATAAAGTGACTTTTATTTTTCAGCATAAATATTCCTTTGCATACTGTTAGCTACATTGCATTTTTTCTTCTTCCTTTGTTGTGTTTTAATAATTTTATATCATGTGCTATCTCATGGCTTTTACTTCAAAAATGTTTATGGCATGTTATATTTCATGGTTTTACTCCAAAAATGACTATTTTCTACTCCATAGCATTCTCAAAAGAAAGTCAAAACCATCTTTGCAAGTGTGTTCCTTGCAGCTTCTGTCCATCAGGAAGAAGAATGGTTTTCAAGAATTTAAAATTGACTGAATGGTTTCCAATTTATGCACACATATATACATAAATGTTATCTCGTATTTATACCTTTAAGTTATAAAAATTCTAATAGTGCTACAGTCAATAACAATCATATGTTTTCCTATACACATGTTCCTTTTCTAGTGGATTTCTTGTAAAGGGTGCAGTAAGTTGAACTTTAGTGTTGTACAAAAATTGGCTTCTCCTTCAGAAATCCCAAATTTTATATTGAAATTAGTGTGCAGAAATTTGAATTTGAATGATGCAGAAAAATTGGCCTCTCTATTTGAGTAATTAACATAAAGATTGCAAATAATATATATATATATATATATATATATATATATATATATATATATATATATATATATTAATATTTACCGCACTTATTTGCCATTAAGCCCTTCCATATGTTATGCTAAAATAAAACTATCATTATACGAAATTAAGCATAGACTAAAGGCAGTATGAGCTGTCATTTTACTCTCTTTATCTGCCTCTGTTTCATGTACTGCTATTAATACTGTGCAGCTAAGGTCAACCAACAAATTACAAAATGTATATTACTATAAAATTCTATAATCAGAAGTGTGGCTGCACAGATTTTACTTCAAACTTGCTGGCTACTCTACAACAATCAAAGCAACTGAGCTTGTTCATCCACAAGACAAGGGGACATACATGGCTAGTAAATGATTCATACTGGCCAAACCTGGGTTCCCTTAAACTTGGCACATTTGACAAGACCTATTCTGAATATAGTGTACAGCTTGCTTCTGCCACTCTATGCTTGTGTATTTTATTGAACAGAGTTTAAATTGAGCAGTGCAACCTGCAGAAAAATGAATAAACCAAATCTAATGTAAATCAGTTAAAAAGTAAAAAGTGGGGGGTTAAAAATGTGTAAAGGAAAAACCAACTCGAGTACAAAAAAAATATTTTCATGCCTTTATGAGCAGGTACCAGATAGACTTCACACAATGTTTTTGTTGTGCTTTTCCGAGGGGTATGATGGATTAGAATTCTCAAAATTTGAACCTAATTAAAAAGTTATTTACTCAACTTAAGTTTCCTTTGAAATATTTATCAGCCTGTATGTATGTACCTGTTTCTAATATTTTCAAATAATTACATTACTAATTACCCTTACAATCATTTTTGCACCTATAGGAAATATGATATTTAAGTGTGAAATGCTTTATTCACAAGGTATCTTTAATATAACTTATCTTAATGGAGTTGAAGATTTATTACTAAAGTAATTATTAAAGAAAATAGATTTGCAATGTTTAAGAAAAACTAGCTTCACTCACCTATTTATCTTGCAGAACATGTATCATGAGTAGCAACTCACATCATCAGCTGCCTGTTGACTGCCAGATCAACTCTTGAGTTGTTTTGTTGAAAACCTGGAGTGTCCTCTGGTAGCCTGTGGATGAACCTAAATAAAGGGTTGTCTGCTTCTGGGAAATCAAAGTTCATGATGTGGTTTTCAAACTTGTTTCTGTAAATCTTCCCCCATATTTCAAGCTCTTTGGGTTTCTGGGCTTGTTTCAGCAACTGGATGTTGGCATCTATTTCATGGTTTAGAGTCCAGAAGTGAAAAACAACTGCTGATTTTCTGTCTGTTTGAACTTTGGGATGTGTTGCTTGAAGTGTTCCTTTTTGTTTTTCTGATGTAAACCTCACAATTTTCACACTAAATCCTGTAGATTCCTGACTTTTTCCTCTGGGGTATGGGATGAGATTTTTGGTGCTAAATTTGTTGTAAGGTTTTGGGATGATGTTCTGGTTCTTGAAAATTTTTTGAGGTTTGTGAAAGAATTCTGGGTGGTGTTTCAATTTCCAGAAGTTGATCTTTTCTGCTGTGATAGAAAGTGTAGCGACCTGCTTGATACATTTTTGTCTTTGAATTTGCATATTTTCCTATTTACCATTTCCTGGCTCAATCCATTCTCTACTGCAGATTTGACAATTTGTTGATATTCTTTGTAGTATTCAGTTCTGTTGAAGGGGATGTTGATTAATCTATGAGTCATGCTATTGAATGCTGCTTCTTTGTGTGCTTTGGGTTGTAACCATGTGTTTTGATGTAATTATCTGTGTGCATGGGTTTTCTGTGTATTCTGAATCCTAAACTGTCTGAAATCTTCATTAATTTAAGGTCCAGGAAAGCTATGAAGTTGTTGATAGCTATCTCTATTGTGAATTGAATGGATGGGTCCTCTAAGTTTTAAAACTTGAGTGTGTCCTCTACGTGTTTGTGTTTTACTAATGTGAATGCATCGTCAACGTGTCTGTACCAAACTTTGAACATATTCAGGTAGACTTTGGTGATGTGTGTTTCGAGTTGGCTCATAAATAAATTTGCTAGGAAAGGGGATAGGGGACTTCCCATAAATCATTGCTTCTTAAATAAATAATTTGTATTGAAAGTTTCAGATAAAACCAGGAAAACAACCACCTTTCTATTATGTTAATGCTTATCTCATATTAATACAACACATAAATATAAGTGATCTACTATGCCATGTAGTTGAGTAAGAAGAAAATTAAGACAAGCAAGCCGAGATTTCCACAGTTTGGCCGGGGATACTGAACTTGGACAGGAGTGTAACAGCCTGCCTATACTGAAGCATGTGCAACTGGCTTGCTTGCCTGCCTATTCTTCAGCTAGGTTGGCCAAGTTAAAAACCAGTATTTATAAATCTCTAATCAGAAATAATCTGTCATAGTAAAATAAACGATGACCCTAAATGGGCAAGCATACTGTCATATATCAGAACTCTCTAATGTTCTTGTTTAAAAACCTTTTGCAGTTTGTGTCAAATAAATACTGAAGGCAATCTGAGAGTTTTCATTCTCAAAAATATTTGATACATTTTGGGAGCATTTACATTTTTTGTTTTTTGAAACGCCAATTTTCCAAATAAATAACCAATACCTATTTATGAAAACTTTTTAGAGCATTTGATGAAAGTGTTGATTTTGTATCTACCTAATATGGGATGAATTAATGGGAATATAGCTGATTACTCTTCATTAAATAGTATTCCTAGGTTATAATGAGAAGTGTAGATATTTCTCTCTTAAGTTGTAAGACCAAAGCTCACAAAACAAAGTCCAAATTTGCAAATAAAGATCACCATTTGGATGGATGTCTTTCATTAACTACTCTCATCAAAAAGCTTTATTCAGACTCTTGATACCAATATCCAATACAGTACCTATCACAAAAACTTTTCTTGGCTTCATATACCCTTCATTGATAGTAAAACACTTCATTCTTCTGATGGTTTCTTTTTCATATCACTTTAAGATGAGAATAATCATGAGCTAAAGATATTATCTCTCTCTCCCTTCCTCCCCCTCTCTCTCATTAAATTTTCAGAAATTTGGAATGATCATCAGCAGAGATAGGTCACAAGAAGAAAACCAATGTATAAGTAGCCAGTAAGGCTAACCGCTAGAGGGATTCCTATAGAATTATATACTCATTCTTTAATTCATTGAGACAAATTAAACATTGACAAATTTGCCCTTAGGCTCATTATTTGTATTCATCTTTTGTCGCTTCCTTTGTTTTTCTTTCTTCAAAGCCACGGATTCATTTTTTAAACTACTGACTTTTGCTTCATATTCCACGTTCTTAGTAAGGTGAATTATTTGAATATTATTAATAGAATGGTATAAATGAAACATTCTCTCTAATGCTTTGAAACCCTAGTAGTTAACATAGGTCATCTCTTTTCAGGCCACAGTAATGTTAGATTACTAATTTTTAGCTTTGCATAGATCTTTTCTTTTTGAATTCTACTTAGCATCTGATTATTTATTCCTTTATTCGCTCTACAGGATTTTTGTACCCCAAAAGGACTCTTATAATAATTATCTGTTAAATCCACTCTTTGATTATAGTACAAGCTGGTTGAGCCAGCAAATGTCACTGGCTGATCAGGTAGTAGCACTGTATTTGTTGGTTATTTTCTCTGAGAAGAGAAAAATATTTAAGAAGTGTAGAAAAAGTAATATCATTTCTAAATAAATAAATAAATAAATAAATAATGGTGGTGCGCTTTCTTGCCTTAATAATTTGTCACCATTTTCATGTAACTTTGAAAATATTAACGCAATTATATCATTGAAATAGTAATGATGAAAATCATTACAGCTATGGTGATTTACCATTAGTAAGAAGCATCTTGAATTTAAACTAGAAATTGGATGAAAATGACATAAGGAAGTAAAGCATTTGAAGATCTCCATATGATAAGAATTTAATAATCCTTTTATCAAAACTATATATTTTTTTTCATTAAAAATGATGTATAACTATGACAGTAAATAGTTATTACCTTGTGTAGTTTATTCTCAAACTGTTTCAACAACACAGTGAAATGAAAGTTTCTCCCAGTGAAAGAAGGCTGTATCTTCAGCAATATCTACTGTGATCCATCAACATTGGTACCAGAACTCACACAGTACATGAAGTATAACAAGCTAATGAACACTGCCCGCCCACATTACCTGCTCTGTCTAGTGGAGCATTTCTTGTCTCCAAAGCAAAGAAGGACCAACATGGGTGGCCGAGGTCATTAAGACATGCTCTCATGAGCAGATCTGCAGTTGAAATCCCACAACAACTGTTCTTCCTGACTGAGGGTTTTTCAATGTTTTCTTCGGTCTTCATAACTGACAAGTGCCAGGGAAATACCCTAAACTTAGACCTACATCGTCTCCTTCCCAATAGTCATTTCATTTCATGTATCATCAGTTTCCACTGGTGCCATATGTAGTAAAAATCTGATGTGTTACACTCACATGACTTTCTCCACTCTTGTACAAACTATTTTTACAAATGCTTATTCTCCATCTACTTCATGTTAATCGAGATAAACATTTGCTGACTATCTTATTGCTAATTTTCTTGTAGATGTAAGGGGAATATATGTTTACAAGGGCAATATAGAAAGACAGTAGCCTTTAAGCACATACATATCTCTTAATAGTTGGTTGCTAGGGGCAGCACAATTCCCTTTGCCACAGATTAATACTCTTTGCATATCCAAGACAAAAAAAATAATAACGAATTCCCATTTGAAAATATAAGTATTGAAAAATTTAAGGGAATAACAAGCAATATCTCAAATGGTTCACTCAACAAAAAAAATGTATATGACATAAATTGTGCATTTTAATGTGATCTACATTTTTTGTGTAGTAAAATTTTGTCTATCTCTTATGGTTTACCAGTTATGCAAAAGTCGTTCACAATGAAGAATACTTTTGGAGACATTCCCAGATAATTCAAGTTATACATTTTATTTGTCATGAAAATATCTTAAACATATGATTTTAATCAAAATCAATAGAGCCATTTTTGAGAAAATTAAAATTTTCGAAAAATGTTCCATGTAAAGGGTACTCTGTGGTGGGGGGATTTTCTTGAAAACCTTCATGTCGCATCTCTGGAGAATACTGAACCTAAATACCAAGTTTGGTGTTTATCTGACTGTTCGTTTCTGAGTTATGCTGTTCACAGACACAGACACACACACGGACATGTTTCCAAAAATGCTAGATTCAGGGGGACTCAAAACATATATTTCCGGTGAAATCTCGGTATCGAATTTTGGGTGGAATACAATGCTTCCACTACTTACTATACGTAGTAGAGAAAGTAAAAAAAGAAGAAGAGCTATTAGAGATGTTGTTGCATTTATAAGACATTTTCAAGATTAACGTTCTTCTGGATTCAAAATCAAAATAGCATCTTGTATTATACTCTAGATATCCTCAGGCTTCAAGCCAGGTGTATTATTGGTGGAAACTGACATTTTGGGAGCATGCATCTCTCCCATCTAAAGGTGTTGAAGCCTGAGAATATTCAGATTATTATACATATCACCAGGAAAGCTTCAGCTCTTACTGTACAATTAATTATATTGTTTCATAATATGCACATGATAATAAGCCCTTAAGCATCAAAGTTTTTTAAACGTTGTTTGTGCCAGTGGTACGCATTCAGATGAAGCAAGTGATGCTGTTTCAGTAGTATAAAATCAAATACCTAGTAAGTAGAGAATTTAATTCCAGTGCTCAAATAATTTCACCAAATGAAACAATTATTGAAAGACAGTACAATGAGAAATTGCAGCAGTGATGCCTACTTCACTTCATGGTTGTACATGCAGGATACATTAACATATAGCTGCAGGATTGCACTTTCTGCTGAATAGAAGCATAATGTAGCTTCTCTAAACATAATTTTTGTGAGAGAAATGTTTGTTCATACAATAGATATTATGGTGTAAAGGAACTCCAGGTGCCATTTGGAAATAGAGTTAGCAGGCTCTGTGGCACTCAACTAATGAACTTCACACTTCACTTGGCTAAGAATATCTGAAACTGTAGGTAGTAAAGGTAGGGAGGTTTTTCTTCAAGTTGGAAGCAATTATAAATAGGGGACTAGGAAGTGTCTATTCCTTCTCTTTATTACAATTTTTGGTTTACTTTTAGAGTATTGTATTAAGCTAGTAGGCTTACTATAATGTGCTTCTGTAATAGGTTAGGTTAGGTTATGTCACGTCTTGTTTTTATTATTTATTTTGATGTACTAAGCATACTGTGGTGTTATTAAAGCTTTAATCTGTGAAAGTAAAGGTACAATATAATTGTTTTCTTTTCTTGTTCTAAACAATATGAATATTAAGGAACATAATGATATCTTTTTATAAGCCATTTTCTAGAAAGACCACTTTCCACATAACCTCTTCAGGTAAAATCTGAATTCTGGTTTATAAATCATAATAATTTACAACATGTTTTCAGTCACTATGACAGGTGCAACTACTTAGAAAGGTTATATATATATATATATATATATATATATATATATATATATATAATCAAGAGCAGAAAAACAGCATTAGCACCTATTTAAAAATAGTTAGTAGTATATTCTCTAACATAAAATTATTCCCACAGATATGATAGTGGTGATTTTTAGTTTTGCAAATAGCATTTTTAGTGCCTTAGCTACATTTTCACTGCCAGCAAGCCTTTTGATGTTTTTATTTTTTAAATTAGGTAAAATGTAATTTGCAACATCTTAAAGGAAACTTTTGTTGCTTATATCAACATATAATTGTAATTTTGTATTACAATAAAAGCAATGCCCACCTTTGTGACTGATAATAATATGTCTTCTTCACATTCAAGAAGTTCCAATTTAGGATAAGTTACCTGAATAAGGTTTTCCAGAAATCCTCCTTTATTCTCAGAAGATGGATGTCAGGTAATTCTAAGCTCTATGGACTTCAGGACATCTGATATGACCTACCCGGTTAAAGTTTGTCACAGTTACAGAAACTAAATAAATAAAAGTGAAATGGATTCAAAATATTCTTCTCTTGTCTCTAAAATTTTGTGTTTATTTACTTTGGTTGTCACGCATTTAAGAGAATTTTCTTCTGTGATGCTCTCTTTTTGGAAATAAGAAAACAAACCAATATTAACTTTTATAATTTCTTTATATATATACATCACAAAATAGATACATTTCATAAATACATATTAGAGATTTTTCAGTTTTTAACACTGAAAGTTCATTTCAAATGACAACTGCACTATTATGTATAGCTTTATTGTCAGTTAAAGCTTATCAGTTGCGTTACACTTATTACTTCAAGTCTTTTTAAGTACCTACATACTTTAACATAGCACAGGACATGCCTTAATAAATAACTTTAATTCTCAAAATTAATACTATTCATAAATCTAAATTAAATACACTCTCACCATTTCTTACATGCATACACACATATTCACGCATATAGTGTGTGACTGCTTATGCTTGCTCCAAGTAATTTTGAAAGTTTATAACGTACTAAGGAATATATTTTAGGAACAAAATCACAGTGCATTTGAGTGTTTCATGGCAGATCTAACACTCCTTAATTTGCTGATCATACTGCTGACACAGGTGTTTCCCTGTCCCTTTGTTGGACTGCTCTAAAGCATGGCAACATAAGAAGAGGTGGCTAACCTGAATAATAACAGTGAAGGAGCAACTTGCTAATGCCGGGATTACGATGAGCTTTGCTTAACGTGACGGGACGTAACATGAAGTTAAGAAATGCTGCTAAACTAAAGGTCTAATTAGGATGCACTTAGCATTACATAACGAGAGTAACTCTTGATTTGTAGTTCTTTTATTAATTCATGCTACTGCTTCATGCCAAATGGTTATAATTACCATGTGACTTCAAATTTGACGTAACAGGAATGTAAAGTTTGATGCTGCCAAACTCTTGAGTTACGTCGCATTAAGTTAAGTCACGTTAAGTCAACCAGAAATACCTCCATTTGATATAATGTGTTACTTTCACATTATTTGCGTTAAGTTCACTCATGTTATGTTAAGTTCATCATAACCTTGGCTTAAGTTCTTGGGAGCTGTTTGGTTATATAAGTTCATGACATACTTTTAATATGATTTATAAGTGGTGCATTATCCAATTAAATACTACGGATGTGAAGCAACAGAGGCAGTATAAGGATATTTGTCCTTTGATGCACAATCAACAGGACTTTTGACATTCTTTGGCAAGAATAGCATTTATAACTTTGTAAGTTATACACTGCAATGTAGTTGTTTTTAACAACTTAAGTAAAATATGAAAATTATATTGACTTAAAATGGGATACTTCTGATTTATATATTGAGTCACATTTTGTTGTTCTTTAGAACTAAGTTACAGTTACAGTTTTAATGATTGATTTCAGATTTATAAAATTTGTTTGGTTTCACTCTAAATAAATTTCCACATTCACACAGAACACACGTTACCATTTGAAACCACTGTACAATATTATTAATATTAATAACAGTATATGTATAAAATATTTATAGAGTTATAATATGCCCTCACTATTTTTTACAGTGAGATCTAGTAGAATAATTTAAAAGTTTCAGCTGCAAAATGAAATAGACAATGTGCATGACATTTTCATTTGTGGCCAATGTGAACTGTATGTTCACTATCATTGGTATAAAATACATTTCTTTTATATGGAATTTGCGTACTCTGTACTGCAAATGTTTGTAACAATAGGCAGTCATTCATTCTATTAAAAACAATTATTAAGTATTCCTTCAGCTAACTTAGTTTATGACTGAAAACAATCTTTTAAGTTTAGGTAGGTAGGTAGGTACCTATTAAATGCTATGTGCTGAACATAGAACTCTGAGACATTCTGGTATACAATTGATCAGCAACAATATATTCATTTTCATTACAGCAGTTTGTATATCGGAAAAGCTGAAGCCTTCAAGTTTCTGCTGAAGAAATAGAACATTTCATAGAGTTGAAACTAATAACAACTATTTCTTTGTGTTCCTTGCTCTATTTAATCAACTCTTTCCAAATCTGAGATAACAAGGAGATATGCATTTAGTACATTCTAAGGATTTTAATGAACAGAACTTCGAAAGCGCTCCAGCTGTAATTATTTCCATTACCCTTCATTCTTTCTGCATACCACACTGTAATGTTGGAAGATCTGTCAGCACCATTTATTACCCTCATATCATATTGTGAACTGCTATAAAAGTATACCTTAAATTCAGACCCTTCAATCTCTAGTATTAATACAATATATTTTAAAATTTCACGTGTTGTTATTTTCATATCAAAATACCACTTTATGATTGCTCAGAATTTAACATCAAAAGATTAGCTAGCTATACCAACAGAATGTAGGTATATAAAAAGTAAGTTGTAGTGATTTGGCATATAGTAATGCATTTTTCCCAAAATTTAATGATACCTGTGTAGCTGTAATATGAAACTGAAACAGATATCTAAGCAGCCCTCAGTATGGTAGGTCAGTTAATGAGGTCCGTTTGGTTACTATGCAATACAGAAACCAAATGAAATGCAATGACTGCAAGTAATAGTCTTTTCAAACAAATCTTGCACAGTCTTGAATGCAACTAATTTTTGTTGTGTGGAGAACGATACACACCCATAAAAAGAACAGACCTTGAGCTCTTGTCAAACAGAAGATACACGAATGGATAGTTAGCAACAAAACGAGATGGTGCAAGGGGTCGGGATGATCTGAAGGAGAAGATAGCAGTGGCTGCAGCAGCGACAGTGCCTTGCTCATCCACTTCTATCTTGGCTTTATGCCGTGCTTCATCCAAAGACAAGTCACGTTTACCAGTGAAGCCACTTAAGTCCGCTGTGCTCTGGAATAGATCACCAACTCCCAGACGCTCCAGAATCTGTAAGTGCACAAAACATTTTATTTCAATATGTCCTACAATGTAGCATTACAATAATGACTGCAGTCAAAATAATTTTTTGAATAGAAATCCCTACAAAAGTATGTATCATAGGTTCATGAGTCAAACAGTTCTGATGTCTATGAAGTTATTTTCCTACATTTCAGAACAGCAGGTTCATAGAAGAAAACATTCATATAACTTTAAAGTGAGAAAATATTCCTCTTATGGTTTTAGTCTTTCTGGATGATACAAGAACATTTTTAACTACACTAAAGAAATCAAAATTAACTAATGCTAGTGGCATAATTCCCAAATTTTCTTTACCATTTGGTATAATTTGGCTTAAAAACATAGAAGATGAAAGATGTTTTTTCTATGAAAACACTGGTACAATAATGACTGCATCTGTGGTCTGATGTTCAGTAACCAGGCTCCAAATCCCGAGGATAGAATTTTCTATAGCGAGGATTATTCCCTATTCTCCCTAGAATCTAGGAGTATAAGTGTGAATGTATGTGTGATTTAATGTTTAAAGAAAAATCTATAGTGATGGTATACAAACTGTATATTAGTATGCATCATTGCCGATGAGCAATTGAAGAGCATTTTTTTTAAAAAACTGACATCTACATAATGTGTAATAGTGGTTATTATCAAAATTAAAAAATTAAATTGAGTTTTATTTATGGATGCTCTTTAACTGCTGTGGTCGTTAGCGTCCCATTCCATATTGGGCATGAAAGACCAGAGATTTTGCATAGAGTCCTGTTTATTAGGCATGAGGTTCTTTTATGTACTGTAAATCTATGACATGGAACCACTGGCTTTACTTCCCTTCTGAAGGAAGCCATGCTAGGGATTTTTATCCCTGAAAAGTTTATAGTCGCTGAAAACATGGATACTGATGGTACACCACTGCAGACTTGCCAATCATGAGTCAATTCTGACCTTGGCATAAGCTACAAATTGTGAAGCATCTGCCGCCTAGTTGGCAGTTGTTTTTAAGCTTCCCAGGGTGTTACCCTCTTGAAGATAGCAACCAAAGGGTTGACCGAAACATCGGGTGTAAATAATTTTACCCTTAGACCATGACCTTCCAGCCCAGAAGATTTTAATATTTTATCAATTTAAGGATGTAGGTGAAGATCAACCAGTGGCACACACAAGCTGGTTTCACATTAGAAGATGTGTATTATGGATTATTTTCCTGAATAAAGTTTGTTAGTTGTATTCCTTAATATTTTTAAAAGTTATGAACAGTACAATGAAGCTTTCCTTAGTCCAAAAATATACTCACACTCGCCTGTACAAGAATTTGCCAAGACCTGTCTTCTTTATGGCAGCAATGCTTGGACCTTATGAAAGTGCAATGAAAATAGAATTACTGCCAGTGAAATAACATTATGTGCTGAACAACAGGCTACATTAAATGGGACCATAAATGAAATGAAGACCTCTAACAAGAACTGGGAATGGAACCTGTCATGCAGTACATTCATCAATATCAAGAAAAATTGAATCCAGGATGTTGAGGATATTTCCAGAAGCAGGATCTACCAAGCAGTCTTGAACTACAGACCATCAGGAAAAAGATCACTAGGTCGCCTTGTGAAGATGGCAGGTGAATTTTATGTAGACCAGATCAGTCCTTTGAGGACTATCACCTATTACAAAGATGCTGATGATGATGCTTGAAAACATGTAATATTCACATATGCAATACACTAAAGCTAGTTGTAAATTATTGAGAAAATATTTATGTACTACAGGTAAACTTACCGGAGTGAGCTCTATTGTTTGTTCAATGCTGAACTTGGGGATTGACACTTCAACAGATCGGGGCAGATCATCTTCAACAATTTCCTGTAGAGATTCCGCAGTGAGTTGCTTAATGATAGCCTCCACACCATTTGTCTTGGCAAAAGGAGGCAGTAAGATAAACATTGATACTTCATGGCCCTTGTATGGCAGTTCAAGGACATGGGCTCCAAGTCGCTCAGAAATAACTGTAACAGAACAAGAATAGAAATATGTAGAAAAATGCCAGTCTGCTGATATAACTGTTACACTTTTCTAACAGTGAAGTACAATCTTAAATCATGCATTGTAATAATAAAATTTTATTTAGTTATTGTATTTAATGAGTAAGCAAGCTCAAGTAATATCAGGTAGTCCCAGATATACAAAACTATAACTATGCAATTTTAAAAGAAATTTCTAAACTCATATTAGCAGATTCAAACATAAATATTCTGTAATTTCATTTGTTTAATGCCATCTTATATCCTATAATTTCAAAAATTCAAAAGTCTTTAACACAAGGCGCTTATAATTCTAGTTGATTCAGGTTGGAAAAGTAATAACATAGACATAGATAATGAGGTCTTTCCATAGTTCAAGCTTCCCATTTATTTTCATGGCATTTTAAGACATCTTTTGCAAATTGCAACAACATATGTAATAATAAGTACTTAAAAATAGCTTAGCTGTACGTTAGAAAAATCCACCATAACGAGCAGTGACATCATGTCAAGACATATTGTCCCAATGATGTTACATTTTCTTTCAGCTGTTATGTTTAGCATAGATAATTACTTATATGTACTTGTTCTAAGTCCAAAAGTAAAGAAATTTCCAAGTAATTAGTAAACTATAAAATGAATACAGAATGTTAACAAATGAAGAGTAGGAAAGGCTGTTTACAAACAATAAAATAAGTTAAAATATAAGAAACCTTAAAAAATGGATAATACAGAAGTCATGCATCTGTCAGATCATATAAAACTCGGAAATGGAATGCTACAAGGGGACTTATGAATTGAAACCATGCATACTCCTTTACAATGTTAAGACTCACATTAATTTGGATTAGCCATTTGTACCCCTGAAAGCATTTATTCTATTACATTTTAGAGTTCCATAATATATATACTTCTACTTGATATTTTGCAAGTCCCCAAATGACTTGGTCTTGTAAGCATAGCTCTGTCCCTTGCATAATATTAATTTCAGCTTTAATGTTCATTTTGTGATTGATTGAATAAATATGAGAAGTAACATAAACACTAGATGAAAGAAAGTGTAACTTGTGATGATAACTGATAAGTGATGACATGTTGCTAATAATGAGGAACAAAATGATGCTAACGGAATATTTCTAGATGCTGAATAATCAGGCAATGGAACAGTGGCATCTACAAGATTAATGATGCAGATTATGATCAGATTTATGAGGGAAAACCAAAAAGAAATCAAGAGATTCACCTTAAAGAACAGCTCGGGTGCATTAGATATAAACAGATCATAAAATCAGCAGTAGCAACACATTTTTGACTCATAATCATGAAATTATACAAGAAGCCAAACTCCTTGGATCTGCATGGTATCTGAACAGAACTGCACTGTGGGAATTTTGAGTTTCCACCTTCAGATATACTCAGGAAGTTCATTACATACACTTCAGCACTCCAGGTACGCAAGACAAAACCACAGCAACTAGTCAGTTGGAAGCTGAAGATGAAAGCAATTGCTCTTGAAAATTCCCAGTAATAAAACATGGATAAGGCCAGTGTAAATAATACAAACCATATACCATTACAGTATGTCACTCTTCTATTTATTTATTTATTTATTTACTTATTTATTTATTTATTTATTTATTTATTTATTTATTTATTCGCAAAACAGGCATTTAAAAAGAATCCCAAACATAGAGAAATCTTGTAATTTAGCTCATAGTACTAACAATAGTGGGGAAGTGAAATCAATGAGAAATTCTAGATCTATTGGAAATGATATTAACAATACAGAAAGAAATAACTGAGAAGGTCGCTTCAAGGAAGCAAGACCAAAAGCATTTTTTTTTAAATTTCTTTGTTTCAATACCTTAGGTAGTTTCTAAGGCAATTAATTCTAAATTGAAGAATTCTAAAATGAAGAAAGACCAATTCAGATACGGGTCATTTAGAAAGTGAATTAAAAAATTTGTCTTCAAAAGAAGAATAGTATGTATAAGAAATTTCAGAAGTATTAAATAAAATCTCTTACTTGAAAAATTTGAAACAATAAAAAATTAAATACCTAATACAAAGTAGCTTGTCAAAGTTTGAAAATGCGTTTGCCAATATGAATGAAATGCAATAAGGTAATTTGATGGTAGCTGGGAAGGTAAAAACACAAAAATAATAGGATTCCAAAAGATATTAAATAAAATAAGAATGTTCTTGAGGATACAAGCAGTGGCACAGCCAGAAAAATATTAAAGGGGGAGGGGTTATGCATAGGGATCCATTTTTAAACTATTTGTACCAATGCAAATAATAAATATGAATTAATCCTGAGTTTAAATATTCAAATAAACCCATTTTATATTCACAGATTATGGTGCAGCAATTGAAATTAAAATTAGGATAGGATGTTTAGCATATTCTAAGCGGTAAATGTGTTGTGAGATGAGAATTAATGGCCACTGTGAAGTATTTTATATTACCACTGTAGCCATTTTATGTCACTACAAAATAGGTTTCTGTTATGTTATAAAATGGGAGATAATGCACTCATTTTTAGAAACCATTCAAATCTATCACTGGAAAGTAAATATGGCTCCGATATCTTAACATGGTCATATCCACATCATCAAAAGTACAGTTTCTGTTGCTGTAACCTTTGGCGATATTGTCTAATGTCTAAGACATGCAGAGTAAGTATAGTGCTATGAGTGATAAGATTAGGCAGTATTTTATTCCTACCAACCTAGAAAGATGCTATTATTTTAAAGAAGCTATTTTTGCTATTAAGTTTTACATTTGTTTA
Source organism: Deroplatys truncata (assembly GCA_030765065.1). Taxonomy (NCBI): domain Eukaryota; kingdom Metazoa; phylum Arthropoda; class Insecta; order Mantodea; family Mantidae; genus Deroplatys; species Deroplatys truncata. The sequence continues at coordinate 179,781,051 of CM060984.1, forward strand.
GGCAAGAAGAGGCTCCAACCCCCAAAACCTCTCTTAGTATGCTTCTGGGTACAAGGAATCCAAACATGAAGAATTAGACAAGAACAGACAATGAACATTCAGAACAGAACTGCCAAGAAGGCTCAAGTTTCTAAAAAGAAGAAGACTGCACATTTTATGCTTTTTTAACTTCTATAAAGACTGAACATTTTAGTTTTATGTTCTACACTTTCACTAGCATATGGATAGCTTTTACAAGATCCTAAATTATGTAAGACTTCCTAAGTATGAAGAATACTTAACATATTAGGAGGGGCAATGCAAATTTTTATTTTGTAACTTCAAACATAAGGAAGAGATGATACAAATCTATGTGCTACCCATTTCTCCTGCCTGATTTTGTTCAGTAAATACTCAAAAATCTTGTTTATCTGGCCCTCATTAATCCAGATTCCTGGTTTATTCAGATTGATTTTGCTTATTTTTTCTCCACAAAAATATGTGCATTCTTTGATAAATGAAGATCTTTGATCTATGGATGCATTTGGTTGTAATATTGGCACTACAAGCAATGTAGAGATCACCATCAGTTGCACACTTCAAGTTAACTATAAGTACCATTATCACGGTCAGTGCTACAGAACAATAAAACTAATGTGTGTGACATTATGTTCATTAGTTTTAATGACAGTCCTGTAGATGCCTCATGTGGACAACTTTCAGTTCTTTTCTCTTCTGCTTTTGCAGTGTTCCATGCTCAACTATCATATATCATATTTTGTAAATATTAATTTAATAGTTTGTTTCTGAATTACCTAGATTTTCATTAATCTGGATTATCTCTGGTCCCACCTAGTATAGATAAATGAGGTTCTTGTGAGTTCTTAATTAATACTTTTTATATGTTGAAGAGATGACCAACCTTCGTGTAATAATAATAATAATAATAATAATAATAATAATAATAATAATAATAATAATAATAATAATATTATTTTACTTCACAACCTACATTTAATCACTGCTCAGTTCCTTCATCATGATTAAATTAAACATTGGAGTAAATAACTCTGTTACTGCAGAAAAGATTCAGGCAGAATGTTTTTGTGATAGTTTAAAAAATTATGACTGCGAGAAATAATGCTAAGAATAGCCAGGCTTTACATTGAACATTCCAACAAAAATTACCAGTTAGACTTTCCAAATATGAGAACAGCCACATAACTCAAAAAAATAAATAAATAAATTAACCTGAAGTTAGAATCTCGGTAATAAAACAAATTCTCAGGACCCAAAATAAGAATTCCTAGAACATTTTACTAAAACAGTTTCTTTGAAAATACACATAGCAAGCATATGTGTATAGCATATAAAATGCTATTTATAAAATGTGTGCTTTAGAAAAATGTGAAAAATAAGCAATGAAAACTGAATTAGGTAAATTCTGCTTAGTACAACTCCACAAAAGGGAATATTTGTGGACATACTACACCCTGAAACACTACCAGAGACTTTGATAAACACTAAGTTTTAGTTTGTAGAAACAAGATGTATTTATGCATCTTTTTAATTTGAACATTGCAATAAGTCTGCTTAAAACTATTTAATGCCTGTAATCACCCACATAAATACTTCATTCCTAATATATTAAATATTATTTATGAAATATCTATCTACATTCACTGTACTGTTGCTTGTTGATTTTATACTAATACTTACTGTGATTAAAGGTGCCCTTCTGCTTCATCATATCAACTAGAGTTTGCTTGGAATGTGAGATGTAGAACACTTCTTTGCGTGTGTTCTCAGGAAGAAACTGTGATTGCCATAATCCCTTGAAGTAAGCCGCATTTACCTGTAACATAACAAATCTGGTGTAAATAAATGGGCTACAATGGGCAAACACATTCATATAAACTACCAACAAGTACTGTATTCAATAAGAAATCAATGCATCCATTGATGAATGCTGACTCCTAGTAGCCAATCGTCTATAACTTGCATATAAAACTTTTTTTGTAAAGGGTTCTGAATCACATCTCCTCTCCCAGTAATAACAAAGGATGATACCAAAATGTATCTAATTTTTAGTTTGGTCCATGTTCACAAAAAGACTGAAAGAATGACAATATGGCCAAGTAATATTGACATTAGTAATTCCATTCATGCTTTCCATGCTTGTAGTTGCATATCACAGTTCCAAGGTTGTAAGTCACAAATGAGTGGTGTAAACATATGCCTTGATGTATAAAAATGTATTAATTTGCAATGACCCTTTTATTTTATGTCCATCTCACATTTAGCATTCACTGTTCAGCTGATATTTGCCCCTCATGCTGATTCTTTCCCTGCATTCATTGTAGTGTAACAGTAATTTCTTTTGTATATAACATAGATTGATTTATCATTAGAGCTAGGGAGGGATTTTAGAGGTTAGAACCCTCCACCTTGCTAAAAAAAATGTAAAAATTAATAGCAAAATAGTTTCATTAAAGTAATAACATATTTCTAGATTGGCAGGAATGATATAGTTCCTAACCATATCACTGCTAACATAATATTTACACCACATGTCTTAGACAATATTCCCAAATGTGACAGCAAGAGAAACTGTATGATGTGGGTAAAACCATATTAAGATATCGGAAATATATTTTCATTCTGGTGCTAAATTTGAGTGGTCTCCAAATGAGTGCAACATCTCCCAATTTAGACTATAGCTAGAAAATATAAACCCTATTTTGTAGTGAAATGCTATGGCCTGCAGCAGTAATATAAAATACTTCACAGCAGTCATTAATTTTCACATCACAACACATTTGCCACTTTGAATACACAAAACATCCTATCCTAATTTTTATTGGAATTGCTGCACCTTAATTTGTGAATATAAAATTGATTTATTTAAATATTTCAACTCAGGAGTAATTCATATTTGTCATTTGAATTCATGCAAATAGTTTTAAAAATATATTCCTATACATAATACTTTTCTCACTATAGCACTGTTTATCACCAAAAGAACTAATTATACACTGTGTCTATCATCACGCAATATGTATTAGCATCTCAAATCTTGTTTATTAATTTAATTTCACTTCACTTTTTAATTTTTTAAAACAGAGTCTGATAGAAGAGTTACTGAATAAATGCATTATTTTTCAGTTTGCTAAAAATAAACAAAAAAACATTCCCACTTAAATATTTTTAATTCATGCCATTATATACAACTGTATTATTTCCAATTCTGTGAAAAACTAATGTTCATAAATCGTGCTTCTTTACAAAAAGTAAGCTTGAAATAAAATAATAATAATAATAATAATATGAAGTATTTATTGTGTTTTAATTCCACTGCTTATTAGTGTATACCATTAAAGATGATTTATTGCTTAGTTTACATAGAAGTGAGCATTTTACAAATCTTGTGTTTTGGTTCATGTTGCTGATGTGAATTCACAAATTCCAAAGAGAGACACAGAAGTCTTAAACATAACAAATTTATTATTTCCAGTTATTTAGAGAAGGGATGGAGAGACATCTCAACCCAACAGAAAACATTAAAACAGTGTTTGTTAAACCTTTACTCTAAACGCAGGGTTTTAAATTGATTTTAGGCATTACTCTTTCCCCCAACATTTCCTTTCGTCTCTAAGAATAGTTTTTGTATTTAATCCCACTGTATGTTGAATTTTTTTTACACAGTTTAATGTTTATGAAGTGAAGTCGTCCTCCGTGGTGTAGTGGTTACCATGCTAGCCTCTAGTTTCCGAGGTCGTGGGCTCAAACCCGGCGGAGGGTGATAAATTTTTTCGGGCATAACAATCCTTAGCATGGTTTCCTTCGTAAGGGAGGTAAAGCCGGTGGTCCCTTGTCGTAGGTTTACGGCACGTAAAAGAACCTCAAGCCTGATAAAGAGGCCTCTTAGCAAAAGTACCGTCTTTCACGCGCAGTGGGACGTTAAGGACCATAGCAGTTAAAGACGTCCATAAATAAAAAGCGCCATTCATTTTTTTATGAAGTGAACCCAATTTCTGGTTAATATTTTGGATACAATTTTGGATTCGCTGTTTACGCTTGCCTCATTAAGTCTTACGTTAAGTCTGCTACCTCTGCCGAATGTTACGACTCTTATTGGTTTTCTGTGAGAGCAGGATGGGAAAAACAAGTGCACCACGCAACGCAAGTACCACCCCGCACTTTGAGAGAAGGCAACTAGGAGGAATGTAAACATTTAACATACTTATCTTCAGATGTAAATTAAACAAGAGTATAATCTCAAATAGCGTGGAAAGCATTCGGTATAGAGCAAAGTCCGCGCGGCCGTTTCGGTACTATACACGTAATTAGTTGCACAAAGTTTGTAGCAGTGACAGCGTTAATGGCTAACAACATCGAAATATAAAATTTGTTCACACATTCCGAAAGAATTTCTGAAGCAATGCAAGAGTTGCTATTTAAGTTAGGTATAAACATAGCCCAGACCTTCATTATGATGAGATATGTTATTTCTGAGGTAAAAAGCTTCCACATTCTACATAAGTATCATATTTTATTATGATAGATGTGAATTATGAAGTTTTTATAATTTGTCACACGAATGCCTAGATTATGAACAGAATAAATAGCTAAACTTTAAATAACTCTCATCGTCTCGCAGAAATAACTTAAATCGGGAAAGTTTCTGTTATTATCTTTGCAAATTATTTAATATTATCATGCTTATTGTTCTTGTTCCTTACAACACATTTCTTGCGAAACTTTATTTACATTTTCTCTCTGTTTTTATTTTAGTGGCCTCATGTTGGACTATAATAAATGCAATCAATGTTTCTACTGCCAGAAAGAAATGCCTGAATTAAATGGTTATAATATTGCTTTAAATTGCCTCTGGTGTTAGAACACCTTAAAAATGTTTTGTGACTTCATCCTAAGATTAAAACGCGTGCTGGTGAACATTAGAAAGCAACTGATTTTTTTTTTGTTAATTTTTTTTTGTTTACTTTCTCTACCAGTACATTAGGTAGAGAAGATATTGCATTCCACCCGAAAATTAGATAGCGAGATTTCACCGGAAAGTTTTTTGAGACCCCGTGAATAAAAAAAACATTTTAGTAAAAGGTCTGTGTGTGTGTTTGTCTATGAGTCTGTGAACACTATAACTCAAAAACGCAAAGTCAGATAAATGCCAAGCTTGGTATTTAGGTTTGATATCTTCCAAAGATGCCACACGAAGATTTTCAACGAAATCCCCCAACCTAACTACCCTTTACATCAACATTTTTGAATTTTATTTATTTTCTAGAAAATGGCTAACGATTTTGATTAAAATATCATATATGAAAGAATTTACATGAAAAATAAGTTGTTTAGCTTGAATTTTTCGGGAATAGCCTATGAAGTCCTCTGCATTCGGAAGAAATTTATATAATCTTATAGAAGTGGTAAACGTTAAGCGGTAGACGAAAACGTACTATACAAAAACATTGTAGATATATTTAAAACGAACAATTTATTTAAAATAAGTTTTTTGTGGCATAAGTCTTTTCTGAGATATTGTCATTAAAGGTTCAAATTATTCATTTCTTGATCATTCTCTTAAGATCCTTTCAACATTCAGTTGTTGCATGAAACAGTATGGAATTTTAAGGCCAGCATATAGCGTCCAGTTCTTAAACATGTGACTATCGCTATTCCCTTTGTATGTATAACGAAATGTGTAATGTAGCTATCGCTGCAAAAGGTTTTTTTAGATTAAAGTGTAGTAGATAGAAAAATAAGCGTTAGTATGAATAATTTGTATACCTACTAATAAACGATAAGGGATAGAGAAAGTTATATGAATGTATCACATCGGATTTTTTTATCTTTAGAAGAATAGCACCAGAACAGCTTAGCGATAACGTTGGCGCTGTGCGGACATCGAAATGATCGGAAATAAACGTCGCGAATACAGGAAAACCGCAGTTCGCTTTTGCTTACTATCCAATGGGATATTGTTGGGAAGTTGAGCTTTTGCGGTCCCAATACTCTGAAATCATTCAAGGTGAAGAAAAACCTCTTATTCTTGCGCACAATAGCAAACTTCTGATTGAACTGCTTCAAGAAGTATATTTTGATTCAATAGTAAACAATGCCAGCATTTCCAAAGTCGTCTAAATGTTTTCATAAAGGTCATATTCAGACAATTAAGCCCCGGAAGACCGAATTTATGTACCTACTTCAGTGTAGAGATCATTACTGTCTATATTTTGGAATAAGAAGAAAGAGATAGCCCGTGAAGGTGATATATTAAAACCATTAGAAAATGGTTTTTAGCAGAGCATCTTCAAAATAGAAATGTCGCAACTTCTCCACTGATCACATATCAGCGAACAGTGGGGCATATATTGACCGATTACACTTGGTTATCATTCCCTCAACCAGTTTATAATCCGCTCTTGATTATGATCTACCCAAACTGAGAAATCCACTTCGGTTTAACAAAGTTAAATGACCTGCATGCAGCTGTGACTCACACATCTAAAAGTTACACTTCAAAGGAGTAATAAATGGTATCCAATAGCCACCAAAATGTTCTGAAGCAGTCATTATACTTATTTCATTCATACAAGTGGATTAAAAAAGTAAATGCATTATTTCTGTGATCAATCTTGCATGTAACAGTTATTATCCCTTACAGATGCTGATATGTATTTGTGGATTTTTAAGTTTAATCGAGTCTTAATCGATGCATTGTGTAAGCATTAAAAGAAATGAATTAATAAAAAAGGATTAATTCGTATAATTTAATAAGTTTCGAAAACTATCGAACGTTTTGTCCACACAACCCTCTATTGTGCACCTAAACAAAAACTGTTGCTTATCTACCTACATAGATGTTCTATGACAATATCTTAAATCTTGAAGAGATGTTGAAATTTCTTGCTCTGAGCAAGGATGAAACTTACCAGAACTAAATTGCTTGCTGGAGTGATTTTTCCTTTAGGGATCAGATCCTTAATGTGTCTCTTGGTCTGTACTTCAACCCATTCGTTTATTTTGCCCCTCACTGCCTCAGGATCCTTAGTGAAGTCTTCAACCTGAAGTTCGTTGACAAAAAGGTCCTTCATACAGTCCCTAAGAGTGACGCGGTCAGAGATAAAAACCCTGTTGGCTGATCTCAGTTCATAGCTCTCTGATCCATTCACCTCTCTCATCGCTTGGAAATATTTCTCAAATCGGTACGCCTGCATCGTTGTCATTTTATTCTGCAAATAAGATGATATAAATTAAAAATTTGCAATAACATTGCACAATATCAGTAAGACGTCATGTCCTACAAATGCCAATCATGAAATGTGTGTTTTATATCAGAAAATACGTCAGTGCTGAGTTCCCGCTTAGAAATTTTCGTTAATAGAGTGTATCCTAATAGTAGATAAGAAGATCCATAATGTGTCTTTGTCTAATTAAATAAGAGTGGGTAATTAAAAATTCTGAAAATAATACGCCCCTTGCCATGGCTTTTCGGCTAGGAATATGTGATATACATGAATTCTGATCTAAGCATCAGATCTGTCCTAGTTCTGCATTCTTGAGGTATACTAAATGTTTAGTTATGTTTAGTAATTTCAAACAAAAGTTATGGGGTAGAAGTATTTTAAACAAAATACTAACATGTTAGATTATTAGAGTTACCTGGCTCCATACTGTATGATAAATATCTGCATTAGTAATAGTGTTTTAATTTCATTTTATAAAAAAGATATAAGTATATTGCTATATTTTCAGTTGTTAATAATTTCAAAGGTATTAGCATTTAATGCACCTACAAATATTTAATAATTTTAATTAAAATCGGGCTGGAATTACTCTATGGAAAGCCTTTTATATATTGAAAAATGCTTAAGATATTAAAAATAAAAACAAACATTTAACAACCACGCTGTTCTGAAACTATTAACCAATTCGGAAGGATACTTAAATGGTTCTTGAAAACAAAGCTCAAAATAGCTTTCGAAAGAGCAATAATCGGAGTTCCAATAATATTGCTGAGTAAAGTTTTACTGTGAACGAAAACTGCAAACGGTTTCTGTCAAAATTGATAAAGCAACTTCTATATACAAAAAAGTCGCAACTTATTTTTGGCAATTTTTCTAACAAATGCACTGTATAAAATCGTTTCATATCAAGAGCCCGTAAAGAATTTATGGTGGTCTTGAAGTTTGTTTGTCCTAATTAAAAAGTTTTATGCACCGCGGGGAAGAAAAAGATTATCTTATAAAACTCCAAAAGTGACTTATGAAGTTTGTATTGCACTGTAAGAAATTATCTGAATTTTAATGGAAACAGAGCTATAATAATTTTAGGTTAAGCATTAATCCCCGAGCTCAGTTCTCTGTAATAATTTTCTTAGGAACATTTTAAGTTAAAACATCATTCTGTGTACGTTTATGTACACAGAAAGAAATAACAAGAGGGGATTCACTCTTGCCTTGCTTCCATGAAGACAAACGTGTCGTCTACCCTTTGACCAAAAAAATTATCCGATATGATGTTCTGAAACATAATAACGATACAGACTACACATATTGTTACATGCTGGGTTAAAGGTTCCCATAAAAAATTAATTAATTTTTAGAACCCAGCACGTACATTGAGGGAACATATACGTTGTGTAGAGGTTAAGAGGAAGGCGTGGGTTTTTCACTGTACAAAATCCATAACACAAATCTACACACACACATTCCTAGATTTATTTCCCAACCGTTTGGGGTACTTACTTTATTAAATATGAAAAATGAGGGGAGATGTCCACCGATCCAAAAGTCGGCTTGCACGCGCGATCCGTTTCTCTCGGAATCCTAAGTAAAGCAAACTCTATATCCCCACCACTCGTGACTAGCAAATCGACCAGCCATGAATGACGAAAGCAACAATATGTCTGGTAATGACAATGTAGAGCAACAATATATCTGGTAATGACAATGTAACCCCCAAATTATTAATACGCCACAATATAGACTTCTTTGTCAGTGACCAAAATCTAACAGCATAACAAGTTTAATCCTCAAATTATTTTTCCAATACTGCAGTCCAAATTTAGAGTAGAAGAAGGGGATTTCTTTGAAAGTATTCACCTGACTTGCTGGTAGACGTAATGCTGCTTTGAGAGCAACCTCTGTTTGGTTGGCTGCACCAAAATAGGCCAGAAGAAGAGCATGATAAGTGCTGTGTGGCGAGAAGAACACATTGGATTTAGGATTTGCCGCAACCACTTCTCTCAGCATGGCTAAGCTGAACTCCTGTTCTCCGGTGTATAAATCCAGGCGAGCGTTAGGGTCTCCATGGGCTTGAGCCGCGTCGTTAGGCGTCAAGCACTGCAGGTTAGCCCCAGAAACCGCTAAAAGCGTCACTAACAATATTCTGGTGTACATTTTTCTCTCTGTAAATAAAGAAAATTGCAAAACATTAGAATTAATTGATAAAAGGCAGTTTTATTTTTCTTTTCGTTTGCTAGATTCTTGATCTTCTCTATTCGTGTTGGTTCGTAAGAATTATTTTATATATATTTCCTATAACATATACTGAGCTGTTGTGACTATAAGCTAAAAAGGAATAATTTAAAGTAGACACATAACAGAAAGCAAAAGCATATGCTACCAAAGGAGCCTTCCAGATAAGCAGCAGATGTCACTCGTGAGATGCATTTTGTGTATAATTCAACTAGTATTAGCATCAAAGAGCAGGAAAACATTGGAAATGTAACTGCCACATTAGGGGAGGGGCTCCGACTTGGTGTGAAGCACTGCGAACCTCTAACACTCGTGGTAATTCCAACGCATGAAGCACGCTGGACCGAACATCTGAGCCCCTCCCATTGGGGAACTATTGGATTGAGTTGGACTCGGGAGCTAGTTATTCCGGATACACGTGGAAGATTGGGTACGCTAAGCCGTATAACTTGGACAGACAGTTAGACTTAGACTCTGTTGGCACCACCAAGGTTGTTCTGTAGTCTCTCTGCCTTACAGTCAGACACCCGTAAGTTGTATCCATTTCCAGCTGCGTAAGCGGCGGCTCTTTAACTATAGGGTATTGGTCTAAGAAAAACTTCCACGGAGGAGAGCCTCTTGGAAGGGCCCTCCCTGAGTATAAATCCTCCTTCCAGATATACATTTTAGCTTAGCTATACTGATAAAAATTTGTTTCCCTAGGTATTGCATAATTAGCATTGTTAGTCAAGGTGAAAATTAGCCGATAATGATTTTAAATAACTAATACCACCACAATACACATTTTGTGGGATACAGGAGACTGAGATTACAGTCAACCGTTTAAGAAGTGGTTGATAATGCTAGTCTGATAATAGAGACTCTATATGCGATATAGTAAATTACTCAATATTTGCATGAACTCGTGAGAAACAAAATATAAATAATTTAAATGTTCAAAATGTTGGAATATTTAAACCTACGAGCGTTTAATGCCACACAAAAATCGTTTCACATTTTAACGAGATCTACATTTTCTTTTCTATAGTTTTTTTCAGTTTTATTACATTCAGCATGAGAATACTTGCAGAAAATTAAACATACATCTTTTAATTGCTGTACCAGAACCTTACGTTTATAAGAATAGCATTTTCCAGGCTCAAAGCCCCAACATGAACATAAATGTCTCAAGAATGCATATAAATAAGGAAAACATAGATGAATGTTTTTGCAAATTGTTACGCCTAAATTTATTAGATATTAACCATTAATAATTTGAACTCTTCAGGGTTTTTCAGTGGGGATGGGACCTCGATACCGTCGATACTTGATACTCGGTGCTCCCAAAGAGTTGCTACACTATACATCTTGATAGACTTGATTGCGTTTCCTGTGGGTGAATCAATGCAACATTCCATAGACTCTTGTGTCTAAATGATAACATGCAAAACAAGGGGGAAGGATTAGAGGTAAGAGTGTAACATACAGCGTCAACTGAGTTGTGAATGAAACTGATTTAGCTGACTCACTGAATCACGTTTCTGCAATAGTCTGGCTTGGTGACTCGCTCTCAGCCATTACATTCACCTACTCCGGTGAACAGAATCCATGAATCCAGCAGAAACAAAACAGAACTTAAGACGTGAGGTAATACAGCGCATGGAAATATTTGTTATTTCCTTCCATCTGTTAGTTTGTGTTTACGTAAGTCAAACTCGGGTCACGAGCGTAGCTTACAGGTATACCGTACGACTAATTTCCATAATGTGGATAGAAAATCTTTTAAAAGAAATTTGTTGGCATAAAATACAGTTGCATAAAAAAAGGGAAGCAAAGAAATTATTATTTTCATCATCATAATCAGCTTTGACTAACAATAGGGGATATATGACCTATAGCGTTGTCAAAATAAAAAAATTCTACCAATTAGAAAACGTCAAACTGAGCAATTTTGGAATTAGCACAGAATACAAAATTGGTTACATGCGTTTATACACAGAAAACTACTAATAAGAGTATAACTTAGTGAACAAGCTATCGCCTTTATGGTTTTTCTTATAAAGTGAATATCGAGTATCGAGAAATAGTGGTGTTGTCTCATCACTAATTTTCAGTGAGAGATTTAGTAAATGTGACCCAAATTAAGTAGCATATGTTTCACGGTGGAAACTGGGTGTGGAGATGCTCCCTAAAATACTTCTCGAGGCCGCGCCTGCCCACATTGGGCGGGGACGTTACGTTGGCACAGTTTTCTGTGTCCTGGTGGTTATCCTAAACCAGAGTTTGCCAAACTATGGCCCGCAAACTGCTTTTTTTGGCCCGCTTACAAACTTCAAACATATACATAAAAAGCAACGGAGCCTGTCTAAATTAATTTATTAATGAATTTCGAAGATTAAATAGTGTTTTTAATTGATATATGGTGTAATGATCTGCTGAAGGCAAATACAGGATGTTAGTTTGGTTGATTTTTGCAACTGTCTGCGAGTGACACATTTCTTTGTTTAAAAGGCTTTGCATGAGGACTAAAATCAACTTATATCTGTGAAGACGTTATCAAAAATGAAATATGTCAAATCAAAACATACACTATGTGATCAAAAGTATCCGGACACCCCACAAACATACGTTTTTCATCCTAGGTGCATTGTGCTGTCACCTCTGCCTGGTACTCATTATCCGCGACCTCAATAAGCATTAGACATCGTGAAACAGCAGAATGGGACGCTCCGTGGAACGTATGGACTTCGAAAGTGGTCAGGTGATTGGGTGTCACTTGTGTCAGAAGCCTGTACGCGAGATTTCCACACTCTTAAACATCCCTAGGTCCACTATTTCTGATGTGATAGTGAAGTGGAAACGTGAAGGGACATGTACAGAACAAAAGCGTACAGGCTGACCTCGTCTGTTGACTGACAGACATTTGAAGAGGGTCGTGAAGAGTAATAGGCAGACATCTATCCAGACTATCGCACAGGAATTCCAAACTGCATCAGGATCCACTCCAAGTACTATGACAGTTAGGCGTGAGGTGAGAAACCTTGAATTCCATGGTCGAGCGGCTGCTCATAAACCACACATCACGCAATGCCAAACGCGCCTCGCTTGGTGTAAGGAGCGTCAAGATTACACGACTGAACAGTGGCGAACGTTGAGTGGAGAGACGAATCACGGTACACAATGTGGCGATCCGATGACAGGGTGTGGGTATGGCGAATGCCCGGTGAACGTCATCTGCCAGCGTGTGTAGTGCCAACAGTGAAATTCGGATGTGGTAGTGTTATGGTGTGGTCATGTTCTTCCTGGAGGGGGCTTGCACCCCTTGTTGTTTTGCGTGGCACGATCACAGCGCAGACTTGCATTGATGTTTTAAGCACCTTCTTGCTTCCCACTGTTGAAGAGCAATTCGGGGATGGCGATTCATCTTTCAACACGATCGAGCACCAGTTCATACTGCACGGGTTGTGGCGGAGTGGTTACATGGCAATAACATCCCTGTAATGGACTGGCCTGCACAGAATCCTGACTTGAATCCTATAGAACACCTTTGGGATGTTTTGGAACCCGACTTCATGCCACCGACCTACATCGATACCTCTCCTCAGTTCCGCACTCTGTGAAGAATGGGCTGCCATTCCCCAAGAAACCTTCCAGCACCTGATTGAAAGTATGCCTGCGAGAGTGAACGCTGTCATCAAGCTAAGGGTGGGCCAACACCATATTGACTTCCAGCATTACCGATGGAGGGCGGCACGAACTTGTACATAATTTTCAGCCAGGTGTCCGGATACTTTTGACCAGTAGTGTAAGTCTGCTATGACTGCTGAATGTTCAGAGTCCGTTTTGATACAGTCCGCACAAACATAGAACCACAAATGTCTGTAATTACAGCACAGAAAAGTCCGTTTCATTCCTCTCATTGAATATGAACTGCTAAAAACTTCAAAATACTTCGTATAACAGGTGTTGTTAATATAACACGAATTACTTGACTATAAATGAAAGATTGATATTTTGTTATATTACGTAACAGTGTTAATGCATCTGGAGTGCATGAAAATCCTTATTAATGAATAGATAGGAACATTCTTCGGTTTAAACCTGCCTCTCAGGATGACGAAAGCTGCATTTATCATGACAAAGAGTGATATCGCCTAACCTTGCATTGCTCAGGGCTTGTTTGTCATGCATCGCCATTCAAAAGTGTACATTAGCGAAAGGGGGAGGAAAGGGAGCGCAGAAGAATACATGTCAGTAGGGCAAGGTTATAAGAAACAGGGTTTAGAGAGCCATGTTTTTTCCTTTAATATACAAGTGCCAAAGAAAATAAAAAGAAGAATTTGAGAATAAAAGCACTTAATGCAGATGTAGAAAGCCACAAGATTCCTGAAGCTCTGTAGGCATCTCCATCCAACATCTTAATGGCACTGCTTTTTATCTTAGAAAATAGTAGATTAAGCCTATACACACTGTTGCCTCTTATTTTAACTAAACGCAATTATGTGCACGGCTGTTTTTGTATCAATTAATTCATTGTAGGTACTATATCCAAAACACACAAGACAATAAATTTTAAAGATAATTTATATTAATCATTGAAGTCGTCAAGCGAATTACAATCGGTGACCTTGGGGTCCTGAAAATATATTTATATGTATAACGGTATGTATGCATATTGTGCACTTTGAAAAAAATAAAGTTAATATAAAAGCTAAAGTCATATACATTATAAAAAAAATTATGTTTTCCACTCGATGACTTTCTCTACTCTTGTACAAAATATTTTTGCAAACGCTTATTCTCCATCTACTTCGTGTTAATAGAGGTAAACATTTGCAGAATGCTGATTTTCTTGTAGGTGCAAGGGAAATATGGTAGACTTTAAGCGACGGTCAAATATTTTAAGAGCTGGTTGCTATGTGGAGCATTCCATTCTCTTTGCATGTCCAGGATATAAAAAGAAGAATAACGAATTCCCTTTTGAGAAAAAGTATAGGTATTGATAAATACATACAAATAACAAGGAATATCTCAGAAACGTTTCACTTGACAAAAAAAATGTATATGACATAAATTGTGTGTTTTAACGAGATCTACATGTTTTGTGCAAAAAGCTTTTGTTTATCTCTTACGATTTACCAGTTATGCAAAAGTCATTCAGAATGAAGAGGACTTTTGGGGACATTCCCAGAAAATTCAAGATATATATTTCATAAAATATCTTAAACATATGGTATTTTAATCAAAATCGTTAGAGCCATTTTTGTGAAAATCAAAATTTTCGAAAAATGTTCCATGTAAACAGTAGTTGGGGTAGAGGGTTTTTTTAAATCTTTGTGTTGCATCCCTGGAAGATACTAAACTCAAATACCAATTTTGGTATTTATCCAACTTTTCGTTTTTGAGTTACGCTGTTCACGGACAGCCAAGCCAAGCACACGCATGGACATGTTTCCAAAAATGTTTATTTGGATTCAGGAGCCTCAAAATATGCATTTCCGGTGATATCTCGGTATTTAATTTATGGGTGAAATGCAGTACATCCCCTACTTAAGAAAGTAGCAATAAAGCTATCACAATTAGAAAAAACTAATCGAATATCTAATATAAAACCAGGTTTTTATGTATCTCATAAGTTAAATCAAACGAAAAACAACTGGTGTAATATTTTTAAGTTTTTGATGGCCTTATAGCCAACTTTGGAAGCTTTAAAAGATTCAAACGTGTCCATGTTAATTTTGGCACACCTTTCCTACCAAAATACTTTCTTTCCTGTGTATTTGCCTTCAACAAACACGAATCGCGAATTGCTGTGACGTCAAAGAAACAACTTTGCAGCAATCTATTGCTGTAACATCTTTCTCAACAGGAATGCAAAAAAGGACCCTTGTAAGCTCTTGAGGCATAACGCCACAATAAACATGGCCAGGCATCATTATTCATTTGCAAAATGAAGAGATGTAGTCGATGACATGGTAAATGTAGAATTCAAGGACTCTGATGTGTGGACCGACAGTTAAAGAACCTGGCCCAGAGCGAGTAAAGCGTTGAAAATCTTGTAACCTTTCTCAAGAAGTTTGCAATGATTACTTTGTCCATTATGCTAGAGGAAAGTGTGGTTCACTGGTCTAGAAGTACCGTTTACAGCACAGCTGGAGAGAAAGTATTCCCTGCAATGTGTCAACAAGTGAATAGCTGACAGGTGCAACAATTTGTAGGTCAACGCCCGAATGGTGCTTTGTCGGATATGGATGCTTACATAATGAGTAACGGCACAATCCGTGCATTGCTGAAACAGAAATTCCTCTTATTGTGGCAATGTTGCTGACACCATCATGTTCCAACAGCACTATCGTCTCTTGAAGAAAGGGTCACCAAGTGAAAAAATCTGATGTGTTACTCTCACATGACTTTCTCTACTCTTGTAAAACTATTTTTACAAATGCTTATTCTCCATATGCTTCATTTTAATCGGGATATCAAGATGTTAATCTTATTGCTAATTTTCTTGTAGATGCAAGGGGAATATGGTAGGTTTTAAGCGATAGTCAAATATTTTAAGCACTGGTTGCTATGTGGCGCATTCCATTCTCTTTGCATGTCCAGGACATAAAAAAATGAATAACGAATTTGAGAAAAAGTATATAAGTATTGGAAAATTTAAGGGAATAACGAGCAATATCTCGAAAATGGTTCACTCAACAACAAAAAAATGTATATGACATAAATTGTGTATTTTAACGCGATCTACATTTTTTGTGTAGTAAAATTTTGTCTATCTCTTATGGTTTACTAGTTATGCAAAAGTCGTTCACAATGAAGAATACTTTTGGAGACATTCCCGGAAAATTCGAGATATACATTTCATTTGTCATGCAAATATCTTAAACATATGATATTTTAATCAAAATCGTTATAGCCGTTTTTGAGAAAATTAATTTTTTTTAAAAATGTTTCCATGTAAAGGGTAACCTGGGGTGGGAAGTTTTTCTTGAAAACTTTCGTGTCGCATCTCTGGAAGATACTGAACCTAAATACTAAGTTTGGTGTTTATCCGACTGTTCGTTTCTGAGTTATGCTGTTCACAGACACACACACGGACATGTTTCCAAAAATGCTTTTTTTGGATTCAGGGGTCTCAAAACATGTATTTCCGGTGAAATCTCGGTATCGAATTTTTGGGTGGAATACAATACTTCCCGTACTTACTATACGTAGTAGGGAAAATAAAAACCGGGGTGGGGGCTTTCTACGCATCCTTTATCCTAATGATAACCTTACTATAATCGTTCATATTTACTTTTAAAGAAAAAATAATCCTCACTGCTTCGAAGCTTTCTGAGAAACTCATTTCTGCATTTAATACGTAAAGAATTAGAATTGACATCTTTATAATCAGATGATGTTTACACATTCTGTTAATAACGTATTCCTCTTATTCGAACAGTTAATATTTAATATGGAAAAAATCATTTCCACGGCTACGTTATGGTACAAGATTGAAAAAAACCTGGTGTGTTAAATTCACATGATTTTCTTTAACCATCCTTCAAAAAACTATTCTTACAAAAGTTTGTTCTTCTATCTTCTTCGTGCTAATTGAGGTAAAAATTTGCAGAAATGATTTGATCACATATTTCCTTGTAGGTACAAGGGAAAAAAAGGAATGCAGTACGCTTAAGCGATAGTTAAAACTTTTAAGAACGGCTCACTATGTGATGGCTTTGAAATTCCGTTCTCTTCTCAAGACCGGGAGAGAGAGCAAAACAAGCGAATAGCGGTGTTGTAGTTAAAATGTATATTTATTGAGTGCCAAAATAATTACAATCATATTGGGAGTGACTGCTTCTGACCCTGGCCATTTTATAGGCATCTCCCGTCTGGTCATAATAATAATAATAATAATAATAATAATAATAATAATAATAATAATAATAATAATAATAATAATAATAATAATAATAATAATATATTAATCTACTGAGCATTAAGTTATTACATATTAGATGTCTTCTCGGATTACTGTTACATGTTAATACAATTAGTAATTCTTATATTTATTTGAATTTACATTATTTTCTTCTTTTAGCCATCCATATCCATTTATTCCTATTCATTCCATACCATGAACTTTCTTTTCTCCTAATCTCTATTTCTTTAGATACATTAATTTTATACCCTTCCATATTTTACTCACATTATTTTCTCTAATAATTTTAGTTACTTTCTCTGCTTGTCTCTTTCCCCTATTCTTACGTTAAAGCCTCCATTATTATAATTTCTATGTTCGTATATTTAACATTTATATATCTTTCTCTAAAAGATGGTACAGTCCAAGATTGTGAAATTGTGGAGCAGCCGGTTTGGCCTTCAATTCCAAAATCCCAATCTCCTTATTGGCCGCTATTGCGATCCCATTCTGTTACGGAAAGGTGTAAACCTCTCTAAAGTTTTTTTTACTTCTCAGTTTGATTCCCAGTTTACAATTCAAACTAATAATAAAGAACATCAGTAAGTTTGTCTATCTCTTAAGATTTACAAGTTATAAAAAATTATTCAGAATGAAGATGACTTCTCAGGATACTCCCAGAAAATTCAATATATACATTTTGGCAATCAAATATCTTAAACATCTGGAAATTTAGACAAAATCGTTAGAGCCACTTTTGAGAAAATCAAAAATAGAGTGGTTAAATACCAAATTTGGTGTTTAAGCAACTTTTCGTTTTGGGGATAGCTGTTCAGACACGCGGACCTTTTTCTAAAAATACTTTTTTTATTTATTCATGGAACCTCAAAACGCGTATTTCCAGTGAAATCTCTATAGAGAATTTTTAGTGGAATACAACACTTTCTCTACTTATAATTGCTCCTCTACTAGGTAAATAGCAGAGAAAGTAATAAAAAAAACAAGTTTCAACACTTGGTGTATCTTTCGTCAGAATGCCTGCTCAACATATTACACCACTTATCCGAAAGTCTTTCTTAGAAATAAATACGCATGTAAGTGCGGAAACTGGGTAATTATCTCAGTTTCTAGAGTTTTAACCAGGGCTTGAAAAAAGAGCATTAAAAACAACCGGGTGGTACGCAACTAAATTTGATACCGCCACCTGTGTATCTTAGGGGTGTGTACTCTGTTATTTCTTTTTTTAGCTATATTGCGTTCTCTTATAGTTAAATTCGAATTCCGTAAGTGAATTTAATATCTTTTAGCACTGTTTTCGTTAGTCTTAAAATTAAAAAGGATTGCCTAATGGCCAGTGATGTCAATTCCGCATTCTCTGCTATTCAGTGGTATTAATTCGTTACAAAACATATCCTTTCTTCTTCTGGTCTACAGAAGTTCAAAACAAAGCCGGTAGTTAACTTTTAGAAAGTCCATTGGTAACACAAGTACTAAGTAAAATACACAAGAAGATGCAAGATACTAAATAAATGTTTTATAAATTGCATTAAAAACGAATGCAGTAAAATAAACAGCAGTGGACCACATATAGAAAGAACGAGGAAGGAAAGAATAGTTCACCTCTAATCATGCACAGACCTAATTGAAAACAAAGGATATGAGGCAATAAATTGGAGAGAAGGTTGAACAGGCTCTAAGCTTAATCATGGAAATGAAAAACAGAAGTTATTCACTAATGAAAGCCATAGGAAAAGTGTCCAAAGTTTGTTTAATCTGTATCAAAATTGATATTGTAATTTCAAGTGATTATAATATTGTGATATTGTAATTTCACTCGGCCGCATGTATATAGTCCGATAAATACCAAACTTGGTATTTAACTTTAGTATCTTACAAAGATGCGACATGAATATTTTCAAGAAAATTCCACTCCCCAAACTACCCTTTACACGTAGGTAATGTTTTTTTTATTTTTTTTTTCTTTTGTTTCTCAAAAATGGCTCTAATAATTTTGATTAAATTACCATACGTTTAAGATATTTGCATGATAAATGAAATGTATATATTGAATTTTCTGGGAATATCGTGAAGTCCTCTTAATTCTAGATGAATTATTTATAACTTGCAAACCGTAAGAGATACACAAAATCTTACTGAACAAAGAATACACTCGCAGATCTTGTTAAATCACATAATTTATGCTAAATAAACCTTTTGTAACATTAATCTTCCGAGCTATTCTGTATTATTGGTTGGAATTGTCAAATACTTAATACTTTTTCAATCGAAAAATCGCTTTTTTTTAACAGAGAACTGAATTTCAAATTTCAAGCTATCACATAGCGAGCCGTGTCGTTCTCCGTGGTGTAGGGTGTAGTGGTTACCTTAGCATGGCTTCCTTCGGAAGGGAAGTAAAGCCAGTGGTCTCGTGTCGTAGATTTACGGCAAGTAAAGAACCTCAAGATATAGAGGCCTCTGAGCAAACTTATCCGTATTTCACGCCCAAAATAGATGGGACACTAAGAACCATGGCAGTTAAAGCGCGTCCATAAATAAAACTCAATTTAATTTATAGTGAGCCGTTCTTAAAAGCATGAACTATTGTTTAAGCCTATTGTATTCCCCTATTCCCATTGTACCTTCAAGGAAATATGTAATAAAACCGTATCTGCAAATGTTTATCTCAGTTAGTATGAAGTATATAGAAGAATAAGCTTTTGTAAGAATAGTTCGTTAAAGAATGAGTACAGAAAGTCATGTGAAGTAACACATCACATTTTTAAAATAACAAGTTACATAAGAAATAAAATCTAGATGCCTGAACTTTTATCGGCCAGCAACTTGTGTTCACGGAAATAGAGTGACATTGAAGTAATATATTACGTTGTTCAGTTTAGTTTTGCATCATGGTCAGCGGCTTCTTGAAGAGCCAAACAAATCAACTTCTGACCCAGAACACTGGCTGGGTATTTCCCTCCATAACCAGTAATCTTTGCTACTTGCTTTCTCAAGGTTATTCCACATCTGGATGCCTTACAAGACATAAAATGAGTGTCCTTTAGAATCTCCATAAATTGTTGTATGTGGTTACTACACTGGTGTGCAAAACCTAAGGACGAAAGTAATATTCGCATACTGTGACAGTGCCAGGTAACATAGATCGGTGAAACTTGAATCATACATAGAGGGAACTGCCGAAATATGCAATGAGACGAACAGAAATGCCACTTTTATTCACAGACCATAAATTACACTAAAGTCAATACGACATATGATGGCTCTCTAGATTTACAGAAACAGATACATGGTGCTTAAAATGATGTATGATCATCACGGACAGCAATGCATGCTCTGCATCGTGCTCCCATGCTGAGCACAAGGTTGGTAAGCAGTTCTTGTGGTAGGGCGTTCCATTCCTCCACCAGTGCTGTTGACAACTGTTGCATGGTCGTTGGTGCATGTGGATGTGCTGGAATGCGTCTCCCCAAAGCATCCCACACGTGTTCGATGGGATTTAAATCGGGAGAACGGGCAGGCTAATCCATTCTGTGGTTTGGAAGTTTCCCCATGCACGTGAAACAATGCTGTGAGCAATTCCAAACTCCTGAGCAACACTCGACACACTTCGCCCTTCTTCCAGTTTCCTGATAATTCTTTCCCGTGTGAAGTCATCCAAATGCTGTCTACGGGCCATGTTGCAATGAAGAACACCACTACAGTGCACCGTAACAGCTCGTTAATTGCCACACACCGCCTTGTCCTGTTTCGTCGACTGCCCCGTGTTGCGGGACCAGACCCAATTGACACTATATGCTGGCTACACTCACGCCATGTGACGTCCACCTTTCTGTGTACGTGTGACAGACCACTGGCAACATGCTCCCGCACCTTCATCTACTTCCACCAAGTAGTTCATTTGTTATGCTACTTTACCCATCTCGTCCTTAAGGTTTTGCACACTAGTGTATTAATAAAGTTTATGTTCACACTACAAAACGTGTCACTTTTCATATATCATTATGAATCCGAAATAATGCATTTCTGCCAAAAATATCAACGTGAGATTAAATGTTGTTTACGACCAATGACGTTTTATTCTGTGGAGAGAATCTTTTCTTCGACGTAAGAATGCGCTACATGAAGCCAGAAAATTTGGGTATGTATGTAGTTATCTGCTGCAAATTTTCCCCCCTAAAACAAGAGAAAAGTGAAATCTATTAAGTATATGTTTTCTTGTGAATAGTTTTAATAGGGTAAATTCTTGTGAAATATGTAGTTTAAACAACTCTTAATAAAATAAGAAAAACGGAAAGTGATCATAGGAAAACCTGGCAATTGTTTGGATATGCTTTTAGTTATCTACTGCATTTTAACAAATATATACAAAATATATTCTATGTGTTTTATGATCGTTATTGTTAAGTTGTACTTTTGTGAAATAAATATTACTGAAATAAGAAAAAAATTATAACTGTTAGCATTTATTCAAGGAAATTAAATCATAGGCATACAGCCCAAAATAAGAAAAACGGAAAATTATTTGTTTTAATAATAATAATAATAATAATAATAATAATAATAATCCACAATGTAAACCTAAAAAACTATTTTAGGGGCATAGAAAACGTAAAACGAAGGCTAACAAGGCCTAAAATCCCGACCTTAGTCATAACCAGGCAGAGGGGTTTTAGTAAGAAACCATCAAGTTAGGAACGTACCGAGGGTTGATGGCGAGGGAAGGTGGAATCGCTTGTGACCTTGCAGTGTTTTCTGTGAAAAATGGGATGTACAGTTTGAAGACAGTATACCTACTTGGACAGCAGGAAGAAGAATTAAGGAGTATAGAAGGGGAAAAAAACGTAATGTATATTTAGCTTTTGATAGTGTGCAATAATGTTACTTCATTATTTAATTAAGTCATTACTATACGGAAATCTGAGTTATGTTGTCTTTGTTCTTTACATCGAAACATAATTAATTGGACTACCAAGAGCAGCATCAGGCGAGGTTGCATTAGTAGAACTAGGAAGAACGAGGAGGAAAGGTGTAATAGTAGAAAGAATTTTAAAATTTTGGTTTAGATGTAAGAAAATGGAGGAAGGTGAAATCTTAAATATATGTCTGACTCAGCAAAAGGTTCTAAGAAACAAAAACAGCTGGTGGAAAGAAATCGAAAAAAATAATGGAGTCAATTGGAATGGGGGATAAAATTGGAGGCAAGAAATATAAAGGGATTTTGGAAAGTAGTAGGAAACAGTGGAAGATATAGAATGACAAGAGATATGGGGAAGCCTTAAGGATAAAAAATCATTAAGCTTTTATAAATTGATAAAGAAGGAGTGGGGAAGAAAGAGGTACATGGATTGCTGTAATAGACATGAAAGGGAAGGTTTAGCATGAATGAGAACGGTATATATGTATTTAAGAGGGATGAGAGGCAGCGGAAGAGGGATATGCGTGTTGTGTGGAGGAAGAGAAAGTAAAGCACACTGTATGACAGAATGTAAGGAAATAAGGAACTGGAGGGAAAAAGTGTGAGAGAAGAAATGGGAAAATATGGATAGAAAAATAGTAGCTATAAAGATGTTGACAAGGAAAGAAGAAAAGAAAACCAAGAGCGTGGGAGAATTTTTAAGGAAGGTAAAGGAAAAATGGTCTAGAAAAGTAAGAGAGGCAAGGGCCGCCCAGTGAGCGATAAGACCTGGGAGCCAAGCAATCTGAGTGGCTCAATAAGAAAACAAGCACCAGACAAATTCTACATAAGATGTAAGGGTACAGTGATATATTAATACACATTGTATATTGAAAACCAAATTGTACAACAAATTATACAATAAATTCATTCATTCATACATCGAAAGCTGTGCATTTTTAAAGCAATATCTATTCTTATTATCGTATGCCACAGATCCTCGAAAGATTCGGATCCCTATTTTGGAACTGAGGCCTGCTTTCCTCATTATCCCTTTCTAATAATATCAAATATTCCTTGTGCCTCATTGAATTGTAGGCTGTTTAACATGCTTTAAACGTCCTTTGAGTTCTAATCTAACAAACAGCTGATGGTTTTACCTTTATACCGAAGTGTTCCATACCAAATTCCGCCATAAACTTATTGTGAATTATGTATGAACTCTTCTTTAGCTCCACTAGTCTATATGCATCGAATAAATGGACCTTCACAATCAAACCGTCTGTTGGGTAACGCGATTGTTCTGTTTACTTACTAAAACCCCTCTGTCTGGTCATAACTCACAAGGTTACACACATTAATCAAGGTGTAAGTCCAGAAAAAAAACAGTGAAAACGTTGCAGTGGTGCTACCAGTGACCCACGGATGAATTAACCGCCGCTGCTCACTTGTTTGCCAAGTCAAGCAGAAAACTTGACTTCCGCTCGAGCGATAAAGGAAATCTCTAGACTCGTTTTTGTGCAAACTTTCAGTATCGGAGTTCCGTGAGAATACAGGATTCCGTCCAATTATGTTGTCTGGTACCACCTCGCTTGTAAGGAAAAGGAGGGAGAGGAGGGCACGGAGTGCGTGTGAACACGAGGGAAAACACAAAAGCGTATAATGAACACATTTTTTCGCTTGTAAGCTTCATAGGACCCACTAATCAAAGCTTAGTGATACGTGTATTAGTTTCATGCATAGCATAGTCTGGAGGACCACATTTGAATGAAAAATTGTCAGTGAGAAAATTTAGTGCTTACAACAGTATATAGACTTGTTTGGTGGAATACAATACTTCCTCCACTTAACTACAAATAAATTGTAGAGGAAGCAATACACCCTTAAATCCACAAATAATTACCAGACTAGTCATAGCGCATGTTTTACTATTCTGAAATTTAATAGATATTTTGAGAATTATCAGCCAAAAATACTGGGCATTTTAGAGAGTTTCTCATCTACTTGAAAAAGTTCATCAGACAACAGTTAGGGGCAACAAGTGTCCTACGATAACAAGTACTCTGAAAGAGATGCTAATGATTGGATCCTTTCGTAGAAATATATCAAAATATTCCCAAAGAAACACAATAGTTACGGTAAAGTCAATATTTCTGAAGCAAAATTAAATTAAACTGAGTTTTATTTATACACGCTCTTTAACTGCTGTGGTCCTTAGCGTCCCATTCTATATTGGACGTGAAAGACCGTTAATTTTGCTCAGATGCCTCTTTATCAGGCTTGAGATTCTTTTACGTGCCGTAAATCTACGACACGGGACCACCGGCTTTACTTCCCTTCCGAAGGAAGCCATGCGAAGGATTTTTACGCCCGAAAAAATCCATCGCCCTCCGCCGGGTTTGAACCCCCGACCTCGGGAACTGGAGGCTAGCATGACAACCACTACAACACGGAGGACAACATTTCTGAAGCAAGACAATATATGTAGTTACACATGAATAAGTTACAAAAGGTGAACGTTACCCAATCTGTCATTGGGAATTTCCGGTGATTTCTGTACTTTCATTATGCCCTGGCCGTGACCTAAGTATGTTTCCTTGGTGGTCATATTTCTAGCAACCTCCGCATGGTTGCGGCGAGTCCACAATATATACCTATGTAATATCGGATTAACGAATATACTTGTCTCCAAAGTCCGTAACAGGCTCCAATGCTACATTTTCTCATCTTCGTTATTTCATCTGAATGGAATGATCACGCACACTTTCTCTTTACGTTTAGAGGTAGCCCACGCTATTACTGCTCGAGAGGTCATCGTTCTCTTTCACGTAGGCTGATGAGGAATTTAGTATAGGAACTGTTGCTTTTGACAGATTCCATTCATCTCTTACAATATATGCTGCACAACAATAGATTTTTAACAGCTTCATACAAATGATGCAGAACACTTGAGCCAATAATACTACTATACCTTAAGCCATGGAAAAAGATTGTAAAGAAAGCCGTAGAGCAAACGTTATATAGTGTACACAAGAAAAGCACCTATCATGCGAAACCCTGCAGGAGATTTCACAAATACTTTATATGCATAACCTTGAAGTATTGTATGCCATTACCGAGCGATGTGGCTCCGTGGTAACGTGTGAGACTCGCATTCCGGATTTTCCGGATTCGATTCCCGTCGACCGTCCGTTCGACCTTGGGTTTTTCGTGGTTTTCCCTGGTCTGTAGACGAAGGTTTCTCGTCTCCACGATTTCCATGCTATCACATCCCTTTCATTCCGTTTCCTTCTCATCTTTCATGTGTGTTTCTAGGTTTCGTGGCATATGGCGGTGCCGGAAAGATAGCACGGATGTTTGTTCAAAGGAAAGAGTGCTCCCCGTGGACTCAGAGGGCTGCTTGGTTGACGGGTCGTTCATCGCTCTCTATAGACAGCTCCAACAGTGTGACTCGTCTTCCAGCCTGGGGACTTCCGCACGTCTCTGTGATCTGCTGCCTGCTGTGTATTTCCAATGATTAATGTACTATAGAGAGCTGTAAGAATGAGTTCTAACAGAAATAAAGCGTATCCGGACACATGTCCATATAACATATTTTCTTCTGCGTTTGAGGTATGTGTGCTCTAAGTTTGGTGGTACCTTATTGTTGCATCGTGTATAAGCAGTTTCGGTCCTTTCTATTTCTATGTCCAGACATGTACTCCTTCCAAGGGCAGGTAAACAAAAAGCACTGCATTACAATCTAAGGTTCCAAATATCACAAGCTGGTTATCACCACATGAATTTGCTCACACAAATTGCACTGTTCCAAACATAATTCAATTAGCGTTTTAAACTTTTATTATTGCAGTATTTAATAACAGCCATTGGATTTGGACACGGTGAACGATATTTTTAGTTTATATTTATCAGTTGAATAAGTGCAGTAAGTTTCAGTTGGGCTATGTGTTTCCTTTGTCAGTAGTGCCAACAAACGACCTAAATGAGCAGATACTTTGAGATTATTTACAAAGCAAAAGTTACTTACATTCATGCTGCGGCCAACAGTCACGTGCTCTTGTTGAGACTGCAATCCAATTTCCATTAGAATAAAATTTATTTTATATCGCCACAAAATTGATAGTGTTTTTTTACAAACGTCTGATTAATGAATTGTGTACACTGTATTCATCACACACTCATATCTTCACTGATGGATCCAGACTTGATGGTCATAATGGATGTGCAGCGGTATTCCCTGATAGTCTTCCCAACTGTCTTTCTATCTATTCTTGTGAATTGTTCCATTTCAACTCTTACTGGAATATATACTTAAAAAAGGTAACCTACATAATTACATAATATTCTCCGACTCGTTGAGTGCTTTAACATCCCTTCAACAAACCTCAACCCCCCAAAATATTATTAAAAAGCTTCAGAAAGTGTACAACCAAATATTAACCACAGGTAAATCAGCATCATTCGCCTGGTCTCATGTCGGAATTCTCGGTAATGAATCAGCTGATCAGGCAATCAAAGAAGCCACCAAACATCCCCCTCAGGACATCAAGATCCCACACACGGCCTTCATCAACTCCATCAAAAAGACTTGCATTAATCAATGAAGACAAACATGTAAAGGCACATTTAGAAGCAAGTTGCACGATGTCTACAATTCCAAGTCCAAACTTCAACATTGTCATTTCAACCGCAAAGACCAAGTTGTATTAACTCGACTACGTATTGGACATACTTCTATAATGCACACACATCTCCTCAACCGTGACCCTCCTCCTGTGTGCGACCTCTGCCGATCCAACCTCACAGTTCATCATTTCGTTACAGCCTGATGTCGCTATGCACAACACAGAGAAAGATGTGACAATTCCAACAGCCTACCAGACGCCCTAAATTCAGCACAACAAAGAATTTTAAACTTTATGAAAGCGACAGAATTGTATAACAATGTGTAGGCACACCTATCTAGAAAATTTAATGTTGTATGTACTGTTACTGTTTAAAATATTGTATTTTCATTGTAATCATGTTGTGTATTCTAAAGTAGTCGCGATGTGACTTTAAAGTTGAAGCGACAACCAAGAATATATACATTGAAATTTTGAGTTTCATCCTTTGCTTAGGCTCGACTCAAGCTCTGAACCACTCTATAAAAGCAGCATTACTAATGCCTCTTCAGAATGAGAAACGTGGGCTGTTAAGAATTAGGGTCAGAATGGAAAGTGAAACTTTTCATTTGGTTAGAGTAACGTAGCTGGAGATATACACGCGGTGCCCTTCAAGGTCATACTGTTTTTTCTCATCTCAGTTCTCTCACCTTCTTTTGCGTGTGTATAGCACTTTCGTCAACACCGTATCTTAGAAGGCGAAAGTGTTTTCCGATTTCGCTACATCAACCGCTTAACACACAAGAGGTCTGTGGCTTCAATAGACCCGTATCCTTTAAATTACTTGAGTTTCTCAGGGGTATTTGAGAGCAGGGCTGCCAATTTCGTGGCTTTCTCACCAGATCTAAAAGTTTTGGCTACTACTCTTGAAACCAAAAATATTTATCTCGCCAAGCGGGAATTATGGTAGCCTTTTTAAACTAATAGTTAATAAAATCGGGTATTTTTGTTTCGCCATAACAGCTGTAGTATTTAATGATGTTTAGGATATGCATATTTCGAAACTCAGGTCATTTAAAAAATCTGATATGATACATTCACAAGACTTTCTATACCCTCTATCTTTTATTACTGGGATATACAAAAACTCTTACTACATTATAATCCAAATAAACCTTTGCAGTAATAGCTACATTACACATTTCGTTATAAATACAAAGGGAACATCGATAATCAAAAGTTTACGAACTGGGCGCTATATGCTTGCCTTAAAATTCCATAATGTTTCCATGCAATCGCGAGAAACAAGTGAATGTTGACAGGACTTAGAGAATGACCAAGAAATGAAAAATTCGAACCATTAATAACGGATATCTCGGAAACGGCTTATACCACAAAAAAACTTATTTTCAATAATTTTGTTTTCAAAAGATCCGCATTTTTGTGTACTACGTTTTCGCCTGTCGCTTAACATTTTCCAGTTATACAAGATTATACAAAATTTCTTCCAAATGAAGTGCACTTCACACGCTATTCCCAGAAAATTCAAGATATACATTTTATTTGTCATGTAAATATCTTTAATATATGGCATTTTAATCAAAATCTTAGAGCCATATTCTTAAAATCAATTTTTTTTAAATGTTGCAGGGTAGTTGGGGTTGGGGGATTTTCTTGAACATCATCGTGTCGCATCTTTAGAAGATACTGAACTTAAATAGAAAGTTTTGTACTTATCCGACTTTTCGTTTTGAGTTATGCTGTTCACAGACACAGGCAGACGCATCTTTTTCTATAAATGCTTTTTTGGATTCAGGGGGGCCTCAAAACATGTATTTTCGGTTAAATCTCGATATCGAATTTTTTAGTGGAATACAATACTTCCCCTGCTTACTGTACATAATAAAGAAAGTAATAACTCATCCCGATTGGGCTGTATGTTATGTACACGACCGAAGAAAATGACACGAAACCAAAGGCAACGATGATTAAATATTTGCATTGTGTAGGTATATTTTGAATAAATACTACTATAATCCTCAGTAAGAGCTGGAAAGGTCTTAATTTCGAAGTCTACGATAATAACATCTGGAGTGGAGATGCTTTGAGTATTTGTGGGGATTCGAAGGCCATTTAGCGGGATTCTAATAACATGTGTTGGCAACCCTGGCAGGAGCGGGATCGTTCCAGGAAGCAGCTCCATAAAAGGTGAACGAAACTTTGAAAAACAAAAAGGTCTTCACCAGAGTCATGTGCCCTTTACTTATATTCATTTGTGGCTTCTTAAACTGATTTGAGTGTTTTACTATCAATTATTTATAAATATTTCATTTCAAATCTATATCAAATATACTTTCAATTACAACTATTATGGTGCAGTACAATTCAAAATGCGTTTTTCCTGCGATTTCGAGTTTTTGGATCGAATGCAATACTTCATCTACCTTAGTTGGAGAAAGCAGTAAAGTGGACACTGATTCTTTTTCTCCTATGCTATTCAAACTGTTTCTATGCAGTAAATTGGAAAGAAAGAAAGAAAGAAAGAAAGAAAGAAATATAAATGCCTGATTACATTACTTTCTCTACCCTCTATCACTTATTATTAGTATACAAATTATTCTCAGGAAAATTTATTTTCCTATCTACTTCATTTTAATCGAAATAAGCCTTTCCAGAAACAGCTCCATTACACATTTTGTTATAGATACAAAGGGAATAGCGACAGTCAAGTGTTTTACAACTGAACGCCATTAGCTGGCCTTAAAATTCTGTACTCCTTCCATTACATTGCGAGAAACAACTGAAAATCGACTTAAAAAGAATGGCTAATTATTGAATAAATCGAACCATTAATAACTGATATGTCGGCAATGGCTGATGCCACAAAAAAGTTATTTCAAATAAATAATGTCTTTTCAGAGATCCACATTTTTCGTGTAGTACGTTCACCAGTTATACAAGATTATACAAAATTCCTTCCAAAGAATTCCTTCCCAGATAATTGAAGATCTACATTTTATTTGTCATGTAAATATCTTTTATATACCGTATTTTAATCAAAATCGTTTGAGCAAGTTTTGAAAGAATCAAAAATTTCGAAAAATGTTCATGTAAAGGGTAGTTTGGGGTGGGGGATTTTCTTGAAAATCTTTGTGTCGTATCTTTGGCAGATACTGAAACTAAATACCGAGTTTGCTAGTTTTATCCGACTTTTCGTTTTTGAATTGTGATGTGTACAGACACACACACAACACACACACACACACACACACACACACACACACACATACGCACCTAGACACACATGGACCTTTTACTAAAAAATTGTTGGATTCAGGGGTCCTCAAAACATATATTTCCGGTGAAATCTCGTATTGAATTTTTGAGTGGAATGCAATACCTTCTCTACCTACTACGTACGTGTTATAGAAAGTAAAAGGGAGAGCAAAAAGCTTAATGCACTGCTTCACTAGCTCATAATGAACGTTTTACTTATGGCAGTTCTGTGCTTGAAGCTACATCTACTCTCGTGAGTGGGTGGTGAGGTGGGTTACGACAGTTAATAATCACAGGGCATCGTTCCAAGAACAAAGGGGACCAAATTATTGCTCCTGCGCATTCTTCTTGGCTGGAAAAAGCACAGTAGCTGGAGAAAACCTGTCCAGTACAGTCTTGTGCAGTAACTGTAACGCAAGATCGGGACGTGCGGATCATCACGTGAGCTTGATCAAATGGCAGTCACCTTTGTCTTGGAATCAGCGTGTCTGACTGCATATCTAGTCCAGTCAGATCGCTTGTTTGAGTAGTCTCTTAAACGGATATGCTCCGGATATGGGCGCATTTGCCATTGACTCTGTCAAAACGCATTCACGTTTCTATGAACCTAGCCATTCTACAAGGACCTTGATGGCGATAGTTGAAATCTAGATTTCTTTTCATGCACATTTATTTAACTATCGTTTATTCTGAAGGAGTTAAAGTAATCTTTCTTTTACATAATGCTAAAAACGAGCACCCAACAAAGATGCAAGATCCGGAATAGATGCACACAATAGTAGGTACCTATATGCACAAAAAATTATAAAAATGCGTTGAAACGTTTATCAAAATTCGGTTCTTTGTCAAAAAAAATCAACTAAAGTTTATAAAAGCTAAAAGATACCACAACTACTAAACATTCTTTAATCAGAACAGCTTAGGAATCTAATTCATTATTTTTATCCTTTACACATCTGCTAGGAACAGTTTAAAAGAGTGGTTTGGATGTACTGTGGCGTTCTCAGAGTTCTAAGTACACTCGAATAAAAATAAAATTCTTTCGTCCCAAATCACCTTTTATTGTTGTTGTGGTGATACTAATATTTTTACAATTTGTTTTCCAAATGTTGAATGGTATGAAGATATTTTCACAAATTAAGTAAAATTGCTTTCTTTGTAAATAAAACAATCTCAAGAACCGTTGTATTATTGCGTTCTCGAGCTTTTTTACAAAGTTTTATTAAATGCCTGTTGTCGTGTATTATTGCAAATAGTTAATTCTTTTAATACAAATAATTATGATTAGTCGGAAGCTAAAGCGTCCTAACCCTGCCTCGCGATATATCTAATCTACGTGGAATTAAAATTTTTCTCTGGGTTCTCTCGGAGCTACATTTATACCTTACGGATACTTCCCAATTTATTAATAACAATTTCGCTTATTACACGCTCTATCTCGCTAAAACCACAATTACTTTTTCTTTCTTCCTTCAATACTTTCTGCAGTACCTTTAATACCTTTCTCTTCTTCGATGCTACGCGTCTGGTGCAAACAAAGATACAATGGCGTTCCGTTTTAGCTTGTTGAATTTCTCGTCTTTAACGATTTTTGCATTGTTGCGTGCTTGCGTTACTAGCGTTCTTCACTTCTTTTTGCTAGTATTTACATGTTTCTATATAGGTACTTATTTAAATGATTTCTGTGACTATTTTTTCGTTCTTTGCCTGAGATTTTGTTTTACATTACATATTTTTATATATTTAATGAATTTTAAATATATGGCTTTATTCTTCTTCTCTTGGCATGATTCTACAGTTCAATTTTTTATTGCTTTCGCATACTTATAATTTATTTTATGCTTTTGTTGCCTTCTTTCTTAGAATTTATTTATTTATTTGATTTCTAGCATGCTTCTAAATTTAATGTAATTGAATACTTCCCGTTAAAAGCTTCATAACCATAACTATTGTTATTTGTAACAAGTGGAGTGGGAATAATTTACAGGGAGAACCTTTCCAAAAGCCAAAGAAATGTAATCTTGAAACCTTCGAAAGGGTGCCACCAAATGCTTTAAAATGTACTAGATAAATTGTTAAAATTAAAAAATGTTTAGACGTTAAGGGGAATTATTAAATGCCTCTCAGTTATATACAGTGAATTTCATAATATATATATTTTGGTTTACCATATTTGTTCTAAGCTTAAATATTATGATATTTTTACTTTGTGTCAGTAAACTACTAAAAAAAAAAATTAACATCAGAAACCGATATTTATATTTCCATAAAAATCAGATCTAGGGCTCTGAAAGAAGTTTCTCTTGTCCAGAAATAAAGTGAAGTAGATTATGTGTTCCTTGAAAGTCACAAAACTCGAATATTTAGGCGAAAGGAATGTATTTAAACTGAAATAGTTCATCCTTGCAACGTGTTCAAAATACATTTAATCGAACCATTTCAATTGTATAGTGTTATAATGCACAAATCTTGCACCAATTTTTATGTAGAGAGGTGTTTTATGTAGAACGCATCTCATTTGTGTTTTCTTTTGTGTAAAAAAAATAAAACAGCGAACACTTAATTAATTTGTATTTAAATTTGTAAAGTTTAAGAAATGGGTATATTCCCGGTCAAAAATAGAATGACTAAAGGCACTCGTTCAGTATTTTTACTTTCTCTACTACTATAGTAAGTAGGGGAAGTATTGTATTCCAGCCAAAAATTCGATACCGAGATTTCACCGGAAATACATGTTTTGAGACCCCCTGAATCCAAAAAAGCATTTTTGGAAACTTGTCCGTGTGTATGTCTGTGTATGTATGTGTCTGTATGTGTGCCTGTCTGTGAACAGCATAACTCAGAAACGAACAGTCGGATAAACACCAAACTTGGTATTTAGGTTCAGTATCTTCCAGAGATGCGACACGAAGGTATTCAAGAAAATCCCCCCACCCCAGACTACCCTTTACATGGATCATTTTTCGAAAATTTTAATTTTCTCAAAAATGACTAATGATTTTGATTAAAATATCATATGTTTAAGATGTTTTCATGACAAATGAAATCTTTATCTCGAATTTTCTGGAAATGTCCCCAAAAGTATTCTTCATTGTGAACGACTTTTGCATAACTGGTAAACCATAAGAGATAGACAAAATTTTACTGCACAAAAATGTAGATCGCGTTAAAATGCACAATTTATGTCGTATACATTTTTTTGTAGAGAACCATTTTTGAGATATTGCTTGTTATTCCCTTAAATTTTCCAATACTTATACTTTTTCTCAGATTCGTTATTCATTTTTTTTATGTCCTGGACATGCAAAGAGAATGGAATGCGCCACATAGCAACCAGCGCTTAAAAGATTTGACTATCGCTTATAACCTACCATATTCCCCTTGCATCTACAAGAAAATTAGCAATAAGATTGACATCTCGATATCTCAATTAACATGAAGCATATGGAGAATAAGCGAATGTAAAAATAGTTTGTACAAGAGTAGAGAAAGTCATGTGAGTGTAGCACATCAGCATTTTTATTAAATGCGGCTTACTTGGTGTTCCATTTGCGCAAGGCGCTATCTGTACATTCCTTCACACTCACGTGAGCATCATAAAAAACCTTCTTCTTTCTGTCCAAGGATATTCGCGCTCCGGGCAGTTTCAGCTCTAGTGGCCATACGCAATATCCCTTGTTTACCTTTCTCGGCTTAACACCGTCGTGTCATCAATGTTTTGTTTTGCATTATAGTGTGGTTCTCGTCCTTTGCCAGCCATAACGCTGAGACATGCTACTCTTGGACTAGGTTTGCAGTTGAAGTGATATGATTTCTGAATAAAATAATAGATCAGCGGATCTTAGCATGGGTGGAGTATCCAAAATATCAATTGTTTGTACTCAATACCTATCTATAACTCCAGGTAAAATGCCCTCACATTACTCGAAAGCTTAAAACTCAATATTTTATTTTGAAATGTTGAGATATTCTGCCCCTGTACCGTCATATTTAATTAAATAGTATCATTTTCTTTTATTTTCAGATTAACCAACCAAACCATCTAATAGCATTATTAGGTGCATCACAAGTTCCAAATTATAGGTGTGCAGGGTTTATTCAGAGCTCTATTCTCATACTCTAACAACAGGACTCTTGGTATGGTCTCTTTTGGTGGTTTATAGTAACTATTTCTGTTGTTTCTTGCTCAAACCGTTTTATTTGGTGTTCTGAATTGTTCCATCAAGATGATCTATCACTGAAACATACTGCTATTTACTCATGCCTGTACGGGGGTGATAGTGAAAATTTTTAAAAAAATCAAACAAGGATTAGTTTTAACATTTCTAAATTATTTTATTGTTTTTCAAAATATTCCCCTTTAACATCAATACATTTTTTCATTCGATGAAACCAGTCCTTAAAACAATGATGCCACTTTTCCTGAGGTACTTCAGAAATCAGGTTTTTATAATGTTCTGCTGTTTCATCTGATGAAAAAGAATTCCAAGCATTTTATCTTTAGAGCATCCAGATACTCATTTGTTAGTTTTGCTGTATACGACGAAGCGCTGAAATGATGTAACATTATTTTTCCTTTGGGGGGAGGGTTCAGGAACTTTTTCAAAAATTTAGGGGTAAACAGATATTTGTGTACCAATAGTAACGCCAGCAATGGTACGTTTATCCCCTAATGCTATAATAGAATATGGTCCGTTTAGAAAAAAAAAAGCTAGCAACCACCAACACTGCGAATTCCTCGAACTTTTGTAGGCTTATGTTCTATTCGAAAGACAAATTGACCTTTCCTTTCAGTATCATAACAACAAATCCAAGATTCATCACTAATAACGGTATTCCAAACCAAATTTAAATGTCGCCTTGGATTTTTTCCAATTTTTCTGCACCAATCAATGCGTTATTGTTTTTGATCGGGAATCAGTGTATGTGGAATCCATTGACTTCAAAGTTTTCTCATGTCTAACTATTGAAGTAAAATGTTTTGGATTTGACTCGCCCAATGTTGCCCGAATAAATTCATAAGACATCCGCCGATCTTCATCAAGCATTGCTCGAACAGTGGCATTATTTTCATCAGTAACTGCAGTTCTTGGTTGTCCTTCAGGAAATTTATCATTAAGAAAATATCAATCTCTTCTGAATCCACTGTACCAATTATAAATTGTTGTCTTAGATGGGGCTTCTGCGCCAAATACATTTCTATCTTTTCATTTTTAGGCGTTAATGACGATTTAAAATCGTAAGAAATCATAACCCGGAAATGTTCTGTCAAATTCATTTTTTGGTGAACACAAAATCTTTAATGATCATAATTAACAAACTTTTAAAGAAAATCGAACAAACTACACTCAATCAACTCGCAAAACAGTTGTCAAATATAAACAAATTTCATTTTAAAATAACTGATAAAATGCATATGTTTTCTGTGACAGATCAAGCAGTAAGAAGTGAAAAACATTTTACTGTTGATTCTGTTAAAGGAGTAATACAGGAGTTTTATGAACTAACAGTCTTCTAGATTTCTACATACCGCCATGAAATTTTAGCACTTTGGAAAATGAAAAGCGATTTATCTCAGAAACAAGCACAACACATTTATTATAGAAATTTTACTAAGTAGGTTGCCTTAAAATACATCATCGTAGATAAGCTGTTTGATCAGAAAAAATTAATATGCTTAATAGTTGATGTTATACACAATATTCACTTAAACAAAATAAATTTATTAGCACAAAGAAATTATTTCTTTGTGGTGATTTAATACAATTGGAAGGGAATGTAAGTTGGTATATAATAAACAAGCTAATCTCACTAATACTCTAGTAGAACTATAAAATACACACCATTTTATAGCATAATAGTTTTAAATCCTTTGCTGAATGTCATATGATTATGCAAGGCATTGTTTGTTTGGTGAGAGGAGAATTTTTTTTCTCGAGCTTCGATAGAACATATTCACATTTACTTTCTCTGGTTTAATAGTAGCTGCATCCTAACCGTGTAGGAGCGCATGGTGCAAGTTGAGAAACAGGGCTGATAAGAGTTCTCAGAATCGCACTAAAGATTAAAGGGTGAAAAATCCGGAAAGAACTTAAAAGCTTCTTTCATCAAGATATTTTAAACCTGTAAACATAGTAGTTAGAAGCCACGATTCACAAATGACATATTACACTGTGTGTGTGTTTTTTTTTTTTTTAAATCGAGATACCACTCTGCATTTTTAGAGGAACGTGCGTTTAGATCATGCGATGAGCCACTGCTGGTGACGTGAGCGACTGGAGATTTCAACGAGTGGATGGTGCTGAAGCATGACTGGGGAATTCCAAACGACCTCTGTATCTTTCGTTACCCAGCAAGCATCAAGATTACGTAACTACACTTTTGTGTCCCGCTGCTCTTCTGTAAGCAAGGATATCACAAACAGAACCGTGCATTATACGCTGAAAAATAATACACCAACTTTAGCGATCTCCAAAGTAACACTGCTTACGGCGCTGAAAGATATCGCAGTGTTCTCTTTTTCACACAAGAACATAAAAAACTGGCCACTCTTTCAGGGTCCTCTGGGTTTGGAACTAGATGTCCTTCAGTGTTAACTAACTATGCATATACTCGGTACATCACCTGAAAGATCCAAATTTCCATTAATTGGGAGGCATGCTAAATAACTCAGATTTGAAACCTTTAAACTATGTTGGAAAATGTTATAAAAACGTACATGATACATATGCAAATCAACGTATCAAGTTTGAGGTTTCTGAATGCAATTATTTTGTATAAACAAAATATTTTTTAATTCTTTTGGTGGCTCGAAGATGCAACTTTTCCGTAAAAAGTGCTCCATACAACTTAATCTAATTTATTAAAATTTAATGTGGGGCTTAAAACACTATTGCAGAGACTACCGTAAACATTTTTAACTAAGACGCAAAGTTTGTGAGAAATTTATACGTAAATTGTAACTCTTTTTGGGTCAGCTAACGTTTTCAAAAGTTAATTAAAATAGGGGTGTCCAGATAAGGTGTCATGATAAATTGTTTGAATCCTTTTGATTTACCTTCAAGTTATTTTACAACCTCCATCACACAACGATTTTTATACTGAAAACTGTGAAAAGATTAAATTTAAACGTTTAACGCCTATTGAAATGTATTTCATCCGCATTTAACCTAATTTTAACGTTCAAATACCAAATTAGGCACCGAATATGCCCCAAATGTTGACATTAAAAGGCATGAGAATAACTGTTTGTTTTTCTAACTTTATTTCTTATTTCTCAGATGCTTCTCACGAAGAGTCGTACATGCTTGTGAGTTTTAACTGTAACACTTACCTACATTTTCTTACCCAAAAAATTGAACAACTGGATACAATTTTAATCCATCAGCGCTCTAATTTGATATAAAATTATTACATAATTATTAATGCTATTCTTAATACCCAGCTTTTACGTTTTATTGTTGTAATGAAGACACTCACAAATGTTTCTTTCAGAAAATAATAATAATTATAAATTAAAACCTTTGGCTTTGACATCTTTACTACAGTTTGTACCGTAACGCAGCTGATATTTAGTGAAAAGTTCAGAGGTAGAAAAGTACCTGTCTTAAACAGAGAGATTCGTAAGAAAACTATCTTCAGATTTCAACAGATCACTACTTACATTGCTGACACAATGTAAGTAGTGTTGACACGTAATAATCTGTAGAACCCCTTCTCGACAGTGACCCGAAAGAGGCTGCTACCCATGTCCTAGGGTAGGAGATGTGGGTGTACGCAGTCCAGGTAGGTCTTTAGATTGCACGACACGTCCAGACGAACGAAATGGAGCAGAGAGACTTCATGTATAATTCAAGTCACTTCGGCGTTGTTCGTGACACGTGCAAGTCAGGTAAAATAATCCGTTTCATCTCTCATCACACCGACTCGTAAAAATTTCTACTGTCAACGAAAACACTATAATGGGCAAATTGTGTTGGGACAACACACGTAAGCAATGCTTTATTACAGCAGATATTTGCACAGATATGACACCGCAATCTACAGCTTTTAAATCCCAGAAGATCGATTTGCGTACCTGGGAGTAACAGATTTAAATTGAATGTTTTTTGACATCTCTAGTTTGCTTTCGTACCATACGAGCATACAAAAGTGTATATCTGTTTTCTTTGCAAGCATGGAGTACAGAAAAAAATCTGATATGACACATGCACATGACTTCCTCTAACTTCTATTATTTATTATTGGGTATACAAAGTATTCTTACTAAAGCTCGTTTTTCTATCTTTCATTCATTATCTGTTTACCCTCCTCTTATGTAGGACTTACACCCCCAGGACTTACAAGCGGGTGCCTGGGGTCAGAGGCCCGTCGAGGAGCAGATACTCATGGATCAGACAGAGCATCCAGGATGGGTGATCAGCCCGATGCCTGGTATGGGATGAAGTAGATGAAACGAAATGTTGGTGAAATGGATGAAAGGAAAGGTGATGATGGAGCAGTTGGTGGAATTAATGGCGGGGGAAACCGGAGAACCCGGAGAAAACCCGCTTCGTCCACCACAAATCCCACATGCAGGTCCCTGGGATTGAACCCGGGCCGCCTAGATGGGAGGCGAGCGGTCTAACCACTAGGCCACCGCCTTTTTTTCTATCTACTACATTTTAATCCAAATAAACCATAAATACTACATTACACATTTCGTTATAGATAGAAAGAGAAAAGTCAAATGTTTAAGAACTGGACGCTATACGCTGGCCTTAAAATTCCACACTGTTTCCATTCAATCGCGGAAACAACTAAATGTTCACAGGACTTAAGAGAATGACCAAACAATGAAAAATTCGAACCATTAATAACGATTCAGAAAAATGGCTTATGTCATAAAAAACGTATTTGAAATAAACTGTGAGTTTTAAAGAGATCTACATTTCTTCTGCAGTACGTTTTCGTCTATCGCTTAACGTTTACTAGTTATACAAGATTATACAAATTCCTTCCAAATGAAGTGGTCTTCACAGGCTATTACCAGAAAATTCAAGGTATACATTTTATCTTTCATGACTAACGATTTTAATCAAAATCGTTAGTCATAATTTAGAAAATTAAAATTTTCGAAAACTGTTCCATTAAATGATAGTTGGGATGGGGGAAGTATTTTCTTGAAAATCTTCGTGTCGTATCCTTGGAAGATACTGAACCTAAATACCAAGTTTGGTATAGGTATTTCGTTTTTTAGTTATGCTGTTCACAGTTACAACACACGACATGTTTCCAAAAAATCCCTTATTTTGATTCAGGGGTCTCAAAACACGTACTTCCGGTGAATCTCGGTATCGAACTTCTGTATGGAATGCAATACCTTCTCTACCTATTATATACGTGGTAGTGAAAGTAATATGCAAATGACATAACAATTCAAACTGTGGTGAAAGAGCAACCAAATTTCTTTCTAGCTCCAGCTAAATAATTTCTACATACTTTTGGAGTAAAAAATAAATAGCTTCTGAAAACTCTCAAATTATTTCAGAAATATGTGCATACATACTCATCGCGTTTCTGAAGTTTCACCTCAGATCGGGAATGTGTACTATTTAAGCATTTCAATTTATACAGTTATGTATAATTAGGCAAATAATTTGAAACTATTAGTAAAATGTACAAAAATTTGGCGAGGAAGGGACCTAAGTATTGTAAAAATGATTTTGTGCAAAAAAGTAATTAACAGTGAGAATACGGGTTTGAATAGTTTTAATTTGACATCCGTTGTTAAGTTTTTAGTCAAAATGTTCCAATTAATCGCATACTACTCAAGCCGTACATGTAGTGTATTTTCTGCTTACTTTATTTAAGAGCTATTTGTTCGATTTTATATTTGAATTCTTATTTTTGCAGTTTGTTATGTGCATCCAAAGATCTGTAATACAATTGCAACTTGAATACCAATTCCCCTTGGCTATGAAACAACTAAAAATAAGTCCCAGGTTTTTATTTTGGCGTGTGTGTATGAGAGAAACAAAGAGAGAGAGAGAGAGAGAGAGAGTGAGAGCTAGCGAGAGAGAGAGAGAGAGAGAGGTGCCCTTTTAACAATCCAATTCTGGGGGATGTTGAATGACATAAGTGCTCAAATGTTCCATGGTCCATTGAGCGGAGAATTACCTGAAATTTCTTTTCTCAAGCTAAGGGAAAATCCCCCACATTGACTCCAACCGAGATTCCAACCTGGGCCCTCTGGACTAGGAGGCAGGTACATACATTATCTCACAATGTGGGGTACACTCTCAATCATATTGTGCCAACCGTAACTACAGTAAGTTTGTAAACAATTTTGAAATACTAAATATTAGTTTTTCCTGAAAATGTTCAACTGTTGTAGTAACTATAAACTTCATTTCTAAACAATCTGATTGGAATTTAAAAAGCAGATGTTGCGCTTACCCACTATTGACATCAAATCATTTGGAACGTCCGCTTTGAAAGGACCAGTAGTCCTTTTAAAAAATATTTATAACCCTTATTATCCATAACAATGCCTCCCATGTTGTACTGGCTTCCTCCAAATCATTGTGAATTTTCAAAACAATCCACAGTTTATATTTCAATATCTTCTACATGGGTATTTGTAAAAGTTAAAAAAACATTTTACAATCTTAAGTTATTATTACTTTCTTCTAACTTTGTTTCGCTGTATGACTTTGTTCTTTTCTTATTGCCCTATTCAAACATTTATGTGTGTGTTTATTGGTAATCCTATATTTATTACGCTTTGTCCAAGAAGTAGCCTTTGAATAAAGGAAGCTCTAAAATAAATATTTAACACAGAAAATAGTTTGTACCATATCAAATTCTAGCCTCAATCGCAATATTACTTTAATTTTTAAAATTCCAATTGGTTACTTTAATAATGGAATTAAAATGTTCTATATTAAATAATTTACTATTTTCTGTAAATTACAAGCTTGCAAAAAGGAACTCCTCTGTTATGAAACAGTATACAGCGATATGAAGTGAGAGGTGCATTATCACAGAAAAGAGGAATAGTTTACAAAGCCGAGACAAAGTCATGCCTTTTCTTTTTCCGAGATTGTGTTATGCGTTTTACGCACATGTTCTGCCGCACTATTTCCCACGATCGTGTATTTATTATTTTGAATGAACTACTAATCAAAAATATCTTTTAATGAGCCTACTCATTGTCACTTCTGGATTTCCGGTAATAAAATGCTGCAAATTCAACAGCTATAAATAATACGATGTTATAGTAAAATACTATAATTTGGGAGGGTTTGAGTCAATTGTTTGATGGTTGATGCCGTGCTAATTTCCTTGCAGGTGCAAGGGGAGTATGGTAGGCTTTAAGCGATAGTTAAAACTTTTAAGAGCTGGTTGCTATACGGAGCATTCCATTCTCTTTTCATATCCAAGACATAAAAACAAAAATGAAAAACAAATTTTCATTTGAGAGATAGTTTAAATATTGGAAATTTCAAACAAATAACAAGGAATATCTCGGGAGTGGTTCATTCCACATAAAAAATGTATATAACATAAATTTTGTGTTTTAATGAGATCTACATTTTTTGCATATCAAAATTTTGACTATCTCTTACGGTTTAACAGTTATGCGTAAGTTATTCAGAATGAAGAGAACTTCTGGAGATATTCCCAGAAAATTCAAGATATACATTTCATTTTCCATGAAAATATCTTAAAATATATTTTAATCAAAATATTAGAACCATTTTTGAGAAAAACAAACTTTTCAAAAAATATTACATGTAAAGGGTAGTCTAGGGTGGGGGATCTTGAAAATTTTCGTGTGGCATCCTTGGAAGATAGTAAACCCAAGTACCAAGTTTGGTATTTATTCGAATTTTCGTTTTTGAGTTATTGTTCACAGACAGACACACACATACCACATACACGGACATGTTTCCAAAAATGCTTTATTTGAATTCGGGGCACCTAAAAACATGCATTTCCGGTGAAATCTCGATATCGAATTTTTGGATACGTAGTAGATAAAGTAAAAATGTATGTTGTTAGATATAGGTTCCATTGGATATGACTTCACGTGTTGCATTTCTAAATTTTCTTCCGTGTAAATATAATCGGCAAGACGAAGAAAAGAGACGATCGTGCAAAAGCAAATAAAATCCTTCCTTTCCACCAATACCTCTGAAATTGCTTTCCGGAATAACATCCCGAAAAAGCATGGATGCAAAACAACTGCTTAATGTACGAGTACATATGGATATTCCAAATGGCAACATTTGTTGTGCGATTAGAGGGATAAAATATTACACAGATTCCTGAGATCGCGGACTCAAACCTGGCGGAGGGCGATGGACTTTTTCGGGCGTAAAAATCCCTAGCATGGCTTCCTTCTGAAGGGAAGTAAAGCCAGTGCTCCCGTGTCGTAGATTTACGGCACGTAAAAGAACCTCAAGCCTAATAAAGCGGCCTCTGAGCAAAATTGCCGGTCTTTCACGCCCAATATAGAATGGGACGCTAAGGACCACAGCAGTTAAAGAGCGTCCATAAGTAAAACTCAATTTAATTTAACTTAATTTTTTTCATTACACAGCCAACCTAACAAGCTCTCTTCAGCTGTATACCACTGAAGCGACTCTACATTGCTGTAAATAAATCCAAAGAGGCCAATTATTACAGCACTAGACTTTTAAGTAACATTTTGATGCAGACAACTTTCTTCACCCACGTAATTCACTCCAGTTGTTGTGTTGTTGATATATTGACATCGAGTAGTAACATAGGAAGTTAGAAATTCAATTAGCAGTGATGGGAGATGGCACCTCAGCGGTTTGTACTTCTCTTCCGGGAGAAACCCACTTTCCCTAACCCGAAAAATGGGTGGGAGTACGTGACGTTAGGACCTGGTAACAGGGGCGAGCCAAAAAGAAAAAAGCGCCTATGAATGACATCATACTGGTAACAGTGTGAATAGCTTTTGCTCTACAAGAAACTAGAAATCGAAATTTTATAGCTGCAGTTTCCGTTTTATTGTGTCAAACAGGTCTGAGCGGTAATAGGAAAGAGACTCAAGCGTTTATAATACCCTTATATAAGCTTAATATGAATATTCACAGTTCTGCTGTTTCTTTTGGTGTCTTGTTTTATATAACGCTCTGACGTTGGGTTCAACCATTTCCCAAGCCTTTTAAATGTTTCTATATAAAAAATCTTGTGCGTGGTATTCACATGAATTTCTCTTCCCACTCTTCTACAAACTATTCTTGCAAAAACTTATTATTATAACTTCTTCTTGTTAATCAGATAAACCTTAAATTCACATTTACACATTTCGTCGTAGGATGCTGTAAGTAAAGCAATAGTCAGATTTTTAAAGAGCGTGTCGTGTGTACAAAATGTATAAATTGGTGCCTTAAGATTCTTTAACAGTTTCATTCTCACTTTGTTGAATATGAACCATAGGTTTCATATTATGTGAAAACTGTGAAGCCTTTGTTATTGAATAAGCATGGGGGCAAGCAGAAGGTCCCATATTTTTATATATCTAGCTATTGCTTCAAGGCTCCTCTATATCATTTGTTTTTACAACGAAATGTTAATGAAGCCACTTCTGGAAAATTTTAACCCGATCGACATGAAGTACATAGAAAAATAAACGTTGGTAAGAACCTTGTAGAAGATATATACGTATAAATAAATGGTAGTTGGTAGAGAAAATCAAGTAAATGTAACAAGTCATTTTTTTACTTT
Source organism: Deroplatys truncata (assembly GCA_030765065.1). Lineage (NCBI taxonomy): Eukaryota > Metazoa > Arthropoda > Insecta > Mantodea > Mantidae > Deroplatys > Deroplatys truncata. Next base: position 179,824,950 of record CM060984.1, read on the forward strand.
CTCTATTACGTTTAGTAAGTAGGGGAAGTATGGCATTCCACCCAAAAATTCGATACCAAGATTTCGCCGGAAAATACATGTTTTAAGGTGTCCTGAACCCAAAAAAAACATTTTTGCAAACATGTCTGTCTGTCTGTGAACAGCATAACTAAAAAACGAAAAGTCTGATAAATGCCAAGCTTGTATTTGAGTTTAGTATTTTCCAAGAATGCGACACGAAGATTTTGATTAAAATATTGTATGTCTAAGATATTTTTATGACAAATGAAATATATCTTGAATTTTCTGGGAATGTCCCTAAAAGTCCTCTTCATTCTGAATGAATTTTGCATAACTGGTAAGCCATAAGAGATAGACAAAATTTTACTGCACAAAAAATGTAGATCTCGTTAAAACACACAATTTGTCATATACATTTTTTTGTCAAGTGGACTATTTCCAAGATATTCTTGTTTGAATTTTCCAATAATACTTTTTCTCAATTGAGAATTCGTTATTAGTTTTTTTTTTATATCCTGGACATGCAAGGAGAATGGAATGCTTCACATAGCAACCACTCTTAAAAGATTTGACTATTGCTTAAAGCCTACTATGTTCCCCTTGCACCTACAAGAAAATTAGCAACAAGATTAACATCTCGATACCTCGATTTAACATAAAGTAGATGGAGAATAAGCGTTTGTAAAAATACTTTGCACAAGAGTAGAGAAAGTCATGTGAGTGCAACACATCAGATTTTTTTCAATTCTTTGCTATCCTTTTTCCTGTCATACTTTTGTTTCGTCAACTAGATCAATGGTTACTTGGTTTGCAGATATACTGCAGAAACTGTCCAAATTATCCATGACTACAGATATAGAGCGAGCATGAGATTTCTAGATTACATGGCGCTGATACTCTCAAAATATCCAAGGAGAAGGTTTTGCAGATATCCTCTATAGACTGCAACCAGCATAAATTGTATTTTTAAATGGCACATTCCGAAGAATATACCATGATTTAGCAATGCTAAAGCATTTGGAAATTGTAAGACCCAAAGTAAGAGACGCTCCCAGTTCTCTTCAAGTTAGAGAAATATTTTTAAAAGTTTGTTGCTACGATCTTTTATAAGCGCTGCTTTTGAACTCTATGAATGCAGTCTGAAGTGCAAACGGCCCGCATAGTCGCTTTAAGAACCGATATTATTACATTTTATCGCAATGAAAAACATCTGATGTGTTACACTCACATGACTTTCTCTACTCTTGTACAAACTATTTTTACAAACGCTTATTCTCCATGTGCTTCATGTTAATCGAGATATCGAGATGTTAATCTTATTGCTAATTTTCTTGTAGATGCAAGGGGAATTGCTAGGCTTTAAGCGATAGTCAAATATTTTAAGAGGTGGTTGCTATGTGGAGTATTCCTTTCTCTTTGCATTACCAGGACAAAAAAAATGAATAACGAATTTGAGAAAAAGTATAAGTATTGGAAAATTTAAGGGAATAACAAGCAATATCTCGAAAATGGTTCACCCAACAAAACAAATGTATATGACATAAGTTGTGTATTTTAACGCCATCTACATTTTTTGTGTACTAAAACGTTGTCTATCTTTTATGGTTTACCAGTTATACAAAAGTCGTTCACAATGAAGAATACTTTTAGAGACATTCCCAGAAAATTCGAGATATACATTTCATTTGTTATGAAAATATCTTAAACATATGATATTTTAATTAAAGTCGTTAGAGCCACTGTTGAGAAAATTAAAATTTTCGAAAAATGTTCCATGTAAAGCGTAAACTGGGGTGGGGGGATTTTCTTGAAAACCTTCGTATCGCATCTCTGGAAGATAATGAACCTAAGTACCAAGTTTGATGTTTATCCGACTGTTGGTTTCTGAGTTATGCTGTTCACACACACACACACACACACACACACACACACACACACGGATACGGACGTGTTTCCAAAAATGCTTTTTCTGGATTCAGGGAGTCTCAAAACATGTATTTCCGGTGAAATCTCGGTATCGAATTTTTGGGTGGAATACAATACTTCCCCTACTTACTATACGTAGTAGAGTTGCTACGATCTTTTATAAGCGCTGCTTTTTAACTCTCTGAATGCAGTCTGAATTGCAAACGGCCCGCATAGTCGCTTTAAGAACCGATATTATTACATTTTATCGCAATGAAAAATATGAAAGCGAATGGTGAATTATATAACCATGTTGATTATTCAATGTGAAAGAAAAATTGCTACTAATATGTTTCGTTTTGCAGTTTGCACTAGAAATGCCAAAGCTGTCAACCCATGTTAAAATGATGATAAAATTTCTAGAAACAGGTTTCCATTTTATCCATTTAACCACTAAAAACTGAAACCGTGATTTATAATACTTTCATTCATCTACTTTGGATAAAATGTTGCTAATACCACAGTTCTATTTTTTATAATATGTTTTTGGGACACAAAAGGTTTTCAAAAACTGTAGAGTTTCTAGAATCAGGCATTAGACTTTTGTGTTAAAATTAATTTTTATGTTATCTCAACCACTGTTGCTGAAAAATAGCTCAGATTCTGAATATGAGCATGATAGTAAGCTATAATTAATCCCATTTTTATCTCCATTTTCTAGTTTTAAACATCATGGAAAGCTTATCCAGTATGTTCGTTATCATTCCTGTCTGCGAATCCAAGAATGCCAGAGACGAAACCAAATAGTCTTACGTAAGGGACGAATTTTACAAAACGCTTATTTGAAAGAAAAATTGTTTGTGCACATTAAGTGGTAGATATTCGCGTGCTTGAAAGTGGCCAGAAGTAGGCAACTCCGGCATGTTTTTTCTGAGATTTCTCTTCGTTCGTGACTGCTCAAAAATCACGCTTTGCAGGCACCTAAACGGTTGAGGTGTGTGCTTTAGAGAAAATGAATTCGCGTAGCAATAATAGTATGTTATTTTCATCAAACTCGCTTTCAATGCGCTGGTTCTAACGGCTTCTACACATCCAGCGAAGGAAAGAAAATAATCTGAAAAATCTACTCTCTATCGTTTATTAGTGAGTATACAAAATATTGTTATAAAAGCTTATTTATGTCTGCTCTTGTTTAATCGAGATAAACTTTTGCAGAAATAGCTATATTACAGATTTCGTTAGGCTTCAAAGGGAACAGCGATAGTCAAATGTTTAAGAACGCTGGCCTTAGAGCCCCATACTGTTTCCATACAATTGCAAGAAACAACTGAAAATCGACGGAACTTAATAAAGAATGAAAAAGTATTGAACAATCTAAGCATTAATAATGGATATCTTGTAAATAGCTGACATCACGAAGAAGTTATTTGAAATAAATTGTGTTTTTTAAAGAGAGATACATTTTTTTGTGTAGTACGTTTTCGTCTATCGCTTAACGTTTACCAATTATACAAGATTATACAAAGTTTCTTTCGAATAAACAGGATTTCGCAAGCTATACCCAGAAAATTCAAGATATGCATTTTATTTGTCATGTAGGTATCTTGTATTTTAATCAAAATCGTAAAAACCATTTTTAGAAAATCAAAAATTTCGAAAATTCTTCTATGTAAAGGATAGTTTGGGTAGGAGAATTTTCTTGAAAATCTCCTTGTTGTATCTTTGGAAGGTACTAAATGTAAATACCCATTTTGGTATTTATCCGACTTTTCAGCTTTCAGTTATGCTGTTCACAGACACACCTACGCAGACACCGGACCTTTTTCTCAAAATGCTTTCTTTTTTATTTAAGGTGCCTCAAAACATATCTTTTCAGTGAAATATCTGCGTCGAATTTTTTGTTGGATGGAATACTTTCTCTATCTACTACATACGTGGTAGATAAAGTAAAAAGTACTGCACTCAATTGAGAACTACGTTTTCTTCCCTTCAATTGCACAAACTCTAAATCTAGAAAACGTATTTAATACATGAATAAGAATTTTATTTAGAAAAGAAGGGTCGGGCTGCCGAATCATTAGTCTCAGATAGGTATTTGGGATCAATAGAGTAACTTATACACTTTCCAATAGATTTCTTCATTGCACAATCTCATGAGTTTAAAGCGGTTGGAAATTCTCACTATATTTATATATGAACTCAAAAGTCCCATAAATATAAGAGTTCATAAATATAAAAACCTTGATTACCCGTTTTGAATAACAGATATAACCTTGCAGTCCTAAATTCCCTAATAAGTGTAGCATGTGCAGAATAAATGTCATAACTAGTATTCCATGTCTTCAGTTTTCTTGCAACAAATTTTAAAGGGTCTTTGGTCAAATTCCTGTCTGTCTGTGTGACCAGCCAGTTTGGCTACCTGTAATTGATTATGTTTTGTTCCTCACTATGTCCAAACTGTTATCAAATGAAAAGTTTTTTATTCATTGAGCCAAATATCTCGTGCTAATAATCAGCAAAACTAATAGAACGAAGATGTAAAATGTGCCATGTTATTGAACTCCGAACTTATATTTTGACAATATTTATTGTTTAATTTCCAAATAGGTATTTGAATCCAATCGCCCTTTAATGTAACAAACTCAAACTAAAATATAATAAATAATAATTGTGTTAAGATCAGAATCCCTTTCTAAAATTATATTCAAAGCAGCAATAGAATTGTAAGGAGCAAGGTCTCTTCAAACGCACATAGTTTCTAAAATTCATCGGTACGCAATATGTAAACCTCCCCACGGGATTTCTTTCAAAAAAGAATGTAACATAAGGTATTTTAGAGTTGAGCGGGATGGCTCAGGCGGTAATGTCTATAGCGCTCATTTGGGAGATCCCGGGTTCGATCCCCGGCGACCGTCCAGTCGGACCCATGGATCTTTTTCGGGGTTTTTCCCGGGTCGTCAGGTGAATGCTCGAATTTTCTGTCCCTCCATTTCGTTCCATTAATCATTTCATTCATGCTTCACCCTGTTGGTCTATTTCGGGTTGGAAGTGTCGACGACGGTGTTTCGGTGCAGCGTGTCAGGGGAAAAGGATGCTCTGTGTAACGTTTCTCCGTCCCTCGGCCTTCGGTTGTTTGCTGGGGTTGCCTGTCCGACTGCCGGGGCCTATATCTGGAAACTGTATGCATTCTGTCATTGCTGTGCCGTTACTCCTGGTTCCGGCCGCCCAGTGTCCCTTTCACCTCATCCCTCCATCACGGGGTGTGACCCCTCGTGGGGCATCGGTGCAATATCCTCATCCCTGATCGATGCCGAATCACCTCCGCTTCTCAATCCAATCCAAAGTCTTAAGTGTCTTTTGCTCAAACGCTTTCAAAGAAAATAGGTATTAGATTTACCACTAATTAACATTACCTGAGTCTTAAAGGCATCTCTTTGTATGTTTTAGCTTACAATCTAATAAAGAATCGTTATTTGATTAAAGATCCATTCTTCAACCAGTACTCATGCTAACAATATTGCATGTCTTCCATTTACTTGTAACAAACTTTAAAGGTCCTTTGGTATAGATCCCGCTACTGTTTGAGAACTGGAGAGTTTGACTACCTTTAATTGATTACGTTTTGTTCTACACTGTGTCGAAATTGTTTCCAAATGAAACTTCACGCTTCGGTGGCCACTTTCCATTGCATGTGTACCAGCATACTACAGGGAAAACCTAACATTGAAACATTTCATTCACAATACTGCAAAATAACAATATAACATAAACAAATGCTTCTTTCATACTATGCCGCACTTGAGTATTTTACCTGGTTTTAATCGCTGCACAAAAAGAAGTTTACGAAGGGAATTTTTCGTTTTTCTGAAAGCCTTCTAAGCCCAATTCCCAGAAACCAATACACCACAACATTCGGTTATTTATAAGTAATGTAATGAACGATGTGCCTGTCTATATAAGTATTGAAAACAGAACCCACAGCATAGTCCAAATAATGTAATTTAAGAAAGTGTGGAACAAGGAGTGTTACTAAGAAAATGTCATTTGTTTCGTACTATAGATCTTTTTTCCGTCTACAAACCAATACAGGAAATTGAATTTTTCCGTTCGGTTACTTTCCGTAGTCCAACATCAACCTTCAGTATTCCCTTCAACTGTTTAATAAACAACTTAACTGAAACATATAACTGCGTCCATGTCAAGCACAATATGCAGTACAATGTTGAATTCAAAATCAATTTCTTTTTTATTCTGTTTTCTTTTCTTGGTTTTTATCTTGCAAAATTAGAGCTTTGCTATCTTCAATAACGTTCATGTGCACAAGCGTCTATTAACACATATATATGGTGGCAATTAAAACAAAGTTCAATACCTCTCAAAATAATGAAAGGCAGCATAATTACTTGCGGTCGTCAAGCTATTTAAGTACTCGGGTGGCTTTTGACGATATAACTTCCTAAGCCAACTAAAACCATTAAATGCAGAAGAGCACAAAGTTAGCTTTCAGATTATAGGACTTATGGGTTTAATTAGATCCGTCTTACTAAAGAACTATACGATAGAGTTCAAAGAGCTGCAGAGTAACTAGCCTTTTAATGAGTATTTTAGTGTCAGTTATACTTAACCCAGGTCCCATAATCTAAGCAATTCTTAATGTTATTCTGGAGAGAGCATGATATGAAGGTGAAATTAAACAATAGGCTGCACAGGCTGCTAATATAAATGCAGTATACGGCTCAGCATTGACTACACTTCGCAAGTCGCCTATTAAAATGTTCTAACAAAGAAAGTGTAAATAAGTTCATTTGATATTGATGTATGATGCTCTGGTTGAATATAACTAAATGTTGTATTATATTTTCTAAGAAGCTAGTATTACATTATTTTTATACACACCTTGAGTGTATATCCATAAAATCCAAAACTGGAAATAACAAATTCAGATTCAGAACAACAATAATTAGCTGATGTCATAAAAATGCAGATACAATACAAACACTTTATAAAGCGCTTCTTCAGACTAAAAAAAAATAAGTAAACACCCTATTTGTTGGACATATTGCATTTTGCAAAGAATTGTTATACAAAAATAAACGTGTTTACGTTTCTGTTAGCCTGAAGAAGGGCTTCATTGCCCTATACATAGCGTTTGTGTCGTGTCTTTTTTTTATTATGTATGTCAGCTGTTTGTTGTGATCGTTCTACATCTGCATTTGTTATATATCCAGAACGATTATTTTGAATACGTATGTTTTACTCCCAGCTCAGTATTTTTCCACACTATCAAAACTTTAGTCAGTGGACTTTTATTGCTCCATATATCGTGAATGTCGAGTAAGCTAACCCATAGACTTATTATGGAGCAATTTATATCAATATCTATCTGCCGATTTGCTTTAAATATTGAAGGAAATGAAAACGAAAACCTAAATGTGATTAGCGTTTTTAGTAGAGGAAGTGTTGTATTTCACTCAAAAATTCGGTGTTGATATTTCACTGTATATACACATGTCTGTGTGTCTGTTTGAGCATAACTCAAAAACGAAAAGTGGGTTAAATAACATGCCTCCAAGGATGCAACATGAATATTTTGAATAAAATCCCCCATCCCAAACTAGCTATACATGGGAAATGTTTTGTTATCTTTTATTTTCTCAAAAATGACTATAAGGCTTTGATTAAAATACTATATGTTTAAACTATTATTTATTGAGAATAGCCTCTGAAGTCTTGTTTATTCTAAAACACTTTCTATAGTTTATAAACCCTAAAATGTAAACAAAATCTTACTAAACAAAAAATGTAGATCTCATCGAAGCACACAATGTATGTCAGATAATATTTTTTTCCTGCGTTAACCATTTCCGAAAATTCTTTGTTATTGGTTTGAATGTTTAGATACTTTATAATTTTCTCAACTACAAATCGCTGACCTCCTTTCATTCTTCTTTTTTGTGTTCATGAAAAGAGAACAGAATTTCAAAACCATCACATAGTGACCGGCTTTGAAAAAATTTGACTGTCGCTTTAGCTTAAAACGAAATGAGTCAATGAGTAATGAAAGTTTATCTGTATTAATAACAAATAAACAGAAGAACAAGCTTTTTTAAGAATAGTTTGTAGAAGAGTAAGTGCAGAAAGGCATGTTAATGCAACACATGAGATTTTTCTCTCTTCCAGAAATCGATGCATAGACATCTTTGATTTATTAGTAGTGTCGTTCCTTTGTAGCAAATCCTTTACAATGTGTCTTGTATACGTGTGGTAGTTAAGACTTACTTGTGTGAATCCCTAGAGCTGGAACGTGCTGCAACGTGCTGATGCTGTCCACACTCTACACTAACTGTCTTGACTCTAGGCTGGGTGCTTGCCTGATCAGACTACCGTAAGTACAACTTTCACGTCAGGATGCAGGAAAGTGGCTGGAGCGCATCCTAACGGCAGCTCTCATGTACCTGTCTCAATGTCGCTCTTTTTAATTGTTGCTAATTATAAACATCACACTATAGTCCTTGCCCGGTTCTCATTCGTGGTTACATAAATCTGATGTTACGTTCATATGAGCTCCTCTATCGTTTATCATTCGGTAAACAGACTATTCTTAATAATCAAAATAAGCCTTTGCAGAAATAACTACATTACACATTACGTTACAGATACAAAGAGAACAGCGATAGTCAAACGTTTAAGAACTGGACGCTATACGCTGACCTTAAAATTCCATACTGTTTCCATGCAATCGCGACAAACAAGTGAATGCTGACAGGACTTCAAGAGAATGAAACAAGAAATGAAACATACGAACCTTTAATAACGGATATCTCAGAAATGGCTTGTGCCATAAAAAAATTATTTGAAATAAAGTGATGGTTTAAAGAGATATACATTTCTTGTGTAGTACGTTTTCGTCTATCTCTTAGCGTTTACAAGTTATATAAATTCCTTCCGAATGAAGAGGATTTCAAAGGCTATTCCCAGAAAATTCAAGATATAGATTTTGTTTGGCATGTAAATATCTTTAATATATTGTATTTTAATCAAAACTGAAAGAATGTTTCATGTAAAGAGTAGTTTAGGATGGGGCAGTTTCTTTAAAGTCTTCGTGTCGCATCTTTGGGAGATATTGACTTAAATACCAAGTTTGGTGTTTACCGACTTAAAATGTTTTTTTTTTATTCAGGGAGTCTCAGGTTCTCTATGTGATGGCTTTGAAATTCCATGCTTTTGTATGACCATAGCCACTTACAACCTGGAAAAAGTGTAAGTATTTCAACATTCAAACCATTAACAAAGAATATATCGGAAGTGGTTAATGCTACAAACATTTTTATTTGACATAAATGGAGTCCTTTAACAAATCTACATTTTTATATAGCAAAATTTTGTCTACTTTTACGGTTTACCAATTATACAAAAGTCATTCGGAATGAAGAGAACTTCAGAAATTATTCGCAGAAAACTCAAGGCATTTATTTTTCATGCCAATATCTTAAACGTATGGTGTTTTAATCAAAATCGTTAGTCATTTTTGGGAAAACCAAAAATAACGAAAATGTTGACATGTGAAAGGTAGTTTGGGATAGCAGGATTTTCTTGAAAATATTCCAGCTGCATCCTTGGAAGATGCTGAGCTTAAATACTAAATTTGGTATTTAAGCAACTTTTCGTATATGAGTTATGCTGTTTACAGACAGACAAACAAACACAGACGTTTGTATAAAAATTCTTTGTATATATGCGCATTTTTTATACACTCAAAATATGTATTTCCAGTGAAAGCTAAGGATCGAATTTTTGGGTGGAATACAATACTTCCCCTGCTTGCTATAGGCAGTTAGTAGAGAGGGTGAAAATAAACGTTATAGTGTAGCATTTGTAGTCTTTGCCATAAATGTGATTGTTCCACTTCGTTTCCTAAGCATGAATCTATCCATTCTTCATAATATCTAAGGTAACATAAACAGTTCACTTTTGTAATAAACCTAGGGTTGATTCTCGTGGTCTATATACAATTGGGATTGTACTCTAAAATGCATACTAAAAACAGTTTTTGAGTCCACCGATCCTCGTGTTCATCCAAAGTTCTATATGAAATGACATTGATTCCATCCACTGAACACAATATGGGCCAGTTTGAATTTTCGTTGGCTACTATATCCAAACAGTTTTCCAGTACCTGACATTTATAAAAATAACGTTTTATATATCCGATTAGGCTTGTTACGTATACACAAACATAACACAATAGCTTCTCAGGTCAAACAAACAGCAACTTTCAGAGCAAATGACTAAGATAATGGGTTGCATTTTCGATCTGATTTGAACACAATCCGCATATACATGCACAAAGTTTAATATAGAGTGAAACCCAGCCCCACCCCTCAGCAACTTTGTTATTGTAATGGTATTACCCTGAAATCTATTTATTAATATGAGCAATGAGTTTTCCATTCTATTTGCATCAATATAAATAATATTTATTGATTTTTCTTACTGCAAACTTCGCACGATTAATTACATACAATTTATAATTCAATCATTTTTATTGGTGCAAATGCTACTTATTTAAGTAAATAATTAGTAGACTAAAAGAGTACAATAATTATTAAATAATGGAAAGAAAAATCTTATTTAAATTTTCTAAAGCGGCCGTCTGCAACATGAAAACAACTCCGATAGGTGGTTAAAGCTCAAAGAACAAGGAAGTAAGTCGATATAATTTATGTCAAGTTTTCCTCTGTATTACGTGTCCTCTTCGTTTCCCCCTCTACTTTTCCCTTAAGACGTAAGCTGCAGTATTAGAAAGACAAAGTGGGGAATTTGGAAGGTATTAGCAGTGACAATGGTCTGATGACCTAAGTCAAAGGTTCCAAGTTTTTCATAACGGGGGCCACATTAACCGTAGAGAACGAAACGCGGGCAAAGATTGGCGCAATAAACTCGCAGGCACGAGGCGCACATATTAGATTAGTTTTCAAACACGTTTTATTGGTCTAAATTCTATACTTACATATTAATAACTGATGTAATTAAATACTTAACAAATGATTAGTATTTCATTTATAGTCTCATGACAATGTAACCTATTTAAATATATGTTGACATCGTTTACATGAAGTATTTTTACTGTCTCTACCACGTACATAGTAGGAAGAGAAGATGTTGCATTCCACCCAAAAATTCTATACCGAGATTTCACCTGAAATACATGTTTTGAGGCCCTTTGAATCCAAAAAAGCATTTTAGAAATGCTGTGTGTGTGTGTGTGTCTGTGAACAGCATAATTCAAAAACAAAAAGTCGCATAAACACCAAATTTGGTATTTAGGTTCAGTACCTTCCAAAGATGCGACACAAGGACTTTCGAGAAAATCCCCTCACCCTAATCTACCCTTTACCCGGAACATTTTTCGAAATGTTTTATTTTCTAAAAAATTACAAACGATTTTGATTAAAATACTGTATATTACAGGTATTTACATGACAAAATGTATATATTGATTTTTCTGGGAATACCCTACGAAGTCCTCTTTATTCGGAAGGAGTTTTGTATAATCTTGTATAACTGGTAAACGTTAAACGATAGACGAAAACGTACTACACAAAAAACTTAGATCTCTTTAAAACAGCAATTTATTTCAAATAACTTTTTGTCGCATTAGCCGTTTTCGAGATATCCGTTATTAATGGTTCGAATTGTTAAATGTTTAGTCATTCATTTGAAGTCCTGTTGTTTTTCAGTTGTATCTCGCAATGTCATGGAATGAGTATCGAATTTTAAGGCCAGCAGATAGCTTTCAGTTCTACAACATTTGACTATCGCTATTCCCTTTGTATCTATAACGCAATGTGCAATACAGCTATCTCCGGAAAGATTTTACCGCCTTAAAATGAAGTAGATAGGAAAATAAGCTTTCGAAAGAATAATTTGTATACCCACTAAGAAGCAATAGAGGGTAGAAAAGTCATGTGAATGTAACATGTCAAATTTTTATGTTAATAACAGTTCATTTTTAATGAGAAGATTGAAACTAGCTTTTCTGTGCTATAATTGCAGACATTTGTCATTCTAATTTTGTGCTGCATATCATCAAAATGGACTCTAAATGTGCATCAGTCATAGCAGACCTAGATATATTTTAGATTAGATATATTTAATTTTTGAAAATGTCTTCACATAGATACATTGATGCGAACAGCGATATTACTCCTCGTGCAAAGTCTGTTAAACGAGGCCATGTCACTTGGCAGACAGTTGTAAAAATTAACCAAATTAACTTCCTTGTATTTGTCCTTCTGCACGTCATTATAACGCATATCAATTAAAAATCTGAGCCCTTACACAGGTGATTTATGAAGAACTGACACATTTCTTTCTTCAATTATTCTGTTCGAAATACACCCAATGCCTCAATTTTAGCACCAAATTAAGCAGAATGTTCTGGAGTTTTGATTGCTTGTCACTAGATGCACAGATGTTCATGTTTTATTCGTAATTGTTAGTTTTATTGTCGGCAACTGTTTTTGAGATTTTATTCTAGTCAATGTGAAAATGGAGTACACATTAAATGAACGACTCTTTCTTGTAAAGCAATACTGGATTACGAATTCAATTACAGCTACCAGAGGGCATACCAGAGAAAATTTGGTGTTCCGCATACTCCCCAAAGAAACACAATACCGGGACTGGTAAACAAATTGGAAATATGGATCTCTGGTGAGCGAAAAATGTAAAACTCGTTCATCTAGGCTTCCCACGGTTGTTGTTGACGTAAGAGCACGACTGGTTCAGTCACCCAAAATATTATTAAGACGTTTGTCGCAGGAGATAGGGTACAGCTACTCAATGTGTCAGAGAGCTGTGAAAAGTGCGGGCCTAAAGCCGTATAGGATTGCGGTTGTCCATCAGTTACAGGAACCAGATAAGGATAGACGACTGAATCAGTGTCGTTGGTTTCAGGCGTTCATTGTGCTAAATCCTGCCATATTGTCCATCGCGTTGTTCACAGATGAAGCATGGTTCCATTTATCCGCCTATGCACCTATGCACCCGTTAAAATCGCAATATTCGCACAAAGAATAGTGGTACCAATTTTTTTAAACAATGTAAACACTGCAGAGTACCGACGGATTTTCATGGAGTTTGCTGAGCAACTAGTCTATGTAGGGCTGAGTCAAGGATATTTTCAGCAGGACGGCGCTACATGTCATACATCAAATGAATCCATGGCACTAATTGCAGCTCGCGGGCCGTGTTCCGCTCCCGGACCGTAGCTTGGCAAACGCTGTCCTAAACGAAGAAAGAAAAAAAAGAGCAGGAAAATGGATGGGTGACATTGATAGATAACTTGCGCAAGAAGTAGTGCATTCCAGAAACCTAATATTTGAGTAGGAACCTAAAGTGGAATTACCTCTGGTCTAGTGATTCACCGCCATTGTGAACAGGACAATCGCTGGGTTTGGCAAATCGCTTCTTCAACAGCGACATTCCTGCTAGCACATTTCAATTGCAAATAGGAATCGAATTCAATAGGAGGTCTTGACATGTTCCTGCCACTGAAGGTGTCCATGCGGGGACTTCTATGTTCTTGACGCTCCCAGAGCCATGCAATCGACCCAAGGTTAAGTTGGGGCCAAAGCATTGTGTCAGTGAAGGATAAATCAAATTGTGTTTCTTGGGAAACTTTTTACTATCTCTACCATGTACCTAGTAAGGTAGGAAGGAATTACATTCCGCCCAAAAATTCAATACCAAGATTTAACCGAAAATACATGTTTTGAGGCCCCCTAAATCCAAAATAGGCACTTTTAGAAAAGATGCGTGTGTCTGTCTGTCTGTCTACCTGCATGACTTAAAATCAATAAGTCATATAAATACCAAACTTGGTATTTAAGTTCAGTATCTTCTTCCTCTTGCGACACGAGGATTTTACAGAAAATCCCTCTAACCCAAACTACCCATTACATGAAACATTTTTCGAAATTTTTGATTTTCTAAAAAAAGGCTATAACAATTTTGATTACGATGCAACATATTAAATATATTTACATGGCAAATAAAATGTCTATCTTAAATTATATGGGAATAGCCCTGAAGTCCTTTTCATTCGGAGGAATTTTGTATAAGCTTGTATAACTCGTAAACGTTAAGCTATAGGCGAAAAGGTACTACACAAAAAATGTAGATCTCTTTAAAACGCACAATTTATTTCAAATAAGTTTTTTTGTGGCATAAGCCATTTCTGATATTCTGTTGTTAAAGGTTCGAATTGCTCATTTCTTGGTCAATAACTTAAAGTCCTGTCAACATTCAGTTGTTTCTCGCGATTGCATGGAAACTATGGAATTTTAAGGCTAGTATATAGCGTCCAGTTCTTAAACATTTGACTATCACTGTCACCTTTGTGTCAATAACGAAATGTGTAATGCAGCTATTTCGGGAAAGGTTTATCTGAATTAGAATGAAGTAGATAAGAAAATAAACTTTCGTAAGAATAGTTTGTATACCCACTAATAAACGACAGAGGGTAGAGAAAGTCATGTGAATGTAACACATTAGATTTTTTAAAAATAATTTTAGTGTTAATTTAACTTCTTCGTGTACCTCTTGGCCTTAAATTTCCAGCGCTGCTGATGGGATAGTGGACAATCTAAAAAAAAAAAGAAAGACTGGAAAAGTGCCTATGAATGTCGGAGGAAAATAAACATATGATTCCGTATACAGACATTAAATTGAAAATATGAATCGGAAATGAAAGGAAGGAATAGACCTTATTAATGAATCCCGGCCTTGGCCTAGATTTTTCAAATCGAGTTTTCCTTTCGAAGAAATGGAGTATATATTGTTTTTAAGTAGCGAGAAGTCATTGCTACCCAGAACAAGAGAAAGTTTAAATATTTTATGTTAAGAGTACAACAGAACGTAAGTTTTACCTTAACGGAAATGACGTAACAGCAACTTAGCTAAGATTCTTGGAACAAGTATATATACAAAGAAGGCAATTTATTACAAAGTTTCTAACACTTTTATAACATTATAAGAAAATGTCATTATTTGCTGAGCTTATTTTAAAAAAGATACCAGATCAGGATGGATAAATTGTTGGCAAAAGAACATACTTTATATACAACAATAATTATTGTATCAAATCATGATTGTATATAGAAATGTTCGGACATTTTTGAGGAATTTAAAGATATATTTTATATATTTCATAATTATTTCGTGAGGTTTATTGGGAATTTAACCTTGGATTCCATACATGTTTACATAAATTTTAGGACCATTTGTATGCAGTGTATTTTGTAATATTTTAAGTCAATCACTGTAACATACCTTTCATGAAAACTAATTAAGAATATAAAGTAAAAATTATTAGTACCTAATGAAACACTAGCCACATAATAGTGAACCACAATATGATCAGTACCACATTTTCATTGATATAAATTACTTGCGTACATCACAATCTTGTAAGAAATAGTTTTATTTTAATATAAATTTTAAGTCCTCTTAACACGGGGTTTTTGTTCATATTGTGAAGCCTATCAAGTAGATGACGCCATCGAAAATCGTGTATTTTGACATCTTTTAATCGATATATTTCGAAATACTATTAGAAGAACCAAATAATGTGAAAAGTATCCGAAGAGACTCGAACTTCGGAAATTTCGTAGTATGGGATAAAGAAATTGACATTAAGAAAACTGAAACACCACCAAAATGAAACAAATGAAATTACAGTGAAAGTATCCAGATGATGAGAAGGTTTAAAAAATCTGAGGTGAATTTGAGTACAGACACACACACGGACCTTTCTCTAAATTTTTTTCTCTTCAGTGGACCTCAAAACATGTATTTCCGTGAAATATCGACAACCAAATTTTTGGTGAAATACAATACTTCTCCTGTTTAATATATGTAGTAGAAAAAGTAAAAGATAGTCAGTACGCTATTCTTCAAAAAGCTGCCAAAATGAAATTATCCTTAAAAAAGAATAAGCTGCTTGAAGTACACAAAATAATCAATATAAATGGTGATCTTCAGATACTTCCTAAGTTATCAATTACAAAACGATATAGGTTATCTTATTACCGAGGTACGGATTCTGATAACAGGTCATCTTTTAAGTGTTGAATCGTAGGTATTGCAAAGTGTACATATATCCATATCACGTGAACCAGATTACGAAAATGCGTATTTATTAGGCCAGTTTTGGTTATTTTAAGCCATTTTCTTTTTTAAGGGATTTTTTTCGGCTTCCCGTCATAGTTTTGTCATTTTGTTGCTCTTTGAGTCTTTATTTAGTAATTTTCTTGAGTTTACATTTAGTACATAAAGACTGACTTACGTAAGGATTATTTTTCAAACATCAAAATTTCACTATTCAACTGAAAAATAAGCGTTACTTTGTACACACTTTACTCTGAAAAAAACTCACATTCCCATTTAATGTTTATCATGGAAAGGATTGCTCTTGAATGGAGGGGTGGCTATTTGTCAGGGGAGCAGTATAGTTAAAGTTATGAATTCATGTCCCAAACTAGGGATGAGATAGGTCAGTTTTCACTTTTTGGCGTTGAGTGCATACATTCAGGTTACTATTTTTCTTATCCCTGTGTCGTGGCTGTGAAGTCCCATTCATTCGCGATGAATTTTGCACAATCTGAGAACTCAAAAGAGTTAATGCTACTGTTTTGTAAGAAACAGAAATATTTTCTTAATATTCTCTTCACATTCTTTAAATTAAGAACATATTATTATTATTATTATACCTACTTTTACTATTTTTGTTGCAGTTATACCCATTTATAAGCTAATTTATACTTTTCTGTATACTAATTTTAATAAATTAAATAAATCTCAGTTTTAGATCATCTTTTAATTATTATGCCATTTTTAAAATATTAGTCACTTTAACGTTATTTTTCTAACATTTTAAGATCATAAAAATCTGCGTCTTGCTTATAACTTATGTTTCATCATTTACTTTTGACACTTATCAACGTAACTGTTCTCATTCTGATGCAATAATTGCAGCTATTTGTGGTTTTCTAATCAGAGTCCGTCACAGAGTGTGCACAACAGTTCATTGGACCTAATCTGTGTTCGAACAAATGAGGAGCTAATGACCGAAGTTCCTATAGGTTGCGTACATACGAGTGTTGGAAATTCCGCTCAGTCGCACATTTTAACATAAAGTTCTATTTTCAATGCAGCGGAAAGCCTCTCTCCGGACTTTCTCCGAAAATGACGTAGGCGTATGCAATGCGCTTTACACCTCCAGGTTTCACAAGTAACGTTTCATTTATATCGAGTTACAGCAACTTGGATCTAATTGCTCACTTTCGTTTACAGTTGTCTGAAAAGGGAAGCAGTAGGAGGTATATGGGAAAACTATAATTAATACTGATATCACGTTAAGGACACTTATCTGTATGAAAAAAAGATTGCCAAAATTCATAAATATGGGTTTTAGTGATTTAAATACTGCAGACCTTAGCTATTTTAAATGTACGACCTTTTAAAGCAAGCCAATAGCGATTTAAATGTCTGTCAGTAAGCCTATACTAACTCCGGTGTAAAAATATGAGGTGATGAAAACAAAGGGACAGAAATGTATTACTCCGCCGGCACCTGTAATTGGAGAGACTATTGTAGCGGCCACATGGCGAACATGTGCACGCTTTCATAGCGCTTTTATAGTTAGCTAAATGCTAGAGTATTAGATTTTTATCAAGTCACAAAGGGATAAAAGTACTTAACATGACTGCAACGAGATCAAAAGAAAATCTGCTCAAATCTTTGACTTCTTTATACAACTGCTATAATTGGGGGAGGGGGAGGGAACGCACAGTGTTGTTTTTTCCGCGGACAAATATGGATAAATACGGCGTATAAACGTTTTGACCCAGATTTAAATGCTGTTTAAATACTGGCAGGCAAATTCGAAATAAACATTTCACATGCCTAATCAGAGACCGATAACGGGCGAATTTCTTCCAATGAATCTTTCCCTTCCGCCATTTCTATGGGGTTCAGTATGCAATGATCGGGGGAAGCCTTAACACGGTTGGTATCAGTTTACAGCTTGTAGCACTTTTGCAGCGGTCGGTGACCCTCTTTTTTTTTTCTTTTTTTTCAAAAAGCTATGCACCTTACGATGAATAGCACTTCCAACAAATTTATCGCATTCACCTTCCACTACAGCTTTTTTTTTTTTTTTTTTTTTTTTTTTTTTTTTTTTGCTGTTTTTCCCAGCTGTTGTGAGCCGGCCTGTTTTCACTATTTCACTGCGTGAAACATTAATGCTTGACACTAAACACCTGTTAACTCTGCTGACAAATTAACTGCGTCCTCAATTGCTAACGTCGGATCCTTTTCGCACAACTTGCAAAACACATTCAGTTTAATTTGTTTTTCACCACTTTTTAACGGTTTACCTTTGGGATGTTTCACATATTGCACTGAAGCGGCCATGTTATATAAACTGAACTGCGCACTTGTTCGCTAACTGCGCAAGCATGGCATTCAGAATAATGCATTCAATTACGTTTATATTTATGAAATAAAATGAAATTCTATATACTATTTGACCGTTGCATTTTAATAGAGCGGTATTTTTATATTTTTGCAGTAAATATAAGCAACGTGTAAAATATGATTGAGAACTATATTTTCCTTCCGGAAGAATTACAAGATTGAACCAGCTAATGGCGTCGCACTCATACACGTGCTTTTGTTAACATCGCCACAAAGCTTACAGCGAGCTTCCTATAAAATTGTAGTTAAAACATAAGTTTTGCTTATATAAAAGTGAGCAAACCACTCAAGAGAGGTCTAAGAGATTCTTAAAATACTAAATTAGTTGCACAAGAGCAGAAAAAGACGAAGGACGAACTACTAATAAATGTCTTTTAAACAACATTAAGTAAGAAATAGTGTTATTTTAGCGTAATAATTTTTAATCTCTGTTTTCGGGTTCTCATTTCTCGGCAAACTCTCATTTTCAATTTGTTCCACACGACGTGTTTTTTCGTATTAATCAATGAAATTTTATATACCTCCTTGTTAATAACAGAATAAAAAAATGATGAGACGAATTTTTGTTTACGTGCTCAGTTGAGATATTATTAAACAATAATGTTCATATTGTACAAACTTTTAAATAAAAAATTGAATTCTCACGTTTAACATTTATTTTCTCCAATACTAATAGGATAATAATTAGAAATTCATATTTGCAATTTATTCATATATCATTAACGAGTTTAACTATAAAATATTGATCTTTTTTCAAAAAATAATTACATCGTGTGGAGCAATTTTTCAAAACAATTCGTTCTCTGGAACGAATTCAGAAATATACACGAAGTTTGGTCTGCATATTATATATTAAATCCTCATTGCTGTATTAAAGTTTCAAATGAATCTACCTGAAATTGTGATTTTTTTTAAATTTTACAGATCGGTATCCTTAATTACCTACCGGTTGGGAATTACTGAAGGGGACAGCAGCTGGTAAGGTAAAACCTTGTAACATTTAAAATTCCCGGAAGAAAAAAATAATTTGTTGTTACAGAAATTTACCTGCCCTTAGTTTTGTCCCTGAATAGAAGGTCTCAAAGGTTTCCTCACTTTCGTACATCATAGAATGTTCATCTGATGTATGAGTCATGGACTTTCTCCGTGTGCCAATTTATGCGAACGAAAGGCCCAACCCACTTTTGGCAGAGCATAAGACTTTCTTGTATGCACGCATTGCTAACCTTAGCTCTCTCCGTCTCTAATTGTATCACGCAAAGACTTCATTGTCATCTCGTTCAAGAGACAGAATCCTCCTCGCTCCGATTCTTCAACAATGGATCTAAATAAATGAGAGCGTTTGTTTAAATTTGAATTTACAGAGACTGTCCTGGTCTGTCAACAGACACACGTGCCTTAACAACACACAATAGTATCAAAAGAACTCAGTGCCATAAATTAACTGCGATAAGAAATATAAAGAAAGCATTAACAAAGTACAAGAACTTAAATATAAAGATTATAAAATGTGAACAAAGGGAAAGAATTACGTTACCCACAAAGCATGAAATAAGTAAATAAATAATTCGGCATAAAAATTTGATACGTTACATTCATATGTTCTTCTCTACAGGTTATTTCCAGAAAATTCAAGATAAACATTTCATTTGTTATGTAAATATTTTTAAAATATTGTATTTTAATCAAAATTGTTAGAGCTACTTTTTAAAAACAAAACATTACTAAAATTGTTCTACGTAAAGCGTAGTTTGGGGTTGGGGATTTTCTTGAAAATCTTCGTGTCGCATCTTTGGAAGGTAATGAGCCTAAATACCAAGTTTGGTATTTATCAAACTCTTCGTTTGTGGTTATGCTGTTCACAGGCGCGCGCGCGCGCACACACACACACACACACACGCACACACACACACAGCCGCACACACACACACACACACACACACACACACACCTCGCGCATCGGACCTTTTTCTATTTCTTTTTTTTTTAGGGAGGTATTCAAATTTTATTCACCGTTTGATTTCAATACAGAAATATTGGCTTCCTCAACAATACAATTATTATTACAAAAAGAACAAATCTAATTAAATGTAATACACAAATACATAAATCCTAATTTATTACATGAGTATGTACCTAAACTAAATTTTGGAATTGTAAACATAGTATATTCCATAAGAAAGCTTATAAACTAATTCATTTCTAGATATTCTTCCACTGAATAAAAACAACCCTGTATTAGGAATTTTTTCAAATCTTTTTTGAAGACTGTTAGGATTATAATTTTTTTTAAATATGTGGGGAGTTTATTAAACAATCGAATGCAATTATAATATAAACTTATTTCATGCAGGGTTCTTTTATGACCTGTAATGTGTAGTTTAGATTTATTTCTTGTATTATAGTCGTATCAGCATTTGTGTTAAAACTATTTTGCTGCTTATACATTGTGACCAGAGTTTCAAAACTGTATAGCGAAGGAACAGTCAAGATGTTTAACAGTATGAAGTAAGGTTTGCAGCTTGTGTTGCTGCAAAGGTTTAACATTATTCTGATTACCCTTTTTTGTACTATAAAGATTCTATTTTTATAACTGAACTTTCCCCAAAATATTATACCACATGATAAATGACTATGGAAATATGCAAAGTAGGCCATTCTAAGTACATCAAGATTAACTGAAGTTTTAAGGGTACATAAAGAGTATATATTATTCAAGGGACCTTGAAACATGTAGTATTTCCGGTAAAATCCCGAATTTTGGGTGAAATAAAATACTTCCCTTACTTGCATAGTGGTAGAGAAAGTAAACGTATTTTGTTCCATGTTTTTGTTTGAAGAATGTGAAAAGAAAATTAAGAAAATTGTTTTTGAAGCAGATCTTACAATTCTGTAATATTAACTCTTTAGAGTTCTCAGACTATACAACATTAATTGCGAATGAAGAGGACTTCACAGCCTATGACACGACACAAGAACGAGGACAACAGCAACCAGACTATATGCCCTCATTAACGCGAAAAAGAAAAAAACTGCCTTGTCTCATCGTTAGTTTTGGAACATAAATTCATAACTGTAATTATACCTACTCTCCTGATGATAGCTACCCCTCCACCCACGAGTTATTTTGCATATTAATCATTGAAGTTACCCTTATATTTCAGTTGAATAAATGTTTGAAAACTTACCTTTATGTAAACTTTCAATAGTATAATAGTAGGTTATGATACAAGGGGCAGGTAGGGTTTTATTTTGCGAGTAGGAATGTTTGTGAAACGAAGGCCCTCAGTCGAAAATCCTATCTTTTAGACATGCTCGAATTTGTGAAATATCAATAATATTATATCGATTCCTGAAACTAACAGAGATCACGTTTAGAAAGCAGTTCTTGAAACAAAGGAAATTACATTAAAAAATCTGATGTGTTGCACTCGCATGACTTTCTACTCTTGTACAAATTATTTTTACAAACGCTTATTCTCCATAAGCTTCATGTTAATCGAGATGTTAATCTTAATGCTAATTTTCTTGTAGGTGCAAGGGGAATTGGTAGGCTTTAAGCGATAGTCAAATATTTTAAGCAGTGCTTGCTATGTGGCGCATTCCATTCTCTTTGCAAGTCCAGGACATAAAAAAATGAATAACGAATTCCCATTTGAGAAAAAGTATAAGTATTGGAAAATTTAAGGGAATAACAAGCAATATCTCGGAAATGGTTCACTCAACAAAAACAATACATATGACATAAATTGTGTATTTTAACGCGATCTACACTTTTTGTGTAGTAAACGTTTGTCTATCTCTTATGGTTTACCAGTTATGCAAAAGTCGTTCACAATGAAGAATACTTTTGGAGACTTCCCAGAAAATTCGAGATATACATTTCATTTGTCATGAAAGTATCTTAATTATACGATATTTTAATCCAAAATCGTTAGAGCCATTTTTGAGAAAATTAAAATTTTCGAAAAATGTTCCATGTAGAGGGTAAGCGGGGGTGAGGGGATCTTCTTGAAAACCTTGGTGTCGTGTCTCTGGAAGATACTGAACCTAAATACCAAGTTTGGTGTTTATCCGACTGTTCGTTTCTGAGTTATGCTGTTCACAGACACACACACACAAACATACACACGGACATGTTTCCAAAAAAAAATTTTTTGGGATTCAGGGGTTCTCAAAACATATTTCCGGTGAAATCTCGATATCGAATTTTTGGGTGGAATACAATACTTCCGCTACTTACTATACGTAGTAGGGAAAGTAATAAAACTCTTTATATAGGTACTCGATCTAAATGGAAGAAAATTACTAAACAAAGCCATAAAGGGCAAGAAAATTACAAAATAATGGCGTAAAATCTAAAAATGCCACATAAATAGAAAATAGTTTAAAAAGACCTAATAAATATACAAGTTTTTAATCTGGAACACGTGATAAGGATTTGTACACATTATGTACAGGATATACACGTTAGCCGTGGCTAAAATGCAACAATTAAAAGATGACATGTGATCAGAACCCAGGTCCTGGTAATTACACAGAGATTAAGGAATAATTATTTCCTCCTCGATCAAATTACACTTGCTTAGTTCCAAACCGTTGTCTACGGTGCTGCTGACCTCATCACAAGCGATGTGAACGAGAGTCGATCACATGTAAGCCAGAGAAGCAGTCTGTCCTACTGACCCACTTATACTACCACCCTGGAGGGGCTCGACGTTTCTCATACAACTATTACAATTGCCGCATCAACAAGTGAATAAGGTTGCATCATTGTACTTCCTATTGCGTCCGCATCAATCAACCAATAGAGCGACCTATATCCATGTCACACTGGAAGGTCATGAGTACAATACCTCAACCGTGCACACTCCCCTCCTGAGCGATTCGATTGGCATGCAATTTGTTACAAAATGTGTAAAATGCTTCTATTACAATTGACTTCTCTATAACCACTGAACAGAAAAAATAAATAAATTGAGTTATATTTATGGACGCTCTTTAATTGCTGTGGTCCTTAGCGTCCCATTCTATATTGGGCGTGAAAGAGCGGTAATTTTGCTCAGAGGCCTCTTTATCAGGCTTGAGGTTCTTTTAAGTGCCGTAAATCTACGACCGGCTCTACTTCCCTTCCGAAGGATTCTTAGGCCCGAAAAAAGAGCCATCGTCCTCCGCCGCGTTTGAACCCGTGACCTCGGGAACTAGAGGCTAGCATGGTAACCACTACACCACGGAGGACGACACCACTGAAGAGGAAGAACCATATTTCAACCTGTATAATTCAGCAATTATAAATATATTATAAACAATATAATAAAGAAAAGATAAAAGTATATTGACAATATAAATAATACCTTTGTGTTTACATTGATATTTAAAAAGATTTTTTTTTAATTTAACTGAAATATAAAAAATCTTTCTTCTAAATTTGAACCAGCGTTGGGTGTAATATTTTCAAAATTATAGGTAGGACAGGTTTATACAAAGAACAAAATATTATCCTGCACGCCAACTTATGTTAAACAAATTCTTATGCGTTACACTCCCAGGACTTTCTCCACTTTACAAAAACATCCCTACAAAAGTTTATTCGTGTTAATTGTTTATAGAGTGGTTTTATTGCACATTTCGTTACAGATATAGGCGAATACAGATATAGGCGAATACAGACTTAAGTAATTGTAAAGTCCATCGCTATATGATGATTTTGAATTTCCGTTCTCTTTGAATGAACGCGAGAAAAAAACGAATAGCGATTAAAAAATGTGAAGTATTTGAGAATTCAAACCAATATTATAGAATATCTAGAAATGGTTAATGCCAAAAAAGTCTATGTAAATTATTTGTGTGTTTTAACGAGATCTATCTCTTACGATATACAAGTTATACCACATTAATCAGAATGAAGAGGACTTTACAAGCCGTTCTAAGGAAGTTCAAGATATAGGTACATTTCATTTGTCAAGCACATACCTCATTTTAACCAAAATCCTTGGAGACATTATTAAGAAAATAAAAAATGTGAATTTTTGTATGTAAAGGGTAGTTTGGAGTGGTGGGAGGTTTTCTTGAAAACCTTTCTCGCATCCTTGGAAGATGCAGAACTCAAATACAAAGCTTGATATTTAACCAAGTTTTGGTTTTTGAGTTTTGCTAGATGAACGGACACGCACACAAGCGCGCGTACATCTCGATATGGAATTTTTGGGTGGAATGTAATACTTCCTCTATTTATTATATGTAAGCATAGAGAAAGTAATAAGTTCGTAAACGTAGGCGTATTAAAATAATCTAAGTGTGTTAGTTTGGTAACGGAAATAATGTGCAAACATTGGTAAAATATTATTCTGAAAAAAGCATATTTTCATTAAATTTGCCATGTAAAATACCTTTAATTTTGCTTTAGCTTCAGCCAAATACGAAATATGATAAAGACGGCTATCGGTAACATGTGAAGATAGCATTCGGGAGGTCGTGGGTTCGATTCCCGTCGACCGTCCACTATGACCTCGAGTTTTTCCTGTTTTTCCCTGGTTCTAAGGCGAATGCTGAGGTGGTTTCTCATCTACCAGGATTTCCTTTTCATCATTTCCCTTTCATTCCGTCTCATCATCTATCTAAGGTGTGCTTCTAGGTTTCGTGGCGTATGGTGGTCCCGGACAGATAGCGCGGATGTTTGCTTAAAGGTCAACTGCAGCTTCAGCGAGCCTGGAACTGTTAGACTTCTGCACGTCTCTGTGGCCTCTCTGCCTGCGACCTGTAGTCTCCTGTGATTCCTTCACTTTATCCCTTTTTCCTGAGAGTGTTAGCCATAATATATCTATGGCGAGATGCCCCCTCCTTTATATAACCTATAGCTATACCTGTGATAAATTTCAACTCCGTACATGTCGTGATTCATGAGCTATTCCATACGCAGTATACACAGACGGACAAAGGTTTCTGCAATTCGGGAACACACTTAACAAGTAAAGCCTTAAAGAAGCAAACCTTTGAGCACGAGCAGCCTGCCTCCTAGTGTTTTAATGGCGGTTATGCAACGAGGATCAAGTACCGGACTTCCGGTGTTTCTGACAAAATCATGGCGGAAAAAATTGAGCGTTCCACACCGTCAGTTTGTACAACAAATGTTAGGGAACCGCATCATTTAAAAGAGCAAGACATCTTGACGAGTTAATCATGATAAAACCACTCGCAAAGACTTCTACCCACATAGGTAGGTACATTTATTTGCAAATATTCATACGTTTTAAAATGAAGAGAGAAGGCTAAGCTTCTATTCGTAAAATACATGCAAAAAGTGGTAGAAAGCGTTCGATATGTGCCTCAAAACATTCTCTATGCTTAAATGAGGCATTTTTAAAGAAAATATAAGAACACTGGTTTTAAAACAACTGGTGTGTTACATCAGATGACCTTCTCTACCTTTTATGGTTTGTAAGCGGATATACAAATTATTTTTACGAAATGGAATTAATTGTTCTTCCACATAAGCCGTGTGTTGGACAGGGTTGGAAAGGTAGAATCAGACGACTGAAAAATTCAATGCCATAGCCGGGATTTGAACCAAGGATCTCCCACGGATTCTCCTTGTGGTTTACCGGGAAACATGCGAATCAGTTGGAGAATTTAATGTCCTACCGGCATGTTGCCATGGTAGCTCAGTGGTTAGAGCAACCGGACGGAGACCGGGAGATCCATGGTTCAAATCCGGCTAGGGCATTGAATTTTTCAGTCGTCTGATTCTACCTTTCCATTTTTATGAAAGTTTATTTTCCTATCTATTTCGTTTTAATCGAGACAAACCTTTCCGGAAACAGCTGGATTTTACATTTTGTTATAGATACAAGGGGAGCACCAAAAGTCAAATGTTTTAAACTGGATGCTATACACTAGCCTAAAAATTCTATATTCTTGCCATGGCATAACCAGAAGCAACTGAATGTTGGCAGGACTAAAAGAATGGTTAAGTATTGAACAACTGAACTATTAATAACGATATCTCTGAAATGGCTGATGCCAAAAAAAGTGTTAAATTGTGTGTTTTACAGATATCTACGTTTTACTTTCTCTACTACGTATAGTAAGTAGGGGAAGTATTGCATTCCACCAAAAAATTCGATACCGAGATTCCACAGGAAATACATGTTTTGAGGTACACTGAATGCATATAAAGCATTTTGGAAACATGTCCGTGTGTGCGTGTGTGTGTGCGTCTGTCTGTGAAAAGCATAACTCAGAAACGAACAGTCGGATAAACACCAAACTTGGTATTTAGGTTCAGTATCGTCCAGAGATGCGACACGAATGTATTCAAGAAAATCCCCCCACCCCAGACTACCCTTTACATGGGACATTTTTCGAAAATTTTAATTTTTTCAAAAATGGCTCTAACGATTTTGATTAAAATATCATATGTTTAAGATATTTTCATGACAAATGAAATGTATATCTCGAATTTTCTGGGAATGTCTCCAAAAGTATTCTTCATTGTGAACGACTTTTGCATAACTGGTAAAACATATATATATATATATACTTTTTTGTAGTGCACGTTTTCATCTACCGCTTAACAGTGCCATCTTCAGAATGAAGAGGACTTCAGAGGCTATTTCCAGAAAATTCAAGCTATACATTTTATTTGTCATGTAAATATATTTAATGTATGATATTTCAGACACGTATTTTACATAAGTTTCGCAATGAGTCACCTGGTTCTTGTATCATCCACTTTCTATTTGGTCAGCATTAGAGTTGGCAAAGAGCACATTAAATGCCTAATCGTGTATAAAGCTATGTGAGAGACTTTGTGTCACCTGTCGAGGTCTTTCGAAATAACGAAGGGAATGGAAAATCCAAAGTTCGCATATGGTAACTTGGACTGGTAAGACATCCTAGCTTCCCAACACACCTATTGCAATAATGGACAGGATATTGTAAAATAGATTTACGGGGAGATTTAAATCCTTATCCCGCCATTATTAAATCTGTTATTTATGTAGGAAACTATATAAGATATCAGGCTCAAACTTTTAAAGGATGTAGATGAATGTCTTCTAAGCTCAGTAATCTAATTTTTTCTATAAAGTTTTTACTTTCTATACCACGTACATAGTAGATAGAGAAGGTATTGCATTTCACCGAAAAATTTATATCGATATTTCACCGGAAATACATGTTTTGAGGCCTCCTGAATAAAAAAACAGCATTTTTAGAAAAAGGTCCGCGTGCGCGCGTGTGTTTGTATGAGAGAGAGAAAGAACAGCATAACTCAAAAAACTTCGTATTTCGATTCAGTACCTTCCAAAGATGCGACACGAAGAGTTTAAAGAAAACCCTACTAACTCAAACTATCCTTTGCATGAAAGATTTTTTCGGAATGTTTAATCTTCTAAAAATGGCTCTAACGATTTTGATTAAAATACCATATATTAAAGATGCTTACATGACAAAAAAATTGTATATCCTGAATTTTCTGGCAATAACCTCAAGTCCTCTTCATTCGGAAGGAATTTTGTATTATCTTGTGTAATTGCTACCATACTACCCAAAAATTGTAGATCTCTTTAAAACACATAATTTAATCAAATAACGTTTTTTGGATAAGCCATTTCTGACATATCCGTTATTAAAGATTCGAATTGTTCACTACTTGGACATTTTTTTAAAGTTCTGTCAACATTTAGTTATTTCTCGCGATTGCATGGAAAGAGTATGGAATTTTAAGGCAGTATATAGCGTCCAGCTTTTAAATAATTGACTATCGCTGTTTTCTTTGTATCTATTACGAAATATGTAATGTAGCTATTTCTGCAAAGGCTTATTTTGATTGAAAAGAAGTAGATAGAACAATAAGGCTTAGTAAGATGTATTTTAACTCACTAATAAAGGATAGACGGTAGGTCATGTGAGTGTCTTACATAAAATTCTTTTAATGAAGACAGGATATTTTTATCAGTTATACCACTGTTTTAACATTTATCAGCAATTATTTTTAAAAAAATAATCAATCGTCTTATTAACCCCAAAACATATCTACAACAGCACTTATAGCCTTTTTATTGCCCTAAAATTTATTTTAGTTATCTTAAATAGTTTCTGAAAAAACCAGTCGTTTATATGAGAAAATGTCATTCACAGAAAAAGCTGTTTAAAGCAAAAACGGAGAAAACAATCTCGCAAATATTTGCAAGAAAAGAAATTAAATGGTTTGAGCATACAGAACCTGCCATACTTATCAGTAATACCAATTCGCAGACAAAACTTCCACTAAAAGAGAGGTAAAGTTTACCTTTCTACTTCAAGGTGTGTAGAAAACACTTTTTCTTTTCTGTGAAGTGCTGTAGAATTAATTCACAGTATAAAATGACAGCTGCAGTCCCTTTTTAAATATATATTTAAAATATAAGTATTGAGCATATACTGACACACACAGTGGACCATTTAAGTTGAGACTGTACTATATCTCCAAAACTAACCTTATGGAAAGAAATTCCTTTAAAAAACGTTGCTTGATATTATGGGGAACAGTAAATACCATTATTCGTGTTTTATTTGGAGGACGTTATTATAGTCATTTTAGGGTCAATTTAATTTTTTGAATGGGTACCTACATTTTATATGTTGTTTTCTTATTAGAAAATGGTTTATAAAAATCTGTTTATTTTGTGATGAGGAATAAGAAAACAAAATAAAAAATGTTAGTTCTCAATTACGAAACGTAACTTGATCCTCAAATGACCATCCATAGATGGTCCAACCATTCATTGTGCTCCTCGTACACAGCAATTCAGAATTTTCGTTGTTATTTACATTGGTGTAAGAACAATTGCAAAGTGATTTATACAGATGTTGTTTAGTTTTTTATGAGGAGTGAGAAAACAACATAGAAAAGGTAGGTTCCCAATTAAAAATATTAAATTGACCCTAAAATGACCACCACAGCGTCCTCCAAATAAAATACGATTAATGGCATTTATTTTCCCCCATAATATCAAGCAACTTTTATTCAAGACATTTCTTTCTACAACGCCTAGTTTTGGAGATATTGTACAGTCTCAACTTAAAAATTGTCCAGCCTGTATATATCCAATTTATAAGACCGCGCAAAAGAGTTTTTTTTCAATGTTATCCATTTAATCTCTCCCTTTAAAAGTGCGAACCTACTCTCCGTAGAAAAATGTAAATGTTGTTTAAGTACCAGAAGGTCTTAGCATCTGGCACCGCTATTGCAAACGCATGTTAGGTGGAATAATAAAATGCATTTCTTTGATAAGATAGCACTAATTGGCTCTCTGAAGTGTTGTGTACACAGTGATTAACAGATAAGTACCGAATTAGTTTTAAGCTAACGTAATAATTCGCACTTTATGCATTTTAATAAAGGAATAGGCAAATCTACCATTAGGTAAATTACCTAATAGAAGAATATGTAAAGCACTGGTGGTTTCTGCTTTTAAACTCCCTCTATCGCTTGCTTAACGTAAAGAAAATATTGTTTTCCACTGAAAAATTCGCCACTTACGCACCTGCGAGTGAGAGAGAGAGAGAGAGAGAGAGAGAGAGAGAAAGCGAGGGTGGGTAGCATTGCTCCAAAATGAAAATTTATATGAGTACCAAATTTTCGAATTTTAAGAATGCAAGATGAGTTCCATGATATTGCTTTGCCCAAGCAACGCTTTGTTTGGAACAATTCTTGTAAATGGAATTAATTGTTCTTCCACACAAGCCGTGTGTTGGTCAGGGTTGGAAAGGTAGAATCAGGTGACTGAAAAATTACTTTAATTTTAATACAGTAGAAGTCTTTATTTGTTATTTCTTATAGTGTTTAACGTCCGTTCTTACTATATGCGGTACCACAGGCGGTAGACACCTCAACCACTTGTATGGTTCCTTAAACTACAAATATTATGCCAAATAATTTTGTTATGGCGATCCCAAAATTTTCTAGTTGCTAAGTTAACCCAACTCGGCTAATTTCGTTTTTGAGTGATAGTGTTTTCAGATAGATAGACAGACACGCTAAACGTTTTCTATACATACTTCTGTGGATTCAAGGTGCCTCAAAACGTGTAGTTAGATATTGGTAGTTAATTTTTGAATTGAATATAATACTTCTCCAGCATATTTTTTATGTGTTTCATGAAAAATCACAAAATCGAACGTAGTACTCCTTGTGTAATTGATAAGGGGTAAGAGAAGAAAAAGAAGTGAAAGAAAAGGTGTGAAGAAGTAGAAATAAAAAGATAAAATAACGAAAAGCAGGACGGACAACAAGCTGCGGGACATGCAGGTTGAATGCAAGCTATTACGAGATGCTTTGCAGTTGGGAAAATCCCGCAGTTGCCGTCACGTTGTGTTAAGTGTGTCAAGTACAGCTCAAATAGGTAAAGACCTGGTATCTAGCGTTAGCAGTGACATTTTCTACGGCTGTAGTTCCTTTGATGAAATTTTCAAATTAAAACCGTAACAGTTATATCAAATTCTCCGGAAAGTGCTTAAATTCAACAACGGACGATAGCACTTGTTCGCAACTCCCTCCTCTAACTTCCTCTCCCCCTCTCCCATGCATACATATAGCAAAACAAATAAAGATCGCAGCCACCTGCTGTAACAAAATCATAATTGAAATTACTATATCCAATTGAAAACCAAAGGTAATGACATTTCGAATAAAACAACCGAATGAAAAACAAAAAATAAGAGAAAAATTAGGAATATATAGCCTGAGTGATAAAGTAAATAATGCAAAACAAGTGGATACTCCATGTTACTTCAGAAATATTATGATATTACTTTATGAATTATAAATCAAGAGTAAAGAGAAATGTAGGAAGACATTAAAAAATGGCATGAACAGATATGTAGATTGCAACAGGCAGAAACGTCTAAAGCATGGAGGGAAGGAGGAAGGAAGGGGGGAGGAAGAAGAAGACGACGAAGATAATGGTCAACACTTCAGCTATTCAGTAAAAGGCTTAGTTATAACAGAGACTATGACTTAATCTATGGAATAATTACCAGAACTTGTGGCTTCATCTATACTATCCTATGGAAGTGAACTATGGTCAATAAGTGTTAAAAGTATTAGATCACATAAAAACTGTAAGACATAGAAAAAGTTGTAGGTTTTTATATGAATAAAAAATTGAAAGACTTAAATTGACAATTGAAGGAACACGTAGAAAAAATGCTAGACGAATATCAACCGAAACGGGGGGAAGGTGTGGCTGGAGCAGCTTTGAAGACAGAACAGGAAATCTAGTGCCTATAACTTGAAATATAGAGAAGAAAAAATTAATTACCATTTGTACTAAAATTGTTCTAACTTTGCAGTTCTTTCAAAGGTGCACGTCTTTTTATCGCTCGGAAATTTCATTATTTTCGGTGGCTAAAATTTCACCAAAAAAGTTTCTCTTAACCAAAAACCACAACTAATATTATTTTAATAATATACTTTGAAATGAAGATGCAATCAGCCGTGAATAGAAATTACTGTTTTTATCCTCTTATCGTGAAACAAAGTGAGACTAACTGAATTAAGCGTATATTAACCAAAACTGTAAATAGCCTTAAGCTGGAGTAGCAAAGCATAATAATTATTTTTAGGGTTAAAAACATTTTTAATATAGTGGGAGAAAATTTACCATAACATTTTAAAATTACACCTGAAGTCTCAATTAATATGAGGAGTAAAAATGAATAAGTGCCTGAAGTAATTAAATATGACTGTTGATTAAAATTAATAAATTTATGTACAATACAATGTCTTGTGTGTGTGTGTGTGTGTGTGTGTGTGAACAGCATAACTCAAAAACGAAAAGTCGGATAAATACAAACCTTGGTATTTAAATTCAGTATCTTTCAAAGATGCGACAAGATTTTCAAAAAATAATTTCCCACCCCAGACTACCCTTTACATGGAACATTTTTCGAAAATTTTTATTTTCTCAATAATGGCTCTAACGAGTTTGATTAAAATATATGTTTAAGATATTTTCATGGCAAATGAAATGTATAGCTTGAATTTTCTGGGAATGTCCCCAAAAATCTTCATTCTGAATGACTTTCGCATAACTGGTAAACCGTAAGAGATAGACAAAATTTTTCTACACAGAAAACGTAGATCTCGTTAAAACACTCAAATTATGCCATATTCATTTTTGTACAGTGAACCATTTCCAAGATATTCTTGTTATTTGCTTGAATTTTCCAATACTTATACTTTTTCTCAAATGGGAATTCGTTATTCTCCACATAACAATCAGCTCTTAAAAGATTTGACTGTCGCTCAAAGCCTACCATATTTCCCTTGAACCTACAAGAAAATTAGTAATAAGATCATTTATTCAAATGTTTATCACGATTAACGTGAAGTAGGTGGAGAATAAGCGTTTGTAAAAATAGTTAACTACTTCCGCTGTCTTGGTATGATAAAAATATCAAAAATTAATTATAAATGAAGGAGCAAATTTTTTTCCAGAAGTATCCCTTCAAGTAATCCTAGCTGTTTTTTCTACGGTATATAAGCAAATTTAAACACTTTTTAGGAAAAGAAAAAGGCTCATAATAAATCATCAGAAGAAAACAAACCACAAGGACATCAACTCTGCGGCGGGATTCCAAGGTGTGTCAGCACCACGAGCAACACTGGCGCCTTTTGATAAATATAATCAAACCTACATCCAACATTTTAGAAGATTTAGTATGAAATCTTCTAACTAAAATTTAAATATCGGAATGATTACTGGTTTATATATTTTGTAATAGTCGCAGGGACTTAAATTTACAGAAATATGTGAATGCATTTGGAGGGTACATACCTAACCTTAGCATATAAACACATCATAAACAGCAGCAACGACAATAATAATAATAATGATAATAATAATAATAATGTGCGCCCTACTTTGTCCTAATCAGATAAAGGTTCAACAGGAAGTTCTATGCAGGCCTAAATTTAAAATTGTAATATAAATGTGCAGCAACATCATATACCTACCTAAACCGTACACATAGTTCCTTATCAGCAATGCGTTTTTAATAATAGCATTCTTACAATCAAAATGTAATTTCCTTTCCAAAATAAATGTTATCATTTAAAATAAATTAGAGATAGGGTTTTCTATACGAATAATGTATTATAAAACATTATTGGAAAGAAATTTTATAAATTACCAAGTCCAATTGGTTTTAAGTATATATGAATACACCTTTATGTAGTTTATAGAATCCATTATAGATTTATGACGATAAATTCTTCTTAAAGTCTAATATCTCCTTTAATAATAAAAAAAGAGCTCATAAGTTGTGCATATTTTACCGAAACAACTCGGCTACTAAGAATCTAAAGACAAATAATTTCTCTACCGAAAGTATTAATTTGAAAGTGATAGTGATTACATTACTAATTGACGTATTTAAAAGTACCATATTTTGTATCTGAATCATTAGACAAGCAGTTTTTATTTTTTCCACGCAAATAAATAAGATTGGATGGAGTGCGTTTTGGAACTCGTTATTTAACGGTTTTATTCTCGTGGTTTAATTACATAAACGCGTTATTGTAAGCAACCCAAGCCGTAAATGAGAGATCTTAATGCAGCAGTGATATTTTTAATGTTTATGATGACACTAAGCATCCAATCTCAAATTTTGATGTACAAGTCTTCTGGGTGCGTAAAAGTTTGAAAAGTGTGCAGATATTTTTCTTCAGATAGAGAATATAACTTCCATAAATAAATCACAAAAATAACTAATTAAAATACATAAAACATTTATAAATATGAAAAAAGTAATAATTGTCATATTTCACGTTAAATTTTGACATTAATAGTCGTTATATTTAAAGAACCTTAAAATTTTAACACCAAATTTTACTTGAACCCGATCCATAGTGCTTTAACTATTTAACTTACAGAAACACAGAAATTAGAAGTTTGAGAAATACTAAATTTCGAACTAGATGTTTATTCCACGACAAGAGTGTATCATAACACCTTATTTTTTGCAATAAACTGCTAAAAAGTATAAATGTTCGTAACATAGTTGAATACTTGCACAAAGTAAAAGAAATAGTTGAAGTATGCACTTGACATTGGTGGAGTTGTTCCAAATTGCAATGCAAAGGTAAATGACCTGGAATAAACATGCTTTGGAAGTAAGTGTTTACCTTTAGACGTAAGAAGTGATGCTTGCTGGACTCAAACTGACGTAACCTCTACAGCTACAACTTCACTACCTTATTGAGTAAGTCTGCGGAGAGAAGCCAGGTTTTATATGTACGCCACCTGCCGGTTACCACGCGCAGACGTCGTCATGAATGGGGGCGTAATGACGTCACTGATTGGGGAATACTCCACAGCTGATCGCTCTTCTTCGGGCGGGGACATCCGAAAATCAGTACACTAGGAAATTCTCTCAGGACAGCCCTTCTGAGGGACGTTCTGCCAAACAAAGCCTAATCCTTTAAAAGGACTGTTTACCCAAAAAATACGTCAAGCATGGATAATAAATACTAAGAAACCTTGCTCAAAGTATGTGAAATCATTAGATATTTCACTTCTGTCAATATTAATATAATATTCGTATTGTCTTATTTTAGTTTTCCACCAATGAAATTCATGATTCCCAGACTCTGTGATCAATAGGCAATGATCCTAATTGTATTAAGGAAACAGTCCTTCTTTCTGGATTTAGAAGCAAGTATGACATACTTTTATATACATATTTGCAACATGTATATAATAAAACACGCATCATGAATATTTCCTGATGCGATACAACTTGACAGATGTATTGATGACACTAACTGAGAGTTTGTCATTACTCTTAAAAAAACCAATAAAAGTAAAGAATAAACATCTGATGCGTTTACATCACACAACTTCCTCTACCCTCCATCGTTTATTAGTGGGTATACAAACTAATCTTACTAAAACTTATTTTTATATCTACTTCAATTTAATTCAAATAAACTTTTTACAAAAATAGCTATATTGCACATTTCGTTATAGATACAAAGGGAACAACGATAGTCCAATGTTTAGGAATGGACGCTATAGGGTGCCTTGAAGTTCCATACTGTTTCCATGTAACCGAGTGAAAAAACTGAATGTTGACAAAACTTTAAAAATATGGCTAAATATTGAACAATTCGAACCATTAATAACCGATATTTCGGAAATGGCTGATGTCACAAAACAAGTTATTTGAAATAAATTGTGTATTTTAAATAGATCATTTCGTGTACTACGTTTTAGTTTATCGCTTAACATTTATACAAAATTCTTTCCGAATGAAGTGGTCTTCAGAGGCTATTTCCATAAAATTTAAGATATAAATTTTATTTGTCATGTACCTAAATAGCTTTCAAATATGGTATTTTAATCAAAATCATTAGAGCTATTTTTAGAACATCAAACATTTCGAAAATGTTCCATGTAAAGATAGGGGTGGGAGATTTTCTTGAAAATCTTCGTGTCTAACTTTTGGAAGATACTGGATCTAAATACCAAGTTTGGTATTTATGCAACTCTTCGGTTTTGTTTTATTCTGTTCACAACCACACTCTCAGACAGACAGACAGACAGACATACACATACATATATCTCTTCCTAAGAATACTTTTTTGTGTTTAGGGGCTTCGAAACATGTATTTACGATGAATCTCGGTATCGAATTTTTGAGTGTAATAAAATACCTTCTCTGCTTATATGTACGTGATAGAGAACATAAAATAGGGTAAATAGAAAAACAGAAATCGCATAAATGTTACTGAATCGCAGGTCTGCTTCAAATCCCTCCTTTTTTCTGTTATCAATGTTTTTAGCTAATATGTTATCTGCAATGAGTTCTTTAAACACATTCAAGACATTCTTTAGCATGCTTTAATGTTTTCATACATGCTGGGCCTTTCTAATGCCAAATATTTTAAGTTGAAAGTGTAAAGTTTAAATGTCTGACAAAAGTAATTTTTTTAATTTTAATTATTTTTCTACTGTTTTTAAGACATTTTATATATTTAGAATGGAGTTGAACTTATTTTTACTTTCTCTACTGCTTATAGTAAGTAGGGGAAGTATTGTATTCCACCCAAAAATTCGATACCGAGATTTCCTCGGAAATATATGTTTTGAGACCCCCTGAATCCAAAAAAAAAAGCATTTTTGGAAACATGTCCGTGTGTGTGTCTGTGAACAACATAACTCAGAAACGAACTGTCGGATATACACCAAACTTGGTATTTAGGTTCAGCATCTTCCAGAGATGCGACCCTCACCCCAGACTACCCTTTATATGGAACATTTTTCGAAAATTTTAAATTTCTCAAAAATGGCTCTAACGATTTTGATTAAAATACCATATGTTTAAGCTATTTTTATGAAAAATGAAATGTATATCTCAAATTTTCTGGTAATGCGTCCAAAAGTGTTCTTCATTGTGAACAACTTTTGCATAACTGGTAAACCATAAGAGATAGACAAAATTTTACTACACAAAAAATGTAGATCGCGTTAAAATACATAATTTATGTCGTATACATTTTTTTTTGAGTGAACCATTTTCGAGATATTGCTCATTATTCCCTCCAATTCTCCAATACTTTTTCTCAAATGGGAATTCGTTATTCATTTTTTTATGTCCTGGACATACAAAGAGAATGGAATGCGCCACATAGCAACCAGCTCTTAAAAGATTTGACTATCGCTTAAAACCTACCATATTCCCCTTGCACCTACAAAAAAATTAGCAATAAGATTAACATCTCGATTAACATGAAGCATATGGGGAATAAGCGTTTGTAAAAATAGTTTGTACAAGAGTAGAGAAATTCATGTGAGTGTAACACATCAGATTCATTTTTAAATTCTGTGTGTAATTTTGCAGAAGTTCGTGTAAAGTGGAAATACTTCTTGTGGCCTGTTAAGGGCAGATGTCTTTAAGTCTGTCCTCACACTCGGTGGAAAAAAAGGATTTAAGGGACAAGTTACTAGGGATGAGACCGCCAAAACTTCTAATAGAGGTTGTCGCAGTTACTCGTGTTATCTTGATTGCTGAGCGCCTGTTATTGTTTTATTATTTTGCATTTTGAGTTCATTGTGCTCCGGCTAGGTATTATTATTTCTCAGTCGAGCATATCTCTTAAACAAGGTGTGTAAACAGAAAGGAGTTTTTACTGAAAGACAACACTGATAAAAGAATTTGTTTTTACACTTTTATTGCCGTCACACTTTATTCATTTCACATAATTATTCTTGATACATGCCCGACTGAAACTGTTATATTTTTCTATGTTACTATAATCACTTATTTGCTGCACATTATTAATTCGCGTATTTCACATTTATAACTAACTTTACGACGCGAGAGATTCTGTTAAACTCTGCGACGTGTAACCCGCGAATGATTCTGATGAACTGAGCGACGTTTAACCTTTGTATGATTCTGTTGGACTGAACGACGTATTACCCGCGAGTGCTTCTGTTGGACTGAACGACGTATGCCTTGTGAATTATTCTGTCAAACTGCGCGTTACCCGTCTCTGGCACGGAATTTATACTCCCTCACCCTAATATGCCTAGACATTATAACACAGCTGCTATTGGTTAATAAAACGCGCCAACATTAGCGTCTATTTTTATATCCAATCAAAACTACGAACACATATGCTCTAGGGAAAATATTCCCTCCATTTCTAAGAAAAGCGCGCTAATCTGACGTAATTCGCTTGTCTCTTCTAATTGATAAACAACTCACCCCCTTGCTCATTGTTGCCCGCTCTTTTGTCAGTTTCAGTGAGGCCGTGTAAACTTATTTCCTAACAATGCTTATAATTAACAAACATCTCAAATCAATGTCATACAATAATGCTTATTTACACTACAATCACTCTGGCATTTACATTGTTGTGATATAAAATACTGCCACAAGGTAAACCCTTTTTCTATGTGATTTATAAGACGTTTTAGTATATTTTTATACCCTCCTCCGAAAACTCATAATGGTAAGCAGTTATCGCTTGGAACCAATTGAAGCTGGTTATCGAGACCCAGGAGAAATAATAATAATAATAATAATAATAATAATAATAATAATAATAATAATAATAATAATAATAATAATATACGATCGAACATAGCGACGAAAATGTGCTGAATTCATATTAGAAATGGGTTTTGTCGGGAAGACAGAGAAACAAAGTTTGTTCCCTCGAAGCAGAGGTATTTTACCTGCGATGGTCAACGAACCTGCATACCGGAAGTCTCGCCTTTATACTTTTGGCTCGGACAGGGTTTACAACGGTTCTCAAGGCTTAAAAGGGTGAGGAAGTAGATGTGCCTTATCTTCGATCTAAGAATGTTCGGGAGAAGATTTTAAAACTCAAAATAAGCTGTGAGAAGCAGATGTGAAAGTTGTCACGTGGGGGTAGCCAATAACAAAAAAAAATCATGAAACAAAAATTATAGCCAATCGAAAGATCGCGTAGGCATCACATGATACGTTTGAACTTAAAACAGAACGAAACTTAAGAAAGGGAGAGGGGAAAATTCCAGAGTTTGGCGAAAGGCGTGAAGGAGGAAAGACACGCCGAGACAGTCGAGTACACACTAACCATGACAGTGGCCGAGGCACATTCCGGTACAAATTAACCACGAGGACGTCGACGAAACGAAATTAGAAGAAAATAATCAGAAAGTTGATAGTGTAAAAGTGAAGTTGTGAAATCTAGGCAATTCGAGGGCTAGTCGGAGAAACACATAAGTAGCGACTTCGAGAGTAATAAGAATAACAGTGGTTTCGACGACGAAGGTGGCGGGTTGACCAGATAGGAATCTACGTAACAAAATAAAGATATCACCCAAACTTCTCCGGCAGTATTATTAATCTCATCAAGGCAGTGTCACCACCCCTGAAAAACAAGAACCTCATGCTCTACCGAATCAAACCCCAAATCCCTGCCATCCAACCAACGAACCCAGGACTCTGAGTCCATTGAAGCAACTGCCAGGAACACCACAGCTGATGAGTCAGAGGTCAGCGTCATTTGGCGCCCACTACGTTGGGGCTCGAAATACTGCCAACGGATAACGCACCCGGAGAACCGACAACGGAAGGAAGACGACGCCGATGACGACATCAGCAACCACCAGCAGCAGAGTGTACCGATAGACGTGGAGCAACAAGCGACATCGACGCCGCTCCATTACAACAAGGAAGCAGACATTCGGCGCAGACATCATCAGTGTCCAAAAAGTGTGTAAGTGTAGTGAAGTGTTTTGTGAACTACTACAACACTTCGCAGCAGCTCAACCCAGCACCGAGTAAGTGTTAACTGCATGATACATAAGTTAATGAAATTTTGGAAGGGAGTGTATATGCAATAGATATAAGTAAACTGGGGTATGTATGTTTGTAAATGCTGTTAAGAAGCAAGAAATTAACCGGCAACGTTATGGAAGGTATTAGCAATGAACAAGGGGAAATTTTCACTAACAATAGCACGCGGGTAGGTGTAGAAAATGGAGATAACGAAACATTAGAACACCAAGTTACCGGATCACTTAACGCGAGCGAAATGCTGCAACAAATGTTGGCTCAATTGAGCCTCCTAAACACTAAAATATCAGAACAAGAGCAAACAATAGGGCAAACACTGACTCAACGATTAACAGAACAGGAGCAAACACTAACCCAACGATTATCAGAACAGGAGCAAACACTAACCCAACGATTATCAGAACAAGAGCAAACAATAGGGCAAACACTGACTCAACGATTAACAGTACAGGAACAAACATTGCAGCAACAGATAGCCTCACAATTAAGCATCCAACAGAAGGAAATCAGTCAGGGCTTAGAAAATAAAATACAGGGTGTCTTGTCAGAAATTAGAGCAAGTCAAAATGTAATCTACGAGGATGTAGAATATATAAGAAACGAACTAAAAGCAACACAGAATAGTGTAGAAGTAGTGAGGAAGGAACTTGTCGTGGAAATGGACGCCATCAGGGCCCAACAAATTGTAAACAATGAAAGCTTAATATGTACAATTAGTGATAAGGCAAGGGAAGAAGCAATGACAGTCTGTGTATCATTACAGAATAAGCAGCAGGCACTTGAAGCAGGGGTTAATGATGAAATTAACAAATTAAGGGAGGAACTGACACAGACCGTCAATGCTCGCAGGGACGCGGTAGAACAAATCGAACCGCGATCTCAAGGAGCCACGGACGCGCGAATTACCTCTCAGGTTTCCGCGCTTTCGTCGTTCCAGTGTAACAACCCGAGTAGCGAACCGAGGTCGAACGAACCTGCCTGCACTCCTTCGGCCTCACCGCACCCGGCAAGTGAAATGTCAAGCACCGTAGGGCCCCTGCAACAATGCAATATACCTATACAATTTTTGAATGAACTGCCAATCCCCAAGTTCAACAGTGAAGTCGATAATGCGAAGCAGTTCATTAATGACCTCGAATCTTATTTCGCGCTTAGGGGAATTCCCGACCGTTTCAAAATGGTAATTATAAAAAGGAGCTTGATAGGCCCGTCCCTGAGTTGGTTTCGATTGACGGTAGGCGAGCATGCACAATATGAACATTTTAGGTCTGCATTTTTGGAAAAATATTGGAGTGGCGTTGCACAGTACAGGGTGCGCGCAGAAATAAATAATGGCCGATACAGGGAAGAGAAGCGTGAGTCGATGGTTGACTACTTCTTGCGACTCGGCCAATTAAGCCAACTCCTGGACCCACCGATGCCCGAAGGTGAATTTGTATCCCTCCTGACACGACACTTCCCAGACGTTATACGTCATCACCTCGTGGTAGCACGCCCGAGGACGCTGAGCGAAGCCATTGAACTACTTACCGCTCTGCAGGGGTACGGAACGCGGGAAGAAGATAGGCCCAGAATCAGGATTGAAGGCAGACACAGTGATCGGATAAATTCGCATCGTAATGATGGGACGAGGGCACAAGGTGCGTTGAACAACTACTCCACAGTCCGACAGCGTTATCAAGAGCCATTTGCAAGAAATCGGGAGAGAAGCTATAGGCCATGGAACCAAACGGGCACGGGTAGGCCACCGAGGCAACATGAGGAGTATCCCGTTCACTACCTGAGATTCTCCAGGTACCCGGCGAATAGTAGACAACACTGGGGAAATAACCTCCACGGTGGAACAGCGGATAGGCCAAGAACGCCTCCGAACCGCCCAGAAACTCCCCCGAACCGACCTGGAAACACCCCGGGCAGGCCTAGGACACCTCCGAACAGGCCAAGAACGCCTCCGAATTGCCCAGAAACTCCCCCGAACAGGCCAAGGACACCTCCGAACAGGCCAAGAACACCTCCAAGCCGGCCAGCGACCCCACGACGTAGAGATGAGGACCATGGGCTCTCAAGCATGCCTACGTACAGCTACGCATGGACGCCGAGCGCGTATCTATCACAGACACGACAGCCGCAAAATGTCCACCGCGAGATGGATGACGCGATAGGTCACCGAAGCGGGGCAATGGCAGGACAAAGCATAGGCCAAGGGATAGGCCCCAGTCAAGGATCGTGGCCACGACGGTCGGAAAACTGGAGACAGGAAGAATTGTAGCGTTCCCAGGCTCAACCTCGGAGAATGCGCGCAGGTTCTCGCATTACACAGGGAACGAGAACAAAAATACCAGAAGAACCATTTTTATTGAATATTTGCACATTGGGAAAAGGCATTAACGTGGTAAGAATTTTCACGCAACAACTGTGCGAAGGGAGAGATCTTAACGACACGCCTCTGCAGTCAGCTGATGAATCGGAAGTAGGTCAAGCACCCCAGTATTGTGAGTTAAACACAGAAAATGGAAATGTTTATTTCGGTGAGAGACCGGACGACTCGCAGGTAGTGAGTAAACAAAACATGTCCCTATCAGGTATAAACGAACGTGTAGCATCAACAGACTGCTTAAACCACCAAGTAAAGAAGGAATACAGACGTATGCATATGTGTTGGAAAGGTCCTTATCGGATATCACAAACCTTCGGGGACAGGGTATATCAACTCCAATCGTCCATTTAAGCAGGATCAATGAAATTTAGTAGAGTCGGATAGGGAAAATGTACAAACGCACTCAGAACACGAGTAAGGAAAGTCAAATATGCGAACATTGTTTACAAACAAATTGGTAGCTTCGGGATAGCAATGTCCTGTTAAAACAGTGTGCTTGACATTCACGATGTTAATGACATAGAGTAAGAAAACCGGACAGAATGTATACCTGGCAAAAAAAAAAAAAAAGGTATCAAAAGGTGTCTTGAGTGTGGAGGCTGCTAATAGCTTCCAGAAAACCAGTATTGTATGTAAAGTGCAAGAGAGAGAGAGAGAGAGAGAGAGAGAGAGAGAGAGAGAGAAAGATGGAACTAAGATGTGTAATTAAATTAAAAAAAAAAATTTTGTTTGCAGAATGTATTGTGTGTATAAGCAGATTTCTTAAATGTAAATGTTTTGTAGCCTGGTTGTTGACGGCCAGATACTATGTAGATTGTTTTTCTTTTACTTGGTGAAAATACTTGTGTAAATTTGAAATTGTATTGTGTACAGTGATTGAAATGTATTGTGAACAGAATAAATGTGTAACGGTGGGCTCGCCATCAAATCGTCGTAAGCCACTGACTAAATAAATGAGTGAATAAATAAATAAAATGATAAATGAAAGGAATAGAGGGAGAGAGGGACATTAGATTAGCTTAGATGGGACATTAACGATAAACCCATCATCCAACCTAAAGGTCCGATGATAAATTTACCGTCAGGGCATATGAAGCTGGTTATCGAGACCCAGGAGAAATAATAATAATAATAATAATAATAATAATAATAATAATAATAATAATAATAATAATAATATACGATCGAACATAGCGACGAAAATGTGCTGAATTCATATTAGAAATGGGTTTTGTCGGGAAGACAGAGAAACAAAGTTTGTTCCCTCGAAGCAGAGGTATTTTACCTGCGATGGTCAACGAACCTGCATACCGGAAGTCTCGCCTTTATACTTTTGGCTCGGACAGGGTTTACAACGGTTCTCAAGGCTTAAAAGGGTGAGGAAGTAGATGTGCCTTATCTTCGATCTAAGAATGTTCGGGAGAAGATTTTAAAACTCAAAATAAGCTGTGAGAAGCAGATGTGAAAGTTGTCACGTGGGGGTAGCCAATAACAAAAAAAAATCATGAAACAAAAATTATAGCCAATCGAAAGATCGCGTAGGCATCACATGATACGTTTGAACTTAAAACAGAACGAAACTTAAGAAAGGGAGAGGGGAAAATTCCAGAGTTTGGCGAAAGGCGTGAAGGAGGAAAGACACGCCGAGACAGTCGAGTACACACTAACCATGACAGTGGCCGAGGCACATTCCGGTACAAATTAACCACGAGGACGTCGACGAAACGAAATTAGAAGAAAATAATCAGAAAGTTGATAGTGTAAAAGTGAAGTTGTGAAATCTAGGCAATTCGAGGGCTAGTCGGAGAAACACATAAGTAGCGACTTCGAGAGTAATAAGAATAACAGTGGTTTCGACGACGAAGGTGGCGGGTTGACCAGATAGGAATCTACGTAACAAAATAAAGATATCACCCAAACTTCTCCGGCAGTATTATTAATCTCATCAAGGCAGTGTCACCACCCCTGAAAAACAAGAACCTCATGCTCTACCGAATCAAACCCCAAATCCCTGCCATCCAACCAACGAACCCAGGACTCTGAGTCCATTGAAGCAACTGCCAGGAACACCACAGCTGATGAGTCAGAGGTCAGCGTCACAATATAAAAAAAGTCAAAAAGAAAATGGCGGATCTAAACAACTAGAGAAGCCTTGGGTTGCAAGTTAAGAGATACGCCTAATAACAAAAATGTGTTATATTCACATGGTCTTCTCACCTACTATCTTTATTACTTTCTCTACTACGTACAGAAAGTAGGGGAATGCATGTTTTGAGGCCTCCTGAATCCAA
This sequence comes from Deroplatys truncata, assembly GCA_030765065.1. Classification (NCBI taxonomy): domain Eukaryota; kingdom Metazoa; phylum Arthropoda; class Insecta; order Mantodea; family Mantidae; genus Deroplatys; species Deroplatys truncata. The sequence continues at coordinate 179,869,404 of CM060984.1, forward strand.
AAAAGGTCTCTGTGTGTGTGTGTGTGTGTCTGTGAATAGCATAACTCAAAAATGAAAAGTCGGATAAACACCAAACTTGGTATTTAGGTTCTCTCAAGAATGCGACACGAAGATTTACAAAAAAAATATCCCCACCCCACACTACCCTTTACTTGGAACATTTTTCGAAAATTTTTATTTTCTTAAAAGTGGCTCTAGCGATTTTGATTGTAACATCATATACTTAAGATATTTTTATGACAAATAAAACGTATATCTTGAATTTTCTGGGAATTTCCCCAAAAGTCCTCTTCTTTCTGAATGGCGTTTCCATAACTGGTAAACAGTAAGAGATAGACAACATGTTTTTACACAAATGTGTACAGCTCGATATTTTTTTGTGGAGTGAACCATTTCCGAGGTATTCCTTGTTATTTGTTTGAATTTTCCAATACTTACACTTTTTCTCAAATGGGAATACGTTAATCAGTTTTTTTTTATGTCCGGGACATGCAAAGAGAATGGAATGCTCCACATAGCAACCAGCTCTTAAAAGATTTGACTGTCGCTTAAAGTCCACCATATTCCCTTGCACCTATAAGAAAATTAGCAATAAGATAAGTTCTAGGAGTTCTCGGGCTTCAAGTCAGGTGAGGTGATGTTGGTACCACCTGACTTGAAGGCCGTGAACGTCTAGAACATGTTCGTCGCAAGGAAAGCTTCAGCTCTTATTTAGCAAATAAGAATGCGAATGCTTATCTCTCCTAACATGAAGTAGATGGAGAATAAGCGTTTGTAAAGATGGTTGGTACAAGAGTAGAGAAAGTCATGCGAATGTAAGACATCAGATTTTTTTTAAATGGTATGTGTAATTTTCCAGCTACATGAAGTTCGTGTAAAGTGGAAATGCTTCTTGTGGCCTGTTAAGCGGCAGATGTCCTTAAGTCTGTCCTTTTCCCTGGTTGTACAACGCATTTAGGCAACTAGGTATTTACATAGCCGAAGTTCTCACACTCGAAAAAAAAAAAGAGTTTAAGGGACAGAAGCTACTTGGGTTAAGATCTGCTCTTCTAATAGAGGTAAACCCGTTTTCCAGGCGGTTTATAGGCTTTTAATCTACAGTGTATTTTGATACCCACCCGGGAATACTCATAATGGCAAGTAATTATCACATGGAACAAATATCAAAAACAGTCAAAAAGCAAATGGCGAATCTAAATAACTAGAGAAGCATTGGGTTGTAGTCAATTAAGAGACACACCTAATAACAAAAATGTGTTACATTCAAATGACTTTCTCACCTACTATATATATATATATATATATATATATATATATATACTACTTCATTTTATTCGAGATAAACCTTTGCAGAATTAGTTTCATTACACATTTCCTTGTAGGTACAATAAAGACAGAGGAAAGAGAATCGGTAGTAAGATGTTTAAAAGCAGTTCGCTATATACTGCCTTTAAAGCTCCTTAGTATTTCCATACTCAACTAAATAGTGGCAGAACTTTAAAAATGATAAAAATATTGAAAAGTCCACACTAATAATAACAGATATTTTGGAAATGACTGATGCCACAAAAAATTTAGTTGAATTAAATTGTGTGTTTCCAACAGATCTGCATTTTTTGTGCAGTAGGTTTTTATCTATCTCTATGGTCACTCCAGGAAACATCCACGTAAAGTAGGACTCTACAAGCACGAATCCATCTGTAAAATGTGCAAAGAGGAAGAAACCCTCGCACATACTCTATGACTGCCATTCCTGACAAGAAAGAAACTTACTCATTCCATAACCAGAGAACATACAGGAAAGGATGTTGATAATGGAACCAAGATACTGCAATTGCTCAGGGAATATATTTTGGGAAACAATAAAAGCATCATTCCTAATGGGGCTGCACAATAAGTCCTTTAGGCTGACGTGCGGGAGATCGATAAAACTCCAACGAAAACCCCCGTCATCTAGTCCAATATCTATCTCCTTGGTGTATCTGTTATAGAAAATTCCTTCCGAATGAAGAGGACTTTACAGGCTATTCCCAGAAAATTCAAGTTGTACATTTTATTTTCCATGTAAGTATCTTAAATATGTGGCAGGTATTGTATCAAAATTGTTAGAGACATTTTTATAAAATAAAAATATCAAAATCTTTTCCATGTAAAGAGTAGTTTGGGATGGGAGATTTTCTTGCACATCTTCGTATCACATCTTTGGAAGATACTGAACTCAAACATTAAGTTCGGTATTTATCGAACTATCGTTTTTACTTTCTCTACTACGTATAGTAAGTAGGGGAAGTATTGCATTCCACCCAAAAATTCGATATGAAGATTTCACTGTAAATATTTTGAGGCCCCCTGAATAAAAAAAATGTTTAAAAAACGTTCCGCGTGTGTGTTTGCCTGTGTGTCTGTGAACAACATAACTCAAAAACGAAAAATCGGATAAATACCAAACTTGGTACTTAGGTTCAGTATCTTTCACAAATGCGACACGAAGATTTTCAAGAAAATCCCCTACCCCAGACTACCCTTTACCTGGAATATTCTTCGAAATTTTTATTTTCACTAAAATAGCTCCGACGGTTTTGATTAAAATATCATATGTTTACAATATTTTCATGGCAAATTAAATATATATCTTGAATTTTCTGGGAATGTCCCCAAAAATCCTGTTCATTCTGGATGGCTTTTGCGTAACTGGTAAACCGTAAGAGATACACAAAGTTTTACTACACAAAACTTGTAGATCTCGTTAAAACACATAATTTATGTCATATACATTTTGTTTGTGGAGTGAACCATTTCCCAGATATTCCTCGTCATTTGTTTGAATGTTCCAATACTTTACTTTTTTTTTCCTTAAATGGGAATTTGTTATTATTTTTATTTTTTTTAATGTGCTGGACATGCAAAGAGAATGATATGCTCCACATAGCAACCAGGTCTTAAAAGATTTGACTATCGCTTAAAGCCTAGCATATTCCCTTTGCACCTATAAGAAAATTAGCAATATGATTAACATCTCGATTAACATGAAGTAGATGGAGAATAAGCGTTTGTAAAAATAGATTTTTTAGTTACGCTGTTCACAGACACACGCGGCGCGCGCGGATCTTCTTCTAAAACTACTGTTTTAGATTCAGGGGCCCTCAAAACATGTATTTCAGGTGAAAGTTTCTCATCACATTTTTTAGTGGAATACAATACTTCCTCTTGGGTTTACGGTCACGTTGGAGATATTTAACTAATATTTCAATTCTACTATGAATTAGGTTTTGTGCATTTGATGTACAATAAATAATAGGTGTTACTATTTGATTAATAAACTTAAAATATCTAATTCAAGCATAAATCCCTGCTAAAAGGACATAACATGCTCGAAGAGGGAACTATTGTTTGCCTAGCATAGACCTCGTGGAGGTGCATCAGGCAAATGACTCATGCTTGAAGGAAAAAGTACTCCCTGCGGACACTAGAGGGCTACTTGGTTAAACAGGTTATTCATCGCCCTTTCTGGGCAGCTTCAGTAGTGGGACAGGTCTTCGAGCCAGAAGCTATTAAGGACTTCCGCACGTCTCTGTAGCTGTCTTCCAGCAGCCTGTAACTCCCTGTGGTTCCATCACTTCATCCCTTCCTGGGGTGTGGTGCCGCAACAGATCTCCCTAAGGTCGCAGTACGCAAGATGCCCCCCTCCGTTGTATACCTATACTCTACATCGTAAGTAATACAGTGAATTACAATACGGTTACTTAGTACGTAATGAGTAGGGCTGAAACATCGGAGTCGTTACGTTTGCTTAGAGGCGTCCTGTAGTTGACTGTTTACAGCGAGGGGGTTAACTATACAGTTGAGTCATGTGTATTGCTGCACAGTGTTCGCGTAGACGAAATACCAGAGGAAAGGGTACGAAAGTTCACAACGTTGCAAAACTATATATTGCAGTATGAGGAAAAGGTTTTCTTTATTATTAATGAAAACCTTGTTGCAAACCGTGCAATAGCACAATTGCTTCTGCGCATAGTAGTCGAGTAATGTGCGAAGACATGTCAACACAGAAACATACAGGCGTTTAACTGCAAAGTGTGAGGATAAACTGCTACAGCAAGCGTCAGCTCATATAAATCAACGTTTAATGAAGACACGCACATGTGCAATGGCGCTTTGTATTAATGATTTAATAAACACATTTCAGCTATATAAGTCAGCTGTGTGTTATAAATAATACCGCAGAAATAAAGTAAATGTTCGTGAGAAATGTATAATTCTTCCTGTTTAGGTTGTACCACGTGTGGCCAATGTCAGCTCTTATCGCTACACCCTTACTTTCCTATTCTATACGCTTTCCTCCATGTAGTAACTCCGATGTCACAGCCCTAGTAATGAGATAGAACACTGGAGTCAGTTTTAAACATACAACCTTTTACACAGAAACAGATAGGAAGTTATTTATTTCACATGTAACGTCTGTGGCCCGCATTCGGGAGGACGTGGGTCCGATTTCCGCGGCCGACCTTCTTGACCCATGGTTTTTTTCGGGGATTTCCCGGGGTCACTATGCGAATGCTGGGAAGGAATATTACATTCCCTGAATTTCCTGTCCCATCATTACATGTCTATTCTTTTCACTTCACCTTTCAGGGTTGCAAGTGTCGGCGGGAGGTCGCGGCGTGTACATGGCAGGAAAAGGCTACTCTGATAAACCTTCGTCCCCCGGGATGGGGGCGATCTCCGGATCCCGCGATGTGTAGGCCCACAGGGGGGAGGGGAGCCGGCTGCAGCAGTTGCCATCTGGGGAGTTTAAATCTATAAATGGTAGGGACCCTGCCCTCTACCTTTCGTGCCTCCTGGCCCAGCCGCCCTCTTGTCTCCTCTCACCTCATCCCTACCTCCTGGGGTAGTCCCTCTCCGCTCCTAGTCCTATCCTATTAACTTCACCTAATTTCTATTAATTCTGTGGATTTTAAAGAAAACATTCCTTCTCCGCCTCATCTTCTTCATCATCACCACTATAAGTCTCAGGTAATTTCCCGTTCCGGCTTCACAAAACCTTAGACCAACCTTCCTAGGAGGTCCACATCTCGTCGTCCTCTTGCTTGGTATTCCTCGCTAATAGTGGATATCTCTTCTCACTCATTCTGCTCATTTGCTCAGCATTTTTGTCTATGATTCATTACTTTATCATATAAAGATTCTACTTTTAGCTCCTCCCTTATTTCTTCATTTTTAATCCTATCGAATTTGGTGCAACCCTTTATTTGCCTAAGGAATTTCATCTCCGCCGTCTGGATTCAGTCTTTCTATTTTTGAGTTGGAGCCAAAGTTTCACAGCCGTAAGGTGGTGTGAAGATTGCCATAACTCTGTAGAGTTTTGTTTTTGTTTCTTTCCTTACTTTGTTTTTAAAATTTCTCTGACAGTTCCATACAATGTTTGGAATTTATTATTTTATTTTGGAGTCAATATCCCTTTCCTTATTAAAGCTGCTTTCACATCCTAGATATTTGAAATTTGATAGTTATTTTAGGCTTTGACCCTATATTAATATTTCATATCGTACGAGATATTTGTCTTTTTGTTATTATATTATAAAACCATATAATTTGTATAATGTATTTACCTCATGCAAGGCATTTTGTAAATCATCTTCATTTTTACTTTCCCTACAATGTACATAATAGGTAGAGAAGGTATTGCATTCCACTCAATTGATACCAAGATTTCTTCGGAAATACATGTTTTGAGAGCCCCTGGATACAAAAAAGTGTTTTTAGAAAAAGGTCCATATGTGCGTGAGTGTGTCTGTCTGCACTTCTGTTTATCTCTGAACAGTATATCTCAAAAACTAAAAATCGGATAAGTGCCAGACTTCGTATTTAATATCAACAACTTCCAAGGATGTGACACGAGGATTTTAAAGAAAATCCCCCATCCCTGACTATCCTTTACATGGAACATTTTACAAAAATGGCTTTAACTATTTTGATTAAACTACCATATTAAGGATATTTACAAGATAAATACAATGTATATGTTTAATTTTCTAGGAATAGCCTGTGAAGCCCTCTTATTCGAAAAGAATTTTATATAATCTTGTACAACTGGTAAAAATTAATCACGAAAAGGTACTACAGAATAAATGTATACCTCTTTAAAATACACAATTTATTTCAAATGACTTTTTTGTGTCAGCCATTTCCGAGATATCCGTTATTAATGGTTCGAATTGTTCAGCCATTCTTTTAAGGTCTTGTCAACATTCAGTTGTTTTTCGCGATTGCTTAGAAACAGTATGGAACTTTAAGACACCGTATAGCGTCAGTTCTTAAACATTTGACTGTCGCTGTTTCCTTAGTATCTATAACGAAACGTGTAATGTAGCTATTTCTGCAAAAAGTTTATTTGGATTAAAATGAAGTAGGTATAAAAATAAGCTTTAGTAAGAATAGTTTGTATGTCAATAATAAAGATAGAAGGTAGAGAAAGTTGTGTGAATGTATCACATCAGATTTTTCTGAATTAGGATCAGTTTGTCTGCTAAAATTCCTATTAATTTAATTCTAGCCAAACCCAAGATTTCTGTCCGTAAACTTCTAGATTCTATGAATCTAAATGCATGCCTAGAAAGTATTTAAGGTTTGCAAGTATTGCGTCCTGGAACATTCTGAATCCCCAAATATATGTTTTAAGGAAACCACATACTGAAACATGTAAAGAGACTCGCACATTGTCATAAACGTCCCGACATCTGTCGCTGCGCTATGGCTCACACGTAGAATGGACGTTCAAATGTCTTATACTATCTTTATAAAGGTAAAACGTATTTTATATATAAAAAGCTGAATTTTGACATCTCCAAATGTTTGCTATTTAGTAATTGCAATCCCTTTAGGTAAAGTTGTTCACTACAGGATACCATTTTTATCTGCATGATGCAAAATTTTAATTCTGTTTTGGAAAAGCAGAGTAAGACTCATATTTGGAGTCATGAAAACAATCTCCTGTTTCAGCAATGCAACACTCCTGAACCTGACTCCATTGCATTTAGTTGTATGAAGGAGCCAAGAATTGGCACACTAAGCCACTGAGAATTCCTGAAATAGATTTAAGTTTGCTAAGAATTAGGAAATACATAGATACATCTTTATAAATGCCGTCAGACCATATAATTCCAACTAAATACTTTATAAAGAACTTCAGAATCATTATTGATTTTGAACGTTGGATGAATAAAACTCTGAAAACCCCTGAGAAAACTTTAATGTGGCTTACAGACGGCTCAAAGGATGACAAGAACAGGATCTGGAGTGTATGGCATCAGACCTAGGTGCAAAAGTCTTTTTTTTCCTAGGGTGAATATGCTACTGTTTTTAAACATAAATTTATGCCATTATTCAGTACATCCATGAAAACATAAGGAGAGCTTTTCAAATAGATAGGCTACATATGTGGCTCTGAGTGGTCATAAGGTAACGTTAGGAATGGTTTTAAACTGTCTAAACATGCTCACAAGCTTTGCAGAACAGAATGAAGTTCAACTAATCTGGGTGCCGGGTCATGGTGGCATAGAGGGAAACGAAAAATGTGATGAACTTGCAAGACAAGGAGCAGCTTCACTGTTTATTGGGCCAGAGTCGGCTCTAAAAACATCTTGGATGTTTAGTTAGAGAGGCTATTAAGAACTGGTCCAAAGTAGAACGTCGTAAAACCTGGCTTAAAACTCCAGAAAACAAACATGGTAAAATATTTATTAGAAAACCATGTATGAAAAGAGCTGAGAGCTTGCTTAAATGTAACAGACTTCAGTTGCGAACAATTATTGCATTCCTCACAGGACATGCTCCTGTAAAAAGCATCTTAACACGATGGGAATGTTTCAGGGTAACTTAGATTGTAGATTGCGCAAGAGAGAAACAGCCCAGCTCACAGGAGATATATTTTGGGGGAAATGTTTTTAGAACCAGAAGAATTTGAAACCATACCTGTTATGAAACTGTATTCCTTGGTAAAGGATGCAGGTATAATGAAATGGCTTTAAACCGATACAGGTAACACAATAAGCCCAAGGCTGAAGTGAGTTGGAGCAATTGCAGAAATCTGTATCGAACAAGACAAGACAAACAAGAATTATACTTACATTAATCCTAGTAGGAACAAAATGGGTAATGAAGATTACGTGCTTTGTATAGTATTCTACAAAAATCTCGTAGTGGTCTTGACGTGGTAGAGCCTTTCGGAAAGGGCTAAGAGCATTGCTCCTTCAACAAAACAGGAAAGTCATATTGAAAACCCCAGCAGAACTCTGAACTCAACCGGTTTTCGAACTAGTGCGCCTGCGGTAGTGGAATTTCCGTTCTAATAAAAAACTTATACCTCTGGTCCGCAAGCAAATGTGTTATATCTAAAGTTCATCAAATGTTGAACACCAAGTACTGATGTACCTACTTGAACCAATGGCTACTCAGTTCCTAGTAACATTCTTGGAGTACACAGAAAATTAAACTATAATTCCAGCAATCTTTAGATAATGATTAATACACTGTTTAATTCAAAGTTCAGGCTGCCGCGTTGAAAGTTAAATCATATTTTAAAAAATGCATTGCAACGATCGAGACTCGAACAGAATCTTCGAATATCTCTACTAATACCTTACCGTGATGTCGAAGATCAGTAGTTGGAACTCAGATCAAGGTAATATGGCAATGCATTTTTTCAAATATTCTTCGACTTACTAATTTACAGATTCTTAATTATGAATTTCACTGTTACCGGTAATTTTAAACCTATAATAAATTTGCATTGAACAAATAGTCTGAAGAAAATTTGAAAATTTAATAGATGAATTTTTTTGAGTATTAGCGACTTCATAAGGCTCCACCATAAAGCCATAAAAACAATCCTTGCAAGCAGCGTTTTTTCTACCAGTTTCAGTTCACCCACTTTTAAATATTAGTTATGTTATCCTTTTCGCGGTTTTCCTCGGTCGCTAGGCGAATGCTGGATTGGATAATTTGATCCGCCAATTCCCCTATCATCAATATATTTATTTTCCTTCTTCTTCACCAACATTCGGCTGATCATCCATCCTGGATATATGAGAGCAGTCCCAAAAGAACCCAACGGGATGTATAGATAGTGGTGGTAGTAGTTTCAAATAAATGACTGTGGTAGATAATACTGTCGCGTACCTCGATAATTTGTAATTTATTATTTAACTTTCAGAGGAGAGCTACTCGCTGTGAGAGGGATCGTTATTCAAAACTAAGGAAACTTTACTTTAAGAGGCACCGACACAAAGGGACGCAGCTAAAGTTAAACTCACAGATATTCTTACACTCACATAATTCCTGGCTGAAGGGAAAGGCAAGGATTCTATACTACCATAATTAAAAGTCAAGGGAGAAGAATAAGTAGAAGGTTTATTAAATATGCTTACCCATGTGTCTGCCGGGACGAGGACGCCCTATCATTGCACAACTATCCGTACATCTCAACACCGCGAAGACTAGACACTGACTCTTGAAAAAACTCGTTAAGCTTGGCGTCCTAACGCCATATCCCCTCCAATGAGACTATTTCCCCTCAAACGCCCCTCCTCGGATAAGCTGCCAACCTTCAGCTTGAGTAACCAGAGGGCACGGCTATTACTACAATCTGTGCACATGCCACAATACCAACCTTATAAAGCGTAATTCTGAAGTTTGGTGATACTACGTCGTTTAGTAATTATTTGGCACCCATCAATAGTGAAGGCTCTCAGCAAATTTGTAAGCATGGATAAGTGGTCATCGTTATGATATAACCCGGGGGTTTCCGAACCTCTCATCGCCATCTTCATCATTTCATCCCCGTCCGGTCGAGGTGGGTTCGTTCTCGTGACCGGGGGACTCAAGGTAGGCTCTCGTGCGTTCTGTGCATATCATTACATCTCGCCCCTCGCCATCGCTTCTGTCTTCTCTTCTATTTATGCACATTTCGCCCCACGCCCATTCATTTACACGTCTCTTTTACTTCTTCGCCGGCCTACCTTGAGTGCGTAACGCCCACACACTTTTAGTTTCTTTTAACCTTTTATGTTAATCCTCCGTGGACACAGCCTGACGGATACCCGCGCACTGGTGCGCAGCTGGGTGAGTGGGTAATGGCGTCATCCCCACCACCCGGGGTCGTCATGTAGGGTATGTGTTCGTATCCGCTGTTCAACTGCAGTCCCGCGGGGGGGGGCTTTGCATGAGCTGCTGACTTCTGACGGCGATTGGGTCCCTCTGTCTATGTTCTGGGAGGTGTGACCCTGGGGTGAGTTTGGTATACTCACCCAAGCCGGGGTAACGCCCGGGAAGTCAGAGCCCGAGGTCGGAGACGGTTGCAATGGTGGAGGATTTATTTCGCTATGGAGCACCCTTCCTCCATTAATACCAACAAGCGCCGAAAAGTTTATGTAACAGAAGTGACACCACCGACAACTGGTTGTTACTTGGTCATTTCACGAACCGAAGAAGGACAAAGTTTTGAGAAGGTGAACCCTTTCATCATTCAAAAGGGCATTGATGCTATTGCTGGTGCGGTTCAGTCCTGCACTCGGCTACGGAATGGTTCCTTATTAGCACAAACGAAGTCCGATCAGCAAAGTACGACCTTGTTGCGCGCTACGCTTCTCCACGGCTATCCCATCCGTGTGGAGAAGCACCGCACATTGAATTCCTGTCGAGGCGTCATTACCACCCATAGTCTCGATGGTATATCGGACGAGGACCTGGTAGAATATCTTGCAGACCAGAAGGTGACAGCGGTCCATCGAGTGCAGGCCAAACGCGACGGCGTATTGGTACCCACTCGTACTCTGTTTCTAACATTTGATGGCGTCGATCTGCCCACGAGCATTTCCGCAGGGTACGAACGGATATCTGTGAGGCCTTTTATTCCTAGACCTCTGCGTTGTTTTAAATGCCAACGTTTTGGGCATACGCAAGTCTCATGTAAGAGTGCGGTTAACATCTGTGCAACATGTAGCCAGCCCTCACACGAAGGTACCTGTTCAACAGCCCCGTCTGCGTTAATTGTAAAGGGTCTCATTCTGCGTCGTTTGCCGACTGTCCGCGGTACTTGGACGAGAAGGCGATCCAGGAGATCCGGGTAAAGGAAAAACTCTCCTTCGCTGAAGCCCGGAGGCGTTATCATGCGCGCCAACCTTCTCTCCTGCGATCTGGCACTTTAGTTCTGTTGTTGCCTTGCCAGTACCACGAGTAGATGCCGAAATTCAGACCTGGACCATGACTGGATTAACCGCCACTACCATCCGGCCGTCCATTAAAGCTACTGTTACCAAGCCCTATAAACCTGGTCCAAAGTCAATGAAGTCGCAAGCCGCTGAAAAGAAACCCAAGCAGAAACTTCGTAGGGAAGGTTTTCTGAAGGACCCTCCAGTTGGTTTTCTGACCAACTCCATACCAAAAGCCCGAGCCCAAAGGTTAAACCAAAGGTAATTTTAAGCCGCCCTTCTAAGTAGACAGTTTATCCCTTTTATTCATGGTTATCCTGCCCTGTAATGTACGTGGTGTACGATCGCATAGGGCGGAACTGCAACTTTTATTGCGTTACCATTCACCTATGGTCATGTGTTTGCAGGAGACCAAGCTTCGCCCTCATGATCCTTTTGATCTCCGAGGATATACTCCGGTGGTGTCATGATTTTGGTGCGTAACGACGTTCATTTTCAAACTATCACACTTACATCCGACTTGCAAGCTGTTGCCGTTCGCCTTCACTTACCCGGCTTTTTGTTTTCTGTTTGCTCTGTGTATTCACCTCCATCGTCTCCCCTCGCTCCCGCGGACATTCGAGTTCTCCTGTCCGCTCTCCCAACACCATTTCTTCTTTTGGGAGATTTTAATGCCCATCACCCACTGTGGGGTTCGCCAAGGGCTTGTGCGAGGGGAACTCTTCTTTCCGACATTTTTTACCAGTTCAATCTTTCCATCCTCAATACAGGTGCACCTACTTTTATTTCTGATTCTTCTGGTACATTCTCTCACCTGGACCTTGCCATTTGCTCACTTCAGCTTGCTAGTCGTCTTCAGTGGAACGTCGTCGCTGACACCTACTCCAGCGACCATTACCCCTGCATCGTTTCACTTCTGTCACACCACGTACAGTATTCCAGAGTACCTACCTGGATATTCACAAAAGCCGACTGGAGCTTGTATTCCAGCCTCGTGCATTTTTACGATCAGTCCTTCGCCGACATTAACCAACTAGTGCAGCACCTTACGTATACGATTTTCTCTGCCGCCGAACGCGCAATTCCCCGTTCATCCTCTCAACCTCGGCGACCACCTGTTCCGTGGTGGAACGAGGATTGTCGGGACGCCGTTCGTGCCCGTAGGACTGCACTTAGGGTGTTTCGGCGACACCCTACACTTGATAATTTGGTGACTTTTAAACAATTGCGCGCCAGGGCTCGTCGCATTATTCAGGATAGCAAGAAGGCGTCGTGGACTCGTTTTGTCGAATCTTTTAATCGCTTTACGCCTTCATCTGTTGTTTGGGATCAACTTCGTCGCTTCTCAGGTAAAGTGTCGTATTGTACTGTTTCTGGCCTTCAGGTTTCCAATGCCACTATAGTGGATCCGGCTGCCATCGCTAATACTCTGGGTGCTGCCTTTGAGGCGGTATCCAGTTCAGACCATTATTCCACCGGCTTTCGCTCTATCAAAGACCGGCTGGATTCCGACACCTTTAATTTTCGGTCTGCTAATAATGAGTGTTATAATGAAATTTTACAATGAGGGAGCTGGAGCACGCTCTTCATTGCTCTAGGCACTCCGCTTCTGGCCCGGACGGCATTCATGTCCTGATGTTAAAGCACCTTTCAGCCGACAGTAAACTCTTTCTCTTACAGGTCTATAACCGTATTTGGCAAGACGGCCTTTTTCCTTCCGTTTGGCGCGAAGCCACCATTGTCCCTATACTTAAGCCTGGGAAGGATCGCCAACTACCTTCCAGCTACCGCCCTATCTCCCTTACCAGTTGCATTTGCAAGGTGATGGAGCGCATGATCAACGGGCGGTTGACATGGTGGCTTGAGTCTCAGAAACTTCTAGCGAACCCTCAGTGCGGATTTCGTCGATTTCGCTCTACCGTCGACCACCTGGTGTCCCTGTCGACGCATATTATGAATGCATTTCTGAGAAAGTGTCAAACCGTGGCTGTGGTTTTTTTGAGAAAGCTTATGACACTTGTTGGAGGGGCGGCATTTTACGTACACTTCACGCATGGAATATCCGCGGTCGTCTTCCCATATTTCTTCGAGAATTTATGACGGACCGCGTCTTTCGTGTAGGTGTGGGCTCAGTTTTATGTAGTCGTTTTATTCAAGAGAACGGAGTACCGCAGGGCTCTGTACTCAGTGTCACACTTTTTACAATTGCTATCAACCCCATTGTTGATTGTATTCCACCTGGCAGTTCATCGTCCCTTTTTGTTGACGATTTTGCCATATATTGCAGTTCACGGCGGACATGTCTACTCGAACGCCATCTCCAGAGCTGTATCGACCGTCTCTACGCCTGGAGTAACGCCAATGGCTTCAATTTCTCCGCCGAGAAATCCGTCTGCATCAACTTCTGGCGCCGGAAATATTTCCCTCCGCCCTCTCTCCATCTTGGGCCAGGGATACTTCCGTTTGCAGACGAGGCGAAATTTTTGGGGTTGATTTTTGATAGGAAGTTGTGTTGGACCTCGCACGTTTCCTTTTTAAAAGCAAAATGTGACCGTTCTCTTAATCTTTTACGTGTTTTAAGTGGCACATCCTGAGGAGCTGATCGGACCGTCCTTCTTCGCCTTTACCGCTCTTTGGTCCGATCCAAGCTTGATCACGGGTGTATTGTTTATTCGTCGGCACGTCCATCTATGTTACATCGATTGAATGCCATTCACCATCGTGGCATAAGAGTCGCTACAGGGGCCTTTCCAACTAGCCCTGTACCCAGTCTTTACGCAGAGGCTGCAGAGCCTCCGCTGTCCTTCCGGCGTGAGATGCTTTTGTGCAGCTATGCTTGTCGACTCTCAAGCTTGCCCGACCACCCGTCTTTCGAGTTATTTTTCGAGGAGTCGCTTGATCGCCACTATTTGATTAGCTCCTCTGCATTGCTCCCTCCAGGGGTTCGATTTCGACAGCTCCTTCGGCATTTGGACGTTACGCCAGCGCCGGCCCTTCCTCGGGGTGAAACGCGTTTTCCTCCTTGGTCGCGCGCTGAGACCCACTGTCACCTTGGGTTAACGTTGATGCCGAAGAATGACACCCCTGCTTCAGTCCTTAGATCCGCATTTTAGAACTACAGGCAACATTCGGAGACTGTCATTTTATTTATACTGATGGGTCTAAGACTGATGTTGGAGTAGGATGTGCCTTTGTTTTAGGTGCGCATAGTTTTACTTTTCGTTTACCCGGGTAATGTTCGATTTATACCGCCGAACTTTTTAGTATCTATCAATGTGTTTTATACATTCAGCGGCACGTCTTACGGCGTTGTGTTGTTTGTTCGGACTCTCTGAGTGCCCTTCAGAGTATTAACGCGCTGTACACTTACCACCCCCTCGTACAGCGCATTCATGACCTGCTCTACTCGCTTGGTGCTTCTGGCATCAGCGTGTCCTTCGTGTGGATTCCAGGTCATATGGGCATCTCAGGGAACGAGTCTGCCGACGCCGCTGCCAAATCGGCGATTTTATCCTCCAGATTTTTTACAACCGTTGTTCCCTCGTCTGATTTTAGTGTTTTGTTACGTCACCGCATCCTCTCGCTCTGGCGCGATGAGTGGACGGCCCTCCGGGGAAACAAATTGCGGGAGGTTAAACCTCTCCCGTTAATCTGGTGCACCTCTTCTCGTTCTTCTCGTCGGGAAGAGGTGATTTTAGCTCGTCTACGAATCGGACATTGCCTTTTTAGTCATAGATACCTGCTTAGTGGTGATCCCGCACCTCTGTGTGGTCAGTGTGCTATGCCATTAACGGTCTGTCACATTTTAACCGAGTGTTAAGTTTTAGCTCCACTGCGCGTTCGCGTGGGTCTGCCTGTTAGCCTAGCCAACGTTTTGGCAGACGACGCGCATGCTGTAGAATGTCTTTTACGTTTTATCACTGACATTGGTTTTAGCCGTCGCATTTGATGCGCTGAGCGCCTTTTAGCTGTTTGATTTTATATTGTTAGTTTTAATGGGGCCTTTCTCCCCGGACATAAGGCGCTCATGTACCTTGCATTCTACAGTTCTTGACACGTTTTATTCTTTTAGTGACCATGATTTTAGTGTGTAGATTTTAGTCTTTGGTCTGTTGTGTTTTTTAGTGTTTTGACCAAGCGTGTTTGTGAGTGGTGTTTTAGTTTTTTGACTTTTCAATTTTATATTTCATACATTGTAAGGGCGCTAATAACCAATGTAGTTGAGCGCCCTTAAGCTCCACCTCATCATCATCATCATCATCATCATCATCATCATCGGTTTCGATTTCCTTTGGGCCAGCCACTCTGACCTGCGTTTTTTTTCGCGGTTTTCCCTGATTAGTGGATTATATAATGCCGCGAATTTTTCTTTGACGCTGAAGTATCAGGTTAGAAGGATCTGTCGGTGGGCGAGCATATGGCGGTGAATTGGCTTTGAACAACTATCTGACCGGTGTGTGACGGATGCCCAGTGAGACCTCTCCTTGGGGAGAGGGAGGTCGGTGTCAGGGTGTAATAACTAGGGGCGTTAGGGACCCTGCCTGCATCCGAGCTCCCTCGCTGGATCTGGTCACCCTCTGTGACCTTCGTTTCATCTTGCTCCCGGAGATTCCAAAGGTACAATAAGCTTTCATGTGTGCTTCAGTGCCGAAATCCGCCTCCGTTCCTGATCCTGTCCTATCCTAGACTTAAGCCTGTTTACAAAAGGAATGGCAGTACGTGATTCAGATTATTTGGTAGGCTCGAGGATCACTGCGATAGCTTGCCAAGATCGCCTTGCGCACAAGTAGGAAGGTCATTAGCACTTTATCTTAGTTTGGGAGGCTACTTTACTCCCATTTATTATGTGGCTGTGTGTGTGTGTGTGTGGGGGGGGGGGGTGCGCGCGCGAGTATATGAGTGGGCGTGCGTAATTTGAGCCTAGCATTGATGTTATGTGAAAACGTGGTTATCTGCTTTCTTAATTTTTATTTATTTTGGAATTCTTCAATACAAATAATTTGTTCTTTTAAGAAATAAGTACAGCATTATTCTTAGTTAATACCAGGCAGAAGGGTTTTAGTAAGTAAACAGAGCAATCGTGTTACCGCACGCAGTATACAGGGTGGACCATTTAAGTTGCAACTGTTCAGGATCTCAAAAGTAAGCGTTGTAGAAAGAAATTATTGAATAAAAATTGCTTGATATGGGGGAAAGTAAATGTCATTAGTCGTGTTTTATTTGGAGGACGTTGTGATCGTCATTTTAGGGTCAATTTGTTTTTTTTAATGCGAAACTACCCGTTTTATATTCTTTTCTCACTCCTCATAAATGAATTGTATCAATCACTTTGCAGTTGTTCTTACACCAATGTAAATAACAACGAAAATTCTGAATTGCTGTATACCAAGAGTGCAAGGAATGGTTGGAGCGTCTTGAATGGTCATTTCAGGGCCAAGTTACGTTTCGTAATTGGGAACCAACATTTTGTATTTTGTTTCCTTATTCCTCATTACAAAATGAACAGCTTTTTATAAACTGTTTTCTAATGATAAAACAAGACAGGAAATGTCAATGTAACTCAGATTTCTGTATATTAATGCCTTATTAAAACATGAGGTAACTGTATTACACACTATCAATAACTAAACATGCATTGCTTTCTTTCTTTCTAATACTCTTAATCCTTGTCTACCGCCATGGAAATAGGGTGTACTCCTTCAAACTGCACATTTAGATTTGCTTACAGAGAACACTGCTAGGTCACAAGCACCTCCATCTTCTCTCGCCACCAACCGTCAAGTCGCTCCTAACTTGATGGTTTACTTACTAAAACGCCTCTCCCTGGTTATTATAAATCCATTTGCTTTCATAATACAGACGTTTTAACAAATACTTTCATAAATAAAGTTTCAGTTCTATCAAAAGGGTTATATAAAAAGCCCTTTGAACAAAGCAGTTCACTATACGAGTATAAGCGGATATAATACCACTGGATGTAAAGGGAATGTATAAAGTGTATATACAAGAAGATTAGAAATAGGAGCATATATACTTAAACGTAACAAACGTTTAAAAAAAATTAAAGAGTGGCTAACATTCTAAATAGGTTCAGCACTTGGGGACGCCTCCCCCTGCCGCATAACATAAATATTGTTTGAAATATATTAGCTTATCTTAAACCTGCTCATAAACGCATGAAAAATCTTCCCATACTGGACTTCAGTCTTATTTCGTTACAAATTTATATTACCCACTTCTTAATTTCTCTTCGTTCCCTTTAGAGTTGGTTTATTTCTTTTCCTGCACCCTTCACAACCTGAGTTACAGTGTATGAAATAACCACACATAGAGCAAGTTAATTGTACAGACATAAGCGTAAATTAATGAAACCTTCTTAGAATTAAGTTTAGTGTACTTCTCCGTTAAGGAATTACATCATTGATTAAAGATGATTGGACTGGACAGTGTACAGAGCGTCTGCTTTTATAAACCAATTCATGTAAAATATTTAATTCACATAAACCAAGTTCATTTGTTTCAGTTTTAGAAATTAGTTAATTTGAGAAGCATTCATGGCTCCCATGATCGACTTTTCCTCTAAAAATATTGTTATCTCTGACTATGAAATACCTTTTAGGTAAACGAGTGCTCCTTCCACCCCCTCTCCCCTTCTCTCTCTCTCTCTCGCTCTCTCTCTCTCTCTCTCTCTCTCTCTGGTATGCTTCTAGAACCGGTATCATTATGTTTTATAGCTTGTTGTCCTCAGCCATACTGCCTGTAGAGCACAGCTCTTATTAATTGCGTATTGGAGTAAAGTCCCGGAACTAAAAGTACTTTACAACATAACAAGTCACTTTTAAACACGATATCTCGCGTTTTTAAATCTCATTGAAGGTTTTTTTCGGATACTTGAATCAGATGAGAAATGTTAATATAGTACGGCGCTCTCATTATGGTAGCTCAGTAGTAGAGCATTGGTACAGAAAGCCCTAGATCGAGGTTCGAGTTCCGTGGTGGCATACAAGTTTTCAAGTCTAGTTCAAACTTCTAAGGTCGTACGTGTTTCGGTTTCTGTTCTATCGCTTGGTGATGTAGACGAAACCTACTTATTCTCTGCTGCCTCCAGTCAGTTGCAAATTTGTCGTACTTTGGAAATGTTTAGATTTCCGGCAACCGCCCATGGTTTTTCGTGGTTTTCCCTGGTCGGCAGGCGAATTCTAGGGTGGTTTCTTGTCTACCACAATTTCCTTGCCATCATTTCCCTTTCATTCCTTTTCTTTCTCATCTTCAGGTGTGCTACTAGGTTTTGTCGCGTTTGACAGTGCTGAGCAGATGGCTCTGATGCATGTTCGATGGAAAGAGTATTCCCCGTGAACACCAGAGGGCTGCTTAATTGATAGGTCGTTCTTCCCCTCTCTAGATGGCTGCAGCAATGGGACGGGTCTGAGAGCTTGGAAATGTTAGGGACTTCTGCGCGTCTCTTTGGTCTGTCTGCCTACGGCCTATAGCCTCCTGTGGTTCTTTCACCTCATCCCTTCCTTCTGGAGGGTGGTAGTCGCAATAAATTGAGGTCGCAGGACGCGAGGTATCCATCTCCGTTGTATCACTTCTACCCCTACTTCAAAAATGAATGAGGACTAAAGGATTTGAGGAGTGTAGAAGCAACTAGTCAATGTAAATCAAAACAGGTGCAAATATTTACCTACGGTTGTTATGATGACCAGAATATAGCTATTAGTTCTGGTGAACAGAAACGGCAGGAAGATATCAACACGGCTTCCTTGGACAAACCGTATTGGTACCGTTTCTAGGTACTTTCTTGACGTCATGACTTCATTTTATTGGGCAGTGGTGTCGCCTTGAAAAATTAAAATTAAATTGAGTTTTATTTATGGATGCTCTTTAACTGCTATGGTCCTTAGCGTCCCATTCTATATTGGGCGTGAAAGACCAGTAATTTTGCTCAGAGTACTCTTTATCAGGCTTGAGGTTCTTTTGCGTGCCGTAAATCTACGACACGGGACCACCGGCTTTACTTTCCTTCCGAAGGAAGCCATGCTAAGGATTTTCACGCCCGAAAAAATCCATTGCCCTCCGGCAGGTTTGAACCCGCGACCTTGGGAACTAGAGGCTAGCACGGTACCACTAGTCCACGGAGGACGACATTTCTCGTGCTATCACGTCTTGTGCTGTGTATCGCACCAATAAGCATACCTATGCTAGTTCTGTCAACTCATTGGCAAATAACGAATAGGTACAGGTGAGGAATGGCGACCGATTTTGTCGATCTTTCGCGAAGTTGATTGCGAATATGCAGCAAATGTCTGTTGGAAATGCTCTTGAATATGAGTAAGTTCTCCAATGTTAGCATTTTACTCCACAAACATCAGTAACAGGTCCACATATAAATTAGCGTTTCCTAGCTATTTACATATTCTTACACAGGCAAGCTATAGACCCCTTCCTCCTTCAACGCACTAAGGGTGAAGGAGGCGCCAGTGGATACCCTTACAGACGATCAGAAATCGGATGTAGATTTGTGGGATGTGCACGTCTGCTCGAATGCTATTGCAACTTTTTCCCTTTCACCGACCTCCTGCGTTCGCGATAACAAGAGCCGAATAGGACCTTGTCAGCTGTACTATGATGCGGGTAACCACACCTCTAAACTTGTTTGTATTACTGCGGTTCAAAGCATGTTAGCTTCTGAAATCTCTAATCCATTTCCAGCCGAAAAACGATGTATTTACTTTGCTATTACGAGCAAGATGGCTTCGTGGCTCGTAATCGGGAAGTCCCAGGTTCGATTCCAGTTGACCATTCACCCTGACCTTGAATTTTTTGTGGTTTTACCTGGTTGGTAGGCGAAAGCTAGGGATATTTCTCGTCTACCACGATTTCCATTCCCCCATTTCGCTTTCATTCCATTTCCTTCTCATCTTTCAGGTGTGCCTCTAGGTTTCGTGGTGTGTGGCGGTGCCGGACAGATGACGTGGATACTTGCTCGAAGGAAAGAGTACAGGACATAGAGGGTTCCTGGTAGAACGGGTCGTTCATTGTCCTCTCTGGGTAGAGAGGACAATGCATTAATGGGGCGGATCTTCGAGTTAGGAACGTTAGGAACTTTCACGCGTCTCCGTGGCCTGTCTGCCTGCTGCCTGTAGTCTCCTGTGGTTCCCTCACTTCACCCCTTTCTCTGGAGGGTGGTAGCCACAACAAATCTTACTTAGTACGCAGTGTCTTAGGTGTCCCCCTCCATGTTTACTCTATACCTACCCTACTTTTCTATTTGAAATATTCCACGCATAGTCCACCTACTTTAAATTTAAAACATTCATGGGTCAACAACTGCTGAAAACAATCCCATTTAATCGAAGATGTGTATTAGCTCAAAAGCTGGCTGAGCTGTTCTCTGACACTCCCCAAATTTTAGTTACGTAGATGCACTTGAAGATCATTAGGAAGGCATTTTTAGGACAACCTTATTTTTTAAAATTTGTATGATTTGAAAATATTCTTAATTTCCTTTGGTCTGTGGCAGTTTTTATCTAGAGATGAGCCAAGATAGGTTATATATGCCTTGGTTTAAACAGATAATGTACCAGATGGAACGGGTATAGATATCGTAAACTTAGGAAGCATTGCATGAAGAGAGAGGGATTGAAATTATAATACCATTTTAGTCCATTTATTTCGTAATAATAATAATAATAATAATAATTATTATTATTATTATTAATGAAGTTCTGCTCATATTCGTGCCTAATAATTCAAATGCGGAATAAGATAATTACAAAGCAAGTGCAAGAGCACAAGCTTAACTCTTTATCTTTTTCTAATACAAGAGCAAATGAATATATGGAGAAAGCAGGATCATATTTAGGAAAATTAGGTTAAAGTGGTTAAAAAAGACGTGAAGAAAATTAGAGAAGATACGGAAAAACAGTAACAGGAAGTGAAATAATAAGCAACTTCATTGTTTCGTATTGCAAACATTGTATAAATTGCATAAGTTCAAAGTACACAATAAATCATTCATTCACAGTATTAACTTACAAATTTACATTTTTATCTAATTTTAATACCCTTTATAATAGTCTTAACCTAACAAAGTTATCATGAAAAGATCACAGTTATTATGCTAAACAATCTACTGTACAAATTATGCATATTACTAGCTACGAGACGAAATTACAGTCTCAGTTTCAACTATTTAGCAGCGCCCCCCCTGTAAATGCACTCTCTGGTTTAAAGTATTGCATGTATACCTACCCCTTCCACCTAGTATCCTTGGAACTGATCAGTGATTAGTACTGCGTTAATGCAATAACTATGTAGAGAGCCACCAAATAATTTGTATTCTAATACATGAATCATTATCAACGTGACTTTACAACAAAATACCTGTAATTTATCTTATGGTGTGACGAGTTGTGACATATGCGTTGATTAAAGGAATTCGGCAGAAAAACATTAATCGTTCTCAGCGGAAGTTATTTATCACCAGTAAATTAAAGCTGATACTTTCCGTCTAATAAAGCTGTACATGTTATGCAACGGACCCTTCATAGATGATGGATGGATGTATTACTCACTTGAGAAAGCAATGCATTGCAGAGTTTGATTAACAATTAGTTAACTCTCCTTGGGCACTTGACTGAGAAGCACATTCTGGAACGAAATATTTCCCAGAACTATGCTTAAACCTTGGGGAAGTAATAAAGAGACCAATTAAGCGAATAGTTTATGATACAAAGGCTAAAAAGTAGGGTTTTATTTTGCGAGTAGAAATAATTGCGAAACGAAGGCCGTAAGCTGAGTTTTGCAATTCTTCTAGCAAAATAGATACCTGCAGCATGCACTATTCTTTTAGACAGAGCTCGAATTTCTAAAATATCGTTAATACTATATTGATTCCTGAAACTAACAGAGATCACGTTTAAAACTCCGTTCTTAAAACAAGAGAAATGACTTTAAAAATCTAAGGTGTAGCACTCGCACGACTTTCTTCTACTCTTGTAAACTAGTTCTACAAACGCTTTATCTCCAATGTTGTCATGTTAATCGAGATAGATGTTTGCAGTAACTATCTTGTTGCTAATTTTCTTGTAGGTGCAAGGGGAATATCGTTGGCTTTAAGCGACAGTCAAAAATTTTTAAGAGCTGGTTGCTATGTGGAGAATTCCACTCTCTTTGTATGTTCAGGATATTAAGAAAAAATCTGATGTGTTACACTCACATGACTTTCTCTACTCTTGTACAAACTATTTTTACAAACTCTTATTCTCCATCTACTTCATGTTAACCGAGGCTTTAAGCGATAGTCAAATATTTTAAGAGCTGGTTTCTATGTGACGCATTCCATTCTCTTTAACAAATTTCCATTTGAGAAAAAGTATAAGTATTGGAAAATTTAAAGGAATAACAAGCAATATCTCCAAAATGGTTCACCCAACAAAAAAAATGTATATGACATACATTGTTTATTTTAATGCGATCTACATTTTTTGTGTAGTAAACTTTTGTCTATCTCTTACGGTTTACCAGTTATGCAAAGGTCATTCAGAATGAAGAGGACTTTTGGGAACATTCCCAGAAAATTCAAAGTATACATTTCATTTGCTATGAAAATATCCCAAACATTTTATATTTTAATCAAAATCGTTAGAGCCATTTTTGATAAAATCAAAATTTTCGAAAAATGTTCCATGTAAAGGGTAGTCTGGGTAGGGCAGATTTCCTTTAAAATCTTTGTGGCGAGTCTTTCAAAGATACTTTACCTAAATACCAAGTTTGGTATTTATCCGACTCTTCGTTTTTGTGTTATGTTGTTCACAGACAGACAGGCAGACAGACGCACACAAGCAATGTTTCCAAAAATACTTAATTTGGATTCAGGGCACCTCAAGACAGGTATTTCCGGTGAAATCTCAATTTTTTGGGTGGAATGCAATACTTCCCCTACTTACTATACGTAGTAGAGAAAGTAAAAAAGTGAGATGTTTTGATGTTTTTTGATTCGCTAGCAGTCATTTTCATTACATTATTTTCACCATGTTTTGCCTTACAACAGCCAATGAATCGATGAAATGCAAGATCATATTGCTTTCTGGATTTTTTTAGTTAAGTACTTCTAGTGCTATTCTTTCTGCTCCTTCTGTAATTTCACCTGGTTCTTCCATTTCAGTTTCTTCTGAATTCACAATTTCCGCCATTTAATCTATATGTAGGTTATAGTAGATAAAAGAATAACGTTTGGATCAAAGAAAACTACAGAGGCTGCAAATATAACATATAGGTTAATTTGAGAAAGTTATTGTTTCACGTATAGAAAAGCCGATTTGAAGTAGGAGTTGTATTTCAACTGTTGGGGAGCCGAACTTGTAGTAGTTGCAACCGCACGTATAGTAAACAGTTTCCGGTAGCCTTCGACCCAAATGTACTTTCAGGTAGCCTTTGCTCCAAGTTTAAAAAAATATTAACTTTGTAACTTAATTGTTTCTTTAAATATTATATATTTATGTTTGCCTCGGCTGCGTCAGTATTATTGTTAGAGACACGTTTCTCTTAGCAGGGTTGTGGTGCGACTAAGAATGTAGGCTTACACAGATTATAATTTTACTTCACTCCTTTTATTAATGCTTGATACGATTTATATAACACTTCACTGATAGAGAGCTGTGAGATCATTTTATTAATTATTTGCACTTTTTAACACGTAAACTATTTTTCGTCTATTCCTAATTCAATAGAATACCTTCATTTAACTAAAGCTTTTTCTGGTTGTTGATTGGGTATTTTTATAAACTGTCACTAAAATTACATTATTGCTTCCAAGAATCACAAGTAACATTTAAACTTTCTAATTCATTATTGCCTAAGTTTATCTCATTGTTACCTCATTGTTAGCAACTTTTGACCTATTTTTTCACAACTCCTACATTGTTAAATTACGTAATACATTCACATAACATTATTACACATGGATACAATAATATAAACATATACAATGATTGTAATATACATACACATATTGTTACATACACATATTGCTTTAAGGCGGACTGTTATTGAATTTACATATTATATAATTAGACTGAAATTATTTAAGTGTTAAAAATACTGCCTCAAATTCTACAACGAATTGCGATAAACTGAAGTATGATGATTTGTATTGTGAACAGATAATGCGATCATCATGAGAAATTAATCATGTAAAAAGATATAATGAAAAGTAAAACCTTAAAAAAGCTAGGTTGAGTTGTTAAACATGTGCAAATACAAAGGGTAATTACCATGTGATTGGACTTGAAACCGAAGTTGGTTACAATGGATATTATCACATAATGCGATAATCTAAAGATTTTAGCTCGTGTGCGCTGTGTTGAAAGTTCTACTTGCTGTCTAAAAACAATATTATACACAGTAGACCTCTTAAATAAATGAAAATTGAATGCTACAAGAAGACAAATGAAGGAAACCAAAAGCTATAGCTCGAGTGATTCATACTCTTAAGATGAAAGAGTAGAATTAAACAAAAAAGTGGTTGCTTGTACGAATAGCTAACTTACATTCAACAGAATTTTATTCGATTTCTAAGGGGTCTTTTTGCTTTCTCTACCACTATCTATGGCCGGTATAGAAAGTACGATATATATATTATATTACGTATTATATTTTGAGTTCTTCAGAACCTAAACTTTAAGGAAAATCCAATCGCGCACGCGTGTGTGTGTGTGTGTGTGTGCGCGCGCGCGCACCTGCACGCGCGCATCTTGTAAGGATGCGATTAAAAGTTTTTAAAAAATCCTTTATCCCAAACATGATTAGTATCATTTTATTTAAATGTAGCTTAAATTATTATGTTAATATATTTAAATTAGTCAAGGGCAGTAATATACGTATAGTTAAATAATGGATTACAATAATGTTATTTACTATGGATTGTTACTGAAATATATTTAAAGTTGGAGTTAATTGTAATTTTATAAATGTTGTTAAAACGATTTATAGCTTCACAGTATGCATACATACCCTTTACTGAAAATTGTTGTTATTGTTTTTTAAAACTTTCTGAAAAAATTACTCTAAAATCTGTTTAAAATATTTGCATATGTAATAAAATATATACCTTGAATTTTCTATGAATATTCTGTGAAGTTCTCTTAATTCTGAATGCATTTTGTGTAATGTTATGAAACTGGAAATCCATGAGATAGAAAAAAAATTAGTACTTGAAAAATGTAGATCTCGTTAAAGCACTCAGTTTAGGTAAAATAAACGTTCTTGTAGTATTGACTTCCAAAACAATTCGTTGCTGGTGTTTTGGATTTTCTAATACTTTATCACATACCTTCAGTCGCCATTTTTTTCTCGCGATGGAATGGAAAGAATGTGGAATTTCAAAGCTATCATTTAGCTATCCGCTTTTGGAACATTCGACTATCGCTTTGGGTTCCAGTATCCCAAAGAAATGTTTAATGAAATTATTTCTATAAATATGAAGTATATAGTGAAATATGCTTTTGTAAGAATACATTGCAGAAGATATATAAAAAAAATCTGATGTGTTACACTCACATGACTTTCTCTACTCTTGTACAAACTATTTTTACAAACGCTTATTCTCCATATGCTTCATGTTAATCGAGATGTTAAATCTTATTGCTAATTTTCTTGTAGTTGAAGGGGAATATGGTAGGCTTTAAGCGATAGTCAAATATTTTAAGAGCTGGTTGCTATGTGGCGCATTCCATTCTCTATGTATGTCCAGGACATAAAAAAAATGAATAACGAATTCCCATTTGAGAAAAAGTATTCGAAAATTTAAGGGAATAACAAGCAATATCTCGAAAATGGTTCACTCAACAACAAAAATGTATATGACATAAATTGTGTATTTTAACGCGATCTACATTTTTGTGTAGTAAAATTTTGTCTATCTCTTATGGTTTACCAGTTATGCAAAAGTCGTTCACAAGGAAAAATACTTTTGGAGACATTCCCAGAAAATTCGAGATATACATTTCATTTGTCATGAAAATATCTTAAACATATGATATATTAATCAAAATCGTTAGCCATTTTTGAGAAAATTAAAATTTTCGAAAAATGTTCCATGTAAAGGGTAATCTGGGGTGGGGAGATTTTCTCGAAAACCTTCGTGTCGCATCTCTGGAAGATACTGAACCTAAATACCAAATTTGGTGCTTATCCGACTGTTCCTTTCTGAGTTATGCTGTTCAAATACAGACACACACACGGACATGTTTCCAAAAATGCTTTTTTTGGATTCAAGGGGTCTCAAAACATATATTTACGGTGAAACCTCGGTATCGAATTTTTGGGTGGAATACAATACTTCCCCTACTTACTATACATAGTAGAGAAAGTAATAAACAGTGGGTATACATTTTTTTCTGAGTTTCCCTGACAGTGAAAAGCCGAATATAGCATAACTTGGTCAAGGACTCCGGACTCATCTGTGCCAACATTATAATCAGCCATTCCAATTATCACCTGAGATGTTTTAGAGGTGTTAAAAGCACAAGCAAAAAACAAACAAATAAAAGCTGTTTCTAACGCCGTGTAAGAGAGTTGCTGGTTGATAGGTAAATAAAAATAAGGAAGTTTTGCAACTTCTTTACTCTCACGCATTTGTTTGTTGTCATTGTCACATTTGAATTGCGAACGCTCCCACGATATTATTACTACTTGCTACTTGTTCACCTTGATTTGTAAAACCGGCCATTTTTCCTTCCGCAGAAAGCAATATGAGGTTAGAATATACAAATGCAAGTTGCAGATCAGCTCTGTCCCGGGCATTTCCACAACCACGTGGTACAAACACCATTCTGTACCAAGGAACAAAGTACAGCTTTGTCATCTTCATTCAAACAGACGCGCCCACTCCCGCGCGCGGGCTGTCTGGGAAAATCCGCGTGCACTATGGTTAGTGCTCAGCGTGATGAATCACAGAAACATTCACCATGACTTTGTAGTTATGCTCATATAAATTTATTAAGTGTGAACGTGATGCAAGGCTTGAGTGTTTCAAAGGAAGCGACGTTACGTGTGGGAAGTTGATCAAGGTTCAGATGGCATCTCTGCAACATCAGTAATATTGTCACGTACCAATCTCGTTTTATGTGGATATTCCGTACACTGACTGTGTTACTGACATGACCTCCTCAAAGCCAATAAAATATTTTTGCCTTCACAATGTTTGCAAATCTTGAATAAGTCCTGATTTTTCGCATTCTTTCAAGGCAGTGCTGAAGTTGGGCATAAAAATTTAGGTATCACCATAAATTCATTAAGGAGAATTCAGATGAACGTATATTGGTCATCTTTTCGCGGTCGCATTTCCTACACGCTGTTTCGTCTGCTGATCGGTTCCGAATCTGGGCCAAGACTGCATTTATTGTTGGGGATTTAATTTTTCAAGTGGTGGTCCAACACTTTTGGAAAAAACTTTGTTGTGTTACACTCACATGACTTTCTCTACTCTTGTACAAATTATTTTTACAAACGCTTATTCCCCATATGCTTCATGTTAGTCGAGATTTCGAGATGTTAATCTTATTGCTAATTTTCTTGTAGATGCAAGGGGAATTTGCTTGGCTTTAAGCGATAGTCAAATATTTTAAGAGGTGGTTGCTCTGTGGAGTATTTCATTCTCTTTGGATTACCAGGACAAAAAAATATGAATAACGAATTTGAGAAAAAGTATAAGTATTGGAAAATTTAATGGAATAACAAGCAATATCTCGAAAATGGTTCACCCAACAAAAAGAATGTATATGACATAAATTGTGTATTTTAACGCGATCTACATTTTTTGTGTAGTAAAATTTTATCTATCTGTTATGGTTTACCAGTTATGCATAAGTCGTTCACAATGAAGAATACTTTTGGAGACATTCCCAGAAAATTCGAGATATACATTTCATTTGTCATAAAAATATCTTAAACATATGATATTTTAATCAAAATCGTTAGAGCTATTTTTGAGAAAATTAAAATTTTCGAAAAATGTTCCATGTAAACGGTAATCTGGGGTGAGGGGATTTTCTTGAAAACCTTCGTGTCGCATCTTTGGAAGATACTGAACCTAAATACCAAGTTTGGTTTTTATCCGACTGTTCGTTTCTGAGTTATGCTGTTCACAGACACACACGTGGACATGTTTCCAAAAATGCTTTTTTTGGATTCAGGGGGTCTCAAAACATGTATTTCCGGTGAAATCTTGGTATCGAATTTTTAGGTGGAATACAATACTTCCCCTACTTACTATACGTAGCAGAGAAAGTAAAAAATTAGTCTAACGGTTCGTTCTACCAACACAACATCCTCTTCTTACTGTGAATGTCATTAATCATGATGGTGGAGTCGTCTGCAGTCAAAACTTTGTTCCACCAGGATCCCTTCTTATAAACATATACAGTAACCCTAAGTTACCATGTAATTTAGCAAAATATACATTTCTGCATTTTTTCTTTAAAACATTTACGTCGCATTATTTTATTTTTGAAAATTAAAGACAAGTTTTATCAGTAGGCTGGTAACATGCTGAATTTTTAGGTGATCCGGTGTACCGTCCCGTACCGACCCAACTACAGCCTGTTTCGAACTATAAGCACATAATGGACCTCGTAATATAACAAGAAAAGGTCTGATGCGATACATTCACATGATTTTCCTCTAACCTCTATCTTTATTAGTGGGTATACAAACTATTTCTACTAAAGCTTATTTTTCTATCTACTACATTTAATCTAAATAAAACTTTGTAAAAATAGCTACATTACACATTTCGTTATAAATACGATGAGAACAGCGAGAGTGAAATGTTTAAGAACTGGACGCTATATGCTGGCCTTAAATTCCATACTGTTATCATGCAGTCGCGAGAAACAACTGAAAATCGATGGGACTTAAAACTTATTTTAAGTAAATTGTGTGTTTTAAGGAGACATACATTTTTGTGTAGGTTTTCGTCTATCGCTTAATGTTTACAAGTTATACACGATTATACAAAATCCCTTCCTTATGAAGAGGACTTCCTAAGCTATTCCCAGAAAATTGTTAACATATACATTTTATTTGTTAAGAAAATATGTTTGATATATAAAGGGTCTTTCAACAAGAGTGTCCTATCTTTAACATGTGATAGCTGCCGTTGTTATTGAGTTATAGCAGTCATTTTTACATGTGGTCACAGTTGTTATTGGTAAATAGCCATGGAACGTTACAGCATTCAGCAACGTGAAATTGTGAAAATGTATTATCAAAATGGATCATCTGTTCGCCAAACCTTCCGTGTATTGCGTGAAGTTTACGGTGTGCATAATCGTCCCTGCGAGAGAACGATTCGGCGTTTGATCGATAAATTTGAAAGAAGTGGTTCTGTCAGCGATCAAAGAACGCCTGTACGTAATCGACATAAGCACTCCAACGAAAACATAGGCGCCGTTTGTGAGAGTGTATGCGAGAACGGAAACAAATCAATTGCTCGTCGAGCGCAAGAATTGGGGATTTCGCCGACCACAACTTGACGAATTCTGCATCTAGACTTGAACTTTCACGCTTACAAAATGGTGTTAACTCGAGAACTAAAGCTCAACCACCATAGGTTGCGCCGTGTATTCGCTGATTGGGCCTATGGAGCAATTGGAAGCTGACCCGGATTTTTGTCGAAAAATCATCTTCAACGACGAAGCCCACTTTTGGATGGATGGTTGTGTTCAAACAAAATTGCCTCTATTGGAGCAATCAAAATCCAATGCAGATTCAAGAACGACCACTTCATCCCCAAAAGGTTACTGTGTGGTGTGGATTTTGGTATGGTGCAATCATTGGTCCATATTTTTTCCAAGATGAAGATGGAGAAGCTCTAACTGTCAATGGAGAAAGATACCGGGCTCTTATATGGGACTATTTTTGGCCTCAATTGATGGTATGGATCCCATAAACATCTGGTTCCAGCAAGATGGTGCCACATGTGATACTACTCTCGAAACAATCGATCTTTTAAAGGAGAAGTTCAAAGGTTTCATTTCCCGCGGTGGTGATGTTAACCTCGCCCTCGAGGTCATGTGATTTAACGCCGTTGGTTTACCTCTTGTGGGGTTCAGTTAAATCTAGAGTTTATGTCAACAAGCCAGAAACAGTAAACGATCTTTACGTTCTGTCATTGAAAATTGGATCAACCGCAACCCAACGAAGTCGCGGCGGTCACTTAACTGATGTTCTCTTCCACACGTAATGACATTAATTATGTTCCAAAATAAAAAATAAATAAACCTCTATCATTTATAGAACGTGTTTTATTTAAGTTCAAAGATATTTTCGAAAAATGTTCCATTTAAAGAGTAGTTGAAGGTCGGAGGAGTTTCATAAAAATCTTTGTGTCGCATTCCTGAAAGATACTAAACTCAAATACCAAGTATGATATTTATCCGAATTTTCGTTTCTGAGTTATGCTGTTCACAGAATAACACACAGACATGCTTCCAGAAATGCTTTATTTTGATTTAGGCCACCTCAGAACATGTATTTCCAGTGAAATCTCGGTATCGAATTTTATAGTGGAATGCATACTTTCCCTACTTACTGTATGTAGTAGGGAAAGTAAAATGGTGTGTTTAATAATTAATCATTGGACTTTCTCTACTCCTAACATTTAATATCATAATAGTTCCATAAATCTTTCTTTCTACTAATCATAATAAATATTTAAAAGGTATTTTAACTAGGTAATACAGACCTTCACTTCATGAACATCTTGACTTTCATAGTGTCCTGGCTGATGTTTTGTGAGATAATTCAGGGTCAGTTCGTTGAAGCTATCTAGCACAGTTGCTCGTAAATGTACCATTGTGTTATAGCGTTGATTTAGCACCTTTTCATTGATATATTTTAGTGGTTTTTAACGTCCGCTCCTACTACATACGTCACCACAGACGTTGGACACTGATTAAAAGTAATGATAAATTGGAAAGTAAACGTTTCAGGCTAAGTTTAGGGTACCTACCTGCCATTTGCCAGTTATGAGGACCGAGGAAAATCTGGAAGAAACCTCAGCAAGGACGGTCCAACAGAGCTCCCTTACCTTAACAATCTGACACACCCATGTCAGTATTTGTCATTGATCAATCCCAGAGGAGTGTCAGGAGTCGGGTCTTCGTGAAGGCCAGGCAAAAGGAGTTTAACCATCCGCAAATCCTCTTCCAATTCTGCGTTTGGGAAAGTTCGTATTCACGTGTCGATGCACTTGCAATGCAAGTGTGCTGGCGCTCCGTCCTGTTGTAGCATCACAGTGTCTTCGATACCACTTGTTGCAACTGCGGTACCAACCATTCACTTAAGCGTGTCCTGGTAGGATGTTCCATTGAAGGAACCTTGGATGAAGAATAGGCTGAAAATGTGTGTTGCGCTCAGTCCAGCTCGTATCATGACGTGGACTGGATTTCTCTTCGCTTCTTCATAAAAGAATGGATTTTCTTTGCCATAAAAGACGATGTTGCCTTAATGCATGCTCCGATAGAATCCACATTCGTCTATGTAGAGGACATTATCACAGGAATGTTGTGTATGATGATTTAAGAAGCGTCCGCATGCTCCTTTACTTGCATCCACATCAGCATTACTCAATTCTGACATGGAATGAACGGTAATATTTGCGCTTTCAATCAACTTTCATATTGAGGCAGTATTTTTAACACTTAAATGATTTCAGTCTAATTATATAAATATAAATTCAATAACAGCCCGCCTTAAAGCAATACGTGTATGTAACAATATATAAAAAGCGTATATTACAGTCATTGTAAATGTTTATATTATTGTATCCATGTGTAATAATGTTACGTGAATGTATTACGTAATTTAATAATGTAGGAGCTGTAAGAATAATAAGTTTAAAGTTGCTAATAATGCGGTAATCTTGAGTCAATAATGAGTAAGAAAGTTTAACAGTACTACTTGTGATTCTTGGAGTAACAATAATGTAAATTTTAGTGACAGTTTATAAAATAGCCAATCAACAACCAGAAAAAGCTTTAGTTAAATGAAGGTATTCTATTGGAGTAGGATTAGCCAATCAGAAACTGAAAAGGAGAAAATTTTACAAATTTAGAGTTCAGTTACCTGCAAACAGTGTTCCTAACAAGACGCAAAAAGTGTCCTTAAGAAATTTAATACGTATTCGTGTGAGACAAAAAAATAAGTTTACGTGTTAAAAAGTGTAATTGATTAACAAAAACAATCTCACAGCTCTCTATATCAGTGAAGTGTTATTTGAATCGTATCAAGTATAATAAAAGGAGTGAAGTAAAATTATAATCTGTGTAAGCCTACATTCTTGTCGCATCACAACTCTGCCAAGATATCCATGTCTCTCAAATAAATACTGACGCAGCCGAAGCAAATATAAATATTAAATATTTAAAGAAACAGTTTAATTACAAAGTTAATATATTTTTTAAACTTGGGGCAAAGGCCACCGAAAACTGTTTACTATACCTGCGGTTGCAACTACTACAAGTTCGGCTCCCCAACAGTTGAAATATAATAAAACTCCTTCAACTCAAACTACTTAAAATTGACGCCCAAGTGATGCAAATAACGCAACAAAAATTTCTCAATGTGTTTAATTCTGGTCGAATGAGGAATGCCAAGTTCTGCAGATCTTTTCCGAGTGGATTTCAGGGAATATCTTTCCACTGATGCCTCAACAGCGTGGCACATGTCCCTCATGTTGCCGCCCTACCAAGTACCACTTTGGGAACGCTCTTTCACATTACCCGTTGCGAATGCACGCTTTTCTCAACCGAATTTTGCTGCTTTCCTTGACGGTTCCACAAAAAAGTGATCACGAAATTTAATCTTCACTGCTTCCACGGTGACGCCGGTGTGGTGTATTTCATGAAGCCAAACCGATTTCACTAATCTAATCTTTGTTCGATGGTATATGAACACCATAACTCGAAAACCAAAGGACGAAAACACACTAAATTTGGTAATTAAGTCTAGTATCTTCCAAGCATACGAAACGAAGAACTTACATGGAAAAATGTTCGTAATTTTTTCTTTCTCTCAAAATGTCTAATAATCTTGTTTAAAATACCATATGTTTGACATATGGGCATGAAGAATAAAATGCATATATGAATTTTGTGTGAATAGCCTATGATAACCCTTAATTCTGATTGAAAATTGTATAACTATAAAAGCATAACATGTAGATTTAAAATATTCTTAGAAAACATGCAGAGGTCGTTAAAATGTGCAATTTCTGTTAAATGATTTCATGTGGCTTTAGTTTACCAGATTATGCATATTGTTGGTTAGAACTTTCCGCTTTTGAAATGTCATTCCATTGGTTTGCTTTTCATCAGGCCATGCACATGCACATCACAAGTTTCGTTTTAAGAATTTGGATGAGGTATTTATGTCCCGTATGCTTTTGTAATAGCTACAACATAAGGTGTAGGTGTTAAAAATATTTTGGAAAGTGTATATCACAATTAACAAGAAGCAAAAAAGTAAGTTTTGTTTAATAATGTGCAAGATGGATATGAAAGTAAGTTATAATGGTAGAGTAAGTAATGTGTTTGTAACACACAGTGGTTTAGTTCATAATGACGTACACATATTTCAGTGTGCAGTTGCCTTTCTGTATTATTTATTTCGGAACTTGCTGATAAATGGCCAAAGCTGTATCACCTCAAATGCCATCCAGTTTGTTGACATTGATTTAATGAAAAAAGAAGCTTTTGTGACTCTGGAATCGCTGTTTTGTCGCCAGGCACATCTAATTAGTGTAATAGCGAACAGAAGCCGTAGTTTCGTTTTAACGAACAGCCATTATGTCTATCATATAGAATATGTTTAATAACAACCAAAAGTAAACTTGTATAAAATATTATATCATATGATATTTAAATATACAACAACGAAGTAAATTTGTTTAAAACATTACATAGTATGTTAATAAAGAGCAATGAAGTAAGTTAGCAACATTACATTATATGGATTTTAATGAACAACCAGGAAGGAAGTTTGTTTACAACATTATATAATGCAGAATTTCAATGGAAAAGTATAAAGGTTGCTTGCAGCATCACCTCATATACGAGTTTAGTTAACAACGACGAAGTACGTCACATCATGTAGGTTTTAATGAACATTGGCGAAGTAAGTTTGTTTAAAATATACTCCTATAGAATTTTAAGAACAATGAACTAAGCTTATTTACAGCATCTAATCATATAAGATTTTATAGAACCAAAAGAATTAAGTTTGTTAAATAACTGACAGACTGCTTAGATGTAGTAAGTCTCAGTTAAAAATCTGATGTGTTACACTCACATGACTTTCTGTACTCTTGTACAAACTATTTTTACAAACTCTTATTCTCCATCTATTTCATATTAATCGAGATAAACATTTGCAGAAACGATCTTTTGACATGCAAGGAGAATTACATTTTACACATAGCGACCAGTTCTAAAAAAAAATCTGATGTGTTACACTCACATGACTTTCTCTACTCTTGTACAAACTATTTTTACAAACGCTTATTCTCCATCTACTTCATGTTAAACGAGATAAACATTTGGAGAGTCTATCTTATTGCTAATTTTCTTGTAGATGTAAGGGGAATATATATTTACAAGGGCAATATAGAATAACAGTAGCCTTTAAGCACATACATATCTCTTAATAACTGGTTGCTAGGTGTAGCACCATTCCCTTTGCCACAGATTAATACTCTTTGCATATCCAAGACAAAAAAATGAATAACGAATTCCCATTTGAGAAAATATGTATTGAAAAATTTAAGGGAATAACAAGTAATATCTCGAAAATGGTTCACTCAACCAAAAAAATGTATATGACATAAATTGTGTATTTTAACGCGATCTACATTTTTTGTGTAGTAAACGTTTGTCTATCTCTAATGGTTTAGCAGTTATGCAAAAGTCGTTCACAATAAAGAATACTTTTGGAGACATTCCCAGGAAATTCAAGATATACATTTTATTTGTCATACAAATATATTAAACATATGATATTTTAATCAAAATCGTTAGAGCCATTTTTGAGAAAATTAAACTTTTCGAAAAATCTTCCATGTAAAGGGTACTCTGGGGTGGGGGGATTTTCTTGAAAACCTTCGTGTCGCATCCCTGGAAGATACTGAACCCAAATACCAAGTTTGGTGTTTATCCGACAGTTCGTTTCTGAGTTATGCTGTTCACAGACACACAGACAGATAGACACACAGACACACACGGACATGTTTCCAAAAATGCTTTTTTTGGATTCAGGGGGTCTCAAAACATGTATTTCCGGTGAAATCTTGGTATCGAAATTTTGGGTGGAATACAATACTTCCCCTACTTACTATACGTAGTAGAGAAAGTAAATATTTGACAATCGGTTAAGGACTACTATGTTCTCCTTGTTTTGTATTTCCAAGTGCAATATAGAAATACAGTAGCCTTTAAGCGTAGACATATCTCTTAATAGCTGGTTGTTAGGTGCAGCACCATTCTCTTTGCCACAGATTAATGCTCTTTGCATATCCAAGACAAAAAAAATGAATAACGAATTCCCATTTGAGAAAATAAGTATTGTAAATTTAAGGGAATAACATATCTCGAAAATGTTTCACTCAACAAAAAACTGTATATGACATAAATTGTGTATTTTAACGCGATCTACATTTTTTGTGTAGTAAAATTTTGTCTATCTCTTATGGTTTACCAGTTATGCAAAAGTCGTTCACAATGAAAAATACTTTTGGAGACATTCCCAGAAAATTTGACATATACATTTCATTTTTCATGAAAATATCTTAAATATATGATATTTTAATCAAACTCGTTAGAGCCATTTTTGAGAAAATTAAAATTTTCTAAAAATGTTCCATGTAAAGGGTAATCTGGGGTGGGGGGATTTTCTTGAAAACCTTTGTGTCGCATCTCTGGAAGATACTGAACCTAAATACCAAGTTTGGTGTTTATCCGACAGATCGTTACTGATTTATGCTGTTCACACACACAGGCATATTTCCAAAAATGCTTTTTTTTGGATTCAGGGGGTCTCAAAACATATATTTCCGGTGAAATCTCGGTATCGAATTTTTGGGTGGAATACAATACTTCCCCTACATACTATACGTAGTAGAGAAAGTAATAATGGTAGCCTTTTCCACTGGGCATGCACCAGTGAAAAAGCACCTACACATAATAAGAAGATTACAGAGCAACACGGAATGTAGATTGTGCAGATCTGAAACTGAAACAGCCTATCATTTAATATGCTCCTGTGAAGCATTAGCATCAAGGCGATATAAAATATTTGGGAAACTTTTTATGGAAGCAGAGGGATACTACCCCAACACAATATTGGGCCTATGTAATCTGGTGAGGGAACAGTACTAGAGTCATGTGTAGCAATCATTACAGGCTTAGAACATAAGCTTTTAGGCTACAGTGCAACAGGAGCTTTTGCAGAAGGGCCCTAGTCCACATAAAAGGTGTTAAGACCGTTTCATAATATAGGATTTTAATTCACACAACAAATAAGTCGGTTTATAATAATAGTTATAGAGAATTTTAATGGATAAACTAAAATACTCTGTCAGAGATATTACAATACCCAAGTTATAGGTCACTGCATTAATTATAGTTTGGCTGATGGAAATTTCTACTAAAGGTACGCAGCGTTAAAACATGTCTTAGGATGGCGCTCAACAAAACAATCAATAGTATCTTTTAAGCATTACGATAATATGCAGAACTTAGAGCGAAGCACGTGAATGCAACCACCACATTGGCGTGCTAATAGGAATTCAGCTATCAGAAACAACGGTGCGATTATACTTTTTTAATGTTTCATTTTATATTCGCATCAACCACTCTGCTGATATCAGAGGCTTTATCTTTAGAAACAATTCAGAAGTATTATTGCATCGCTGACAGTGGAATCTTAACTTTAGGTTTCTTATAATGTAAAATTTTGAATTTTACTTACATTTATTCCCATATTCACCTTTTCAGATTTCTGGGGGTATGGGATGATGCTAACTAAAGAAAAGCTCCACCATCCCAGCCGCGAATTGAACCCGGGACCTCTGAAATAAGAGCACGCAATAGAAGTAATTTGTAATGACATTTTGACATCTTTAACCTTGTGTCCCCTCTATCAAATTACTACGATCCTTCACATAGGGTGCAAATGTTTTGCTATACATTTATATTTTGTAAGCGTGTTAGCATTAATCGCTGCACGAAAATTTTTCAATTTTTTTTCTTTTTGCATCAAAGGAACAAGTGTGCCTTACTTGAAATGTTTGCGGAACTACGCTCCAAATCGATAGGTGTGGAGATTGATGTTGTGGACTGTGATGCGTATTTGAATTGAAGAGCTCGAGCACCGCCGGGATCGTCAAGCCGCCGAAGCGAGGTCCCTGCGAAAGGTTTGTAGTCGGGATATGGTTAGTCCGGGTAGGAAGGTTCTTCTTTGATTTATTAGTAGACTATATTCCTTTTCAATAGCCCGCCACGGTAGTTGTTAACAGTGTTCGTACGGTAGTACGGATCATTACGGTGCCCACTCTTTTTTTTTCGAGTGGAGGAGAAAAAATACATGTTATTTGCTAACCTCAGCCCCGATGAGAGTGTGGGACTCGCCAATAGGTGGCCATACCCATTAAAAAAACTCCTCTACCGGCAGGAAAAGGAAGAATGAAAAAGAAGTAATTCGGGCGAGGAAATGCAGCAATACCGCTATTGCACCTGCACGTTCAGGGAGCGGATATAATGGCTGGTCAGTGAACCTAAGTCGTGAAATGAGAGTCACGACGCAAGCATGCCCTAGGCCCTACTTATGCCCTTGGGAATTCGGGGTGAGGAATTAAAGGAACTGAAGTAGTGCGTCTCCGGGTGGAGACTGCCGTAATTTATTAGCTATGGTTTGCTGCCCTGAAACATAAATGGACATAGTCATTAGTATTATAGAAATTGAGTTGGTTTGCTGCTTGGACCTCAGGCAGTGTTGAGTCGCATGCAAAGTTGTCCCCACCTTGGGGAGGATCGTTCTACCCTAGGCATTAGGACCTCGAAGTCTGGTGTCATCATGAAACAATGAATTGTTAGGCTTTAGTATACTTACTATTATTTGGCTGTAAGCCTGGTCATTAGTACTGATTGGTAGTAATTAGGCTAGTATTGTAGTGCTTAGTGCTATCTTGGCGGTAAGCCGTGACAGTAAATTTGTGTAATTGTATGTTAGAACTAATTTAGTGTTTTCATTAGTGTCCATTCGTATTGCCTTGGTGAATTTTGAGTGCCCGCCTACATCTCAGCCTACCCAATCGTGGTGCGGCTTCACTCAGACGTCGCTCTGGTGTGGCCGCCTTGACTCTAAGAACAAGGATTTCAAGGGCCACTGTTGTCAGGTTAGGTAGTAACCATGGCAGCAATCCAGCAATCGCAATCGAGAGCAAGTCGCCCAGGTTTACCTGGGCGGGATGTTAATCGCCACAGTACTTAGCCGCAAATGCGGCTTTACCTGTGCGATACAGAAGGTAAATAAAGATTTTCGCAAGCTTCTATGTTTGTGGTCAATGGGCGGAGTTTAGCTTTCTGCGCTGCCTTTGGCTGGGTCTCGGCGAACATACCATGGCTAGTTTGCGAGTTTTATGTCTAGTTACATTCGTATCAGAGCGTCTAGGTAGTCTTGGATATTGATCTCTGGTTCCCCCAGGCTAATATTTTTATCAAATAGTGATAGAGGTCTTTTTTGTTTATCTCTCTCGTTGTTGGAATTACCTAAATCGCGAATAAGACTTCATTTCCATGCATGGTCATTAAGGCATAGTTCCCTGCGCCAACTACCAGTAGCGCCATCTGGTTTATTGAGCTTGAACTACTTAACCCTTAGCGCTGTTGTGGCGCGTACCTTAACTAACTGCTACTTATATTGTGTGCAGGTTGCTTATATTCTAGCGCCTTTGTGGCGTGTGTCAAAAAGTTGTTTACTATATACAATCGTGGTGAACTTAGTTGTTTTGTGGCAGGATGCCGCTATAATTTATATAAAGAAACGTTGGCAATAAATATAAGTTATTTCTGTAAGAGTAGTCTTATCATAAGACTATAAAGCGAATTTATCAAATGGGGTTTGAAAACTAATTGGATAATGAGAATAAAGCTACTGTATTTATCTTTGTAAGAAAAACATAATTAAGTTTTTAATCTAAATAATATTTTGCATATTCATTCTTTGAATCATGTATTTATCCACAGCGATATTTTGAAAATGCTTCAATCACTTGAAGGGCACATCAGCAAAAGTGCTGATAAGAAATAAGTGTTCAAATATAATTCCTTTTTGGAATGGACTTTGCGCTTCATTTAAACCAAAATGCTTGCTACGTATTTAAAACAAACTTATATAGCATTTATTCTTCACAGGCGCATTTGAATTATTTTAAACTATTTTCTGAAAAACTTCTTGTTTAGCAAGACCTTCAGACTTTACCAATGAGCTCTTCCATTTATAGATACCTTGCAAATAACGGTGAATAAAAGGTTTACGATTTACGCTTCGTTGACGAAACAGACATCCTAGCTGTGAAATAACTCCCAAGTTGGACTATGAAGGGAAAGCGTAGAAAGTTAGCTACAGGGATACCTTGCCACAGAGATTTATTTTGGTCCCCACTCAAGCAGTTGCTACATACTCGTACCTTATTAATGTCTACTGAAATACCATTGACAGTAAGGTCAGTGTTTTATTAGAACTAGAGGAGATCGTTAGGATGATTGTGCAGCTCTGTGAGTACACATTAACATTCTAAATACTTTTAGCAGCGTAATAATTATTTTAAGCGAAGATAGTTGAGAAGATGAGATTAAAATTTTAAATTTAATTGTTATATACAGCAATAATGTGTGTCTGGATGCTAATTTATATGCATATTATTTTACCCTTAACACAATAGAGAGAGATGACTCGCGGTTAGTATGAGGCTCGCATTCTGGAGGTCCCGTGTTTGATTCCCATCGACCGCTCACTCTGACCTTAGGTTTTCCCTGGTCGGTAGGCGAATGTTGGAGTGGTTTCTCATTTCCATCCTTTCTCCTTCATCCCGTTTCCTTCTCATATTTCAAGTCTTCTAGGTTTCGTAGCGTATAGAAGAGCTGGACAGACGGCGCGGATGCTTGCTCAAAGGAAGGAGTATTCCCCGCGGAATACTGCTTGGTCAAGGGTCGCTCGTCGGACTCTCTAGACAGCTTCCGCAGTGAGACGGGTCTTCTTCCGCGCGTCTCTTTGACTGTCTGCCTGCAGCCTGTAGCCTCCTGTGGTTTCTTCATTCCATTCCTTCCTCCTGAGCAGTAGTAGCCACAACATATCTATAGCTTGCGAGATGTTAATCTTATTGCTAATTTTCTTGTAGGTGTAAGGGGAATATGGTAGCCTTTAAGCGATAGTCAAATCTTTTAAGAGCTGGTTGCTATGTGGAGCAGTTCATTTTCTTTGTATGTCCAGGATATAAAAAAGAATGAATAACGAATTCCCATTTGAGAAAAAATATAAGTATGGAAAATTTAAGGGAATAACAAGCAATATCTCGAAAATGGTTAACTCAACAAAAAAAATGTATACGACATAAATTGTGTATTTTAACGCGATCTACAGTTTTGGTGTAGTAAAATTTTGTCTATCTCTTATGGTTTACCAGTTATGCAAAAGTCGTTCACAATGAAGAATACTTTTGGAGACATTCCCAGAAAATTCGAGATATACATTTCATTTGTCATGAAAATATCTTATACATGTGATATTTTAATTAAAATCGTTAGCCATATTTGGGAAAATTAAAATTTTCGAAAAATGTTCCATGTAAAGGTTTATCTGGGGTGGGGGGATTTTCTTGAAAACCTTCGTGTCGCATCTCTGATAGATACTGAACCTAAATACCAAGTTTGGTGTTTATCCGACTGTTCGTTTCTGAGTTATGCTGTTCACAGACACACACATGGACATGTTTCCAAAAATGCTTTTTTTTTATTCAGGGGGTCTCAAAACATATATTTCCGGTGAAATCTCGGAATAGAATTTTTGGGTGGAATACAATACTTCCCGTACTTACTCTACGTAGTAGAGAAAGTAAAAAGCGAACCGTAGAGCCGCGCATATTTTCTGAGGAGAAATTAAACAATTTGGATAATTGTTAGAATATTCTCCTTAAGTATCTGTACAGCTGTTTGCACAACAAACAATGTCAATGAGTTCAGCGTGGCAAGCTAACATACTCTTTAAAATGAAACTGTGCAAACTCACTGTTATCCACGAGTTGCTACTCCAGGCGATCACGAGAATTGTGTACATTCCTGTTACTGATTTTGGGGTATGTAAATAATGGGATAATTGATCCAAACTTAACGGTCTTCTCTGGTGAAACGTGGCTCTATTTACAGGGCCATGTTTTGATACGAAACAGCCGGTAGCAAAGAACCTGAAATTAGTGCAGGAAACTCCATTACATGACGAGAAATTCCGGGTATGGTGCGCGGCAAATGCGTACAGGATGATGATAGGGCAAATATTTTTTTAGATTACCGTAAATGCAGAACGTTACTAGAATAGCATGCACTATTCTTTGAAGCGACCCGATAGTAAATGTTGATATGGTTATTCCTAGCAAGACGTTGCCACCGCTCATGCAACTGAAGACTCATTAAATTTAATTTAGGAAGAAAAAATATTTAGATAGGGTGATTAGTAGGAAGTTACGGCTCACATGGTCTCAAAATTCATAGTCTTTATTAATGAGGGAACTTAAGATAAAGCGTATAGGTCAAACACTCACATATTGGGGGAACTGCAAAGGAATATAGGAGAGAAATTAACTTTATTTCGGAAGCTTTCGGTTTCGGCTGCGGGGATATTTTACCCGATTGATCGAGAGTAAGTCGATCCACCACGCGACCGACAGAAGCAAATTGTGCATTAACAGTCCCATTGGAAAATTTTAACGAAATGTTTAGTCCCAATATAAACATTTAATATGTTGCCAATAAATAAGAAATATACAGGATGTATCACAATCAATAGCGCAGACTGAAACGTTGAAAGTATGCGACAATGAAAGAAAAAAAGTTTTAGTAAACTATGGTTCACAAACAAGCCGTGTGTGAGATTTATTATTGCGAATGTGTGGTTATGAACCGCCACTGACGAGAATTACTTGATGTTTCCCTTGAGCAATGTCAGAATATGTGGGTTATGCATGATGAGCACCGATACATTTTACTGCTACTGTAAGAAGCATCTAACGTGGAGATATGGTCCAAGGTGGATAGGTCGAGGAGGACCTGTACGTTGACCTCCACGATCACCTAATCTCAATCCTTTGGATTTTTCTGTATGGGGTCACCTCAAAAGTGTAGTATACAACACTCTCGTTGAAGTACTGGAACAGAGAATTTTACGTGCTTGTCATGAATTCCGAGATAATTCGGGGGTGTTTGAATGAATTCGAAACTCACTGCAGAGACGAGTACAGTATTGCATCCAGATGCAAGAACGACACTTTGAACACCTCCTTTAACAGGGAGGAGTGTACAGTATTAATTACATGTAACATATTAAAGTAGAATTGTATTCCTTGTTAAGTTAAGCTATGGGTGAATTTTGAGGAAGTTAGAATGGGAATTATTAAACGAAAAGTTTGCTTTTCAAATTATTTTAGTAATTACGACGATGTAGCTTAATCACTGTAATGAAATCACTGGCGGTTTGTAATCACACATTTGCAATTATGTCGTACATGGCTAGTTTGCGGACCCATGTTTACTGGAACGGTTTTGGATCTACTATCGTATACTTTCAACCTTTTCAGTTTGTGCTATTAATTATGATACACCGCGTATAAGAACGCCAATAAAATATGGATGATTTTAATCTTATATAAGTTTGTACTAACTACATGCATTTAAAATATTACTGCACGGTTTAAATATAGAATTGAAAAGAATTTCCAAATCAACCAGTGCGAATAATAACACAATTTAAATGTTCTTTAAAATGGTCAATAACTTCCCAGCACATGTCAGATATA
The DNA here is from genome assembly GCA_030765065.1 of Deroplatys truncata. Taxonomy (NCBI): domain Eukaryota; kingdom Metazoa; phylum Arthropoda; class Insecta; order Mantodea; family Mantidae; genus Deroplatys; species Deroplatys truncata. The sequence continues at coordinate 179,912,736 of CM060984.1, forward strand.
GACTCCTTGAACTTCTCCATATTTGTCTTAATTCTACAGATGGAATGTCCGCGCGTAAACATTATCCTTCATATAACCCCATAAAAACAAATTCAAATGGGCTTAAGTCTGGTGAGTAAGAAGCCATAAGAAGCATTTTTCTTTGAAATAATCCTGTCTTGAAAACGTTCTTCCAAGTGTGCAATTGTAGACACTGCGGTATGTAGTGTTGAACCATCCTGGTGTTCTATGCCTCGAAATCATCCATTTTCGATGAATCGTCATTTGGTTTGTTGATATTGTATCTTGTTGGCAGTTAGCGTATTCTCGTTTTCATTACAAAACCAAAGGGACTAATAATATTTCTGGGGCTTAAAGAGCATCAAGCAATGCGTTCTAGTTACTGGCCATTCCCAAAATTCTTCTTCTGGCCGAAGCAAACCCCAGAATCTTCATTTTGAGAATCATGGCACCACTGATATTCGCCTCATCCTTGAACCAAACGTTTTAATCTAGCGCTCTTTAATTCAGTTAATTCACTTTAATTCAGTTTTGCTAACAAAGCTAACGCAGATGATATTACAGATACGTTTGTCATTTATCGTTAACATGTATTTTGCTTGAATTTTATGAGGAAACACCTTCAAATCAACTTTCAAAATTCTTCTCAGAGACGTCGGTGCCATTCCCAATTCTTGTGCAAGTCTACAGTATGTTTTACAAGGGCTCCAATTCAGCATGAATTCAGCATTTTCTACAGTTCTAGGATTTCTTGTCTTTCCTGAATTCTCTTTGTTTAAGTTAAAAACTGTTCCATCGTTCAAAATTTTGTATCTTTCCACTTAAAAAGTAGACGACACTACGGCTTCTGAATTAAAGAACTTGTTACAACATAGAATAGAACAATATTATTCTCTGCAAAATACGTTCAATGTTCAGCTAAAATATTATAGAAAATGGATAAAAATTTTAGCACACTATTGCAAGCAGTTTTTGAGAAAAATAACCCTTTAAAGAATATAACATTGTGTATGCTGTGTGTCATCCTCCATTTAATAAATCGTTGAAAAGCATTTTTTTTTCTGTTTCGGTTGTACTGTTATACCTCATATGGCTAGCTCAGAACTGTTAATGGTTTAGCCATTAAGGACTGTGATGTAACGTCGTTAATTACAGTGATGTATGTGATTTAAGCGATCAAAAATCCATTAAGCGGTGACAAGTGTATTCCTTTGTTTCGAAATAGTTTTCTCCAGAACACATGTACTGTAAACAGTACTCGATTTGGTTTCGTATTTCCGATTCATGTGGATATTTTATTGCCGTAAAATGGAATTAAAACATATTTTCTCGTAATATCAAAATCAAACTTTGAGCTGTTTATTACTTTCTTTATCACATATATAGCAGGTACAGAAGGTATTGCATTCCACCCAAAATTTCGATACCGATATTTCATCGGAAATACACGTTTTGAACTCCCTGAATTAAAAAAAACATTTTTATTAAAAGCTCCGCGTGCGCGCGCGCGTGTGTGTGTGAACAGCATAACTCAAAAACAATAACTCGGATAAACACCAAACTTGGTATTTAGGTTCAGTATCTTCTGAAAACGCCACACGAAGATTTTCAAGAAAATTCCCCACCCCAAACCATCCTTTATATATAACATTTTTCGAAAGTTTTTATTTTCTAAAAAAATAGCTATAACGATTTTAATTAAAATCCCATGTACTATGGATATTTACATTATAAACAAAATATATATCTTGCATTTTCTGGGAGTAGCCTGTGAAGTCCACTTCATTTGTAAGAAATTTTCTATAATCTTTTATAACTCGTAAACTTAAGAGAAGACGAAAACCTACTGCACAAAAAAGGTAAATCTCTTGATTACACACAATTTATTTCAAATAACTTTTTTGTAGCATGAGCCATTTCTAAGATATCCGTTATTAAAGCTTCGCTTTGCGCAATACTTTGTCATTCTTTGTAAGTTCCATCGATTTTCAGTTGTTTCTCGCGATTGCGTGGAAACAATAAGAAATTTTAAACATTTGACTATCGCTGTTCGCTTTGTATCCTAACGAAACTGTAATGTGGCTATTTCTGCTCAGGTTTATTTGGATTAAAGTGTAGAATATAAGCTTTAGTAAGAATAGTTTGTATACCCACTAAAAAGATAGAGTAGTGAAAGCCATATGAATGTATCATGTCAGATTTTTTAATGGCTTTTGACGCCCACTCTTACCACATACGGCATATTGGTGGTGTCACTGGTAATACATGAAATGAAATGGTAATTGGGAAATGAAATTTGGGAAGGAAACATTTAGGGTATCTTCCCGGCATTGGCCAGTTATGAGACCAGGAATGTCAGGGAGGAGCGCCATGGTGGGATTTGAGCCACGACCTCCCGTTCACGAGTCCGTGCCTTAACGACCTCGGCTAATCGTGTCGGTGAGCTGCAAAGAATAACAATTTATACACATTTCTGTAAACTGCAGGTTTTAGAAACTCTCAGCTGTATCCTTTCCTATCAAAAAGGTATTAAACTTACCTTTAATAACCAAGAGCATTTGATTCGAAAAGTCTCGGATCGAGATCATTACACATAGTATAAAAAACTAAAGGTTTCCTTGTGTTTATTGGTCTAAGGACTTACATCCGCCTTGAAATTTATGTGGTAATGAAACGCAGCTACGTATTTTGCAGGTGACAGTAAAACACAAATCAAACATTCGTTTCTGACGTATAGGCATTTGATAGTCATGTTCAATCATAGTGAGCCATAACTTAGAGCGGAATGTTTCTCAGAAGAGGGCGGATTGATTCGTGCAGAAGTGACGTACCTGTCAACTGTGTTAGCACTACGCAAATACAAATCCCTTCTCTCGAATTATCATGCAAGGTGACTCATATTCAATTTTGTATACCTGAGAGCAGAAAGTATGATGTTCTGGATACATGTAAAACAAATCTGATATGCTGCACTCACATAACTTTCTCTACTCTTGTACAAACTATTTTTACAAACGCTTATTCTCCATCTACTTCATGTTAATCGAGATATCGAGATGTAGCACAGTGGTTTCGCTTCCGGCTGTCGTACTGAGGGTCCGGGTTCGATTCCCGGCTCTAGAGTACCTATTTTAAGCCGGTCCTTCACCTCTGACTTGCTCATGTGAAGTATCCCCAAAGCACAATGTGGTTCGGAGACCAGCGTAAAAACTGTAGATCCTCTCATCCCAAAGTCATCATCCTCGCCCACCATAGGGGACAACAGATTCCGTCCGCTGAGTGCCTCCACCTCAGAAATGGGAATAAGGCATCCCCCGAAGGTCATAGGCCATATGAGGAGCTTTAAAAACAACAGTGGCGAATTCTGTGTAGTAAAGTTTACCAATTATTATTTAAATAATATTCACCAATTATTATCAAATCTGATGTGTTACATTCACATGACTTTCTCTACCCAATATCCTTATTAGTGGGTATACAAACTATGTTTAGAAAAGCTTATGTTTTCTGTCTACTACATTTTAATCCAAATAAACATTAGTAGATATAGATACACTACACATTTCGTTATAGATACAAAGGGAACAGCGATAGTCAAATGTTTAACTGGACGCTATATGCTGGCCTTAAAATTCCATACTGTTTCCACTGAAGTAGGTTTTTTGCTTCACGTATGGAAAGCCAATTTTAAGTAGGTGTTATATTGTATTTCGACTGTTGAGGAGCCGATCTTGAAGTAGTTGTAACCACGTATGGTACCCGGTGCCCTTCGCCCAAATGTTTAAAAATATTAACTTTGTAATTTGACTGTTTCTTTAAATATTATATTTATGTTTGCCTCGGCTGCGTCAGTATTTATTTTTAGAGACATGAATCTCTTAACAAGGTGTGGTGCGGCTGAAGAATGTAGGCTTACACAGATTATAATTTTACTTCACTCCATTTATTAATCTTTGACACGATTTAAATAACACTTCACTCATATAGAGAGCTATGATATTCTTTTATTAATTACTTGCACTTTTTAACACGTAAACTATTTTCGTCTTACACTGAATAAGTATTAAACTTCTCGAGGACGCGTCTCGCGTCCGGTTAGGAACGCTGTCTGCTAGCAACTGACTTCTGAATTTGTACAATTTCCCTATTTCAGTTTCTGATTGGCTAATTCTACTCCAATAGAATACCTTCATTTAACTTAAGCTTTTTTCTGGTTGTTGATTGGCTATTTATAAACTGTCTCAAAATTTACATTATTGTTGATCCAATAATTACAAGTAGCATTATTAAACTTTCTTATTCATTATTGCCTCAAGGTTACCTTATTGTTACCTCATTGTTAGCGACTTTTAACCTATTACTCTCACAGCTCCTACATTATTAAATTACGTAATACATTCACATAACATTATTAAACATGTACATAATAATATAAACATTAATACAATGACTGTTACGTACATTTTTATATGTTATTTTATACACATATTGCTTTAAGGCGGAATGTTATTGAATTTATATTATATAATTTGACTGAAATCATTTAAACGTTAAAAATGCTGCCTCACCATGTAATCGAGAGAAACAAGTAACTTGAAAGGACTTCAAGAGAATGGCCAAGTAATGAACAATTCGAACTTTTAATAACCGATGTATCAGAAATGGCTTATGCCACAAAAAACTTATTTGAAGTAAATTGTGTGTTTTAAAGAGATCTACATTTTGTGTACAAATTATTCCTACAAAAGGTTATTTTTCTATCCACTAAATTTTAATCCAAATAGATTTTGCAGAAATGGCTACATTGTACACATTTCCCTATAGGTACTTAGAGAACAGCAATAGTCAAGTGTTTAAAGTTAAAATTCCATACTATTTCTATGCAATCGAGAGAAACAACTGAATGTTGAAAGGACTTGAAGAGAATGACCAAGTAATGAACAATTCGAACCTTTAATAACCGATATCTCAGAAATGGCTTCTGCCACAGAAAAACTTATTTGAAATAAATTGTGTGGTTTAAAGAGATCTACATTTTGTGTAAAGTACGTTTTCGTCTATCGCTTAACGTGTACCATACAAAATTACTTCCGAATGAAGAGGACTTCACAGGCTATTCCCAGAAAATTCAAAATATAAATTTTATTTGTCATGTAATTTTTTTTAATATATTGTATTTTAATTAAAATCGTTAGTCTATTTTTAGATAGCAAACTTTTAAAAAAATGTACCATGAGGAGGATAGTTTCTTGAAAATCTTAGTGTCGCATCTTTGGAAGATATTGAATTTTAATACCAAGGTTTGTATTTATCCGATTTTTCGTTTCTGTGTTATGCTGTTCACAGACACACAGACAACATACACGGACAAGTTTCTAAAAATACTTTATCAGGGGCCTCAAAACATGTATTTCCGGTGAAATCTCGGTATAGAATCTTGGGTGGAATGCAATACCTTCTCTACCTACTAGGTACGTGGTAGAGAAAGTAAAAAATAAATCAGTACGAAAAGAATTTCACAGGCTATGCCCAGAAAATTTGAGCTATTATTTATGTCATGCTAACACCTTAAACATATGGTATTTTAATTAATACCGTTAGAATCATTTTTGAGAAAGTTAAAAATAACCAAAAATTCCTTCTCAAGGATAGTTGTAAGGAATCTTTTTGAAAACCTTCGTGTCGCATCTTTGAAATGAAGCTGAATTTAAATTCCAAGTTTGGTATTTAACCAGCTTTTTGTTTCTGAGTTTTCTGTTCATGGATACATTGATATAAACACAGACGTGTGCGCGGGTGCGTGTTGACCTTTTTCTAAAGATGCTTTTTTGGACTCGGGGAAGCTCACCTACACACTTGGTTTTTGCAGAGCTTAACATATTAAACTACAACTTTAACTGCTGGCTTTAAATGCTGCAATTCGATAGTTCAGTTTCAAAGCTAAGTTTATTTCAAAGCTTAGTTTATTTCAAAGTTATTCATTTCGGTTATTAGTTAAGTCATTCACTTTTGAAATGTAGGATGAAGTGAAATAATTTGAATTTATATTTAAATAATGAACCTTTCAAACAAGCTCTCGAACGTTATACTCCAAAACCTCGCGGTCTTTTATGACTCATATTTCCTTATCTGCTCTACACAAAGCAATTCATAATGAAAAAGTCGAATGGGTGGGGCCAACAGTTCAGCAGAAACAGCTTTAATTTGACAGTTGAGAGAAATAAGATCCCCTTGCACTGAGCATAAGTTTTGCCCCCAAGTGAAACAATTTTCCTGGTTAACTCTATCTTTCATCATGGAGTGGCATTATGCGCTTAGATTTTCCTAACCAAATCATTTAAATCGGGATTCCCCATTTCAAACTCGACTTCCTCGTCATTAAAACTCAGAACAATACGTGCTGAAAACGTTCGGCAAATTTATCACGAATTCCAGCGTGCAATTGAATCATTACTCCGAGATGTAATGCTTATTCTCCGTGGAGCAGTGGTTAGCATCCTAGTCGCCAATTTAAACCCGGGAGAATTCAAACTCTGAGCTGGGCGGTAAATTTTTTCTGGTGCAGCAATCTTTTGGGTTGGAAGTAAAGCCGTTAGTCATGTGTAATCTTTTGTTTTCCGTTTCACACACATCAAACGCCTGCTTCTCCTCAGTGCTATCTAGGGAGGCTAAATAAATCTTCCAACACGCAGCTCTATTGGCAGATATCAGGCACCACTAGAAAGTCTATTGTGTATAAAAAAATGTGTTACACTCACATGACTTTCCCTACTCTTGTACAAACTATTTTTACAAACTCTTATTCTCCATCTATTTCATATTAATCGAGATAAACATTCGCAGAAACGATCTTTTGACATGCAAAGAGAATTACATTTTACACATAGCGACCAGTTCCAAAAATATTTGACTGTCGCTTAAGGCGTACTAAGTTCCCCTTGTTTTGTATTTGCAAGGGCAATATAGAAGTACAGTAGCCTTTAAGAATAGACATCTCTCTTAATAGCTGGTTGCTATGTGCAGCACCATTCTCTTTGTCACAGATTAATACTCTTTGCATATCCAAGACACAAAAATGAATAACGAATTCCCATTTGAGAAAATAAGTATTGAAAAATTTAAGGGAATAACAAGCAATATCTCGAAAATGGTTCAATGACCAAAAAAAATGTATATGACATAAATTGTGTATTTTAGCGCGATCTACATTTCTTGTGTAGTAAATCTCTTATGGTTAACCAGTTATGCAAAAGTCGTTCACAATGAAGAATACTTTTGGAGACATTCCCAGAAAATTCTAGATATACACTTCATTTGTCATGAAAATGTTTTAAACATATGGTATTTTAATCAAAATCGTTAGTCATTTTTGAGAAAATTAAAATTTTCGAAAAATGTTCCATGTAAAGGGTAGTCTGGGGTGGAGGATTTTCTTGAAAACCTTCGTGTCGCATCTCTGGAAGATACTGAACCTAAATACCAAGTTTGGTGTTTATCCGACTGTTCGTTTCTGAGTTATGCTGTTCACAGGCACACACACACTGACATGTTTCCAAAAATGCTTTTTTTGGATTCAGGGGGGTCTCAAAACATGTATTTCCGGTGAAATCTCGGTATCGAATTTTTGGGTGGAATACAATACTTCCCGTACTTACTATACGTAGTAGAGAAAGTAATTAGTAGTCCAATCAGGGATGATGAAAGTTTTCCCTATAGTGATAATGTTAACATAGATACGTTTTCCTCAGAAACCATCCACCCCAATGCAAACAAATCTGAACCATATATGTATTAGTATTATTGCTATAAAGTGTATTAGAATGAGAGGTTATGTAAATGTGTGGTATGAAGAAGAAAACAACTCTCAAAACTAATGACACATATTTCTAATAGTACCTAGCTTTAATATGTTGCTGAATATACAGGAAAACATACCTGCTGATTGGAGGCCGATTTTCAAGTCTTTCATACAGCATTTAGAAGTTAAAACTTTCTCGGTTCCATTGAACCCAGGTTACGCATACTAGGGTTAAAGAATGAACAATTCAAACCATTAATAACGGATATCTCAGAAATGGCTTATGTCACAAAAACTTATTTGAAATAAACTGTGTGGTTTAAAGAGATCTTTGTTTTCCGAGAATTACGTTTTCGTCCAGTTACACAAGATTATACAAAATATCTTCCGAATAAAGAGGAATTAGAAAGCTATTCCCAGAAAATTCAAAATATCTATTTTATTTGTAATGTAAATATAAGTAATATATGGTATTGTAATTAAAATCGTTAGCCATTTTTTAGAAAATAAACAATTTCGAAAAATGTTCCATATAAAGAGTAGTTTGGTGGGGGATTTTCTTGAAAATCTTCGTGTCGCATCTTCAGAAGGTACTGAGCCTAAATAATGAGTTTGGTGTTTATCTGACTTTCGGTTTTGAGTTATACTGTTCACACACTTGGATCTTTTTTTCATTCAGGGTCCTTCATATTTCGGTTGAAATCTCGATACTGAATTTTTGGGTGGAACGTAATATCTTCTCTACTTACTATGTATTTGTTCCTCTCACAAGAACGTGTCTTTAACGAATGTGCAGACATCAACAATTCTAGCGTTATCTGAGAAAGATTATGGCTCTACTTTCAACATAACAACAAGGCGTAAGGCCTCTTAGAAAACATACGTTCTTGTGCTAGCAATGATGAATGGCAGTTGCTTTTCTTTGCGTTCCTTTTAACAACGTTAGACACTATTTCTCGGGCTTGACTGTGTAGAGTTTTTCCTTTCTTACTAGGCATTGTAAATAACTTTATAAATCTTAGAAAACACTTACACACTGCTCCAAGTGAAACACGTTGGAGTACTAACGTTGCGCGATGTTTTTAATGTAGACAGTAGATCTATTTATTACATCATCACGTAGGTGCCACGTGGTACTGACCGCCTCACTCCTCAGGAGAATAGAACACCCCGCAAACGTTTTTTCATCAGAGGCCTACGTGATAAAGAAAGTAAAAAGCGATAGAACTATAATGAGAGAATTAAATTCACTTAGGGCAAAACCAAAGATTTATAAATTAGAGCTTTTACTGTTATACATCAAAATAAGCAAAGGCTTGAAAGCACACTGTAATCGTTTTATTTTAACACTAGAAATAACGTAAAAGGCGACGCCGTGGCCGAGTGGTTAGACCGCTCACCTCCCACCGAGGCGGCCCGGGTTCAATCCCAGGGACGACCTGCATGTGGGATTTGTGGTGGACGAAGCGGCGTCTGGGCGGATTTTCTCCGGATTCTCCGGTTTCTCCCGCCATTCATTCCACCAACTGCTCCATCATCACCTTTCCTTTCATCCATTTCACCAACATTTCGTTTCATCTACTTCCTTCATCCCATACCAGGCATCGTGCTGATCACCCATCCTGGATGCTCTGTCTGATCCATGAGTGTCTGCTCCTCGACGGGCCTCTGCCCCAGGCACCCGCTTGTAAGTCCTGGGGGGTGTAAGTCCTACATAAGAGGAGGGTAAACAGATAATGAATGAATAGAAATAAGTAAAACTGAGGATTTTATTCTTGCATTCCTTGCATATCGACCTAAAAGTAAATCAAACCTGAAGTATAAAATATGTTTAGGTGGGAAGGATGTTTCAGCTAAACTTATTATCCATTGGTCTACGGAGGGAAATGGCGCAGTCAGCTGAGTCACGAAATCGGGATGTTTCGCGTTCGATTCCCGGAATGGCTACTTTAAGCTTGGGTTTTATCATGTGAAGACTATATCTGGCGGATTTTCCTCTCCCTCATTTCCTCTTATGTCATTTCTTTCAACTTTCAGGGTTGCAGTGCCAATCGCGTCTGCGGTGAATATGCTTTGAGAGAACTGTTTCTTCCCTTACTCGAAGCCTTCTGACCAAACTTGTCTGAAAGGATGGTGCGGTGAGAGGGAAGATATTCAATGGGGAAACGTTAGGGACCCAGCTGCGCCTGCTGCCTTTCGTACTCCCTCGCCTCATTCCTTCTCCTACTAGAATCCTCTTCAATTCTTAAAAGTAACCAAAAGTAATCCTGATGTTCATGGTTTAAGAAATAAAGTAACAGAATTTAGGAAATAGTTTTCAGAAAGGGTCTTATTAAACGTCTAAAAAGTTACACCTTTGCGCATTAGCGCAGTGTTTATCACGCTTCTGATATACATATCTACATATAAGGATATGTGTATGCTGAGGGTGGGGAAAAAAACGCATCTCCTCGGTTTGAGCATTTTAAGCTTAGTCAGACAGTGAAATGAACTCGAGGACCTACACCGAAAAGACCTAATGATACGGCTAACTAACCACGAGCTGGAAACCTCATCTTCAAACATAACAGTTTACATTTGAAATTCATTATTACTGCAGTTCTAAAGTTTGACTAATTGGCATTATACTGAAGTGCTTAAATCGACCTGAATGTTCATCTATTAATAGCATTAGGCAAGTCCAACGAGGAAATATAACGTATGCTAAAATGTATTTTTACCTTTTCTACCAGTACATAGTAGGTAGAGAAAATATTGCATTCCATCCAAAATTCAATACCGAGATTTCATCCGAAATTCATGTTTTGAGAATCCCTGAATCCAAAAAAGGACATTTTTAGAAAAAGTTCCATGTGTGTTTGTGTGTGTGCATGTGTGCATGTGTGTGTGTCATCGGAAATATATGTTTTGAGACTCCTTGAATCCAAAACAGGGCATTTTTAGACAAACGTCTGTGTGTGCGTGCGTGTGCGTGAAGAGCATAACTCAAAAATGAAAAGTCGGATAAATACCAAACGTGATATTTAGGTTTATACCTTCCAAAGATACAACAGAAGCATTTTCAAGAAAATCCCCTGCCCCAAACTAGCTTTTACATGTAAGATTTTTTGAAAAGTTTGATTTTCTAAAAAATGGCTGTAACAGTTTTGATTAAAATACCATATATTAAAGATATTTACATGACAAATAAAATGTATACTTTGAATTTTCTTGGAATAGACTGTAAAGTCCTCTTCATTCGGGAAGAATTTTGTTTAATCTTGCATAACTGGTAAACGTTAGCGATAGACGAAAACGTACTACAGAAAAAATGTAGATCTCTTCGAGATACACAATTTATTTTAAATAAATTTTTTGCGGCATCAGCAATTTCCGGGATATCCCTTAATAATGTCCGAATTGTTCAATACCTGGCCATTATTTTAAATTCCTGTCGATTTTCAACCCTTTCTCGCGATGCCAAGAACGGGTATGGAATTTTAAGACCAGGTATAGCCTCCAGTTCTAAAACATGTTATAATCGCTATTCCCTTGTATTTGTAACGAAATGTGCAATGTAGCTATTTATGTAAAGGTGTATCTCGTTTAAAATAAAGTGGACAGAAAAATAAACTTCCATAAGAATAATTTGCATACCCACTAATACGATAGAGGGTAGAGGAAAGTCATGCAAATGTAACACAGATTTTACACAACAAATAAGACGGATAAAAGGACAAGGTCTGCCACTGCACTAATTTTAAGATAATTAAGTGTAATGTACACATAATAAAAAATCTGATGTGTTACACTCACATGACTTTCACTACTCTTGTAAAAACTATTTTTACAAACTCTTTATTCTCCATCTATTTCATATTAATCGAGATAAACATTTGCAGAAACGATCTTTTGACATGCAAACAGAATTACATTTTACACATAGCGACCAGATCTAAAAATATTTGACTATCGCTTAAGGCCTACTATGTTCCCCTTGTTTTGTATTTGCAAGGGCAATATAGAAATCCAGTAGCCTTTAAGCATCGACATATATCTTCATAGCTGGTTGCTAGGTGCAGCACCATTCTCTTTGTCGCAGATTAATACTCTTTGCATATCCAAGAAAAAAAAATGAATAACGAATTCCCATTTTAGAAAATAAGTATTGAAAAATTTAAGGGAATAACAAGCAATATCTCAAAAATGGTTCACTCAACAACAAAATGTATATGACGTAAATTGTGTATTTTAACGCGATCTACATTTTTTGTGTAGTAAACTTTTGTCTATCTCTTATGGTTTACTAGTTATGCAAAGGTCGTTCACAATGAAGAATACTTTTGGAGACATTCCCAGAAAATTCAAGATATACATTTTATTTGTCATGAAAATATATATGATATTTTCATCAAAATCGTTATAGCCATTTTGAGAAAATTAAAATTTTCGAAAAATGTTCCATGTAAAGGGTAATCTGGGGTGGGGGATTTTCTTGAAAACCTTCGTGTCGCATCTCTGGAAGATACTGAACTTAAATACCAAGTTTGGTGTTTTTCCGACTGTTCGTTTCTGAGTTATGCTGTTCACACACACACACACACACACACACACACACACACACACACATAGACACACAGACAACCAGACACACACACGGACATGTTTCCAAATTTTTTTTTTTATTCAGAGGATCTCAAAACATATATCGGTATTGAATTTTTTGGTGGAATACAATACTTCCCCTACTTACTATACGTAATAGAGAAAGTAAAAAGTTAATATTCTTTTTTCCTGCAATTAAGGTTTAAGAAACGAAAACGTTTAATTGTATGAGCTAAGGTGTTTAGATACTTATACGTTTTTGTTAAGCAATCTTAAAAGGGTTTTTTGCTTTCTCTACCATGTACATACGTAGTAGAAAAGGTACTGCATTCCATCCAAAAATTACCGAGTAAGGTGGTTCCGCGGTAACGTGTGAGGATCGCATTGGTCCAGAGTTTGATTCTCGGTAGCCATGCGTTTTTCGAGGTTTTCCCTGGTTGACACCTCTCTCCCCCATTTACTCTCATTTCATTACCGTTTCATGTTGCACGTTGACTCCTAGGCCGGGTAGAAGGCGCACAGGGTTGCGCTTTGGAGATGTTTCCCCGTCTCAATGGAGAGACGTCTAGAGCGGCTCTCCGTGCAACCTGGAGCTGTTAGGGAACTCTGCGCGTCTCTGTTAACTTGCTTCGCATTGCAACCTGTGTGTCTCCTATGGTTCCCTCATCTTATCCGCTCTTCCCGAAGCTGTATGCAAAATAGATCCCTTGAGGATGGCAATGATAGGTGTCCCCTCCGTTCACTAGATCAGTCCACCCAAAAATTCGGTACTGAGATTTCACCGGAAATACATGTTTTAAGGTCACTTGAATAAATAAAAGCATTTTTAGAAAAACGTCCGTGTATGGGGGTTGGGGTGAGTGTGTGAACCGCATAGCTCAAAAACGAAGAGTCGGATAAACACCAAACTTGATATTTAAGTTCAGTATCTTGCACAGATGCCACACGAAACTTTTCAAGAAAATTCCCCTACTCCAACTACCCTTTACATGGAGCACTTTTTCATAATTTTTTATTTTCTAAAACTGGCTGTAGCAATTATAATAAACAGAAGTATTTTTAATTGTGATGTTAACATATGATATTTAAAGTTGAGTCGTTACATTTTAATTCACATCACAGTAGCGCTCGATGTTACTGAGAAGCGCTTTCGAGAGACATGTTTCTCTCACCATCAGCTTTGTGTAGTACGTTTTCGGCTATCGCTTAACGTTTACCAATTGTATAAGATTATACATAAATTCTTCCAAATGAAGTGAATTTCATAAGCTATTCCCTGAAAATTCAAGATATACATCTTATTTGTAATGTCAATATCTTTAATATATGGTATTTTAATCAAAATTGTTAGGACCATTTTTTTAGAAAATGAAAAATTTCGAAAAATCTTCCATGTCGGTAGTTTTAGGTGGGTGATTTTCTTGAAAATCTTCGTATCGTATCTTTGCAACGTGTTGAACCTAAATACTAAGTTTGGTAACTATCCAATTTTTTGTTTTTGAGTTATGCTATTTACAGACACACACACGCGGACGTTTATCTAAAAATGCTTTCTTTGGGGGTTCAGGGAGCCTCAAAACCTATTTCTGGTGAAATCTCGACATCGAACTTTTGGGTGGAATACAATACTTCCCCTAGTAGAGAAAGTAAAATAGTAATTTTATGTGAAACACTTCTAATTAAGAATAATAAGTTCGCTTTCATTAGGAACAAATAATAATACATGCTTCCTTTAAGCAATAAAAGCAAGATCGACATAAGTATCTTACGTATCCAAGGATAACAATTGCCAATACAGTAGCTAGTGTATTATTTAAAAATGTATATGACATAAATTGTGTATTTTAACGCGATCTACATTTCTTGTGTAGTAAAATTTTGTCTATCTCTTGTGGTTTAACAGTTATGCAAAAGTCGTTTTCACAATGAAGAATACTTTTGGAGACATTCCCAGAAAATTCCAGATATACATTTCATTTGTCATAAAAATATCTTAAAACATATGATATTTTAATCAAAATCGTTAGAGCCATTTTTGAGAAAATTAAATTTTCGAAAGATGTTCCATGTAAAGGGTAATTTGGGGTGGGGGATTTTCTTGAAAACCTTCGTGTCGCATCTCTGAAAGATACTGAACCTAAATACCAAGTTTGGTGTTTAACCGACTGTTCGTTTCTGAGTTATGCTGTTCACAGGCACACACACACGGACATATTCCAAAAATGCTTTTTTTGGATTCAGGTGGTCTCAAAACATGTATTTCCGGTGAAATTTCGGTATCGAATTTTTGGGTGGAATACAATACTTCCCCAACTTACTATACGTAGTAGAGAAATTAAAAAGAAAAGATAAACAGCTATGGATGATATGATTCCGTACAACATACCTCAAAGATGAATGGAAAAGACTGGAAAATACCTATAAGATTTGTTTGATCAGGTGAATTCACAAGGCCCATAGGATTTATCTTACCTGGGAATCGAATTCATGATACACTCTAAGCTTTAAATACTTAAAATGTCGTTTCTTTCAGGCTTGTAGACCGATGGTCTAGAAATAGGATATTGTACTATCTAACGCTTCGCCCAATTCTCATCTTAGATGAATCCTCTGAGGATGCTCAAGTAGAAACTACTGTGCCTATTCTATACCACGGCCAACAAGTCCGGAAGAAATAGCATTTCATTTGGACGCCGGCCGTGAAAGTCTCAGTATATACAACTTCAAATTCTTTCACACAAATATCTGATGCAAACCTCACAGGATTTTCTCTAGATCTTGCGATGGAAAGAAAGAAGAAAAACCGTAAACTTTTGGCATGCCTCTCAGATGAAGTATTTGGAAAAAATGCAAATATGCAACATGGAATATTTGGAAAATGGCTAATGCTACATAAAAGTTACTTGGCATAAAATGAAAGTGATAGTGGGCTTCACTTTCTCCTGTATAATATTTTGCCTATCTCCTATGATTCCCCAGGTATACCATATTGTAAAAAATGCAATCATTATGAAGAGGACTTCACAGCCTATTCATAGAAAACTCAAAATATGTATTTAATTTATTAAACTAAAACCTCAAGTTACAGCCATTTTTATAAAAAATGTTTCATGCAAAGGTTGGGGAATTTTCTTCGCCTTAAACGGCGTCTAACTCAAATGTAAAATTTTATATTTATGCAAATTTTAGTTTTTGAGTTATACTGTTCACACACATACATAACACATTTTTCTTAAAATGCTTTCTTTTTTGGTTCAGTGGCCCCAAACATGCATTTTCGGTAAAATCTTATATAAAAATGTTTGGTATTATACAGTATTTCCTCTGCCTATTAAAGCTAGATGGCAGGGAAAGTAAACATTAATAAATTAGAAGCTGTATTCCATAATGCTGCAAAACTGCAAGTGTTTCCAACGTTATAGTGATTTATTTATGTAACTCAAAGAAGCAAAACAAATGTGTCGATTGCACCTTTCGATCACCCCCCCCCCACTTATTTAATGTACCAATGAATTTGTAATGTTATTATCTCCATGCTAACTTTACTTCAAAGGGTTACACTCTTATGCAAATGGGAGCTCGTGTTGCATAAAGACTGAAATCCCAGATTAGCTGAGAGCCATTAACTTGCAGAAACTTCCCAGGTCTGTCAATGCCTAAACTCACTCTTATGTTCCAATTTAAGTTGAAGAATATCGTTTGGAAAAACAGCACTTAGCGCGTGTTAATGCAGGTGTGCATGCATCACAACAGGTTCGAATCCTAGGGATATGGAATTTCCTTCTCTCTGCATACACGTAAAATCCCAAACCCTTGTAGAGGGGGCGTGGTGAGAGAGAAGGTTGCCTAATGGTCTCACGCTAATCTCCCAATAACAAATGACCTTTTTATGTGCTTAAGATTAGAATCTGATATTTTGGCACATTCGATATGGCAGTCTCTCGATGAGGATAAAAAGGATGAGGTGAAATAACAAGCATATGCCCTTTTTAATTGGTTAATTTCGTTACGAAGTGTTTTAGATTACTATTGTTCTATTGAGAATATATTTCAATAACTACATGTTTATCCTTATTCACGAGTAAAATCATTACGTAAAGGCGTAGGGAAATTTAAACGCAGCACTGTTGCAGTATCATTTTTCATTGAATATTCTATCTCGTATATGAGATTGCCAATAGGACACAGAATAACAAATAATAAATTAGTGATTTTAACAATACAATTTCAGTTAAGCATCATTTAAACAACATAAAAAGGAACACATTCATATAAATAATAATAATAATAATAATAATAATAATAATAACAAATCATGATGCTAACACAATGTATGTGATTCTTACTAAAACCAGAGAGTATTTAATAATGTTAAATACTAGTCATCCTGAAGTTTTTAATTTTGTATTTTGATCTCCAGTCAAGAAAAAAGTTGGCAATTGTCTCACTTTCTTATTATTGTTTAAATCCGGTGGGCATTGATGATATATAAAATAAAATGAAATGATAATTTAGGAAGGAAACCACAGGAACCAAATGAACGACCGAAAATTCAAAAAAAATTACGGAATCTTAGATTATTCCTGTAGTAAATTTGGGCCTGCCTATCTTCTGGGATTTGCCAGTTATAAAACATTCAGTGAAGTTGAATTTTCCTTGATTATTTACATAAAACGGGAGGTATACATATTATTTGTCATACTGATATCCCAAACAGCGAAATATATAGAATCTTTTACTGGGATGAACTAAATAACTTAAGCATAAAATAAATAAATTTAGGCAAGCGATAGAAAAAGTAATACCTGAGCAACAAAACAAAATCGATGTACCCACCTCCGTGATGTGGGGACAGCGTGTCTGCCTTATATTCAAGAGGTCCCTAGTCCGAATCTCGGAAAGGATTAGCTTCTGCTGGGGTTTTCCCTTACCTGAAAAGATAAATGACGGTAACTTTAAGCTCTCTATGGACCCCGGGCTCGTTTGAGCTCATTTCAACCATTTCATTCATCGTTCGATATGATCTGCCCGGTTCAAGAACGTTAAACTTTTTAAAAAAATCAATGTGACCTATTTTTTAAAAACTCTTATGATCACATGACCTTCTGTCGTAGATATAAAAATAAGCTTTAGTAAGAATAGCTTGTATACTCACTAATAAACGATAGATGGTAGAGAAAGTCATGTGAATGTATAACATATTTTTATATATACTACGCTTTAATCCAAATAAACCTTTGCAGAAATAGCTACATTACACATTTCGTTATATATACAAAGAGAACAGCGGTAGTTAAATGTTTAAGAACTGGACGCTATATGCTAGCCTTAAAATTCCTTACTGTTCCTATGCAATCGCCAGAAACAGCTGAATGTTGAAAGGACTTCAAATAATGATCAAGAAATGAACAATTGGAACCATTAATAACCAATATCTCAGAAATGTCTTATGTCACAAAAAACTTTTTTGAAGTAAATTGTGTGTTTTAAAGATATCTGTATTTCTTGAGTAGTACGTTGTCTATGCTTAACGTTTACTAGTTATACAAGATTAGATATATAAAATTCTTTCTAAATGAAGAGGGCTTTAAAGGCTATTCCCAGAAAATTCAAAATTTACATTTTGTTTATCATGTAATTATATGTAATATATGGGACTTTAATAAAACCCGTTAGAGCTATTTTTTTAGAAAATTAAAATTTTCGAAAAATGTTCCATTCAAAGGGTAGTTGGAGTTGGGGAATTTTGTTGAAAATCCTCGTGTCGATCCTTGGAAGGTACTGAAATTAAATCCCAAGTTTGGTATTTATCCGAATTTTCGGTTTTGAGTTAATGCTGTTTGATGACAGTCACACACAGACCTTTTTCCTAAAAATGTTTTTTTTATTCATTTATTACAGTGAATATCGGTATCGAATGTTTTGGTGGAATGCAATACCTTCTCTACTACTATGTACGTGGCAGAAAAAGTAATAATTAACTTCTATATTGATAACTTGCACAATTATTATAACTTTGTGTATGTTATGTTACTCCAAAGTGTAATGCTTTTCTAGTATTACTACAAATTCTGCGAAATATCTATCAGTGGTATGCAGATCCCCAGCTTTGTCGTCCTCCGTGGTGTAGTGGTTACCATGCTAGCCTCCAGTTCCCAAGATCGCGGGTTCAAACCCGGTGGAGGGCGATGGATTTTTTTCGGGCGTAAAGCCGGTAGTCCCGTGTCGTAGATTTACGGTACGTAAAAGAACCTCAAGTCTTATAAAGAGGCCTCTGAGCAAAATTACCGGTCTTTCACGCCCAATATAGAATGGAACGCTAAGTACCATAGTAGTTGTAGAGCGCCCCTAAATAAAACTCAATTCAATTTAATTTCCCCAGTTTGAATATCCTGTCTCAAATTACTTGTCTAAACCCCCTAAATAGAGAAAACACTGCTATAGTATTCAATAACATCCTCTACATACCAATCTTATTAACTTCGCGGTTTAGGCCTTTAGGAATGCTCCATCTCCAGAGTTAAAATTCTAGAATTAATCGCTGCACCATTTTAGGTTCTTTTTACGTATCTTCTTCCTCTGGATTTTAATGAAATAACGCTTCCGATATTCGGTATAAATTGTAACGGTATTACTTACAAATGTTGTTTGCTTGTGATGTTTGTGTATGTTTGTTTACTTCATGTGAAGCCATCTTGTGACGTCATTCATTTGTTCGGTTTGTAGCTCCATCTGGTGTTAGCAATTTGCGGCAGTATTAGTGTTCGAAAGAATGCGACTGTTATTTGATTTAATTTTTGTTTACTGTCCTCCGGCTAGCTATTATTTCTCGGTCGAACATGTCTCTTGATCAGAGTGTGTAAACGGAAAGGAATCTTTTATCCAAATATAACACTGATGGAAATTTGTTTTACACATTTATTGTCGAACACGTTAACTATCACATTTATATATTGATCTTAACACTCGCCAAACTGAAACTGTTGTAACAACTTCTTACTGATAATTCTTTTAATCCACGTACTTCAATCTTTTGTATAATTAACTTTACCATACTTTAGATCTTTCATAATTCTGCTGCGCGTAACTTGTGAATCTATATCCGATGTATGCCGTACTAATACTTTCGACGAACTGACTGACTGAAGACGACGTGTAGTGTACACAGATTTTTGATGAACTGAACGACTGAAGGCGACGTGTAATGTACTAAGAATTTTGATGAACTGACCGCGATCTACCTCTGACTTGGCTTTTTATACACCCACTCCCTGATATGCCTAAAGATTATAACTGAGTTACTATTGGCTAATAAAACGCGCCAACATTAGCGTCTATTTTAATATCCAATGAAAATTATGAATACATATGCTCTAGGGAAATATTCCAGAAGGTTCTAAACGGAAAAACGCGCCAACATTACGTAACTTCCTCGTTTCCAATAATGATAAACAGCTCACCCCCCCTCGCTGCATTATTGCACGCTATTATTGACAGTTTCAGTAAGGCCGTATAAACTTACTTCTCAACAATAATTACAGTCAAGAAACATCTCAAATCAATGTCACATAAAAATGCATATTCATATTACAATAATTATTTACATTTAAGTAATTTGTGATACAAATTACTGCATCAAAATGGCATCCTCATTACATGATCGTGTCATTTATTCCCGTATTTTTCAATTTTACTTATGTTTAGCTATCTTCGTTAAACATTTTTCCTCATTTCAGCAGTTTACAGTCTTCTAATTGCTCTACATAATGATAAACAAACCTCTCTCCCCTCTCTCAGGAGAAGCTAGCATTTATTGTCAGACTACTTGTATACGAGTCCCGTTAGTACCACTCTCCTTTGAGGATCGAAAACATATTGTCTTTCTCGCAGTATGCTACTGCTAACTAAAACATTAGAATTTATAGACATTATGGAAGGGAATATTATTACAGATATAGAATATAAGGAATTATACAGGGTTATTCAAAAAGAAGGAATAGGCTTTACATATGTATTTCTAATGAACAACAATAGATGGCGGCATATGCGATACATCACTAAATAGAGAAAAGTTCAAAGTTTTATTTTATATGTTCAAAATGAGCACCATTCGTTATGCGAGGACGACCAGTGCCTTTCCGTTTGCATACGCAGCCATCTTCTCGAATTTATTGTATCAATTGTAAATTTTTTATGACGAGGCGGCTCTTTGTTGAACTTATAACGAAATGCACGCTGCAATGAAGCAATGGATTCAGTCTTTGCATAATGCAGCACACAAAACTACTTTTCCTGTGGCGTTGCCATTTTCTCGTAAACAAACACAGCGCCGCTGTAGGCACAGAATGGGACTAATAGGTGGGGCTTAAAACTTTGAACTATCCTCTATATAATGATGTGTGGTATGTGTCGCTGTCTATTGTCGTTAAATAGAAATAAATATTATGTAAAGTCTGTTCTGTCTTTTTAAATAAACCCTGTATAAGGTTTTCCAAGATTATATATTAAATGAACATAAATATCAAAATAAAAACAAAGTATTATTAGAATAATCGTGCTTTATTCTATTTACGAAGCGAAAATAAATATGATAAAAAGAAATCTATAATAATGATTTTATATTCTTTATAAAGTAAAATAAGAACAATGAGTAAAACCTATAAATAGTATGTACTGCTACGCTAGTCTTCTGACTTTATAATATACAAAAATATACGGACAGGAACAAACAAATATATTATGTTACTGCAACCACCATGCGGTTATAAAAACAGGAAATCATTATAAAATAGAACTTATATTGTAAGATTCGGCTATATAGTCTGCGACCTCGCCGTTTTGTTGTTTGTGGTGGGGTTTTTTTTACACTAATACTACATAAAACGTCACCACACATTATTTTTATTTATATTTTTCTCTTCCAGTTTATGCTTATTTTATTCACTGCCCGTTAATATGTTGTTGCGATTCATTGCACCCTAAATAAAGTCATAGTCAACTGTTCATTAACAAGGCAAAGGATTAAATAATGCTTTCTACCCTCACGTCGCAAATTCCATCCACAGCGCAAGGTTCGTTAAGCGGGTTTAGTAGTTGTTAAGAGATTTTAGCACGCAAATTATGTAGCAGTTATGCATGTGACTACAGCACTAATGTATACTCCCTCTGTGTCAAAAGTTAAAGGTACGGACGAACGGAGGGGCCTCGCAACCGGGCGTAGGCCTCAACGGATCTTTTTAGCTTCTACCGTGATTCCTGGGAGGGAGGGAGGGAGGGACGACCAGATTCGGATGAACAGAGTCCCTAACGTTTCCAGATCGAACGCATCCTACGCCGCACCGGGCCTCGCCCACAAACCACCTGAACCCCCGGCCGGGGCTCACTTGGAGGCGAGACCTAACTGAGCAGTCCCGCAACGAAACAGGGAAGAGATCTCTACAGAGCGCACACCACCTGCCAGCCGCAACCCGCCGAACACCGTCGCCTAGTCCTACAACTATGAAACAGATGACAAGAAAGAAAATGGGTATAGGAAATGAGGGGCAGGAATGCCATGGTAGAAGAATAATCATCCGGGGAAACGAAAGACCCATGGTTCAGAGTGGGCGGTCGCCGGGGATCGAACCCGAAACCTCCCGAATGTGATTCGCACACATTGCCGCGACGCCACCTAGCGGGATGGCTCAGGCGGTAACGTCTGTGACCCACATCCGAGTTGTGGTAGATTCGATTACTCGGCCGACCTCCCTGATCCATGTTTTTTTCGGGGAGCACTAGGCGAATGCTGTGAAGGTTCATTACATCCCCGAATTTCCTGTCCCTCCATTTCACTTCCATTCTCATTTCATTTCACCTTTAATCCTCTTGACCTGTTTCAAGGTTGAATGTGTCGGCAGGAGGCAGCATGTGTTGCATGCAAGGATGTTCTCTATAACCCTTCGCCCCCCGGAATGGAGGCAGTCTCCGAGTCCCTTGACCCCCAGGGGATGTATTAGCCCGCCGGGGAGTTTCAATCTGTAAAAGATAGGGACCCTGCCCTCTGCCCTGCCATGCCTCTTAGTCCGATAGCCCTTTGTCTCATCTCGTCTCACCACTACCTCCCAAGGGTATCCCGTCAGGAGCTTAGGCACAAAAGATCTTATAGGTCGAGTTGCTAAGTCACCCTCCACAGTTAGTCCTAGTCCCCCATTAGCGGCGCCACCTCACTCGGTGTCCCTCTGTGTTAAAACCATAGTTTAAGAAAAGTGACATGCTTCAAATGTTCTGGAATCAGAAGAGATTGAGATTTCCTCTTCTTCTCGTAAACTTATTGGATTTGGCAATCTCTCCTGGAGTTCTAGACCTCTTCTAATCCAACTTGCAAATTTAGAAGCTGCTGATTTATTTATGTTGCCAGATACTTCAACAAACTTTTTCCATTAAGACATAGACTCACAGACTGATATCAGTATTATCTGCATGTTAAGATTATCATTAGGTTGCATATCTAGAAGATGTTGCCAGATACGTCAACGACGGTTTTCCATTAAGACACGCGCTGATATCAGTAAATAACACACTATCCTTTGACTTACAATGTATGCAAGCTGCGGGTTTGTATCGACAGTGTGGCGAGGGTAAGGGGATGCCACAGGTAACCTGGAACTGTAAAGAGGGGCGTCAGCGGTAGAATAGAACATAAACACAGAGCTCACAGAGAGCAACTCTATCATACCAACACAGCAGCCAGATAATCAACAGCAAAAATACATTCATACAAGCATCGTACAGCTCTGTTCACTGTTTATTATCTCTATGTCCAACTTCTAGCAACTTCATGCATGTGTCTCGACAGTTTCGCAGTTTTAATTGGGCGTGTTTGCACCCTGAGCTTAGGGTCATTACTTTTATTCAGTTGTCTGTCTCTCATCAGATTCGCTCTGAGATTAGAGTAATATTCCTACCTAATTGAGCTTATAATCGTGTGTTAAATCATTTGTTTTTAAACCCCGCACCCCACCCAGTTTCACTGTTTCCTAAGCTTCATTCAATTTGTTTCTTTTCTGGGTTACTTTCCTCTTTCAATTCAGTTTAATCTCTGAGTTGATGTCAATATTACTTTACAACTGTTTACTCTCCGAGTTCAGAATTAAGTTTCAATTAAATTATTTACTTTTTGGGCTCAGGTTTATGCTACCACTCACCCTGAGCCATTCGGTCACAACAAAATGCTCTTCCGTAGCCAAATGCATATCCGCCAGTTCATTCCAAGCCTAACATTCCATATCTGAGCCCACACTGAATTACACCGCATTGTGTATGGTTACAATGAAATGATATGAGCACAAGTCAATAGTGGCCGGAAGCGTGACATTGGGGAAGCGGCGTTATTAATGATGGCTCTTTATAGTGAAACGAAACGTCGAATCCAGAAGGTACTAAATAAAACACTCATTAGCGACTGCTGCATAAGAGCACAAGAGCACGTAAACACTTTACCTTTTGGCACCTTGAGGATTTAGTAGCGGATTTTTTTGAATTAAATTAAACGTAACGTATATGTGATACCTAATTTGAAATCTACGTCGTTTAAATCTACTGAGCTACTCCTATAAATTCAATTAAACATATGGCAACAGGGTTCCTAGCACATTTTGACTAGTGGACGTTTCAAGGAGCTTCTGTGCATGAACAACTAGTATGACGTAATCACCTTATGGCACCAAATACGTACTAGTCATGCATACTTGAAGAAATGCATTAGTTCGCTAAGTTTTTCCCGCACTCTTATTTCCATTCATCCACTATAGTGCTAATTTGCTAACTGCGCAAATGCTGTTGGTTACCTTAGCCAAGTGAAGAATGGAAATGGAGAATTTTTGTAGCCTATCTCTATAGCGTTAATTAAACAACAATTTATGTCTAGTGAATATTTTTGTGTGTTTTCATATGTATTTAGATTATGTTGAAGATAAAAATATAAAATGTACACACTTGTTTAAAATGTATAATTTCTTTAAGTATGAGGCTAAATTTCGAAGAGAAAAATAAGATGAAAATTCATGTTCAAAGATCCGAGTACTGTGCTGACTTTAAGGATATATCGATATATTATTTAACTCCCTTAATATTCTTAAAACCGGGAGTAATACGGTTGGTGAGATAAAATATTATACGCTGTCAAAAAGCTCTCCTTTTTTACTTTCACTACTTCCTATAGTAAGTAGAGGAAGTATTGTATTCCACCCAAAAATTCCAATACCGAGATTTCACCGGAAATATTTGTTTTGAGACCCCCTAAATAAAAAAAAACATTTTTGGAAACATGTCCGTGTGTGTGTCTGTATACAGCATAACTCAGAAACGAACAGTCGGATAAACACCAAACTTGGTATTTAGGTTCAGTATCTATCAGAGATGCGATATGAAGGTTTTCAAGAAAATCCCCCACCCCAGATTACCCTTTACATGGAACATTTTTCGAAAATTTTAATTTTCTCTTAAATGGCTCTAACGATTTTGATTAAAATATCATATGTTTAAGATATTTTCATGACAAATGAAATGTATATCTCTAATTTTCTGGGAATGTCTCCAAAAGTATTCTTCATTGTGAACGACTTTTGCATTACTGGTAAACCATAAGAGATAGACAAAATGTTACTACACAAACAACGTAGATCGCGTTAAAATACAGAATTTATGTCATATACTTTTTTTGTTGAGTGAACCATTTTCGAGATCTTGCTTGTTATTCCCTTAAATTTTAATATACTTTTTCTCAAATGGGAATTCGTTATTCATTTTTTTATATCCTGGACATGTAAAAAGAATGGAATGTACCACATAGCAACCAGCTGTTAAAAGATTTGACTATAGCTTAAAGCCTACCAATTCCCCTTGCATCTACAAGAAAATTAGCAATAAGATTAACATCTGGATATCTCGATTAACATGAAGCATATGGAGAATAAGCGTTTCTAAAAATAGTTTGTACAAGAGTAGAGAAAGTCATGTGAGTGTAACATATCAGATTTTTCATAAAAGCAAGTTAATTTTGTAGTAGTTATAATAACAGCCACTTCCATAAATAATAATCCGGTTGGCTGCAAAGCAATCCTCCTATGTACAAACATTCTAAAATTATTTCGTTTTGAAGATGGCTTACCATACAAAAGAAAATATTTCCTGAATACAGAGATAACTTCAGAAGTTAAACTACACATAGTGTATGCAATTCTCATTACAACTATATAATTTTATTACACACGTTTTAAAAAAAAAACTTCGAATTTTGACTGCATTAGTAAGCTCTAATGGCTAAAATATACTATATTTGAGACATTAATGTAAAACGTTAATGTATCTATATATGAGAATGCAATGTACCTCAAAACATGTATTTCCGATGAAATTTAAGTGCCGAAATGTTGGATACAATAGGTATTTCATACATATCATAGAAAGCTGATAGTATGCCTGCTACACACGTATGTCTGCACGTGCGTAGCAGGATAATCAAAAAGGATGAATGTAAATGAACTCTGTTAAAGCAATGATAACCTAGGATTGAGATTAGTGAGATGGGGCGGGCCCCAAGCAACTTGAAGTTGTTGTATTGTTATTTGCCCCACGTTTTGGGTGTCAATTTGTAGAAATGTTAGTTTTTTTTTAGGAGGAGTTGTATTGTAGTTCAACTGTTGGGGAACCGAACTTGAAGTAGTTGCAACTGCACGTATGGTAAAAAGTTTCCGGTAACCTTCGCCCCAAGTTTAAAAATATTAACTTTGTAATTTGACTGTTTCTTTTAAATATTATATATTTATGTTTGCCTCGGCTGCGTCAGTATTTATTTTTAGAATGTCTTAGCAGGGCGTAGTGCGGCTAAGAATGTAGGCTTACACAGATTATAATTTTTAATTCACTCCTTTTTATTAATACTTGACACGATTTAAATAACACTTCACTGATATAGAGAGCTGTGAGATTTTTTTATTAATTACTTGCACTTTTTAACACGTAAACTATTTTCGTCTCACACGAATATATATTAAATTTCTCGAGGACACATCTCGCGTCAGGAACACTTTCTGCAACCAACGCGTCCAGTTATGAGCACTGTCTACAAGCAACTGACTTGATTTCTAGCGTCTAAATTTGTAAATTTCTATATTTCAAGTCCCTGCTTGGCTATTCCTAATCCAATAGAATACGTTTATTTAAAGCTTTTTTCTGGTTGTTG
This sequence comes from Deroplatys truncata, assembly GCA_030765065.1. Lineage (NCBI taxonomy): Eukaryota > Metazoa > Arthropoda > Insecta > Mantodea > Mantidae > Deroplatys > Deroplatys truncata. The sequence continues at coordinate 179,939,339 of CM060984.1, forward strand.
ATTGGCTATTTTATAAACTGTCACAAAATATGCATTACTATTGCTCCAATAATGACTAGTAGCATTATTAACTTTCTTACTCATTATTGCCTCAAGGTTACCTCATTGTTAGAAACTTTCAACCTATTATTCTCACAGCTCCTACATTATTAAATTACGTAATACATTCAGATAAAATTATTACATTATACAATAATATAAACATATACAATGACTGTAATATACACTTTTTATATATTGTTACATACACATATTGCTTTAAGGCGGGCTGTTATTATATTTTATATTACATAATTTGACTGAAATCATTTAAGTGCTAAAAATACTGCCTCAAACTGGAGCCCACCACCGCACGTAGGCCTTTGTGACCTCCGTGATCTCTGGGAGGAAGGGGAGACCCGAATGGCTAGCTGATCTAGGAGGATGATGCGTGCTAGCAACTACGGGGTCCCTAACAAATCCAGAATGACACCAATTCTGACGCCCACGCGAGCCATCTTCAACCCGGTGATTACCGGGAATGATGGTGGTGATTATAATGATGATGATGATGATGATGAAATGGGGTTAAGGGCACTAAATATCAAAGGTATCAGTGCCCACCGGAAATGAGCACTACCCTGGAATGGCCACCTCACAGCGCAAACTCCATCGTCCCGCCGTCGCCTGGTCTTCTCCTGAGCCAATTCGCTCAGTAATTATAAGTAGCGTTATTATTGAGTAGCATTGTATTCCACTGCAGTTAATGCCGGGAGTTTGCCTGACAAAACCATCGAGAAATGATGATAGAGCTTTTAACGTAAAACAGTAAATTCACCATCTGATTTCTTAAAGTTTGTCTGACGTTTCAAACATGACTCATTGCAACATTAACCATGTTTAACTTTCCCTATGGTTATTGAACTAAAAGCCAGAAAAGACACATTTCAAAGATACCAACAAACAATGTGCACACTCTGCAGCTATCCGACGGAGCCTCTCTCTCATCCAGAAATAATTTGCAAGCCAGATATTGAAAAGTATAATAAAACGCCGAATGGTGTGTGATCGTCTCGTAACCAAGTATTTTGAGCGAAATGGCTCGTGGTAACGTATGTGGCTCGCGTTCGGAAGGTTCCGGTTCCGGTTCCGATTTCCGTTGGCCCGGCGACTCTGACCTTGGTTTCTTTCGCGGTTTTCCCTGGTTGGTAGTTAAATGCTAGGGTGATTTATATAATTTTCTTGTCTTCCATTTCCTGCTACTTCAAATCCTTATGTTTCAATGTCAAAGGATTAGGCGAGTGGATTGCGGGCGAGGCGCGTGGCGGCGGAGCTTGCTTTGAGGAACTGTCTGCACCGACGTTCGGTGTTTGAAGGACCCGCAGAGAGAACTCTCGGTCGGGAGAGGTAGCCCTCTGGGAGGTCCCGCCAGCGCCTGGGTACACCTGGAGATGTTAAGGACCTCGCCTGCGCCCTAGCCTTCCGCATGGGGACTGCTCGCCCCCTGTGTCCTTCGCGTCACCTTTCCTCCGTAGGTTTCCAGAAGCGCAACAGGCTTTCATGTGCGCTTAAGCGCTGATTCCTCCTTCGCTTCCTGATATCATAACCAAGTATTTTAATGCACCTCTTCTTATTCATATGTCCGTTTTCTCAGTACATTTTATAACTCTACGAGTCCCTATCCCCAATAAGCCTATGCGTAGCGCTTAATTAGTTACAGGTTTGCCAGTTGTCAACCTGTCGTATTCCAGAGTTTAATCTTAATGCAAAGATGCTTGGATGCACATCTTGTACCTAGATATACCCTCAGTCCCATTAATCGCTGATTCATTCAACTTTACTTTATCTATACATATAATAAAACTGTAAATGAAAATTGTCTGATAATTTTTCTATTTTGGAGGAATAATGATTTGATACTAATATATAATAAGCTACCCTTAAAGACATAAATAGCATTTTTAAAACATGTGTGTGCCTGTGCGTGTGTAACTTTTCACGCAAGAATGACCAAACCGATTGTTCTGAAACTTAACACTGTATAACAGACCATAAGTTTTGCTATTAATTACTTTGCCCAAATGGCAGAAGGTTATAATGGGCGCCAAAACGAAATACACAAATATCTTGCTTACTATTATATATTTTGTAAAAAGTTGCATAACAAAAGCGTGTACCTGAGCACAATATTGCTAATAAGTTGTCATTTACCATATTTCGATAGGACGAATGATAAACAAGTTACATCAACTTTTTGTTATTGTTCGCGCATTTCGGAAGTTGCTGATCCCCATCCAAAAGTTTAGCTTTAAAGAGAGCTACAAGTTTTACTTTCTCTATTACGTATAGTAAGTAGGGGAAGTATTGTATTCCGCCCAAAAATTCGATACCGAGATTTCAATGGAAATGTATGTTTTGAGACCCCCTGGTTTTTGGAAACATGTGTGTGTGTCTGTCTTACCCTTTACATGGAACATTTTTCGAAAATTTTAATTTTCTCAAAAATGGCTTTAATGATTTTGAATAAAATATAATATATTTAAGATATTTTCATGACAAATAAAATGTATATCTCGAATTTTCTGGGAATGTCTCCAAAAGTATTCTTCATTGTGAACGAATTTTGCATAACCGGTAAACCATAAGAGATAGACAAAATTTTACTACACAAAAATGTAGATCGCGTTAAAATACACAATTTATGTCATATACATTTTTGTTGTTGAGTGAACCATTTTCGAGATATTGCTTGTTATTCCCTTAAATTTTCCAATACTTATACTTTTTCTCAAATTCGTTATGCATTTTTTTATGTCCTGGACATGCAAAGAGATTGGAATGCGCCACATAGCAACCAGGGCTTAAAAGATTTGACTATCGCTTATAACCTATCATATTCCCCTTGTATCTACAAGAAAATTAGCAATAAGATTGACATCTCGATATCTCAATTAACATGAAGCATATGGAGAATAAGCGTTTGTAAAAATAGTTTGTACAAGAGTAGAGAAAGTCATGTGAATGTAACATATCAGATTTTTTATAAAGTGAGTATCCGGTATCGGTGCTCAAAAATCAGTATCGGTATCGAGTATCAAGAAATAGTGGTATCGTCCCATCACTAGTTACAAGCTTGAGTTGAAATATTTGTCAGAGAAACAGGTCATTAGCCAGTCATGATGATCAAAGTCATTAGCGACAGCCGAATAGAACGCATTACCTGGGAATGTGGGTTCTCGGAATCAGGTTATAAGCTCAGTGCGTTTGCAGGCTCACGAAGGCAGAATTTTGGAAAAGAGAAAGACACTTAGATTCTGAGATTTTAGCCAAGCCAAATGGTAACAAAATTAAGAGGCACACGTAGGATTTTAAGCATTGGCTGCGCGTGAAAAATAAGTTGGTGGAGATTAAATGAAGTATGCGGAGCGGAAAGTAAAAAAAAGTCGTGCAGTTTGATATTATATAGTTACTCTCACTCTGGTACTGTCAGAGATGCGAACTTCTCCTGTGATATTTTAAGCGCCTAGTGACGCGCTTGTTCGAGTAAGGTTTCGCAGCTATTGCGAGAGGTCTCGACGATAAGCATTTAAGCGACTCACGGCAAGTTATGCTTCTAGTTTCTTTTATAGCATAAACAGTTATTTCCAACCGTAGCTTTGATAATGTAGAAGTTAGCACGTATAATTATTCAGTTGTTACAATTTTGAGTGATGCGGTTCATAACCAGTTTCATGCTTTAACTTCAAACGGTCGGCAACTCGCTTCAATAACTCAGATATTAGTTCAAAATAAAGTTCTCAGTCATTTTAAACTAGTGTCGTCTTTCGTAATACATCCACGCATACCCTGAAAGATGTCATAGCTTACCACTGGAGCAGCAGGCGAACGAGTTGTGAGATCACGGCAGTAGAATCAACAATGAAGCAGGTAAAGTAAACGGCTTCAAAAGTGACGATCATGGTTATTGCTTCAATTGCGCCTCATCGTGGTGCAAACCTACTGCTTCAAGATGTTTTTCGAAAGTCCTTGATTGGTGGTTAATTCTTGTGGTACGTCAATAACCATCATAGTTCTTTCATTTACAACAGGTTACATATGGTCTGACTTGACCTGAGATTTTATAAAGGACATTAAACTTTGAAAAGTGAAGAAAAATTAAAGCAAGAAAATGTTACGCTTTTCACAGTTATTCACGTTTTTGGAAGGCTATATGTCAGGCGATCTGATAAGTTAAACACACATATTTTCTGAGACACTGTTGTTTTCCAATAGACATGCTAGTGTACACCACTGATACGTTTCTTATTGCTTTAATTGCATTTATCCTAAGGCGTAATAATCTTAATGATATCGCTATCCTCACTGCCTGAAAGACGTGTTTTAAACGTTGAAAACTGTTTGGGTTTTACCTTGCAATCAATATCTACCACAACAAATAGTAATGCTTGAAGGACATGCGAAACAGATACCAGGCAACTTTTTATGAATCTGCAAAAACTGGATGAACGTAATTACCCAGATTTATTTTAGTTCACTAGAGGATATTGCTTAGAGGACGTGCTATGTAATTACTGAATATAAAAAACAAAAATTCATTAACCACGGAAATTAAAATTATATCCTCCTGTAAGGCCGTATTTTATATTTAAATCTGCCGTTTTCAGAGGATAAAACATATGCAAACTCTAAACAAACAAGTTTGTAACCTCTGCACGTGTTTGACAACCTTCCTCCAATTATTCCAGTGTTTACTAAAGAATATTTGGAAAGGGTTAGGCAAATCCTCAGAGAGTAATGCTAGATTTTTAACGGAGGACAAAGACCCATGTTTAGAGTTAAAATTTCAATAAAACAAAGTAAATTCTTCTTCTTCCTCTTCATAGAATTAGACAGTTGAGCTTTTATGGTAAAATGAGTCTCGTTATTGGTCTGCCCATTCTTCTTTTCCTCTGTGGCTGGATGTGTTCGTGTCGTACACTTTATTTGTAACTCTTTAATTGAGGTTTTATATTTGTAGTTCAATTTTTACCTTCTCCACACATACATAGTACGTAGAGAAGATATTGAATTCCACCCAAAACTTCGATACCGAGACTTTACCAGAAATACATGTTTTGAGACCCCCGAATGCAAACAAAAAAAAGATTTTAAGAAAAAGGTACGTGTGTATGTGTTTTTTCGAACTATTAATAACAGATATCTCAGAAATGGCTGCTGCCACAGAAAAGTTATTTGAAATAAACTGTGGGTTTTAAAGAGATCTATGTTTCTTGTGTAGTACGTTTCATCTATCGCTTAATGTTTAACAGGTATACAAGATTATATAAAATCCCTTCAAATTGAAGAGTTTAAAGCCTTCTCTCAGAAAGTTCAAGATATACAGTTTATTTGTCGTGTAAATAACTTTAATATATGTTATTTTAATCAAAATCGTTAGAGCCATTTTTAGAAAATCATCAATTTCGAAAAATGTTTCATATAAAGGCTAGTTTGCGGTAGGGGGATTTTTTTGAAAATCTTCGAGTCGCATCTTTGGAAGGTACTGATCCTAGATATCAAATTTGGTTTTGATCCGACTTTTCGTCTGTGAATTATGTTGTTCACAGAACGCGCGCACACACACACGCGGACCTTATTAAAAAAAATTATTATTATTCAGAGTGCTTCAAAGCATGTATTTCCGATGAAATCTCGGTATCGAATTTTCTTCTCTACCTACTATGTACATGGTAGAGAAAGTAAAAATGAATAAATTTAATAATAATTCATGCAGAATATTTGGAAATTCCCATTACATACTCCAAGGATATATAGAGGAGGCTAAGCACAAAATGTCAACAGGAAACATACCGTTCATAATACAAGTACAACCATTCCCAAACAGGTGTTTATTTCTCCCGTTTCTGCTGGGTGAAAAGGATAAGCATTTCAATTAGTTGCGATTCAGTTAAATCCATGTCTGTCCAACATTCACTAATTAGGTAACACTACCCAATTTCAGAGCAAAAATAAACAACAAAATACATTAATTTCATTAACAGTGGTTTCTATCGAGCGGGATGGTTCAGGTGGTTTCGTCTGTGGTTCGAATTCGGGAAGTCGTAGGTTCGATTCCAGTGGCCGACCTTTCTGACTCATGGGTTTTTTCGGGATTTTGCCGGCTCGCCATTCTCATTTCACTTCATCTTTTATCCGTTGGTCTCTTTCAGAGTTGGAAGTGTCGGCGATGGGGGCGCCCTTGAGGGGCGTTGGACCCCCCTATGCGGTTGGGGTCCCCGGCCTGCCTGTCTGTCTGCCGAGGAGTTTGTATTCTGGAAACTTAGGGACCCTGCTATACCTGTGCCGTCACTCCTGGTTCCGGCCGCCCGGTGTCTCCTCTCGCCTAATCCTTCCTCCTGGGACGCCCCCTTGTGGGGTGTAGGTACAACATCCCCTATGTGGATCAGTGCCGAGTCCCCTAAGTAGTCAATCCAATCCAACAGTGGTTTCTACGTAAAGTTAACCTGCTTTTCTCTTCTTTAACCCTTCGGTGCTCGAGTTCTAAGAAGTTAAAGATGTGACACATCTCTATAAATGATATTAATATTTTGACCGTACAAAAAACTAATTGTTAAATGTTAGATTTATATGGATTCACTACAATTGTCATATTATATAAGAACAAAAGCACATTTGTTTCTACCGTTGCGAAATAAAAACATCCGTAATTATTGGCGGTAACATATAAATAATTAAATAAATGATAGTAAGATAGAGAAATAATTGCAATAAAAATTTGCCGTAACAAGCCTGAATTAAAAGATTTGTCGAAGAAGTAATTAGGAAGTCGTTAACGAAAGTCATTAGCGACAGCAGAACACGGAAAGCAATACGGTTAAAAATTCTTGAAGGCAGTTAAGTTTTAGTTTGCAGGCACCTAGACAATTCTGTAAATTAGAGAGACAAAAGAAATTCTGAGAAAAATGAAAGTTCAGTTAGCAACAAACTAAGAGACGTGCATGAAGAAGGTTTAAGTATTGGTCCGGAAAGATGTAAAGTTGGAAAGGAATAGTATGTAGATGGAGCTAAAATTAATAAATGTCCGTATAATCGAAATTAGAGAGTTACTCACTCTGGTAGCGGCACTGGTACTTACATTCGTTCGTGCACGCCTTCGTGCACACAGTTGTGCCTATACCCTCCCTGGTACCGTCACCGGTACGTACTGTTCGTGTGATATTTTAAGCGCTCAGTGACTTGCTTATGTGAGTAAGATTTCGCGGTTATTGCTAGAGGTCTCGCCGATAATCAATTTAGCGACTCATGGCAAGTTATGCTTCTACCTTAGTTTCTTTTATTGCGGAAACATTTATTTCCAACCGTATCTTTGATTCTGCAGAAGTTATCAGGTATAAGCAGGTAAAGTAAACGACATCAAAAGTGGCGATCATCGTTACTGCTTGAAACTGGCGCCTAATCCTGGTGCAATCATCCTGCTTCAAGATGCTTACTAAGGCTATATATTTTAATTTAATACTGTTGTTTAATATTTATTCATAATTAAAGTTGTAATAGAACATAAAAAAAGAAATGTTAAACGTTTTGAAACATGCATTACAAAAATACATAGTCACTTTGTACAGACATCAGACTCGGACACAAAATTCCCTTAATGTTTTCATTCAGTTTTTTATTTTCTGTCCATAGAGCGTGAACACAGTTCATCTTATAGAGTTATCTCGTTTTGCTAGAAGTTAGGATTTTTTCGATGGCTTACATTTCTTTATTTTTCAGGTTCATATTATTTGACAAGTTACGGACCAAAAGTTTGCAGGAGTTTTCGCCTTACCGCATTCTTGTTGGAATTACCAGCATAGATTATCTTAGAATCAATTCTTAAACATTCATTGGGTCAAAAAGTAACAAGGAGAGGACTGGCTTTGGTGCGTGCGATCCATTAATTTTCAGCAAATGACCACTTTCTTCAGATCCAGAGTTATGATGGTGTTACGTAAAATCTTCGCCCGAATCATCTGAAAGCTCAGTATTTTCTTCAGTATATAAAATTCTTCAGCTTCTTCTCCACTATCTATGACGCTTCCTGGAACATTCGTAGGATTCGTTCCTGTGCAGCTTCATATTATAAAGAGGAAAATGGAAGTGCTCGCATGCAGGGAAATCTCGAAAACAACTTAATCAATTTTGGCAGTTCTTTGCCATTGTAAACCCCTTCCCCCCGACGAACGCAAGCCATAAGGTATTTCCAAAAGTCTTAAAATTTGGGGTTTTAGAGACGACTTGTCATTCTTTTGATCCAATTTCGATCCCGTTTCGTTGAATACGATTGAATATGAATATCAGATTATAGTTTAGGCTCTTTATAATTAAAATGGCAGAGTTTAACGACTTCCAGCCGAAAGTAGTAAAAAGGGAGACTTAAAATCTTTAAAATTGAATTATTGGATAATAATAACTGCATCATACAAGGATTTCATAAAGAGTATGTGGGTTACAAGAAATGAATTAAATCGCCATCGAAGTTTAAAAAATTACTCTGCAACACAAGGTAAGCAGTTAGTGCTTGATAAAAATAAACCCTTAAAATTCTAATCTAAATTGTATCACAGCAATAGAATGGTTAAAACACTACAAGAAATTATTGACAAAGGAAAGATAAATTGATATCAATTCTATACTAACAGAAATGGAGGTAATATATGTAATAGAACGCAATGAAAAGCAGATGCACCTGCCAAAGAATCCACTAAACATCCGGAGAGCGACTACTGAGTCCCAGTGCTCAACAGCGACGTATTGAGCCATATAAAACGGTGCCTAAAGCGCCACTGGAAACAACAGTGGATGAATCAACCTGCCACCAAACTCCATGAGATCAGGCCTTATCCTGAAGTCATACCACCTCTTACGTTCGTAGCAAGAAGGCAACAAGTTGCTCTAGCAAGGTTACGGATTTGCCACACTTCACTACACACACATAACTGCCACATAAAGATGACCCTCCTATGTGGTCTAACTTCAACATCCTTACTATTAAACATGTTACATATGCTCCATCTTCAAAGGAAAAAGAGATCCACACCACATCTCTACACATCTTGCTAAAGCAATCAATTACCCTAAACTTGCTCACTTCTTTAACGACATGCATTTATATCACAGTTAATAATTTTTGTTGTTATGTTAGACAATAGTGTAAATGAAGAGTGTGTTAATTTGTGAATTATTCATTACGATGATGTTAATAGTCGCATTATGAATTAGGTTTAAGCGACTGCAAACAAAAATAAAATTAAAATAATTAAAAAAGAAGACATTCTGAAAACTTTTAAAAATACTAAATCCCATGGTATATAAAACATAAACGTTGAATTGTTAAAACACCCACCAGAAGAAATCAAAACTAGATTTTTGCACGTCATTAATATGTATTGGAAACAATGTTTAATGCCAGATATACGGACTCGTATGTCCTATTTTTACTTTCTCTACTACATATAGTAAGTATTGTATTCCACCCAGAAATTCGATACCGAGATTTCACCGGAAATATATGTTTTGAGACCCCCTGAATCAAAAACAAATCTGATGTGTTACACTCACATGATTTTCTCTACTCTTGTACAAACTATTTTTACAAACGCTTCTTCTCCATCTACTTCATGTTAATCGAGATAAACATTTGCAGACACTATCTTATTGCTTATTTTCTTGTAGATGTAAGGGGAATATATATTTACAAGGGCAATATAGAAATACAGTAGCCTTTAAGCACATGCATATCTCTTAATAGCTGGTTGCTAGGTGCAGCACCATTCTCTTTGTCACAGATTAATACTCTTTGCATATACAAGACAAAAAAATGAATAACGAATTCCCATTTGAGACAATAAGTATTGAAAAATTTAAGGGAATAACAAGCAATATCTCGAAAATGGTTCACTCAACAAAAAAAATGTATATGACATAAATTGTGTATTTTAACGCGATCTACATTTTTTGTGTAGTACAATTTTGTCTATCTCTTATGGTTTACCAGTTATGCAAATTATGTTCACAATGAAGAATACTTTTGGAGACATTCCCAGAAAATTCAAGATATACATTTTATTTGTCATGAAAATATCTTAAACATACGATATTTTAAACAAAATCGTTAGAGCCATTTTTGAGAAAATTAAAATTTTCGAAAAATCTTCCATGTAAAGGGTACTCTGGGGTGGGGGGATTTTTTGAAAACCATCGTGTCACATCTCTGAAAGATACTGAACTAAATACCAAGTTTGGTATTTATCCGACTGTTCGTTTCTGAGTTATGCTGTTCACAGACAGACACACAGACACACACACGAACATGTTTCCAAAAATGCTTTTTTTGGATTCAGGGGGTCTCAAAACATGTATTTTCGGTGAAATCTCGGTATCCAATTTTTGGGTGAAATGCAATACTTCCCCTACTTACTATACGTAGTAGAGAAAATAATAATAAATCCCATGGTATATAAAGCATAAACTTTGAATTGTTAAAACACCCACCAGAAGAAATCAAAACTAGATTTTTGCACATCATTAATATGTATTGGAAAAAATGTTTAATGCCAGATATACGGACTCGTATGTCCTATTTTTAAAAAGGGAAACATAAATGGCTGTACTAACTATAGGGCCTATTAAATACTGCTTATAAAATATGTGCTAAGATCATTACACGAAGATTCACAGAATTGAAGAGTGCTTATTGTCCAAAGAGCAACATAGATTCCGAAAGGGACATATTATTTACATACATGTATGCTATTTGTAGACTATCAGAAAACCTTCGACAGAGTGTTACAACAAAACTTTGTATAAATACTCAATATAGGTACCTCAGAACACTTGGTAAAAGCAGTACAAAGTTTATATTTTAACACAGAAGTAATTGGAGCTCGGAGGCATAGTTGGTAAACAGAAATTAAGAACCAGTCGAGGAGTTAAACAAGAATGTCCTATGTCTCCTGCACTATTTAGTTAATATCTTGACCAAACCATCAAAGAATGATAGGGTAAAATGAGTGATTTTAAGTTAAATGGAAATATTTTAAATAATATACTATATAGAAACGACCAAGTGATATTAAGTGATTCAGAAAATAATTTACAAACGTCTTCAAATTAAAATAAACAGTAGCAGAGTATAATTTGAAAATCTCAGAAATGAAAACGAAAGTGATGGTCTTTTGGGGGAAGAACCACGTGAGAAGCAAAATACTAACAATCAAACAATAGAACAGGTAAATAATTTTAATACTTAGGGTATAATGTGTCTTAAATACAGAAAGAAGGCATAAATATAAAAAATCTGATGTGATACATTCACATATCTTTCTCTATCCGTCGTTTATTGATGGGTATACAAATTACTCTTACGAAAGTTTATTTTCTATCTACTTAATTTTAATCGATATAAACCTTTCCGGAAATAACTGCATTCCACATATCGCTATAGATACAAGAGGAATAGCGATGGACAAATGTGCTAGAACTGGGCGCTATATGTTGGACTTGAAATTATATACTCTTTCCATGACATCGCAAGAAACAATTGAAAATCGGCGTGACTTGAAAAGAATGACTTAAGTATTGAACAATTCGAACCATTAATAACGGATATCTCGGAAATGGCTGATACCACAAAAATTATTTGAAATAAATTGTGTGTTTTAAAGAGATCTACATTTATTTGTGTAATACGTTTCGGTCTAATGTCTACCGGTTAATGCAAGATGATAGAAAATCCCTTCCGAATGAACAGTACTTCACAGGTTATTCTTAGAAAATTCAAGATATACATTTTATTTGTCATTTAAATATCTTTAATGTATGGTATTTTAATTAAAATCATTAGAGCCATTTTAGGGGAAAAATTCGGAAAATGTTTCATGTTAAGGGTAGTTTGCAGTACGGAAGGGACAAAAAACCAAGTTTGGTGTTTATCCGACTTTTCATTTTTGAGTCATGCTGTTCACAGATACACACACAAACACGTATGTTTTTCTAAAAATGCTTTTTTTGGATTCAGAAGGCCTCAAAACATATTTCCGGTGAAATCGCCGTATCGAAATTTCGGGTAAAATGCAATAACTTCTCTACCTATTATATACGTGGTAGAGAGAGTAAAAATAGAGGTCCAAAATAATGAATATTTTTAGTAATCGAAAGCTTTAGCAAATGTGAGTCAGCATAAACACGGATTCCAATAACGTTAAAAAGATTTATGCACATCAACCACAACAGAATTTTAAATGAAGACATAAGAAAGGTTATAATAAATGAAAAGGCACAAGAAATAAAGCTGGCTGGCTCATGAGGAAAGCTATAGCACCACAATTAGTAGCTATTGATCACTCAATGAAACACCAATTGTTAAACTCTGCACAATACACCTGGAATCTTGAAACAGTCTGTTGGCGCAATCCTTGCCGGAAGATGATGCTGATAATGACGAGTTTGGCCTTGGTTCTTTCACGAATATGTAATGGAGTTTCCGGTGAATTTGATTGCAATGCAACCGACCATCGGGTTCCTTATAGCTCAATTTCCTTGATGTATAGATTACAATAAATCCCCCTGCTGGTGATTGTTTCTAAACCGTTTGTTTGTAGGAGCCATTGCGTATGTTACTGGTTCACTTCAGTGGACCTAACAGCGGACATTAGTATGACAGACAGCTACACGAAATTTCCATTGGAGTGCCGTCTGAGGAAATAAAAAAAAAACTTTGATACGGATAACCTCGCAGGATTCTGTGAAACAAAAGACGTACTTAAAGGATTATGTAAAGCTGTTTTTCACCGAAAGTGACTATTTAGAAAAATAATGCTTCCGGAAATTAACTACCAACCAAATGCTCAGTATTTTAGTAGTTTTTTATCTACTACTATAATAATCAGATGGTTTAGTTCGTAGTTAATAGGCAACAAAACACAACACACAAAACACGCTATCAAAACATAAATTACAGGTTCAAAAAACTAAATTACACTCTTTAAAAATACCTTTAATTTTCCAAACTTACTGATATCAATATTATCATTAATCAAAACAGTTGATATCACCATGGAATATTCACTCCAAAGACACGAAGCTTTAATACTTTTCGATTTCTCATAAAAATACGCCAACAAAGAATCTTCATTTACCTCTGCTTCATTACCCCTTGAATTTCATATAACTACATAAATAAACTTTCCTTGACTTTTCTGGAAGTATATTAACAGTTGCATCTTGGGCTGCTTTTAGAAATTTTCCAGATTACCTTCTTCGCTCATTTTTACTTTAAATTCACATACGAAACAGCATCCAAAATTGCAGAATATAACAACAAAGTGTGTTGATTTATTGTGTCTCTTTTTTGCAAAGTCCACATTACTCTTTCTCTAAACATATCTTTTCCGCAATACATATATTTCATTAAATATACTAAATATATAACATATACTAAAATATTCCGAACGTAGATAAAATACTAAACAAACTAGGTTTAGTAACTAGTCCTCTAAATAACTATTATTATTAATTTTAATTTTTATATGTCACTACGCGATACTACGGCCCAGTGCCTTTTTTATTTGCTATAAACTATACATAGAATTGACGTAATGGTTCTTTAATTCAAGTTTTCTAGCAATTTTGTATACATATAATAAAACCGTAACGAAAAACCTAATAATTTTCGATTTTGGATGAATGATTTATAACGTATACTTAAGTGCATAATAGGTTATCCTGAAGCCAAAAATAACATTTCTAAAATGTAGCATTGTGGGTGTGTGTGTAATCGATTGTCTGTAACTTATAGGTATATAATATACTTGTCTCGTTACAAAATAGACTATTTGGCATCTTAATTATTTTCCCCAAAGGGGAAAATAAATATAAATACTTCGCCTATTATTCGTCTTTCAAAACAATATTACATAACAGAAGTTATAACCATTATATTTGTGATAATTTTTGTTATTTACAAAATTTCAAAAGCAGCAATATTTGAGAAATTATAAATGTTTTGTTACTATTATTCGTACACATAAATGGATTACTATGAGAAGCAGTATAGCTCCAATCACATAACAAGTATAAGGAACGCCATAAGTTTGCGTTGTTTGTTTTCCCTACTATCTACCTATACTAAGTAGCGGGTATTGCATTTCACCCAAAAATTCAATATCGAGATTCCACCAAAAAAATACACATTTTAGTGCTCCCAAAATATAAATAAAATAAAAAATTAAAAAAAGACATTTTTTAGAAAAGTCACAGTTTGTATGTGTGTGTGTGTGTGTGTATGTGTGTGCGTGCGTGCGTGCAGCATAACTCAAAAACGAAAAGCCGGTTAAACACTAAACTTGGGTTTAAATTCAGCGTCTTCCAAAGATGCGACACGAAGATGTTTAAGAAAATCCCCCAACCCACATTACCTTTTATATGGAAACATTTTCGTGTCTTCGATGTTCTCAAAAATGGTTCTAATGACTTCGATTAAAATAATACATGTTTAAAATATTTGCATGACAAATAAAATGTATATCTTGAAATTTCTTGAAATAGCCTCTGAAGTTCTTCCTTCTGTATGACTTTCTACAATCGGTAAACTGTAAGAAATAGACAAAACCTTACTCACAAAAACTTTAGATCTCACTAAAGTACACAATTTATGTCAATTTAAAATGTTTGAGACTTTGACCATTTCCGATATATTGTTGCTTTTGGGTTGAATTTTCGAATACTTGTACTTTTTTCCAATGGAAAATCACTATTCGCTCTCTCTCTCTCTCTCTCTCTCTCTCTCTCTCTCTCTCTCTCTCTCTCTCTCTCGGTCATACAAAGAACATGGAATCCCAAAGCCATACCATAGCGGCTTGCATTTTACTTACTCTACTAGTAGTAAGGGGAAGTATTGCAATTCACCCAAAAATTGATATAGAGATTTCACCGGAAATACATGTTTTGAGCTCCCTGAATCCAAAAAATCATTTCTAGAAAATATCTGTCTGTCTATTTGTGAACAGCGTAACTCAAAAACGAAACCTCGGATAAATACTAAACTTGGTATTTAGGTTCAGTATCTTTCAAACATGCGACAAGAAGATTTTCAAGAAAATCCCCCCACCCAAGACTACTCGAAAATTTTGATTTTCTTAGAAATGGCTCTAACGATTTTGATTAAAATATCATATAATGTCCCCAAAATTCCACTTCATTCTGTATGACTTTTGCACAAGTGGTAAACCGCAAGAGATAGACAGAATTTTACTACACAAAAATGTGGATCTCGTTAAAGCACACAATTTATGTTACATAACATTTTTTTAGTGAAACATTTCCGAGGTATTCCTTGTTATTTGTTTGAATTTTCCAATACTTTTTCTCATGGGTATTCGTTATTTTTTTGATTATTTCCTGAACTTCCTACGTGAAGTCATCATGGATTGTTAGAAAACAATTACAATCAAGCCATTCAAGGATTAATATTTACTATCATTTTAGGAATTTACTTTACTATAATACAACTTTATGAATATTATTTTCATGTAAGTTTATATAATGATTAAAACTTATATAATAAATAAGTATTAAAATGTAAAAAGAGGTTGGAATGCTTCACTAGCAACCAGCTCTTCAAATATTTGATTATCGCTTAAAGCCTACCATATTCATCTTGCACCTACAAAAAATTAGCAATAACATCTCGATTAACATGAAGTAGATGGAGAATAAGCGTTTGTAAAAATAGTTTGCACAAGAGCAGAGAACGCCATGTGTGTGCAATTTTTAAAAATCTGAGTTTCGCTTTAGTCTAATGTGTCTTTATACCTACCTTCAACGATGTGTAATGGAATTTTACCTCCATTAACAAGGAGTACTTAGACGTATAAGCTTTTCTAAGTATAGTCTGTATACAAGTGAGTAGAGAAAGTCAGGTAAATGCAACGCATAAGATTTTTCAATTTTACCTTTTCCCTTTAAATCTCCCAGTTCGAAGTCATTAAACGTCTGAAGCATTCCTGATTTATTATTGGCTAGTAACTTTTCTATTAGTACGAAAATGCGCTGTACTTGGGCTATTTTTGTATAAGGCCTAGAGTGTATCGTATTTACAGAGCGGACTTTTAACCCAAAAGATTGTGTAACTTGTTTATTTAGATTTTAGTGTATGCGAAGTAAAATATTCAAGAAATATTATAATCGTTTATACTCGATGACATAATGCTAAGCATTATTGTGATGATATTATATAAGCTCTAACCATGCGCAGTGAACTTGTAAGACTTCCTTGACACCAGCTTTCAATAACCACATCCGTTTCCGTTGAATTGCAATTCTTATTGAATGTAGGATTACTTAATACGACACAGAGATAAGGAGCGGACAGTTGGGGAAGTACCGTCAATGTATCAAAACTATAGGGAATGCAAGTTATTGGAATTTACCAAAAGCCAACTGTGACATATTTTCCCCATTTAGTGCTCTCGGTTACTGTTGGTGACATTCTGTTCGTTCAGTTGACATCAATAGCAGCAACTACTCCTAACGCGTGGTAAAGATATGTGACCGTAGCTGGTGCTAATTGCAGCTGTTACGTTGGCGATACAGCAATGTCTTGCAGGTCGTCAACTCTTGAATTTAAAGCAACTAGTCCTTGATTGAGTCGAGGCCGTTGTGTTCCAGGTGTGCATTTTTTTGAAATTGTTTTAGTGCTTACATAATGATTCCACAATTTTAATAATTGTTTTTACAACACAGTTTTCCATTAAATACAATACAATGTGATATTTAGCGCTGGGAGGTAATTACTCAACTTGTGTTGTTTCGAAACAAGATTTGATTTACCGACTGATTTTAAACTAGTAATTCCCATTGTAAGATTGGCAGTACTTTAGTGTAAAGTCGGCAGTTTTTAATTCTTGGGAGCTACCATTAAAGTGTTTCTCCCATATAACTTTCATTTTGTGTGTGTGTGTGTGTGTCTTGGATCCCACTTAGAGGATAATAGCATCTGCATTACTGTGGCACGACGAGTCTAAAACACCGAAATATCTCCTTTTCATCGAATCTTTTGCAAAATGTTTATAAACATGATACTTATATTTTATATACATTTTTATTTATAAAATTTCGATAAGATGTTACATAATTTTTGCGTTGCTATATCCGCTTACTTATAGCTGTTACCGCGGGAAATAGTATACCGTCGTAGATTTATGGCACGTAAAAGAACTTCAAGCCTGATAAAGAGGCCTCTGAGCGAAATTTTCGGTCTTTCACGCTCAATATAGAATGAGACGCATTAGTTAAACAGCGTCCATAAATTAACTCAATTTAATTGAATTTTCCAATCGCAAAATAAGCATAAGAAAAAGCTACAAATTTGTATACCGTTATAATTTAAGTTGATTTTAAATTTTAATAACGCTTCATATAAAACAGTTTTATCACGCTTTTTTCAAAACATCACATGACATACACCTTTCAGAGTGTGATAACGGGAGCAAAAGTGGAAAAGGAGTAGAGAGAGTGAAATGATTCTGCAGTTAACATAAAGTGAACAGAACTTAGTTCTGCTAGCTCTTAACACAGTGCTTAAAATCTCTGATGTTACATTCATAGTTCTCCGCCCGATACCATTTATTACCTTCTTTATGTAACCAGTAGGCACAGAAGGTATTGGATTCCACCAAAAAGTTCGATATCGAAGTAAACACATGTTTTGAGGCCCCCTGAATCCAAATAAAGCATTTTTATAAAAATGTCTGTCTGTGTCTGGTAACAGATAACTCAAAAACGAAAAGTCTGATAAATACCAAACTTGGTATTTAGGTTCGGATGCAACATGAAGACTTCCAAGAATATCTCTCACCCCAAACTATCCTTTACATGGAACATTTTTCGATTTTTTTTTTATTTTCTAAAGAATGGCTGTAACCATTTTGATTAAAATGCCATATATGAAAGATATTTACATGACAAATAAAATTTCTATTGTGAATTTTATGGTAATACCCTATTAAGTCCTCTTCATTCGGAAGGAATTTTGTATAATCTTGTATAACTGGTAAACGTTAAGCGATAGACGGAAACGTACTACACAAAAAATATAGATCTCTTTAAAACACAAAATTTATTTCAAATAAGTTTTCGTGGCATAAGCCATTTCTGAGATATTCGTTATTAAAGGTTCGAATTGTCATATTTTGATCATTCTCTTAAAGTCCTGTCAACATTCAGCTGTTTCTCGCGATGTCATGGAAACAGTATGAAGTCTTAAGGCCAGTATATTCGTCCAGTTCTTAAACATTTGACTACCGCTGTTCTCTTTGTATCTATAACGAAATGTGTAATGTAGCTATTTCTGTAAAGGTTTATTTGGATTAAAATGTACGGAAGAGCAGTAGAAAAATAAACTTTAATAATAGTTTGTATACCCACTAGTAGACTAATTTATTTTTGTATCTGTTTAAAGTTAATTAAAATATAACTTTGTAGAAATGGTTTCATTACACATTTCGCTGTGGATACAAGGGGGGATACTTAGAGGAGGCTAAAACGATTGTAAATGTTTAAAAAGCGGTTCGCTATATGCTGGCTTTGAAACTCCACTCTTTGCATTACATCACGAGAAACAAAAGAATAGTGACTTTAGTACTTCATAATAGGAATAACGTGCTGGAAAATTATACCAATCTTGGGAAAGGTAAATTCCACAGAAATTATTTGCTATGAATCGATATGTAACGAGAGTCGCATATTTCTACTATCTCTTATTATTTACCAGTTAAACAAAATTAATATAAAACTCATTCAGAATGAACAGAAGCTCATAGGCTTATCGCAGAAAATTCAAGATGTAAGTGCTGTTTTATTAATCGTACAAATATCTCCAAAATATGGCATTTCAATCAATATTGCTAGAGCCATTATTTGAGAAAATCCAATATAACGAAAATGTTTCCACGCAAAGGATATTTTGGGATGGAGATGTTTGCTTTAAAATATTCGTGGCGCATTATTAAATGCTAAACTAGTATGGTATTTACCCGACCTTTCGTTTGTGATTTTTGCTGATCACACACACGCACACGCACTGACGATTTATTAAATATCTGAAGTGTTATATTCACATAATTTTCTCCAGTCACCGTGGTTTATTTTTACATGGTTTCTACAAACAATTCTTACAAAACTATATTTTACTGTCTACTTCATGTTAATGGAGATAAACTTTTGAAGAAAGAGTTTAATTATTATACCTATATATAGATATATATAGATATATATATCGTTGTAAATATAAAGAGGATGCAGTAGGCTCAAATGATTATCAAATATTTAAAAATATGACGTATTGCACTCACATGACTTTCTCTTCTCGTGTACAAACTATTTTTACAAACGCTTATTCTACGTATACTTCATGTTAATCAGATATCCAGATGTTAAGCTTATTGCTAATTTTCTTGTAGGTGTAAGGGGAATATGGTAGGCTTTAAGCAATAGTCAAATCTTTTAAGAGCTGGTTGCTATGTCGAGCATTCCATTCTCTCTGCATGTCCAGGACATAAAAAAGCAGCGAATAACGAATTCCCATTTGAGAAAAAGTATAAGTAATGGAAAATTCAAACAAATAACAAGGAATATCTCGGAAATAGTTCACTCCACAAAAAAATGTATATGACATAAATTGTGTGTTTTAACGAGATCTACATTGTTTGTGTACAAAACTTTTATCTATCTCTTACGGTTTACCATTTATGCAAAACCCTTCAGAATAAAGAAGACTTTTGGGGACATTCCTATAAAATTCCAGATACACATTTTATTTGTCATGAAAATATCTTAAATATATGGTATTTTAATAAAAATCGTTAGAGGCATTTCTGAAAAAATCAAAATTGACGAAAAATGTTCCATGTAAAAGGTAGTCTGGGGTGAGGGGATTTTCTAAAAAAATCTTCTTGTCGCATCTTTGAAAGATACTGAACCTAAGTACCAAGTTTGGTATTTATCCAACTTTTTGGTTTTGAGTTACGCTGTTCACAAAACACGGACACGCACACGAAACTTTTTCTAAAAGTGTTTTTTTAGGATTCAGGTGCCTCAAAACATGTATTTTCGGTGAAATCTCGGTATCGGTTCTTTTGGTGGAATGCAACACTTCTCTTACTATTATAGTAATAATAGTAGAGAAAGTAAAGAAAGGGGATCGCCATATTTTGGCTTTGAAATTTCATAATCTATCCATGTCATCTGGCCAGTACTGAAGTAAAATTATTATTATTATTATTATTATTATTATTATTATTATTATTATTATTATTATTATATTTTCTACTTCACAAAAACTTCACATTGGTAAGCCACATTTTTAAATTTTTTTAGTACTGAGTTTAATAGAAGCTCTTTAATGTATACAACTTCATTATTTTACTATTTAGCACGTTAACATATTCTTATATATATATATTCCTGTTTCTAAAAATTTTAATGCACTTTAATAATCTTTGTTTCCATTTAACAATGTCATTAAAAATCCCATTCATTCATTTTCTTTTATATCTAAGTGTTATTCTTCTTATCAACTCGTACTATATTTGCTTTTCCTCTTTTGTTTTTGCTTCAAATGGCCTATTACTTCATATAAAATATTTAAACTTATTAAACCTTCGATTCTTGTAACACCTTTAAGTACTGACAGTTTATCTTTGTTAATATCGCTTTCTGATATTAAATTATTGCATAGTTTTGGATTCGGAAATTTCTAGCAGTTTTCTTGACGCAAACAATCATGTATTTTTGTGTAAGACAATTTCTTCTGAAAAGTTTAACCAACACTATTTATCACGTTATGAAGTTAAGAGATTTCAAATGGTATTTTACATCTGCTGGTAAGCCACATTTTCAAAAGTGCTGGAAAAAGCAAGAAGATGAACTCACTGGTTCTTACAGCACTTAAAACTTTTAAGCGTAAGTTTTCTTAAGCAAAAGTGGGCTTAACCTGAAATGTCAACAGTTTGCCAGAACACGCTGGTGGAAGATTAACGATTGCTCTTACAGCTTCCCATGTTTACGGTCTCGAAATATGCACCTGGTCTTCGTTCTGACCACAACATCCCTCATCTTTCTTTTCGCCTAAAGTTGTCATTTACTGGAAGTGACTGAGCGACAACATTCATTGATTTTGACAAGGAATTATCTTGAAGACACACCCCTGGATTAACCCAGTGATTCAGAAAAGCAAGGGATGGGAAATTCATCACACGCTTACTCTTCCGTAGAAGCATTCTCTGGTCTTGTTTCACATTCCCAAATATGTCAAAACAAACCTGTTGTGTGCAAATGGTTTAAACAAAAAGTAGCCAAAGAATAAATGAGACAAGTTAGAATCAGTCTTTCGAGTTTATAGTTCCACATAATAGCCATTCCACGAAAACAGCATTGCATTCAAAAAGTATGGCGGAAATTAATCTCTCACTAAAAAATTCGCGGCACTTCATCACGCAACTTACAATAAACCATTACATTACAAATCCCATATAAGGACAGAGATCCGTGATACGTCTGCTTAAAAACAGCCTACTCTTGTTTTTACTACAAAAGAAGGTAGTGAGAATTTTATGTGGTGTACCATCTAGATCCCATACTCGACCACTTTTGATTAAACGTGGTACATTAAAGCTGCCGTCAATGTTTGCCTTGAATTGCCTACTATATAGAGTGGACTGTACAATATCTCCAAAAATAAGCGCTATGGAAAGAAATATCTTGAATAAAAGTTGCTTGATATTATGGGGGAAAGTAAATTTCACTAGTCGTGTTTTATTTGGAGGACGTTGTGATGGTCATTTTAGGGTAACTTTAAATTGACCCTAATTGTGGGTTTAAAATTATTAAATTGACCTTAAAATGACCATCATAACACGACTAATAGAATTTACTTCCCTCGTAATATCAAGCAATTTATATTGAAGACATTTCTTTCTACAACGCTTAGTTTTAGAGGTATTGTGCAGCCTTAGCTTAAATGGTCCACCGTGTATATAAGGAAAATCTGATTTATTACACGCACATGGCTTTCTCTACTCTTGTACAAACTATTTTTACAAACGCTTATTCTCCATCTACTTCATGTTAATCGAGATAAACATTTGCAGACTCTATCTTAATGCTAATTTTCTTGTAGATATAAGGGGAATATATATTTACAAGGGCAATGTAGAAATGCAGTAGCGTTTAAGCATAGACATTACTATGTGCAGCACCATTCTCTTTGCCACAGATTAATACTCTTTGCATATCCAAGACAAAAAAAATGAATAACGAATTCCCATTTGAGAAAATAAATATTGAAAAATTTAAGGGAATAACAAACAATATCTGGAAAATGGTTCACTCAACAAAAAAAATGTATATGACATAAATTGTGTATTTTAACGCGATCTACATTTTTTGTGTAGTAAAATGTTGTCTATCTCTTATGGTTTACCAGTTATGCAAAAGTCGTTCACAATGAAGAATACTTTTGGGGACATTCCCAGAAAATTCAAGATGTCCATTTTATTTGTCATGAAAATATCTTAAACATATGATAGTTTAATCAAAATCGTTTGAGCCATTTTTGAGAAAATTAAAATTTTCGAAAAATCTTACATGTAAAGGGTAATGTGGGGTAGGGGGATTTTCCTGAAAACCTTCGTGTCGCATCTCTGGAAGATATTGAACCCAAATACCAAGTTTGGTGTTTATCCGACTGTTCGTTTCTGAGTTATGCTGCTCACAGACACACACACGGACATGTTTCCAAAAATTCTTTTTTTTTTATTATGGGGGTCTCAAAACATATATTTCCGGTGAAATCTCGGTATCGAATTTTTGGGTGGAATACAATACTTCCCCTACTTACTATACGCAGTAGAGAAAGTAAAAATATTCATAATTATAAACGCTTTTCTTTATATAGTTACTTTACTAGAAATACTTTGAATGCATAGCTTAATAACAATAAATATAGGTAGAATTAGACAAAATAGCTTTGAATACTTATCAATGAAAATTTTAATTGTATTTCACCTCGTCTTATTACTCTTCCATTAAATACATTTAGATCTACAATCAAGAAAACTTCACGTCTAACCATCTTTACAAAGTAGATGGTTTTCATAATCTAAATGTGTAAATTGTTTTCTGTTTTTCTTGGCGTTGCTATGCATTGCAATTTTTACAGTAATAAATTGTTTTAACAATGCATAGTTCACAGGGCTGTAATTTTGGACTTTCGATATCTTTCATTCTTATTTTATCTTCAACTGGCAAAATAAAATAAGATTATTAAATAAATAATCACTTACGTACAATATGCTTAACCCTGTTACTGCTACATACTTCGCGTCCTGACTTCGACCATGTCGATTTGTTAGCTCGACGATATTAGTTGGATGTTTTCGATGAGATTTGAGATCGCATGCTTAAATTGCTTAAGTTTGTCCGTAACTAGGTTGTGGTGCGCGTCATTTTTGTTCTGCGCTGCATTCACAGATAATCAATAGGAGGTATATCGACATTCAGCAGAGCTAATCGACTTACTTAAGCGAGAAAACCAATACTGAATAAATTGTATTTAACACAGCACTTCATTAAGAAAACAGAAAAATACAAAATCGTGTATGTATCCTAAATAAAATAAGGAGCCTAAATCACAAATATACACAACTCGGAGGACAGATAGCTCAGAGCCCAGAATACTTGAATGTCGTCATGAGGGAAGTCGAAAGCAAATATACTCGTAGCTGACAACTGGGAAAGATGACAGAGCTTCGATAAATATATACGTCGCTAGCAGTGAAAAGGTTAAATTGTTCGTTCTTTCTACATATTAAGAATCATAATTTCTCTCCATTAATTTGGCTGCTAGAGTTTTTTAAAATTAAAGATAAACACTTTCTGGAGTCACTGTACATATCCACTTAAACACTAATAAAAGTAGTTCCAAGATATGTAGTCTTATGCAAGCTAATTTAAATAAAAAATAAATGTTGGAACAGAACAATTAAAATTTGTTAACTGGTATTATATTTTAATCTATAATGTCCCTTTTGATGTTAGTAAAATTGTTGTAACCAAATGGCGTTTCGGATACGCCTTAATACCATAACTTTTGCTGGGTTTTAATGTGTAAGTTTAAAAGCGTTTGGAACAGTACCATTAAGGTGGTGTAATTTTTAAAGTTCTGATGGCACATTATAAAGGTGTTTTCTTTCTAATTTGTTTTATTAATATATTTTCAGAATTTACCAACTAGTAAAATATAGAGTCTCGCCACAGCAAATATATTTAATGCCGTACAAAGTGGAAAATAAAAAAATTGATGCGTTGCACTCACATGACTTTCTCTACTCTTGTATAATCTATTTTTGCAAATGTTTATTCATCATCTACTTCATGTTAATCGAGATAAACATTGCAGAAACTATATTATTGCTAATTTCTTGTAGGTGCAAATGGAATATGGTAGCTATGTGAAGCATTCCATCTCTTTGCAAAAGTGTATTGGGAAATTCAAACAAATAACAACGAATTACTCGGAAATGGTTCACTCCACAAAAACATATATAGGACATAAATTGTGTGTTTTAACGAGATCTACATTTTTTGTGCGGAAAATGTTTGTCTATCTCTTACGGTTTACCAGTTATGCAAAAGTCATTCAGAATGAAGAGGACTTTTTGTGACATTCCCAGAAAATTCAAGATAGATGTTTCATTCGTCATGAAGATATCTTAAATATATGCTATTTTAATCAAAATCGTTAGAGCCATTTTAGAGAAAGTCAAAATTTTCTAAACATTTTCCATGTAAAGGGTAGCCTGAGGTTGGGAGATTTTCTTGAAAATCTTCGTGCCACATCTTTGAAAGATACTGAACATAAATACAAAGTTTGGTGTTTATCCGAGTTTTCGTTTTTGGGTTATACTGTTCACAAACACACAGACACACACACGGATCTTTCTCTAAAAATGCTTTTTTTGGATTCAGGGGGCTTGAAATCCTGTATTTCCGGTGAAATCTCGATGTCGAATTCTTGGGTGGAATGCAATATTTCCCCTACTTACTATACGCAATAGAGAAAAGTAAAAATTATGATACATTATTTTGTTGACTTTTTCTATTAAGATAAAACTTCCAATATTGCCAAAGCTATATAAGATTTCCTTAATATCATTGTTTCTATGATACCCGATCCGTAAGGGAGTATTTAAATTTTTATTCTATCACTTCTATTTTCAGTTTTACGTAGCTTAAATGCTATTTATCGTTGGCATTAGACTTCCTATCGCTCTTTTTACACTATCCCTAATAGCTGCAAACTGGTTGCCGAATTCCGTGCAAATATCAGGGATCCTCCGAGGCTTAAAGCAGAGATTTGTAGGAAATGTTTCCTATTGCAAATAATCATATGCTTAAATTATTTTCGTTTTCTAAAATAAATCAACGAATTTAATTAGAGCTTATGTAACTGGCAAACTCTTAAATATTGGCAAACTCATTTTTGCCAATAAAATGTAGATCCCATTAAAACATACAATATTATAATTTTGTGACATTAATAATTTCTTATACACATACTGTCCTACTTTTAGTTTATCTGAGAATGAATTAGTGTACAACTTTCGTTGTTGAGATACGTTATTGACAGTCACTCACTCACATACACACACAAACACACACACACACACACACACACACACACACACACGGACTCCCACCTTTTCTCTCTGTCACTAAGAAATCACTATGTAGAAACTTTGGACTGAATTTAATACTTCTCTACGCTGATGAGGGGTATATTAAATAAAATAGCATGTATTTATCAAACCCTCTAGAGAATTGTAATAAATCCTAAGGAAAAGAAACCTACACACTCACGATATTCGCATAATCTTAGAAAGTTTCAAGTCTTAAACACTAATTACACGCGATCTCGTGTTAAAGCTGTCATGAACCAGCGAAGAACTAATAAGAGTGACAGAGTTCAGCCTGCTTCAACAGTGCAATAAGAATAATTAAGCTCAACAATCAAATTAATATGAGCCTTGAAACTGTAGTTGTTTATGTTAATCGCAGGTCATCCATACCTTAAAAAATGTGATGTGTTACACTCACATGACTTTCTCTACTCTTGTACAAACTATTTTTACAACTTATTCTCATTATGCTTCATGTTAATCGAGATGTTAATCTTATTGCTAATTTTCTTGTAGGTGCAAGGGGAATAAGGTAGTATTTAAGCGATAGTCAAATCTTTTAAGAGCTGGTTGCTATGTGGCGCATTCCATTCTCTTTGTATGTCCAGGACATAAAAAAATGAGTAACGAATTCCCATTTGAGAAAAGGTATTGGAAAATTTAAGGGAATAACAAGCAATATCTCGAAAATGGTTCACTCAACAAAAAAATTGTATATGACATAAATCGTGTATTTTAATGCGATCTATATTTTTTGTGTTGTAAAATCGTGTCTATCTATTATGGTTTACCAGTTATGCAACAGTCGTTCACAATGAAGAATACTTTTGGAGACATTCCCAGAAAATTCAAGATGTACATTTTATTTGTCATGAAAATATCTTAAACATATGATATTTTAATCAAAATTGTTAGAGCCATTTTTGAGAAAATTAATATTTTCGAAAAATGTTCCATGTAAAGGGTAATCTGGGGTGAGGGATTTTCTTGAAAACCTTCGTGTCGCATCTCTGGAAGATACTGAACCTAAATACCCAGTTTAGTGTTTATCCGACTGTTCGTTTCTGAGTTATGCTGTTCACAGACACACACACAAACACACACACGGACATGTTTCCAAAAATCCTTTTTTTGGTTTCAGGGGGTCTCAAAACATATATTTCCGGTGAAATCTCGGTATCGAATCTTTGGGTGGAATACAATACTTCCCCTACTTACTATACGTAGTAGAGAAAGTAAAAACACATCATGATGACAAGCTTTAAAATGCATTCAACCTCGGTGCAACCCTTTTGATACGGCTTAATTCCAAGTCAGCTTTCTGTGTCTTTAATTGGAATATTTATACCGTTTAATAAGCATCAGCTTATTCTTAGATTATATTTTCAATTTAGACCGCAAACACTTTATTCTTTGAAAGAGTTACATGTAGAGGATTTAACAAACATGTGTGCCAAAACTTTAGGGCCACACTCTTTTCATGTAAGTTATGAAAACCTTGTAATGTAGACCCGGCTGCGCTTCATTCCTTCGTCATACCCCTCCTAGAAAACACTGCCTGTATCTAGTACAAAATACGCAAGCTACTCTGTTTTATCTGGGATGGCATCGTAGTTATCGCTTTATACCTTAACATCGAATAGTCACATTGCAAGTATACGCTCTTGTTTGCTTCTGGATAGGTTCATCATCAATGCTTTCATCATTCGTTGTTTCCTCTCTCTCTCTCTCTCTCTCTCTCTCTCTCCAACGATGCTTACCATTGATTCATTTCAATGCTACACTTGCATCACAATATCTACAATTGTCTCCAGGGATATTTCAGCACATCCGGGATTCACTGCTACAGCAGGTTGAGCAATTAACCGTGCTAGGAGCGCCATTATGAACACTTTCTTTAATATAACACCATACCACCATATGGTATGATATTTGTTTCATATGCAGCATCATACAGGGTAAGCAGAGCTGTAAAAAAAGAGTTTAATAAGGGAATAAGCTTTAATTCGAACTCATACAAGATATTGTAATCCTATGAGAAAAATCTGCCTCAAGAACTTTCGTATACATGTATCATATATTTTTTGCAACTTAAGTGTTAGGGTCTCACCTATAAAATGAATGGTTCGTTTTTCTAAGGCCCTTTTAATTGTCGAATTTACATAAGAAACGACTTTAATTTCTTTATTAATTTTTCCAAAACATCGTTAAAAGCAATGGTTAGAGCAACCAGACAGAGACGGTAGATCGTGGTTCAAATTCCGGCTATGGCATTGAATTTTTTAGTCGTCTGATTCTACCTTTCCAGCCTTGTCCAACACACGGCTTGTGTGGAAGAACAATTAATCCCATTAATTGACCTAATAGTGGTGAAACTATAAAGCCCGGGACCTAATGTACTTACAACATTGTAAGTCGCCATTTGGGGTATTTGAAGTAGAATGGTTTGTTTGTTAGCCCCACGTTGTGAAGCCAATTTGCGATGGTTTTATGTTTATTTATTTATTGAGCCCCACGTTTGGGAGCCAATTTGCGATGGTATTAGTGTTTGTTTGAAAGAATGCTACTGTTTATTTGCCGCACGTATGAAAGACAATTTGTCGCGGTCACTTCGTGTTATCTTTTACTGAGCGCCTGTTATTGTGTTTAATTTTTGGGTTCACTGTCCTCCGGCTAGCTATGATCTCTCGGTCAAGCAAATCTCTTAATCAGGTGTGTAAACGGAAAGGAGTTTTTATCCAAAGATAACACTGATGAAAGAATTTGTTTTACACTTTTTATTGTCTTAACACATTATTCACTTTCACCTATTAATCGTGACACTCGCCAAACTGAAACTGTTATAATAACTTATTTACTGCACATTATTAATTCGCGAACTTCAACTTTTTGTGTAATTAACTTTACGACACTTGAGATTTTTCATAACTTTGCTACGCGTAACCTGCGAATCGATAAACTATGCTATATATTCACCATGACTGTTTCTGTTGAACTCAGCGACGTGTAATGCACAAATGTTTCCGATGGACTGGAGCCGACGTGTAATGTACAAATGTTTCCGATGGACTGGAGGAATCTACCTCTGACTTAGCCCTTTTTATACTCCCACACCCCGATATGCCTAAAGATTATAACCGAGCTGCTATTAGTTAATAAAACGCGCCAACATTAGGGTCTATTTTTATATCCAATGAAAATTACGAAAACATATGCTCTAGGGAAAATGTTCCCGCAAATTCCTAAGAAAAACGCGCCAATATTACGTTCATTTGCTCGTCTCTAATAATGATAAACAGCTCACCCCCTCGCTACGTTATTGCACGCTATTATTGTCAGTTTCAGTAAGGCCGTATAAACCCACTTCTTGACAATGCTTATAATCAACAAACATCTCAAATCAATGTCACACAAAAATGCGTATTCACACTACAATCACTCTGACATTTACATAATTTGTGATACAGATTACTGCGTCATATGTCATCTCAATACAATTTGAGATCTCCTTGTGGTTTACCGGGAAAAATGCGAATCAGTTGGAGGATTTAATGTCGTGCCGGCATGTTGCCATGACACTTCTGTGGTTAGAGCAACCGGACGGAAACCGGGATATCCGTGGTTCAAATCCCGGCTATGGCATTGAATTTTTCAGTCGTCTGATTCTACCTTTGCATCGTTAAAAACATTCGACAGGTTTACTTTTTACGTTTGTCGACACTCTGTAAGTGTCGTTTGAATTTCGGGGTTTCATATTGCTCCTTTGAAAGCACTTAGTAAAACAACCAACTTCTGGTTCACTTTCATTGCCACACCAAGTAAATCAAAGTTTCAAATAACCCTTGTCATATTTACGAAAGTTTTTGTTTCTTTGTTTTCTTTCTTTAACATCTAGCACTAAACTTTTCTTTAATGGTGCTAGAACCACTGATATTAATATATTCACATACAGATTCTCAACCACTAGTATTACGTAAGTGAAGCGTATAATCACGTTCGTTCCTTTTCAAAGATCCAGATCGAAGCCAGTTTTATGGCCACTGTTTAACATACGTACGTGAACAACTTTTAGCGTGTACCGCAAAGGAGGATTTCAAACAGTTAACTGCTAGCAGCCAAGTGGTGAATCAACAGTACATAGAATTTGTTATAAGTTATTTGTGAGTGGCCAGAAACTAAAATTAGAAAAGTGTTATTTGAATTTGTATCTGATTCGCCCGGATTTTAAAAGTAGTAGAGTTTAAAATTTCTTATATTTTCATCTAGAAAAGAAATGCAGAAACATTCCTGATTTTCAGCAATAATTAAAAATACAATTTGAGGCAGTAGTTTTAACACTTAAATGGTTTCAGTCAAATTATATAATATATAAACTCAATAGCAGCCCGCCTTAAACCAATATGTGTATGTAGCAATATATAAAAGTGTATATTACAGTCATTATATATGTTGATATTATTGTATACATGTTTAATAATGTTATGTGAATGTTTACGTAATTTAATAATGTAGGAGCTGTGAGAATAATAGGTTAAAAGTTGCTAACAATGAGGTAGCCTTGAGGCAATAATGGATTTGAAAGTTTAACAATGCTACTAGTCATTCTTGGAAACAATAATGTAATTTTTGTGAGAATTTATAAAATAGCCAATCAACAACCAGAAAATGCTTTAGTTAAATGAAGGTATTCTATAGGACCAGGATTAGACAATCAGAAACTAAAATGAAACAAAATTTACAAATTCAGAAGTCAGTTGCTTGTAGACAGTGTTCCTAACGGGACCCGAGATGCGTCCTCGAGAAATTTAATATGTATTCAGTGTGGGATAAAAATAGTTGTGTTAAAAAGTGCAAGTAATTAATAAAAAATCTCACAGCTCTCTCTATATCAGTGAAGTGTTACTTTAATCGTTTAAAGAATTAATAAAAGAAGTGAAGTAAAATTATAATCTGTATAAGTCTACACTCTTCAGTTGCACCACTCCCTGCTAAGATATTCATGTCTCTAAAAATATATAAATACTGACGCAGCCGAGGCAAACATAAATATATAATATTTAAAGAAACAGTCAAAATTACAAAGTTAATATTTTTAAACGCTTTTGGGGCAAAGGCCATCGGAAAGTACATTTGGGACGAAGGCTATCGGAAACTTTTTACCATACGTGCGGTTGCAACTACTTCAAGTTCGGCTCCCCAACATTTGAAATACAATACAACTCCTCCTAAACAACAACCTTCTTCAAATTGGCTCCCAAAGCGTGGGGCAAACACCACCATAGAAAAACATATTCTCTAATTTGGCACGTCCTGTTATTGGTTTGCAACGTACGTGACCATTTCAGTGCACAAATAGCTCAGACTGCGTATCCGAAAAGCTATTAAGAAAGTCAAATTCATGCAAAGAAGGTTCGGTACTTTGGTTCACTGTTATAAATTCGGGTGGTACCTGGCTGAGTTACAAGTCCAGTGTCAGTTGTACGTAGGAAAAAGATGCCAAGAATCATCTCGTTCACAGTCAGTACTTTAAATCCCTCTGCGGTTGCTGAGAGTAGACTGGGTATTCGATAGGCGGGTAGGGTAATATATTTCACAAAATGTCAGTACTGGGAGAAAAACTGAGAGACGGTTGCAATGTGCAATTTCCATGCTCTAAGATTTCTAGCTATATGCAATTCACTTAAATTTCAGTTCTTCTTCTGTCGTTTTTAAGGACTGCAAGGGTAGACCTCGAAGACCACTTGTGGTCTGCGGACTAATAGCTTAAGAAACGCCGGCCTAAGACTTTCCATGAGCGGTCGCCTTCGGGAAGGCAGAAGCGAGGACGATCAAGAGGAATCATGGAAATTTATAGTAAGTAGGGGAAGTATTGTATTCCACCCAAAAATTCGATGTCGAGATTTCACCGGAAATGTTCTGATGCCCCCTGAACCCACCCACCCCCAAAATTCTTAGAAAACAGCCCGTGTTTGTCTGTGAACAGCATAACTCAAAAACGAAAAGTCCGATAAATACCAAACTTGGTATGTAAGTTTAGTATTCTCCAAAGATGCAATACGAAGATTTTCAGGAAAATCCTCCCCACACCCAACTATCCTTTACGTGGAACATTTTTCGACAATTTTGATTTTCCAAAAATTGGTTCCAACGAGTTTGATTAAAATACCGTATATGAAATATATTTACATTACAAATAAACTGTATATCTTGAATTTTCTGGGAATAGCCTAGGAAGTTCTCTTCATTCGGAAGGAATTTTGTATAATCTTATATAACTTGTAAACATTAAGCGATAGACAAAAACGTAACAGATAAAAAAATAGATCTCTTAACACACAGTTTACTTAATATAAGGCTTTTTGTGGCATAAGCCGTTTCTGAGATACCCGTTATTAAAATTTCGAATTGTTTAATAATTATTCTTTTGAAGTCTCATCGATTTTCAGTTCTTTCTTGCAATTGCATGGAAACAGCTTGGAATTTTAAGCCCAGAGTATAGCGTTCATTTCTTAAAAATTTCATCATCACTGTTCCCTTTGTATTTATAACGAAATGTGTAATGTAGCTATTTTTGCAAAGGTTTACTTGGATTAAATGTAGTAGATAGGAAAATAAGCTTTAGTAAGAGTAATTTGTATACCCACTAACTAAGATAGGGGGTAGAGAAAGTCCTGTGTATGTATCACATCAATTTTTTTATAAATATAATAGTTTCTCTGTTTTCTCACTAGCTATCACATAGACACTTTTAATACACACATTGTTGAAGTTTTTCACTCGTATCTGTGATTACTTTATGGATAATATCTGGTTTATGGCTTTGGTTTTCATCTGTTGTTCTTTTGTCATAGTAAAACAACAGCTATTTTTTTCTTAGGGACATAGGATACGATAGTCAACTCGTCTCTGAAGGCAAAGATAGAAGACTCTCTGGTCTGGCTGGATTAGGAAGCATGGCTTTAGGAATATGTGCCTTATTTTGTCTAAGAGTACCACATAAGGTAAGATTCCTCTTATCAAGTTCTTGTGGAAGGGGAGCGGAAGTAAAGAAGTTGTCTACGTAACACCATGTTTCCCTCGTAGGCAGTTAGGTTGAACACAACTCCTCAACTTCTTGTCCTTGATTTTTTACTTTCTGTTAGGTAGAGAAGGTATTGCATTCCACACAAAAATTTCATACCGAGATTTCACATGTTTTGAAGCCCCCTGAATCCAAAAAAAGTATTTTCAGAAAAAGACCTGTGTATGCGCATGCGTGCGCTCAACATACTCAAAACGAAAAGTCGGTTAAATACCACACTTGGTATTTAAGTTCAGTATCTTCCAAAGATGCGACACGAAGACTTTCAAGAAAATCCCCGTACCTCCATCTATCCTTTACATGGTACATTTTCGAAAACTTTGATTTTTTAAACAAAATGGCCCAAACGATTTTGAATAAAACATCATATATTAAAAATATTCACATGGCAAAATGTATATCTTGAATTTTATGGGAATAGCCTTTGAAGTCCTTTTCATTTGGAAGGAGTTTTAAATAATCTTGTATAACTGGTAAACGTTAAGCGATAGACGAAAACGAACCGTAGAAAAATTGTAGATCTCTTTAAAACACACAATTTACTTGAAATAAGTTTTCTGTGTTGTAAGCCGTTTCTGATATATCCATTATTAGAGGTTCAAATTGTTCAACACTAGTCATTCTTTTAAGTTTCATTTATTTTCAATTGTTTCTTGCGATTGCATGGAAACAGTATGAAATTTTAAGGCCAACGTATAGCGTTCAGTTCTTAAACATTTGACCATTGCTGTTCTCTTTGTATCTATAACGAAATGTGTAATGTTGCTATTTTTGTAACCGTTTATTTAGATTAAAATGTAGTAGATAGAAAGATAAGCTTTAGTAAGAATGGTTTGTATACCCACTAATAAAGGTAGAAGGTATAGAAAGGCATGTGCATGTATCGCATCAGATTTTTTTCACTTGTATTTCCCTCCTTTCCGGTACAGACTTGTTGATTCTACCATGGTCCAGATTTTTATATGCACTTTGCTGCCTTCGGCTTCATATAAACGCTGAAAAGTGTCCTCTGAAGGAAACAAGTTGCTCGTCCGCAGTCATGTGTGAATCTTGATTATAATTATATTTACAGTGAGAGACAAACAATTCATTAATAGCTCGTACTGCAGCTAATTTATCATTTTCTTTTTATTCATGTATTTTACTAAAGTCATCAAATCTAATGAATAATGATAACTGTTGAAACCTAATTCCAGACATGGCAATAAATATATTCCTTTTGCACAGGATATCGGTAGTCCACAACAATTCTACAGGTTCTCTTTCAATCTTCAAGGAATCCAATGTGATAAGAATGACTAAAAAGGCATATATTTCAACAGTATTTGTTGCATGTCATTCTTTTTTATTACTTGGATTTTTTGCATTCCATTCATCATAAAATGATTGGGCTTTCTTATTAGTGCAATTGACAATTATTTGTATCATAGTGTTCAATAAATAATTTGAAAATTTCACTCACCAATTGGACTGCTTGAGATAAGGCAGTCAAACCTGGAGGCACATAAAATATTTCGTGCATGGTGCGACGCGTTGTCTTTGGTGAGTCAGCTAGATATATCATGCCGTTTTTAGCAATGAGAGAATTTTGTTCATTATCACTTATCCTCTGCAGAGATTTCTCCATCTAATATCATACTTGGATTTTCACATTCCTGTACATCAGGAATTTCCTCTTCTATTCCTGTCTCTGAATCCCAATCATATTCATAGTTTATTTCAGTTTCATCCTCACTACCATCATCATATTATATAATAAATCTTTATTGTCAATAGACTCATTACTAGTGCTTTATCTAAATATTTAGGATTATTCAATCAAAAATGTGTTTTCAGAACACAGCATCTGAAGCTAGAACAACCAGAAAATAGAAGGCAGCCAACATAAAAAAAATTGAAATAAGAACATCACACAAACTGCCATGCGGGGTGAAGTATACCCCCAAGTCTTATTTTATGTTTTTACAGTTATATGTCATGAATTCTTTCCGGAAACTTGACATGATGCTTAAGAGTATTAAATTTGTTACACATTACAAAAACACCTAATTTCTAGCGTAATTGTTAATCATATTTAAAATCAAATAAAACTGGGGTCCAACTGGACCTCATATAGCAGTAGGAGGGTTAATATTTTAGTACCATGGATTAATAACTGCAGGATTTCTTTGAACCATGATTTTTACATTGCGTCGTCCCATTGTTGCTCCTCCTATTACGTTACAAACTATTCCCATATCCTGGAAACGTGCTGATGACACTGGCCTACATTTGGCCCACATTTTGATCGTCGACTGACCTGGAGCTCTCACATTATTTTAAAATTAAATCTCGCTTATTCCGATTTACACAAATTGTATCCTATCTCAAACGTACGTCTTCTTTAGAAACACCACGTGGTTCTCTTTTGTACAAGTCCTTACTTCGTCCTTTATTCACATATGCTTGTCCAATTTTGCGAGGTGCAGCTGCAATAAAATTAATCGTCTGCAGGTCTTTCAAAATAATGTTTTAAGACATACTGAACGCACTAGGGTATGTCGGAAACACCTAGATACATCATGAGCTTGGACCCAGTACCATCTTTGCACTCATGAGCTCTCAGGTTCTCACATTTTTCAGCATCTTCACTCAATACCTGGCGCAGTGTATTTCTCCTTGGGACGAAGATCTGATGTGGTTCCGTCTTCCGCAAGAATTGTTGCTGCTTTCTTCCGGAAGTAATTCCGGATTAGAAGACTCTCAATGAACCATATGTACAATATTATTATCTGTAACTTTGGTGCCAGAAGGGCCTCTTGTAGCTGATCTCAGATAGTTTATATTCTTTATTAAGTATTTTACCCTGTTTCTGAATAGCATTTCTAATGTTATCTAATAGGTAAACAAGGGGGAGGGTAATCACTGACAAATACAAAATTCCCCAAAGTATAGGACCTATATTAATTTTTTGCAATAAGTGTCTAAATCGCGTACATCATGTTTCATTTATGAGAGTGAAATACTTTCTAAGTTGTTTTAACCCTCCCAAAAAATATGATTTTTCGAAGTCTGCAAAATATGAGGCTGTTTCTGCCATGATATGTTCATGGACGTGACTGGACGTGAATTTCTTCCCAACGAGCCAATTTTTCAGGTTTGCGAAGAGGAAGCAATCGCTCGGAGCTAAATCTGGAGAATATGGTGGGTGAGGTAGCAGTTTGTAGCCCAATTCTATAAATTTTGCGATGGTAATGGCTGACTTGTGCGCGGGTGCATTATCCTGGTGAAAGAGAACCTTTTTCTTCACCAAATGGGGTCGTTTCTTTAACAATTCCTTGTGAAACTGGTCCAACATTGCAGCATAATACGAATCTGATCGTTTTAACCCTTTTCCAGGTAGTGAATGTCTGTCACCCCTTGTGAATCCCAAAAGACAGCTACCATGATTTTTCCTGCCGAAGGAATGCTTTTCGCTTTCTTTGGAGTAGGTTCGCCGAAGGAAATCCACTGCTTTGATTGTTGTTTGCTTTCAGGTTGATAGTAATGGATCAAGTTTCATCAACCATGATATAACCCCACAAAAACTCATTTGAGTTGCGCTGAAACATGTTCAAACATCCCTGTGAAATGGTCACACGATTCCGCTTGTTCACAACTGAAAGAACTCACGGCACCCATCTTGTTGATAACTTTCTCATACCCAAAAATTCGTGCAGACTGTTATACACCCGTTCACTCGAGATGTTTACGGTCTTGGCTATCTCACAGATTTTCACTCGGCGGTCTTCCAACTCAATATCATGAACTTTGTTCAACATTTCTTCTGTTGTAACCTCAACCGGCCGTTCTGTGAGCACGGCATCTCTTGTGTTCGAACGGCCACATCAGAATTCTGTGAACCATACCATATGATGGAGCAGAGTCCCCATAATACTTATTCAGCTTTTCTTCCGTTTCCTTCACCGTCTTACTGCGCAAAAAGTAGTGCTTTATCAGAACACGAAATTCACTCTTCTCCATTTTCTACGAAGCAACACACATCTGCTTATTTTAGACGCTCTCAACAATGTTCTAAGAAACAAATAACGAATTTCTGCGATTATACACAGAATAGATGTATGACTTGGATGCAAACCAGAAACCTGTGATTAGAACGCTATCTCTCAACAAAGTCACGGACTTATCAATCTACCCTCGTAGTATATATTTAACTATTACCTACAGCAAGAATTTTCAAATACAGTGTGAGTGTATTTAATTTTGTATCAGTTCAGATCGCGTATGTTAGAACATTGCCAGCCGACATTCACGAGTGTTGCCCACCTCTGCACAAGCCTTACGGTGTAACTATAAAACCTGTTCTCATCGGAGAGCAGTTCTTTGTTCCCGAGAGTAAACATATGTGCTCTAGACGATAAATAACTGTTATTCCATCCAATCATGCTATCAGTACAAAGTACACTCCGGGACCAGCGAGTCTGCGTCATGAGCCTCTGACGTCCCAACAAAAGTCCCTCGAGGTAAATCAATTTACTTGGTTTTCTTTGGGATTCAATGTCGTCATTAGCAACCGAGTAGGCCAGACATGATCGTGAGAGCATGAATTGCATTTTAGCTCAAGTGGCATTCGTAATACGATTAGGTCACAATGGGTTTATACAGAATACGCATTAGGAGTATTTCGTTTACCTCATACCTTGATTTCATTCATTCCTTAATTTTGCATCGTCCAGGTTTCTTCTTTCTTTCTTTCCTTCCTTCTCATTCTTCTTCTCTTCTTCCATAATGCAGAACCGCTTTTTACTTGCTCTACTGCTTACCTACAGTAAGTAAAGGAAATACTTGCATTCCACCCAAAAATTCGATACCGAGACTTCACCAGAAATACATATTTTTTAGAAAAACGTTCGTGTGTGATGTGTGTGTCTGTGAACAGCATAACTCAAAAACCAAAATCCGGATAAATATCAAACTTGGAATTTAGGTTAACTACCGTCCAACGGTGCGACACGAAGATTTTCAAGAAAATCCCCCCACACAAAACTGTCCTTTACATAGAACGTTTTTTGAAATTTTTTGTTTTCTAAAAAATAGCTCTAATGATTTTGTTTAAAATACCATATATTAAAGATATTTACATGAAAAAATGTATATTTAGAATTTTCTGGGAATTGCCTGTGAACTCCTCT
Organism: Deroplatys truncata; assembly: GCA_030765065.1. Lineage (NCBI taxonomy): Eukaryota > Metazoa > Arthropoda > Insecta > Mantodea > Mantidae > Deroplatys > Deroplatys truncata. Next base: position 179,977,345 of record CM060984.1, read on the forward strand.
TTATTCGGAAAGAAGTTTGTTTAATCTTGTATAACCGGTAAACGTTAAGCAATAGACAAAACCGTAATGCACAAAACACAATTTGTTTCAAATAACTTATTTTGTAGCATCAGCCATTTCCGAAATATCCGCGTTTAATGGTTGGATTTGCTCAATACTTGGTCTTTCTTTTTAAGTCCTGTCGATTTTCAGGTTCCTTGCGATTGCATGGAAACAGCATGGAATTTTAAGGTCAGCATATAGCGGACAGTTCTTAAAGTTTAACTATCGCTGTTTCCTTTGTACCTATAACGAAATGTGTAATGTAGCTAGTTGTGGAAATGTTTATCTCGATTATAATGAAGTAGATGGAAAAATAAGCTTTCGTGAGAATAGTTATACCCACTAATAAAGGAATACCGTGCAGAGAAAGTCATGAGAATGCAGCACAACATATTTTTACTTTCTCTACTACGTATAGTAAGTAGGGGAAGTATTGCATTCCACCCAAAAATTCGATACTGAGATTTCACAGGAAATACATGTTTTGAGCTGCACTGAATGCATATAAAGCATTTTTATTTTCTCTACTACGTATAGTAAGTAGGGGAAGTGTTGCATTCCACTCAAAAATTCGATACCGAGATTTAACCGGAATACATGTTTTGAGGCCTCCTGAATCCAAAAAAAAGTATTTTGGGAAACGTGTGCGTGTGTGTGTCTGTGAACAGCACAACTCAGAAACTACGTTGCTTAAATCACACTATCTGCAATTCACAAAACGCACAATGCAAGTTATGAGAGAATGTTGTCAGTGCCATCTACTGTGGAAACTATACATTTCCGGATAAAAGTTGATATGAACTTCTGTATTCCATTTCCACTCAGGAATCACACCCTGAAGTTTCTTGGTGGACTTAAAACTAACCTGTATTTTAATCAAAATCGTTAGTTATATTTGAGATAATGAAAAATAACGAAAATGATTCCGTCGAAAGGGTAGTGTGAGGTGAAGAATTTTATTGAGAATCTCCACTTAGTATGTTATAACAGTGTGTGACGCAAGTATAAAATTTGGTATTTATTCGACTTTTCGTTTTTGAATTATGCTGCACATAGACATACGCGTGCGGATGTTTTCGTAAACAATGCTCCGAGGAGTATACAATAAACTCTAAAACAGGAATTTCGGCAAAATATCGATATCCAATTTTGGGTGGAATACAAGACTTCATACCGTCACCGAGATAGTTAAGGCACGGACTTGTGAATGGGAGGTCTATGGTTCAAATTCCGCCAGGACTGTCCTCTCTGATTGAAGTATTTTCCAGTTTTCCTCACTTTTCATAACTGGCAAATACCGGGGAGGTAACCTAAGCTTAAGCGTGAAACGCTTTTTTCGCAAATTTCGTTTCCCAAATATGATTGCATTTCATTATCACCAGTGTCACCGCCTGTTGTGTCGTATGTACCAACTCCGGGCCTTAAACACTTGGTATTAAAAAGAAAGAAAGAAATATGATGTGCTACATTCGCATGACTTTCTCTACCCTCTATCGTTTATTAGTGGGTATTCAAACTATTCTTACGAAAGCTTATTTTTCTATCTACTTAATTTTAATGGAAATAAATATTTTAGGAAATAGCTACATTACACATTTCATTATAGATACAAAGGAAATGTCAGCTATATGCCAGTCTTAAAATCCCATACTCTTTACATGCTATTGCGAAAAACAACTGAAAATCGACAGAGCTTTAAAAGAAAGTCTTGGAGAATTGTAACCATTAATAACGCATATCTCTGAAATGGGTTATACTACAAAAAATATATTTGAAATAAATTGTGTTATAAGGAGAACTGTGTAGTACGTTTTCGTCTATCGTTTAACCGTTACCAGTTATACAAGATAATTTAAAATTCCTTCCAAATGAACAGGTTTTCACGAGCTATACCTGAAAATATAAGATTTTATTTTTAACGTTTTATTTTTCATGTAAATATCTTTAATGTATGGTATTTTAATCAAAATCGTTTGAGCCATTTTTGAGAAAATTGAAATTTTGAAAAATCTTCCACGTAAAGAGTAGTTTGGCGTTGGGAGATTTTCTTGAAAACTTTCCTATCGCATCTTTGGAAGATACTTAACCTAAATACCAAGTTTGGTATTTATCCGACTTTTCGTTTTTGACTTATGCTGTTCAGACACACACACAGACTTTTTACTTTCTCTACTGCGTATAGTAAGTCGGAGAAGTATTGCATTTCACTCAAAAATTCGATACCGAGATTTCGCCGGAAATAAATGATTTGAGGCCCGCTGAATGAAAAAAAAAACACTTTTAGAAAAAGGTCCGTGTGTGTGTATCTGTGTGTCTGTAAACAGCATGGCTCAAAAACTAAAAGTCAGATAAATACCAAACTTGGTATTTAGGTTCAGTATCTTTCAAAGATGCGACACGAACATTTTCAAGAAAATCCTAATTCTCCCACCTCAGACTGCCTTTACATGGAACATTGTTGGAAAATTTTCATTTTCTCAAAAATGGTTCTTAACGATTTTGATTAAAATATCATAAATTTAAGATATTTTCATGACAAATAAGATGTATATCTTGAATTTTCTGGGAATGTCCCCAAAAGTCTTCTTCATTTTGAATGGCTTTTACATAACTGGTAAATCGTAAGAAATAGACAAAATTGTCCCACACAAAAAATGTAGAGCTCGTTAAAATACAAAATTAATGTCATACACACACGCACACATTTTTGTTTTTTTGAGTGAACCATTTCCAGGATATTCCTTGTTTGAATTTTCCAATACGTATACACTTTCTCAAATGGAAATTCGTTATTGGTTTTTCTTATGTCCTGGACAAGAACACAAAATGAAAGGCTCCACAGCAACCAGCTCTTGAAAGATTTGACTATCGTTTAAAGCCTATTCCCCTTGTACCTACAAGAAAATTAGCAATAATATAGTTTCTGCAAATATTTATCTCGATTAACTTGAAGTAGATGGAGAATAAGCGCTTGTAAAATAGTTCGTACAAGAGAAAAAGTCATGTGAGTGTAACGCACAGATTTTTACTTACTACCTACCTATATACGTAGGAGAAGTATTGTATTCCGCCCAAAAATGTCGAGATTTTCACCGGAAATGTGTTTTGAGGCCCCCTAAGTGACCAAAAAGAGCATCTTCGCAACAAGATTCGTGTGTGTGTGTGTGCGTGCGTGCGTGCGGGAGGGTGTGGTTGGATAAATACCACACTTGATTTTTAGGGTCAGCACCTTCCAAAGATGCAAAACGAAGATTTTCAAGAAAATTCCCCCACCCCCAACTATTCTTTACATGGAACATCTTTCGAAAAATTTGATTTTCTAAAAACTGGCTGTAATGTTTTGATTAAAATTTCATATATTTAAGATATTTACATGACAAATAAAATGTATACTTTGAATTTTCGGGGAATAGCCTGTGAAGTCCTCTTCATTAGGAAGGAATGTTGTGTAAACTTGTATAACTGGTAAATGTTAAGCGATAGACGAAAACGTACCAGAAAAAAAAAGATCTTTTTAAAATACACAAAGTTTTTCTGTGTCATCAACCTTCTCTGGGATATCCGTAATTAAAGATTTGAGTTGTTCAATACTTGTCATGCTTTTAAAGTCTCGTCGATTTTCAGTTGTTTCGCGCGATTGCATGAAAAACAGCGTGGGATTTTAAGGTCAACATATAGCGTCCAGTTCTTAAACATCTCACTATCGCTGTTCCTTTTGTATTTATATCGAAATGTGTAATGTAGCTATTTCTACAAAGGTTTATTTGGATTAAAATGTAGTAGATGCTTTTTTTATTCAGGATTGCTCAAAACATATATTTTCGCTGAAATCTCGATATCGAATTTTTGGGTGGAATGCAATAACTTTTCTGACTACTAGTGGTAGAGAAAGTACCACTTTTTGGCTTTTTTGCAAGCCTTCAATATAACGAATAATAAAAGTAGGTGGTAAAAAAAGTACAGTGCCGAGACCATTGTCTAGAGTCTACTCCAGCTGTGGCAATGAAGTTTTTAAGTCTTGATTCATCTCTCCAACGTTTTAGAATCGCTCATTATGAAAAGTCACCTCAGTTCCTGTCTTGCACAATTTTATAGGCACTGATTCGTCACACCATAATAAAATTGTAATGGACATCAAAGGGCCAACTGTTTTGCCTCACACAAACTCCGTACAGTGTTTCTCAGAAGCTGGTTCATATCTCGTATATTGCTTTCTCAGAAATGGTGTAATTTTGTGTTATTAAAGCCGAACTCTTTATGCAACGAAGTTATGAGGAGGAACTTCGAGTGTCGCACATAAAGCGTATACGTGGCAAAAGGCAGTGCCGCTGATGATACGCTCATATAATCTCCAAGAAAAGTAATAAAGTTAGCATAAACAATACGCTAAGGTCACCAAGGTAGACTGACCATTACGCATAAATCAAGTGTGGTTTAGTTTCTTTCTTGCTTGTTTTTCACGACTACGTGTAGTAAGTAGGAAAAGTATTGTATTCCACTCAAAATTTTAATACCGAGATTTCACTGGAAGTACATGTTTCGAGGCCCCTCGAATCAAAAAAAAATCATTTTTAGAAAAAGGTTTTCGAACTGGCCACCATGCCGGCGGATGCAAGATCTCAGTCTATCATCGCCAGCCTAACCGGCGCAACATGGCCGGTGTCATGTCACGGCAAGCTAAGATGATGCGTCCCCTGAGCTGTTGAGAGGTCATTGGCCGCTCCTGGATATATTTAAGATAACCCCATAAGAAGAAATTTAATGGGGTTAGATCTGGTGCGCGTGCTGATCGTTCTATTGATCCACGCCATCCGATCCATCGCTCAGGGTAGCTGGAATCGAGATAAGCCGTTACACGACGGGCCGAATGAGCTGACGCCCCATCATGTTGGTACCACATAGTTAGTCGGTTCTGCAGCCGCATTTTATTCAGTAGAGTAGGCAGCTGGTGTTGTAGGAAGGGGATATAGTGATTCCTAGAGAGTTGGCCATTATAAAAATACGGGCCTATTAGATGATCACCGAATATATTAGCCCAAATGTTGAAACCTCATCGGACTTGTAAGGCGCTTCTCGCATCCAATGTGGTTTTACAGTGGTCTAGTAATGCATGTTGTGGCGATTTACATGGCCTGTGTTGTAGAACCCTGCTTCGTCTGAAAATAACACAGTTGCCAAAAAATGTGGATCTTGTTCAGTTTATCGTATGATCCACCTAGCGAACGCCAATCTCCGTCCATGATCCGGCTGCAGTAGCTCCTGGTGCAGTTGAAGATGATAAGGGTGAATCTTTGCATGATGTAGCATTCTCCACGCAGGAGACTGGCTATATTGAAATGTCTGTGAATGTCTGTTCGTACACACAATGCGAATACTGAATGGCATAGTCAGTCAAACGAACCGTCGTTGCTTGGTCACAGACAAGATGATCTCTTCGTGGATATGGTGTTTTGTGCACTGTTCCTGATTCCAGAGGGCGGTTCGCAAATCGAAAAAACGTGTGATCTATAGGAAGTTTTCTCTGCAGAAACCTCTGTTGCTATGGACGATGTGCCTCCGTTGCATTCTGCTGTGCTTCCCAGTATACTAACAGCATGTCCAAATACTCTCTATCCGAAAACATTGTCCCACAGTGAGCACGAACGGCTGGAACTTCGTATTTATAGGAAGTTTTCTCTGCAGAAACCTCTGTTGCTATGGACGATGTGCCTCCGTTGCATTCTGCTGTGCTTCCCAGTATACTAACAGCATGTCCAAATACTCTCTATCCGAAAACATTGTCCCACAGTGAGCACGAACGGCTGGAACTTCGTATTTATAGGCAAATCCACTTTCTAGTGCATTCGGAAAGAAATCATGATTTGCTAGAACGTTCTCGAAACATGAATAGAAATGAATAAAAAAACTCATTCATTCGCAGGAGTGATTTGAACTTCCGGACTCCACCATGACTTTCCAAGCATGTTAACCATTGCGCTACTACAGCACGTTAACAACGAGCACCACCGTAGCCCTAATCAGCGGGTTGGTGAATGCGATGTTAGCGATTTTGCGATTTTGTAAATGCAGAGTTGCCTAGTTACCAATCCGCAGGATGAGAAGAGACACCACTAGCATACGGAAGGCATCTTTATTGGTTTCAAATTATTGAAGTTCTTACACAAGTATCATTGACCGTACACGATATTTAAGATACAAGTATGGTGACAAAATAAACAACAGAAAAAGAAAACAAAACAAAAAAGAACAAGAAAAAGAAAAATAGAGGTGAATTACCTTTGTCTAACTGAACAAATTTGACCTAGCTTCGCGCACTTTAGCCAAGAAATTGCCCATGTTTTGCCAGTTCCTCTGGTCAGCCAGTAGATCCCAACATGCCAATCTATTTCTTGAGGGACTTAAGAATTTTTCTTTGAGTTTAATTGTTCGCTGGTTCTCCCACTGTGCACATTCCGCCAAAATATGTACCCAGACCTCATCCAAATCACAGAATGGGCAGATTCTCCTGCCAGAATCGTTAGTCATTTTCTGTGCCTTCCAGCTCCCCAGTCTAAACCATGCCATTCCTGATCTTTCCTTTCTTCCTAAATTAAGTATATATGTCTCTTTACCCCAATTCAATTTTATTTCACGTGCTAGACTTAGAGAAGGTTTAATTTTACAAGCCGATTCTATTTCCCGTTGGCTGATGTCTCTTAGTCTTCTTTTGACACCTTTCCAAATATTTTTGTCATTTGTTTCAGGTCTTTGCCATACTGACCCCATTCCTATTCTCCTCAAACCCCTTTCCAAATCAGCTGCCCAAAACTTAGGAGACAGGTTTTCTCACTGGTATTTGTAACATTTGGATCGTAGTGTGGAGTTATCCCCCTGCATCAGCCTCAGCCAGTACTTCACTGCTCTTGTTTTGCAGTGTATCGTGTCTTCATAACATCCCACCTCCCTCAATACCCCCGAATTTGATGTGCCCTGTGAAACTCCAAGAACTCTTTTCCAAAATGTTACCTGTGTTTTATTTACATGCTCTGCTCTTTCCCATCCCCAGATTTCACTTCCGTATAACAAAACCGGCCTTATCATAGAGTTATACATCTTTTCTAATGTATCTACAGGTACATCCGGTATCCGCGAGAGGGTACCTAATAATTAATTTAACTGCCCTCGTGCTTCATAGTTAGGTACTGATGGATGTTTCTTCCATTTTCCTCTCATATTAAACACTATCTACATACAGAATGTTCGGAAATTCCCCTTACAACCTTTTAGGACTTATAGAAGGGACTGAGTAGATAGTGTTTTAAATAGGAACCCATGTCCGGAAATGTACTGTTTCCGTGTTACAACCATTTGAAAACAGGTGTTCAAAGCGATTACATTTGCTCAAGTATTTCAATTAGGCGTGACTTAATACATGACTTTTCTTACAATTCAACTCTTTGGGTAATACTACTAAAGAAATAAACAGGAAACTTAATCAATTTTCACAAATACTTTTGTTTGCAGTTAAACTTAATAACTTGTTTCTGTCTTTCTCACAGGACGGCTACTATTCTGATTCACTACAGCCTATTAGGAAATAATACTTAAGAAACAAAAAGCAAATTTAATCATGTTCACAAACACCTTTGTTTACAGTTAAACTGAACAGTCTGTAGGTATTTCTCTTCGCCACAAGCTGGTTGGCATTGTGATCCGCTACAACTCCGGTTTGATGTGACCACCACTAAAGTTGTTGCACACATTGTACCTACGAATGGTATTCTGGTAAAGTCTCTCCATCACTCCTGGTATCTCTGCAATCTGTTGTGAAGCGACCACAATTCGTGCCAAAATTTCTTCATCTGACTCTACAGGCTTCAAACCAGGATAGAGAGGTAGAGAAGAGGTCAAATCGCATCAGCTGCTCGTTTGAGGCAAACATTGCTCGTCGTGATTAGCCGGTTGCATACTAGGCAAACCGACTTGAAATTGTTGTAGCACAGAAGTGGTACCTTTCCGGACAAGGGTTCCTAAATAAAACATGATCTATTCAGCCCCCCCTACAAGTCCTAAAAGTTCGTAAGGGAAATTTTCGAACATCCTGTATATATTAGAGAACTTTAGCTGTTATTGTATACAGCACTACGGCGGTGACAGAGGTTTTACAGACCTAAATTTAGAGTTACCACCATTTGTCAGTTATGAGGGTTGAGAAAAACCTGGATAAAAAGATCTCAGTAAGGAAGGATTTGATCCGCGGACCTTCCGTTCAGGAGTTCGTGCCCTGACGTCCTCAGCTATCCGCATAGGTTTTAGTTTCTTTTGTGTGAGAAAGAAAGAATGTTCATATTGTTTTGTATGTTATACCCCGGCCTACCCTTTGTCCTAGTCTCTTAATTGTTTAAGTATTTCATTAGGATAAAAGTAATGTTTTCTTTAAGGCTGTCCACAGATGAAATTTCTAAATTCTACGGCCATAAATACTTTTTTATCTTTGGGGACAAAATATTTCCTCCTACCTCCTCCTACTCAAGTGGCCTATCTAAAACTAAATAAATTCCTGCAGAATGTCGGCCTTTTTAACAAAACATAAAATGTTTCAATCCAATATGTAATATTTTCTCGTTCATACTTTAATATTAAATAAAAAAAATTATGTGTTAATTGATAAATCGTGAGCATCTACATATATATTCCTTGGATGTATAATATCCGCGGCATTTCCCTTATTTTACATGCATATTCTATGGAGTAACACAATTATTTTCTAATCAATGGCATTCTTAACTAAAAGTCAAGGCCTTCTTGGAAAATAAATTGAGTTTTATTTATGGACGCCCTTTAACTGCTGTGGTCCTTAGCGTCCCATTCTATATTGGGCGTGAAAGACCGGTAATTTCGCTCAGAGGCCTCTGTATCAGGCTTGAGGTTCTTTTACGTGCCATAAATCTACAACACGGGACCGATTTTACTTCCCTTCCGAAGGAAGCTATGCTAAGGATTTTTACCGAAAAAATCCATTGCCCTCTGCCGGGTTTCAACCCGCGACCTCGGGAACTAGAGTCTAGTATGGTAACCACTACACCACGGAGGACGACAAGGCGTTCTTGGGAATATGTTCTTTCAGAACTCCAACGTGTTCGTATCACAGAACAAGCGCTCTGTAAATTCTTTTTAACCTTTTAATAATTTATGACGTAAAATTAGAAGGTTTTCTTTATAGCCCCATGTCCGTCAGAACGAATCGGCCTTTTCAATAAGAACTATAAAAATCTGTTGAGTGGTTTTTGAGATCGCCTTACATACTCGCAGAATTTTTCTCTTTATACTATAATAAATAATACATTTAGAGCACTTTATTCTTTTAAAATTGCATCACTGTAGGTATATAGCAAATGGTCCCTTATCACCTGCACTGGCATATTTGTGTTTGGAAGAGTTTGAACATACGCCCTTGGACGCCGCAGAGAAGAAACCCGAACATTTTCTGAAATATCTAGATGACATGTTTAGTTTTTTTAGCGAAACAATCAGGTGTATTTAATATTAGTATAAATATGGCTCCGGGCAGCTTGATTTAAACAGTGTTTCTGCTAAGTCAATACCTACTTTCAAGTTGGCAATACTTAGCGTAATTATAATATAATATGGATAAATATAATAGCAAATGAAAGCTTATTATTTACCTCTATGTTACAGTTAACTCCGGTACTTAGCGCCGAAGACTGGGTGAAAACTGCTTACTCTAGACTCTAGAGGACTCTGGCCACCAGATAGAGTTTTCAGAAGCATGTTATAATGGCGAGAAAATTATCCTAATCGTTTGATAACATCTTATGGTTCAATTAGGTAAGTTTCTATGTGAGTAATTTTGTAAACAGGCATAACTGCCCTTATTGGGGTGCAGTTGATCCAGGTGCTATCTACAGTGGCCTGCCAGAAGCCCAGACCTTACATCTTGCGTGTTTTTTTTTGTTGGTTTTTTTGTTTGGTGGGGGAGGGCTGGGTCAAAATAGAGGTTTACAAGACTCGGCCAAGAACCTTTGATGATCTTGAGAAAGAATACTTGAGATTTTGAATGCAGTTCCTCCCCATTTTTTCAGGAAAAAATGCAACAATCATGTACCAAGACGCTTACAGAAGTTGACAATGCTAGTGCTTATGTTGAATTATGAGGATAATTTGCAATGGTGATAATGATCTTAGGTTTCTATGACCAAAAAATGCTCTGCTACTATGTTTACTGAATAGAATCTACTTGAAAATAGGCACTAACTTAACAGAAACCCTTTAGTACTCTGAGGAAGGCCACGGAGATAAGGAGGCTGAAAGCTTGGAGCAATAATACTTTGAGTTTTATTTAACTGCTGTGGTCCTTAGTGTCCCATTCTATATTGGGCGTGAAAGACAGGTAATTTTGCTCAGAGGCCTCTTTAACAGGCTTGAGGTTCTTTTACGTGCCGTAGATCTACGACACGGGACCACCGGCTTTACTTCCCTTCCAAAGGAAGCCATGCTAAGGATTTTTACGCCCGAAAAAAATCCATCGCCCTCCGCCGGGTTTGAACCCGCGACCTCGGCTAACATGGTAACCACTACACCACGGAGGACGACTCTTTATTCGGTCCATAACCCATTAAGTCATAATAAGCATAAGGTAATTCTTAGAAATTAGACTGTTCAATAGTCATATATTATGTCAGTCTTCATCATTTTTATCATTGTCAGCACCACAACCACAGATATGTGGTAAGTTGGCATCCATGAACACCCAGGATGAGCTGGCATATTTTAAGAAGCCAGAAGAGGAACCTTTGCGTAACTTCTGTGGTTAAAAAGCAGAAACATTCTGATTTATTCTGATAATCTACAATTCCATCACCCCACCAGGAGGAATGTTGCTAGGGGGAAAAGCAAAGAACCAAAACATCCTGGAGGGCATGGAGAGTTAGCTCATCACAATAGCATTGAGCTGCTTGCGGTTTGCTTAACGATGACCTTTCCTGGATAATATACAGACTTTGACACATGGAAGACCGTGCAAACAACCCGGATGTAGTTACGGAAACGCTTGTATAATAATAGCTTACCACCTGCGCGCGGTCGAGCTAGTGAACGTTGACGAAACGATGATTAGTGTGAGGGAAATTTGCTTAACTAGGAGAAGTCAGCTATACTGTTAAAGAATTCGGCGTTATTTTTAAATAAGTTTAAACGTGCATGCTTTAAAAGACATCCGTATAAGTTTTGGCAGATTTTGGTGCACCAAAGGCAACTAAGGGTAATAAATGGGCGCAGGGCCGGCTTTAGCAAATGAGGCGCCATGCGCATATCTTCACCACCGGGCTCATACAATATCGATATATCAAAACATCACTAGCAGTCCTATATAGCTTATAGATGTGGTATGCAAAGAACTCGTGAAATCTTAATAGGTAGGCTAATGAGTAGGTTATTTAGAAGAGAGCGAGGCCACTTTTTTGCGCATGTATGGGAAAGGATAGGGAAAACGAGGCTAGATGGGGCGGTTCAAGGAGGAAAATGCGTTTATATGGGGAAGATAGGAATACGACGACCAATACTATGCTAGACAGAGTTGAAGGAGGGAAATACGTTTATATGGAAGAGATAGTAGAGAGCTGTTAGGCTAGACAGAGGCTGAGGAGCATGGTTTATATGAAAAGTATAGGAAAAACGAGGAGAGGTATTACACTAGACAGAGTTGAAGGGTAGAGTATGTCTTTTATATGAGAGAGGTAGGGAACAGGAGGAGGGGTGTTAGGCTAGACAGAGGTTGAAGGGTAGAGTATGTCTTTTATATGAGAGAGGTAGGGAACAGGAGGAGAGGTGTTAGGCTAGACAGAGTTGAAGGGTAGAGCTTATCTTTATATATGAGACAGTTAAGGAACAGGGGGTAGGGATGATAGGCTAGACAGAGGTCAAGAAGTAGAGTATGGTTTATATGAGATATAGGAAAACCAGGAGAGGTATTAGGCTAAGGAGGTTGAGTATGCGTTTATAAGGAGAGACGAGAAAACGGAGAGATCCTATGCTAGGATAGACAGCTGTTAAAGGTAGAATGTGTTTTCTATAGGTTAGATAGGAACCCAAGGAGAGATACTCAGCTAGAAGGAGCAGGCGGGAAATGCGCTTTATGAGAGGCAAGGGATACGGGAAGAGACGCTAGACTAGACAGAGGTGTAGAGTATGCGTTTATATGTATGAGGGATATAGGAACAGGAGGAGAGATATTAGGCTAAGGAGGTTGAGTAGCCGTTTATAAGGAGAGATGAGTAAACGAAGAGATCCAATGCTAGGATAGGCAGGTGCTAAAGGTAGAATGTGTTTTATATATGCTAGATAGGAACCCAAGGAGAGATAGACAGGGGGCAGGAGGGGAATGCGCTTATGAGAGGTAGGGGATACGGGGAGTGGTGTTAGGCTAGACAGAGGTAGAGGAGTAGAGTATGGTTTATATGAGAGGTATAGGGAAACGAGGAGAGTCGGTAGGCTAGACACATAGTGAAGCAGTAGGAATATGGACTTATATACAGGAGATATAGGGAATAGGAGATACTAGACCTTGAAAGCGACTTTAGGCGAGAACTTCATGGAAATATGTTTCATGTCAATGTTAGAGCGCTAATTCTAGACATGCTCATCACGTAACCTATTCAGGGAAAAGGTGACTCGCTCAGGGGAAAAAGGTGACCAGCAAAGGGAAAAACGTGACCAGCAAAGGGAAAAAGGTGACCAGCAAAGGGAAAAAGGTGACCAGCAAAGGGAAAAAGGTGACCAGCAAAGGGAAAAAGGTGACCAGGAAAGGGAAAAAGGTGACCAGCAAAGGGAAAAAGGTGACCAGCAAAGGGAAAAAGGTGACCAGCAAAGGGAAAAAGGTGACCAGCAAAGGGAAAAAGGTGACCAGCAAAGGGAAAAAGGTGACCAGCAAAGGGAAAAAGGTGACCAGCAAAGGGAAAAAGGTGACCAGCAAAGGGAAAAAGGTGACCAGCAAAGGGAAAAAGGTGACCAGCAAAGGGAAAAAGGTGACCAGCAAAGGGAAAAGGGTGACCAGCAAAGGGAAAAACGTGACCAGGAAAGGGAAAAAGGTGACCAGCAAAGGGAAAAAGGTGACCAGCAAAGGGAAAAAGGTGACCAGCAAAGGGAAAAAGGTGACCAGCAAAGGGAAAAGGGCAGGGAAAAGGCGGTCCTCTCACGGGAAAAGCTAACCCACTCACACTAACAGGTAAGTAATTCAGTTAGTATCACAGGGTAGGACAGGTTCCGGGAAGCGGATATAGCATAGTTCCGTATGATGTTACAGGTAATTCAGAGAGTATCGTAGGTATTTAGGATAATTCAAGTAACATAGGTGTTTAAAGTCACTCAGCTAGTATCACAGGTACTCATGGTAATATAGAGAGTAATTAGATCATAAACATTTCTTATCCAACGTTACAACAATTTATATACTTTTTTCTAAATCTTACAAACTTATTGTACGATGCGGAGAGGGATAAACTGCATATTGGTTCACAAATTGAAAAGCTTTGCGTCAACATACCTTTATTTAAGTTTGTTGTAGATGTCTCTCATCTTTTATCTAGGCTTCAGACTAACACTAGTATTTGCTCCTAATGACAGGGTTACCACCTTCCCTTCCATCTTCCCCTTTCTTCACCATTTGTCTGCTAGTTGCATACACAGCACATGAGTAAACTTTAATTATTTAAATTGTAGACTCGCTGAGAAAATCTTCATCTTCGGGTTACATTCTCTTAAGTACTGTTTGTAATACTGTAATGTCCATACGCATAGGTAGTTATTCCATCCTCAGCAATAATTCTTTTATCATCAAAGGGATTCAATGTAATTTTATTCACTTGCATTGTGGTAACAGCATGCTTTCGTGATAGGATTAGATTCATGGGCGTTCTGATGATTTCACTGGTTTTAAGACTGTCTGTATAGCTGTCAAACGAAATGTACTGCTTAATAGCGCTACGTTTTATACCTTTGATCTTTTTTATTATTGACCCTTGAATATCTAAGGCATACATCTTAGGACGTAGTCCAACAAAGCGTAGGATGATTTTGCTATTAGCCTCATCTTTAAATTTTCCCAATACCTTCTTGTTCTGAGTAGAGTAACATATATGGTTGACAGGGTAATCAGCTGTATCGAGATACTCAAGAAAACGTAGCTTGTCCTGGTACACATCTTCAGTTGTTACACGATGAATGAATGAATCAGTGTCCATATACATAAGCTTCAGGTTTTCAGCTCCATAATAAGGCCACAACACTTCGTAATGATAGTGATACATTAATGTCTTGGAGATGCCCAACACACTCATACCAATGAATATAGACTTGTGAATACAATCTGACGAGAGGCCATATGTACAGCAGCTACAATGATAGCAGCAATAGATCCTGCAGCTACAGAAACATCACCCGCAGCCTGGAGAATAGCTGTAACAGAAGCAAATACAATAGCTACCGTAGCAGATACAGCAGCTGTACGACAATAGATGTAACAGATCTTACAGCTGTAGCAACATCTGCTACAATAACAGCAGCGACAAACACCAGTTACATAACAGCTGTAGGAGCAGCAGCAGGAAAGATTTAGCACTCTTAGCAATAGCAAGCATCACAGCAAAGATATTCCAGCTATAGCTTCACCCACCACAGCAACAGCAGTCATCACTCCAGATGTAACATCAAATACGGAGCTGAAGTAGTAGATACAACACTGTAACATCAGCTACAGCAATAACAGCATCAGATCAGGTAGCTGTAACAGCATTAGACATAGTCAGCACAATACCTATAGCAGAAACAAATACAGCAGCTATCGTAGCAGATACAGAGACTGTACAACAATAGCTGTAACAGACCCCACAGCTGTAGCAGCATCTGTTATAACAATAGCAGTAGCCGTCGCATTACATAACAACTGCAGCAGCAGCTAGAGATTTAGCAGTGTTTAGCAATAGCAAGCATCACAGCAATGATATTCCAGCTGTAGATTCCTCTACCACAGCAACAGCAGTCATCACAACAACATCAACAGTAAATACGACGCTTATATCTCCTGAATGAAAAGAGATATAACAATGGGATAAAAACTAATCAATTTTTTGGAACGCGCCGCGTCCTTGAGATATTAATCCGAGTTGTCCGGGATGCCTGGGTTCGAATCCCCTGACTTCTAATAACTCAGAGACTAATTAAGATAAAGACGCCAAATAAATTTTATTACATTTATATCATTAGGTAGTTTCTTCTGAATGTACACTTGGATACCTGGTGTCCTGGGTTCGATCCTTAATTTTTAAATCTTCATTATCTCGGAAACTAAGAGAGGTAGAGGGATGGACCAAAGCATGTTTGATAGCTGTTATAATGTGTAATTAATACTGTATATAATTTTTAATCAGTTGTCCCTAGTTCGAATCCCGATTTTTTAATGACTTCCTTAATTTTTCTCTATACTCTAGAATATATCACTTAGATTGATTGCGTAACTGTATACAACTCTTTTTAACATAGCAAACTAACATTGTAAATAATTTTGTTTCTGGTGTTCTGGGTTCGAATACTGATAAAATGTAATTTAATTATAAATTTAATAACTCCTAAACTACTTAAGATAAAGACGTCAAATAAACTTTATTACATTTATATTAATAGGTAGTTTCTTGCGGATCTATATTTGGGGATCTGGTGTCCTGAGTTCGATTCTTAATTTTAAATCTGCATTATCTCGGAAACTAAGAGAGATAGAGGAGTGGGCCAAAGCGTGTTTGATAGCTCTTATAATAGGTAATTAATGCAGTATATAATTGTCAATCAGTTGTGCTTGGTTCGATTCCCATCTTTTAATGAGTTCCTTAATTTTCCTCTGTACACTAGAATATATCACTTGGATTGATAGCGTAACTGCACACAGCTTTGTTTAACATGTCAAGCTAATATTATAAATTATTGTGTTCCTGGTGTTCTGGGTTCGAATACCGATTTAATGAAATTTACTTGCAAATTTAATAACTCGTAATCTAATTTATATAGACACGTCAAGTAAACCGTAAACAGAGTACCTAGTCCCTAAATATCGTTATCATGACAAAAAGTACTTTAACGTACTCAGATCGAATCCCGAAGGGGTGATTTCATATATCTTCAAGCCTATGAATCATATCAGGTTCTAATAAAGATTAAATGGTAGATGCTGATGCTGGAGAGCTAAATTACTAAAATTCATTTATTAAAACTATTACCGGGTTCGATTCTAGAAGCTTAGAATCTCTGTAACTCTGGAAAAAATGCTTTGCTCGTGATTGTAGTGAAATGTAATGGTCTTTCTAGAAGAAGATGGAAGGGAAGAATTGAAAAGGGAATGAAAACATGAAATAATGTAGTATATACACACATTTAAGTAAATAAGGAGGAAAATCTTCTACGTTACCTTTTAAGCCTTTACTTTTAAGTATTTTGATAATAGAGATTGTACTAGCTTTTGTGTAATGGGTGGTGGTAGGCTTTGAATGGAACATTTGACTGAATGAGCGTGTGGGAATACTTCTCTTGTTGGTGTGACAGCACATACAGGTAGTTACGAGACGAGTTTAAACGTGTTTGATACAGCCAGACATCCTGTCTCTGGGTGTGACGTCACAGACATCGAGCATCCTATAGAACTTGACGATCTACCTTTCCTGCCTGAGTGTATGAAACCATTGAAATCATATACAAAGAAACTGATGCCTCGTCTTGGACCTCGAAAGAAGTATGTAGTACATTACATAGCTTTGAAGCAAGCTCTTAATCATGGGTTACGACTAAAAAAAATCCATCGTGTGCTGCAATTCCAACAGTCACAGTGGTTAAAACCTTATGTGGAAGTTAACAACAGGCTACGACAACAAGCTGCAAATGATTTCTAGAAGGACATCTACAAGCTCTTTAACAACGTCATGTTTGGAAAAACTATGGAGAATCTGCCTGATCGTATGGATATACGACTGGTGATAAATGAGAAGACTCTAGAGAAGCTGATCGCCAAGCCTACGTTTATTGATAGGTCGATATATGCTGCTGTTCTAGCTGTTATATTTATGGTCTCTCGACAAGCCTGTATACATTGGTATGAGTGTGTTGTACATCTTCGAGACAATGTATCACCATCATTACGATGTGCTGTTATCATATTATGGAGCTTATGTATATGGATACTTTTTCATTCATTCATCGTGTGATGACTGAAGATGTGGAACAGGATAAGTTACGTTTACTTGAACATCTGATTACTGCTGATTACCCTGTCAACTATATATGCTATTCAGCTCTAAACAAATTGCTTGGAAAATCTAAAGATGAGGCTAATGATAAAATCATCCAGCGCTTTGTCGGACTACGAGCTAAGATGTATGCCTTAGATATCCACGGCTCAATGGTAAAAAAGATTAAGGGTAAAAAACGTAGTGCTATTAAGCATTACATTACATTTGAGAGTTATACTGATTGTCCTAAAACCTGTGAAATCATGAGAACACCTATGAATCTTATCATGAAAGCATGCTGATACTACTGTGCAAGTGAATAAAATTACATTGAATCCCTTTGATGATCTCCGCGAATCTACAATGTTAAAAAATTAATGTTTACTCATGTGCTGTGTATGCACATAGCAGACAAATGGCGAAGAAAGGAGAAGATGGAAGGGGAGGCGGTAACCATTGTCATTAGGAGCAAATACTAGTGTTAGTCTCAGGCCTATATAAAGGGAAGAGACGTCTACCCTTACAATCCTTGTTTAATGAAGCAATGATTTAACTGATAAAGCTGTTACATTTTGAACAAAAAATGGATTAGCTGCTGCTACATCTGTAATGTAACCGGTTGTTGTCGCTGCTATTATTGTATCAGATGTTGCTACAGCTGTAGGATCTGTTACATCTATTGTTGTACAGCTGGTGTATCTGCTACGATAGTAATTGTATTTGCTTTTGCTATAGCTATTGTGCTGATTGTGTCTAATGCTGCTACAGCTGCAGGATCTATTGCTGCTATCGTTGTAGCTGCTGTTGCTATAGATGCTGTATCTGCTACTACATCTGTCGTATTTACTGTTGATGTTGTTGTGATGACTGCTGTTGCTGTGGTAGAGGAATCTACAGCTGGAATATCATTGCTGTGATGCTTGCTATTGCTAAACACTGCTAAATCTCTAGCTGCTGCTGCAGTTGTTATGTAATGCGACGGCTACTGCTATTGTTATAACAGATGCTGCTACAGCTGTGGGGTCTGTTACAGCTATTGTTGTACAGTCTCTGTATCTGCTACGATAGCTGCTGTATTTGTTTCTGCTATAGGTATTGTGCTGACTATGTCTAATGCTGTTACAGCTACCTGATCTGATGCTGTTATTGCTGTAGCTGATGTTACAGTGTTGTATCTACTACTTCAGCTCCGTATTTGATGTTACATCTGGAGTGATGACTGCTGTTGCTGTGGTGGGTGAAGCTATAGCTGGAATATCTTTGCTGTGATGCTTGCTATTGCTAAGAGTGCTAAATCTTTCCTGCTGCTGCTCCTACAGCTGTTATGTAACTGGTGTTTGTCGCTGCTGTTATTGTAGCAGATGTTGCTACAGCTGTAAGATCTGTTACATCTATTGTCGTACAGCTGCTGTATCTGCTACGGTAGCTATTGTATTTGCTTCTGTTACAGCTATTCTCCAGGCTGCGGGTGATGTTTCTGTAGCTGCAGGATCTATTGCTGCTATCATTGTAGCTGCTGTACATATGGCCTCTCGTCAGATTGTATTCACAAGTCTATATTCATTGGTATGAGTGTGTTGGGCATCTCCAAGACATTAATGTATCACTATCATTACGAAGTGTTGTGGCCTTATTATGGAGCTGAAAACCTGAAGCTTATGTATATGGACACTGATTCATTCATTCATCGTGTAACAACTGAAGATGTGTACCAGGACAAGCTACGTTTTCTTGAGTATCTCGATACAGCTGATTACCCTGTCAACCATATATGTTACTCTACTCAGAACAAGAAGGTATTGGGAAAATTTAAAGATGAGGCTAATAGCAAAATCATCCTACGCTTTGTTGGACTACGTCCTAAGATGTATGCCTTAGATATTCAAGGGTCAATAATAAAAAAGATCAAAGGTATAAAACGTAGCGCTATTAAGCAGTACATTTCGTTTGACAGCTATACAGACAGTCTTAAAACCAGTGAAATCATCAGAACGCCCATGAATCTAATCCTATCACGAAAGCATGCTGTTACCACAATTCAAGTGAATAAAATTACATTGAATCCCTTTGATGATAAAAGAATTATTGCTGAGGATGGAATAACTACCTATGCGTATGGACATTACAGTATTACAAACAGTACTTAAGAGAATGTAACCCGAAGATGAAGATTTTCTCAGCGAGTCTACAATTTAAATAATTAAAGTTTACTCATGTGCTGTGTATGCAACTAGCAGACAAATGGTGAAGAAAGGGGAAGATGGAAGGGAAGGTGGTAACCCTGTCATTAGGAGCAAATACTAGTGTTAGTCTGAAGCCTAGATAAAAGATGAGAGACATCTACAACAAACTTAAATAAAGGTATGTTGACGCAAAGCTTTTCAATTTGTGAACCAATATGCAGTTTATCCCTCTCCGCATCGTACAATAAGTTTGTAAGATTTAGAAAAAAGTATATAAATTGTTGTAACGTTGGATAAGAAATGTTTATGATCTAATTACTCTCTATATTACCATGAGTACCTGTGATACTAGCTGAGTGACTTTAAACACCTATGTTACTTGAATTATCCTAAATACCTACGATACTCTCTGAATTACCTGTAACATCATACGGAACTATGCTATATCCGCTTCCCGGAACCTGTCCTACCCTGTGATACTAACTGAATTACTTACCTGTTAGTGTGAGTGGGTTAGCTTTTCCCGTGAGAGGACCGCCTTTTCCCTGCCCTTTTCCCTTTGCTGGTCACCTTTTTCCCTTTGCTGGTCACCTTTTTCCCTTTGCTGGTCACCTTTTTCCCTTTGCTGGTCACCTTTTTCCCTTTCCTGGTCACGTTTTTCCCTTTGCTGGTCACCCTTTTCCCTTTGCTGGTCACCTTTTTCCCTTTGCTGGTCACCTTTTTCCCTTTGCTGGTCACCTTTTTCCCTTTGCTGGTCACCTTTTTCCCTTTGCTGGTCACCTTTTTCCCTTTGCTGGTCACCTTTTTCCCTTTGCTGGTCACCTTTTTCCCTTTCCTGGTCACCTTTTTCCCTTTGCTGGTCACCTTTTTCCCTTTGCTGGTCACCTTTTTCCCTTTGCTGGTCACCTTTTTCCCTTTGCTGGTCACGTTTTTCCCTTTGCTGGTCACCTTTTTCCCCTGAGCGAGTCACCTTTTCCCTGAATAGGTTACGTGATGAGCATGTCTAGAATTAGCGCTCTAACATTGACATGAAACATATTTCCATGAAGTTCTCGCCTAAAGTCGCTTTCAAGGTCTAGTATCTCCTATTCCCTATATCTCCTGTATATAAGTCCATATTCCTACTGCTTCACTATGTGTCTAGCCTACCGACTCTCCTCGTTTCCCTATACCTCTCATATAAACCATACTCTACTCCTCTACCTCTGTCTAGCCTAACACCACTCCCCGTATCCCCTACCTCTCATAAGCGCATTCCCCTCCTGCCCCCTGTCTATCTCTCCTTGGGTTCCTATCTAGCATATATAAAACACATTCTACCTTTAGCACCTGCCTATCCTAGCATTGGATCTCTTCGTTTACTCATCTCTCCTTATAAACGGCTACTCAACCTCCTTAGCCTAATATCTCTCCTCCTGTTCCTATATCCCTCATACATATAAACGCATACTCTACACCTCTGTCTAGTCTAGCGTCTCTTCCCGTATCCCTTGCCTCTCATAAAGCGCATTTCCCGCCTGCTCCTGTCTAGCTGAGTATCTCTCCTTGGGTTCCTATCTAACCTATAGAAAACACATTCTACCTTTAACAGCTGTCTATCCTAGCATAGGATCTCTCCGTTTTCTCGTCTCTCCTTATAAACGCATACTCAACCTCCTTAGCCTAATACCTCTCCTGGTTTTCCTATATCTCATATAAACCATACTCTACTTCTTGATCTCTGTCTAGCCTATCATCCCTACCCCCTGTTCCTTAACTGTCTCATATATAAAGATAAGCTCTACCCTTCAACTCTGTCTAGCCTAACACCTCTCCTCCTGTTCCCTACCTCTCTCATATAAAAGACATACTCTACCCTTCAACCTCTGTCTAGCCTAACACCCCTCCTCCTGTTCCCTACCTCTCTCATATAAAAGACATACTCTACCCTTCAACTCTGTCTAGTGTAATACCTCTCCTCGTTTTTCCTATACTTTTCATATAAACCATGCTCCTCAGCCTCTGTCTAGCCTAACAGCTCTCTACTATCTCTTCCATATAAACGTATTTCCCTCCTTCAACCCTGTCTAGCATAGTATTGGTCGTCGTATTCCTATCTTCCCCATATAAACGCATTTTCCTCCTTGAACCGCCCCATCTAGCCTCGTTTTCCCTATCCTTTCCCATACATGCGCAAAAAAGTGGCCTCGCTCTCTTCTAAATAACCTACTCTAATGAATAAGTGTTAATGATAAAAACAAACCACTTATCGTTGGGGTTTCTTCGAATTTTACTAAAATGCAAGATGAGTTCATAGTCATTGTATAGGACACACTATTATTAAGGTATTCCTCATACACTTATCTATATTTAGATCTAATAAATTAAACTTTTACATGTAGACTTAGATTTTGAAAGACATCCAAAAGGTTTACAACAAAAAACTTTGTCAGTAGATTTTGAATACATGAGCCATTTACAATATCTTTTCTCTCCATTAGCTAAAGTTCTTGGGTAAAGATGAGATGAAAATTTTCTTCTCTTCTCATTTAAAGGATAATAAAAATGTATAACTTTATCAGGGTCCTTTTGCACATTTTCGTCAATTATGGAGCACGTTAATGTATTGGACCAAGTACCTGGATCTGTAACTATTTCACACGTTTCCATAGGGAATTCAAATCGATTTGAGTATACTTTCCGTATTGAATACTGCATGGAAACGCGGATCTAGATCACATTGAGATCATTTTGAACCTGGATGCGATCCTCTTAGAAAGTAGGATCGGATGAAATTTATTGCATGGAAACACCTACCGTATTCAAATCGTTTTCAATATGCAAAAGATACTATCCTCTACCATACTCGTAACACGTTGCACGCTGGTCATTTTGTTTTTATTAGCGGAAATCGTTAATCACCTGTGTAATAAAACACACAGCAAAGCCACTTTTATCGCTTCCATAATTCGCAATTTATTCTTCTCAAAAATATTCACTAACCTCAAAACTCACTTAAAATACACAGAAAAGCAAATTAACATGTTTAACAGGTTCGATAACCTAAATTAAAGTTGACCAACATAAAAGCTTGAACTATTTTATTCTCGAACTTTGTGTTTCCAAATCGAGCTCAATACGTATTGAATTTAACATGGAAACGCGGATCGTATTCCGTATAGAATTGGACTCAAATCGATTTCAAATCCCCATGGGAACGTATGTCACTACTACTAGAGGTGCAAAAGTTAAAAGGCACATGAAGGCGGGCCATACTGAAGAAACCAGCGAATCATATTATGCTTGTCCCTCTTACAGCGTTGCCGAATGTGGCACACGCATCTTATGCGTCTGAACTGAGAACATGATCTTCATTAATTACGCTCGGATAAATATTTTTAGAATATAAATGCCAGTGTTATTGTTAGGCAGAATTTTATTTTCTGGTCATAGTTATACAAAACTCCTGTATCTACTTGGAGCTTGAGCTATGCACCTTATATCTTCGTATGGTTGAAAAGCCTAAAAAAAAATACAAACATCCCTTTCTCACAACCTTATCTCAAACATAAAGATACAATATACTATGAAAATACAAACCACGCAGCTTGGAAAACAATAGGTTAATGTTCAGCTAGTTTTCAGAGTAATGATGTATGTATTAAAGTAACCGGGAATAGGTATGTTAAGTCGTGTTTGAAAACCCGAGGTGAAATATTGTTAATAATGAAATTTCATATTTCTCTATTTTCCTGTGTTTGTGATACGAATGTGTGAACATGCCCATCTAAGCCGGAACTAGTGATTTTTCGATTAACAAATGTGAAGTGATTCATGCTCATGGCAGAAAAATTATATTTCATGTATAATGTAAAGTGTAAATCAAGACGACCGGATTTCCCGAGTTAACGCCCGAGAACGGTAACCAAAACGGAAACGAAAACGGGAAGGAAGGCAGCATACAAAATATTGGTTCACAACAGCTCGATACCGAGAACGGAAATGCATATCGATGATCATGTCGTAAGTCGATCTTGCGCATTCGATTTCATTTGTTTTAACTGACCAATGATATTTTTTTCACCTACTTCTAATTCAGCCAACATAATGCGGTTAGCCAACATCAAAATTCGATAGAGTAACGAATTGCATATCCATTACATTTCCGATTCCTCTAGTTGTACCAAACTTTCATTCCTTTATTTAATGGCATACATTAAAGTTGTTTACTGTTCTTCGTTAATTTCCACCGGCTTTTTGCTGTTCTTTGTAGCTTTTGCCACTGTTTTTGAGGCAATAGCTAGTTTGGAGTTGCATATAAACAACCTACAGATGTCCCTCAAGGTAACTTGAGTGATGTCCCTTTCACCAGAGGAACCAACGCTCAATGGATATGCGGATGTCAGGATCTAAGGTTAGGAAGTACATTTACTACTAATTCCTGCCAGTTTCATGTTTCCAGCTTGCGACTACAGAGAGCACTAGCGGCTGTGTCATGTCACGGCCGCCTAGAATAACCTCCACAGTGAAGAGTCTAATATGCACAATATTGATCTAATATGCCGTGCCCGAACGAGAAAGTTAAAACTTGGGTAAGTCTTCTTTCCCCTTTCCGGGGCCCGGGAAGGCTTCCCGTTGATCGTGAACGCTTCCATTTGAATACATGTATTTCAACTTTCTCATTCTCGTTGGTTGGAAGATCTCAACAAACAAATTTCCTGGGACGGCTCTATGGAGTCGATTATTATTAACTTAAGGGATGGAAGTGACGACTCCGACTTAACTGTTTTCAAAGAAGAGAAACCCCTGAACTACTTGCTGTTCCATTGATGTAAAGTGCGTCATAGCTAAGATTTTACTGTTATAAGGATATTTAATGTATTCTGATGTACAGATTTACCTCCAGTACACATCCACTCCTCTTGACAACAAGTGATCTGCGCGAGCATTGGGCAGCGCTCATATGCCTTTAACTTTTGCACTTGCTTTAGGCCTAACTGAATGTGCGATAGCAGATGGTTCACAATCCAATGCTCGATTTTCTTTTTCACCTAAACCACCAGATGGTAAGTCCCTACTGTTATGGCTAACGGCATTTAAGCATCCTTCGCTTTCGTTCTCAGGTTTTGAAGATTTAGGTTGAAGAAACTTTTCGAAAACACTTTTTTGTGAATTAAACATTTTCACAATTTAACTTTTCCTTGTCTTTTTGAGCAGCTAACGTATTTTCGAAACTTGTCCGTTTCTCGGCACTTTAAACTTTACAGTGCTTGTAACCAAAACAACGCCCTCATTCTAACATTCATTGAACATGCACTCAACACATGAATCGTTGTGAAATCGAAAAACGTTAAACATATGCCATTCGTTTAAACTCGCAATAATCCCCACAAATACGCAAAACACACGCAACCGCTGATGAATAACGATTCCCGCTCGCTAGCTCACAATGCTTCCCATTACAACAAACCCAGTCGGCAGTAATGTTTACTGTGACTGCTTTTGAGGCAGTGTTTTTAACACTTAAATGATTTCAGTCAAATTATATAATATATAAATTCAATAACAGCCCGCCTTGAAGCAATATGTGTATGTAACAAAAGAGAGTTTAGATAAAAAAAAATGTAATAGAAAAAGAAAATCCATTGATAGTAAGAAAAAAATAATAAATCTGAATAGCAACTGCAATTATATTGTATAAGATATAAATTGTAAGAAATAAATTGTAAAGAAAGGGTAACAGGTGTTAATATGCCTAATTAAATGTTAAATGTATAGCAAATAAAATGCTTAATAGTGGCTGAGTTAGTGAATAAACAAACTTCACTTAGGTCATTGAACACCAGATCATTGATCTCACACCAGGTCGTTGACTTCAAAGTGCCAAACAAGTGAAAGAACAAAATGAAGTATTCTGCTATACACGAGTATAGTGGAGAAACCAGTGAGTGTTAAATAAAAGTGACAGTGAAAAATAGGAAGTGCAATAATAAAAAGGTTATGTTTCTTTCTTTCAGGAGACTTTCAGAAAGTATTTAAAAAAAAGAAGAAGAAAACAAAAAGAACAATTTTTAAATATTTCTAAAAGGGGAAATATTACGATTCGATTATTATTATTATTATTATTATTATTATTAGTTGTTGTTGTTTTAGTAGTCATTAGCATCACTACTAATTGCCGAAATCGACTGAACCAACCTACATTTTACACTAAACGAGATTATGAAAATATAACGTTAGGTGTAACTTTAGAAAATGCTGACAAACCATTGCATAATTGTAAATCATGAAAACAATGCGGGTACTCACTTAGATTTTCTTGTATATAAGCTCCAGTCGGCGATTTTTATTGCAAGCTTTTCTTTCAATGTTTTTAATATTTAATATTCCTTCAACACTCCATTCCTTTTCCCCGCCAAAAAGCAAACATACGAAGCAACGCACTTTGTTATGAATGTAACTGCCAGTTAATCAATTAAATTTACTGTTCCAGGATGTTTGAAATGTCCGTTTTTGGTTCTTTTCCTGGAAGACAAAGTTAAGCTTAGGAATTGGTCTTTTGTCTTTAAGTTCACACTTTTTCTCATAAGATAGAGTCGAAAACTGAGTTTTTAATAAGTAATCCACTAAATCGATGGAATTGTCCATATTTCTAAAATCATAAATAAAACACGCACAATGAAAACAATACACAGATTTACGTAAAATTAACACTTTACTGTACTGCACGGCTGCACGCACATAATGCTGGTTCACCAATAACTGAGGAATGAAATGTTTATGTTACACTACCTTGCACTACTCTTGTCTCCAACCCCTATTGTCCTCTTTCCGGTCTTTGGAGAGAGCAGGTACACAGAGACTAAACAGCTCGTTAAACGTGTTAAGTCTCTGCTGCTGCCTTTGTGCCCTTAATGCACAACAAAATATAGTCATGTCTTCCTACAACGAGAGGTCGAAATTTAGTGGGAAAAGCTAAGTCCACTCTTGATGAGACTTGCACTCGCTCAGGCACCCCAGTCTCAACTCGACTTTGCTGCCTCGTGAGATATCGAAGCTGGAAGCTGTCTAAGAAGGCAGCACTACAATCTGACATTTAACAGTAGGGGCTGGGGCGTTGGGGTAAGCAGCGGTGAAGGTGATTGTATTAATTAGCTTTTCATCATTTATTTGAAGCTGTCTTTATTTATATGTTTAAAAATTTACTTAGTTTCTTGGCAATTTATTTAGGTAGACTCAGTCTGAAAGTCTACCCTTACTCTACGCCACTGTACACTACACTTTTATTAAAAGTAAACGCTCTTTCTACAATAGCTCATTTCATTTTCACTTTCTCTACCACGTATAGTAGGTAGAAAAAATATTGCATTCCACCCAAAAATTCGATACCGAGATTTCACCGAAAATACATGTTTTAAGGCCCCCTGAATAAAAAATATCTTTTTAGAAAAAATTCCGTATGTATGTCTGTGTCTGTGAACAGCGTAAATCAAAAACGAAAAGTCGGATAAACATCTAACTTGGTACTTGAGCTCATAGCCTTCCAAGATGCGACACGAACATTTTCAAAAAAATGCCCTTAGCCCAACTACCCTTTACATAGAACATCTTTCGAAATTTTTGAGTTTCTAAAAAATGACTAACGATTTTTATTAAAATATCATGTATTAAATATATTTGCATGATAAATAAAATGTATATCTTGAATTTTATGGGAATAGTATTTGAAGTCCCCTTCATTCGCAAGGAATTTTGTATAATCTTGCCTAAATGTAAACGTTAACCGATAGACGAACACGTATTACATAAGAAATGTAGATCTCTTTAAAACACACATTTTATTTCAAATGAGCTTTTATGTGGCATAAGCCATTTCTGATATATCCGTTATTAATGGTTTTTTCATCAGCCATTTCCGAGATATCCGTCATTAATGGCTCGAATTGCTCAATGCTTAACCATTCCTTTAAAGCCCTGTCAACATTCAGTTGTTTCTCACGATTCCATTGAACACCATGCAGTTTTAAGGCCAGCGTATAGCGTCCAGTTCTAACATTTGACTATCGCTTTTCTCTTTGTATCTATAACGAAATATGTAATGTAGCTATTTCTGAAAATGTTTATTTGGATTAAACTGAAGTAGATATTAAAAAAAATCTGGTGTGATGCATTCACATGACTTTCTCTATCCCTTATGTGTGAATACACAAACTATTTTTACTAAAGCTTATTTTTTTCTTCTACTATACTTGAATCCAAATAAACCTTTGCAGACATTACACATTTCGTTATAGATACAAAGAGAACAGCGGTAGTCAAATGTTTAAGAATTGGAAGCTATATGCTGGCCTTTAAATTCTACTGTTTCTATGCAATCGCGAGAAACAACTGAATGTTAAAGAATTACCAAGTAATGAATAATTCGAACCATTAATAACGGATATCTCAGAAATGGCTTAGACCACAAAAAACTCATTTGAAATAAACTGTGTGTTTTTGAGAGATTACATTTTTTGTGTAGTACGTTTTAGTGTATATGCAAGATTATACAAAATTCCTTGTGTATGAAGAGGACTTCATAGACTATTCCCAAAGAATTCAAATATACATTTTGTTTTTCATGTAAATATCTTTAATGTGTAATATTTAAATCAAAATCGTTAGATCTATTTTTTAGAAAATCAACAATTTCGAAAAATGTTCCACGTAAATGGTAGTTTGGGGTGAGGGATTTTCTTAAAAATCTTCATGTCACATCTTTTAAAAAAAAAATTGAGGTTTATTTATGGACGCTCTTTAACTACTATGGTTCTTAGCGTCCCATTCTATATTGGGCGTGAAACACCTGTAATTTTGCTCAGAGGCCTCTTTATCAGGCTTGAGGTTCTTTTACGTGCCGTAAATCTACGACACGGGACCACCGGCTTTACTTCCCTTCCGAAGGAAGCCGTGCTAACAATTTTTACGCCCGAAAAAATCCATCGCCCTCTGCCGGGTTTGAACCCGCGACCTTGGGAACTAGAGGCTAGCACGGTACCACTAGTCCACGGAGGACGACGTCACATCTTTGGAAGGTACTGAACCTAAGTACCAAGTTTGGTATTTCTCCGACTTTTGTTTTTGAGTTGTGCTGTTACGACACGACACACTCACATCACGGGTATTTTCCTTAAAAAAAAATGCTTTGGATTCAGGGGGCCTCAAAACATGTATTTCCGTTGAAATCTCAGCATCGAATGCAAAACCTCTACCTACTATGTACGTGGTAGAGAAAGTAATTAGTCTTTGGTAAGTCTTAGTTTTTATACCCACTAATAAACGATAGAGAAACGAGTAAATCATGTGAATGTATCACATCAGAATTTTTACTTTCTCTACTACGTATAGTAAGTAGGGGAAGTATTGCATTCCACCCAAAAATTCGATACCGAGATTTCACCGGAAATACATGTTTTGAGACCCCCTGAATCCAAAAAATGCATTTTTGGAAACATGTCCGTGTGTGTGTGTGTGTGTGTGTGTGTGTGTGTGTGTGTGTGTGTGTGTGTGTGTGTGTGTGTGTGTGTGTGTGAACAGCGTAACTCAGAAACGAACAGTCGGATAAACACCAAACTTGGTATTTAGGTTTAGTATCTTCCACAGATGCGCCACGAAGGTTTTCAAGAAAATCCCCCACCCCAGATTACCCTTTACATGGAAGATATTTCGAAAAATTTAATTTTCTCAAAAATGGCTCTAACGATTTTGATTAAAATATCATATGTTTAAGATATTTTCATGACAAATAAAATGTATATCTTGAATTTTCTGGGAATGTCTCCAAAAGTATTCTCCATTGTGAACGACTTTTGCATAATGGTAAACCATAAGAGATAGACAAAATTTTACTACACAAAAAATGTAGATCGCGTTAAAATACACAATTTATGTCATATACATTTTTTTTTTGTTGAGTGAACCATTTTCGAGATATTGCTTGTTATTCCCTTAAATTATTCAATACTTATTTTCTAAAATGGGAATTCGTTATTCATTTTTTTTTTGTCTTGGATATGCCGAGTTATAATCTGTGGCAAAGGGAATGGTGCTGCACCTAGCAACCAGCTATTAAGAGATATGCATGTGCTTAAAGGCTACTGTTTTTCTATGTTGCCCTTGTAAATATATTTTTCCCTTACATCTACAAGAAAATTAGCAATAAGATGAGTCTGCAAATGTTTATCTCGATTAACATGAAGTAGATGGAGAATAAGCGTTTGTAAAAATAGTTTGTACAAGAGTAGAGAAAGTCATGAGAGTGTAACACATCAGATTTTTTACTTTCTCTACTACGTATAGTAAGTAGGGGAAGTATTGTATTCCACCCAAAATTTCGATACCGAGATTTCACCGAAAATACATGTTTTGAGACCCCCTGAATCCAAAAAAAGCATTTTTGGAAACATGTCCGTGTGTGTGTCTGTGTGTCTGTCTGTCTGTGTGTCTGTGTGTCTGTGAACAGCATAACTCAGAAACGAACAGTCGGATAAACACCAAACTTGGTATTTGGGTTCAGTATCTTCCAAGGATGCGACACGAAGGTTTTCAAGAAAATCCCCCCACCCCAGAGTACCCTTTACATGGAAGATTTTTCGAAAATTTTAATTTTCTCAAAAATGGCTCTAACGATTTTGATTTAAATATCATATGTTTAAGATATTTTTATGGCAAATAAAATGTATATCTTGAATTTTCTGGGAATGTCTCCAAAAGTATTCTTTATTGTGAACGACTTTTGCATAACTGGTAAACCATAAGAGATAGACAAAATTTTACTACACAAAAAATGTAGATCGCATTAAAATACACAATTTATGTCATATACTTTTTTTTGTTGAGTGAACCATTTTCGAGATATTGCTTGTTATTCCCTTAAATTTTTCAATAATTTTCTCAAATGGGAATTCGTTATTCATTTTTTTGTCTTGGATATGCAAAGAGTTATAATCTGTGGCAAAGGGAATGGTGCTGCACCTAGCAACCAGCTATTAAGAGATATGTATGTGCTTAAAGGCTACTGTTTTTCTATATTGCCCTTGTAAATATATTTTCCCCTACATCTACAAGAAAATTAGCAATAAGATAGAGTTTGCAAATGTTTATCTCGATTAACATGAACTAGATGGAGAATAAGCGTTTGTAAAAATACTTTGTACAAGAGTAGAGAAAGTCATGTGAGTGTAACACATCAGATTTTTACTTTCCCTACTACGTGTAGTAAGTAGGGGAAGTATTGCATTCCACCCAAAAATTCGATACCGAGATTTCACCGGAAATACATGTTTTGAGACTCACTGAATCCAAAAAAAAGCATTTTTGGAAACATGTCCGTGTGAGTGTCTGTCTGTGTGTCTGTGTGTCTGTCTGTGTGTCTGTGAACAGCATAACTCAGAAACGAACAGTCGTATAAACACCAAACTTGGTATTTAGGTTCAGTATCTTCCAGAGATGCGACACGAAGGTTTTCAAGAAAATCCCCCCACCCCAGACTACCCTTTACATGGAAGATTTTTCGAAAATTTTAATTTTCTCAAAAATGGCTCTAACGATTTTGATTAAAATATTATATGTTTAAGATACTTTTATGACAAATAAAATGTATATCTTGAATTTTCTGGGAATGTCTCCAAAAGTATTCTTCATTGTGAACGACTTTTGTATAACTGGTAAACCATAAGAGATAGACAGAATTTTACTACACAAAAAATGTAGATCACGTTAAAATACACAACTTATGTCATATACATTTCTTTTGTTGAGTGAACCGTTTTCGAGATATTGCTTGTTATTTCCTTAAATTTTCCAATACTTATACTTTTTCTCAAATTCGTTATTCATTTTTTTATGTCCTGGACATGCAAAGAGAATGGAATGCGCCACATAGCAACCAGCGCTAAAATATTTGACTATCGCTTAAAAGCTACCCTATTTCCCTTGCATCTACAAGAAAATTAGCAATAAGATTGACATCTCGATATCTCGATTAACATGAAGCATATGGAGAATAGGCGTTTGTAAAATTAGATTGTACAAGAGTAGAGAAAGTCATGTGAGTGTAACACA
This sequence comes from Deroplatys truncata, assembly GCA_030765065.1. NCBI lineage: Eukaryota > Metazoa > Arthropoda > Insecta > Mantodea > Mantidae > Deroplatys > Deroplatys truncata. The sequence continues at coordinate 180,008,915 of CM060984.1, forward strand.
TCAGATTTTTACTTTCTCTACTACGTATAGTAAGTAGGGGAAGTATTGCATTCCACCCAAAAATTCGATACCGAGATTTCACCTGAAATACATGTTTTGAGACCTCCTGAATCCAAAAAAAGCATTTTTGGAAACATGTCCGTGTGTGTGGCTGTCTGTGTGTCTGTGTCTGTGTGTCTGTCTGTGTGTCTGTGAACAGCATAACTCAAAAACGAACAGTCGGATAAGCACCAAACTTGGTATTTAGGTTCAGTATCTTCCAGAGATGCGACACGAAGGTTTTCAAGAAAATCCCCCCACCCCAGACTACCCTTTACATGGAAGATTTTTCGAAAATTTTAATTTTCTCAAAAATGGCTCTAACGATTTTGATGAAAATATCATATGTTTAAGATAATGTCATGAGAAATGAAATGTATATCTCGAATTTTCTGGGAATGTCTCCAAACGTATTCTTCATTGTGTACGACTTTTGCATAACTGGTAAACCATAAGAGATAGACACAATTTTACTACACAAAAAATGTAGATCGCGTTAAAATACACAACTTATGTATATACATTTCTTTTGTTGAGTGAACCGTTTTCGAGATATTGCTTGTTATTTCCTTAAATTTTCCAATACTTATACTTTTTCTCAAATTCGTTATTCATTTTTTTTGTCCTGGACATGCAAAGAGAATGGAATGCGCCACATAGCAACCAGCGTTAAAATATTTGACTATCTCTTAAAAGCTACCATATTTCCCTTGCATCTACAAGAAAATTACCAATAAGATTGACATCTCGATATCTCGATTAACATGAAGCATATGGAGAATAAGCGATTGTAAAAATAGTTTGTACAAGAGTAGAGAAAGTCATGTGAGTGTAACACATCAGATTTTTTGTATTTCATTCAAGACCATAAATTCAGCTCTTTTTATATACGTAATTCTTTGCGCGGTTGCACGTGCGCAAGGCCGGTCCTGATTCACAGTTCTGAATAGAATAGACGTTCTACTACGAGAAAAAGAGGAAACTCACCGGACTCTGATTTTGACCCAACGTGACTAAATGCATAAACTCGCACGCTGCACTGATGGAGTTTGGAAACTCATCAGTGTCGATAATGTAGTAATCTCCCCGATCATTCCTCCTCCCTCCACTTTGTTTCCTTTACTTCATTTCATGTTTTCGTTGATTCATATATTCGTTAAAATGGAAACGCATGTAATATACAGCAACTTAAAAATTTAACTCGAATAAAAGTTGAAATTAAAATCCTGGCTCTTTGACCGAGAGAGATGTCTCCGCAATAACGTGTTACATTCATATTTTTTTTTAAAGTTCCCTTGTTGTACCCAGTTTATGCTACTGTGTTTTCATACCGCTTATTTTCGCAACACACATACACACACAAACACCCATGCCCGTGGCGGCACCCTCAGCTTGGGTAGCGCCGGAGCGACCACTCCAGCGACCACGGCTACGAGGGCCGGCATATTCGGGAGGTCCTGCGTTTGATTCCCGTCTGAGCATGGGCATGTTTTCATGGTTTCCTCGGGTCGGTAGGCGAATGCTGAGATGGTTCCCCTTCTACCACGAATCGTGTCCATCATTTCTGGTTCCCATCATTTCCTTTCATTTGTTCCAGCTCATGTGTTTTAGGGTTGTAGGACCAGGCGACGGCGGCTGGTGTGTTGTGGCAGGACGGTGAAGTGTACGCTCTGGGAAGATTTCTCCCTATGCTTGGCGGGACTGCAGAGGCCCCTTCTTTCTGGGAGCTGCCTCGTCTATTCTCGAGAACCCCTAGGTTGCGAGTGGCTAAGGGCTAGCGGCGTCAAATTGGTGCCATGTTGGATTCTTAGAGACCCTGTTCTTGTTCATCGCCGTCAAGATCCGATCGCCCTCCGCCTGACTATTCCTAACTGGTACTTTGTTACTGCATGAACAAACCGACCGCCGTGACCTCTCTCTTCATAGATCTGTCATGTTAAAGCTAAATAACCTATTTGGATATACACAATAACATACAGATCACAAATGACTCGTTCAGTATAACTCTATACCGTAAGGTTTTTTTTTTTTTTTTTTTTACTTTCTCTGTCGTAGGTAGAGGAGGTACTGCATTCTACCCAAAAATTAGATACCGAGATTTCACCGGAAATACATGTTTTGAGGCTCCCTGAATTAAAAAAAACACTTTTAGAAAAAGATCCGATATGTGTGAACAGTATAACGTAAAAACGAAGTGTCAGATAAATACCAAACTTGGTATTTAGCTTCAGTACCTTCTAAAGATGCGATACGGAGAGTTTTAAGAAAACCCCCCACCCAAAACTACCATTTACATGGAACATTTTTCGAAATTTTTTATTTTTTAAAAAATGGCTCAAACGATTTTAATTAAAGTACCAATATTAAAGATACTTACATGGCAAATAAAATGCAATCTTTATTTTTTTGGGAATAGCCTGAGAAGTTCACTTCATTTGGAAGAACATTTGTATAATCTTGATTAACTGGTAAATGTTAAGCGATAGATAAAAAGCTCCTACATAAAAATGTAGATATCTTTAAAATATACAATTTATTTCAAATAAGTTGTTTGTGGCATATTTTAAATAAGTTGTTTGTGACATAGGCAATTTCTGATATATCCGTTATTAGAGGTCCGAATTGTTCATTTCTTTGTCATTCTCTTAAAGCCCTGTCAACATTCAATTGTTTTTTGCGATTGCATGGAAACAGTATGGAATTTTAAGGCCAATATAGCGTCCAGTTCTTAAACATTTGACTATCACTGTTCTCTTTGTATCTATAACGAAATGTGTAATGTAGCTATAGCTTCTTTGGATTAAGATGTCGTAGACAGAAAAATAAGCTTTAGTGAGAATAGCTAGTATACCCGCTAATAGAAGATCGAGGGTAGAGAAAGCCGTGTGAATGTATCACATCAGGGTTTTAGAAATAAGTATCTTAATTCTCTGCGAATACTGCAACTTGGATATGTTAATGCTCACGTTTCATGGATTAGAAGACACGCCCAATAAAGTAAAAACAAAAATAATTACCTGCCTTTCTTATCGTCAGTACTGGTAGCAGAATTTAAAGGCTTCATATCTAAAAATAAAATATAAATTATATAAAAACATAAGTTGCCATAATTTGTTTTAGGACAAAGGTTGTTTTAATATTACCTCTGTTTGGTATGGAATCGCAGAAAATCTTCAGAACAAAATATGGAAAGCGAGAAATAAGTGAATGCTTCATTGAAGCAATAGGTTGGTTGAACTGAGATGTTCGTGACCAGCTTGCACGCTTTTGTAGAAACCACAAGTCACGGTCATATCAAGATAAGCAAGTAAAGCCCCATTGCGATGATTCAATATAATTAAAAACAAATAGCATGATAAGTTCTTAGGTCCGGTTTGGGGGAAAAAAGATCTTTAATGAGTTTGCTTCTTTTGAGGGCCAGATGAATATTCACATTAGAGATTGAGGGAAAGAGCGAGAAAGAAGAGCAAAGGGGGAGAAAGAGGAAGGAGAGAAGAATCTCCGGTTATAACGAGAGCAGAGATGCCGTTTTTGCTATTAAATGTGTCCACTATTAACAATAGTTATATAATTGGCATAGTTATGATAATAGCTGGAGTAATGTAGTTGCTATAATAATAAATAGATATATAATTAACTTTGATTAACTATAGGGTGAGGTTAGGTGAGTGGCTATGTGCTTATTGAACAATCTTCGAGTTAAGCAGCTTGGAGCTTGGTCGGCACTTTAACTTGTGACCCTCCACCTCTGACATTATTCTATGTGGGGCATAACTTAACCCACTGCGTTGGGATTCCACGTTAAGCTGTAGGTCCTCATTGACTACTTGGATGCATCCTCATATAAAATACTCTGGCAAACAGAAAGAAAAATGTGTTTTTGACAATGACGGAAACAACAACGAAATGTGTTCCTGCATCCTATGCATTATATAAGGTAGTTAAAGTATATTCGAACCCACTCGCAGCCTCTCTCTACTGCACGAGACAGCCGGCAGTCGCTGGGGAAATTACGACGGCAGGGGCGGACTAAAATCCTTACCTTATAATAGATGCTGGAAATGTTGACCTTCTACTCTCAAAAAGGCAGCATATCTCGTGTAAATATTCTCGCTCACTCTCCGAAGCTCAGCAGCAGAAATTCTTGTGATTTCTTGCACAATGGAGCCCATATTCATGAAACAATACATGCAGAGCGATATCAGAGGTTAATTCTGAGGTCATTTTGCAATCGCTTGACAGAAGAAGAGAAATCGTATGGTTGGTTCCAGCCGGTTCCAGCAAGGTTCTGCAGCAGCACATACGGCATTACATGCAATAAGAGAAATGTTTGACAGAATAATTAGTGTTGATTTGTTCTCCTGACCTAATGAGTTGTGATTTTTATTTATGGGGTTCTTTAAAAGACAAAGTGTATCGTTACAATCTTCGCACACTACAGGAACTTAGAGAAACCACTGTGCAAGGAGGAGAGGTTGGCTACACTGATCTTAGGTCATATCGAGGTCTTCCTTTGAAACAATTGTACATAGTAATCATGTTCACTCGTTTACAGTTTGTGTTAATCATTGGATTCTTTAAGTTCTCTTTTAAACTCACGTACATTCAGGTTCTCTTTCATGCTTCCAGATTCTAGAGAGAATAAGAAACAATTCGGGATAAAGAAAAATCCTGACAGCTCAGCCGGAAATCGAGCCGAGACTCCTGGATAGGAAGTACTGTATTCCTCCCAAAAATTCGATGTCGAGATTTCACCGGAAATATATGTTTTGAGGACCCCTGAATTCATAATAGTATTTTTAGGAAAAGGTCCGTGTATGTGTGTCTGAACAGCATAACTCTACAATAAAATGTTCGATAAACACCAAATTTGGCATTTAAGTTTAGCATCTTCCAAAGATATGACACAAAGATTTCAAGAACATCCTCCACCCGAAACTTCACTTTACATGGAAACATTTTCGATATTTTTTATTTGAAAAAATTGCTCTAACGTTTTGATTAACATATAATATATTTAAGATATCTGTTTGTATGTATATTTTATACGAATATCTTGAATTTTCTCCGATTAGATCCATGAAGTGCTCTTTTTCGAGGGAATTTTGTATAATTTTGAATAACGGGATAACCATAAAAAAATCTGATGTGTTACACTCACATGACTTTCTCTACTCTTGTACAATCTATTTTTACAAACGCCTATTCTCCATATGCTTTATGTTAATCGAGATATCGAGATGTCAATCTTATTGCTAATTTTCTTGTAGATGCAAGGGGAATATGGTAGCTTTTAAGCGATGGTCAAATATTTTAACGCTGGTTGCTATGTGTCGAATTCCATTCTCTTTGCAAGTCCAGGACATAAAAAAATGAATAACGAATTTGAGAAAAAGTATAAGTATTGGAAAATTTAAGGGAATAACAAGCAATATCTCGAAAACGGTTCACTCAACAAAAGAAATGTATATAACATAAGTTGTGTATTCTAACGAGATCAACATTTTTTGTGTAGTAAAATTTTGTCTATCTCTTATGGTTTACCAGTTATGCAAAAGTCGTTCACAATGAAGAATACTCTTGGAGACATTCCCAGAAAATTCGAGATATACATTTCATTTCTCATGGCATTATCTTAAACATATGATATTTTAAACAAAATCGTTAGAGCCATTTTTGAGAAAATTAAAATTTTCGAAAAATGTTCCATGTAAAGGGTAGTCTGGGGTGGGGGGATTTTCTTGAAAACCTTCGTGTCGCATCTCTGGAAGATACTGAACCTAAATACCAAGTTTGGTGTTTATCCGACTGTTCGTTTTTGAGTTATGCTGTTCACACACACACAGACACACACACAGACACACACACACACACAGACACACAGACACACAGACACACACACGGACATGTTTCCAAAAATGCTTTTTTTGGATTCAGGAGGTCTCAAAACATGTATTTCCGGTGAAATCTCGGTATCGAATTTTTGGGTGGAATGCAATACTTCCCCTACTTACTATACGTAGTAGAGAAAGTAAAAATAGATAAACCTGCACTACACAAGAAGTGTTAAACTCTTTAAAACACATAATTTATTTTAAGTAACCTTTTGCGACATAAACCCTTTACAAGATACCCATTATTATTGGTTTGAATATTTCAATACTTCGTAGCTTTTTTAAAGTGTTGATGCTATTTAGTTGTTTCTCGCAATGTCATGGGAAGAGCATTTAGCGACTAGCTGTCTAAACATCTGACTATCGACTATACCCGTCTTTACCTACAAGGAAAGGTGAAATGAAACTATTTCTGCTAAGGTTTATTTCGGTTTACAAGAACTAGACAGAAAAATAAGATTTCGGAGGAATAGTTTGTAGAAGCTGCATAAAAATAAACGATAGTGGTTAGAGGAAGTAGTGTGGATGTAACACATCAAATTTTATATAAGTAATTTGTAAAATAGCATTTAAAATAAATAATTAATGGATAGAGAAAGAGGAGTGTCGGTCACACATAGCATTCTTTTATATGGTGTCTTTCTTGGTCTGTAAACCGAGAATAGGCTAAGAAAGCAAATTCTACCTTAAATTGATATTACTCCTACAAAATGTTGTTATAAAATTAATTAAAATTCATATTCACATTTCTTCATTATAAACTCTGATATATCTCCGATATATTACACCATTCATATAAAAAAGTTATTCTTCTATCCAGTTTCGTTATTCAGGATAAGTGTCTATAAATTATCTCAGATTAAGCATTGTGAACCTGTTTGCATGTACGAAGAGAAACAAAACACAAGTGTTCATGTCTCACATCACTTTTGTTACCGACGAGTCCAGAGCGGAAAAAAATAAGAATCGCATCTTCTCAAAGATGGGTGGTTCATTGTGGCCGCATCATAATTTAACCTGGAGAAGCTTAAAAGACGTAGGTAACAACTAATATTTCGGAAATAGTTCATGCTATGAAAAAAGTTAGTTGACAGAAATGTATGCTTCAGTGAGCACATAAATTTTTGTCTACCTCTTACGGTTTCTAAGTTAATATAAGATTGAATAGGACTTCACAGGCTATTCGCAGAAAATGCGATATATCTACCTTTCATTCGTTATTAAATGATGGCACCTTCATCAAAATCATTAGCCATTATTAGAAAAACAAAAACAATGTGAGTTTTCCATATATGTAAATGATGTTTTTTAATATCTTTCCCTAACTTTCTCGAACGGTATTTAGCTTAAGTATGAAATTTAGCACTTATTAAACCTTTTCATAGTGTCCTCTCTCTCTCTCTCTCTCTCTCGCTCGCTCGCTCGCTCGCTCAGTCAGTCAGTCACTCACTCGCTCTCTTTCTCTAGTACATGAGCCAGGACCTTTTGCTATACATGCTTTGGCTAGAGGTTTCGGAGGAGCTCAAAGCAGCATTTCCGGTAAATTTTCGACAGAATTTTTGGATAGGATATAAAATTATACTTTCTCTACCTGCCCTAGAAAATGCAAAAATCAATGCCTCCTTCAGGAATGCTGAGAAGAGCAGGCGGTAATCCAATTGTCTGCTTTGACCATCGATGCTATATAACCATTTAACTGGGTTCTGCATTAATTTGCAGCGCGTATATTGAATCGTGGAATTTCAGGGCCACTGAAATACACATAAAATTAAAGGCGGAATACTTTATGGTTCCACTGTCTTGTCAAACATGTATCCGTGGCTAACGGGATAGACTGTCCAGTTGTCGGCTCTCTTTAACTCGATAATCAGACAGGAAAATAGGACTGCGCAAATGCGTATGTTGACAGGAAAGAAAGAAAGGGGAATCCGATAGAAAAGAGCCCTTGGAGAGAAATACGATTCTACTACATTGGCAGAGCACGTAAACAATAATGACGCCTTGACCACGTGACACAACAAAACAAGATGGCGTTAACTGCGATAGGTAGTGAACTTCGATGAAGAATGGCATAGTTATTTTTCCTTCGGATTATTTAATTCAGCGAAACAATGAGTGAAGGTGATATGCTTTATGGCACTTCTTTGTCCTTAGAGTCGATAAAAGTGATAGCTGAAAGTGTGGGTGTGGGTAACCTTCCTGATGAAGCAGCGAAACAGTTGGCGGATGACGTTTCCTACAGATTAAAACAAATTGTCCAGGTAAATATACTGTTTAACATTAATTCTCGCGGCACGTCACATATATTTTAACAGCCTTCAAACTCATTCTGGGGCGCACAGCACTCCTTTTTAACTACATTATTTCTTGTACGCACCGGCAGCATCACAAGGTATTGCATACATTCCGATTATTGCCTTACATAACACAATAAGCTCATATTATCCTAAGTTTCAGCAAAAATTTTACTTCTTTGTAAGCAGTTTTTCGATCTTTCTCCCGGTTAAGAATACCATAACTTTTCTTATTGGATAAAAATGCATCAAACTGTTAAAATAAGTTATTTTCACAATAACATTATCCAAGCCTTTGTACAGTTCCTCATTAATGCTCACCTTCCGGCAATAATGGGCAGTAAATCTGAGCCATCTGTCCAACAAACTGGAGAATTCTAGTCCGAATCTCCATAGATGTCATTTACTTGAATAATCTTATTTTATTTAAAAAAAAAGTTTAAGCTCTTTGAAACCCAGGTCATTTGAGCAGCATTAACACATCAGATCATTTTTTTTTCCAGTCTAGACTTGAGATGCTAGGACTTTCAAAATAAAATTTAAAAAAAAAAGTTTTTCTTCTATCTTTCCAACCTGCATAAGTCTGGAATTCATATCAGGTTCTTTAAGCCTCAGTGAACTAAACCAGTCTTAAATGCATGATGCTGATTCTGAAGTTTTAATTATTCACACATTTTTGGCTGAATATAACAATTCATCAAATGCCTGTGTGTTTATTAAAACCCAATTTTAAGTGTGAACATTGATTAGCAGCAATTCAATCATATAACTGCTATTTTCAATACTTTGAAAGTGATTTTGAACTGGTGTGCTAACTACTAAATTATGCAGGCAACTTGAAAATGCAATTGTTACTTTTAATTTGGGCATTAAAAATAATGAATTTTACAATTATACAAAGGGAATTAATAAACATAAATTGCAAATACGACATTGCAATTAGCAAAACAAATTGGATATGTTGCAATTGGGTAACTTTTTCCATTAGGTATTCCAGATTCTTAAACTGAAATTAAGAAACACACTTATCGTTACAGTCGACCACAACATGAGTGCACTTTAAGGAGGGTGCCACTGTTTTGTTGACAATGCATAACATCATCAAGGCTAGCGATCAGACAAGAGTGAGGTACAAGGTGATAGTGGAAATGTACAGTTGCACAATGAAAACAGTACTACATTTGCAGGCCTCAGCCTCACTAGTAAATGTAACTCAGAACTGCAGATGATTTCTTTACCTGACTGCATTTCTGATGCCCCACTCATTTGTTCCATAACTGTTTAGTTCCTCTTCCCACTGAATGTACTCATATTGTGGCCGACTAGTACATTACTCTGGAGACTAAAAGTAGGGGTGGTTACAGCTAGTGGAGTCCCGTGTGGATTAAAAAGTTTTTGAATTGTAACCAAAATAAAGTCTATTTGTAGAAAGTTTGTATTGCGCAATCTTTACAGAATATACCATTTGCCAATTGTGCATATATTTGCACACATATATTGAAACTGATCAATTTTCATATTTACTGTATTTCTAACTGTATATAACAATACTATCATAAAAATCTTTATATGATTTGTTGTATTTTAAATAAATCAACTCATTTGTATAAAGTCCAGTGAACTGCAAGATTCTACCAGAAATAAGAGCATAGCTAAAACCACAGCAACATTGTGTAAATTCCCTTTCATTGAAGTTTAAAAATCACAATAACTAGTAAAAAACTACACACATCAATTTGTATTTGACAAGCAGTAGTGATACTTAATTTTTGCTAACATGAGAATTGATGTTCGTCACATGTCACGTGTCACCTCCAAGGAAAATGGGGCTCATTAACTGAAACAGCAAAAACAAGGAACATTTGCTGTATGGTACTACATTATACTGTACTTGTAACAAAAAAGCAAATTTCAGTACTGTTCCTTAAAAAATGTACATCTGGCAACCATATTCTCCACCCACTACAATTTATTCATAGCTTTTCAAGATATTATTCATAAACCAGTAATTGCTTAGTTGCTATCAGGAAAAAGATGTTCTTTAACGTTAGATTAAACCATTTTTTTCTTTCTTTCCTTCCTTTTTTCTGTCTTTTTTCTAGGCATTGAGAGAAATGTTAAATTAAAATGATGTCAATATACAGTAACAAACACAATGAAATATAAACATAGTCTTAAATTAAAAAGACTTATATATAATAACAAACCAAAATTCTTTCAATGTAGTATTAAATATAAATATAGTTTTAAATTAAACAATCATACTGTAAAGCTCCAATTAGGATCCCGATAAAACAAATAGTAATTCACTCAAACTTAGAAGCATAGCTGTAGAAGCCAAGTTCAATAGCTAATTGTTAAGAGGAATTGCATATTGTTTACATTGGCTTAAAAGTAGTTTGACAGACTAATTGGATAAAGCATACCCAACGTTAACAATCATACAAACTATTCTTATTAAAACATTGTCATCTGTAAGTATAGACTGTGATTTTCATAAGGCTGTTTTATCACAGATCTTTAGAATGTTCCATGTTATTAATATAAAATGTTTTTTCTATATACTTTGTGTTAAACACAATTTATTTACAAATTGCATTTTCTAATTCAGGTGGTTCGTTATAAGTAGGGGACTCAGAAAGCAGTCAGATGTTTCGGCGTAGCCATGAGACCAGGAAGACAAAAATAAAAAAGTTAAAGATGTAACTGCAAAGTATTTCAAAAAAGATTAATGCTACAAAAATGTTAATATAATAAATCTTTAATATAAATTGTATATTTCAATGCACTCTACATTTTTTGTGCAGTAAGTTTTTACTATTTGTGATTTGTTTACTATACAAAATTATGCAAAAATTCATTCAGAATAAAAAGACTTTCACAGACTCTTCACAGAAAATTCAAAATATACATTTCATTAGTCATAAAAGCATCTTGTATAAATGATATTTTAATCATGTAGACCTTTTTTTTTAAAACCTGCTTTTTCTTAAATTTTAATAAATGGAATTTTTTATGGAATGTGATACTTCCTCTATGTAGGTGCATGGTAGAAAAAGTAAAAATTGCAGAAAGCATAATTTGTAAATTCATAGGAACCCGACCCTCATTCTTCCACACTTTAACCTCCCACTGCTATCCCCTATTTATATAGCCCATTGGCATAGATGTTTGTGTCTGGCATGCATTCATTGTGTCTTATGCGCTGGAAATATTTCTGTTCTTTTCTTTTGTTTAGTGCCTTTGTCGATGACTCTTGATGGTAGAAACTGGTGTTGTTTACTTTTGTAGCTTAGGTGGCGCATTGTATTTCATTCTTTTCAGTCTCTGATAAACACTTTCAGCACTCTTGAGAAAGTAGAAAGGGAAAGAATCAGAAAAATTACCTACTCATTCTGAATCCAGGACCTTTGGTTTTAGAGGGTATCATACTGACCAAGAAACAATCCTTATATTTTATTCCTGAGTGTTTTTTAAATATAATCAAATTTATTTCCTATATAATCAAACTTAAGTCTCATTTTCTGCTTCCTCACATCCTTCCAGTCCTGTTTATATTTACGCCACAAATACTCTGACCAAAATATCTCGCATCTAACATCTAGCTTGCTAAATGACTTTCTGTGTCAATTACCACTGAATAGGTGTCCATTATATATTTTACTCTTTGTATAATAAGTTATTCTTTTATGAATTTACATTAATAATGATGATTCTTAAAAATTCATTCAAATTAGGCAATATGAACATGGTTCTGTACACATCAGAAAACAAAACATAACTGTTAATATCACCAGCTAGTTTGCATTATTAATGAACCCATAAAAAATTAATTAATTAAAAGGTTGCATATTTCTTATACACCACATCACAGTTCAACCTCGGAAACTTCAAAGATGTAACAATTAATATTTGGGAAAAAGCTTATGCTAGGAAAAAAAGAAAGTAATTTTACACATATTCTGTATTTTAATGAGCTGTACTCTCCCCCTCCCCCCTTTTTTGCTATGTTATGTAATAGTTTCTGTCATATGGTTCCTAAATTATTTAAAGCCTAATGAGAAACAAAGACTATTGAGATATAAATACATTTAATTTCTCATGCAAATATTTCAGACACATAATGTTTTAATAAAAATCGTCAGAAGCATTCTTGAAAAAAAAAAAAAAACTTTTTTCATTGTAACAGTTTTTAGAATGATAGGATTTTCTTGAAATAAGTTTGAAATTTAATATTTATACAACTTTTCATATTTGAGCTATTCTGTTCAAAACTTTTGGGGGACCTCAAAACATGATTTCTGGTGAAGTTGAAAATCATATTTTTTGGTGGAATGTTATACTTTGTCTTATTATTGGGGAACAAGCAAAGAAAGTAAAAATTGAGTATTTTAGTGCATACAAACTTCACCGAATCGCCTTGTAAATTTCTGAAATGATACTGGAGGAACAAATAGAACTTGCTTGAGGCTACCTCTTATTCAGGCTATTTCATTTCAGCTTTAGCTTTAAAACAAGCAGGAGACAAGTATAGACCATTAGGGCATAGCGATATTTATATGGAAACCACTGAGTCTTGCAGATTTGTGTCTGCGTTAGCCTTAGGTAATTTGGTGTGTGGGAGTAGTAGAGATTCATGCCATCCCAAATTCAAAAAAAAAAGAATGCCTCTTTGCCTGAAAAACCGTTCTCTCCCTCCCTCTCCCTCTCCCTCTCTCTCTCTCTCTCTCTCTCTCTCTCTCTCTCTCTCTCTGAGGGGGAAGTCTAGTGAAATCCTTGTAAACTAGAAGGTCAAAAAATCTTCACCACGTTTTCCAGCTGCCATCAAGTCTTAAGTTGTGATGCGAAAAAGTAGAATTACCACCTTTTATTTTTTCTTTTACTATCACTTGCCTACTGATAAAGTTGTATTTTGTTGTATGAGGAGTTGTATTGTTATTTGCCCCACGTTTTGGGCATCAATTTGAAGTAGGAGTTGTATTGTAGTTTTTATGTTGGGGAGCCAAACTTGAAGTAGTTGCAACCGCATAAATGGTAAAAGGTAGCCTTTGCCCCAAAAATGTACTTTCCGGTGGCCTTTGCCCCAAATGTTTAAAAAAATATTAACTTTGTAATTTGACTGTTTCTTTAAATATTGTATATTTATGTTTGCCTCGGCTGTGTCAGTATTGTTGTTAGAGACATGTTTCTCTTTGCAGGGTTGTGGTGCGACTGAAGAATGTAGGCTTACACAGATTATAATTTTTAATTCACCCCTTTTTATTAATTCTTGACACAATTTAAATAACACTTCACTGATATAGAGAGCTGTGAGATTCTTTTATTAATTAATTGCTTGCACTTTTTAACACGTAAAACTATTTTCGTCTCACACAAATACGTATTAAATTTCTCGAGGACGTGTCTCGCATCCGGAACACTGTCAACAACCAATGCATCCAGTTATGAGCACTGTCTACAAGCAACTGACTTGATTTCAACTGCCTAAATTTGTAAATTTCTGTATTTCAAGTCTCTGATTGGTTATTCCTAATCCAATAGAATACTTTTATTTAACTTAAGCTTTTTCTGGTTGTTGATTGGCTATTTTATAAACTGTCTCAAAATTTACATTGTTGTTGCTCCAAGAATGACTAGTAGTATTATTAAACTTTCAAATTCATTATTGCCTCATTGTTACCTCATTGTTAGCAACTTTTAACCTATTATTCTCACAGCTCCTACATTATTAAATTACGTAATACATTCACATAACATTATTGAACATGTATGCAATAATATAAACATTTACAATGACTGTAATATATACTTTTTATATATTGTTACATACACATATTGCTTTAAGGCGGGCTGTTATTGAATTTACATATTATATAATTTGACTAAAATCATTTGTGTTAAAAATACTGCCTCACTACTTACATGGTTGTAGAGAGTTTAATTCCAGATATCATTGGAAATGCATGTCTTGGTGCTTCCTGAACACAAAAGCACATGTTTAGTAAAAGGTCTACATGCATGCATGTCTGAACAGCATAACTAAAAAAAGAAAAATTGCATAAATATCGAGCTAGATATATAAGTTTAACATCTTCTAAGGATGCGACACAAAGATTTTCAAGAAAATCCCCTCATCCTAAACTGTGAATTACAAGGAAAAGTTTTCATTAGTTTTTATTTTTTCAAAAATTGCTGTAGCAGTTTTGTTTAGAATTCTATATGTTTAAGGCATTTATTTGCGTAACTAATTTTCTGCAAATAACCTGTGAAGCTCTCTTCATTCTAAATTAATTTTGTATAATTTTGCATTGCTGGTAAACCATAAGTAATGGACAAAATCTTGCCGAATGGAAAATGTAAACATATGTAGTTAAAACACACAGTTTATGCTAAATAAATTTTTTGCAGCATTAACCATTTCTAAAATATTCATTGCTATTTGTTTGAATTTTATACTACTTTGTCATACATTGTTTAAGGTTTTAAGTAGACATTTTTATGTTTGCTATGATGTCATGCAGAGAGTATGGAATTTCAATGCCAGCACATAGGGATCCCTTTTTAAAGATCCGATAGTACTTCAGTCTTCTGTATTTCCCTTGCCTTGCACCTACAGCAAAATATGTATTAGAATCATTTCTGCAAATATTTATCGTCATTAACACAAAGTAAATAAAAAACTAAGCATTTGTAAGAAAAGGTTATTGAAGGGATATAAAAATAAACAATAGGGTAAGGAAAGTCATGTGAATGTAGCATATCAGATGTTCTTCCAAAACAGTAACATGAAAAGGTTTTTAAAAACTAACAATAGGTGTAACACACACTGTATCAATGTTTCTATACTAAAGCATAACTCAGAGGTTTGGTTTACATTGGGATATTTGCTGTTTGTTATTAAATTTTAATTATCTAATCTGGTAATAGGCTAATACAAAATGTTTCATTGTCTATGAAGGAATTTTTAAAAGCACAGAAAGGATAGGTTTTTCAAGATTCCTTTTGGCAGAAATTCCTTCTTTTAAAATCTGACGTGTTACATTCACATGACTTTCTGCACTCACCATAATTTATTATAATACAGATTCTACAAACTCTTCTTACCAAGCTTATTTTTCTATCTGCATCATGTTGATTGAGATAAACATTTGGATATACTTTCATTACACATTTCATTATAGGCATAAAAGGTTGTAGAAAACTTAATCGATCATGTGTTTAAAATGGGCTCACTATGGTTTTAAAATTCCATACTGTTTCCATGACATTGTAAGGAACGAGTGAACAGCAACATGACTATAAAAAATGACAAAGAATTGAACAGTTAAATATTAAGGCTATCTCGGAATTGGCTAATGCCTTGAAAAGTTATTTGAAATACTTTATATGTTTTAGACATATCTATAATTTTTGTGTAGTATGTTTTTATCTATCCCTCAACGTTTATCAGTTATACAAAATTATGCAAAATTCGTTCCAAATGAAGTGGCTATTCCCAGAAAATTCAAGATAAAAATTTTATTTGTCATGTAAATATCTTAAATATATGGTATTTTATTCAAAATTGTTACAGCCATTTTTAGAAAATCAAAAATATTGAAAAATGTTCCATGTAAAGGGTGTTTGAGATGAGATTTTTTTTTTTTATCTTATTGCATCTTTGGAAGATACTGAACTTAAATACCAAGTTTTGTATTTATCTAACTTTTTCTTTTTGAGTTATGCTATTCACATGCCTTTTTTGGAGGGCCTCAAAACATGTATTTCTGGTGAAATCTCGATATGAAACATTTGGGTGGACTGCAATACCCTCTCTGCCTACTAGGTATATGGTAGAGAAAGTAAAAATATGCTCATCAATATATCGTCATTGAAGAAACGATGTCACGTAATATGTAGCATAGATATCTTAATGATTTTTATGTTTTTGTTGCATTGGTAGTTTTGACATTACAAGTGCAATTTGTTATAATAAATGTACCCAATTTGTCTATGTAGACCAGGTGAATACCATTTAAAGCAACAGCAGTCATTCACTTTCTTTTTTGCGTGTATTAATAACCACAAAATGTAAATTTGCAGTTTCTTCCATGAATGGCAGTGAAATACCACATGAATGAAAAATAACTAATTAAAATGTGTGTTTTTGGCATATTTCTGTTAAAAATTAAACATACAAAAACAAGGGTTAAAAACTTTCAAGAAGTAAACAAAAAAAAATTAATTATACTTTTATTGCAGCCAAATGGCATTTAGTTATTAAGAACAGGGTTTTATAACTTGTGTTTTGCATATTTGCTTATTGATTTTTTCCCTTTAGTACATAGTTAGTTCTATATGGCAGCATTCATATTTTTGTTGCACTTGCACGATTCATTTGGTTCATGGTATGCTGTATTTTTGCAGATGAGATGGTGGAATCCGTGGACTGCCAATCTTGTTATCACATGTTGCATTTTGAAGTTTTCAGCCGCCCATTCTGTAATGAAAAATTAATAAAAATAAATCAAATAAGTAAAGATGATCCAAAGCCCACTTAAGTTAACCAATAGGGAAAAATTATTACAGATATCCTGGAACTGGCTAAAAATATAAGTTTCATAAATGATAACAATCTCATGTCCAGATACATCCAAACAAATGCAACTTCTGCACCCATGCAAAAACCTCACCAATGGGTAACAGCAGTGGATCATGGAGACAATATGCCTCCAAAATATTTTCAAAGGTATTTCACTGTTACTTTCCATTTCTTGTTATACTTCAGTATTATTACACTTCACTGTGTTTTCCCAACAAGTTGTAATCTAATTTAATGCCACATTTGTTGTATTTTAACCCTGGAGCATTAAACAAGATAAAATGTTATATTGTTAGTAAATGTTTATACTTTTTATTATTCAGAACTTTTATTCAAAATAAAATGCAAATGAGACATTATGGATTGAGTTGGCAAAATAAACTGTCATTCATTACTTTTAAACACATTTTAAGAAACAGGGTATTTCAAAACACACTTTCAGATGCATAATCGCAGTCTATGCAAGACTTGGCTTCACTGCACAAATTGCCCTCAGGTAGTGGCTGCTAAAAATTGTGGTCATTCTCCAATTGCTGGAAGAACAAAATAATCCTATTTTTCTTCCTTAGGGATATTCTGTGTTCTGCTGCTGTTCAGTAGGAATTTCCAGAGTCTCGCATATCTCCTGCTGCAATGGACGTTTGAGGCCCAGTGAATGCAGATATGAATTATATATCAAAGCATGGCTCAGTGACTTCATGAACTTTTTTCTGGACACAGGATATTCATTTCTGGTGAATGCATTGAGGATAATGGTGGGATAACTCATCATCTGATCCAAGATGTCGGTTGCACTCTTTGTTTCATTGTTATGTCAAGATTACGTTGGGCTTCATAGTGGCTTGATCCAAGTCCATATTTTCATGAGTAGTGGATGACATCACTACTGTTTGCTTTCTGCATATGAATGAAACAAGAACTACTTTACTGTCAAAGCAGAACATTGGCATTCCAATTTGTCTTGCTTTAGAACTGAACATTTTTGGTGGAATCTCTTGCATAAGGATTTAGTAGCCAGAGTACAATAACTTAAAACTTGAACCATAGACAGCAACATGAGAAGTGGCCCAGAGTGTTTGAAAAATGCTATATCCCCCCCACTCTCTCTCTCTCTAGATATATATAGGATGTATCATAATTAATAGCACAAACTGAAATGGTTGAAAGTATACGATAATAGAAGCAAAAAAGGTCCATTAAACATGGGTCTGCAAACAAGCCATTTGCGAGAGTTTTTATTGCAAATATGTGGTTATGAACCGCCACTGACGTGAATTGCTTGAGGATGTTCCCCTTAAGTAACATCAATATATGGTACATGCATGATGGAGCACTGGCACATTTTGCTGCTACTGTAAGAAGACATTTAACATGGAGAAGCAAAAAAGTTCCAGTAAACATGGGTCCATAAACAAGCCGAGTGTGAGATCTATCATTGCAAATGTATGGTTATGAGCTGTCACTGACGTGAATTGCTTGAGGATGTTTCCCTTGAGCAACATTGGAGTACGTGGTACATGCATGATGGAGCACCAGCACTTTTTGCTGCTACTTTAAGAAGACATCTAACATGGAGATATGGTCCAAGATGGATAGGTCGAGGAGGGCCTTACCTTGGCCTCCTGATCACCTGATCTCAATCCTTTGGATTTTTCTGTATGGAGACACCTCAAAAGTGTAGTGTACAGCTCCCATTGATACCGTTGAAGTACTGCAGAGAATTGTACATGCTTATCAAGAATTCCTAGATGATCCGGAGGTGTTTGAAAGAATTCGAAACTCTCTTGCAGAGACAAGTGCAGTATTGCATTCAGATGCAAGGACAACACTTTGAACACCTCCTTTAACAGGAAAGAGTGTACAGTACTACTAACATTTAACATACTAAAGTATAATTGTATTCCTTGTTAAGTTATGAGTGAATTTTGAGGCAGCTTAGAATAGCATTTATTAAACAGAAAGTCCACTTTTCAAATTAATTTGTACTAATTAGGACGATGTTGCTTGATGAAGTCAGTGGTAGCTTGTAATCACACATTTGCAATTATCTCGCACATTTCTCGTTTGAGGACACATGTTTACTGGAATGTTTTTGCTTCTACTATCATATACCTTCAACCATTTCAGTTTGCGCTATTAATTACGATACATCCTGTATATGTATGTATATGTATATATATTTGTGTGTGTGTGTGTGTGTGTGTGTGTGTGTGCGCGCGCGTGCGTGCCTACTCTTTTAAGTATTACTAATAGAACATTTTTTAAATATTTTTTTCTAGGATGCTACCAAGTTCATGCATCATGCCAAAAAACTGAAATTATCTGCATCAGATATTGATAATGCACTTAAAGTTAAGAACATTGAGGTAAGAGTTGCTGAGTTCCTATAGTATTTGTGTTACTG
Organism: Deroplatys truncata; assembly: GCA_030765065.1. Lineage (NCBI taxonomy): Eukaryota > Metazoa > Arthropoda > Insecta > Mantodea > Mantidae > Deroplatys > Deroplatys truncata. Next base: position 180,028,127 of record CM060984.1, read on the forward strand.
TACAACTTTCATTTCCGTTTGCTATTATTGTTATCACACAACACACATGTTCAGAAAATCTATATGCTTCATTTAGATTTAAGAGTATTTTATATTTTACAGCCTCTCTATGGGTTTTTCGCACCAGATAGCATTCCATTTCGTTTTGCATCAGGAGGTGGAAGAGAACTTCATTTCATAGAAGAAAAGGAGCTCGACTTAAATGAAATTGTTAGCAGTACTTTACCAAAGCTACCCTTAGATGTTACAATGAGAGGTAAATATATTTATGAATGTTAGTTTATTCATCATTAATAATCTTTAAAATATTTGGTCTTATTGTACACCTCATTTAGCTCATGTTCAAGTTCTCCATTAAACTTAAATGTTTGTGTGTTTTACAGCACACTGGCTGTGCATTGATGGTGTTCAGCCAACAGTTCCTGAGAACCCACCTCCAGTGTCCAAAGAGGCACAAAAGTTGGAAAGTATCGATCCTGTAAGCAAACTAAACAAAAGTGCTAAGGAAAAGGAAGCTGCTGGCAAACCTACTACAGGGTTAGTGTGCTATCTTATTATCCTACCTCATGACCAGTACAACCGGGCCAGTAGTGACCAGCATTTTTGTTTTAATACATGTATATCTGGTAGCTGTCTTTGTTATACATCAAATTTTCTGTTTAACTTACTTGACTGTCATAAACTGTTAACATAAGATGTTTGTAATAAAGATAGACAGGCTTATGGCCAGCTTCACCAACTGATGCTAAATTTTAATACAATGTTAAACTGATTTAATACTGAAATTAACACAAATTTTGTATATTGAATAATGTTAGCTTTAATGTTGTGTTAAACTCGGTATTTACATCAACATACCCCTGTGTTAAGCCATTTAACAAATGTTAGAAGTTGGAAAATGGCTGCTGAAAACCAAGCTCTTGATGTGAGTTTGCTGTATTTTGTATTTTTGAATGCCTTTTCTAACAGAAGAGGAACTGTGTTTTATAATGAATTTGAAAACGTGCAAAATGTGGAATTTTTAAAGTGATGCAATTGTTCAAAGTGGCCCTGAGCATGGTTTTATAGTAAGGGGTTAGAATATTACTAACAGAAGTATGCCTCTGTATCCTATGCTGTATGTGTTAATTACTTTGAGTTTTTAAGCTATTGGCACTTTTCACTTAAAGGTAGTATAATGTGGGTATTTCCAAAGCTATCACTTGGGGGTTTATCCGGAAACAATTGCTTCAGGAAGCAAACCGTATCTTTTGGGGTCTGCTTGTTCCTTAATTCAGTGGTAACAAGCTTTTGTTCACTTTAGTTTCAATGTGTTCAACCAGTTTTTAAACTGTTGTAAATGCTCTACGCACGTGGCATTTTTGGTGCTGCATTTTTATTTTAGCATAAAATTACTGCAATTGATTATTGGATCTGGGAGAAATGTGTGCATTTCAATTAAATTACTCACAGATTTTCTCTCAGGCTATCCTTATTCTTTAATGTAAGTCCATCAGCTTTTATGTAGTTGATAATACCTCTATACTTACTAACCAGTTTTATAATTAATGCTTTTCAAACTGTGAAACATTAATTCCTCTGCACCTAGATTTTTCAGCTGACTTCACAATTCTAACCTCAAACAATCAGGAAAATCACTTGGCAATTATCCATGAATGTAACTATTTATCTGCTACTGACATAAAGCATTGCAATGTGTAGAGGTTCAGGAGCTATGTAGTATGGTTACCATCTTCTTCAAAGCTGCTGTTTGCAGTTGTCTTTGAAGTTAACAAAGTGTTAACTAATAATTAGCTGTAAAACTTAACGAAATGCATGATTTTTAACATAATGTTAGCAAACATGATGTTACAGCATTTTTAACATTGGTTGGTGAAACTGGCCATGAATGTTTACGGGAGGATAATACCCCAAAATTCATATAAAAAAAAAAAAAAAAAAAAAAAAAAAAAAAAAAAAAAAAAAAAAAAAACACCCTTGAAAAATTAGATTTCTTATTGTTTGTGCAAAAGTAAAGCTTAACATGTATATAACCAAATGTTAAATGTTTATGACCCGAGATCATGATTTGGCCTTTAAATGATGCCATTTTTAAAGGGGAGATGTCACTTGAGCTGTTAAACCTACTCAGTTGAACATTTTCTGTTGTGTATTTGAAATTAGTACCTTGTTTTGTATTTCCTACTTTGTGATAGTTTAGGTAATAGGCTATTGATGGCACTAGACACCAGATAAGAAAGCCTTAGTGCTTCAGACAGTCTGAGATGGCCATCTTGAGAAATGTTTTTTGTTTTCAAAATGTGATTATCTCAAAATTACAACCGAAGGTAAACGTACACTTTTCTCAGAGCTAGTTTTTCCAACATATGTACTCAGTAATGTTGATGCATCTCTAGAATTACTTTATGTAATTGTTTAAACATTTTAGAGTGTATTCTTAATTAAATTTTAAATTTCTCCATGAAGGAAATTGTTTTAAATGTAATTTAACCCTCCCAAAAAAAATATTGAATTAATATGCACATTAGGGAATGTTTACTTCATTTGAAAATATTTTTCCTAAATAAGTATAAGAATTACAATTTCCTTCTTGGAGAAGAAAGGTAATTTAGTTGTCAACATTTTAATAGAAAAAATGAAGCAAATTTATTTTAAAATAGCTGAGATATATAAGCATGTTTAAAATCCTATTTTTGGGGATCAAGTGCCCCCCATAATTATATCTATAAGAATTTTTCAAATTGAAGTTCAGACGTTAGCTTTCGTAACAGTTTTTTACAAATCCAGAGATGTTTAAAGAATGCAAAAAGAAGGATATTCTGAGCATCCTTTTCCCTTAAGCAGGTTGTAGACTAGTCTGTGGTAGACAAGTTTAGATGAAAATATGTACTCCTCTGGTTGCAACCCACATGAGGTTGATGTAACTGTCATTTGTAAAAGAAAAGATTGACTGGCTACGGAAAGAATTCCTAAGGAGAAAGTTTTGTGCACCCATCCAAGCTCATTGAGATAACTCACCATGAAATAAAGTCATATCGTGTGTTAACCTAATGAATGTACAGCAATACCACATTTATTTATTTATTTATTTATTTATTTATTTATTTATTTATTTATTTGAAAAAAAATCAACCACTTCTCGCATTTCCGGGCTGCCAAGGTGGACAAAGTATGATATAAAGTAGAAATTAATTTCTAAAAAGAAACAAGAAACTATGAGCTGTTGTGAACATACTAAATTGTGTGAGGAAGAAGATTCTCCACAATATCAGTTTTAGTTAAATGAATAAATATTTATTAATATAGAGTCAGCTGAAAAATTCAGTGTCACAGCCGAGATTTGAACACGGTTCTCCCGCTCTCCGTGCGGTTGCTCTAACCATTGAGTTACTATGACAACATGCCGGTAGGACATTGAATTCCCCAATTGACTCAAGTTTTGTTCCCAGACAGACCACCAAGGCATCTCACTCGAGATGACAATCTCAGTGGCGACCTGCAATCACAAGTACTTCAGTGACCTGTGGTATTGAATTTTTCAATTGACTCAATTAATAACTTGCCAAGACCGGCTAAGGTCTGTAAAAAGTATAATTAATTTCAAAGAATTATATATCTAATAATAATAATAATAATAATAATAATAATAATAATAATAATAATAATAATAAAGTAAACCCTTAAGAAACACATAAATACCCAGCACTGAAGTACTTGCAACTGTATGTTGCCACTGAGATTGTCTTCTCAAGTGAGATGTCTTGGTGGTCTGTCTGGGAACAAAACTTGAGTCAATTGGGGAATTCAATGCCCCATCGGCATGTTGTCACAGTAACTCAATGGTTAGAGCAACCGCACAGAGAGCGGGAGAATCGTGTTCAAATCCCAGCTGTGACATTGAATTTTTCAGTTGACTCTTTTAATAACTTGCCAAGACCGGCTAAGGTCTGTAAAAAGTATAATTAATTTCAAATAATTAAAAATTAATAATAATGAATAAATATTTATTTCTCAATACTCACAGTTATATAAATGCGTTATACACATTTTAGAGTATAATAATATATGAGAAATATTAAACTATTTATGCTATAAATTCACTTCTTGGTTGCTTGCATATGCTAATTTATGGCCTCAATACACACAACTGGTTTAGTTAATATTGTGTGTGAATATACCTGTATTATCAGTATAAGATAAACACATTTCAATTGCTATACCAGTGAATTCTTAAAATTTTCAATGATCCATGTATTGCAGTGATAGCTATACTGTGTAAACTGCTTGTTGGTGGATCAAAGGTTTTCCAGGTCCTAACGAAAAGTTTAGGAATTGTTCTGCAAGTGCCCACCATTAGTCCAGTGATTTCTATGTCTTCAGGATAATACTTTTGTCTATAATTTGTTTTTTCATGGACGCTCTTTAACTACTATGATCCTTAACATCTCATTCTATATTGGGCGTGAAAGACCATAAATTTTGCTCAGAGGCCTCTCTATCAGGCTTGAGGTTCTTTTGTGTGCCTTAAATCTATGACACGGGACCACCGGATTTACTTCCCTTCCAAAGGAAGCCATGCTAAGGATTTTTATGCCCCAAAAAAATCCATCAACCTCTGCCGGGTTTGAGTCCGCGACCTTGGGAACTAGAGGCTACCACGAAGGATGACCTATATAATATGGAATGTTGGTTGTATAGATCCTCATGTTTTTTTCTTTGAATATCTTCAGGTTGGCTAGAATGATTTTCAAATTGAATGATGAGATCAATTATGTAACTTTTTTTTTTTGTTGTTGAGTGCTATTATATCTCTCCTCGTTGTACTACTGTTTGATGTGATGCTATGTACCTCTTCATAAACACTTAAGTTGATGCAGTAATTTGTATCACAAATTACTTAAATGTAAAGAATGATTACAGTATGAATATGCATTTTTATGTGACATTGATTTGAGATGTTTGTTGATTGTAATTATTGTTGAGAAGTAAGTTTATACTGCCTTACTGAAACTGACAATAATAGCGTGCAATAATGCAGCGAGGGGGTGAGCTGTTTATCATTATTAGAAACGAGGAAGTTACGTAATGTTGGCGCGTTTTTCTTAGAATTTGCTGGAACATTCTTCCTAGAGCATATGTATTCATAATTTTCATTGGATATAAAAATAGACGCTAATGTTGGCGCATTTTATTAACCAATAGCAGCTCGGTTATAATCTTTAGGCATATCGGGGTGTAGGAGTATAAAAAGGGCTAGGTTAGAGATAGACCCCGTCAGTTCGTCGAAAGTATTTGTATGCTACACGTCGCCTTCAGTCCGTCAGTTCGTCGAAAATATTTGTATGCTACACGTCGCCCTCAGTCCAGCAGAAATATTTGTAAAGTATACGTCGGCTATCGATTCGCAAGTTACGCGTAGTAGAGTTAGGAAAATTCTCAAGTGTTGTAAAGTTAATTATACAAAAGGTTGAAGTACATGAATTAAAAGTGATCAGTAAGAAGTTGTTATAACAGTTTCAGTTTGGCGAGTGTCTAGATCAATGTGTAAATGTGATAGTGAATGTGTTCGACAATAAAAGTGTAAAACAAATTCTTTCATCAGTGTTATCTTTGGATAAAAGACTCCTTTCCGTTTACACAACCTGTATAAAGAGATGTGCTCGACCAAAAAGATCATAGCTAGCCGGAGGACAGTAAACAAAAATTAAATAAAATAACAGTCGCATTCTTTCAAACAAACACTAATACTACCGCAAATTGCTAACACCAGATGGAGCTACAAACCTAACAAAGAATCACATCACAAAATGGCTTCACCACGTGAAGTAAACACACATACACAAACATTATAAGTATACCGCCGCAAATTGGCTCCCAAACGAGGGGCTCAACAAATAAATATTTGAAGTATACCATATCAAATTGGCTACCACAACGTGGGGCTACAATAATGTTAAATAAATAACATTAATAATACCACTTCAAAGTTCTCATGATGTAGATTGAGTCACACTTTTTTACACTCACCTTCACTAATTAAAAGTTATATAAAACAGGAACAATTTTTTCCATCATACCACAGAAACTAACAGAAGACGCTTTGAAACTGTTGAACCTTCAGGACAACAGCATTAAATTCACAATCGAAATTGAAGAGAACACCACCTTACTCTTCCTGGACCTTATTATAACCAGAGATCAAAATAGCTTTAAATTCGGTATACATAGAAAACTCACACGACAACTACATAAAAAAAATGATTGCAACCCAACTTCGCACCAACTAGCCGCCTTTAGAAGTTTAATCCACCGGTTGCATAGCGTCCCCTTGAGCAAAGAAGAATTTTTAAAAGAACAACAACATATAGAACAAATAGCAATAACTAATGGATTCAACTCAGATCTCATAAGCAACATGATATACAAGAAGAAAAAACTCAAGGCAATTTCACATTCCACCACTCTAACGCCTCTCTCAAACACAAATTGGAAATCCAAGAAATTCACATACCACCCTTGGGCCTTTAGAAAATTTGAACGAATCTTCAACAAATTTAACATTAGACTAGCTCCACAGAACAAATTCAGCATGAAGAACTTACTAAATACATCTCTCAAAAATACCATCCCAAACACATTAAAATCCGGAATTTACCAGATTAGTTGTGTGGAATGTGAGAAATACTACGTAGGAAAAACTAAAAGAAACTTGGAAACCAGACTTAAGGAACACCAAAGAAACATAAAACTAAAACAAATAGAAAAATCTGCTGTATCACACCATTTTTGGACAGAAAACCACAACATTGGCCAAAGTTGTTAAAACCCCTCACCACACCAATAGAATTGAACATCTGGGAAAAGATACACATCGTCAAAAACAGCAACAACGTCATTAATTTTTAAATCCCGCCTGTAAGCAATGTGTTAAAACTTTGTGCCCCCAACACCAGATGGCAACAGGGTCAGAATCCGCAGGATGAGGAAGAAGAGGACACGGGAGAAAGCGACCCTTAGTCACCCAGTCGCTGATGATGAGGACGAATGCCCTCGAAAACGTTTCTATTTTATATAACTTTTTATTAGTGAAGGTGAGTGTAAAAAAGTGTGACTCAATCTACATCATGATGAATACTTCACTATTAATAATGCTTCTGTTTTTAATCTTTAACTGAAGTTCTCGTTACGTAGCTATTAAAGTTCTTATTTTATTTTACAATCCCAAGAGTATGCAAGTGTTTCTTTCTCTCTGTGACAGAGGTTACCATTTTGAGATCTGCCTGGTACTCATCTAACTGAAGAAACTTTTTGTTGTGTCATTTTAATAGTCTCACACCATTCACTGCAGCAAATGCCATGATGGTTTCTAATTCATTTATTGGCAGGTGTGTATTCTTTGTATAGCTGTATTCTGATACCTTTTTGCGGTAGTGAGCATCAAATAGCTGTTTCCTTTTTCTTTAGTGTCTGCCGAATTTTCATTGAATCAGGGATGCCAGTTTATTGACTTATGATGGTGTTAGAAGTATTACTATTGAGAATATTTAGGCTTTTTGTTGTTTCAATTCACCCATGTTCCAAACCAGCTCCTGTGGAGTCATATCGTTGAACTATTAGAAATTAAGCCAGTCTATACTAAATATACCAAGTCACACCTTACTATGTACTATCTTACTCATAATATCTGCTCACTTTTTAATTCTTATTTTCTGTGGTTTGTCGTTTGGAGAAAGAAGTACAAGGTGGAGGTAAGATTATATGTTAGGCATTTGTAGCAAAGTTAAAAAGGTAAAACCATATTACTATCTAAGGTTGTCAGCAACAACTACCTACATGTATTAAATTATAGTCAGTTGTAAGCCAATGAATCAAAATAAACTCTTATGTCATCAAATATTAATACCCCTAAATATGATTTCAGGAAAGTGCATAAACTGCGCAATGTAGAAACTGTGCACGTAAAGCAGCTTGCAACTCATGAACTGTCAGTGGAGCAACAACTATACTATAAGGAAATAACGGAGGCTTGTGTTGGTTCAGATGAAGCACGAAGAGCGGTAAGTATGCTTTTGAATTGTATTCATAAGTGTTTCTCATCTAATGTTTCTGAGAATTAAACTTTAAACTCATTTAATTAACACATTGGGGATGGGCTATTAAAACTACCTCAATCCTTGTTCCTGGATAATAAACACCTTTAAGCAGAGTTAGAATTTTATCATTTAAGTGCATAACAACAAAATCTCATATTTGAATAAGTTAGTACTTTGAGAGAATCTTTACAAAAACCATAGTGGTAATTAAGTATGCAGTGCTGCTGGAAACGCCTCTTCTTGTGGAGTGGCATTAACAGAAACCATTAATTCATTCATTCAGAAATTCAGGTTGCAGTGTCAGTGACTGAGGTGTTGTGCTTCTCAAAAATTGAAATGGTTTTGGCCCAGTGTTATATTTAGGGCCATTTTCAAGTGTTGAAGTTCAGAATGGTCAGCTTTGCACTTGGCATATTGAGTCACTCACTGGAGACACAGTTTTTCAACTTCACCTATTTTTATGTTCCTTGTACATGCCAAGCACAAGGCTGCTGCTGTAGCTTTAATGCTTAAAAGCAGCCCTAAATTTCAGTTTGGGTTAAAACCTTTCCACTTCTTATTTTTTACTTTCTCTACTACGTATAGTAAGTAGGGGAAGTATTGCATTCCACCCAAAAATTCGCTACCGAGATTTCACCGGAAATACATGTTTTCAGGCCCTCTAAATCCAAAAAAAGCATTTTTGGAAACATGTCTGTGTGTGTGTCTGTGAACAGCATAATTCAGAAACGAACGGTCAGATAAACACCAAACTTGGTATTTAGGTTCAGTATCTTCCAGAGATGCGACACGAAGGTTTTCAAGAAAATCCCCCCACCCCAGATTACCCTTTACATGGAACATTTTTCAAAAATTTTAATTTTCTTAAAAATGGCTCTAACAATTTTGATTAAAATATCATATGTTTAAGATATTTTCATGACAAATGAAATGTATATCTCGAATTTTCTGGGAATGTCTCCGAAAGTATTCTTCATTGTGAACGACTTTTGCATAACTGGTAAACCATAAGAGATAGACAAAATTTTACTACACAAAAAATATAGATCGCATTAAAATACACAATTTATATCATATACATTTTTTTTTGTTGAGTGAACCGTTTTCGAGATATTGCTTGTTATTCCCTTAAATTTTCCAATGCTTATACTTTTTCTCAAATTCGTTGTTCATTTTTTTTATGTCCTGGACATGCAAAGAGATGGAATGCGCCACTTAGCAACCAGCACTTAAAAGATTTGACTATCATTTAAAACCTACCATATTCCCCTTGCATCTACAAGAAAATTAGCAATAAGATTGACATCTCGATATCTTGATTAACATGAAGCATATGGAGAATAAGAGTTTGTAAAAATAGTTTGTGCAAGAGTAGAGAAAGTCATGCGTGTAACACATCAGATTTTTTTGTTTTTCCAATTATAAAAAGAAATGACATCTACCAACAAAGTACTCCCTTTTAACTTAATTTGTTTTTTTACGGTTTTCTGTAACATATATTTCCACTTATCTCCTAAGGATTTAGTATGAAGCTTACACTTGCTATGAGTTGATTGAGCAATCTACATTGAATCTGTATTTGACTGTGATTGTTCCATTCATTTCAAAGAAACAATTTCTGGAAACATTTATGTGCATTTTCATCCAGGGAATTTGTTTTACCTCTGGAATACTAAATTAAGATTTTATGCATTTTGATAAGACCTTAAGATTAATCAGTCCTTATTATTACCCTCAGATTTGAAAAATCCTAATCGTCATTTTCATCAGAACCTGCTTTGCAAAAACCCGCAAAGACATTATGCACTAAAATGCACATTTGCATCATCCATCCTCTCTGTTTGAAGTTACAAGTTGCAAATTTGGATTATCCATAGAAATCCCATAATTTCAAAATGAAAAAGTGGGACATGTGCATGAAGAGCAAATAATTAAAATATTGTGTAAAAATATAGATAAGCATATAGAACCAACCATACCTTTAACTTAGAGGCGAACTTGTTGATGCAGTGTATCTGTTAAGATCATTTTCTCCATCAGTGTAGGGGCTGGGATGTATTTGGCGGAACCGTAGATCTGTTGAGGTATCTTATGATTTTTTGTGTTTCGGTTATGTCATCTTATTTTTACCACCATGACTTACAGAAAAATCTGATGTATTACACTCACAGGACTTTCTCTACTCTTGTACAAACTATTTTTACAAACGCTTATACTCCATATGCTTCATGTTTATCAAGATGTTAATCTTATTGCTAATTTTCTTGTAGATGCAAGGGGAATTGGTAGGCTTTAAGCGATAGTCAGAGCTGGTTGCTATGTGGAGTATTCCATTCTCTTTGCATTACCAGGACAAAAAAAAATGAATAACGAATTCCCATTTGAGAAAAAGTATAAGTATTGGAAAATTTAAGGGAATAACAAGCAATATCTCGAAAATGGTTCACTCAACAAAAAAAAATGTATATGACATAAATTGTGTATTTTAACATGATCTACATTTTTTGTGTAGTAAAATTTTGTCTATCTCTTATGGTTTACCAGTTATGCAAAAGTTGTTCACAATGAAGAATACTTTTGGAGACATTCCCAGAAAATTCAGGATATACATTTTATTTGTCATGAAAGCATCTTAAATATATGATATTTTAACCAGAATCGTTGGAGCCATTTTTGAGAAAATTAAAATTTTCGAAAAATGTTCCATGTAATGGGTAATCTGGGTTTGGGGGATTTTCTTGAAAACCTTCATGTCGCATCTCTGGAAGATACTGAACCTAAATACCAAGTTTGGTGTTTATCCGACTGTTCGTTTCCGAGTTATGCTGTTCACAGACAGACACACACACGGACATGTTTCCAAAAATACTTTATATGCATTCAGAGCACCTCAAAACATGTATTTCTGGTGAAATCTCAGTATCAGATTTTTGGGTGAAATGCAATACTTCCCCTACTTACTATATGTAGTAGAGAAAGTAAAAAACAGCTTTACACATGATGCATCACAATTTGTCAACATTGCCTTTGCAAATGAGAAATGAAAATTCATGTTTTTAAAACATCTGAAAATGCACACTTTCTTTTAGGAGGAGCCGTCACTATGGCAACTTATCCATAACACACTACTAGTACTTTTTTGTGTTTAAAGGTTTACATATCTACAAAAGCATAAAAATGAAAGCAAGTGGAACAAATATTGGTCCTACCAGGCTTATAGGCAGGCCAGGGGACAAAGGCCTTAAATTTGGTATTGTCCCATCAAAATCAGACAATCTGATATCCCTAATCAACCATCATCATTGGTTAAAAAGACTGTAAAATATAACTAAAAGTCACTTTAAGTGGGAATTTGTTAACCACTTCACTTTTACGGTTGTTTTATCCTTTCAGGAAGCACTGCAGAGCCTTGCGTCAGATCCTGGGCTACATGAGATGCTTCCAAGAATGTGCACCTTCATTGCAGAAGGTGTCAAGGTCAATGTCGTCCAGAATAACCTTGCACTGCTCATTTATTTGATGCGTATGGTGAAAGCTCTGCTTGATAACCAATCTCTATATTTGGAAAAATATGTAAGTCATTATGAAGCACTTTATTTCACATTAGGGTTGGCTAACATCCTAAAATCAACAGCTATTTTTACATTCTTTAGGAATAACAGTGTTAAAAATCATTCCTAATCTTATTTTTTTCTAGCCTGTTAATGAAATAACAGAACAGCATGCAAACCTCAATTAGAAGGTAAAAATGTTTCATTAACAAATGATTAAGACATTAATCATACTTCATAAGTATCAAAGAGAATTAAAAAAAAACAGTCAGTGTTTGCAGTTTTTATTCAGATATTTTTAAATAATTCGCTCTCTCTCTCTCTCTCAAAATATAATTTCCAGTGAAATATAAATATATGTTTCTGGATAAAAGTCAATTACATTTTATACTTTTGGTGATATAAACACTAAAAATGCAATATGTGCATTAATAATCTATGCGTTCCATAAAAACAGCAATGTGACATTAACCTTTAACAATGACAGAGAGGCTTTGAGCTTCCAACATGTAATATTAACTACTTGAGTCAAACAATTTAAACTAAGTTTGTTCCTCACTTTCAGCATGTTTTCTGTCTTGAAAAGATTGAGCAAGTTTTCCCTTTACAGTTTCAAGAATGGGGCATTTTATAAGAATGCTTCATCTTTGGAAACATGTGAATCTGCTGTGAGCAGCATATCACTCTAGTGATAGATTAGTGCTATCTGCCAGAGACTGCAAGTGTGTATGATATTCTTTGCTTTTAAGCTTTAATATAAGGAATATGTTTAAGATACACAAATATAGGACATTATGTGTATTGTATTATTGCAGCAATTCAGCAGCATCCAAGATGTATACTTGTATCTTCTTAGTAGTATCAATGATTCAGTTTTATTTAAAATATAAATGTTTCTTTGAAATGATAAGTGATATCCTGGTTAAGATACCACTTATCATGATGTCACAGTTTTCATCCTACTCTTCTTTTTTTTTTTTTTTTTTTTTTTTTTTTTTATGTAGATCTTATATTTCCTAAAATAGTCAACTAGGTTTATTCATTCATTCAACCAACCAGTGTGTTTCCATTCTGAAATGACTAATATTTTATTTTAGATTACTGCAGAAAATAAACTTTTGTTCTAAGCTGATACAGATAAAGTAACTAAATAACAAACGATATTTATAATAAGTGCCTTTCCTTAAGTGCCATGAGACCTTCAACCAATGGGAGTCTTGCACTGTTGTCATATAGTGTTTCTCCTAGTAGGAAGTGCCACTCATCAAGTGAATCCATCTCTAATAAATACTACTTACACTAGGTCTAAATATTCTAATTTTCAAAAATTAATCCACGAGGAAAGTAAGTAACGTTTGTAACACAACTATAAAAACCGCATATCTTTAGCTCAAATAGTTTTGATAATAAAAATGAATAAGCGCATCCATATATTCGATCACAGCTACATAAGAGGTCTGTTCAAAAAATTCCGGAACTTTGTCTACATTTTTCTACGCTTAGCTTTTACTTATTGTACATGGTCTCCTTCGAAATACTCTCCTTCACAATTGATACACCGCTCCCAACACCGTTTCCACTTCTGGAAGCGGTTTTGGTACATATCTTTCTGGATCACACAAAGCGCCGTCTGCAAATTTTCTTTTATCATCTTTGTCCTTTTAACATGGTTTTCAACTTTGGAAATAAAAAAAAGTCTGCAGGGGCCAGGTCTGGAGAGTACGGAGGATGAGGCAGCACAGTGATATCGTTTTTTGTGCAATAGTCACGCACCAACAGGGATGAATGTGTGGGTGCATTATTGTGATGCAAGAGCCATGAATTATCTGGCCACATTTCAGGCCGTTTCCTTCCCACATTTTCTCGCAGGCATCGCAACACATCCCAATAGTCAGTCTTCGATTGGCACACACAATTTTGTTGACATTCCTGACATGAGCGTCGTCAGTAGACATTGAAGGGCATCCTGAATGAGAGTCATCTTTAACTTCCATCTGGCCATTTTTAAATAGCATGAACCATTCGTAACACCGAGTACGGCTTAATCCCTCATCACCATAGGCTTCCTGCATCATTTGATGTGTGTCTGTAAAGGTTTTCTTGAGTTTCATGCAAAATTTAATGCAGACGCGTTGCTCCTATAACTCTGCCGTCTCGAAATTTGCAAACTGTGCAACACAACGTTCTACCCAATACAGCAACGAACAATAACTAATAGACATAGAATAATGAAACTTCTGGCAGTTACACATTAAACACAGGTGTGTGCAGGGATGCCAACTGCATTTTGCTCCAACATTCCATTGGCGCAAAATTACGAATGTTCCGGAATTGTTTGAACAGACCTCGTTAGCACTGAAGTGGCCATCATTTGTATGTACAGATAATACATTTGTAATTATCCATTACTGCAATATAAACTATTACCAGAATGGTGCTAAAGGAATTATGTTGAACAAACAGCAGAAATTTGTTTATTTTCTCTACCTGTTCAAGATGGAGGCAACAACTCACTTATCCTGGTAAACTGAATGCTGTATCTGGAAAAATCTGCCATTACATGTTTATGATGCATAAGTGTGTTGGCCTTATGTTTACACTTCTGAGTTCAAATACTGCACATCAGCAATCAGTTATTGCTTTAAATTGCAAAAGAGCAGGTGTGAATTCATGCAATGGTCTTAAGCAGTGAATTTAGTGGTGAGGCAAATAGGCAGGTATTGCAGAGCCAGTCTAAAAAAAATCTTATGCGATACATTCACATGGATTTCTCTACCCTCTATATTTATTAGTGGGTATACAAACTATTTTTTTCTAAAACTTATTTTTCCTGCTACTATATGTTAATAATCCAAATAAACATTTGCAGAAATAGCTACATTATACATTTTATTAAAGATACAAAGAGAACAGCGTTAGAGAACCTACTTTCAAGGTCAAATTATATTCATATAAGGGTGGATCATTAAGTAACGGACAACCTTTCCTTTCTATTTATTCATTTATTTATTTATTTTAAGACAAAATAATTCATACACTATATTTAATTAAGATAAGAAATACTTTCTTATTACTTTTTATATGAAATATATTCTCCAAACTATTTTATTAACCTTCTGCATACCAAGCTAAATATATAACATGGAAAACCAAGAGGGGTACCACAGTATCCCAAAGCAAAATGCATTGTTAGACATGTGCAGAAACAAAAGTAATCTTATACAATAACAATGTAATGTACCAGATATGTGTCTTAATTCAAAGTCTGTACATTTACCATGCCAGCAAAACATTTTGCTTTGGGTACTGTGGTACCCCTCTTGGTTTTCCATGTTATATTTTTAGCTATAATTGCATAAAATTATTAGCAAAGAAATGTATTAGATTGAAAATAATTACAAACAACACATTAAAATTTAAAACATTCAATTCACATTTCTACCAACATAAATTTCTATAATGTGTATTTAAGTATGCATGTTTTCTTGTTACACGGAATCCCGGGCAGGTACCAGATAACTCCAATTATTATTTATCATATAGATAAATGTATTTGAAAAATTCAGCAATGGTAGTGTGTAGTGAGGAGGGTTTAACAATGCCACATAGTCTGAAAAAGATAAACTATTTGTAGAAGCTACAAATAATAAAATAGTTATGTTGGGGTCCTGCACTACCCCGCTTGGTATGCAGGAGGTTAATATCGCTATACAACATTCTTGCAGAAATCCAGTCAGTTCTTTATAATTTTGCCATAATCCTTATTTAAATGAACATATGATGCCTCTTGACATAAACTTCAAACTTGAAGTTGTTATAGTGATGTGAGAAGCCCCACATATGTGCGTCACTTTGAAGTAGTTGTTAGCCCCACGTTTTGGCGCCACTTTGAAGTAGTTACTGTGGTTTGGTGGAGTTTGCTGGATGTTAGCCCCACGTTTTGGAGATGATGTTTTAGTTTTAATTTAAACTGCTCACGTTATGGAGATACACTTTGAAGTTGGTAGATGCTTGGACGCCACGCTTTGTAGTAGTGAAGATAATGATGCTTGTGTTACGTAATGTTACACAATGTTGCGTAATGTAATTTTTACTCAGAAACTTGAAGATTTTATATTTAATTTGTTGCTTTGTGCATAGGTTTCAATTAATTAAGCTTATGTAATATTATTTAAATCTTCCTCGGCTGCTTCAGTCGAACTATAGAGACCTAAGGTCTTGTTCAGGTCGTGGTATGACAAAAAATTAAAGACGTCACAGAATTACTTTTAAATTTCACTTCTTTTTATTTCTTTATACTTGCACATATAAAACACTACACTTTATAAAAGAAACTGTGAGAAACTTAACACATTTTTAATGTATTTACTATAAAATCTTGCTCGTGACTTTTCCATCTGCACTCTATGAAACCTGGTCCACGACTGACTAATTCCAACGGTAAAAACCTTAAAGCTTCAGTATTGCCAGTCTCTTATTGGCTAATTCTAGTCCAATAGAATTTAAGCATTCAAACTAAAACTTTTCTTTACTGTTGATTGGCTAATTCAAAATTGTAAGCAAAACTACGTCACTACCGATCTTTTCATGACCAGTACTTTTCAAAATTCCAGACACATTATTGTCACAAAATTACATTATTACCTCATTGTTAACAACTAAAACATATTATTCTCACAGTTTTTTGCACTATTAGAGTATATAAACATTCACATAACATTAAAAAAATATGTTTTACAATAAAAATAAATATTTGCAATGACTTACATACAGTTTAAATAATAATTATATACATATTGTTTTCAAGGTGGGCTGTTAATTGAATTTAATTATAATAAAATAAAATTAATATTATTCAGGCATTAAAATACTGCCTCAAACTATATGTATATAATATATGGATCAGTAGTAACAGTGATGTGAATTTGAAATTATAGAAAAATTGAGTCAGAGTTGAAACTCTTAACATCACTTACATGTGATGTTAAGTGGAAATATATTTGTCAATTCTTTTTCTTTTTTGTTATGAGGTTTATTCCATTGATTTTGCTACATATATGCAGTTTTTTGTGCAGAAAAGAAGGAGACATATTGATGAACATTACATTGCACTGAAAAATTGCAGATTATGCTCCAGGCTAGTGCCTTATTTAATAAAATAAGTATGGTTAGACCTAGAAACTTCTGAATTAATGTACTTTCAGTAGTTGCTGATATTTCAGTGAAAAATCTTTTAACATGGGTACAGAAAACATAAAAATAATTTAATTGAAGTCTATGTAGTTAATTAATAGCTAGTTATTTTGGTTGTTGCTACTTTTTATTGAAACATTAAGCTATCTTCTGTTGACAGCTGCATGAGCTCATTCCATCTGTAGCAACGTGTATAGTCAGCAAACAGTTGTGTATGAGACCCGAACTGGATAATCATTGGGCTCTAAGGGACTTTGCCTCCCGTCTTATGGCTCAGATATGCAAGAATTTCAATACCTCAACAAATAATGTCCAGACAAGAGTGACACGCATGTTCAGCCAAGCTCTGCTGGATGAGAAGATGCAGCTTGCTTCCCTGTATGGAGCAATAGAAGGTATATTTCTCTCTTATGTCTTTCGGCTTCCAATTGTGGTATAATCACATGAATGTGTAACCTGCTGTTCCATTTTAAAGATTCCTTTACGCTAAAACATAAATTTTAGTCTGTACAGTTACAGGAATGTTTTAATGCTCTGCTTGCTGACTATACTAGTTGGCCTTAATATGACTGCACTTGGAGGAGGGTGCCATTGTTGTTGACAATGCGCAATGTCATCAAGGTTATTGATCAGATGAGAGTGAGGGGTAAGGCGATAATGGGAATGTAAAGTTGCACAATGAAAACATACTACATTTGCAGGCCTCAACGTCACTTGTAAATGCAACTCGCAACTGCAGATGTTTCCTTTACCTGACTGCACTTTGATGCCCCGCCCACTTGTTCCTCTTCCACCAAATGCACTCATATCATGGCCGACTAGTAATTGAATTTGCTTAGTAATGTAGTATTTAAAGACCTGTAAAAAGGCACAGTTATTTTTCTTTAAAAAAGATGTTATTTTTTCATAAAAAGGAATATTATGCAGTTTTAATGTTCTTAATAAAGCAAATAAGAGTCATACAGGCAATTTATCCCTTAGATGAAGATATGTTGCTGTATAATCAATCCAGCCTTAGAACCGGACTTAATGTAAACGAAACCTTTTGTATCCCTCCTTAGCCTCATGCTCATATCAGCTGTGAGGAACAAAATGCTCATCATTATCATATGCATGCAGAAGCGAGATGAACAACCTCTCACAGAATTAAATGGAAACTACAAACTTCATTTAGTTTTGCTGTTCATATTATTTACTATTTCATGTTAATCAAAAGTTTCAAACTATGATTAACTTACTTCTTGAAAACTTGCAGATAAGCTTTTTGTTTAGAAACAAGCGCTCAAAATAAGCCCTGCCATCTACATCCACATCTCATATTGTTACGTTCAATGCTTCCTAAGAGGCACTGGTATGGTTCATGACATAGGATTCAGGCGGCTGTGAGAATATGTTAACAAATGACTGTCTGTGCCTTTTATATTTATACAGTACCTATATTACATTTATTTATGTAATATACTGTAGAGTTGTTTACTAAAAACAATTGTATGCACCATGTATGCAAAAGCTTTAGGACTCATCAAGTATTTTGCACTCATCTTACGCCTCGTCTGAAATACTTAATTCGTCCATTAAAACCTTATTTTGTGTACCTGATACATGAATACTTATTATATTCTTATTTGAATAGATTTAATTGCTAGCATTCAATAAGTATGATGTTGAATATTATGGTTAGTGCTAGTATTTTTAATTTCATTTCAGCTTTTTGGTACATAATATGCACTGTGTGAAGCATTATTTTATTTTCATTACAATCATAATAAAAAGAGGTTGCGATAAATGAAAACAAGCATTTTTTTCCGAAAACAATAGGCTTTAATTGGGGGAATTATTTTTACATTTTGGATGTTTAACTAAAATTATATCCATTGGCAAATTCCTACCAAGCTTCATGCAGATAAGGAGAATGATGCAGCACTAGTAACACATAATTGATGCAACTTATTTCAGGTTTTGTGGTGTTACCCTGCTGTTTTACAATATAATGAAAGTTGAATTAGATTTGTGTGTGTCACTCTAACAGTTTTGGAATTCTACTGTGGTTTGCTTTTGTTCTGGAAAGAACAACTTTTAGGAATGTACCTATTTTGATCCTTGCATTATCGTTAATCATGTAGGTCATGGTGCAACATAGTTGCACACTAATGTCATATCTTCCATATTTTAATTTCACATCATCCTTGTGAACTTTACATCACATCTATCATATATAACAACCTATGAGATCTTTTCAGTTCTTTATAATTCAACAGAATAGGAAGCATGTATGCAGTTCACTTGCAAGTTCAGTGCAGGACATCAAGCAGAGAAGCAGCCACAAGGGTAAAGAGTTGTTGTAAATAAATGTGCTGACTGCATATTAGAAGTTTGCATGGACTCAGGCCAAGCTCTCATACCAAGGCCCAGCTCAGCCCATGGGCCAAGTTCAGGCTTAATTTGAAAAATTGTTTGTCAGGCTAGGGCTTGAAAATAAAGACAAAAAATGAATTTATCACATTCAACATTGCATTTTATTTGTCATGTGAATACTTTAAACATATAGTGTTTTAATCAAAATCAGTTATGCCATTTTTGACAAAATAAAAAATAATGAAGTTTTTTTATGTAAAGGGAAAGTAAAGACAAAATATTATTTTATCATAATTTTTTTCCGCAATGTTGAGATACCCAGTTATCACAACATGCACACATCCATCACAGTAGTGAAAATAAATGCTTACTTTAGCCAGTTGCAGATAATAATTACAATAGCATGGCAGCTGCAAACTCTGCCTCCCTCCACCCATCCAGATCCAGGACATCCTGTGCAGAATGCAGTAATAGGGGCGGTATGTGGTCATTAAGACGATATGCCGCTTACTAAATGAGGATTCCAGCACTTCAGACACTAATATTTCTGTAAAGTGGGCCCTCAATTGGTTCCAGAGACGAGTGCATCCCTTATCAGGCCTCCCAGCTAGGGAAAAAATCCTCATGCTGGTACCGGAAGTCGAATCCGGATCCCTTCGCACCGCAGACAGTAGTACTTTGTGGACTAATAATAATAACTGCAAAATATATTTATTTAAAACAAAATTAGACAATCTGTCTGCACTCGGGCTCGGTTCAAATTGGGCTGAACCAGGCCAGAGAATTTCGATCTGTGCAGACCTTTACTACTTATAAACAAATTAAAGGTCAGAGAGGTTTACAACTTAACTTTAACAATATAATTCTGTCATTCTTAACCATATCAGGATTTTGTCCTACTTAAGACAAACATTTTGTAACATAAATTTGTTTTACAGGTTTATCGGAGCTAAAAAAATATAATATATACAAATAATATACAGAAATTAAAGGTCAGAGAGATTTACAACTTCACTTTAGCAACATAATTTGGTCATTCTTAACCATATCAGGATTTTCACCCACTTAAGACAAAAATTTTATAACATAAATTTGTTTTACAGGTTTATCGGAGCTAGGAACAGAAGTTATAAAGGTTTTCATTTTGCCTCGGGTGAAACACATTGCTGATCGCATTGAGAGTGCAATTGAAGGCCCTATTCTTAGCAACATAGACAAAATTGCTGCTGGGCATATCAAACACCTTTTAGTGGTAAGTTTTAAAAATAACATGCTTTAGTGAATGTTAAAATTTAACACTGCATTAGATTAAAATGCTTTAGATTCATGCTTTCAGAAGGTTGAAAAATAAACCTTTGTAGCAAAGCCCAACAACCTACATAATAGACCATAACAAATCTTTCACAATGTTAAACACAGCCCGCTCAAGATTAAAAAGGCAGATAGAATAAAAGTAAGTAACCCATGTTTGTTCCTTTATTGTTATATTGTTCAGAGGGTATTTGTAATTGCTAAACAGTAATGACTAGGAATGAACACTATTGTCAATAAATCAGAAATAAAAAGGGAATAGAACCATTACTTTTGGTAGTTTGGAATTATCATAACTCTCTGTGATATTTTTGCAATTGTTCTTCACCACAAAGTATATTTGACTCTTAAATTGTTTTAAAGTAGCATGGCCATTTTGTAATTCAAAGTTTTAAGTGTGAAAATGTCTTTTTTTAGCCAAACATAAAGACCTGAGCTAATACAAGAAAGCAATTTTGAAATGTACATTCATTCATATTTCTTTGATCAAAGATTATACACTGTATTTAACAGTTGCCATTGAGTTAGTATTACATTGCACACTGGAGTAATCTCTAGTTTCTGAGGTCACAGGTGGAGGGCGGTGGATTTTTTTGGGTGTAAAAATGCTTAGCATGGCTTCCTTAAGAAGGGAAGTAAAGCCGGTATGTCTCATGTCGTAGATTTACGGCACGTAAAAGAACCTCAAGCCTGATAAAGAGGCCTCTGAGAAATTTATGGTCGAAAGGCTCTAGGTTCTTTAGTCATTGTTATAACTATCCCTTATAGATTGCAGCATCTATGAAAAACAAACAAACAAACACAAAAAAAAAAAAAAGCAATACATGTATGAATAAGTCTGTCAGAAATTTTAACTTTTCATAGAGTCTGGGAACTTTGTTGAGGATTGTTTTCTTATTCCATCTTGTTGAAACCTTGATCAGATATTGCCGTGCTTTTACCTTTTTATGCACTACTGCAGAAATCAATTTATTTCATTATTTCTTCTAAATCTGTGTATAAGTTGTGCATATGTGAAAGAACTTTGTGTGTGGGGACCAAGAGATCCTGATAATTGTCCTGTCCATGTGAAGTTAAAACTTCAAACTGTTAAAATCTGTAGTAGTTTTTATGTATTGTCAACCTAACTTCTTTTCTCATTACTGACATGATGAACTGTGAAAAACAAATCAGCAGTGCACGGGCAGTGGAGCAAAACTGACATGTAAGCATTCTTATGAAAAAAACAATATAATGTAATTATTATCACTGGTAAAATCTGAGAAAATCTGTTATATTCTTGTATTATCCTTCATGATCGTTTAAGATAATATAATGTTTAAGATATTAATACATCAAAACATTTATTTATAACAGAAGGTGCTTTCCCCAATGCTGAAGACAATTAGACAACCGCCAGACTACTTGGAAGATTACAGAGCTGAGTATGGTTACCTTGGGCCTGCACTTCATTCTGCTGTGACCAAAGCTCGAACTCAGCCCACTCCAAGCACAGCGCCTAGCATTATGGGGAGTACATCTGCTCCAACACCAGCAGTTTCAGCACAGCCACCAAGAAGTCTGTCTGCACAGGCAAATCTGGTTCAGACAAGTATGTATTGATGAAACATAAATCTTTAAATATAATAAGTTTTACAGGTAATATCTGACATAACAATTGTTTTTATGCTTATCAGAAGTTTATGTTGAAGCTTACTTGTTGCACAAGCTTCACAGTACAACATCTCCGAATATCTTCATTCTATCCTGAATTCTTTTTCTCTGTTCATCCAAGCTGACTTTCAATAGCAATGCTTCTCAAACTTTCAGGAAATTAAGTTTACTCTTACTGCTGAGGAGCTGGAAATGTGGACAAGAAAATGTCTTAAATGTTTTTAATATACAGTCAACTGAAAAATTCAATGCCACAGCAACCACACAGAGAGTGGGAGAACCGTGTTCAAATCCCGGCTGTGGCATTGAATTTTTCAGTTAAGTCTATATTAAAAACTTGCCAAGACCAGGCTAAGGTGTATTAAAAGTATAATTAATTTATATAATAATAATAAAAAAGTAATGTTTAAGTGTGTTCCATACAACTTTGCTCCATATCTCTTAATGGTCACATACACTAGCCACCTCTCATTGGCTGCTGTTGTGGAATAAATTGTTATGCGATACAAAACAGTTCCTTATTTAACATGATCATTTTACCTTAATATATCTGAAGACAATTTTCAAATTAACATTCTCATAACAGTATGAATTAAATATACATTGAAATCTCATTAGCACGTTCCTCATTAACACGTTCAGTGGGACTAGACGCTTAACATGTTCAAAGTTTGACATCCTCATTTGCTACTTTGGTCAATCCATGGTCACGGGGTGGATACCGGCAGCCAATCGTATGCATGTATGTAAATATTTGTGTGACACGATTTGTGTGGGCAGGATAGAGAATGCTTTACCTTGGCATCGTAAACGCCAACGATAGTTTCTACTGTTGAGGCCAGCAGAAAAGCTTTTAGCTTAGCTTCACCTTAAAGGTTTCATGCATTTACGTCACTATTACTATGGCAATAGTAATTACAAGTAATGACTGCAGTTAGTAGTAAACATAGTAGTTTACTATGCAACAAAACAGAAAACCCTATCCCCAATGATAAATCAGCTGATGTATATCAAATAGTTTGTAATTACTATAACCTGGTATACATAGGAAGAACCAAAAGAAATCTTGAAATAAGACTTAAAGACAATATGAGATGCATTTACCAAAAACAGATGGATAAATGAGCAGTAGCACATCATTTCTAGTCTTCAAACCATGAAATCACTTCCAAACATAAAACTCTTAAAACCAATCAGCAACAGCAATGAATTGGACATCTGGGAAAAAAATACATATCGTCTAACACAGGAATCACCTAATGAATTTCGAACTACTGCCACCCAGCAGCCTTTAGAGGTTCATCAACCTGGCACCAGAGAACACCACTACCACACACATCCCCCAGACAGTAACCGGTAAATTCTATTGGAAACAAGCTGACGATGGGAGCAAACCATTCTCCCGAAATGCATTCAAAGTAAGAACCTTTTAGTGATGTAATGTAACAACCTCCAACTCTCTTTATTTTAAATTATGACACATCACTATTACTAGCTTCTCAATCTGCAAATGAATTACTCAAATCATATTAAAATCTTTGACATAACATTATTTCGTGGCCAAAATCCCATAATACTGTAAAAACTGGAATAGTTTATGGCAAAAAGTTTATTCCCAAAATTTTGGTGCATTTTACAAATGAGAAAAGCATTTATTACATGCCAGAGACCCTAGAAAAACAAAACAGCAACTTTCCCGCCAAAAAAAAAATAATGCTAAAACACATTTGCAAAAATCCAAGGTCTCTCCCATTGGACAAAAGCGTGCACTATTGTTTTGCGTTGTAGAAATCAATATCTAAAAATGCTGTTGTCTTTTTAAATTCAGATGGCCTAGCTTGCATAAATTTTGTTTTTTCACAAAGAATTTGATTCCTTCACTCAAGAATGTT
Source organism: Deroplatys truncata (assembly GCA_030765065.1). Taxonomy (NCBI): domain Eukaryota; kingdom Metazoa; phylum Arthropoda; class Insecta; order Mantodea; family Mantidae; genus Deroplatys; species Deroplatys truncata. The sequence goes on from CM060984.1 coordinate 180,052,175, forward strand.
TGCTATGTTACCCAAGTAATTAGGACAATTTATTCAAGAAATTTGAATGTGCCTAGTCATTACTGTAGTAAAGTTTATGTTGACAAAGTATATATGAGGTGGTATCCAAAATATTGAGGACTGGTGCTGCCATCTGGTCAAAAACTTACTTTGAGACTAATGACCGCAGTCATCCTCGAAGTAGTTCCCTTCCACACATATACACTGGTCCCAGTGATTCTACCATTTTCCAAATGCATCCTGGAAGTCATATTCTTTGAGGGTGTTTAGCACAGACAGCGTTTCTTCTTGAATCCTCTCAATTGTGTCAAACCAATGTCCTTTCAACTTGATTTTCAGTTTGGGGAATAGAACAAAGTCGGAGGGTGCCACATCCGACAAGTACAGTGGGTGGGGGACAACCGTCATGTTGTTTTTCATCAAAAAGCTGTGAGCAAGGAATTTTGACAGGGCCATTGTCTCCACACATTTTCACAGAGCCATTGCAAAATGTCACAGTAGTACGTAGATTTCACTGTTTGATTTGGTGGAACAAATTCTTTGTGCACAATCCCCTTGGTATCAAAGAAAACAAGGAGCATGCAGCTGATAGGCCTACAGGTGAGAGCATCATCTTCAGTAGCTGTACAGCCGGCCCTGAACTGAGGATGCCATTCAAACACACGTGTATGGCTCATGCTTTGTCCCCCAAGCACTTGTTGAATCATTGCAAGGGTCTCCATAGCATTTTTCCTGAGATTTGCACAGAATTTGATGCACATTCTCTGTTCTAATCTTGGATCCATCATAAAATTGCCACACACTACACACAGATATCATGAAAAGTACTATAGAATCTCAAGACATCTACCCAGCTGCATGAAATTTTAAACATTCTCATCAGATGTGCTAGTGTTGTCACCGCAACTACTGTCGAGATGGCAGCACCAGTCCCGAATATTTTGGATACCATCTCGTAGGTGTCTTTAGTAAGTAAATATAAGTGTGTTAGTGTTTCAAAGTTCCGAATTACCATAGTATGTATATACGTTAAGCTGATCTGATAAGACACTATGCAAAATGTTGGGCACCACTTTTACAAAGCATTCACTCTTTATTGGTTTCAAATGTGTATTTCTGGAAATTTTCTCAATCATCTGCCTGTATGCATTTTGAAAATCCTCTACAATTCTTTTTTGCAGCTTCACAGCCTGGTGGACGAACCATAATGGTGAGTGGTGCTGGAGCCAGCCGCCCAGTTGTTGCAAGCAGCAATGCCTCCAAATATGTGATAGTGGCCTCACGTCCTACAACGCCCAGCCAGGTAAGCTCTTTGGTCTCACACAAGGCTAGCATGCAGGGCTTAATGTGTGTTCTAACCTTTGCCTTAAAGTAATGAATGTGGAATTACTAATTTGCAACAATAGAAAATTGGAATAAAATCAGCACAACAAACTTTTGTGTCTGTCTCTACTTAGAAAGGTATTAATCAGATTTCAATATTATATCCATAGAATGCTCTCTGTCTGTCTTATTTCTTGTCCATCACAATCCATGAATAAATGTTGTATGTTTGTTTTTCTTAATTTTTTTTTTTTTTTTTTTTTTACTTTCTCTACTACGTATAGTAAGTAGGGGAAGTATTGCATTCCACCCAAAAATTCGATACCGAGATTTCACCGGAAATACATGTTTTGAGACCCCCTGAATCCAAAAAAAGCATTTTTGGAAACATGTCCGTGTGTGTGTCTGTCTGTGTGTCTGTGAACAGCATAACTCAGAAACGAACTGTTGGATAAACACCAAACTTGGTATTTAGGTTCAGTATCTTCCAGAAATGCGACACGAAGGTTTTCAAGAAAATCCTCCCACCCCAGACTACCCTTTACATGGAACATTTTTCGAAAATTTTAATTTTCTTAAAAATGGCTCTAACGATTTTGATTAAAATATCGTATGTTTAAGATATTGTCATGAGAAATGAAATGTATATCTCGAATTTTCTGGGAATGTCTCCAAAAGTATTCTTCATTGTGAACGACTTTTGCATAACTGGTAAACCATAAGAGATAGACAAAATGTTACTACACAAAAAATGTAGATCACGTTAAAATACACAATTTATGTCATATACATTTCTTTTGTTGAGTGAACCGTTTTCGAGATATTGATTATTATTCCCTTAAATTTTCCAATACTTATACTTTTTCTCAAATACGTTATTCATTTTTTGTTGTCCTGTACATGCAAAGAGAATGGAATCCGCCACATAGCAACCAGCGCTTAAAATATTTGACTATCGCTTAAAACCTTCCATATTCCCCTTGCATCTACAAGAAAATTAGCAATAAGATTGACATCTCGATATCTCGATTAACATGAAGTAGATGGAGAATAAGCATTTGTAAAAATAGTTTGTACAAGAGTAGAGAAAGTCATGTGAGTGTAACACATCAGATTTTTTTTTTTTATTAACTGGGGTTTGCTAACCAGAGAGTCCTATCATACAATAAAATCAGCTTTAATACATTGGCTCACTTTAATTTAGGCTACTCTATATGTTTTTCAAATTTTGATTTAATTTATAGATTAGTTTCTTTATGAAGAAGTTACATTTTAAGCTTAGACACATGAAATGTAATTCCAAAATCATTAGCTGATGCAAAGAAAGAGGCCCTTTGAAATAAGTGCAGATTCTTTGAAGGAATTAACACATACATCATTGAGCTCCACAAGATAAAAACATTCCAGCAAAAGTGCAGTTGGATCCAGTAAAATAGTGTGCAAACTATTAGCTTGGTATTTCAGCAAAATTACCTTTAAGAAGTTACTGCTGAATTATTAGCTTGAACAGCAGCTAAAACCTTCACATTACTGTACCCATATTTACATTTTCTTGTGCCATCTTAAGCTATGTATAAAAGCACTGGTATTTAATGGCACGTCAGTTCGTGACTTAAGATCTAGTAGCATAATTCAGGCTGCAATAAATGCCATCTCTGCAGGACCTTATAATTTACCTGTTTGATGTTATGATTAGTGGACAGCAGCTATGCTTCAAGGAATAATTGGAGAAATGCTCTCTGGTGAACCTAAAATTAATGAATAGTGGATGGAGCAAGAAAAATTGAATGCTGAGCAAAATTCAGTCAGGCTAGTTATATGTAAAACTGCAGATTCATAAGCCTTTGAGAAAAGAGAGGTTAAAATAATAAGCCAACACTAGTCAAAAACAAATTATAGTAATTTCAAGTCTGAATATAAGACATATATTAAATATAGTTATGAAAGTAAGCAGAAGAGTAGTTAAAATGGATCTTATATATGTTCCTTTAAGAATACAATTGGAAACTTAGAACTTCTCTGTTCAAAAAATATGAAAAATTAATAAAAATCCTTTTTATAATCCTTTTTAATAACACTTGGGAGTCAGTATATTGATACTGACTCACTTACTTTTTATAAAATGGAGCATATTTTGAGAGCTCAATTGCTCCCATCATCAACCTGATGCCAACTGCTAGAACCTGGTGTCCTTTTCTGAAGATTGCTGTGCCGTTGTCATCCTCTGGTGGCTTTTTGAGGAATTTCCTGCTGAGCTTGGCAATAATTCAGAATTGAAGACTCGATTTTTGTTTCTGAGTTAGTGCCAAGTGACAACCTTAATAGGAAATTCCTCAAAAAGCCACCAGAGGATGATAAGAGCGCAGCAATCTACAACAAAAGGACACAACGCTCCGGCAGTCAACAACAGGTTAATGATGGGAGCAACTGAGCTCTCGAAACATGTCCCATTTGACAAAAAGTAAGTAATGTGTCAATAAACTGACTCACAGTAGTGTTATTAAATTGTTTAACACATCGCCCTCTATATAAACTTGTCCCATTTGACAAAAAGTAAGTGATGTGTCAATAAACTGACTCACAGTAGTGCTATTAAATTGTTTAACACATCGCTCTCTATATAAGCTTTCTTTCAATAAAGTGGAAGTGAAATCCTGTTTACTGAAGTATGTGAAATAATTAAATTAGATTTGTACATGCAATTATTGAAGTTATTTGAATATAAAATGTTTGTGTTTAGCCTATAGAGATTATTCACTTAGTATGATTTTGAAGATATTGAACATAATAAAGTAAAAGCTATTGTGTTCAAGAGATTTTGTGTTAATTTGAAGTTTAGTTCCCAAATGAGTTGAAAGTCTTGTGAGTGTATGTATATCTGTATGTGCATATGTCTAAACAAAGGTGCTATTTCCCATATAAGTGGTTGGCTGGTGTATAATTTTGGGCAGTTGGCAATGAAGCCATTGGCTCTCTTGCACTCAGTATTTTAATGAGATACCTTTATATTGACTGAAAGCTGGGCATTGGAGTAGGTGCTTTCTCTCCATATCTTCAAGTTCACACAAACGCCACATATCTCCCATATAACTATGTCATGATAAAATAATATAGTAGCAGTAGATTTATAGTATACAGTGGAATCTCGTTAGCACATTCCTCATTAACACGTTTTCCCGTGTATTACGTTGAATTATAAAAGTCCCGGTACCAAATCACCAAATATAATAAATAATGTTTGCTTAGTGCGTTTTCCCGGTCCCGCTTACTACGTTTGAAGTTTGACGTCCTCATTCGCTGTTTTGGCCAATCCTTGATCGGTACAGTGGATGTAGGCGTTTAACACGTTCATAGTTTGACGTCCTCATTTGCTACTTTGGTCAATCCTTGGTCACGGGGTGGATATCGGCAGCCAATCACATACATGCATTTAAATATTTGTGTGACACGATTTCTGTGGGCGGAATAGGGAATGCTTTACCTTGGCGTGGTAAACGCTAACGATAGTTTCTAATGTTGAGTGATGACCAAACAACCGTAGATTGTATTTTAACTTTTCATTTACAATGAAAAAAAGAAAGTGTGGTAGGTAAATAACCAACAGTGAAAAACTGAAAATCCTTGATGTAATACAATCCAAATATAAAACATGTCGATATAGTGCGGAAGTTAAACATTCCTCCGTCAACCTTAAACACGATTGTTAGCAAACCTAAATTGATTGAAACTGTTTTTAAAGAAGGGAAAAATACTAAAACAAAACTTTTCTCTTGGAAAATGGGATCAGAAGAGGACCGGAACGAAATTTGTTGCATGGAAACACCTCCGTGTTCAAATCGTCTTGTATACACCAAAGATAATATTGTCTATTGTACTCGTAACATGATGCATGCTCATAATTTTTTCTTTTTTAGCAGAAATTGTTATCAAGTGTGTAATAAAACACACAGCAAAACCACTATTGCCACTTCCACAATTCGCAATTTATTTTCTCAAAAACATTCATAACCTAAAAAATCCAAGTTGACCAAAATAAAAGCTTGAATTATTTATTCTCAGGCTTTGTGTATCCAAATCCATTTAAACATATTGAATTTAACATGGAAACGCGGATCGTATTCAGTATGAAATTGTACTCAAAATCGATTTAAATTGCCCATGGAGACGTAGTAATTATTAGATTTTTATTACCTATGTTCTTAAATTGCAGATTTTGCATTTTCGTTAACACGTTTTCCCGCCTATGACGTCCAAATCCTTAGGTCCCTGCAAAAACGTACTAACGAGATTGTACTGTATATAAAATTTGTGTTGCAAAATACATCAACAAGCAGTGCATCTCTTGTTGATCCTTATATGCATTTAGAAGCTGTAACATTCTTTGAGAACATGACATGTTACCTTCTATGACTATGGCATCAGGCAGTGGGGTGCCTCTTTTCTGTGAATGTCTTCACCTGATAACGTAGTTCCCTTTCTGTAGATACTACGTCCCCATGGGCAATTGAAATCTATTTTGAGTACAATTTCATACTGGTTACGATCCGTGTTTCCATGTTAAATTCAATGTGTTCAAATGGATTTCGATACACAAAGCCTGAGAATAAATAATTCAAGCTTTTATGTTGGTCAACTTGGATTTTTGAGGTTATGAATGCTTTTGAGAAAATAAATTGCGAATTATGGAAGTGACAACAGTGGCTTTGCTGTGTGCTTTATTATGCATGTGATAACAATTTCCGCTTAGAAAGAAAACAAAATTATAAGTGTGGATCGTGTTACGAGTACAATAGATGAATGTATCTTTGGCGTATTCAATGCGATTTGAATACGGTAGGTGTTTCCTGCAACAAATTTCGTTCTGATCCTCTTCTGATCCCATTTTCCAAGAGAAAAGTTTTGTTTTAGCATTTTTCCCTTCTTTAAAAGCAGTTTCAATCAATTTAGGTTTGTTAACAATTGCATTTAAGGTTGACGAAGAAATGTTTAACTTCCGGGTATCCGCACTATATCCACATGTTTCATATTTGGATCGTGATCTACTTCAAGGATTTTCAGTTTTTCACTGTTGGTTATTTACCACACTTTCTTTTTTTCCGTTGCAAATGTAAAGTTAATACAATCTACGTATGTTTGGTCAACACTCAACAGTAGAAACTATCGCTGGCGTTTACCACGCCAAGGTAAAGCATTCTCTATCCTGCCCACACAAATCATGTTACACAAATATTTACATACATGCATGTGATTGGCTGCCGGTATCCACCCCGTCATTGAGGATTGACCAAAGTAGCAAATGAGGACATCAAATTTTGAACATGTTAAACGCCTACTCTCGCTGGACCGATCAAGGATGGGCCAAAACAGCGAATGAGGACGTCAAACTTCAAACGTAGTAAGCGGGACCGGGAAAATGCACTAAGCAAACGTTATTTATTACACTTGGTGATTTGGTACCGGGACTTTTATAATTCACGGGAAAACATGTTAATGAGGAACGTGCTAACGAGATTCCATTGTATTGTCTTCTGCTTGTAAGATGAACATGCGACAGCTGATAAAGAGTTTACATCCTCTAAGAGTTAAAATGCTAAAGCTATCTAACATTTATTTCAAGAATTAAGGAAAAATGCACATAAGAACCCCAACAAGCAGCTTGAAGCTATTCACAATTAAAATCCAGGCTCCAAAATAAGAAGCAAGAATGTTACCCTTAAACCACTACAGCATCTCTATGAGCATAGAGATATAAATGAAGTACATCCCATCCCATCCCATCCCAAATGATGATGATCAGCTAAAGTTTTGATCCTACTGGCATAACTTCAGATATCAAGATGGCATATGGGAATAGAAATTTTTTTCCTCTGCATAACTTAGAATGAAACAATCATTGACTTTTTTAATTAACAAAAAAATTAAAATAAGAGTGGGAAAATGAAAAATCAAAAGCCATAAAAATATAAGAACTGCAAGAATCAAGTTATTTGTATTCTAAATCATCTGTCAAAATAGAGACAATCATGAAACTTTAATCATATCCATGAACTCCATGATTAACAGACATAACATGTGTACGTTGATATTGTAATGAAAAGAAGCTAGAAACAGTGATGTGTATTGAATTTATTTAAAGGTGAGTCGGAATTGTTACACTAACATCACTTAAGTCGAATTAACCTTCTGAGGATGGGAACAACGGTTTCCCGAAACATGTTAAGTGAGTAAACTTAAGTGATGTTAGTGTAACAATTCCGACTCACCTTTAAATAAATAACATGTGTAATTATTTTTAAGATCCTATTCCCAGCACCAGAAAATTTATATGACAAATGCTAAGAATGGAAATGATACATCAGCTTCACCTGTACTACTCAAAGAGTATAAATTATTTTCTTGTGCACATTGTGAGATCAAGGAACCAGAATATTAAAAATAATGTTTAAAATGAGTTATACTCCACTTCACTTATTTATACCTTGTTAGGACATGTTTCACAAATCCTTGTTCATATCCTCAGCTCTGTTGTGACGAGGTTCATCAAACATGTCCTAACAAGCCTTAAACTATGGTATGTGTACACACAGTAGTGCTTTCAGAGTTTCCCTACAGGTTCCACTTCTCCTTCTCACTGTGCTTGCTTCTACTTGCCTTCACAACTGCAGAGCTGCTAAACATATGACTAATAAACAGTGCCATCCTTTCACGAATAATGAAACGGTAGCAGCCTTAATATTACTGCTCCTTGCACCCCTTTATTCGCAGTAATATACATAACCCTAACTTCATTTTATTTCTTTATAAGCAGAGGAGGAGGGAGTTGCGGCCTTAATATTACTGCTTCTTGCACCAAAAACAACAGTGCTTTAAAACTTTGTTAATCTAGGTATTTGCCTAATTATGATAGGATTGGCAATTCCCTACACACATGCTCACTATCTACAATATGGCGAAGTCTGTTGTCATTATGCCAATATTTTACAGTGGGTTACAGGCTCTGGAAGTGTCAATATCTACTCCAAAACACAATTCTAAGGTAATACTAATCCTTTTCACCTCTATAACCTTATTAACACTATTTAATGTGTGTACAAATACCATAATTTTACCCTACAAGTTATAAATGAAGTGAATCGAGGAAAACTGCAACTTATTTTAAACTTTATAGTTTTACTTTTCTGTGAGGTTCTAAAAATTAAATAATTGATAACTAAAATATACTCATATTCTGTAATCATTCCAGTAACAATGCTGGTAATATGAATTGGCACTTTCAATACCACTGGGAATCTTCATCTCTCTGAAGTTTGCTCTTGTCAAACGTAAAGCAATTATAAAATTCTTCCACTGGCTTTTCCCTCATTTGTGATTAATACTGAGCCATACTTTAGGAAATGAATGCTGATTAATCCAGGAAGATAACTTGTTAATATTCTTGACTAACCATTTTCAATGTATGCCAGAATTTCAATTTTGAGATAGATTGCCTTTGCAAATGTATTTTAGAAAACATACTGTAAATTTGGATACTCTAGTAATGCATTTTCTTCTTTTAAGTCGTTCATTTATAACAGAGAAACTAAGAAACAAATCTTAACAGAATTAGAGCTGGTTCTACAATGTCCTGATAAGCTTTCTTATGGTTACTCTTCAAATAACCTTTTCTGGTCAATAAGCAACACTCTTGTTCTGCAATCACATTTCCTCTGGATAGCAATCCCATAGGATAACCTGTGATGTATTAAGTCTGCCATTCTGAATTTGACGGAAATGCCACCATTGGGGAATTTGTAAACTAGAAAACAAACGAGAAGTGCCTTGCAAAGCAGACAGCAACAAACAAAATGAAAGTTAGTGTATATTACATGGTTTCTTTTGCTATTGTTTTAGAATAAAATAGAAATTTTGAAGCGAAAAAGGGCTCAAAACTTCACTCATGATGACTGCAAAAGACTGTTAAACCTCATAGAAACATATAAAATTGCACGAGAATAAAATGTCTGATGCTGTAATCTGGAGGGGGGGGGGGGGGGAATGCTGGGAGACAATCGTGTCAGAGTTCACATAACCTTACAGTTATGACAGTGAACTCTTGTCCACCAATATATATTTACACTCTTCTTTACAACAGGTACATGTTCACAATTATCCTCCAGCTGTTTTTGCCTTAAGTTTTTCTTTTGTACACCACATTCTTGTTCATCTAACCTTTCATCACTGGTATTATTTACATTATTTACACTTATTTCTGTCTCACTTTGCACAGTTTCAGTTCTGTTCCTTGGCTTTGCCATATTTACAAAATGCTTCCTAGTGCTTTTTCGCCTAGCCAAATCACAACTATACAGGTCCTCCTGTTGCTATATATACAACTATTTACACTGTACAAGAACTGTGCTAAAATATTTACGCTGAAGAAGTACTATGCTAAAATATTTATACTAGGCTTTGCTTACGATGTAATATGTTAGTAATTAGATTAACTGTGTCGTAAGAAGTTACCTGAAACACTTTGTAACACAGCATGTGGTTGTTATAAACAAAGACACAAACAAGAAGCCAACCTGCAAGTATACATGCTTGAAAAAGCCAACAAAATAGAAACAAAACAGTTTCTCTATGTTCCCTACTCATTTGGTAGAAGGCAGATAATTTGGTGTTACACAACATCTACCAACAGAGCTGCTGTTACTATGTTATACCAATAATGGTGGCTCACGGAAAAAAAAATCCCACAAAAATCAGTAAAAAAAATGCATTTTTTACTTCATGCAGCAATTTCACCACTTGCCATGTCCTCAAGGACATTTATAAAGCACAAAATTGTAAATACTTATCACATAATTAGAGCAACTTGCAGACACTGTAGTGCTTTAAAACTTTGCATATATGCATTTCAAACCACCTAGTATTTTTTGGTACAAAAAACACAAAATGTGCAATTTTGTCATTTTTAGCCACATTTTCACCCACTTGCCCCTTAAAATAAATCCTGTGGTGCTACAGCCTGCGAAAGGCCTGGACCTACCAACCTGACTGCCGGGCTAATGCCTACTTACACAGAGGTGGGCAATCATCCAACCGATGTGGAGTAGTGACAAGCCACCATCATGTTTCCCCCAGCTGGAAAATTGGTTCATGAGGCCAGGACCACTGCCTATCATAGCTCCTCACTTTCCTCACAATGCTAAGTGGGCACCCCATGGTGGAATCAAACACAGGCGCATTCCTTAGCCGAGCACTAGAACTCCATGCTCTAGCCCACAGCACAGAATTTTTAACTTCTGTTACTCATAATGAAAACAAGCCCAGGTCCAAATATATTGTGGATAAACTAGCTAAAGAACATGGTCATCAAACCATCAGATTGCCCCCATATCATTGCCAGTACAACTCCATAGAAGTAATCTGGGCAGAATCTGCATCATTGCAAGATGCCACAAAACATTTACTTTGGTGGAATATCACTTGCAAGAGAAGCATAAATGAAGTGACACCAAAAAGTGAAGGAAGTACTTATAAAGATGATTATTAACCAGTGCAGTTGATCATCAAGTGTGTTTTAACTTTGTGTATGTTTTTAATCTCCTGATGAAGGGGTAAACCCAAATTATTGAACATTTTTATTGTGTAACTTTGTCTATTTTGATCTTTCTCACAACAATCTTGTTCTTTCACCACATATATCTCTTCTTGAGTTTTATTTATTAATTACCAATGCAAATAGCTTATATCCAAAAACATGAGAGGGGACGGCACTTGCAATTATCGCATGGGGCAGAAAACCCTTGGAGCCAGCCCTGCTTAGGAGGATGTTAAATATCAGTGATTAAAAAATGTACAGGTAATTAAATTGATGGCAGCATTAAACAAAAAGTTTATTTCATATAGAAGTTATAGCCTGTGGCTGTATTAGCATAAAATTTAACAAATTGGTGCTTATACTACACAACTTTTCAGTTTTGCTCAAGAATTTTTTTAATTTTACTTAAAAAATGTTGCTGTGATTCAAGAATTTTCCAGCTCTGTAAATATGACCAATACATAACTACAGCTTAATCAAAAGCATGAAGTATAAAATCACCTGAGTACTGTAGTGTATCCTAAGTTTTAATTTTTCCTGTCATATTTGAAAAATGATATACAGGAATTAGCTAATAATATTTCAGATAGCAAGTTTAGTTTAAAAAAAAAAAAATAGAAGATCCATCTGATGTATTCCTTACTATTATTAGTTCTTTACAGCATACATTTAACACAAGTTTAGTCATGTACTACCAGCTGTACTAGGTAAGGTAGAAGGACCATGATTTAATTCCAGGGCATCTAGTATTTTGATATGGCAGCCCATTTGCTAGTTGTAATTGTTTAATTGCTAAATAGACTTATCCTCTATAGGCTCATAGCAGGCATAAAAGGTAACGTTGTGCTGATCTTTGATTTAATGCTCCCATTAAAGGCATCATAGGATATGCTCATTGTAAGGTAAGTTGGAATGTGATTCTGCATAGGAATCCCTGGTTCGGTTACCTGTGCAAGCCCTGCAGCAGTCCCAACAGGCTCCAACAAGCACAGCCGCAGGAACAGTAGTGAAGTTCATGGCAGCATCACAACCACAGCAACAGCAGCAACCAGGCCCAGCTCAGAAGGTGGTTCAGGCTACCGCTTCTTCCAACCAACAAATGACAAAACTGGTAGTGGTGTGCATGTCCAACACTGGAAGTACCACGAGCACGTCACAGGTACTTTGGTTTCGCATGGCACATGGTGGCTTTGCATGTTCTGGTTTTGTATATTGCATGTGTGCATGAAAAGATAAACTTTATTTTATTCCTAATTCTTTTCATTTTAAAATTGCTTCAAAAAGAATAGATTGAAAAGCATATCAGTAGTTTGTTATAAAATTTTGCTTGTAATGTACTGTTCTGTTAGAAAGAGAGGTATATGTTAATAATAATGTAGTAGTATGCAACAGTCATAGTCTTTTGATTTTGAGTGTAGTGAATAAAAATAATGATGGGAACAATATTGAATTAGATTAAAGAAAGCAGTGCCACCTGCATTTTAAATAACCAGAGCTTGTTTCAGAGGCAGAAAAAATACATAAACATTTACTGTTATGATTGAATATCTGCTGTTTGCGTGGGTGTGTGTGTCATGTAAGATAAGCTTTATTGTGGTTGTAAGTTGCAAAAGTTGTTACCCTGCACCTGCACAGAAAATATTGTTAGTAGTAATAAAAGCTTTAATATTAGAAATATCATCCCCTCAGTGTTTCTTTTATGTGAAACTGTGTTCTTTAGAAAATTTACAGTTAATGTTTATTCATTTCTTTGTCATCTTTCAAGTATTCATGCCAATATCTTTAGAGTGCACTAAGCAGATTTATATTAAATAAACAAACTTCATGCATTTTAAGGCACGCTAAAAACAAAAATCCTGCAGTAATTCTGCTTTCATTTTCTTAATAATGAATGTGCTTTTTTAAAAGTTCCATATTTTATGTTTCATCGCTTTACTGTCAAGTGTTTTAATCAGAATGAAAAAAAATTTCCCTTATGTGCATATAAGTTTATGTTCAGTAAAAACAGTACATTTCACACATTTGGACACCAGTTAGTAACTGTATCCTCTTGCATGCTCAGATGAGGCATATAAAAATCTCGGTGACATTCAGCTGCCCGTCACAGCAATACCTCAGATGTTTTTCTTGTTCATCTGTCATTGGCACCATCAATCTTTTTAGCTGCTTAATTAATTGTTTGTCATTTTTATGCATATCTTGTATGTTATGCCATATGAGAAAGGTTGTCCATTTTTTTTTATATACTAATCGTGAACAAAAAGCAAATGTCTAGATCATCATGTAAACCAAAACAGTGATGCCAACAATTTTTCTCAGCTCCCTACAAGCAAGTTTAAATACTCCTCTTGTCAAAAATCCCTATAACTCATTTCAGTTCCAATATTGACAAAGATTCTGAATGAAACTGGATTCATGCTTATACACGACAAATTTAAGTATAGTAATTTTTACTACAGCGTATACTCATATTTTCACTCACCACATATTTGCCTTTGTTTTCTTTGGTGTAGATGCTGCCTTTAGTTGCACTCATAGTAATATGAGGTGTGATTAAAAAAAAACAGGAATTTTTTAATTTTGCAATCTCTATACATCCGATGTTCAAAATTTTTGTTTTATGTTGTTGGTAAACATGTTCCTGATGTATGTTTCCATTTTCAGCTGTTTTGAATATTTATTTTATTGTTGACAGTCGAAAAAGTTATACAGATTTTCGAGTGCTCAGAAAATTTTTACTTTCGAAAAGATGGATCAAAGAATTTGGATTAAATTTTGCTTGAAAAACAGAATAAAGTGCAGCACTGTATTCGAAATGTTGACTGTGGCTTTTGGCGAATCTACTATGAGTAAGATAAGAGTTTACAAGTGATATAAACGTTTCAAAGAGGATCAAGAAGACGTTGAAGACGACAACCACCCTGGACGCCCTAGCACATCAATTACTGACGATGTGGAAGAAGTAAAGAAAGTGGTTCTGGAAAACTGGCGAATCACCATCAGAAAGGTTGCTGATAATGTTGGCATATCCTTTGGCTCATGCCAAGTAATTTTTTCGGATGTTTTGGGCACGAAATGTGTAGCAGCAAAGTTTGTTCCGAAATTGTTGAATTTCGACCAAAAATGACATTGCATAGACATCGCTCAGGAATTGCTGAATGAAGTCGAAAATGATCCAGAACTTCTAAAGAAGGTTATAACAGGTGATGAAACATGGGTATATGGGTATGATGTCGAAACTAAGGCCCAATCGTCCCAATGGAAACTGCCTGAAGAGCCAAGGCCGAAAAAAATTCGACAAGTTTGATCACATGTGAAGGTTTTTCTCACTGTTTTCTTCAATTACAATGGGATAGTGCATCAGGAGTTTCTGCCTTATGGTCATACAGTCAATAAGGAATACTATCTGGAAGTTATGCACCGTTTGCATGAAGCAATCCAAAGAAAATGACAGAATTGTGGCAAAACCAGTCGTGGAAATTGCATTACATAATGCACACCTCTATATTTTTTCGTGACTTTTTGGCAAAAAACAAAACTGTTATGCTGCCTCAGTGACTGTATTCGCCAGACATGGCCCCCTGCAGCTTCTCTCTATTCCCGAGGCTGAAGAGAACCATGAAAGGACGACGTTTTGCCACCATTGATGAGATAAAAACAGAATCACTGAAAGAGCTGAACACCATAACAAAAAGTGAGTTCCAGAAGTGCTTCCAAGATTGGAAAAAGCGCTGGCACAAGTGTATTATATCTGAGGAGGATTACTTTGAAGAGGACAAAGTAGTTGATGATTAAATAAAAATTCTTAAAGAAAAATAAAAATTCCCATTAATTTTTATCACATCTCATACACCATACAGTGCTTAATAGGTCTTATTATCCACATATGTTATAAACTAACGGTTCTCTCTTTACATTGCAGTCAGGAAAATACTGTACTGGTATTTCACTTTTGTCACGTTGCAATTCAGTTCTTGCAGCTTGTTGTCTTCTCATATTTTAAACTACTGATACATTCAGTGCATAATTGAGTGAAGAATGAATCAATTCACATACATTGACAGTACCTGAATTTGTCTGTTACAGCTGATTACAGTTAACTAAAAGTTTAATAATAAATGTACTTCATTCTCTAAGCTTTTTAAAAACTTCTTGATTTTCTACCAATGTATTAAATATCTCCCTACAATTATAAAAACATAAAAAAAAGGCCTAATTGGTTCAGGTTTAGGGACATGTCCCAACAGTTGAAAATGCTGTATCAAAACCCAATGCAGGAAGAACACAGTGAAACCAACACTAAACGTTTAAGGTTTTGAATTGGTTGACATTAGTCGAAACATTCATGGGTTTCACTTACACATAATTAATGCAGGAACATGTTATCATAGCACCTTGTCTGAATCATCAGCTACTGTCGACTGGTTTGAACAACCGGATCACAGGTAGTTCAAAGTGTATCCTCTGGCGGCGTAAATTGGAACAATTTTGCATAAGAGTTGACATCATTAGGAATCTTGAAGTTCATCATACGTTCTTCGTGTTTTTTAATAAGGATCTTCTCCCAAACATCCAATTATTTAGCATTTCTTGAGGTCTTTAAGAGTAATTTCTCCATTAATGTTGTGGTAGTTTTCCAAAAATGATCAGACACTGCTGATTTGTCTGTCTGTTCATATCTGATGTTTTTGAAATGGTCTTTTTACTCACTTTTAAACTTCTCTTTGGATTTTTTTTTTTTTTCCCATATAAGTCTTATCACAATCCAAACAGTCAATCTGATATACCTCTAGTTTTTCATTTGTTTCAGATTTGTCCAGTTTGTTTGATTTAATTAAGTTCCTTAAAGATAGTCTATTCTGAAGTGCCAAAATTATCTGTTGTTTTTTAAAATTTGTGCATAGCTCGGATGGAAGGTCAATTTTCTATACTGCATATCAAGTTTTTCTTTTTTTGAGCATTGTCATTTCTTCCAAGTGTTTTAAGTCTTTTAAATTTTTGTATTTTCTTTTTTACTTTTCCTCTGGTAAAACCATTACGTTCTGCCGCCTTTAAAATTTTTGTATGCTCCTTGTTGCATTCCACACTGTTCAACGGTATGTTGACTAGTCTATGAGTGAGTTTGTGTTGATTATTGCATGTTTATGTTTTTCTAGGTGTAGACAAGGTGCTACAAAAAATGTCCTTGCCTTAATTATGTGTAAGTGAAACCAATGAGTGTTAAGTTCACCAATTCAAAACTTTAAATTCCATATCAAAAGCTTAGATAGAATTCGTGTTCTCGTGGTACCATGCTTTTGATTTTTTTTTTCTTTGTTTATTTCTTTTTTTGTCAGCTATAACTAATATAAGCCATTGAACTTATCCTGTAGATTGGTAGACCCTTGCATTTTAGACATGCAAAATTGAGATATGCCTTGCACACACGCTTCCTGACATATCAGCCTGGCCGATTAGACTGCGAAGCACAATAATTAGCACACTATCTTATCACATTGAATATCATAGGTTTTAAATATTCGCATAGACTTTTATTTAGGCATGCAAGATGTTGATTGCAAACTCATTGTTGTAATATTGCTTATCAAAGGTTGTACAGAAAAAATGAACAGGCTCATTCACAATAACCAAGAGTGGTTATATTACATGTGAGTATTCACAATTAGCAAGAATTTTGCCAGAGTCAGAAACAGAAGACTTGGTTAAGTTTCAATTTTTCCATTTCCAGCGATAGGATATGTATTAATGTTGTATGAGCTACCTCATGATAGAAATTATTCAAGGAGGCCATGAACTATAATGCAACCAAATATATTTCCCTCCCCTCTCTTACTCTCTCTTGGAGAAAAATCCAGAATTACAAGCAACTCAAACCAATACAAGAAAAAGACAGCGAAGAACAATACATATATGCTATTTATTGTACAAGAATTAGGATGATGCTGTTGCAAGAGGAATTAAATGCTTTTAGAAAAACTCACTGTATTGAATTTCAGAGTTGGTTAAGCTGCATTATGTTGGCTGAACTGCAAGTAGGTGAAAAAATGGCATCTCAGTGTACAAAAACTTTCGCATTACTATCAATAGGCATTCCTGGAAACCAAACTCAGTTGCCTACTTTAGCTTTCTGCTGTCATTCTGGTTTATTGTGGACCAGCATTTACTTGAGTATCTGTGTTCAGAAATTAGCAATAATTATTTCCGTATTAATGGGTTACTGGAACTGCTTTCAAGGGAACCATAAGCCCTTAATGCTGAAACCTACTTTGAAATTCCTATCAGAAAATCTGTAGGCAATAGGAAGGCCATATTTAAAAAAGAAAGACATAAATAAAGCGATATATAACAAGTTACTGACTTTCTGTCCATTAGCAATTCATAGTTATCCTCCATATATTGCACTGTTTCCATAAAAAGTTAACTTTCTACCCACTTTACATTACTATGATAAATGTTTTCCTAGAAATAGTTGTATCATAATATAAGTTTATTTAAACAGTAATATAATATTAGAATCTTTATGGCATGATATCAGCTCTGACTCTACCGTGTTATTATCACTCAATTCAAACAACTCCTACCATAAGGCTACTTCCATAAAACCAATATTCATTCCCCCTATTAACCTGTCATACCCATTTATTTTTAGTTTGATACAAATATTCTTGTAAATTCCTTATTTGAAATTTATCTCCAAAAAGTTTCTTTATTGCTATCTCAGATCTTAATCAAACTCATTTTTCCTTTATCAGCTGCTTTCTCCAATCTCTTGTCCTGGACTACTCTTGTTCCTTGTAGTCTCCAAATTATTATTCTTACTCTTTCAATATAATCCCCTTTTAACTCTCAATATAACACACACAATTTTTCTCCATAATATTTCTATCTATAGCCTCAAATCTGTATCTAATCATTTTTTACGGCACATATTAAATGTGTTCTCCCTAATCATATCTTCCCCATTTCTTTCCATGATAGTTTACACCCCATTTTGTTTACCCAGCTAGCTTCTCCCAAAACATATTTCTGAAATTTAAACATTTATTCAGAATATGACTATATTCATCTATTGTGCCCAGAACCAACATTTTAGCACTCTCAACATTGCCCAACTTCTCTTGCTGAAATTTCAGTGACACAGGTAGCTGAAGTCATTCAGGCATCCACTAATGAACAGGTGGTCTGCAGTTCAAATCCCACCAGGACTGTCCTCCCTGACTAAGGGTTTTTCCAGGTTTCCTCAGTCCACGTAACTGGCAAATGCTGGGAAGATGCCCTAAACATAGGCCTAGAATATTTCCTTCCTAAATTTCATTTCCCAGTTATCATTTCATGTATCACCCACTGTCACAGTCTGTGGTGCCGTATGTAGTAAAAGGAGGCATTAAACACTGTTAAAAGAAACTGAAATTTCTTGTCTCTAAAAGAATGTCAACATTAAATGTTTTACAAAAAATATAGAGTATTTTATCCATTTATATCCAACTATCCTCCATTTCTCATACCTCTATTTCAAAGGGCCACTTTAATTACACTGGTTCACTGCATATTATCGTACAGCAAACTATGTTCATATTAGGTACAATTCCCATTGACTCCAGCTGCTCAATCTTATTCACAAATATGTAAACTGTCTAACAATCTGGATGGTGCTTCCTCCACTTTTCTTCCTTTCCCAGTTTATTCCTTTTCTTAAAAACCATAATTTTTGTCTTTTCCTGATTCACTTTTAGATCCCATTCCTTAGAGCATCTACATCTGAAATTGCATTCTTTAACCCATAACTGAAAAACATGCAACTATAATAATCCAAGAATCTCTTGGTTATTTATTACCAGTATATGCTTGTTGGTAACCCTACTACTAGATTACATGCAACATCATAAATAACTTTTATCTTATTTAAATACTTTTTTCTCCACTTATGTCTATTTATTTAAGAGTAGTTTCTGGGAATATTTTCACCATCAGTTGTGCTGTTGAGTGTCATTTCCATGGATGTTTTGGTCCTACTTGTGCTACCCTCTGTACTTTGGATAATGTCATCAACAGCAGGGATTTCAAAAATCATGCCACTCTGTAAACAAAGAATTGTGCTTACAAGGATCAAATTACAAAAAAAATTCCTATTTATAAGACTACACAAAAATAAAGATGTAATTTTTGGGGAATTTTCGCTATTTATGCGTGCATAATGTATGTGTACTGCTCCCTCTCCCTCCCCCTCTCCCTCCCCCCCCCTCTCTCTCTCTCAGTGAGTGTTCTGTGTATGATAAAGTTAACACACTTATATGGATAGAGATAACGCTTTCATTACAAGCACCAGTATTGGTAACACTTGCATTACCTGCGAATCTGCATTACACATCACTGTCTTCAGTCAAGTTATTTGAGCTATTGTTGCACCCAGCTTGCTGCAGAGCAGCTTCTATGTAACTTTCTTCATCTTCTTCTAAGCCAAATTACTCAAAATAAGATGTCACTGAATTCATCAAAAATTTACATTATTACACTATCTGTCAGTGTTCATTTAGATGCTATCTTTGCGCATCATGCAAAAGCTCTAAGAAAGTGGAACTACTCACACATGCACGTGTACATCATAAACCTGTGGCTGCAAAACATATTTTAACAGGCTACGAAAGCATTCCTGCATACTGCTGACATCTGATAATACATATGCAAAGCATACAGTAGATCCAGCCAAAATTACTAAGTTAACTAAGATTACTTCACCTCCAGATGTTTGCAGTTATGACAGCATCCCAACCTTGAAGGGTTAATGCTGATAATAGCAGTATGCAAAATACATACCTGAAGATCTATAAATTAGAAGTTCTAGTAGCAATGTTCCTCTCTAAAATTGAAAAAGTGCAAATGAAGAGCTGGAACCTTCATTTTTTTTCTAGCCCATAATGAGAGCCATTAAATATTTCTTGTCCTTAAAGCAAGAATATTGCCTCTGCCTGCTCCATGGTGTGGGGGTAGCATGTCTGCCTCGCATTCAAGAGGCCCAAGTTTGAATCTCTGTTAGGGTGAGTTAACAGAATAAGGTTGTTTTAGGGGTTTTCCCTTGTCCTGAGAAGACGAATGTTGGGTAGCTCTAAGCTCTTAACACCCCGAGCCCATCATTTCAACCATTTCATTCATTCACTGTCCAATATGATCTACCAAGGTAAAAGACAATAAACTTCCAAAACAAAAAACTGCACAGAAAATTGGCAATCCACTGTAGAACATTACTGATAATAATTAGACAGTCACCTTTGTTACCATTGTAGAGACAGTCATTGTGAAAATATAGAGCACTTAGTAAAAATTGTGAAATTAGTACTATGAGGGTGCAGGAAGTTCTTTTAGTAGAATATTATATTAATATTATCAGCTGCTTAAACATGATTTTCTGTTATCAATTTACTTCAGGTTGTTGCCATGCCTTTGGAAAAGCATCCTTTCCTACCTGAACATCCATATTCCGAGAAGATCCTCTGGTGTCCCAGCAGATTTTAGGCATCCTATTCAGTATGTGTTTGTGTTATGTTAAGTATATGTTCAAAAATATTTTAATAAAAATTTCTCAATTTAGTAAAAACTTGGATTTATTACCTTTTCTCTCAGTAGCATAATGCATTTTATGATCCTTGTTTTGGATTACTTTGAAGTTTCAGCTTTGACGAAACTCTCTTATGTTAAACACAAAAAGGCCAGTTATGCACAGAATTTCAGTGTTCCAAAAGTATAATCAACCAACACCACTTGAACATTTCACTGTATAAACAAGGATTAACAAAATACATCATGAATATTTGTGGTCCTTCCTGTTAAAAAGTTTATTTTTTTTTAATTTGTGTATTTATTTATTTAGTGAGTACTTAGAAATTTACAATATATAGGGTTGCCTACCGAAAATTTGGCCCTGGCCACCTATTCTGTAGACATACACTCCACATATAAAAATTATTATACTATTACATATGTATCCATTTTCTTCTTCTCTCTTCACTGTCCATTTCCACTTCTTTTAATCTCTAAATAAATACCGTCCCATACTTGCTTACCTTTATGGATATTTTGTTCAACATTACTGTTTTTCCCTTTTAAATTTGAACTTAATGAATTCATTTCTCCAGTTTTCAGTTTCCTTACAATCAAACAATTCTAAGTCTTCTTTCCCTCCATATAATGGACATTCCCCTTGAGTAAAGCCTTCCCTTTCACCTTTTAACTTCCATACACCTGCTCTCGCCCATGCTATACCTTCTCTTTCCTCCTTATTAGCTTTGTCAATATAATTTTCCATTTCCCATGCCCTTTTCGCCCTAACATATAATTCCAGTGATGTCTCCCCAGTTAAATTACTAAAAAATGTTGTATCTCTATATCTTTGAAACATCTTCTTGCCTCTTTCCAAAATCCTCTAGCATTTCTTTCTTTTTTCCTCCATATATACCCTAATCCATTACTCTCTAAATATTTCTTAGACTACTCAGCCACCCTTTAGTTAGATATGATTCTTGATATACTGTGTGACACAAAAGTCAGTTGACAAATGGGAAAAAACTCCCTATCTAAATATATTGGAGTATGTTCACTTTTGTGAATTAACGTATTATTATATAATTTTTATTTACTTATTTCCTCTTTATACCCTAATAATTCTCCAACTTTTATCTTTCATGTTTTTTCTAAATTAGTTTCTGTGGATTAAAAGGATTAGAAGTTGAAGTAGGCCATGGTAAACAACAATACATAACAATTACTTTTTTGTTTTGTTTAGCTTGTTTGAAGCTATTGAGTTGGGAATGAATTAAAAACACATTGTTTCCAATTAAGAAATTAACAATCACTGAGAATTGAAGAAAGATAATGTTGAGTCCTGAACAGCGAGTGGTTCTAGTACTTCTCTGTGGGACAACCATAGAACAGTAAGAGAAGCTGCAGACGAACTTCATTGTTGTCATCCAGATATTCCAAAACCATCTTTCCAGAATGTTGCCAAATTATTGCATAAATTCAAGACAACTTTCAGTGTACTCGACAAGAAACGAAGTGGTCGTCCCAAATCTGCTATCAATGAACAGAATACAATAAATGTGATTGTGAAGATGACAACCAGCCCTAAAAGATCAGTGCGCTATGTGGCTCAAGAAAGTGGTATCAGTAGAGGATCTGTACGCAGAATACTAAAATCAGCACATTTTCACCCCTACAAATTAAGCATGTACACACAAAGCTGAAGAGAATCCACTCAAGAGGCAAACAAAGTTTGAGTGATGATCGATTCTTTCTTTATGTCCTGTTCAGTGATGAACATACACAAAATCTACGATACAGGTCCAGAGAAAACCCAAATTGGATGCGAGAATCAAATGAACCTGGTGCTCCAAAAGTTATGGTCTGGTGTGGAATAATTGGTGATATGGTTGTTGGACCACATTTTTTCGATGGAAATGTAAACCACCACACATATGGGGAATTGCTGGACACCACTCTACAGGAGTTCCTGGATGGTATGCCACTGAATCAACTGTTAAGCATGTGGTTTCAACAAGATAAATAACAAACTTAGCAGTTAAGTCCATCATTTTCAAAGGAAGTATCACAAAGATTTTCGCAAAATTTCCTTCACTTAAAAGTGCCCTTTACATGGAAAACCTTTTGTTAATTTTTAGTTTTTCAGAACAACTCTTAACTATTTTGATTAAAATATCATGAATTTTACATATTGACATGAATAAAATGTATATCTTGAATTTTCTCGAATAGTATGTGAAGTCACCCTCCTAATTTAATTTTGTATTACTAGAAAGTCTTAAAAGATAGACAAAAACTTATATCAGAAAAAAGGTAAGCTTATTAAAACATACGGCTTCTGTCAGATAATTTTTTTTGTAGCATTAACAATTTTCAAACTATTCTGTGCTGTGTGATTCTGATTACATTTTTCCAAATATAAATATGTCATCTGATGGAAAATGCTGTTTTCTTTTCCTTCGCAAGAGTTTATTACAATGACGAAGGAGGTATAATTTATTTCTCCATGGCTGCAACTTCAGTATTTATTTTTTTATGTGTTATTTGTACATTAAGTATCGCATATTGTGTGTAACCAAGTACTTATTGCTTAATTTGAAATAATTTCTAGGCAGAATATTGTAAGTAATATAATGTGGGTAGAGAAGTGTATTGATTTATAAGATACATCAGATTTTTCTGTTATTAGATTACAAATAACTATGATGCACGTGACTTGGCTAGACTTCACTGCTCACCCAATGCATCTTGAATATGCAATAGTGATTTTCAGACTCAAATTTGGTAAAATACTTACACATAAACCCATCACTGTAATAGAGATTGCAAATGAAATTAGTTGTATTTAATATTGGCACACACCAGATCTTTGATTGGTGTATTATTGTAGAAAGAATCAATAATATTTTAAAATTTAAGTAATGTTTGTTCTATTGTCATTAAGTATTCACAGAGAAATTTAAAAATTGGTGATGGTATTATTTCATGTGTTTCTATTGATTTCCCATAAATGGAAGCATGTGGTTTGTCTATGCATGCAGCTTTCTTTACTGAGCAAAGCAGTATTTTTAATTTTTAAATATTCTCATTAAAACAACTAAGAGAGGCCACGTAAGTGATGCATTAATGATAGAACATGATAGGAAGATAATCAACACCTTTGTTGTTACACCTTTAAATTTCTAAAATATTCAGGAAGAGATTTTCCTGAGATAGAGCTAGAGTGAAACTTGTGTAATTCCAACACGAGGGCTCCAAGAAAATATTTGAATATCCAAGAATTTTAATTTTAAGAAAATGGCATAGGCAACCTATATAACATGTTTTCTGAAGTCAGCAGAGTATAGTATATATAATGCAAAAAAATACAGTACAGTAGTATCAACACACAATAATAGGCCTAATGATGTATGAATCATTCTACATAGGTTCGCCATGAGTATAGAGCATTACAAGCACAAGAGAATATGTTTTCTAAGGGATGCATAACCCTTTTTAATATATTGGAATCTGAGCAGTACTCGAGCTCTTCTATAATTTTAGTTGCGGATTCTACAAATTCCCCTCAGAGAACATTCTCTTGAGTGGAGCACAGTACAGTCACCCTGAGAGGTAGTTCATTGCCATGTCTCTCATTTCTTGAAAGCAGACAAAGCACTAACTGTACAGCATTTCAGTTTTAGAAGTTTGCCGATTGTCATGGTAGTCACTTCCCACCCTGCCACATTCCATAACATGGCGTCATTCCGGAGATCTTCGAATTAAACAAAATTATGTATAAAATTTATGCACTGTTTACATTAGAAAATTCAAGGGGACAAAGGAAAATTTTGAAATTCAAATTACTCAAATTTCACTATATACCTTTCTCTTATTGCCATTAAATCGTAAAATTAATTTCTCTTTAAAGATTGCCCAAATTCTTTGGAACGTTCAGCAAATATCATTAATTGAGGAAAAGAGACATATATAATGAATTTGCTTCACTATTACAAGCTCATTTGCTATTTATTATTAGGTGGCATTCTCTCCTTGTATGTTTTAAACTTGATTTTATTGTTATGTTGTAGTAAGTCTGAAGATATACAGAATTCTAATGGGCTGCTTGCAATGAGTGTAGTTCCTTAATATACTTTTCTTATTATAATTGCCTACTGCACATTTTGAAAAGCAAATGGAATAAGTGCTTCATTATTAGTATAATATATGCAAAATAAATAACTCAAATGACATCATCAGAAATTATATGAAATTTAGTCTACTTCATAGCAAAACAAATACATCAAATTCAGTGCTATACCAAGAAAATTGGTGGTTATTTACTTTCTGTCAAGGAAAATGCATATTAAAAGTCATTCCAATAAAGAAGGTGAAAATATCAATGAATCCCTCTATAAATTCCCTCTATAAATTTAGAAGACATTTATAATATACTGTCTAATGTTTTTATAGGGAATATTTTATGAGAAGTTAGAAACACACACATTTTAAAGCACATAAAACAATAAACAATTAAAGCTGAACCCTTATGAATAAAACCTTATCAATGCTGAATTAAAATATCATCAATAATACAAACACTTTGAGAACTTAATTAGGATCATAAAATACAGACATTCACAAATTTGGACACTACATAGGCACACTTTCTAAGGTTGTATTCTATAGACAGATTGGAGACAAATATTAAAAAAGTTCTAAATGTAACAGTTCTCTTTTATACCATCTATGTGGGGAAATTCTTAACCTCCTCCCGATATTTACACAAGACTTGGTTAATCATTTGAAGCAACATAGTCCAGCATTGATGTGATTTGGCTTGTCAACTTGAAGGACTCAAGAAGGGAAGAGCCACATGTTCATCTTCAACTGATTTACAGGCCAGGGCGTAAATATCGGCACAGGTTGGGAATTGCCCACACAAAAGTGTGTTGGGATTGATGCCTTCTGATTGTTTAACTTTTTTCAGGTATAACACAAAAACCGTTTGTCTCCCGTGTTTATCGTAGCAATTGATTCTGCAGAGTTAGTGCCCACATTCATGGACATCCCATTTATTGTACTCTATATCTGCTCTCAGATTTGAGAAGTTTCTTATGTCTTGATAGCTGAAAACAGAACAAGTAGAGCATTGGCATATCTAATCAAAGATCAATGGTTTGAACCTTATTAATAATGCTATTGAGAATTTCCACTACCAGGGTTACTTAATATTATATAAAATATGAATTATTGTGATAGTGGTGGTGATAACACAGTAGTGGTGGTGGGAGCTGGTGCTAATTTGCTTGTCTGTATGGCACTAGTACATATTTCCTAATATAAGAAAAGAGGGCAGTACTTTGAAGTCCATTTTCAACTTACATACCTGTTGGCAGACTGCTAATCTGATTCTGAGGATGAAGTGAGGAAACAGTTGGGAAAGTGATTGGTAAGACAAACTCGAGTGGGGGGGGGGGAATTATCTGATGCTGCCATGTGTGTCACAGATCTAACATATACCTATTATAAAACTGATGGCCAGCAGGCATCCTTTTCAGCAGTGAACTACTATTAGTAAACAGCATGCTCTTAAGAGATGTCCTTTATGTGAGCTTACTGCAAACATTAGAGATGCATTTTCACATTTCAAATTATTTGCCAACTTCTTGAAGTAAGTAATCTCCATGGCAGAAGGAGATTGTTTCATAGGGTGGAAGATAATAAAGAGTACTCTTCTTTCAAAAGAAAATTCTAGTAAATTAAAAGTCTAATACTCTACAATGTTACTCTATAGCATAATGACCATCATAAATATACCTACTAGGGTGACATCCCACTCTGCAACTATCATTGATTAAGCCTTATGGTGGAAAACATTAGAGTAGTAGAAACAGGTTTTTCTGATCACAGAGCATAGATGTTTGAAATTGTTCTGAATGCTTGTAAATATGTCACAAGAAATGAATATAGAATAGGGTGTATTTACAGTAATAATAATATAAATGTATTCAGAGATCTGTTAAAAAATTATATGCAGAAGTAGACACACATGATGGTTTCAAAACATTTGCTAATGTAATAAAATACTATCTGAACATTGTGGTACCAAAAAAGTGAATAAAAATAGGGGGAAAGTCCAGGCCGTGGCTAACAAAAGGACTTGCTAAAATTTCTTAGTGAGCTTGACAAAACTACAAATTCAGAGTTTCAAACTGTATTTTAATAAGTATAAAAAGGTATACAAACAGGTTCTGATAGCTGCAAAACAATACCATACAGAAAAGATTATACAAAGCTCCCACAACAAATTAAAAACTGTGTGGCAGATAGTGAATAAAGGGCTAGGAATTAACTCAAGAAAACAGAAACCCACTATTAGAAAGAAGGAAGGTGAGCTTATCTCGGATCCAAGAGAAGTGGCAAGAACATTTAATGATTACTTTTTAAACATAATCAGTGATCTTCCACATAAACATAAAACCCCTTGGACAAGTAAGCAAATCTCCAGGAATATAAATGCAATGTACCTTTATCCGGTTACAAATAGCAAAGTGAGTAAAATATTAAAGAGCATGGAGAATAAGACCTCCAATGGAGTAGATGAAATTCCTGATGGTATTCTTAAAAACTGTTGTTAGTATTTTCTTGCACCTCTCTGCTATTTGATCAATGCTTCATTTTCAATAGGTATGTGACAAGAATAAAGCTGAAAACTATAGGCCACTTGCAATATTATCTTCCATCTCAAAAGTATTAGAAAAGGCTATTTATAATAGATGTCAAAAATTCATTCAAAAACATAATATATGATCTGCAGTGCAAAACGGGTTCATAAAAAGTAAATCAATTGAGACAGCTATATTTAATTTTTAGGTACTGTTTACAGTCATTAGATAAAAAAGAACATAATATCAGAATATTTTTAACTCTTTCCAAAGCCTTTGACCTAATCAATCATGAGATAATGCTTAAAAAATTAGAATGCTTTGGTATAAGAGGTTTAGCAAACTGCTGCTTTAGATCATATCTAAATGAATGTGAACCACTAGTTCGAACAAATTGCGATAATCATACATCTGAAGTGTATAGATTCAATAAAAAAAATACATAACTTGTGGAGTTCCCCAAGGTTCAGCTCTAGGGCCTTTTTTTATTTCTATTGTACATAAATGAGTTAACCCTCTACTTGTAAGATCTGTCACAGTTACACCCACCGTAAGATTGTCTGTGAGACTGGGTTCATTTTAATATGACACTTATATTTGTAGGGATACATAACACATTACATTTATGTATTCATTATCAGGACCTTTGTTTTATTACTAGTATATTTTAATATATTTTATTATTAAATAATGGATGCTGTAATCACATTAAATGTCACAATTACAATAATATATGAACTAGTCTCATTATGACTATTTAAAAAAACATCTCGATACACATACAATAAGCATTTTTCTTACAAGAAACACAAATATACCTAAATACTCCATTTTTACCCTTATGTGCATTCTATAGGAGTATTTCTGAAAAATTGCTTTTGTGCATTAGGGCATTTTATTTTCTGATACAGATAAATACTACAGATTTTCCTTTCTCTAAACCTTATCATTTTTACTGGAATATTTGTAATACATCAGTAAGAATAACATCATACAAAGTAGCCTAATTCTAACACGTTAAATAAATTTCTCAAAAGAGCAAAGTATTATTTTCTTAACAAAGAGAGAATAACCATACCTAAATATTGTATTTCCTTGTTATGCACAGTTTTTACATATTTTATAGGAACATTCCAAGCAAATTGCTTTTGCACATTATATTCATTTGTAGGCAGTTTTTCTTTTTCTCTGATGTGGGCAAACACTGCAGGTTTTCCTTTTTTCAAGCTTGCCAGTTTTATTGCCGCCATCTGCCAGTGTTTCTTCACCTTTTGTCCCCAGTACTTCATGAATACTTATTTACAATTTTGATGGGATGTTGGGTATTTTAAGACATTACTGAAGGTGAGGTTTTACCAATTCCATTGCAAGGTTCCTCACAAAATCGAATCTGGTAGTTTGCATATGTTTTGAGTAGCATATGTATAACATGTATGCATTTATACTGCTTGTATTCAACAATGTGAAAAATATAGCTATGGCCATCTCGCAAGTTCTTCTACTGCTGGAGTATTTGCACATTTCATATCAAGGGAATCCACAACAGGTTTTGTTGCCTTGTAGTAATTTATTATTTCTGGCTTTCGATTTTCATCGCTTTCACTTCTGTGGTGATGCATGGGCAAAATTAAAATGATAGACCTATTTTTTGGGGGAAACATGGGATAGAAGAGTGATTTCCTTTGTAAATGCATACATAGCTGAACCTACTCTCCTACTTTAGGGATGCTTGAAATTCTGTTGGGATTTTTTCTTATCATTCCTTCATAAGTAACGCCTCTTGTTCTCAATTCCTTTACTAGTTCAATAGAAATGAACCATTTATCAGCAGTTATATTGCAATTTATCTTCTGTATGGGCTTTGAAACATGTAATACCAATTGAGTGGGTTTCCCAAGTTTCTTTTCTCCTTCTGTAAATCCTATCCCGTGTGAGTCTTTGCCACTGTAAATGTATGCATTATACAGGTAACAGCAGCGGACATCTTTAGGCATATAACATTGATGCCATGATGATAAATATCTCAAATAATAAGGAGACTGCAGCTACATAATCTGATTGTTTCCATACCTCACGCTCTGTGCTATTATCAAAGTAAAAAGCTAGAAGAAGAACTTCAAACCTCTTCAGTGACATTGTAGACCAAAATATTGCACGTTCAGCAGGACCAATAGAAAATAATGATGCCATATTTTATGACCTGATTTGAAAATTGAAAACAGCAGTAACCCAATGAAAGCCCTAACATCTAGGTAATTTGTGTCGCAATAGTTTGAGAGGTTAGCAGAGTCTTTTATTTTCTCTCTAGTATGTTCCAGCTTTTCATTTGTCCACTGAACAATTTCAGTGAGAATATCATCAAATAGTAAATTCCAAATATCTGCAGGATTAGCCTCCAGCCCTAAGGCTTTAGAAGCACTAGTGAGACCAGGTAACCCTCAATGATATGTGTGAAGCTGTTTTCCTGCTTCCCAGTTGCTCCTGGCTATACCAAGTAAATTGTTCTTCCCAACACAAATATAATTTTTATTTGCTAGCTCTCCTTCAGTATCTATCCCAGTACTTGCAGCTGCAGGTAGTTCTTCATCTGATTCAGATTCCGATTCTCTATGCTCTATTATGAAATCTGGATCTTCATCTGAATCGTCTATTATTTGGTTATTACTCCCCATGTATTCATCCTCATCACTGGCACTCGCACCATTCATCCACTGCATAATCTAGCATCAAAGTCGGGATCCATGGCTCTGACTCACAGGAACCACATGAGAAATTTGTCAAGGCTACTAAATAAAAATAAAATATAATTACATTGCTATTATTAAATGAAAACACTTACTGTTACTTAATACCACCAGAAGTACAACATAATACAAATACTGGTCTGAAGGACCACCAGAAGCAGCAGGTATGAATTAAGGAATTTATTTATTTATTTGTTTGTTTATTTATTTATTTATTTATTTGTACAACTTCTTTTACAGAAGTTTTACAATTTTTTTTATTTTTTTCATTTGTCTAACATAAACTATGTACAAATTAAATTAACCTTGTTGCCATTTGCCCCACCTGGTAGCTCATGTTATCCCTTCCCTTTTATCAGTTATCCCCCTCCTTCCCTGTCTTCTTTGTTTATACTCCTTACTTTCCTGGCCATTTTACTTTGGCTTTCTGTAAAAGTTCACTTATGCTTGTAATTTTTTCTTCTTCTTTCCCCGTTAACATTTTTTGTAGCTACAATTTTCCTCTATTTTTTTCCTTTTTCTTCCCAAACCTTTTTTCTCCATAACGCTAACTCCTTGCATTCCATCATATAATGTGTTACACTTTCTTTTTCACCGCACATTTCACATATTTCTTTATCTCCACCTCTTATCCCTCTTAGAAATATTGTTCCTGTTCTCATCCAAGCTATCCCTTCTTTTGCTTATCTGTTACAGTAATCTACATATGTTTCTCGTCCCCAGTCACTTTATTTGTTTATAGAATTGTAATGATTTCTTGTTTTCTAAACTTCCCCATATCTCCTGTCTTCTATTCTGCTTTTTACCAGTTTACCTACATCACTTTCATTCCTTTCTTCTAGCTTCCATATGTCTCCCATTCCTATTTTCCCCATAATTCTTCCCATCCCTGCCCACCAACTGTTTGTGCTCTCTAAGCTTTTTTGCTGCTTCATGCGTAACTTCATGATTTCTCCCTCTTCTTTAACCAAATATCTATACCAGAATTATATTATTCTCTCTATTATTATTCCTTTCCTTCTTGTTTTACCTAGTTCTACTAAAGCTACTTCTCTTGGCGCTGATCTTGGTAACCCTAATAGTTCTTTACCAAACATTCTGTACATATGATCTACCTTTTCGCTTACATCTCACCCTACCCCCAGATCTCAACTGCATAAATCATTTTAGATTCCACTAGAAATTCCAGTAAAGATTCCACATTCTTTCCAGCCACTTGGTTGTGTTTTCTAGCTTGTATTTACATATTCTTATTCCTGTCATTGCAGCTCTCCCTTTTGCTTCTATTTTACTACTATGTGCCTCATTAAGCAGCAGATAAAAGTGCAGACTTCCAATTAAAGGCCCAACAACAATGATTTGTTTACAATAGCGGAAACTTCCACACTGAACAATGTCTAATTAAGGACTGGGTAGCACATAGCTAAAGACAGAAGCTGCCAGTATTAACAGTCTTGCCAATGTATGAATACATAAAACTGATAATGGTCTAAAAGACCATATTATGAGTAGAGGGTTAACCATCTATATTCCAACAAGATGGTATTGTTTGCTAATGACACATCCATAGACATAATGGGTAGTGATAAAGGTGTTGAAACATATATATCGATTTTAGAACAAAAAACACAGGAATGGTTTGTTAACCTCCGTCAGTCGCTAGGGGCCTGAGAGACCCCTGGCATTATATAAATGTTATAATTTTCGAACGAATGAACGCACCTATGCAATTGCCTGACTAGGACATCTAACATTACACCTTACGCGATTATTTGCTGCAGCGATAACCTTATCTGTTTATTTGTTTGGCTGGAGGAATGAATAATCAGCAGTTACGTGTCACACAGGTCAACCAAGCCCCGCGCGCGCCTGCTCTCGTTACATATTGTTGACAGATTTGTTTCTCATTAGCTTTTGTGCAATATTGCTTTACTATTGCAAGGAGCTGTTACTGCTTCGTCATGAATACGAGTAAAAGGTACGATCTACAAAATCCGAATGATTTGGAAGAAGTACATCGCCTACTTTGTGATGATGATGCCTTGCCCGTGGATGACAACTTATATGAATAAGATGACTCTGATTCAGAAGATAAACTCGAAACGAGATCTTTAGATTCAGAAACTGACCATGAAGATGAAGCGGAAGACGATGAAAGCAGCTTGTGTGATAACATGTATTTTATAGGTAACATCATATGCGTATCATAGTAATTTTTCTTCTTTTTCTTCTTCTTCTTATTATTATTGACAATACATTCTGTTGTTATTCACAGGAAGAGATGGAACAAAATGAAAAAAAAACACCTTTGAAAATAACACAGACAAGGGCTCACAATATATTGACCAAACTTCCTGGTGTGGTAGGAGCTGCCAAAAATGCGAAAACAGAAATTGATTGTTGGAACCTTTTTGTTACCGAAGATATAGTTGATTTGATTGTTGAAAGCTCAAATACTTAAATTAGCAGTGTGCAGCACAAATTTGATTGTGAAAGAGACAGCAGACCTACAGATGTAATAGAAATAAAAGCTTTCCTAGGCTTATTGTACCTGGCAGGAATTTTTCGTGGTGGACACCAGAATATTCACGAGTTTTGGAGAACCGATCTTGGAATTCCTCTGTTCCGAATGACTATGTCCGAAAAACGATTCAGTTTTCTAATACGCTGTATTCGCTTTGATGACAAAAGCTCAAGACTGGAGGGACGAAGATTGAATAAATTGGCTGCTGTTAGAGAAATGTTTACATTGTTTCTGAACAACTGTCAGAACCATTATTCTCTTGGACAAAATGTCACTGTCGACGAACAGTTGCCGGCATTTCGTGGTCGATGTGGTTTTCGACAATATATACCATCCAAGCCAAACAAGTATGGCATAAAGATATTCTGTTTGAGTGATGCAAAACTGTTTTATACAACTAACATGGAGATTTATTGTGGACAGCAGCCGGACGGACCATATTTGCAAACTCGACAGAGGCTGTAGTGCTGAGACTAACTGAACCAATCTCTGGCACTGGACGAAACGTTACTGCAGATAATTGGTTTACCAGTGTATTGCTGGTGAATGAATTGCACAAAAGACAACTTTCTTTCATCGATACAGTGCGAAAGAACAAAAAAGAGTTACCACTAATTTCATTTCTCCAAAAGATCGCAGTCAGTACGAAAGCATATTTGGCTTCACAAAAAATGAAACACTTGTTTCATATGTTCCAAAAAAGGGTAAAACAGTAGTTTTGCTCTCAAGTCTACATGTTTCATCCACACAGTTATCAGAAGGTGCTGAGAAAAAGCCTGAAATAATCCTGCATTACGACACTAAATGTGGAGTTGATGCAGTAGATAAACTGTGCGACATACAATGTAGCCAGAACAACGAGAAGGTGGCCCATGGTAATTTTTGACCATATCTTGAACATTGCAGGTATTAATTCTAGGGTTATCTTCCTTGGAAACCAAAATAAATATTCCACAAGGCAGGAGTATTTGAAGTCACTATCTTTAGCTTTACTGTTGCAACAGCTACAAAGGAGAGCAACAGCATCAAATCTATCCGATGATTTGAAAGGACTTTTGACAAAATATAAACCTGAAGAATCCGGCGTAGATGATTCTGAGTAACTGAACATTTGAAATTACAAGTTGTATGTATACCTGGAAATGGCAATGTATTTCTTTATACTTACTGTAATATAATTCATAACGTATATGTATTCTTTTTTTAGCTTGTATTTTTATGTTGTAAGATAATACCTATTAATGAAAGCCTTGTACGCTTAATCTAAATAAAGGTAAACACAGGAAAAAAAAAGAAAATAAACGAAAAAAAACCAAAAATACAAACAATAACAACAAAAATATTAGGCGGGTCTACTAGGCCCCGCGCGACTAACGGCGTTCTACCAAAGCGCGCGCCTGACGGAGGGTTAATAAATAAGAATAAATCTAGCCATCTCATTCAGTCATGTTCAAAACAGATTTTTTGTGCAGTAAGATTCTTTCTATCTCTTATGGTTTACTTATTATTTAAAAGTCATTAATAACAAAGAGGACTTCACAGAATACTCCCAGAAAATTCAAGATATACATTTTCTTTTAAAAACAAACAAACACACACACAAGGTGCGGTTCCTGTCCAAAAAAAATGGAGGCATCTTATGGTAAAAAATTATGTAACAAATTACACTTTAAAGGAATATTTAATTAAGGTTATTCCTTGCTGCAGATTATTTCAAAAGATCAGATACTGGTGGAAGAGTGGCTGAGTGAGTGGGGGGATTCACAGCGCATCTGATGCGTCAATAATACTGACTCAGTATGGTTATGCACTTAGCAATCAGCTGAGCAACTACGATGTGCATGTGCTGCCACCGCTCTAGCTTCATATTATCCCATGACTGATACTAAATGCCGATAACTTTACAGTACAGTCAAATGCATGAGGTTAATAATACATGCATATAGAGTAATTCACCCTTCTGTGTGGCTTCTTCTACTGATGATCAACTGGAAAAGAAGCTGAAAAATTTTCAGAAATCTTTTCTGATGACATAGCATCTTTGTTTAAATCACAAGTATTATCAAAAGTTTCTTCTTCTAAAATTAAAGTATGACTGATGTGAAACAGCCTACTTAATCCACTGTTGAGTGAACATAGTTCTTTGACTTCTACCCATCCTGAAGTATATACTCTTGTTGTTGTACTTAATTGTTCCTGTTACAGTGGCCAAAGCTGAAAGATTATTTTCTAAATGAAGGTTGAACAAAAATTACCTTAGGAATTCTGTGACTCAAGAATGCTTAATGGTTTGGCTCTATTGTCAATAGAAAATGGAAGATTAGCATTGATAAAAGTCGTCGATTTCTTTGCCGATATACAATCAAGAAATATCTTCACATCTCAAGTTTAATCATGTTTTTACTGTTGAATAAATAATTTATTTTCCTGATATCAAGAAAATTTAGACTTTAAGTCTTGGTAAATTTTAATTTTTGTTTTTTATTATTTTAATTTGCCCTTTGAAAATTGTTTTACATTTCCTACAGTAATGCCTACTATGATGTAGTTAAATGGTTATTATCTGTTTTAATTTTATAAAAAGTTAAATTAATTTTTTTATGGCTCCACTAAGTTATTTTTATTTTAAAAATCATACGGTTATTTTAGTTTAGCAAGATCTTAAGTCTAAAATAACAGCTGTTCTAATTCTGTTCATCTTATTGTAACAGCAAGTGATTGCAATACTTTTTAACCATAAAGAAAGCTAAATCAAACCATTTACATATCATTATTTGATACCATTGTTCTTCAGATTTGTAAAACCACACCCACATAATTGTTTATGTATGCTTAAATCGAATTTTGTATTATGAATATATAAATAAGATTTAAAACGCCTGAATTCACATTTGAAAATTGCAGTCAGGGCCCCATTTGGACCTTTCGTACTGGGTCCTAACTACACCACTATCTTTGACATTATTACATCTGTGCAGAATACTTCATTAAAAGCAATTTGTTGCATCCATCCTGGAATAAAAGCTATAGCAATAGTCATCACCTAACCATTCCATCTTTTGATGTCAGCATAAACATATAAATTATTAAATTTTAATTTATGACCATAATGACCATATTATTAGACTAAATTAGATTTATTGTCAACCCTAGGAATTACAGAATTCATGATATCGTCAGAAACAATAAATATAGCACAAAATCGTAAATATAATAACAAGATGAGATAAATGTATACCCTTATTTACATGTTAAATTGTACATCCTACAGGTGATCATAATTATTGGACAGTATTTACAAATTCTTCAATTGAATAAAAACAGTGTTGCAATACCAAATCTTTCACTTTGCATTTAAATGTATCATCTGAGGTGGTAGGTTTCACATTATCAGGTAGCTTGTTATATGTATAATATAATTCCAGAATGGTGTATGCTTTTGCTGAATAATGAAGTATTATGTGTAATTATACTCAGTTTATGCCTATTTCTTGTGTGATAGCTATGCTTTTTACAGTTAATCCGAAAGTATACCAGGTGTTTTCTAACAAATGTGACAACTTCTAACATATATATTTTATAGGCAAGGAAGTGGTAATATATGGAGTGTTCGAAATAAATTAATGCAGGAATCCCTTTGTTTCTTTGTTTCTTCTCCATTATTATTCTGATTGATTTTTTCGAATTTTGAAGATTATATTTCCTCTATTACAGTTACCCCAAAATATCACACCAAATTTTAACAAATTGTTGAAGTGTGCAAAATATAGATTCCTCAACATTTTCAAGTTTGCAATATTTTTTATAGATCTAAACATAAAACAAAGCTGACTTAACTTAGATGGCAGTTTTTCAACATGCATGCTCAGTTTCAGATGCTCATCAATACCTACACCCAGGAATTTAGTGATGGATTTATAGTGCACCAATTCATTTTCTAGTTTTATTTGTGGCTTATATGTGGTTTTTGTGTGTGTGTTAGCCATTAAATCTTTTTCGTTATTAATGACTTTTGTATAATTAGTAAACCATAAGAGATTGAAAAAAAATCTTACTCCACAAAAAATGTACGTGTTAGAGCACACAATTTATGTCAAATAAGATATTTTGTGGTATTAACCATTTCTGAGATATTCCTTGTTGTTTTTTTATTTTCAAATACTTCTTTCTTTCTTGTGTTCATGCAAAGGAACAGAATTTCAATCTGCAACCGGCTTCGGAAAGATGTGACTATTGCTTTAACCCACTGTATTCTTCCTATACCTACAACAAAATGTGTAAATGAATAATGAAGGTTTAACTGTATTAACAATAAGCAGATAGGTGAAGAAACATTTGTAAGAATACTTTGTAGAGGAGTGAGTAGAGAAAGTCATGTGAATGCAACAGGTCAGATTTGTTTTTACTTTCTCTACTACATATAGTAAGTAGGGAAAGTATTGTATTCCACCCAAAAATTCCATACCGAGATTTCACCGGAAATATATGTTTTGAGACCCCCTGAATCCAAAAAAAGCATTTTTGGAAACATGCCTGTGTGTGTGTCTGTGAACAGCATAACTCAGAAACAAACAGTCGGATAAACACCAAACTTGGTATTTAGGTTCAGTATCTTCCAGAGATGCGACACAAAGGTTTTCAAGAAAATCCCCCCTTTACATGGAACATTTTTCGCAAATTTTAATTTTCTCAAAAATGGCTAACGATTTTGATTAAAATATCATATGTTTAAGATATTTTCATGACAAATGAAATGTATATCTCGAATTTTCTGGGAATGTTTCCAAAAGTATTCTTCATTGTGAACGACTTTGCATAACTGGTAAACCATAAGAGATAGACAAAATTTTACTACACAAAAAATGTAGATCGTGTTAAAATACACAATTTATGTCATATACATTTTTTTTGTTGAATGAACCATTTTGTTTGTTATTCCCTTAAATTTTTCAATACTTATACTTTTTCTCAAATTCGTTATTCATTTTTCTGTCCTGGTAATGCAAAGAGAATGGAATACTCCACATAGCAACCAGCTCTTAAAATATTTGACTATCACTTAAAACCTACCAATTCCCCTTGCACCTACAAGAAAATTAGCAATAAGATTAACAGTTTGATATCTCGATTAACATGAAGCATATGGAGAATAGGCATTTGTAAAAATAGTTTGTACAAGAGTAGAGAAAGTCATGTGAGTTTAACACATCAGATTTTTTTTTTTTTTTTTTTTTTTACCTCATCTCACTCCCACTTGTACAAACAAGAATTTGTTTTGCAACTTTTAGAAGAGCTTGATTATTTGGGATACATTCCATTATTTGCTTACACAGCTGAGACTGTGATAATGTTATTCAAAGCATTCTCTTTTCATGCAAGTGGTCTACAATACTGAAACTGAACAGTATTTTGCTGCTTCTGGGAACAGGCAGATCATAGTACTGTGTTAGTTGGGTAAGGGACTCGAAGGGCATTGTGGGGGGCAAGGCAGAAAAGTTAGAGCTTGAATTAGGGCATATGGCTCAAATGGGCTGCAGTGACCAGCAGGTCAGAGAGGAAAAGGAAGCCTTTTTACCCCTGAATCCTTACATCTTGCCCACATTTTAATGGGTACAAATATATACGAGAGCAATTTGGAAAGTACTCAGTCTGATACGGAGAAGGTGCTCACAGTATCAAATAGCTAACGTCACTGAAAAGGTAGAGTACTGCCAAATTTGCCATTTTCCATCAAAAGTGGATAGTGAGCATGTGTATTCTAATGTGAATTGCCTTGTAATTTTTATCAAAATACATGGCCATGGTGCAGTGAATTGTTCCAATCCTTGAGAAAATGGATACAGACTGTGCATGAAGGAAAACAAAATGAAGACCAGACAAACCTGTGGATTAAAAATATTGACAAACAAATCTTATATCAAGCACATTCATATGTCAGGTAAGACAAGTTTATATTAGCTCTGTTCAACCCATTTAAATGTACTATACCTTTAAACCTGTTTTGGACAATGTCATGGCATGTAGATGAAGGAAACTAGTGTGTTGCATAACACAAGTTGTGTTATAAGTTCAAAAGCTACTCGTATTGCTGCACACTATAAATAATGATTATTCCTTTGACATCAGCATGGTTCCATTATCAGTGTTAACGCTCATCTCTTGATTTTTATACTTTAAAATAATTTGAAATCTTGCAGAAGTGTTATTTTATTTACTGCTTTAAAATATTGTTTTGGAACTGCTGAAAAAAAAAAATATAAAAAAAAAAATAATAAGTTTTTAGATTGTATATTTTTTTATGTCTGTGTTTCTGCAATCAACCTCTAAGGTTTTATTTTTTATTACATTCTATTCTTCATCCATATTTACACAGTATTAAAAATGCCGTACCTGATATATTAATTTTGGTGAATCTTTAAATCTGGTATGTTCCTTTAAATATGTCATTATACCATTGTTTGCTAATAGGCGTGTTGCTGAATTAAAAAACAAAACCTAGTCGGATTCATAAATATAACAAAAACTTTACTTAAAGCAGATGAACGTCTGAGAACATAAGATTTTCCTCCATTCAGAAGAGTCTTTAAATAGACACCCTGATAAGGGATAAAATACCCCTTTCCTCTCTTCTGTTTATGAGATGCCTAAAGCCAACCTACATGCAGAAACATGAGAATACTTATCCTTACATTTGAAATTCATTCTTCCATGCCCAGTGAATACTACATTTTCTGAGCATTGCCTCCAAAATACATTGATCTATTGCTCCATACTGCAACTTCTAAAATAAAAAAAACAATCTGATGTCACATTCACATGACATACCTACTCTTCTACAAGCTATTGTTACAAAAACTTATTCTTCTAGCTTCTTCATAATAATGAAAATAAACATTTGCAGAAATGGTTTTATTCCACATTTCATTGTAAACAGAGGGATTCAGTAAGCTTATGTGATAGTCAAATCTATTAAAAGGGGTCGCTATATGATAGCTTTGAAAATCTATTCTCTTTGCATGACCACAAGAAAAAATAAACAAATAGCAACTAAGCAGCTGGAAAATGTATAAAGTAATTGACAATTCACGCTAAGTATAAAGAATAACTCGGAAATTATAAAACATAGGAGTTCTTGGACATGTTCAGATGCATCTCAACCAACTTTTAATGACATTACATCATTGTTGATGAAACATGAATTCATCACCATACACCAGAGACAAAGTAGCAGTTCAAACAATGGGTGCAAGAAAGTAAAAGTGCTCCAATGAAGGCCAAGTATGTTTCTTCAGCAGGAAAAGAGATGATGGCCTCTGTATTCTGGGATGCCCTGGCATGGAGTAGGTACTTGGAAGGAGACTAAAGCATCATCAGAGAGTACTGTGCAGTTTTGCTAGAATGGTTGAAGGATGCTACAAGGGTCAAACATCCACAGTTATTTTCCACCAAGACTGCACCAATGCACACTTCTTCAATTGTGATTGCAAAGTTGCATGACTTGCACTTTGAACTGCTGTCACATGCACCATATTCACCAGATTTGGCTCCCAGTGATCTTTTCCTCCTCACAGATGGGCTTGCTGGGCAAAGATCTAGAGATCATGTCATTCAAACTCATTTTATTTTGCAAAATTGGACAAATCATTGTATATTGGAAGATATAAAGTTGTTGGGTATTGTTAGTCCCAATGTATAGAGTTTAAATGTGACTATGTCAAACAATTCTTTTTATTTTGGGGGGGGGGGGGTGGTAGGATCCATTTCTGAAATATTCCTTTTGTTATTGGTTTGAATTCTTAGATAGTTTATTTTTTCAAGTGCTTGGTTACTATTAATTTTTTTCTCTCATGGTCATGGAAAGAGTAAACTTTTAAACCCATCACATAGTAACCGATTTCTAAGATTTGACTATCACTTCAGCCTCCTATATCCCCCTTTGTATTTACAATGAATTATGAAATTGTAATTAAATCATTTCTGCAAATGTTTATCTCAATTTAAAAAAATTTAGATGAATAAACTTTTGTAAAAATGATTTGTAGAAGAGTGGACAGAGAGTTTCTCTTAACAGAGTGTGGAGCGGCTGAAGAATGTATGCTTACACAAATTATAATTTTTACTTCACTCCATTTATTAATCCTTCACACAATTAAATAACACTTCATTGATATAGAGAGCTGTGAGATTATTTATTAATTACTTGCACTTTTTAACACGTAAACTTTATATATTCATCATGAATTTTCGTTTCACACCGAATACATATTAAACTTCTCGAGGACGCGTCTCGCGTCCAGTTAGGAAGGCTGTCTACAAGCAATTGAATTCTACCACCTGAATTTGTAAATTTTTCTTATTTCAAGTCTCTGATTGGCTAATCCTACTCCAATAGAGTACTTTTATTTAACTTTCAGGTTTTCTGGTTGTTGAATGGCTATTTATAAACTGTCTCAAAAATTACATTATTGTTGCTCCGAGAATTACTAGTAGCATTATTAAACTTTCTAATTCATTATTGCCTCAAGGTTACCTCATTGTTAGCAACTTTTTACTATATTCTTACTGATCCTACATTATTAAATTATGTAATACCTTCACGAAACATTATTAAACATGTGCATAATAATATAAACATTAATACAATGATTGTTACATACATCTTATATGTTATTTATACACATATTGCTTTAAGGCAGGCTGTTATTATATTTTATATTATATAATTAGACTGAAATCATATAAGTGTTAAAAATACTGCCTCAAATTGCCCCCTTTTTGAAATATTTAAAAATTATGTTCTTTTTGTTTTTGTCTTTTAAAATTTTTTTTTAATATTTTCTGAAAGTCTCCCGAAAGAAAGAATCATAACCTTTATTATTATTATTATTATTATTATTATTATTATTATTATTATTATTATTATTATTATTATTATTACACTTCTTATTTTTCACTGTCACTTTTATTTAACACTCACTGGTTTTTCACTACAACCGTGTATAGCAGAATACTTTTCTTTTCTGCCACATGTTTGACAGTTTAACGTCAGTGATCTGGTGTTCAATGACCTTTGTTTATTTCCTAACACAGCGACTATTAAGTATTTTATTTGCTAGACATTTAACACTTAATTACGCATATTAACACTTGTTACCCTTTCTTTACAACTTATTTCTTAAACATTTTTATATTTCTTACAATTTCTAACAATTTATATCTTATACATTATAAATACAGTTGCTATTTAGATTTATTATGTTTTTCTTACTAACAATGGATTTTCTTCTATTACATCTTTTTAGATAAACTCTCTTTTGTTATATTGACAATTTGTTACATTTAGTAAAGATATTATTATACATTTTTACTTTCTCTACTACGTATAGTAAGTAGGGGAAGTATTGCATTCCACCCAAAAATTCGATACCGAGATTTCACCGGAAATACATGTTTTGAGACCTCCTGAATCCAAAAAAAGCATTTTTGGAAACATGTCCGTGTGTGTGTCTGTGTGTGTGTCTGTGAACAGCATAACTCAAAAACGAACAGTCGGATAAACACCAAACTTGGTATTTAGGTTCAGTATCTTCCAGAGATGCGACACGAAGGTTTTCAAGAAAATCCCCCCACCCCAGACTACCCTTTACATGGAACATTTTTCGAAAATTTTAATTTTCTCAAAAATGGCTCTAACGATTTTGATGAAAATATCATATGTTTAAGATAATGTCATGAGAAATGAAATGTATATCTCGAATTTTCTGGGAATGTCTCCAAAAGTATTCTTCATTGTGAACGACTTTTGCATAACTGGTAAACCATAAGAGATGGACAAAATTTTACTACACAAAAAATGTAGATCGCGTTAAAATACACAACTTATGTCATATACATATCTTTTGCTGAGTGAACCGTTTTTGAGATATTGCTTGTTATTTCCTTAAATTTTCCAATACTTATACTTTTTTCAAATTCGTTATTCATTTTTTTGTCCTGGACATGCAAAGAGAATGGAATACGCCACATAGCAACCAGCATTAAAATATTTGACTATCGCTTAAAAGCTACCATATTCCCCTTGCATCTACAAGAAAATTACCAATAAGATTGACATCTCGATATCTCGATTAACATGAAGCATATGGAGAATAAGTGTTTGTAAAAATAGTTTGTACAAGAGTAGAGAAAGTCATGTGAGTGTAACACATCAGATTTTTTAAAGTACATTGCTTTCCCCTTTTATGTTCCAGTTACTTTATTTTCTTTTTCTTTTTGTGCCACTCATAACCTGCATACTTTATTTTCTTTTTCTTCTTATGCCACAGATTTTTTTTAGACTTGCCCTAATTATATGTTGCGCAGTGATATTCCAA
This sequence comes from Deroplatys truncata, assembly GCA_030765065.1. NCBI lineage: Eukaryota > Metazoa > Arthropoda > Insecta > Mantodea > Mantidae > Deroplatys > Deroplatys truncata. The sequence goes on from CM060984.1 coordinate 180,094,903, forward strand.
AAATTATTCATACTTAAACTCTCAATGTTTCAAAATTCATTTCACTGTCTGCTAGCATATGTAACCATTCTAAGGTTTTGTTGTCCAAGCATTTTCTAACAAGAATCATTTTTAATGATTCAGGCACATTTTTCAATTTAAAATATTCTACTAGATCATGTATAAATTGTACTGGAATTGAGGAAGCATTAAAATAAGGTAATGGTAATTCATTAAGCACAGAGTAATAGTTTGACATCTGATTTGTTACATGCACTTGTGTGTCATCATTATTGTTTTGTATTTGAGAGGCTGATGTTATGGAGAAAGCAGTAGTGTTTCTTGTATTATTAGTTAACTAAGGTGATACACTTCTTTCTGCACTTGTATTATTGTCATGCATTTGATTAGCATTTATAGAACTAGTTACATTTGTATGTACCTTTGGTACACTGGTACTTAAACTAGGTTTATCTATTTCTTTGCTACTTTCTTGTACTGTATCTTTAATTTCATCTATCATTGACTTGTGTGCTTCTTTAATTGCATCTGCATTTGCTTTTGCCATTTCCTGCATTTTATTTATTTCCCCTGTTAAATCTATTTGTCCTTGCACAAGATCTGCATTTGTATTTTCCATTTCTTCAGTTTCCTGACTAGTTTCTTGTAGTTTATGTAACTCTGTGCTAGTTTCATTCAGCTTATTATTTAACTCTTTACTGGTTTCAGTTAACATATTACTTATCCCTACTCTCATTTCCTCTATCTTATTATTAGTTTCGGTTATCTTATTACTTAACTCTGTACTAATTTCAGTTAACTTATTACTCACTCTACTCTCAGCTCTGTACGAGTTTCAGTTATCTTATTATTAGTTTCTTTTAACTCTCCTCTCATTTCAGTTAACTTATTATTTAAGTCTGCATTACTTTCAGTTATTGCTTTTAGAAGGCACATAAAATTTTGTTGTGATAAGTTTAGATGCTCTTGTTGGCTATATGTGTGAGGGTTTCTTTCTTTTCTTGTTCCCTGCACTAACATATGTAAAGGTGATTGACCTTGCATACTACTGCTATCTCTTTCTATGCCTACCTGTGAATTTACAAATGATTGTTGTTCTACATTTAACCTATTTGTTTCATCTAGCTCAGATTGTAAATTTACATTGTAATCTGTAATGGCTGACCTATCCTCTCCTACTTCCATATTTTCATTTTTTCTGTTTCCATTTTATTTTGTATATTTTCTTTTGTTATACTTTGTTTGGAATTGCTGAATTTTAATTTACCACTTCTTAACAGCAAGAAATTATCTTAATAACAATATATTTTCTTAACTATTTTGACAATTATATACGTATAAAGTATTGGAATTTTCTGACCTTTTGTTCTGGCTGCTTTTAGTAAACCTTTTTATTCTGGTGTTCCCTCGTAGATTCTTGTTGAATTGTTGACTGCGTGCCCCGTACTTCTGAAAGAATTGTTGCTGTCCTTGGATGATGTTGTTGATGATTTTTAATTTCTCTGAAGTTCTCTGATGTTCATTGATCTCGCCTGTTCTAGCCCCATGTTTAGGTGCCAATTTGAAGTAGTAGTTGAATGCCTCACATATGGTACAATTTTGAAGTAGGTTGTATGTAGTTCCACTGTTGGGGAGCCTAACTTGATGAAGTAACTGCCCCACGTATGGTACAAAGTTTCCGTGGCCTTCGCCCCAACGTTTAGGAATCAACTTTGTATTTTAATGTTTCTTTAAATATTATATATATATATTAGGTTTGCCTCGGTAGTCAGTATTAATTTTGTAGAAACATGTTTCTCTTAATAGGGTGTGGTGCAGCTGAAGAATGTAGGCTTACACAAATTATAATTTCTACTTCACTCCATTTATTAATCCTTCACACAATGAAATAACGCTTCACTGATATAGAGAGCTGTGAGATTATTTATTAATTACTTGCACTTTAAAACACATAAACTTTATAATATTCGCTATAATGAATTTTCGTCTCACACTGAATACGTATTAAACTTCTCGAGGACAAGTCTCGCGTCCAGTTAGGAACACTGTCTACAAGCAACTGAATTCTATCACCTGAATTTGTAAATTTTTCTTATTTCAAGTCTCTGATTGGCTAATCCTACTCCAATAGAATACTTTTATTTAAGTTTCAGGTTTTCTGGTTGTTGAATGGCTATTTATAAACTGTCTCAAAAATTACATTATTGTTGCTCAAGAATTACTAGTAGCATTATTAAACTTTCTAATCATTATTGCCTCATTGTTACCTCATTGTTAGCAACTTTTGAGCTATATTCTCACAGCTCCTACATTATTAAATTATGTAATACCTTCACATAACATTATTAAACATGTACATAATAATATAAACATTAATACAATGACTGTTACATACATTTTATATGTTATTTATACACGTATTGCTTTAAGGCAGGCTGTTATTATATTTTATATTATATAATTAGACTGAAATCATTTAAGTGTAAAAAATACTGCCTCAATGTAAAACATCACATCAATGATGTGAATGTAAAACATCAAATGCGGTTTTTTTCAAGTGATAAGTCACTTTATTCTCCTTCCTTTTTTTTTTAATAGAGCACTGTCACTTCATCCTACTGTATCCCTCTTGTACCTACAATGAAACGTGTAGTAAGACTATTTGTGCAAACTTTTATCTTGATTAACAAAAGAATTAGAACTGCTTTGTATGAATAGTTTTAGAATACTGGCTAGAGAAGGTCATGTGAATGTAACATCAGATTATCATCATCATCACCATCATCAGCATCATCTGATTATAGCAGCTGAGCTTATGGTCTTAAACAAGAGAAATATATTTAACATGCTTAGAGTACAATCTTACAAAAAGGTGGCCAAAAATGAGTGAAAATTTTGTCATCATAGTTCTGCTCATTCATCCCTATTAGCAAATGCAATAATTAGTAGTGAATTTCAATGTATTGTTTGGGGAAACTTAAAAAGTTATTCTCATGGTAAACCATAGTATGGAACAACATGAACACAGCTCGGAAAGAAAAACAAGAAATACGTGGTTTATACAAAGCAACTTTAATTAAATTTTAAGGTTTACAATATTCCAAAGAAGTTCATATAGCAAATTTATAAGCGCTTTTTCACTATAATATGATATCCCTAGTATTTGATAATCTTGAATCAGATGAAATGGTTTAATGCATTTATAGGTATTTCGCTATGGTAGCTAAATCAGTATGGCACAGATAGCGGAAGATTCCATGGTTCAAGTCTCAGCCATGGCATTGTATTTTTCGAAGCCTGATTTAACTTTCCAAATTCATATTATGTTTTTTAGTAGCTTTCCAAGAATTAGTACATATGTGCTGAAACCTGACATTTTCTTGAAATGCCGTAATCTGAGTTTCAGATCTGTGTTTTTGTAAGTTTAATGGCCTTGAATAGAGCAGATCATATCAGACAGTGAATGGTCAAATGAGTCTGGATTGGGCTAAGCTTAGAGCCATATTTATCTAGCGGAAAATCTCCACCAAAAATAACTTATCCAGGCAACTCATCTCAACCAAGATTGGAACTAAAACTTTGTGGAATATGAGAGAGACATGCTACCCCCATAATAAAAAATATATATAGTATTATATACAATAATAGTTGATCATTTCAGAATTGTCCTTGGAAAAGAACAATGTTTTAAACAATGTTAAAATTTAAAACAATATTTACCTACAATGATAAATTTTGCTGTAAAGGAAAGTACTTCTACCTTTAAAAAGAGTAAGTAGGAAGCAAGAAGATGTCCACCATTATTCATTTTGCCATAATAAAGAGTGGTTCACATTTTTAACCTAATGGAAATCAAATTTACTCTTTAAATAATGATCTTAAGGAAATGTTACAGAATTGCAAATTCAAGGCTTTAATGACCATACTAGTACTAGCATCTTTGATGACTTTTTGAAGTAAACTATTTTTACAAAAGAACGCGATCATAAAGAATCAGCAGTAATTTTTGGGGGCATAACTATGAGAACTAACATATGCCTAGGCCCGAATGTATGCTAGATGATTTGCAGGTGTATATAGCCCCCTTTAACATGTTATCTTATCAAGGAATTTTACATTATAAACATCTGTGATGCTGGTAACTTGTTTTCAGCATTTTTGTTAGTAAACATGCTCACATCCATTCCCACAGTAATACTTCCAGACTCTACAGTAGGTAGACAATGATTCTAATTAAAGACAATTCCCCCGCGATCATAAAGAATCAGCAGTAATTTTTGGGGGCATAGCTATGAGAACTAACATATGCCTAGGCCCGAATGTATGCTAGATGCATTTGCAGGTGTATATAGCCCCCTTTAACATGTTATCTTATCAAGGAATTTTACATTATAAACATCTGTGATGCTGGTAACTTGTTTTCAGCATTTTTGTTAGTAAACATGCTCACATCCATTCCCACAGTAATACTTCCAGACTCTACAGTAGGTAGACAATGATTCTAATTAAAGACAATTCCCCCGCTCTAGCTAGAAGTTGATCTGGGGACCAGTATATGTGAGCAACTCTGTTTTACTTTAAGAATTTGTAAATTGAAACACTGATCAGAAATTAGAGATAGTCATCTGAAAGTAGTTCTACTTCTCATATAAAATTACCTTGCCTAAATTTGAATATGTAAAGCAAGTGTAACAAAAATAATAAAAGAAATTAAAATATATTTGTCAACTCAAACATTTCATGAGTTCTGCCCAAAAAAACTGCAATCCAACATCACATTTTGTAAAGATATTCCAAATAAAACAGCACTTGCACATTGCATTGCAATTCAGTAACAGGGCTGTGCCACTGATCACCTCTCATTTATAGTAAAGTAATAATGTTCCTAGTGTCTTATCCAATAGAAACTGTGCTTACTGCCTGATTTTCTGTTTAATTAACCATCTCTATACTAGAATATAATGAAGGTGTTGGAGAGCCAGATATTTTCATTTGGGATGAGGTATAGACTATACTTATACTTTTGCTGTATTTAGTTATTTTTCGGTAAAATACAAAAGCCAAAAGCTTCTCACAAAAGTTGTATGTTTTATTTCTTAAAATCATTATTGCTTTACAGGCAGGTACTACTTCAGCTACAAGCTTAGGGATGAAGTCAATGTTTGTGACACAACAGCAAATGAAGATGGATGGTTCCTCAGGAGCAGAAGAACAGTGAAACTATGTAAGTTGTTCTTAATATAAACTATATTATAGTGATGGAAATTAGCGTAAAGGTAGTAGATCAAAGTAAAGATTTGATAGACATCAAATAAAAATAACAACTTTATTTATTTTGTATATTTTAATACAGACAAGTGATACAAAAAACATAAAAATCATAGCAAAATTATCTGTTGATGATTTATTTCACAAAAGCGACATAAAAACCAAATTATAGTAAACATTCTACTTATCAGAAACAAGGATATACAATATTTTGAACAGGCTATGAATTCTAGAAGTCCTAGTTATATTTTAAAAACTGTATATTTTAAGATATTGCATTCCTTAGTAATATAAAGACATATATGTACAAATAAATTTTTAATTTAGTTCTTAAATAAAAGTTATTCAAACTTACTTACTATTAGGTATTTGCTATTTACATATTTCAAAACCCATTAGAGCCATATAACTGCATCGTTATGAATAGGTATTTATTTTCCATTGCAGATTCATTTTAAAGGCATCTGAATTCTCAAACTGGCCAAAATGGAGGTATGTCTGACCTTATTAAAGAATGGTGAGTTGACCTAGACATATATGCTTCAATTTATGCTTTATTTAGGACATTGGTCCATGAAATGTTCTAAAACAGTTTTTATGTAAGAGAAGTATATAAGCATTTAAGTCGACTCACCATTATTTGAAATTATATAGAAAATTTGAGTCAGAATTGAAACACTTAACATCACTTACATGTTTTACAACTTGTTAGTTTCATCACTACATCAGATTCCACCACACACAGACGCATATGGGACAACACCACGAGGATTCAGTCGTCCATTTCTGATGATGGAAGCAATTAGCTCCTGAAACTGGTCAAGTTGTAAAACATGTAAGTGATGTTAAGTGTTTCAATACCGACTCAAATTTCTATATAATTTCAAATTCACATCACTGTTACTAGCTTATCCATATTTTATACTAATCACCATTATTTGTTTAAATGCACGACTGACCTAAGAATTTTTCTTTGAGTTTAATTGTTTGCTGGTTCTCCCACTGTGCACATTCCACCAAAATATGTACCCAATCCTCGTCCAAATCACAGAATGGGCAGATTCTCCTGCCAGAATCGTCAGTCATTTTCTGTGTCCTCCAGCCCCCCCCCCCCAATCTAAACCATGCCATCCTGATCTTTTTTCTTGTTCTTTTTTGTTTTGTTTTCCTTTTCTGTTGTTTATTTTGTCACCATACTTGTATCTTAAATATGCATGTATGGTCAATGACCCATGCACTAAATGCTTGTGTAATAACTTCAATAATTTGAAGCCAATAAAGATACCTTATCTATCCTTTTGTTTTAGTGAATATGTTCTTATGTTATTAACCATGTATTGTTGATGTTCTACATATCCGAAATTATTCTAATTACATTAACCTGATATTGTATTTTGAAATTTTTTTTCCTTCATTTCTCTGTTAGTAATCTCAAATTTCTTCCCTGTTGTCATCGCTATATGCTTCCATTTCTTGCACACAGCTATGGCAATAAAGAGTTACATGCTTGGAGTAAGATTTTAAACTTCAGGTAAAATCTTAGCAGTTCAGACTCAAATTCCAGATTAGAGGTTCTTTTATTCTTTTGTTTCTGCCTCTTGGTGTGGTGGTAGCGTGAGAGGTAGAGTGGTAGAGGTCCTGAGCTCGAATCTTGGTTAGGGTGAGTTACCTGGATAATGTTTTCCTTTATCCTGGGAAGACAAATGTTGGGTAACTTTAAGCTCAATGAACTCCAGGCTTATTTGAGCATCATTTCATGCATTCCATTCATTCATCGTCCAATATGACCTACCAGGTTATAAACTTAAAAAAACAATGATAAGTAAATAAAGTAACATTCCAAAGCCAGATGGAGTTATCTGATAAGGGCATCACTTTGTTCCGCTCCAACACAGAAGGGCTGCATGTTGGTTATCAGTATGAATTGTTCATTAATGTACATTTGTATTATGGATGATATCTGTTAAAACCACTCTTGATTGTAACAGATCCATGTGTTAAGGCATGCATTAACTGATGCAATGGACTATAGAGTTCTTGTTTACCAAATGTTGGTAGAGGTAACATACTACATAATACTGAATGAGGACGGTCTTTATGCTTAGCTAGCTGAAGCATTGTTTTTCCGTTACATTTCCTATTCAATGGAACAACCTTGTTCTTTTTTTTTTAAAATAGAGAGTTGAGGGTTGTTACACTACATCACTATGATATTCTTACTTGAACGCGTTTCGGGAGACGGCTTGTTCCCATCGTCAGCATTTTCTCTCAACTGATTTTTGCCGGTCATCGTCTGGGGGATGTGTGTGGTTTGTGGTGTTCTCTGGTGCTGGGCTGATGAACCTCCAAAGGCTGTTGGGTGGCGGCAGTTCAAAATTCATTAGGTGATTCCTGTGTTTGACAATATGTATTTTTTCCCAGATGTCCAATTCATTGCTGCTGTTGATCGGTTTTAAGAGTTTTATGTTTGGAGTGATATCATGGTTTGAAGACCAGAAATGATGTGCTACTGCTGATTTATCTTGCTGCTTTTGGTAAATGCATCTCATATGCTCTTTAAGTCTTATTTCAAGATTTCTTTTTGTTCTTCCTATATATACCAGGTTACATTCATTACAATCAATTTGATATATACCAGCTGATTTACCGTTGGGGATAGGATCTTTTGTTCTGTTGCATAGTAGTTTCTGTATGTTGTGGTTATTCTGTGGAGACAGGGTGATGTATTTTTTGAAAATCCTTTGAAATTTATGATGTGTCCAAGGGTGATAAGTGAATTTTCTATATGCTTGTGGTTTTTGTTGTCTGAGTAACGTAGTCATTTGTTGGATGTATTTCTGTCTTTCAAACCTTTTTATCTTCTTATCTATAGTTTTTTTCTGGTATCCATTCATAGTGGCTATGTTGATAATGTGTTGGTATTCTTTCTGGTATTCCTCTTTCTCCATTGGTATATGTACTAACCTGTTTGTAATACTATTTAAAATTGCATGTAATTGGCCATTTTCTTCTTTTTCCATTGTGAATTTTCCTTACCTAGACATCAGGATCATCAGAAATAATGCACACAACAAACTAACGTTTGGCATTTACAGAAAACCAACGCACACAGAAAACTATATTAAAAATAATAGCTACAATCCTACAAGCCACAAACATGCAATTTTAAATAGTATTACAAACAGGTTAGTACATATACCAATGGAGAAAGAGGAATACCAGAAAGAATACCAACACATTATCAACATAGCCACTATGAATGGATACCAGAAAAAAACTATAGATAACAAGATAAAAAGGTTTGAAAGACAGAAATACATCCAACAAATGACTACGTTACTCAGACAACAAAAACCACAAGCATATAGAAAATTCACTTATCACCCTTGGACACATCATAAATTTCAAAGGATTTTCAAAAAATACAACATCACCCTGTCTCCACAGAATAACCACAACATACAGAAACTACTATGCAACAGAACAAAAGATCCTATCCCCAACGATAAATCAGCTGGTATATATCAAATTGATTGTAATGAATGTAACCTGGTATATATAGGAAGAACAAAAAGAAATCTTGAAATAAGACTTAAAGAGCATATGAGATGCATTTACCAAAAGCAGCAAGATAAATCAGCAGTAGCACATCATTTCTGGTCTTCAAACCATGATATCACTCCAAACATAAAACTCTTAAAACCGATCAACAGCAGCAATGAATTGGACATCTGGGAAAAAATACATATTGTCAAACACAGGAATCACCTAATGAATTTTGAACTGCCGCCACCCAACAGCCTTTGGAGGTTCATCAGCCCAGCACCAGAGAACACCACAAACCACACACATCCCCCAGACGATGACCGGCAAAAATCAGTTGAGAGAAAATGCTGACGATGGGAACAAGCCGTCTCCCGAAACGCGTTCAAGTAAGAATATCATAGTGATGTAGTGTAACAACCCTCAACTCTCTATTTTAAATTATGACACATCACTGTTACAAGCTTCTAAATCTTCAAAAATTGAACCTTGTTCTTGTATTTGCCATTTATTTCATCTTATTCTTGAATTTAAAGGGATCCTATTTTGCAACAAATATAAATATTAAATTTTAATGTGAAAAGTTAATTCATTTCAGTTATAAATTGTATTAAAACTAATAATTTTTATATTATTTTAGCAAAATAAAATATTTTCACAGAACTAGTGAATTAAACACTTCAGTAAATGAGTAAATGCATGTATTGAAATATGAAATATCATTACCATAAGATACAGCATCTTATCATGTACATACACATTAGGAATGTTTAATTCAGAGCAGAAAATCAAAATAACAAGCTTCAGGGGGGGGGGGGGGGAAATAGCTAGATTGTTAATAGTGCACAACAGCAAACAATGAACCATAGTACCATCTTTGATATGCCTACCATCATAATGCAAGGGTTCAAAGCCTTTATGGGACAGGACTACTATTGCTATCACTGCTATAGGGCACAAAACATCAAAATCTTTATTATTTCAGTGTTCTTCTTTAAATCTTACAGAAGCAAACTCATGGAAAAAAATTAAGGTTTTGCATTAAATATATAAGTGCTGCATAAAGCACAATAGTTCATAAACTTAACATGATACAATTTTTGCCGGAGGAGTTGTGAAAGAAGAGGCAGGCTCACAAATCTGGTTTGGGAAAACTGTCCATTCCTAATTATTAAAGCAATGTTTCAAGCATTGAAATTCTGTAAATTTAAAATTATTGGAACTCTCACACAGTGAAGCAAATAATTAAATTATGGGAAATGAATCGACATTAAGCACTCATATTGCTCCACTTACCAAATTACCAGAAGATATGTTTTAAGGACCTATTGTCCCCGTTTTGGACTGCTAGTTGACTAACCAATAATTCCCTAGTCTTCTTTTCTAGGTATCTGTAGCGTCATCTCTTGTGGGGTTGCTGAATTTTGTCGCGGTAACTTTCGTGTTATCTTATTTGCTGAGCGCCTGTTATTGTTTTACTATTTTGAATTTTGGGTTCCTTGTCCTCCGGCTAGCTATTATTACTCAGTCGAGCAAATCTCTTGAACAGGGTGTGTAAACGGAAAGGAGTGTTACTAAAAGATAACACTGATAAAAGAATTTGTTTTTACACTTTTATTGCCGTCACACTTCATTAATTTCACATAATTACCCTTGATACACGCCCGACTGAAACTGTTATATTTTCGAATGTAACTATAATCACTTATTTGCCGCACATTATTAATTTTGAGTATTTCACATTTTGTAACTAACTTTACGACGCGAGAGATTCTGTAGAATTGCGTAACATGTACTTCGTGAATGGTTCTGTTGAACTGCGCGACGTGTAACTTGTGAATGATTCTGTTAAACTGCGCGACGTGTAACCCATGAAAGTTTCTGTTAAACTGCGCAACATGTCTTTGGCTTCATAATTTATACTCCCTCACCCCGATATGCCTAAACAGTATAACAGAGCTGCTATTGGTAAATAAAGCGCGCCAACATTAGCGTCTATTTTTATATCCAATCAAAATTACGAACACATATGCTCTAGGGAAGATATTCCCTCCATTTCTAAAGAAAGGCACGCTACTCTGATGTCATTTGTTTGTCTCTTCTAATTGATAAACAACTCACCCCCTCGCTCATTGTTACCCGCTCCTATTGTCAGTTTCAGTGAGGCCGTGTAAACTTATTTCCTAACAATGCTTATAATTAACAAACATCTCAAATCATTGTCATACAATAATGCTAATTTACACTACAATCACTCTGGCATTTACAGTGTTGTGATATAAAATACTGCCTCATATGCCCCACTAGAAACATAATTATAAATATTTACAACTTTTTTTTGAAATTTTATAATTGGGTTTCTAGTCTCCTGAATCTTGGAACACATGGTATTTATCACTTGCACGTAACACTGCACACGCATTTAACATACGTCATACATCTTGCCTTTTTCTCGCCACTATTCACTGGCTCGGGTCTAATGTTTATATACATACATTGACATTACAATTTTTTATAGCAAATACTGTACTCTGAACTATTTAGGTCACTGTTACAAAAATGGTTATACTTTTTTTAGATTATTGACATAGAAATTTATACACTCAAGATTTTTAACCTTGTTCATTTTGTAATTATTGAACATATTTACAAATATATTTACATCTCTTAATTCTAGACATAATTTCACATTATCTGTGTGCTACATAAGTGTTTTGCTTTAATTATCTTTACCCTTTTTTATTGTTTTGTACTTTATATTCACAATACTCTTTGAATTATATCTACATACTTTTACTTTAATATGGCTTTAAATTTTCATTATTACATGCTTCATTTCAAATGTGGTTACAGTTTACTAAGAAAATGTACTTTAACAACTATCATTTTCAATTCTTCCTGTATCTTTTTAATTTGAGAGTACTCTGACAAGTCTGCAATAAACTGTACTGGATTGGAGTTTTCATTTTGAACAGCTTGGTACTTGTTAATTTCAGAAGTTTAGTTTTTAATTATTTATAGATAAAACTTTAACTTCTTCAGACAACTTATTTCTTTGTGTTTCCGATTCCTTCTGAATTTCAGATATCTCCCCTCTGAAATTAACTTGCACCTGAATTAATTCTGCATTCATCTCTCTTAGCTCACTTGATATGCTACTCATTCGACTTCCTAACTCTGTACATTTTACACTAACATGTTCCAACTTAGTATCAACCTCACTTTTTTGGTTAGATATTTCCCTGCTCATGTCTGACATTTTCTTTGAAACTTTTCCTATCTCACTTGCTATTATTTCCTGATTTTCATCTCTCATTTTTGGCATACTACTATCTCCTTCATAAATTTCTTTTCATTTTCTTCCCTGTTTTGATCTAATTTTTGCTTTAATTTCTCATTACTCCTACCAATATCTTCCATTATTTTCCCATTTCTCTTTTCCATATCTTCCCTGATTTGATCTAATATTTGCTCTAATTTCTCATTTCTCTTACCAATATCTTCCCTCAATTCCCTATTATTCTTTTCCATATCTTCTCTCAATTCCCTATTATTCTTATTTAATGTATCACCAATATTTCTCAGCATTTCCATCATCATACCAGCATCAAAATTAACATTTCCTGCTATTCTATTCTCACTTTCTTCACTAATATTTCCTCCCTCAAATCCTACATTTTTGAGCTATCTTCTGTAACCTGTATTGAATTACAGCTTACTGTTAATTATCCCCTTCCATAATTGTTTCTTCAGTATTATTAGTGGAGATTGTTTTCTTAATCCTACCACTTCTCAACAACATTTAATTTCTCATAATTTTTTTTTCTTTTAGGATACACAAAAAATTTACAATTTTCTGACCTTTATGATGCTATCTGATGATGTTGCTTTGATGTCCAGCTTCCTACCCCTCTCTCCTAGATGTATATGTTGCCTCTGCTTCGTACTACGATGGATCTGCGTCGTCTTGGTGTCCTGTAGTCGAATTCCCCTGTTGCCTTCTATTCTCGTAGTTACTGATGTCCTCTCATCTGCGTCGTCGGTCGTTCTGGTGGTTGTTTCTGGGATCTGCGTCTTGTAGTTAATTGCACTGCTCCATTCACTCCACGTTCTGGTTATTATGCCCCTTCCTGGTTAATTCACCCCACGTTCTGGGAGCCAATTTGTCACGGTAACTTTCGTGTTATCTTATTTGCTGAGCGCCTGTTATTGTTTTACTATTTTGAATTTTGGGTTCTTTGTCCTCCGGCTAGCTATTATTACTCAGTCGAGCAAATCTCTTGAACAGGGTGTGTAAACGGAAAGGAGTTGTTACTAAAAGATAACACTGATAAAAGAATTTGTTTTTACACTTTTATTGCCGTCACACTTCATTAATTTCACATAATTACTCTTGATACACACCCAACTGAAACTTATATTTTCGAATGTAACTATAATCACTTATTTGCTGCACATTATTAATTTGAGTCTTTCACATTTTGTAACTAACTTTACGACGCAAGAGATTCTGTAGAATTGCATAATGTGTACTTCGTGCATGCTTCTGTTGAACTGCGCGACATGTAACTCGTGAGTGATTCTGTTAAACTGCACGATGTATGTTTGGCTTCATAATTTATACTCCCTCACCCCGATATGCCTAAACATTATACTGTTATTGGTTAATAAAGCGCACCAACATTAGCGTCTATTTTTATATCCAATCAAAATTACAAACACATATGCTCTAGGGAAGATATTCCCTCCATTTCTAAAGAAAGGCATGCTACTCTGATGTCATTTGTTTGTCTCTTCTAATTGATAAACAACTCACCCCCTCGCTCATTGTTACCTGCTCCTATTGTCAGTTTCAGTGAGGCTGTGTAAACTTATTTCCTAACAATGCTTATAATTAACAAACATCTCAAATCATTGTCATACAATAATGCTAATTTACACTACAATCACTCTGGCATTTACAGTGTTGTGATATAAAATACTGCCTCAATTTAGAGATTAAACTATCATTTGCTAGAATTTCAAATTGATAACTTGATGTTCGAAACTTTTGATAAGCTCAGTTCAATGGGGATATGCACTGATTTTTAGCAACTTGACTTTTTATTCTGTAGTGTGATTGGCTACTTTTGATATGTAATTGTTTTTATGCAATATTTCTGAAATATTCTTTTCAGTTGAACTCGTTCTTTTTAAAATAAATATCTGGCCTTGTATTGATTTCTACTACTGTAATATAACAGGGATGATGCATGAATTCCCATAAAAACTCTCTGAAAATCTCAAGTTTACAGGCTCATTCCACTAACACACTTAAATTGTAGCTTTATGTGTATTTAAATTGCTTCCCTTTTTTTTTTTTTTCTTTCTTTTTTTTCCATACGTGATTGTAATTAACACCAGGTTATATATGTAATGAGGACTGAACCCTACATCCTAAAAGGCAGTTGGTAATAAGCATGCAGGTATTATTCAAACTGTAATGTGTGGGCTCTTTAACAGTAATAGTATCGGGTCATTGAGAAGTGAAGCACCTCCCGTGTAACCAAGGTTCCCCTAGAGTCGGGAATTCTGGTGGCAGCACCAGCTGGCACGAGCATATGGTGAAAACGTTTCGCTGATTAAGAAAACTGCTAGGTTCACTATATTCATGCATTAGAGGTAATGTAGAAAAATAATATGCAACTAACCTGTTTAAAGAAGATGTTGAAAATGTTTACCATTTTCTTGAAGACACAAATTCACTCGTTTTAATTTATTTTCGAACACTGTAATTAATGTCTCCTTTGTTACAGATGTTATGTAATCTTCTATTGCAGTTTTCAGCTCGTCAATTGTTTTTGGATTGTCCTTGTAGACTGAAGCTTTAGCAGCTCCCCAAAGAAAATAATCCAGAGGGGTAAGATCAGGAGACCGCGGAGGCCACAGACCTTTAGAAATTAGTCTTTCCCCAAAAAATTTCACTAACAGTCCCATGAATTTATGTAATATATAAGCAGTGGCGTTATCTTGTTGAAAAAATGCACCGTTCACTTCATCTTCATTTAGCTGTGAAATAAATAGAAAAAGGATATCCGAGCAATAAACATCTGAATTAATTGAGTTATGGAAAAAAATTGGCCCAATAATTCGAGAGCGAGAGATCGCACACCATACACCAATTTTCTCTGAATGTAAAGGGGTTTCCTGAAATGCATTAGGATTTTCAGTAGATCATACTCGCGTATTTTGTGAATTTGCGCATCCTGATAAGTGGAACTAAGCTTCATCAGTAAAAAATGTCCTATCTAACACGTCAATTCCATGGTGCAAAATAAACCTCTGAAACCATTCACAATACTGAACTCTTTTCCTGTGATCTGTGGGTTTTAATTCGTGGACGACTGATACCTTATATGGATACAAACCTAGTTCTTTTTTGACTGCTTTGTATGAGAAACCGTAAGAAATATCACATTGTTGGGCCAATTTGTTTATTGATTTCTGTGGACTTTTAAGCATTCTATCCGATATATCCGATAGTTTTTCTTCTGTTAGCGCACTGGGTCTTCCACTTCTAACAGCATCATGCACGGAACTTGACTCCCGAAATTTATTAATTAAATCATGCACAGTATCTCGTGCAGTAGTTTTGAGTTAGGGAACCTGACAATGAAATTTTGTTTCACTTTCTCATATAATTTCCACGTTCATTAAAACTGTTTTCCACTAGAAACACACGTTCCTCTGTAGAATACATTGATTTCGCTTCAGGCAACGTCAGAACTCACAGCATAGTAGACCATACTAACCAGTACAATAAACAACTCATGCGCTCGCAGCCGCTGATAATGCCGATAATCATAACATCCTGTTGGAATCGAATGCGATAAACCTAGGGATGCCAACCTTTTATCGAGCGGTGGCCAGCAGCAAGGTGCGGAGGAAGTTCTTGATGACCCGTTATAATTTGTGTACAGAAGTTAGAAACTGTGATGCATTTTGAATTACATAATTGCTTCTGAGTTGGAATTTATAACACTAAAAGGTAATTTTAACTGGACATGTTTCATGGCTTGTTCACCTCATCGTTCAGCGTTCTCCGATCAAAACAACTTCAGTCTACAACTGTGCACCAATCTAAAGGATCCTATCCGAGAACACCAAAAATGCAGCATTTACAAAAATAGACTGTAGACTACAGCAAAGTCTGTATAGGAAAAACCTGGAAACAAGAACTGAAAGAACATCTATGATCAATTAAATACAAACAGACAAATCTGCCATTGCTCACACTTCTGGTCAACCAAACATGAAATATAATATATTTCACAATACAAATTCTCGGTCATTCCATACGTGAAAATGGTTTGGATGCTTTCTAAACATTCTAGATCATCTTTTGTTGTGCATATAGGTTAAAATAAATTGCACTTCTTCATCACTAATGTCTTTTTCAAATAACATGGCGACTGCTTAGCTTAAATCACAGTTCAATATAAGCCAAACCACTTATAAACTCAGCCTATTCTTGAACTGTGCTCTGTGAAACCAGGCCTTAGTGATGTTTTAGTGTAACAAATTCCAACTCGGAAACAAGTAGCTAGTAACCTACTGTTGGGTAAATGGAAGGCTATTGCTGCTGGAATCTGTCTGGTCTTGTGTACTCAACTGTGTGTCCCAAGTACATTAGTATGAGGTTGCACTAAAAAATAATCAAATTGACTTAATTGCATTCATATAAACCACTATGGAGTATGATGGCTTCTGATAGCATAAAATGTTATGATCACTATCCAAGCAGCATTTGGAAGTTAGTAATATATAATGGATGTACCCGCAAAGGATCTGAAGTTCACCGTAGTTAAATTTTGTATCCTACTATATACATAACAGTTTAAAGATATTGAGAATGTCGGAACCAGCTTGCTTAAGGCAATATGCAAATTTCTGATTGGCATAAATTACTCCAGGGATAGATCACATAAGGGCAATGTTCCCAAGTAATTGAAGATGCCCTCAAGGAACTGGTCATTGAAGTCATGTTTCACTCAACTTATTTATTTCCCTAAAAGTATGTAAGGGAACTACCATGCGTACCAAATCTCTTGACATTTCATGACAATCAATATGGAGTGAACGCGCAGTTACCAAACTTCACTTCGCTTATAAATGCCATCGCAATGTTCACTTAAAACCTATAAGAAAACAAGAAGAGGCACAATAATGGAAATGTAATACACAAATAGAGAAACAAAAAACCATATCTTTCTATGCATCCTTTGTTATTCAAGTGGCACAGCTAACAGCATATCCTCATATCCTCATCGTCCTCAATATCACGTTTATCATAAAATTTGCGGTGGTATGTCGATTCTGGCCCCACGTTAGGGCAGCAATTTGCAGTGGTTCTTCTGGGCGCCAATTTGCGGTAGTATGCCAATTTTATGGCACAGGATTTGTAGGAATGGTCCTTGGTTCAGTATTAGGTCAGGGTTCTTTACGTGGATCTTGGATCTCGGGTTAGTGGTGAATACGACTGTTTGTTTTCCTGCTTGTTTATTTATCGTCACCGTTTTAACATTTGATTCCTGCTATTACTTCGACACACACAAGCGCATTTCCTATTGTTACGTTTCATATCATCGCGCCTGTTCGCCGTCACTTTTCTGACAAACATCTCCCAGGAATTACCACGGCCAAGTGTGTATTCTAAACTCTTCTGGCAACCATCTCTAAGGAACTACCACGACCAAGTGTGTATTCTAAACTCTCCTACACATTTTCTAACAAACATCTCCCAGGAACTACCACAGCCAAGTGTGTATTCTAAAATCTCCTGTTTCTCTATTTCAAACATTCTATATCTCCCCATTCCACTATCACCTGATTTCTAGCTTCTTTCATTTTATACCTAAGGCTATCTGGCTTTTGGCGAACATTGACCCTTTTCTACACGTCTGTGTTCCAGCAACCTAACTGGACACTTAACAATAGAGAGAAAAACCACCCGTTTCCGGCCGCTGATGACACTGTCTCTCTCAACCCTTATTCCCACTTACAGTAATATTCGCTTTCCAGTTTTATTTAACACTATCCTTACTGTTATTGATATTTATTCTCCCTATGATTATAATTTTATTTAACTACTCAAAACATACTGCTTCAAATTAAAAAACACTGCACCGTACAACATATTTTTTTAAATCGTCCAGGTTTGTCACTCTCTTAGGTAAGTGTATATTTTCTCGGCAAGGTAAACAATTTTGCAGCTCCCTCTGCGTGCGCCTTTTACGCTTCCCTACACACACGCACGTGAAACAGTTGATGTACTTAACGAGTATGCCTCAGCTGAAGTTCTTGATATTTCGTGAAGTTAAGATTTTTGTGGTCTTCTTTGTTGGCATACTTTTTAAAGAAATTATACACACTGAAGACAACAGCCCTAACGTTACTGCTATTCCCACTGGTACTACTGGGCTTACTAAGCAAAATTTTTATGAAAGAGTTAACTTTATAAATGCTAGGACAAAGCTGTCACTGTAAGAACTGAGTACACCGCAGTTGAATTCACAATGTTTTAACCTTGAGCTATCGCGTCAATGGTGCAATGAATTTCATTGTTAATGTTTCCTCGAGAATGTGATGACAATGGCTGATTCTTTGCCTAAAGTTCTGAGTTGGATTATTCTTTATATGGCTTTTTCTTTTGTGATGCATTCCAAGTAACGAGGTGTTGAATGTTGTAAAATGCACAACACACTCTTCTCATGAAACGGATCATGCTTGGTTCTAGGATTCCACATTATGCAGAAGAAACCATAACAACCATTAAAATGCGCTTAATCATTGGTTTTCCAATGGTATTATTCTGTGAAACAAAACCATACATGACGTTTATTGAAAAAATGTCATATGGCTTTGTAGAGCCGCTTCACAGAGCTTTGAAAGAATTTTCATGAGTTTGTAGCTGTATTAGAAAACCTCACAGGATAACTATTTCTAAATTTATTTAGAACATGGAGAATTGTACATTATTAAGTGATAATTATGTCTATGGCATAACAATATATAAAATAATAATGGCAGCAATGTATTTATTACCATTACAAGCATATATAATTATAATTAAGTGTCTCCATTTAAACATCACAAAAGATAACTAAAAATTAATGGCAAACATTGGCTATAAAAATATGCTTCTTTTTTGTACTTGTTCAGGAAAATGTCGCGTTTTACCTAACTAATTATTGCTTTTCTGAAATATGAAATACACATGCATGCACATGGTATTGCAATTAGAGTTTTACCAATGGCGAGGTGCACTGTCCATATGAGGCAATGCCACACTGCTGCTATTCACTAGTGCCGTATTAGTGGACATGCTTCAAACGTCAAGAGATTTGGACTGCTTATTAGTCCTTCTGTGTATGTTTTAAGTTTTTAAATTTATTTGATTATTCTTTTATTGTATTAGTTTTATTTTATTTACAGATTTGAAGATGGGAGAACTTCAAAGGTTCTGCAGAAGTGACTTTCTGCATTTCCATCTTCCCAAACAGGGTTAAAATGTGTAAAGTGACTAGTGATGGAACATCATATAAACTGAAATCAGAGCTGGTTATTGCTTCATATCAGTTCTGATGTCGCCATATAAGAAGAATTTCGCTAACCGGAATTAGAGATTTCATTTTGTAAATGAGAGGGACCAGGTTGGTTTAGAAGCATTTAGACCTTCAATAATTATGTTATGCATTTTTATAGCATTATTACTTTTTATTATGTACACATGAATTAATGTTAAAACAGCTGTGTGTTTTACAAGTTTGCTCTGATAATGTGGATAAAAATATATAATGCACCCTGGGAAATAACCAAAAGGAACATACGTGTTAATTGGAACAATGACAATAACCATTTCAGAATGTGATTTTATTTGTGAGGCAATTCATAGCTAGTTAGTCAACTCCCCCCCCCCCCGCCCATCATTATGAATTGCTTTCTTAGGCAAGAATACTTCCTGCATAAAAGAACATACATCAGCTATTAAGTTCCTTCCTAAAACCACAGAAGTACCCACAGGTTATGGGCCATTAAAGCAAATACATGAAAGTGACATCACTCACTCTCCCAAACTTGTTAATTAGAATTTCTTCTTTTTTGCATTCCCTGCTTAAATACAGATTCTACAGGTCAATAAAACTGTACAAAAATTCCTGCAGAGAAAGGCAAAACATTAGACCTGGTGTCTAACCTTCAATAATACTGCTCATTTTCTACAATTTTTTTATATCTAGAATCACAACTTCGAACATGAAAATAAGGGAGATTAGGTCACAGTAAATTTAACAGAATTTTTGGAACATAAATCTTATGTTAATTGTTTGGATGGTTCATATTTAAAATATTGACGTATTAATTTAAATTATAGTACATCAAATCATTTAATATAATTTGAAATATACTTATTTATTTGTTGTGTGACAATACTGAATACATTACCGTTAGGATGTCTATTTATTATTAAAGTTACTTTTCCTGACTTAAAGTAAAGTAATACAATTAACAGCAGGTGCTTAGATTATAGGTTAAACTTCCTTATATTTTAAAATAAAGAGAGTTGAAGGTTGTTACACTACATCACTAAAATATTCTTACTTGAACGCATTTCGGGAGACGGTTTGTTCCCATCGTCAGCATGTCCTCATGTTGAGTCCTTGAGTTGAGGACATACTGACGATGGGAACAAACCGTCTCCCGAAACGCGTTCAAGTAAGAATATTTTAGTGATGTAGTGTAACAACCTTCAACTCCCTTTATTTTAAATTATGACACATCACTGTTACTAGCTTTTAAATCTTCAAAATTATTTCCTTATATTTATTTACAGATGCTGCAGCTTGCTTGCTTGCATGAAGATTTATGCCCTTTAACTGGGTAGGCTTATCAGACAATGAATGAACAAAATCATTGAAATTATGCTCAAATGGGCCCCGGGTCCCAGAGCCTAGTGTTACCCAATGTTCATCTTCTCAAGATAAAGGAAAAAAACCTGAGAAAATCCTTATCCAGGTGGCTCACCCTAACCAAGATTCGAACTTGGGACCTCTTGAAGGTGAGGCAGATACACTACCCCCACACCACAAAGGTGGGACATATGATACAACAGTTTTGATTTTTTTGACTTACAGTGTAAACTGCAAGAGCTTTTTACAATCATTATCAAGATTGACCACTGCCATTATTCTGATTTAAGTAACTGTAAGTCACTTTGATGCTCTTGATCAGTCCATTTATTGTTTATCATTGAGAAAACTCTCTGTATTGGCATTTGGGCCTGGAATACTTAATGCAGTGCTTAATATTTTACCAAGATTTGGTACACTGGTTTTCTTGTTATTTAATTATGTAAATATATCCTTTCTTTCTTTTACTTCTTCGTCTTCTTCTTCCTCCATTCAAGTTTTAGGCCAAGAACCTGTTGCAGATTCAAAACTGAATTTTCCAACCATCATTTCTTAGGGTAGTCCAGAGATCGTTTCCCTCTGGGATGGTAATTAAACACAGCTTTAGGGATCCTTCTAGAGTGATTCAATGTATATGTTTCTTCCAGTTGTTCTGGTATTGTTGGATATATTGGATTACAGGAAGTACAACTTGTAGCTCCTTTAGCACATCTTCATTAGCTCTTATTCTGTTTTCATCTTTTTGTCTCATTGCCCATGCCTCGCTACCATAACATAAGACCATCTTGCTAAAGTCTAGTAGAGGCATTGTCTTGTGTGCCTCTGTACTTTTGAGGTATTCATTATGTTTATTATCCTCACGGTTCTGATGTACTTAAAAATTGTATCTGGTATATCTGCTTTGTAAATATATCCACCCACTTTTATTTATACTTCCTGGTTTAACCATATTTATAACACCCACTGCACTACAGAACTCTTCATACAGACTGTCTTCATGTACAATATCAATATGAAAGTGGTGAACAATGGCTTGCAAATGTCTGAAAGAAAGTTCACTGTTCAGTCGAATTAACCTTCTGAGGATGGGAACAACGGTTTCCCGAAACATGTTAAGTGAGTAAACTTAAGTGATGTTAGTGTAACAATTCCGACTCACCTTTAAGTAAATTCACTGTTCAAATTTAGGTACACAACAGAATGAATGGAATTTTCATCAAACAAATCATAATTCTTGAAATATATGCATAATTTTAGTTGCTTCTGTAGAGCTGGAGCCATATAATTTAAAATCTTTTCAGTAGCAATACCGAAAAACTTGCCTTTATCCTCTGTTGAACTTTCATACCCAAACAGTGCATTATACTGTAGCATTGAATGATACTAAGATCAGTAGGAATGTTATAAAAAGGCTAAGATATGTCTCAACAGAGGAAGGAGGGGATGTGGCATGCAAGGAAAATCTGCTGTTAAGTTTTACTTAATTGATACTTTTATTCAAATTTTAATTCTGATAGATCAGTCATTTTACTTCGGTTTTCTGTTCACAAATTACGGTTCCTTTGCGTCATACCTGATTTTTAAAAAGTTGATTGAATTGAATTTAATATTCATTGTAACTCTTGATACAGTTTCATAAATATACATATTTTATAATTACGTATGAATTTTTATAATTACAACTTAAATGGTAAATCTAAATTTACAATCTAATAAGTCTAACATCCATCTATGTATATGTGGCTTCCTTATACACACCTCCAGGGTTAAAGTGGATTGTAAAAAGTTGCAAAGTACAGAATTACCCCACCATGCAGGGCAGTGCCGTACATGTTAAAGCATTTTTTTGGAAACTGTTTCAATTTACTGGATACATTTCACAACCAGGAAATTATTGCTGAGTTCACAGCTAGAAGTTTAGAACTATAAAGCAATGAACAAAACAGCTGTTATGAATATGTAAACAAAAATTGAACAAATAAGTATATACAATACATGGATTAAATTTGAATTATAGAGTGCTGAAAAGACAGTTAAGTACATCATATTGTGAGTTTTTTTCAGTTTATTTATTTTTACTGGTACATTAAAACATTTTAAAGATGTTTCTGCACTTTGCAATCCACTACTCTCAGAATGAATCTAGCCAGAGCACAACACACACCTGTACCATAGCTCATTATCCTGTTCCAAATTCACCACAGAATAAACATTAAACACTGCTGGCATTTGTCGCGGTATCGTTTGTGTTACCTTATTTGCTGAGCGCCTGTTATTGTTTTACTATTTTGAATTTTGGGTTCTTTGTCCTCCGGCTAGCTATTATTACTCAGTCGAGCAAATCTCTTGAACAGGGTGTGTAAACAGAAAGGAGTTGTTACTAAAAGATAACACTGATAAAAGAATTTGTTTTTACACTTTTATTGCCTTCACACTTAATAAATTTCACATATTTAATCTTGATACACGCCTGACTGAAACTGTTATATTTTCGAATGTAACTATAATCACTTATTTGCCGCACATTTCACACTTTTGTAACTAACTTTACAACGCGAGAGATTCTGTAGAATTGCGTAACGTGTACTTCGTGAATGCTTCTGTTGAACTGCGCGACGTGTAACTTGTGAATGACTCTGTTGAACTGGGCAATACTTGGCTCTGGCTTTAGAATTTATACTCCCTCACCCCAATATGCCTAAACATTATAACAGAGCTGCTATTGGTTAATAAAGTGCACCAACAAGAGCGTCTACTTTTTTATCCAATCAAAATTACGAACACATATGCTCTAGGGAAGATATTCCCTCCATTTCTAAAGAAAGGCACGCTACTCTGACGTCATTTGTTTGTCTCTTCTAATTGATAAACAACTCACCCCCTCGCTACATTGTTATCCGTTCCTATTGTCAGTTTCAGTGAGGCCGTGTAAACTTATTTCCTAACAATGCTTATAATTAACAAACATCTCAAATCATTTTCATACAATAATGTTAATTTACACTACAATCACTCTGCCATTTACAGTGTTGTGATATAAAATACTGCCTCATATGCCCCACTAGAAACATAATTATAAATAATTACAATTTTATAATTGGGTTTTTAGTCTCCTGAATCTTGTAACACACGGTTATTATCACTTGCACGTAACACTGCACACGCATTTTACACACGTTATACATCTTGCCCTTTTCTCGCCACTATTCACTGGCTCGGGTCTAATCTGACATTACAAGTATTTTTTATTATACAGTAAATACTGTACCCTGAACTATTTAGGTCACTGTTACAAAAATGGTTATACTTTTTTAGATTATTGACCTACAAATTTATACACTCAAGATTTTTAACCTGGTTCATCTTGAAATTATTGAACACATTTACCAAAATATTCATCCTCTACACAAATATATTTACATCTCTTAATTCTAGACATAATTTCACCTTATCTGTGTTCTACATAAGGTTTTGCTTTAATTATTTTTACCCTTTTTTTATTGTTTTGTACTTTATATTCACAATACTCTTTGAATTATATCTACATACTTTTACTTTAATATGACATTAAATTATCATTATTACATGTTTCATTTCAAATGTGGTTACAGTTTAGTAAGAAAATGTTCTTTTTCCCCTTTAAACATTTATTTTTGTCCTGAATTTATTTATCCTTTCTTATGACATATATACATAATTAACCCTCTTACATTTCAATACTTTGTTCTGCAGTTCAGCTTTAAGTATCCTGGATTTGCTTTTTTTTTTCTCTTTTTCTTTTTAGCGGTCATTGCTTTTCCCTCTCCTGGATCAAATTGTCTATGGCTAACCATTACTCGTATTCTATGCTTTATCGTGATGTTCCAAAATCTGTTCATGAATAGCCTCTTAAAGGATTCATATGAAATTTCTCCCCTTGATACCATTTGAAACCAATCTAAATTTTTCTGAACCACACATCTTTTAACAACTATCATTTTCAATGCTTCCAGTATCTTTTTAATTTGTAAGGACTCTTACAAGTCTGCAATAAACTGTACTGGATTGGAGTTTTCATTTTGAACAGCTTGGTGCTTGTTAATTTCAGAAGTTAGTTTTTGATTATTTATAGACAAAACTTTAACTTCTTCGGACAACTTATTTCTTTGTGTTTCCAACTCCTTCTGTATTTCAGATATCTCCCCTCTGAAATTAACTTGCACCTGAATTAAATCTGCATTCATAACCTCCATCATCTCTCTTAGCTCACTTGAAATGCTATTCATTCGGCTACCTAACTGTACATTTTACATCAACATGTTCAATTTTATTATTAACCTCACTTTTTTGGTTAGATATTTCCCTGCTCATGTCTGACAATTTTCTTTGAAACTTTCCCTATCTCACTTGCTATTATTTCCTGATTTTCATTTCTCATTCTTATCATTCTACTATCTAGCTCCATAAATTTCTTTTCAATTTCTTCCCTGTTTTGATCTAATTTTTGCTCTAATTTCTCATTACTCTTACCAATATCTTCTATATTTTGATTTAATTTTTGCTCTAATTTATCAATACTCTGAGTTAGTTTTTGTTCTAAACTCCTATTAATATCTTCCCTTAATTGATCTGATTTTTGCTCTAATTTCTCAATTCTCTTATCCATATTCCTTTCTAATCGATCTGTACTCGCAATACTCTTATTTAATGTTTCACCAAAATTTCTCAGCATTTTCATCATCATACCAGCATCAAAATTAACATTTCCTGCTATTCTATACTCACTTTCTTCACTAATATTTCCTCCCTCAAATCCTACATTGTTTGAGCTATTTTCCGTAACCTGTATTGAATTACAGCTAACTGTTACATTATCCCCTTCCATAATTGTTTCTTCAGTATTATTAGTGGACATTGTTTTCTTAATTCTTCCACTCCTCAACAACATTTAACTTCTCACAATTTTTTTTTCTTTTAGGATACAAAAAAATTTACAATTTTCTGACCTTTATGATGCTATCTGATGATGTTGCTTTGATGTCCAGCTTCCTGCCCCTCTTTCCTAGATGTATATGTCGCCTCTGCGTCGTACTACAATGGATCTGCGTCGTCTCGCTGTCTTGGTGTCCTGTAGTCGAATTCTCCTGTTGCCTTATGTTCTCGTAGTTACTGATGTCCTCTCATCCACGTCGTCGGTCGTCCTGGTGATTATTTAAGGGATCTGCGTCTTGTAGTTAATTGCACTGCTCCATTCACTCCACGTCTTGATTATTTCGTCCCTTCCTGGTTTTTTCGCCCCACGTTCTGGGAGCCAATTTGTCGCGGTATCGTTCATGTTATCTTATTTGCTGAGCGCCTGTTATTGTTTTACTATTTTGAATATTGGGTTCTTTGTCCTCCGGCTAGCTATTATTACTCAGTCGAGCAAATCTCTTGAACAGGGTGTGTAAACGGAAAGGAGTTGTTACTAAAAGATAACACTGATAAAAGAATTTGTTTTTACACTTTTATTGCCGTCACACTTAATAAATTTCACATATTTAATCTTGATACACGCCTGACTGAAACTGTTATATTTTCGAATGTAATTATAATCACTTATTTGCTGCGCATTTCACACTTTTGTAACTAACTTTACGATGAGAGAGATTCTGTAGAATTGCGTAACGTGTACTTCGTGAATGCTTCTGTTGAACTGCGCGATGTGTAACTCGTGAATGATTCTGTTGAACTGGGCGACGTGTAACTCGTGAATAATTCTGTAGAACTGGGCAATACCTGGCTCTGGCTTTAGAATTTATACTCCCTCACCCCAATATGTCTAAACATTATAACAGAGCTGCTATTGGTTAATAAAGTGCGCCAACATTAGCGTCTATTTTTTATCCAATCAAAATTACGAACACATTTGCTCTAGGGAAGATATTCCCTCCATTTCTAAAGAAAGGCACGCTCTTCTGACATCATTTGTTTGTCTCTTGTAATTGATAAACAACTCACCCCCTCGCTACATTGTTATCCGCTCGTATTGTCAGTTTCAGTGAGTGTTATTTCCTAACAATGCTTATAATTAACAAACATCTCAAATCATTGGCATACAATAATGTTAATTTACACTACAATCACTCTGGCATTTACAGTGTTGTGATATAAAATACTGCCTCACATTCTTTTCACCTGAAATACCATTGTTCCAATTTATATCATCATAGTCATCTTTACCTAGTTCTGGAATGTTGGTATCATCATCATCATCATCATCATCATCATCATCAGTAGAACTTCCAAAAGTCAAATTTCTTCTACATGGCTGTTTCCATTTCCTTTTTTCTTGTCTGTGTCACTTGACCTTTACTTTTCTGATTCAAATTAGTTTAACCTTGGGAGTTATCTTCTTATTTTTAAATCACCCATTATCTTTAGGATTTTTTTCAATTAATTATACTTTTTACAGATCTTAGCCTGGTCTTAGCAATTTTTTACCTTTAGGATTACTTCTTTTTCTTCAAGCAATCAGTATTATTTTTTATATGCACTTAAATAGTGATTCATAATCTTTATCTGTCTTTGATTTAGCTTCCATTAGAGCTTTCTATTGGGGTTCCTGTAAATAAAACAGTTTGGATGTTGACTTTTGATGTGTGGACCAGAAAGAGGGGATATTTCAGTGTGAAAGGATGGTAAGGATGTTGGTGATGGGACCTGCACTGTGTCAGTTTTTCCAAAGTCTTGCATTAATTTGCATTCTTTTGTCTATCTTTCACAACTGTAGGTAGATTGTTGGACATTTGTGAAAGAAATCTTCTGGGGTAAATTTTTCTGGATCTGAGAGATAAATTTCAGTTTTAGCAAACCGAGACCCTCCTTTTTGTAAGGTTGCAATTCACGTGTGTGTCTTGTTAAATAATGCTACTAGATCATAGGGTGATCTTCCAATGAATGTGCATTCTCATAAATGTGTCACATTCCTGATTAAGCGCAGACTTCAATCCAGGTAACACATCGTATCTATGTGTGTATGAGGAGGTATTATGACAACTATGATGCCATTAGCCTTGTGGTAATTGTAAGCATGAAGAGAAATGCGAGATCCATGGTTATCTACAGGGTGCGCACAAAGTCTGTATACCCCTATATTAAATTCAAACTGACATGATATAAAAGTATATATACCCATTACTTATTTATTTAAATGTTTCTCCTTACATCTTAGGAATCTAAAACATCCATAAAAGTACATACCCATTATTTATTTGTTTATTTAAATGTTTCTCCTTACATCTTAGGAGTTTAAAACATCTGTATGTGTCCCTCCATGGTTTCTGCTGTGATAAATCACACATTCATCTGTGAACATGACTTTTGCCTTCTGAGACATTATTTGGAATTGTTATAGCATCCGACCACAAGCATCAACACGTCTCTCCAAATCACCATCTGATAATTCGTTGACATTCAATGGCTGTCAACACCTCATTTTCAGATCCACTTTGATGTGTTTCCTCATGGTTGATTTCGGTATTTCCAACTCTGAAGCACATTTCCATATGGATTTGATCAGAGATTGTTTAATAATTTTTTTCATATCAGCACAAAGTCCAAGTGTGGTGGATGGTCTTCCACTTCTCGGCGCGTTGTGAACACTGCCCATTAAAAGTGCTTTCTTTTCCCACGCTAACGTCTTCTTTGTTGGTGCTGCTTTCAAAAACTGTGCAACGAAATCGTCCATGACATTTTTAATTGTTTTGCCATTAATTTGATGCTTGTGAACCCACAGCGGCCACCAAGCCTCCTCAGTTGTGTAATCGCTTATATCAGCCATTCTTTCAATATCTTGCATCAACTAATTTGCAGTCACATGATTCATTGCATTGATAACAATCTAACAGCAACAAAGTTGATAACAATGGGCATCTGACAGGAGAATATATACCAACCTCAGGGGGAAAAAAATTACTCACGTAATTTTGAATATAATATAGGGGTAAACAGACTTTGTGTGCACACTGTATTTAACAACTCTGGATCTTCAGTAGTAGCCTTTACAAATTTCTGAAAATGTTTCAACCAGACAAGGTACATTTCTTCATTATTCCAGCAATTTTTATTGTACTGATATATGGCTCCTTCTGGACCACTTCTACCTATTATGGGATTCACCCTAAGTCTGGGAAAAATGACATTGGAGTGATAAAAGCTCTGCAGCACTCATTGTGCAGCAAATTGTCACATTCTTACCCTTTTCCCAACTAGTGACAGCACCGACCTGTTTATGCCCTTTGGGTTCCAAAATTTGACAAGACTTTTTGGACAGATGAAACTCTTGACACAGGTTTTAGCCATGTGTACTGATCTTCCCTGGTTTTGAGATAAATGTTTATATTTCTTTTTTGCCAGCTTTTTATTTCACTTTCATTGTTACTATTCATCATGACAATGGTTCTATGGCACTCGATATTCAAGGATAGTGAAATAAAATACTTTTGGAATAGATTTCCAGACATGACGACTTGTAGCTTGCAGTACAGGAAACATTACAAAGTGAACAAGCCTGAAAGTGTATGTAAAAAATCTCTGCAGTTGTTTGAATGGGTATCGATTTTTACGTAAACCAAAGATTAATAAGGAATTTGACCAAAGGTTAGAAGTTCAATGCAATGATATATCCTTGCCAATGTATATTCATAGGAACAGAATGAATCCAACACCATTTATAGAATTATTGATATTAGCGCTAAATTGAATTTCATGGTTATAAACATATGCAATACTGAGAAATTGACAACAAAGAATGATGATGAAAAATGCAGGAGTATTTGAAGATAATGCATGATCCAGGATGAGCCAAAAACTAAACCTAAAATACAGGAGTTTCCGGGAAATATCAGAGAGTTGGTCACCCTACTGAATTTCACTCTAAACCCTTGGTCAAGTATGCAATAATCTCTTACAGCATCAGGAGATGTAATGTACTCCCTCTGGATAATAAAAATAAACAAAGCAGGTACGAGGTCTGTTCAAAAAATTCCGGAACTTTGTCCACAACATTTTTTACGCTTAGCTTTTACTTATTGTGCATGGCTCCTTCGAAATACTCTCCTCCACAATTGATACAATGCTCCCAATGCCGTTTCCACTTCCGGAAGCAGTCAGCATCTCTTTCTGGACCTTGCAAAGCGCCATCTGCAAATTTTCTTTTATCTCATCTATCGTTGCAAATCTTCATCCTTTCAACAGGGTTTCCAACTATGGAAATAAAAAAAAAAGTCCACAGGGGCCAGGTCTGGAGAGTATGAAGGATGAGGCAGCACAGTGATGTCGTTTTTTGTGCTATAGTCACGCACAACACGGATGAATGTGCGGGTGCATTATCGTGATGCAAGAGTCATGAATTGTCTCGCCACATTACAGGCCGTTTCCTTTCCTTCTCACATTTTCTCGTAGGCATCGCAACACGTCCCGATAGTCAGTCTTTGATTGCCACACACAGTTTCATTGATGTTCCTGACATGAGCATCCTCAATAGACGGTCAAAGGGCGTCCTGAACGAGGGTCATCTTTAAACTTCCATCCGGCCATTTTTAAACTGCATGATCCATTCATAACACCGAGTACGGCTTAAGCACTCATCACCATAGGCTTCCTGCATCATTTGGTGCATTTTTGTAAAGGTTTTCTTGAGTTTCACGCAAAATTTAACGCAGGTGCATTGCTCCTCTAATTCTGCCAACCCCGAAATTTGCAAACTGTGCAACACAACGTTCTACTCAATACAGCACTTAACAATAACTAACAGACGTAGAATAATGAAAATTCCAGCAGTTACACATTATACACAGGCGTGTACAGGGATGCCAACTGTATTTCACTCCAACACTCCATTGGTGCGAAATTACGAATGTTCCTGAATTTTTTGAACAGACCTCATATCTATAAATGTAATGTACAAATACCTAAATTGGCAGTATTATTGAGGTGACATGTGCATATCGGGTCCCCATGGACACTTATGTAGAAGCTTTACTTTTCAATTAAGGAACCTCATTTAATCCCCAAAAATCTCATGAGGCTGAATGCAACCTATAGCACACTTAGTAGAATACTCTCCTGGTTTTGGGGATCAAACCTGTGCCCGCTTGCTTTGCTGGCAGCAACACTATGGGGATTGACCATTATAACAACTGGAGAAAATAAATAATTTACATTTGCTACAACAGATATTGTAGCATGATCTAGCAAGTTCAAATTGTAGTGGACATTGCAGTGCATGTTACAATCAGTCTTGCAAGATTTCATACAGTGTCAGTTAAGCTGTAACACACTTTCCAACAGAGTTATAATGTTCAGAAAACCAGCACTTCTGTCCCAAACCTTCCATTATGCAGAACTTTATTACTGCATTATTTATACATATATATTTCTTCTTCTTCTTGTTTTCAATGTAATGGAATACCCACATGTTGCTTTAGAACATAACATTAAAATTAATTGTTTGAAAGACGACTTAATGTTTTGATTGAATGCTCAAAACTAGATATCCCAAAGGTTCCATTTTACCCAAGATAGTCTCATTTTCATCAAAGGAATCACAAAAACATATATTTTTATTTTCTGATTCCTCTTCATCTATACTTCAGGTTTCTTCTGATATTGGTCGTGCTGTCTGCATCACTGTATGCTGAACTCACTGCGCTTGTAAACATTGCATGCTATTTGGAGTTTTAGACCAAAAATAATTATATATGTAAACCAACTCACTGTTTCAACACAATATGTTTCAACTAGGCAATGCTCATTTTTGTGTTCTGTTTATGAAGTTTTGACCTGAAAATGGTGCAAATAATCGTACCCAGATATCATATGGTATTTTAATACTAAATTACAATCCGAGTCAAATGAACACTTGGATTGCTTCACTAACAACACTGGTCAACAATGAAAATCTTAAATAATTTCTGCTGATTCTTATGTATTTGCATCTGCATCTGCAAAATCCAAAAATGAAGCGAAAAGTGTTCCATCACCCACCAGTTTTTTGTAATATTAAAAAAACTGTTTTCGTGTTATTAGCATAGGATAGCAAATGTACTGATTAAAAACAATATAATTTTTTTCATTAAGTCAACAAATGACATGTTTGCTTTAGGTGATTGTTTTATGTGACTTCAGGAATGACAGTGTTCAACAATGAGCTTCTCACAAAACTATGGCTTTTCTGCCCATGCCAATATTTACTCCAAAAACAGTAAAGGTCTGTTACAGATAGAAAGGGTCCTGCATAGTTGCCAGTGGAGCAGAAGCTTTGTTTAATGAAAGAAAAAAAGAAAATTGAGTTTTATTTATGGACGCTCTTTAACTGTTGTGGTCCTTAGCATCCCATTCTATATTGGGCGTGAAACACTGGTAATTTTGCTCAGAGGCCTCTTTATCAGGCTTGAGGTTCTTTTACGTTCCATAAATCTGCGACATGGGACCACTGGCTTTAGTTCCCTTCCGAAGGAAGCCATGCTAAGTATTTTTACGCCTGAAAAAGTCTGCCCTCCAACCAGGTTTGAACCTTCAACATCAGGAACTAGCATGGTAACCACTACACCACAGGGGACGACTTAATGAAAGAAGCTAATCCTGTGTGTTCTTAGTTGTGAATTAACAAGTATAGTGTCAGCTAATAATGTGTTTTCTTAAGTATTGTGAATTAGAAAGAGGATAATGTCTCACAAATATGTAAATGATAAAAACAATTTTTGTTACATTTGTGGTAAGTTTGCTTTAAAAGCACAGAGGCGAAATTTGACTCCTCAAATTAAAACAGCTTATGAGTGTTATTTTCACAATAAAATAGGCCATAATAAGTTTTGGCCTCCAGAAATCTGTTGTGCCAAATGTGTAACACTATTAACCGGCTAGTTAAAAGGGTCCCGTCATATGCCTTTTGCAGTTCCTATGATATCGCGAAAACCTAAGGATCATATAACAGACTGCTACTTCTGCTTGACGAATATATCTAGAATAAGTTCAAAGTCCAAACATACTGTTAAATATAGTCATCCTCCGTGGTCTAAGGGTACCATGCTAGCCTCTAATTTCCAAGGTTGCGGCTTCCAACCCAGCGGAAGTCGATGTATTTTTCAGGCATAAAAATCCTTAGCATGGCTTCCTTTGGAAGAGAAGTAAAGCTGGCATGGTCCCATGTCATAAAAGAACCTCAAGCAATAAAGAGGCCTCTGAGCAAAATTTCCAGTCTTTCATGCCCAATATAGAATGGGATGCTAATAACCACACCAATTAAAGAGTGTTCATAAATAAATAAATAAAAAAACTACTGTTAAATATCCATCTATAGAATCAGCAATTCGACCAGTACCTCGTGGACCAGGCCTTCCCATACGAACTCCACCAGACGACAGAAATGTGACTGAAGATTTTGAAAGTGTCAATGACAGTGATGAATTACAACAGTGTGACCCAGATTTTATGGGAGGAATGAACTGCACTTTCTAACACAGAGGACCTAATGATTTGGTTCTTGATCTTGGGTTATCTAAAACTAAAGCTGAGTTACTTGCTTCAAGATTGAAAGGCTGACACCTCCTGCAGGATGGTACCAAAGTCAGTTCTTTCTGTCAATGCCAAAAGGAATTTGAGCATTTATTTTCTAAACAGGAGGACCTAGTTTTCTGTAATAATGTTAATTTTTTAATGGAATCCCTGGGTGTTCAACATGAACCTGAAGATTGGCGTTTGTTCAGTGACTCCTCGAAAACAAGCTTGAAAGGAGCCTTTTTACAAAATGGAAACTAGTTTCCATCCATTCCTATAGACCATGCAGTTGGTATTAAGCAGAGTTGCATGAACATGTATCTCTTGCTATCCAGTATCCGGTATGACTATTCATGGCAGATATGTGCAGATTTTAAAGTGATGCCTGTTGTACTTGTACTACAACTTGGGTATACACAATTTTACTGTTTCTTACGCATGTGGAAGTAGAGATAAAAATCATTATATTAAAAAAAGTTGGCCAAAGAGAAAGTCATTCGATCCAGGACAGGCAAATGTTGTTCAACTACTTGTAAGTGCTGACAAAATATTATTGCCTCCATTACACATCAAACTAGGTTGGATTAAAAACTTCATGAAAGCAATAGATCATGACAGGAGTGCATTTCTGTTCCTGAAAACTAAGTTTCCAAAGATCAGTGAAGTGAAACTAAAAGAAGGAATATTTCTTGGCCCTCAAATTGGAGAACTTACAAAAGATCCACAGTTTGAAAGCCTGTTAAATATGCAAAAACGAGCTGCATGGTTCTCTTTCTCAAACATGGTCATAAAACTATCTAGGAAACTACAGGTCTGAACATCACAGAGAACTTGTCAGTGAGCTGAATGAGAACTACAAGGTCATGGGATGTAATATGTCTTTAAAAATACACATGTTGGATTCCCATCTTGACTTCTTCCCTGAGAACTTCAGTGTTGTCAGCGATGAACACGGTAGCATTTCCATCAGAACATCACTGAAATGGAAAGATGCTACCAGGGGAAATGGGCTCCAAATATGTTGGCAGGCTACTGTTGAACACTCAAGAGAGATGTTCCTCAAGCAAAGTACAGTCAAAAATCTACTTCACGCTCATTTTAGGTACGTAAAAGGTATTCTAGTTAAGGTGTTACACATATTAAAATGTACAATTACTGGAAATGTTATTCATGCAATTACTCAAAAACTATGAGTAATGGCAAAGTTTTGTAAAAAGATTTGAAATCAGCACAAAAAGTCAGTAAGAATCCTCCCTTATATTCTTTTAACATTAAAAATCTTAAATTTTGTTGACCAGTGCAATTATTACCTGAACATGTCTCATAGGCGAGGTTGCTTACATCGTCAGCAGATTTTGAAAAATGCAATTCAAGTGTTCAATCAACTTGTATTGTGTTATCAGCATCTGTGCCTTACTGTACACCACTTCCCATTTTTGGTTATTGGATCATCAATATGGTATTTTAATTAAATCATTAGCACCATTTTTGAGAAAATAAAAGATGAAATTTTTGCATGTAAAGGATCATTTGGAGCTGGGAAGTTTTCATCCTTGAATCATGTCTGACTCAAGTGTGAAATTTGGCATTTATATGGCTTCATTTTTGAGTTACACTGTTCACCTACACACTTCACGTAAACCACATTTCCAAAAATGTTTTCCTGGGGTTCAGGGGACCTCAAAATGTATGTTTCTGTATAGATCTGTATGTTGAATTTTTAATGGAATACAATAATTTTGCTGCCCACCATGTGTAAATGGTGGAGGAACTACAAAACAACTTTATAGATTAAAAACAGAAGCATTATTAACTTTGAAATATTCATGATGGTAGATTGAGTCACACTTTTTGACACTCACCTTCACTAATTAAATGTTGTATAAACCAGAAATGTGTCAAAAAGTGTGACTCAATCTACCATCATACAAAACAACTGTTGCCAATAATATATATGCATAATATCTGGGCCAGGAACATTTCAGAAAGCTTACCTATTTGTATTTCTTTATGAAACATTGTGTGTGAAACAATTGCTTAATTGAATAGTTACCCCAAATAGTGAGCTAACTTACAAAAGCATATAAACTTTTTTTAGTGCTCAAAGTAGGTCTTTGCCCTTTGAATTCTTAAGATGGTGATACTTTTAGTAAACATGACATTTTGTACTGTATTGTTGGTGTTACAACAAAATAATCTTCTGCTGTTCATAGCAGGTCATCGTCATTTCACTATCCTGAGAAAGAATGTATTTTTCCCAGATCACTATTTGGAGTAACCATTCAGTTATAACATGTGGAAGCAAAACTACTATGGAATGTATGTTGGGTAAAACTTTAGTTTCTTCTTGAAGCTTCTATTGTTTTCCTCCATGAGAAAAGGAAGACCTCCATCTTCAGGAGAACCAGAGTTCTCAACCTAGTTGAACTATTGAATCAAGATTTGTGAACATCACTTGTGTTGTTAAGCAGGAAGAGTAGAGTGAGTGGAAAGTTCAGAATCTTTTAACATCTGTCTACATAATATGAGTTTTGTTAAATGTATTATTTAGTGAATGACTTGAAAGTAAATGTATTCATGAAGCTACCATCAGAAATGTAATAAAAAGTAATGCTTAGTTGTCAATAAAAACTTAAGGATGGGCACCTTTTTACTCAGATTTAGAGGTGATGTGGTAAAAGAACTGGTTGTTTGCTAAAGCATATGTGCACAAGCAAGTGGTATTGTAAAGGTGCTATTTGTTTTAATCATTATTTAAATATCCATATTGTCAGTATTTTGCTGAACCATGGATTAAAAAGAACAAAACAAACACTATGTAAATACTAATATAACATTAATCAGTTAATTTCTTTTCCTATCCTTTTTTTCCCCTCATAGCTTTGTATCACGTTAGTACTTGATAAGGCTTTAAAGTACCAAAGAGAATTCTTCTCAAACCAGAAGCTAATAACAGCAGTGTTTTATAAGATTGATGAAGATTGGCTGGCCCCATAGCTCAGTTGGTTGAAAACAGATATTACATCACTTATATACCTCAGAATATGTTTCAGAGGCATTTTCATTTCGGTTCTTAACCAGAAACCAACTGCTACATCACGGTGATGATGGTCAGTGCTGTTTCTCCCAAGTAGCAGCTTCAAAAATCTACTGAGTAAGTGTCTTGGAGGGTTTGTTCTTCTAAATGAATACCTATGTATTGTTATAAGCTCCTGTTTCCTGGAAATGGCATTTTAGCAGTTTGGCATTGTGAGCTATGCCTTGCATTTCATTTAGGAAGCACATAGCCACTGATGATTTTTTAGTCCAGATATCAATTTTTTGTGTATCTGAGGTGTATTTTAGCTCTTGTTTCCAGATTTATTACTTTCTCTGCTACATAATTACATTAAGTAGAAAAAATATTGCATTACACTCAAAAATTGGATGTTAAAGACTTCATTGAAAATACAAATTTCGAAGCCCCCTAAATAAAAATAAAGTTAAAACAAATGATTTTAAAAACAAGTTGTGTGTATGTGATGTGTGTGTACTAAAGCATATTTTTCTATCTACTTCATTTTAATCCATATAAACCTATGCAGAAATTGCTATAGATCCACAGGGAACAGTGATAGTCAAATATTTAAGAACTGGACACTATATGCTGGCCTTAAAATTCCATACTGTTTCTATGCAGTTGCAAGAAACAACTGAAAATTGACAGGACTTTAAAAGAGTGATACAATATTGAACAATTTGAACCATTAATAATGAATATCTTGGAAATGGCTTATGCCACAAAAAAGTTAACTAGAAATAAATTGTGTGTTCTAAAGAGATCTACATTTTTTGTGTAGTACATTTTCGTCTATCGCTTAACATTTACTAGTTATACAAGATTATACAAAATTCCTTCCAAATGAAGAGAACTTTACAGACTATTAATAGAACATTTAAGATATACATTTTTTTTGTCATGTAAATATCTTTAATATATGGTATTTTAATCAAAATCATTAGTCATTTTTTTAGAAAATAAAAAATTTCAGAAAAGTTTTCCATGTAAAAGGTAGTTGGGGATGGGAGATTTTCTTGAAAATCTTTGTGTGGCATCTTTGGAAGGTACTGAATTTAAATACCAAGTTTGGTAGTTAGCCAACTTTTCGTTTTTGAGTTATATGTTCACACACACACACACACATTCATTAACCTTTTTCTAAAAATGCTTTTTTTGGGTTCAAGGTGCCTCAAAACATATATTTCTGGTGAAGTCTTGGCATCAAATTTTTAGGTGAAATATAATACCTCCCCTAACGACTATGAATAAAAGAAATAGTAAACATGATAGCTGTTTATCATGTTCTATTTCTAAAGCAAAGTTTATGGTTTTCTCTTGGAGGTTCAAAAGTTTTACAGCAATTATATTGATACCCAAAAGGGTACAGCTACAATTGCAAATGCATCATCTAGATATCCATGCCAAGATCTAAACATTTGCAGAAAGCTTCTGGTTAGCTATGTTTCCATTTTACTCCTAAATAAGTCCACCAGAAATGGGAACAGCAGGTCGCCCATTGCTACACCTGGTCTCTGTTATAGAATTTTTATTGGAATTTTAAAAAAAGTTTGTTTTGTGTGAAGCTCTGTTATATTAAGTACTCTTGAAGTTTCATTGAGGGTACCGCTATTGATTTCAACCAGTTTTAACCTTCTCTACCACACACATAGTAGGTAGAGTGGATATTGCATTCCACCCAAAAATTTGATACCGAGATTTCATCACAATACGTTTTAAGGCCCCCTGAATCCAAAAAATGCATTTTTAGAAAAAGATCCATGTGTGTGTGTGTGTGTGTGTGTGTGTGTGTGTGTGTGTGTGTGTGCGCATGCGTGAGAGAGAGAGAGAGAGAGAGAGACGAAGATTTCCAAGAAAATCCCTCCACCCAAACTACGCTTTTCAAAATTTTTTATTTTCTCAAAATGATTAAAATGAAAATAAGCTTTCTAAAGAATAATTTGTATGCCCACTAATAAACAATAGAGCATAGAGAAAGTCGTGTGAATGTATGACATCAGATTTTTTTTATATAGAAACTGTTAGCATATTTGATGGAATACTGAAACAAAATATCTGATATGTTGCACTCGGGTAACTTTCTCTACTCACTCTTCTATGTACAAACTATTCATCAAAAGCTTATTCTTCTATCCACTTCTTGTTAATTAAGGTAAACTTTTGTTACACATTTCATTGTAGGTATAAGAAAAATACAGTAGACTAAAGCAGTAGTCAGATTTTTAAAAAGCAGACTGCTATGTGATGGCTTTGAAATTCCACATGCCCCGTACATCACAATTAGAAAAGATTAACAGTTAAAAGTATTTCAAAAATATACATCAATAGCAATGAATCACGGCTTTTCTGTAACTTTCTAGTTAAGAAGATTGTCACTGTTACTCTTTTAAGATCAAGAAGCACTAAAAGTGCATCCATTTTCAACCACTAATAGTAGTGGTAGTAGTAATGCGGTCTGTCTCAGCTCTTGGTATCGTTAACATAATTTTCTTCCACTCAAAAAGTGTATAGCAACTGTTTAGGAGCTTTAATATGCTGTTTTACTTTAACCAGATGTTACAAGATAGGTGCAAATATCTCGGCAATGGTTAACACAAAAAATTTCAACATGAATTGTGTGCTTTAAAGATGTTGTGTATCTACCAATTACACAAAGTAATTCATAACGAAGAGGTCATCATAGGTTGTTTGCAGAAAATTCAAGATAAACTTTTTGTCATGCAAATGTCAAACATATGGTGTTTTAACCAAAATTGTTGGAGCAATTTTTAAAAAAACCAAAAATAACCAATTTTTTTGCATGTAAAGGGTAGTTTGGAGTGGGGGAATTTCCTAAAAATCATCTTGTTGCATCCTTGAAAGATGAACTTAAATACTTCACAGGCACAGGCATGCATACAGACCTTTCTAAAAATGCTTCCTTTTTTTTTTTTTTTTTTTTTTTTTGGATTCAGGGGATTTCAAAATGAGTATTTCCATTGAAATCTCAAAAATGAATTTTTGGGTGGAATACAGCACTTGCTCTACTTACTATAACTACAGAGAAAGTAAAAAGTAGCATATATAAATTAAATTGTAATAATGTGAAAAAATAAACATATATTGGCAAGGCAAAAATAATTCAGTAAATAAGAATAACATTTCAAGCTGTGCAAAAACTGCACATACTGAGAAATCAGCTGTGATCATGCACTTTCTGAATGATATTCATGACAAAGATCACAACTCCAAACTCTTAAAACACAATTTCAGGAAGCAGAAGCTCATGACATGGGAATATTCATTTGGAAAAACAAGAGACTTTTTCAGTAGATTCTTGGAGCCACCACCAGCGAGAAACAGCACCAAGCTGTTGTGGCCAACATCATACACAAATCGATTTGTGATTGAGAATGGAGGTGAACATGCCTCCTATACATGTTCCAAGTAGTTACACGTTTGCTTTCATGTTTGTGTTTGTTTGTTTCCATTTGACTGATTACATTAATCTTACCAAATAGAAATTAAGTTTTGTTCTTATAGAAACCTTTTATCACGTGTGTAGTTCTGTTATGGGAATTTTTATTAAACTTAGTAAGAAAGGTTTGGTGGTGTAATTAATTATTATTTAATTATTGCACTGCTGAGATGGAAAATGTTATCATTTAAAAATGAGCAAACATGCTGTATACCCATCCATCACCTATGTAAATTATTGCTCCTGTTAGAGGTCTACATGGGCTCAAGTCAAGCCCTGCGGGCTGGGTTCAGGCTTAATTTAAAAAATGTTTGTCAGGTTCAGGACAGGCTCTGGCTTGAAAATAAAGACAAAAAAATGCATTTATCACATTCAACACATGCATTTTATTTGTCATGGAAAAGCTTAAAAATGTAAATATTAAAAACATTAGTGCATTTTTGAGTAGATAAAAAATAATGAAAACTTTTCCATATATAGGGAAAATAAGGACAAAAAATTACTTTATCACACTTTTTGGTCTGCAATGTTGAGATGCCCAGAATAACACAATTATCACAGCATGCACACATGCAACACAGTAGTAATAATAAATAAATGCTCACTTCAGCCAATTGGAATTAACATAACAGCATGGCAGCTGCAAACTCCACCTCCCTCCATCCACCCACACATAGGACATCCTAGGTAGAATGCATAATAAGGGTGGCATGTGGTCAGTAAAGCACAATGCCATCAACATGCAGATTCAAGGATCTCAGTTGCCACTATTTGTGTAAAGTTGCTCCTCAATTGGTCCCAAAGATCTGAGTGCATTGCTGCCTCACAGCAGAGAAAAAATATCCATGCTGGTACTGGAAATTGAACCCGAATGCAAATCCATTTGCACTGCAGGCAGCCGTGTTTTATGGACCGCCAATAATCATAATAATAATAATAATAATCAATAACTGAAAAAAGTATTTAAAACAAAATTAGACAATGAGGCCAAGCTGAGTAATACAGTGTTAATTATTCTTGGGTTAAGGTTTAGTTCAGTCCAGGCTGGGCTGAGTCAAACCTAATAATTTCACCCCATACAGACCTCTACCTGTTGTATTTAATGAATAGGCATGCATGTTTGAGGAGAGCAAATCCAATGTGTACTTTAACAACCCACTGGAATAGCTGATGGACACAATTCTCTCTCACCAACCTCCTTAATTCTCATGCCATTGCTTCTATCAATCGTTTTGATAAGACCGTGTATAGAAAAAAACAAATGCTGCTTCTACTCGGCTAGACAATGTTGCAAATTCTGCAACATGATACCTTATGATAGAAGATTGAAGAGATGAGTGAAGAAACATTTTGGTGTTTAGTAATAATAAAGCTGGATCCTTTTCATTCTTGTGATGTTATTTTCAAACAATTTCCATTGAATCAAATAGCAAAGAACACATGAGAAATGTGAAACACAAATAGGAAAAGCAACGGCTGCATGTGATTTTTAATTGAAATAATGGATGTGTAAAAAATGCCCATGGGTTTCGAAAGTATTACTCATGATTACAAGACAGGATATGTGGTGAAATAAGATGAATAAAAGTGGTGGAATAAAATGCTCAGAGCGGTGAAATAAAAATCAAGGAATGACAACTCGAGTGGAATAAGTATTGGTTTTCTATTGATATAATTTATAATTACAATTATCTTTAAAAAAAATCACATAGAAATAAATAGCAAGTACAATAAAATTTAGCTGAAAGTGTCACCAAAGTACAAATACAGCATTGTTTCTAAATTTTCTGGACATAGTTTGTTCATCTGTCTGCCAATAAGTTTGCATATGCTGAAAAGCCTCTCTTGCTATCCATATTTGTAGTTGGAAACCATACTGCCTTCAAGCAACGGCTTGAAAAATCAGGATACTCCTGCATCAGCACCTTCAGTAATTCAAGTTCCATGTCCTGCTTCACATCTACTGTATTTGCCTAATGCTGCAATGCTAGGTATCCTTTCAGAAATACATCTTTAGAGAGGCACTTCAGAAGTGGAATCTGACTTGCGTGTGACATGAGCTCATCAGATACTGGTGCCACCAGTAAATTAGATAAATGAAAAAGCTGAGCAGTTGAGTGAAAGATTTTTCCTGTAGAATCTTCTACCAACAGCTTCTCCAGCTTTTCGATGCTGCATTTGGCTAATTTCATTACTCGAGCGTCTTCCCTCTGCTTACACAGGATTAAAGATCTTTTCTCTCCAGACATCTTGTTTTTTTATGAGCTGCACTTTACCAAGCAAAGCAGTTGTTTTGGCACAAGCTTGTGTGCTGTAGGATATTGACACCCCTCCAAAAATTGAGTAATCTCAGAAATAGCGCAGCAATGCTCTTTCACAAAAGCAACATCAAAACATATGTAGTTTCTGTCATCATTTGAAAGCTCTTTAAAGTAGCTGACTGCCAGATTGGAGTCAGTAAGTTGCTTGAAGTACTCGAGGAGATTGTTGAAGTATAACCTAACACACAGAACAAAATTTTCCATGAACCCCACCGAAGTAACACAGGAATCGGAAACAGTTTTGCTTCTTTAGCACCATATGTTTATGTTTAAAAAGGATTATATACTGGTGCTTCCTTTTCCTAGCATTCTTGAAAGATGCCTGAACCATAGAATGCACAAATAAACAACAAAAACTTGACATAATCTGCAGCATTTCACTACATTTCACATTTTAAAGTAAGTTTTGTAAAATAAAAACATTTCACAATATTTTGTGGCTTCAATTTTAAAAAAATTAAGTTTATCTCATACAAATATGTGATTTTGATAATAGTAAATGTGTCACTTGAAAACTTCGCGGCTATCATTAATACCAGGAATCCGGGCCTCTACTCATAATGCATTCAGATATGTTTGACTCTTCTGCTGTTGATGTGCATATCAATTTACATAATGTCTTACATTTCTGAAATTTATATGCATGTAAAGAAATGAGGAAAATTTTACGGGCATTGTCACTTTTTGCCCATAGTTGATAAAATTTAATTTTATTGGGAAAACATAATTGTTGTAGCTGCTGTGACGATAAAAAATTCAGATCATCTTATATGAACATTGTTGCAGAAATATAGCTGTTTGTAACTTCTTATGGGATGTTTAGTTTGAAAATGGATAGCCATTGTTGTAAACATGTTTTGATAGAGGAAGAATTTATGCAGGAATTGCTAAATGATTAAGAACTCTCTGAGCTAAGTGATCTGAAAAATAATTCTAAGTGAGTCTCAAGTGAAGGTGAAACAGAAGTTGATAAAATGCAGGTGTATTCCTTAGTTTCAGTGCCATGATTTTTAATACACATGCCCATGTATTTGTCTCGTACATTTGTGCAGCTCAGCTTTGAACTTTATTTGTATCATTTGTTTATATACAAGTCAGTTACTTTTTTTTTTACATAAATAATGTTTCAAAGAACAATTATGGGCATTTTTGCCCATGGTTGGTAACCCATGTTACAAAAATATCTGGACAGCTCTGGG
Organism: Deroplatys truncata; assembly: GCA_030765065.1. NCBI lineage: Eukaryota > Metazoa > Arthropoda > Insecta > Mantodea > Mantidae > Deroplatys > Deroplatys truncata. The sequence continues at coordinate 180,138,213 of CM060984.1, forward strand.
GCTAACAGCATGTAGAAACTGTATGAGTAGATAAGTAGTCAATATTTGTGACACTTAAACTTCATTTGCTTGTATTCACTTTGGACATGTTTCAGAAGCTTTTACTGTCAACCTCAGCTTTGGACTGAGTGGTGACAGAGATTTAGAAAGATTTTCCCGTTCTGAAAATATTGACGAAGGTGTATCAAGCAAAAGGGGCAAGATAATGAATTTGCTAAGCTGATCTGGGTGCGGGACATTGAAGTCCATGATGTGATCCTTATTCTTAAGATTATGTACATTCTCCCACATCATTTCAACTGCATTATTGATATACTTACAAAAGTTTGACAACTGGGATAACTCAATGAATGTTAGAGCATAAGTTTCTTAAATGTTCCTTCAGCATGGTTTCCAGGTTACATTTGATCTTCTGAATATGCATTTGACACCAGCTTGGGCAATTAAATCCGTATAACCTGAGTTTTTATGTAGTGGGATTATTTTGTCTTTTTATGAACTGCCTTTCTTGTAAGTTCACTAAAGAGGATGGTAATCTGAAGAAGAAGAAGAAGTGAACAGCCTAATACCGAGATTTACCGGAAATACATGTTTTGAGACCACCCAAATCCAAAAAAAAAAAAAAAAGCACTTTTAGAAGAAAAAAAACCCGGGTATGTCTGTGAACTACATAGCTCAAAAACAAAAAGTTGCATAAATACTACCAAACTTTATATTTAACCTTCTGTGTACCAAGCAGGGTACTGCAGGACCCCAACATAACTATATTATTTGTAGCTTTTACAAATAGTAACATTGTTAAACTCTCCCCACTAAACTCTACCATTGTTGAATTTTTCAAATATATGATAAATAATAATTAAATTATTAATTGGGGTTCTCTGGTACCCTGGAATTTCCTGTAACAAGAAAGCATGCATTTATAAATCCGCATTACAGAAATTTATATTGGTACAAGTGTGAATTGAACATTTTAAATTTTAATGTGTTGTAATTATTTTTAATCTAATATGTTTCTCTGTTAGTCATTTTATTCAGTTCTTGCTGTAAGTTCGTGTTGTGAAACGGAAATGTCTCAAAAACTAAAATTACAGAACAAATATGATTTAGATAATGAAGAAAAGGTAAAGAAGAAGTTGTGCAGATAATAGAAGCTGAATCGGACCCAGGAGATGAATTCTGTGTGTTCTGAAATACATGACAACTTGGAAGAAATTGACACAGTTGAAGACGTTATTAAAGGAAGGGATTACAAAGAAGAAGTGATTGATGAAATTGAAATGCTGGAGAGACATACACACATCAACAAAATTGACATGATATAGAAAAAGATTGGAAGTGTAAAACAAAATATGGCAAATGCTATTTGTTTATGTGTAGAACAGACACATATCTGATACATTACATTGTTATTATATAATTTTACTTTTGTTTCTGTACATTTAGCATGTCTAACAATATATTTTTCTTTGGGGTACTGGTACCCCTCTTGGTTTTCCATGTTATTTTTTAGCTTGGTATGCAGAAGGTTAAGTTCATTTCCTTCCAAAGATGCAACACAAATGTTTTCAAGAAATCCCCCATCCCAAACCACCCCTTACATGGAACATTTTTCTAAATTTTTTATTTTCTAAAAACATTGCTCTAACGATTTTGATTAAAACACCATATATTAAAGACATTTACATGGCATATAAAACATATACCTTGAATTTTCTGGGAATAGCCTCGAAGTCCTTTTCATTTGGAAGGAATTTGGTATAATCTGGTACTGCATAGAAAATGTAAATCTCTTTAAAACACACAATTTGTTTCAAATAGTTTTTTTTGTGGCATCAGCCGTTAGCGAGATATCCGTTATTAATGGCTCAAATTACTTAGCCATACTTATAAAGTCCTTTCAATTGTCTCTTGTGATGTCATGGAAAGAGTATGGAATTTTAAGGACAGCATAGAGCATCCAGTTTTAAAACATATTACTATCATTATTCCCTTTGTATCTATAACAAAATGTGTAATGCAGCTACTTCTGTAAAGGCTTAGCTATCTCAATTAAAATGTAGTAGATAGGAAAATAAACTTTTGTAACAATAATTTGTATACCCATTAATATGCAATAGAGGGTGGAGAAGGCCATATGAATGTAACAGAATTTTTTTGTTATGTGACACCAGGTTTATACTGTGATCTATGTAAATCTTGTTGAGTTTGTTGTCCATCCAGGGGTAATATGACTATGTGAACCTTTGAAACTGTTTCTTTTCCTTTTTAAATGTAGTGGTCTGATTTTTTTTGCTTTTAATCTGTTGAACTTTTGCTATAGTTTTGTCAATGAGGTTTGTTTGGAAGCCATTGTGAGCAGTTGTGTTCAGGATGTGCTGAAATTTCTTCTGATATTCGTCACTGATAAGAATGCTGATTAATCTATCATTAAACTCTATAAAGCCACATGTTGATGTCTAGGAATGATACTTTTTGTATGCAATCATATGTGTGGAAAGATTTTCTGTGGATTTCGGAATTAATGTTGTTGTAATTGCTTCCCATGATCATGATGCATAGAAAATGCAATATCAGCATTTTAACTTCTATTAATTTCACATATATTTTCTTTGGGAAGTTATAGTAAAGTAATTGATTAATAAATTAAGATGAGTTGGGGCCAGCTAATGATGAAGGGAAGGCCCTTTGAAACATGTTCTAGATAAGAAGCCCAGTAAGGAAGTTGTATGTTAAAATCTGTCTCACTTCATTAACTCAGCTGATTTGTTGAGTACTACTGTGAAGATGTGGTTTTGAAGAGTAATGGAAAGGCTTTTATGATATGTGCCTCAAAATAGTTCATATACAATTCTGCCAAAAATCAAGAAGTCCTTTGTTCCATTGGTAAAAGTTGCCACTGAAGCTGAAAAATATGTTGTGTGCATAGGTGTGAAAATGTGATATAGTTATTTATTTCTGTCTACTGTAACCCAATGGCAATAAACTGTTTTCTTAATAAGTGATCTAGTTAACTTGGGAATACCACTATGATGCCCAAGGAAACCAATTTGTCATCTAGTGAAATTATTATTATTCTTAGCTTGCAAACTAATTTGAATTAGTTTTTTACTGTCAAACAACTTTCAGGTGTTGAAAATTTTGAACTTGTTAACCAGTAATTTTGAAGTTTTATGTTGGTGCTTCAATGTTGATTACAAGTTTCTTTTTTATTCCATTTATACCCTGCCTTTAACCGCAGTGGTCATATCAGCGACCTTTTACCTTTGGAACATACTGCCAATTGGCAATGGCATTAACTCGTATACAGATATCATTGAGTTTCTGGTTTTTCTTTGGGTTTTATACATTAGATCACACACATTCACACTTTCATTCATACTTCAAAATGCTGGGGAGGATAGGGAATAATCTTGGCTAGAGAGAAATTCCCACCGCCAGCCAGGAATTGAACCTGGACCCCTTACACAGCAGGCAGGTGCTCTACTGACTGAGCTACAAGGTCAGCCTGGGTTGTATTTTATTGCCTGGATTATGCATTTGGAGAGGGGAAAGATTCTGGTAAGACTGGATCATTGGATTTGATTAATGATTTCTCTTTCTCTATTAGAACTTCACTTTCACTGATGGTCTTGTTAGAGATGTCCTCAAGACTGTTAATGGATCTTTTCCATCATGCTTGCAGTCTCCATTTTCTAGTACGATCTGCATTCTAGATACTTAATTTTCTGTGCCCAAGATGATAATCTTGTTGCCTTTTGTTGCAGAGTGAATTAATGATACTGTGCTGGGAAGTTTTATAACATTTTTTGATATCTTTTAACTGAGATTTTATTTTTGTTCTTTAGGTTTTATGTTGCTATTTCTATGTCAGCTCTGTGGTCTTCAAGGTTCTTCCAAAACTCTACACATGTTTTCAAAACCTTGTCCAGGAACATTATTTCACTTTTTGCGCAGTTCAATATATTGCTTGTTCTAGTTCCCTCTAAGATTTGGTGTTTATATATGGTGTAAACCATCTAGCTTTCTTTAGATTACCATTCTTATTATTCATTTTAAATTGTGTTATTTAGTTTAGTACAGCATTTGCCTATTTCGGCTTCTAAAGCTTTCTTTTCTGCCACTCCTTAGTTGCATTCTGTTGTGATCAAATTTTATGATTCTGCACACTATCTATCTATGCATCATAAATTCAGAACTTAATGGAAATGTACCCTAAGTAAGTTAAATGCAAAGTGTCACAAACACTAAGTAGTTGTCTATTCAAAAGAAGTCTAGAAAATTTTATTATGCCTTACAACAATCCTTAATCCTTAAATTCAGCCATTTAAGCAAGCAACACACCCAGTTCATTATGAGAAATCTGCCAGTGAATCTCAGCTTAAGATTAAGGTACGAAATGCACTCTATGAAGGTTAAAAAAAGTAGTGAACTCATAATACTCTTATAATTTATTGAAACAATAACATATTGCTTAGAAAACATACTCGATAAACATATCAAAATAAATAATAATTAGCAATATGCATTATTTCTTACATTACTTAATGAAAAAAATATGATTCAGCATTTGTTTCTCAGAAACACGCACAAATACAAAAATGTTTATCTTTATATGCCATTTTTAATTAAGCAAAGAAAGCTGTTTCACGTGTAATACTTCATGATTTCTTGTTCAAGCTTTGGGAAGGTGGTTTCACTTATTTCAACAAATCTTTTATTTTGTCTGCTGAAGTAATAGATGTCTCCTGTGTAGATATCAAACCAAAGGGCATGAATGTGCAAATCATGTGTCTCTAAACGCTTCTTGAGAAATCCATAACTTGCTATATTCTGCATCTGTTGTAGGCAATTAACCTAAAATTGGATAACATTTAATTACTGTTTAATACAAAAAAAAACAGATCATTGCTCTTGAGCAAGTAATACAAACACAGTGATGTTTTAAAATTTGAGTATTCTGTATATTTTCTTGTAAAGCCAAGAAAATATTTATTATATTGTTTTAGAAAACCATTGTAGCTTTATACATTTTTATGGCTACTTTTAAGAAAACAAAATCAGCAAGCTGCATATGTTTGAGTTAATTTTAGTTTTTACACACACACACACACTCATATATATATATGAAGAAAAATTTTAATACAAAATTAAAATTGTAGAAAATGTAAAAAATATGAAATCACGTGGACATTTACAAAATAGAATTCAGTTTTCTTCTTAAGTGCTTAAGAAGTTGAAAAAAAAATCTCCAAGCATGGTTTTGTGAAAAAACATAATGCTGCTGTTCTTTTGTTTACTGGAAACAGAATAGCAATATAAAGAGGAATAAAAAAGAGCACTACATTTGGGAGATCCCAGACTCAAATGTCATGTATTGGCCAACCTATTTGAAGTTAATTCATGGTTTCCCTCAATTCCCAGGTAGTATCAGAATGGACATTTCAATACCATAAACAAAAGTTCCATCCACAGATTAAAGCAAAGAAATAAAATGGTAGGAAGGCAATTATATAACTAAGGCCATTTATCAACAATTTTTTTTAACAGATAATAGAAAACATTGTCTATGGATTTGATCTGCCATAATGTGAACCAAACCCACAGAATAGTTCATTTCCATAAATACAAAGATTCAACTGTCAACTAAATCAAAGCCAGTAAATTCAGAAAGGTACTATCAACTGAGGCCATCTATTAGCAAGCTAGGTACCCAAGAAAAGGCTACAGAAAAGTGGTTATGGTGTGATTAAGGACTAAGTGATTAGTAAGCATGCAAAATAAGTATAAGCCTTAAGGTCAGCTTAATAAGAGAATAAAACATCAAACAATCTCTTTGGCTTGGAAAATGCGTCTCCAAAATTGATAAATGTTCCTACTATATATTTTATATAGTTATTAAAAGTTAGAAGAACAGAATTACCTGAGCTTCAATTGTGTTTTGGAAAAATTAGGTACATTTTACAATATTAGATAATGCCTTTACATAAATAAAACACTGAAAGCTTCAAGGCAAAGTTCTCATCCTTTAAAAATATTAATTAGATGTTAACACTAATAAGAAATTCAATATTAACAAAGCTTGAAATCAAATTATGATATAATAATTACTGTAGCTTCAGTAACATTTTGTTTTATGATAAAATTTATCCAGTTGTATCCAGAAACCTTTCTTGATTACCTCTGAATCAGTTAAGGTATATAGTGTTATTAATAAATATTTTAAATTAAAAAGCAAATAACTTTAACCTTTAGAAAGCATTGTACCTGTGACAGCTTGTCTGCTACAGCAAACCTATCCTCTGGATCAATGTAAGCAACAAACTTTCTCATGGCTGTCTCAGCCTGAAAGATAAGAGGTTGATGATAACCAGCAACTTCCAACTGTTGGAATTTAGACAGGGAAGAACTGGCATGAGCGCTCAGCCAGGCTCGTAATGGAGATATCCGCCTGTTCTGTTGTGATGAGAACTCTTGACACTGCATTGAGTGCAGCAAGTTCATTGCCTAGTAACAACCATTCAACCTGTAAGTATTCTGAACTCTTCAAAGAAAACAGCAATAATTTTTATAAACATTAGAAAATTAATTAAAAGCTTTTCATGGTAGCAACACTGCCATTATTTTCCTTGACAATATCTTGTCAACTGTTTGGAGCAGAATCTTGCAAAAACATTGACACCCAAATTTTATCTACAGAGAGCCAAAAACTCCGAACTGTCTGCGCTGTGTTTTACCTGTCTGCATCCTTGGTGCTCGTTGCCGTCTGCTGCTATCATAGATAGGCGTGGATGCAAGCATACAACATTTTTAAAACTACTTTTAAAGGCTTTACTTACCAACTTTATGAAAGGAAATGCTGAAACTGGCCACCGTTGTCCATATATTTTTGGCACCTCTTTAGGAAACTATCCATCATGGAATTTTTGAGGGGAATTTTCCAAACGATGACTGATGTTGTCTAATGCTTCTTTGGTAACAATCGAACACCGTCTTTTAGATATCTTAGCCTGAACACTTCCTGTGGCCTGAAATTTACTGTAAAGTTCATGGATTGTCAAACGGCCTGGAACTTTTACACCTGGAAATCTTTCTGCAAATCATACTTTCACTTGGCGAGCTGACCGAGTTAACACATACAAATCATAAAAGAATACACGCTGTGCAGTAGAAAACATATAGTGAGCCATAATATACTTTGTGACTAAGTACAGGACAAAATAATAAATAACTCCTAATAACTGAACTACATCACATCACTGTCAACTCAAAACTGCACTTCACACTGCACAGCAAAACCAGCATGACTTGTTTATAGCAGCAGTGCATTATCATATTTCTACACGCCCAGTGGAAAAACACCGCACAGCCGGTAATATTATTCATAAAATACCCCTCCGGAGTAACTTAAAACATAAAGTGTACAAGACAAACCCTCACACCCTGGATGAATTAAAACAAAATATCCACCAGAAATTTCTCAACGTGAACTACGGCGAATGATGAATAATTTCCTAAAGAGGTGCCAAAAATGTATGGATGACGGTGGCTAGTTTCAGCATCTCCTTTCGTAAAGTTGGTAAGTAAAGCCTTTAAAAGTAGTTTTAAAAATGCTGTATGGTTTCATCCGTGCCTTTCTATGATAGCGGCAGACGGCAATGAGCGCCAAGGACGCAGACAGGAAAAACACCGCACAGGCGGTTTGGAGTCTTTTGGCTCACTCTATAGTTGTAGTTTCAAGTTGAAAGAGATTGTTCCAGTCAGAAAAAATTCCTGATGTTTTCCATTCACATGGCTTTGTCTACTCACCGTTCTACAGACTATTGCTACAAAATCTTATTCTTCTATCTACTTCCTATTTTTGGAGATAAACTTTAATTACACATTTGGTGTAGCTATAAGAAGGATACAATACACTAAAGCAATAGATTTTTTTAAAAAGCAGATTGCTATATTATAATGGCTTTGGAACCATGCTCTTGTATGACCACAAGTAAGAAACTAATATGACTTACCACTTGAAAAAAGTAGTAATTGAAAATTCAAAACTAATAATGAATATCTCAGAAATTGTTAATGTCACACAAAAAGTTTATTTGGAATAAACTATTTAACAAGATTTCATTTTTGTATAGTAAGATTTTTGTCTATCTCTTACTGTTTACCAATTATACAAAAACTCCAAATGAGAACTTCATAGGCTATTTCTAGAAAATTCAAGACGTGGCATTTTAATTCAAACTCATCAGAACCATTTTTGGGAAAATCAAAAATAACATTAAGAGTAGCTTTTGTCACATTGTAATGTGTCAGTCACCTTGTGATTAACTGCAACATGAGGTTCACGGTTGAACCTTGGAAAGTGTGTTATATCTCAAATGTCAACTTCACATTACAATTTTTCAGAATATAATTGTGATTTATGCAGTATTCAAAATTAGAAGCAAATCAATTTAACTGGTAGTTGCTCCAAACAACGTGCACATGCATTAAGTGCCTGAAAGAGTCTTGGAAACAGAAAAAAAACAAAGATTTCAGTGACTCTTAGGTAATGGAATGAAAAATATTAATTGAAAGGACAAGATTACATAGGGATTTCTGAGCCTTGAAATCTGTGATTGATAAATTAAAGATTCTAAATTTGCTGCTTATTATACAGGCAGGGCCACCGATAAAAGGACAGGGTAAGGCAGATGAGCCTGAACAGGTAAATATCAGAAGAGTAAATATATCATTTCACCATTATATGCAGTTTTGTGTTTTCTCTGCTATCCCTAAGTCACTACTTTCCCATTATTTGTACAAATTATGTGTGACCTTCCGTCTTCACATTAAATGGGGACCTTGGATACACATTCAAAAGACATATTTTCTCTGGATTCATGAGTGAATCAATGGAAGCAGCAAAATAATTTTGCTTATATGCTAAACTTAAGATGCACAGAAAGTTGTTATAATGTAAATACATCTATAGATGGTTACAACAAATCTTTTAGGCGTATTCTAAGGCTTGAAGCTTAAATTCTTGATTTCATTTAGGGTTACTACAACCCAGACTAATTAAAGATTGTTTTGCTGAAAGCAAACAGCAAAAAGTTAAATGTCAAACAATTTATCTTCAACTAATAAATTAATTACAACTATCCGCCAGACTCCTACCACCGCAGACACTGAATCACTTCACCCTGAAGATGCCAAATGCTGTACTTGGCAAAACGTCGGTATCCACGATGCCTTCTAGACCACGGCCTACAAGCCCGGATAGTTGTAATTCATTTATTAGTTATGGATGTGAAAGCCTCAGTATGTACAATTTATCTTCAGATATGCATAGCTGAAACAGACCAAATTAAGCTTGCTTTTTGCACAAATGAAGAGCTGGACACCAAAGAAAATCACTTAGCCAAAAGTTAAATTTCACTCCTTAAAATGTTCCTAAGTGATCCATTTTAAGGGTCTATGAATATCCTCAAATTATAATTGCAACATTTTATATACCCTGCAGTTTAAAATATGAACAAATTAATGTTCCTATTACCAGGAATTCACATACAAGTCCCCTTAAAGAAACAAAGCCAAGGCTCAGTGTCAGATCATGAGTTGTTTTGGACGTATTGTATAATTTCTGTCTTAACAAGTTTGTTGAGAGAAATAAATACCTTGCAATCTGAATGTCCACATACAATAATGTGACGAATGTCGTTGACAATACAGCCGAGTTCTAGTGCTGCAGGCTCGTTCATTGTCACTTCGTCAAGAAAATGCTGGGAATGGGGAATTATGTTGCCTGCATTTCTCACTGAAATTATAATGTAAATATTTTTAAAGTCAGATCCAAATTGTGGTATTAGCTGTTTCAGAATTATGCACAATAGGAATAAATTGTTAAAAGAAAAGAAACAAGTATTTCAGTGCATTTCCATTTGAAAACAATATTAGTGTAATATAAATTGTACATAAATTACTTACCTACAAACATATCTCCAACATTTGTTTCTGTAAAACGTGTTGGAATCATGCGGCTGTCCATGCATGTAAAGAAGACAGCTTTGGGCTGAAACAAATGTGTTCATAACTAAAAAACACAGACCTTAAATGTTTAATGCCATTCAGTATTTCAAAATAAACAGCAAGGAAAATAATACAGTGTAAATAGAAAACTAACTTTGGTTTATACAGTAATGGAAGAAATAAAAATTTTCTTATTTTTATATATATATATATATATATATATATATAAGCTTATTGATTATACCAGAGGTAGCAAAAACAGGACTCGTGAGTCATTTTTACTTGTAAGCACCGTTCTCTCTACCACTGTCCCTTTGTTTTTCACATGCTGCTGAGTGATGCAGTGCATGTTGCATATTTGGCAATTCATGGAAGGAAGGCATTTTTGCCACCCTTGGATTATACCAAAGATGGTGAAATTAAGTACCTTGGATTTTGGTGAGGAGGGAGGGAAGGAACTGGGATACTTTGTCACCATAAGAGGTTTTAGTAGTAAATATCAGAAAAAATTTAAACGTTCAAGGTTTAATTTTGTACAATGAACTGCCAAATGACATTAAACAACTAACTGGATCCAAATTTAAACCAAATTTAAAATATTCCTTAACAATAATTGTTTATATAATTTAGATGACTTTTAATAATTCTTCAAATTTTTATTCTTCCTTTTCTTATGTTTTAATTTTGTCTAGATTAATGGTTTCTTTTTTATCTGTAATTTTGACAGTGTCAGAAATTTGCGAACAAATACTTCCAATTATCATCATCATCAAATTCACAGCAGTCCTAATTATATAAGCAATTCTAAGTTTATTATATTTTAAAGCGCATTATATTTGTTAAGTGTATGTGAAATATTTCCCACCGATTTCTCTTTCATTCAGTAATTTCAATTTGTATATCATAAACTTACAAAGGTAAATGCAACACAAAACTTATAAAAACTGTGATATGTGTTGTGACAATTCTATTAGAGATTATCAAAGTGAACTACCTGTTAATTCCAGAATCTGATGGCTAAATCAGAAAAATATATATAGTACCTTGTAACTAGAAATAGATAACATAAGAAATTTAATATGTGAACCAAGGCTGTTAGTACTCTGGGAAAAAGGACTTCTCCTATTTATAGTGCATAGTCTTCAGTTTGTTGCACATTTTTTTGTTTCATAATATTTTGATAAATTGTTCATATTCCTTTAAAATCTTCATATTTTATAAATTCCACAATTTTAAGTTTTAAAAATAGATTTTGTTAGTTATTTTTCCTCCATTCATATTTTGATTAGCGATGACTGCACTTTCTAGATAATTGCATGCAGACTGTTTTCCAGAAAAAATGCAAGTGAGAAATTTGAGGAAAGAATTGGAAAAATTGTTTCTACCAAGTATGAATTACTTCTGGAAAAACTACACTCTGTCAAGTTAGGAAGGTCCTTAAAGGTAGGTGAGGAAATACCAATGAATATTAAGCTATCAAATGTAGCATGATACAAATATTCTCTCGTATTATATGTGTAGCAATTTTTTACTTCCTCCACCATGAAGGTAGAGGAAGTGTTGCATTCATCCAAAAAATTGATGTAGAGATTTCACCGGAAATACATGTTTGGAGGATCCAACATAAAAAAAGAAGCATTTTTTGAAAAAGTTCCTTGCTTGTGCATGTGGTGTGTGTAATATAACCAAAAAATGAAATTGACATTTGAGTTCAGTAGCCTCCAGAGAGGTGATGCAAACATTTTAAAAAAAAATCACCCCACCCCAAACTACCCTTTATATGAAAAAGTTTTCAACATTTTTTATTTTCTCTAAATACTGTAATGATTTTTATTAAAATGTGATATATTTAAGATATTTTCATTACAAATAAAATGTAAATTAATTTTCTGGGAATAATTGTGAAGTCTACTTCATTTGGAGGGAATTTTGTAAAACTGGTAAACCAATAAATATAGACAAAACTTGCTAAACAAAAAAACATAGATCCCTTTAAAATACACAATTTATTTCAAATAACTTTTTTTTTGCGGCATCAGCCATTTCTGGGATATTGTTACTGGTTTGAATTTATCAATACTCGATCATTTTCTTAAAGTGCTGTCACTATTCAGTTGTTTCTGGAAAGAGTATGGAATTTCAAGACCAGCATATAGTGATGCACTGTTAACATTTGACTATCGATTTGGTTTCTTGTGTCCCTCTTGTACTACAATAGAATTTGTAAATGTTCATCCCAGTTAACAGGAATTAGATAGAAAAATAAGTTCTTATACAAATAATTTGTCGAAGCTAAATAAAAAGAAATGATAGTGAGTAGAGAAAATCATGTGAATGTAACATTAGATTTTTCACTATCTACATAAAACAATACTAATTGATGCAGAATATAGTCTTCTGTCAGAAAATATTGTAAAGATACTTATAGTAATTATAATTTTGTGGCATGACATCCTACGAAGAGCCAAGGTCTATTAACCTGGCTGCCAGCCTCATCCACACAAGTCGTTCTCCTGATGTGGTGGTTACCATGCTAGCCTCTAGTTCCCGAGGTCGCGAGTTCAAACTCGACAGAGAATGATGGATTTTTTCGGGCGTAAAAATCCTTAGCATGGCTTCCTTCGGAAGGGAAGTAAAGCCAGTGGTCCTGTGTCATAGATTTACGGCACGTAAAAGAACCTCAAGCCTGATAAAGAGGCCTCTCAGCAAAATTACCGGTCTTTCACGCCCAATATGGGGACACTTACGAAGGACCACGCAGTTAAAGAGCGTCCATAAATAAAACAATTTCAATTTCACCCACACAACATACAGCAGTGGTGGGCCGTCATCAACCCAATGTTGATTTTCATAATACACGGATTGCAACTCCTCATAATGCTCAGTGGACACCAATCCTACACTGGGCCACAAAATTCAATTCTTGCACATTGCACAGTTGAGAATCACAGCACTATTGCACACTAAAGCTATGTATAGCATATTGTAATTGTGTTAAGTATAGCCAAAGTAACCAAGGATTTATTTTTTCTGTGTAAGGGTTCCATGAAACTGAAAGCTATAAAATCATTGTTATTTATTGTATTTCACTTAATCTACAAAGGTTTAGTTTTGTTTCCAAAATATACCAACTTGAAACAATTCAAGAACAGATTTTTGGCACTAAAATTGAATCTAGTATTTTATATTTTTCTTTCACATTTTGGCAAATTTTTGTTCATATTGTACTGTCTCTACTTTTAACTAATGGTAATCTGACACTATCTTGGTTGTTGGCATTTCCAGAAAGAACACAAAGAAAATAAATATCTAATCAACAATAGAGCTGAGGATTTCCTGACTGACAACATAATAAAACTATAAATCTTCTTGGGCTTCTAGCCAGATAAGTAAATTGTTTGAAACCAAGACTTCGAAGGTGTTTATCATCTGTCCTCAGGATGAAATGGAAGTCCGGATCTCTTATTTATATTGCAAACCAATGAGATTTCAGTTTCACTCCAGCACTATAAATGTGGAGATGCAGACTTCCATTTCCATCAGTTTATCCTGAAGACAAAGATGAAACGTCGGTTTCAAACCATTTACTTACCTGGCTAGAAGCCCAAGAAAATATAGAGTTAATAAAAGAAACTTCTTGGCACTTTGTCTGTCTATATGAAAAATCTGATGTGTTGATTTCACATGATTTCTCTACTCACTCTTCTGCAAACTATTCTTAGAAAGCTTATTCTTCTTTCTACTTCTTGTTAATACAGATAATCCATCATTACACATTTCATTATAGGTATAAGAAGAATAAATAAGATAAAGCGATAGTCAAGTCTCTTCAAAGCCAGTCGCTATGTAATGGCTTTAAAACTCTGTTCTCTTTGCATGAACACAAAGGAAAAAACAAATATGTGCATAGTGATTTGCATTTGAGGAAAGTATAAAATATTTGAAAATGCAAACCAATAGCAAAGAATATCTCAGAAATGGTTGATGCCACAAAAACAATTATTTGACATAAACATGTGCCTTAACGAAATTGACATTTTTTGTGTAGTAAGATTTTGTCTATCTCTTATGGTTTACCAGTTATATGAAAGTTATTCAGACTGAAGAGGATTTCAAAGGCTATTCTCAGAAAACTCATGATGTATAATTTTATTGCTTCTTCTTCTTTTTCATCAGACTTTCAAGGATTAGGCCACCAGGGCCTGTTCCAAGTCTCCAACACTTCTCAGGTCTACATGCAGTCTATACTGAAATGCCAACTTTGGTATTCTTTGGTCATCCATTCCAAAAAGGTGTTCTTTCCATTTTTGTTTACACTGCTTTATTTCCCTGACTATGTTTGAAACTCCCAACTCTTCCCTTATGATTCAATTAAGAATGTGATCTTTAAGAGTGACTCCCATCAAGGGCCTCAAGAATCCCATCTGTTGGGCTGCCAGCATTTTCTCATCCTGTCTTTTTAAAATCCAAGTTTCGGAACCAAACTTTATCATTGGTTTTGCTGTCATTTTGTGTCATTTTAATTGTACACTTCTTGACATAACGTTTCCATATTTTCCTTTAATCAGTCCATCTATTTTATTGTACCTGTTTAATTTACATTTAATACAGATTTTATTTGTCATGCAAATATCTTAAGTATGTGGTACTTTAATCAAAGTCATCAGAGCCATTTTTGAGAAACTCATAAATAATGGAAGTGTTTTCAGGTAAAGGGTACGTTGGGGTGGGGGGAGTTTCTTGAAAATTTTCATCGCATCCGTGGAAGATGCTGAACTTAAATACCAAGTTTGTATTGTTTTATTTGGTACCAAGTTTACTTTTTGTTTTTGAGTTAAGTTTTCACAGACACACACACACACGCATGCGCGCAAGCAGACCTTTTTTCTAAAATAAATTTTTTTTCATTATTATTATATTCAGGGAGTCTCAAAATGTCTATTTCCAAAGAAATCTCGACATTGAATTTTTAGGTGGAATGCAATAGACAAAAATTGTAGATCTCATTAAAGTACACAATTTATGTCATAAATATTTTTATAGAGTTAACCATTTCCAACTTGTTATTGGTTTGAATTTTCAAATACTTATACTTTTCTAAAATGGAAAGTTATGGTCATGCAAAGAGCATGGAATTTCTAAGCCATCACATAGCGACACACTCTTTAAAAATCTGACTATGGCTTTACCTATGGTATCGTACAACGAGAAGTGTGAATGTGAATTTAAAGTTTATGTGGATTAAGAAGAAGTAAATAGAAAAATAAGTTTTTGTAAAAATAGTTTGTAGAAGAGTGAGTAGAGAAAGCAATGGTGCAACAAATCAGATTTTGTAATATTTGCATTGATATAGTTTTAACATAAATACTTCTGAGATTTGAATGTGTTAAAATGCTATGTAGCAAAAGTACAAGTTGGTTTACCATGAAGTGCATTTTGCTGTGCTTGTTAAGAGCAATGTGATCTGTATTAGCTGAAGCTAGTGACCAAAAGAAGTCTCGGAATTTCCTGAAAGACATACTATATATTCAGCATTATCATACTTGAAAGGATCACGGTATGTTGCATCATATGCTTAAACATGCCTGAAAGTAAATGTCTGCCACCAGCTTGTGGTGTACAAAATATTCACACTTATGTATATCTAATGTAAAACTAAGAACTGAAACAGACATGAAAGTCTCTCTAGAATTATTATTAGTATAAATTCAGTATGATATACTGTGCTTCAACTAAATCCAAAGCCTATATTTTATATATTTTCAGACATCTGCCACCAACTTGCAAAGTCAGAATAATCCAAGTTGGAGATTAGTGTAAAAAAGAAAATCTGATGTGTTGCATTCACATGGCTTGCTCTATTCATTCTTCTACAAACTATTCTTATTAAAGTATATTCTTCTATCTACTTCTTGTTAATACAAATAAACCTTCGTTACTCATTTACACATTTTATTGTAGGTATAAGAAGAATACGGTATGCTAAAGCGATAGTCAAATCTTTTCAAAGGTGGTCACTAAATGATGACTTTGAAATGTTGTTCACTTTGCATGAACACAAAAACTAAAGAAAGAAAGGGGGAAAAAAAGAATAGTGATTTGCAGTGGAAGAAAGCATAAAGTATTTGAAAATTCTAACCAGTAACAAAGAATATCTCTGAAATGGTTAATGCCACAAAAAAATTTATTTGACATAAGTGTATGTTTTAACGATATCTATATTTTTTGTGCAGTAAGATTTTGCCTATCTCTTACAGTTTACCAATTATATAAACATTCAAAACAAAGAGGACTTCGCAGGTTATTCCCAGAAAATTCAAGATATACATTTTATTTGTCATGTAACTAGCTTAAACATAGGTAGTATTTTAATCATAATTGTTTGAGCCATTTTGAGAAAATTAAAAATGACGAAAACTTTTCCATGTAAAGGATAGTTTGGGATGGGGGAATTTCCTTCAAAATCTTTGTCACATCCTTAGAAAATCTTGATCTTGAATACAAAGTGTCATATTTTATTTAACTGACTTTTCGTTTTCGAGTTATGCTGTTCACACACACATATGAACCTTTTTCTAAAAAAGTTTTTTTTGGGGGGGCTCAAAATGTGTATATCCGGTGAAATCTTGACACCAAATTTTTGTGGAATTCTACTTACTGTAGGTTCATAGTAGATAAAAGTAATATTCTACATGATAACAGTGAAAAGTTTCATTCTTATAAATCTTAAGAAATAGGTACATAATTCATTAGACGCTAAAACATAAATATGAAATCATGTTTTAAAGTTTAACATTTAATGGTTTGTTTTATTTACCCATCTTTTTTCAGGTATTTGTTGAATTTTGCTGATTTATAAATGCTTATTCTTGAATTTTTAATACCTATGTAAAAGCCTATTTCCCTGATTTTGTTATGCTTCTCTGGAAGCAACTAAGCATTGCAGAAATATTTTGACAACTATGAAACAGGCAGAAATAGGTTTAAAATTCCTCAAAGATGTTTCAAGCAATTTGAGGGACAACTACTTTCAAAAAGCTTGGAAAAGTTGGTAACAGTACAGAAATTAATTATGATTGCTATTCGAAGTGGTGGAATTCAGTATATTTATCATTCCATTCTGTGTGTAATGTACGACAGGCCTCTTAATTATTTAATTAGTTTTTATGTTTCATTTTGTTAACTTGATATGGGTATGCAACAAAATAAATATATAGGTATAGTCATTTAAATGGGTGATAATAAAGTAGCCAGTAAACCAAATGAATTGAAATAATCATTTCCATGAGTTCGAATTATCGATACTAAAATTGATAAACCTAATGCACAGTGATAAGATCAGTGTAGCTTATTTGTAACTTTGGAAACCGGCTTTAAATTAGGAAGTCATGGCGCTGCTTTTGCCTAATCAACTCGATATAAGGTTTACTCTGCAGTGATGCACTTGTTTCCAAGGCCAAAACCAGTGCTATAAAGCACCTGTTGGTCAAATGCATGTTGTAAGCTTCGGTCGCGTTATTGACCATTATTCTGCAGTGATTTAGTACAATTGATTATTAGTAAAATTACCAATTTAAGTGCCGAATCACGGCATGACTTTGGTGTAGCAGAATTAACAGCTTCGGCGGGCAATGGTAGAATTTGCATTTTCCCGATCAAACCGATAAGCCAATGTTAGCTTTAGCGAGATGACCATTGAACAAAGAGAAACTATTGGTAAAAAAAAATCGCATTGTTCTTTCCTATAATCAGCATCATAGAACCACAAAACTAATGTGTACACGATAAAAATGACAGATCAACCACTAATTTTATTGTCCTCGACTCCTCAGTGTTTGCCGGCTACCTAGTATTCACGCAGGCGCAGTTGTTAGTGTGTTCAGTTACGTAACGCAAGCACGCCCTTCCAGACTTTGTCAGCTGATATGTGCATGAATGAGAGGTCTGAAAACAAAATAGAAGAAGTTTGTACAGCCTAATAGCTCAACTTGAGACGCACTATAAAGCGGAATTAACTAAAAATTTACCTCTGGTCTGTTCCTCACAATCTCAAATTGTTCAACCATTCGTATCCTGTCGGTGTGTCTATATTTCATGATTCCTCGCAATATTCTGTCCATGTTGGCGATGACCTCATCCTCTCTCCCTTCGCCGGTTATGGCACCAGAGGGGAAAGGGGCACACTCCCAAGGAGGCCGAAGCCTGTGGTACAATAGTAATTTAACGTATTCAATTTGACTGCGTGAAACAGTCCTTGAAAGTCCTTAAAACAAAGAATACTATTATTGTCTATACAAGGTCAAGCTCGTGATATAGTTTGATACAAGTTAGCAAACCCATTTGACCAGTGAAGTGCAGTTAGTTACTACTGTCGGAGAACTACATAACCTTTGAAACTGAGGAATGCATACAGAGATAGAGTTAAAAGATTAATTGGTTCAGATTTATCTTTAGCACCAATTTAATAATGCTACCTGTGATAAATTTTAATGCAATTTTTATTCTTAAAATAGACTGGACAGAGCAAATTACGTTATACCAAAACTACCATAATCTTAGTGTTCTTGAAGATATAAAGATTGCAGAGTTGCAATATTGTTTGCGACTGTCGGAATACCTTGTAATATTTAAGACACTCGATAAAATAAAGATGAAATAGTGCCCGAAAAGGAGAAATAACCAAATAATGCTCCGTTATTTTTCATAAACTATAATTCCAATAACAGAAGCACTGACACCAGCAGGAGGGCAGTGAAGGGCAAAATACCCTCTAGTAATATATTATGTTGCCGTTCCATTACCTTATTAAGCATACGGTTTCAAATATATGATGATGCCCCACTCCCCTTTTTAATTTCTGAGTACCATCGCCAGAAAAGATACAATACCTTCTTAGGAGTACTGGTTTTGAACTAGTTCGCACCTGAACTTAACCTTCAGTTTTAAGCCAGGTTTACGATGAACTTAACGCAAAGTGAAAATTTAACTTGCTGTATTAAATGGAACTGGTTAGGGTTGATTTAACGCGATGTAATGCCAGAATTGCGATGAACTTTATTTAACGTGAGGGACGTAACGTGAAGTTAAAAAAATGCTGTTAAACTAAAGGTCTAATTTAGATGTACTTAAAAAGAATGACTATTCATTGGCAGTTTTTTATTACTTCATTCTACTGTTTCACGCTGGTTGGTTCTAATTACCATATGACATCAAACTTGGCGTAACGGGAAGGAAAAGTTTGACTTTTCACGTTAAGTAGCCCTAAATAACTCTATTTAATTCAATGTGTTAAACTTTCACGTTACGTCGTTTTAAGTTAAGTCACGTTACGTTAACTTCATAGTAATCCCGGCTTAATTTTTTTCCTTCCCGTTACGTTAAGTTGGGATGTCACGCGACTAATTTGAACTAAGCAGCGTGAAACGATGGCATGGGGTAATAAAACTACCAATCAGAACCATTCTCGTTACGATAAACTAAGTTCGTCCTAATTAGACCTTTAGATTGGCGCCATTTCTTAACTTCACGTTACGTTCCGTTTCGCTGTCACATTAGGTTAAGCTCATTGTAATCCCGGCTTTAACAAGTTGTCTTGTAGTAAATGCCTGTCAAGGAGCGCGGTCCTGATTAAGTAATCAGGAAAATGTGATGTGAAGAACTGAATTAAATAATATAATACTTCATTTACCTAAAGACCAAGGAAAATTACGAAAAAACCATCAGTCTGACCAACCGGCCCCATGGAATATAAATCCGGCACCTCTGAATGCCAGCCACAAGCGTTATCGCCTGACCCAACTCATTTGATCCCAAAGTTTTCCGCAATCTGGAAATGTTATCATCACTATTCGGAAGCCCGTAGGTATAGACCATTCACTTTGTCCGTTCACCATGCACCTTTAAACTGCTGAACATAATATATAGTTTAAGATGTGTTCGCAAACAAAATTTATACGAGAACCTTGTAGCTTTTAATTTCAACTTCTAACTAACCAAAAACTTAAAAATATTTACCTAGGTACAAGGTCGCACATAAGAAAACTAGCATATTAAAGTCGCGATAGATAGCTTACGGGTTGGCTTTGTATTTCTATGCATGCATGTTCACGACGCAGAAAATAAACGTTGTGTACTCACACGACTTTCTCTAAACTGATATATCCGGTATATATTATAATAGTGGTCATGACCTATGATCAGGGAACGAGAGGACACCTCGCGCCTAGACCCAATGCGTATGTTTTGTGCTTAACACTCCCAGGAGGAACGGATGAGGTGAAACAACCGCAGGAGGCTATAGGCCGCAGGCAGGCCGACAGAGACGCACAGAGGTCCCTAACTATTCCAAGCTTGAGGAACCGGTTACACCGGGCTGCTCAGAGAAGGATGCCATTTGGCAGGGTCGAGAAGAACTTTCCAACGAGCAAGCATCTGCGCAATCTATCCGAAACCGACCGACACTGCAGTCCCTAAGCCTACCTGAAACGTGAAAGGGGAAGCAAAATGATAGGAAATGAGGGAAAGGAAATTCGTGGTAGAAGAGAAACCACCCCAACATTGCCTTGCCAACCAGGGAAAACCATGAAAAACCCATGGTCAGAGTAGTCGGCCCCAGAAATCGAACCCAGGACTTCCTGAATGCAAGCCTCGCATGTTACCGCGGAGCCATCTCCTCCGTTAGCGATCATAATATAAAAAGTGATTTTCCTGTCCAAGTTACCCTTCTCGCGACAAAATTTTACCTAGGTGTGATTTAAAATTAAGAAATATACGAGTACGCTTGTTGTAGTCCTAACATGCGGAGACAGCATTCGAATGTTTCATCAGGGTAAATAGCTCTGGGGATTAAAGAAAACAATTCTCAAACCAGATGTTCGGGTATGATTCACGGCTGGGGCGGAGGAATATTTCTTAGTTATCCTCCGCAGAGTCTGAAATATGAATGTGGGATTGAATGTGAACGTGTTTCAAAGCAAAACTGTATAAAACTGATATTTAAAAAAAATCTCACGTGCTACATTCACATGATTTTCTCTAGCTTCTATCTTTATTGGTGGGTATACAAACTATTCTTATTAAAGCTATTTTTCCTTCTACCATATTTTAATCCAAATAAATCTTTGCAGAAGTAGCCGCATTGCACATTTCGATATAGATACAAAGAGAGCAGCGATAGTCAAATGTTTAAGAACTGCACGCTATATGCTGACCTTAAATTCCCATGCAATCGCGAGAAACAACTGAAAATCGATAGGACTTAAAAAGAATGACAAACATTGAACTCGAACCTTTAATGACGGATATCTCAGAAACGACTTATTCCACAAAAAAATGTATTTGAAATAAATGGTGTGTTTTAAAGAGATCTACATTTTTCTGTGTGGTACGTTTTCGCTTATCGCTTAACGACTATCAGTTATACAAGATTGTTCAAAATTCCTTCAGAATGAAGAGAACTTCCTAGCTATTCCCAGAAAATTAAAGATATACATTTTGTCATGCAAATATCTGTAATATGTGGTATTTTAATCAAAATCATTAGTCATTTTTTAGAAAATCAGAATTTTCGAAAAATGTTCCGAGTAAAGGGTAGTTGGTGGGGGGAGATTTTCTTGAAAATCTTCGTGTTGCATCCTGGGAGGATACTGAACTCAAATACCAATTCTGGCGATTATCTCATTTTTCGTTTTTGAGTTATGCGGTTCAGACACAAGTAGGAAGGATTTGAGCGTTCTATATCAATTTCAAGATCGCACTGCAAGGGGGAGGGGGTAATACATACTTCTGGTATGAATCATGCCTCCCGGAACGTGAACAATTGATGAAATGGGTTTTTAATTGTGTTTACTGTATGTTTAATTGGCGTTAATGTGTATTTAATAGCGTTTAATTAGGATTAATTGGCGTTTCCGGACACGTGTTCATGCTTAGAGCAAGACCCGACCTAAACGACATGGGAGTTCTGTATCAAACTCAAGGTCACTTGAGTGTGGAATCTTATTGTCCCATTCTGGGCAAGTGTTGCGTTTTAGAGCAAGACCCGACCTAAACGATATGAGAGTTCTGTATCAATCTCAAGGTCACTTGATTGTGGAGTCTTATTGTCCCTTTCTGGACAAGTGTTGCCTTTTTTAGTGGAAGAAGCGACCTAAATGACGTGGGGGCTTCAATATCAAATCCAAGGTCACTTGTGGAACGGCTAGAATTCCTAGTGTCACTTTCATGGTCACGTGATTGCTTTAGGGGAATAAATTAGTTTTTTTTTGAAAGTTCATGTACTGGTACAATGGTTAATTTAATTAAATATTAAATTTTTTATTTTTTTATTTAGGTTTAAAAATTTTATTTTAAGAGTTTTAATAAGTAAAGTTAATAAGGGAATTAAACCATACCCAAAAGATATGTTTCCTCCAACACAAGTACTGGCTTCTGGCGGGGAGCTAATTACTTTAAGGATGAAACATATTCACCACCCGTGAGAACCAGTGCTACAAAGTATCCAACGCAAAGGATAACATTAATCGCATACCATCTCTCATTTACGCACTTTAAAATACATGAATAAAAGCTACGATATGCTGCGATCACGTCTAACGAATGAAAATGTTCTTTAAAAAATTCGTTAACTAGTCCTTTCAGCTTGTGGTTACAGCCTCCTCCCAGACGCAAGGGATAGTACTCTCACCCTTATGCCGGTGACATTCAATGATGACAAGGGGGTAAAAAAGAAACTTACAGCAAACCAGTAAACACTGAGGGCTATCACACCCTCTGAAGCCGCATAGCAACCCAATATATTACGAAATCATTCGGCAATGAAAAGCAATATACCCAAACAATCTTTCACAGGCTGAAATTTGTGAAACATTTGTAAGCAAGAGATGAGAATGGCCTTTCTTTAACATGTTACAAGGAGCTAGACAAGAGAGAATTTACATGCGTATCCCGAGTGGAGTACAATGTACATCGCAATAATATTCACTCTTCTAAACATAGAGCGAACAGAACAAGGGGAATCCAAATTGGCGATATGAGGATGTATTAATATCTGTTGGCGAAATATATTACACTCCCTCTCTCTCCCTTTCTATCCACACACACCCACACAGTCCTGCAAGCTCAAACACCCTTCAGCATTCCACCTTTGCAGAAGATTTTTGGGACAGGCTGTGACCCGCATATGTGTATAAGGCTATTAAAAATCCGGTCCCCTCTCTGATTCAGGTGTCTGCGACAGCTATCGACTTCTCTTAATGCATATTCCCCACCATGGATCCCGGCAGAATCGAGCACACTAAGGACATCTATCGATTTCGTTGAAAAATTTATCAGATTCAATCACATATAAAATTATATTGAAAAAATGTTTCTTTATAGAGATAGCTAATTAGACTGTTCTCCCAAGCTCATATTGCATACATACTCCCAAGTCATATCAACTTCACTCTCCATCCGTATCTACAATGAAATATGAAATAAAATGAAAAACAGTTATGATCCCTATTAAAGCACAATGAATCTTGTTTCCCGCAGAGCTTCCAGAGTACTTAAAGCCTACAAGACATCCGTGACTTCCGACAGATGATACACATAACATTCTGTAGCATCTTTGTAGACAGGACAAGTTAAGAGATATTTCCGGACACGTGTTTGCTTTATAGCAAGAAATATCTAAATGATGCCCTCCTATTGTAGATTAAATCTCAATTCTGGATTGAAAACTTCCTGCAGTATTTCAACAAGAGTACATAAAAATATATTACGTAAAGATATTCCGGCATTGGATTTCACACTGAATTAAAGCTTGAAGCAAATATTCCCTGTTTAGGACGTTATAGCACGATTTAAAATGAATATATGCCTTAAAATCATGTTCCATTTCCACACAAATATCAAGCAGACGAAAGATGTCTCTCAGTCAAAAATGCAGAAGTAGGTAAAAATGAGGGTACCAACACAACCAGTAGGAAATTGGCATATATGGATTTCTTTCAAATGTAATTTGTTTTTAACCCGCAGCAATCTTAAGATATGTATTCTATTAGCTAAATTTATAATCATTAATGCAATTACTTCATTACATAACCAACAAAATGAACTTAACGCTGAATTTTGTGTTGAAAATCTGTAATATGCTAGCAAATAGACTGCATTTATATATATATATATATATATATATATACACACCTTCACACCATACTTAAAACCTAACCTATAATGCCAAAAACTGAAAAAGTTGAAAACCGGCAATATGCTAGAAGATAACATGCAGAATAAAGGAAAAGCATCCATTTCTTCACTTATTGAGTTTACGAGCTTAAGATTATTTTCGGACAAGATGCTGGTGAAGAAGAAATATCTTCTTTTAGCATCAACAATGATACACATCTGCTAGTATTATTGTTTAATTACGGGGAGGAATCTCGAGGGTCCCAGTTCAACTCCAGGCATGGTCAAAATTTGATGTTTAAATACTCCTGAACTACGGCACTTAGACAAGTGCATTTAATTTTGCTTCAGTAATTGGAATGTTCCGAATAATTAAGTAGGTATCCCTATGGTTTGTTCGTATCCCGGAATGTAAAACTTAAATGTTTAATAGCTAAATAACTTTGATACTTATACAGTGAGCGAAATCACAATAATGTTATAGCATTATGTGGATTAATCGGGGGGGGATTCTCAGGTATCCCGAGGTCCGGGGTCGAGTCTTAATTATCTTCTTTCTCGATGTACACACACTCCCAAACATACACTCAACCGAACACCTCCCCCAACGCAGACATGGACGAAGAACTACGGAGACATCCGAACCACACGCACACTGACTCATCCACGCACATAAATACTCACACACAAGCAAACCCAGTCATACATACACATATACACTTCCAAACATCCGACATGAAAGAAGACCCATGAACACACTCGAACACATGCAGATGCATACACACATACAGAAACATACAAAACACTAATAGAGAGAGGGAGACCCTCGAATTTAGAGTTAGGTGGCTCTGTTATAATATAGCCTCATATATGAGGCTCTGTCTTATGGATGGTGGCATTTGATTAATCTAACAGTGGTGATGGTGGCAGGAATTGGGAGATTTGGGAGTGATGGTGTTATTGGAGTTATGTGTTGGCTGTGTAGATTTATGGTGTTAATTGAAGCATACGACGGTGGCGGTCGTATAAGGTTATGTTGTATTTGGAAGGGAGTGTATGTTATAGTGGTGATAGGGGGCGATGACGATGGTTGTAGTGTTGGGAGGACTTTAGAAATGATAATGGCGATAACAGAGGTGGAGGTCATTGTTTTGCTGATACAGATTCTTTTTTGTGTCCAGAAGGGCACACATTCATTACGAAGAAATACACGAACACTGTAAAACATAGAGAAATACTGCGAGTAGCAAACAATTTTCTTTTATCAGTGTACAAAATGGTTTCAACGTCCTTACAATGTCTTATAATAGAATAGCTATAAAACATGAAAAAGGACTGTGAACATGAGAAATATGCTTGCAGAAGGTATCGAATTCCTTTAAAAGTATTCAAAGTTCTTGATTTAAGGAAACATTTATGTGATGTATGGATCCAATGAGGCTAGGATAGGCTCTCCATTCAGTATATAAGAGGCCTCATCTAGGTTACGCTAGGGGCGGTAAAGGCAAGATAGCGTAGCTTGTGTAAAGGCAGCTTAGGTTAGCCTGGTTGAGTTTATGATTTTGGGTCATAGATAATTAGAGGATGGGCTAGCTTATAGCTTTAAGTTATGATCGATTAAATAGATGATGAGGGTACTGTTAACTAACATTGAGAACATGCACGTAATCGATCTAGGTTAGGTGATAGCAGGCTGGACGTGAAGTCTGTTTATACTATCTTAGGCTAGGTTAGGATATTCAGTGCTCCTGATTGTCTTAGGAATGGGTTCGTAATTATTGTCACGGTTGCTTGAATTTCATGGCTACGTTGGTCACATTCCGTGGTTACATTTGTTATGAATGGTTACGTTTCGTGATTACGTCGGTTACATTTGTTACGAATGGTTACGTTTCAAAGTTACGTTACGTTTGTTATATGTGGTTACGATTGGGCTAGGTTAGACATTACAAGATAGAATAGATAATGAGAGGATGTTCCAAAGCAGGCAAGGCAGGGATAGATTAGCTTAGGATGTTCTGTGTGAGTTAGTTTAAGACTCCTCCATAATACCTAAAACTGTAAATCAATTCAAAGTTTATTCCTCTCGGTCCTACACGTTAACTGCTTAACATATAGAAGCCTACCAAATTTAGAGAATGGACTTAAAAGTATATAAATGGTGTTCTAATACTGGATAAGAAATGTTCATAAACTATTAAAAATCAGTGAAAAATACACAACATCCTGAAATTGGAATAAATGCTTTATTTAATACCTGACTTACTAATGAAATTCCACTGTCTTTATTACAAAGTATCCTAAAAGCATGTGACAATACCTGATTCATATGCTAAAATACCCTGAAAGAGGCTCAAATTCTCTTACCAGAATCTTTGACAATGGCTACAGCGCTGTCTAAAGAACCATCAGAATACCCTAAGGATCTGTGTCAATATCATGAACATACCAGCTCCTCCTTTAAAAAATCTGTGCCTAAAAAGCTTATAAACGCGCACTAAATGATCTACAGTTCCTATTCCAGTGGCCAAAATACCCGCGAAAATGTTCTAAAATACACTACAATTCTTGTTCCAGGATCGAAAATACATCGAAAGTACCTACATCAATCCCTCCGCCCGATATACCTGAATTTTTTGAAAGATACTTTAAAAAAAACAACATAAACCATATTCAAAATGTTCTGAAAATCTTAAAAAGATGTACCAGTAGTCTGAAAATACTGCTCCTGTTTCCAGAATGCCATTGAAACACCTGAAATTCGCATTCCACTGTACCAGAATGTTCTAAAAGTATCTACCCCATAACTCATTCCATACACCCTTACCGTAAAGACATATACCAATACCACTAAAATACCTGTCACTGTTTATAAAAACCCATCAGCATACTCTGAAGACCTAGACTGACCTCATTAAAACACATGCTCTCGTCTATTGAAACCACCGGAATTGTCTAAAAAGCCGTCGTGTATATATACACTATCTAAACTGTCGTCTTCTGTGGTGTAGTGGTTACCATGCTAGCATCTAGTTCCCGAAGTCGCGGGTTCAAACCCGGTGGAGGACGATGGATTTTTTCGGGCGTAAAAATCCTTAGCATGGCTTCCTTCGGAAGGGAAGTAAAGTGGTGGTCCCATATCGTACATTTACGGCACGTAAAAGAACCTCAAGCTGATAGCCACAGCAGTTAAAGAGCGTCCATAAATAAAACTCAATTTCAATTTTGTACCTAAAATACCCTAAGGATATAATCTGGAGATCATACTGTATTCAGCAATCATGCAATAGGGACAGAGGGTTGGATGGTAAATAAAAAGAAACACTTAAGTCAATTTTGAAAATATCTTTATTGAGAATTATCATTATTGATTCTACATTAAGCAAACACTAGAGCATTTCATTTAAATGCTAAGGCTCTTTTTATAGAGTTCAGTCTCAATCATGCTATAATCCCGATTATCTTCATATCCTGAATAATCTAGCTAATCTCAATGGAAAAGTCCTTTTTACCAGCTTTATGGTATATCATTAAAGTATTAACTCGTGTACTAAGTCATTACGATCTGCCCAGGGATATAAAATCTCCTGAATATTCGCCTTGGATATATCACCCTGACTGGGCGAGTTAACACTAAAATGTTTATTTTCATTCAAGTGTTTATTCATAGCGTCATCATCCAAAAATACCGGTCTTCTTGCATCTAACATCCCAGGTCTTGAAGAGATTTCAGGAACACTTATGTGTGTTCCAAATACTTCACAGCTTGAACCTAACATCCCTGGTCTTTAAGAGATTTTAGGAGCACTTATGGGTGTTCCAGGTACTTCACAGCTTGAATCTAACATCCCTGGTCTTAAACAGATTTCAGGATCACTTATGGGAGTTCTAGGTATTGCACCCTTCAATGCTTCATTACTACATCTTTGCCTGTGTTCCTAGCCATTCTACAAGTGATCTTGGATTTGATATTGAAACCCCACGTCATTTAGGTCGCTTCTTCCACAAAAAGGCAACACTTGGCCAGAAAGGTATAATAAGACGCCACACTCAAGCGACCTTGAGATTGATCAGAACTCCCATGTCGTTTAGGTCGGGTCTTGCTCTAAGAAGGCAACACTTGCTTAGAAAGGGACAATAAGACTCCACACTTAAGTGATCTTGAGTTTGATACAGAACTCCCATGTCGTTTAGGTCGGGTCTAAACATGAACACGTAGCCGGAAACGCCAATTAATCCCAATTAAACCCTACTAAAGCCAATTAAACATACAGTAAACCCAATTAAAACCCATTCCATCAATTGTTAACGAGGTTCCGGGAGGTATGACTCATACCAGAAGTGTGTATTACCCCTTCCCGTGCAGTGTGACCTTGAAATTGACATAGAACACCCAAATCCTCCCTATTAACACACACGACATTTAAAAAAATATTTTGATTTAGGGGGCCTCAAAGCAAGTATTTCCGGTGAAATCTGGGTATCAAATTTTTTTATGGAACACAATACTCTCTCTGCCTACTATGTACAGAAGGCTTCAAATGTTTTCCGATGGGCCAGAGGGTACACAGGAAGAGGGGGAAGGAATGTCTTCTCGACTAGCCATGCCTGACCGGTATCGTCTCAAAGGTCACATTTACTTTTGTGTATGTTCGTATAATTCAGCGACCTGACTCTTAGAGGGAAAAAACAAACTAAATATTTTTGCCTTTACTGGTTCTATTCAAGCGAAATAAATTAACATTTTGTTTACATAATATGCTGTTTAAAAAGCAAATACTGTACTATTTATGAAGGTGCTACAGAAGTTGAAGATGCATTTTTTTTTTCGAGTTAACGTTCGAATTTGGCTTTTGTTTGAGGCTGATTAACTAGCATGTTGATTATTGAAGAATCAGTGGGTGTTGTGAATGTGCGATTGTGCCGTTTAACGTATGCACAGGTCCAAGAGGATTTTAGACGTAAAGTTCGCAAACCGGCGCCAACGCAAGTGAACATACAACGCCTGGTCAATAAATTTCAGAGGACAGGTGATGTAGCCGATGAGCCACGTCCCGGTCCACCTGTGCCAGAGGAAACTGTGGCACGGATTCGAGAAGCCATCGAAAGGAGTCAATATCGATTCGTTGTTTAAGTAACGAGCTAGATGTGACCAGAACAGTTGTTTAAGATTTTGAGGTTTCTTGTCTTGTCTCATACGACAGATTTCCGTCATTGCTCCGGCGATTTTCAGCCTTGGGTTTATTGTGCTACCTGAATCGTTTGAAGGCCAATTCATTATGCCTGCCCCCTTCACCAAGGAATACAATCTCATAACAGATATGGTTTCAAATTCTTCTAGTTCTAAAACCATTTCCCCAAAAGCAATATATCTCCTGTCAACCAAAACCTCACAGGAGTATATAATATGCAGGGCAGTTTCAGTTTCTTTCTTGCACAATCTGTAATCCACCTTACCCTGCATCGTGTTAAGATGCTTTTTCATAGTAGCATGTGTAGTCTTATGTGGTCTAGGGGTACCATGCTAGCCTTTAGTTCCCGAAATCGCGGGTTCAAACTCGGCAGAAGGCGATGGATATTTTTCGGGCGTAAAAATCCTTAGGTATGGCTGCTTTCGGAAGGAAGTAAAGCCCGCGGTCCCGTGTCGTAGATCTACGTAAAAGAACCTCAAGCCTAATAAAGAGGCCTCTAAACAAAACTTTCTGGTCTTTCACGTTCAATATAGAATGGGTCGCTAAGGATCACAGTAGTTAAAGAGCGTCCATAAATTTAAAAAAAAACAGGAGCATGTCCTGTGAGAAGTGCAATAATTGTTCTCAGCTGAAATCCGTTACATTAAGTAAGCTTTCAGCTCTTTTCTTACATGGTTTTCTAATGAATAGTTTGTTTGTTTCCTGGAGTTTTAAGCCGGGTTTTACGATGTTCTACTTTGGACCAATTCTTAATAGCCTCTCTTACTAAACATCGAAATGTTCCTAGAGTCGGCTCTGGATCAATAAATTGTGAAACTGCTCCTTGTCTTGTACGTAAGTTCATCAGCATTTTCATTTCCCTCTAAGCACTCTGATTCGGCACCCAGATGAGTTGAACTTCATTCTGTTCTGCCATGCTTGTGAGCATGTTTAAACAGTTTAAAACCCTTCCCGGCGTTACCTTATGACTACTTAGAGCCTTAAATGCAGCCTGGCTATCTGAGAAGACAAGGATCCGTGTACCAGTGCAGGCTGTCCATAAGTTTTATATATGCATTGAATAATAGTATAAATTTCTGTTTCAAAAACAGTAGTATATTCATCCAAGGGAAGAAAACGTTTTGCACTTGGTCTTATGCCATATAATCCTGAGCCATCCTTTGAGCTGTCTGTAAACCACATCTAAGTTTTCTCAGAAGTTTCCAGAGTTTTATTCGTCCAACGTTCAGGATCAGTTGAAGTTTTATTAAGACGGGTAATATTCATAACAGTTATTTTCATTTCTTACTTCACATAAAGCAAACCAGTTAGTTTTGACATTAAAGAGAAGAGCTGTGGGTGTTGTAGAAAGCAAGTTATTTAAAATAAATCTTAGAGTTTTAAATTACTTCATATTGAAGTGATTGTGAAGAAATACTTAGTAGTGCTATGGGGCTAGTATGCCAAAAAAGTAATCATAGGCATCTTAATATTGTAAATGTTAAATTAAATGTATTACGTTTTCAAAAAATTAAAAAAGTTTTTTTTTTTGAAATTGCTGTCTTGTATAAATTATTTATACAACTATAATTGTACAATAAAGTTGTTAAAGGCAGAAAACTTTGCAAGTTAGTACAATTTATCCTACATATACCACAGCAGGGCCCTTCCTGTTTCTAGCACGTAACAAACCTAATATCACTTAGCTATTGCACCACTAAAATATTTCAGCACGCTTATACATTCCACAATACCAGCCTTTGGGCATTGGTGGCATATACCGTATGTTACAGTGTGTGTATGTGTCCGTAAATAGCACGTCTCAAAAACGAAAAGTCGGATAAATATCAAACTTGGTATTTAGGTTCAGTATCTTCCAAACATGGAACACGAAGATTTTCAAGTAAATAACTTCACCCCATTTTACCTTTTACATGGAACATTTTTCGAATTTTTTTTCTAAAAAATGTCTAACGATTTGATTAAAATACCATACATTAAATATATTTACATGACAAATAAAATGTAAGTATATCTTGAATTTTCTGGAAATAGCCAATGAAGTTCTCTTCAGATGGAATGTTGTATAAACGTGTATAACTGGTAAACGTTAAGCGACAAACGAAAACGCACTACACAAAAAATTTAGGTCTCTAAAAGCACAAAATTTATTTAAAATAATTTCTGTGGCTTCAGTCATTACCAAGATAGCTGTTACTAATGGTTCAATGCTTAGCCTTCTTTTGAAGTCTGTCGATTTTTAATTTTTCTCGTGATGCCATGGAATGAGTATGGAATTTTAAGGCCAGCGTATAGCATTTGACTATCGCTGTTTCCTTTGTATATATAACGAAATGTGTAATGTAGCTATTTCCGGAATGGTTTTTCTGGATTAAAATGAAGTAGATACGAAAATAAACTTTCATAAGAATAATTTGTATACCCATTAATAAGCGTTAGAGGATAAAGAAAGTCATGTGAGTATAACACATCAGACTTTTTTTAAACGTTCTTTAACCGGTAGTTTATAACGGACCATGAATGAATGTAATGGAAGAAGTCACCCAACATTCATCTTTTCAGGATAAGGGAAACCCCCTGAAAAATAGAAAGGGGAAAAAAAATCTTATCGGCGTAACTTGCCGTAATCGCTCGGGGCCTCTTGAGTGCGAGGCAGACACGCTAACCCATACCACGGAGGTGGGCATTTATAATTTGTTAATGATCCTAAAATAACTCAGGGTAAATATATTCATTTTTTCTTGCACCTACTTATAGTAGGTAGAGAAGTATTGCATTTCAGCCAAAAATTCAACATCGAGATTTCGCCGGAAATACATGTTTTGAAGCCTCCTGGACCAAAAAGTCCGCGCGCGTGTGTACAGCATTACTAAAAAACGAAAAGTGATAAACTATATCACATAGACAAATACTTACCGCGTGAAAACTGTAGTCTCGTTAAAATACACAAAGTATGCCAATAATTACTTGCTCTACTACGTATAGTAAGTAGTGGAAGTATTGTATTCCACCCAAAAATTCGATACCGAGATATCACCGGAAATACATGTTTTGAGAGCCCCTGAATCCAAAAAAAGCATTTTTGGAAACATGTCCGTGTGTGTGTCTGTGTGTCTGTCTGTGAACAGCATAACTCAGAAACGAACAGTCGGATAAACACCAAACTTAGTATTTAGGTTCAATATCTTCCAGAGATGCGACACGAAGGTTTTCAAGAAAATCCCCCCACCCCAGATTACCCTTTACATGGAACATTTTTCGAAAATTTTAATTTTCTCAAAAATAGCTCTAACGATTTTGATTAAAATATCATATGTTTAAGATATTTTCATGACAAATAAAATGTACATCTTGAATTTTCTGGGAATGTCTCCAAAAGTATTCTTCATTGTGAACGACTTTTGCATAACTGGTAAACCATAAGAGATAGACAAAATTTTACTACACAAAAAATGTAGATCGCGCTAAAATACACGATTTATGTCATATACATTTTTGTTGTTGTTGTTGAGTGAACCATTTTCGAGATATTGCTTGTTATTCCCTTAAAATTTTCAATACTTATTTTCTCAAATGGGAATTCGTTATTCATTTTTACTTTCACTACTACGTATAGTAAGTAGGGGAAGTATTGTATTCCACCCAAAAATTCTATACCGAGATTTCACAGGAAATATATGTTTTGAGATCCCCTGAATCCAAAAAAAGCATTTTTGAAAACATGTCCGTGTGTGTGTCTGTGAACAGCATAACTCAGAAACGAACAGTCGGATAAACACCAAACTTGGTATTTACGTTCAGTATTTTCCAGACATGCGACACGAAGGTTTTCAAGAAAATCCGCCACCCCAGACTACCCTTTACATGGAAGATTTTTCGAAAATTTTAATTTTCTCAAAAATGGCTCTAACGATTTTGATTAAAATATCATATGTTTAAGATATTTTCATGACAAATAAAATGTATATCTTGAATTTTCTGGGAATGTCTCCAAAAGTATTCTCCATTGTGAACGACTTTTGCATAACTGGTAAACCATAAGAGATAGACAAAATTTTACTACACAAAAAACGTAGATCGCGTTAAAATACACAATTTATGTCATATACATTTTTGTTGTTGTTGTTGAGTGAACCATTTTCGAGATATTGCTTGTTATTCCCTTAAATTTTTCAATACTTATTTTCTAAAATGGGAATTCGATATTCATTTTTACTTTCTCTACTACGTATAGTAAGTAGGGGAAGTATTGTATTCCACCCAAAATTTCGATACAGAGATTTCACCGGAAATACATGTTTTGAGACCCCCTGAATCCAAATAACGCATTTTTACTTTCTCTACTACGTATAGTAAGTAGGGGAAGTATTGCATTCCACCCAAAAATTCGATACCGAGATTTCACCGGAAATACATGTTTTGAGACCTCCTGAATCCAAAAAAAGCATTTTTGGAAACATGTCCGTGTGTGTGTCTGTGTGTGTGTGTGTGTCTGTGTGTGTGTCTGTGTGTGTGTCTGTGAACAGCATAACTCAAAAACTAACAGTCGGATAAACACCAAACTTGATATTTACGTTCAGTATCTACCAGGGATGCGACACAAAGATTTTCAAGAAAATCCCCCCACCCCAGACTACCCTTTACATGGAACATTTTTCGAAAATTTTAATTTTCTCAAAAATGGCTCTAACGATTTTGATGAAAATATCATATGTTTAAGATAATGTCATGAGAAATGAAATGTATATATCGAAATTTCTGGGAATTTCTCCAAAAGTATTCGTCATTATGAACGACTTTAGCATAACTGGTAAACCATAAGAGATAGACAAAATTTTACTACACAAAAAATGTAGATCGAGTTAAAATACACAACTTATATCATATACATTTTTTTTTGTTGAGTGAACCGTTTTCGAGATATTGCTTGTTATTTCCTTAAATATTCCAATACTTATACTTTTTCTGAAATTCGTTATTCATTTTTACTTTCTCTACTACGTATAGTAAGTAGGGGAAGTATTGCATTCCACCCAAAAATTCGATACCGAGATTTCGCCGGAAATACATGTTTTGAGACCTCCTGAATCCAAAAAAAGCATTTTTGGAAACATGTCCGTGTGTGTGTCTGTGTGTGTGTCTGTGTGTGTGTCTGTGTGTGTGTGTCTGTGTGTGTGTGTGTGTGTGTCTGTGAACAGCATAACTCAAAAACGAACAGTCGGATAAACACCAAACTTGGTATTTAGGTTCAGTATCTTCCAGAGATGCGACACGAAGGTTTAAAAGAAAATCCCCCCACCCCAGACTACCCTTTACATGGAAGATTTTTCGAAAATTTTAATTTTCTCAAAAATGGCTCTAACGATTTTGATTAAAATATCATATGTTTAAGATAATGTCATGAGAAATGAAATGTATATCTCGAATTTTCTGGGAATGTCTCCAAAAGTATTCTTCATTGTGAACGACTTTTGCATAACTGGTAAACCATAAGAGATAGACAAAATTTTACTACACAAAAACTGTAGATCGCGTTAAAATACACAACTTATGTCATATACATTTCTTTTGTTGAGTGAACCGTTTTCGAGATATTGCTTGTTATTTCCTTAAATTTTCCAATACTTATACTTTTTCCAAATGCGTTATTCATTTTTACTTTCTCTACTACGTATAGTAAGTAGGGGAAGTATTGCATTCCACCCAAAAATTCGATACCGAGATTTCACCGGAAATACATGTTTTGAGACCTCCTGAATCCAAAAAAAGCATTTTTGGAAACATGTCCGTGTGTGTGTCTGTGTGTGTGTGTGTGTGTGCCTGTGTGTGTGTGTGTCTGTGAACAGCATAACTCAAAAACGAACAGTCGGATAAACACCAAACTTGGTATTTAGGTTCAGTATCTTCCAGAGATGCGACACGAAGGTTTAAAAGAAAATCCCCCCACTCCAGACTACCCTTTACATGGAAGATTTTTCGAAAATTTTAATTTTCTCAAAAATGGCTCTAACGATTTTGATTAAAATATCATATGTTTAAGATAATGTCATGAGAAATGAAATGTATATCTCGAATTTTCTGGGAATGTCTCCAAAAGTATTCTTCATTGTGAACGACTTTTGCATAACTGGTAAACCATAAGAGATAGACAAAATTTTACTACACAAATAATGTAGATCGCGTTAAAATACACAGCTTATGTCATATACATTTCTTTTGTTGAGTGAACCGTTTTCGAGATATTGCTTGTTATTTCCTTAAATTTTCCAATACTTATACTTTTTCTCAAATTCGTTATTCATTATTTTTATGTCCTGGACATGCAAAGAGAATGGAATGCGCCACATAGCAACCAGCGTTAAAATATTTGACTATCGCTTAAAAGCTACGATATTTCCCTTGCATCTACAAGAAAATTACCAATAAGATTGACATCTCGATATCTCGATTAACTTGAAGCATATGGAGAATAGGCGTTTGTAAAATTAGATTGTGCAAGAGTAGAGAAAGTCATGTGAGTGTAACACATCAGATTTTTTTTTTATGTCCTGGACATGCAAAGAGAATGGAATGCGCCACATAGCAACCAGCGTTAAAATATTTGACTATCGCTTAAAAGCTACCATATTTCCCTTGCATCTACAAGAAAATTACCAATAAGATTGACATCTCGATATCTCCATTAACATGAAGCATATGGAGAATAAGCGTTTGTAAAAATAGTTTGTACAAGAGTAGAGAAAGTCATGTGAGTGTAACACATCAGATTTTTACTTTCTCTACTACGTATAGTAAGTAGGGGAAGTATTGCATTCCACCCAAAAATTCGATACCGAGATTTCAGCGGAAATACATGTTTTGAGACCTCCTGAATCCAAAAAATCTGATGTGTTACACTCACATGACTTTCTCTACTCTTGTACACACTATTTTTAAAAAACGCCTATTCTCCATATGCTTCATGTTAATCGAGATATCGATATGTCAATCTTATTGGTAATTTTCTTGTAGATGCAAGGGGAATATGGTAGCTTTTAAGCGATAGTCAAATATTTTAACGCTGGTTGCTATGTGGTGCATTCCATTCTCTTTGCATGTCCAGGACATAAAAAAAATGAATAACGAATTTGAGAAAAAGTATAAGTATTGGAAAATTTAAGGAAATAACAAGCAATATCTCCAAAACGGTTCACTCAACAAAAGAAATGTATATGACAAAAGTTGTGTATTTTAACGCGATCTACACTTTTTGTGTAGTAACATTTTGTGTATCTCTTATGGTTTACCAGTTATGCAAAAGTTGTTCACAATAAAGAATACTTTTGGAGACATTCCCAGAAAATTCGAGATATACATTTCATTTCCCATGACATTATCTTAAACATATGATATTTTCATCAAAATCGTTAGAGCCATTTTTGAGAAAATTAAAATTTTCGAAAAATCTTCCATGTAAAGGGTAGTTTGGGGTGGGGGGATTTTCTTGAAAACCTTCGTGTCGCATCTCTGGAAGATACTGAACCTAAATACCAAGTTTGGTGCTTATCCGACTGTTCGTTTTTGGGTTATACTGTTCACACACACACAGACACACACAGACACACACACACACACACAGACACACAGACACACACACGGACATGTTTCCAAAAATTCTTTTTTTGGATTCAGGAGGTCTCAAAACATGTATTTCCGGTGAAATCTCGGTATCGAATTTTTGGGTGGAATGCAATACTTCCCCTACTTACTATACGTAGTAGAGAAAGTAAAAAAGCATTTTTGGAAACATGTCCGTGTGTTAGTCTGTGTGTGTGTGTGTGTGTGTGTGTGTGTGTGTGTGTGTGTGTGTCTGTGAACAACATAACTCAAAAACTAACAGTCGGATAAACACCAAACTTGGTATTTGCGTTCAGTATCTTCCAGAGATGCGACACGAAGATTTTCAAGAAAATCCCCCCACCCCAGACTACCCTTTACATGGAACATTTTTCGAAAATTTTAATTTTCTCAAAAATGGCTCTAACGATTTTGATGAAAATATCATATGTTTAAGATAATGTCATGAGAAATGAAATGTATATCTCGAACTTTCTGGGAATGCCTCCAAAAGTATTCTTCATTATGAACGACTTTTGCATAACTGGTAAACCATAAGAGATAGACAAAATTTTACTACACAAAAAATGTAGATCGCGTTAAAATACACAACTTATATCATATACATTTTTTTTTGTTGAGTGAACCGTTTTCGAGATATTGCTTGTTATTTCCTTAAATATTCCAATACTTATACTTTTTCTCAAATTCGTTATTCATTTTTACTTTCTCTACTACGTATAGTAAGTAGGGGAAGTATTGCATTCCACCCAAAAATTCGATACCGAGATTTCACCGGAAATACATGTTTTGAGACCTCCTGAATCCAAAAAAAGCATTTTTGGAAACATGTCCGTGTGTGTGTCTGTGTGTCTGTGTGTGTGTGTGTGTGTCTGTGTGTGTGTCTGTGTGTGTGTGAACAGCATAACTCAAAAACGAACAGTCGGATAAACACCAAACTTGATATTTAGGTTCAGTGTCTTCCAGAGATGCGACACGAAGGTTTTCAAGAAAATCCCCCCACCCCAGACTACCCTTTACATGGAACATTTTTCGAAAATTTTAATTTTCTCAAAAATGGCTCTAACGATTTTGATTAAAATATCATATGTTTAAGATAATGTCATGAGAAATGAAATGTATATCTCGAATTTTCTGGGAATGTATCCAAAAGTATTCTTCATTGTGAACGACTTTTGCATAACTGGTAAACCATAAGAGATAGACAAAATTTTACTGCACAAAAAATGTAGATCGCCTTAAAATACACAACTTATGTCATATACATTTCTTTTGTTGAGTGAACCGTTTTCGAGATATTGCTTGTTATTCCCTTAAATTTTCCAATACTTATACTTTTTCTCAAATTCGTTATTCATTTTTTTATGTCTTGGACTTGCAAAGAGAATGGAATGCGCCGCATAGCAACCAGCGTTAAAATATTTGACTATCGCTTAAAAGCTACCATATTCCCCTTTCATCTACATGAAAATTACCAATAAGATTGACATCTCGATATCTCGATTAACATGAAGCATATGGAGAATAGGCGTTTGTAAAAATAGATTGTACAAGAGTAGAGAAAGTCATGTGAGTGTAACACATCAGATTTTTTTTTTGTCCTGGACATGCAAAGAGAATGGAATGCGCCATATAGCAACCAGCGATAAAATATTTGACTATCGCTTAAAAGCTACCATATTCCCCTTGCATCTACAAGAAAATTACCAATAAGATTGACATCTCGATATCTCGATTAATATGAAGCATATGGAGAATAGGCGTTTGTAAAAATAGATTGTACAAGAGTAGAGAAAGTCATGTGAGTGTAACACATCAGATTTTTTTATGTCCTGGACATGCAAAGAGAATGGAATGCGCCACATAGTAACCAGCGTTAAAATATTTGACTATCGCTTAAAAGCTACCATATTCCCCTTGCATCTAGAAGAAAATTACAAATAAGATTGACATCTCGATATCTCGATTAATATGAAGCATATGGAGAATAGGCGTTTGTAAAAATAGATTGTACAAGAGTAGAGAAAGTCATGTGAGTGTAACACATAAGATTTTTGGAAACATGTCCGTGTGTGTGTCTGTGTGTCTGTCTGTGTGTCTGTGAACAGCATAACTCAGAAACGAACAGTCGGATAAACACCAAACTTGGTATTTAGGTTCAGTATTTTCCAAGGATGCAACACGAAGGTTTTCAAGAAAATTCCCCCACCCCAGAGTACCCTTTACATGGAAGATTTTTCGAAAATTTTAATTTTCTCAAAAATGGCTCTAACGATTTTGATTAAAATATCATATGTTTAAGATATTTTCATGACAAATAAAATGTATATCTTGAATTTTCTGGGAATGTCTCCAAAAGTATTCTCCATTGTGAACGACTTTTGCATAACTGGTAAACCATAAGAGATAGACAAAATTTTACTACACAAAAAACGTAGATCGCGTTAAAATACACAATTTATGTCATATACATTTTTTTTGTTGAGTGAAGCATTTTCGAGATATTGCTTGTTATTCCCTTAAATTTTTCAATACTTATTTTCTAAAATGGGAATTCGATATTCATTTTTACTTTCTCTACTACGTATAGTAAGTAGGGGAAGTATTGTATTCCACCCAAAATTTCGATACCGAGATTTCACCGGAAATACATGTTTTGAGACCCCCTGAATCCAAAAAAATCTGATGTGTTACACTCACATGACTTTCTCTACTCTTGTACAATCTAATTTTACAAACGCCTATTCTCCATATGCTTCACGTTAATCGAGATATCGAGATGTCAATCTTATTGGTAATTTTCTTGTAGATACAAGGGAAATATGGTAGCTTTTAAGCGATAGTCAAATATTTTAACGCTGGTCGCTATGTGGCGCATTCCATTCTCTTTGCATGTCCAGGACAAAAAAAACGAATAACGAATTTGAGAAAAAGTATAAGTATTGGAAAATTTAAGGAAATAACAAGCAATATCTCGAAAACGGTTCACTCAACAAAATAAATGTGTATGACATAAGTTGTGTATTTTAACACGATCTACATTTTTTGTGTAGTAAAATTTTGTCTATCTCTTATGGTTTACCAGTTATGCAAAAGTCGTTCACAATGAAGAATACTTTTGGAGACATTCCCAGAAAATTCGAGATATATATTTC
The DNA here is from genome assembly GCA_030765065.1 of Deroplatys truncata. Lineage (NCBI taxonomy): Eukaryota > Metazoa > Arthropoda > Insecta > Mantodea > Mantidae > Deroplatys > Deroplatys truncata. The sequence continues at coordinate 180,178,357 of CM060984.1, forward strand.
ATTTCTCATGACATTGTCTTAAACATATGATGTTTTCATCAAAATCGTTAGAGCCATTTTTGAGAAAATTAAAATTTTCGAAAAATCTTCCATGTAAAGGGTAGTCTGGGGTGGGGGGATTTTCTTGAAAACCTTCGTGTCTCATCTCTGGAAGATACTGAACCTAAATACCAAGTTTGGTGCTTATCCGACTGTTCATTTTTGAGTTATGCTGTTCACAGACACACAGACACACACACAGACACACACACACACACACAGACACACACACGGACATGTTTCCAAAAATGCTTTTTTTGGATTCAGGAGGTTTCAAAACATGTATTTCCGGTGAAATCTCGGTATCGAATTTTTGGGTGGAATGCAATACTTCCCCTACTTACTATACGTAGTAGAGAAAGTAAAAAGCATTTTTGGAAACATGTCTGTGTGTGTGTCTGTGTGTGTGTCTGTGTGTCTGTGAACAGCATAACTCAGAAACGAACAGTCGGATAAACACCAAACTTGGTATTTGGGTTCAGTATCTTCCAAGGATGCTACACGAAGGTTTTCAAGAAAATTCCCCCACCCCAGAGTACCCTTTACATGGAAGATTTTTCGAAAATTTTAATTTTCTCAAAAATGGCTCTAACGATTTTGATTAAAATATCATATGTTTAAGATATTTTTATGACAAATAAAATGTATATCTTGAATTTCCTGGGAATGTCTCCAAAAGTATTCTTTATTGTGAACGACTTTTGCATAACTGGTAAACCATAAGAGATAGACAAAATTTTACTACACAAAAAATGTAGATCGCGTTAAAATACACAATTTATGTCATATTCATTTTTTTTGTTGAGTGAACCATTTTCGAGATATTACTTGTTATTCCCTTAAATTTGTCAATACTTTTCTCAAATGGGAATTCGTTATTCATTTTTACTTTCTCTACTACGTATAGTAAGTAGGGGAAGTATTGCATTCCACCCAAAAATTCGATACCGAGATTTCACCGGAAATACATGTTTTGAGACTCACTGAATCCAAAAAAAGCATTTTTGGAAACATGTCCGTGTGTGTGTCTGTCTGTGTGTCTGTGTGTCTGTGTGTCTGTCTGTGTGTCTGTCTGTGTGTCTGTGAACAGCATAACTCAGAAACGAACAGTCGTATAAACACCAAACTTGGTATTTAGGTTCAGTATCTTCCAGAGATGCGACACGAAGGTTTTCAAGAAAATCCCCCCACCCCAGACTACCCTTTACATGGAACATTTTTCGAAAATTTTAATTTTCTTAAAAATGGCTCTAACGATTTTGATTAAAATATTATATGTTTAAGATACTTTTATGACAAATAAAATGTATATCTTGAATTTTCTGGGAATGTCTCCAAAAGTATTCTTCATTGTGAACGACTTTTGCATAACTGGTAAACCATAAGAGATAGACAAAATTTTACTACACAAAAAATGTAGATCGCGTTAAAATACACAATTTATGTCATACACATTTCTTTTGTTGAGTGAACCGTTTTCTAGATATTGCTTGTTATTCCCTTAAATTTTCCAATACTTATACTTTTTCTCAAATTCGTTATTCATTTTTTTATGTCCTGGACTTGCAAAGAGAATGGAATGCGCCGCATAGCAACCAGCGTTAAAATATTTGACCATCGCTTAAAAGCTACCATGTTTCCCTTGCATCTACAAGAAAATTAGCAATAAGATTGACATCTCGATATCTCGATTAACATAAAGCATATGGAGAATAGGCGTTTGTAAAAATAGATTGTACAAGAGTAGAGAAAGTCATGTGAGTGTAACACATCAGATTTTTTTGTCTTCGATATGCAAAGAATATTAATCTGTGGCAAAGCGAATGGTGCTGCACCTAGCAACCAGCTAATAAGAGATATGTATGTGCTTGAAGGCTACTGTATTTGTATATTGCCCTTGTAAATATATATTCCTCTTACATCTACAAGAAAATTAGCAATAAGATAGAGTCTGCAAATGTTTATCTCGATTAACATGAAGCATATGGAGAATAAGCGTTTGTATAAATAGTTTGTACAAGAGTAGAGAAAGTCATGTGAGTGTAACACATCAGATTTTTACTTTCTCTACTACGTATAGTAAGTAGGGGAAGTATTGTATTCCACCCAAAATTTCGATACCAAGATTTCACCGGAAATACATGTTTTGAGACCCCCTGAATCCAAAAAAAAGCATTTTTGGAAACATGTCCGTGTGTGTGTCTGTGTGTCTGTCTGTGTGTCTGTGTGTCTGTCTGTGTGTGTGTCTGTGAACAGCATAACTCAGAAACGAACAGTCGGATAAGCACCAAACTTGGTATTTAGGTTCGGTATCTTCCAAGGATGCGACACGAAGGTTTTCAAGAAAATCCCCTCACCCCAGAGTACCCTTTACATGGAAGATGTTTCGAAAATTTTAATTTTCTCAAAAATGGCTCTAACGATTTTGATTAAAATATCATATGTTTAAGATATTTTTATGACAAATAAAATGTATATCTTGAATTTCCTGGGAATGTCTCCAAAAGTATTCTTTATTGTGAACGACTTTTGTATAACTGGTAAACCATAAGAGATAGACAAAATTTTACTACACAAAAAATGTAGATCGCGTTAAAATACACAATTTATGTCATATTCATTTTTTTAGTTGAGTGAACCATTTTCGAGATATTGCTTGTTATTTCCTTAAATTTTCCAATACTTATACTTTTTCTCAAATTCGTTATTCAATTTTTGTGTCCTGGATATGCAAACAGAATAGAATGCGCCACATAGCAACCAGCGCTTAAAAGATTTGACTATCGCTTATAACCTACCATGTTCCCCTTGCATCTACAAGAAAATTAGCAATAAGATTGACATCTCGATATCTCGAGTAACATGAAGCATATGGAGAATAAACGTTTGTAAAAATAGTTTGTACAAGAGTAGAGAAAGTCATGTGAGTGTAACACATCAGATTTTGTTGTCTTGGATATGCAAAGAGTTATAATCTGTGGCAAGGGGAATGGTGCTGCACCTAAAAACCAGCTATTAAGAGATATGTATGTGCTTAAAGGCTACTGTATGTCTTATTGCCCTTGTAAATATATATTCCCCTTACATCTACAAGAAAATTAGCAATAAGATAGAGTCTGCAAATGTTTATCTCGATTAACATGAAGTAGATGGAGAAGAAGCGTTTGTAAAAATAGTTTGTATAAGAGTAGAGAAAGTAATGTGAGTGTAACACATCAGATTTTTACTTTCTCTACTACGTATAGTAAGTAGGGGAAGTATTGTATTCCACCCAAAAATTCGATACCAAGATTTCACCGGATATATATGTTTTGAGACACCCTGAATCCAAAAAAAGCATTTTTGGAAACATGTCCGTGTGTGTGTCTGTGTGTGTGTGTGTGTGTGTGAACAGCATAACTCAGAAACGAACAGTTGGATGAACACCAAACTTGGTATTTAAGTTCAGTATCTTCCAAGGATGCGACACGAAGGTTTTCAAGAAAATCGCCCCACCCCAGAGTACCCTTTACATGGAAGATTTTTTCGAAAATTTTAATTTTCTCAAAAATGGCTCTAACGATTTTGATTAAAATATCATATTTTTAAGATATTTTTATGACAAATAAAATGTATATCTTGAATTTCCTGGGAATGTCTCCAAAAGTATTCTTTATTGTGAACGACTTTTGCATAACTGGTAAACCATAAGAGATAGACAAAATTTTACTACACAAAAAATGTAGATCGCATTAAAATACACAATTTATGTCATATACATCTTTTTAGTTAAGTGAACCATTTTCGAGATATTGCTTGTTATTTCCTTAAATTTTCCAATACTTATACTTTTTCTCAAATTCGTTATTCAATTTTTTATGTCCTGGATATGCAAACAGAATAGAATGCGCCACATAGCAACCAGCGCTTAAAAGATTTGACTATCGCTTATAACCTACCATGTTCCCCTTGCATCTACAAGAAAATTAGCAATAAGATTGACATCTCGATATCTCGATTAACATGAAGCATATGGAAAATAAACGTTTGTAAAAATAGTTTGTACAAGAGTAGAGAAAGTCATGTGAGTGTAGCACATCAGATTTTTTTGTCTTGGATATGCAAAGAGTCCTATTAATGTGTGGCAAAGGGAATGGTGCTGCACCTAGCAACCAGCTATTAAGGGATATGTATGTGCTTAAAGGCTATTGTATTTCTATATTGCCCTTGTAAATATATATTCCCCTTACATCTACAAGAAAATTAGAAATAAGATAGAGTCTGCATATGTTTATCTCGATTAACATGAAGTAGATGGAAAATAAGCGTTTGTAAAAATAGTTTGTACAAGAGTAGGGAAAGTCATGTGAGTGTAACACATCAGATTTTCTTGTATATGCAAAGAGTATTAATCTGTGGCAAAGGGAATGGTGCTGCACCTAGCAACAAGCTATTAAGAGATATGTATATGCTTAAAGGCTACTGTATTTCTATGTTGCCCTTGTAAATATATATTCCTCTTACATCTACAAGAAAATTAGCAATTAGATAGAGTCTGCAAATGTTATCTCGATTAACATGAAGTAGATGGAGAATAAGCGTTTGTAAAAATAGTTTTACAAGAGTAGAGAAAGTCATGTGAGTGTAACACATCAGAATTTTTTTTTGTCTTGGTTATGCAAAGAGAATGGAATACTCCACATAGCAACCAGCTCTTAAAATATTTGACTATAGCTTAAAGCCTACCAATTCCCCTTGCACCTACAAGAAAATTAGCAATAAGATTAACATCTCGATATCTCGATTAACATGAAGCATATGGAGAATACGCGTTTGTAAAAATAGTTTGTACAAGAGTAGAGAAACTCATGTGAGTGTAACACATCAGATTTTTTTTGTTTGTGGCGGTAACAATTTTCGAGATATTCGTTAGTATTAAATAGAATTTTCCGACACTTTATACAGAGCGGTCCCTCACCCTTCAGGCCGGTAGTCGCGATGCGTGTTCCGCGCGCTATATTCAGTGTATCTGTTTATTATTCTCATTATTGATACTGATACCATATTATTACTGAGTTTATAATGATTATTACGATATATTGATTGCCTATTGAACAAACATAATTACCTTTTATTTTATCAGTACTAACCTTTACCACAGTCGGTATTGAAAGTGGTGTCCTTCGGCAAATAAACATTCTTGGCTCCTTCTGATGAAATTACCATTCACACGCATAAGTTCTTGTTGCGTAATTTCCCTAATTTCTGTTCTTATATTGTTTTTAAGATCATCTATGGTGCGAGGATTATTCCTATAGACTCTATTTCTGAGAGTTCCCTACAGATAAAAGTAACACAGTAAAATCCGGCGATCGAGCCGGCCATAACCCTTTAGTTTTTCTTCCGTTAGAACCCTTCGTTTCTTTTTACAACTTACAACATTAAATGATCCCGTTCTCTTCACTTTATTCGCTAGATATATAACTGTTTCTCTACTCGGAACTGGAACACCAGGAAATTTATCGTGAAATTGCCTACACATCTGTCTACATGAGTCGGTTTTCACATACATAAAAAGTCTTGTTGAAGCGAAAATTTGAGTACCATCTCTGGGTTGTAATAATCCGACAATTCAATCGCACACAAATACACACGCGTCTCGCGTCTATACAGCTGACTGAAGCCCACTGCCACATGTCCGATAAGTGGAAGAGCCCGTGGCCTTGAGTTCATTCAGACGTGTCGCACAAGACTGCCGTGCAGTTCCCGGCCAGAGCGCTGAGGGACCGCTCTGTACATTTTTAAGTGCTAAGTCACTATCCACGTGTTTCACGTAATGTCATGCAAAGAGAATGAAACTTCAAGACCAGGATATAATGATTCGCTTTCAGAGCGACTATTGCTTTAATCCCGTGTCCTTCTTGTAGCTAAAACGAGATTAGTAATAAAAGCATTTCTATAAATATTTATCTCAACTAATATTAGATAGAATAGAGTGTTTTGTGTATTTGTGTAAGAGAGAGAGAGAGAGAGAGAGAGAGATCATCATTTGTGAGTTGGCGTTAACAACCGTAATAATTTAGAACTGTGAAATAATAGATTTGCGCTTTCAAAAGTCTTTCTCAAAATCAATAGCATGACAAAACCTAGTGCCACTAACATTCCTCTAGTTTGTCAGCAAAAGGAGGAGAGAGATCCACCAGCAATCATGATACAGAATGCTCCTAAACTACTCGTTCAAATTAATACAGGTGGTAGGGAACACCAAAACAAACATATTTCAATAAAGAACATATGGTCTCTGAAGTCACCTTGTATGTTAGGGAACTGTTTGTGAATGTTGCTGACGTAAGCTGTTGTGTCGGTGTCGCTGACTGGGAATATGTACTGACCTTCAAACCTCTCTGTGTACAAACGGTTGGCTCAGAGGTCTGCTTGGAAACACGGCATTCTCGGTGATAGGTTGATTGGATCATACATTCTTCCATATTCGCTATCGCATCTTCGTGGAACATGTGTTGTCAGAACTGCTGGCGGATGTATCTCTGAATGTTAGATAAAGGTTTTACTTCTAGCACGATGGGGCGCCAGCCCATTTCAGCATTGCTGTGAGGAATCATCTGAGAGAATCACCTTCGGGAATCGATGGATTGGCCATCCAGATTCCCTGGCCTCGCATGTCTGAATTTATTCTTCTGGGGGTATATGAAACAGCTGGTGTATGAAACCGATATGGAAACAAAAGAAGACCTCGTCGCTAGAATTGCCGTCGCTGCTGGTACCCTTGTGAACATGCCAGAAGTCTTCGAACAGGCACGACAATCAATGGACTTGACTTACTCCGACGATGTACTGCATGTATACAGGCCAATGGTCGCACATTCGAGCAGTTCCTGTGAATGCCACTGCTGTGAATGCATGTTAAACTTACCTTCTGTGTAAATCGTTCCTAGCATCAGAAACTGCCGTCAGGGACCATATGTTCCTTATCGAAATTATATTTGTTTTGATGTTCTCTACCACCTGTATTTATTTGAACGAGTAGTTTCGGAGCATCCTGAATAGGTCCATACACGGCAGAGGATACTCTGCTTGCTAAACAAATGAGCTTTGTTTTAGGAAAACTAAAAGGTGAGCCGCGATCGTAGAACTGAGTTATCCGCTGAACGGAAGAATTGCGTTCGTATGTCTCTTAATTTCATAAACAAGAAGCGTGGTTGCTATTAACTTTTGCAGTATTTGAGCTCCCTTAATGGGACAAAAAAAACTGGTGCTTCAAATTCGAAGTGTAAATAAATGTGTAATCAATTTCCTGCGAAATTGCTTCTGTAGTCTAGTGGTTGGCATGCTTGCATCAAAATCAAGAGGCCGCGGGTTCGATTCATGACTGGAGGATGAGAATTTTTCTTTAGCCGGGCTTATTCCGCATCCTCAGATTCTGGAACTATGAGTGAGAGAGAAAATGTGTGTGAATTTAATTTTTTAAAAAACAACGATTAACACCATAGTAAATGAGTGAATATCATTGCCGATGAGCAATTGTTCCATGGGCAAAGCCGCCGAATATGACCTTAGTTGTTAAAGGCGGCATATAAATGGAGCCAAAAAATCTGATGTGTTACACTCACATGACTTTCTCTACTCTTGTACAAACTATTTTTACAAACGCTTATTCTCCATATGCTTCATGTTAATCGAGATATCGAGATGTTAATCTTATTGCTAATTTTCTTGTACATGCAAGGAGAATTGGTAGGCTTTAAGCGATAGTCAAATATTTTAAGAGATGGTTGCTATATGGAGTATTCCATTCTCTTTGCATTACCAGGACATAAAAAAAATCTGATGTGCTACACTCACATGACTTTCTCTACTCTTGTACAAACTATTTTTACAAACGTTTATTCTCCATATGCTTCATGTTAATCGACATATCGAGATGTTAATCTTATTGCTAATTTTCTTGTAGATGCAAGGGGAATATGGTAGGTTATAAGCGATATCAAATCCTTTAAGCGCTGGTTGCTATGTGGCGCATTCCAATCTCTTTGCATGTCCAGGACATAAAAAAAAAATGAATAACGAATTTGAGAAAAAGTATAAGTATTGGAAAATTTAAGGGAATAACAAGCAATATCTCGAAAATGGTTCACTCTACAAAAAAAATGTATAGGCCATAAATTGTGTATTTTAACGCGGTCTACATTTTTTGTGCAGTAAAATTTTGTCTATCTCTTATGGTTTACCAGTTATGCAAAAATCGTTCACAATGAAGAACACTTTTGGAGACATTCTAGAAAATTCGAGATATACATTTCATTTGTCATGAGAATATCTTAAACATATGATATTTTAATCAAAATCGTTATAGCCATTTTTGAGAAAATTAAAATTTTCGAAAAATGTTCCATGTAAAGGGTAGTCTGGTGTGGGGGGATTTTGTTGAAAACCTTCGTGTCTCATCTCTGGCAGATTATGAACCTAAATACCAAGTTTGGTGTTTATCCGACTGTTCGTTTCTGAGTTATGCTATTCACAGACAGACACACAGACAGACATACACACGGACATGCTTCTAAAAAGGCTTTTTTTGGATTCAGGGGATCTCAAAACATGTATTTCCTATACGTAGTAGGGAAAGTAAAAAATGAATAACGAATTTGAGAAAAAGTATAAGTATTGGAAAATTTAAGGGAATAACAAGTAATATCTCGAAAATGGTTCACTCAACAAAAAAAATGAATATGACATAAATTGTGTATTTTAACGCGATCTACATTTTTTGTGTAGTAAACTTTTGTCTATCTCTTATGGTTTACCAGTTATGCAAAAGTCGTTCACAATAAAGAATACTTTTGGAGACATTCCCAGGAAATTCAAGATATACATTTTATTTGTCATAAAAATATCTTAAACATATGATATTTTAATCAAAATCGTTAGAGCCATTTTTGAGAAAATTAAAATTTTCGAAAATTCTTCCATGTAAAGGGTACTCTGGGGTGGGGGAATTTTCTTGAAAACCTTCGTGTAGCATCCTTGGAAGATACTGAACCCAAATACCAAGTTTGGTGTTTATCCGACTGTTCGTTTCTGAGTTATGCTGTTCACAGACAGACACACAGACAGACATACACACGGACATGCTTCTAAAAAGGCTTTTTTTGGATTCCGGGGATCTCAAAACATGTATTTCCTATACGTAGTAGGGAAAGTAAAAAATGAATAACGAATTTGAGAAAAAGTATAAGTATTGGAAAATTTAAGGGAATAACAAGTAATATCTCGAAAATGGTTCACTCAAAAAAACGTATATGACATAAACTGTGTATTTTAACGCGTTCTACATTTTTTGTGTAGTAAAATTTTGTCTATCTTATGGTTTACCAATTATGCAAAAGTCGTTCACAATGAAGAATACTTTTGGAGACATTCCCAGAAAATTCGAGATATACATTTCATTTGTCATGAAAATATCTTAAATATATGGTATTTTAATCAAAATCGTTAGTGCCATTTTTGAGAAAATTAAAATTTTCGAAAAATGTTCCATGTAAAGGGTAATCTGGGGTGGGGGGATTTTCTTGAAAATCTTCGTGTCGCATCTCTGGAAGATACTGAACCTAAATACCAAGTTTGGTGGTTATCCGACTGTTCGTTTCTGAGTTATGCTGTTCACAGACACACACACGGACATGTTTCCAAAAATGGTTTTTTTTTTTGGATTCAGGGAGTCTCAAAACATGTATTTCCGGTGAAATCTCGGTATCGAATTTTTGGGTGGCATACAATACTTCCCCTACTTACTATACGTAGTAGAGAAGGTAAAAATCTGATGTATTACATTCATATGATTTTATCTGCTATGGTTTATTAGTAGGTATACAAATGATTCTTATGAAATCTACATCATGTTAAACCAAATAAATCTCTAGAAATAGTTACATTACACATTTCGTTATACATACAAAGAGAACAGCGATAGTCAATTTTTTAAGAACTGGACGCTATATCCTGGCCTTAAAATTCCATACTGTTTGCATGCAATAGCGAAAAACAACTGAATGTCAATAGACTTTAAAAGAGTGACAAAAGTATAATGTGAACATTAATAATAGATATATCGGAAATGGCTTATGCCACAAAAACTTATTTGAAGTAAATTGTATGTTTTAAAAGATCTACATTTTTTGTGTAGTACGTTTTCATCTCTCGCGCAACGCTCACTTATACAAAATTATATAAAATTCCTTCCGAATGAAGAGGACTTCACAGACTGTTCCCAGAAAATTCAGGATACATACATGTTCCTATTTTCCATGTAAATATCTTTAATGTATGGTATTTTAATCGAAATGCTAAGAGCCATTTTTCAGAAAATAAAAAATATCGAAAAAATCTTCCATGTAAAGGGTACTTAGGGATGGGGGCTTTTCTTGAAAATCTTCGTGAACTTAAATACCAAGTTTGGTATTTATCCGACTTTTCGTTTTTGAGTTATGCTGTTCCCGCAAACACACACATACAGACATTTTTCTAAAAATGCTTTATTCTTCATTCGGGGGGCCGCAAAGTAGTGAAATCACTGAATTTTTTGGTGGGTTGCAATACCTTCTCCACCTACTATATACTACATGGTAGAGAAAATAAGAAGTCTTACTCTCATATTATTTTACCAGAAAATTAATCGTCTGTCTAATGTATGGATTTACAATGTGACTACGTTGCGGAAAAAAAAACATTTCTCTTAAATGGTGTGTTTTCTTGGTCAAGCTTAGAGCTTTTAAAACGTTCCTCATAAGTCTCGGTGGGACCTAGGCAATTGTACAACTTTCACGTGTCTCTGATCTCACTATCACTGTTTTTATCGGTGCAGCTTTCACTGGGACTTCACTTAGTCCATATCGTCAGTTCACCAATGTGAACTAGTTCAATTTCCCCATCATTTCGCTTTCTTCGTGATGTAGTCTCTTCTTCCGGACGGTTCACTGGCTGGGAAGACGAACACAAGACCTCTACAATTTTTCGCTCCGCAGTAGCACTCGCTGAACATCACAGCAGTCGCCACCAACTCGCTCGGAGAACTGCACTTGATGTCGCAGCAGAAACGCCCTCACCAACTCGCTGACTCACTCATTGACCGACTCTGATTACTCTCGTGAGAACGCTTGCTTATATAGCCAATGGAATCTTCCACAGAACTTTCTATCTAGACACACGTTCTGGAGGAGGGGAAAAGAAACCTCTAGAAGATTCTGGTTATCTGTGTATAGCGCTTCTGATGTTTACGCCGGGCGAGAGCGTGATTTATCTTTATTTATCTCCGACTACGTGGCACCGACCTTCCGATAACCTTACGCCATATTAAGTGAGTCACAATACCTATCGCCTCGGCCATTCTTGCGCGAAATGCTAACACGTATACAAAAAAAAATAAAATTAACATTCACATTACCTTCTCTACCTACTATCGTTTATTTTTATATAGTTACTACGAACAATTCTTACTAAAACTTATCTATTTCATGCTAATCGAGATAACCTTTTGCAGAAGTAGCTTCATTACACATTTCGTTGAAGGTACAAAGGGAAAGAGGAAACTGAATCTATACTCGGATGTTTAAAAACCGGCTCGCTATGTGCTGGCCTAGCAATTCCATACTCTGTCATGACTTCATGAGAAACAACTCAATAGCGATAGTACTTTTGTCATGTTTATAAATGAAAGCCAACAACAACGCATATCTCGGAAATGACTGATGCCACAGAAAGTTATTTGAAATAAATTGTGTGCTTTAAAGAGATTTACACTTGTTTTTAGTAAGTTTTTGTCTATCTCTTAGGTATACTGGTTAAAGAAAAGTATACAAATTTCCTTCAGAGTGAAGATGTCTTCACAGGCAATTCCCAGAAAGTTTAAGATATACATATTATTTGTCATGTAAATATCTTAAACGTATGGTATTTTAATCCTAATTGTTAGAGCCATTTTTGAGAAAATAAAACATTTTGAAAAATCTTCCATGTAAAGGATAGCTTGGGGCAAGAGAATTTTCTTTAAAATCGTCGTGACGCATCTTTGGAATATACTGAACCTAAATACCAAGTTTGGTATTTATGGAACATTTCGTTTTCGAGTTATGCTGTTCATAGACACACACAAATAGAACTTTTTTTTCTAAAAATGCTTTTTTATTTAGGGTGGCTCAAAACATGTATTTGCGGTGATATATTGTGTGGAATGAAATACTTTCCCTACCTAGACCTACTATGTATGTGGTAGAGAAAGTAAAAACACAATGTTTGGCTTCAAAGCAGCTATTACACACGCTAGCATCAATTATTCATTAAAATTCGAAAATTATCAGAGTTTTTTTGGGTATAGTTTTATTATATGTAAAGATATGGAATAAAACGAATGACAGATCCGTTACGGGAATCTTAACAATAATAAAAGACGACTCAAGGACTTCCCTCTGTCCCCTGCTTTGTTTATAAGTGGGAGAATACGCAGTTTTTGTTTTATCTTGCCTCTTTTTACCTAGCAACAAGTTACAATGCTAATAACTAATAATTGTGAACATTTACTGTGCTTCTCATTATTACCGTTATATTAATCATATAAGGTTATTAAAGAATGCAAGATAACCTCTAATAAATAAATAAATGTATTTTATTTGTCTAAATTTGTAGTAGTTTTATTTTGTAGACTGTTATAAAATAGTAAGCAAATACTGGGTAGCGCAAGAAAGACTCACAGTTGCGCTGCTAAGCTCCTGGGCTTCAAAGTCCAAGGAAGTCATTTTCAGCGCTTACTTTAAAAGGCAGGATCGTTTCAGGAAGTGCAGTCCTTTGCATTGGCGATTCTTTTATTGGTTGTTTGTATCTACTCATAGCGGGCCGGTTTTTCGTACGTTAATGTATAATTACTTTTTTAAACAAAAGATAGAAACCATAACGTTTACCGGAAAATAGCGCAGGAGCTGTAAGATAGGTAATTATTAAACCAGATAATAAAATACATAATTAATTATAATCATCCCGGTTTTAAAGCATATTATTGACAAAAGTAAAATGGAAATACAAATACTCTCTGAAATACATGAATGCGAAAAGAACAATAAGGAAATGTGTTCAGTAATAAAACCTATTTATCCATCGAACGAGTGTTGGTCATTAATTTGTAGCATTATGCCTTCGAACACTTAATGAACTCGTGCATGTTGGATATAGTGTATTCTGAGCGGTGCACCGCTCTCAGTCCATTGTGTTTGGTTATACCAAGCGAGTTGGTGTATCATTTTTGTTCGAATACCCACCCAGTAGGTATGATTAGACGCAAGAAGAAGACTCATTCGGTTTCCTTAGCTGGCGTGGTTGCCACAGCCTAGGTTTGCGTGATATTCCGGTATGGAGAACAGTGATAGGTACAAGTTAAAATGTTTTCTAAAATTAAATGAAGAAGTTTATCAATTGGAACATAAACCCAGAAAAAGTAAAGTATGGAAGCGCTTCGAGATTACGAGATTATTGTGGAGTAAACGAAATAATAATAATTAATAATAATAATAATAATAATAATAATAATAATAATAATAATAATAATAATAATAATAATATCAGTAGTGGTAGTACTGGCGTTCAAGTGTTCTTAAGAGTTCTTTTGGTTTTATTTTTACTATAGTCTAGAATTCATATTGCAAAACATTAATGTACTCTCAGGTATCGTTAGTTTTCAACAAGAAATTTGTTTCATTAACGAGTTTATTTTCAGGTTTGTTAATTCGTATGTCGTCAAAGCAAAATACAATTTTAACTACAAAAATCATTATATTTCAGTACTCTACCTTAATTGTATATTGGATTGGGAAACGGAGGGGATTTGGTAACGATCCAGGAATGAGGGTATTGTACAGTAGTACCGGGAGGGAGGGGTGAGGTGAAGGGAGATACCAGGCGGCTGGAACCGGAAGTGACGGCACAGCAAGGATAGGACCCCTCTCGTTTCCAGATTGAGACGCCCCGGCAGTCGGACAGGCAGCCCGGGGACCCCGCCCCATACAGGGTCCAACGCCTCCACCTGGCCGAAGGAGGAGTTGCGGAGAAAGTTCACAGAGAGCATCCGTTTTCCCCACCACACTGCACCGAAACACCATCGCCGACACTTCTAACCCTGAAACAGACCAAAGGGGGTGAAGGATGAACGAAATGGGGGAGAGGAAATTCGGAGGATTAAAGAAACCACTTCAGCAAACCCATGAGCGGGCGGTAGCCAGGGATCGAGCCCGGAACCTCTCGAATGTGGGCAACGTCCTGAGCCATTATATATATATATATATATATATATATATATATATATATACACTTTATTCTGTATACGGTGTTAAAATTAAAAGTTGTAAGCAAAGTTTACAAACTTCAACATCTGAATGTCACTTATATGGTTTCCATTATACATAACTAACCCCAGAATTTTCGAACACGGTTAATAACCTGATTTCTTCATAACTTTCATGTTCTGCATACAACTCATTAGCAATGGTTACGAGCTACTTTAACCTCCAAATATGTCACTTAATGTTGCGTCCATTGTACAACACAGCACAGAGAACTTAAAAACACGATTAATAATCCTAGAAAAACACAAATATACTATAAATTTATTTTTTAAGTTTCACAACGTAGCTACAATTCGTAATTAATCACTCACTTTAACAATTCTGTAATACATAGCAATGGCAGCTTTCATATATGTGTGATCAAGCGATCCTAGCGCAGCACAGAACACCAAAGTAGCGCAGTAAGTGCAAATACGTCCAGGGATCGATCAGGAACGAGAATGTGCCCGTTTGTAATATCTAATAAGCAATGATGCGAAATCATAGCTGACGATCTTCAGCTGTCTGTTAACAAAGTTGAAACAGATGTAAATGCTTTTTAGCTTGGAACGAAATATTATCGAGCTGGAATGCAATATTGCTTGTAACTAACGTATTTAAAGGTTTACCTGCCTATATAACCTAACTGTTTAAAAGACACGCTAAAACAGTGAGTATAAAATTGGAGAACATGTTTATTTTTCAGAGTGATACAATCTGACTATAGTTCACGTTTTATGAATTTGTTGCATCTACTTTAGGAGCTTTAAGGTTCATTTTATTTTATATTCCTTTGGTCATTACATTCATTGATGTAAAGCATACGGCACATTATCATGATTACGCTCATTACATTTAACACAAAGCGTTGAGCATAATATCTACAAGACGAGCCAAAAAACTGCGAACCGGCTGCGCGGTGTGTTTCCTGTCCGCATCCTCGGCGCTCGTTGCCGTCTGCCACTATCATAGAAAGGCGCGGATGAAACCATACAACATTTTTAAAACCTACTTTTAAAGGTTTTACTTACCAACTTTATGCTGAAACTGGCCACCGTCGTTGTCCATACATTTTTGGCACCTCTTTAGGAAACTATTCATCACTCGCCTTAGTTCACGCTGAGAAATGCTGGCAGTTTCCAGGCGGATATTTTGTTTTAATTCTTCCAGGGTGTGTGGGTTTGTCTTGTTCACTTTGTTTTAAGTTACCCCAGAGATAGAAATCGCAGGGGGTTAGGTCGGGGGACCGACTATTAATTCTGTCCTCGGCTCGGCTATTTTGAATTACTTTGATCTTCATTGAAAACGCTAATAAAAGCTAAAAGAAAGGGAATACATTACCTTAGGAGTGAGTTTAGAAGCAGATGTTGTCTCTTCTATATCTGGTGGCCACCTGCCCGCCCGTTTTAGGTGTTTTTACTTTTATAGCAAAATTACGATGCGAAGCCAACAAACGCAGCCATCTTGTCGCTATCGCACATACGCAATGGGAACTGCCAACCTAAATGAGAAGTGAAATCCGCGGAAAAAGCGATGAGTTGTTTACTTCCTTATCTTCTTCATTTTGTATTGCCGCTGACAAAAACGCAACACAGTGTTATTAAAGACTTTCCCCCAGAAGTTTAATTTGTTGAATGTTATAGCGAAAGTTGTGTTATATTAAAATGTTATTTGCATTAAAAGTTTAATAAAAAAGTTGCTTTGCAGTAACACTGGTAGATAATTAGTGGTAGATAGTTAAACTAAGCTTATATAAAAAAAACTAAACCTAACCTAACCTCCCGTGAATCAGATATCTAAGCTTAGGAACGCACACTCGCTTCGCTCGCGTGCTTTGATGTAACCACTGGTAACTAATTAAAACAAACTTTTATAAAAAAACTAAACATAACCTCCCGTGAATCAGAAGCCTCAGCTTATATATATGGCGATATCTTACTGGCTTTGGCGGTATTTGTTATTCATGTGTTGCCAGCATTGTGTTTGAGCTAGAGGATGACATAGGGTGACATCTTTAGGGTATGTAATACATCATTTTCATCGCTTCTGAAGACCAAAGTAAAGCAGAAAGTTGCTCAAACACACTTTCAATTTTTCTCATCGAAATATTTGGCGTATAAGCTGTCACAAAGTCTTGTTGAAAAAAGGCAAAATTACTCTCCCTGTCTGGTAATTCTCTTTAAAAAGGGAGAAAAATTGTATTCACGTCAACTGTTGACTCGAAAAAAATTAGCGAGTGATGGATAGTTTCCTAAAGAGCTGCCAAAAATGTATGGACAACGAGGGTGGCCAGTTTCAGCATCTCCTTTTATAAAATTGGTAAGTAAAAGCTTTAAAAGTAGTTTTTAAAATGTTGTATAGTTTCATCCGCGCCTTTCTATGATAGCGGCAGACGGCAACGAGCGCCGAGGACGTGGACAGAAAAACACCGCGCAGCCGGTTCGTAGTTTTTTGCCTCTCTCTGTACTATGATTGCCTATTGAGACGATATCCAGCTACACTCGCTTGGTTAGGCGCTGGCCTTCTGATACCAAGGCCGTGGGTTCAAACCCGGCCAAGACCGATGGTTTTAAAGTGTGCTTAAAAGCGACAGTTCCTGTCAGTATATCTACTGGCATGTAAAAGAACTCCTGCGGGACGAAGTTCCGGCACACTGGTGACGCTAATATAATCCTGGCAAACAAATAAAAAAAATCCCAGCTAACAATCACCAAAGTATTGATTGATTAATTAATTAATTACCGTCAACCAACATGTATATGCATATCCATTTATAAATCATGTTTATCACAATATGGGAGATTTCAAGGATTTCTACATTAAATACTGTAAATAAACCACGTAATATTTAAGTTAGTATATTGAAGCCACGAGTAGCTATATTTTCACTATTCGCAGCTAGCAAGTTTGCTTCTTTTATGTTTGCTTCCGTGAAGCAACGAGAAAAAGCGTGTTAACAAAGAACCACCCTCTTTAGTTGAACAAAGTTGTAAATATTACAATGACAAGCTTCCAGA
The DNA here is from genome assembly GCA_030765065.1 of Deroplatys truncata. Taxonomy (NCBI): domain Eukaryota; kingdom Metazoa; phylum Arthropoda; class Insecta; order Mantodea; family Mantidae; genus Deroplatys; species Deroplatys truncata. Next base: position 180,195,770 of record CM060984.1, read on the forward strand.
ATATTCCACGACGATTTTAAATGAACAAACCGTAATTTTTAAACTTTCTAGTGATATAACGTCTGTGATAGGCCAGTATGTAAGAAACATCACAGATAGTTCCAATAAGATTCAAGCATTTTTATTTAAACCAATACTATAAGCGACGCTACGAAAGTTTGTTGGTAATAATTTCAGTTCGCATTCAGATTCGACGACGGATAGCTCTGTTAAGCAGTGGCGGTTCGTGACTTAAAGTTCGGAAGGGCGGCAGGGATTTGCATTAAGCATGCTTTTACGCGCAGGTTTTATTCTGCGGTTTACCAGGAAATATATGTAAACGAAAATAACTAAATAAACCAGAATACTGTTGCATCATATTTCGTGTTTGCTCCGTTGAGTGCATTTTTCAGCGCGTGTGATCAAAAAGTTTCCGGAATGGTGTCATAAATACTACACAACAGTTTGTTTTGTCTAATCTGCACTGTCACACTCGAAGCAGTCTCCTTGGGAGTTGATACACTTGTTTCAGCGCTTCTGCCACTGCTGGAAGCACCTTTGGAAGTCCTCTTCTTTCAACATGTTCAGAGTCTTCTGCGATTCGCGATGGATGACATCAATGTTCTCAAAACGGTGTCCTCTGAACCGCATTTTAAGTCGCGGGAAAAGAAAAAAGTCCGCTGGTGCCAAATCTGGAGAATAGGCGGGATGGGGAACAGTATTCATCCTATTTTTATCCAAAAATTGGCGAACATAAAGGGCGTTGTGCGCGGGCGCATTGTCATGATGCAGGAACCAGTCACCACTCCTCCATTTCTCCGGCCGTTTGCGTCGCACATTCTCCCTTAATTTTTGCAGCACTTGGTTCACTGTTTGACCCTGTGGTACAAATTCCTTATATACAATGCCTCTAATGTCAAAAAACACAATCATCATTGACTTCATTTTGGATCGAACTGGTCTGGCCATTTTCGGGTGTGGAGATGAAGGACTCTTCCATTGTGAAGATTGTTGCTTCGTTTCTGGATCGTGCCCATAAATCCATGTTGCATCGCCAGAAATAATTCTCTCCATAAACTGTGGGTCATTTTGTAGCTGTTCTTTAAGATCTGTGCAGGCAACCACACGGCTTTCCTTTTGGTCATTTGAAAGCAGGCGGGGCACGAACTTGGCGGCAGTTCTTCTCATGACCAAATTGTCTTTCAAAATGCTTTGAACACTTCCAAAGGAGAGTCCTAATAAGTCAGAAAGTTCTCTTATTGTAACGCGCCTATCATTTAAGACCATTTCCCTCACCTGATTGACATTTTCATCAGTTTTGCTGGAACAGAGTCGCCCCGAACGATCTGTATCTTTAACTGATGTCACACCACTTTTAAATTTTGAAAACCACTCAAATGCTTGAGTTTTGCCCATAACTTCCTCCCCATAAGGTGTTCTTAACATTTCATAGGCTTCTGTTGGAGTTTTACCGAGTTTAAAGCAAAATTTGATGTTCGTTCTTTGTTCTTCGTAATCTGACATTTTTGCTACGCGGAAAAATCGCAGCTCATGCAAAACACGTGTTCATTTCAGAGCGTCGACCTCGTCACTGCATGGTTATAGGAAGTCACGTGACCTCTCATTTTTATAGGGAAGGAACGCTGCATGTACAGTCTGGGTAAGAATTAAAGAAATCTCAGCGTCACCATTGTTGTGAAGCCATTCCGGAAACTTTTTGATCACACCTCGTATTAATAAAGTTCAGAAATAAAACTTTAACAAACCGCATCTATCAAAGCGAACGTAAGTTAAACTATATAATTGTATTATTCTTTTCAGTAGCAGGAAGGCTTGTGCCATTCATATCATACGGTGCACCCATGCGTTAATGAATATCCGTTAAAATTTCAGCGGAGATCACACGGTTTTATAACAAATGGATATTCTGCTTTGCTTTCACAAAATAAGTCATTTACACATATTAATCACACATACCTACTTAATTGATAAATTTATGTTTCCTGAACAAGTTTCTTCTAACGTTTAGTATCTGCCTTCTATAATAATTCAGACGTCAGAGTACGAACCGAATTTCTTAACGTAAACGCTTAGAGTTAATTTTTGTTCCTGCCCAACCTTATCTCGCATATAAATGTGTATGTGACGATACTAAGCTATCAACAACGGCATTAGAAAATGTTCAAGAAATTATGCACCTGTATGCCTCTCAAAAAATAAATACATAAAATGATGTTGATTGTGACTAAACTGACCTAAAACAATATTCTGTAGATGAAGTACATTCTCCTCTCCTATTGTTCAACAATATGGTTGAAATCAGTTGTGGGCAGAAGGGCCTTCTGAATAGTACACGTGACTTAAGCATTAAATCTGGCTTCATTCATTACGACTCCTAGGGTACGTTTTTATCCTCTTGAGAGTTGAAAAACACCGTTCACTCTGATGTGGTCATGAGAATCGTGCAAATGATGCGTTGCTATTTACACTGTTCATTATGATTCCCTAACTAATTGATTTTGCTTCAAATGCACACTTAGTTATTTTACGGTCTCCACTAGGAGCACACCACTTACACTTAAATTGCTGGTTAAGTTTGATATTGTACACAACACGTGTTTCCAACTTTACTGGTACGTAACTAACATATACGTGTGTGAATCACAGCACTGCATGAGGGCTGGCGCGTGCGATGTGATTATGTGCCGCATAAATAAAAGCTACAAAGATTGTAATATAAGGGAGGTTCTTTATTTCTGCTCTGAATCGTTTTAACTATACAATGCTATACTTTAAAACGCACTAAAACGTAAGAATTTAATTTAAAATCAACTCATTAACATGATTAAATTTTAGATGACAGAGTACTTTTATTTCCATGTGATGGCGGCAGTGAATGATCAATACCGAAAAGACCGCGTGGAGAAAGAACCAATAGATAAGCCAGTCGGACTCCGCCAAATTGTTATTACCTCTTTCCACCCCTCGCCCACAGCTGAAGCGTTCCCTCCGCACGTCTCGCCATTGTCGGTACCTACAAAAGCGAGCATTCTCGGACTTGATGTAGTCCGAAATACACCCTGTACCGAAAACATTCGCGCTGATCTCTGTATAAGCGTTGAAAAAGCATTTCAAACAAAACCTTTTCAAACAAACAAACAAACATTTCAAACAATGGGGAATGCAGAAATGTATACTGCTGCAATGACATCTAGCGTTATTCTTTCTTTCCTATTTTTATTTTTTATTCAGGGGATGCTTATTTATGAGGAGGGCGCCACCCCAGAGTCTTCCATCGCCAGCCGCCACTGCTGTAAGTTGCTTCATAAATTCGTTAATATTACAAAAACACAAGATATTCTTGAAGATTCTCAATAATCACGACGCGAGCTGAACATAGACTTATCATTGTGCATATACAATTACATTTGCACATGTTAAGTGTAAACTTAGCAATTCAAGCGTACAAAACAACAAGTAAAGAAATAAAACAAGTGTGGAATATGCCATGTAAACTATAACATTACACTATATATGTGTAAATATATTTCAGCAACTATTTCGTGTGTTATTTATATCCCCTGCCAGAGTCCGTTTTTCCACACCTTGCAAGCACAAAAGTTCCCACATAACTAGCTTGTCGAGGCATAAACACTATAAAGAATATAATCCGGCACGTTAATAACTCTTGTCAACACACACAACAAGAAGAGCTCATCATAACTGGCGCCACCACGTGGGGCTAATCAGGATACCGATGCACTACGCATTAACATAAAAATGTACAACACAATATTAAGTTTACTAGGACAAAGTTATGACCGTGCACTTGACTTTAAACGCAAAATATACAGCACAAAGTTATGATTATTCTCACTGTGTTTGCTAGAGTTGGGAGCATACAAGAAGACGGGCTACATAGTAGCATTCCTCTGAGTCTCGTGGTCTGCCAGCACAGAGCGAGAATGAAAGAAAGAGACACTGTACTACACTACGTGATCAAAAGTATCCGGACACCTGGCTGAAAATGACGTACAAGTTCGTGGCGCCCTCCATCGGTAATGCTGGAAGTTAATATGGTGTTGGCCCACCCTTAGCCTTGATGACAGCGTTCACTCTCGCAGGCATACTTTCAATCAGGTGTTGTAAGGTTTCTTGGGGAATGGCAGTCCATTCTTCACGCAGTGCGGAACTGAGGAGAGGTATCGATGTAGGTCGGTGAGGCCTGGCACGAAGTCGGCGTTCCAAAACATCCCAAAGGTGTCCTATATGATTCAAGTCAGGACTCTGTGCAGGCCAGTCCATTACAGGGATGTTATTGTCGTGTAACCACTCCGCCACAACCCGTGCAGTTTGAATAGGTGCTCGATCGTGTTGAAAGATGCAATCGTCATCCCCGAATTGCTCTTTAACAGTGGGAAGCAAGAAGGTGCTTAAAATACCAATGTAGGTCTGCGCTGTGATCGTGCCAGGCAAAACAACAAGGGGTGCAAGCCCCCTCCAGGAATAACACGACCACACCATAACAATACCACCTCCAAATTTCACTGTTGGCACTTGGCACTACACACGCTGGCAGATGGCGTTCAACGGGCATTCGCCATACCCACACCCTGCCATCGGATCGCCACATTGTGTACCGTGATTCGTCACTCCACACAGCGTTTTGCCACTGTTCAATCGTGTAATGTTGACGCTCCTTACACCAAGGCGTCGTTTGGCATTTTCCTGCGTGATGTGTGGCTTATGAGCTGCCGCTCGACCATGGAATCCAAGGTTTCTCACCTCACACCTAACTGTCATAGTACTTGGAGTGGATCCTGATACAGTTTGGAATTCCTGTGTGGTGGTCTGGATAGATGTCTGCCTATTACTCTTTACGACCCTCTTCAAATGTCGGCGGTCTCTGTCACTCAACAGACGAGGTCGGCCTGTACGCTTTTGTGCTGTACATGTCCCTTCACGTTTCCACTTCACTATCACATCAGAAAAAGTGGACCTAGGAATGTTTAGGAGTGTGGAAATCTCGCGTACAGACTTCTGAACAAGTGACACACAATCACCTGACCACGTTCGAAGTCCGTGAGTTCCACGGAGCGTCCCATTCTGCTGTTTCATGATGTCTAATGACACTAAGGTCGCGGATAATGAGTAGCAGGCAGTAGGTGACAACACAATGCACCTAAGATGAAAAACGTACGTTTGTGGGAGTGTCCGGATACTTTTGATCACATAGTGTATTTCTGTCTCATTCTCTGCGAAGTGGCTTTTCCGACCCGCCTTCGTGCATGTTCCCAACTGTAACAGATATTATACAATGTGATATGATCAGCTCATTACGTTGGACACAAAATGATGCATTACTATGATTGCGCAAATATAAAATATACAGCACAACGATTTTACTGTGCATTACGCTTTTAACCACTAACGTATTATGCGCTCCTAGGATTTTTCAAAACTTTTGTAGTGTGAGAAAAAAAAATATCGCTAATGGAGAAACGCCATAATCTCAGATTGGATTCTGTAACACTATTACTAACGATTAGGCTTAACAATGTCATGTTTACTGTTCATGCATAACTTACACGATGTATTACCATGCGAGAAGGCTCCGCGGTAAAGTGTAAGGCTCCCATTCGGGAGGTCACGGGTTGGATTACCATCGACCGACCGCTCTGACCTTGGTGTTTTCGTGGTTTTCCCTTGTCAGTAGGCGAATGCTGGGGTGGTTTCTCATCTACCACGATTTCCTTTCGATCATATCCATTTCATTCCGTTTCCTTCTCATCTCTGAGGTGTGCTTCTAGATTTCGTGGCGCATGGCGGTGCCGAACAAATGACACTGATGCTTGATCAAAAGAGTATCCCTCGTGGACACTAGGGAGTTGCTTGAACGAAGAGTCGTGCATCGCCCTCTCTAGGCAGCAGCGGCGGCTGGCGATGGAGGATTCTAGGGCGGCGCCCTCCCCATAATAAACGTCCCCTGAATAAATAATAAAAATAGGAAAGGAAGAATAACATCAGATGTCATTGCAGCGGTATACATTTCTGCACTCACCTAATCGATTTATTACTTTCTCTACTACGTAGATTAAGTAAGGGAAGTATTGTATTCCACCCAAAAATTCGATACCGAGATTTCATCGGAAATATATGTTTTGAGACCCCCTGAATCACAAAAAAAGGCATTTTTGGAAACATGTCCGTGTGTGTGTATGTGTGTGTGTGTGTGTGTGTCTGTCTGTCTGTCTGTGAACAGCATAACTCAGAAACGAACAGTCTGATAAACATCAAACTTGGTATTTAGGTTCAGCATCTTCCAGATATGCGACACGGAGGTTTTCAAGAAAATCCCCCACCTCAGATTACCCTTTACATGGAACATTTTTCCAAAATTTTAATTTTCTCAAAAATGGATCTAACGATTTTGATTAAAATATAATATGTTTAAGATATTTTCATGAAATGCATATCTCGAATTTTCTGGGAATGTTTCCGAAAGTATTCTTCATTGTGAACGACTTTTGCATAACTGGTAAACCATAAGAGATAGACAAAATTTTACTACACAAAAAAATGTAGATCGCGTTAAAATACACAATTTATGTCATAAATTTTCCAATACTTATATTTTTTTCTCGGGGCGGCGCCGTGGCCGAGTGGTTAGACCGCTCGCCTCCCACCGAGGCGGCCCGGGTTCAATCCCAGGGACCTGCATGTGGGATTTGTGGTAGACGAAGCGGCGTCTGGGCGGGTTTTCTCCGGGTTCTCCGGTTTCCCCCGCCATTCATTCCACCAACTGTTCCATCATCAGCTTTCCTTTCATCCATTTCGCCATCATTTCGTTTCATCTACTTCCTTCATCCCATACCAGGCATCGGGCTGATCACCCATCTTGGATATTCTGTCTGATCCATGAGTGTCTGCTCCTCGACGGGCCTCTGATCCCAGGCACCCGCTTGTAAGTCCTGGGGGGTGTAAGTCCTATATAAGAGGAGGGTAAACAGATCATGAATGAATGAATATATTTTTTCCCAAATGGAAATTCGTTATTCGTTTTTTTCCTGGTAATGCAAAGTAAATGGAATACTCCACATAGCAACCAGCTCTTGAAATATTTGACTATAGCTTAAAGCCTACCAATTACCCTTGCATCTACAAGAAAATTAGCAATAAGATTAACATCTCGATTAACATGAAGCATATGGAAAATAAGCGTTTGTACAAGAATAGAGAAAGTCATGTGAGTGTAACATGTTTTTTCAGCGCTTATACAGTGATCAGCGCGAATGTTTTCGGTACAGAGTGTATTTCGGACTACATCTAGTCCGTCACAAACAAACAAATACGTAATTCTGGCTAGTGGTAGCTAACCAAGGCTGTTTAGGGTTCTTCCCTCTTCAGCCAAGTTGTGATTTTTATTTTTTGGCTTTGGCATCGATATTCCGCGGTGGCGTCGCAACAGCTGGAATGATGGTGAGTTGGTGGTTGGAAGGTTTGGGGGAATTTGGATATGTTTATGGTAGGATTTGTGAGTGACCATTGCCAATTTGTGTGTGCATGTTTGTGCTTTCGTGACATTTTTCCTATTTTTTAATAACTGGATTTTTTTCTTGGTGAGTTTGTTTTTATTTTGGTGTTTTGGGGTGGTATCATGGGTTTGATAGTGGCTTTTAGACCGTGGCTGTTTGACGTTGTGTGGGATGTAGTTTATGTTATAGTGGATAAATTCATCTTACGAGATTTTGTAGGAGTTGTGCTTCTGTTTGGTCTTGTTGTTTTTTGTCGACGTAGGCTTTGATGTAGGACCGTGGGGATGTTAGTTGCCTAAACTGATTGACTGCTTGTTTCTTGTAGCTTTCTTCTGTCTGTAATAGGTGTTGCCTGTGTGGTAGTTTGGTGGCTTTTGTGATGTAGTGCACATATGCTCTGTCAAATAATTCTTGTAACGGTTTTATCTTGGTGTGTGTGTGTGTGTGTGTGTGTGTGTGTGTGTGGATCTTTGTTGAGATAGCAGCATGGCACTTTGGCGGCGATGCGGAGGCACTTGCGTTCTACTGTTTCCAGTACGTGCATGGTGGTGGAGTGTGTATAGGAGCAAGGTCGGTTGCTGCTTATGTGAGCACCGGCCGTACCAGCGCTTGTGGCAGTAACTCCCTAGTCCGTAGTTGTTATGGTTATTTGTAATGCCCGTAGCTTGCGGCTTACCTTTCTGCAGCCTCCGCGAAGACTCTGGATGTTCGAAGGATGCTGATTCTCTTCATTTTTTTATCCTCGGCTAGCTGGAGTTATTGCTGAAATATATCAGAGCATGGACTTTTCCTTGGTAAAGGAAACGTAGATCTCGGGTGTGGTAAAGGAGAGAAAATAGAAGTGCTTTAGTTACAAAAAAACGACACTAATGTTTCTTTTATTTAGTTACCTCTGGTGGTACACAACACTGATATAGTCGCCGTTAAAACACTGTCCACTGCTGTTGAAACACGGCGCTGATATGACGCGAAGTTTATATACTTAGTAGATCTCTTTATACGTAGTGATTCTTATGTGTGTTGCGAAAACTGTCTTAATTCACTTTTGGCGCGATATCTCTCAAATATCCTGCAGCATATTTCCCTGCCTGTAGTTTAGAAATGACCCCTGATTTTGGTCTTAGTAGATCTATTTAAAGTCGCAGGCTTCTTGGGCTGCTTCATTCCCTATTGGTGCATTTTTAGCGCCGCTCAACGCGTCTCACTATTTCATATAAATTTACAGGGATATCATTGGTCCAATTTTAACATAAATCGCGGCTTTTCCTAATTTTACCGTTAAGCTTGTTGTCTCCCTCACTCCGGTCACGGCGAATTATCGTACAAAAGCACAATAGCTAGACACCCTCGCTGTATGAACAATGCCCCTGCTACCAGAGACATCGTAAAACTAAACGTGCGCGTGCGTGTGTGTGCGTGATCGTGAGCGTGTGCGCGCGCTCAGGAGTTAATAATCAAATAATTTTCCTTCTTGCTTCGCAATATTTTGATGTTATATTTCCAAAAGCCACAAGAGTGTCACAATTTTTTAGATGGTCCATGTCCATTTCTTCTTCTTTGGAGTACAATAAACAATTTGGAGAAGTTACTATTCCAATTTTGTAAATATGTTTATTCAAACAGTCATGTCCTGTGATAAGTCTGAACGCAGCTACAGAAGCTTTTCTTGGTAAATCAAGATGGATCATTTAAAATGTTCTTCCATGTTGACTGTTCATTTTGAAGTGTTATTTGTTTGCTATACTTAGAAATAGTTTTCTTTTTGTGATTCACTTAATCGATTCATATGAAAAATTTTGTTTTATCACGAAGTTGATTTGTTACTTTCTTTGCTAAAATATCCGCCATTTCATTTTCAAAAACACCGTAGTGTGCGGGAATCCACTGTAAGACTATATTTTTAATTAGGTTCTGTATTTGTTTGATAATACCATGTATTTCTTTAATTTTTATCATTTCGGGCTGAGTAGTAGAAATGATGGTTTGAAGTGCAGCTTTAGAATCGGATAAAATAACTACATATTTTCATTTATGTAATCGTGGAAATAAATTTTGAAATGATGTATACGGCATCAATTTCACCATCAAAATTGGTTGTATATTTCCCCAATCTTTTATAAAAGGAAAAGAATTGGCAAATGCACCAGCTCCTTCTTCATAATTCAAAAGAGAGCCATCAGTATAAATAGGAATCTAGTGAGTGAGTGGGTATATTGTGTCGAGGATTTCAATTGTAAACGCTTTGGCTTGAACAGGATTAATATCATTTTTATTAAATATTTCATTAAGATGAAGTCGATACTATAATTTTACTGATTGAATTATAATAATATAGAACATTTTCTGTTTCAGATGGATAGCCCAACAAGTTTTTCAGATTCTTAAACAAAAATAAAATAAAATAAAAGCTTTTATTTATGGATGCTCTTTAACAGGTTGTGCAAAACATGGTTTTATTATTTTAACATTGTTATTATAAGTGATGACGAGTAAAGCTATTGCTCTAAGTTATATATTCATGTGCGAATAATCTAGAACTGTGACGTAAGACAGTTTTCTACATGCGCGAAAAGGTAAATAGATACACAATCCTCCTCCTTGCTATACTACTCACCTGTAAAGGCCAATAGAATACCTCCCAAAGCAGCGGGAATGGCACAAATGGAAGCCAATGTACCTTCATTCTTTAGCTGCTTTGGTAGATCATTGATATATACAGATATGACACGTCGATAGCAATGAAGGTGTTCTTAGGAGGGTGGAAATAGCCATGATAACCTGATATAAATGAAGTAGTTACGGCGTAACCTCATAATTTAAATAACTTAAAATTAGATTTTCTTAAAATGTGTTCCCGGAACTGTGATGTTTTATAAGCAAGGATTCGAGTCCTTTGCAAACTGAAAATTTAGTTATGCTTAGCATCTATCGCCTGTGGGAATATGAATCCTTAAAAGATTCCCTGCGGGAATATCCCGAGGAGTTCTGAGATCAACCATGCATTTGGAGTATCATCATAAGCGAATGAGCTGCCTCTTAGGATAAAAGTATACCTGTCGGTGGGTCATATGTAGAGACAGGCAAAATATGAAATTTCAGAAGTATTCTTAAACCAAGGCTGTTGACGTTATGGAACATTGAGTTTTAAGATTTGCATTCTGTACAACTAAATTTGTGGATTAAATTTTGGTACGTTTATTTCATTAAAATCTTCACATTAGTGCATTTATATTTTCTCAAAATTACAATTTCTCGTTTTTAAAAATGATTTGTTTTCTCCTTCCCTTAATTCCTCTATTACCAAGGAACCGGCTATTTCAGTTTGTATTGACACATTTTTCTTTCATGAAAAATCCATGTAGGTCTGAGGAAATAATAAAACTATCTTTAGTTCCAGGATTTTGACGGTCGATTTTAGCAGTTGATTTGCTGTTAGAAAATAATTCATCATATTTTATTCTCTATCAAGTTAGTAAAATGGTCATACTGAGGGTTTAGCGTCCCTTTTAACAACTCAGGTCTACCGCGACTTATGTAGATGAAATGGATGGTATGATGGTCAAATGAGGCCAAGGTCCATTAAATTGAGAGGAGTTAGGAATAGACGGAGGGGCCTCTAGTAACTGGAGTACAGCACCGCACGTAGGTCATAGTGGGCCCTTTGTGCTCCCAACGTGACCTCTGAGATGATTGGAAGATCCAAAGGGTGACCAGATCCAGACGACGATGTGCGCTAGCTAGGAGGGGTCCTTGAAGATTCCAACAGGACGCCGATCCTGACGTCGGCTAGACCTACCTTAGCTACCATTAACGTCTCGGGGGTAGACGAGACAGCTCCCAGGAAGGAAGGGGCTCCAGCAGTCCTCCCAAACCCCAGGGAGAAATTGTTTCATAGCGCAAATTGCACCTTCCTTCCGCAGCATACCAACCGCCGTCGTCTGGTCCTACAACACTGAAACAGATGCGGAAATGATGGAGACAGTAAATTATGGACAGGAAATTCGTGGTAGAAGGAGAACCACGTCAACATTCGCCTATCGACCCGGGAAAATCACGAAACAACCCATAATAAGAGTGGCTGGCTCGACGGGAATCGAACCCGGGACCTCCCGAATGCGACCCTCACACGTTACAAGACCTCGCTCGGTTAAACTGAGAGCTATGTGACATTTGTCGTATGAAAATAAGGGAAAACACCAGAAAACCTGTTTATACAAGTCGTCCCAAACGAGATCCGAAGTTTGAATCTTCGCTACATCCACACAATGGAGATGGCAAAGCTTAGAGCAGTGAAATACCAGCATTTATTAAGCTTTAGATGAAGCACATTACAGATATGCTCCCATTATGCCATGCACAACACTCAAAGAAGTTGCTGCCTTTTGTCAAAAATAAAATTATAAAGCTACGTTCAGGTATTGTAACTAGCGTCAAGTTCAATCAAAACAACCAGTGATTTATTTTATTTACTCAATGTTAAGATTTCATGATTTTGAACTATAAAGTGGTTGTGATTTATTATATTTCTTTTTGTATCTTATTATTTCATTTATAAAGGGATTTTTTTTAAAATAATGTAAAACTACTCTAGACGGTTTAGGAACACAGATATACTGGCATGAAAATATGTATTTGATTCTTGGACTTTTTCATGTTTTTATATTTTGGTAAAATAAATGTAGGCAAATTTTTCCTCATATTAGGCCTGTCCTCTAGTCATGTAATAGACTCTCGCCTCTCAAATATTTACAAAAGTTGAAGAAGTGCAACGGCATCCCCAGGTGCTTTATGCGGTGTGTATGTTATACCTATTATGACAGGTTTCGTAACCTTTATTTGCCGTAAACTATTTTTAAAGCGTAAGGTAGGCACTCGTCTTTTTACGTTCAAACGAACTCTTCTCCGATTTCTCTCTCCTTTCTGCTTTTACATTTCCAATTCTCGGATAGTTCTAAGCGTTACAATAAAAGATTATGCCTATTTTAGACAGGCTCTCTGTTCATGTCAGTTTTACTCGAATAAGGTTCTCTATGTAGCAGTACTGTTACTATTAAGTATGATATTCTGATTAATTCAGTATTTTCGAAATATTGCGGCTTAGCATTATCTTTTGTCAATCCTAGACATGTTCTTAATAATGACTTAAAAGAATCTGGAGTGTGTGATAATTCATCTCAGCATTACGATAAGCAAAATGTGAAAAAAGTTCAACTAGATTCCAGCGCGTAACAATTACATACCTATATTGCAGAATTGATAATTGGAGAGATGCAATCTTACAAGGTTTTGCACCCAATTATCCCCTCCCCATTCCCAATGCTCCGTCATATTCCGAGGCATTTCAAGGTGAAGGAGCACTGAGGCAAAAAGCACTCGCACTGTTTGTGTCTATTCGGAGTCGAACCCTGCCACACTAGGTAGCACCGATGTCCTGCATACCCATAGTAGTATGAAGTTGCTAACGCAGGCGTATTGCCGCAGATCGAAACCAGAGCCGACGCCGCCTCTTGTTCAATTGAAAGATGTGGGATATTACCAACTTAACGACTTTATCGCTAAATTATGTGGTGGGAGATTCAGGGTGAAATTGGGCGCACAATTCAAACACATACCAAGTCTAACAAAATCGTGAAAACATTGTATTTTTACTTTCTCTACTACGTAAATAAGTAGAGGAAGCATTACATTCCACCCAAAAATTCGACACCGAGATTTCACCGGAAATACGTGTTTTGAAGCCCTGAATCCAAATAAATCGTGTGTGTCTGTGAACAGCAAAACTTAAAAACGAAAAGTCGGATAAATACCAAACTTGGTATTTGAGTTAGTATCTTCCAGGGATGCGTCACGAAGATTTTCAAGAAAATCTCCCCACCCCAACTACCCTTTACATGGAACATTTTTCGAAAATTTTGATTTTCTCAAAAATGGCTTTAACGATTTTTTTTATTAAGATATATGTTTAAGATATTTTATGCCAAATTAAATTATATCTTGAATTTTCTAGGAATATCCCCAAAAGTTTTCATTCTAAATGACTTTTGCATAACTGCCAACTGTAAGGGATAGACAAAATTTTACTGCACAAAAATTGTATATCTCGATAAAACACACAATTTATGTCATATACGTTTTTTTTTCTCGAGTGAACCATTTCAGAGATATTCCTTATTTGTTTGAATTTTTCAATACTTTACTTTTTCTCAAATGGCAATTCGTTATTCTTTTTGTTTTTTATGTCCTGGACATGCAAAGAGAATGGGATGTTCCTCATAGTAAGCAGGTCTTAAAAGATTTGACTATGCTTAAAGTGTAGTATTTCCATATTCCCCTTACACATGCAAGAAAATTAGCAATAAGATAATTTCTGCAAATGTTTATCTCGATTAACATGAAGCAGGTGAAGAATAAGCGTTTGTAAAAATAGTTTTTACAAGAGTAGAGCAAATCGTGCGAGTGCAACACATCAGATATTTAAATTAAATACTCTTATCTTTCTAAACATCCTGATAGGAACATTAATTGTATGTACAGAAACGGAAGCTCAATGTATGGTTACCTCAAGTTCCCGAGGTCGCGGGGTCCAACCAGGCGGATGGCGATGGATCTTTTTCGGGCGTAAAAATCCTTAGCATGGCTTCCTTTGGAAGAGAAGTAAAGCCGGTGGTCCCGTGTCGTGGATTTACGGCACGTAAAAGAACCTCAAGCCTGATAAAGAGGCCTCTGTATAAAATTACCAGTCTTTCACGCCCAATATAGAATGGGACACTAAGCACCACAGCAGTTATGGGCATCTATAAATAAAACTCAATTTAATTTTAGGAAGTTCAATTAAATACTTCTATGAAATGTTGCTGCTTCCTCAATCAAAGTTTACGGAGGTTGCAAAAAATTACTGAAATGTTTTCAATTGAAAAGCTTCAGTTTTTTACACTTCTGATTGAACGTTTAGAGATCATATTCATATCTATGGATATTGGGGTGCTCAGATGGGAGGGTTATAGTTGCACCTCCCATCAAATAATAATGATTTGCTTTGTCTCCCGTCTATTGTGGTTTCCTTTTAACGGTTTCCCAAAACAAGACAATATAGGTATCTGTAAAATGCATCTCACCCTTGTTCATTGTAAAAGAATAAGGCAATACATTTGTGGAATTCGTCTTATTCTGTATTCACTTAAAGCGAATGACTTGGCGAAAAATAAGACCACAAAAGTTTCTTTAGGTTTAAACCAGTACGTCAAATTAATGTGTTAGAGAAACATATCAGACATGAACTTTAACAAACAATGGAATTCACAACCAGTTGATGCCGACCCTTTCACTACTCCCTCCATTGGTCAGCTTACATTGGATTTTGTCCCGGCCGTGTCGTGTTGATGATCCCAATTACGCAACAATTATTGCTACTTCCACATAGCTGGGTGACGTCTTTGGCTAATTTTGTTACATAGTACGCTACGATAGATGTCTTTATATGTGAACAACGAAGAAATCGACATAAAATAATTCTATTTTGTTTTCTAGCGTAATGCATTTTAAACATAATTAAGTTTGTGTTAACCTAAAGAGCAAACAGAATGTTTAAGACTGAAGATTTAATTTATTATGAATAGGTATGTATTCCGAACCACTGTTCATTTGAGTGTCCTTTCAACCTTGATTAAAAGTTGTGAATCATTAATTCGCAATCTATATCAGAAATCTGTGTATGTCTATCCATGCAGCAGATTTTAGCTGCACGGAGTACCTTTAACTTTTCCTCAATGCCCAATAATTTCTCTAAAACCATTACACCTTGAAGTTCAACTTTTAAGAAGTAAGGAACAACAAATGGCATTCAATGCCACTTTTTTATAATTTCAAATTTCATGCGCACATACGTCATTAATATTTTATTAGGTATGTTTAAATATGGCTTTCATATTATTAGTATTATTTATTTATTGTTATACAATGTACTATGTTTTAATCTCCTTTTTGAGGAGGCGAGGGCTGGTGTTAAAACGCATAAGGAAAAGAAAATTTGGTTCAAGCTAGAAGCTAATGCTTGAGCACCTGGGAACTTTTCATCTCCCGCTTAGCTAGTCAGCTAGAATTCAGTTGAGAACCCTGGCACCTGACACTTGGAAGGAGGGGAAGGGATGTAAATACGGCTTGGCGGCTGGGAACTGTCAAAACCTCAAAACATAAACATTTTACGATGGTGTTACAGTGGTTTTGTGATTCTGTTGTTGGTGCTGAACATATTAAATAAGGAATATTCATAATGCACTTTAGGAATTTTAATGTCCAAAGGCACAAAACGCAGTAGCCTTTCTGCATATTAAGTATCTACCGAAGATCTCCCATCTCTACGAAGACTTCGCAATGTATGCGAAACGTGTGGACCAGCCTATCTTTGGAAGTAGGTATATTTTTAGTTTGGAAATATGACAGAATTATTGGGAAGTGACATCGAATCATACCAATGGCATTAGCTTTCTAATTCTTTTTTCCCAGATCTGGTGAGTAAATGTGTTATTACAAAAACGATTTTCCAGTTTCCTTATACCACTTTCTGCGTAAGATGCAAAATATTCAAAGATACCACACCACCAATAACTGGTGGATTTGAGACTTAGATCTAGAACAGAGGGCTAGTCCTACTTTTACCGATTGTTTTAAGTTTTCTAGAACTAGAACAGCACGTGGATGTTTTGTTTGTTACTTTAATCATGATAAAATAAAAGAGTTTTACAGAAATTTTGATTGCATTGATTAGCGCTTTTACTTACACCAGATGTTATCTTTTAAGGATGATTTAGGGACCAAGCAAGGCAAGAGAGCACAGATTTGTTAAAACATAGTGTATCACATTAGCCGAATTTGTCTGCATATTTATTGTTATTTTTTTTTTAAAACGTTGCCCACCGCGTACATAGTAAGCAGGAAGGTATTGCATTCCACAAAAATAAATAAATAAATAAATAAATACATACCGAGATATCACTGGAAATACATGTTCAAAATTTTCAAAAAATTCCCTCCACCCCAAACTACCTTTTACATGAAATATTTTACGAAAATTTTGATTTTCTAAACAATGGTTATACCAATTTTGATTAAAATATCATATGTTAAAGATATTTACATGACAAAGAAAATGTATATCTTACACTTTTTGGGAATAGCCTAGAAAGTCCTCTTCATTCGGAAGAAATTTTGTATAATCTTGTATAACGGTAAACGTTAAGCGATAGACAAAAATGTGCTAAAAGTTTGAATTGCTCAAAGCTTATTCTTTTTAAGTCCCAATGATTTTCAGTTGTTACTTGCAATTGCATGGAAACAGTAGGGAGTTTTAAGACCAGCATATAGCATTCAGTTCTTAAACATATGACAATTGCTGTTCTCTTTGTATCTATAATGAAATGTGTAATGCAGCTATTTCTGCAAAGGTTTATTTGGATTAAAATGTAGTAGATAGAAAAATAAGCTTTAGTAAGAATAGTTTTATACCCACTGATAAAGATAGAGGATAGAGAAAGTCAGGCGAATGTATCACATCAGATTTTTTAAAAATGTATTTATATGCTAGAAAATCTCAAGCATATTTTCGTGCGCTAATTTGAGGTGCAGTCTAAAATGTTTAAATGTTGTGAAAACATAAGACAGCTGCAGTCTTACCTCTGTACTACCAAATGGAACTGCCAAGTCTTAAGTTTTTCCTGCAAATTGTACATTTTTGCATTCCACCTAAAAATTGGATGTTGAGATTTCACTGGAAATGCATGCTTTGGGGCCCCCTTATGTAAAGACAACCTGTTTAGAAAAAGATCTGCGCACGCTCGTGTGTGTGAACAGCATAGCTCAAAAATTAAATTTTGGATAAATGGTACATAGTTTCGATTATTCTGAATTACTAGGGTCCATTTGAAAATGTGATTAAAACTTAAAGGAAAGTGGTTAAATTACCTTATTAGTGTGTTTTGGAGTAGATGTTGACTGTTATGGTAAAGGTGTTTGCGGTTGAATGAATGCCATCATTTTGGAGGACCCTAGTAATTAAGTTTACCCCCTAATTTCTTCCAAAGATGCAACACAAAGATTTCCAAGAATATCCCCCCCTAAAAACTACCTTTTACATGGGCAATTTTTCGAATTTTTTTATTTTCTCATAAATGGCTCTAACAATTTTTGTTAAAATACCTTATATTTAACATATTTACATGATAAATAAAATATATATCTTGAATTTTAACAGCCTGTAAGTCCTCTTCATTCAGAAGAAATTTTGTATAATTTTATACAATGGGTAAATCATAACATACACAAAAACGCACTACACATAAAAATATTTAGATCTCTTTAAAACACACAATTTATTTCAAATAACTTTCTTATGGTATCAGCCATTTCTGAAATATTCTTTAAGTTGGATTTTTTCAATACTATGTCATTTTTTAAAAGTGCTGTCACTATTCAGTTGTTTCTAGTGATCTCATGAAAAGAATAAAGAATTTCAATGCCAGTTTTTTTTAAAGATTTGACTGTAACTGTTCCCTTTGTATCTATAACAAAACATGTAATGAAACTGTATATGCAAACATTTATCTTGGTTAACTTGAGGTAGGTAGAAGAATAAGCTTTTTTCAAAAATAGATTGTAAAAGCTGTATACAAATATAGATTGCAAAAGCTGTATACAAATAAATGTCAGTGGATAGAAAAATTAAATTAAATTAAGTTTTATTTATGGACGCTCTTTAACTGCTATGGTTCATAGCGCCCCATTCTATATTGGGCATGAAATGCTGGAAATTTTGCTCAGAGACCCCTTTATCATGCTTGAGGTTCTTTTACGTGCTGTAAATCTATGATTCGGGACCACTGGCTTTACTTCTCTTCCAAAGGAAGCCATGCCCAAAAAAATCCATCGCCCTCTGCTGGGTTTGAATCTGTGACCTCGTGAACTGGAGGCTAGCATTGTACCACTAAACCATGGAGGATGACACAGTGGATAGAGAGAGTCGGTTGAATGTAACATACCAGATTTTGTTAAAGTCAAACATTTTTATCTATCCTAGGAGATGTTTGCTTAAGTTTATTTGCTCTTTTAGGGAAAAACTTCAAACTCTAAATGAAAAATTAAAGATTTAAGTAAGAATTTATTTCACACTATGTACTTAAATTACATTATCGATACTGTGGAGGAGTTCCATAGATAATATCATATATACATTGTTTACAAACTGTGAGTGAAGTACTCATTGAACTCTTGCCAGTGTTTCTAAAATGAACAAGGCTATGTTCATTTGCTAAAAATAAAATGTATACAGTTGAAGCCTTAAATTATCTGTTGTAGCCTAGTAAACTATACTTTGCAAAATTTTATGGATGGTAAATAAAATTGTATTCTTGACACAGTTAATCAAGTTTACACAAATTCTATCTTTTTATTAAAGAAAATAGAGAATATAAACATTTTTTGTTACTCTGATAACTTGAGCTCCCCCCACCAAAAAAACAAAAAAGAAAGAATGTTAAATTGAAAACACAATAGCATACTGAAAGACTAATTACATTTAGATCTTGACATTGACATTTTCATTTCCTAAAGAATTGTTTGTGCATAAAACATTTAGTGGGTTCCTCTTCGAGGTGAGAGGGCTTATGCTAAATGCCCAATCAACTTTGATCCACAAGTGTGTTGGACCAACTATCAGTTACCTCCCTGAACACAATCTGACAGATACCCTGCGTGTAATGGAAGAGGGGATTCACAAAGGGTGACTGGGTAATGTGTAATTCCCAGCGCTTGAGCATCATGAAGGATTGTGTTCGTATCCGCTGATAAAGGTCAGTTCCGGGGAGGGTCCATTGCATGCGCTATTACACTCCTAAAGGCGATTGGGTCCCTCTGTCTATGAATTGGGAGGTGAGGCCCTAAGGTGAGTAAGGTCCAGTCCAGGACTCTCACCTAAGCCGGGGTGGCACCCAAGATGTGAGCATGCCATCAGAGTCATTTGCAATGGTGGAGGATTTTTTCGCCATGAAAAAAATCCAAAACAAAAGTGTGTAAAAGAAGTAGTCGAGTTGTGGTCCTCTCTACTTAGTAATTAACAGAACCAAGGAAGGCAAAAAGATTACATCAGTGAACCCATTTACAATTCAAAAGGGTCTTGATAAGATTGCTGGTCCGGTTAAGTCGTGCATTAGATCTAGCAATGGCACGCTCCTGGTTGAAGCACATTCAGCTAGCCAGGCAGCAAAAATACTTAAAGCCAACATATTAGGCAGCTATCCTGTTAAGGTTGAGATGTACAGGACCTTAAACTCCTCGCGCGGTGTGGTAAACAGCCGTGCATTAGATGGTGTGACCAATGAAGAGATTCAAGAAACTTTTGAAGAACAAGGTATATCAGGTATATCATGTCGAGCGGAAAGAAAGAGGTGAATTAGTGCCTACTCGTACCGTTTCTTACCTTTGATCGGGTAGATCTCCCTCAAATGATTAAGGCAGGATATGAAGCCATCGAAGTCAGGTCATTCATCCCGAATCCGCTGAGATGTTATAAGTGTCAGCGCTTTGGACACACCAGTGATTTCTGCAACGGTGAATCTACCTGCGTTAACTGTGGAGGCATCTCTCACAATGGAGCGTGTACATCAGTTCCAAGTGTGTTAACTGCAGCGAAGAACATCCATCAAGTTTCCGAGAATGCCCCCGTTTTGCATAGGAAAGAGCGACCAAAGAGATCCGGGTTAAAGAGAAGGTGTCCTCGAAAGCACGGAAACTCTTGCGCATCGCCAGTCCTCTGTCCCGAAGTCCGGTATCTACAGCTCAATTGCCTAAACGGGTACCGAGTCGGGAAATCGCAACTCGGACCAGTTATATAAACGGGGCCACTATTTCAGAAAAGATTCTCGTAGCCAGAACACACACAATGCCTTCAAAATCAACACCGATGATACCACCAAAGACTGCAAAGTCCGTTACTCAAAAGATCACGTCAGTAAAATCACCATCAAAACCTTCGACATCAACCAACAAGTCTAGCAAACCTGTAATAATAATGCATCCCCCAAAAAGTTCAGAACCAGCTATAAAAGAACGAACTTCCTCAAGGAAAATGATAAGTCTTTTTCTAGAGTACCTAAAGGCAAGAAAGGTCCATGAGCATCTCATCGGAGATCCTCTTCTGAGGAATCTTCTGGGAAGGACTCGGATCGGCGATATACGTCTTCGTCGATCTCCACTTCCAATCGGATCGAGGTTCTCGAACCGAGATTTTCGGTTGGAAAGGGGAGGAGATGGAGCAGGAGGATTCTTCCTGCACTGCCAGAACGACAGTGAAAAAGAGGCAGGAACCTTCCTCCGTTAAAGGTGCTAGCCAGTCGCCGAAAAAGGGCAAATTGTTTCGACCGCCGTCGTCCTCAAGGTAGTGGACTCTTAGGATTGAGAACTTATCTCATTAAGAATACTATAGCTATCCTACAGTGGAATATACGTGGAATTAGAACACATCGACCAGAGCTTGAACTTTTACTCAAGAATAATCCTTTGGTCGTATGTTTACAAGAGACTAAGCTACGTCCGCAAGATAGCTTTCAAATCAGGCGGTATAACCCGGTACGATGTGATCTTACACCCGAAGAGGGTATTCCTGCGCACGGCGGCACTATGATGCTCATCGGAGATGATGTATTTGTGGAATCTGTATCCATACAGTCTGTCATCCAGTCAGTGGCTGTAAGGATTAAGCTGCCATCGATCCGATTTACCACTTGTAACATTATCTGCTTCCATCCGATGACTCTCGCTCACTGATTTAGAAGATTTAGTTTCCCAGTTACCAACGTCTTTTCTGTTGGTGGGAGACGTTAATGCCCATCACCCTCTTTGGAGCTCATCTCGGGCCTGTGCGAGAGGGAAACTAATTGCCGAGTTTTTTGGACTTAGCTCTTTTGAACACCGGAGAGCCTACATTTCTCTCAGATTCCTTCAACACTTTTTCACACCTTGATATTGCAGTTTGTTCTTCACAGTTAGTAGTTTCATTGCAATGGAAGGTCATCTCTGATTTACACTCTAGTGACCGCTTTTCATGTCTTGTTATTCTCTTAACACCAGATATGTGTTCCACAAGCTTACCTAGATGGCGTTTAGAGCATGCCAACGTTACTCCGACTTGGCTGTGTTTAATTACAATGAGCACGACTGTGAATGTTTTAGTCGAACATCTCACAGAGACGATTCTTTCTGCTGCTGGGCAAGCTATTTCTTGGTCGTATGCCAACCCCCGTCGATTTCCAGTCCCTTGGTGGACGGAAGAATGCCGAAATGCCATTCGTGCTCGCAGGCGTGCTCTTAGGATTTTCCAGCGTCGCCCTACTCTGGATAACCTAATCGAATACAAGAAAATGCTTTTCAAGCCTAGACATGTTATAAAGGTTAGCAAAAAGACATCATTGAGCAAGTTTGTAGTTTTATTTAATTGACATGCATCTTCCTGTGTCGTTTGGGATAAGTTAAGGCATGTGGCCGGAAAATCGTCCCACATGCTAATTGCGGTCTTAAAACAGCTGCAGGAGCTGTTGTTGATCATTTGACATGGCTAACACATTTGGTGCTTTCGCTCAAGTGTCTAAGATAACTATTCGCCCGAGTTCCTTCCTGTTAAGACTCAGGTTGAATCTCAAGGTTTCTGGTTTTGTTCAGGAAATCTTGAAGATTACAATCGCCTTTTCATCATGGAGGAGTTAGAACACGCTCTTTCATCTTACGACTATCAGCGCTAGGACCAGATCATATCTAAGTACAAATGTTTGTAACATCTCTCTCTTGAAGGTAAGGCTTTTCTAGCAGCCACTGTAATACCCATTTTAAAGCGGAAAGGATCGTCATATTCCGTCCAGCTACCGTCCTATTTCCCTCACCAGTTTTGTTTGTAAGGCGATGAAACGCATGTTCAATGGACGGTTGGTATGGTGGTTGGAAACTCACAACCTGCTGACCAACATTCATTGCGGTTTTCGAAGACGCCGTTCAGCAATGGATCACCTTGTGTCGTCATCGACACAGATAATGAACAGATTCATGAATTGTCAAACCGTTGCGAATATTTTTGACCTTGAGAGGGCTTATGATACAAGCAGGGAAACTACGTTTCTTACACACCTGGAACATATGTGGACGCTTACCACTGTTCATTCAGGAGTTTATGAAGGACCGCGTTTTCCTTGTAAGGGTCGCCTCGGTTTTTTCGAACCTTTTGTTCAGGAGAATGGAGTACCTCAGGGATCGGTACTAAGCGCTACAATGTTTGCTATAGCAATTAATTCTATCTCGAAATGTGTTTCTTCAGGGGTATCGTCATGCTTATTCGTGGACGACTTTACCGTCTATTGTACTCAGCGTACGCCGTTTTTGGAACGCCATATGCAGAAATGTTTAGATAATCTTGAAGAATGGAGTTCTAAAACCGGATTTCGTTTCTCAACTGAGAAGTCAATGTCAATCTGCGTTAACGTCTGGCGCCGAAGGAGGCGATTACCTTCTTCGCTCCGATTCGGTCCAGATTTATTACCATTCGTAGATTCGACCTTCCTGCGGTTGACCTTTGATAGGAAACTTAGCTGGTCATCGCACATAGCACAGTTGAAAGCGCAATGTGACCATTCTCTGAATATCTTGCGAGTATTAAATGACAAAGCTTGGGGAGCGGTTCGGGCAGTTTTGCTGCGAATGTACCGCGTACTGATCCGATCAAAAATAGACTATGGGTGTATCGTTTATAACTCAGCACGACCATCTGTGCTGAGGAGATTAGACACAGTCCATAATCGGAGCATTCGAGTGGATGTTGGTGCTTTTCCCACTAGCCCAGTTATGAGTTTACCCCGAATCTGCAGAACCTCTTCTGCGATATCGGCGTGATATCCTCTTAGGAAATTATGGCTGTACGCTTAAATGTATGCCAAAACATCCAACCTTCGCTTCTTATTTTCACACCACGCTGGACGGACATTATAGGAATAGCTCCATTAATCCAAGCCCTGCAGGTTTTCGTTTCCGAGAGCTTCTTAGAAAGCAAGGCATTGAAGTACTTAGCATATTTGCTAAGGGGGAGAGGGTGTTCGCCCCTTGGTTGCGTGCGACATCTCACTTAGATCTTGGGATGACGGTATACCGGAAGTCTACGATGCCTACGTTTAGTATCCGCACTGTTTTTACTTTCTCTACTGCGCATAGTAAGTAGGGGAAGTATTGTATTGCACCCAAAAATTCGATACCGAGATTTCACCGGAAACATGTTTTGAGACCCCTAAATCCAAAAAAAGCATTTTTGAAAACATGTCCGTGTGTGTGTGTCTGTGAACAGCATAGCTCAGAAATGAACAGTCGGATAAACACCAAACTTGGTATTTAGGTTTAGCATCTTCCATAGATGTGACACGAAGGTTTTCAAGAAAATCCCCCCACCACAGATTACCCTTTACATGGGACATTTTTCGAAAATTTTAATTTTCTCAAAAATGGCTCTAACGATTTTGATTAAAATATCATATTTTTAAGATATTTTTATGACAAATAAAATGTATATCTTGAATTTCCTGGGAATGTTTCCAAAAGTATTCTTCATTGTAAACGACTTTTGCATAACTGGTAAACTATAAGAGAAAGACAAAATTTTACTACACAAAAAATGTAGATCGCATTAAAATACACAATTTATGTCATATACATTTTTTTTGTTGGGTGAACCATTTTCGAGCTATCGCTTGTTATTCCCTTAAATTTTCCAATACTTATACTTTTTCTCAAATTCGTTATTCATTTTTTTTGTCCTGGTAATGCAAAGACAATGGAATACTCCACATAGCAACTAGCTCTTAAAATATTTGACTATTGCTTAAAGCCTAGCAATTCCCCTTGCATCTACAAGAAAATTAGCAATAAGATTAACATCTCGATATCTCGATTAACATGAAGCATATGGAGAATAAGCGTTTGTAAAAATAGTTTGTACAAGAGTAGAGAAAGTCATGTGAGTGTAGTACATAAGATTTTTTTACAATTTCTTTCCGGTTAGAGTTACCGAAATTTTGATCTACACCGATGGAGCTAAGTGGACCAACGGTGTTGGATGTGCTAATGTTGATGGAACCAAACCCCATACATACAGTTTTCATGTTAGCACATCCATTTACAGTGCAGAGCTGTATGCTATATACCGAGCTGTTTTGTATGTGCATCGTCGAAAATTGGGAGACTATCCTATTTTGAGTGATTCCCTTAATGCACTTCAGAGTCTTAATGAGCTGTACAATTACACCCCATTATTCAGCGAATCCAGGATGCTCTCCATGTTTTATATGTTGCTGGTGTTAATGTGGAGTGTGCTTGGATACCTGATCGCTTTGATTTGTCGGGAATGAGCCTGCGGATTTGGCAGCTAAGGCAGCAACACCAAAATCCAGTGTTACAATATCTCGGGTAACGTTGGAAAATTTTAGGCTTGTGGTGCCTTGTGCGGAGAGCGGTGCTGGCATGAAGAGTGGTTAGCTCTCCGCAGAAATAAGATTAGAGTAGTGAAGGACATTCCGATAAACTGAGTAAGTTCCTCTTGTGTATCTCATCGTGGAGGTGAATTTTGCTAGCCTGGGTATTGGCCACTGCAATTTTATGCACGTTATCTTTTTAAGGGTGACCCTGCTCCTATTTGTCCACTTTGTAACAAAGCTCTCTCGCTCCGTCACGTGTTGCTAGAGTGTTGATAGGATTTTCAATCTTGTGTCAAATGTAAATTTCCAAATGTGGATTTAGTCATGTTGATGTCAGGTGTTTCATACTTCTGGTTTAGTTTTATATATTCATATTTATTTCGGAACTTTTGTTATGATTTTTATATTCATTTTTATTGCTGGCCTTTGCCATGATATTTTGTACTGATCTATATCTCTGGCCTTAGCCATGATCTGTTTTACAAGGCGCCAATGACCTAGCAGTTGAACACCCTTAAACACAAGTGATATCATCATCACATTTAGTGTACCACTATTTTAAAGCATACATTACCGAGATCTCTGTAAAATTGTTTCTAAATAAAACATTTTGCACTTTCTACAGTTTAAGGACATCTTATAAAAGAGCTGTTGAATTAAAATGATCATATGTTTTTAAATATGCATTTAAAGGCACTTAAGATTTAAAAATTCACAAAGTTGCTTAAGGAAGAAAAGTACTATTTGAAATTTCATTTCATATGAACATGTAAATTATAAATTTTCAAAGTTTAAGGCTTTTAAAAATATGGATTTGAAAATGGCCAGAGATATATTTGCATTAGCTTTTCTTTCCCATATTGAATATTAGATAATACATAGAAAGCAAATTCAGTGGAAAATGTGCTGTGGTTTTGCAATTTCGTAAAGAGCATAAAGATCTCATGCCAAATAGAATGGGAGTTCTCAAACTTTCGAGTGGCATAACACTTGATTTAATTCATGATACCAGTTTACCAGTAGAAAAGTTTACTCTGAAAAAAACTTGAATTATTCGTCTCAGTGCCAAAATAAGTATTTCTGTCCATACTAGTGACATATTTAGTAATTTACTATTTTGTTTAGATATTTATCGAAGAAATGGGATTATTTTAGAGCTATTCAGTGGATACTTCTGTAAAATAAGCAGTTTTTAAAAACTTAAAATAACAATGGTTGAATTCCTGTACAATTTTAATAATCAAATATTTCTGATAATGGTACTGCAGTTCTCAAGTAAACTCATCAGGGAAACAACCTATTAAATATTAACATTAACTGTGGATTGCAATCAACAAATCACAGGACAAACTGTTTCTACAACAAGTTGGTAAAGTTACTTGCTGTCACCTTTGATTACAAGGGCAATACTGAAAATTTTTAGAATGCCATGTTTCTAAAAACAAATGATATTTGTTTATATTTGACAGCTACTTTCCAATGTTTTGCTACTTGATTGCTATGTAGTTTGTTCGATTTGCTCTAATAGTTTGTTAATTATCAACATTTAAAGATTTTGTGTTCGCTCCAGATGAATTTGAATAGAGAACATTTCCGAACAATGATTGTTTATGATTTTAAACCATCATTAATGCCTAAACTATGTGAAGATAAGCTTAGAAATTCTTTTGTTGAAGAAGCCTCATCTAAGGTAACAATTTATAATTGGTACAGCAAATTCAAAAGAGATAGGGTTTTTCTTAGTCATGAATTTCATGAAGGGTGCCCAAGAACTGCTGTTACAGATGAAAATATTGCTGCTGTTCAAACAATGCTTGAAAAAGATAAACAGACATCTTATGAACTTATTCGGGCAACATTGTGCATTTGTATGAGTCAAATCCTAAACATTTTTCATCAACAGTTAGATGTGAGAAAACTTTGTTGTTGATGGATTCTACATAAACTGACTCCCAATCAGAAACAACAACACATTGATTGGTGCAGAAAAGCTCCAGAAAAATTCCAAGACAGCGCTTCAAATTTGGTTTGGAATATTGTTACTGTTGATAAATGTTGGATTTATTGTTATGATCCTGAAAGGAAAGGTCATCCGGCTTAATGGGTCTTTCGAACAGAACCTAAACCTACAAAAGTCTGATGAATTAACGGTGCTTGTAAGAAGATGGTTGCTAGTTTTATTTTTATTTATTTATTTTCTAAAACAGCCCATATTGCTACTATAGCATTACAAAATAAACGTTCTGTTACTAACAATTGGTACACAAATGTCAACATCATGGACCTCCACTAAACAGCCCTGACCTAGGACCTTGTGATTTCTTTTTCTTTCCAAAAATTAAAGATAAAAAGCATGGAATCACTTTTTCGTCATCACATGAAGGAGTGAAACATCATAAAAACCTGATTTCTGAAGTGCCTCAGGAAAAGTAGCATCGTTGCTTTAAGGACTGGTTTCATCGAATGCAATAAT
This sequence comes from Deroplatys truncata, assembly GCA_030765065.1. Taxonomy (NCBI): domain Eukaryota; kingdom Metazoa; phylum Arthropoda; class Insecta; order Mantodea; family Mantidae; genus Deroplatys; species Deroplatys truncata. Next base: position 180,223,246 of record CM060984.1, read on the forward strand.
GTATTGATGTTAAAGGAGAATATTTTGAAGGACAATAAAATCAGTCAAATTTTAAAAAACAATCCTGGTTTGATTTTCTAAACCTTTCAGTGCTGCCCTCGTAATACTTATATACTAAATTCAGATGGAATTTCTGTATTACTTTTATATATTATTACACAGATTTTGAGGAGACTGTATAATTTAATTTCAGTTTAGATGTGAAAATTGTTTTGAACTGTTAAATACTTTTAATGCATTGTAATGCTTAACTCATGCTGCAAGTAAAACAATATGTTAATTTGCTCCTCTGTTTGTACCATCCTATGTAATGACTCTGGGACCTCCTGTGGTACACATACCAATAGGTTGAGAAACCCTTAGTACTGGAAATAACTGATGCAATTTGAGGAAGGTAGTCATTCACAAGGGTTATGTCTTTGATAGAAATAAATTATGAAAAAGTATATTACATGTATATTGTAGATGTTCAAGTGTTAAAAAAATCATCTACCACAGGCAGCCTCAACTCACAGAAAAACGTGCAGTGGGCAAGGTCGCCATATTCTGTGCTAGCAAGCGAGCATGATGCCGCAGTTGTTTGAGTGCAGCAGCAGCCTAGTGTGCTGTGTCGGCTTGTGGATTATACAAGGAAATTTCTCAAAGTGTGGCTACCTCATCTCTCACCCATCATCCCAATCCCCATATACGTATCTCTCTGCTTGGGAAGAACGGTATCTGTTTATAGACATTGGTGGTGCAGCGAAATGTTTAATGTGCGGCAAGGTTGGTCAAACAATTAAAAGTATAACTTACAATGACATTACGCTACTCATAGCAGTGAATACAATGGTTATAAAAGAGTGGAACGTCATATGATGATGATGATGATGAAGCTCAAAGACATCATGACTATTGAAAATGATCAGGACCATAAAAACAGTCGACTGATGATCGGGAAATGAAGCAGTCCTTTCTTCACAAAATAAGCCTGACTGATTTTTACCTAAAATTTCTGCAGTCCAAATTTCCATGACTACACACACGACTGCTCACATATTAAGTATGTTTGGATCTACTTACCTTTGCAAAGGTAATTAGGGAAAAAAGGATACTAAAGCTTGATGTCTGAATTAGGAACAATATATACAATTGTATATATTAAATGTAGTACTATTATTTAAGTGGCAGGAGAGGTAAGAAATGGAATATTAATTTGTCCTATTGAGCACCCAGTTGAATATAATATGAAATATTATTTCTATTTCTCTTTGTATACACAGTCAATACTATCAATAAAAGTTCAAATCTTCTGATATTGCAAATCATACAATTGTGCCCCCACTGCCTTTCTTTCCACCTGTGTAGACCTTCCTTTGTGCCCACTTCCAGATGCACAGGCATTGAGCTAAACAGTGTGATGTCCCAGTGCATTGATTTGGGGCTGCCGGATCCACCAGGTTCATTTAGATAACTATTAATGTTCAGATACTGCAGTGATTTTACCAACGAAGCGGGACCTCACTTCTAATACAATTGTTTATCAGTAGAGAAAGTAGAATAATCTTTTATATACATGCAGGATAAACTTGATTTAAAAGCTGTGCACCACCACATTTCTCTAACCAACAACAAATTGAAAGGGTATACCAACAGAAAGAAAGTTTTGTGTGACAGTGGCACAGTGGCAATGAAGAAGAAAATGATAAAAGTGAGAGCACCTTGGAAAACAGGTCAAGAGTTTTTATAGGCACTTGGTGGAGAAAGCTGAATAAACAGTAAGTAACATGCAAAGAAAGTAGGCAATAAGTGATTGTCATCACAATGCAGAATGCTCAGGCCATTATAAAAACAAAAGTGACATTTGGTAAACTGATTGGTTTGAATGTTAGATTCTAGATTCACTTCTTTCATTAATCAATTTCCTTAAGTCTGTTATTTCCACAATGTAAATTATGAGCATGTATAACTGTTTTAATTTTTTTTTTTTTTAACAATAAGCTTCCAGCTCCCTAGATAGGTGGGATAATGGAAGTCTGCATTTTATGAAAGTATTTTGCAGATATACTGAATTAAGAATATTCATAATCTGAAGATCCTTTTATTTATTTTTTATTGTTTTATTTGTGTAGCCTCCTTTAACTTCTATTTATTGGATCTAATCATTTTGTCATGAAACACATTTGCATTCCCTCCTGCATTCATTTTTACAAACTGTGCAGAGTGTAGGAAATGATTCTCATTAAAGAAAAATTCCTCTACCCCAGTCAGAAATCAAAACTGGTACCTCTTGGTTGAGAAGCTAGAATGCTGATTGCTTGACCACAGAGGCAGTCTTGGAGATCTTGAATTCAAACTTCAGTGAACTCAAGCTTTTCTGAAGTTTTCTTGACAGTAGCAAAATTAGTAACTTAATTTGTTTTCATATAAATATAAAACAGTATATGTTAAAGTATTCTTGAGCTCTTGTGCACATCAAAGGAACCAAGATGCCTTTTTGGAACCTGTAATTGTCAGCAACAAGGAAACTGATATAAGACAGTTACTATAATGATTATGGATGTGCACTGCTTTAACGTGAATCAAGTGAGCAGTAAATATAAGTATTTAGTGTAATGTATATGTATTGCTGTTCACCTCTGCAGTATGAAATTGCATGGGCAAGGTTGAATGATGGGAGAGAAGGGAGGGGAGCACACATTTGTGCGTCCATCAGCTTTGCAAATTAAAATTACTATAATGAAAATAATTTTGTATGCCTTTCTTGATAAACAATACTGTGACAGTGCACATGAAGCTACCTGCGGGCATAGAGTAGCTAGGGAGGGGTTTTGGGGGTTGAAACCCCCCTGCTAACATAATAATGTAAAAATTAATGGCAAAAGTGGCTTTGTTAAAATAACAGCATCTTTCTAGGTTGGAGGAATGAGATACTTCTTAATTGTATTACTGGTAGCGCTATATTTACACTGCAGGTCTTAAACAATATCACCAAAGCTGACAGCAACAGAAACTGTACTTTAGATGGTGTGGGTACAACCATGTTAAAAATCAGTGGCATGTTTTCATTCAGGTGCTAAATTTGAGTTGTTTCCAAACGAGTGCAACATCTCCTAGTTTAGAACATAACAGAAACCCTATTTGGTTATGAAATAAAATGGTCTGCAGCAGTAATGTAAAATATTTCACAGAGGTCATTAATTCTCATTTCACAACACATTTTCTGCTTAAGAATAAGCAAAACATCCTATACTAATTTTAATTCCAATTGCTGGGAATATAAATTCAATTTATTTAAATACTTCAACTCAGGATTAATTCATAAACCCCCTTAATATTTTTCTGCCTATGCTACTGCCTATGGGCTGCTGGTAAGTAGCTCAGCACATGGGTGAGGCCCTCAACCAGCCTTTACAACAATAACTGCAGAACAATAGCCCATTATGTGTCACTTCCCCACTTCAAAGGATTCCTTTGGGCCCTTTCTAGAATATAATGTTTTGTATCCAGGGCCTAAATAAGGGGGTTGCTCTTGCCTGTGTGGATTTCAGTTAGTTAAAAAGTTAATGCAGTCAAGAAGTCTAAGAGTTTGGACAGTTATAAGTGGACAGTGCCAAGTGGAGTTCAATTGAAAGCTGCAGTTCAGTTGTTTTCTGTTCTGAGTGTGTGTCAAAAGTGTCTCAAGTATAAAGTTTGTGCTATGTTGAGCACCTAAGTGACAAAGTGTGTTAAGCAACAACTGGAGTTCTCGTTTGTTGCAATACATTCTCTTTTGTGCTCCATGTGCTAAAATCCAATTTTGAAATATATTTTTACTTTCTCTACCCATTACATAAGGCAGAGAAAATTGTGGATTCAATTAAAAATTTGGTATTGAGATTTCACTGAATTTACACATTTTGGGGCCCACTGAATATTACATTTGATGTGCAACATTAATACAACTTTCTCTATACATTACAAAATCACATGTGTCCCTATATATCATACACTTCATATAAAAATTTCTCTATATATGTTACATTAATTGCAATAGACGTCTGCCTAGAAATTATTTAAACTAAAGAAGAATGTCACCCAATGGACATAATGTGAAAGTGCATACTGCATTAATCATCACTATAGAAGGATATCAGAGATTCATTTCTGAGTGCATAGAGCATCACATGGTATCGTTAAGATACGCATTGCATCTGGCTGAGGAACTTTTTAACCTTGTGTGTCTTGTGGTGAAAGACATGTACAGCAAAATGCATAATGATATGCCTGAGATCATAGTGCCAACATTTCCAGTCATCACAAGTCATAGTATTAGTACTGTAGAAATTGCTCCTTATTTCTCCCTCCTTCATGAGTTGTTCGTATCCAGAGGTGGAGGGTATCAATAACCTGATATGAAGTTCTTCCAAAAAAAAAAAAAAACAGTTTTCCAGTCAGGTCATACGTCATTCTTGAGGGGGTATATTTTGAGACACACAGAATCCCTAGAAAATATATGAAATTAAGTAATATTGTCTTAGTCACATGCAACATGCAGAATTGACATCATCTCATCATCTGTTTGTATCACAAACCAGCTTTTAGTAACAAGTTTTTATAAAGGCAAAGAAAAAATAATTCAGATTTTTCAAAAAGTTACACCAGCGGATGTGCTGCGGCAAATGTAAGAATACAGCAAGGAATATCCCAAAATTGCTAATATGTAGCACGAATTGTATACTTTGAGAATGCCTTGTGGTTTACTGTAAAATGAGAATCAGCTGGAGAATTTAATGTCATGCTAGTATGTTGTCATGGTAGCTCAGTCGGTTAATGCAATAGCATAGTAAGCCAAATATCCATGGTTCAAATTCCGGACATGGCATTGAATTTTTCCATCTGATTCTACCTTTCCAACTTATATACTTTGGGTTCTGCAATTTTTCTGTGGTAAGTTTTTGTCTTACCCCTTGTGGTTTTCCAGTTATACAGAATTATGCAAACATTCAATCGGAATGAAGAAGACTTCAAAGGAACACTCAGGATATACATTTTATTCATCATGATAATACCTCAAACATATTTTAATGAAAAGCTTTAGGGCCTAACTTAAATAATGATAATCCATAATAATAAATTACTGCACTAAAGTGCATAGTTACTTGGGACACAATAAACTCAACCATTGTGGTTATTCAGCTAATGGTCAAACTTAAATATTACATTTGATATTCTCCCTCTCTCCCCTCCCTCCTGTGTGCATGCGCGCACACACACACACACTCACTTACACACTTACCTTTTTGGGGGGTTTCAGGATCTCAAAACATTTCATTGAATCTCAACATCAGAGAGAAAATAAAAAGTCATTCTTTAGAAAAATGTCTTTTTACAAACAGCATAACTGAAAAGTTGGATCACTACCAAATTTCATGCTTAAGTCAAGTTAGAGATCTGCATGGGACAAATGCAAGCAGCATGAGCCAAGCCATCATCCAGCCCAGTCCACAGGCTGGGTATAGGCTTAATTTAAAAAAAAAAATTCAATATAAAGTAAAAAAAATTAACTTATCACATTCAAAGTATGCATTTTAATAATTGTATGTAAATATATTTAAACATATGGTATTTTAATCAAAATCGTTAGTGCCATTTTTACTTTCTCTACTACATATAGTAAGTAGGGGAAGTGTTGCATTGCACACAAAAATTCAATACTAAGATTTCATCGGAAATACATGTTTTGATGAGGTGCCCTGAATCCAAATAAAGCATTTTTGGAAACATGTCTGTCTGTGAACATCATAACTTAAAAATGAAAAGTCGGATAAATATCAAACTTTATTTTATTTAAAGGTGAGTCAGAATTGTTACACTAACATCACTTAAGTTTACTCACTTAACATGTTTCGGGAAACCGTTGTTCCCATCCTCAGAAGCTAATCCAACTGGCCCGTGTTGTTGGTGTTTCCGTTTTTTGGACTGGATACTGTGGTGGAGAAATGTACTTCCAGAGAGGATTTGGTGGCGGCAAATCAAAATTCATTAGATGTGTGTTGTGTTTTAGATTGGTGATCTCCCATGCATCTAATTCGGCTGCAAATTTGGCTGGTTTGACTAATGTAATATTGGGTTTGATGTTATGATTAGTGATTCAAAAATGGTGTGAAACTGCAGATTTGTCCATTTGTTTGTATTTGATACATCTCATGTGCTCCTTTAGCCTGTTTCTAGGTTTCTTTTTGTCTTACCTATGTATACTTTATTGCAATCTGAACAATTGATTTTATAGATTCCAGCTTTTTTGTCTTGTGGGATGGGGTCTTTTAACTTGTTACAAGTAATTTCTCTATGTTAAATTTGTTCTGTGGAGCTAGGCTGATGTTGTGTTTCATGAAAATCTTCTTAAATTTGTGAAATGTTCCTGGGTGGTATGTGAATTTCTTGAACTTTAGCTCTTTATCTTGCTGGCTGAGATTTGTTGTGTTTCTGATGTGCATCTGTTGTTTGAATTTTGCAATTTTTTTGTCAATAGTTGTTTTGTTGTACCCATTATGTATTGCTGTGTGTACTATATGCTGGTATTCTAACTGGTATTCTTGTTTATTTAAGGGGGTATATACCAGTCTATGTGTTAGGCTGTTTAGTACTGCATGTTTGTGTGTGGTTGGATTGAAACTCTTTTTTTTTTTTTTTTTTATTTTTTTTTTTTTAAAGAGCTAAAGTTCAAGAAATTCACATACCACCCAGGAACATTTCACAAATTTAAGAAGATTTTCATGAAACACAACATCAGCCTAGCTCCACAGAACAAATTTATCATAGAGAAATTACTTTGTAACAAGTTAAAAGACCCCATCCCACAAGACAAAAAAGCTGGAATCTATAAAATCAATTGTTCAGATTGCAATAAAGTATACATAGGTAAGACAAAAAGAAACCTAGAAACTATGCTAAAGGAGCACATGAGATGTATCAAATACAAACAAATGGACAAATCTGCAGTTTCACACCATTTTTGGATCACTAATCACAACATCAAACCCAATATTACATTAGTCAAACCAGCCAAATTTGCAGCCGAATTAGATGCATGGGAGAAGATCACCAATCTAAAACACAACACACATCTAATGAATTTTGATTTGCCGCCACCAAATCCTCTCTGGAAATACATTTCTCCACCACAGTATCCAGTCCAAAAAACGGAAACACTAACAACACGGGCCAGTCGGATTAGCTTCTGAGGATGGGAACAACCATTTCCCGAAACATGTTAAGTGAGTAAACTTAAGTGATGTTAGTGTAACAATTCCGACTCACCTTTAAATAAATTCAATACACATCACTGTTTCTAGCTTCTTTTCATTACAATATCAACGTAATCAAACTTTATATTTGAGTTTGGTATCTTTGGAGGATGCGACATGAAGATTTTCAAGAAAATTCCCCCACCCTAGATTACCCTTTAGATGGAACATTTTTCGAAAATTTTGATTTTATAAAAAATGGCTAATGATTTTGATTAAAATATATCTTTAAGTGGCAAATGAAATTATGTCTTGAATTTTCTGGGAATGTCCCCAAAAGTCCCCTTCATTCTGAATGACTTTTGCATAACTACTAAACCATAACAGATAAGACCAAATTTTACTACACAAAAAAATGTAGATCTTGTTAGAACACACAATTTTATGTCGTATACATTTTCTTTGTTGAGTGAACTATTTCTAGATATCCCTTGTTATTTGTTTGAATTTTTCAGTACTCATACTTTTCTCAAATTAGAATTTGTTATTCTTTTATTATTATTATTATTTATTTATTTATTTATTTATTTATTTATTTATTTATTTATTTATTTATTTTGTTATGTCGTGGACATGCAAAGAGAATGGAATGCTCCACATAGCAACCAGCTCTTAAAAGATTTGACTATCACTTAAAGCCTACCATATTCACCTTGCACCTACAAGAAAATTAGCAATAAGATAATTTCTGAAATGTTTATCTCAATTAACATGAAGTAGATGGAGAATAAGCATTTGTAAACATAGTCTGTACAAGAGTAGAGAAAATCATGCGAGTGCAACACATAAGTTTTTTAGAAAAAGATCCATGTGCATGTGAACAGCATAACCTAAACATGAAAAGTTGGATCAACACCAAACTTGGTATTAAAGTCGAGTATCCTCCAAGGATGCAAAACAAAGATTTTCAAGAAAATCCTCTCACCCCCAACTACACTTTACATGGAACACTTTTCAAAAATTTTGATTTTCTAAAACAATGGTTCTAACAATTTCAATTAAAATACCACATATTAAAGATATTTACATGAGAAATGAAATGTATATCTTCAGTTTTCTGGGAATAGCCTGGAAAGTCTACTTCATTTGGAATAAATTTTGTATAATCTTATATAACTGGTAAATGTTAAGCAACAGACAAAAACGTACTACACAAAAAAAAGCAGATCTCTTTAAAACAGACAATTTATTTATAAGTTTTGTTGTGGCATAAGCCATTTCTTAGATATGTTATTAAAAGTTTGAGTTCTTCACTTCTTGGTACTTCTCTTAAAGTACTTTCAACATTCAGTTGTTTCTTGCAATTTTAAGGCCAGCATATAGCGTCCAGTTCTTAAACATTTTGACTATCGCTGTTCTCTATGTATCTATAACGAAATGTGTAATGTAGATGTTGCTGCAAAGGTTTAGTTTATGGATTAATATGCAGTAGTTAGAAAAATAAGCTTGAGTAAGAATAATTTGTATACTCACTAATAAACGATAGAGGGTAGAGAAAGTTGTGTGAATGTATCACATCAAATGTTTGAGAAAACATAATAAAAAGCATATAAAGGGAAAATAAAGATGAAAGAGGATAATTTATCCATTTTTTAGTCGGCAATGTTAAGATCGCCTGATCACAAATTCATAGCAGTATTAATACTGGCTATAATAAATCAATGCTCACTTTGGCCAATTGTAAAGAATGTAAAATAGCACGGTAGCTTTGAACTCTGCCTCCCTTCTCCCTTTGTCCACCCACACCCAGGACATTCTGGGCAGAGTGCATTAATACAGGGTGGCATGTGCTCAATAAGGCAGTAGGCTGTCAACCTGCCACTTACTACATGCGCATTCCAGGGCCTCAGCTGCCATTATTTCTGTAAAGTGGTTCCTCATTTGGTCATGAGAAACCAAGGACATGAGTGCATCCAATACCATTCTCCCCCATGAAGCAGTATGTTCTGCGTAACTAGATATAAAAAACAGGGTCGGTTTTTCCCTCAATTGTTGTTAGTGTACCGTTAGGTCGCCTGAAAAGCAGATGTGTAGAAAAAGGGTCAATGCTCTTATAACCCCCAGGCATCCAATAAGAAAGAAGGTAGAAATCATGTGATAGTGAAATGGGGAGATAGGAAATTTGAAATAAAGAAACAGGAGAGTTAGTAAACACTTCTTCGTCATGGTATTTCCTTGGAGGTTATGCTGAAAACAAATGTGAATGCTGGTGGATAGAGGCGATGGTATGAAACACAGCAGTAAAGAAATGCGTGTGTGTGTGTGTGGCGAGGTAATATCAAGAGTCAGATTTTAAAATGGTGACAGGAAATAAACAGACAGGAAAATGAATCAGTCGTATTAATCACCAACCCTAGATCCAAGATCCATGCAAGTCCCTGAGCTAGCATCGAACCAGGACCATTCCTGCAAATCCTGCACTGCAAATTGGCACTCAGCACCCCAGGGGAAAGAATCCCCATAGTACTGTAAATCAAAACGGTTCCCTTTGCACCATAGGCAGCAGCGCTTCCTGAACTGATGAAAATGATAAATAACTGCACAGTTATTTTATTTAAAACAAAATTAGACAATCAGGTTGGGCTGCTCAGTACAATATAACCTAATCTCAGGTTTGGTTCTGGCCAGGCTTAAAAATTTCAGCCCATGTAGAGTGCAGACCTGTAAGTCAAGTATATTTTAAGAATGCAAGCTAAAGGTTTCCGGAAATTTCTACAGCTCCAAACATTCTCACAGGGAAAATTGTTCATATGTTTTTATTTTGTCACAAATTGCTGTAATTTAGATTGAAATATACTTTTGAGAAAGTGGCTTGTAAATAAAATGGGAGTTTTTACAAGTGGCTGGTGAAGTCCTCTGATAAGCAAAGATATACAGTTGGAAAGGTAGAATCAGACGACTGAAAAATTCAATGCCATAGCTGGGATTTGAACCACAGATCTCCCGGTCTCCGTCCGGTAGCTCAGTGATTAGAGCAACCGGACAGAGACTGGGAGATCTGTGGTTCAAATCCTGGCTATGGCATGGAATTTTTCAGTTGTCTGATTCTACCTTTCCAACCATGTCCAACACACGGCTTGTGTGGAAGAGCAATTAATTCCAAAGATATACAGTATCTTATTACAGGAAACTTGTAACTTTACATCTTACTAAAACATGATTTATTTAGAACACTTTAATATAGTTGCTGTAATGTTTTTAATTTTCTATGATTTTAAGTCCAATGTATTTTGATATGTTAAGATTCTTTTGAAACGCTTGAAAATGAGTAAACTAAAAGATAAGAAAAGTTAACAAATACCAAATACAATCTTCCTGAGCGTCACATGCCCAAAGTGCAATATCAAGCAAATGAGAAGAAGTTAAAGAATTATTTGCTAAATGTGACAAAAACAGAGATGAATCAGGAATGGAATTAGTTCCAGGTGAAAGTAAATATTGGACATCTTGTTTAAAATGAAAACACTGCTGCTGCTTATGATGATAATTCTTTACTGCAATCATCATTGCCATATTTTGAGGTTGCAGTGAGATTGGCATTAATTTTGTTGTCTTTTATTTTTTTAATTAAAAATGATTTATTATTTGATTTTTTTTTCTGATGTTAACTGATAGTTTTAGTGCATACTATAAATGGTATAAGCGCTCCAGGTATTCCTTGAATAACTAAATGAGCAAATATATTGTTTGGTGTTATTAGTTCAGCCAAAAAGTTCATTCTCTCATAATGGAAATGTCAGCACTATGCTCTTTAAAGATTTTGCATATGGCTCAATCCATAGTTATGGGTATGGCATCTACAAGGGTAAACATGTATGAAAATCTATGACTGCACGTATTTCCAAAGTTTTGAAGTTGGGTATAACCGCAGTTGTTATTCTCTGGGTCTATGAGATTACTATTTTTTGCTGAAACCATTATATGTATAAGAATATATTATATTGTCCAGTTTTCATTGTCACTTCACTAAGTTGCCACTATCACTTCATTTTCTTCCTTAACACTGTTCATTTCTGTTCCCATCTTCTCCATTCCAAACTCCACTTTGGTCATCATTTTCTCCATTTTGGAACCATTGTGGCATTTATATCCCACTCCTGACACCAATGTGACTTCGCCCAGTTTTTAACTGCAACTTCACGAAGTTCTCACTGTCACCACTTAGTTTTCACTATCACTTCACTTTCTTCATGACAGTGGCATAATGAAATGCACGACGTAGCCATTTCTTCTGGACAGTTCACTCACTGGGGAGTTGAACATAAGATTTCTCCAATATCTTGTGTAAGCAGCACTCACTGTATGTAACAGCAGTTGTCACAAACTCGTTCGGAGGACAGCACTTTCCATCGCACCTGAATGCATTTGCTAACTGACTGACTCGCTGACAAGAATTCTCACTTATATAACTGTTGGAAATTTCCACAGAATTACAGATTCTGGTTATCTGACGATAGCCCTTCTGTGTGTTTACCCTGGTGAAAGCGCTATTTATCCTTGTTTATCTCTGGCTGCCTGGCACCAACCTCTCAATAACCTTTGGCCATTGTTGCTGCGTCACAGTATCCATATGCAATATTTAGATAGTTAACTCACAACTATATAATTTTTCAGCATGGCCCCTTTCTTTTCAATGCACATAGTCTGCAGGTTTCCATATGCTCTCCAGAAAAGTAAAACATGTTTTGACTTAGCAGTAAGCTGCACATTAACTACTGCTCTTCTTTGTTTGAGGGGCATTGAAAACTGTTGGACAATGTGCGCTGAAAAGTAAAGAATCTACGTATGCTGAAAAAGTATGAGGGTCATTTGAAATGCAGCATTTCCAAAGCAGTTTTCAAAACCAACCATCTTTTATGGAAACATTTGTGCAATAACACAGATTATTTAAGAATCATAGTAAGCATAACTGTTTGTTATAGTGCAGATGTGTGTGTATGAACAATATCAAACATTGTGTGGTTATTAAGTTCTTCATAAGGGAGGATATGAATGCAACAGGAACTTATACCAAAATGACAGACACTCTAGGGGACTCTACACCTTTATTTTCAATCATTTCCAAGTGGATCATAGAGTTTAAACATGGATGTGATAACTTGGAAGACAATGCAAGCACCTGCCACAACAAAAATCTATAACTGGGGGTGGTTATTAACATTTTGAAAAAAAAGAGTATAATTTGAGTTAATTTTGATAAATGGTCAATATCATTAATATGAGATTTAAAACACATTTATAGAGGGTTATTAGTGAGTTAACAATGCATAAAGTGTCCATTTATTTTACATTAATATAGGTTAAAGCAATACACAGAAAAATAGAACAAATTGATACAGGCTAAAGCATAACACAAAAAGGATAAATCCATATTGATGTAAGACTAGCATAATAAAAAGAAAATACACAAAATTAGCCTAAGCCATAAGTTTATGATTCAGTAATGCTGTTGGATGAAATCATTGAACATATTTAAATATTTTGTTCTGTCATTCGAGTTCTCGTGTCACTCACTATTAAACTGTATTTACTGAAACATCTTTCAGCATCTATGCTGTTGGTAAGACCCCAAATACATTGTAGAGCTGCTTGGGCAAACTCTGGGTATTTGAGCTTAATAGCCAACAGCATTATTCTACATAGTTTGTATCAGTTGTGAATGAAAATATTCATACCCCTTGACAAAGCTATCCATTTTAATATCCCTAAAAAATGGGGTCTTACTTTTACTTTCATTTAAATCCATTTACTTTGCATTATACCTGTGGGTAACTATCCTCCAGCACACCTTTTCAACGAGTATAAAAATAACAACTCATCCCAACTTATGTGCAAAAAAATCTTTTAAAGCATGTAAATACTTGTTGACATATTCTACAGATTCAAAGCATGAATTCCATGTCAGCACAAGGAAAGGAAATACTACAGCTGGAAGATTTGGATAACTTCCTCAAGATATTTCACAAAGCACTTTTCATCTTTCTTGAACGCAAGAATGCCATTTTCAATTTTGACACAAAATGGTTTAGTTGTGACTTTTCTTTTGTGATTATATCTCCAACTAAGCTTACCTTGTGTGCAAAACATTGAAAGTACATGAGATGGTCACAAATTATAGTTTACAATGCTCCAAAGCATGTCCCCATGTATCAAGCTGAATCTGATACCAACCCCACTACATTTTCTTATGAGATGCCATATTCTTTCAAAGTGTCAATGACTCTGCCCTACTACAAGTAGTACCACTTGCTTTGTCAAGAAAGCTACAACTACACAGAAATACATCCTGGTTTGCCTGGTCACACATTGTTCGGAATAAAACCGCAAAAACACATCTTCCCTGCCTGTCTGAAATCTTGTCCACAACTACAACAATAGACTTTCCTTGTAGATATTCCTTTATCTCAGCCTTCATTGCTTCTCCACAGTGAGGTACATACGTTGCAGTGTATTTGCCTTGGGCAGATCTCCTGAGCCTGTCATATCTGAACGCAGAATTGATTTAAATTAACTGAAACAACTTAAGTTCAAGTCCTTTAGACTCTACTATGCTACAACAATTAATATTACTGCCCTTAATATTTTTTTGTTATTTTACACCCCTAAATTGAATTTTTATTAGTTTTTTAGTTATATAGCCTTTTTTGTCTTTAGTGAAGTGAAAATGCAGAAATGATCTCGTTCATTTCATGGCTCTCTTTTCGTTTTTAAGAATCAGATTAAATATGTGGCATATGACCGTGAAGTAAGGTACTTACTTTGACAAAAAGAAGAAATGATCCAATTTACCTATTGAAATTATAGGTAGAAAGATGCTGGGTGTCAAATGTAAGGGTAAAATATTAGAAGTAGGAAAATATTTAGGTTTAGTTAGAAAGAGATGGCTGAGGAAGTATAGGAATAAGGAGTAAGAAGAAATGTAGATACCGAAAAGAAAATTAGCAAAAAGGTCTCAATAGCTCGATAACTACGGTGTTTTGAGCTATGAGCCCTTGGAAGCACAGCAACTCAAGGAAAGACGGAAAAGGTTATGTTAAGAGTAGTATGTAGGTTTACGTATTTAAGTAAGTACTGAATTGTAACAAATTTATATAAATGGCAAATGTTAATAAATATTCAGTTATTCAATCAATAGGGCCCATTGACTCGGTAACCACAGTGTTGGAGGATATGGGCCCTAGGAAACCAACAACTCTGGGAAGTTTGTAAATTGAAATATGTACTTATTATGTATTTAAAGCAAATAAATATCTATCTACTTTGACAAGTATTCCTGAAAAGCTGGATGATCCAATGTGAAGAGGAATTTTGTCTCCAAAAGCATCTTCACTGTGTCTTGAAGAAACCCACTTTTTTCAGATTTTGCATTCAGTTTTTCATGCATCATTTGAATTGTGGCTTGCCATTTTACTCCTTGTTTTTTCTCTGATTTATTATTGAAACATTCTTTGGCAATGACATGTCCCCAACTTTGGATATGCTTGTCTAAAACATCCTTCTTTTGCCAATCTAGGCCCTCATTGCAGAACTTGCACATTAAAATTTTGCCGCCACTAATATAAAAAATTTCGTGTTTATAATTCTCTGCCCGCCGTTTTATTGATATTTTCGCTCTCACCATCTTAGCACACAACTGGAATTTGGAACTTTAGCGACTGAGACTCCACGTGGAATTAACATGTGTTTGTCACTTAAAATCAGGGTTGCTATTGCTTCTCAGAGACAAGGATAAAAATTTTCTCTTTTTTTGGGCTGTGAAGATAGATTTATTGCAGTCATTAGGTGTAGGTAAGGGGGTTTTCCTTTATGAAACAACTGCACTCGTCTTTAGGTACCAAACAGACCTAAAATGAGCAATGGTCGAACAATAGGCTAATAGCATTGTTCGTGGGAAGGGTTGCTTTCCACATTCCAGAAGGGTGGTCACTTAAACTATTATGACTTTCTAAACGTGCAAAGGTTGCATAAACTCCTCAGTTAAAGTTTCTAGAAAAAGAACATTAGGGAAAAAATTATTTGGGAAAATCTTCAATTTTGCATTTATATGGCATTTTGAGTCAATTTTGTCTTTTATCAGATTTTCAAAACACATTAAAAAGTGGATTACAAGTGGTGCAAGATGAAAATACAAGAGCACAAGTCTCTATGAGCATTATGCGCTATTTTGCATTTGCGAAAAATCACCACCCTTATCAATAACATACACAACATGGTTCTCCAGGGTCACCGAATAAAGGTGTCCAAAATTGCTAAAGCTCCGGATATTTCAGGGGAATGTGTATTCACATTTTGAAAGAAGAGTTGGACATGAAAAAATTATCTGCAAGATTGGTATGCTGCAACTGCAGACTGGATCAAAAGTGAATCAGTGTGCAAATCTCTGAGCAATATTTGGCATTTTCAGAGAGATCTAGTTGCCTTTATGTGTCAATTTGTAACAAATGATGAAATATGGGTGCAAAAAATCTGAAACAAAACACCAGTCTAAGGAATGGTAATACCAAGATTCTCCACCTCCAAAGAAGGCAAAGTGAAATGGGCTGGGAAGATCATGGCTTTGATTTTCTGAGTTGCCAAGGGTTTGCTCCCAATTAATTATTATCTTTCCCCTGGAAAATCTATCACTGAGTATATTATGCTAACCTTTAGAATATTGGAGAACAAAATACACGAGAAAAGGCTGGATTTGACAAAGAAGAAAGTCATCTTGCATCAAGTTAATAGTTGCTCTCACATATGTGTTGTTGCATTTACAGAAATTGATGAAGTGGGTTATAATTTGCTGCCACATCCACCTTAGCTCCATCTGTTCCCTAAACTGAGAAAGTTCTTTAGCGAAAAGACATTTTCATCCAAAGAGCCAATGAAATGAAATAGTCAATTTAGGTATATTTTACAGGCTGGAGAAATCTGACTTCTGTGATGGATAAAGGCCAAAGAGCAACACTGGACCAAGTGTATTGATGTCAAGGGGGACTATGTTGAAAAATAAGAACACTCAAAAATCTGTGACATCAGTTTGTGCTTCATTCTGAGAACTTTTTAAATGGCCTCCATTATGAGTTGCTATAACTAACCATTGGAATGTGCTTGAATACTCTTATGTGCTTGACATATTCTTAAAGCAACTTTTAATATTTTGATACCCCAAAATAAGAACCTCACAAGTTCAGAAGAAAACGTTTTTTTTAGGAAAGGGAAAAGAAAAGAAAGAAAAAAAAAGGCTGTTCGTAATTGAAAAGTTAAAGCTTTCAGTTTTCCATTATAATTTTACCTTATACAGTATTGGACATTGGACTTGAGATTTTTATTCTGTGGCATGATTTTCTTTTTTGTTAAATCCTGCTTGTATTTATTTCAGCATTTTGAAAAGAGAAGCTGCAGGCAGCAACAAAGCAACATGAAACTGGCATTTCATGTGCGAAGGTTGGCATATGGGTGCCTCTTGTTGGGCTGTGTGTACATCATGGTTCTCTTTGTGAGAATGCAACGTGGCATTGGGGGCTTTGATGATGTGGATAGAATATCCAGGCTGTAAGTCATATTGATATTTCATAACTTTTTCTGAAACCATAAAATCTACTATGTTGCATGAAATTGTACTCAAAACTGGATGGTTTAAAATTTTCTATACATCTGCAGTAGTTTTAAATACCAGGAAATGTGAGATGTCGAAATTTGACATTTTCTGTATTTCATAAAAATAAACTCTATGAATCATGGTTTATTGGACACTTGAGTATTTAAACTTTTAAAATTCATTCCAAAAGACAGTGCTTTCTGTTTAGTATTTATTGACCACATACTTTTCACTGAAATTTGCTATTCTCTTGGCCTGAGAGCATTTATCAATGACAAACTAAGCAGAAAGCATCACAAGATGTAGCGTTGCTGTGTAGGAATATATTAAAGTTAATCAGCTTTCTTATGCTAAAATTTAAAATATCTCAAAAGAATGATTTCCTAAATATAGTTTATTTCAGAATCTGTGATAGTACAGATAGTTTGTGTAAGATACTACCTTAAATGCAATGAATTATAATTAAAGCTGTTAGTTGAATACTATTTGCATTCAAATTTGTTGTGAAAGAGTGTATAAAACTTAAAATATTTGCTACTTTGCAAGTTTGACTCACCCTTTCTGGATAAATTTGATCAAGTGCCCTGTGTGGATTTGTTAATAGTTTATAACATAGATAATATTTTAATTGTATTTTAATGTATATAATTTTTTTTGTTAAAGCAGAATTAAACACTGAAATACATTTCCTGTAGTTAAAGGTGCAGAATAAGATTACTTACTATTCTGAAAAATTCTCCACTTAAGGAGATGTTGAGAAAACTGAAAATAGTCATTATTAATTTTTAAAATTCTTTACAGTATGTTTCTAGAATTCAGTACATGTTTAGATAAAATTGTGTGCTTCTTGGTTCCAATTTAAGACAGTGGCACAAAAATATGTATATCAATGACAATGCATATAAAAACATTTTATTGTGTAGGTAGACTATGTTCATTCACCTAAGTGCATTCATTGACAATAAAAGCATTAATGGATTCTGTGTTGTAAAATGAAGTGGTAGAAAGTGCTGTTATTAAAAGGAAACGTTAAGACACAAAGTTGACAATTATATAGTTGCTCTAGACGTTCTCGGGCTTCAAGCCCGAAACATATAGAGCATATTCATCGCCACGAAAGCTTCAACTCTTATTTCAATTATATAGTTCTATAGCTCTCTGGTTGATCAGACAGTAGACCAACTTAATAAAAACTGTTATTTTTTCTATTTGAAAGAATATTCTGCCTTAAACGTTATTTGTGAGCTTTCTTTATATATTACATCACGTCACCTATGGTGGTTTATTTCCTGTACAACAATGAGAAAAATGTTAAACAGTAAACACCCTGTCTGTTTATTGAAATAGTTCAGTTTGTGTTAATGAAGTTCTGATACCTTTTGGCACATCATTATCTCAAATTATCCAGCCTTTGCTCACTAAATTGTCCACAGCATGAGTCTAAACCATCTTTACAGGTAGTAGACTTGGCCATGCCTGTACCCAGAAAAACATTTTGGGGAGGGTTTTCCACAAGTAGATCTAAACTTAACAGTACCCCACACAGTTACCATGTACCTACTCCTTAGTATATAGAAGTTACATGGATAAGAAAATTGCTTAGAGACTTTATATAGACAAGAAAAACTCACCAGAATGAGCATATTCCACCTTACAGCACAAAATATGGAGACTGCTTCGAAAACCGGAATGTATGGTCACCTTACCTATGTAAGGCGACAATATTACATTTCCCTTTTTCTTGTAAATGTGCTTCTAGCAATAGACCTACTGTTATCTAACAACATTTTCCCATATTGGTTTGCTATGAATTTTAATAAATAAAACTGTCAGAAGTTTTGGGGGGGTTTGAACCCTAGACAACAAATTTTGGAAAATATGAAGTATTAGACTGTATTGTAATTCGCTAGAATCACAGTCACCTTTCAGTTATTTTCCCACCAAGAATCAGCTATGTGCAAAAACAAACAGATAGTTTGCCTTTTTTCATAAATTTCAAAATTGGCATTTCCATTCTTCAATTACTATGGTCATAAATCATTTCTATATTTGCAGTCCTAATTATCTTGACCATATGGTTGGAGTTTAGATAAACATGGCCCAATTCTGAAATCAAAACCAGTCCCCTGGGAACAAATAGCAAGAGTAACTTGAGCAAATCTTGAGGCACCATTTCATCCTTTACAGATTCTACTTTTGGCCATGGAGATTTAACTTAGTTGTTCAAGAGGAAGTTAATGCTCCAGTCCTCAGCTATGGTTTCACCATATTGTTTACTTGAAATAACCAAGTTATTGTAAACTTTTTATTGTGATCTTGGAGAAATGAATGTGTGTAGCATTGCACTAGACTAGTTAATTTATTACTGTGCTAGTTAACTGCTAGAGGCCGCTTTAAGTTGTGAAGGGGGTTTATTCTTTTCTTCCATTCACTAGATAAAATGAAAAATTGTACAGTCATAAATATATTTACTATTTACTACTTAGTTGCAAGTTATCCAACATATAGGGATGAGAGTCATAGATTAACAGGGTGTATTAAAATAAAGTGTTCTGGAAAGAAATAAGTATGAGACTAAATGATAGTGAGAGACAAGAAATGTTTGGTGGTATGAGAGAAAAGGGTTCTTTGAGGCTCTATAGGGAAATAAAAACAATACAGGATGAGGAAAAGTATGTAGCAATTTGTGATAAAACAGGTAGAGAAGGGTTTGTGTGGGCAAGAACTGGAGTCATAAATTTAAAAGGTCTAAGACATGACAAAGGTTTACTGAAATGTCCAATGTATGGAGAAGTAAATGTAGCTTTTCATTGTGTATTAGATGTAATTAAACAAAGGCATGGCAACAAAAATGGAATAATTTTAATAAGGAAAATTTTCAGTGTAAAAGGAGAAAAAAATGTAAAGAGTGTAGGAAACGGGTAAAATGAAAGAAAATGGGCAAAAATGGTAAAGAGAGAGAGAGAGAGAGAGTGTGTGTGTGTTTGTAAAGGAAGGGGAATATTAGAAAAATAATAGGATCATTAAAGATAAATAGGGATGGAAATGTAGCATAGTTGTGATGGTTTTTGTTTGTTTGTTTTGTTTAAGGGCGCTCAACTGCTAGGTCATTAGTGCCCTTGTAAAGCAGATCATGGCAAAGGCCAGGGATAAACATGAATATAAAAATCATAGCAAAAGCCAGAGTAAATATCAATATAAAAGTCATAGGAAAAGTTAGAAATAAATAAAAATATATAAAAACTAAACCAAGAAGTATGAAGCACATGAATTCAGCATGACAAAATCCGAATTTGGAAATCTACCTTTGATACAAAATAAAAATCCTATCAACCGCCTGCTTATCTCCGCTAAGACCTCTGCAAGACTGGCTGGCAGTTGCAGAATGTCCGAAGATGTGCTAGAACAATACACTCTAGCAACACGTGATGGACCGAAAGACCTTCGCTACAAAGCGGACAAGTAGGAGCAGGTCACCCTTAAAAAGATAACCATGCGTAAAATTGCAGTGGCCGATACGCAACTGAGCCAAAATCATCTCCCCACGACGAGATACGCGAGAGGAAGCTAACCAGTTTATCGGAATGTCCTTCACTCTCTAAGCTTATTTCCGCGGAGAGCTAGCCACTCCTCGCGCCAGCACGACAGCATCGCTCTCCGCACAAGCCTAAAGTCTTTCGACGTTACCCGAGTTATTATAACATTGGGTTCTGTGGTTACCGCCTTAGCTGCCAAATCAGCAAGTTCATTCCCCGGCAAGCCAACGTGACCAGGTATCCAAGCACACTCCATATTAATGCTAGAAGCGTATAAAACATGGAGAGCATCCTGGATTCGCTGAACAATGGGGTGGTAGTTGTACAGCTCACGTAGGCTCTGAAGTGCACTAAGGGAATCACTCAAAATGAGACAGTCTCCCAATTTTCGACAGCGCACATACAAAATGGCTTGGTATATGGCATACGGCTCTACACTATAAATGGATGTGCTATCATGAAAGCCGAATGTATAGGGTTCGGTTTCATGAATATAAGCACATCCAACACCGTTGGTACACTTAGATCCATCGGTGTAGATCAAAATTCTGTCACCGTAACCGAACATAAATTCTAAAAAACAGATGCGGATATTAATAGTAGATATCGTAGGCTTCCGTTATACCAAGATCTACGCGTGATGTCGCACATAACCAAGGGGGTGGGGAACCCCCACTCCCCCTTAGCATACATCCTAGGCATTTCAATGTCGTGCTTTCTTAGAAGCTCCCGGAAACGAACAGCTACAGGCCTTGGATTAATGGAGCTATTCCTATAACGTTCGTCCAGCGCAATGTGAAAAAAAGAAGCGAACGTTGGATGTTGAGGCATACGTTTAAGCGCACTGCCATAATTTCCTAAAAGGACATCACGCCGATAACGTAGAGGAGGTTCTGCAGATTCGGCATAAGGACTCGTAACTGGGCTAATGGGAAAAGCACCAATAGCCACTCGAATGCCCCATTTATGGACTGCGTCTAATCTCCTTAGCACAGATGGTCGTGCTGAGAAATAAACGATACACCCATAGTCTATTTTTGATCGGACCGTGCGCAATACAGTCGCAGTAAAACAGTCTGATCCGCTCCCCCAAGATTTGCGATTTAATATCCGCAAGATATTCAGAGAACGGTCACACCGCGCTTTCGACCGTACTATATGCGATGACCAATTAAGTTTCCTATCAAAGGTCAACCCCAGGACTCTCGTCGAATCTGCGAACGGATCTGGATTGAATTGGAGCTAAGGTGGTAATCATCTCCTCCGGCGCCAGAAGTTAACGCAGATTGACTTCTCAGTTGAGAAACGAAAGCCGTTTTTGGAACTCATTCTTTAAGATTGTTTAAACATTTCTACATATGGCGTTCCAAAAACGGCGTACGCTGAGAAGTACAATAGATGGCGAAGTCGTCTACGAATAAGCATGGCGATACCCCATGGAAGAATACATTTCGAGATAGAATCAATTGCTATAGCAAACAGTGTAACGCTTAGCACCGATCCCTGAGTTACTCCGTTCTCCTGAACAAAAAGGTTCGAAAAAACCGAGTCGATCCTTACTCGTAAAACGCGGCCCTTCATAAACTCCTGAATGAACCGTGTTAAGCGTCCGCGTATGCTCCAGGCGAGTAGGGAACACAGTATCCCTGCTCGCCAACACGTATCATAAGCCTTCTCAAGCTCAAAAAATATCGCAACGGTTTGACAATTATTCATGAATCCGTTCATTATCTGTGTCGATAATGACACAAGGTGGTCCATTGTTAAACGTCACCTTCGAAAATCGCACTAGGTGTTGGTCAGCAGGTTGTGAGTTTCCAACCACCATGATAATGCGTTCCATCACCTTGCAAACGCAACTGATGAGAAAAATAGGATGGGAGATGATTGTCCTATCCAGCTTTCAAATTGGGTATGACAGTGGCCTCCCGCCACTATTCTGGAAAAGTGGCATAACCCAAACACGATTATAGGCCTCGAGTAGGAAAACCTTACCTTCAGGAGAGAACTGTTGCAACATTTTTACGTAGATACTATCTGGTCCAGGTGCTGATAGTCGCGAAGATGAAAGAGCGTGTTCTAACTCCGCCATGGTGAAAAGGCGATTGTAATCTTCCAGATTTCCTGAACGAAAATAGAAACCTTGAGATTCCACCTTATTTTAACAGGAAGGAGCTCGGGCGAATAGTTACATGAGCTAGACACTTGAGCGAAAGCACGGCCAAATGTGCTAGCCACGTCAAATGCGTCAACAAGAGCTCCTGCAGCTGTTTTAAGAATGGCAATTGGCATGTGGGTCGATTTTCCGGCACACGCCTTAACTTATCCCAAACGACAGAGGAAGGTGTGTGTCGATTAAATGAAGCTACAAACTTGCTCCACGATGTCTTTTTGCTATCCTTTATAACATGTCTAGACTTGGCACGCATTTACTTGTATTTGATTAGGTTATCCAGTGTGGGCCGACGCTGGAAAATCCTAAGAGCACGCCTGCGAGTACGAATGCCATTTCGGCATTCTTCCGTCTACCAAGGGACTGAAAATCGATGAGGGTTGGCAGTCGACCGTGGAATAGCTTGCTCAGCAGCAGAAAGAATCTTCTCTGTGAGATGTTCGACCAAAAAATTCGCAGAGTCATGCTCATTGTAATCAAACACACTCAACTGGGAGTAAAGGTTCCAGTTGGCATGATCTAAGTGCCATCTAGGTAAGCGTGTGAACGTATATCTTGTGTTAAGAGACTAATAAGACATGGAAAGTGGTCACTAGAGTGTAAATCAGATATGACATTCCATTGCAATGAAACTGCTAACTGTGGTGAACAAACAAGGTGTGAAAAGGTGTTGAAGGAATCTGAGAGAAATGTAGGCTCTCCGGTGTTCAAAAGAGCTACGTTATAATTGTCCGAAAAATCGGCAATTAATTTACCCCTCGCACAAGCCCGAGGTAAGCCCCGAAGAGGGTGATGGGCATTAACGTCTCCTAACAGAAAAGGCGTTGGTAACTGGGAAACTAGATCTTCTAAATCAGTGAGTGAGAGGTCATCGGATGGAGGCAGATAAATGTTACAGATGGTAAATCGGATGGATGCCAGCTTAATTCTTACAGCCACTGACTGGATGTCAGACTGTATGGATACAGATTCCACAAATATCATCATCTCTGATGAGTATCATAGTGCCACCGTGCGCATGAATACCCTCTTTGGGTGTAAAATCGCACCGTACTGGGGTATACCATTGATCATGAACTTTTTTGGCGATGTATTATAGATTTGCTGGACTTGGTTGAGGCCGACGATTTTAATGGTGATTTTACCGATGTAATCTTTTGAGTAACGTACTTTGCAGTTGTTGATGCTATCGTCGGCGTTGATTTTGAAGGCTTTGGCTGTATTCTGACAACGAGAATTTTTTCTGAGGTAGCGGTCCCGTTTATATGGTTGATCTGGGTTGCGATTTCCCGACTCGGTACCGGTTTAGCTGCAACTGAGCCGTAGGTACCGAACTTCGGGACAGACGGCTGGCGGATGCTAAAGAGTTCCGGGCTTCCGAGGTCACCTTCTCCCTAACCCACATTTCTTGGATCGCTCTTTCCTCTGTAAACGGAGGCATTCTCTGATGTTCGCCATTGCAGTTAACACACGTTGGAGCTGATGTGCATGCTCCATCGTGAGAGACGTCTCCACAGTTAACACAGGTAAACTCACTATTACCGAAATCACTGGTGTGTGCAAAGCGCTGACACCTATAACATCTCAGCAGATTCGGGATGAATGGCCTCACTTCATACCCTGGCTTAATCCTTTGAGGGAGATCTACCCAATTAAAAGGTATCGAACAGGGTACGAGTAGACACTAATTCATCTCTTTCTTTCTGCAGGACACAATATACTAATGTCACACCTTGCTCTTCAAGATTTTCTTGAATCTCCTCATTGGTCATACCATCTAATGCACGGATGTTTACCACACCGCACGAGGAGTTCAATTTCCTATGCATCTCAACCTTAACAGGATAGCTGCCTAACATGTTGGCTTTAAGTATTTTCATTGCCTAGGTTGCTGAATGTGCTTCGACCAGGAGGGTGCCATTGCGAGATCTAATGCACAACTTAACCAGACAGCAATCTTATTGAAACGCTTTGAACTATAAAAGGGTTCAATGATGTAAATTTTCTTCCTTCCTTTGTTCTGTTAACCAAGTAGCGGGACCCCTACGCTACATAAGACTCCATTACTTCTTTTCCATTAACCTTGGTGGTTTTTTTTTTTTGTACTTTTTTGAATCCATAGCACTTATATCCTCCACCATTACAAATGTCTCCGATGGCATGCTCACATCCTGGGGACCACCCCAGCTTAGGTGAGAATCCTGGCCTGGACCTTGCTCATCTTAGGGTCTCACCTCCCAATTTACAGATAGAGAGACCCAATTGCTTTCAGGAGTGTAACAGCTCATGTAATAGCTCCTCCCTGGGACTGACCTTTATCACTGGATATGAACACAGTCCTACATGATACTCGGGGGCTGGGAGTCACGCGTTACCCAGTCACCCCTTGCGACTCCCATCCTCCGTCCCGTGCAGCGGTATCCATCAGGGTGCTCAGGGAAGTAACTGATAGCTGGTCAAACACACTTGTGGACCAAAGTTTATTGGGCGTTTGGTCTAAGCCCTCTCACCTCTTAGAGAAACCCAATTGAGAGTGTAGCTCAGGACCAGGGGAGTGTCAATCCTGTACCTACTGTAGTTGGCCCCTTGGGGAGTTGTGATGGTTGTCAATACACAAATAACCTGGGGTTGTTTGTATTAGATGTAAATGTATTTAAGCAAGCAGCTTTATAAAGGCAATATTGAAAGTAGGTAACATTTTTATTTCTATATTTAGTGAGGATAATAATTTGTATTAGAGGTTGTACATTATGTAATCATAGTTATGAGACTGTATTTAATTGGAAATAAATTAAATTCAATACTACATAGTTTTTTGTGGCACTTCCCACAATTTAGGAAGAAATGCAACATATTTAACAATTTTCAGCAGCCAGACAGGCTGATCTTTCAGCAGAAGCACAACCTGCTGCACATCAGCCACTGTTTTTCCTCTCAGCGACAGTCATTCATTGTTTTAATTCTGAGTAAGAAGACTTAATAGCAACCTGAGATGGATATTTGTGATTCTTATGTTGTTTAACATTTGAAATGTGAAATTTAGTCAAAACCCACAATGATGCATTTGCATTGGCACTTTTAAGAAAGGTGTATGTGCCTAAGCACGTTGAATATGAGAGCAGAATGTTGGACATTTCATTTACTGACCATTTTTCAGTGTCACATCTTCCAAAATCTGTGGTATGACTTCTTGCAAGAGGTTCAAATATATGCTGCCCATTAGATTGGTTGGAAGGAAGTACTATTGAATAAAACTACTGCCATAGGTGCCCTCCTCCACATAAGAACATGATTTTTTCTTGGAAAGGCATCCTCATTTATTGCATAGCAATTAAAATTAGGAAATTACATGTCATCAACCACTAGCAACAGCATGTTTCAAAAAAGAAGGTTGCAAATGAAAAGATTAAATAGTTTGCCAAAAAAGGTGTACTTTTATAAAATAAGCTTCAGAAAGACATTGTAATTCAGGAATGGAGGGTATGTGAGCATTGAAAATTATTAAACATTGTGCAATCATCTCTTTAGAATCCTGCCCACAGGAAGTCAGCTTGAAATGATATTTTCAAACAAAAGAAACAAATTCTATGTAGAATTCACTAAGAACTTTGGTTCCCTACAAATGATGAAGGTCCTACTTGTTCTTAGTATAACGATTATTATATTCAGTTGCATAAAAAACTTCCAAGGAGCACTCCAAAATAAATTATTGTGATTTGTACTGAGCTGAGAGTTACCTTATGTTTGTCTAATGAGGATATGAGGAACGCCCCCCCCCTCAAAGAAAGAACCTTATTCAGTCAACTTGCCCCATATGAGAACTATTTGGCCCTTCCAGGTTGAAAGCAGACATATCACAAAGGTGGGTGTATTTTTTTCATTATGGCATATTTTCTTCAATTTATCTTGGAGGACTCGAGCACTTTTTGATTCAAGCATATTTTGAGCCATTTTAAGGCATGAAAGTGCTGTGTGAAACAAATTTGTTTTATGGAAAGAAGGGTGTATATCGCTTTAGTTTTGACTAAAATATTGAAAATATTCTCAAACTAAACTCAGTGTGATTATAAGTTCCTGTAAGTACACCTTTTAGATAGAAGGGAAATTCTGATTTACTTTATATTTTTTTATAAGGTTAAATCACTTCAGCATATAATTAAAAAGGCATAACAAACTATTTAAATGATCATTATATCTTGACACTTTCCATGTCATGTATATCTGATCAGAGAATGATAGTGAATTCAATTCAATTTCCAACTGTAATTGTGCTTAATAGTTTGCTTTTTCCATCAGGAAACAAATAAACAAATTACTGCAATCCTCACCAGGGCATGGTTGGAAGAAACTATCGTAAGTATACATTGCATGAGTGTTATCATTTTTGAGCATGTGGAATAATTAACTTGTTTTGCACATGTACTAATTAAATTGACTCGTTGTTGGTTCTTTTTCCCTAATTGCTATAGATCAGTGTTGAAGTTCTTGTTTATTGGATTAGTGGTGATTGCATGCTTTTCTATTTTTTAGTTGCACACCAGTTGAAAGACCAAATTGATTTAGGATAGAATGGTGATGGTATTTGAATATCTTAAGATCATCTTAGGGCGGGGCTGCTCATAGGTGTAACTGTTTACTATTATAGAAATTTGTTCTTTTAAGGAGATATAGTGCCTTCAGATCATTTAAATGTTTTAGTATAAGCCCCAGTTTCCTTCCTTCCTTCCTTCCTTCCTCCCTCCCTCCCTCCCTCCCTCCCTCCCTCCCTTTGGCAAAGAGTACATGACATTCTCCCATTCCTATCTCCTCTCCCTTCTGCTTTAATTTCTGTAGATTCACTGCTTGTATGATAGACTTTAGTATTCCATAGGTCACCAAACGCTAAACAATATTATATTCCTTTGGTCTTAGTGCTGCTTCAATAAGATTGACATGGGCTACAATATTGACAGTTGATAAAGAAATCCCAACCTAAGGATCCCCAATCGGATCCTTTGTACAGTAGTGAAACATTGTTCCCCACCTCCCCTAACCACAACCACCATAAACATCTTAGCGACATCCACGTGCATGTGCGTGTTGTTGCCACAGTTTAAAATAGTATTTAAAAGCAAGGTTTTGCAGGTGATTTCTACATGTACAAAATAAAATCTTACAGTTACTTTACACACAAATGCAGTAAATAGATATACATCGCATAATAATTACATTTATGTTACAAATGCTTTATAATATAACTGAGGAAGAGCCGAACTAATATACTATGCTACAAGAATGGAAATGCTTGTTAACATATCCAAGAGAAACTTAGAAGTATGTGCCGAATAAACTATACATTATTGGACTATCATTAAATAATTAAAATACATTAACATGAATTTATTTTGAAAGGAACATTTACTCCCAAATAAAAGCATTTTTGATTATGTTATTTACCCTAATAGTTGCGAGAGATGGTTCTTACGTATTATGCTTTACGTAATTTATTAGAACTTGGAGATCTTATATTGTGTTTACTTCATGTGAGTGGAAGCCATCTTATGACGTCATTCATTTGTTTGGTTTGTAGCTCCATCTGGCGTTAGCAATTTGCGTTCACTAGTATCAGTTTTTGAAATAATTCATTTTAAATGTCCTCCGGCTAGCTATTATCCTGTTGGCTTGGGTCGAACATGTGTCTCAATACAGGTTGTGAAACGGAAAGGAATCTTTTATCCAAAAATTACAATGATGAAGAAATTTGTTTTATAATTTTTATTGTCGAACACGTTCACTATCACTTTTACATATTGATCTAGATACTCGCCAAACTGAAACTGTTATAATAACTTCTTACTTATCACTTTTAACTCACGTACTTCAACTTTGTGTATAATTAACTTTATAATACTTTAGATTTTTTTTATTACTTGTAAATCTATAGCTGACATATGACGAACTAATACTTTCGACGAACTGACTGACTGAAGACGATGTGTAGTGTACGAATGTTTTCGGCGAACTGAAGGACTGACTGACTTTACCTCTAACTTGGCTTCTATTTATACTCCCACTCCCCGATATGCCTAAAGATTATAAATGAACTGCTATTGGCTAATAAAACGCGCCAACATTAGCGTCTATTTTAATATCCAATTAAAATTATGAATACATATGCTTTAGGAAATATTCCAGAAGGTTCTCAACGGAAAAAACGCGCGAACATTACGTAACTTCCTTGTTCCCAATAATGATAAACAGCTCACCCCCTCGCTGCATTATTGCGCTATTATTGACAGTTTCAGTAAGGCCCTATAAACTTATTTCCCAAGAATAATTACAATTAATAAACATCTGAAATCAATGTCACATAAAAATGCATATTCATATTACAATCATTATTTACATTTAAGTAATTTGTGATACAAATTACTGCATCATAGTTAATTTTTATAAATAAGGGTTGTATGTTTACATTTCTGCTTACTGTATTGTGTGCAGAGCTATGGTGAAAGTATTCTTTATTTTGTTCGTCCTGCAACCCAGAATGTGGAAAAATCAAGTTCCAGAAGAGGTAAACAAAAACACTAAATATGTAAAAGTTAAAAAAGAATAAGTGAAAAAAGTAAAGCGAACACAAATTTTTATGTCACTCTTGGGAGATAGGTGACTTTTTTGTAGTTTTGAAAAGACAATAAATTTGCCTTGCAATAATGTTTTTATTAATATAAAGTTAATATAAGAAGAAATTGTGTATTGTTTAAGATATATAAGATTTATTAGCATGGCAGCTTCTGTTTACTTAAATGAATAGGTTTATTATAAAATGCAGGATAAGTAAAAATACTGAAGACAAAAGAAAGAAAATAAAATCTCATGTTATATTCACATGATTATCTCTACTCACTCTTCTATAAATTACTTTTAAGAAAGCTTATTCTTCTATCTACTTCTTCTTAAACAAGATGAACTTTCATTGCACATTTCATTGTAATTATGAGGATACATAGGCTAAAGCCATAGTCAGATTTTTAAAAAACAGATGAATGTATGACGACTTAGAAATTCCATGCTCTTAGCATGACTATGAGGAAAATACAAATAGGGACTTACCACTTGTAAAAAGTATAAGTATTTCAAAATTCAAACCAATAATAAAGAATTTCTCAGAAATGATTAACAGAATCTGACAAATTGTGTCCTTTAATGAGATTGCATTTTACGAACAATAAGATTTTGTCTATCTCTTACAGTTTACCAGTTATACAAAACGTTATTGAGAATGAGTAAGAGTTTACAGGTTATTCACAGAAAATGAAATTCAAGACACACAATTTATTTTTCATGCAAATGTGTGGTATTTTAATAAAAATCATTGTAGCTGTTTTTGAGAACTCCAAAACAATAACACTTTTCCACATAAAGAGTAGTTTGGGGTGAGAGGATTTTCTTGAAAATCTTTGTGTCGCATCCTTCAAAGAAGCTGAACATAAATACCAAGTTTGGTGTTTAAGCGACTTATTTTTTGTTATGCTGTTCAGACAGATGAGCGCACACACACGCGCACGCACACACACACGCGCGCACGCACACACGCACCCACGCACGCACACACACACACACACACACACACATTCTTTTTAAAATCTCTTTTTGGATTTAGTATGTAGTGTATTGTGTATTTCCGGTGAAAACTCAAAATCGAATTTTGTGCAGAACACAATACTTTCCCTGCTTACTAAAGGTAAGTAGTAGAGGAAGTAAAATTCTTATTTTTAGACAAGTTAATTGGAACAAATTGTGAGAGACAAGAAAAGGACTGTAGATTCATGGTTAAAAACTGAAGTTTTTAACCTATGTTTACTCGTCATTCTCACTCTCTATTTACATGAATCACGAATCTCTCCTGACTGCTGTCTGCATCGTGACATGTAGTTTTTTCTCAATTTTGGTGTTATGCTGGACACAGGATGACCAAACCCAGAGCCAATTGTTTTAGTTCCCTCAAGTAACAGCTCACATACATTGGACTTAGAGTTGGTATCACATTGTTTTTCTTAACAAATACTTTCAGTTGGGCCCATATTAGTTCTGTAGGGTTAAATATGCAGTGAAAAGTTGAAGATGCAAAATTTCATAGCTGTGAGAAGCTGCAAATTCATCAACTACATACTTTTTGATTATGTTTGCAGATTGAATTGTTTGTATAAGGATGGCTTTTATGGAAATGGGGTTTGGTACCGATATAATCCGCTCTTCCATGAACGAAATAATATCTTGAGCCTTTGTGTTCATGCAGAGCATTTTAAATAGCTGCCGCAAATGGTAGCTTGCCTTATCCATAATTATTACATATTTTCTGTCATTTGGCAAGTTTGCAAGCGGTCTATTCAAAAACCATTTTTTGAAAACTGCCACTGTCATTTCATCATGACTGTCAGCTTTGCAGTCCCCAATGTTCTTGGCTGACAAAAAAAGGCAATTCAGCAGCCACCCTTCACTGTCTCCACCATGAAGCACCATAATACATTTTGCTCATGACAACAGTGACTGTAGTACACATTTGCAGGTACCATCATCCCATCCCATCTTAGCAACGTCATGAGTGTCAAACCAGGTCTCATCAAGATAGATGATCTTAAAAACTTGCAATCACAACTCCTGAAGCTTATGGAGGAATTAGTATCTCCAAGCCACTATTCTTGCAGATTCCATTACCACACTCCTCTTCTTTAGACAGCAAAAATAAAAACCCAGTTTCTTTAGCAATTCACGAAGTGTAGTTTCCTCATAAGGAAAGTTTGCTACATTTTACAGATGCTGCAATGGTTCACGGATAGTTGGCAATTGCTCTTTATTATAAAATCGGTAAACTTCATAAAGTCACAACTGAAATCGTCCACTTTATTCAAATTGGCCCCTTTGTTGCCTGGCTTTTTAGGAGTCACTGGATAACATTCTGCACAGTTTTTCTGTCCAGCTTCATGATTCTTGTGGTCCCCAATATTGAACCCTTACCTAAATGGTTCTTTTCTACATATTCGTGAACATGACACACAAAAATCTGGCTTATTCATAGTTTTTGTAACTCTTTTCTTTGTGGTCCTGGCTCTACTGGTACTCAGTAGGGGGTCATCTGCTGGTGCGGCCAGAGGGGCAGAAACTTGGTTCATTTCCCAACTCCTCCACATCTTAATTAAACTTTTAAATGCTAATAACTATTAAACACTGCTTAACTTACAAAACTGCACTAAGTAAAACACTATATAACTTCTCTGAAGATACAGATATACGTTTAACTAAAAGACGGAAGAAAAGCAAGCACAAACAGTCACAGCTCTAAACCATACTGAAATCAGAGCAACAAAAATGACATTGCAACAATGCTTTGCTTTGTTGGAGTTAGTGATAGGACCACGTGCTGTAGTTGGGGCATGGGAAGACCCTTCTAATCATTTACAGATGGGATTTGGTCAGGCTTCAGAGCATTCTGTTCACTTTGTAGCTGGAAGATCAAATATTTGTGAATTAAATTAAAAGAAAGACTTTATATTGAAGCAAAGTTTGTTTATTCATAATAAATGAGAGTGAAAGTCATCCAAATTAACAAAGGTTTGAATAACAACAGGTAAAGTAACAAATTATATGCTGCACACATAATGTTTAGACTCATAGGGATTAAAATAGTAACATAGTTAATAATGTTGATGCAAGAGTTCTTGTCCATCAGTCTTATACTAGATTTACATGCAGCTTTGATGTAATGAACAATCATGAAATTCAGAGCAAGAATAATTTTAGGTAAACATATAAAGGTATAGTAATAGCAAAAGTAGATGAGTAATACATTCACAGAGCTTAGATTTATCTAAAAGTTATGAACTTTTATTTAAGTTGGTATATATTTAAACTTCATTTAGAAGCCACCAAAGTAATCGCCCATGTTAATGAGAAGAAACTTGGTTCAACCCAGCATGATTGTCAAAGTGTAGTTGAGGATGTGGGCAATGGTCCACGAAGCATGTTCAGAGAGAAATGTCACATGTGAAACAGGATAGAAAATATTTCATTTCAATCCATGTATTTCCATTAAATATTATTCTAGTGCTTCAATGTGTTGGTCCTTTATTGCTATAACTTGAGCATGCTTCTGAGAGAGTTACAGGAGGCTCTCATACTTTTTTTTATAATTTGCTGATATTCTAGATGAGAACCCTACATATAACTGCTTATAACTTTAATATAAATCTAAATAATCCTTATTTTTAAATTGAAATCTGAAAGATAGTGTTTTTGTTTGTAACTTATATATTACTTCCATTTCTAGAGCTTGATGTAACAAATACAACTACCAACATGGGTAGCTGAAGTCATTAATCCTGCAGTAGTTGCGCAATGTTTTATACCGTTAGTAAACACTTGCTGCAATCTGCGAGTCCATGTGAGGAAAAACGGATTTGTAACTAAATAACAACAAAGTAACAGAATATTAAATTTACTACATTTGAATTTTGAATTACTAAGTATATACATTTTATAAAACAATAAATCCCATCCAATCCTACTGAAATTCTAAGTTTCTTAATGCATAAGATGTGCTTCAATTTCACAAACAAATGCTATATAATAATGTAAACATGATGAAAAACATGCATTAGTTATTGCAGTGCTCCAGATTATATTTTCAGTCATAGTCTTTAAGTTCCATGGTCACTCCCTGCCAAAATCTAGACAACACTATTCCTGATTCTAAAATTGGTAAATAAATTTGAAATGAAACAACATGACTAATAGAAAGTGAAACTTGAATAATAATAATAACAACAATAACAATAATAAAGCCCTGTTGAATAAACCATTGTATGACTACATATCTCACTTTTACTATTTCTGTTAATGGCAACAATGCTGCTAATATCCATCATTGCTCGTGTGGGACTTCAGTCAACGATTGCTGACCATTACATAACAGCTGCACAAGTCCAAGTAAAACAAAGGAATAACATAATATTGCTGATTATAAGAAGGTACTCAGGTCATGTGATTCCTAAGTTCAAAGAGCTTAAAGGGAGTGGAAAAAATACTTTCGTACAGAATCCATGTGAGTCCATCTGCAACTACTGCAGGATTAAGGCACAGATTTGTGAACAGGGGGTCTGCGGTTCAAATCCAGCTAGGACTGTCCTTTCTGACCGAGTTTGTTCCCCCCTCCCCAGATTTTCCTTAGTCCTCATATCTGGAAATGCAGGGGAGATACCTTAAACTTAGGTGTGGAACGTTTCCTTCCCAAATTTCCTTTCCCATTTATCACTTCATTTCATGTATCACCAGTGTCACTGCCTGTGGTGCTGTATGTAGTAAGAGCAGATGTTGAACACTGTTAAAAAAAAAACAAATACAGCCAACAGCCAAGTTACAGCCTGATAAATTTTGGTATGCATTCATTTTTTTAACCCTAGAACTACATTAAAATGAAATTTTCAGTGCTGGAGGTCAAGCTTGCAGGCATCCCCATTTGGAGATCCATAGCCCAGAAATAATGAAATTCATCAAGTCTGCACCTCCAATCCAGTGTGGTGAAAATAAAGACTGGGTTAGAGTGAATGGTAGCACAGTGTACATCACAGATGAAGCTCGCACTAAATATGGAACCATTCAATGTTCTTTTACAGGTAAATCTGGGTTATATAAGTTGTTAACCAAGTCTGTCATAACTGGCTTTTTTTCCAAGCTAGGTTATGTCTATACATCTAAAACATATTCGTTAGTGGCAGGTAAAATAAATAGAATGTGTTAAATATGTCACACACTAGAAAAATAAGGTAAATGGGGGCTTTTGTAGTATGTTCTGCATTTTAATTCTAGCTTTCACATTGTTTTTGATAAGGTATTCAATGGCTGCTGAAAGGGTTGGCAAAGAAGGTAAGAACTTCGAATTCAGCATTCAACTTCCCACAATACTGTAATATTCCAAACGATGACAACAACATCGTGCAACAACAAGCACTGATATCACTAAGAATACAGTTATGTTTATTTTTGTTATAGAGTACTGCCTTGCTATGTATTTAATGAATGCTGTTCAAGCTTTAATTTGCACCCCCTGAAAATCTACTCACACCATATATGAGTATTCTATGCTTTACTAACCTGGGCGCTCATCAAGTTTCCCCCTTAGCTTTTAACCCTTTCAAAGGCATATCCTG
This sequence comes from Deroplatys truncata, assembly GCA_030765065.1. Classification (NCBI taxonomy): domain Eukaryota; kingdom Metazoa; phylum Arthropoda; class Insecta; order Mantodea; family Mantidae; genus Deroplatys; species Deroplatys truncata. Next base: position 180,257,988 of record CM060984.1, read on the forward strand.
CACTAGCCGATAAGATATAGGCTACCAATCACGATAAGAGGTCCGTATGACAAACTGAATGCAAGCACTCTACCTCTTTCTCTTTTAGCCAATACGATCAAGAGCGTAAACATATATTTCGTTTCTACGCCATTTTGTAAACTTTGTTGTGGTTATTGATGTAACCATTTAGCAGAAGGAGTGGCGCACCCTTGCACCATGGCCTAAAGCAACCATTGAAATGGCCATGGCTTCGCAAGGCCATGTACAACGATAAATAATGTGACATAGATGCGAGGTGCAGTGAGATTTTCTTTGGTGCTCTTTGTACGTGGTAGAGAAAGTAAAAAAAAAAAAAAATATAAAACAGTACAGATACAGTTACATCAGGGTTACCACACAATGACCGTGAACGCATCTCTAGTAGTCATTTGTTTTTGACGTCATGAGTGCACCATTTTCAGAATTTTATGCCGTAGGAAGCAATATGTAACACATATAACAGGGTGTCGACAGTGTTACTCCAACATTTTGAATGCGTGTATCTTTTTCATTTCAAAATGTACAGTTGTGATTCCGGAAGGAGCAGAAGCGGCTTTTATGCCTACGTGAAAATGAGTGACAGGAGTGCTCTCAAAAGTGGTTTGAGAGAATGAGAAAGTGCATGCAGTGTGGGGTGAATACTTTAAAAAATGCCACCAGTCAGGCTGATTTTATCAAGTGTAGTTTTTCTCTCTCAAAAATTTCATAGTGGCCCTCATATTTATCACTTTTTTATGGTTCTTGGGTCCAAAGTTCTTGGAATTTCCAAGAAACTTTTCATAAGATTTTCCTTACACTTCAATCCATATACCCCTGCTGATTGCCATGGATTCTGTTATCAAGCAAACTGTAATGATATTGCATTTTGTTCAGCTGCACTGAACAAGGTCATACAGGTAATGATTTGTACTTTATGCTGCTATCTTTGCACTGTTGAGTCATGCAACATATTAATAGCCTGCTTAGAAACTGAATCATGATGATTCACTTCTCAAGGAAATGCTGCTCTGTGAATCTATTAGAGGAACTGGTTATGGTAAGCTGTTCTGCAGTACACACTGTCCAGTACTTCATGGTCGGCTAACACATGGTTGGGGAGAAAATGCTAATTGGCCAACAAATTTCCAAATTCAGTTCTCGAGGCCAGTCACATATTCACAGCAATGAGTTATGATTCAAACATTAAGTGTACTATGGAGTTTATATGCATACAAGAACAAAAATAACACTTGAATGTAGAGAACCACATTTTATTATTTTTAAAACTGAATAAGAATTCATGTAAACAAATCAGAAGTTACGCACTTGCATGACTTTGTCTATCCATTAAGAACTTTATATGATTCCGTATGTATTCTAAGTATGCATGTAAAAAGAAATTCTTGCATTATGTTATGTTATTCAAAATAGATTTTGTACTAGAAATAATCTCAAATTAAGCAATATAGACTTTGTTCCAGGTAAACAAAACACAACTGTTTACATATCTTAAGTCTGTTTTGTTACTAATGAATACATACGGAAAAAAAAGAGGAATTGCAAAAGATGCTTTATAGATGTTGCATGGCAACATCTAAAAAAGTGTAACAATGAATAATCTGAAGTTGAGAAAAAAGTTATTCCACATAAACTGAGCTCTTCATTAATTGACTCTAAACAGGGAGGGGCATAAGTAGGTATACAGTATTGATACATTATATACGCAAAGAAAAATCTATTTTAATTTCACTAAAATACTAACATTGATGACTACTATCCTAATGTAAATGTTTAAATTGTTGGCCTTAAGCATTTACACACTCTTGTAGTCTACATTTCAAACTCAATGCTTTTGTACACAATTCTTTATTTGCATCAGTTTCTGTGCATGCCTCTCTTGTATACTTCATTTCATCAACAGTATGGAGTCTTCTTGCAAATACATCATCTTTAACAACACCCCCAAAAAAAAGAAGTCCATTTTGTTCCAAAATCTAGATTCATTGATCCTTAGTTAAATTCCCAGCCATCATGACACAAGAGACTGAAAACAATGAATAAACAAAAGACAAAAAGTAGATAAAAGACAAACTGAGCAAGGCTGGGAAACTTAATAATGAAATAAATAGCCATAAAAATCAAAACTGCTCATCTCAATGCATCAAATGTACTACCAATCATATAACTGTATAGCTACTTTATGCCCCTCCCTATATTTTCCATGCAGTAACTTTGTCTATCTCTTATGGTTTACAAAATTCATCCAGATTGAAGAGGATTTCACATGCTATTCACAGAACATTCAAGAAACATATTTTATAGGTGAGGTATATATCTGAAACATACGGTATTTTAGTCAAAATCATTATGGTTATCTTTGAGAAAATGAAAAATAGTGAACCTTTTTTTTCTATGCATATGGTAGTTTGGGTGGGAGAATTTTCTTGAAAATCTGCTTGGCTGAATATCTCCCTCTCTCTCCCTCTCTCTCCCTCTCTCCCCCTCTCTCCCTCTCTCTCTCCCTCTCTCTCCCTCTCTCTCCCTCTCCCCCCTCTCTCTCTCCCTCTCCCTCTCCCTCTCTCTCTCCCCCTCCCTCCCTCCCTCTCTCTCATTGATTGAGTTCACGGGGCCTCAAAATATGCATTTCCAATAAAATATTTATATCAAATCTTGGATGGAATACAGTACTTCCTCTACCCATTATAGGTAAGAGATAGGAAAAGTAAAATATAGTTGACCTATTTGCATCAACAAGACAAGTAAAAGAAACTTAGCCTTAATGACATGGAATAATAAATAAAGTCATGTACACCAATTACTCTATGCTTCATCTAAAACTGTAATTAATTTGGCATTTCCAAAGTATGTTTCTGCCACATACTGTAGTAACAATGTTTACGTAGTTTGAATACAGTCAGGGATGCCCACAGGAGGGGAGGGGCATTTCATGGTGCAAGTTGTGCCATCAGGAACATTTTTGGGGGGAATTCAATTTTGGGGAATACAAAAATATTGAAGTAAATTAATGTAGATAATATAAAGACATTTACTACAATTTGTAATCAAGTACTGTAATTATTAACTCAGTTTGTATCTTTAGGTTTGTTAATCTAAATGTGCTGTATCATCACCCAAAAAAGTAATGCTAAGCACAATTCATACTATATGGTATAATGTGGCATATCAAATGATAATTTTTGAAAATTTGTAAAAAAAACTATAAAATTATAGATAGGTAGTTGTGCAGAACGCATAGCATTATTATACTTGCTATATTGGTCTATTTAGATAGATACAATAAGATACATTGAAATACCAAGTAATAAAGTACATCCGTGCCAAATATTTTTATTTGTAAGTTTTTGCTGTAAATATTAAAATCTTTTTATTGATTTCAACTTTCTAATTATCTATTTAGCTTTTATTGTGTAGCGGTGTCACAATAGAAACCATTGTGGCTACAACACAGCCTCCTTGCGAAGTTTTCCAGCCACATAAAAAAGGGACTAAGTAGTTTAAATTGCGTTCTCAGAAAAATTAAGAGAAGGATGATTGTTTTGGGCAAGATGGCCATCCCTGAGTACAGCTGACACTGTAGTGGCAGATCAAGTAACACTTTATCTAATTAGAGCAGGGTTGCCACTGGAGGGCACACAAGGTTTAACCCATTCCAATGTTTTGTTCTTCAGTTTGGCTACCATCCAAGGAGCTTCTATTCTATTAGCACTGTATTACCATAAAGACTGATCACTCCCAACATGAAGTTGGAGGGAGAAAGAAGGAGAATGACACCAAGTGTCATAAAATAGCATGCTCGAATTAGAGTCTAATCAGTACACATAATTTAACTTTGTTGCAGCTATTTTAAATACATTTGTGTATATTTCCCATTTTTATCATTCTGTATGGTATTAAAGCTGGGAAAAAGAACTATTGAATTTTGGAGTATTATTTTGACTTACTGTGTATATTAAATTGAAATCCAATCCAACCAAATCTAGAGCTAATAACAAATTTAAATTCAATTGGAGTGATGGGAATGTTTGTTTTAATGTACTTAATTAATGCAAAGAATTTTCTCCTATTACAGACATTCTTCGGGTGAATGAATTTAGCACACATGATGGTGTAACAACACAGACTCACACAGAATACAACCTCGAGGAAAGTGATTTTGTGCGTGTTCATTGCAAGAGTAGCAGTGGGTCAACGTAAGTTTCAATCTATTTATTTTGTGTTTATATTTGGCAACCACTTCTATTGTTCAGCGATTCTTTTTCTTTTTCATTCTTTCTTTTGACACTGATGTTTTCTCCTGAGGCCTTCAAATACTGGATAGCAATAAAAGCTTATGAATAAAAAATGATATGCCAGTCATAGTTTTCTGTCTGACATGTCTCACTGCAAACCATACCTCCCCCATTCTTACAAATTAAACTAAATTGAGTTTTATTTATGGACCCTCTTTAACTGCTGTGGTCCTTAGCGTCCCATTCTATATTAGGCGTGAAAGGCCAGAAATTTTGCTCAGAGGCCTCTTTATTATGCTTGAGGTTCTTTTACATGCCGTAAATCTACACATGGAACCACCGGCTTTACTTCCTTCCGAAGAAAGCCATGCTAAGGATTTTTACGCCTGAAAAAATCCATCGCCCTTCACTGGGTTTAAACCTGCAACCTTGGGAACTAGAGGCTAGCATGGTAACTACTACACCATATTTACATATTTCATACATATTTTGTTCTTTTTTTCTCTACAATATCAACCTAATACTATCATCTGGTATTTTTGGCCCCAAACATCTTTTCTTATTCGCCATTCCTTCTGATGCATCTCTTACTATAGGGGACACAGCATGACTCAGGTTACTAAAAAACAAAGATGGCTGATGCTGCAGGTCAATGGCAATCAACATTCTCGAGGCACTAGGTATATAACCAGAGAAATTATCAACCTATTTACAAAACATGCATTATTTTGGTCTTTTGCTATCATGAGTCATTGTTATACAGAGTGAGCCAAAAGACTCTGAACGCCTATGCATGTTTTTCCTGTCCACGTCCTTGGTGCTCGTTGCTGTCTGCTTCTGTCATAGAAAGGCGCAGGTGAAACCACATTTTTAAAACTACTTTTAAAGGCTTTACTTACCAACTTTATGAAAGGAAATGCTGAAACTGGCCACTGTTGTCCATATATTTTTGGCACCTCTTTAGGAAACTATCCATCATGGAATTTTTGAGGGGAATTTTCCAAACGATGACTGATGTTGTCTAATGCTTCTTTGGTAACAATCGAACACCGTCTTTTAGATATCTTAGCCTGAACACTTCCTGTGGCCTGAAATTTACTGTAAAGTTCATGGATTGTCAAACGGCCTGGAACTTTTACACCTGGAAATCTTTCTGCAAATCGTACTTTCACTTGGCGAGCTGACTGAGTTAACACATACGAATCATAAATAAATACACCCTGTGCGGTAGAAAACATATACTGAGCCATAATATACTTTGTGACTAAGTACAGGACAAAATAATAAATAACTCAGAATAACTGAACTACATCACATCACCATCAACTCAGAACTGCACTTCACACTGCACAGTAAAACCACAACAGTGTGACTTTGTTTACAGCAGCAGTGCATTATCATATTTTTATCATATTTCCACATGCCCAGTGGAAAAATACCGCACAGCCGGTAATATTATTCATAAAATACCCCTCCAGGGTAACTTAAAACATAAAGTGTACAAGACAAACTCACACACCCTGGAAGAATTAAAACAAAATATCCGCCAGGAAATTTCCCAACGTGAACTTTCCTAAAGAGGTGCCAAATATGTGTGGACAACGATGGTAGCCAGTTTCAGCATCTACTTTCGTAAAGTTGGTAAGTAAAGCCTTTAAAAGTAGTTTTAAAAAATGTTGTATGGTTTCATCTGCACCCTTCTATGATAGCGGCAGACAGCAACGAGCGCCGAGGACGCAGACAGGAAAAACACTGCGCAGCCGGTTCGGAGTCTTTTGGCTTTCTCTGTATAGATACTGCCCTGTAATATTCTTTTCTTTGGTGCAAAAGTTTGGTCATCACCTTCCTTCTCCGACAAAATTGCTGATTACCTATAACCTGGATCCATCTTAAGTGTTAAATTAAGTACTGAACTGTGCTATGGACTTAATTTATAAAACATGCATATGTTGTTAAATATTGCAAATTACTGTACTGTAATAGTATGAAGATCGACTTGTAGCTATGTTTTAATATGATTTTGGTGTACTTACATAAACTGTTAAATTTTTTTTTCTGCGTAGATTTCTTCCTGTAAAAATAAAACCCCACACAAACAGATAATGCTTATACCAAAAATTGCAAAAGTAATTCAAATTTCTAGTTAACTGCAAAGGTAAGACCTAATAATTAATAACCTAACTTAGTAATAATTAAACAATTAAATGCTCTTATAGATATATCTAATTAATATAACTACACCTAAATAGTAATATATAATATAATTAATATTATAATCAATGTGTCAGTTGGTGACTAAATGATCGGCATGCAAAGTATGAACACCTGCAAATATAAAAACAGGGCACTAATGAATGAATGAATGAATAATTTATTTGAGCACTAAGTTATTACATATTTAGACTGCCTTCTCTTTTTGGCCCTGGCCACTAAGATGAGCAGTCGTGAATTACAATTACATGTTGATACATTTAGTAGTTTAAAATAAAGAGAGTTGAGGGTTGTTACACTACATCACTAAAATATTCTTACTTGAACGCGTTTCGGGAGACGGTTTGTTCCCATCGTCAGCATGTTCTTAACTGCTTGAGCTATTATAGCTAGAAAATGGTGGTTCTCTGTATAATGATAATGATGATGATGATAATAATAATAATAACTATTGGCCCATACGTTTACAGAATTGAGTGATGCTCGTAAATAGGTGAGTCGTCAAAAATCTTAAAACTAAAATTATAAAAAGTACTAATATGATACGGCAAGACCAGTCTTTGACACTTAAATTAAGTCGTCATAAATTCATTGTGTAGAACTGGTGATCCACAGATATGCCATTACTGCTGATTTAAATGTTGTCAGTTTTGTTTGTGTTTTAATTTTTCAAGTAATTTACTGAAGAATTTGACTGCCATGCAGTTAAAACTGTTCTGATATGTTTTTGTGTTTGTTCTTTGTACATGTATATCTGTTCTTCATCTGGTTTTGTAATTATGTGTATTATTGTTGGTAATGAAGAGTTTCACTTTCGGCGCTGCATTTATTTTTGAGATGCATTATGCAAATATAAATGTAATATTTTTTGAAATATGATTTGTAGGAGGCTCTTTGATTTGCTCCAACCATTACAGGTATTATTGGGAGAGTTTCCCATAAGGGAATGCCATAATTTAAAACTTGAATGTACATAAGCAAAGTATACATTTTTAAGTATGTTTATTTTTACAATGGTACTTAATAAATCTAAGTGTGATAGAACGCTACTAAGTTTATTTTGTTAGGTGCTCAGTATGCATCCTATTTTAATTTTTGACTGATCCAAATGCTGAGAAACTGTATTTGTTTTGCTTTTGAGATTGTTTTGTCATTGAAAATTACTAGGTTCATCCATATTATTATGTTGCATGGGATGAAAATGCATTGTGACTGTCTTATCAGTGTTGACTCTTAGGTGATTTTGTTAAACAATTAAACACATAGATACCATAGGGAGTTACAGAATATTCTCCAAGGGCATTTCTTTTATCTGAAACAATTGTAGGCTAACAGAGATACTAGTTACTAACTTTAGTAAACTTGGAGTGGTTGACAGGCACTTCCTTTTTATTTTTCAATTTTTCTTTATCTTCTCCCATACTTGCCAACTTTTACGGTTTGCCTATAAAATTTATGGAAGCGGAGGCCGTTTTAAGACTTTATGGCAAAAGAGGCACTTCGAAGCATTAAATTGTATTGCATCATATTGCAACTTAAGATTACAAATTCAATGTACCATACTGATTGGTGTACAGTGCTATGATAGGCCATAGCTTATCTGTGTGTGTATCCTTCATCACAATCATGGCCCCCTTTTTGGGTTGCAAGAAAAAGCATAGCTTGCTGATTTAAAATATGATTGCACCAATAGTAACCTCTAGTAAGTAGCAGTAAATGGCTATGAATATTTAGTAATGGATAATGTGAATTGTTTATCTTATTTGTATTTTATGCTATGGGATATAAGTCTCCCATTTTTTGTGACAGTTTTTGTTTAAAGTTCATGTTATGAAGGAACTAGAAATCTGCGTATATTCTAGTAAGTGGTGATCATACATTTAGTACATGTCAGGGCTGTATTTAGAGGGGGGGTTAGGGTTCAACCCCTCCCCCCCGAAACTCTTGACAGCTTTATTTATTTAAATTCATATCAAACAAATAAGGGAAAAGTCATTAGATAATAGCAGGTCTACTGCTTGAGCACATTTACAAGAAGAAGGGAAACTTAATGGTGACCATACATCCTGGTTTTCGAAGCAGTCTCATTGTTTTGTGCTGTAAGGTAGAATATCTTCATTCTGGTGAGATTTTCCTGTCTCTATAATGTCTCCAAGCAATTTTCTTATTTATGTAACGTCTATTTACTATGGAGTAGGTACACGGTAACTGTGTGTGGTACTGTTAAGTTTAGATCTAGTTATGGAAAACCTTCCCCGAATTTTTTTCTGGGTACGGGCATGGTACATGTTTATCTGTGGTATCAGGAAGAATTTTAACATACGTGACAGAAAAAAGCAGTACTACCTGTTTTCAAGGATTTTTATAAAATAGAATTGCCATTTATTTTACATCTAAAAACATCATTTTTTACACTGACCATTTTAAGCCTTTTAAATTGGTCATTACAAAATTATAAGCTCAGTTGTAAGAGAAAGTTTTACAGGTTTCAGTTTCAGAAAGTTGGCAAGCATGTTTTTCCCTTTCTTGTTTGCCTGGGTTTACTTTCTTTTTTATTCCAGCATAATGTTTCCAAGTGATGTTAAAGAAATTTATGCTGCCATTATTTTGAGAGTATGATTTTATAAATAAAATATTTCACAATATTCTTCTTCTAGGTGGAGTAACATTGTGGCTGGAGTAAGGCACGATCAGGATGTTCTGGATAAAACTGGCTGGGATAAGTTGGCCCCAGATGGCTTGCGTTTGGATGTTCTTATGTTTGGATTTGATTCTTTGTCACGCAACATGTTTATCCGACACTTGCCTCGCACATACCATTTTCTGCGTGAAACTTTGCAGATGATTGACTTGCGGGGCTATAACATTGTTGGAGATGGAACTCCTCAGGCACTTATACCAATTTTAACAGGTTTGTTTTTAAGCTACAATGACTTCAGTTTACTAACACTAGCTGATCTCCAGCTTTGTTTACATAATTGCACTAACTGCACAAGTTCTCCTCTCTTATTTACTCTCTCCTTTCCTGCCTCTCAATCTGCTTCTTCAACCTTTCTGGCTGCTTAAGTATCTCTTACTGGCTTGCTCTCTCTCACTCCCCCTCTATTTCTCCCTTCCACTTGTCCCCTGTTAATCTACCTTTCTGATTCTCTAGCTCCCCTACTTTCACTTTCTCTTTTTCTGTAACATAAGAATTCATGTGATATTTCCAAAAACAATAATAAAACTTCCTTTTCTGAGATTGAGTAAAAATTAAAATGTAGACAATGATCTTTATTATGCATAGGCTTATTCCAACTCCTTATGATTGTGCTGTTTTCCAAAGTAACAAGAAAATGATGATAAAACGTGGTTTATTACTTGAGTAACAGTAATTAAAAATTGAATGCCATAAATATCCATAGCAAAACTTGCGAGAAAAAAAATTGCTTATAAATTTCTGTTATGTCTTAAAAGGAATTATTGCAGTAAACCATGGAGTTTATTGGAAAGATAGAATCAGACTGAAAAATTCAGTGCCATAGCCAGGATTTGAACAACGAATCTTCAGCTTTCCACAACATTGTTCTAACCAGTTGAGCTACTATGACAACATGCTGGTATGACATTAAATTTCCCAACTGACTCACATTTTTCCTGGTAAATCACAAGGTGTTCTCAAATTCATTTTGAGATAGCATATTCCAATAGTGACTTACAATCTCATAAGTACTTTAAATCCCGGGTTTCATAGTTAAATCACTATTAGCTCAATCAATGATAATTGTTCTTTCACACATGCCATGTATAGACTAAGGTTGGAAAGGTAGAATCAGACTGAAAAATTCAGTGCAATAGCCTGGTTTGTCAGTCTACAGTTCTGTCTGTTCAACCTTAGAATAAGAATAAGAATAATTTTATTGTCATTGAACTATTACAGTAATAGACGTCAGATAGTATAATGCTAGTATAGGCTATTTACAAAATTATATTTACATTATTATTGGTACTAAGATGTACCTACTCATTATCAAAAAATTCTTGTAGTGAATAAAAAGGTTTAGTAACAAGCCAGTCATACAATTTATTCTTAAAACTAGGTATGGGACTTTGTTTTAACTTTACTGGTAGCTTATTATACAATTTAGAGCCAAGTATTTCGAAACTCTTCTGTGTTGTAGTCAATCTACAATATGGTATATCAATCAGTTGACATGATCTAGTATTATAAGAATGAATGTCTTGTCTGTTTTGTAATTCTGATATGTGTTGTTTTATAAACAATATCACTGTGTAGATGTACAAATTAATTACTGTCAAAATTTTTAATTTCTTAAATAATGGTTTACAATGAGCTAATTTTGATTCATAAGACATTATGCGAATAGCTTTTTTCTGTAATACAAGAATATCATGAATGTGAGTACTGTTGCCCCAAAGTAAAATGCCATAAGAAATAATGCTGTGGAAGAAGGCGAAATATGCAGATCTAATGTATACTTCAGGAACATGCATTTTCAATTTCCTAATCAAATGTATTACTCTAGAGAGTTTAGTCTACACATGGCAACTTGTTCCACTAACAATTAAACTTGGGCAAGGCAAGCATATTACCTCTAAGAGAAGCACTTCAGTCACTATAGTAATAAGTTTTATTTATATGTGCCAAATCTGATATAAAGTCAGTTCATTAGTAATTACATTATAAGATTGCCATTTCACTAAGCATTAAAAGGTATTTTAAAACTGAAATATTGTGAAAATTGATTTCTGGACGTATTTCAGGTTGATGGTTTGTGTATTGCTAGTTACTTGCTTTGTAATTATGTTCTTTGGCTTAAGTTTCTTCCAAAAATCCTAACATTTTTTATTTCTTCTAGGCATAAATATGATAGTTTGGAATACACAGGGAACATTAGGTGCATGCTCTGTTAAACAGGTTATACAAAAAACAGCTGGATGCCAAATGCAATATACAGAGCATTTTTCAGTTTTAACGTAATCAATGGCTTAAAATGGTTTTACTTACTTTTTACATAGCTACTGATTTTAACCTCAATGGAGATGAAAATAACATTGTTCATTAGTAGCGCTACAGTCATTTGTTAACAAAGCAGCTATATTTTTCAGTTTATTTTTCATTCAATTTAATGAGTATTCCCATTCATAGTCCTAGTTATCTTTATTCACCATAATATTCTTTTACAGAATTAGGTTTCCTCAAGTAGTATTGGTTACAATAATAGAATACGTATATTTACATAGTTTGGACACATAAGAAACACATACTATTATTTACATAGCACAGAGCATAATATACAAATATGTTGTTTGAACTTTTGACAATTATTGCTGGAGTTGTTGAGGTGTTCAAGAAACTCCTTTGTGCTGTAGAAGCAGTGTGATATTAAGAATTACTTTACTACATGCTTGAATTGTTTGCATTTAGGTTTGTATTTTTTTGTTATTGTGTTGTATAGTAGAATTCCAGCGTGGAAAATTGACTGATGCTTCTTAGAAGTTCTATTATTTTCTATATGAATCTAATTATGAGTAAAATGAGTATGAATTTCACAGTTAAAATTGAACAGGTGAATATATTTGTATATAAAACAGATGGTTTCTAAGATATAAATACATGGCACTGTCAGTACTTCAAAGTCAATGAAGTAAGTTTACAATGTGTGACCTTACTTACATTCGCTATAGTTCGTATTATTTGTTTCTGTATGAGAAATATTTCTATTAATTCTGTATTACAACTCCATAAAATAATACCATACATTATTATAGATTTCACATATGCACTATATACGACTAATAAAGCTTTTATATTACATATTTTTCTTAATACTCTAATTGCATAAACAGCCTTGTACATTCTGTTTTTTCTGTTGGTGATGTGTGGTTTCCAACTTAGAGAGTTATCTAATCATTATCCCTAAAAACTTAGCTTGTTCATTATGCTTTATAACATTATTGTTTACATTTATAATTGGTAATAGCCTATTATTATCATTATTGCAAGTATTGAAATACATTCCCACTGATTTTTTAGTGTTCAGTACTAGTTTATTATTTGTTAACCACACCATAAGTGTTACAAGTGAATTATTAATTTGAATTTGTAATTCATGAAAATCTTTCCCTCTAAATATCAAGTTTGTATCATCAGCAAACAAAATGGTTTTGTTATTTGGAAGGTTTAATGCCAAATCATTAATATATGCTAAAAATAACAAGTGACCAAGGTTCGATGCTTGAGGAATTCCACCACAGTTTACAGTTTTGATAGTTGCTTTAGTATTATTTATTACAACCATTTGTTTTCTGTCAGAGAGGTAGGACTTAAACCATTCATGACACATTCCACTTATTCTGCAGCAATCTAGCTTTTTAAAAGTATATTATGGTCGACTAAGTCGAATGCCTTACTGAGATCAAAAAATATTGCAATTGTCTTTTCATTCTTTTCTATTCCTTCAATGGTATTTTGTATGAATTTATAGAATGCATGTGTAGTTGATTTATTTTTCCTAAACCCATTTTGAGTGTTTGATAATACATATTTCTCAAGAAATGGGGCAGTTTGATTATACATAACTGTTTACAAAATTTTAGAGAAACCAGATAAAATAGAGCTTGGTCTATAATTATTTACATCCTGTCTATCATTATCCTTGAGTAATGGAATTATTTTTGCAATTTTAAATAGATCAGGAAAGGTGCCTGTTATCATTGATAGGTTACAAATCCCTGTCAAAAGTTTTGCTATATATGTACTATTAAATATTATGGTATTTCATCTATACCTGAAAATAAGCTTTTCTTTCTTTTTTGGGGGGGGGCTTTAATTATGTTTATTATCTCATTCTCCCTAGTTGGATTTAGGTAGATACTATATACTAGATAGATATACTAGTTTGTTTATCTTGATTTCTTTATTAGTGGTATTATTTTGTAATGGTGCCATTCTACTGGCTATTGAATTAAAATGACAAATATATCTACTACGATTGATGGATTGTTTATATAGTGTCCACATCAAAATCTAATATGCCAAAAAATAGTTCTCACAGAGTCCAAATATCTTCAGATACAATGCTTCTTACCATAGTTTCATTTTTTCACACATTGGTAAGAAGCAATATGCACCTGAAAATATTTAGCCCTATATTATGTTTTCATTCATGTCAACATGATGTTCTACCATTCCTGTAAGTAAAATATTTAATCGCATTTATGGAATTAAAACATGTTTCTTTTAACCTTACACCATATTCTTCCAAGTTTCCTTTTCCTGGTGAGTTAAAGCTAATTGTGCTGTAGAGTGTGGCTTGCCTAACAATGCAGCAGATAAGAGATGGCATAATAGAGGTGGAAAAATGGTTATTTTTTCATTAACAATTGCAATTGTTCCAGTTCCAAAAAAATACCTGGTTCCAAATAACCTTTCCAAAATAACAGTCAATACAACCATGAATATTTACACACAACCATAACCACTAGATCCTCTGTTACTTGCATCTTGGGCTCTTTTGCTTCATGTTGTGATTCTTCGTTCCATTTGCAAGGAATATCAGAACATGATGCTTCCTGCCCTACCACCATGTGCAATATGGGATTTCATAATGTACTAAACATTTAAGGTTTTGAATTGGTCGACTTAACGCTCATGGGCTTCACTTATACATAATTAATGCGGGAACATGTTTTTGTAGCACTTTGTCTACATCATCAGCTGCTGTCGACTGGTTTGAACAACCGGGTCAAAGGTAGTTGAAAGTGTGTCTTCTGATGGTGTAAGTTGGAACAATTTTGCATAGGCATTGATATCATTAGGAATCTCAAAGTTCCTCACACATCCTTCATGTTTCTTAATAAAGATCATCTCCCAGACATCCAATTCTTTAGCACTTCTGATGGTGTTTAAGAGTTTAATTTCTCCATTAATGTTATGGCTAGTTTTCCAGAAATGATTGGTCACTGCTGATTTGTCTATCTCTTTGTATCTGATGTTTCTGAAATGTTCTTTCTTCCTCACTTTTAAGCTTCACTTTGTTTTTTCTATATAAATCTTATGACAATCCAAACAGCTAATTTGATTTACCCTGGTTTTTCATCTTTTGGGTTTGTACAATTTGTTTGATTTAATTAAAGTTCCTTAAAGATATGATATGGTGTTTTTTAAACATTTTTTTAAATTTGTACAAAGCTATTGGATGGAATATAAATTTTCTATACTGCATATTAGGTTTTTCTTTTTTGAGCGTGTTATTTCTTCCAAGTGTTTAAGTCTTAAATTTTGGGGTTTTCTATTTTATTATTTCTACTATCTTGTAGACTAGTCAACATACTGTTGAACAATGTGGAGTACAACAAGGAGCATACAGAAATTTTAAAGATTGCAGAATGTAATGATTTTTCCAAAGAAATAGAAATTTTCTCTGTTTCCGTTCTTTTGTGCCATATCGTTGGAGTTTCCTGCTGATCATTTATCTACCCAGAGTTGCAGTCTTCTTACAAATGCTGTTGTCCTGTCTGATCTTGTAGCATTTTCTGTATCAATACTCTTTTTAGATCCCTTTGCTTAAGGGTTAAATCCTTATTAATACTCCAGAACCTTTCAGCTTCCTTGCTCTTTTCAGAATTTGTATTTCAGTTGCATTGTGGCCCTTGGATTATGATTGGCATATTTCCCCTTCCTCTTCCCACTATAAAAGTCTCCAAAATCTGCCATCCCTGTAAGTCCAGCTCTAGTTTTTCCATTAAAATCTTAAGACACTTCTCTATTACCCAAATTCCTCTTTTCTTCCACTCCTATGAAGACCAGGTCTCCATTCCTCATTCATTCTTTCCATCCTATTTTAAATTTCATCTTTGAAGTCTTCCTTTATTTCTTTGACAAGTTTACTTAAGTTTCCATTAATTCTCTCCTCCATTCCCTCCATTTCATTTTCTCCATAATATTTTCTAGCATAGTGGTCCTGGGTTTAATTCTATACCTCCTATACCAGCAGGGTTAAAATTACACTTTCAATTGATCATTACTATGTTGTTCCCAGTTCTGTTGCTATTACAGCTAAATTTCTTCCCTCTGAATACCCCTATCCGCATTTGATATACTGCAAACCTTACACCCAGTATTACTTGTTCATTCTTCCACTTACGATGCATGAGTGCACTGTAACACGCCATTCCACCACTGCTCACTTAGCACCGAACTTTTGTATAGTAATGCAATGTACCCACTAAGAAAAAAATGTTACCTTTGGAACTTGTTTTAAAAACACTTGCATGTTAATGCAAAGTCTGTTATTTTAGAACTGTGTTACTGAGCCAATGGTTAGTTTTTGGAGCAGTTTCATTCTCAACAACTTCAAAATAATGATTACATTATCTTTTCTTGCTACTATGGAATGACCACCATGAATGAATGTGCCGTAAACAATTCATATACAAATGAATTATTTTAAGGTTTAAATGATGCAGTATTAATAAATATTTTAACTCCAATTTCTGGAGTACCCATTTTGGGAGGAGGAGGGGGGGACATCCTCATCTGTGTCTGATTCTCAATGGCATTTAAAGAAGCAACACAATTTGTTTTTCACCACCTTGTTAAATGATTTTCTCGTATGATGTTACAGTATCTGCTTGGTAATCTTAACAGTTTTCATATTGTAAATCACATTTGCTGTTAACAAACTGTAGGCTTTTGCATAACTGAACCAGATAGGGCAATAAATTAAAATATAACATTATTTTTGTTATTATAATTATTGTTTTGCTTCACTGTCTTTAACTTCTGAATAACACTTTTCTATTATATCAATCAAACTAGACATGTATCTTCATGTATCTTTGTGAAGAATCAAGTTTAAACATGAGAGGTAACCTCCCAACTGATTCACAATACCATCATTATGACATTTGCTAAAATATGTTTAGCTAGATCGTTGGCAATCTTCCAAGTGAAAGTTCTAACAAAGGTGCACAGTTGTGCCTTTGTAGACCTGAGCTGTTGAAAGGGAAACTAAACACTCAAAATAATAATAATGATGATAATTATAATACCTTAATATAAGTATTGTCAGGCTTTCACAGATAAACTTTAAGGGTTCAGTCAGTAGGAAACATAATTTCTATTTGAATACACATGCCAAGCAAGAAACAACAGAATGGGCAAAAGGGATTCTTGACTTCTCATTTCTAGACAGCCAATTCTATGTCCTTTTTAGCTTCTCTACCACATACGTATAGTAGATAGAGGGAATATTATACAAGGTTTGTTTGAAAAGTTCTTGGATCACCAACAGAGGTCTCTGCAAGCACAATCCAGATCTGACATAATAATTAGTCATCCTTCTGGAGTAAAACATGGCGTATCAGTGCTCTTGGTATACAGCTGTGATGTTGATGCCTCTCTATTGTTGTTCCCGTGTAATGATTTTTTAAGATGGAAAAAACTGAGATTCGAGTAGTGATAACATACTTCATAAAGAAAGGTATGAAAGCAAATGAAATTCATGCTGATTTTCAGATCACACTGCGGGACTCTGCTCCTTCATATTCAACTGTTGCCAAGTGAACCAATGAGTTTAAATTTGGTCAGGAGAGCTTAGAAGAGATCCACATAGTGGTCAGCCAAGATATGTCACCATCCCTGAAATTATTATAAAAGTGCATGATATGGTTTTGGAGGATTGCTGACTCAAAATGCGAGAAATTGCTGATGCTGTAAGGATATCACCTTTGACTGGGGAATTGGGTACATAAACAATTATCTTGTAGGTGGTGCTGCAACTGTTAGCACAGGATCAAAAATGCGTCAGGGTGCAAATTTCTGAACAATGTTTGCCGTTTTCAGAAAAACCCACAAGCGTCGGTATGTGACCACAGATGAGACATACCTGTAGACATATCCCAGAGACAAAGCAATAGCCAAAGCCGGAAAGATCATGGCATCAGTGTTCTGTTGATAGATTATCTTCCCAATCGTCAAACAATAGCGGGAGAATACTATGCTAACCTCCTGGACCAACTACAGCAAAAAATATGTGAAAAAGGTCAGGTTTAGCAAGGAAGTAAATCATCCTTCATCAAGACAATGCGCATCCATACATGTATGTCCTTATTCATCTGATATGGCTCCATCAGACTTCCATCTTTTCCCTAAGCTCAAAAATTTCCTTGGTGGATGGATATTCTCTTCAAATAAAGAACTCTTAGTTGGAGTTAGTATTTTGCAGGCCTGGAAGAATCTCATTTTCGAGATGGAATAAAGGCATTGGAACATTGATGGAGCAAGTGCATTAGTGTACAAGGAGACTACATTGAAAATAAAAATATTTTGGATGAGGTCAGTTGTTATTTAGTATGCCATTTCAAGAACTTTTCAAACAACCCTTGTTTTCCACCCAAAATATTTATACAAAGATTTCTCTTAAAATACGTATGTCCCCAAAAGGCATTTTTACTTTCTATACTTCATATAGTCAAGTAGGGGAAGTATTGCATTCCGCCCAAAATTGTATACCGAGATTTCACCAAAATACATGTTTTAAGGCCCCCTGAATAAAAAAAAAAGCATTTTTAGAAAAAAAGGTGTGTGTGTGTGTGTGTGTGTGTGTGTGTGTGTGTGTGTGTGCCTGCGAGTGTGTGTGTACAGCATAACTCAAAAATGATAAACATCAAGCTTGATATTTAGGTTCAGTACCTTCTGAAGATGCGATATGAAGATTTTCAAGAAAATCCGCCCACCCCAAATTACCCTTTACATGGAACATTGTTTAAAAATTCTGATTTTCTAAAAAAATGCCTCTAACGATTTTGATTAAAATACCATATATTAATGATATTTACATGACAAATAAAATGTATGTCTTGAATTTTTCTGGGAATAGCCTTTGAAGTCCTCTTCATTCACAAGGAATTTTGCATAATCTTGTATAACTAGTAAACGTTAAGTGATAGAAGAAAAAGTACTGCACAAGAAATGTAGATCTCTGTAAAACATACAATTTATTTAAAATAGCTTTCTTATTGTGGTATCAGCTATTTCCAAGATATCTGTTATTGATGGTTTGAATTGTTCATTACTTGGTCATTCTTTAAAGTCTTTTCAACATTCAGTTGTTTCTCGCGATTGCATGAAAACAGTATGGAATTTTAAGACATCATATAGCATCCAGTTCTTAAGCATTTGACTATTGCTGTTCCCTTTGTATCTGTAACAAAATGTGTAAGGTAGCTATTTCTGCAAAGGTTTATTTGGACTACAATAAAATAGAAGAATAAGTTTTAGTAAGAATAGTTTGTATCCCCATTAATAAGCAATAGAAGGTAGAGAAAGTCATATGAATGTAACACATCAGATTTTTAGAAAAAAGATTCTGTGTGTATGTGTGAGAGAGAGGGAGGGAGAGAGAGAGAGAGAGGACATAAATCTTGAATTTCCTGTGAATAGCCTTGTGAGGTCCCCTTTATTTGGTTTACTTTTGTACCATTTGGTATAACCTTAAGACAAAAGCTTACTAGGAGGAAAATGTAGTACTCATTAAAATATACACTTTGGGTCAAATAAACGTTTTCTAAGCGTTAGCATTTTGAAAATATTTATGTCAAGTTTATTCTTTTCTGTCATCTAATCGACATATTTGTGAGTTCACAATTCTTTATTTATTTTCTTTCCATTGCAAGAGTGTATCAACTACTACAAATAAACATGTGGATGTTGTTTCTGCAGGTTGTGACCTTGTAACAAAGTATTTCTTGCTTAATTTGTAATCATCTCTAAGCAAAAATATATTCTGTATAACATGGATTGAGGAATTACTGTTTATATAAACAACAATAACAACAATAATAATAATACCATGACCACCGTCTATTCACACTATGATGTTGCCTCAGGCTTTGTCTAAGTGAAGCTGCAATGTTTTCAATTACAATTTGATTCCTTTCAACACTGAAGTTCTTTCATGGTTCAAGTTCTATTTACAGTGAATTGTTTTATATTCTTTAGATGATTACTGAGATATGTTTCAAGTTCTAAAAATCTATACCTAACACCTACAGTACTATTTACATATTTATAATGCAACATTTTCTTAAAAAAAGCTGTCTCAGATACATAAATGCTATAGTTCATTAATTCTATATAAACATTTATCCACCAGATAGTTCAACATAATTTTAAATGAGTTGTCTTGTGCGGTTTTTGTGTGTTTGGTAGCTTATTAAATAACAGTGTGCCTCTTATGTAGGATTCTTATCATCTCTGTAAATAAAGGTAATATGTGAACTTTTAATTGGTAGAGGAATTTGTGTAAATGTCTCAAATCAGATTGTTTTTAAATGATGGGTGAACTCATCTGTTTTCAACAAATCTCTCTCTCATACTCATTGCATGGTTTTAGAAAAAACCATTGAACCACATCCACATTATTAATAAACCTCATAAATGAAATTTTTCAAATGCTTGATACAAGCCAATGGACATCAGTATTAATATGCAATAATTCAAAGGCATTTTACTGTGTAAAGCACAAGATATTGCTTAAAAAATTAGATTTCTATGGTTCAATTCTTATCTAATGGATCGTAAACAAAACATAATCCTAAATGATGGTAGAAAAATGGTTAAATCTAATTGGAGAAATATAAAATCGGGGTTGTGCAGGGAAGCATTTTAAGATCCCTCCTATACATATTATGTATACAGACAACTCCCAAACAATATAATGCATAAAAAAATCACTTATACAGACCTTACTTCCATCTTATTAAATGGTACTATCACGATTTAATTCAAAACACAAATGAAACATTGATGGTACTGAAAAATTGGTTTGATAATAATGGGCTAAAATTAAATATGAAAAATTGCTTTAATTCAATTAAAAAAAATCTGATGTGTTACACTCACATGACTTTCTCTACTCTTGTACAAACTATTTTTACAAACGCTTATTCTCTATATGCTTCATGTTAATGGAGATATCAAGATGTCAATCTTATTGATAATTTTCTTGTAGATGCAAGGGGAATATGGTAGGTTTTAAGCGATAGTCAAATATTTTAACGCTGGTTGCTATGTGGCACATTCCATTCTCTTTGC
Source organism: Deroplatys truncata (assembly GCA_030765065.1). NCBI lineage: Eukaryota > Metazoa > Arthropoda > Insecta > Mantodea > Mantidae > Deroplatys > Deroplatys truncata. The sequence goes on from CM060984.1 coordinate 180,278,550, forward strand.
ATGTCCAGGACATAAAAAAAAATGAATAACGAATTTGAGAAAAAGTGTAAGTATTGGAAAATTTAAGGGAATAACAAGCAATTTCTCACAAACGGTTCACTCAACAAAAGAAATGTATATGACATAAATTGTGTATTTTAACGCGATCTACATTTTTCATGTAGTAAAATTTTGTCCATCTCTTATGGTTTACCACTTATGAAAAAGTCGTTCATAATGAAGAATACTTTTGGAGACATTCCCAGAAAATTCGAGATATACATTTTATTTGTCATGACAATATCTTATACATATGATATTTTAATCAAAATCGTTAGAGCCGTTTTTGAGAATATTAAAATTTTCGAAAAATGTTCCATGTAAAGGGTAGTCTGGGGTGGGGGGATTTTCTTGAAAACCTTCGTGTCGCATCTCTGAAAGATACTGAACCTAAATACCAAGTTTGGTGTTTATCTGACTCTTCGTTTTTGAGTTATGCTGTTCACAGACACACAGACAGACACACAGACAGACACACACACGGACATGTTTCCAAAAATGCTTTTTTTGGATTCAGTGAGTCCCAAAACATGTATTTCCGGTGAAATCTCGGTATCGAAATTTTGGGTGGAATACAATACTTCCCCTACTTACTATACGTAGTAGAGAAAGTAAAAATCTGAGAACTAATAATGCCATAAATAATATAAATATCACTACAGTAAGCCCTCTATCTAGAGGAAAAATCTTACGGGTAGCATAAATGAAAATCTAAAATGGGAAGAACGCTTTCAATATATCAGTAAAAGACTAAATAGTGCCGTTTTAATATGCATTGTCTAACAAAAATTACAAACTTAGAAACTAGAAAGGCAAGATACTACAGCTATTTCATTCCAACATGGCATATAGTGTTATGAGGAGCAACGACAGGCGGGGAGAAAATATTTAAGATAAAGAAAGAAAGGGGGAAAAAAAAAATCATCATTCATATTATGACACATGTCAGTCCCAAAAATTCTTGCAGAAATTTATTTAGAAAAGTAAACATACTTACCCTGCCTTCACAATATCTCTGTGAATTAGCCAAACATATATATATATATATATATATATATATATATATATGAAAACGTTGATAAATTCTATAATAAGCAGCATATACATAACCATGAAAACTAGAACTCAAAATTGCCTAAAAGAACTGTCCACAGACTCACATTATTTTAAAGAGTACTTTTTATTCCGGAATAAAAATTTATAATAAATTGCCATAAAAGTATAGAAAAATAAAAGACAAAAATATATTTCTCTATACATTGAAAAGTATCCTCACAGAAAAAACATACTCTTCAATAAAAGAAATATATGGAAGACAGTCTCCAGGACCATACAAACCGTTTAGTCATAAATAAAATCTAGTTATAGTTCAACATAGATTAATAATATAAATATTTCTTATTTAAGTTTGTATGTATAAATGATTTTTTGTAAATTTTGTGTCATATTTTCTGTAATGTTTTAGTTTGACAAAATTCTGTAAATTTGACGATTCACCAGTATACTGGGGCTTTTGTGCCCAAATTATATAATTGTATGTGATGAATAAAGTATCTTATCTATCTATACACACATATACAGGGTTGTTATTACAACTAGTGGCCAGCGGAGCAGCCAGCGGAATGACTGACAGAGTGCAGTAGGTTATGCGAGAAAGTGACTCCAAATTGTCGAGCGTAAAATGTTTACTGAACACATCAGTAAAAAAAAACAAAAAAAAAACAAAAAACAACAACAACTATAATAATAATAATAATAATAATAATATAAATAATAATAATAATAATAATAATAATAATAATAATAATAATAATAATAATAATAATAATAATAATAATAATAATAATAATAATAATAATAATAATAGAATGCTAACCTGTGTTATAAGCGATGTTGAAAATGTTGTCCCTCAGCAGCAATACATCAATGACATCTGAGTATGAAATTCCCATTCACCTCCATTAGTTCCTGAGGTGTAATTACAGCAATTTGTTGTGTGATATTTGCTTTTAGATCCTCATATTCCTTGTTTTTTAAGTTTCCCTATGAATAAAAATAACAAGGCATCAAATCAGGGCTATGAGTGGGTCACAACCCTGTACTGATAATTGTGTCCTCAAAAATCTCAGCAACCAAATCAAGTGTTTTGTAAGCAGTGTGTGCAGTAGCTGAGTCCTGCTGGAAGAATGACTGCTGACATCCAGTATCTTGCCAGTTTTTCAAGGAAAGGCTGTAAACTGCCTCTTCGATGTCTTACACCGTCAATAGTGCTTTAAAAAAATTTGAAACCTTGACATGTTTATTTATGGGGAAACCTAAAGAACAAGGTATATCAGAATAACCTACATACAATTGAGGATCTAAAAGCAAATATCACACAACAAATTGCTGCAATTACATCCCAGGAACTAATGAAAATGAACAGGAATTTCATACACAGATGTCATCGATGTATTGCTGCTGAGGGAAGATATTTTCAACATCACTTATAACACAGGTTAGTGTTCCATTATATTAGTGATAGCAGTTTTGGTTGTGTGTGTTCAGTTAACATTTCACACCCAATGATTCAGAGTCTATTTTTCACAACCTATTGCACTGTGTCGGCCACTAGTTGTATTAACAACCCTGTGTATATGAGGCATCTTTTTAAAGTAAGTACTGATAGGTTTTTTAAAAAATAACAGAACATTATTTTCCAAATACTTTATCCTCATTTATCACCTTAAACTACTACTCCACATATCAACACCATTATTCAGGCACTTGTCATAATGGGAAACCAGTTTTTGTATACCTTCTTCAAAGAATGATGCTGCCTTTGTGTACTTCTTGTTTCACAACAGTCAGATTTGGCACCAAGCAATTTTCATCTGTTTCTTCATTTGAAGAAATTCCTTGGTGGAAAATAATTCAACGATGATGATGATGATGATGATGATGATGATGATGATGATGTGAAACAACAAGTGCAGACTTGGCTTTCATTACTGGTAGCATCATTCTCCAATGAAGGCATACAAAATTGGGTTTCCCACGACAAGTGCCTGAATAATGGCAAAGACTATGTGTCAAAGTAGTGTAAGGTAATGTATGGTAATAAAGTACTTGGAAAATAACATTTGTAATTTTTACTTTCTCTACTACGTATAGTAAGTAGGGGAAGTATTGTATTCCACCCAAAAATTCATTACCGAGATTTCACCGGAAATACATGTTTTGAGGCCCCCTGAATCCAAAAAAGCATTTTTGGAAACATGTCCCTGTGTGTGTGTGTGCGTGCGTGCGTGAACAGCATAACTCAGAAACGAACAGTCAGATAAACACCAAACTTGGTATTTAGGTTCAGTATCTTCCAGAGGTGCGACACGAAGGTTTTCAAGAAAATCCCCCCACCTCAGATTACGCTTTACATGGAACATTTTTCGAAAATTTTAATTTTCTCAAAAACGGCTCTAACGATTTTGATTAAAATATCATATGTTTAAGATATTTTCATAACAAATGAAATGTATATCTCGAATTTTTTGGGAATGTCTCCAAAAGTATTCTTCATTGTGAACGACTTTTGCATAACTGGTGAACGATAAGAGATAAACAAAATTTTACTACACAAAAAATGTAGATCATGTTAAAATACACAATTTATGTGATATACATTTTTTTTGTTGAGTGAACCATTTTCAAGATATTGCTTGTTATTCCCTTAAATTTTCCAATACTTGTTTTCTCAAATTCGTTATTCATTTTTTTTTGTCCTGGTAATGCAAAGAGAATGGAATACTCCACATAGCAACCACCTCTTAGAATATTTGACTATTGCTTAAAGCCTAGCAATTCCCCTTGCATCTACAAGAAAATTAGCAATAAGATTAACATCTCGATATCTCGATTAACATGAAGCATATGGAGAATAAGCGTTTGTAAAAATAGTTTGTGCAAGAGTAGAGAAAGTCACCTGAGTGTAACACATCAGATTTTTTAAAAAATATTGATACTTTAAAAACATGCCTTGTATAATTAATAGTTGCATAAGCTTTCTAGCATCAGATATCTTTAGTGCTGCACTCAAAGCAGTAGATGCAATTTATAGTCTTGTTTCTTTCAGGGAAAACTGAATTAGAGCTTCCAGAAACCAGAAAAAGAATGGGTGATAAAGCTTCCTTTGTCAATGTTTACCCATTTATTTGGAAGGAATTTCAAGAAAATGGATATGTTACAGGTAAGTAAAGACATAAAATACAGGTGGAACATTGTCATACTCTTTATGAATAATGCATATATCTTTTATTGTTCTTATTCTACAGGATATTTAGAAGATTGTCCATCCATAGGAACATTCACATATCGTTTGAAAGGGTTTGATTCGCCTCCAACAGATCACTATGCAAGGACATATTATACTGCATCAACCCAAGAGTACAGCCGTTATAATAAATACTGTATGGGTTCTATTCCTAGGCACAAGGTATAGCCTTAATGAATTATTCTATAGGAACTATATTATAGTTGTGTTTTAGAGCAAGATGAAGCTATGGCATCCCTAGAAAGTCAGAATATCTTAAATAGCATTTAAGCAAAATTAAATTAAATGTATCAGTATATCGACAGTATTTCTGTATATCAGTATTTCTACCAAGCATTGTAAGCTCCAATGTATTGCAAAAGCCTGAGAACATATTAAATTTGAGGTTATTGTATACTCTCTCTTTCGCTCTCAGACTATTAAAATATTGTATAAGCCCATCTGTAAAATTAATGTTTTATTGCTTGAAATATTTTGGCTTTCTAGGGATGATAGGTCTTTGGATGAATTAAAGGAGGATAATGATGACACAGCATCTCATTGGCAAAGATATACCAGGTGAGTCAGCTGCCCCTATTTATTTTTTAATTTATGCAACGTGCTAAGCAACATATGTGACTTATGCCTTTCTTGAATTCCTTCTAAAGGCTGATTTGCATAACACTTTATAGAGGAGGGATAGATAACTCAGTGCATAAGTGTTTTACAGGACAATGCTATCGTCATGTATGTCGATGCCAAAAACATCCCACCCTGACACTGGGAGCTTCAGTGGCACTTTAAGCTGATTTTGCAAACTTTTATTTAGCATACATTGATACACACCTTTGAAAACGTCCCTGAAGAAACAACTTATCACATGCATCGGTTGACAAAACTATTTGAAAACAAAATGGAAGATCTAGCAGTGCGACCAATTGGATTTAAGCCATCAACCAACAAAGGTTCGTTGTACAGCCTTGTCAAAAAATGCTAAGCATTAGGTAGATAATTTCTCTTCTGTCACGAACTATGGCATATTTTAGTTCATACAGTAATTGAAATGGCTGATGCAGTATGTTTATTTGAGTTAAAGTTACCAAAATGACCTCCAAACGCTGTGTGAAGTTGCAAAAAGCATGTAAAGATTTGAGGTGGGGTTGAGTTTTGCTATTATTAATTCGTATAGGAACCCCAACTCGCAACGTAGCATTAGCCGAATGGTATTATCATAGTTGCTTTACCACTGTGCCACTTTAGTGCAGGTTGAAATCCGTCGTGTTAAGTTAAAAAATTTTATTACCTTTTGTTTTATCTCTTTTGGCTGATAATTTGATATTATGATACAAAGAACATTTTTGATAACATTATAAGTGTGTACAAAATAGAATAATCACCATGTTTTTTCTACCGTAAAGAAGAAGAACCGCAAAGTCCAAATCATTTCCGGCCACTCATACGTAAAGAATACAGGCAGATTACACTGGGCATGTTATAACATGCAACAAGGTCTTTCCGACATCGTACATAAATGTGCATTGATGAAGGGGGTCATCATTTTGAACATTTAGTTCGTTGAAATCCACGCTCTTTAACAATTTATTATTCTGTTTACCCATGAACTTAGCACATTTACAACTCCATTGTCAATAGAAGAAGTGAAACATAAGGTTTAAACATGAAACAAAAACTATAGATTTAATATCATCGGTATCGCCTATAAGAATGAAAGCTAACTATGTAACATGCTTAAAACACCAGATACGGTACAGATTATTACCGTAAACATGATACACAATTATCTGCTTGTAATTGTTGTGTCTTTAGCTCACAGGAACAAAAATAAATAAATTAGTATACTAAAATACAGAAAATAAACACAAGGAGAAAGAAAGAAAAAAAGAACCGAAACAATTTGATGCTTGTATCAGATTCGAACCTCCGAAACTAACCTTTGCTTCACCATATTTCGGCAGCTAACCCACTCGGCTAACTCACTCTCTGCTGTTCTTCACGAGAACATTCCTCTACCTCCTTGCAAGCGTTATATCCATGAACAGCCGCCTTTTTTAAGCCTTTTGCAGCTCCTTGGTTCTCATTCAGACCTTTAATTGTTAATGCTAGTTACGCATAGTACCGAATAGAAGAGTAGAGCTACAATAACAGTTTGTTTGCTTAAAGGATCGATGTTTACACATTAGACTATAAACTGTGGGTTGCATAGATATGAATAAATAGGGGCAGCTGACTCACTGGTATATATAGCACGTCTCACGCTTAAAAGACAGGTTAAATGGGCTCACTGTTGCCACATGTACTATATGTTCGCTTGCAACTTTGGCATTTATCTGTGATCGTCTACCAATTTATCATCATCTTGTGAATGATACATCATCAAATAGTGAAATATATGCACTGCTATTTTAAGGCTATTGTAAGACATTTAATTTTCAGCTGCACTTTATCTCTCCTCTTTGTTTTTTTGGGTACTTCAAAATACAATTTTACTTGTATAAAAATATATATTATCAAATAAATATGGAGATATGAAGTGATAAAAGCTTTAAGTTGGTAGGAATTATCACTGTTTATCATTGACAAAATTAAATTCATGGGTGAACGTTTCCAAAAGTAAAAAATAAATCATGTGCCACACTTCGCTTTGCTTTATTCCATCAATTAAGCTAGCATGTTTTTCTTTCCCCCAACCTTTTTGCTTTCTTTTTTTATGGTGCTCTTAGAGATCCTTTTGTTTGTTCCCTTTCTGTCCTAAACACTACTGTTTCTGAACACTTGGTAGCCTTAGTAGTTTCTTTTACTGGCTTACTAACACTCATTTTACTTGAATAATCTAATACTTTCATTATTATTATTATTATTATTTTGTGTTTCTTTTTAGTTTACCAGTATTTCATCTCTTCCTAGCTTCTTCCTCCATAATTATAAATATTTATGTAAAATGTTAAATAAATAACCTACATAAACTTCATAGTGTCCCACTCGCTATAAACATACACACTTCCTTACAACTGATGTTAGCCATTACTGCCTTCTGCCTCTCGCCTGTTAGTTGGATAGATTCATGGCTTTTGTTTATCATACACAATAAGTGCAAGAAGTTGCAGGATTCCAGCTTCTTTTAAAATCTGTCTCCAATCCTCAACATTTTCTCTCAATTGATCTCTATTGTAAACCCAATAACAAAACATTTCCTCGCTGGCTGACTTTTCTACTACATATGTATTCAATTTTCTGAAAATGTTTAATTTAAAAAATGATAATGCTCATCTTATTAAAGATAGAGAATTCAAACTACAGAGATATCAACGCTGTAATTTACACTAGCCAATAAGAAAATATTATTCCCTTTAGTGTATTAGTTACTGCATGTAAGCATAGAAACAGCATATATCAGACTTTTACTGAAAAACATGTTTTCTTTAGAAATTTGGATCCACGGAAATGTATAAAGACTCTAAAAATTATATAATCTGATAGAGAAAAATATTCTGCCTTGGAATGCATTCAAAGCTTAAAATTATAACAACTGAATATTTATACCATGTTAGTAACAACTGGGCGACAGTGTGAGAATAGAAAAGGACAAAGCTAATTGCAACATGCATGCATTAGGTAGAGACAGAAATATCCCATTTACCTCCATACTATCTTTTGAGACAAGCTATAAATAAAGTAGAATCTTGTTTTAACTATTCCGTATTTAATGAAATACTACTTTTAAAATATTTGTAGTTTGTCTTGTTCATTTTGATAGATGCACATAGCCTCTTTTGTCATGTGTACCATCAGTGTTTGCTTCACAGGCCACTATATTAGCTCAGCTGTTTATACTCTCTTGCAATTGGTTGCTGTTTATGTTTATTGTTGTGAATGACAGCACTTCGTATTAAATTTATGCAATTGTTATGTTAATGCTAAATTTTCATTGTGAATGGTCTTAAGAGTAATATTGTGTGCAGAATTGTACTAATTATGCTGCCACCATCATCATCCTCCATATCTACAAAATAGGCATAGTAAATGCACTTGTGATTTCATCTCTGTAGACAATTTTCCATGCCTGTTGCTAAACCTGTCATGAAATGATCAGCAAGATGGAAGCTACAGAGGTATTATTACATATAATAGTGGAAAACTGAATCTTCCAATGTGGAATACAGCTGTTTTGGATAACTGGCTTTTAGTGGTTTTAAATTATAATGAATCCATAATAGCTAATGGCTATATTTGAACAATACTATGGTGTATTGATTATAAGCAATTGGAAGACAATATAATTTCATAATTCCCAGCAAATTAAGGAAAGCAGATATATAGACTATAATAACAAACTTTTCATTAATCTCAAAATTGTATATTGGATTTATTTTTAAGATGTTTTTTTTCTGAAATATTAATATTTTATCATATTTAGAAATCTTGAATATTTCATAAACTGCATAAGTTGGAAATTAATAAAGAGTGAACCATCTGCCAATGCTTGCTGCAAAACCACATGTATCAGAAAACATGATTATCCTCCAGTATTTCTAATATTAGAAAGGTAGAATCAGATGACTGAAAAATTCAGTGCCACCACCGGGATTTGATTCTACCTTTCCAACCTTGTCCAACACATGCCTTGTGTTAAGAGCAATTAATTTTAATATTACATTTGCAAGCTATTTTGCATATGTAAAATACAGGCATATTTCTATTACAGCCATTTGGGTATAAGAACTAGAATACCAAAATTAAATTTAATAATAGGATTAATATCAGATGTAGTTCAAATTGGATAGGACAGTATCAGTTTTTTCCACTGTTAGCAAATGTTCCTTGGACTTCTCTTGCTTTTACACCCTCCATTTAAACTGGCACAGGTGGCCGAGATTACTAAGGCATGGACTCATGAATGGAAGGTCTGTAGTACAAATCCTGTGACTGAGGGTTTTTCCAGTTGTTCTTCAGTGCTTAAAACTTGCAAATGCTAGGGAGGTACCCTAAACTTAAACCTGGAACGTTTCCATCCCAAATTTCCTTTACCACTATTATTTCATTTCATGCATCTCCAGTGTCCACTACCTGTGGTGCCATATATATAGTAAGAACAGGCATTAAACACTACTAAAGAAAAGGGGGAGGCACAATTATTATCATATTACATACCTTAGGCCTTGACATGAGCTAGGTAAACTTTGAAATTCTTATGCTGTGGTTGCAGCTGATCAGTATACTTTTATAATTCATTAAAAAAAAAATGTTTTGTTCATGTTCTTTGAAACTAACTAGAACAGAAGAAAGTTACTACAACAGTTTGATTAGCATTATTAAAAGGAGGAACGTAAATTCAGTTATACTCTTTATATATTTGAAAGCCTAAATAAAAAGTATACAGTGGGTATTCAATATATGATAAATAAACTTATTGTTTATGCATCAAAATACCTGTTTGGTTTGTTTATTGAATGGAATGCTAGTGGTTGGCATTGCTTATAGGCTGGATTTGCAATAAATTTGCACTCAATAATACTGCTATGTTTAGTAACCAGTTCTGTAATTAACGCTTATCAGTCACGAAACATTAGTTCCTCTGCATCTAAACTTTTCAGTTGAACATTGTTCTAACCTCAAATAACCAGGAACATTGCATGGCAGTTGCCTATGAATGTAACTAGTTGTCTGCTACTGTCTTAGAGAGTGCTGCAATATGTAAACAAAAATGATCAGAGCATGTTCAGAAGCCATTTAGTTCGGTTACCACCTTCTCAAAAGGAATTGTTCACTGTTGTCTTTGAGGTTAACAAGATATTAGCTAACATTTTTCTGTAAAAGCTTGATGAAACAAGAGTTTTATCAACTTTGAACATAATGTTAACAAACAAGATGTTAGAGTATTTTTAACGTCAGTTGGTGAAACCGTCCCAAGTGCTATAACTTACTTCTGTAATTTGTCCCATTTTGTTCCCATATACTCTCCCTTCATCTCTTTACCCCATCACCTTCTAATAAACAATGAAATATTTCTTCTAGCTCCCCATATATAATACTTCCTTCTCCATTATCTCCTCTCAAACCTTTTAAAAACAGTGTTCCTGATCACATTCATGCAAATCCTTCCCCCACAGATTTATCTTAACAATTCACATAGTTTTCCTTCCCCAGTCCTTTTTATTTATTCTATATAATTTTAAAGAACTCTTATGTCCTAAACTAGTTCCAAATCTCTTGCATTTCTATATCTCCAATTCTGTGCCTAACTTCCTTCCAAAACCCTGGTTACTTTGATCTCCAATTTTCCATGGCTCCCCATCCCAACTTCTTGTAAACTTTCCCATACTTCACCCATTTGGCTATTACTTCTCACTACTTCCATTTGGAATTTTTCAGGCATAAAAATCCTTAGCATGGCTTCCTTCGGAACGAAGCAAAGCCGGTGTTCCCGTGTTGTAGATTTATGCCACGTAAAAGAACCTCAAGCCTAATAAAGAGGTCTCTGAGCAAAATTTCCTGTCTTTCACACCCAATATAAAATAGGATGCTAAGGACCACAGCAGTTAAAGAGCATCCATAAATATAACTCAATTTAATTTGGAATTTCATACTCTCTTAAAGCATTGTGATCCCCTAATTTCAAAATCCTGTGCCAATATTTTAAAATTCTCTCCATCACCAAACAATGCCACCCGTTTCTGTGAAGCTTTAGGCAATCCTAGTATCTCTATACAAAACATTCTGTGAATTAAGTATATTTTCAACCATCCCTTTGAAGGTCCCCACACTTCCACTTCATATAACATTCTTGATTCCACTACTGCTTCTTACAATTTCTCTAACCACTTTTGTAATTGAATAAATTCTTATGCTTCATTGCCTTACCAGTTAATATATTACAGTATGCTAAATATCTAAACACAGAAAATGCCCTTACCATAATCAGGGATCCTCCCTAATGTTTCACAAGATCAAACTTATGTGCCTACTCTCTACCCTGTTTATATGTTATATAATTTGTGTGTAAATATATATGCTTTTGATTTACACTATTTTAATCTGTTATAATATTTTACAGGTTGTGATGAACTATGTCCGGGATTATTTCAAAGTGTATAGAGAAAAACCAAAGTTCATGTTCTCATTTCATTCAGAGCTTTCCCACAACTCTCATAATTTGGTAGGCTCTGTAGATCTGGACATGTTAGAGTGGCTGCAAACAATGTATGAGGAAGGCCATCTCAATAACACTTTGCTGATCATAATGAGTGATCATGGACCACGGTAATAGCCTCTTCTTTTTTATATTGAAGAATATCTATGAAATTTGAATTTGAAGACAAAACAGGTTATGCTTTCTCTCTCTCTCAGCATCTCATTTATATATATATATACTGTAGAAGTTGTAAGTAATTCATAGGCTCATCAGTACATAAATTAAGTGCATGAAAAACACATTAAACATCCAAATTTCCAGTGTCTTGGAAGCTTTCCTCTTCACCCCCACTCCACCCTTGAAGCTAAGATGTAGCACTCAACCCATATCATCATCATCATCATCATCATCATCATCATCATCATCTTTCCATAATTATCCAACCTTCTAGTATGTAGTGCATGCTGTCTGCCACTAGAACCAAGGTCAACTTTTGCTAGGGGGTACTAGGGAGAAGCAGGCAATTTTTGGGTATGAAAATAGCTGACATTTATACTTGGTGGTAACTCATTGGTTTTCTGAGGTTCTTTTACTTGTGAATGAACATGACACAGGACCAATGTCTGTAAGCCATATAAATATTTTAACACCAAAAGTTCCATCATCCTCTGGCAGGTTAGTACCTATGGCTATGGAAACTAGAGATCAGCCAATGAGTCAACATGGAATTGAGCAATGCCTCCATCCAGGGTGGCAAAATCTTAAAATATGAAGACATCTGAAAATATGATGGAATTGCAAATCTTGCTTAAAATCCAGTGACTTTCTGTAGATTTTCTGTTATGAAACTGATGACAAATGAAGCTCCAGAGTGATTTGGATGCAATCCTCATCGATAATTGTCAATGTTAGCTCTTTGAACAAGGTCCTCCATGATCTCGGATTTGAGTTCACAACAATAAATAAGAGAATAATAATACTTGAAAGATCTGATATTGTAGCCCTAAGAGCATTATGTTTAAGATAAATACAAAATAAGGATTTGAGGGAAATAGTATAGTTGGCTGAAATATAGTTAAAACTGGCTATATTGATGACAGAATTGAAAGCTCCATGAGGTCATCCGTAGAACTTTTTTATTGCCCATACTGGAATATCTCATTTTTTATGGCCATTTACTGCTTTTCAATTTGAGAAGATCTAGGGACTACCATGAAGACATTAACAATGACTATTTTACATATGGTTTAAGGATCAGTTACTCCTTAACATTCCAGTTACACTAAAGTACAAATGGCAGAGTGGCTTACTTGCATAATGTGGCATGTAACATTACAAATGAAATAAGAGGAACTTATTAACTTCTGTTACTCATAATTGAAAACCAGTGCAGTTGGCCCTTTTAATCTCCTGATGAAGGAGAAAACCCAAAATATTGAACATTTCTAATGTGTGAGTTTTCATGTTTTATCTTTCACTTAGAACAGTCTTGTTCTTTTGCCATATGTATCTCTCATTGAGTTTTATTTATTGATTACTCCTGCAAATAAATAAACACATTTACTTTGTGTGAGAATAACCAAGCAAGATGGCTCCACATAACATGTGAGGCTTGCATTCAGGAGGTTCCGGGTTGGATTCCTTGTGACCATCCACTCTAATCCATGATTTTTGGTGGTTTCCCCTGGTTGGCAGGCCAATGCTGGGGTGGTTCTTCTTCCCCATAACTCCCCTGTCCGTAATTTTCTTCATCGACATTTGTTTCAGTTGTACCAGGTGATGGTGGAGTGGACCCTGTGGAGGTTTATTCCTGGCATTGGTTGGCATTATAAACTGCTTAGTAGGACCTGCCTCCAATGTGGACCTCTTCGGGGGACCACTGGGGATTAGGGGCTTGTGAATGGGGTTGGGTGGCATCAGATGAGTTTTGAACTGGAACCATTAAAGACCCCATCCATGCTTGCACATATTGTCATCCGGATCTGGTCAACCTTTGGGTCTCTCCCCTCATCCCTCCCAAAGATAATGGTAAAAGCACAAAGGGCCAGGAGCCTACGTACAATTCTCTGTTCTGGTTGTGGGGTCCCCCATTCGTTTGTACCCTTTACCTTCGTATGAGAATGAGTGGTCATAGAAGAATGGCATTGTGGATAAAAATTAGTTATGTCTGAAAGTGTGAGGGGGGCAGCGGCACTTGCAATTATTGCATGGGATGGCAAAAACTGCTGGAACCGGTCCTGCTAGAGACAAACAAATCCCTATTAGTAACAGGAATTTATACTCAAGAAATTAAAATTCATTAGTCTCCGTGTTAATTTTCTTCCCTTTGTGTAAACTTTAGTCTTTCTTTGAATTCTACTTTGTTACATAAAGGTTTGAAGGACAAAAAGGTAAAGTGGGAAACACTTTCTGTGAGTAAAGGGCTACAAATTCTTCATAAGTATGACAAAATGTACATAGCTATTGGGAAAAAAAAGTGTAATTCCCCTGAAATTATTTGAAAATTGCTTTTCTTATCTTGTAAATCATTTCCCATGCAGTACACTTTCCTCCTTTTTAGGCTATCACCCTTTGAAGAGTATATTTAACAGGTTACACTGTATTTTAAAAATGTTTACTCAGAGAGAACTTATCTTTCTGGCAAATTAAGCCATTAGAGAAGACCAAAAACAAAAAGAAACTTGTCTCTTAATTTGAAGCTAGAAGCTGACAATGTTAGAGCAGTGCACAAGCTTATATTAAAAGGAATGTTATCTCCTAAGAGAATAACACAAATGAGAAAACTAAAATTGTTGGCAAAAGAGAAAGCAGCAATGACATGTGTAAGAGGACAGCTATTCAGAACTCCTGAGTTGGAGGTGAAGTGATTAGAAAGGATATATAACATAGCGGTAGAGTTATGATGTTTGAATCATGAATACTTGAAAATGGGTGGAACATTTTGGACTTTGGACATGGGATCTTTTGTAACTAGAGTTACTGATTGCAGCAGTTGGCGAAGATGTTCAAATTGAAATGGAAAAGTAGCAAAAAAGGATTAATTTTGGAAAGAGCTTTGAAATATTGGTACAGGATACTAAATTTGAAGGATGATAGTCTACTAAAACTGTGCTTAAAATATATCAAGAAATGAGCATGCAAAATAAGGGAGGGATGTAAAAAGATTTGAGGACATGGAGAGAGAAACATTTAGTGTACTAGCAGTAGTTTCTATGTCTCAAAGGAAAGCAATTAGGAAGGAGTGAGAGGTATATAGCTAATGCAAATTAGGAGGAAAAAGAATGTATTGCATGGGTAAGAGCAGAAGTATGGTGGCTAAACAGGCAAAGAAATGAGTACTTGCAAGGGGAATATCCATTGCATAGAGGAAAAGAATGTAAAGAGACAGATATGGAGAACAGAAAGTTTAAGTCAGAAATGGCTTACAATTAACAGAACTGCTTTAAAGCATCCTTTTCGGTAATATTTATTCAGAGTCAAAAATAAATGAAATGATGATTAAAAGAGAGATGAGGCATAATGCGCTGTGTGTGGGTGCATGCGTGCATGCATAACATATTCAGTGTACAGAACACCTGATGGCTATCTATCTGAAAGAATGACGAGGGCCAATTTCTTGGGCAGCCTAATACTTTGTATTTTCTAAGGACTTAAATATGTAAAATTCAATTAAATTCAAAATTGAAATAATCCTATAGCAACTTTCACATTATTTTAAAGTGACATTCTTTATGAAACATTATTATTTTAAATTTGAATAAATTGTTTTAGGTTGCAAAGGTATATAATTCAGGATCTTGCACAGGGATGTTTTAAAATAGAAATTATTTTGGTATTACGGTAGATACTCTTTAATTCAAAATTGGTTAAATTGAATAATTATGTGGTCCCAGTTGATTTATTGGGAAAAACCTACAGCTTAAACTGAATTTTGGGTAAAACATACTACGAATGGAAATTTTATCCCCTCAATATGTATTCCCTCTGCTATTCTTCAGATAAACCGTACATCATACAGAAAATAAGTCCCATATAATTCGCTGCTACTGTGAGTGCTGTCTCGAATAAAGAAAGGGAAGGGGAATAGCAATGCAGTGCACATTATGGCATTCGAATTGCAGCACTGTGTGGGATTGTTGACATAATGTCATTGGTTTCCTTTCACCTGCATAATCATGTCACCGAAACAGAAATATGCTCATGATGCTCTCATGTTGACACAAAAATAGGAATAACTACACACGATCAACAGCGGAGAAAAGACTAAAAGGCAGAAAATTTTAAAATCTTGAAATCCACTCTTCCATTGATTATAAAATCAAGGCAGAAAATAGAATAAAACCTGACAAGATGTTCATTTCCTGCCCATAGCAAGTGCATTAGGACAGCCAAACATGAAGATGCAGAAGCTTATTGTTTGAATGGTTCAAGCAAGCATATAAACATAGTATTCAAAGAAGCAAATCCCACCTGTGGTCCCCTGCTTAAACAAACACTAGATAAACACTGTACAGTACTGTAATGTTCATGTCTTTTTATATGTGTGTGTTTATTATTATTATTAATAATAATTTTATTATTACTGTATCTTATTCTTTGAAATGCTCTGTATATTTATTACCATAGCGTACATGATTTCAAGGAAAGTGTATTTTTGGGTATTATTCTTCATTAAAATACACAAGGTTTTATTAGATACATAATAAACATGTATTTTTATCAAAACTTCATTAAGTCAAACTTCATTAAACTGAACTGGCTCTTTACAGGTCCCTTGGATTTCAGTTTAACGAGGGTCTATTGCAAGACAATCATTTGCCCTATCATAATTTCAAATATAACATCACTATTAAAAAAATATATAAATTTACAACAAAATCCTACTTATCTTTATTATATCAACCTCTGCTGCATATATGTTTTCTGAAGTTACAATTGGTTCATTTATAACAATATGTCACAATGCTTTGTGGAAACACCCAACTATAAACATAAACTCTGAGCTCCAAGTATTCAAATATAGCATAAGTTAATTCCATTTAGACAGAAACTATGCAAAATCAAAATTCATAATTCAAGCTTTTGAGTACATTGTTAACCTTAAATTAACATGGTGGCATGTTTGGGCCACTGCTACTGCGATGTGGCCATAAAGACTGCTCATCACAGAGCGTTTAATGTTCGGAATTAATAATATTTTTATTTTTTCTACCATGTACATAGTAGATAGAGAAGGTATTGCATTCTATCCAACAATTCAGTATTGAGATTTCACAGAAATACATGTTTCGAGGCCCCTTGAACCCAAAAAAGCATTTTAGTAAAAGGTCCATGTGCATGCATGCGTGTGTATGGTGGTTTTTCTCCCCCCTTGTGAACAACATAATCCCCCCTCCCCCCCAAAAAAGTTAGACAAATACTAAACTTGGCATTTAGGTTCAGTACCTTCCAATGATGCGACACAATGATTTTCAAGAAGCTGCCCTCACCCCAAACTACCCTTTATATAGAACATGTATCAAAATTTTTGATTTCTCAAAAAAATCTCTTAACAGGAGTATCACATTTTAAAGATATTTACATGACCAATTACATGCCCATCTTCAATTTTCTGGGAATAGTCTGTGTAGTCCTCTTCATTCGGAAGAAAGTTTGTATAATGTATAACTGGTAGGCATTAAGCAAAAAATGTAGATCTGTTTAAAACACACAATTTATGTCAAATAACTTTTTTTTTGTATGACATTAGCCATTTCCAAGGTATTTGTTATTAATGCTTTGAATTGTACAACTACACACTCCAACGCAGTATCATATACAGACGACACCTCAATGATATTTGGTAATAACGATGCCAATGGAATGGATAAAATAATAACTACCAGAAATGCAAATTATCTATAATTATCTTGCTGAAAATAAACTGACAAATCTTCAACAAACAGAAGCTGTTATGTTTCAACACCGCAATAATAGGTATAATAACAAAAGACTGGTTAATGTAACAATAAATGGTGAGCAAATCCAGCGGTTAGATAAAATAAAATTCTTAGGTATTATCATAGCTGAGAACCTAACCTTTAGACATCATATTGACTACATATGCAAGAAGATAAGCCCGAATCCCTACCTAAAGATAAATCTATCAAAATACTTATCTGCTGAACACCTAAAATTAACCTATTATGGAATAATACATTCTCATCTACAATATGTAATTGAGGTATGGGTTAGCACTTGTCCAACATGAATAGATGCTGGTTTTGCAGAAGAAATGTATAAGATGTATATATATATATATATATATATATATATATATATATATATATATATATATATATATAAGGTAAATAGAAGAGAATCGAGTAGAAATGTCTTTATAGAAAACAAAATATTAACTGTAGTATCTTGATATGTCTATAAAGTAATTGTTTGTAACCAGTGATGAGGGACCTGATAACTTCAATAAGAACTATTACAAGTATGAAACAAGGATACAAAATAATTATCACAGAATAAATGTAAATAAAAAGATGGCAGATAAAGATCCCTTAATAATGGGAAAAATATTAATAAACCACCAAATACTCTAAAGATAATTAAAGGCAAACTATTTAAAAGTGAATTAAAGAATTTTCTAATACAAAAGTGTATGTATAGGCTGAATGAACTATGAATATAAATAATTGTATATACTTATAATAATGATTTGACATATTCCGACAACATGTACGTGTTATTATGGATGAAAATAAATTGAATTGAATACTTACCCATTCTTTTAAAGTCCTGTTGATTTTCAGTTATTTCTCGCAATGTCATGGAAGAAGTATGGAATTTTAAGGCCAGCGTATAGCATCCGGTTCTAAAACATTTGATTATCATTATTCCCTTTTTATCTATAATGAAATGTGTAATGCAGCTATTTTCAGAAAGGTTTATCTCGATTAAAATTAAGAGATAGGAAAATAAGCTTTCATAAGAATAATTTCCATTGATAAGCAATAGAGGGTAGAGAAAGTAATGTAAATGTAACACATCAGATTTTTTCACTTAATTTTGGATATAAAAGTGGAGATATTTTGAAGCTAAAATAACAACCATGAATTAAATTTATGTTTATCATTCATATAAAAAATGGTCTGCAAATAATATACCAAATCCTTTAGATCTATATTTCTATATATATTAAATTAAAAATATGAGCATATTAGTATGCTCATGTCTTCTCAAGGAAACAATAACCCAGAAAAGAGAAAGAAATTAAGTATAAATAAAATGATGTAAAAAATGAAAAATCGCTGTACTCTCAAAACTTGGGTTTGCTAAATTGTCAAGACCATGGTCATCTTCTGAAGCAGTTCGTCCTTAAAGTGTTCATTGTTCACTCAAAACAAGATAAATGAATTCTTCAGTTTTGTCACAATACATGGTTACAAACATAGTTTCCAAACATACTATAAAACATTTCCTCTTTGTCTTCTGTTTTAGTCAAAAGTATTATTAGCTCTTTTTATGTAGAAATTACCTGTCCATTCCATAGATTTTTTTTCAAAATAAATCACTAAAAAGAGTGAAAAATTAAAAAAAATTACACAAAATGATGCATTAGGTAACCAAAGGTGAGCTTCAGAACATTCTTATTTTTGTTCCAGAGGATGTATAGTGAGAACTCCAACTTTGTTAGCGAGTTTGCATTAAATTGGAAATGGTTGAGTCACTGACAGCAATTGGGAAAATATGTAGTTCACAATAATCAACGATAGGGTGTGGTCTCGTAGACAACATCCTATTATTGAAAGGTTAAATAACATAGCTATTTCATTTTGCAAGCCTTACTAATTTGGTTTGTGTTACCTTGCTTTTTAATGCTATTATTCTACTGACTTTCTCTTAGGAGTGCATAAGTTCAAGTTAGATGTAATTAATTACCAACAATTGCTGATATTAAAGTTTTAAAGCTTGTGACGATTAAACTATCATAATGTTATTGTTAAATGCAGCTTTGCGGACATGCGAAACACTCAACAAGGCAAGCAGGAAGAACGTTTACCAATGTTTGGATTTGTGTTTCCACCATGGTTCCAACGGAATTACGCTGATGCCATGTTAAACATTAGGCGTAATAGTCTGCGCCTCACCACTCCTTTTGATATTAATCCTACACTAAGAAATGTCTTGCACTATGAGGGCTCAGGAAAGGGAAGTGTGAAGGAGAGAGGCATCAGCCTCTTTAAACAGGTATGACATAATTTAAGGTTAGATTATGGCATATTCACTTATTCATTTGAACTGGTTGTTTTCTGTTATCATGTATCCTAGCAGGACTAATGCCTTTTATATCCATATTTCAAGAAAAAAACATATTTTGAGGTCCTAAACAGAAATTCTATAAGCAGGACTGTCCGTAAGGTGGGAACCAAGGAGACATTGTCTTGTTCTCAAATGTTTAGAAGGCCAGGAAAGGAGTGTGAAATCTTCAGTCTGATTGAATTTTGTATAATTGAGCGTAGCTGGGAATCCATGTTAGACAAAAATCTACTACAGGAAAAATGTAGATCTTGTTAAAACATTCAGTTTGTGTCAAATAAGGATTTTTGTGACAGAAAAATTGAGATATGCTTTTTATTCTTTATGTCAGTAATCTCAAACAAGTGATGTTTCAATCAAAATGATTAGAACAGTTTTTGAAAGAATCAGAAGTAATGAAAATTATTTCATGTAAAGGGTAGTTTGGAGTGGGGGAAATCTCATGAAAACTTTGTATTGCTTACTTAGAAGATGCTAAGTTTCATATCTAACCTATTGTTTTTTTTAACTATGCCTGCGCTCTCTCTCCCTCTCCCCCTCCCGCTCTCCCTCTCTCTCCCCACACATGCAGAGACCTTTTTAAAAAAATATTCTTTTTGGGTTCAGAGGATCTCAAAACATACTGGTGAAACCTTGTCAAAAAAAAACCCTTTTTATGGGATACATTACTTCTACCTACAATTGGTGAGTAGTAAAGAAAATAAAAAAGCATTCCTTAGAGTGAAAAAGCTACCGTGGATATAAAGTAAGTGATTACAATATCAGAACAAACAGTTTATTGGTGAAAATGTGTTACATGTACCAAGACTCTAATAACCTTTTGGGCTACTCCTAGCTGTATGCAGAATCTGATAGATTGCGTATGGAGGCACACAGGTTCTGTATGGTCACCTGGCATGTCTGACCATATTTGCTGAAGTTGTTTCTTCAGATCTGGCTACATTATGAGGGTTTTGAAAGTTGCATCTCCTAGGTATTCTCAGTTCCATATAGATCGATAACCTGGCAGGCCATGGAAGTATAGTTATGTTGCAGAAGTATTCCAGTTACAATCTAGCACAGGTGCATTGTCCTGCGGGAAAATGCCTCTTGGAAGTTCTTCCATAAGAGGCAACAAATGTGGCTGCATGATTTCCTGCACATATCACTGAGTTGTCTCTGTCACTCATTCACTACTAGAGGACTGCATGTTCTACCTGATGGCCACTCGGTGCAATAATGATGACAGAGTGTCACATCAGAACAAGCATAGTGTACTGCTATTGTCAGCGCAAGCAGAGGATTCATTGTTAAGGCAACCAGGTTCCAGTCCATTGCAGTCCAATCATCCCTTTCAGGAAACCACTGCAAAAAGAGGCAGTGGTGGATGGGTTTCAATGACAGGACTTATAATGAGGCTGGGAAACCAAATCTCCTTCAGACAAGTACCTAGCAATGGCACAAGTGGATAGTGAGGCCTCTAATGGATTGCTATTGCAGCATGGATAGCAAACAACAAAGCTTTTGGATCAATGCAAGCTCGTTGGAGGTTCAGACGATCCTCTCTTCTGGTGGTCTTTCAAGGGTGTCTCTTTCCCAGTCACCATTTTTGCACTTCCTCATGCATCTGCTGGTCCCAATATATGCAGACAGTCTGGCCTGAAAGGCCTAGGTGGCAAGTGATGTGGCAATATGATCATCCAGCCTTGCACAGTCCAATAATGCACCCTCTCTCAAATTCAGTTAACTAGTGCTTGTCAATTGCAGTATAGAGGCCTGTCACATTGTCCATAAACTCTTCACAAGTAGAAATGGAGCTGAAATAGATACCAGTCACTGGTGGCAGAATGGTCATGACGCGTGGGAGGCAAAACTGCACAACTATGAATAGCATTATGCTAATTATTTGATTATCTGCATGCAAAGTTTGTCAGCACACCAATTACTCTTTATTGAAGTGTGATTTTTGTGTGGATGAGCATATATAAGCAGCACCTATAATTAAATTTAATTATAAGTGACCAGCTTGCTAAAAATATACTTGTAAACTGCTCTTAATTTTGCACCATTCTGAACCAAATTTGAAATGTGTTGACAACTTAATGGCCTACTGCAAAGTGTTGGTGAGTGTAATTTTTATTGTAAATGAAATGTTATTTCAGTGGCAAGAAAGGGAAGATTTTCTTTATAACAAACTGCAATACCCAACTTTACTGAAATAGCAATGCAATCTAACTTTACCTCTGTAATACTTTTCACAACATGTAATTACAAAAGTTTTGCAATAAGCTGTTGAAATTTTCTTCAGCTTCTTAGGTGTAAAATTTCATATTCATATGTGCAGAAGTTCTTGGGTTATTCCTTGGATGCAGACAAAGGTATGCTAAAATATATTCTGCAGTAGTAAAGAGCATTAAACTGGACTTAACCTTATTTAGCCTAATATTACCATTATTTTCTTTGCAATTTATAAGTACATCTTGCATTCCTTGCTTTAGTTACTACTAAAATTTACTGTACTAAACTGTACTAGATTTTTTGATTAGCCTAACAGTGTTAGAATTATGCCAGCAATGCAGATGGTATTTTGAATTCTTCGCATAATTTTACAGCTTACTGTCAGTGGCACGCAATGGAAAATAAGAATACACGGAATATAACCTCCTCCTCAATGTTCCTTATTACTGTTTGTGTTTCTTTATTTCTGCTTTGTAAATGTACATTTATAAGAATAAATGTAATCATTTACATTCTAAAGTACCTATAGATACCCATTAGTTATTCATAATTTTACAAACAATGCTTTTCTATCATCAGATAAATGCAGTTCTGCTTTGGAAAGAAGGATTAAGACTTGAAAAATTCAGGTCATGACTGGGATCCAAGCCATGCCTTGATGCACTCGCAAACTAAGGTACCATGGTTGTCTCCTTAAGCCCAGCCATGAACTTCTCTCATATGTTACAGATACCATTGGAAAGAACCTGTGCAGATGCATACATTGAGCCACATTGGTGTGCATGTTTGGACTGGCAGGAGGTCAGCTTGCAAGATGAGGTGGTTGTGAAAGCTGCAGAGGCATTTGTAGACTTTATTAATAAGTAAGTACATTTTGCCTATGATGCAGTCATATTTCTCGGGGTAAACCTAATATGTAGGAAATCTCAAAATTCTCTTAGTGTTATGTGATAGTAAATGTTCTGTTCTATTCTATTCTTAATTTATCTAAAAACTGATATATCAGTTAACCTGTTTAACATCAACATGGGTAACCGAGGTTGTTAAGGCATAGACTCATGAATGGGAGGTCTGCAGTCCAAATCCCACCAGGACCATCCTCTCTGAAGTTTTTTCTACGTTTTCCTCAATCCTCATAACCGGAAAATGCTGGAGAGGTACCCTAAACTTAGCCTGGAATTTAATTCACAACAAAATTGCTTTTGTGGACTTCGTGACAGTGATGTTGTCTATAATTAGTAATTATTGAGTCGATTGTAACACTACATCACTTACTTGTTATTATAACGAATACATGTTTCAGGAGCTAATTGCGTCCATCCTCAGTTCCCTGTCGACTGCCCGCATCCTTTTTCTTGGTTGTTAGCTTGATTTCTGGTGGCGATTGGAAGAACTTCTTCAGAAGTAAGTCTCCTGGTGGGGTTTCAAAATTATAAGTGCGGTTTCTGTTTTTCCAAATATAAATGTTTTCCCAAGTTGTAAGTTCTGCTTTTCCCGAGATGTTATTTTTTTTTCTAGACAGAAACCCAAAAATACTAAAAAAAACATCTCGGAAAAAGCAGAACTTACAACTTGGGAAAACATTTATATTTGGAAAAACAGAAACTGCACTTATAATTTTGAAACCTTGCCAGGAGTCTTACTTCTGAAGGAAGTTCTTCCAACCGCAACCAGAAATCAAGATAACAACCAAGACAAAGGATGCAGGCAGTCGACAGGGAACTGAGGATGGGAGCAATTAGCTCCTGAAACATGTATTCGTTATAATAACAAGTAAGTGATGTAGTGTTACAATCGATGTAGTGTTACTAATTAGCTTGGAATGTTTCCTTCCCAAACTTTGATTCCCAATTATCATTACATGTATCATCAATGTCACTGCCTATGGTGCTGTATGTAATAAGAGTAGAATTAGGTATGACGACAACAGTGTTGGAAGGCAGAGCCAGCTGTAGCAGTGGACATCACTTAGAAAAATCGTGTCACCAAGAAGGGGAGAGGCAGAAGCAGCACGTGGATTGGCAGAGGGGAGAAGAAAGACATGGTATCAGGGAAGTGAAGAGAATACGGAAGAGGGGGGAAAGAGACAGTATTGTCTCATCAGAACATAGGAGTATAGGATAGTACAAGACTGTATTTATTTAGGAGTAAAAATAGATGGAGAGGTAAAAGGGAGAAACAAAAGAAGTTTGCACTGGCTAAAGGTAAAGGGGCTATGTCAGCAAATAGAAGGTGCATATATAGAGCACCTAGCATTAATATTAAATGGAAGGAGAAAGTATACAGTTTGGTGGTAGAGGCAAACATGATGTACGGTATTGAAATATGGGGATTAGATGGAGGATAGGAAAGTATAGATGAGGTGCATAGGATGTTTTGTAGAGAAATGCTAGGGCTACCAAACGCAGTTGCAAGACAGGTAGCTCAAACAGAAAGCAAGGGAAAGATAATGGAAAGAGCATTGAAATATTGGTTCAGGATCTTAAATTTGGATAAAGGGAATGTGTTAAGATAATGTTTAGAATACCAAGAAAAAAATTTAGGGAATAGTGGATGGATAAATAGTGTGAGGTACAATTTGAAGAGCAATGGGTTAGGAGAGATATGGAGAAGTAGGGAAAATAATGTGAATAATTTTTGGAAAGTGGTAAGCAAGAGATTAAATGATAAATACAAAACATATTTAGCATGATAGCCGAAAAGAGATCCTTAGTTTTTTATATACCAATAAAAAACACATGGGGAAGAGAAAGATATGTAGATAATGCAAGTAAGGATGAGCAAAAACCATTGCATGGGTAAGAACAGGAGCATGGAGGCTAAGAG
The DNA here is from genome assembly GCA_030765065.1 of Deroplatys truncata. NCBI lineage: Eukaryota > Metazoa > Arthropoda > Insecta > Mantodea > Mantidae > Deroplatys > Deroplatys truncata. Next base: position 180,303,377 of record CM060984.1, read on the forward strand.
GTTTAAGGAAGGGTATACCTCAAAATCAATGTCCCATATGTGGTGGAAATGAAGATGTTGAACATATAATATTTAAGTGTGAAGGTACAGAAATTTGGAGAAAAGAGTTTATTAAAAAGAAATGGTTTAAGGTAGATAGAAATATTGCTATAATTGAAATGATTCAAAAAGATGGTAAGAGTATAGGGCAATACTTGAGTAAAGTTAAAAACAAATGGATTTCGTCAGTGAAATAGATCAGCAATTATGGTTAAATAGGATTAAGGAAATGGGAAGTAAAGTAAGTAGATAAAAGACAGTATTATAATATGAATATGACTGGTAAAGAGCCAGGGCTGAATGCCGGTAATATTACTTGTATTTTACTTGTACATGGCTTAGTACAATAAAGGTTATTATTATATATTATTATATTTAATAAGAGTAGGCCTTAAGCACTTAAATTACACGTTTATCACTATATGCTTCATTTGTTGGTATTAATACTGAACACAAAGAGCATGGAAAATATAAGTACTGTACTTTTAATGTAACTTACCCTCTACACACCTATCCTGAGCAGTTCTTGGGTCATGAGTAACTAGAAATTTCTAAACTTGAATGCATAAACATGGTAACCTTGCCTCATATCTTAGAGCAGGGGCAGCCAACCTTAGGCCTATAGGCCAAGTAATGGTCTGTCAAGACATTTTGAATGGCCCACTAATAGCTCAAGATCTAATGTTAACCTATTTATCATTATAAACTCTTACTCTTTCAAATCTGCAGAGTAACATGGATTTATTCATAAATCCATTTTGCATTTCAGAGTATGAGATTCATAAATATTTCCCATCCTTGAAAATGGAAATAATAGAAATCCAAAACCACTCAGAACTTTGTGTTAATTTTAACATTATTGTGGATCACTCACTTCTCCTATTTTTGAAAATATGACGTCTCTTCAGAATGGTTTCCTGAAATTCACAATCTTCTCTAAGGCTTATGTGCAGATTTGGCTCTACATACATTTGTAAGCAAACTTTTTCTGCCATGTTATTAAGAATAAATTTTGTTCAACTATTACAGATGCACATCTTGCTAATATACTTTCCTGTGCACATTAAAAATTACACCTAATATTGAGAAAGTGTTAAATGGAAAGCAAGTTCAAAAATCACATTAACATTACAGGTCTTCAGAATTCATTGGAATGTTCTTATTAAATGGTGTAATAAGGACTATTTCTATCATGCTTCAATGTGTTTCATTTTATTACAATTTTTTAAAAAAAAGTATAAAATTATACAATGCTTAAAAAAAAACAGTGAATAATAAGGATAATGAATGACGTTTAAAAATTATGTTTCATATATCGGCTTAAAGTTATACCTACCTGAATTATTTACTAATATTTATATAGTAAAACCTGCCTTCAATGGAGCCCTTGTTAAACGGAAAACTGTCTTAAACAGAAATATTTCATGGTCCCATGAATTTTGGGGTGAATTCCCTTAATAAAGGGTGAATTCCCTTTATTAAGCGGAAACTGTCTTACGTGGACAACGGAAATCAAAGTATGCTTTTTAACAGAAATTTTCCAGTTCCAGAATGCAGAGTTTAGAAAATATTAGGGCACCCTGTGAAAGTTTGCATTGTTTGCTCTAAGTACGTGATGTTTAAGTTGAAACATGACCATTTTGCTGCAACCTGACTAGTCTAGGAGGAGGGTACGCTAATGGCAGTCCGAATATTGAGAAGCCTATCACACTCATCCTTCACTGCATAGTTGAAGTTAACAATAAGCACAACTGATTGTCTTTTATTGTTGTCTCTTCCATTTTCTGCTCTAATGACTTGTCAGTTCTTAACAGACACCTCTAAACTTACATAGGTGATGATTTATTTCAACAGTAGTCACCATGGCTTCGAAAACAAGAGTTGTGCTAGATCTTAACACGAGAGTGAGTGATTTATGCTAGTGAACGTGATAAATTGAGTGTAAAGCAGATCATGAAGGTGTTCAACGTAGGCAAAACTCAAGTTTATGAGATTCTAAAGAAGAAAACAGAAATTCTAATGCGGTGGGAAAATTGTGCTAATAGAAATAAAGAGAATTTAAGAAAATTGAAAACCAGGACATTAATGAAATAATGTGGCAGTGGTTCGTTAGTGTTAGGGCAAAAAATCACTACATATTGGGGCCTATGTTACAGGAATATGCTAAAAAGGTAGCTGAAAAACTGTTGTAAGACTGAATTCAAAGCATCTAATGGATGGTTGGAGAGTTTCCACAAAAGACATCAGATAATTTTTAACGAACCTTGTGGTGAATCAAATGACGTTGATATTGAAACCATTGCTGATTGGATTGTTAAACTACCTTCAATAATCGAAGGATACGAGCCTGAAAACATAGCAAACAATGAGACGGGACTATTCTTCCATGCATTCCTGAATAAATTATTGTGTTCAAAAGGTGAGAATAGTGCATGTTTATGATTTAATTTTGTTAATAGCCTAGGCCTACCTTCATTAAACGTAAACCTATCTTAACAGAATAGGTTTAATGGAAATGTTCAAGAGCCCGTTCAATCCTGCTGAAAATAAATGAAAAAAAGCCAAGTCTGCAAAACCTAAAGATAAAATTTTTATTATTTGTTAAAATTTGATTCTTATTTTAGTTACAATTTTTAATTATTATTTAATATATATATTAAAATGACAGGTTTTACTGTATAATACTTTAGTTTAGATTCAAAACAATTATTAATATAAATCTAGTTACACAGCTCTTCAAAAAAATTCTATCAATTTACTGGCCCAAGCTCAAAATAGGTCTTAGAGGTGTTCTGAACTGAAACATAAACAAGGTAATGATGATCTCATTTCTCAGAGGTATCCTAAGGTGGTAATTAAGTGCTGATTTATAGTAGTGTCTTCTTACTAGGGATGTGTAGCAACATTAGCATGCAGATGTTAATGAAAATTTATTTTAAAGGTTTACAGACCCTTTCCGTGACCTTTGTGCAAGTCTGCACCTCGAGCGCATCCAGTGGGCTGCAAGACTTGTTCCTAATGAGGGTTTATTGAGGTTTCACAAGAATGCAGACATGGACGGATTTGTGCCAGATTTATCTGCACGTACTGCCATCACACAGGAAATGTATCAGCTAAAAGTGTCAACCATGCCTGGAGCAGGGCTCTTTGAAGTATCAATAAGATATGATGTGACTGATAACAGTTATAGCATCAGGGTAAGAAATTATTATCCTATACTTATAATCCTATACCAATTTATTTATTTTATTTATTTATTTATTTATTTATTTATTTATTTGTGCTAGCAATCTTCCTTAGAATATGGCTATACATCAGCCCAAGCTGTTATCTTGCCATATTCTACCCATATTACATTCTTATTATAACATAAAAAATGATGATAATAATACAAATAGTAGTAAAAATAATAGTAATGATACCAATAATAATCTTATAGTAATAATATATAATAATAATAATAATAATAATAATAATAATAATAATAATAATAATAATAATAATAATATAATTACATAACTTAACATCACTTGAAATTAATTTACATCTCTTTTATTGTCCATAACCATTTCTTTTTAACTTTGGACAAGTATTCTCCTACCTTTTTACTATCCTTGTTAAAAATCTTGCTTAAAGCTACTTTCCTGTCCCGTTTTAACCATTTCCCATTTATAGCTTCCTTTCTCCAATGCTGTGTACCTTTACAGTCAAAAACGATATGTTCTAAATCTTCTCTTTCCCCACATATTGGGCACTGATTCTGTGGGAACCCATTTCTCATTCCTATTAATCTCCATACACCTGCTCGTGCCCAGGCAATACTTTCTCTTTGTTCCTTATTTGAGTTATCCACATACTGTTTATTATACATGGATTTTAACACTCTCCACACCTTACTGGCATTGTCCTATACCAATAACAGCTACTGTCTTTTGTCAGTTTAAAATGTGAGTACCAGATTTTTTTTACAAGAAGAGACATAAATATGTAAAATATTTAAAACTAAGAGCAGGTCAAGAATATCAATAGCTAGAATAAACGTATTGCAAGGAGCGAGATAGGAGTGCTCTCTTACCTGTTCTTTTTAATTTTTACATTGATGGTGTCATAAGAGAAGTGCAAACAAATTTAAGAGTTAATTTTAAAATAGAGAAATTTACTATAGATACATTGTAAGTTGCAGACAGTTAAATGTTCATAGCATTATCAAAATAAAATGTACAAAGAACTGTCTATATTCTAAGCAAAACAATTATAGAACATACTTTAGTAAAAACCAAAGTCCTCGCTATACATGGGAAACATTCTGTTAAGTACAAAATAATTTTAAATACATAAATAGGGACCTATAAAAGCCATTTTTTGGGGGTGGGAGGGTAGGTGCATGTGTGTGTGTGTTAAATTAAATTGAGTTTTATTTATGGATGCTCTTTAACTACTATGGTCTTTAGCGTCCCATTCTATATTGGGGTGAAAGACCGATAATTTTGCTCAGAGGCCTCTTTATCAGGCTTGAGGTTCTTTTACGTGCCGTAAATCTACGACACGGGACCACCGGCTTTACTTCCCTTCCGAAGGAAGCCATGCTAAGGATTTTTATGCCCAAAAAAATCCATCGCCCACTGCTGGGTTTGAACCCGCGACCTTGGAAACGAGAGGCTAGCATGGTACCACTAGTCAACAGAGGACGATGTGTGTGTGTGTGCGTGCATGTGAAAAAAAAAGGGGTATTATTTTTTTCCCCTAAAACTGGTTTATTTTCCATATTATCAGCATTGTAATTTAATTTGTATTGTTCAGAAAGTCAGATGTCCTTGGGGCATGAAAATAATGTATAAACAGGTAAGTTACTTAAATCCGTAAGCACTATTAGCTATTCAACAAAATATTCTAAGAATTATTGGACACAGAATGTGATGCAATAATAGGTACAATCAGAACAAACTTCACTCTTATAGAATGCATCATTCTACTTCTGTGCTCATTTTATGTAGTATAAGTTAAACTGGAAGTTGTTAGTTTTCAAATTAAATTTCCATTATGGCTAAATTATATGATAGAATGTATTTTTCTTATTAAAATGAGCTGCATATTAAGAAAGCCAAAGTAACCTGCAAGAAATTAATGACTGTAAGCTTGGCAATACTTTGTAATACATTAACCTGGAAATGGAATAGATATTAAGTTCATAAAGATTTGGTGTACAATTTAATACCACTATAAAAAATTCCCATAGTTTGTTGTTAAATTTTGTACTGTAAACAGAAACCACTGAATGAGAGAAAGAGTTAAATGAGTGGTAATTACACTTGTGTTTAGATGTAACATATACATATTGTAAATTTACGTTATCACAGGTAAGGTTGAATGTAAGAGAGGAGGGGGGGAGAGAGGAAGGAATGGGAACAAACTACCTAACTCATTTTTTAATCCATTGACCTTCGCATATTATATGTGCTATCATACTAATGGTGTCACAGTGAAAAGACATGCATTTCACACTGCAGAATTGAAGTGGAAAACAATATGAGCAGCAAATTATGCCTGCCTTAATGCAGTCTAGTTTTGTCAAAATATGCATGCATTTCTCAAAGGTTTGTTTTATCTGCTCTCAAATGTTGGGGCCAGGTTTTACAATATAGCCAAATGTACATTTTCATCTGGATCATATAGCTGGCAATCTGATTTTCAAATGGTATTTCACTATTCTGTTTGATGTGTCATTAGGTTTGCTCCAACACACACTTGGTGCCATCACAAACATTTAGCAATAGACATGGACAGACATGATTAGCTAGCAGGTTTAGTCAGCCACTATGGAACTGTAAACACGAAAAGTCAGACATGATGTTTGTATCGCTTGTATGCCATTTCATTATTTCTATATACAGTTTTTAATGTTTTAAACAATTATATTCACAAAATACATTTTAATACATATGAAAATCGAGAAAAGAAAACCTTGCATGCATTTGGCCCCCATAGGTAGCAGCTGCTATGATGTAAACTAAAATAATTTATTTAAGGAGGGGACCTTCATAACCATGCTATAGGTAAAACTTACAGAGCCTCCTCTATATGGCTATGGTGGATGAGCAGGCAATGTACTTCAGTATGTTAAATGAAGCAATGGTATACTTTTTAGATATGAGTCATTGCACGTCAAGTCGCACAAATTTTCACAAAATTTGACCATCATGTCTCCAATTCACTTCAAATTTTGCCCATGGATTACAAAACAAAGTAATAATGATTTATATTCTTATTTTTTTTAAAATCACAATATCTTAAAAAATATTCAACTTGTGAAAAGCGGCACATTCTTCTACCTTTAAATTAGAATATCTCACAGGCAATAAGTGATAAAATTATGTTATAAAGTGTAATGCAAAGCTTAATATTTAATCTTTTACTTAATATTTATTGTAATTGATATAGTTAATTATTTACATCAATTTTAAAATTCAAACATTTAAAAACTATATATCTCTACTAACCCGCAAGTTTAAATTTCTATAAAAATTATAAATTCCTTGTAGTTTTTTGTATATATTTACATAAAACAAAGATGGGATCCTGTATAGTTAATTTTAAATAAAATAACTTAGAAAGTGGTGCATAGTGGAATTCCAGCGCAGCGCGGCTGGAGAGGAGTAGTAGTGATGGTCGTCATGGTAGCAGCAGCACATTGGATGCCTTGTCAATTATTATTCACAGCACTTTAGTTGCACTAGTTTATTCACATGTAACTGTTAAATTTAGCATACAGTTGAGAAACATTTGAAATTTCAATCTTATCCTATGAGAGATAACTTAACTATAATTTCAATGAACACTTTTTTCCCTTCAGGCTCATAGGAATACCATCTGATTATTATTGCATTATTGGTTGTCGAAATAAATGAATTTAGCTCAAAGGTACCAGGGATCGCTTTCACGTTGCTGTATATTGCCTAAAAATGGTTACTATGTTAAAAACCCTTCTGGATTATTCACAGCATTGCTACTTTGTAGCACACAATCATTATTATCAGTGGTTGGTACTTTGGGAATTTTTTTGACATGATCACAGAGTTTTAGGTCTGGTGACAAAGTTAAGTTCTCCATTTTTAAGTTTGTAAGCATATTGCGGGTAGGATTCTGTCTTGTGTTATGCTTGGAAACATTAAATGGATTGAAGGAATAGTCATAGCTCCGTTTCTTAAGTTCACTCATTATGCACTTTCATAAACCACAGAGCTAAAAAATGAACTTCTAATGCAAAAAGCTGAAGACAAAGTTACATTTAAAATGAAACAACGGAGAGAGGCTTCATAGAATATCAGATTCCAGTTGCTAAGTTACACCAAACACCGGAAGTGGTGATGATGATTTTGTTTAAGGACATTCAACTGCTAGGTCATTAGCGCCCTTTTAAAACAGATCATGGAAAAGGCCAGAGATAAAGATCAGTACAAAATATCACGGTAAAGACCAGAGATAAGGATGAATCTAACAATTATAGCAAAAGCCAGAAATAAAGATCAATATAAAAGTCATAGGAAAAGTTAGAAATAGATATAAATATATAAAACTAAACAAAGAAGTATGAAACCCTGAATTCAACATAACTAAATCCGCACTTGGAAATTTACCTTTGACATAAAACTAAAAACCTATCAACCGCTTGCTTATCATCCGCTAAGACCTCTACAAGACTGGGCGGCAGTTGCAGATGTCCCAAAGATGTGTTAGAACAATACACTCTAGCAACAAGTGATGGACCGACAGACCTTCACTACACAGCGGACACATAGGAACAGGGCCACCCTTAAAAAGATAACCATGCATAAAATTGCAGTGGCCAATATGCAACCAAGCCAAAATCACCTCCTCACAAGGAGATATGCGAGAGGAAGTTACTCAGCTTATCGGAATGTCCTTTACTACTCTAAGCTGATTTTCGCGGAGAGCTAACCACTCCTCATGCCAGCACAACAGCACTGCTCTCTGCACAATAAGCCTAAAGTCTTCCAATGTTACCCGAGTTATTGTAACACTGGGTTCTGTGGTAGCCGCCTTAGCTGCCAAATCAACAAGTTCATTCCCTGGCAAGTCAATGTGGCCAGGTATCCAGGCACACTCCACATTAATGCCAGAAGCATATAAAACACGGAGGGCATCCTGGATTTGCTGAACAATGGGGTGGTAATTGTACAGCTCATGAAGACTCGGAAGTGCACTAAGGGAATCGCTCAAAATGAAACAGTCTCCCAATTTTCAACAACGCACATACAAAATGGCTCGGTATATGGCATACAGCTCTGCACTATAAATGGTTGTGCTATCATGAAAACCGAATGTATAGGGTTCAGTTCCATGAACATAAGCACATCCAACACCATTGGTGCACTTAGATCCATTGGTGTAGATCAAAACTCGTTGCTGTAACCAGACAGAAATTTTAAAAAGCAGGTGCAGATACTAAATGTAGGCATAGTGGACTTCCGGTATACCGTCATCCCAAGATCTATGTGAGAGGTCGCATGGAACATGGTCTTCCCCTTAAAAAACATACTAGACATTTCAATGTCATGCTTTCTAAGAAGCTCCCTGAAACGAACCTTTTAGGTCTTGGATTAATGGAGCTATTCCTGTAACGTTCGTCCAGCGCAATGTAAAAAAAAAGAAGTGAACATTGGATATTTTGGCATACATTTAAGCTAAAAAATGAACTTCTAATGCAAAAAGCTGAAGACAAAGTTACACTTAAAGTAAAACAGCGGGGAGAGGCTTCATAGAATATCAGATTCTAGTTGCTAAGTTACACCGAACACCGGAAATGATAGCATATCACATTCGTACTGCGTAATGCATCGGCCAACGTGCTCTTGCGGTGTAAAGCTATCAGTTAGCAAGCAGTCTGTATGTTCTAAAATCCTATGCGCTAACACAAATAAACTGTTTAAAAGCATATTTCTAAGGACGATCCCATCCTGATATTAACAGGTTGAAAACAAAATATATCACAGATTTCTTCAGTATTTTTTCCAGATTTTATTATTAGGGGGTTAAATATATTGTGGTTTAAAATGTTCATACTTAAAAAAGTGATTGTTTTTTTATTTTGAATGAGGAAACCACGATGTTTTTATCTACAAAATAACATATTGTTCTTATCCCTGACCATTCTGTGTTCCAAGAATAAATGGCTTTTATGTAATGTTGTGTAGATATAAGTAAAATGTTAAGTCCCCTGTAAATCCTAAAATAACTTGATTTTTCCCCAAATTATAAAACACATGTCTATTAATTTTATGTGTGGAACATGTAAACTAAAATTCAGAGAAAGTGGTGTTTTATGTGTGTTCAGTTTGATGTGGAATGACTCATATTTCTCAACAAATTAAGCAATTAGAAGGTAGAATCAGACTGAAAAATTCAATGTCATAATCAGGATTTCAACCACAGATCCTCTGCTTTGCATGTAGTTGCTTTAACCAACTGAGCTACCATGGGAACATGCTGATACATTAAATTCCCCAACAGACTTGCATTTTTCCTGGTAAACCACAGTCTGATTCTATGTTTCTAACTAATGTCCTACACACGGCCTTGTGTGAAATAACAATTATTGATTGACCTAATAGAGGTTAACTATAAAGCCCAGGACTAGTTATGGGACGATATCACTATTTATTGATACTCGATATCAATACTGATTTTTTAGCACCGATACTACTACTACTACTTTATAGGTTGCCCTCCATGGCCTAGGGGTGCCACACTAGCTTCTAGTTCCCAAGGTCACGGGTTCAAACCGGCAGAGGGTGATGGATTTTTTTCAGATGTAAAAATTCTTAGCATGGCTTCCTTCAGAAGAGAAGTAAAGCCAGTGGTCCCATGTTGTAGATTTACAGCATGTAAAACAACCTCAAGCCTGATAAAGAGGCCTCTGAGCAAAATTTCTGGTCTTTCACATCCAATATAAAATGGGATGCTAAGAACCATAGTAGTTAAAGAGCATCCATAAATAAAACTCAGTTTATTTATTTCTCACTTTATAAAAAAACTATAAAGTACCTTGTAGCTTGTTCACTGAATTATGTTCTTATTAGTAATTTTCTGTGTATAAACGCATCTATCCAATTTTGTATTGTATGCTAATTCTGAAATTGTTCCTGTTTGATAGTCTCCAATTGGCAGGAATTCTTTTATCTTGATAATACCACAGGTTATATATCCCCTATTGTTAATCAAGGTTAATAATAATAATGATAATAATAATAATTTCTTTGCTTCCCTTTTTATGTAACTAATATTTTGTGCTAAAAACTTTTTTTTAAAGGATTTTCTATCCATATTATGGAAATTAGTCGTGCGGTATACTTGTAAGCTATGTTCGTGACCCGAGGAAAGAAAGAAATATTTCCATGTGTTTTATTATCTCATGTCTTAAGCTCTGAATTGTTTCTGCTTGATTCACAGATTTTGGTCACCGAAATAGGTAAATATAATGGCTGAGAGAGAGCATCAAGCCAGGTTATTACAGAAACGTGATTTAGTGCGTCAGCTAAATCAGCTTCATTCACAATTCAGTTAATGCTGCTTGTTATATGGGCACCTCTACTCCTCCTCCTCCCATTGTTTTGCATGTTTTCATTTAGACACAAGAGTCTATGAAGTGTTACATTGATTCACCCACAGGAAAATGCAGTCAAGGTCTATCAAGAACTATAGTCCAGCAACTCATGCGAGGCAGTAACATGATGTCTAATCTCCTTTCATTCCTTATCTAGCATAAAGTTAAACACAATAACTTTCAATAATTAAAAATTTAAAAATATTGAAAGCTTACCTCAAAGTATTAGACATACTTTGATACCACCAAGAATCAAAGGTATTGATAGTATTGAGATCTTATCTACCCAGGACTTAAAGTACTTCATTGTAAGTTACTAATAGGTTATCTCAAAAATGATTTGATATCGCCTTGTGGTTTACTGGAAAAATGCGAGTCAGTTGGGGAATGTAGTGTTTTACCAGCATGTTGCCATGGTAGCTCAATTGATTAGAGCAACTGCATGGAAAGTGAAGATCCATAGCCTTGTGTGAAAGCATAATTAATTATTATACATTCAGCAATGTTTGTTTAAAATATTTTTGCTCTGAAATTAAATCTTGAGAAGTTATAGTGTGCTTGAAACACATTGTAATACAATTTATGAATCCAAAAAGGAACCATTAGAAAGAAATGACGATGATACTATAATTTCAGTGACTATCAGTTTGAAAACCACCTAATAATCTTACAATCATGTTGATCATTTAGCTGCCATAGATCATAAAGATGGCAATTTATGAAGAGGTTAACATGTCATTAACATAAGGTAAATGCAGGAGAAATTATTGGCTTGCATTTTAAGTATTCATGGAACAATATGGAATTCAAATGGCTGGAAAATGTGGTTATGTAAGTACAGAACTGTGAACAGTAGGAATCAAACAAAGCTGAAGACAAAAGTGAATGCTAATAACATTAATGTTCTTGCAGCTGTAGCAAGATAACCGATGGATAAGTCACTTGAATCAGTAAGAGATGATGTCAGGTACAGTTTGATACAGCAACTAACAAATCTGAAGGAACTGTGAGCATTTTCAAGGAATAAGTACATTTACATTTTTCTATTTTTCATTGGTATAGGTAAATAAATCTCTAGTTTTTAATGTTATGTCCTCTAGTTATGGAAGGATTGGTGCTAGCTTCTCAGTGTGGGGCCCATCACATAACTGAATCTAGTGATGTTGCTTGACATTAGGCTTCATACAGCAAATAGGGAAGGCATGTCTGCATGCTCTAAGCAGAGTCTTTTTATGCATCATAAACACTCAACAACGCAGCAAAGAGTTCATTTTCAATGAAATAAGATTGAAATTTGGGGCATGAATGTTAACCCATTCCCCACTAAACGCCCAGTTGTAACATTTTGGAAATGAATTGAATTAGTTTATTTATTTTTACAACTGGATTTACAAGATTTATACAATATTTCCCCTAGAACTAACTAAACTCGTGCACAAATTGTCTGGCCTATAAGCTTATTTTGTGCTACTCAGTTTACTTTACTCCCTGGCCTTGTAGCTCATTGAGTAGCTCTTTACCAGCTTTCATCTCTTGCACTCATTCCTTTCCCGCTACTCTTTGTTGTCCTTTACTTGCATCTCTTACTTTACTAATTTATTTTCCTGTCAGCATTTTATAGTTACTATTTTTCTGTCCATTAACATTTTTGGAAATATTTTATAGCCTATGTCCATCTGGAAAAGTAGCTTTTTAATGGTCATTTTAGTATAAATTTAAGAGATATTAGTTTGTAGCACTTTATATGGGCTATATGGAAGTACTGAGTGAGGAGGCACCGCAGTGACATGTGCAATTCACATTTGGGAGGTACTGGGTTCGATCCTCGGCAACCACCCACTCTGGCCCATGGGTTTCTCATGGTTTCCCTGGGGTTTGGCAGGCAAATGCTTCTCTGCCTTGATTTCCTTTCCATCATTTCCCTTTCTTTCCATTTCCTTTTCATCTTTCAGGTGTTTTTCTAGGTTTTGTGGTGTATGGCGGTGCTGGATAGATGGTGCAGATGCATGCTCAATGGAAAGAGTATTCCCCATAGACACCAGAAGGCTACTTGACTGGTGGACAGTTCATCGCCCTTTCTTGGTGGCTCCAGCAGTGGGAGGGTCTGCGAGCTTGGAAATGTTAAGAGACTTCTGTGCACCTTTGTAGCCTGTGGCCTAAGGTTCCTTCACCTCGTCCCGTCCTCCTGGGGGATGGTAGCCACAATAGATCTCTGTAGGTTGTAGTGTGTGAGGTGCCTCTCTATTGAAAAATTTATACCTATGAGGGGTGCCCTCTAACTGACTTTCCTTTTAGAAACATGGCATAGCTTTTCTTTCAGATGCCCAGGTAGAAGGTATGAATTTATGATGTTTTCAGTGTGGTTTGTGTATGTACAGTGTTGCTAATTCCTACAATGTGTGGTACATACCGCAAACTGCTGTCATTGTTAGATGTATAATAATCACTTTTAACAGCTTAACTCTGATGTAAGGATCATGGGGGTTTCTTTTGAGGCATTTCATGGAATTTTTAGGACATAGACCTTGCCTTAAATTAAACTTAGTTGCCTCAATTTACTGGATAAAAATTATGAGTTAGGCAGTGGGTTCCTATTGCTATTTTGATTGCCCTGGATCCTTTTATAATGGCCTGTGTTTACTGGGATGTTTTGCCTACATCCTGTGTATAGATGGGCAACTTATGATAAAACATCTTAAAAGGTATAACCATGCCCATTATTTGGAAATACATAAAAATGCAGCAAAAGGCAATGTGATTTTGTTTACTTCCACAGATTTCAGACATCAGCCGCATCAATAGATATGGTATGGCTGCACATTGCATAGAGAATACACAGGATCACCTTCGTCCCTACTGTTTCTGTAGGACCTCAGCGCCAGCATCCTTGCCTCAAATAATACCCCAATTGGAGAGAGAGTAACAGAAGTACCTGCAATTATACATTTGCTCTTCATGCAGAGAAAATTCTGCTGTGATAACAGGGAATATATTTAGATAATGTGATAGAAGAACATTTGTGATGTCAAAGGTAATTTAGAGACTTCAGGTCAAGTCCTGAAATCTGGTTAATGCACAAATTTTATGGAGTTTCAGTAGCATGATAAATATCTGTTCAGAACACAGGCATTTTAAAGGTGTACTGTGGCATAATTTTTGCAAAATTAGGTTATTGTTATTATTCTTCCATGAAAGCCTTCTGAGATACTCCCCACTTTTCTTTATTCTGTCTTTTTTGTTAATGCCCTCTTTCATGGCAAGCTAAATGAATGTATAATGTGAATAAATGTTTATTTTTCATTTACTAAAGGCAGGTTATATATGGCTTGCCAAAACCCTTGTGTATTTATTGTTTTGAATGTACAAACCCTGACATGTATATTTGTTAGGAGCAGGAAGCTTATCGTTTTGAGAGAAGCAATTTTACCAGAAATATCAGCTATCTAGTTGGATGACATTTTTCTATCTGACTGGTGGTAAAATTGCATTTTATAGAAATTTGGGAGCATTTAAACCTTGGAATTTATAATGTATGTCAGAGTTTAGGTCTCTTCAATGATAGCTTTGATGTATAGGCTGTGAGTCCATGGTAGTTTGCCACAATCGTTGTTGTTTCCATGAGTCTGCTTACTTTAAAAATGTAGTTTCTATACTTATGTTTCTTTTTTATTGGATTAATTTGTTTTATTTTATTTTTTATTTATTGTTCAAAAAATAGCACAATCAGATTATGCTCGTAATATACAGGAAGTCAATTTCATTCATGTTAAGGGCTGGTTCACAATAAATCAGGAACAGAACCAGAATGAGAATGGAAAGTAAAAGGACATAAGTTTGATTCACAACATACTGGAAATGGAAATGAGAATGCTTATGGATAGCAATGTGGAAGGTTAAGTTATATGCATTGAATGTAATTTGTTTGTGACTAATCAGTGACATTTTTCACCTGCTTGAAATTCAGCAATATAATGCAGGTTAACCAACTTCATAATTTGATGCAATAAGCATTTTTTAAAAGCTACCCAGTACTATTTCTGATTCTTCTTGTGAAGGTGACATCTAAATAGGTTTGTAATAAATGCTGTTTGGTTCCAGTTTTGTTTTCCAAGCTTGCAATTAGAACTGTAGCTGCAATTAAGTTAAAGGCCTCATAAGCAATTTCTACCATGAAAACAGCACCTCACAATATGAATCTAATAAGCCATTCCCAGGAAAACTAATAGAAAACCCCTGAAGTGATAAATCCACGTGATTTTCTCTACCCTCTAATCATTTTTAGGGGTATACGTATTATTTTTACTCAAGCTTCTTTTTCTGTCTATTACATTTTAATCCAAATAAACATTTTTTACAGAAATAACTACATTACACGTTTTGTTATAGATTCAAAGGGAACAGCGATAGTCAAATGTTTAAGACCTGGATGCTATACGCTGGCCTTAAAATACATACTGTTTCCATGCAATTCACAACAAAACAACTGAATGTTGAAAGGACTTTAAGAAAATGACCAAGAAATGAAAAATTTCAACCTTTAATAACAGATATCTCAGAAACGGCTTATGCCACAAAAAATTTAAATAAATTGTGTGTTATAAAGAGATCTACATTTTTTATGTTATACGTTTTTGTCTATTACATACCACTTACCAGTTATACAAAACTCCTTCAGTTGAAGAGGACTGCATTGGCTTTCCCCAAAAATTCAAGATATACATTTTATGTTATGTAAATATCTCTCATATATGGTATTTTAAACAAAATTGCTAGAGCCATTTTTTAGAAAATAAAGAATTTCGAAAATTGTTCCATGTAAAGGGTAGTTTGGGGTGGGGGATTTTGTTGAAAATCTTTGTGTCACACCTTTGGAAGATATTGAACCTAAATACCAAGTTTGGTATTTATCAGACTTTCTGTTTTTGAGTTATGCTGTTCACACACACGTGCGTACAGACATTTCCAAAAATTATTTATTTGGTTTCAGGAGGCCTTAAAACATGAATTTCCGGGATATCTCGGTATCAAAGTTTTGGGTGGAATGCAATACTTCCCCAACTTAGTATACATAGTAGAGAAAGCAAAAATATTAATAGAAATAAAATATAAAATGTGCTTTAATATTTGTAAAGGTACTTCTCCCAGTATATAAAATCCACAAACCTACAGATTACAGAAATGAATATATGGTGTTTTTGTTTCCAGAAGAGACAACCAATTGCTGTGTTCTCATAAAGTGTGTTCGTAATCAACTCAAATTTAGTACAAAAACCTGTCTGTCTAGTATTTTGTCTGTCTGTCTGTCTGTCTGTCTGTTTGTCTGAGGAAGTAATGGATGAAAAAGGTATTTCTGTACATCTAGTTTCTAAGAATTAGGGATTTAAAATTTTATGTGATGGATTTACATGACTTTTCTTCCAATAGCAAATTCACACATATGCATTACATATTACAGTATTTATATCAAAATTTATTCTTCTATCACTGTTACATTACTCATATACAGGCACAGGAATTTCTAAGCATTAAAGGAGTGGGAACAGACCTTGAACATAACTCCTATTTTCATTGCTGGACTCCAGTATGCTTCACGTTAATTGTGAATACTTGCATTGTAGTACATGTCTTTTACCTTTGTCGTTCTCATTTCCTTATTGTGTAACAAATTTAATATAATAATACATCATGAATGTACTAAACACCGAGCCTTAATGTGTAGTTGAAAATACTAAAACAGAGACAAATGTTTCACTTATAATTTTAAATAATGTTTCCCTTGGACATTGCCAACAACACTTCCACATTGTTATACTTAGTGGCATAAGAATTAAAGCCCGGATCAATTTAACATAAAAGCCTATTAAACATACTTCTGTTCTCAAAAGTAGGAAGGCTAACTATACATTTAGTTATTCTTGGGCAAATAAACTCTAAGAATATCATGTAATGGCAGTTCTCCAAAAATCAATAGTTCATAAAAATGTCTCAATGTAGACAAGTTTCTTAAACACGTAAATGTAGTCAATGTATCAGATGATTACATGATTGTTAATCACACCTACATTGCTAAAACTACATGTAATTTACAAATTAAAGTTAAGCAGTACTTTGAAACATTAAATATAATCAAATTGACAAATCATAAAACGAATAACAGAAACATAATGGAGTAATGCAATTAAAATTTTGAATAATTTTGTCATGAAAAAGGGTTGCTTTACAAGTTTAAAATACCCCCTATCGAAGATATTGCTTATTTGTTGTAAGACATGCATGATAAAAGATGATTTAAGAAGATAAGTGAAGCATTTATCATTATTATTTAATATTTAGTAATATTGCTTTGGCTCTTAAATTTTTCCGACATTTGCAAATCGATTTTGATGTATTCACTTTTTGCTTTAGCTTTAATAAACATCCAGCTTGGACAACAAACTAGATATGCTATAGTTATATGTTAAATGCAGTAAAGAGGACATAAAAAATAAGAGGAAAATAAGGTGGCTTATTCAAGGATGCATTTCAGTAGGAAACTGCAGTACAAAACGTAAAATTAGTGACTGTGTTAGTGATAAAGTCTAAGAAACAAAATGTTGGACAGCCTGTGTCTATTCATCAGATAAGGCCTCATTTACATCCTAACTACAATGCTTTCCCTTAACACTGTGGCCACTGTTACTATACTATACTATAATATCCCTGCAACTGCTTCACGCTCTCACATTTACAGTTACTCTTATGATAAGCACGTGCCTTATAAGAGATGCTGGAAATGTTGTCACTCTCTATCCATACATTTCTGGCCTCTTCTCAGGAAATTTGCATTCACTCTCAAAAGTTCAGTAACCAAAATTGTGTGAATTTCTCACCTGATGTTTTCTTTTAGTTCTTTCAGTGCATGGGGTTTGTTGCACACACTTTATTTTTAAGTTCTTCCATAGATAAAAGTCACATGCAGTTAAATCAGCAGATTTTGAGGGTCATATTTCTTTACTAATTACCCTAACTTATGACATTTTCTGAATTAAATATAATGGCTCATCAGCTGTATGTGCAGTAGCAAAGTCTTGTTAGAAAAGTCCAGACTGACATTCGTCAGTCAGCTGCTCAAAAAATGGCGTATGACGTTCCTGTATGTCTCTGCATTTATTGATCGTTAAAAAAATATAGGTCTTATTATTCTGTATGCATTTACTGCACACCAATTTTTGTGTCATGCAATGGAATCTTGTGCATAAAATCAGGTTTCTCTGTACTCAAATATCTGTTATTTTGCAATGAAAACAGCCTATAAATGGAACCATGCTTTGTTACAGAAGATTATTAAATGTGGGTCAATTACTCATTTTGCAAAATTCAATTGCAGAAAATTTTACCCAACATGAAAAGTAAGATGTCTGCAATTTTATGCACACATTGTAAAAACTAAAAGAAAATATCAGGAAAGAAATTCACTCAATTTCTGATATTGAACTCTCAAGTGTGAATAAATATTTCCTGAAAAGATGCCAAGAATATGTGGATAGAGAAGAACAACATTTCTAACATTTCTTCTGATTAGGATGTGCTTATTATCATTGTAATTGTAGCTACGAGAACATGAGGTAATTGCAGGGATATTATAGCTGTTTCAGTGGGAGTCCAAGATGGCACTTGAGTAGCTGTGCAGTGGCCACAGTGTGAAAGAAAAGCACTGTATTTCTACTCCTTTTCTTACACTAAGCAGCCACAATTGTTATACATACAATAATTTATCACTCTAGTCTGCATTCTCTTTTAACTTTGTGATTTAGTACATCCAGCAAGAGGTATGGATTAACATTAAATGTTACTATCTTCAGTTCACACTTTTATTAGATTAATGTTGCTTCACTTTTCTCAGTTGTGGAATGTAATATCCAACAAACTGGTCACGCTAGAGAGAATATTAAATGCTTACATAGCATGTTAATGTGTAACTTGCTTATTCAGCAGTTGAAGGATAATTTTGTTCATTCATAATTGTTAAAAGTAAAAATTAAATGTTTTACAGCATGGATGTACCTAAAAATCTCATATGAATCATGTCAGTCTTTAACAGAATGCCTGTAGATTACTAATACATAATTACTATCATTCAATGGAGCGATTTTTGATAATTTGATTGTGCTATCTTGTGAGCTTTAAAATACTGAGTACTGATTGATGTACTTGAATCGATTTAAACATTTCAGATATATTGTATGTGGCACTACCAGTCTGAGTTTGATGCTTCAGAAAGGCTCATGTTAACAAATTTCTAAAACTTTTAAGTAATAAAGGGCATCTTTGTCCTTGAATAATCCATTATAGTGTGTAGAATAATATGCTGTAATGTGTGGGAGATCAGAAAACTCCTACAGGATGTGAAACAAAGAGGATTGGGAAAGAAATTGTATTGTCATTCTATATTATTGATACTTTTAATTCAGAATCTGTAACTGCCATTGGAAGGAATGGATTGGATTTTAAAATTTTGGGTGTAGGCTGAGATTTGAACCACAGCTTTCCTGGTTTGTAGTCTTACCACCTGAGGTACCATGCCAATTCAGCCTCCTAAGTTATCTCAACAGTGAGATGTAGCCCAAAGAAGTGACTTGATTGCATTTCTATTCAGCATTAAAAAGCTGCTTCGCCTAGAACTTACTTCATATTGGTTTGTTTCATAAAAAGAGAGTTTTAAAATCAGGGATAGATCTACATATTAAGAAATCTTAATATTCTAGTCACAATAATGTAAAAAGTAGCTATACAAAAGTACTAAGAGAGTAGAATTTGTGCTTATTTATGATTGCTTATTTCTAACATTACCTGAGAAGGGTGCACAGGATTTAAATTAATACAAGCATTGCTTATAACCTGAAAAGCATTATACCTACATAAATTGCATAATACAGTGATTACACTAACAAAGCTTAGTGGCTAGATAAGTGTAAATTCTAGTCAAATAATGTTCTCTATAATCATTTCACTTCACTGTGTACTACTTCCAGTTTTAATTCATATAGTATTAATGCACATCTTGCCCTGGTAGCTCAAACAGTAAGAGCATCAAAATGGAGAGCCAAAGTCCTGGCCATGCCATTGAGTTTTTCAAGTCCGATTCAACTTTCCAACTTAGTGCCTACACACGGTTGGTGTGAAAGAAAATTATTACAATTGTAAACTATGAGTAAAAATTGACTCTTAGATAATTGTTACAGTAATTCAGTTATTTTACTGACTTCTTCCCATCCATGATTACAAGGCAGCTAAGTGTATCTGAGGTCTAAGGAATCAAAGGAATGAAAAGCTTGAGTTTCCAAAGTGTATCCAAATCCTCTTTGTTTCATGCTCTGGTATGAGTTAGTAATAAAATGTTGACAGTTTGTATGGTAAAAATTTGGGAAGTTTTGTATAGTTCTGCAGAGTTGCTTTGCTGCTATGAGATGTCTTATATTTCTTGCATCATACTGTAAGGGATAAAATACATACAGTAGCACTATTAATGTGTGATATTTTGTATCTAGAGAGAACTGATGTATCATTTGCATCTCTCCCAACAAAAATATTCTTATAATTGCATTATTTTTAAAACACCGCAATCAATAGTCATTTTGCAGTAGTAATTTAGTTTTAAAGTTTTTGTTATATGAAATAATTTACTGTGTGTACAGCAATATGTTATTCTAATGTTTCATTTGAACTTTGGAATCTGATGGTATATATCAGATCCTGAAAGGCAAATCATTACTACAGCGCCTCATTTATCATTAGTTTTGTTTCACGGTACTAAATTCATTAGAGTGGAACTACAGTAGAGTCCCAATTATCTAATTGAAATGGGTCATGGCCTGGTCAGATGATGCGGAAAGTAAAAATGTGACATTTAAAACTGACAAAATTCATTATTTAAAAAATTATATGTGTACAGGTATGTGCTGTATTCATGTACTGTAAACCAAATGATGGTATGCTGTTTCATTTTTATAACATCAATTGGTGGCCAGTTGCATCTAATAATGGCCCAGCGGGCAGCAGTGTACAGTCATTAGTGTAGTCCCAGCACAAATACTGCCTACATTGTACACTCAACAATTTATGATTTTTTTTTCCTTTCTTGTTTTTGCCCCCCTCCCCTGCCAACAAGGTTGGTTTAAATATAAGGTCAGATTAGTGAAGGTTAGGTGACCGGGACTGTACTGTATATATGTTATGTATATTTGTAGCTTAAGAAGCATTTATTTTTCTTAGCATTAGCAGATAATGTCAGTGTTTTCTGATTTACTTTATAAGCAATTTATTGAAAGCTAAAGTATTGTTAAAAGCTCCACTGCAATGAAGTATTACTTTTCAAAGGAACTTCAGTTTAGGCTGGATATAATCAAGATACATGTGCACATATTCAAATATGAATGTTATGAGATTTAAATGCTTAGTAATTAGTTTCTTTTTGAGCTTTTGATAGGTTAATGCTAGTATGAGAGATGTAAGATGTGTTATAATTCTTCCAATAGGAAAGACTTGAAGCACATAAAAAGATGGTTTCAAATTCTCATTTCAAGTTCAAAAGAGAGCAGAGAAGGTGTGTAGAGGCCATTGTTGGTCACTCTTCACTGAAGGATTATTTTGGAATTTGTCTCTGATTACCTGACACATTATTCCACACATGTTTATACATAGTTTGCAGAAACACCCATAATCTGGTTGGTTGTCATTTACTTTATGAAATCCATGAAAGGTGAATCCTATTACCAAGTGCCTGTAATTGTAACGCATTATTCTGTTCATAGCCTTCATGTCTTTATAATAACATTAATCCCAAATTTCTTTCCAGTTTCCATACAGAACTATAATGGTGGCTTCATGTCTTATCTCTTCACATTATTTTACAGAGCACCACAATGGAAGTATTTCTTAACAGGAAGATTTCACTCCTCTCTGCATAGCATTGAGCCCTGTCCTGTATGCTTGTAATAAAATATCTGAATAGAACTTAAGACAGACAATTTGTTCTGGTTACAATCCTTTGCTGACTTTGTGGTTAAGCTACACATATATTTTTTTTGAATTTACATGCAAAAAATCTGTTTCAGTATGTTGAAATGTTAGCAGCTGCTCTCTCTTCCAATTCCAAGCTCTACCCTACCTACCTTCCAACCTATTAAAATTAATAAAAAGTATTTTAACCAGACAATAACCTGCCATGTGGGCCTTCTAATTGGGTTAGCTCTCCCTCACTTCATCTGTGCTGTTGCAGCAAACTTGATGCAGTAGGACCCTTTTTTTAGCAAATTTCAGGGGGATCAACCATTTTTTTCCTTAAATGAGGATTTCCCTAAATTAGGAATTATATTGCTAGAAATTAAGTTTGTCGTATTAAACAGTCATGTTTTGAATTGCTTTAATGAAAATTTTAAATGTACAAACTACTTTTAACAAACTAAATTTGAAAAAAATTGAACGTTTTAAAGCTTGTAACGGTAATTTAATGTTTACGTAATATGTTTTTACGTAAATTATTAGAACTTGAAGATCTTATTGTGCTGCTTTTGTTTTGTTTGGTTACATAATTTTAACTGCCCCACGTATGGGAGCCAATTTATAACGGTTTTAATGTTATATTATTTAACATTATTGTAGCCCCACGTTGTGGTAGCCAACTTGATGCGGTATTACTTATAAAGTTTGTTTACATCATGTGTTGAAGCCATCTTGTGACGTCATTCATTTGTTCGGTTTGTAGCTCCATCTAGTGTTAGCAATTTGTGGTACCTAGTATTAGTGTTTGAAAGAATTTTTAAGTTTTGTTTACTGTCCTCCGGCTAGCTATTATCCTGTTGGCTTGAGCACGTATCTCTATACAGGTTGTGTAAATGGAAAGGAATCTTTTATCCAAAAATTACACTGATGAAGAAATTTGTTTTACACATTTATTGTCAAACACGTTAACTATCACATTTATACAGTGATCTTAACACTCGCCAAACTGAAACTGTTATAATAACTTCATTACTAATCACTCTTAATTCACGTACTTCAACTTTGTGTATAATTAACTTTATAATACTTTAGATTTTCGTAACTTGTGAATCTATAGCCGACGTATCTCATACAAATATTTTGACGAACTGACGAACTGAAGACGACGTGTAGTGCACAAAGAATTTTGATGAACTGAGCATGAAGCTACCTCTAACCTACCCTATTTATACTCCTGCATCCAGATACGCCTAAATATTATAACTGAACTACTATTGGCTAATAAAACGCGCCAACATTAGCGTCTATTTTAATATCCAATGAAAATTATGAATACATATGCTTTAGGGAGAAAATATTCCAGAAGGTTCTCAACGGAAAAACGCGCCAACATTACGTAACTTCCTCGTTTCCAATAATGATAAACAGCTCACCCCCCTCTCTGCATTATTGCGCGCTATTATTGACAGTTTCAGTAAGGCATTATAAATTTACTTCCCAACAATATTTATAATCAATAAACATCTGAAATCAATGTCACATAAAAATGCATATTCATATTACAATCATTATTTACATTAAAGTAATTTGTGATACAAATTACTGCATCAAGCTATTTGCCAAAAATTATATCAATAAGTAAAATATGATATACTGTAAGAGCAAAATACAAATTATAAATTATGTACAAACTAAAATAAATGATAATGTTTTACAAACCATATATACAGTTCCGCAAAATAACAAACACTAGACTGGCTCCATGTGAGCTCAAACTGCAACAAACAAAATTACAAGGGAGATTAGATATTTTGACATTAATGCTTGAATGTTCATTCCTCAGAATTGCTGAGAAGTAATAAGTCATCAAGATGTATTAAGCTTCACTTTTAAAATAGTCCAGCAGTGTAGCTTGCTTCCACCTTTCATGAATAAAAAAGCATCTGTTCAATATGTCTGAAGTTGTTGATTAGCCCTTCATCAACATTGAAGGAGCAGAGGCAACATCTCATTGCATCCAACCCCTCCACTCCTGTTGCAAATGTAGCTGGCACTGTTTCCTTCTCTTCTTCCTCCTCTCCTTGCTGGTTCAACACATTATCACTTTGTCGCAGTAATCTGGCTCGTGTTATCTTATTTGCTGAACGCCTGTTATTGTTTTATTATTTTAAATTTTGGGTTCTTTGTTCTCCGGCTAGCTCTTATTACTCAGTCGAGCAAGTATCTCTGAGCAAGGCATGTAAACGGAAAGGAGTAGTTGCTAAAAGATAACACTCATGAAATAATTTGTTTCTACACTTTTATTGCCGTCACACTTAATTAATAATTCACATATTTAATCTTTATACACGCTTGACTGAAACTGTTATATTTCCGAATGTAATTACTGTTGTATTAGTTGCCGCGTACTTCACATTTTGTAACTAACTTTACGACGTGTACCTCGTGAGAGATTCTTCCAAACTGTATGACGTGCACCTCACGAGAGATTCCTTAGAACTGTGCGACACATGCTTATGGCTCGAGAATATATACTGCCCCTCCTAGAATTGCCTAAACATTATAATAGAACTGCTATTGGTTACCAAATCGCACCCACTTTAGCATCTGTTTTGTCAGCCAATCACTGCTACTAACATATATACTCTAGGGAAGATATTCCCTCCATTTCTAAAAAAGGCACGCTACCCTGACGTCATTTGTTTGTCTCTTCTTAGTGATAAACAACTCACCCCCTCGGTTAATTGTTACCCACTTCTATTGTCAGTTTCAGTGAGGCCGTGTAAACTTATTTCCTAACGATACTTATGGCTAACAAACATCTAAAATCCTGTACATACAATAATATTAATTTACACTACAATCTCTGGCATTCACAGTGTTGTGATATAAAATATTGCCTCAACTTGTGGCTTGCACGCTTCCTTCCAGCTTGCTTCCACTTTTCATGAGGCCTCACACCGAAAAGCATCTGTTTAATATGGTTGAGGTTGTTGATTAGCCCTTCATCAACATTGAAGGAGCAGAGATAATATCTCACAGCATCCAATCCTTCCACTCCTGTTGCAAAAGTAGCTGGCACTGTTTCCTTGTCTTCTTCCTCCTCTCCTTGCTGGTTCATCACATTATCACAAATATCTGCAATATCCTTATAGTTACCAAAATTAGAATTTCATCATTAAGTTCACAAATTCTTTAAATGTTAAGTTTGTCTTTCTGGAGCATCTGTAGTCTCTTGGTATGGTTCCTTCTCCTTGCTTTCTTCAAAAGAGGCACCAAACCAGCCCCATAGAAGAAGTTGCAGATAGATACTCTGTTGCCTGTAGTGTATTCAGCTTCAGTACCTCTTAGTTCTCTGCATCAGGAATTTTCTATATTTGGCCTTTAAGGAACGAATTGTTTTCAAATCCAGAGGCTGCAGATGACTGATGCAGTCTTCCAGAAGAAAGACAACTTTAACATTTCTCAAAATACAACACATTTGCAGGATGTACTTGAGTATCTATCATCAAGACAATCTTTCTACCGGAACTCATTTCACCGTCTATATGACATAAAACTTTTACAAAAGTTTTGAAAGTCATTCACAGGAGGTGTAGAAATTTTTTAAAGCACCTTGGTATTTTATATTTTCCAATAATTAGCAGGGGAAGTTCCTCATTGCCATTACTGTTAGTGCTCACCAATGCCATAAAGCATTGCATGCATTTTTACCACCAACATTTTTCCAATGGATTACAGATGTTTTGTTCAGAAATGTAATGAACACTCCCATTTCATCAGTATTGAAGATATCCTTTGGATGGCAGCCATTGGGAAAATGAGGTAGAGTTTCCTCTTCCTAAATATCTATGGTACCATTGTTCATTTTTGCTCTATCGCCACACATGGTATTAAATTAAATTGAGTTTTATTTATGGACGTTCTTTTACTACTGTAGATCCATTCTATACTGGGCATGAAAGACTAGAAATTTTGTCCAGAGGCCTGTTTATCAGGCTTTAGGTTCTTGTATGTGTCATAAATCTAAGACACGGTGTCACCAGCTTTACTTCCCTTCAGAAGGAAGCCATGCTAAGGATTTTTACTCCGAAAAAATCCATCGCCTTCTGCCGGGTTTGAACCTCAGGAACTAGAAGCTAGTATGGTACTCCTAGACTGTTATTAAACTTGCTTTTTTCCCCCCACCATAATATTTTTTCCCGTGAATTACAAGTGATGACCAGTGAAGTTGAACATATGCTGCACAACACCATTGCCAGTCAATCATATGTTACAAAAATAAAATGAAGCTAACTCATATCCCATTTTTCATTTAGCGTATATTATCACTTGATTATCATGCATTATCTTAATTTACATTATCTACTCTTTCTCTATTTGTCTTTGCCATTTCATTTTAACTTTCCATAAGAACTTCCCTAAACCTCTTAACTGGCCTTTATCTTTAAAAATCTTATTTAATCCTACTACTTTATTTATCCATTTCTTTTAGCCATTTCTTTTTTATCAACTCATTTCATTCATTTGTTCCTTTGCAATCAAGCATTATATATATATATATATATATTTTTTTTTTTCATTTAATTCTTGCCTTCAAATTGAATAAAGCCCCTGTATAACTTCCCCCCTCAAATCTTCTAATTCCCAAATCCCTAACCTAAACCAAGCAATCCCTGATTTCTCGTTTCTGTTACAGATTTTGGTATATGCTTCCTTTAACTTTATTATAAAATTGCTGTGACTTTTTCTCTCTCATTTGAAAATATAGAGTTTGCTTATCCATATCCTACAATCTGTTATAACTCCCTTGCAGTATCCCCTATAGGGATTGTCTATTCTAGACCAAACATCTCATAACCCATTCTTGATCAATTGCTGCTTAATTTTAACAAGCCATGTTTGGAATGCATATGAATTAAGGTTATATCTTATTGAACAAACCATACAACATGGTTTTATTTGTTTTTTTATAAAATTATAATAAAACTGAATTTTCAATAAACTGAAAATTAAAAAATGACAGTGAGACAATTACAGTGAAGAATAATGAATATGAAGATAATGACTAAGGGTACTAGCTAAATGTGAAAAGTAACTTGTATTGTGGTTCTGTAATACAGTATTTCTTAACCCACAGGCTAATGTCGTTTCACTATAGTAACAAGGTATTATTCTGTTCTGCTTTTGTTTCATCTAAATTGCAGAGATAGTTTTCATGATATACTAAAACATTATGTTTCTGTATTTTTATCTCCAGTCTATGGAATTTTCAGAAGCTATCTCCAAATCCCAATGTAAAGTACTTGGCTGTGCTGAGTGCGTTCTATATAAATTTCCCAATTGGGATGCATATAAACCTGAAGACTTTAAAGCTTAATATCTAATATTTGGTCTAGTAATATCAATAATCACGTCTTTCTGGGGTTCAATGGAGTCCAATGTTAGATTTTTGTGACAACTTGATGGAGAAAAATACTACTGTTTCTGGGGATTGAAAGGATGTTTTGTGTGCAGGTGTACTCTCGAAACTGCTGTAATTGTAATTCAGTCTTCTGATAGAAGATATTGGCATGAATATGTAAACAAAAAAGACTAAAGTAACTATGAAATTGGATAAACAGATATATAGAGATGGATGCACATCATTGGAAACTATGAAAACTTATTTGACAGAAAGTATAAGGTGCATTCACAATAGTGCTTGCAACAAGCATAATAGAGGACTCTGAGATTAGAATTCATGATTTAATAGATTTCCTAGATAAAATATTACTATTTTTACTGTTTATTGAAGTTGGTAGACTTCTCACCAAAATGCTGTAAAGTACAATTAGTTCACCATTCAGCAGGAGAAACCAATATTAAGATTCTGAAAGAAAAAGAAGTTTGAACACTGCTTAACTGATTTATAGAAAATCATGTGTTTCTCATTCAATACTATACAATATCGTATAATGATGCAATGAAGTATATTGAAATAACATTCTTCAAAATCAATCTTCAGTAAGAGATACAAAATAAACAACAAGAAATGAAATGAGGAAAGTAAATGCTTCATATAAAGATGAGCAAGTGCTTCATTAACAGAACAGTATTTCTCATTCACTACATATGTTGTGAATTCCAGCACAAAGCAGATCAGAATAAATAGAAAGAAATTAATGGTGCAAGAAGTAACTATTTTTCTTACAGCTTTTAGTAACATTTGGTTTTACAGTAGCAAAATTAGTTCTCAACTATATACATAGAAAAGTGAGTTTGGGGAGATCCCACAATCAAATTAAAGATTTGTCTTTTTCGTTTACTTTAGCATTGGATAGCCATATTGTTTTAATAATTACAGATCTCTAAATTTAGCACATGTGGGTGTCTGTTTATCTGAAGTGCTAAAATTAGGGATCTGCATTATTAAAGCAATGTTTTAAGATGACATGTCATATTTATCATGAAAAATGTAAATATAAGGCTAATTTTGATGGTTGGGGGTCGGACTCTAGTGCTATGGTCTGAAAAACATGTGAGTGCAGAACGCATGTCTGTTGCAGGGTTGCCAGATTCTGAAATCAAAATAAGGGACAGATGTGCATTTTGCCCCCAACCCCATGTGCAACTGAGAAACACTTACTGTAATATTTACAAAATGCTTTGTACTTATTGCATACTAACCAATCGTTAAATTCAGTTCAGTTTCCCCAATCCTTAAGAAAAACTTTTATCTTGTTTTTAAGATGATCACCTTCACATTTCAAATTCCTATCCATTTCCATTATTAACCTACTTCCTGTTTTCCAACAAAATAACTACATGTTCACTTCACAAACTTCTAACAAACACCCTTCATTGTTGACAGATATCAATCAAAAGGAAAAAGCAGCAAAGCAGTTAATTATTAGGCATCATATCTGCCAGGCTGGCCAACACCCTAAAATTGCTAAATTTGTAGTTAATGAACCAGTTGTAAATGGGTCAGCACCAATACTACCAACAGTTATAAAAGGGTAAAACTTACCGGAATTACTTTTTGCAGCATAAAGAAATATAGCAGTCAGTTTTCCAACTCCAGAGGTGAAAACATTAACACTGTTTTATGTATATTCAAATTTCAAAATATTAAAAAATACAAAGCAATTACCATTCTGGATAGGAACTGTCTGGGACGCAGGACATTTAGCACAAATTCAGGACTTTCCTGTAAAATCAGGGATGTCTGGCAACCCTGGTCTGTTACTATGGTATTAATCTATGTTGCTGATATTAATGATTCTCTGTTACCACATAGTTATTCATTGGTTGTATCCATTCTCTGCATTACATTCTTGGCTTCAGCTTGTTGCATTATAGTTATGTCAATTATCATTTTATTGGCATAACTAAAAGAAAATTATAAAGACCAATTAAAATTGAATTTATAGGAATTTTACTTTTTTCTGTTATGCCCTCTCTGTAATATGTTTTACTTGTTATTAAGTTATTTTTTAATTGTTGCACTTGTACAAATGACATGTGGTATGAACAAGCCAGGTGATCATGTGTTGCACATATTGGCAACTGTGCATTTATAGTTAAGAGTTTGGCCACTAACCTGTTGAAACTTAATTTATCTTAGTCTGCTTTAGTGCTGCCAACATCAGCACTGTATGTTCTTTGATGCATTGTTGTTCTAGTTGGTTTTGCATATGTATCTATTGGAAAGTGTACAAAAAATTAACATTAGCATTTACATACTGGTATTAAAGCCAAATTTAAGTTCATAATTCATTTTATTGTACTTGATACATCATTCATTTTTATGATTAAACTCCCCCCAAAATGCCTATGCCCCTGTTGAGTGCTTAAAGTTTGGATTAAATTTTAAGCATTAAAGATTTTTTCTTTAAAGCAGAAATGACTGCTTTTTCAGAAGTTGAGTCTGACTAAAGTATCATGTTTATACTATATTTAATAGTGTGTGTGCTGCCTGGCACATACTACCCCAAATAATGTTTTTCTTTCTTTCTTTTAGAGGACAGAATTTTTGTATGTTTCTGGAGCTTAAGCTCCTCAAGACTCCCAAAAGGAATTCACATTTTTAGACTGCAATTCTAAATGTTTTTGCAGAAAATGCTATCAGATATGAAGGAGGATCATCTTATTGGAACCTGAAGTAGGTACAAATAAACTTCATTTTATTGATCCTACCATTAATTCCTGTAAATTGGAGTAGTTAGTAGCCTGTAAAGGACATTTGAAGTAACCCCATTCTTATCTAGCCTGTACTCCAAGAGGATCATGTTTTAAATTTTCTGGTGTGGTTATACACTCTTTTGTATATCAACTAAGTAGTGGAATATGTTAAAAGCTAAATAACCTAGGAGAGGCTGGCCATGGTTGTCACAGGTGATTGGATGGTTGGTTTTGAGTAGAAGAAATGGTGATCTCTCTTGCAGTAATGCTTATGCTAGAAGAGGAAGGATGTCATATTTTTGTATTCACTCTTGAACCTTTGTGATTAGCAGCAGTCATAGTAAAATATTTGCTGTAAAGTTTAGTTCTTTGGCATATAGACCAAGTAAATTTACAATACTTTTCATTGTTATGCCAATAAGCTAGTTTAATTTGTGAATATATTATACTATTCTATCGACCCAGCGAGAGTCCCATTTTACATTTTGTAAATAGACTTTAAAAGTAAATTAATTGAATTTTGAGTCGGTGGATAAAAAGATTTAAAAGATTTGTACGTTCTATTTCAGGTAGTTTGAAAACTTTATTTCAGACTGCCTAAGACTCGAAGCAACAGCTCTGAAAAACATTAAAATAATTTGTAAAATATGTAACAATAAAGGCTGGCCTTTCCTACAACAATGCAGTATTACATCCTCAGTTTAAGGTTTGCTTACTTTTTTTTAACTTCTATAAACGTTACCAAAATGTCTTAATCAGTATTGCAGATTAACAGTATTTCTGAAATTGTGGTACCATAAAACACACTACTGTTTACAAGGAAATACATTGACATTTCAGGTGCTAGCATTAATGTTATTTCACATGAAACATGCAAAAATTGTTTATAACATACAAGTTTCATTTTTTCAGCTAGTATTGCTGAAATTAGCATAATATTTATTACTGTTTTGTTGTGTTATTGCGTTAAGGCAGCTTAATTATGTTGTATGCACATTTAGTTCTTTGTTTTATTAATGTTGAATAACATTAGTATTTCAGGTACTGGCTTTAACATAAGTTTCATACAAAATAATGCACATTTCATGGTTTGTAAATGTAAGAATTGTAGGTAACGCACAAGATTTAATTTGTTGTATTAAATTACTTAGTGGAAACCTCAGCCATTATTATTTGAAGTAGCATTTGTTTATTTGCATTTAAATTATGTAAAAATAAATGTTGTGTTTTACTTCAAACTGGGTAATGCTTTCATCTCACTTTGCCTGTCAAACTATCTTTCCTTATATCAACAGAATTATGGAGGAACAATACTGAAACTTGCAAAAATCTGAGACTAAATCAATCTTTCTTTTATTTTACTTTCTCTGCCACCTATTTATAGTGGGTAAGAGAAAGAACCGTATTCCATCCAAAAATTTAATGTAATGTATTCACCAGAAATAGATGCCTTGAGACCCCTGAACCCCAAAAAAAAAAGCATTTTAATAAAAAGGTCTGTGTTTTTATGTCTCCATGTCTGTGAACAGTACAACTCAAAAATTAAATGTTGGATAAATGTCAAACTTGGTATTAAGTACAGTATCCTTCAAAGATGCGATATGAAGTTTATTTAAAAAAAAAAAAGACCCTTTGCCCCAAACTACTGTTTACAGGAACATTTTTTCAGAATGTTCGAATTTCTCAAAAATGGCTCTAACAATTTTGATTAAAATGTTGTATGTTTAAGATACTTAAATGACACAAAATGTATATCTTGAATTTTAATAGGCTGTGAAGTTCTCTTCATTATGAAGGAATTTTATCTAATTTCAAATGACGAGTAAACCATAAGATATAGACAAAACTTACTACACAAAAAATATACATCTCTTTAAAACACAATTTATTTCCAATAAATTTTTCTGTGGCATCAGCCATTTCTGAGATATCCATTATTATTGGCTTGAATTGTTCAATACTGTGTCATTTTTAAAAAATGCTCATCACAATTTAGTTGTTTCTTGCAATGCCATGGAAAGAGTATGGAATTTCAAGACCAGCATATAGTGAATGACATCTGACTTTGATTCTGTTGCTATATAAAAACGAACAATAATGTGTAGAAATTTATCTGGAGTAATGCATCAGAATTTTTAAATTTATTTTATGTTTATGGGCCCTGATTATAACAGTTGTCAACAATTCAATGTTTTGTTTTCATTAGTTTTGGATTCTCCAAATCTTTCTCTGGATAGTAGCATCATAATTTTGAAAATTCAAGTGTGTCCCCAACTGAAGTGTAGCAAGGTTTTAGCGTGAATAACACGCACTCTTACTCTCTCTATCTTACTCTCAATTAATATTGCTATTTAATTGTGCTGAAACTTGAATATAATTGGTGTGGTTTTTGTCTCGCAGGCTAGCTTTGCTCAACAGATTAATGTACAAAATGCTTAGACTGTTTCTGTGGTCAAGTGGCCAGCATTCTGGCTTCTCAACCCAGAGATACCAGTTCAATTCCTAGCTAAGACAGGAGAATTTTTCTTTGATTAGAATGTCTCCCTAACCTCCATGGAGTTTGAAAGTATGCTTGTGGGAGTAAATGTGTGTTTCATGTTAAAAACTATTAAAAACTAATGTGAAAGAACCTAGAATCGAGTTGTTTCTATGAGAGATTTTTAAGTCCACTGTCACATTTAAATCTGAAAAAGTTTAATTGCCTAGAATTAAATGTTGTGTCGCTTTTGAATGTGCCTCTCTAAGATAAGTAAAAAATGCTGAATAACTCTGAAATGAAACCAATTTATTTCATGTGTGCTATGCAAATTTCCTTACCACTTTTCCAGATGCCATATAAATAACTAAGATTGAAAATACAGTAGTTAAAAATTAAAGTAGTGTTCTCCCTTTAAAGATACTGGCCTTACCTATACTCCCTAATTTAGAAGAATCAAAGAAGGCTGGTCTGGCCTATGTCAGCCTATAGTCCATAATTTTAAGAGACTTAAAACTCTCCTCTATTATTTAAAGAGAAAGGGGGAGAGTATGTCCCATCTTGCACAGGTGCCCAAAGTTGTTAAGAAATGGATTCTGAACAAGAGATCCGAGGTTTGAATGCTGACAGTACTGTCCACCCTCGTAGATTTTTCCTAGATTTTCTTCAATCCTTAAAAATAGCAAGTGTCTGGGAGGTACCTTGAATTTAAGCACATTTCCTATTCAGATTCTACAGTTGACTAGTGTACACTGCCTGTGGTACCGAATGCTGTAAGAATGGGCTTTTAAACACGGAAAAGAAAGGGAGAAAGAAAGAAAGTGTACATTACCTATGGCAACCTTCTCTAGCCTATTATTTAGACAGAGAATCAGCAACTTGACGTTCCCCTGTGTCAATCTATTTTACCCTATCCACCCTTATTTGGAATTAGGGTCACTTCAATTTGCCTATCCTCTCTTAATTGGAGAGAATTGATCATCACTGCTGCCTGTTAGCTTTTTTATTTTATTTATTTATTTATTTATTTATCTATTTATTTATGGATGCTCTTTAACTGCTATGGTCCTTAGCGTCCCATTCTACATTGGGCGTGAAAGATCAATAATTTTGCTCAGAGGCCGCTTTATCAGGCCTGATGTTCTTTTACGTGCCATAAATCTATGACACGGTACCACCGGCTTTTCTTCCCTTCTGAAGGAAGCCATGCTAAGGATTTTAACACCCGAAAAAAATCCATCGCCCTCTGCCGGGTATCTATGTTAGCCCATTCTATCATATCCTATCCCACCTTATTTGGAATCGGTGGCACTTTGGTTTGCCTGTGTCTTCTAATCCATTCTCTTTTAACTGGAGAGAACTGATTATCTTCCGTTACCAACATCAGCCGATTCTAGCCTTAGCACCCTTATTTAGAATCACTTCACTTCAAGTTGCGTATGTCAGCCTATCCTATCCCTATCCATCCTCTCTTAACTGGAGATAATCATCTCCCATTGCCCAGATCAGCCAGGAATCAGTGTCAGTTCAGGATGGCTACATGAGCTTATACTCTCTTAGCTAGGGAGAACTGGTCATCTTTCATTGCGATGTCAGCCTACTGTATCCTATTCACCCTTATTTGTAATTAATGTTACTTCAGGTTGCCTATGTCAGCCTATTCCCCCTTGTTTGGACATTATCGTTGTCACCTTTGTTCTTTATGTAAACCTAATGGTTATTAGATTAGATTTTGTAAGTGAAATAATCATGAGGTGCCTTCGCCATCCTGCACCGAAAACTCAGGTTTATTGTATGGTTTTCTCTCTTGTTTCTCTAATAATTACCTCCTTGTAATTGAATGATCTTTAGGAGTCCATTCATTAGATGTTTACTGGATACAGTTTCCTTTGGGTCTAAAGTTTCAAATGCTTAACATTGAAATATTAAGAGCAATGCCATCTCCTCCTCTACACCACACTTCCAGCACATGGGATCCTCCGTCAGCTCCATTGTCTGCAGGTATTTTTTAAAATTCCCATTACCAGTCATTAGACCCACCATGAGTCCCATCTGCTTCCTAGATTAATGGTTATCTGCAGGTATGCGCTGGCAATAATTTGCAAGGGGCTCACAGGAATGAAGAGAGAGAGATACTGTGGTAGATGAGTGGATTGGTTAGATATTGAGCATGCAGCAGGGGAAGGGGCAAACAATAGTAACTTCACAATAATACTCTACCATAAAAATAATAACAATGAATTTTTACCTATAAAATAGGTTCCAAACTGCCAATTTGTTTGCCGACAGAATCAGCAAAGAAGTGGATCGCACTCGAGTGTCAGTAGCGAGGCGATGACTTCTCAACCACGTTCCATTCCTTCATAGGCTTGCCAATAATCTTAATTATAATTAAAATGAACAAGTGGGATACTGTGAGCTTACTTCTTTCACAAGTGCCGTCATTCATTACGCTAATGCCTATTTCAGCTTCTGCACTGCTAATGGGGACACAACTAGTGATCTTTTTGGTTTTGACTATAGTTAATGGCAAAGGAGCATTGCTCTTTCCTAATACGTTATTCTCCACAAATCTTGGAAATCATATGTATCAATGTTGAATTTAAAGATCACTCCCAATTTACTTAACTTATTTTCCCCCTCTAACCAGGAGACTAACTCTTTGTAATTCCATGAACTTGATTCCAACAAATCAAACAATTCCATTAAATTCTTATGCTGCTCATTTTTGTTCGTCTTTGAATCTATTTGCACATTGTCATTAAACATAGTAAAATGTTGTGTTGATAATAATCTTGCCAAAAGGTTATCAATCACACTTTGAATTAATCTCCTACATGGAAGATTTCTTCTTTCCTTCCTCAAATTGATACAGTTAAATGCTCAGATTCCACTCGGTTTGATACTTCTTTCTTATGGTTTCCGATTTCTGTTCTTTCCTTCCTCAAATTGTATACAATTAAATGCTCAGATTGCACTAGGTTTGATACTTCTTTCTTATGGTTTCCGATCCCAACTTTAAGAAGATACATTGCTCTCGTGTTTTATAAGCCTGTCAGCTTTCTTCAAAGTTGTTGATCGTGACTGTAATCTGATCTGATAAAACCAACATTTCTTGCAAAATATCAATCATTAAAGCCAAATCTTTATAAAAAGTTTGTTATTCATTTTTTTACCATCCTTGGCAAGTTCTTCCCTTCGAAGTGCATATATACTGGATATGCTCTCCAAACAACCAATGCTACTCCTACACTGCATGCTACCTAACGTGGGCAAAAACACATCCTATTTTTATAATTTCAATTTCTAAATCCACTGCAATTTCGTGAAGTTCTGTTTGATTTTTATTGGATTGGTGATACATGGAATAAATTTCATCTAATACCTTAAAATTATTGATTTCATTAACATCTTGAATGGAGTCCTCAAGCGCTAACTGAAGGTGATGGCTTAGAGAGTGCCATACACTAATGATTGGAAACTTATTGGTCAACAATTTTGGAAATGCCGGATTTCCTACCAAGCATAGTGCTTGCGCATCTGAGCAAAATGCCACAAAATTGTTAAACAAATACTCTTCATCAAATCCATAATTATCCAAGCATTTCATGAGGTAGTTTAACAGTTTAATTCCAGTAGTAGAACTAAGTTCTGTAAGATTCACAAAAATGTTTACAGATTCAGAATCAATAGCATATCGTAAATACACAATGAGTACACTATGTTTGGCAATGATTGACACATCTGTTGTTATGGAAAATTTTGCATTGGCTTTAATAATATTGTTGAATAAAGCTTTTCTTATCTGTTCAGAAATATGCTCAATAATATAAGTAGTTGAAAATCGAGAGTGGAGACAATGACGTATATCAGTGCCATTTTTGTCTTACAATTCTGACAAGGCATTGATATCTGATGGTCTGTTTATCTTCGCAAGACAGTAAACTGTGTAGAAAATTTTAACTGTGGTAGCTATTGATTTGCTATTAATAGTCAACTGAAGGATGCAACATTTTCTTATTTGATTGCTCAGTTATCTTTGTCATTGTTAAATGTGACACTGACAATGCATGCTTCTTAATTTTTTTCTGCCTTAGGTAGAAGAATTTGGATTGCAACTTCTACTCCCATCCAAAGCCAGCTATGAGGCACTAATGGAAACAATGAAAATAAGAAACTACAAAAATGTTACTTATTCTTAACCCTTAAACAGGCACATGATCTTGCAATCTGAAGATCTAAGATATGGTTTTCAAAATTTGCTTCCTTGTGACCTGTAAATATCCTCTTCCAGAGATACTCGTCATGTCTGCATCTGCAAGATGCACGAAAATGAGCACTTTTTACTTAATACTCTGAAAATTTAAACTAAATTTTCTTAAACTAAATTCAAAGAATTTATCAGTTAGGTGATTTATAACCAAGAATTCGAAATGTGCATGATGGAAAAGTGCTTGTATTCTAATAGTTTGAGTAAAATTGTTACTTCATCTGCATGAGGACGTTTTGGATGAGTTTTGCTCGTGAAATCAATGAAGGAACAATTGCAGCAGGAAATTCAGCATAAACCAGTAATTAAGAAAGAACAATATTATGCTATCTACTATGACACTGCCTTTTATATTAAGAGAGTGCTGAAAGTGCATCAGAAACAAGTAACCATAAAGTTTCTTGAGGCTCTACATGTATACTGGTGGCCAAGTAAGGAACAAAGAGAAGAAATCATTGGGAAGTTAATATTTTTTGGGACATTAAAATTAGTATTTTCCCTTTTCAATTTCAGAGTTACCTGCTGTGAGGAAGCAGTAAAGTGAACTTGAGAAGATCTGAACATTAAGTGTAAACAAATCATTAAAGCTTCGGAACTGATGTAGTGAAATCATCTTATAGTGTAATCAACAGTAAATATGTATCTCAAGACTGGGAGGATTATAATCAGCTGATAAAATTACATATGTTACAATACAAAAAGAAAAAATCAAGTGTCTGTCAGTCTGTTACTCACCATGTCAGTCCGTTACTTCATTCCTTTACATTAATTAGATACTAATAAAGATTTTAAATTACCTAAATGATATTTATGAGATATTTCCAGGCATTAGTCAAGCAAATTAAGGCGGTAACCATTATTCTCATTCCCTATATTTCAGAGCATCAACTGACTGAACTTATATTCCAGAATCTGTGGTTTACAAGAAGTCAGTCCATTACCGGAATTTCAAAAGTGAGAAAATAATTTTTCTTGGGAGATATTTCAAAATAATATATCAAATGAAGCTCAAAGTCCACAATTTAAAATAGTATAAACACATCTTATTTTATTCAACAGAAACAATTAGAATAGTATGGTTATGCTAAACGAATGGAAGATGAAAGATTACCCAAAAGAATATTGGAGTCGATGCCACGAAGAAAGAGAAAAGGAAGACCACATAGCACAAGGATTCAAGGAATTAGAGGGGCAATGATGGATTGCGGAATTGAGGAAGATTTATGGTCCAACAGGCAAGAATGGAGAAAAGTGATAAGATGATGTTAAAAACTGTAGTTTTGGGTGCCGGAAAAATGTTTGTACATTGTAAAACAGAAGTATAAATATAAACTTCTGAAAAAGTAAATTAGAAGTAGTAGCATTTGAGGAGTAACTTTGATATTGAATTACGGTGAAAATAGAAGCTTTTAACTTACGAAATCGGAATTTTTTGCTATCCGCAGTAATTCTTGGTTAATGAGAAACGTTTTGGTGTAGTAGATGTTGCTCCGGGCGCAATATATTGCCCACCTAACCGACCTTTTATGCAGCTGTTCTTATATAGTCGTTTTTGGCGGGTTTTGGTAGGAATTACTGCCAACGTGAATCATTCGAATTTTAGATGCATCGATCCCTCGGCTACGCTTTGATGGTGATGCTAAATCGTGTTTTCAGTATGTTGGGATTTCAAATGCTGGCAGCAGAAAGACAATGCAACCAACGTTCCCATGATGCCACAGGTGAGATGCATGCTATGCGACTTCTGAGTGTTAGATATGGAACAAAAGTGACAAAATATGCCATATATTCATGAAAATAAGTAAAGCACCATGTTATTTGTTCTTTATTATGTGTAATAATGTGTTGAAGTCAATAAAAGGTATGCGTGTGTTACGTGTATATAGTGATACTGGCCGTAATCCAATATCAAAGTTTTTTTCGGCATTTGATGTTTTATTGAAAACAAATGTGCTTTGTCAGTCCGTTACCCATGGAATTGCCCATTACAAAGGTCCACCAAAGCGATGGCATTCCTAACCTTAGGTTTCTGATAGGCCGGAGACACTAATGAGGGCCCTAAGCCGCAAAGCCTAGCCAAACTTAAAGCCTACCAATTCCCCTTGCATCTACAAGAAAATTAGCAATAAGATTAACATCTCGATATCTCGATTAACATGAAGTAGATGGAAAATAAGCGTTTGTAAAAATAGTTTGTACAAGAGTAGAGAAAGGCATGTGAGTGTAACACATCAGATTTTTTTTATTAGTTCCATTTATTCCCCGCCTTTAACTACATTGGTCTTATCGGCAGCCTTTCCTTTGGAACTTATCGCCTATTGGCAATGGTGTTAACCAGTGAAACTCTTGTCATTGGGTTTCTTGCACTTTGGTTTTTAATCATTAGATCATACACATATTCATACTCTCATTCATACTTCCCAACTCAGGAGAAGATAAGGAATAATCTTGGCACCCCTGCTGGGAATGGAACCCGGGACCCTTAGCACAACAGGCAGGTGCTCTACCGACTGAGCTACGGGGCCAGCCACAATTTAATTTGATAATTTTCTTGGATGGCATGATATATTTTTTGTTTTATATCCGTATCTATTAAGTTAAATTTGCAATCAATATTAGTTTACTCAGTACACTTTGGGAGTATTAAAAAAGTATACTCTTTTTAAACGTATTTTTCAATGTGTAGTTAACAGCTACAAATTCTGTTGTGTATATTGAACTCCCATTACTGATTTTAATGTTCATGGTTTCTTAGAAGTATTTATAAATACTGCTGCTCGTACTTTCTTTTCCTGAACCATCCGTAAACCAAATATCTGTAGGTTATAAATCTTTAAATTCCTTGTTTACCAGTATCGCATAATCTCCATTGTTTCTAAAGATGTCGAGATCAATGTCAATTTGAAAGTAGAGTATTTCCCAGAATCCTCCTTTTAACGGGACGTGGGGGTTCGGAGGGAACTATTCGCACTTTGCTTATAGCAGTGCTGCCAACCAAAGTGGACTCAATGTGAACTAAACAAATAATTAAACAGATTACAATCTGTTTACAAGCTTCCGAACCGTTATTTCAGTGTGAACAGTTCGTTTCTGAGGAGTCGAAGTGTTCGTGATGTATCTAGTATTTCTACAGGCATTGTGACAAACAAAAAAGTACTAGTCCTTCCTGGGAAAACGCAAAGTTGTCAACAATCAGTTCGAGTCATCAACAATCAGTTCGAATGTCGCTAAATATTTATATTTTCAAACAGTCACTTTAGCAGAATTAAAATATATTTTTAAATTAGAAAACCCTTCCTTTTATTGATTTTTTCCTCGCGAGCTATTTTAACAAAGGGCTCGCGTGAGACACCTACAGCACACCCTGGTTATCTGGAAGTGAATCCATGTCCATTTTGTTATGAATTTGTTTCTTCTTTGGTCGGGTTTTCGCTGCAGTTTTGATGTGGAGGTATGCCCCCTTCCACTCTGCATAAGAGAATGTTTTGTTAGATAAAAAACGTGGAATTAAATTTTCTAAAAGAGATCCTGATAGCTAATGTAACATCACTAGAAGGTGAAGAGGGGAGGTTTTCATAATCAAAACCGCACTATCAAAACTCAACCAATTAGGGTCTATTAAACCTTCTCTCCCTTGCCCTAGTTCTGTCAAACTCATTACTGTGCATCTTATACTAGAGCCTCGTAGGTTGTAATTCCTCTTCATAAATGACAATCTTGACTTGGCATTACAGACAGACGAGGGCTTTATTACGAATGCCTGCGAAGAAAGCCGAATTACGTCGACCGGGGCTTCATTACGAATGTCGGCGGAGGGAGCCGAATTACGCCGGATATTTCATTGGAAATACACTATTTGAGGTGCTGTGTATAAAAAATATGGTTTAGATAAAGGTACAAGAAGAAAAAACAAATTTGGTGCGTTACATTCACATGACCTTTACTAATGGGTACAAAAACTATTCCTACGAAAGCTTATTTTTCTATCTACTTCATTTTAATCGAGACAAAACTTTGCAGAAGTAGGTATATTACAGATTTCGTTATAGAGGCGTGTTTTTAAATTAAGTACCGATACATTAATTTTTAAAAAATGACAAAACATTATTTTTCAAATACTTTATTATCATTCATTACCTTATCCCTCACACTTCTTCTCCACAGTCACCCCCGTTATTCCGGTATTTATCGTAACGGGGAACCGTTTTATTTATGCCTTCGTCAAAGGATGATGCCCCCATGATAAAAGTCAAGTCTGTCCTTCTTGTTTCTCAACATCATTGTCGTTGAAATGTTTTCCACCAACGAAATTCTTCCGATGAAACAAATGAAAATCGCTTTGCCAAATCTGGACTGTAGGGAGAGTGGTCGAATTGTTGCCAACCAAATGATGCGATCTGATCTTGAGTTTGTTTGGCTACGTGTGGCCGGCCATTGTCACTCATTATTGTTTCCCCATAAACCTCACCGTTGGCGATGGATGTTTGCTGGCGTAACATTTTTCGCATTAAAAAAAATGAATCACTGATCTGACTTCACAGTCAGCGGGTCGTTCGATTGTTTTGAACATTTCGAAACGCTCTAACAACAGGAAAAGCAGAGTGACGATCGCTCACAGCTGCGTCTGGCTTCCTTATGAACGGAGGAAGTGATCGCACTTGTTCAAAATTGCGACTGCAGCGGCAAAATATTAAAACGGTACTTCTTTAAAAACACGCCTCGTAGATAGGTAGAAAGAAACAGCGATAGTGAAATGTTTAAAAACTGGACGCTATGTGCTGGCTTTAAAATTCAATACTGTTCCAGTGCAATCGCTAAAAACAACTGAAAATCGACAGGACTTTGGTATTTACCAGATTTTTCGTATTTTTGACTAATGCTGTTACAGACACACATACATACATACACACACGAATCTTTTTCTAAAAATCTGATGTTATATTTACATGATTTTCTCTACCGCTTATTAGTTGGTATACAAAGTATTCTTAAGATTTTATTTTCCATCTACTTCATTTTAATCAAGATAATTAACCTTCCCCCAAATAGCTGCATTACACAGTTCGTTATAGGTACAAAGGGAATCGCAATAGTCAAATATTTTAGAACTGGACGCTATATGCTGCCCTTAAAATTCCATACTCTTTCTATGACATCGCGAGAAATTACTGAAAATTGACAGGACTTTAAAAGAATATCCAAGTATTGAACAATTCAAACCATTAATAACGGATATCTCGGAAATGGCATATGCCACAAAAAAGTTATTTGAAATAAATCATGTGTTTTAAAGATATCTACGCTTTTGTATAGTACGTTTTCGTCTATCCTTTAACGTTCGCCTTCACCAGTGATACAAGGTTTTACAAAATTCATTCCGAATGAAGCGGATTTCAATTGCTGTTCCCAGGAAGTTCAAGATATACATTTTATTTTTCGTATAACCATCCTCAATATGTGGTATTTTAATCAAAATCGTTAAGAGCCATTTTATAACAAAAAAAATTATAAAAATGTTCCATTTATTGGATAGTTGGGGGTGAGTGTTTCTTGAAAATCTTTTGTGTCACGTCTTTGGAAGGTACTGAATCTAAATAGCAACTTTGGTATTTATCTGACTTTTCGTTTTTAAATTACGTTGTTCACAGACAGACACACACATATACAGACCCTCACATAGCAGGCACACATACACACGGAACTTTTTCTAAAAGAGCTTTCATGAATTTAAGGGATCTCAAAACATGTATTTCCGGTGAAATCTCGGTATCGAATTTGTTAGTGGAATATAATACCTTCTCTGCTATTTACGTAGCAGAGAAAGTAAAAATGCGTTTTTTTATATTCAAGAAACCTCAAAACATCTCGGTATCGAATATTTTAGTGGAGTGCTATACCTTCTTACCTACCATGAATGTGGTACATTCATGGTAGGTATTGTCCCGACTCGGGTCCGAACTAGGAACTTTTGAACTCCTTTTCCACTTTGAAAATTATCAAAGGATAAGAATGACAATGCTTCAGATTTTTCGATATTTCACAAACAAAAAAAATTGTTGCTTACCTCATAAAACATCCTTATTCAATGTTGGGAGATGTGATTCAGAAACATGTCGTAGGGTTTTATTATAATCGTATGCCTTCCCGCAATCGGAACATAGAAACTTTTTTGGCTTACTCATATTTAAATGGTCTTACGAACTCATTAGGATTCTATTCGGAACTTAAAAGCAAGCTCCTAACCAAACTAACAAACTAAAAATAGAAATGTAGCATGAAGAACGCCAACAATATTATTAAATGGCGGCCGATGTAATTCTTTCTTCGCCGGCATAATTTGGCTCTCTCCGAAGGCATTCGTAAAGAAGCCCTCGTCTGTTTGTAGCGTCAAGTCAATGTTGTTCCACCACAGCCTATCCAGACGCTCTCGGAATCCTAAACGTAATAAAGTACTAGCTTGGTTATGTTACCTACTTATCAATACATTTAAAATACTTAATATACTAGTTTGTTTTTCTCCTGTTCACGCTGTGCGCATCTTCCGCTCAAGCCACTTTTTTATGATCTACCTCCTTCTTTCACAAAAATTCAAGCATTTTGTTTTAAGTACCTTCCTGCTTATTCACCCCTTACACTCATATTGTTATTTATATTGTTAACATTCCGTTAATGCCTGTGAGTGAAATAACACCGCAAATAAATCCAGAGTCCTTTGACTTCTCAAGTTATTTCATACAATTTTCTCACTTTTGAAAGTGGGAAGTAAAGCAGTAAACTGTTATTTTCTCAGAGGTAGGTGTCTTTAATATTTACATGAGGGGATTCTCTCCTCCCCTTCTGATCCTTTGTTTTCATGCACTGTTTTGGTAAGTATGATTTTTCCTGTTCTAATCATTACCATGTTCCCTGCCATTCTCCCGACACCCTTGTATGCGTTTTCTCTAAGGGACGGTGCAAAA
Organism: Deroplatys truncata; assembly: GCA_030765065.1. Lineage (NCBI taxonomy): Eukaryota > Metazoa > Arthropoda > Insecta > Mantodea > Mantidae > Deroplatys > Deroplatys truncata. Next base: position 180,346,888 of record CM060984.1, read on the forward strand.
TACCTCATTTAAACTCTTTCAGTTGACCCACGATGGATATAAGCTTATTTGACCTCCGGTTCTTCCAAAATAAAACTTTCAGTTGAAGGGAATGCAGTTTTAAACCTCTGAGTAGACTGAAGTGAAACAGCAACTAATGGTGATCTCAGAAGCTGTCTGCCACTAACGTGATAAATGTGTAGGGTGGTTATTGTTTTCTGCTACAATTGTATTCCTAATATCCTGTAAAAAAATAAGTTCTCTATTTCAGAAAGAAAACACAGACCAATCGGAATGAGAACACACAGTATCCCTAAGCTGCCGAATCTCTTCTAATATCAATGAGAAAAGGAGCACATAGCTGGGAGAAAGTTAGAGATAGGGCAATAACAGTTCTCCAGGAACTAAGCGCCAGGCCTAATGCATTCATGAATACCATCATGAAACACGCTGACTTCTTTGGGATGTTCAGCGGGCAGCGCTGAAACAACCCGACAACCATTGGGCAAAGTCAGACTATTCGCACCAAACCAATAAAATGACCCAGCAAAGTCTACAGATTATGACATGGAACGCTCACGGGATTCGTCGTCGGAAAGCCGAGTGCACTAACTTTATGATCAAACACCAGATAGACATTGCCTTATTCACCGAAACACACCTAAATGCTGCTGACAAATTCAACTTACCCGGATACCTAGTCTAGCGCACAGATCGCACACGCCGAAGCGGAGGAACGGCAATTGCCATCAAAAGAGGCACCGACCACAACCAAGCCCGCTACCACCACTCATCCGTACCAAAGCAACAGCCGTTCATGTTACCATCAACAATCTTCATGTCCTAGTCATTTCAGTATACAATCCACCAGGCGACCTGGAAAGTGACGACCTGGATGCTTTACTTAACCGCCATCCACAGGTCCTCATAGCGGTGACCTTAACTGCAAGTACCCGCTATGGAACTACCGCACCTCCAACGCTGCCAGCAGCAAACTCCTACAACGCGAGAACCGGTCCGACTTTGTTATCTATGCGCCAACTGAACCCACATTTGTCCCGGCCAAACGGAACGTACACCTGGACATTCTAGACATCGCCATAGCCCGCGATATCGTTTTTAACATTGGCCTACGCACCATTAATGACCTCTCCTCCGATCACCTGCCTGTGATAATCACAACAAATGGCTCCCTCGCCAATGTAACTAGGCTACCGCGTCACAATTTCAATAAGGCAAATTGGGAACGTTTTTCCTCCACAATCACCGAACAAGTCTCAATAGGCACCTTCACCTCCAATGCCGAGCTGGAACATGCCAATCAGCACCTGGAAAACACTATCAGCTACGCAATTAACTGGGCCACATCAATCATAGCGGCGGTAGTCCCGTCCCTCCCCATGATCTCAAGCTACTTACAGCCCAACCCAACTGCGCCAGACGAGCCTAGCAACGCTCAAGACACCAAGCCGACCTTGATGAACTACGCCGCCTAAATACGGTCGTCCAAGAACGAATCGCGATACACACGGCCGATCAATGGAACGCCACCCTCTCCAACCTAGACCTAGTGAACCAATCCGTCTGGCGCATCGCCAAATGCCTCATCCGGCAAGCAATTAACATCCCTCCACTACACACAACCAGCACATAGCTACAACTGATACTGCAAAAGCTGCAGCCCTTGCATATGCCCTTCAGAAGATCCTCGTGCCAAACCCCCAGCCGCTTAACCCCGCGTTTGTCAGGGACAACTACTATTACAGCGGAATTCCGCACATGGCAAACACACAACCCACTCCGCAAAATCTGCCCTTCCGAAATCGAGTGGATAATTAAACACCTTCACAACAAAAAAGCACCAAGCCCGGATCGCATCCCCAATATTGCCCTTAAACATCTACCACACAGTGCCCTTCTGGTGCTGGCCGCAATATTTGTCTATGCGCTACAACATGGAACGTTCCCAGAAAGATGGAAGAAGACTAAGATTCTACACTTCCCTAAAAGAAACAAAAGACAACACCAACCCACACAATTACAGACCCATTAGTTTGCTCAACACCATTAGCAAATTTTTGGAAAAGGCTGTACTGAAACGCCTGAATGCACACCTCACGCGGCACAATGTGCTCATCCCTGAACAATTTGGCTTCCGCGCCAAACACTCCACCACACTTCAACTCCTTCGCACTACATAACGCATAACATTCGGGTTTAACACTCGCAAAAGTACCGGTGCGGTATTTTTGGACATGGAACGGGCATTTGATCGGATGTAGCACGGGGGAGTGCTGAGAAAGCTCAGTCGATTCAACTTCCCGGACACGGTCATTAAACTCGTAGCTAATTACCTCCGCAATCGCAAATTCCACTCGTGTGTCAGCTTCTCCACCTTACGATCGATTCAAGCCGGCGTCCCCCAGGGGAACACACTGGGGCCGGTACTGCTCACAATTTATATGAACGATATCCCGAAGTCTAACAACACTATCCTCTCCCTCTGCGTTGACGATACCGCATTAATGGCTCAATCAGGAGACCTGAAGCACATTTCCATACGCCTACAGCGAACCCTCACAACTCACGAGGACTGGCTGACCAAATAGCGCATCAAGGTAAATCCCACTAAATCCCAAGCAATAGTTTTCATAAAACGGGTCAAGCACTGTCAACAAGCGCGCACTCTGCCGTCAATTCAACTCTTTGGCACTCCCATTCCTTGGACCACCACGGCAACCTACCTGGGTATTACCATAGACCAGGGCCTGACATGGAACCAACATATACTAAATGTACTTAGAAAAACCAATGCCCGCTCATTAACTACAACAGCACATTACAGCTACGTCTGGGACTTACCCTGTACAAGACACTGCTCCGCCCAATTTTCACTTACACGATCCCCGTTTGGGGGTATGCAGCCAAAAGACATTAACACGCTTCAATCTCTCCAAAACAAAATCCTCCCTCAAAACATCTCCACCAGGAACTCAAAATGCACACTGTAGAGCAGTTCATCAAAAAACTTTCGGCCGATCTGTACAACTGCCCCAAAAACCCAAATCCCCCAATCCAAACACTAGGCACCAAAGAAACCACAATCAACACACACAAACGTCCACTCTCACTTTTTGACCGCTCCATAACCGACGAAACCCCAACCGAAGAGGTCCTCGAATCCCTAAACCGCTTAATCCCGTGAAACTACCATTGGTTACACATTGCCAATAATAGTACCTTCAGTTTCAGAAGCACACAACGACCACTCTTCATCTGCAGCCAATCCCCCGTCAATAGCACAGGCAATAACACGAATAGCGCAGCAGGAGCCCGCGGTTCACCGGCCACCCAGCTCCGGATCTGCACCACGCAACCGACGGTAAACCCTCGCCACATCATCCATTCCATAATAGCTCACTGCACGTACTAACACCCTGGGCGCCAGTCAGGACTAGTCAAGGCTGGCGCCGGGAAACCGCACCGGCACGCTGCATGCTAGCATGCGTAGAACTAACCGATACTAACCGGGGTGCTTCCGCGGAACCGGAACACCTTCCACACCACACCTCCACCACGCATTTGCACGCAACTACTAACAAAGCACTCCCCCTTAGCCTGCATGTTTAGTCACTATCAGCATGTGCATGGAGAGACTATGTAGCCTTTGAGGATGATCTCACCTGGGTTGGTGGATGTTGGGTCGCCCCCACAAAAAAGCAGAAAGTTTTATTTCTTTTTCAAATCAACAAATTCTTAAGAGTAGCTGCGGTATGCAAAGGGGTACATTTTATTTCGTAATATTGGTGGTCATATAAGAATCGAAGTCGCTATAGAATTCAATTCATTACTGCCACAGGATCTGAGGATTAGTACAAAATATTAAGCTCAAATGATTATCTTTTTTATTGTCTCGGAATATCTGCTTTCTGGACTAACGCAATTTTTTCTCAGTGGAGTTTCGTGTACAGCACCGAATATTGGAAGCACGCTGCATGGACTTCGCTATTAATGAATCATTTATCTCTTTATTTATTTCTGAGAGGCACCATACTTTAAAAATGTAATATTTACCGAACGTACTATGAAGAGAATACCCGCTGATTGATGTTAATTGCGTCAGCACAAAGTGTGATGAGCCCAAAAACAGCCATAAAGTTTTGGTCATTCATTGTCCCTTTTGAATCTATAAAGTTTAGTATTTTGTCCAGATTCTCAAGGATTATCTATATTCCTGATCAACAGCAGTATTTTTTCTTTAATCACAAAAATATTGGGAAAATTACGATTTATTTTAATCTTGATCGGTATTACGCAAAATAAAACTTATAAGTAGATATGAATGTAACATTTTTATACAGCATGGCCTAAAAGTAGAACTTGTAACACAATGCACACGAGCTAAAAGGTTTAGATTATCGCACTAGTGGTGACCAACTTTAGTTTCAAGTCCATTCACATGGCAATTATCCGTTGTATTTGCACATGTTTAATAACTGGGTTTGGTTCGATTAGGTTTTACTTTTCATTGTGTCTTTTTACATGATTAATTTCTCATGTCGCTCGCATATTACAAATCGTCATACTTCAATTTGATCAATTCGTGGTAGAGTTAACCTATACGTTATATCGATCGGCACCTTTTGCTTTCTTTGATCTAAAATATAACTCTTATCTAGAATAACCTACATAAAGATTAAATGGCGGAAATTGTGAATTCACCAAAAACTGAAATGGAAGAATCAGGTGAAATTTCAGAAGCAGCTGAAGGAATAACACTAGAAGCACTTAGTTACCAGGTTGGGGGTTAAAACCCGACTGAGGAAGATGGGTTTTTTAGGGCGTTAAAATCCTTAAATCGCTAAAATTCTTCGGAAGGGAAATAAAGCCAGTGGTCCCGTGTCATAGATTTGCGGCACGTAAAAGAACCTTAAGTCTGATAAAGAGGCTCTGAGCAAAATTTCCGGTCTTTCACACCCAGTATATAAGTAGAATGGGTCGCTAAGAACCATAGTAGTTAAGAAATAGAACCATAAATAAACTCAATTTAATTTTTTAAATCTATAGGTTCTCTAAATGCAATGCCAGAATTACATTTGAGTTGCAAGGCACGAGAAGGTAGGCCATGAGTACTCTATAAGTAAATAATGGTATAAATTATTACTCCATGGCAGTATACACGTTCTTTTTTCTATTGTTGTGAAAATTCAATGATAGCTGCCGCCGACCATACATATTTTGGTACTCTTATCTAAAATCAAAATTTTTTGTGAAATTTCATGTGCCTACCATAAATCGCCTCAAACATGCATCTGCACGAAAGTGGTCCACGAAATTCTGAAACGATTACTTTTAACCAAAGTTCCGTTTACCGTTTATTGCGCTGAGATAATGACTTTTTAGTTTAAAGGCTGTAAGGTTATTTTCCACGGTGTTGTAGCTACCTGTGCCAAATGAAGCCAAAATCCTCCATTACTTGAAGGAAATGGCAGATCTACGTCTACAAACTTGAACATCACTCGACACAGAATGCCGTTTACATAACGTTTTGAATGGCAAGTAAGGTAAGACGTTTTAATGCTGAAGTGTTTTTATTGTGTTGAACAGGGGCGGGTCCAGGATTCCTTAAAAGAGGGGGAGATAACATTTCTGAAAGATACATTACCGATGAGCAAAATGTCAGTAAAAGAGTGTTAATTTCTATATTACCAAACATATAAGTAATCCACGAATTATCCACTGGATGCAAAGATTAATTTAAATGTTGAGAAAACTTATGAAACCATTTATTAAATAAACGTGTTTTTAAGTACATAGCGATCCTCATCGTTTGAGAGCTTAATTCTTATTCAGAAGGTATTTAATATCAAATGCAAAGCATTTTTTAAATTATTATTTTAGTCGCTTTTATACATAATGCTAACAACAGTAATTAACAAAAGTATTATATAGATCCAATGGAATTGAGCATGGATAACACTAATTAACATTAACAATAATTTTGGCAACATAAGTAACAACAAACTCAAGAACTTTGTGACAATAACACCGTGTTTAGAAAAGTAAACAGAATAATAATAAATTGCACAGAAATACTTAACATTGAGTAAATCTTCAAAATAAACCTTGAATATCACGAAGGAAGACTATTTGAGAGCTACGTAAATGTATGCTACAATTTTAAATTACACTGTAGACATTAATATATTTTAAAAACAACATTTTTATATATACTTTCATAATTAAGAACTTTTAAATTACCAGGAACTTTTCCACTTTTTCCTCTGGGGATCAAAGCGGTGGCATTCTGTAAATACATGAGACACTAACAATGGAGTATTGCATATTGTACATTGTGGTTGAATATCTCTGGTGATAAGGAAGGAGAGTCATTTTTGTATGGCCGATTCTCAGACGGTTAATGATCACTTGGTGTTTTCGATTTAGGTTTTTAAAACAGCGAGCAGCAGTTCTTCTAACTGTATGAAGTTTCCTTATCGTTGAGACTACCGAGTCTTCCATACTTTATTGATTTTAGTACGAATGTAAACAGAAAAGTCCGAATGACGTATTGAAATGTCAGTGTTACGTATAGGATTCAGAAGAGCAGCTTTGGCTTCCTCGTCTGCTTTCTCATTGCCCGAAATTTGTTGGTGAGAAGAATCCAACAAAAAGCCACTTGCTTTCCTTGTTCTATGGCCTGAGTATATGAAATTTGAACGTTTTGTATAATTTGGTTGTCTGTGTAAACTTTTTAGCTGATTTGAAATCTGAGAAAATTATGAATGACTGTTTATTAGACTTATGTACGAAACTCTTGTTTTACAGCGTATAGTTCACTTGAAAATGTAGAAAAAACAGTCAGGAAGTTTTTTAGTCTGAACTTCGTTTGGTAGAATTGTTGCACATCCTACCCCAGGTGCAGATTTGGAGCCATCAGTAAAACTGTTTTCATAGCCAGAATATGAACCAGACACTTCTTTGAAAACTTGTTGATAGATAATTTTATACTTTTGTCCTTTTCTGCAGGATTCCATTTATAAGTTTTTTTTTTGTTTGTCTCCAAGGAGGAACATCGTGAAGTCTATTGTCATAATCTTGGAAGCTGATTTCTTGCTTATTTAAGTGGTAATTAATTCGATCGTAGAAAGGTAATGAGTTGAATGGACGCTGAAGTTTATCTCTCTAGAATGTTTTCGGAAATACATAATTATAAACATTCGAGTAGGGTAAAACAACTATTTTATTGCATACTTTAAACTCGGCGTACTTCAAGAGGAGGTTATTCTAATCCCATGTGCAAACTATCGATTTGACCTGTGTTGTAAGCTACAAAACGATTTTCGTGGCTGCGGATTGTACACGGCCGAGGTCTTAAGTAAAGCAGGGCTGCTGAGTTATATACTATTGAGGCATAGTCTAACTTGGATCTTATTAATGCTTATATGTCATTTGAAGAGCATTTACGTCGGTTCTCTAGTTACTAACACCTAGAATTCTTAATATACATGTTTAATCTTCCCTTACAATCAGATGCCAATAATTTTATGTATTAAGTCCAAGTTAGTCTTTCGTCAAATGTTAATCCAGGTATTCTCACAGAACTGATGGCTTCAATTTCTTTACCGTTTTTTTAAATAACTTTGGTTTCCTTCCATTGTGTCTTGCTCTTGAAAATGGACATATTTCACGTCCACTATAGAATGGGACACTAAGAACCATAGTAGTTAATGAGCTTCCATAAATAAAACTCAGTTTAATTTTCAGGCCTGTTTTAGAGCCTTCTAAACTAACCTCCAAGCATCACAAGATGATTTCAGCCTTCCAAAAAGGAAATACACAGCTTCACGAGCTAACCAAAGGTATGCAGTGAACTTAATGGACATTCACAACAAATATGCCCCATTAGAACAATTGGAGGATTCTACCGCAATGACACCTCAACCCCAAACTTCAAGAACAGTGCATGTTTCCCCAATCTTTTTGCACGAGGCTAACAATTATCAACCAATCATTAGCGATCTACGCCGAATAACGACTAGTGAATTTAATACTCAGAAGAAGGGGAAAGCCCTAAAATTGTTCTCATCCCGAGTTCAGATTTTCGCGCCGTGATTACCTTTTTCGACGAGTTTCAACTACAGTATCATACTTTTCGTATACAATTCCAATTCCAAAAAGTTGGAAGGTGTTATTCGAAATGTTCCATATTCTATAACCGATGAAGAAATCCTTTCAGAACTTCTCTCCCATAAGCCTCCAATTACTAAAGTTGTTCGACTGTTCTATAACGACAAACAACCTATGCCCATGTATGCGGTTGAATTGGAGAGCTCATACCAAACTAAAGAAATTTTTAACCTTCGGTATATACAACATACGTTAGTCTTTGTTGAATATCGCCGTAGATCCTTGGATGTACATCAATGTACAGTTGTCAACGATATGCTCACACAAAAAAGTTCCGCCGTCTTAATGCAATTAATGCTTGGAATCTCACCATTACAATGCTTGTACTAAACCAAACACGAAGTACTTCAGTGCGTGAATTGCAACGGAACCCATGCTGCGAACTACAAAGGTTGTCCTCATTACTTAACTCTTCGCACTAAAGCTACCAGTGAACCTTTTCAATTGCGGCCTAATTCTGAACGCCTTACTGGCCTAATTCAACACCACCGTCGTTAGATGCGCAGCATTTTCCTAACTTACCAAATACTGCCGGTGTAAATACTCCGCCTCACGTACGGCCTTATAAGAAAACATCCCTGTCTTCTCACAACAGTCAGATGCCTTCCAATCCTGACTTCACTGACTTCTACCTATGTTCAAACCGTTCCTCTGTCATATAAAATATTTTCTAATTTAATTATTCCATAGGCTCTTTCGAAAATAATAGTTCCGTTCGTCATTCGTTCTCTCAACTTCGTTTTCTAAACTGGAATGCCAACGGCTTTAAATCTAAGCGAGCTACTTTATTGGAATTTCTATCTCGACACAATATAGATATTGCCTGTATCTCTGAAACCCATTTTCTTCCTTCTGAAAAATTCACTCTCCCTGGTTAACGACACCCGAACTGCTTCTGGAAGCGTAGCTATTGCTGTGAAGCACAATTTGGCGCATTATAAGATATTTTTGCCTCAATTGACCAGTCTTGAGGCCTGCGCAATCACGCTTCAACAACAAAATTACACGGGGATGCTTATAATTGCAGCTTATGGACCACCCTCAGCTCAGTTGGAGGAACAAGATCTGCAGCTTCTCCTTTCTGTTCCATTTCCTGTTATCCTGTTTGGTGACTTAAACAGCACACATGAGCATGGGAATGTCGTGTAAAGACTCTCGCTGGAAGACATCTTCTCTCGGCGGCCGATCGCAACGGTATACTCCTTCTAGGTTTAACAGAAGCTATCTACTACTCTTACAATATTGCTGTTTTACCGTACATCTTAGATGTGGCACTTTTGAAGAACATTAGTCAGCCCTTACACATGCACAGTTGTCGAAATGGATTCTGATCACTGGCCTGTCATCTCTATGTTTCATTGTGAAGTGCCATATGTTCCGCTTCCTCCTCAGCTTATCCAAGGAATGATGAACTGGGAATGTTTTCAGAAACAGTTTGGCCTTTGAGTTGGTGGCTACGTATCACCTACAGACCTCTTCTTATATTGATGCAGCTGTACAACATTTTACAAAGCCTTTATATACGTAGGTGAAAACTGATAGTGGTATGCCGAGTTTTCAGGGGAATACTCCGCATCAAGCGCTTCCCGAAGAATTGTAGCACTGTTGAAAGTCAAACATAAGATGCTACGAGAATGGCAATCTCATAGATTATCTTGGCAGCGACAAAAATTAAATAAATTAATTCGACAAACCCAGCGATCTCTAGATGAATATCGTTATGCTACATATCAATACAACGTGTCTAAACTTTCGTCAGAAGATTGCTCTCTGTGGAAGGAGACAAACCGATGCTTCGGGAACTTACTGTTGTGCCACCCTTTAAATTCCAGGACAATGTGCATGAACACGAAGCTGCAAAATGTGAGCTATTGGCGGATATTTTTCAAACTACATTCACGCCCAATCCCAGTAGGAATGCTATGTTCAGTCGGGATATTGAAAATACGATTGAGGTTATACGGTTCCACAGCAGTATAGCTGCACTTCGGCAGGCTTCTTCATTACCTACCCACTAAAAAGCTCCAGAATACGATCTTATCCCAAATATTGTTTTAAAAGACTTTACCACTAAGGCTTTGGCCTATTTGGCCTCCATATTTAATGCTGTTTTTCGTTTCGGATATTCTCCATTATCATGGTAACATGCTGTGGTTCTTGTTCTTCCTAAACCTGGACTACCGCCTTTCTTACCCCCTAGTTATTGTCCTATTAGTCTACTGTCTATACATTCCAAACTTTTTGAAACCGTCATCCATAAAACGATTAAGTAAATTTCTAACAGACAACGCAGTGATATCACCACAACAATTTGGTTTGCGCAAATACCACTCTACAACCCATCAGTTTCTGCGATTAACTGAGGCGATTGCTCGGGGTTTTGAGCTTAAACAACTTACGGTCGCAGCATTTCTGGACTTTAAACAAGCTTTTGATCGAGGGTGGCATGCCGGTCTACTTTACAAACTTCGAAGCATTGGGTTGTCGGATTATCTTTATCATGTGATCGATAGCTTTCTCTCAGTTGTACTCATTAAGTACAGGTTGGTCCTATTCTATCCTCTGTGCGGCCAGTCATGTCTGGAGTGCCTCAATGTTCCATTTTAGCATTTGTGGTGTTCAAGGTCTTCACCTATGACATACCTGCTTTACCACAGGTCAACATCGCCATATGCGCACTGACGATATCGCCATTTTTACACCCCCCCAATACGAACTAGATATTGCTGCTCACAGATTACAGATGTCTCTTAATGCTCCAGTACTATGGATTGATTACTGGAGGATTTCTTTGAACCACAAGAAATGTGAAACCATGATTTTTACATTGCGTCGTCCCATTGGATCCACTTTACAAACTATTCCCATATCCTGGAAACGTGCTGATGACACTCTTAAATATCTTGGCATACATTTTGATCGTCGATTGACCTGGAACTCTCATATTAATTCAAAATTAAATCTCATTTACTCCAGATTACGTAAAGTGTGTCCTATTTTCAACCGCAAGTTTTCTTTGTAAACACCATCTGGTTCTCTTTTGTACAAGTCCTTGCTTCATCCTTTACTTACATATGCTTCTCCAATTTGGGGAGGTGCAGCAGCAAGTAAAATTAATCGTCTGCGGGTCTTTCAAAACAAATTTTCAAGACTTGTATTGAACGCACCTTGGTATGTCAGAAACACCCAGATATATAATAAACTTCGACTCAGTACCATCTCTGCACATATTCGCTCTTAGGCTCACATATTTTTTCAGCATCTTCATTCAATACCTGGCGCAGTATATTTCTCCTTGGGGCGAAGATCTCATACGGTTTCCCGTATCAAGAGACGTCTCTCGCAGAACTTGCTGCTTTCTTCCGGAAGTGACGGCGAATTAGAAGACTGTTAGTAAACCATGTGTACAATATTATTATCTGTAGCTTTGGTGCCAGAGGGTCCTCGTGTGGCTGACCTCAGATTAGTTTATATTGTTTATTATATATTTTAACCCGATTCTGAATAGCATTTCTAATGCTGAACGACTATCCAATAAACAAAAAACAAACAAAAAGGTCATATACTGGCAATACTGAATTCATGGGCCATTGTTTCAGAAACTATAAAGGTTACAATATACGACAGGTTACTAAAGTGCAAATTTGGCATTTTTTCCACCATTATGGAATAAGTCACTAGAATCAGGTGGTATTTGGGTTGTTAGCTTCCGTTCATAAGCGGCAACTCCTTCGCAAATACGCACCTTTACATGTATTGGGAAAGTTAGTTATATTGTATGTTACGTTGGCACCCTTTATTATATTCGCAGGTGTTCAAGCTTTAGTCACCAACTGACGCACTGATTATAATATTAATTATTGTTATGTTATTAGGCTATTATTAATTATTAGGCCTTACCTTTGCAGTTAACTAGAAATCTGAATTGTCTATGTAATTTTTTAGTTCACTCAAAACTATTTGTCACTAATTCCACTGTTTATCATGCTGTACACAATATTAAATACATAAATAGCTGACAGGAAATGCTGCTGGTTACAGTCATTAGCTACTGAATTTGGAAGCTTTAGGATGAAATTTTTAAATATGAAAATATATTCTGTAAAAGCGCTTGTAACTTTTGGTAAAGTGTAATCCATTTTCTCAGTGGTCTGCATTGCCCACTCTAGGATCAAGAGATTGTTTTGAAATGATTAATGACTGATTTGCCATTGATTTGCAATAATTCATATCAGTAGTTATCATACCATGCTAGTATAACAAAATAAATTAAAACTTACCACACTCCGGATTGCTTTCTGCTTGCTATCAGAACTCCAATAGGAATTAGGCCATCTTGAAATGGTCCATCACAGAATCGTGTCGTTAGAAAGGTGCACGCGAAGGATTAAATTTTATATACACAACACAACTCAATTTCTCTATATATTACTTCGTGAGGTCTGTGTTGTCACTGTATGTCGCTGTATGACAGCACACACCATAGTGATTATGTGTTAAAATATTTGCAGACAGTTCAGGCATCTTTGTGGCCTAAATGGGCGATTGCAGGTCTGCTTATCTTATCAATGGGAGAGGGGAAACGAAGAATCTTACCTTGTGCTAAAGGGCAGACCAAGAAGAGGAATATCTAATTTTAGTAATGAAACATATTAGTCCTTTAGGGCGATTTTTCAAACATTATCGTGATTGATAATTAACTTCCCTACTTCAGAACATCGATTTAGATATACAGGTTTTGCATAATATGGTATATACTTTACAGAAACGCACTGTAAAGACATTTTCACATACATTTTGATACATTTTGGCACTTTGTTGAATCTTTACAAGGAATAACTGTTTAGGAAAAATAAAAAGCTATATTTTGGGGCAATAACAATGTAAAGAGCATTTGTAAATGATTTGAGCTTTCCATACAAACTAGCCGAGATGGAAATGGAATTTATCATGTATGTACACATAGTAACAGAGCAATTCAGAGTTATATTAGGATACTTATACCGCATAAGTTCACTAGTTGCTTGGAATACAACTTGTTGTTGACAATGAATATGTTGTCTATACATTCACACAGTGAAAATGCTGTCTTAAAATCGATCAGGGTGCAAAATTATTAACACAATTATCTCTTTACCATGTTAGCCTCTAGTTCCCGAGATCGCGGGTTCAAACCCGGCGGAGAGCGATGGATTTTTTTCGGGCATAAAAATCCTTAGTATGGCTTCCTTCGGAAGGGAAGTAAAGCCGGTGATCCTGTGTCGTAGATTTCCGACACGTAAAAGAACCTCAAGCCTGGTAAAGAGGCCTCTGAGCAAAATATTTGGTTTTTCACGCCCAATATAGAATGGGACGCTAAGAACCACAGCAGTTAAAGAGCGTCCATAAATAAAACTCAATTAATTCGCCTAGATTGGGGGGAGGGAGATGATATGAGTATGTTACGCTCACCATTACGCATATACGCGATTTGTGGCCCGGCTATAAATCGAACGCATGGTATCCCAGATATAACAAACACGTGGATTTAGATCTGAAGAGCGAGTAGGCCAGCCAATCATTCCGTTATTAAACACTCGTAATGCGAGGCAGCGATTTTTACTTTCTCTACTACGTAAGGAAAGTATTGCATTCCACTCAAAAATTCGATACCGAGATTTCACCGGAGGCCTCCTGAATCAGAGAAAAAAGGTATTTTTGGAAACATGTCCGTGTGTGTGTGTCTGTCTGTGAACAGCATAACTCGGAAATGAACAGTCGGATAAACACCAAACTTGCTATTTAGGTTCAGTATCTTCCAGAGATGCCACACGAAGGTTTTCAAGAAAATTCCCCACCCCAGATTACCCTTTACATGGAACATTTTTCGAAAATTGTAATTTTCTCAAAAATGGCTCTAACGATTTTGGTTAAAATATCATATATTTAAGATACTTTCATGACAAATAAAATATATATCTTGAATTTTCTTGGAATGTCTCCAAAAGTATTCTTCTTTGTGAACGACTTTTGCGTAACTGGTAAATCATAAGAGATAGACAAAAGTTGACTACACAAAACATGTAGATCGCGTTAAAATACACAGTTTATGTTATATACATTTTTTTTGGAGTGAACCATTTTCGAGATAGTGCTTGTTATTCCCTTAAATTTTCCAATACTTATACTTTTTCTCAAATGGGAATTCGTTATTCATTTTTTGGTCCTGGTAATGCAAAGAGAATGGAATACTCCACATAGCAACCAGCTCTTAAAATATTTGACTATCGCTTAAAGCCTACCAATTCCCCTTGCATCTACAAGAAAATTAGAATAAGATTAACATCTCGATATCTCGATTAACATGAAGCATATGGAGAATAAGCGTTTGTAAAAATAGTTTGTACAAGAGTAGGGAAAGTCATATGAGTGTAACATACCAGATTTTTTTTAGATTTATTTTTACGACAGCCTTTATCTCGGCTTCCTCGATTAAAACTGCTGGCTGGCGGTTCGGAGTCTTTTGGCTCACTCTGTATATCCTCACCAACTATTTGTTTATATTGTCCGGCAAGGAATAGAAGTTAAGTAACGTTTTACGTACGTAGCCAATGTTTACTGCACATTACGTTTATCTCACATACGATACATTACAATATTCCCAGATTTTATCCGTAAAAGGCACGTTACCTTCCACTGGGAGTTAAAACTATTTTAAGAAGTACTTTCACTACACACCCTTACTTGACTGTAAACACACTTCCCTGTACTTCCACTCGGAGTTAAAAGATTGAAGAAATACACTTCACTAAACACCCTTGCTTGGCTGTAAACATACTTACATTGGCATTTCCTCAATATGCTAGCATGGCATCACCAGAGCCCGCATAAGCGAGAGTAGCTATCGCCATAAGTTATTTATATATGTATGCTTCCTGCTACTGATAACAAACATCGCATTATTACGATTTTAGAGAATCAGACCTTTTGGGTATGCACGCTTTAAGCGCCTGAATGCTTTTCATCGTCCGCGATATTATTATCATCGAGAAATCTTGCTCACGTTATCACGTCATCGAAATAACAATTATATCCCAAACAAGTAATGAACTAGATCTGATGGACGTGTTAATGTGCGGCTCATTTCCAATGTTTTCTCCCAATACTAAGGCCGAAGGCATCATCCACTATCATTGCTTTCCGCCCCTCCTAAACTCGTAGCATTTAATACCGTTACACTGAAAGATAATTTAGCAGTGACATCTTAATGAGGAAACGCTGTGATAAGAGATAAGCTTGCGTGTTGCATAAGTCAAGGTATACAAACTTTCAGTGTATCCTTGAACTGGTAGAATAATGCGTTTTGACAATGGGACGAAGAATTGATATGCATTTTTACTTTCTCTCCTACGTATAGTGGGTAGGGGAAGTATTGTATTCCACCCAAAAATTCGATACCAAGATTTCACCGGAAATATATGTTTTGAGACCCCCTGAATCCAAAAAAAGCATTTTTTGGAAACATGTCCGTGTGTGTGTGTGTGCGTCTGTCTGTGAACATCATAACTCAGAAACGAACAGTCGGATAAACACCAAACTTGGTATTTAGGTTCAGTATCTTCCAGAGATGCGACACGAAGGTTTTCAAGAAAATCCCCCCACCCCAGACTACCTTTTACATGGAACATTTTTCGAAAATTTTAATTTTCTCAAAAATGCCTCTAACGATTTTGATTAAAATATCATATGTTTAAGATACTTACATGACAAAATGTATATCTTGAATTTTCTGGGAATGTCTCCAAAAGTATTCTTCATTGTGAACGACTTTTCATAACTGGTAAACCATAAGAGATAGACAAAATTTTACTACACAAAAAATGTAGATCGCGTCAAAATACACAATTTATCTCATATACATTTTTTGTTGTTGAGTGAACCATTTTCGAGATATTGCTTGTTATTCCCTTAAATTTTTCAATACTTATTTTCTCAAATGGGAATTCGTTATTCATTTTTTTTGTCTTGGATATGCAAAGAGTATTAATCTGTGGCAAAGAGAATGGTGCTGCACCTAGCAACCAACTATTAAGATATATGTATATGCTTAAAGGCTACTGTATTTCTATATTGCCCTTGCAAATACAAAACAAGGGGAACATAGTACACCTTAAGCGATAGTCAAATATTTTTAGAACTGGTCGCTATGTGTAAAATGTAATTCTCTTTGCATGTCAAAAGATCGTTTCTGCAAAATTTTATCTCGATTAATATGAAATAGGTGGAGAATAAGAGTTTGTAAAAATAGTTTGTACAAGAGTAGAGAAAGTCATGTGAGTGTAACATCAGATTTTTTCTTTATGCTTCTGTGTTCTGGCGTTCAGTATTCTGGCTTCTAATTCTAAAAGGGCCGGCTCATTTCCCGGAGGCAAGGGGAACTTTTGTTTCTTTGACGATGTTCCCTACCTACTATTGAATCTGGCTAGTGTGAACGTAAGCCTGATTAGTGTTTAAAACATAAAACTAATGTTAATTACTCCAAAGTACCTACATGTTACAAATACCAGCGTGTTTCAAAAGTCAAAGCCTGCAAATATCGCTGCTAAATAAATAAATTGAACAAAAATAAATGTGTACTTTCCAAAATTACCTAAATCAAAAGTGACACAGAAAACAGATATCATTAACGTAGAAAACTATATACTTAGCAATGTATCCCCGTTTGAAAATATTGTAGAAAAATACAAATAAGAACTAAATCTCTCCTGGCATCTGTATGCACCAGGTTTTCTCGGACTTCAGGCCATGGGGAAGGCACTTATTTTTGGAGGAGGGATTATCAGGATGAGTGATCAAGTTTAAGCAGTGTAAATTAGTGAGTTAAAAATACTAAACTATAATTATGAAACCAACTTTTAAGACTGCGTTCAATCAAGTTTAACATTTATTGCAGAAGTGGGATAGTGCTAATTTGAGAGTAGGGGTCTGACTCAGCGCGGGAGGCCGGTTGCTATGATAATCATGGGTGTTGGTGAAATTAAATTGAGTTTTATATATGGACGCTCTTTAACTGCTATGGTCCTTAGGGTTCCATTCTACTTTGGGTGTGAAAGACAGATAATTTTGCTCAGAGGCCACTTTATCAGGCTTGAGGTACTTTTACCTGCCGTAAATCTATGACACGGGACCACCGGCTTTACTTCCCTACCGAAGGAAGCCATGTTAAGGATTTTTACGCCCGAAAAAAAAATACATCACCCTCCGCTGGGTTTGAACCCGCGACCTCGGGAACTAGAGAACGACCCGGTGTTGATGATGCTATACTCTGTGGTCATTCGTTGGTCGCATCCATCCGCAATACCTGTTGGCTTTAACTTGCAGTTGCAAACATATTTTACTTGCTGTTTACTTCTATCTCCTCTTGTATCATTTGTCACTTTTATTTGTGGCTTAATTTTTTATTACTCTATTTTACGTTGCTTCAAATACATGGTCTTATCGCGACGGTTCTGTTAGTGGGTAACTCTTAGATCGATGTGTGGCGGAGTTAGCCTCCTAGGTCTCATCCCTGTAGCCATTCACTTCGTCACGTGTCCACAGAGACCCTAATGCATAGCAACTGGATCTTCTGCTTCGTGCCGTGCAGATGGCATTAGGGTGTCGACCAGTCTAACTGCTTTCATATAGAAAGGCAGTTAGGCTTCTAGGTCTCATCCCTGTAACCATGCCATCATGTTTCGTCACGTGTCCACAGAGATCTTAGTGCATAGCAACCGGATCTTCTGCTTCGTGCCGTGTAAATGGCATTAGGGTGCCGTCCAGTCTACCTCCTTTCATTGTCTGTGGTTAGATGGTATTCTCTATTATCACCTATTTTTCATTTTGACTATTGTATTAGACTTAAGGTAAAACTTTGGGTCGTAGTATTAAATATCCTATCCGGTACTTACCTTAGCGCCTGAGGGAAATCGCGAGAAAACCTCAGTCAGAGGTCGGCCCACGGGATTTAAACCCGGGACCTCCCGAATTTGGGCCACAGACGTGTTGCACAATTTGTGGGCTTGTAAAAAATATTTCTCGTATTACACGTTCTCTACAAATAGTATTGTAAACGGAATACATAATCTTGTTACCATCCTTTATAACTTAGAAAAGCACTCAATTTCATGTGGATACCATCTCATAAAAACATACCCGGTAATGAAAGAGCCGATACTGCAGCAAAACAAGCTACAGAACTACCAACATAAGATACTGATATCAAAATGCATCCCCAAGATGCAGTCACACACTTTAGGAAGAAAATATACAAAGAATAGCTGACCAGCTGGATGAACAATTCTACAAGTAAACTTCATGATGTACGTGGAACTTCAACGCAAGAATATCCAAAAAGACAGCTACAGCGGCGAATCCAAATTGTAATATCCCGATTACGAATTGGGCATACTATACCTGGCGCCAATCAAGAAGGTGATTGACATTTCGCGGAGCGAGAGAGGCGACGTTGCCGCTCATCGCGACCACGTGGAGAGCGTGTCGAAGGAGACTGAGTTGCGCCTGCATTGTAGAGCGGATACTATTTATATTCGTATACGAAGACAATTGTAAAATAATGAATCTACATGCAGAGGATAGATCATGCAAGAATACATCAGCATAAAGATCTGCGTTAACAGAAGAAACATACCTGTGAAATATTGATGCTTATTCTAATGGAAAAATGCCACTGATTTCCGAATCGCTTGCATCGCTGTTGCTGCTGCTCGCTTGATAGACATTCGGTTCCCGAGTGCGTCCAGGTTTTCGTTTGGCTACGCTATCTTTGTCACTATTTTTGGACATTGTTAAATATCCATTAAACACAATTATAAATGTTCACACGACACACACACACGCACAAATACACGAACTCAAATACACGTAACACAAGGCAAATACCATACGAATACGACGACGCAAAAGAACTTTTCAGTACGCAGGCAATCTCTAAACTGATACAAACACACAAGTAAGCTGGGGCTAAAAGGAGGAATTGCTTATAACTACAGCACAGCAGAAGCTAAGTCTTCAGTTCATGTTACTGCAACGGTCGCTCGCCCGGCACGTCATGCCAATCACGTGTTACGATATCGCAACAACGCATTAGCGTCTATCGTTGCTATAGAAACGTCTTAGTTCTAATTGGTCCTTCTAATGGTTGCTATAACGACCGCTGTGACGTATTCATCCCCTTCCATTCAATTAAAGCTTTCCGCCATGTGGTTAGTAACTGTCAATCACCTTCTTGATTGGCGCCGAGTATAAACTGACACACTCTTATTTGTTAAATAGAAGCTCCCCACCAATTTGTGAAACATGTAAAACAGCATTAACAGTAGTACATATTATACTAACATGTCCAAAATTTGAAAATCAACGTAGTCAGGTTGGTATGTCCAGAAATATTTCTGCAACACTCAATGATGCAAGTTTCATCCAGAAAGTACTAATTAATTTTCTTTAATTAATATCCATCAATACATTTAATCAAATTGTAACCTGTATGTATACATAATGTGTAAGTATTATACTGTAATCCAATAATGTAAACAACTGTACACGAAAGGCCGTGATAAAACCTAGGAAGGTTAAAACGACTCTAAATAAAACTTTAAAAAATCTGATGTAACACTCACATGACTTTCTCTACTCTTGTACAAACTATTTTTACATACGCTTATTCTCCATATGCTTCATGTTAATCGAGATATCGAGATGTTAATCTTAGGGATAAATTTCTTGTAGATGCAAGGGGAATTACTTGGCTTTAAGCGATAGTCAAATATTTTAAGAGGCGGTTGCTATGTGGAGTATTCCATTCTCTTTGCATTACCAAGACAAAAAAAAATTAATAACGAATTTGAGAAAAAGTATAAGTATTGGAAAATTTAACGGAATAACAAGCAATATCTCGAAAATGGTTCACCCAACAACAAAAATGTATATGACATAAATTGTGTATTTTAATGTGATCTACATTTTTTGTGTAGTAAAATTTTGTCTATCTTATGGTTTACCAGCTATGCAAAAGTCGTTCACAATGAAGAATACTTTTGGAGATATTCCCAGGAAATTCGAAATATACATTTCATTTGTCATGAAAATATCTAAAACATATGATATTTTAATCAAAATCGTTAGAGCCATTTTTGAGAAAATTAAAATTTTCGAAAAATGTTCCATGCAAAGGGTAATCTGGGTTGGGGGGATTTTCTTGAAAACCGTCATGTCACATCTCTGGAAGATACTGAACCTAAATACCAAGTTTGGTGTTTATCCGACTTCGTTTCTGAGTTATGCTGTTCACAGACACACACACACACACACACGGAATGTTTCCAAAAATGCTTTTTTTTGATTCAGGGGTCTCAAAACATGTATTTCCGGTGAAATCTCGGTATCGAATATTTGGGTGGAATACTATACTTCCCCTACTTACTATACGTATTAGAGAAAGTTTAAAAAAAAAAAAAAAAAATTCAGGTGACCAACACTTAGTGTTGCACACATCGTCAACATCGCACTATAGTCCCTTCCGTGAAGAGAACTATGCACTAACTTGTTGGTATAGTATATACTTTGTCACTCAATGTTTAGAAAGAGAAAGGAGTCCTCAACCGCGCTAGCTGTCTCTGTTAGAAATTATACCTTTTAATGCTCTTCAAATTCCACTTCTCAATACAACTGTACTTTGGGGTCAGTTGGCTAGTGAGGTAGAACAGAAATTCCTTCAAAAGAACAAGAAGCGCCAGTGGCAAATCCCTGGCCCTTTGCTGATTGGTAGTCTTGCTTCTGTTCTATATCGGATATTTCCAAATGTTCCTCGTAGTCACTGTCTGAGTCCTATAAATTGATTAGAAATTGATCACTAATCTCATCTGTTAAACAGCTCTTTTCCCAATAAAAGTTTTTAAGTTTTATACATATGTTCGCACGCTTTTTTCCAGTTTTCCACTGACACCTTTTGCACTGCACAATCAAACAATTTCCTTTACATTGCTGATCTCAAACAATATAGTGTTTTGCAACATAAGTTTTTATTTGGGCCCATATCAGCTCTATCGTGTTTAAGTCACAATGATACAACGTTAAGACCATGTTCTTCTGCTATGCGATCTATTTCATAACGTTTGAGATGATCTTTTTTCAGCTTTTCAAATTCATACAGTACAACTTAAGTAGAGTATGGATCAAATTCTTTGTGTTATTATGGAGCCAGGACTGCACTTCTGATTTAAGGGATGCTGAATAAGGAGCAGTGTTTATTCCTACAGAATGATAGGAAGCATTATCGAGAACAAGATACTATTGGAGGGAATGTTTGGCAATAATTGGTTAACTAACCAGTCCTTTAAAGTTTTACTCTCCATTTCTTTGTGAAAGTCTATGATAGATTTTTATTTAAAATTCAGTAAGGCCATGGGAATGTAGCCTGCTGAACATCCTGCATGTAAAATTATAAAGCACTGACCTTTTCCTATGGGAGTTCGAAGAGAGAAATTTAGTTCGTCTCCTTTGCAAATCCAAACTTTACTTCTGGTGTGGTTAGCATTAATCCAAGTTTCATCCAGGTAAATTGGACTAGTGGAACTCAACTGTTTGTTGTCCGTAAACATTTATACAGTTCAAGCAATGTCAGGTCTTTACATTAAGAATTTTCTCCCGTTTGCGTTTTTTAAAACCTGAAATTTATTTTCCTCAAAATTCTTCTTAGAGTACTTATGCTTCCATCGAACAGGTTTACTTCCAAAGGTCACGGGTTCAAACCTGGCGGAGGGCGATGGATTTTTTTCTGTCGTAAAAAAGCAGTTAAAGAGTGTCCATAAATAAAACTCAATTTAATTTAATTTATATGCCTAATCAGACCTATCTACTGAAGTGTCACATCTTCAAATGCATTTATAAGAAAATGTCCAAATATTAAGGATAACTGACCAGAAGCTTTCCATTCCAGATTGTTTAATTCCTTGCTTTTTCAATAATTAAACTATGTTTAGTGTATGTTATGGCACCTTAGGATTCACTTTTAACTCTGTATCCTTTGCAAAAAGCACATTAACTGCTGTGGTCCTTAGCATCCCATTCTATATTGGACATGAAAGATCGATAATTTCGCTCAGAGGCCTCTTTATCAGGCTTGAGGTTCTTTTACGTGCCCTAAATCTATGACACGGGAGACCACTAGCTTTACTTCCCTTTCGAAGGAAACCACACTAAGGATTTTTACGCCCGAAAAAATCCATTGTACTTGGCTTTGAACCTGCAACCTGGGAACTAGGGTTAGTCATATGGATAGTCATAATGTGAATTAATGGAATTAGTCTTTAGTAATTTATGTCCATTAATATTTACAGAAGACAGTGCTTTATAGATAAGAAATTTATTAATTCTACCTTTCAACCCTTATCTTACACATTGCCTTGTGTGGAAAAACAATTAATTACTATTAATTTTAACTTACACAATATATAATCGGCTCAAAATAAAGCTGTCAGTTTTGAAGTCTTTGGCTTGAAACTCTTCACATACAATTCAATATTTTTGCTTGAATGCTTAATTTAGAATTACTGCTGTCTAATATGCATATAAGAAAGCATACTGCCTGGCTACTTTAATCTTTTATTGCAATTATATTTCCTAGTCATGGGTGCTGGAGTAGCGCAGTGGTTTCTTTTTTTGGCTCTTGTACTAGGGTCCAAGTTCGAATCCTGGCTGTGGGATAGCAATTTGAAGTTAGTCTTATCCATGCCTTCACCTCTGTCTTGCTCACGTGAAGTATCTCCAAGGCCCAACATGGTTCAGAGTCCACAGTAAACACTGTAGGTCCTCTCATTCCACTGCCTACCTCATCACCCTACCATTGAAGGTGATGGATTCTGCTGCTGGGTGCCTCCGCCTCATAAATGGGTCCAGCCATCGCTTGATGGAATGAGGTATCCCCGAAAGTCATAGTCCATATGGGGAGCATTAGAAACAACAAGATTTCCTAGCCATTTAAAGAGAAAATAAAAGCAGAACTTAAGTAAACTTATCACTCATTATAAATGACATTCACACAGCTTTGATATGTATCTTATAATTATCAAGCTAATTTCATTCCTATCTACCTAAATGCAGAACTCTCTTTATATAAGATGGAAAAACCATTTATCTAAGCACTATGGTATTGATTTCCTCAGCTTTTCTTTGCTGGATTAATGTAAAATTCTAAAATGTTTGACAGTTCTTAGATTTCAAAAGCTTACTGAGTATAATATGTGTTTGGCTGCTTTTTTGAGCAAAGTGGAAATACTAATGAAACTACTTATGCTTTACCACAGAGAGAAGTTATATCAGTACATCTCGGGCAGGCCGGAGTACAGGTGGGAAATGCATGCTGGGAGTTATATTGCTTGGAACATGCCATTAAACCTGATGGTACACTGTACCCTGGATATTCAAATGAAGATGAGCTTGGTGCCATGTTTAGCATTTCCAGGGCAGGTAAATGTGTGCCTAAGGTTGTCATGCTGGATCTTGAACCTACAGTAATTGGTAAGTCAATTGTAGTATTTGACTAAAAAAAGATACACATATTTTCTGCAGCTGCAGAAAAGTGACGAACTGTTTGAGAATATGTCAGAAATATCTAAAAACTTGAAGATTTATATGAAGCAGTGGTAGTATAAAAAAAAGATATCTAGAATGGAAATATGATGAATATAAATTGTTACCAAAACGATGTAATATACCTCAATTTTGAAAGTTCTTAGGTTAGCACTGTCAAGAGAACTTATAAAGGTGGTATTAATTAAAACACAACGAAAATAAATTATGAGTGAAACAATTTTAAAATATTGATGCAGGAGTCTAAAACTACAGAGTGGTTGTTTTATGGCTCAGCTTGGAATCTTATGTATGCAACCTCTGCATGTTATCTAATACACTGGGGTGTAGATCCCTTATACAACCTTGTTATAAGTTGTGTTGAAAGTAGTGTCCATCTACACTGAGACATTCCTGGTATTCCTCGTCATAAGAGGTTGTAATTTATGAACAATAGCCACTTTGTAGAGTTTCAATTTTAAAAGTCAGCACTGTATGAACAGAGGTTTTTGAAACACCCACTTACTGTGCAATGTGTTTTGTGAAACGTCTTTGGAGAGCGTTCAAATGATGCACCAATTTTGTCTGTTTTTTCCTCCATTAGAACATGTCTTCTTTGCTTCTTAGGTTTAGCATTTCACGATTTCATTGTCCTAAACTTATCTCTATTTGGAACTGGAATACCAGGAAATGTCTCCTGAAATTGTCTACACACTTTACATGATTCGGTTTTTATATATGTATTGTATACAAAAATTATTTGTCCAAAAGTGAATTTTTCTGTAGGTATTTCAGTGGACAAGAAGACAAGAACAGCAATGATAATAAGAATACTCTAAAGTAATTCACTCTCAACACAGATATGTTAATAAGTTTTCACTTTTGAGATGCACAATGAACGTGGAACTGACAGTTGACATTCACAGCCAATAAAGCGTAGCCTTGAGCATTCACTACTAAACAGTCAGTGGAGCATACTGAGATCACTACAGCGCAAGTGAACCATGCATACATGCAATCATGACTGCCTTGCGATAGAACATAATAATGCAACTAAAATGTGTATGAATTATCGAGGAACAGGTTTGCCTGATAGTTGATACAAAAGGTTGAAGAAATATTAAAAGGGATTAGTATGGGGGATGTATGACAGCTAGAAAATAATGCTAGAATATTATGCGAGAAAGTAAGGAAAGGTGTACAAGATATACAGATACAAGTATCAGGTAAAATTTAGAGCAGATTTTATAGGTTGATCTAGAACTGATCTACCCCAATACTCCTTTCCAAGAAATGTGTGTAGCAAGCCAGAGAGAAAACATGTTTTGTAAAAAATATGTCTTGAATAGGATGTGAATGTTAAGTAAGAAATGGCGGCTATATGATGTCTTTAGAGCTATATCATGCAAGGTAAGAGGCTGGTTAAGAAAAGGTGTAAGCCACCCTGACCCAGCCCTTAAAACAAGGAAAGACAGAAAAGTTGTTGGGGACAAGGTCACCAGTGGAAAAGAATAGAAAGTTAGTTTTACAGATTCCTCAGAAAAAAAATGGTCTGATGAGATGAACAGTTTCACGCATTTGTTCACTCACACAAGGACTTGGGTTTTGATTTTTGTTCATGTGATGATGAAGCAATGCAAAGATTGCTTGTGTTATACTGATATCAATGAAATAAAGTTTTGGTGATTATAAATGTTGTTCTGATGATACAATAACAAGAAACCACTTCAAGAGTAATTAAGTGATTGGGAGAGAGAAAAGAATGTGATGGGGAGGGATTGGAAGGATATGCTTGCATGTGGACAGCATTGTATAACAGAACGTATTACAGGCAGTAGTATGGAAGTATATGTGCTATGGGAGAAAGCAGCAGGAATGTTTCATTGTTTGATGTGGTGTAGGGAAACAAATAACTGGAGAGGGGTTATTTAGTACACTAGAGTGCCAATAATCTGACTTAAATAGGCCGTGGCCTGATAAGTTGATCACGAAGGTTGGATGATGCAGAAAATAATGAAATCAATATTTAAAACTGGCAAAATACCTTTATTATTTCAAAAATCTGATTTGTTACACTCACATGACTTTTTCTACTCTTGTGCAAACTATTTTCACAAATTCTTATGCATGAGATAAACTCGAGATAAACAATTGCAGAAACTATCTTATTTTTAATTTTCTTGTAAGTGCAAGGAGAATATGGTAGGCTTTAAGCGATGGTGAAATCTTTTAAGAGTTGGTTGCTATGTGTAGCAGTCCATTCTCTTAGTATGTTCAAGACATAAAAAACGAATAATGAATATAAGTTAGTATTGGTGTAAATAAGCATAAGTATTGGAAAATTCAAACAAATAACAAGAAATATCTCGAAAATGGTTCACTCCACAAAAAAAAATGTATATGACATAAATTGTGTGTTTTAACTAGATCTACATTTTTTGTGTAGTAAATTTTGTCTATTTCTTGCAGTTTACCAGTTATACAAAAATCATCCAGAATGAAGACGACTTTTGGGGACATTCCCAGAAAATTCAAGATATACATTTTCATTTGCC
Source organism: Deroplatys truncata (assembly GCA_030765065.1). Classification (NCBI taxonomy): domain Eukaryota; kingdom Metazoa; phylum Arthropoda; class Insecta; order Mantodea; family Mantidae; genus Deroplatys; species Deroplatys truncata. The sequence continues at coordinate 180,373,218 of CM060984.1, forward strand.
ATGGCAGTATCTTAAACATATGATATTTTGACTATTTTGAAGATTTAGAAGCTAGTAACAGTGATGTGTCATAATTTAAAATAAAGAGAGTTGAGGGTTGTTACACTACATCACTATAATATTCTTACTTGAATGCGTTTCGGGAGACGGTTTGTTCCCATCGTCAGCATGTCCTCATCTGATTTTGCCGGTCATCGTCTGGGGGATGTGTGTGGTTTGTGGTGTTCTCTGGTGCTGGGCTGATGAACCTCCAAAGGCTGTTGGGTGGCGGCAGTTCAAAATTCATTAGGTGATTCCTGTGTTTGACAATATGTATTTTTTCCCAGATGTCCAATTCATTACTGCTGTTGATCGGTTTTAAGAGTTTTATGTTTGGAGTGATATCATGGTTTGAAGACCAGAAATGATGTGCTACTGCTGATTTATCTGGCTGCTTTTGGTAAATGCATCTCATACGCTCTTTAAGTCTTATTTCAAGATTTATTTTTGTTCTTCCTATATATACCAGGTTACATTCATTACAATCAATTTGATATATACCAGCTGATTTATCGTTGGGGATAGGATCTTTTGTTCTGTTGCATAGTAGTTTCTGTATGTTGTGGTTATTCTGTGGAGACAGGGTGATGATGTATTTTTTGAAAATCCTTTAAAATTTATGATGTGTCCAAGGGTGATAAGTGAATTTTCTATATGCTTGTGGTTTTTGTTGTCTGAGTAACGTAGTCATTTGTTGGATGTATTTCTGTCTTTCAAACCTTTTTATCTTCTTATCTATTGTTTTTTTCTGGTATCCATTCATAGTGGCTATGTTGATAATGTGTTGGTATTCTTTCTGGTATTCCTCTTTCTTCAAAAGAACCATTCACCAGCACTGAGCTATCTGTCTTGAACAATGGCCTAAAAACCTGTTTCAACTTCACAAAAAATACAGAAAACTTTGTTGCTGATATTGAAATAGCCTCCAACCACCTTACAGATAAGGATAAAAGTTTAATACAATCACAGTGTGAACCAATATTGGACCAGATACAAGCCCAAAAACACCACTTATATATCCTTTATACCTGATGAATATGGACAGTGAATGAAATGGATGAAATGATGCTCAAGAGCTTAGAGTTACCCTACATTCATCTTCTCAGGATAAGGGAAAACCCTGGAAAACCTTATTCACTTAACTCACCCAAATCAAAATTCAAACTATGCATCTCTTGAATGTGATACGGTAATTTGTATCACAAATTACTCAGACGTAAATAATGATTGTAATATGAATATGTATTTTTATGTAACATTGATTTCAGAGGTTTATTAATTGTAATTATTATTGGTAAATAATAATATACAGCTTTACTGAAACTGTCAATAATAACGCAATAATGCAGCAAAGGGGTGAGTTGTTTATCATTACCGGGAACCAGGAAGTTACGTAATATTTCGCGCCTTTTCCGTTTAGAAGCTTCTCGAACATTTCCTAAAGCAATATGTATTAGTGGTTTTCATTGGATATTAAAATAGACACTAATGTTGGCGCGTTTTATTAGCCAATAGCAGTTCATTTATAATCTTTAGGCGTATCTTGAGGCAGGCCTATAAATAAGCCAGGTTCGAGGTAGGGTGTCCCCCAGTTCAACAAAATTCTCAACACACAACACGTCGGTCCTCTCAGTTCATCAAAATTTCGTGTACACTACACATCGTCAGCCAGTCCTTCATTTCGTCAAGTTACGCGCAGCAGAATTACAAGAATTGTTATAAAGTATTATACATTTAAAAAAATACACAAAGTTGAAGTATGCGAGTTAAAAGTGATAAATAAGAAGTTATTACAAACAGTTTCAGTTTGGCTAGTATCTATCTCAATATGTAAAAAGTGTTAGTGAATGTGTTCGGCAATAAAGCTATAAAAACAATTTCTTCATCAGTATCATTTCTGAATAAAAGATTCCTTTCCGATTCACACCCTGCAAGAGATACAAGTTCTACCAAGATAAGATGATAGCTAGCCGGAGGACAATATACTAAATTTAAATTCTTTCGAACACTAATTCATGCAAATTGCTATGCCAGAGGGAGCTACGAACCAAACCAACGAATGACGTCACAAGATGGCAACGCGTGAAGTAAAGCAGCACAACATATGATCTACCAGTTCTAATAACTTACGCTATAAATATTACGTAAGAAACATTTCCGTCGCATAATTGGCTTCCACAACGTGGGGCTCGACAACAAAAAGACATTACGTAAAGCAAGTTCTCTCGCAAATACGCGTGAAGTAAAAACATAATATTTGCTATCGCAAATTGGCGCCCAACGTGGGGCGAAGTGACCAGGAAAGGAAAACGATGACCAGGAATGAAGCAGAGTAACCAGGAATGCAGCGGTGAAATTATCTACAAGACGCAGATTCCAGAAACAAAAGGAACAACAGACTATACGGATGATTGGACATCGTAATTCCGAGATTACGAGGCAACAAGGAATTCAACGCAAAAACATCGAGATGACGTAGATTCATCACAACACAACGCAGAAGCGACATACAAACATAGGAGAATGGGGCAGTTAAAGTTATGTAAACAAACATTTATATATGAAAATTTGCTGTCGCATAATTGGCGCCCAACGTGGGGCTATATTAATGTTAAACACATATGTAACATTAATTCCGTCACATAATTGGCACCCAGGACGTGGGGCGAAGTGACCAGGAAAGGAAGGCGAAGTGACCAGGAAAGGAAAACGATGACCAGGAATGAAGCAGAGTAACCAGGAATGCAGCGGTGAAATTATCTACAAGACGCAGATTCCAGAAACAAAAGGAACGACAGACTATACGGATGATTGGACATCGTAATTCCGAGATTACGAGGCAACAAGGAATTCAATGCAAAAACATCGAGACGACGTAGATTCATCACAACACAACGCAGAAGCGACATACAAACATAGGAGAATGGGGCAGTTAAAGTTATGTAAACAAACATTTATATATGAAAATTTGCTGTCGCATAAGGATAGATAGGAGACCAGGCCGGCAGGAACAAATAAATTATGTCAGGACAGAAAGATTGCCTGAAAGAGGGCAAAACTATGGAAGGAGGTACATTAGACAGAGGGGAAATTTCACTCACTGGAGGGAAAATAATAACCGAGAAAGATCTGAGGAACGGCAAGAAAATTACGTGCCAAGGGGACAAAATATCAGAAATCGAGGATTTCGAACTCGAGGAAGGGGAACTCAAAACAATGGTAGCGACACTGAGATAGATTTAGCGCCTGTTAGGAATGGCAGTCCCGTACGTGAACATGGAAATAACCAGGAAAACTGTTAACAGACTCCTGTGCAGTAGGTTCTCAGGACGTCTTTAATAATTCAGTATCCATTACCAATACAAATCATACACCTACACATACACCCTGTAATAAGATTACAGCAACAAAAGATAAGGGAGAAAATTTTGAGTCACCTCATGTTAGAATGGAAATTGCGAAGAAAGAAATCATTGCAACTATAGATTCTGGTTCATCAGCTTCAATTTGCTCACAGAAATTTTACATAAATTTGATTAATGAAGGTAACAAGATTATGGCTCTTCCCACTAGTAATTTAGTTTGTTGTGTTGCAATTGGAAGAACTACACAGGTCATAAAAACACAAGCTCTACTTAGCATACTTATTGGCGGAGAGAATTTTGAGGTTATGTTTCTAATTGTAAACCATCTGATTTGTGACATAATTATAGGATGTGACTTCCTACATGAATATGAAGCATGTATAGATTTTAAACATGAAGAGTTAAAAATAACAAAAGAAGATAGAGAAATAAGGGTACCATTTATAAAAGAAAAAGTTTCTGTAATCGAGATGACAAAGGATGAGAAAAATATTTGTGACCAAGAGTTTTTTGTGCAAATAACAGAAACTGATAGAAATAGTCAGATAAAGCAGGTAGTCACAGAATATGAAGGGAATACCACGCCATATTTTCAACAGCTAGCAGAAATGCCAGAAGAAGTAGAGAAATGTGTAATCCAAACAAAAGACGACCATGTGAGCGAGACAAACAACAGCAGGAAAGAGAAGAGAAATGAGGAAATAATACACAAGTGTGAAGAAGCTTATAATCTTACGATAATGCAAAAACAAATCCTTCATGATGTTTTGATGAACAATAGTTCAGTATTTAGTAATATCCCAGGCAGATGTAATGTATATCAGCATACATTTCAAGTAGAAGACGTACCACCATATAGGCACAAGTATGACAATTTACCTATAAGTCTTCGAGACAAAGCTAGACAATTAATAAATAGCATGTTAGAAAATGGGATTATTGAGCAAAGTAATTCTCAATACATAAATTCAATCTGCTGGAGTATTAAACGAGATGGTAGTTTGAGATTAACTTTAGACGGTAGATATGTCAACAAGTATATGAAACCAGATCATTTTCAAAGTGAGGGAATTGAACAACTAATTACAAAACTTTCAAGAGGGAGATTTCTGACATCCATTGACCTCACTGCATCATATTGGCAAGTGGAATTAGATCCGCAAGTGCGTGATTACACTTCATTTCAGTACTCAGGGATCCAGTATCGCTTTTGTGTAAATCCTTTTGGTTTAAAAAACTCAGGAAGTGGATTTTTGAGAGCCATTCACAGTATCTTTGGAAATTCTGCAGATGACTTTTTAATAAAGTATATTGACGACTTCTTAATCATTAGTCAAACATTTGAAGAACACATGAATAATGTCCATTATGTGTTAAATAAACTACAACAACATGGTATGACTGTGAACATACTAAAATCAAAATTTTGTGTCAAGGAAATAAATTTTCTGGGTTATGTAGTGGATGAACGAGGTATAAGACCTGATCAGAAAAGAATAGAAGCAATAATGAGAATTCCGCCACCCAGGAACGTAAAACAAATTAGACGTCTCTTAGGGGTATTGAACTTTCAGAGTAAGTTCGTACCAAGATATTCGGCTGAAATAGAACCACTGCGGCAGCTACTCCGAAAGAACAATAAGTGGAAATGGACAGAGGATCATCAAAAATGTTTTGAGAGAGTAAAGGAACTCTTTGCTAAGTCCATATTACTTGAGAGGCCCAGAGAAGATTTGGAATATGAGATTTATGTCGATGCATCAATGCAAGGATACGCCGGAATTTTAGGACAGCGAGACATCAACAATGACTTTCACGTCATCAGTACAGCTTCTAGAGGACTTACAAATATTGAGCGAAATTCTTCAGTGACTCAGTTAGAAATTGGAGCACTATATTTCTCATTAATTCGTTTTAAAACCTATATTTATCAGCAAAAGGTGAAAGTATATTCAGACCACATCAGCTTAACTTTCATACAACGGTGTAGATTATGTAGTGGAAAACTTGCTAGATATATTCATGCAATATCTGCATTCGATATTGAGATTATCCACATTCCTGGCAAAAATAATACCTTCAGTGATTTGCTGTCAAGATTGAACTACAACCCACAAATTCCCGAAAATATTGAAAGGCCTAGAAATGAAGTCAAAATATTGACAATTGAAATTCCTTTAAGCAAAGAAATGATTAGAAAATTGAAAAATATCGGGGAAATTCAAAATGAGGATGCAAAATTATTTGAACTTAAAGAAAATGCACCATTGATTGAGGAGGCAAAGAAAGAAATTATAGCAATTCGAGATGGGACATTATACAAGAAGCATGGAAAAGAAATGCCTAGTTGGAAGATAATGGTTCCGAAAAGCATGGAAAAGGAACTAATTAAGAATTTTCATGAAGGGTTAGCACACTCAGGGACGGACCGAACAACTTCTATGATTTTAGAGAATTTATACATATCCAAATTGCGTCAGAAAGTTCGGAAATTTATATCGTGCTGCAAACTGTGTCAGAAGGCAAAGCAAATAAATGCAGCATATACATTTGAAACTAATTCGGTTATAAGGGACAAGCCGAGATGTGTAATTAGTATTGATATTCATGGTCCGATGCCTCCAAGTCAATTTGGAAATAAATATATATTTGTCTTTATTTAAAGGTGAGTCGGAATTGTAACACTAACATCACTTAAGTTTACTCACTTAACATGTTTCGGGAAACCGTTGTTCCCATCATCAGAAGGTTAACGACGAGTTAACCTTCTGATGATGGGAACAACGGTTTCCCGAAACATGTTAAGTGAGTAAACTTAAGTGATGTTAGTGTTACAATTCCGACTCACCTTTAAATAAATTCAATACACATCACTGTTTCTAGCTTCTTTTCATTACAATATATTTGTCTGTTATGATATATTCAGCAAATATGTAAGAATTTACCCTTTGAGAAAACCTACAAGTTTAGCATGTTTGAATAGACTACTTAAGTCATATGTGATAGAAGAAGGTCCTATTCAATCTGTATTGAGCGATAATGCTTCGTACTTCACAGGAAAAAAATTTATGGATGGACTGAAAGAAAATGGCATTAAACAATATTTTTCGTCAAGATACAGACCGAACTCCAACCCAGTGGAGAGGGAAATTAAGGAAATTTCAAATTATTTAAGGGTGTTATGTCATCGAAAACACACCCAATGGTATGGATACGTGAACTTTGTTCAGAACCTACTAAATGAAACCATAAACAATGTGACAGGATACAAACCATGTGAACTTAAGTTGGGAAAGAAGATCAATACAATGTGTAAAAAAATTCCAGAAGCCATTCCAGATGCGCATTCGATACCACCAACAGAAGAAGAGATGTTCCGAAAAGCATTCGAGAGGATGAAGAAAAAAGCCATAAAAAGAAAAATTAAACATGAAGAAAAGAAGAGAAAGGAATGGAGGATCAAAATAGGAGATTTAGTTTTGGTTAAAACCAAGAAATTATCGGATAAAGAAAATAAACTTTATTGGCGAATGTTTCTCAAATACCATAGACCATATGAAGTTGTTGAAGTGTATGGAACTAACACATATGAGTTATGTAATCCAACAACTCCAAAAAGCATAGGAAAGTTCCATATTGAGATGCTTAAACCATACAACCATGAAGATCATGGTGAAATAAAAGATAAAGATGAGAAATAGTAAATGATGGATAGTTAAAGGCGAAATGCAGAGCAATGTATTGGAACGTAAGAGGGTTAAATAAAAATGTACGTCATGTTAATGGAGAAATAAGTTGTGGTCATGACTAACTGTTTGAGAGGAAAATAACATTTTATTAGTAACTAAACATGTGAAATAAAGCCTGATGTTATATTAAAGTAAAGTACATAAATACTATTATAAGAGTATTGTTAAAATAAAGTACAAAATAACAAGTATGGGTAAAAATAATAATAAAAAAAAAAAAACAAATATTTATGTAGCAAACAGAAAATGTAAAACAATGCCTAGATTTAAGAGATGTAAATATTTGTGTAGAGGGTAAATATTTTGGTAAATATGTATAATAATTACAAAAAAATCTTAAATGTATAAATTTTTGTCAACAATGTAAGAGAGTAAATAATTTTGAAACAGTGATTAAATAATTTAGGGTAAAGTATTTGCTATAAAAAAAAAAAAAAAAATTTCTGATGTCAGATTAATATCTAAATTAATTAAACCAGAGCCAGTAAGTAGTGGCGAGATAAAACATATGTCGTGTGTTAAATGCGTGTGAAGTGTCAAGTGAAAGTGATAACGTGTGTTCCAAGATTTAGGAGACTAAAAACACAATTTTAAAATTTCTAAACAAGTTATAAATATTTATAATTATGTTTCTAGTGGGGCATATGATACGGTAATTTGTATCACAAATTACTCAGACGTAAATAATGATTGTAATATGAATATGTATTTTTATGTAACATTGATTTCAGAGGTTTATTAATTGTAATTATTATTGGTAAATAATAATATACAGCTTTACTGAAACTGTCAATAATAACGCAATAATGCAGCAAAGGGGTGAGTTGTTTATCATTACCGGGAACCAGGAAGTTACGTAATATTTCGCGCCTTTTCCGTTTAGAAGCTTCTCGAACATTTCCTAAAGCAATATGTATTAGTGGTTTTCATTGGATATTAAAATAGACGCTAATGTTGGCGCGTTTTATTAGCCAATAGCAGTTCATTTATAATCTTTAGGCGTATCTTGAGGCAGGCCTATAAATAAGCCAGGTTCGAGGTAGGGTGTCCCCCAGTTCAACAAAATTCTCAACACACAACACGTCGGTCCTCTCAGTTCATCAAAATTTCGTGTACACTACACATCGTCAGCCAGTCCTTCATTTCGTCAAGTTACGCGCAGCAGAATTACAAGAATTGTTATAAAGTATTATACATTTAAAAAAATACACAAAGTTGCAGTATGCGAGTTAAAAGTGATAAATAAGAAGTTATTACAAACAGTTTCAGTTTGGCTAGTATCTATCTCAATATGTAAAAAGTGTTAGTGAATGTGTTCGGCAATAAAGTTATAAAAACAATTTCTTCATCAGTATCATTTCTGAATAAAAGATTCCTTTCCGATTCACACCCTGCAAGAGATACAAGTTCTACCAAGATAAGATGATAGCTAGCCGGAGGACAATATACTAAATTTAAATTCTTTCGAACACTAATTCATGCAAATTGCTATGCCAGAGGGAGCTACGAACCAAACCAACGAATGACGTCACAAGATGGCAACGCGTGAAGTAAAGCAGCACAACATATGATCTACCAGTTCTAATAACTTACGCTATAAATATTACGTAAGAAACATTTCCGTCGCATAATTGGCTTCCACAACGTGGGGCTCGACAACAAAAAGACATTACGTAAAGCAAGTTCTCTCGCAAATACGCGTGAAGTAAAAACATAATATTTGCTATCGCAAATGTGAGGTAGACATGCAATACCCATACCACCTAGGTGGGCCTAAAGTATGTTTTGTAAATGAATAAAGTAGTATAATAAAACTATTTTTATATAATTGCAAACAATGGTCATTTTTTACCTATAAGTTTGCTGCATTTAATTTCTCTTGGTAAATCAATTGTAAAGCAATACTATTTACTTAAATTGTTTAACTAACTATGTTTAATTTGTTTATTAACATCTGCAATGGAAGAACTGCCCACCTTCATGGTATAATAGGGTAGCATGTTTACCTAGTAATTCAGAAGTCCTAAGTTCTAATCTTGATTGGAGCAAGTTGCCTGGATAAGGTTTCTTTTTACTTTCTCTACCATGTATCTAGATAAGCCCACCTTTATAGTATAACAGGGCAACATATTTGCCTAGTAATTCAGAGGGCTCAAGTTCTAATCTTGATTGGAGCAAGTTGCCTGGATAAGGTTTCTTTTTACTTTCTCTACCATGTATCTAGATAAGCCCACCTTTATAGTATAACAGGGCAACATATTTGCCTAGTAATTCAGAGGGCTCAAGTTCTAATCTTGATTGGAGCAAGTTGCCTGGATAAGGTTTCTTTTTACCTTCTCTACCATGTATCTAGATAAGCCCACCTTTATAGTATAACAGGGCAACATATTTGCCTAGTAATTCAGAGGGCTCAAGTTCTAATCTTGATTAGAGCAAGTTGCCTAGTTAAGGTTTCTTTTCTTTTTCTGCCATGTACCTAATAGGTAAAGAAGGTGTTGCATTCCACCCAAAAATTTGATACTGAGATTTCACTGGGAATATATGTTTTGAGGCCTCCGAATCCAAAAAAGGATTTTAAAATATGTGTGTGCATGCGTGCATGGGTGGGTGGGTGCGTGCATGCGAATTAAATTGAGTTTTTTATTTATGGACGCTCTTTAACTACTATGGTCCTTAGCATCCCATTCTATATTGGGCGTGAAAGACTGGACACTTTGCTCAGAGGCTTCTTTAATAGGCTTGAGGTTCTTTTACGTGCCGTAAATTTGCGACACAGGACCACAGGCTTTACTTCCCTTCCAAAGGAAGCCATGCTAAGGATTTTTACTCCTGAAAAAATCCATCACCTCTGCTGGGTTTGAACCCGCGACTTCAGGAACTAGAGGCTAGCATGGTAACCACTACATTACAGAGGGCGATGAGAGAGAGAACAACATAACTCAAAAACGAAAAGTTGGATAAATATCAAAGTTGATATTTAGATTTTTATTTTCCAAAGATGTGACACACAGATTTTTCAAGGAAACCTAGGAATCGTCTCTGAAGTGATCTTCATTTGGAAGGAATTTTGTATAATCTTGTTTAACTGGTAAATGTTAAGCAATAGACGAAAACGTACTACATAAATCAGTTTAAATATACAATTTAGTTCAAATATTTTTTTTTTTGTGGCATAAGCCATTTCTGAAATATCTGTTATTAATGGTTCAAATTGTTTATTACTTGGTCATTCTCTTAAATTCCTGTGAACATTCAGTTGTTTCTTGCACTGCCATGGAAACAGTATGGAATTTTAAGGCCAGCAAATAGTGTCCAGTTCTAAAAAATTCGACTATCATGTTCCCTTTGTATCTATAACAAAATGTGTAATATAGCTATTTCTGTAAAGTTTTATTTGGATTAAAATGTAATAGATGGGAAAATAAGCTTTAGCAAGAATAGTTTGTGTACCCACTAATAAGGATAGAGAGTAGAGAATCATGTGAATGTATCATATCAGATTTTTTTTCCTCTGTGGTTTTTCCTTATCCTGAGAAGACAGATGTCATTTAAGTTTTAGCTCTTTGGACACTAGATTCATTTAAGTGATCAAAAGAATCAATTAGAGAAATAATTTCAACTGTTAATTTTAAACAAAACTGTTTATTTGAATGTTTTCCTTATTAGATGTATGTTCTCTTAAAGGCTCCCTCTCCATACATACATACTTTCACTCATACATATGATATTGCAGTCTCGGTCACTGTGGGTGAATGTTAAGCCAGCAATATTGATGCTTGTAAGCTGTATTTTGTTGCAGATACTTCTTGCCAGCAATACTAAAATGACAAATATCTACAACTAAGTCACTTATGAAATACCGGCCAATTCTAGCCTCAGAGCTCATTTCTTGAGCCAGAACACTACAGAAATATTACCGGACCCTACACAATATTTTGTAGGAAACTGGAATGAAAGAAAATATAAAAAGGCAATGCTGCTCAGAAGGTGAAAATACACTTTTACAACTACCTCTATATTCATGTGAACACTGTTCTAGCTCCTAACCCAGTAGTCCCATGTTCATTTCAATTTCTACTTTAATTAGAATTATTCTCTACCCTCTGCAGAGTCTAGAAGTACAAATGTGGAAGTGTCTCCAATCGTACCATAGAAGTTAAATGGGTGAAAGGGAGGACAAAAAAGCTGTGAATTAAACGTTAGTCAAATTTAAAATAACATTCAATTGCTTTCCATTGCAGATGAAATTAGGACAGGCACATACCGTCGGTTATTTCATCCTGAAACACTCATCACAGGCAAAGAAGATGCGGCTAGTAACTTTGCTCGTGGCTATTGCACAGTTGGCCGAGAGATGTTAGATCTGTGCTTGGACAGGTTACGCAAAGTTGCAGAAGAATGCCAATACCTTCAAGGGTTTTTAATATTTCGTGCCTTTGGCGGCGGTACTTGCTCTGGCTTTGGTGCTCTTCTAGCAGAGCATCTGCATCAAGACTATGGAGGAATATCTCTGCTGGAATTTGCTGTCTATCCTGCTCCCCATGTAAGTAATCTTGTAATATTTTCTCACACTGAAATCATAATATGTCTTATTTAGCTCTTACTGGATCAATAGACAATATTAATATCTTTTTGATCCCATGGACACTATAATCAGGGATGTAGAATTTTGTTAGGCTGTAAGGCTAATCCTACCTAACCAAAAAAAAAAAGTGTGGCATTTACATGACTTTCTGTACTCACTCTTCTACAAAAGATTATTCTTCTATCTTCTTCTTGTTAATTGAAATAAACTTTCATTATACACATTTCCTTGTAAGTATAAGAAGAATACAGTAGGCTAAAGCAGATTGCTATGTGATGGTTTTGAAATTCCATGCTATTTGCAAGACCATGAGAAAAACCGAATAGAGACAACTTGAAAAAAGTATAAGTATTTCAAAATTCAAGCCTTTAACAAAGAATATCATAGAAATGATTAATGTCACAAACATATTTTACATAAACTCCTTTAATGAGATCTACAGTTTTTTCATAGTAAATTTTTGCCTCTCTTTTGGTTTACCAGTTATACAAAAATCATTCAGAATGAATGTCATTCAGAATGAATGTCATTCAGAATGACAAATTCATAGGCTAATCAAAGAAAATTCAAGATATACATTTTATTTGTCATGCACATATCTGAAACATATGGTAGTTGAAGTAGAATTTACTGAGGGTTGTTGGTGAGGGTAGAGTCGATGTCACTGCTGGATCCTGATGGAAATTCTTGTAGATATGGATGCTGTATACTCTGAAATCTCTTGGCGGGTAATTTTTATTTAGTAATTGTTGTTGTAGGTTCTTCAATGCATGGCAAAATATTTTAATGTTTCCTTTTGTCCGTTATATTTTAAGATATACTTAAAATTTTACTAGCTCTTAGTTGTGGCCATATTGAATCATATCTCATGCTTTCTGGGTTTGGAAAGTAATATATTTATTATATAAATAAATAAATAAGTAGAGTATAACAGTGTTTTATTCCTTTGCTCAAGGTGCTGTAATTATGAACAACATCTGACAATTGAATCAAAGATTTACTTACATATTTGCTTTAATTATTTGTACAATTTCTTTATATTATAATAATGAATTCTTTGTTACTTCTCGTTGAAAATATTTGATAATTAGTGCAGCAAATTAATACACTTCTTTCACTTTCCCTGTAAGCGTCTCCTTAATCAGTGAAAATTTTCTTAACAACACAATAGTTGAATTTTGTTTATTAAAGCTCTTACCTGGTTGTTATTGATTGTATAATAAATTCACATAGTTTTAAAACTCTTGCCTGGAATAAATTGAAATTGAGTTTTATTTATGCACACTCTTTAACTGCTGTGGTCCTTAGCATCCCATTCTATGTTGGGCGTGAAAGACTGGTAATTTTGCTCAGAAACCACTTTATCAGGCTTGAGGTTTTTTTTTATGTTTCTTAAATCTACGACATAAGACCATTGGCTTTTACTTCCCTTTGAAGGAAGCCATGCTAAGGATTTTTATACCTGAAAATAATCTGTCGCCCTCTGCCGGGTTTGAACCCGCAACCTCGGGAACTAGAGGCTAGCATAGTAAATTGCATGGAATAAATAACATATTCATAAGAATAATGTATTTACAATCATATTATATATAAAACTATATTACTACTTAAATCATTACTTTTTGTTACATATTTTGTATTATCGCAATATTTTTTATTCTGAAGTCGGTCTTTTTTGGTCTCTTTATTTAACATATTTTCGACATTATTCAATTTGTTTTTTTATGTCACAGTATAGCAATAAATACAATTCTAATTAACATTTAAGATATATAAATGCTCAAGGCAAAGTTGATGAAACAAATGGTGTTTTAAAATAATAATACCTTAATAATTGTGATGCACAATGTATACATAAATATAGAATGCATCTAATTTCCCCATTCATTCCATTGGATTTCCATTCCATCACTCCTTAGCAAGTTTTACAAATTATTTTCGATCCTTTTTATTAATATCTGCTTCGTATTTTAATCAGAATCATTAGTCATTATTGAGAAAATCAAAAGTAACAATAAGTTTTTAACATAAAGGGTAGATTGGTGTGAGGAGATTTTCCTTGAAAATCATGTCACATTCTTGGAAGGTGCTGAACATAATTAATATCAAGGTCAGTATTTAACCTACTTTTGATTTTTATGTAACATGAATATGTATTATTTTCGCAGATAGACATGGAAAGTTTTCTAAAAATACATCTTTTGTTATTCAGGAGACCACCTAAAAAGTTTCCAGTGTAATCTCGATATTGAATTTTTGGGTGAAATGCAATAATTTCCCTACTTACTATAGCTAAGTGGTAGAGAAAGTAAAAATTATTTTATTATTTTCTTTATTTATTTATACGTAACTGATCTACTTTTAAATGCAATCCTATATGTCAATGCTGTTGTCCTATGTAACAGTAATATGACGTCTCAAAAACTATATCACATTTTTTTATATTAATCCTTAAATATTGCAATCTCTAAATATTCTTTATTTGTCAAAAGTTAATAATTCAGCTCTCAAAAATTGAGCATTATTTTATAATTTTCTTTAATGTACCATTTAAAGGCAGTACAAACATTTTGAAACAAATTAGTAACAAATTCTATCATGTGAAGCATTTTTAGTAAAGAAAAAAGCTGAAAAAAATCTTATATGTTGCATTCACATGACTTTCTCTACCTTCAATAGCTTATTAGTGGGTATGCAAATTATTCATACTAAAGCTCATTCTTTCCCTACTATGTATAGTAAGTAGGGGAAGTATTGCATTCCAACAAATACTTCGATACCAAGATTTCACTGAAATACATATTTTGGGGCCTCCTGAATCCACCCCCCCCAAAAAAGGCCTTTTAGAAAAAGATCTGTGTCTGTCTGTAAACGAAAAGTAGGATAAATACCAAACTTGGTATTTAGTTTCAGTTTCTTTCAAAGGTGCGACACAAAGATTTTCAAGAAAATCCCTTTACCCCAGACTATTTACATGGAACATTTTTCGAAAATTTTTATTTTCTCAAAAATGGTTCTAACAATTTTGATTAAAATATCATATATTTAAGATATTTTCATGATAAATAAAATGTATATCTTGAATTTTTTGGGAATGTCCCAAAAGTCCTTTTCTTTTCGGATGGCTTTTACATAACTGGTAAACCATAAGAGATTGACAATATTTTTCTACACAAAAAATGTAGAACTCATTAAAGCACACACTTTATGTCATATATATATTTTTTGTGGAGTGAACCATTTCTAAGATATTCCTTGTTATTTTTTTGAATTTTCCAATACTTCTTTTTCTCAAATGGAAATTCGTTATTCATTTTTACTTTCTCTATTATGTATAGTAAGTAGGGGAAGTATTGTATTCCACCCAAAAATTTGATACCGAGATTTCACCGGAAATACATGTTTTGAGACCCCCTGAATCCAAAAAAAGCATTTTTGGAAACATGTCCGTGTGTGTGTGTGTGTCTGTGAACAGCATAACTCATAAACGAACAGTCGAATAAACACCAAAATTGGTATTTAGGTTCAGTATCTTCCAGAGATGTGACACAAAGGTTTACAAGAAAATCCCCCCACCCCAGATTACCCTTAACATGGAACATTTTTCGAAAATTTTAATTTTCTCAAAAATGGCTCTAACGATTTTAATTAAAATATCATAAGTTTAAGATATTTTCATGGCAAATAAAATGTATATCTAGAATTTTCTGGGAATGTCTCCAAAAGTATTCTTCATTGTGAAGGACTTTTGCATAACTGGTAAACCATAAGAGATAGACAAAATTTTACTACACAAAAAATGTAGATTGCATTAAAATACACAATTTATGTCATATACATTTTTTTTTGTTGAGTGAACCATTTTCGAGATATTGCTTGTTATTCCCTTAAATTTTTCGATACTTATTTTCTCAAATGGGAATTCATTGTTCATTTTTTTGTCTTGGATATGCAAAGAGTATTAATCTGTGGCAAAGAGAATGGTGCTGCACCTAGCAACCAGCTATTAAGAGATATGTGTATGCTTAAAGGCTATTGTATTTCTATATTGCCCTTGTAAATATATATTCCCCTTACATCTACAAGAAAATTAGCAATAAGAGTCTGCAAATGTTTATCTCGATTAACATGAAGTAGATGGAGAATAAGCGTTTGTAAAAATAGTTTGTACAAGAGTAGAGAAAGTCATGTTGTAACGGAATTACTTACAAATGTTTGTTTACATCAGTGTTGAAGCCATCTTATGACGTCATTCATTTGTTTGGTTTGTGGCTCCATCTGGCGTTAGCAATTTGCGTTTCCTAGTATCAGCTTTTTGAAATAATTCATTTCAAATGTCCTCCGGCTAGCTATTATCCTGTTGGCCTGGGGTCGAACATGTGTCTCAATACAGGTTGTGAAGCGGAAAGGAATCTTTTATTCAAAAATTACACTGATGAAGAAATTTGTTTTTATAATTTTTATTGTCGAACACGTTCACTATCACTTTTACATATTGATTTAGATACTCGCCAGACTGAAACTGTTATAATACTTCTTACTGATCACTTTTAATTCACGTACTTCAACTTTGTGTATAATTAACTTTATAATACTTTAGATTTTCATAACTTGTGAATCTATAGCCGACGTATCTCATATAAATATTTTGACGAACTTAAGACAACGTGTATTGCACAAAGAATTTTGATGAACTGCCTAAAGACGACGTGTAGTGTACACAGATTTTTGATGAACTGCGGGGATGACTGACATTTTTTTTGGGGGGGGGGGAAACAGGAATAAAGGATTTAAGGAAAAACAGATATATGTATAAAGGTTGTACAGAGGAAAAAGGAAGAGGAAAAGAAGGATCTTGTGCTGTGGTGGCGCAATTTATTAGGGGCAAAGTGGCAAACATGGTGGCTGGTACCGCCGAAGCAAACCCGCTGATTGTGGGCGAATACTTAAAGTGGCGGAATCCTCTGCTGTGGTGGTCAGGTATCTGCCATGGCGATGGCCCTGACAGGGACCTGTGACGGTGGTGAATTAACAGGAGATGCTGGCTCCAATCCCGGGCCTGTTACCTCCGGGCACGTGGATGAGGTGTTGCGGCGAGAGGTGATGCTGCGTGTGGAGAGGGGTTGTCTATGTGGTGGTGGAGGTTCCCCTCCATTCGCTTGTTGTGGTCTTGCAGTTTCTCAATAGCTTCTGTCATCTGGTTGCGGCTTTCTTCTATGCGTTCCAAGGTCTGCTGGGTGGCTTTTTTGGAGATGTTCGAGGAGCGATCTTCCATGTCGGACATGCAGCGTTTCAGGATGCGCATGTGAAGCTCCACATAGCAACCAGCTCTTAAAAGACTTGACTATTGCTTAAAGCCTACCATATTCCTCTTGCACCTAGAAGAAAATTACCAATAAGATAGTTTCTGCAAATGTTTATCTCGATTAGCATGAAGTAGATGGAGAATTAAGATTTGTAAAAATAATTTGTACTAGAGTAGAGAAAGTCATGTGAATATAACACATCAGATTTCTTTTCTATCTACTTCATTTTAATCCAAATAAAAGTTTGTGGAAATAGCTACATTACACACTTCATTATAGATAAAACAGAACAGCGATAGTCAAATGTTTAAGAATTGGATTCTACATGCTGTCTTAAAATTCCATACTGTTTCCATGCAATCATTAGAAAGAACTGAATGTTGAAAATACTTTAAAGAATGTCCAAGTAATGAACAATTCGAACCATTAAGGCTTATGCCACAAAAAAAGGTTACTTGAAATAAATTGCAGGTTTTAAAGAGATTTGCATTTCTTGTACAGTGCATTTTCCTCTATTGCTCTTCACGTTTACTAGTTATACAAGACCATACAAAATTCCTTCCAAATAAGATGACTTCAGAGGCAATTTTCAGAAAATTCAAGATATATGTTTTATTTGTCATGAAAATGTTATTAATATATGGTATTTTAATCAAAATCATTACAATCATTTTTAAGAAAATAAAAAATTTGGAAAAATCTTCCATCTGAAGAGTAGTTTGGGTGGTGGGATTTTCTTGAAAATATTTGTATTGCATCTTTAGAAGTACTGAACCTAAATGCCAAGTTTGGTGTTTACCCAACTTTTCATTTTTAAGTCATGCTGTTCTCTCTCTCTCTTTCTCTCTCTCTCTCTCTCTCTCTCTCTCACACACACACACAGACTTTTTTCTAAAATTGTTTATTTCTAGATTCAGGGTCCTCAAACCATGCATTTCTGGTGAAATCTGGATAATGAATTTGTCTATCTGTACCATGCAAACTCTGCAGATATAAGAACTCAATGCACTATCCACCGAAATAAAAAACTGCCGCAGATCTCTATGATGAGCAAATTTTCAGTCTAACCACATTAACCATTGAAAAAATAAGGCTAAAAATTTCTTATAGAGTTACAGGATTTTTACTGAGAGTTATCAATGAGTTTGCTATTAAGAAAGATGGGAGAATCAAGTTGGTATAGAACTCTGGTTCCCGAGGTTGCGGGTTCAAACTCGGCGGAGGGCAATGGAATTTTTTTCGGGCGTAAAAATCCTTGGCATGGCTTCCTTCGGAAGGGAAGGGAAGTAAAGCCGGTAGTCTGTCATAGATTTACGATACGTAAAAGAACCTCAAGCCTGGTAAAGAGGCCTCTGAGCAAAATTATCTGTCTTTCATGCCCAATATAGGATGAGACGGTATGAACCAGAGCAGTTAAAAAACATCCATAAATTTAAAAAAAAGAAAGAAAAAAAAAGGAGGAAAGTTTATGTTACTTTAAATAATTTAGATATACATTTATTATTTTTAAGGTTTACATATTGGTAGTTTTGTGTTGTGATTATTAATACTGTAGAATGATGGTAGCCTAACCTCTACAGCCTAAACAAAAAAAGGTAATGTTGCTCCAGAGGTCGATGTGTCATGGGGGTGCCGCGCATGCTTTCATCATGATCTTTTTTATAGTTATGCCTATTATAATTGGTGGTTTTGGTAATTGACTAATCCCCTTAATACTTGGAGCCCCAGACATAGCTTTCCCTCAAATAAATAACAATGATTCAGTATAATTTGAAACTCAGTTAAGAAAATTATTGGATAATACTCTTTCTCAGGCAGGCTACCCTATTGAAAAAAACATTGCTAAAATTATGCGAATGTGTGGCATTTGGTCTTTTAAATGCCCTAAAGTTGTTTAAGCACTTCCGACTATGTACTCTGGCGTGATTTTGTCAACAGTCAACAACATGGACAACTTACTAATTGTTGCGGAGAATAAGATGTTAAATAATGATGCTGTCCTAATGGAAAATGGTATACAGAACAACTTGCAGAAGAGCTAACAAGCTTAGGAGACAGTTGAGCACTTCTCAGGAGCTCTTGAACTCATGCTTGCACGAGTTCATTTACAGGAACAGCTGTCCCAATCGAAGTGTTTTAGAATTTTCTTGTGACTCTCTCCAAGAATTATCCTGCGGCATATCTTCACAGCTCTCTTTTGGTTCATCTTTCTTCTCTTCCAAAATTTCATATTTCTTCATTGTCTATTTTCCAGAACTACCGCTACGCAGTTATTATTATTTCTATTACATTTTTTTTGTGCTACGCGGTGATTATTTAGTTCTGTTACATTTGTTTATTGCTACGCGGTAATTATTTAGTTCTGTTACATTTGTTTACTGCTACGCGGTAATTATTTAGTTGTATTACATTTGCTTACTTAAGGGTAGTTGTATTACCCAGCCAACTTGAAGCTAAAGG
Organism: Deroplatys truncata; assembly: GCA_030765065.1. Classification (NCBI taxonomy): domain Eukaryota; kingdom Metazoa; phylum Arthropoda; class Insecta; order Mantodea; family Mantidae; genus Deroplatys; species Deroplatys truncata. The sequence continues at coordinate 180,392,722 of CM060984.1, forward strand.
TGAAGGGAAGCTAAGTGTGGTTCACAATGGGTGGATGTGACTCGTCGGCTCAGGTCAGCAACACATCTAGGAGAAGGAAATTTGGAAGACAAACCTGGGTAGCCATGACTCAATAGCCCCAAAGGCAACATGGCTAGGAGAAGGAAACTCATAAGACAAACCCCTACTTGTAAGGATTAGAAGTTGTGCAAAGGAATGGTCACTCATCCACGTCAAAAAAATGTTACCTACTCCTATGCTCAAAAATAAACGCCGGATCGGAACAGACTAAAACGGCCTAAAACCGTGAAGTAGAAAAAGAAATTTGCTTACTGTTGCACGGTAACTATTCAGTTGCATTACGTTTATTACATTTATTTAACAGTACACGAGCGCTAATGGTCATTGCTATAATAAATGCCAAGCATTAGACAATAACGTTTTTTACTGCCTCGCGGTTATTCAGTTTTATTGCATTTATTCACTATTTCGCGCTTTAACAGTTCGCAATACCAAACTGTTTCCGGTTTTACTAACATGGCAGCATTTTTTTGTTTAACAGTTGGTACCTCACATTGCACATTTCCATCGTCCGCCATGACACATTGACCTCTGGAGTAACATTACCCCAAAAAGGTGGTCAAGCTACACTACTGATTGTAACTCACTTTCTAATAATTATGAGCAAAATAATGGAGGTGCAATCATTATTTCTCGTTTTTATGCCTCCATATACATATTTTTCTCATATACCTTGCAGATTTCACCAATTATTGTGGAACCATACAATGCAGTACTGACAACTCATGGTACCCTGGAATATGAAGACTGTTCCTTTATTATGGACAATGAGGCAGTCTATGACATACTTGCACGGAATCTGGATGTACCTCGTCCAACTTATACCAATCTTAATCGACTTCTTGGGCAAGTAAGTGATGCAATATTCTACTATTTAGAAATGTGAATTGTTGCAGTGTGTGCCTTATTTTATAACATGAGTGGAAAAAATGTTGCTGGGCTGTGTAAAACTGATGATCCGACAGGTATAACATTACTGGAGATTTAAATATTGTTAATTTAGTTTGAGCCTCAATATAGATGGTAACTGATTGAAATGTTTAACTACCCTACACTTAAAATAATTCTTATATATTTTTCTGTTTGCTTTTTGTACATGTACAGTAGAACACTGATTAACTGTTATAATGAAGGGGTGGGATTGATGGTTAACTGAAAATTACAGATAAACCTTCTTGCTTAATATAAACAGTAGGTTTAATAAGCAATTATTGCATAAAATGCTCATTAAAACTCGAGTCCTATGTTACATTTCTTGTATATTCGAAAAAATGGCAATAAAGGTGATTGTTGTCCGCAGGGCATGGTTGAACAGTAAGGCATAACAAACTTTTGTTCCTTAAAAACCAGTACAAGTGTGCGCAATTACATCCATTTTGCAAGTACATTGCTAGGTGACAACAGTAGGTACATCATGATCACTACTATTTGTCTGATTCCATGACTACTTTGCGATTTGAAATTAAAAGTTAAGTAATACACGGATGAATGCTTCAGAACAACTTCTTGACAAGAGTACATGTTCTTTCTGCATTCAATTTATTGCCGTGTTTGCATGGAAGCAAGGAAACAATGTAACTTAAACTTTTGTTCCATTATTTTTAAACTGCACATTGCTTTAGAATTTTCAGAATACTGAAGCTATCTGTTGCTTTATTCATGCAATATGAACATCATGGATGTTTGAGTCATAAAAATCAGCTTTTGCAAAACACAACATAGATGTGTATAGAAAAAAAGATGACAATGAACCAAATATTTAACCGAGTGATGGATAATCAAGGTTCTACTGTATAGGATTTTTACATACATGTTGCCAAAAGTTAATGCTCATTCAACAAAAATATTTGTGGGCCTATTTATCATAAACAATTTCCAACATGTATTTGTTAAATTCCTGAAACAAAGCATTAATTTGCAAATTCTTATATTTTCCTATATGTACATTCTAATCTGAATTATTTCTATAATACAAATCATGAGGGTGGCAGAAAACTCTTAACGTACATCTTCCTGCAGGTAGTGTCAAGTGTAACAGCCTCTCTAAGATTTGAGGGTGCCATGAATGTGGATCTTGTGGAATTCCAAACAAACTTGGTGCCTTATCCTCGTATTCATTTTCCACTCATTACTTATGCACCTTTTGCACCTACTTCCAAAGCCTATCATGAACAACTGTCCACTGCTCAATTGACCAACTCTTGTTTTGAGCCTGCAAACCAAATGGTGAAGTGTGATCCTCGCGCTGGAAAGTATATGGCATGCTGCTTGCTCTACAGAGGAGATGTGTCTCCTACAGATGTCAACAGTGCTATTGCCAACATTAAAAGAAAGCACTCAATTCTGTTTGTGGATTGGTGTCCTACAGGCTTTAAGGTAAAATCTTGCTCCTTCATTTAAAAATACTGCTGTCTTTTCTAATTTTCCTGGGAATTGATTTGTGTTGATTTATGTCAGTTCCTTTAGGTATTATTACTAATGATACGAAAGTGACATGATTTCACAGAATTATGAAAATAAGTTGGGTTTAGCAAATGTCGCACATTGCTTACTTTTCTTTTCTCTACTACATATGGTAAGTAGGGGAAGTATTGTATTCAATCCAATACTTTGATGTCGAAAAAGCATTTATAGGAAAAGCTCCTAGTGTGTGTGTGTCTGTGAACAGCATAAATAAAAAATAAAAAATCAGATAATACCAAACTTGGCATTTAAGTTCAGCATCTTCCAAGGATGTGACGACTATCAAAAAAATTCCCCATGGTGGGAATAGCCTTTGAAATCGTCTTCATTTGAATGGAATTAGTATAATAGGGTATAACTGGTACATGTTAAGCGATAAATGAAAACATACTACAAAAAATGTGTATCTCTTTAAAACAATTTATTTCAAATAAGTTCTTTTTTCAGGTGAATGCAATACTTACTCTACCTACTAGGTATATGGTAAAGAAAGTATAACTCTACGATTACATATAGCATGGCTTTTTCAGCTGCAATGTAAAGCAGTGTCTCTCTTTCCTGCCTTACGAAGACATGCATCAAAGAAAACTAACTAATTTAAATGACTATCACATTGATTTAAATATTGTGATAAATGGTGGGTACAGAACTATTATTGCATGGATGTTTTTCAAGCACCATACCAAATTCATGTATTCCATTTTGCAGATTGGAGTCAACTATCAGCCACCAACCTGTGTACCTGGAGGCGACTTAGCAAAAGTCAACAGAGCAGTATGCATGCTTTCCAACTCTTCAGCCATTAGAGGTGCTTGGCGTAGGATTGACAGGAAGTATGATCTTATGTGGAAGAAACGGGCTTTTGTTCACCATTATGTTGGTGAAGGCCTTGAAGAAGGAGAATTCAAAGAATCAAGAGAGGACTTGGCTGCACTTGAGATGGATTATAAAGAGGTAGAGCGAGAAAGCACATAAAAGGTAAAATGGCAAAAAAAAACTAGTTAACTATTGTTTTTGGTAAGAATTAGTACTACAGTAATAAACAACCAGGCAGACAGTTTAAAGTGCTCTTCTTTGCTATATGGAGAAGGAAGGAAGGAAGGAAGGAAAAGAAAAAGAAAAGAAAAAAAAGCCCAGCCCAGCCCCTAGAATAAAATTCAGACATAACTTCATAATATATTTTATTTCTTGCATTGTCCTTCATATTTACACTTTTTCTATATCCATTTACATTATTTTTTCACAAGTCTGTTGAAAATATAAAGATGGTTTATTTAATATGCATTAAACCCAACTGTTAGTTGTTGTTTCTACTTACGTTCTACGATTCAAGTACAGATTTTGCTTACATGTCATACATTGTCCTGCCTGGAAAAACTTGATAATTGCACTTTATTAACAATAGATGTTAGTACCCAAAATCAGAAGACCTTATTGGGCCAGTTGTATGTACTCTGAATAAATCTGGGAATAGTTTACAGATTTACAACTAATGTTGGCTGTATTGTTAGTCATTCATGACCACCTTGAAATTCAATCACTGCCTTGTTTTGCTGAAACTTGTAGAGCAATTTACATTGTGTTCACAATCAACTGCTCCTAAACTATTATTATTGTTATTACTATTTATCGTACTGTAAAATAATTATGAATGCTTCAAAGCATGTTCGGTCGCAAAATTACTATTTTATAACTGTATTATAGAAAATAAATGTATAGATGCTGTAACTTGTGCTAATACTATACTTGTGTATGGTATCTTTTGTTTTCTATGATCAAAACAACTAACAACCTGGCTTCTGTCATTGTATTCCTTAAAATAACTTTTTAATTCGAGTTTTGAAAACTTATTTTATTGCTGACACCAGTGTCAACTTAAGGTATAATTGAATCGCTGTACCTAAATTATTTGTTAAGCAGATGTTATTAACCAACAAAAATATTAGAATGTTTCGTACAAGTAGGATATTAGGAAAACATTTGCATTACAGGTCGCATTTTTTTTTTGCTGTCCGTGTTCTCTATTCGATCAAAACTTGTTTCTAAGCTCATTCAGCTGCTTTCAGCTTACAGTCATAAAAGTAGGTTATTTCTGCATTCATTTGGAGTGAACCCACTTTGGAAATGCGCACAAATATTACATTAAATTACGGAAGCTGAGAAGGCCTCTACTAATCTGATTATCATCGGCACCTCTTCCCCACATTGCGATGCTTGTGTGTCATTAGCTTCACCGTTGCACATAACCTCCAAATACTGAATATTGCACTGAGCATTTACACTTGTGGCTACGTTAAATGTTTTTGTGCTTTATGAAGTAACCAGTCCTTTTGTATCGTCGATAATAACTTAACCTTACTCTTTACATTGTCGTAGAAGTGAATTGTTATACTGTAGGCATTTTGTGTTTATCTTAGGTAGTATTTCACTTCACTGTTTCCATAAAACTAATTATTGCTGATCATATTCTAGGTAGCTTATACTGTTTTAAATAGTAAGTTTATTTTATCTATCTGCCTATCATGTGTTCTAAATAACTATAAAATTATCTCAGAGCAATATCCTATCTCTACTTAAATCTTAATGCTGTCATATGCATTTATCAAATCACCTCTATGTTTATGTTAAGATTTCTGGTTCTCTAAAACATATAAGGAAATTAATCATTTATACCGGACAAAATTGTTCCAGTGCCCAAGCAGCCATTTTTCTTTTAATACTCATTCTCTGAATAATGGCTTCTCCCCACTTAGAATAAGGGAATAAGCTATTCCATGATTATTCTCTTGCTAGGCTCTATTCCAATATCATACAACACAATTTAGCGGCTAACCATGGAAGAACATCTAACAGAGGTTTATTCTGAGTTCGTACAACTGGCCTTTATTAAGGCAAGTGTAATATCCAACACTACTGAACCACGCTGTAGTGCACTACAATCTTATAACTGCTTCATTGCACAATAAAAGGTATTTAACATCACCTTTGGAGTAGTTTTCACAGTATGCAAGTTAACAGCTTTTTCCAGTAGAAGGCATAACATAATTCAGGCTTACAAAACACTTCTAAAAATATCAATGTATGAGGTTTGTATAATTTTGATTTCATTTTAAAGAGCTAACAATTCGTAATTATCTGATATACAAAACTAATACAGTAGCTGCACAAATACATAGATATATATATGATCAATCAATACCTTGATCTATAGTGCCAACATAATCAGTTAACTAAAAATGCATGATCTAGTTTAACAATAATGGTTTAATCTAGAGACATAATATAGAATTAAAATGACTCCAATTGGCTTTAATTATTATACAGTTTGGTCATTTTATGGTGAGGCCACGGATCACATGTATGCGTGCTCCACACACTGTCTATTACACTGGCGGGTTTTTCATTCCATAACTATTACTTACTCTTCACCATCATCTCTTTTTGATCCCAATGTGCTGAAACAATTTTGAAAGAGGGCAATCATAACTCAATTCCACAAGTTAAAACGTAATCAGGCAAAGAATTCTAATGGATGTTACCATTATCACTGCACAATCAAAGCCATTTTAATTTACAGATCTATCATTGCGTGTTCAATCATCTATACAAAACCATGTGCAATGCTGTTATAAATTTAGTTTTAAAAAAACCAAGCTACTGCATCTGTTTTTTTGCTTTCCTTTTTATAATATGCTAAATTCCTAAATGGGATTCAGGGAAAACATTGAGGGTTGTCTTGCATTTTGAGTTGTCTTGTATAACTTAAGTCCTGTTACAATTGAGTATTTTCTTATTCAACCAAATTACTTAAATGCTGGAGGTTTATTAGTCTCACAGAAAAGTGTGTGTGTATATATATATATATATATTTCCCACTCCAGAAAATCGCAGGAGGTCATTGTAGTGACCGTTATCTTTGAACATGCCCCTACTCTTAAGTAAAACAAACCACACTGCTCTGAGGAAAGTTTTCAAATCATACAGCACAAAAAAGACAATGTAGCTCATGTTAATTACAAGAAACTAGAAAAACCAAGATACTTGGCATTTTTCCCAATCTTAACACTTATTTTTAAACAAAATTTTCTTGGGAAATTTCTCTCACTCTTTGTAAGTTACCACGTTTGAAACAATTCTGTAATGTAAGGCATTTAACTGACTTTTGCTGTATCCAGTATTACTGTTACATATGGTAGCTTAGATTGCAGACAATAGTCACATAGTTACTCACATTCCTCTTCCCTAAGCTGCTCATGTGACAGTATTGAAGAGAAAAATACCGAAGAGAGTGTGCAAGAACAGTTTTATTGTACATTTTTAAAATACTGATGTTATTTCCACCTAACTTTGATGAGAATGCATGGCAATGCAAAGTCCACATCTCAAGCATTGACAGTAGTAGTAATTCACCTGCATTTTAGTTTGAGTAAAGCTGCACTGTCTATAACTCAGCTGCAAATCAGGATCTTTCTGGTTCTCCTGGAGCACCAAGTACAAACCACCTGGAACGTGAGGTCACAGCTTGGCGTCGCACTATTCGCTTATGGTCATCAAGGCAAAGAGAAAGCTCTTGAAGTACCTGAAAGAATTAAAAAATTGAATACACTGGCATTATTACAATAAGATAATCATAAAATATAATAGTTTTCTGGAAATATAATTGTGTATGAAACAAAATAGCTCATATTTTCAATTTAATCAAGAAATTCATACCCACATTACTAGATCTTTAAAAATATGCACATCCAAACATGAAATTACTGGAAAATAAGACTGCTTCATGCAGCTATAAAAATGCTTAATGCTTTGCCAAATAAAATGAATGCTGAGCAAAATTCAAAACATTTAAAATTAAAACTAAACAATTCTTACATGAAAACAATTTTTATAGTGTAACTAAATATCTTTGTACATAATGCATAAGTGCTGTATATCACAGGCACCAAATATACTATATTGATTCAAAGAGGACAAATAAACAATACAATATTTATAATTTACTGATTTCCTATACAACTAAAAAAACATTTATTATCACAGATATTTATAAAAGGCCAGCTGTCAAAACTTGACTAGTAAATTATAAACAAAACATATTCTCATTGGCACTGTTTTAATTTTAGAATTTAATTTACTTTACTGAGAAGTGTAACTCAGTTTCGCACTTGAAGTAAATAAGAATGTAAATGCCATTTGTGTTTTACACAAATAATAATCTATGTAATATACATAAGCTTTATTTATAGTGTTATTAAATGTTCAAACAGTACCAAATTAAAGCTCATTTCTGATAAACTGGGAACAGGAATGGAAACCAGAATGAGAAGACAAAACAAAAAGGCATGAGTATGATTCACAATACATGTAGAAACTATAATGTGTTTATTGCGATGTCATTTGTTTGCATTTCACCAATAATGTCTTTTCATTTCTTGGAAATCAGCTAACTTCAAAATTTGATACAGTAATACGAGGGTGGTCTGAAAAGTTTCCGACCTAATAAAGATACAATACATTTTTTCATAATTTTTTTTTATTTTACAACATAGTCTCCTTGTAACTCTACACACTTCTCCCAGCGATGCTCCCATCTCTGTAACTCTCCAAATAGTACTCAGCGTTTTTCTCTGCAAAATAATTGTTCATGAAGGTGATTGCCTCTTCATTTGACGAAAATCTCTGTCCTCCGAGCGCAATTTTTAGATGAGGGAACAAAAAGAAGTCGCTTGGGCTAGATCTGGTGAGTACGGCGGATGGTCAAGCAGTTCAAACCGTAATTCGTGGATTTTCGCCATTCAACCACTGAGGTGTGAGACGGTGCATTGTCTTGGTGAAACAGGATTTTCTTTTTCTGCAAATGTGGCCGTTTTTCTGCAAGTTCTGCCTTCAGCTTGTCAAGTAATGATGCGTAGTATGCTCCTGTAATGGTTTTTCCTTTTTGAAGATAATCGATTAAAACAACTCCATGACTATCCCAAAAAACAGTCGCCATCACTTTCCCAACCGAAAAAACAGTTTTTGCTTTTTTTGGAGCCGGTTCCCCCTTTGCAGTCCACTGTTTGGACTGTATTTTTGTTTTGGGCATATAATGGTGTATCCAAATTTCATCTACAGTAATTAATTGGCACCAAAACTCGGATTTATTGCGCCTAAACTGCGCCAACAGAGCGTTGGAAATGTTCATTCGAACACATTTTTGGTCAAATGTGAGCAAACGCGGCACCCAACACGCAGACAGCTTTCTCATGTTTAAATGTTGATTTAATATGTGACAAACACATTCTTTTGACATGTTCATAGCCTCTGCTATCTCTCTCATTTTAATTCGGCGGTCATCTAACCCCATTTGGTGAACTTTGGCGATGTTTTCGTCGGTAGTTGCAATTTTTGGACGTCCCGAATGTTTGTCTCCCAAGCTCTTACGGCCACCTTTAAATTCAGCTGCCCAAAATTTCACTGTGATAAATGATGGTGCGGAGTCCCCACACACAGAATCCAACTCATCTTTGATTTGCGTAGGCATATTGCCTTTCAAAAACAAATATTTAATGACAGCTCGATACTCGATTTTGTCTATTTTCATAAAAACACTCACATCACCTCACTCAAACGACTGTTACATAACAACTGAGCGTCCAAAATGGCTGAAACTTTGGTGAGTAACTGTCAACAGATGAACAACAAAATTCACTAGCTTTTGATATTGTAATGAAAAGAAGCTAGAAACAGTGATGTGTATTGAATTTATTTAAAGGTGAGTCGGAATTGTTACACTAACATCACTTAAGTTTACTCACTTAACATGTTTCGGGAAACCGTTGTTCCCATCATCAGAAGGTTAATTCGACCAGTGCTGCCATCTTCATGTTGAGGTTAGAAACTTTTCAGACCACCCTCATAATTTTCCAAAAATCACTTCACTGCATTTCTCATCCTAATAAGATCATTAAGTTTGTTGTTTCAATTTTGCTTTTCAAAGCTTGTGAATAAAGAGGACTTTAGAAGCAGGGTACTATTTTTATATTGAATTATGGTGAAAATAGAAGCTTTTAACTTATGAAATCTGGATTATTTGCTATCCACTATAATCCTTTGGTTAATGAGGAAGGTTTTGATGTATTAGATGTTGCTCCAGTGGTAATATAATGCGCGCCCACCCACCCTTTTATGTGATTATTCTTATATAGTCATTTTTGGCAGGTTTTGGTGACTTTTGGAAGATATTGCTGCCAACATGAATCATAGTTTTAGACGTGCATATCCCTCAGCGACGCTTTGAGGCTGAGGGCCCTCACAATCCCTCGGCTACACCTTGCAGCACACGGGTGAAGCGTATTGGAGAAGTGGAAACCAAGGGCACTAACTCCCCACATGAACACGGTGCGTCACTAGTTGTACTTTTACGGGAAAGGCGAATTTTCTGATTGGCTGTTTCAAGTTTCGAAGTTCGTAATAGAAATTCTGGTAGCTTTTTTGACAATTAGTATCCTTGTAATCTGTTAGTACAAGTGCACAAAGTAAATTTTCCAGTTGCCATGTTGATTGTTGGTTTTATACTTTTTAGTTCAGTATTGTCTGTAGTAGTACTTTTGGACCCTTTGATTGGTTATTTATAGTGAACATTTTAACACACTTTAAGGATTTTAAACGCTTTTCATATACAACGCATTGCATCTGAGGTACTATGGGAGGTTAGTTTTATATATATAAGCTTAGTTTTCTGAATTCATGGAAGGTTAGCATTAGTTGGTTTTTTATTATGAAAAGTGTTTAAAATTTCACAATAAATAACATATCGAAGGATCACTCAAAAGATCCGATTCATTGAACCTTCAATGAAAAGATGCATGGATCGTTTGCGTATACTGAATTTTGTTCAAGTAACAAAGTGGCGGTGATTTTACAATAAAAGTGTTATTTCCTTCTCATTTAACACTTTATCAACCAAACACGAGCTCAAACACCAATTTTCTCATTTAATTCCTGTTTCTTTACACTTTAGTTATTTGTAGTGTGTTTCACTTCATTAGCTGATTAGTTAATTCACTCATATCAATATTTGCACATTTAAACTTATGTGTTTTTTTAAAATGTAAGGAGGAAATGGCCTAGCCTCTCTTCACCCCAAAGCACTCTCATTACTTAAGCTGCTGGTTGCATAAAAATTCTGCTAGACACTAGCAATTACTAATTGATATGTTAAAAATCCTCTAGGTATAGTAGCAATAGTGGACCTACTTTCCATTCCAAACTAGAGTGCCTCTCACTATAAACAGACTCTTTGTATTATCCGTGCGAAAATTGTTTGCAATCCCTGCCCCCTTACGACTGCTTCTTCCTCTCACACATACTTGCTACATATTACAGCTGAACATTGTTTAAGTCTATAAAAGGGTGCCCTGTGTGAAAATCATAATTAAAAATGCAACCTGAAGTAACAATTCATTTTATAAGCATGTGGAAAATGAACATTTTACTTATATTAATTGAACTCCTCAGGCAAAGGTGCAGTACCCTAATTCAAATCCTCCAAAGATGACTTAGCTGCCATATTGGAATCAGAACTATCCTCGAAGTTAATGACAAGCTTATCCACAACACTGTTGCATACAAAACAGGTTCCCACATTTCAGTCTCCTATTATGTCTGCTTATATTCCCTGCATGCTTTGGATATACATTTTTGCTGAAATGCCTGTAAACTCAGATGTTAGTGTCATAATATCTACTATTACAAGTGTCAGGTGTTTTTATAATAGTGTGTTGAACACATTAAGTATTTCTTTTTTGCCACTTTTTTTTTCTAACGGTTTCCCACTTTTGTGTTAAAACAGCTTATTCACACTACAGACTTCTTCCTCTGTCACGGCAACTCAGACTCTAACTGATAAAATCACAAGATTTGATCTGAGCTGAGCATATGAGTGCTAGCGTATTATGAATGACTGTTCACTTATATTTCCTGTATTATGCAAAGAGTTTATTTGGTACTCAGATAACATCCATGTGAATTCATTGCTGCATTTCTCATATAGGCAAGAGAATAGCAGTCATCCATAGAGTTGGTAATTAACAAACCGATACTCTTTGAGTGTTAGCGCAATAGAATTAAGGAAATCTTATTTTGTAATCTCTTAACCGTTGTTATATATCCATTACTTTTAACAATGAGTTCTTAGGATAACCACAATAAAATGTGTCACCTTTCCACTCCAATATTTCATGATACAATACATTTATAAAGGAACTATTTATATTGGCATAAGCGTAGTGCTTAATTTCATGACAAGCAGAAGCATATGCTTTGGTTTACATCAGAAAGAACTCTGGTTTACAGTAGATAGTATGTAATGCAATCACAAGGTGTTTGTAGCCACACATTTTTTCTTAATGTAAGCAATTTCTCTTTTCAGAAACCTACTTTTAAGGGTAGTTTAAACATGTGTTTCTCTTTACTTCTAGGATATACACAAGGAAAGTTGGAGTTAAGTTGTGCCTATTTGTATCCAGTGATGGTGCTTCAAGCCAGAGCACAGAGAGTTACAATGACATTAATAGTGTTAAATGGTGTGGTGAAACTGTTGCTAATGATATTTATTGCACTGCTAATAGCGATTTAGTGAATGACAAACAATAGCTACATTATTGCAACATTGTTTCTTTGTAGGAAATGGGATTAAGTTATTCATGTTATGCAAATATGTCAAATTGTGTTGCACTATCTAGAGAGTAGAATAAAATAACAATGTCAAACATGTGTTATTCTTCCAATTTACCTGTCAAAATCCACATCCTGCTGTTGGTTGGTCGCAAGTTCAAGCAAAACATGGAGGCAGTTTAAGTGCAAAAGATTTTACAATGAAGCATGCAGAAGAAATTACTGCAAGGTCATTCAGCCTCAAAAATTTAAATGTGACCATTATGTATTTTGGCACAGAAACATTCTGCAACCACTATTAACCCCAATATTATATAAAAGCAATGTATGTACTGACTATTGGATAATTAAATAAAAAGAGTTACACAAAGGTAAACAGTTGTGTTTTTCATACTAGCCTAGCTGTTTGGTGTTCAGCTGATCATAACTATGTTGTAATATTGTATTGCTACAGATGACAATGACAATGTAAGTTTTAATCGATTCCTTTAAAATGAAATTTGAGTAACTCAAAGTGCAATCACGATTACTGAAGCTCACGTAATTAACTTTATACGTCGTCAGTAGCGATACAGTATTAGAACATATGATCAGCTGAGCTAGACAGCTAGGCAGGTATGAAAAATACAGCTGTAGTAGCTACGAGTGACGTCATCGTCCGAGAGCGTGATTTTCCAAGTTTAGTTCCATCCCAGATCACTACTCATGCTGCGATCGCCTTCGTGTTTCCACCGTTTAACACTAGAATTGCACTTCTAATACTTTGGTGTTCTGTGCCTTGCAGCTCAGGGCCTCAATCGTGTTTTCAGCTATGTTGGCAGCAGAAAGACAATGCAACCAATGTTCCCATGACACCACGGGCGAGATGCATGAAATGTGACTTCTGATAGTAATATGGAACAAAAGTGACAAAATATGCCATATATTCATGAAAATAACTAAAGTACAATGTTATTTGCTCTTTATTACAAGTAATGATGTTTTGAAATCAATAAAAGTTATGCAGTGTGTGTGTTACATGTGTATAGTGATACTGGCCATAATCCAATATCAAAGTTTATCCAGAAGCAGCTATGCTTACAGCTTCTTCCAACAATTTCCACCAAGAAGACAGCTATAGTATGAATTAGCCCAGTTTCACAGTTTAATGATTAAGCTTCCAATCAGGCTTAAGTATAATGGAGTTTTATAGTGTGTAGTTAAAGCAATAAGATGAGCATATACTGTAACCTCTTACTTGGCACTACCTTATTACATCTTTTAACTTTATGTATTAGCGTGCTGTAACCCCTTTGCCATTTTGATTTGGCAGCTTTAATTTTAATAATGCTGTAATATTTTAACCCAGGCATATTCCATCATCTAGCATATCAGGAATAAAGGTTACTTTAGTTCTTTTTATGATAAAGTACCACATAACAATTCAAGAGGAATAGATATAGTAGCTCAAATGTTACTAACAATAATTTCATAAAATATATTTTGAAATTCCAGACTACATACTGTAATATAATAATACATGTCTTTATCTCTTTGTTCAAACTTTTCTAGACAAAACTCTTATCATTTGTTTTAATACAATTGTGCAATGATGTTCCGACTCATGTAAAAGTTCTTTCTTGGTTATATAAATTCTTCATGCATCCAGCACTACATGCATTTTCTTGCAAACATAATTTCACTATCTGCACTGAGCATTTATCATTCCTTTTATTCACAATTTTCCACTTTGATTTCACAACTAACATGCTACACAAAATGATTTTAACTTTATATCACCATATAATGAACATACACGCATTAGATTTTCAGTTTGCTGCTTGCATAACCATTTGTGAATTTGGCCCCTAATTTAGTATGTTATTTCCAAATATAGCCGAAATAAATACCAACAAAAATATATCAAAAAATTAAAAATTAAATTGAGTTTTATTTATGTACTCTCTTTAACTGCCGTGGTCCTTAGTGTCCCATTCTATATTGGGCATGAAAGACCGGTAATTTTGCTCAGAGGCCTCTTTATCAGGCTTGAGGTTCTTTTACATGCTATAAATCTACAACACAGGACCACCGGCTTTACTTTCCTTCCGAAGGTAACCACTACACCACGGAGGACTGAAGAAATATACAATGACAGATCTCACTCATTTATTAAAGCTGCATGACTGGCAATGCTGTAGTTTCACATGGGACAGCTGACTTCGTCCCATTCGACCTCTGGTTTCCACTGCTGCATTTCTGCATGAAGTATCTCTTGCACAGTTTTTTCGGACCTGCTTTGTCTCACGACAATTTCTTATCAGTCATGACTGGCTGTAACTGTCGTTTAATGTATGAAGATTCTAACTTCATGGGACATTGTGAACGAAGTCACATAACTGTGGCTGTGCTGATATGTAAAACTTTTATATTACATTGCAGAACTCTGTCCTACACCATGCTAAGCTGCTACTGTAATTGCATTTCTTTCCGACGTGTACATGTCTAAAGATTCCAAGCAACTCTCCATGTAACGAAAAATCAATACAATACATGACTGGCTTAAACTGCACTAAACTGTAATTTAAGCTAAGCAGTTGCCATGTTATCTGAAGAAGACAAAATTAGTGATGAGATCCAAACTATTTTAATCTATATGCATAACAAAAGATCTAGAATGTATCCAAGCCATTTTCACATATGGAATTACTGAGAATTCTATGAGAGATTTTAATTAAGTAAACAGTTGGCAATGATGGTACCAGAAATTATTGATGATACAATTAAACATAAAACCAACTGGTAAGAAGCAAAACTTAATTTGGCATGTCCTTAATTTAAATTTAAACTTCGTACTTTTATCGTATACTCTGACACACTTATTGCCGTCACATGTATATATAACATATTGCTTTGTATTTCAGTAACAAAGCCCTCTCTTCAGAAACATTGAGGTTATATGCAAGTGAAAGCATGCTAATTATAGCTGGAGATTTTTCTGGCATCTCAAAACTTACAGCATGCAGAGCTATCAAAATTGTTTTACACCATTCTAATCCACCTTTCGTACTACAATGTTTCCCCATGTTGGTTTTTCTTACTCATAGCAATTTCTCCAATTGCTTTGCATTCTATTATGTGCTTATGCTGCTTCACAATTTCTAGGAGAATCCTGACTTCTTGAGAAGTAAAGTTCATACTATGTTTCGACTCTAATTTTTCAGTCATTTTAACTTTATGTTGCTGCATGATGCACAAAAATTTATTTTAGGAACAGCATTGACATAAACAAATGATGGGCATTCATTCGATGTGCAAGCGTTATCAACTTTACTGTTGGTGGAATTGTACAGCTCAGTAAAGCTGAACCTGGTTGCACTGCTGTGAAACTTGTAAAGTTTAATCCAAAGTTTAAGCCTTACTTAAGCAGCATCCATAGCTTACTAAGCTTGGGCTTAAGCTTAAACTGTAAAACTGGCCCTTAGAGGGCTGCAAGTGGGCGAGTGTAATATATTGTAGCCTCTCTAGTTGGCAGTAGTAAAGACAGATCATTCAGATTCATAAGTATTTCCAATGAATGACAAAGTAAGCAATAGGCTGTTTTTGATCACTTTTGCCAGGCATTGCATTCTGTTGCTGGTGGTGTATTCCAGAAGTATAGGAGGCTGTGTTTTCTTATGTAAACATTAACAATGAAAATTTATAAAGTCATTCAAAAAGTGTGCCAGTTATGATATATCAAATTATTATATATCAATTATTTTTTTCAAAACACATTAACAATACATAAACATGTTTATCACAGTTTCCCATTTCAGGTATGGAAAATGATGTTGGCATATAACCTCCTCTACTGAGAGAAGAACTCTGAATGAACCTGTCCATAAAATTTGCTATGCTGCCTGACAAGTTTCCACTTGGATTTCACCAACAACTCATCAAGTTTCCTCCTTTAAGTCACAGATATTTCGGGGTTTATCGACATGATTTAAGAGCATCCCAAAGAAAAAAGTCATATGACCTTGGTGGCCATTGATGGTCAGCATTACGTGAAATGAGGCGATCCAGGAACTCCTCATGAACTAACTGAATTGTTTCGCAGGAAGCATGGCAGGTGGCACCATTCTGCTGAAACCACAACTCTTGAATGTCTATTCCATTGAAAGAGGTCACAAAACCCTCTTATCACTGCATGGCATTGGTTTCCATTAACTGTTACAGCTTGTCCTGCCTCATTTTCAAAGAAATAAGTATCGATGATGCTGCCTGCCCAAACTGTCTCTCACTGTGGATGCATTTTCCTTTCATGCAAGGGTTTTCTGACCCCCAGATACGGCAGTTCTGCTTATTCACAAATCCACTTGTGGAAGTGCACCTCATCACTGAAGACGAGGGAGTACAAGTGATGAAGGAGTATACCCACGCTGCTGTATCTCCGGCCCTGACGTTTCGTGAGGGTAAAGAAAGAGATGGGTATATATCAGAATGGCCACCTTTAGCAATACTAGCGCTGTGAATTTCCATAGTAAAGAAAGCTATTTTGATTTGTTTCAATAGATAAATTGGGACTCTAATTTGATTCCTTGTAAGTTTTTAATAAATATAGTTTACTGTTGTTGCTCAGAGCTTTGCTACATGCAAAACACAACTCAAAAGAAAATAATCAAAAATTCGGCAAGGTTTCAGTGCTGGGTTGGCTCGCGCAGCAAAGGGTGGAAGTTGTCTGCTAGGACCAATTAAAGGTTCCCTCTCCATGAGCGTCCACTGCCTTTTGGGTTGTGTTGCCAATTCACTTATAAGTGAAGCATGTGTCGTCAGTGGCTGTTTGCTTTAGTCCAGGTGAAGTTGGTTTTTGTGCGATTTACTCCACTACCCTTGTTTAAGTTTCCTTTAAATGCTTTCTCCATACTTTAAATACTCTAACATACGCAACTATTTCATTGTTTCCATTTTACGAAGAGATGGCACAAGTATACACACGTGTTCACAGTAGGGGCAAGAATTGGCAACACTGCCTCTCTCAGTTGCGCTAAATGTCAGAGCCGAAGATAAAATGGTGGTAGTATAGTTGCTGGCGATATTGGCTGTGCTACTGGTCATCGGAGGAGCAGAATTAAACCTGGGACCTGAAGATATGACACAGATAATGCAATGCTAAAAATAGCTTCAGAAGATATAATGGACCTGAAGAAAATAGAAATGAGAATAGAATTAAATATTGACAAAAAGATAAAAGAAATGAAAGGAATACTGATACTATGACTAAGAATTTAATGAAAAACTACACACCTGCAGAGATAGATTGGATAAGTTAGAAAAGAAAATTGAAATAGAGACAAGAAGACACAACATAGTGATATTTTCGGAGGAGAAAAATAGAGAGAAACGATTAGAACAAATAGTGGAAAGTACATCATAGATATAAAATTGACAGGTTGGGAAATAACATGTTTTAGAATTGGAAGAAGGGGCAATAAAGTCAGAACTATGGGGCAGTATTTTTAACACTTAAATAATTTCAGTCTAATTATATAATATAAATTCAATAACAATCTGCCTTAAAGCAATATGTGTATGTAACAATATATAAAAAGTGTAAATTACAGTCATTCTAAATGTTTATATTATTGTATCCATGTTTAATAATGTCATGTGAATGTATTATGTAATTTAATAATGTAGGAGCTGTGAGAATAATAGGTTAAACATTGCTAACAATGAGGTAACCTTGAGGCAATAATGAATTTGAAAGTTTAAATGTTACTAGTCATTATTGGAGCAACAATAATGTAATTTTTGTGACAGTTTATAAAATAGCCAATCAACAACCAGAAAAAGCTTTAGTTAAATGAAGGTATTCTATTGGTGTAGGATTAGCCAATCAGAAACTGAAAAGGAGAAAGTTTTACAAATTCAGAAGTCAGTTGGTTGCAGACAGCGTTACTAACCAGACGCAAAAAAGTGTCCTCAAGAAATTTAATAGGTATTCATGTGAGATGAAAAATAAATTTACGTGTTAAAAAGTGTAATTAATTAATAAAAATAATCTCACAGCTCTCTATATCAGTGAAGTGTTATTTAAATCGTATCAAGCATTAATAAAAGGAGTGAAGTAAAATTATAATCTGTGTAAGCCTACATTCTTGTTGCATCGCAACCCTGCCAAGATATCCATGTCTCTAAAATAAATACTGATGCAGCCGAGGCAAACATAAATATTAAATATTTAAATAAACAGTTTAATTACAAAGTTAATATTTTTTTTAAACTTGGGGCAAAGACCACCTGAAAGTACATTTGGGGCGAAGGCACTGGAAACTGTTTACTATACGTGCGGTTGCAACTACTACAAGTTTGGCTCCCCAACAGTTGAAATATAATACAACGCCTTCAATACAAACTACTTCAAATTGACGCCAAAAGCGTAGTAAAAATAACGTAACAAAACATCCATCTTCAAATTGGCTTTTTCCATACGTGAAACAATATATTCTTCTTCAAATTGGCATCCATATGTGGAGCTAATAAATAAATACTACTTCAAATATAGTACTAAAATGTGCAACCAACAAAATCAAATGGGCAGTTTTGAACAATGGGAGGAAATTGAAAGGAATGAGAATTTTTGTAGAACGAGACTACGGAAAAAAGAGGGAGACAAAGAGAAATAAGAAGATTATTATTAGGAAAAATGAACCAAGCCAGACAAGAAGGGAAAAAATCTTTTGTAAGTGTCCTAGAATTATGGATAGATGGAAGGAAGCAGGACATGGTTAGCGACAAATTTCAGATGAACAAACTAAAAGGAATGCAGATTCAGCAGAGAAAACTAATACAGCGACGGGGACAGATGTGACAACAGAAACACAAGTTGGACACACATGCCGAGAGCACATTGGAGGGGAAGCAGCAACTGGCGCGATGTCACCAAGGAGATATGTCACACCAAGCAAATGTGAAAAGCAAGAGACAATGACCACGGTATCAGCTGAGCGGAAGAAATATGCTGGCGGGAGTGGATTCAAAGCAGTGTTAACCCCAAAAGGAAGCATTTTAGAATTGGAGGAGGAGAAAGAGGATATAGCGACATATGATAAGAGAACCAGATACAGAGCAAAGGTGGAGAAATTCAGAGGGGAAAGAAGTGATTCAAGATAAGGGTTAGATTTGAAGGTGGTGCTATTAAATGTAGTAGGGTTAAGGTCAAAAGTGCTAAATGGTAAAATATTTAAGGTGCCAAAGTTAGAGGACATGATAGTAATGGTGGAAATATGGTGAGAATATAGATGTAATATCATATGATTATATAGGCAATCATGGTAAAAGGAAAGGTGGGAGGGTCTCCAGTGGTATTGGAGTGTTTATTACCAAGAGCAGTGGTATAAATATGTGTGAAGGGTTGAATATAGAAGAAGGCCAAGTATGGTTAAAGATAAATAGAATGAAAGGGGTGAAAGTTTGTATATGGTTAGGTATAGTTTATAACCCAACAGAGTCATCAAGAGTCCTATAATGACAATTTATATACAAAAATGAATGATAGTTTGGAAGAAGGGAAAATCCTAATATAAAGTTTGATGTAGTAGGTGATTTCAATGCTAGAGTAGGGGAATATAATATAAGAGGCTTAAATATAGAAAACAGATGTACTTGGAAAAAATGATGAAAAGGAAAGGAAAAGTAGAGATAAAGTAATAAATACAGAAGGCAGAAAACTGATTGAATTTTGCGAACAGAATAATTTAATAATGTGTTAACGGGACCAACAGAGGGGATCAGTGGGGAGAGTTCACATTTGTAAACATAGTCAGTCAGAGTGTAAATGACTATATGTTATTCAGCATAGGGGTCGTAGAGGTGATTGAAGATTTTAAAATCATGAACATAATAATAAATAGTGGTCATTTTCTGCTAAAAATGAAAATAAGATTAGGACTAAGTTACAAGGAAGACAAAATAACATCACTAAAACAAATCAGAAGTTATAAATGGAAAGAGAACAATTTAGAGTATGCAGAACAATTTAGGAGTAACTTGATCTTAAAATGTGGGGAATTAAGAAAATTTGTTATTATAGAAGCATTACAGCTAGGAGGATAGAGGGAGCATTGGAAAGGTTAGAATCAATGGTTAAGTGGGCAGGAAACAGGATGGAAGTGAATCTTAAAGTAAATGAAAAACAGTGTGGTTGGTATGACGATTTTCTTATTAAACAAAAGGACTATAAATGCTTACTAGACAAGAAAAAGAAGGAATGGCAGCAGAGAATGGGAGAAAAGATTAAGGAGACAGTTAGAGGTAAAGACAATAAATATGTATAGTTAAGGATATTTCCAGAAAGAAGTAGATAGGTAATAAGATAGCACCAAGGGAATGGAAATTCTATTTTAGAGGTCATTGGGGCAGGAAGAATTCAAAGAAGTGAAGCTGCATTTGTAATTTGTTATGTATCTTGGTTTATTTTCTTAGAACTTAGAACTGATGTGTCCTATAACAAATGTATCATGTTTCTATCGATGAAATAAATACAATACAATATTCTTTTGATAGAGTGATAAGACAACAGATCAGATTATTCTGATATAATTTTATTACCTTTCTTGGCCAGGAAATCAGCTGTTTCATTACTATCTTTTCCACAGTGTGCTGGTATCCACTGAAGTACCACTCTTTTATTTAAATTAGTAAATTGTTTTATAATTTTTTGGAATTTTAGGACATTTTAGGCTTTTGGCTGTAGCATCTGATGCTATGGATATAATAACTGCTTTAGAGTCAGATAATACCACAACTCTCCTAAATTTGTTTATTTTACATAGAAGATTTTGTAAGCTGAGAAGAATTGCTAAAATTTCACCATCAAATTTTGTAGAATTTGAACTTAATCTTCTATGAAAAGAAAAGAGTGGGCAGAGTGCACCAGCCCACCATTATTTGGTAAGCTGGATCCATCAGTGTAAACATATAGCCATTCATTAGCAGGATATTTTGAATTTATTATTTCTAGTGACATTTGTTTCAAAACACATGGAGAGATTTCAGATTTTTTAAATTCTTCTGCTAAATGTAGATAGTGTTCAATATCAAATAATTCTAAAGGGTTGATTTTTGTTTGTAAGTTTTCTTTTAGGTATGGGAGTTTTAATTTGTTTAATTTCTTGGACTTTATTAAGAAAACTTTGTTGAGTTTTTAAGTTCATCTGCGTTATTTTTTTTTCTTTTCTTTCTTTTTTCCTCAATTGCTATGGGGTAGTCTGATTAATTTTTAAAATTGTATGACAGCTGCTTCTTCAATGTCAAGATTAAGTACTGTATTATTTGTTAGAATTTGCAGAAGGGTAGTTTTCACAGCTCCAGTTACTAAACAAAGAATTTGGTTAGTAATTATTGAGTCGATTGTAACACTACATCACTTACTTGCTTTTATAATGAATACATGTTTCAGGGGCTATTTGCTCCCATCCTCAGTTCCTTGTTGACTGCCTTCCTCATTTGTCTTAGTTGTTAGCTTGATCTCTGGTGGCGGTTGGAAGAACTTCTTCAAAAGTAAGTTTCCTGTCAGGATTTCAAAATTATAAACGCGGTTTCTGTTTTTCCAAATATAAATTTTTTCCCAAATTGTAAGTTCTGTTTTTTCGGAGATGTTTTTTTAGTATTTTTGGGTTTCTGTTTATGGTGCGTTGCCTCTCCAAAAGTGCCAAGCTACTGTTGATTTATCTTCCTGTTCTTGCTTTATGCAATTCAAGTGTTTTGCTCTTGTTTTTATATTTCTTTTGGTTTTTCGCAGCCATTGCAGCTGATCTGGCATATTCCTGGTTTGTTCTCCTGTGGGATGTCGTCTTTTAATTTGGAGTTTAATAAGTTCTTGCTTTCACAATGGAAAAAGAATGGAATGGACAATTCCCATTCCTTGACCTTAAAATCACCCAGAAAGAAAACCACCTAACATTCAACATCTACAGGAAACCCACACACACAAATAGCTACATAAAATAAAACAGTTTCAATCCGGTTGCCCATGAACAAAGATATACATTTGAGCTAAACAACATATTGAACATAACTAGAGAAAACGGATTCAGGCCAGAAACAATACATAAGAAAATAAACAGAGCCATGAGCAAAAAGAAGTTACCACACTCACCCCTACTGAAAAAGAAAAGATCTTTCAAAAATTCACATATCACCACAGCTTTCTACAAATTCCAGGGAATCTTCAAGCAGCACAACATCTCTTTGGTCTCAAAAAATAATTACACCAGCAAGAACTTATTAAACTCCAAATTAAAAGATGACATCCCATAGGAGAACAAACCCGGAATATATCAGATCAGTTGCAATAACTGCAAACAAACCTACATTGGGAAAACCAAAAGAAATATAAAAACAAGAGCAAAAGAACACTTCAGTTACATAAAGCAAAAACAGGAAGATAAATCAGCAGTAGCTTGGCACTTTTGGAGAGACAAACATGCCATAAACAGAAACCAAAAATAGTAAAAAACATCTCAGGAAAAACAGAACTTACAATATGGGAAAACATTTATATTTGAAAAAACAGAAACCACATTTATAATTTTGAAATCCTGCCAGGAGACTTACTTTTGAAGAAGTTCTTCCAATCGCCACCAGAGATCAAGTTAACAACTAAGACAAATAATGTAGACAGTCAAAAAGGAACTGAGGATCGGAGCAAACAGCCCCTGAAACATGTATTCGTTCCCTGCTAGTCTTTTTAATAGTGGTAATTTTTTCTCAGTTTTTTTTGCAAATATTATTGATGTGTTTTCTACATGTTAATTTTGTATTAAAAACAATACTTAAATATTTGGCTTCACAAGTTTCTGTAAGTGTTTTCCCTTCTAGTCTTAGTGAAATATTTAATGGCTTCTTCCTTAGTGAGAAGAGTTGATAATTTGTTTTCTGAATATTTGTTTTCATCAAATTATTATGTGCCCAATTCTGTAATGTTATCAGGGACTATTGTACTATATTAGCTGCTGACTTTAATTTTTTGGTTTGGAGTTCCAGAAGACTACATCGCCTGAAAACATTAAGGCTCTGGATTCCATTTTTTGTAATTGCAGGGAAGATCATTGGTACCAAGTATTGAAAAGTGTGGTACTAAGGATACTGCCTTGTGGTACACCTCATGTGTTTGTTGATATTTTGATAATTGATCATTATATTTGGTAGCTATAAGGCTTGGATAATGAATTCACTTATCCAATGTAGCATTTTGCCTTGAACTCTTAAAATTTTTTAAGTTTTTTGAGTAGTTTGTATCTCCAAATACAGTTATATGCTCCTTGAAAATCAATGAATACAGCCAAGGTATCTTCTTTTTTGTTCAATGCATCTTTAATATCTTGACTAAAATTTAAAATTTCCTGGTTTGTTGAACGGTGATCTCCAAATCCTGCTTGGTTAATTGAAATTCTTATTTTTTTTCTAAAAATCAATTTAATCGGTTGGAAATAATTTTTTCCATGATTTTTGCTAATACACTAGTAAGTGCTTTTGGGCGATAACTTGAAAAATTATCTGCTGGTTTATTTATTTCAAAATAGGTATTATTATTATTATTATTATTATTATTATTATTATTATTATTATTATTACTTTTTTTGGCACTCATCTGGTATTTTTGTATTCCATGATAGGTTATATAAATTTAGGAGTCTTAATTTTGCTTTTTATTCCAGATGTTGATGAATTCTGCATGTATATTGTCGGGACCCATTTGATTTTAGGTTATTAATTGCAATATTCGATTCTTTAATATAAATTCTTGGTTAAACATATTATCTTTAACTTTAGCTGTTGATTTTATGTACTCTTTTGATGTTTTTCTTCAGTAATTTTTGTTGTTTTTTAGTATTTGCAGAATGATTTATAAATATTAGCATAGTATTATTCCTCTTGGTGTATATTTCTTTGCCATTTTTAAAATTGTTCCACATATATCTTTGTTGAATTTATCTGGCTGTGTTGATTCATTTAAACATTTTTCAAATCATTTGTAAAGTCTTTCCATTTTGCTTTTTTAAGTTCCATCTAGGTTTATTGGATTTTTTTTTTTTTTTTTTTTTTTTTTTTTTTTGGAGAGTCATCCTCTGTCGTGCAGTGTGTTTACCATGCTAGCCTCTAGTTAGTGAGGTGGGTGGCAGGTTTAAACCCAGCAGAGAGCGATGGATTTTTTTAGGCATAAAAGTACTTAGCATGGCTTCCTTCAGAAGGGAAGTAAAGCCAGTGGTCCCATGTTATAGATTTATGGCACGTAAAAGAACCTCAAGCCTGATAAAGAGGCCTCTGAGCAAAATTACTGGTCTTTCACACCCAATATAGAATGCGACAAAAGGACCACAGCAGCTAAAGTGTGTCCATAAATAAAAACTCAATTTAATTTTATCAAACTTTCCTTTCGAAGTTGAACAGTGGCAATTACAGTTCTGTGACATGAACCCAGGATCTTCTAAGATTTGTTTGGAGGTTTTTGTGTATAAATTAGAAGACACTAAGAGCAGGTCAGAATTGGTACCAGCACCAGAATAGTGGATAAAGGTTGGTGAATCTTCTTTATAGTAAATTACTTCTGCAGTTGAATTTAATAGATCTTCCTAGATTTTCCCAGCGCTGTTTGATTTATCATAACCCCCATTGCTTTGAATGAGCATTGAAATCTCCAATTACTATTGTATTTTAATTTATTATAATATTTTCAAAATTAAGAGTGCTGTTTGGAGGATTGATACAGAGTAAATTTTTAAGTGACATTTGTTCTTCCATATATCCAGTATAATTATTTTTATTTTATCTATGTCATTCATTTCTTTAATGATTTTAAAAGATGATGCGAGATTTTGAAACACTACAGCTTAGCACAAAGATGGGCTCGTTTTGTTCATCAACTAGTGTCCAGCACACCCTAGGAATGTTGCATCAACATTAAGAAATGTGAAACTTGGATTTTTTCCTGCAAACTGTACCAGTAAACTGCAGCCTTTAGATTTGGGCATAATTGCCAACTTCAAGCATTTTTACCAGAAGCAGGTTGTGCACAAAGCAATTGCAATGGTTGACAGTGGAGTGACGGATGATGTAACAGTAATCAAAATAACTGTTCTACAAGCAATGAACTTCATTTTCGAAACATGGTGTGCTGTGACTCAAACAATCATCCAGAACTGCTTTAAGAAAGCTGCCCCCCCTGTAGGGGGGTCTTGATTTGGAGGAATCTATGCCAACTGGACAGATGAGTTGGAGGAATTGGCATGGAAAATGGTTAACTCCACTGAAGTAGGAAAGGTAGAATCAGATGACTGAAAAATTCAATGACATAGCTGGGATTTGAACCACGGATCTCCCGGTCTCCGTCCGGTTGCTCTAACCACTGACGGAGACCGGGAGATCTGTGGTTCAAATCCCGGTTATGGCATTGAATTTTTCAGTCATCTGATTCTACCTTTCCAACCCTGTCCAACACATGGCTTGTGTGAAAGAACAATTAATTCCATCTGAAGTAGATTTCAAGATTATGTCAACTGTGATAATGAACTATCAGTGTGGGAAGTACAAACCATAGACCAAGTTTTGGGGCAGCAGGTGTCTACCACAGAAGAAAATAGTAATGAGGAAGAGGAACCAGAGCAACCAAAACCTACATTGTGAGGAATTAAGTGGCTTGGATGTAGTAAAAAGATACCTCCATTCTTTCGACAGTGAACATTTAATGATGTGTAACAAGCTTGAAAATGAACTTTGCAAGCTTAAATCAACAGAGAAAATTAAACAGGTTTTCATAGTGGATTGTCTGAGAAAGCAATGTTTTATAAGTCTTAACTAGCTGTTATTCCACATTTATTCAGTATTCATATATTATTTATTCAGTTCTTTGAATATAGTATTATGTAGTATGCTAATTTGAATAAAACTTGATTTTCCTTGATTTTACAACATTTTTCAGTGGCCTGCAAACAAGTGTAAAATAGGATTTCACTATAATACCATTTGTTTATTACTGAGTATCATTTGGCACAAACATTTCAATGAATACCAATCTAAGTTATATTAAAGTGTTTTTTATGTCAAAGCAGGAAGGCATTATTTAAGACTATCTGCAGATTGCAAAGTTCTGTAGGATCAATTGGACAAAAATACTAGTGCTAATGCTTTCTCTACCAAATTCTTAACATAAGATAACATTGGAAATGTGTTCTACACACAGCTTATATGAAAGAACAATTAATTGTCATAAAAAATCATTCTTACCTCTTGTTTATATGGTAACAACAATACTGTAGGATAACTGCAGATGTTGTAAACACACTGCAAGGCCATACATCGCACTTTCTAAAAAGGAAAAGAAATATTCTATTAGTTATTTATTAACTATGCTTATGTACAACTTTAGGAAGGATAAAATACTTTCTTAAGAACATGCTTTATTATGCAAAACTTGAGAGATAAAAAAAATTTATATTTTAAAGTCCTTGCATTATAGCACCTGTTCAAGAATGACTAGTGTTGAATTCTTAAACACAGATTCTAGTGAAGCAATAATGTCCAGAACATTTCTTTCGTATGCTCCTATAAGGCATAAGCTAAAATATATTTCTAGACAGTGGCAGCTACTGTATAAGAAGAGCATGTGAACACCCTAATTTTTAACACTTTGTGGATTTATAGGCATTTTTTTTAATGCTATTAAATGTAACATATATTTGGTAATTTAAAATCTTCAGCATTTAAATCTACCACGCTACTAATTCAATGAGAATGGCAGCACATCTTGACTTGTGCACATTTTAAGGAGCTTCTGCGTATACGCAACTGGTATGCCATAATTACAAATACTCAAGACATCATTCCTCAAAGGTGGCTTGCAATGTTGCAAGTGCTTTTAATTTCTGAGCTTTATAGTTAACCTTAATTAGATTTCATTTTAAATCTGCTAGTGTGAAACAATAATTCTTAGATTCTGGACATTCTTTTACAGGTAGGCAAGAATTGCAAAATGATAATCCCAATTTTCCTGAATATACAATATATATGTTTAATATGTGACTGCTAAATAGGCCATTTACACCCTTGATGCAAAAAAATACAAGATGCTTAGATTCAACTGGCATCGTTGCTGCAGCAATTGGCAATTTTCTTTTGGTCTAACCGTAAATTCCAATACAGGAATTAGAATTTAGTTAACATCACTGAGAACATATGTTGGTGACCAAGACCAATAAAGAACAATTTCAGCTACACACGAGGCCTGTTTTTAAAGTAAGTACCATTTTAATATTTTGCCACTGCAGTCGCGATTTTGAGCATTTGTAAGCATTTCCTCCATTCATTAGGAACCCAGATGCAGCTGTAAGCAATCATCACCTTGTGTTTTCCTGTTTTAGAGCATTTTGAAATGTTCAAAACAATCAAACGACCCACCAACTGTGAAGTCAGATCAGTGATTTGTTTTTTGAATGTGAGAAATGTTACGCCAGCAAAACATTTATCACCAATTGTGTGAGGTTTATGGGGAAACAATAATGAACAACAATGCCCGGCCACACACAGCTAAACAAACTCAAGATCTGATCGTATGTTGTTGGGAACAATTTGACCACAGTCCAGATTTGGCACCAAATGATTTTCATCAGTTTCTCTATCTGAAGAAATTCCTTGGTGGAAAAATTTCAACGACAATGATATGAAACAAGAAAAGCAACTTGGCTTTCATCATAGGGGACATAATTCTTTGATAAAGGCATACAAAAATTGGTTTCCTGTTATGATATGTGCCTGAATAACGGCGGTGACTATGTGGAGAA
Source organism: Deroplatys truncata (assembly GCA_030765065.1). Classification (NCBI taxonomy): domain Eukaryota; kingdom Metazoa; phylum Arthropoda; class Insecta; order Mantodea; family Mantidae; genus Deroplatys; species Deroplatys truncata. The sequence goes on from CM060984.1 coordinate 180,420,705, forward strand.
GTAGTGTAAGGTGGTAATAAAGTATTTGGAAAATAGTGTTCTGTTATTTTTTAAAAAATTATCGGTACTTACTTTAAAAACATGCCTTATACTGGTTGCACACTTTTATAGTTTTAATGTCATGATTATGTACTTAGTTTAACAAATTTTAGCACATGAAAATCTATGTCTTAATTATTGCAAACAAATGTACATCGCTGCTGCAACAAGTTAAAAGTGGCACATTTGCCTGCCTTACTACTGAGAGCAGAGAGCTGCCCACTATGATAAGCACAGAGCCCCTATTTGGTAATAATTGATCTAAACACTACATAAAAGTCTACTCAGAATGAACTGGATGCAGCTTCTTCAGAAAAAATGCATTTATTCTCAAATGCAAAAGCTTGCTTTCTGGAGTGACAATGTTTTGGAATTAAAACAGCAGTGTAAGTGTATAAAATGGATAACATCTATTAAATACGAGGGTTGGAACTTAAATAGTGGCAACACTGCTGTAGAGACGCTATGCAACAGAATCTAATATTGTTGCTGATAGCACACATTAGTTACATACCTACCTTACCTCAGAGCAAATGGACTTTCCCTTCCCACTTCACCTGCGTGAACACAGTCGAGAGAAACAGAGTCACTTGTGAGCTAGCGGTCTAACGTAGTGTTGTCATGATGTTATCGAAACAGGAACAACGGAGTTGGATCAAGATTGAATGTGCCAGAGGTCCTACAGCATGACAGTGTCATCAAGGTCTTCGAGAGGCTTGCGGGGAATCTGCATTGCCTTACAGAACAGTGGCACGTTGGGTAAAAGCCTTCAACGACGGTTGGCAAATTGTGGCAGACATGCACCTGCCCAGGTCATCCTAGCGTCAGCATAAAGCACAAGCTGTGGCTGATTTGTTCGGTCAATGGGACTGGGAAGCGCTGTACCATCCACCATACTCCCCGGACTTAAGTCCTTGTGACTTTGATTTGATTCCAAAGACGAAGTAACCACTTCGTGGCATTCCTTCAGAACTGTTCCATGGATTCATCAGGCAGTAGACCGCTCCATTCGCACTATCAACAGAACAGGCTCTGCTAAAGGTATACTACGATTTCCACGTCGCTGGCAACGGGTTATACACAATGCTGGTGACTACATTGAAGGGTAGTAAAGGTTGCTAACATGTAACTCTTTTGTATCGGCTGTAAATAAATAGTTACCACTATTTAAGTTCCAACCCTCGTATATAAAGAAATTATTATTAAAATATTTGACTTGGTTCATATGATGCTTTTCTCCATTACATTATTGTGTATAAACAATTACTTGTTTATGCTTAAGGTTTATATGAAAAGCTTACCAATGAATCCTGAAAATGTGATAATCTTAAGAATTTCTTCAGGAATGTGTTGACATGATCTTGTAGCAAAGGATGCTTTACTTCTAAGAGATCTCTGAGTGTCTCAAGGATGGACAACAACAGTGCAACTTCTTCATGGTCTAAGCATTCTTCTATGAGAGGTAATAACTGTTAAACAAATAACAATTTTACAATATTTCCAAGTTGCTGCAACAGGGAACAGCTCTCAAGTGCTACATAGAGAGCAAAGCATTCTGGATAGGTGTCAAAATAGGAGAAAGTACTAGGCAATTGGTGTTAAACTACCATTGCTTCCATTCCCATTCTATATTTAGATTTGGTTAAATTAGCTCAGAGTTAAGACCACCTGTAGTGGTCTGCTATATAAGCATGCTGTCACAATTTATTTCTGAAAAAAGTGGTGAAAGTTTTATCCATAAACCTTTAAGATAACTAATAACCATCACTGTGAAAAAGGTGCATGTTTAGAAGGGAAAACAAAGGAGCAGAAGCTTCATACGTTCAGAAGCCCTGTAGCCTGTGTTACAGATAGAGATGGCCAGGCCAATCTATGGGCATTAATCAATCAATGAAATGAGCTCTTTGAGAGTATTGCAGAAGTTAGACGATGATGCTCTATCATTTATTAGTGGGTATACAAACTATTCTTATGAAAGCTTATTTTTGTGCCTACTTCATTTTAATTGAAATAAAGCTTTGCAAAAACATTTACATGCTTCGTTATAGATACAAAGGGAATAGAGATAGTCAAATGTTTAAGAACTGGACGCTATATGTTGGCCTTAAAGTTCCATACTGTTTCCATGCAGTCGCGAGAAACAATTGAACTATCGAAAGAACTTTAACAATTTGAACCATTAATGACAGATACCTTGGAAATGGCTTATGCCATAAAAAAGTTATGTGAAATAAACTGTGTGTTTTAAAGAGTTCTACATTTTTGTGTAGTAGATTTTTGTATATTGCTTAATGTTTACAAGATTATACAAAATTCCTTTCAAATGAAAAGGATTTCACAGGCTCTTCCCAAAAAAATTCAAGACATGCATTTTACTTTTCTTTAAATAACTTAAATGTGTAAAATCAAACATTTTGAAAAGTCTTCCAGATAAAGGGTAGTTTGGAGTGAGAGAATTTTCTTGAAAATCTTTATGTCGCATCTTTAGAAGATACTGAACCTAAATACCAGTTTGATATTTACTGGATATTTCATTTTTGAGTAATGCTGATAAAACACGTATGCACGCACGCACGCACGCACACTTATCTTTTTTCTAAAAATGTTTTTTATGAATTAGGGGGCTCAAAACATGCATTTCCAGTGAAATCTTGACAACAAATTTTTGGTGGAATGCAACAACTTCTCTACTGTACAGGGTGGACCATTTAAGTTCAGACTGTACAATATCTCCAAAACTAAGTGTTGTAGAAAGAAATGTCTTGATATTATGGGGGAAAGGTCGTGTAATATTTGGAAGACCTTAAAATGACCATCATAATATGCTCCAAATAAAACATGACTAATGGCATTTACTTTCTCCCAAAATATCAAACAACGTTTATCAAAGACATTTCTTTCTGAAACGCTTAGTTTTGGAGATATTGTACAGTCACAACTTAAATGGTCCACTCTGTATCTGTAGTAGAGAAAGTAAAAAGAGAGAGAATTACAACTGTGATGGAAGCAAATAACCAATTTTACTATGTGCAGTAAAATGTTTCTTAATGAACAAAACACATCATCTGTAAAACATTTAGTATAAGCACACAGTAGCTCTAATTAATTAGTTACATAGTATCATTGTAATAGTATAAATGATCATGTAAAGGGTAAGGTGCTGTATAAAGATAAAGGCAAAAACAGTGGTTACCCTTGAAAAGAATGTATTACCTTAGTACCTAAGCAATCTAGAAAGTTAGTAAAATAAAGAATAAATAGGGATTGCTAGTTGTTTGGCAAATGACAGATTCATGAACTATGCAAATATACCAAGCAACTTGTAAGACCCTCTAGCTTGAAATATTACAATTGTATGGCCACAAAATAATCCAACTTCATGTTTTATGCAAAATTGAGGTGTTTAACATGAAATTATTTTTGGGGGGGATAAAAGCTTTGTTTTTCTTCAGAACCTTCAAATGTTTCCATAATTAAGAGCAATCATCATTAAGTTTTGATGTTGTGGTGGTAATTACAGAGCCTTTTCTTGTTTGGGGTGAGTTTGACCAGTGTATCAGCAGCCATGTCTGATGTTAATAGCATCAAAGTTGCTACTCGAACAAAGAAGCTGCCACATTGTCAGACCCACTGTTGGAGTGGCCACCTGGTATGACAGGTAGAACTAGGTCTGCAGCTAAGAGGGCAGCTGATTGAATACTGGCTAAAATGCCCTAGACTTCAGAACATTCAGACACAAACATCTCTGGAAAATGGACCTCTAAAGTTGCTTAGCAAGTGCTTGCAATTCACTACAATGTGGCAAGTTAGAATTGCCCACTTTGTTAGTGCAGATTTACCACCTGTTACAATGCTTTATAAGAACAGTATTGTTTCCCTAGCTCCAGAGAATTACATTGAAAGGGACAAGTGAATTATATGGGTGGTAAGAAAGACATAAAAACTAGACAGAAACAGAAATTTACCAACCCAAAAACTGCATTTGTTTATAGTATCATGGATCATTGTGGCTGTGTAATATTTCCAATCTAGCTAATTTGTACCTGGAACTTATTTTGATTTTCTCTTTAGAATTACAGATTCCTAATATTTAGGTTCAATGCATAGGATTTTGACTGTTCTCTTTTCTAAAGCTATGTATGAAATTATTATTATTATTATTATTATTATTATTATTATTATTATTATTATTATTATTATTATTATTATTATTATTATTATTATTATTATTATTATTATTATTATAATAATAATCCATAATCTGAATAATTTTTACATTTATCCTTTGATAACTTTTATTTCATAAATTAGTTTTGCTAGCACAGATGCTGTTTTTTTTTTTTTTTTAAATAGAGAGTTGAGGGTTGTTACACTACATCACTATGATAATCTTACTTGAACGCGTTTCGGGAGACGGCTTATTCCCATCGTCAGCATTTTCTCTCAACTAATATTTGCCGGTCATCGTCTGGGGGATGTGTGTGGTTTGTGGTGTTCTCTGGTGCTGGGCTGATGAACCTCCAAAGGCTGTTGGGTGGCGGCAGTTCAAAATTCATTAGGTGATTCCTGTGTTTGACAATATGTATTTTTTCCCAGATGTCCAATTCATTGGTGCTGTTGATCGGTTTTAAGAGTTTTATGTTTGGAGTGATATCATGGTTTGAAGACCAGAAATGATGTGCTACTGCTGATTTATCTTGCTGCTTTTGGTAAATGCATCTCATATGCTCTTTAAGTCTTATTTCAAGATTTCTTTTTGTTCTTTCTATATATACCAAGTTACATTCATTACAATCAATTTGATATATACCAGCTGATTTATTGTTGGGGATAGGATCTTTTGTTCTGTTGCATAGTAGTTTCTGTATGTTGTGGTTATTCTGTGGAGACAGGGTGATGTTGTATTTTTTGAAAATCCTTTGAAATTTATGATGTGTCCAAGGGTGATAAGTGAATTTTCTATATGCTTGTGGTTTTTGTTGTCTGAGTAACGTAGTCATTTGTTGGATGTATTTCTGTCTTTCAAACCTTTTTATCTTCTTATCTATTGTCATCATAAATTTCAAAGGATTTTCAAAAAATACAACATCACCCTGTCTCCACAGAATAACCACAACATACAGAAACTACTATGCAACAGAACAAAAGATCCTATCCCCAACAATAAATCAGCTGGTATATATCAAATTGATTGTAATGAATGTAACCTGGTATATATAGGAAGAACAAAAAGAAATCTTGAAATAAGACTTAAAGAGCATATGAGATGCATTTACCAAAAGCAGCAAGATAAATCAGCAGTAGCACATCATTCCTGGTCTTCAAACCATGATATCACTCCAAACATAAAACTCTTAAAACCGATCAACAGCAGCAATGAATTGGACATCTGGGAAAAAATACATATTGTCAAACACAGGAATCACCTAATGAATTTTGAACTGCCGCCACCCAACAGCCTTTGGAGGTTCATCAGCCCAGCACCAGAGAACACCACAAACCACACACATCCCCCAGACGATGACCGGCAAATATTAGTTGAGAGAAAATGCTGACGATGGGAATAAGCCGTCTCCCGAAACGCGTTCAAGTAAGATTATCATAGTGATGTAGTGTAACAACCCTCAACTCTCTATTTTAAATTATGACACATCACTGTTACAAGCTTCTAAATCTTCAAAAATTGAACAGATGCTGTTATATGTACCCAGAGCCATAATGGCTGTAACTTTGTTTTTATGCAAGATAACACTAAAATTAATCCTATTTTTATACTAAAATTAAAATTTTTTTCCATAAAAGGTAACCCCATAATAATAAAACAAATGTATAGTACTGTTCTAATTTTATGACAGAATGTCTTAAACTATGCATACCTCTGGAAGATGCATGTTTAAAACCACCCTTGGTACACCCTGCAGCAAATAGCCAAAAGCCATCAGATAGTGCACCTGCACAGACTTTGATGCACTGCTGTAACCCACAGCTAGCTTTTGTGCCAACTGGAAAAACCTTTGCCGATACAGAACCCTAAAACAATGAGCATTATGGTTTTAAACAATATTCCAAACCTACTCTTAGATCAAATCTACTCTTAGGGCCTGTACTATGCCACCACATAAACTACTAGACATATACACTGTGCAATAGATATACCTAAAGCAATTACTCCTCCTATTTATTAGGAATGGAATGTTTGCTATTACTGCAGGATTCGTTCATGATATCCTTATTTACTGTCGGTCTGGGTGGCTCAGCTGGTTAGGCACTGGCCTTCTGATCCCAAGGTCATGGGTTCAAACCTGGCCCAGACTGTTTTTAAGTGTGCTTAAAAGAGACAGCCTCATGTCAGTAGGTTTACTTCAATGTTAAAGAACTCCTGCAGAACAAAATTCTGGCACACTACTGGCGCTGATATGATCCTGGCAATTGACAGTGCCGCTAACAAACAAAAAATATTACTTTATTTACTGGACTAACTTTAAATTCAAACTAATTAAACAGTCAATTCTTTACTATATTTGTGGTTAGAAGTTAAATATTTTTTCCTTTACTACCAACAGATTTTAAATAACATATTAGTAGCTATAATATATTTGCTTGCTTTGGTGATAATTCACACAGAATATATTAATTTTGGGATTGTAACATAGGCACATCTCTCATTTGTCAACTTTCATTTTTCTGCATTAAATATTTTAGCAGCACTAATAATAAATTATCAGGAACTGAACCATTACATCTGAATATTCACAAGAAAATAGCAATGAATGTTAATTATAACACATCAGTTATCAGTTAAAGATTTTAAATTAATTCAGAACTTCAGTCACTAAACTAGCAAAGGAACCCAAGGGTGATTCAAACTACAAGTGATACTCTCATTTCATGAGAAAATTATTATTAAAGAGAATATTATTATTCGGAGAACACTATGGCAATATTACCCTTAGTTATGGACAAATGGTTGGCTTACCCGACATTGCACAGATGACATTTTAAATCTTGAATAACAATTTAATTAATTTCATTTACCTCCCCCTATACAGGCAATATGTAGTTAGGAACAGAGAATACACAAGGATTTTGGAAAATAGTAGATGCTAGCTGGAAAATATTGACAGACAAAATTATGGACAATAATGCTAAAGAATTTTCTCATATTTTATGAGGATTTTGGAATTAATTATAGAAAACAGAAATAACATAATAATGGTCAAAGAGAGGGTTCATGGTTTAAATTGGGAACTGGGGATTAAAAGGTTATAGGGGAAGGAGTGAAGAAGGTTTTTGCCCTATATATGGGGAGTACAGATATCTGGATGAATCTGATTCAAAGGAAATGTCTGATGATGGCAAAACCTCTCTCTAGCCAAACTATAAATATTTTTATCAACCACCTCAGGTTAATTACTTAGGAGAGTATCTATTTACAGTTAAGAATTCCTCCATAAATTAACTTTGTAAATCTGAATGAATGCTAAATTAGTTTGTGAAATTTACAGATTATAGGAATAACAGCAACAGTTAAAAACTAACAGCTATGATACAACATAGCTGATGAGAATAGTATTTAATTTAGCATTTGATGGCTTGGTATCGAACCTGGGCTAGCTCCAAGTTATAAAATCTTTTGAGGCAGTATTTTAATACCTGAATAATTTCAATTGCATTTTATTATAATTAAATTCAATAACAGCCCACCTTTAAACAATATTTATGTAATAATTATTTTTAATTGTATGTAACAGTCATTGCAAATGCTTATTTTTATTGTAAACATATTTTAATAATGTTATGTGAATACATTACATACTCTAATAATGCAAGAACTGTGAGAATAATAAGTTTTAGGTTGCTAACAATGAGTAATAATGAGATAATCGTGGCAATAATGTGTTTAGAGTTTGAAAATGTACTGGTCATGATTAGAGCGACGATGACATAGTTTCTCTAACAGTTTTAAATTAGCCAATCAACAACAAAGAAAAGTTTTAAATGCAGAAATTCTATTGAACTAGAATTAGCCAATCAGAGACTTGCAATACCGAAGCTTAAGGATTATGACCATTGAGGTTACTCAGTTGCTGGTAAGACTTGATAGAGTATAGATGGAAAAATGTGTTCTCTATGGGTGATTAGTAAAAACCGATATATGCGTTAAGTGAATATGTCAAAGTTTCTCACAGTTCTTTTAAAGTGTAGTGGTGTATAAATATGTGCAAGAATTTAAATAAAAGAAGTTAATTTAAAAGTTTAATTCTGTGATGTCTACAATAATTGTCATACTGCGTCCTGCCCAAGATACATGACTATAAAGTAAGACTGACGCAGCTGAGGCAAATTCAAACAGTAATATTACGTAAGCATCAAATACAAACTGACACTCAAAGCAACTAATATTACATAAAACAGCATAACCTTCTTTAAGTTTATGTAATCTAATATGCACCAACAAACATACTTCTTCACTTTTAATGAGCTTAGTACAAATAAAAAACATAAAAAATAAAAAAAATTGTCCACTAAATAAAATGCATATATAAGAGATAGTCTTCAAGTTCATAAGACACCATGGTACATTTTTAGTTTATGATTACTGCTACACAACATACAAAAATGCATCTTCATTTAATCAGAAGATAATATAAAAATATGAGCAATTTTCAAATATGAAATATACCACTTATTAAATAATTGTTCATGTTCACTAGCTTACTTGACAGTACAGTGGTTATCAACATTAAGATAATCTTCCTTCTGATCCATGATAAGCTTGAAACCTTCTGCCATAAGGAAGCCCACACTTTCCTTCCCAAGAAGCTCCATCATAAATGCTGCCCACTTATTCATTTCCTCATGGCCACGCATCAACAGTGCTTTGGTGATGTATGAGTAGCACTGTACTGCATTTTTTAATAGCTCTAAATTATCATCATGCTGCTGGAGTGTCAACATAAGCATTTGGGAGAGACTGCCCAAAACCTGTTGCAGCATGACCTCTGAAACCAAATGTACTTCATTAGTTGAAACAGTCGTGACTTATCTCAAATTAATGTTTTTGCTAGAAATGTGAACTTTCATTTTATACAACAATGTATAACTACTGAAATTACATGGCTTTAATTAAAGCTGATGAATGTTCTCAATTACTCAAATTCTGTTGTAACACTAGCATATTAGAATAAGCCTTCAGTAAATATTTAATAAACTGTGATATGAATTGCTTTATGTTTTTATTTGTGCCTGAAAATCATGCATTTCTCATCAGGTTCCTAAAAATTGCCTTATTTAAATAGAAAAAGAATAAAATTACGATTTTTAAAATCCTAAAAGTGCAGGTCCTTGTCTATAAAATGACTCTCAGAAATGTAATAAATAAAAATGTGTTTTTCTTTCTATTTTAATCGCTATTAATGAAGTGTATAAATTATAAATATGTATTTTGAAGCACGAGGTACCAGAGAGGATATTTTACATGGGGAGTAACTTGTTACTCCAGAAAAGACTTTTCAAAAATGTATCAAAATGTTTAGTTGATTGCTTCTACCAGCAATCAATTAAACATTGTTTCACATTGTATGAATATGAGTGAGAAACAACTTAAGGACCTGCTGTATTCTCTTCAAATCAAACAAATCAATGCCAGTACCACTTCACTCTAGACATGACAACACTTCAGTCAGAAATTGTTGATGCTTTCTCCAATTGCCAATACCATGCAACCATGAACCTCAAAACCTTGAGAAGGCCTGCAATAGAGTTTGGAAGAGATACTTATTTCAGAAATTACTTTTGTTTTAAACTTTCTACAGGACCAATATATGCATGTCAAAAGCAAACAGCACTCTGGCCTATAAAGTTCTTGAGAATGACAAGTATTTAGGTTCAGTCCTAAGTATCATAGCTATCATCAGTGAAGGTTCCCATTTCCGTCATTCCAATTTTGAATTTGACCTTACCATATTTTACAAAAACAAAAATATGGCCACCACATTGGAAGTAATGCAACAAACAGTCAAATGCCTTCAACAGTGGAGTCAAAAAACAGGTTTCAGTTTCCTTCCCAGAGAAGTCAGTGGATCACTTTTTCAATGTTCAGATCTCCTCATGACCTTGAGTAATCATGGTCAATAATACAAATACCTGGCTTGCTCTCTGATAAATGCCTCATACGAGGTGTGGTAAAAAAAATAATGGGAATTTTTTAATTTTGCGAGCTATATACATCTGATGTTCAACTTTTTTTATCTTGTTGGTGCATATGTTCCTGATGTATGTTTGCATTTTCAGCTGTTTTGAATGTTTAGCTTATTGTTGACAGTTGAAAAAGTTATGTTTTCGAGTGCTTGGTGAATTTTTACTTTTAAAAAAGATGGATCAAAGAATTTGCATTAAATTTTGCTTGAAAAACGGAATAAAGTGCAGTACCACATTCTAAATGTTGACTGTGGCTATTGGCAAATCTACTATGAGTAAGACAAGAGTTTATGAGTGGTATAAACATTTCAAAGAGGGTCGGGAAGACATTGAATCAACGACCGCCCTGGACGCCCTAGCACATTAATTACTGACGACAATTAGAAGTAAAGAAAATGGTTCTGGGAAATTGCTGAATCACCATCAGAGAGGTTGCTGATAATGTTGGCATATCCTTTGGCTCATACCAAGCAATTTTCAGATGTTTTTGGGCATGAAATATATAGCAGCAAAGTTTGTTCTGAAATTGTTGAATTTTGACCAAAAACAACGTCACATAGGCATCGCTCAGGAATTGTCGAAAACGATCCAGAACTTCTAAAGGAGGTTATAATAGGTGACGAAACATGGGTATATGGGTATGATGTCAAAACTAAGGCCATTCCAGGCATCTTTGCCGTTGCTGAAACCAGCCTAAAAACCGAAAGAGCTTGAAATATGGAAGAAGATTAACATAAAAGAGTTTGAAAACCGCATCATGAACTTTGATTTGCCAGAAGCAGACAACCCTCTATTTAGTTTCATCCATAGGCCACCAGAGGACACCCCAGGCTTTCAACAATGCGACTTGAGAGTTCATCCAACAGTAACAGGTAGCTGACGATGTGAGCTCATGCTCACGATACATGTTCTGCAAAATAAATGAGTGAAACTAGTAAGTGTGTTTAGGTTGACTCCAATTTCGTCAACTGTATTTTATTAATTGCTTCACTGTGTGTGATTCCGTCACTTTTTGAATGTTTTCGTAAGCTGCTGCTTACATTGTCAGCTACTGTTGCCAGGTCCAAACATATGGGTCTCTTGCTACTATCTTGTAAGCCAAGAATTTTATTTATTCTACATACTGTATTGGCCTGAATATAAGACAATGTTTGTTTTTACCTTTAAATGTGCTTTTAAAACCTGCTCGTCTTATATGTGCAGCCTAATATTTAAAGAGAGTCATTTTCATGAAGGATTGTACCTACTGTCTTGAGCAGTGGGAGTAAACAGCTGAGCTAAGATCAAATAAACTATGATTTCTCGAGCTTTGACAATTAATTTTGATGTGATCTATTAATGCGTGGCTTGGTGCTACTGCGTTAATACATTCAGTTTTGGTCACTGTTCCAGTTATGGAAGATAATGTAGAAAGAAGAGGATCTTCCTCACATTGGTTGAATAAAGGAGAGAGAAAAAGTTATGATATGAACTTCAAATTATGGATTTCGTGCAGGGCAAAATGTACTAATAACATACAGACTGTGATGAAATTTGGTGTTTCTGAGTGTAATGTAAAATGTTGACAGAAAGATGAAGAAAAATTTATGAATGCTGGCACATCAAAGAGGATGAAAGACAGAGAAATTTTACAAAATTCATATGCTTATCACTCAATTTGTGCAGGAGAAACAAAACCAGTGTCCAATATGTTATGAAAATGTTCTAATTGCATTCATTATTTATGTAGTTTTTCTTGGGAAAATATTCAAAAAATTCAGAGCTGACTTATATATAAGGCCGCCTTATATTTGGCCCAATAAGATAATTTTTATAGGTAATTTTATACATAGTTTTACATTTTGAAGTTACTTTTGTATATTTGTTATAATGTTAACTTCTTTTGCATGTAAATTGCCATAATTGTTAATGTATGTTTATTATGAAATGAAGTATTAGATTAACATAATCTATATTTGTGTTAGGAGGGATTTAATTAATTCATATGAAAGGTTAAACATGGCAGACATCACAATGATTAACCTAATAGAAAAATATAGGCAGGAATGAATGAAGGACATATAAAAAGAAGAGTACTCAGCACTCACCACTAAGCAGCAGGCATATAAAATAGCAATTATTTATATATTAATATAGAAAAATAAGTTTGTGGAGCCTATATGGACCCACTACAATGCAATGCAATGTATATTAAAGAGTACAAAATGAAATCTAGTAGATGCACTTTGTTTCAGGGTTAGTCTTATGTCCTGCACATATGTTATTTCCCCTAAATGCTGACGTTCTCCATGGAGTAGTTCCCGAGGTCACAGGTTCAAACCCGGTGGAGGGCGATGGATTTTTTTGGGTGTAAAAATCCTGTAATGCCTTCCTTTGGAAGGGAAGTAAAGTCGGTGGTACCATGTCATAGATTTACGGCATGTAAAATAACCTCAAGCCTGATAAAGAGACCTCTTAGCAAAATTACTGGTCTTTCACGCCCAATACAGAATGGGATGCTAAGGACCACAGCAGTTAAAGAGCATCCATATAAAACTCTCTTTATTTCCCCTAAATTCCTAAATCTGTTTCTCTGTGATTAACCAATACACTTTATGGATTAAAATTAAAAGGAACTTATATAGGAAACTTAAATTAAAGGTGGATGGACCTAACTCAACACTTATGTGCAGCACATATTTCTTAGGCTCTTACTTGTTAATGTTCATATATCAGGATTGCTCATAGCTGGACAGTTTCTCCGGATAAGGTTTGAATAATTTTGTGTTCAAGTTCATTACCATGAGAATTTCAAAATTCATTGTACAATCTTAGTGCTTCTTTATAAAAACTTCTCCCAAACATCCAATTCTCTAACATTCTTAGTGGTTTTAAAAGTTTAATTTCCGAGAGGGAAAAAATAAATAAAAAGAATACCAAATTAAGTAACCCAAAAAAAATTTACACTCGAAAAGCAAGCTAAAGTATAAGACTAAAAGAACATCTTAGAAACATTAAACATAAACAAATGCAAAAATCAGCAGTAGCTGCCCAGTTTTGAAAAACAAACCACAAGTTAAACAGAAATATCTACCCTATAAAAAGCATCAGGAACATTAAAGAATTAAACATATGAGAGATTTTTATAAAGAAGCATGAAGATTGGATGATGAATTTTGAAATTCCCATGGAAGTGCACTCATATGCAAAATTATTCAAACTGCCACCAGGGTAACTCTGTCCATCCATGAGGGTACCTAATGTCCAGCAGCTGATGATGTAGGCAAGAGCCTGAGAAACACATACTGCATAAAAACAAGACGAGTGAAACTGCATGATAGTTTAGTTGACTCCAATCTATTTTAACACTTTATGGATGTTCAAGAAACCTACCATTTACCATTTTGTTCACTTCACATGCTATAAGACGAGATGCCGACAAAGAGGTAATGTTATGTGTTGTATGTATAGCCAAGTTGACAAGATTTTCTACCAGCTCAGGTAGAGAGGGAATGTTTACTGTCACTCTCACTGGACTCAGTATTGCTTCCAGTAACACAACCTGCAAGTGAATCATAATCACAATTAAAACTAAAATATAACTTTTGGTTACAATGATAGGCGTTACAAGTTTCATATGTAGCTATGTCATATGAACTAATTAATATGTATTCATAATGTTTCTTATGAAATATGAATCAATCTCCTTCCTTTCATTGATATACAGGGTGGACCATTTAAGTTGAGACTGTACAATATCTCCAAAACTAAGCATTGTAGAAAGAAATGTTTTGAATAAAAGTTGCTTGGTATTATGGGGGAAAGTAAATGGTCTTTAACGAACATTCTAAATGGCTGTGTATGAAGAGCGCAATGAATGGTTGGACCATCCATCATAATGTCATCCAAACTAAAACACGACTAATGGCATTTACTTTCCCCCATAATATCAAACAACTTTTATTAAAGACATTTCTTTCTACACTGCTTAGTTTTGGAGATATTGTACAGTCTCAACTTAAATTACACATGGTATTATCTGCATTTTTGCCAGTTTTAGAAAACAAGAAAAAAATGTATTTGTAGATGATGCTTTATATCCTCTATTGGGGCTTGAACTGTACAAATAACAGAATTAAAAGCAAGTTTTAATAATTACTTTCTCTACTACATACAACAGAGAATAGTGGAAGTATTGCATTCCACCCAAAAATTTGAAATACATGTTTTGAGGCCCCTGAACACAAAAAAGCATTTTTAGATAAAGGTCTATGCATAACTCTAAAATGTAAAGTCAGTTAAGTACCAAACTTGGTATTTAAGTTCAGCAACTTCCAAGGATGTGACATGAAGATTTTCAAGAAAGTCTCTGCAACCCAAACTACCCTTCATATGGAAATGAAAATTTTAATTTTTTCAAAAATGGCTCTAACTATTTTGATTAAAATGCCATATGTTTAAGATATTTGCACGACAAATTAAATATATATCTTGAATTTTATGGGAATAGCCTCTGAAGTTCTCTTCATTCTGAATCACTTTTGTATAATTGGTAAACCATAAGAGATAAGACAAAATTTTACTAGACAAAAAATATGTATCTCGTTTTTAGATATATAATTTATGCCATATACGCCTTTTTCTTTTTTCTTTGTTTTCCCAGTGTAAATCTTTCTTTGGATTACTTTTTTTTTGGGGGGGTGGAGTTAACCACTTCTGAGATATTCCTTTTTATTGTTTTGAATTTTCAAATACTTTTCTCAACCAGAAAGCCATTATTCGTTTTTTCTCATGTTCGTGCAAAGGAATTTCAAAGCCATAACATGATGACACCTCTTTAAAAATGAGACTATTGCTTTAGCTACTGTATTCTTATACCCACAACAAAATGTGTAAATGTGTATTGAACATTTACCTCTATTAACAAGAATTATACAGAAGAATAGCTTTTGTAACAATAGCTTGTAGAGAGAGTCAAGTGAATGTAACACACACACATATATATATTTTTCTTTCTTTCTTTCTTTTTGAAAGGTACTGAAAACTAATTTATAGATATGTTCTCCTATTACTGACTGTGTGAATAGTGCTAATACCACCTTCCATACTTCGTAATTAATTGGTGTAAAAGGTTATAATGATGAAGCATTTCATTCCTGAACTTAGGAAGAATGTTGCATATTTAAAAAGGTTTTTATTTTCATTAGAGTTCCCTATTAACCCTTTTTAAATCGTAAAGCATACTGTCAGCAAACTTACAGAACTATCCTTGAGCATCAGGAATTGAATTTGAAACATGTCCTGTATAATTACAGCATATGTGAAGCAAACATGTCCCAAATTTGACTCCTAATGCTCAAGTATTAACCTCATCTTCACTGTTACAAAGCTTCTAAATAAATTAATTGCAGAACTATGTGTCTACATTCAATCAATTTGTTCATAGTGTATACAAGTAGCTTACAATTAAAACTGGTAAACTTATATTAAATGAAGTACAATTTTCCTAGCATAACATAGGTAAATCATTATTGCATTTGGAAAGTGAAAGTAAGTACTTTCTACTTTCTCTACTACATACAGTAAACAGAGGTAGTATTTCAATTCAAAATATCAATATTTCACTGGAAATACAACTTTTGAGGCACTAGACCCAAAAATAGCATTTTTAGAAAAAAAAAAAAAAAAAGGGTGGGTGTGTGTGTGTGTGTGTGTATATACATGCACTTTTTTTTTTTTTAACTTTTTCTAGCTCCTAGCTATAGAAATTATTGTATTCCATCCAAAAATATTGGAATTTCACCAGAAATACATGTTCAGAAGCCCCTGTATCCAAAAATAAGCTTTAAGAAAGACAGGGGTGTGTGTGTGTAAGTGCGCGCACCTGTGTGTGTGTGTGTGTGTGTGAGAGAGAGAGAGAGAGAGAGAGAGAGAGAGAGAGAGAGAGAGAGAGAGAGAGAGAGAGAGAGAGAGAGAGAGAGAGGAGGGATTGCAAATAACTTGTTACTTAAGTTAAGCAGCTTCCAAAGATGTGCAACATGAAAATTTCCTAGAAAGTGACCTCTTGCACCAAACTAGCCTTTACATGGACAATTTTTCACTATTTTTGATCTCAAAAATTACTAAACAATTTTTATTAAAATCAAATGTTTAAGATATCTGCATGACCAATGAGGTATTATCATTTCAATGCTCCCCATATGGCCAATGACCTTCGAAGAAACATTCCACCAAGTGATGGCTAGACGTATTTATCAGCTGGATAAACTCAGTGGCCAGTGTCTATTACCTCGATGGTAGGATGATATGTAGGGGCCTATAGGTTTTACTGTGGACTCCAAACTACATTCAGCCTTGGGCTACATGAGTACTAATGAAGTGCATATGGTATACATTTTATTATTCATGCAAACTTTATTTGTTTCAATTTTGTATAATGTTGTATTAACTAGAAGACCGTAAGAGATAGACTAAAAATGACGACAAAATTCACTAAAATATGCAATGTTTATCAAACTTTATGTAGCACTAGCCATTTCTGAAATATTCCATGTTGGAAGTTTACACTTTTTTCTCCCGCTTTCTTTTCTTCCCCATCACACATTGTCATCCTCCGTGGACTAGTGGTACCGTGCTAGCCTCTAGTTCCCAAGGTCGCGGGTTCAAACCCGGCGGAGGGCGATGGATTTTTTCGGGCGTAAAAATCCTTAGCATGGCTTCCTTCAGAAGGGAAGTAAAGCCGGTGGTCCCGGTCGTAGATTTACGGCACGGAAAAGAACCTCAAGCCTGATAAAGAGGCCTCTGAGCAAAATTACCGATCTTTCACGCCCAATATGGAATGGGACGCTAAGAACCATAGTAGTTAAAGAGCGTCCATAAATAAAACTAAATTTAATTTAATTTTCTCCATCACAAGAGTTTGGAACCATAAATAAATATTTCAATGCTTTAATTGAATCTTGAGTCAATGGATACACTAAAACTTCACTTACTTTAAATTAATAGAAAATGTTTTGAAAGCACCGCTTGCTTTCAAAACATGTTCCATTAATTTAAAGTGAGTGAAGTTTTAGTGCATCCACCTACTCAAGATTCAATGAAATTATTGTTTTACTTCACTCTCTAACTTTTGAATCACACTTTTTACAGGGTGAGCCAAAAAACTACGAACTGGCTGCACAGTGTTTTTCCTTCCGCATCCTCGGCACTCGCTGCCATCTGGCATGGATGAAACCATACAACATTTTTAAAACTACTTTTAAAGGCTTTACTTACCAACTTTATGAAAGGAAATGCTGAAACTGGCTACCGTAGTCTGTACATTTTTGGCACCTCTAGGAAACTATCCATCACTCACCATAGTTCACGTTGAGAAATGCTGGCAATTTCAATTGTATTCACATATGTACGGACTTCAACTGTTGACTCGAAAAAAATTGGCGAGTGCTGGATAGTTTCCTAAAGAGCTGCCAAAAATGTATGGATAATGACAGTGGCCAGTTTCAGCATCTCCTTTCATAAAGTTGGTAAGTAAAGCCTTTAAAAGTAGTTTTAAAAATGTTGTATGGCTTCATTGGCGCTTTTCTACAATAGTGGCAGATGGCAACAAACACCAAGGACGCGGACAGGAAAAACACTGCACAGGCGGTTCGCAGTTTTTTGGCTCTCTCCCTGTATTATTTCAATGCTGATTCTGATTGTAACTAAGCACTTCTTATTAAGGCTAATTTATAACTGACTTCTTGCTTAGTAAATCATTCCTGAATAAAAATATATCTTGAGCAGTGGCGGCTCGTGACCTGTTGCAATGGGTGTGCAGTTTGTTACTTGCTCTCTTTCTGATATACACGCGCGCACGCACACACACATACACACAATCAATGCAAAAAAGATGGCTTACCATTTGGTAGCAGGTAACGAAACACAACCACCATTTGAAAAAGAGATGAAATATCAGATGTTTCGTCGGCAATTACAGCGGTATAGTCTGCTTTAGAAATTTTGCTCTTAATTTCTTCTTAGCATACTGCAACAGATCATTCTGTATTTCTTTTGACGTTCCTCGAAAAACACTGGCCTGCTGGAGATGATCTTTCACCGTGGAATCTAATTCTGCGGTGAAGTTTATCAGTCCACGAAACACTTCAGGGTTCAATGAGCTTTGACTTTCGTCGTGTCCCATGAGAGCTAACTCGAACGCTCCACAGAATTTTATGCAATTAATTATCTGCGACAAGACATATCTGTTCTTAGTAACTTCCTCATTGTGCTTTTCCACATTACGCCTAAAAGCACTGCTGAGATATATTATATTTTCTCAGAACATTTAGTTTTAATTCGCAATTTATATGGGCAATTGAGCTCTCATGTTTTGCCATTTTTTGTTTTAAATTACAATCATTATTTCTCCAGGTGCCGTTTCTCTCACTCGCAAACAATAAAAACGGAAAACAGAAGAACCGGTTAGTTGCTTCACGAGCACATATCCACGAACAACTTTTATACACACTTTCGTTAAACTTTCTTGTAAAAGTCTTCTCTTTACAATTAGTCACTTGAACTAAATCGATTGGTGGCAGCGGTCTGCCTTTTTAATTTGCAGCTTTTCTTCTAAGGATAAACCCGAAAGGTTTATCTCTTTTAGTTTCGCAACGCTATTCATTTTCACACTTACACAGATTCAAATCTACTGCTATGAAGTATGAACAGACTCAGCCACTAGGAACACAAACATAACAAATAAAAATGTAAACACCGTAAGAAATGAACTAAATCAAACTGAAATATTTACCTTAGTATATTATGCAGAATAATTATATGCATTTATAATAGTTTAATCTAAATAGATGTAATGTGTTTGCAGCATTAACATAACTCTCACGTTAATACAAAAAATGGCTAGATTGTACTTAGAAACGTAAAGTTGCCTAAATGTGGAGCAGGTTGATTGCAACTTCTGCTAGACAACAGCGAGGGAAATGGTCGTAGCGAAGTTGTATGGGAACGCAGTGCGCTTGCGCCATAGCAATCGCATCTCTTGGGCTTGTCGATTACACTGTGTTAACTCGCCGTACTTTCAAATACAAGCGTTGGCCCGCTCCCTGTGACCTCTCGCCCTAAAGTTTCCTTTGCCAGTCGCAAAATCTCGTTTGTGCGTCTCTCAGCTCGTTGACCAAATGCACTGGCGTATGGCAAAGAAGACGCGGGGAGTTTAAATAAGCTCTTCATACAGAAGAAAGTTTGACATTTGCCCTTCTTGTATACATAACTATACAGGCAAATGCATATTCACATATAGGAAAAATTAGTGGGTGTGCATTTGCGAGTATGCGATCACCCAAGAACCGCCACTGATCTTGAGTAACATAACTTTTGATAAGAATATCACAGGGTGGTACAGATAAAACTAGCCCACTTCCCATTTGAATGAGAATGTATTATTTTGACTGCTTGAAATTGCAGTATTGTATTTTATCGTATCCAGCAAGTAAACTACTACAACAGATAATTTTATGCAATAATCATTTGCAAACTACTCATTCCTAGTCAATTGTTGGCATTATTCTGTTTGCATTCTGCAACTTGACTTACTCGATACAACAAAGATGGAAATTATGGAAGCATATGTGAAAAAAGCTTCAATTAAGGAACATTTTCAAGGACATGTTTCTCAATAGAGGACAACCAGCAAAGAGCACCATACAAAGTTTGCTTAAAAGTGACATGCTACAAAGGGCATTATCTACTTCTATTAAAATGGTGGATGCTTTTCACTACTTCGCTTCTGTATTTTTATTTTTATTTTATTCTGTATTTATACTTACACAGCTACTTTTATCTGTATAATTATAATAGATATGTGTGAGTTTGTCATTGGTAAAGAAAGTTGTGTGAATGTGTCACACCATTGTGTTTTCTTTACTGAAAATTTAATAAAATGTACATACTTATGCTTTGATAGTAAATGATTCTTCCACACTAGCTGTGTGTAGACAATGAGTTAGAAAGTTGAATCAGACTTGAAAAATCAATGCCATAGGACTCGACCACAGATATTCAGCCCTCCATGCCAATGTATGCAAATAACATTTTGAACATTAACTCACTCTCTTTGCGATGCTTGATGCTTCAGGCATCCTCCGTGTCGCTCTACATCCCAGTGTGGACTTTGCAAGCCAAGATATGGCTATCAAAACCTCTCCTGTTAGGTAACCTCAGGCTTTAATGCCACATTTAATGCAGTTATTTTGGTTTGTAGCACCAAGTAGATTAGAAAATAGATAATTAGGGTAGTGTCAGTGCAAGAGTTCTTGCTCACTGCCACACCCCTGATCTAATGTCCCTCAATAAGTGTAGCAGGCTCCACTTACTTTCCAATCACTTTCAGTCGCCCCATAGCTACTTCCTTTATATCAGTACTTCATTATACCTTAAATCTCAATCGAAATGTCAACCATTAGAAGATAAGATAAACTCTTCTTTGAATTTAATATTTATAAGTAGTTGCAAAATCCATAATTAATGATTGGAAGCTATTAGATCCCAAGTACCCTCTCCTCTGGATGAAAAGTATGTCACAGATGCTCTTACCACATGATACACCATGGCGAGATACCTGAAGTTCTTGAACCTTCTCATCTGATTTTAGTATCTTGGTAAATCTTCAAGGTGATCTCAAATATTAGAGATATTATACCTCAAAGGCAATTTGCAATGTTGTGAGAGCTTTACCTTCATATCTAATTCAACCTATACACACTAGTATAGAGCACAAGCACAAATTAACCAAAATAGTGATTATAAAGCCTGGAAATGTACAACACTTTAAACATTGCAAGTTGCCTTTGAAGTATCAGATATTGGGATCGCCTTGAGGGTTTACTGAGATACTTGCATGTCGGTATCTTGACATGGTAATTCATGCAGTACAAGCATTGCCACAAGAACCAAAAAGCCAAGGTTTGAGTCCTGGACATTGCACTGGATTTTCAAGTATAATTTAACTTTCCAATGTAGATACTGAGTTCTGTGCATTCACTAACAAAATGCTTTTAGGCTCCTTGAAAGCACTCACTTTTCATGAAGGAACAAAGTTAATGTTAACACTTTTATTATTAACAGAAAATTTAAACTTCATACTCTTCACTGGGAAGGGTAGTACTGTAGAGGAAGAAATATTTTTGAAAGTTATTTGCAAAGTATTGACAAAGATTAAAAAAAAATGGTTTGAAAAATTTGGATCAAATTTCACCCAATTCTTTCCAAATTGTCTTTCAATAATTTCTTTGACAGAAGTGACATTTTTATGTTGGTCTAAGTTTATTTAAACATTCATAGGTAATATATTAAGTTTGTCCAAAATGTTTTGCATGAAACATAAGACAACCCATTTTTCACTACTATATTAACTTACTTTTAGTACATTAATCTTTTATTTTGATGTACTAGTTTTTTGTGCCAGTTGGTCGGTACTGGATAATATTCTAAGACAATATCCTTCAGCTGCTTCTCCTTTTCCCTCCCCAAAAATATCTAAAACCAATGGAAAACAAGAATGCATGCTTATTACCATTTTTTAATGTTACTTTCCCAACTTTTGAAAGCAATTCATATGCCTTATCATACCATATACTTACTGACTGTGTTTGGAGCCATGGCGAAGAAGGGTTCAGTGGCTGGAAGTGATTTGAGTTTGGGCCGGTATTTAAGAAATATGGTAAAAATTCAGTTACCACCTCAGACTGCACACTGTAACAGCAACAAATTGTAGTAGTAAAAGCGAGAGTCTACCAAATTAATAATTGTGGTGGGATGAGTAAAACAAAATTGTGTACATAGTTTGTATGTATTTGTTATTATCTTCCAAATGTGTAATAACAACTGAGCAAAATTTAAAATAAGCAAATATTGATAATAGCATTCATAATTATAAGGGACTACATTTTTTTTTTTTTCCTTTCTTCAATTTTGCTTGAAAAATAGCAAAGATCTAGCTCTTCAGCACATTAATCTACTAAAATCTATGTTGTTATTCTCTGAATGACCAAGGCTAAATTTCAGTAGACAAAGACATTTAACTGTAACCTTTTTAGCACTTAAAATAAATAAATAAAATAAAATCTAAGTCTAAAAAATTGAAGAACTGAAAGCAGTAAATGCTGCAGTGTTAAATCTATTCACCTTAGTAAGGAGGTAAGAAAGCATTTTTTATCTCTTAACATCAGTTCTCCCACTGCAGCTTAATTTGCTAATGTCAGGCCCAACTTTAAAGTACACGCCTCATTAAACCTTAAACTTTTTCTGGTGAATTTAGATAAAAATGCTTTGTGTTATGAAAAATTGAGATTCTGTGTTGTATTTTTGTTGTCTGTCCATTAATGTAGCAAGCATGTGTTATATAGCATGCAAATTTTCTTTCTTTCTTGGTTTTGGGGGGGGGGGTTGGGAGCAAATAATAAC
Source organism: Deroplatys truncata (assembly GCA_030765065.1). Taxonomy (NCBI): domain Eukaryota; kingdom Metazoa; phylum Arthropoda; class Insecta; order Mantodea; family Mantidae; genus Deroplatys; species Deroplatys truncata. The sequence continues at coordinate 180,443,382 of CM060984.1, forward strand.
TAAAAGTGTAATTAAACATTCTGTTCTGTTTATATCAACGAATCAAGCAATAAAATTGTAGATTGAGTTTCACTTCACCTGAATAATAATGTTAAACTAGAAATACAAAAATAAATTGCTGCTTTGTAACGTTTTGCTATTTGATTTACACTGCATTTATGCTGACAATAATTCTTAAATTCTTAAATGTGTGCTTTGCTTTACTTGTTGCTGCTGAAATGAGAAACAATTTCAAGTTATAACTTTAAAAAACCATTTAATCTATATTTTATTACAACAGAATCTTTGCTTTTATTTTCTCAGAATTATTATTAATCCATCATTTTCCCTTTTTATGATCCTTTCTTTCTACCTATGTTTATAAAGTATTATTAACCTCATGTATGCACTGCTTCTTGTTTAATAAATGTTAAACATCATATTTGTTTTAACATTCAATTACACTAATATTTTAAAGAGAAAAAATCTGCAAGTGTGTCTGTCTCTATGTGTATGTAGGACTATCTCCAAACTAATTTTGATAATTCTTTCATCACTGGAAAGCCCTATTCTTTCTGATGGACTTACACTATAAAACACCTAATTACAACTCATAAATTAATAAAAAGGATTTACAAAGCTATGTACTAGAACATGAACACAATGCAGTTATAAAAGAATATACTTGCAAAGGAGGCTTTGATTTTTCATTGAGAAAGCCATGGAGCAGAAAATAGTTGTTACTCCACAGAAAATGCATGTGCAATAAGACAAATATTTCATTCCAAGCAATACATATGTATATATATATACGAAGAAGGTCCAGAAAGTAACAGACGTTTTGAAATAAAAAATTAACAAAATAAAAAACCAAAGTTTATTATATACATTTGAAAGGTATACTCTTAAGCTATTTTTCTACATAATCACCATTCAAATTAAGGCACTTATCATACTGTGGCACAAATTTTTCAATATTGTCCCTGTAGAAATCTGCCGCCTGCAATTTCAAGCACTGGTTTACACTGGCATGCAGTTCAGCGTCAGTATCAAAGCGTTGTATAACGAGCCATTTCTTCATCGCTGGGAAGAGATGATAGTCGCTCTGTGCCAAATCTGGGCTGCATGGTGGATGATCAAAACCTCCCATCCAAAAGCCCTCGGGTACAATTGGCCATGTGTGGACGTGCGTTGTCGTGAAAAAACAACACACCACAAAGTTGGCGATACATTTCAATTAGTTTGTGGTTTTTTGCCAACAAAAACCTAATCACAGACTGCACCTCACATGTGGCAGGATTTTTTATTGCAACGCACATTTTAATATGTCACAGAGAGCAAAGTAAGGAAGGCACAGTCCACACGCTACCACAGCTGGATGTATACTGAGTGTAGGAACATTCTTACATCAAGATGGCAGCTCTAGCCCTGTACACTGCAGCGAATAGCCAACTGGAAAGTAAGAAGACACAACGTGCAACAATTCCAGACTACTGCATCTTGTGCAAAGAAGGAAAATACAGAACGTCCTAAGACACAGGAGACCCTGGAGCGAGTGGAGGAGGCCCGTCAAGCACTCATCCAAAAACTCGGTGTTCTGCTGCCAGGTGCTAGGAAAGTTAGATTGTTCCCTGTGGTGCATCACGCATTATGACCTGCACTTCCACCCATATAAATTGCAGGTCAACAGAAACTAACAGAACAAGATAAAGTTGCCCAATGAACCTTTGCCTTGTGCTTCCTTGAGTTCTTAGCAGCCAACCCACATATGCAACATGATGTGGATGAGGTCTATTATCATCATTATATTATTATCTGCAATTTTGTTTATTGATGGTGGTGTCAATAAACAGAATTACAGATACTGGGCACCAAGTAACGCTTGTCTGCTGCATGAGAAGACCCTGCATAGTGAATGTACGGCTTCGTTTGGCATCATTAGTCCATATTTCTTTGAGAATCTTTATGGCTATGAAGCAATGGTTAATAGCATTTGCTATAGGCAAATGCTAATGACTTCCTCCTTCCAAGGCTGGCCAATGAGATATGGTTACAACACATGGGGCAACAGCTCATATGACCTGTCAGTCCATGAATGTCTTGTAACCTGATTTTCCTGGTAGATTGGTTCCCAGATTTGGAGACATACACTGGCCAACAGTCATCCAATTTGACTCCCCATGACTTCTTCTTGTGGGAATACTTGAGGAGTCAGTCAAGTGTACACTACATGTCCTCATATGTCGTTGACCTCAAGAGAAGGATATGTGCAGTAGTGGAGGAGATCTCATTGAACATGCTGAGTCAGGTGATGGAAGCTTTCGTTCTCCACCTGGAGGAATGCATTGAATATGGTGACCATCTATCTGGCATCGTATTCATAATCAAGTAAATATCGTATATTCAGGTCTATTCTGTAACACTTAAATTGCTAAAGCTGCTAACCAACTGTCAAGTGCTATTCGGCATTCTGTAACTTCCTAGGAAAAGAAAATTTTGTTAAGAATAAAGATTTGGTTGTTGAACACAATCAACTCTGAGACCTTCTTGCTAACGCATTTGTTACAAAACAAATTCACATAGAAATCATTTTAATGCTGCTGTAAAAGAAATAATTCTGATAGAAAGTTGACATTTTAAGTATCAAATGTTTATTTATTCATTGCAGCACAAAATATAAATGTTACGCATTATGCTTGGGTAAGCTGCTAAGCAATATTCTGAGTGACAGAAGTGATAAATAATGCTCCGAACATAACTTTTAAGAGACAAATTTTAATAGCAAAATAAATGTTGTATAATTTTGTATCATAATAAAAAGTAACAGTTATTATGAATTAAAATGAGTCATTTATTAACAGTGGAGTTATATAAGTATTAACACAATTTATTAAAAACGTATGAACTCCAATGTCAAGTAATTAGTAACCATTTTTGAAGACTGACTATATAAAAAAATTCTGTAACACTTTGATGCATCAGTTCACATGATTAGGAAGGCAAAAGAACTTGCTGCAGAAAAGGGAATATTGTTAACACCTGAATGTAAAGCCGGAAAAAAACTGGAACTATCAGTAATATAAAAGGCCCTCCAATTTTACACTTCAGATGAAGTAAGGTAGACTGATGCCAGGAAAGAAGAATTTTGTTAGTTTGGGAGAGAAGGCAAAAAGGTACAAAAACAAAAGAGACATGTTATGCGCTTTGAGAGAAACCTACTAGCATTTTAAGGAGGAATACCCAACAGTGTAAATTGGATTTTCTAAATCTGCTAAGACCTAAATAGCGTATTTTACCTGGAACTCTCACTGTGTGCATCTGCGCCTACCATGAAAATGTTAAGTTGATGATTGACAGTGCAGATATTCCAAAATTTACTGAAGAAATCAGAATAGTCATAAATAATTTGCAATGCTCCATCTCAGCATTACTATCTTTTGGAATGCCCTGTTTGTCCTGGAATTGACAACTTCACTACATACTTATAAGAACGACTTGATGCAGAAGACATACAATATGTTAGGTATCAGCAGTGGGTTAATGTGGACAGAACAAGTTTGGGAACTTTGGAATCCCTAGCACAAGAATATTTGGAGAAATTAGCAAATAAACTAAATAACTTAATACCCTACGTGTTTCTAGCTCAGCAAAAGTCTTTCTTTCTGGCAAATCCTAAGGAAAACCTTGAGGAAGGAGATTGCATCATTATTTCTGATTTTTCAGAAAACTATGCTTTTGTTGTGCAAGATTCAGTCCAAGGCATACATTGGAATAACAACCAAGCTACAGTACATCCATTTGTTGTCTATTTCAAGCAGTGCAGTGAAACGCGTCACTTGAACTTTGTTTCAATTTCGAAATGCCTGAAACATGACACCCATGCTGTGCATCTTTTTCAGACAGAACTGATAAAGCTTTAAAAAAAAATTAAACATTTGAAGAAGATTTATTATTTTTCTAATGGTGCCAGTGCTTAGTATAAAAATAAGAAACAATTTTCTAATTTGTGCTACCACAAGAATGACTTTGGTATTCGTGCTGAGTGGCATTTCTTTGTGACGTCACATGGAAAAAGGACCATGTGATAGTATCGCAGGTGCTACTAAAAGACTGGCAATGAGAGCCGGTCTACAGCCCTCTCACCATCCGATTACAACTCCCGAAAAACTATTTATTTGGACAAAAGAACATCTTTGTTGCAATTGGGACAGTATTAACAGTGAAGTGTCAATTGATTAAAATTATGAGTCGAAATAATATTAAAAGCCTTCACTTACAACATGATGGTCAAAGGATGGACGATCGTTTCAAGGCTGCTAAGGCCTCATCATCAGCGATTTGAAAGTCGACTAAACTCGCACTCCAAAACAAAACTCGTCAACCAATCACTATTACTGACATATATGCTCTACGGAAGATATTCTCTCCATTTATGAAAAAGACACGCTACCCTGTGACCTCAATTCTGGCTTTCTCTTCTTGTTGACAAACAACTCAACCCCTCAGTTTATTGTTACCCAACTTCTATTGTCAGCTTCAGCTAGGCAGTGTAAACTTATTTCCTAACGAGTACCTACAGTTAACAAAAGCATGTATATACAATAATTATAATTTACACTATAATCACTCTGGCATTCACAGCATGTTTAATACAAAATACTGCCTTAAATAAACTTGGTATTTAGGTTCAGTACCTTCCAAAGATGTGACAAAGATTTTCAAGAAGATCTCTCTACCCCAAACTACCCTTTACATGGAACATTTTTAAAAAATTTTGATTTTTTAAAAAAAGACTAACAATTATGATTAAAATATCATATATTAAAGATATTTACATGACAAACTGTATATCTTGAATTTTCTAGGAATAGCCTGTGAAGTCCTCTTCATTTGGAAGGAATTTTGTATAATCTTGTATAACTGGTAAACGTTAAGCGATAGATGAAAACGTACCATACTAAGAATTTAAGATCTCTTTAAAACATACAGTTTACTTAAATAAGTTTCTCTGTGGCATAAGCTGTTTCTGAGATATCCGTTATTAAAGGCTCAAATTGTACAATACTCGTCATTCTTTTAAAATTTCGTCAATTTTCAGTTGTTTCTCATGATTGCATGGAAATAGTATGAAGTTTAAGGCCAGCATACAGCATCCAGTTCTTAAACATTTGACTATCACTGCTCTCTTTGTATCTATAATGAAATGTGTAAAGGTTTATTTGAATTAAAATGTAAAATAAAGCTTTAGTAAGAATAGTTTGTATACCCACTAATAATCATGTGAATATTCTGGTCATGCAAGGAACATTGTAAGAGAATATTTGTATATATAGATTGTTTATATGTTTATAGCACCACGTTGTGGAGCAAATGTTGATGTGGTATTAATGTTATGTTGACTTCTGCGTTGCCATCTTGTGTGACGTCACTCCTTGTTGGTTCGTTTAACTCCATCTGGCGTAGCAATTTGCATCAATTAGGGTTCGAAAGAATTTAAAGTTTTGTATATTGTCCTCCGGCTAGCTATCATCTTTTCTTGGTAGAACTTGTATCTCTTGTAGGGTGTGAAGCGGAAAGGAATCTTTTGTCTAGAAATGATATTGACGAAGAAATTGGTTTTATAATCTTTATTGCAGAACACGTTCACGAACACTTTCACATATTTATTTGGATACTCGCCATACTGAAACTGTTTGTAATAACTTCTTATCACTTTTAACTCGCATACTTCAACTTTGTGTATTTAACTGTATAATACTTTATAAGATTTCTCGTACTTCTGCTGCGCGTAACTTGACGAAATGAAGGACTGACTGACAATATGTAGTGTACTGAGAATTCCGTTGAATTGGGGGACGATGTGTAATGTGTTGAGAATCTTGTTGCACTGGGGGAACGCTCCCTTGAACCCACACTATTTATAGGCTTACCTCAAGATACGCCTAAAGATTATAAATGAACTGCCATTGGCTAATAAAACGCGCCAACATTAGCGTCTATTTTACTATCCAATGAAAACCACTAATACATATTTCTTTTAAGGAACATTCTGGAAGCTTTTATCGAAAAGGCGCGAAACATTACGTAACTTCCTGGTTCCCGGTAACGATAAACAACTCATCCCCTCACTGCATTATTGCGTTATTGTTGACAGTTTCAGTAGAGCCGTATATTATTATTATTTACCAATAATAATTACAATTATTAAACCTCTGAAATCAATGTTACATAAAAATACATATTCATATTACTATCATTATTTACATTAAAGTAATTTGTGATACAAATTACCGTCTCATATGCCCCACTAGAAACATAATTATAAATATTTATAACTTGTTTTGGAAATTTTAAAATTGTGTTTTTTAGTCTCCTAAATCTTGGAACACACGCTATCACTTTCACTTAACACTTCACACGCATTTAACACACGACATATGTTTTCTTTATTATCTCGCCACTACTTACTGGCTTTGGTTTAATTAATTTAGATATTAATCTGACATCACAAAATTTTTTTATAGCAAATACTTTACCCTAAATTATTTAATTACTGCTACCAAATTGTTTACTTTTTTTAAGTTGTTGACAAAAATTCATACATTTAAAATTTTTGTAATTATTATACATTTTTACCAAAATATTCACCTCTATACAAATATTTACATCTCTTAAATCTAGGCATTGTTTTACATTTTCTGTTTGCTACATAAGTATTTGTTTTTAATTATTTTTAATTATATTTACCAATTTTTTTGTCATTTTATACTTTATTTTAACAAAACTCTTGGAATTGTATTTACGTACTTTTTTTTTTTTTTTTTTATTTTAATATCATATTAAGTTTCAATTATTACCTTATTTTTTTCAAATATTGTTACAGTTACTAAAAATTTAAACATTTCTCTTTTTTTTTTTTTTTTTTTTTTTTTTTTTTTTATAATTTATTTATCTTTTTCAAATGACATATATAAATAGTTAACCCTCTTACGTTCCAATACATTTCTCTGCAAGTCATCTTTAACTATCCAGCATTTACTTTACATCTTATTGCTATTTACCCTCCTGGATCAAATTGTGTGTGGCTAAACATTACTCGTAGCCGTAACCTAACCTTCAAATTTTTGTTAATGGATAACCTCTTGTATTCATATGAAATTTCGTCCCCTGATAACATTTGAAAACAATCTACAGTTTCCTGAACAATACATCTTTTACCAACTTTCATTTTCAATTCTTCTACTATCTCTTTAATTTGAGAGTACTCTGACAAATCTGTACTAAACTGTACTGGACTGGAGTTTTCATTTTGAACATCTTGGTACAATTTATTTCCTTGCATTTCTGATTCTTTCTGTATTTCTGATATTTCCCCACTGAAATTAACTTGCGCCTCATTTACATCTACATTTATAACCTCTTTCATCTCTCTTAGCTCACTTGAAATACTACTCATTTGACTTCCTAACTCTGTACATTCTACATTAACCTCACTTTTAGTATTAACCTCACTTTTTTTGTTACATATTTCCCTGCTCATGTCTAGCATTTTCTTTGAAACTTCTCCTATCTCACTTGCTATTACTTCCTCATTTTCATCTCTTATTTCTGGCATACTACTATCTAGCTTCGTAACTTTCTTTTCAATTTCTTCACTGCTTTGAGCTACTTTTTGCTCTAATACCTCATTACTCCTACCAATACTTTCCCTAAATTTCCTATGATCCCTGTCCATAGCTTCCCTCAATTCCTCAAAACTCTGATCTATTTTCTTACTAAGATCTTCCCTCAATTCTCTCTTATTCTGATCCATTTTTTGTTCTAATTTTTTTAGCATTTCCATAATCATACTAGCATCAATAGTAATATTTCTTACTATTCTATTCTTACTTTCTGCACTAACATTTCCTCCCTCAAATATTACATTGTTTGAATTATTTTCTGTAACCTGTATTGAATTACAGTTAACTGTTACACTATCCCCTTCCATCATTGTTTCTTCTGTATTACTAGCAGCCATTGTTTTTGTTTTCTAAAAGAAAATTACGATACCTTTGTGATGTTTTCTGTTGATGTAGCTTTGATGTCCAGCGTTCTGCCCCATTCTCCTAGATTTGTATGTCGCTTCTGCGTTGTGTTGTGATGAATCTACGTCGTTTCGATGTTTTCTTGTAGTTGAATTCCTTGTTGCATCGTAATCTCGGAATTACGATCGAAGTCTGTCGTCCCTTTTGTTTCTGGAATCTGCGTCTTGTAGATGATTTCACCGCTGCATTCCTGGTTACTCTGCTTCATTCCTAGTTAATTCTGCTACTTCTTGGTTATTCTTGTTCCTTTCCTAGTTATCTAGCCCCACGTTGGGCGCCAATATGTAAGAGAATATTTGTATATATAGATTGTTTATATGTTTATAGCACCACGTTGTGGAGCAAATGTTGATGTGGTATTAATGTTATGTTGACTTCTGCGTTGCCATCTTGTGTGACGTCACTCCTTGTTGGTTCGTTTAACTCCATCTGGCGTAGCAATTTGCATCAATTAGGGTTCGAAAGAATTTAAAGTTTTGTATATTGTCCTCCGGCTAGCTATCATCTTTTCTTGGTAGAACTTGTATCTCTTGCAGGGTGTGAAGCGGAAAGGAATCTTTTGTCTAGAAATGATATTGACGAAGAAATTGGTTTTATAATCTTTATTGCAGAACACGTTCACGAACACTTTCACATATTTATTTGGATACTCGCCATACTGAAACTGTTTGTAATAACTTCTTATCACTTTTAACTCGCATACTTCAACTTTGTGTATTTAACTGTATAATACTTTATAAGATTTCTCGTACTTCTGCTGCGCGTAACTTGACGAAATGAAGGACTGACTGACAATATGTAGTGTACTGAGAATTCCGTTGAATTGGGGGACGATGTGTAATGTGTTGAGAATCTTGTTGCACTGGGGGAACGCTCCCTTGAACCCACACTATTTATAGGCTTACCTCAAGATACGCCTAAAGATTATAAATGAACTGCCATTGGCTAATAAAACGCGCCAACATTAGCGTCTATTTTACTATCCAATGAAAACCACTAATACATATTTCTTTTAAGGAACATTCTGGAAGCTTTTATCGAAAAGGCGCGAAACATTACGTAACTTCCTGGTTCCCGGTAACGATAAACAACTCATCCCCTCACTGCATTATTGCGTTATTGTTGACAGTTTCAGTAGAGCCGTATATTATTATTATTTACCAATAATAATTACAATTATTAAACCTCTGAAATCAATGTTACATAAAAATACATATTCATATTACTATCATTATTTACATTAAAGTAATTTGTGATACAAATTACCGTCTCAACATGGAATTTCATAGCCACCATATAGCAATTGAAAGATTGAGTATTGCTTCAGCCTGCTATACCCCTCCTTTACCTACAATAAAATGTGTAATAAATGATTTCTGCAAATGTTTAACATACAGTAGACAGAAGAATTAGGTTTTGTAAGATTAGTTTGTATAAAGCCTTATCCACACTGATTAGCATTTAACAAAACAAGTGCAACATGTTAACAGTTTGCATGTTGGCCAAATTTCGATCGCAGAATTGACCTAACATGTTAACCAAAAGAGTTGTGCTTGACACTTTTAACATGTTGGGTGTTTTCCACTTTTAATACAAAACTTGTTAAGCCAGTTCGCTCTTTGTGTATGTGATTGGGTGAACTTCGGAAGTTTTCAGACTGTAACCATGGCAACGGTGTACTTTCGATTCTTTCATGTTATTGTGTTCGTTAGTTCTGTGTGGACTCGTTCTGTGCTCGTATCCTTGATTTGGTTTGCTTCATGTGATGTTATGGAATGGTTGAAAGAAAACACACTTTCATTTATAAAATCTTTGTTGAGGAACATGTTGCAGAACATTGTAATTTATGTAATAAAAAGGATGGACAATTATACCAAACTATGTGCAATTTATTGTTGTTCCAGAGGCAATATTAGAAAAACAAACATAGCCTCACTTTGCTAGAGAATTGCAAAAAAAGGCTCAAGTCTGGCAGCTGGAATGGCTGCTCTTAAATGTGTGTCCTTTTTGAGAATTAGGTTAGAAACATTGCTCAAAACAAAGTTGAAATTGCTTTGATTTGTTCTCAAGAAATTGCTGAAGTCAAACCTGCCCTAAATTTTAAGCTATTCAAAATATTTTCACTCCTCTGCCAATAAACAAGATAGAGCCTCAAGTATAACAAGGTACAAATAGCAATAGCCAAGTCATCATGGAGTCCATTTTGCTTTTAGTTCAGAGATTTTGTTGTCCCAACAAGTCAACAGGTATGGATGGAATGTTAAAGGTTCACAGTTACAACATGTTGAAGGCATTTAACATGTTGAATGAAGCATTTTGTTAATTGTTGAATGTTAACTGTTGATATATTGAACAGTGTGGACTCACCTTAAGAGTGGATAGAGAAAGTCATATAAATGTAACAAATAAGATATATATATATTAATAAAATTAAAATTACCTCTCAGACTGTGACTGTATGATTGTGCTGAGAATTTTGGCAATGTCTAACATAAGATCCTCACTGCTGAACAGCTGGGAATGGCTGGTGCTACTAATTCCTTTATGCCACCAAGAGATAAGTTGTGATACCACACTACAGTGTATATACAAATACTTATGCATTTCTGAAGAGGCTTCTGAAGACTCAACCAGTTTTCTGCAAACAGAATTAAAGTGGAAAACAAATAAATTAATTTGCTTAATATCCAGCCAAGCTTTTAGTTCCTTCATATCTCTTGGCTGTTGTGCAAAATAGGTTTTTTTGTTTTTTAATTTCTCAAAGCTTTGAAATGACTAATTTACCTTTCTGCAAGAACACGTTCAATTACTGATGAGCAAAGCTTACTTGCTGATTGCAACTCTTCTTTTGTTAGGAGTTTTAATAACAGCATTATGCTTAACATAACATTTTGCATATTACTTGGAATATCTAGTACATTTTTCATCTTTAACCTTTATAAGCAATCATGTTTAGTTCACATTCCCTTAGAAGCCATTATAAACGTTTTTAAGAATGCATCTTGCCACTTGACACACCATGGCATCACCAGGCAAAATGGATATAAACTGTACTGACAGGTACACTCAGCATGGAATGTGAGATGCTGTCCTTTGCTATTTAGCACAAAACTGTAATGCTGGATAAACAAGAACTTGGTATATGGGTGCACTACTCTGTGGCATTCAGTTTAGTAAACTTTGCTGACAAGTATAATCAGCATGGAATGTGAGATGCTATTCTTTGCCATTGTAACTGTGAACTGTAATGCTGGATCAGTAAGAATTTGGCATATGGCTGCACCCTGTGACATTCTGATTACTGGATTCCAACTGCTGCTGCATAAATGTTTCTCAAGGTAGGTGGAATATTACTGTGGTGACCTATACCACCACTAAAGCCACATGACCTCACCATATTGCTAAAGTGGTTTCACTTTAAGTTAAAAGGAGTTGTAAACAAAACCATAACAAGGGAGTGCCTCATTGGCTGGTGAGTGCACTACAGCTTTTCCCGCTTAGCATGTCATCTCTACCTCTACATAAAACAGTTTAGTTCAGATTGTAACATTTTGTGGTTATTCTTGTGCAGAGAAATTTAGCACACCCCTTATTGTAACAGTTCAAGTTATGAAACAAAATGTTTTTGTTCAGATTCAAGTATAACAAACATTTTAACAGAGCCTTTAAGAAGCTAAACACAGGTGCTATAGTTCGTTTCCAGTATAAGCCATCAGTATACTCCTTGCCATGTGTTGAGAAGATATTACTTTCAAGAGTGTCGTGGCTAAGAGTCCTCAACCATTGTGGAGAAACATAAACATGGAAATTGGAGAGCAGACAATTGTGTTAAATGTTTTTTACAGATTCTGTAAAAACTACTCACCTCTAATTGACAATGAATGTGGTTAACTGTTGTTTAACAATAATGGAACTTTGTTGTTAGTGAATTGTTTACGTCATTTACCTGTTGTATTTTCTAAGCTATAGTGCTCATCATTATTTTAACTCATTGACTCATAAAAGCTTAAAGCAAAAGCTCTATACTAATATTAGACATTAAGGCTCATTTCACACTGGACACCAGTGACTATGGTGAACACTCCTAGGTCACTGATGTCGGACACTGAAGGTATTGCAAACTGAATGTTAGTAATTGGACTTGAGCAAGGAGAAACTTTTGTATTTAGTACTTCTATGCAGGAGTGGGAGGAAGAGGAGAAAGAGAAAACGTTCATTACATGTACATCTACTGCTGGTGATCGGCTAGAGTAAAGATTGTTTTACACTCTGTATGATGATCTGAGACAAGATGACAGGAAATTTTTTCAACATTTCTGAATGTCAAAAACTTCATTTGATGAACTAATAGAAAATATGAAAGAGTAAATCACAGGAATTGACAATATACTAAGGAAGGCTATCCCAGCAGAAGAAAAATTTGATATCCCACATAGCGGGACGTTATATTTAACCTATAAAATCTTTCATGCTAATCAAATCTAAACTTATGACTACCATAACGTAGGTACCACTGTGCTCGAGAATACTACAAAAAATGACTGCCTGTCTCAAAGGCTTTGTTTTTGTTGGCAAATCTGCAAATCAGTGTAGTGTCCCGGAGTGAACGCTCCAATTCATACGAATGTATCTCTTATCAGTCACCATCAGTGGTGACCATCACCAGTGTGAAAGAAGCCTAAATGAATGGTTTCTGAAACCTAAAGTTAAGAGCAATTTAATCCAGTTCTTTAATCACAAGGACAATAGTAAGTGGGTACAGCTGCCAAACTATTCAGGTGCTACTTTCATTTGTCTGCTTTTAGTATTGTGTGTTACAAGTTTATGATGTACAGCAAAATATAGGAATAAGACATGCATGCAAGAACTTAGTTCCCATCATACGTCCACATGGTGCTGCCATATGCTCGGCAGAGTGATACATTAAGGTTTGTTTACTTCTGCTTTGAACTTAAGTGAAACAGGTATACATTTAAGTATCTCAATAAACCTATGAATGGCTGCAATATTTCCAAATAATGCAGAACTTACCTGAGACATTTTACACCAACTTTACTTTTCTGCTCATGGAATGATTCCGTGATAATGAAGAGGAGTTGTGGAACTATAGTATTTCTAAATGGCTCCAAGAAAGCTATTTCACAGAGAGCATTCATGCATCGAGAAAAAACAGTAAGTGCAGTCGCATCCCCAGATAAGCAATCTGAAAAACCAGACAAAAAACCACTGGAAAATGAAAAGTACCTAAGATTTACGTACAAGTTTATGAGCCTGAATACAACCTGCTTGAGTGCTAAAAACTAAACATTATGGATGATTTTAGCTCTATAATTTATGAAATTTGGAAATAATTTTTATTCTTTTTCAAAAAGTTGGAAAAATACCAAATTTCATAATTTGGGAACAATTTTGAGTTGATTAGTGACCTGAATACATATAACACACTAATAAGTGTAAATTAAAATAAAAAAAATCTGATGTGTTACACTCACATGACTTTCTCTACTCTTGTACAATCTAATTTTACAAACGCCTATTCTCCATATGCTTCATGTTAATCGAGATATCGAAATGTCAATCTTATTGGTAATTTTCTTGTAGATGCAAGGGGAATATGGTAGCTTTTAAGCGATAGTCAAATATTTTAACGCTGGTTGCTATGTGGCGCATTCCATTCTCTTTGCATGTCCAGGACATAAAAAAATGAATAACGAATTTGAGAAAAAGTATAAGTATTGCAAAATTTAAGGAAATAACAAGCAATATCTCGAAAACGGTTCACTCAACAAAAGAAATGTATATGACATAAGTTGTGTATTTTAACGCGATCTATATTTTTTGTGTAGTAAAATTTTGTCTATCTCTTATAGTTTACCAGTTATGCAAAAGTCGTTCAGAATGAAGAATACTTTTGGAGACATTCCCAGAAAATTCGAGATATACATTTCATTTCTCATGATATTATCTTAAACATATGATATTTTCATCAAAATCGTTAGAGCCATTTTTGAGAAAATTAAAATTTTCGAAAAATGTTCCATGTAAAGGGTAGTCTGGGGTGGGGGGATTTTCTTGAAAACCTTCGTGTCGCATCTCTGGAAGATACTGAACCTAAATACCAAGTTTGGTGTTTATCCGACTGTTCGTTTTTGAGTTATGCTGTTCACACACACACACAGACACACAGACACACACACACACAGACACACACACACACAGACACACACACGGACATGTTTCCAAAAATGCTTTTTTTGGATTCAGGAGGTCTCAAAACATGTATTTCCGGTGAAATCTCGGTATCGAATTTTTGGGTGGAATGCAATACTTCCCCTACTTACTGTACGTAGTAGAGAAAGTAATTATAATTATAAAATGTGCAAGCAGAATACATTTCCTACAAACACAAAAACCCACCAAGACAGACAATTAAATAAAATCCAATAGTTGTAACTCCAGATCACACAAACAAGGAGTTTTCAACAGTTTAGTTCACAGATTAGTTTCCATTCCACTATCATAAACAGAGTAAAAAAAAATCATGGAAATTGCAGAATTGAATGTTTACAAATGTTGTTTGATTGATTAAAAAAAAAAAAAAAGCAGGGGTAAAAAAACAAACACCTGAAAGAAACTACCAACCTTAGACTAAAAGAAAAAGATGGAATAACCTTAAACAAATTCACACTCCACTTAAATAATACCTTTGCCCACTTCAAAAAATCTTCAAAAAACATAACATTCAGTTAACACCCATCAATAGATTTTCCTTGAAAAACATTTGGAATTCAAGAACAAAGTATACAATTCCCCTGAACAAATAGTCCAACATATATAAAATTGAATACAACTGTAAACAGTTCTACATATGGAAAATGAAGAAGAATTTGAAAATTACAGCTCTGTAACACAAAATATAAATAATTGGAAAATATTGGCAGTGGCCACTCACTTCTGGGCTAAAAATCATCATTTAAATGCTAATCATACAAACTTAAAATAATTAACAAAACAACAGGAAGTGATTACTTGGGAGCAAATCTACAATTGGAAAAACAAAGGGTTTTCAATGTTGAAATTTCACTAAAGTATTTTTTCAGTGAGTTACTGGAATCACCACAAGGGGGCTACAACTCGCCTACATCAACATCAATAATGAATCAGCAGTCAACACAGGTTGAAAATGGAAACGATTGATCTCTGAAACATGTTGTTATTAGCGTGAGTTGATTTATAAAATTCATTGATTCAAATTCTTCTCCAACTTTTAAATTACACCATTGTCCTTAATCTCCTAAAAAGAAGTATAAAATTTCATGCAAGTCCAGCATCTTTCAAGGATACATTATGAAGATTTTCATTAAAGTCTCCACATCAATTTATGTAAATTTTTCACTTTTTAATTAATTGATTTATTTAGTTTTCTTTTCTCAAAAATGGCTCTGCTGATTTTGATTCAAATATCATACAATTGAGATTTTTCCATAACAAACTGTATATCTTGAATATTCTATGAACAGCCTATGAAGTCTCATTCATTTTTAATGATTTTATAGGTATTCCTTGGAAACCATAAGTGAGGGACAAGAACTTATTACAGAAAAAAAGTTCACAATTTGTGTTAAATAATTTCTTTAGCAGCATTAGCTGTTTTAAAAATATTTCTTTTTGTAAGTTAACATTTTATCAAGTATGTCATCTAATGGAACTTGTTTGAAAATTTGTGATTCTTCTGTTTCCTTTTCTTTCACAGAGCCATTGCTAGGACTTATGAAATAGAAATAGTGAATGTTACTGCACATTACACAAGCCAATATTGGTTAATCTGAAATCAATTCCAAGCGAATGTGCAACAGATAAGGTAATGTGAATGGATGCATCAATTTTATACGGATAATTATACATAAAAGAAGTATGTGAATCTGTAATGGGCAGAGAGAGTCATGTGATTGTTGCATATCATGATGCTTTATTCTAATCTAAAATTACTTTTTAACACGTAATAGTAAAGGGACAGTAAAATGAAAAAGGACTTGAACACTAAAAGTACTAAAACTCTTTAGGACAGAGAAAAAACTTTTGTTTCAAAGGATTATGGTATTTCAAATCCTTAAAGTAAGAATAAGGCAATGTGAATGGAAGCATCATATTTTATATGAACATAATACATAAGGGCAGTATGAGAATCTATTGGGCAGAGAAAATAATGCGAGTGTTGCACATCATGATGCTTTATTCTAATCTAAAATTACTTTTTAACTTTCAATAATAAAGGGAAGGTAGACAAATAAATGATGAAATGAAAAAGGATTTGAACACTAAAAGCACTAAAACTCTTTAGACACAGTGTAAACTTGTTGCTTCAAAGGATTGTGGTACTTCAAACCCTTAAAATAAGAACATTCAGTTTTTACTTTCTCTACTACGTATAGTAAGTGGGGGAAGTATTGTATTCCATCCAAAATTTTGATACCAAGATTTCACCAGAAATACATGTTTTGAAGCCTCCTGAATCCAAAAAAAGCATTTTTGTAAACATGTCCGTGTGTGTGTCTGTGAACAGTATAACTCAGAAACGAACAGTCGGATAAATAACAAACTTGGTATTTAGGTTCAGTATCTTCCAGAGATGCGACACGAAGGTTTTCAAGAAAATCCCCCCACCCCAGATTACCCTTTACATGCAACATTTTTCGAAAATTTTAATTTTCTCAAAAATGGCTCTAACGATTTTGATTAAAATATCATATCTTTAAGATATTTTCATGACAAATAATATGTATATCTTGAATTTTCTGGTAATGTCTCCAAAAATATTCTTCATTGTGAACGACTTTTGCATAACTTGTAAACCATAAGAGATAAACATTTTACTACATAAAAAATGTAAATTGCGTTAAAATACACAATTTATGTCATATATATTTTTTTTGTTGAGTGAACCATTTTCGAGATATTGCTTGTTATTCCCTTAAATTTTCCAATACTTATACTTTTTCTCAAATGGTAATTTGTTATTCATTATTTTTTTTGTCCTGTTAATTCAAAGAGAATGGAATACTCCACATAGCAACCAGCTCTTAAAATATTTAGCTATCGCTTAAAGCCTACCAATTCCCCTTGCACCTACAAGAAAATTAGCAATAAAGTTAACATCTCGATTAACATGAAGCATATGGGAATAAGCGTTTGTAAAAATAGTTTGTACAAGAGTAGAGAAAGTCATGTGAATGTAACACATCAGAATTTTTTTTAGTACACTATCTCAAAATATGTGTGTGCAAATGTGCATCTTTTTCTTTCTTTTCTCATTAATCATTTCCATCTACTAACAAATTTTGCTGAACATTATCTTTTCTTCTTGATCTCAGTTTCAATACTGAGTGCGAGGTTTCTCAGTACTATTTCAAAGGCTTATTGCACTGCAATCCCTTAAGTAACGAGATCAATTTGTTTTTGAGTATACAGACTGCCTGTCTTAATTTCTTCAAAATTTTATCACCTGTTCCATTTTCTTTTTTGGACCCTAAAAAATGCAACTTTTTGAAAATTTTCAAAATTCAAGCAAGTTTTAATCTTAAAGGATTATCACTAATAGCTCAATTTCCTTCATTAACCAGAAAAAATATTAACATGTTTCTTTAAATTCATTACATTTTTAAGTTGAAACATAGGGGGGTTATTAAAACTAAATGAATTAGTTTTAATCTAGACTCACATTACTATTTTCAACATTTTCAGATTATAAACTTCTCTTATTTACTTATAGAAATGCATGCAATCATGGATGTTTCCTGCTTAACCATTTCAAAGGTTTATTGTTACCAGAAGGGAAAAAATTTACTGCATACACTTCAGCAAGCTCCTCAGAAGAGAGCCAAGTTTAAAAGGTAGGTTATCATTTTCATTTTATAAGGAATAGCCATTTTTTTTCTTTTCATTTTTGTGAATTTTCTCTTTTGGATATTTATTTTTAGTTGAAATGTCAATCGCATTAAGTCATTCTTTTTTACTTTCTCTACTAGATATAGTAAGTAGGGGAAGTATTGTATTCCATCCAAAAATTCGATATAAAGATTTTACCGGAAATGCATATTTTGAGACCCCCTGAATCCCAAAAAAAAAGCATTTTTGGAAACATGCCCGTGTGTGTGTGTCTGTCTGGCTGGCTGTGTGTGTGTGTGTCTGTGAACAGCATAACTCAGAAACGAACAGTCGGATAAACACCAAACTTGGTATTTAGGTTCAGTATCTTCCAGAGATGCGACACGAAGGTTTTCAAGAAAATCCCCCCACCCTAGATTACCCTTTATATGGAACATTTTTCGAAAATTTTAATTTTCTCAAAAATGGCTCTAACGATTTTGATTAAAATACCATATGTTTAAGATATTTTCATGACAAATAAAATGTATATTGAATGTTCTGGGAATGTCTCCAAAAGTATTCTTCATTGTGAACAACTTTTGCATAACTGGTAAACCATAAGAGATAGACAAAATTTTACTACACAAAAAATGTAGATCACGTTAAAATACACAATTTATGTCATATACATTATTTTTGTTGAGTGAACCATTTTCGAGATATTGCTTGTTATTCCCTTAAATTTTTCAATACTTTTCTCAAATGGGAATTCGTTATTCATTTTTTTGTCTTGGATATGCAAAGAGTATTAATCTGTGATAAAGAGAATGGTGCTGCACATAGCAACCAGCTATTAAGGGTAATGTCTATGTTTAAAGGCTACTGTATTTCTATATTGCCCTTGTAAATATATATTCCCCTTACATCTACAAGAAAATTAGCAATAAGATAGTGTCTCGATTAACATGAAGTAGATGGAGAATAAGCATTTGTAAAAATAGTTTGTACAAGAGTAGAGAAAGTCATGTGAGTGTAATACATCAGATTTTAATTTTTTTTACTTTACTACATATAGTAAGTAGGGGAGTATTGTATTCCACCCAAAAGTTTGATACCAACATTTCACCTGAAACACACATTTTGTGGACCCTGAATTAAAAAAGGCCTTTTTAGAAAAATATGTGTGCGAGCTTGCTGTGCGTGTGTGTGCAGCATAACTCAAAAATGAAGTGTTGGATAAATACTAAACTTGTTATTTAGGTTCAGCACCTTCTAAGGATGTGATATGAAGATTTTGTAGAAAATCCTCCCTCCCTATATGGAAAATTTAAAAAAAAAAAAAAAATATTTTCTCAAAAATGGCTCTAATGATTTTGATTAAAATACAAAATATATTAAAAGATATTTACATGACAAATAAAATGTATGTCTTAAATTTTCTAGAAACAGCCTGTGAAGTCCACTTCAGTTGGAAGACATTTTGTATAATCTTGTACAGCTGCTAAACATTAAGCAACAGACAAAAATGTACCACACAAAAAATGTAGATCTCTTTAAAACACAGAATTTGCTTCAAATAAGTTTCTTTGTAACATAAGCCATTTCTGAGACATCCATTATTAAAGGTTTGAATTATTCATTACTGGGTCATTCTTTAAAGTCCTTTCAGCATTCAGTTGCTTCTCGCAAATGCACGGAAACAGTATGGAATTTTAAGGTCAGCATATAGCATCTAGTTCTTAAACACCTGATTATTGCTGTTCCCTTTGAATCTGTAACGAAATATGTAATGTAGCTATTTCTGCAAAGCTTTAAAACTGATGTGTTGCACTCACATGACTTTCTGTACTCTTGTAGAGAAACGTTTTTTACAAATGCTTATTCTCCATCTACTTCATGTTAATTGAGATATGAGATGTTAATCTTATCGCTAATTTTCTTGTAGGTGCAAGGGGAATATGGTAGGCTTTAAGCGATAGTCAAATCTTTTAAGAGCTGGTTGCTATGTGGAGCATTCCATTCTCTTTGCATGTCCATGGGGGGAGAAAAAAAAAAATTCCCATTTGAGAAAAAGTATAAGTATTGGAAAATTCAAACAAATAACAAGGAATATCCCGGAAATGGTTTATTCCACAAAAAAAATTGTATATGACGTAAATTATGTGTTTTAACGAGATCTACATTTTTGTGTAGTATAATTTTGTCTATCTCTTAAGGTTTACCAGTTATGAGAAAGTTATTTAGAATGGAGGGGCTTTTGGGGTCATTCCCAGAAAATTTACCATGAAATTATCTTAAACATATGACATTTTAACCAACATCGTTAAGAGCTATTTTTGAGAAACACAAAATTTTGAAAAATGTTCCATGTAAAGAGTAGTCTGGGATAGGTGGATTTTCTTGAAAATCTTCATGTCGCACATTTGGAAGATAGTATACTCAAGTACCAAGTTTGGTATTTATCCAACCTTTCGTTTTTGAGTTATGTTGTTCACAGACAGACACATACACAGACATTTTTCCAAAAATGCTTTATTTGGATTCAGGGCATCTCAAAACATGCATTTCCGGTGAAATCTCGATATTAAATTTTTGGGTGGAATGCAATGCTTCCCCTACTTACTATACGTAGTAGAGAAAGTAATAAGCTTTAGTAAAAATAGTTTGTATACCCCTAATAAATAATAGATGGTTGAGAAAGTCATGTGAATGTGTCACATCAGAATTGTTTTTAAGTTTACTACTCTCAAAATCTATATTCAAGAGCTTAAATAGATTTTTTCACTAGAAACTATGAATTTTAAAATAGATCTAAAAGTCAAGAGTTTGCCTTACCTTCCTGCACCTGTAAATTTAAAAATAAATCTGTTCTCATTACTTCTTCAGGATGCAGTCTTGATATTTCCTTTAAGCATTTCAGAACTTCTTCTCTGAAAAAAAAATAAAAGCAACAAATAACTTCAAGTATATACTAAGATGTATTTATTTTAAAATAATAATAATAATAATAATAATAATAATAATAATAATAATAATAATAATAATAATAATAATAATAATAATAATACATATTTAATTGCCATTAAACTTTACAGCAATAGACGTCAAGATAGCTATGTACAATGTGAAGTTTATAATACATCCTTACATTCTTGGCAGTCCTAGACTGGAAACTATAATTTGTTGCATCTGGCTTGTAAATGATGCATCAGGTATAATCATTAATATTTGCATTTCAGATATAGTTTTGAATTTACTCATTAGTCCCTTTAGTTTCATTTGCATTATTATTATTATTATTATTATTATTATTATTATTATTATTATTATTATTATTATTATTATTATTATTATTATTATTATTATAATACTGCTGCTGCTACTACTACACTTAAAAAAAGTTATATGTTTTATGCAAGTCAGCCTAGCAGTGTAGTGAGAAAAATAATAAGGGAGAGGGTTACCTATAGGTTACCGATGGAAGCAAACTGTCTCCCGAAACGCATTCAAGTAAGAACAGTTTAGTGATGCAGTGTAACAACCTTCAACTCTCTTTATTTTAAACATTAAGAAACCTCACATTATACTAGATTATAACATGGCATTTTTAAACAATTTTTATCAAGACATGCAGCGTAAATGTAGAGCTACCAGTGATACGATTAGGAAGTGTCTTGTTCCCACCAACCTAGAAAGCTGCCATTATTTTAATGCAGCTACTTTTGCTATTAATTTTTAAACTATTTTTAGCAAAAGGGGAGGATTCCCACCCCCAAAACTCCCCCTAGCTACGCCTCTGTGTCAGCCAGATGCTTTCCAATGTATAATTGTGACTATGGTAATAAATTGCAGCAAACGAATGGTTCTAGACAGAGAAATCATGACTTTTACATATGGTTTATAATCCTGGACAATTTATGTGTAGAGAGGTAAAATGACCCACTCAAAAATGGCTCAGTAGAGATCAACCTATTTTAGTGCTACATAGTGTATGTTTGGATTAGTCTTAACCCTAGAGCAGGTGCGCTGGTGTATTTTATACACCACATTTATATTTTGCCCTCTACTAGGAAAATGCCATATCTTATAGTAAGGGTGGTGAAAATGCCTTTCTTCCTCGAGTCATCAAATATGCAACATGCACTACACCACTCAGCAGCATATGGAAAACAAATGGACAGACAGATAGAAAAGGAGTTTCGCCTGCAAGTCACACTGCCCTGCAAGTCCCGTTTTTGCCACCACTGTCTTATAGCCACCCTGTTGTCAAAACCTTTCAAGCCATTGTTTAGCTTCCATTTAGTTGTGTAGGAGCGAATGGGCATCAAGAAGTCAAGTGCACTGATATGTTATTCTTGGAACTGCAGCATTGACATATTGTATACACCACGCACACGGTCATTTAAGTATTATTTCAAATTGTCAACCTAATGTCTTGTAATTTAACACAACATGGAGGGTATAAAACCCTGTATTTTAGAGACGTCCATTATTATAATTCATTAACTGCCACTCATAGTTCGTGTTTTTAATTTTAGGGCCAGAGGAGGAATTAAAACAGACTCTTTTAGAGGTGCTTGCTGAAGATGACTGTGGTGATACTGATGATTTGTTTTCTGACAGAGAGGATGAAGTAATATCACCAAGTGATCATGATAGTGACTCTGAAATTGAGAATGATGAAGAAGTGTTCTCCTTTGATATTGAATATGAGACTTTTATTGGTAGGGACAAACAAAATGGATGAAAACTGATATGCATACGAAAACATCCCGTGTACCAGCAAAAAATATTATCAAGATCTTTCCAGGCCCTAAAATTGTAGCATTTGATTGGCCTCAAAGATGGGAACCACACAAATGCATTGGAACTTCGGTTAAAGGATGGAACAGGAATTATTATTTTGAGATCTTGCATGACTTACAAGAAATTTCTATTCCTTCTCAAGGTATTAGGATTTGATGACAAAGAAACTAAGGTATGAGACGTAAAACAGGTAGATTAGCAGCTATTAGCGGCTTTCTGAATACATTTGTGAAAAACTGCAGAATAGTTACAGTCTTGGAGAATTTGTTACTATTACGAGAAACTAGAAACATGCGGAGGCTGTTGTAGCTTCATACAATACACTCCCAACAAATCAGCTAAATATGGCATCATCTTTGTGTTGTAAGTCATTCTACACTGGTTTGTTGGAAGTGTATTGTACAAACAACCAGAAGGACCATTTTGTGTTTCTAGTAAGCCACTTTATATTGTGTGTAGACTAACCGAGGTAATAAAAGGGACAAATAGAAATGTGATAATAGATAATTGGTATATTAGTTATCCACTGGCTCTCTATTTTTTGCAAAATAAAATCACTTATGTAGGAACCCTGAGAAAGAACAAAGAAGAAATCCCGGTTGAGTTTTTGCCAAAAAGAACAGGGAAATCAGTTCAGCAATTTTTGGATACCAGAAAGACATTATCATGGTATCGTATGTACCTAAACGAAACAAATTTGTTACTCATCTCCACAATGCACAATGAATACCAGTAGATCAAGACACTAAGAAATGAATTAATTTTGAAAATTAAGAAGCTAGTAACAGTGATGTGTCATAATTTAAAATAAAGAGAATTGAAGGGTGTTACACTACATCACTAAAATGTTCTTACTTGAACGCGTTTCGGGAGACGGTTTGCTCCCATCGTCAGCATGACATGTGGAATTTGTGGAAGAGCAAAGAATAGCTCCACAACAATAAGATGTACATCATGTAGTGATTTTGTTTGCAAAAATCATTCTCAAACAACAGTCCTCTGTGAAAAATGCAGTGTTGATGTAACCAATTAGTATGTATAAATATTAATAAAACCATCGTTAAGCATAAGATTAGATGTTACTTATAATCTATTAATGATGTAATGCAAATTGATGTAATAAATAGTAAAAGAATAGCAACAAATAGCAATTTATCTGCACTGTGTACAGAATACACCGTGTGCCTGCTCTAAGGTTAGTAATAGGTTTAATGATTACTAAACAAATCACAATCAATATAAATTCATTTGTTTTGCCCTACAATATGCATTTACACATTTAGAGTGATTCTATCCACAGCAGTAATTTCACGTTTTAGGGATTTACTAAAACTTTGGATTTCTATCAGAAAATTAAATTTTTAGCAACTTAATTTTACAAATCTAGTATTACAGTCAGGACAGACACTGTTTTGCTGTATGTTTAATGACCTAGAAAAAGTTAAAGGATCCAAATTTCGAAATACAGTCTTCAAATATACTTTAGCTTAGTAATAGGAGGATCAAAGTGCACACAGTCCAGTTACAATAATTTTGAATAATTGAGCTGCAGTTTATGCTTTGTATTTAATTCTTGAATGCCACAGCAAACGTTTTGTGAGGTGTAATAAATTCATTAAAGATACAAAATAAATCTAAACTTAAGATGTGATACTTTAAATTATCATGTCCACTGTTACTTTAAAGCCTTTTTATTAGAAATACACTGCAAAAAATTGATAAAAACTTACTGAACAACAGGTGACTCCTCGTTTTTGACATAGGAACATAACATTTCCAGGACTTCGTGCCTTGCTTCAGCAGTAAATGTGTGTGCTGATACAACAAGTCCATGTATCCCCTTCTGTCTAACTTCAGGATGATTGCTTCTTGCTGCATCCTGATACAAGGCCCACAGTTGATTCATGTTTGGTATGGCTGTGAGACAGATAGTTATGAAATTCTGATTTGAATACCATAATTTAAAAAGGTCCAGGTGCAAACATTTAAATTCAGGGAAAAATGGAAAAATAAGTTTTATTAAATGAATATGCATTTAAAGACTGGTTCACAACCAACAAGAATGGTAACCAGAATGAGAACGAGAAAGTTTAAATACGTATATTCAAATGGGAGCATTCACAATAGACAGGAAGCTTCCCGCGCCCCGAGAATGGGAAAGAAGACTTGCCCAACTTTTAACTTTCTTGTTCTTGTTCCCGGGCATGGCATATTAGATCCATACTGTGCATATTACACTCTTCACTCTAGAGGTTATTCTAGGCAGCCGTGACATGAAACAGTCGCAAGCTGGAAACATGAAACTGAGGAAATTAGTAGTAAATGTGCTTCCTAACCTCAGATCCTGACACCAGCAAATACAATGAACGTTGGTTCTTCTGGTGAAAGGGTCATCAGTAGTTTGTGTATATGCAACTCAAAAACTGGTATTGTCTCAAAAACAATTGCAAAAGCTACAAAGAACAATAAACAACTTTAATATATGCCATTAAATAAAGGAATGAAAGCTTTGCACAGCTGGAGGGATCAGAAATGTAATGGATATGCATTTAGATAATGTTAACTCGATCGAATTTTGATGTTGGCTAAATTGGAGGTAGGCGAAAAAATATCATTGGTCAGTTAAAAACAAATAAAATCCCAATGCACAAATTCAACTTTCACTTTGTGATCGATATGATCATCAATATGCATTCCCATTCTCGTTATTGGGCTGTTGTGAACCAATATCTTTTATGCTGCAATGCTTCTTGTTCTTGTTTCTATTTTGGTTACCGTTCTTGGGCGGTTGTGAAACCTGAAAATAAAAAAAATCTAGTGTTCTTCTGATTGCTTTGATTTTTTTTTACCAATACTCAAAACATAAAACATAATAGTGTACATAAAATTTTAACATTGTATGACAAACTATTGTTTAGATACTATTATTTTTTTCATAATTAATCACTTTTTGCTTTGGTAATATGAAATGCTCCTTGGACCCTACAGTTTATTGTATCACTCCCATATTTTTAATTTAAGCTTAGTATATAAACTTAAAGAAACAGCTGTGCTGGCATTTCTTAATTTTAATTAGTTTAAGATAAAAAAAAATTTGTGTACATGTTATTGAATTTTTCAACTTTTTCAATGTGAGTATAGAAAATAATTAATTTAAACTGAGCTATTTAATATTTTTTAACTATTGCACAATAATTTTTAAATCCATAATTCCTGAAGCAACCTGAAAATTCATGGTAATAAGTTATAAACTGTGGTCTAAGGAGCCTTTTGAATAGCGAAAAAAAGTTTAAAGTTCAATGCAGTGCTTTACCTAAATGAAAAGGCCTGATTAAATAGCCATTTGTGGCTTTAAATTGTTGATATTAAAAAACCAATTTGGCAGCATGAAAGTACAAGTTATATAATAAAAATAAAAAAAAAACAGAAAAAATTCCTATTTTGTACCAATTTCACAGGTTTATTGCCTTAAACAGAGTAGCACCCAAATTTTGCAAAAAGTAGATAAAAATGGCAAAGTCACAAGAAAAAGCAACATTTCAATACAAAACATATAAATGAAAACTTTAACCTGTAACTAGTCAAGGTTTGGCAACTCATGTTATCAAAATTATATTAGTAAACTTGCTACACCTTACAATGGGAAATCTTTGTTGCCATTCCTAGCAGATATATACTGAGCTATTTGGAAACTCACATTAGCGCTGCCTTCCTTCTGATGTTTAAAATGTGGTTGCATTATGTCAGCAACATACGAGGTGTGATCAAAAAGTAACAGGAATTTTTGTTTTTCTTAAAGAATTTTTACTTTATCATCAACATCAACTTTGTCCACTTCAAAGTAAACCCCCTCAGATATAATACAGTTGTGCCAGTGCTTTTTCCAATCTTTGAAGTACTTCTGGAACTCACTTTTCGTTATGGTGTTCAGCTCCTTCAGTGATTCTGTTTTTATCTCATCAATGGTGGCTAAACATCATGCTTTCATGGTTCTCTTCAGCCTTGGGAATAGAAAGAAGTCGCAGGGGGCCATGTCCGGCGAATACAGTGGCTGTGGCAGCTTAAATTTTTGCCAAAAAGTCACGAACAAGCATTGAGGTGTGAGTGGATGCATTATCATGATGCAATTTCCAGGTGGTATTCCATATTGACCGTATGACCATAAGGCAGGAACTCCAAATGCATTATCCCATTGTAATTGAAGAAACCAATGAGAAGAACCTTCACATGTGATCAAACTTGTCAAATTCTTTTCAGCCTTGGCTCTTCAGGCAGTTTTTCCAATCTTTGAAGTACTTCTGGAACTCACTTTTCGTTATGGTGTTCAGCTCCTTCAGTGATTCTGTTTTTATCTCATCAATGGTGGCTAAACATCATGCTTTCATGGTTCTCTTCAGCCTTGGGAATAGAAAGAAGTCGCAGGGGGCCATGTCCGGCGAATACAGTGGCTGTGGCAGCTTAAATTTTTGCCAAAAAGTCACGAACAAGCATTGAGGTGTGAGTGGATGCATTATCATGATGCAATTTCCAGGTGGTATTCCATATTGACCGTATGACCATAAGGCAGGAACTCCAAATGCATTATCCCATTGTAATTGAAGAAACCAATGAGAAGAACCTTCACATGTGATCAAACTTGTCAAATTCTTTTCAGCCTTGGCTCTTCAGGCAGTTTCCATTGGGACGATTGGGCCTTAGTTTCGACGTCATACCCATATACCCATGTTTCGTCACCTGTTATAACCTTCTTCAGAAGTTCTGGATCGTTTTCAACTTCATTCAGCAATTCCTGAGCGATGTCTACGCAACATCGTTTCTGGTCAAAATTCAACAATTTTGGAACAAACTTTGCTGCTACACGTTTCATGCCCAAAATATCCTAAAAAATTGATTGGCATGAGCCAAGGATATTCCGACATCATCAGCAACCCCTCTGAGGGTGATTCGGCGATTATCCAGAACCATTTTCTTTGCTTCTTCCACAATGTCGTCAGTAATTGATGTGCTAGGGCATCCAGGGTGGTCATAGTCTTCAACGTCTTCTCGACCCTCTTTGAAATGTTTATACCACTCGTAAACTCTTCTTATTCATAGTGGATTCGCCAAAAGCCACAGTCAACATTTCGAATGCGGTGCTGCACTTTATTCCATTTTTCAACCAAAATTAATGCAAATTCTTTGATCCATCTTTTTTGAAAGTAAAAAAACACTGAGCATTCGAAAACAGTATAGCTTTTTTGACGTCAACAATAAACTAAATATTCAAAACAGCTGAAAATGCAAAAATACATCAGGAACATGTGTACTAACAAGATAAAACAAAAGTTTTGAACACCGGATGCATAAAACTCGCCAAATTAAAAAATTCCCATTACTTTTTATCACACTTTGTATAGTATGCAGAGGAAGTACTGAAAATTTGATGTTCAGATTTCACCAGAAATACATGTTTTGAGGCCCTGCTGAGCCCAAAAACAGCATTTTTTTTAGAAAAAAGTCTATGTGTTTCTGTACAAACAGTATAACTCAAAAATGAAATGCTGGATAAACACCAAATACTAAAGTTCAGTATATTCCAAAGACGCAACACAAAGATTTAAAAAATAAAAAACACACCCACCCCAAACTATGCTTTGCATGGAAAAATTGTTGACAACATTGATTTTTTTGAAAAATGGCTGTAACCTTTTGGTTAAAATGTCATATATTTAAGATATCTACATGATAAATAAAATGTATATCTTGAATTTACTTGGAATAGCCTGTGAAGTCCTCTTCGTTCGGGAAAAATTTTGTATACGTTATGACAGATTAACCATAAGTCTATCAGATATAGACAAAAACTTACATAAAAAACCCAAATCTCCTTAAAACACACAATTTATTTCAAATAAATTTTTCTGTGGCATACATCTAATCCAAGACATTCATTATTGTTGGTTTGAATTTTTCAAGTACTGTGCTGTTTAGTGTTTCTTGCATCATCATGGAAAGAGTATGGAATTTCACGGCTAGCATATAGAGATATCTATTGATTCTTCTTTCTATATTCTCCTTATACCTACAATCAAATGTGTATTGAAACTATTTCGGCAAAGGTGTATTTTGATTAACATGAAGTAGGTAGAAAAGTAAGCTTTCAGAGAAATAGCCTGTAGTAGCTACAGTAAACTCTTGATTATCCTGGACAAATTAACTGCTTTGAGGATTATCCAGATATTTTAGAACTCTGTTTATTTATTCCATTACCAGCTTGAACAGTTTACTTTCTAAAGTGATTTCTATGTATCTGGAAGTATTTTGGTGGACTATGGTTTATTAAGAAAGGTTTGTAGGCCTCCCTGAGTAAGCTTTCACTTTTATTGTTCTCCAACCATTCATCCTTCAAATGGGAAACCTTGGTCAGAATATGTGAAATAACAGAAATAACCTTCTGTATTAAAAGTTGTACCTCCCTGCAAAAATGTGGACAATGAGAACACTGAAGAATACTTTGCAGTTAACATACACTGTCAGGTCATGTGGTTGGTGCTGACGAAGAAATGTTGATGTGTGCATGGGGCGAGAAGAATGGTTTACATTTTAAGACGATGATGATGATGATGATGATGATGATGATGATGATGATGATCTCACAGAAGTGTATCTGTTATTCAGTAGCTCTTGAATTACAGAAATTGGCTAGATTACCTCATACAACAAGAGGATTCCTTACTGTCCGACCAATTAAGCTATCGTAAATTAAATTGTGTGATACAAAAAAAAAGTGTGCTTCTTTAAAACAAAAGTTCATTTAAGACTTTCTCAATGGGATTTGAAAGTTCGTACTGGTGTGTTAGTGTGTAAATGGAACAGAATACATAGGTTTTATGTGAAGTGTAAATGGCTTATTTTTGGAATGAAATTATTACAATATTGTTAAAAAAAATACTTGACATGAAAAATAGATCAACAATGCATGCTTGCTAAATAGATCGTGCTGATGGAAATGCCTAGTACAAAATTGTGAGTACAATTGTACAATTTCTGCATGTAACCATCTTAATATCCTTAAACATACCTCAAATTAGTTCCATATCATCGAGGTTACGACCCTTTTTGGATCAACCGATATTTCGCTTTATCTGCAGGTGCATTTCCCTGCATTTCTGCAGATAATCAAGAGTCTACTGTATAAAAATAAACAATAGTAGAAAGAGAAAGTCATGTGAATGTTACACATATTTTTAAGAAGGAGTCATTTCAAACTAAGCAATATGTGCTTAGTAAATACTCAATTCAAATATTTGGCTGTGGTAGAGAGCTCTTGTGCTGCAACGAAGAGAGGTCGTGCGTGCGAATATGTGTGTGCGGCGTGCAATTGTGCCATTTGTAATATAGTTTAAAAACGTAACCATGTTTGTAGCTGTAATGTAGCTACTGGTTCCATGGACTGCAACATAGGAAAACACCTTGACAAAAAGAAAAATTTAAGCAGCAGATAACCTTCAAGACTTCTTAGAACAGTTGCCAGGAAATCACAAGGCTGGCAGCACATGGTTTCCATCATTAAGTATGATCACGGAATGATTTTCATCACCCTTGTGATAACTACGTTTATGAGTTGTAAAATATCACACAGTATTGTGCAGAGAAAGAACAGCAGAGTGATTCTCTAATACATATACAAAATGAAGTTACCCTGCGATGGCCTACACACATGCATCTACTTAGATAATATTACTTGCAGTATTACGCTTTTCTTGTACTTCTTCCTCTGACAATAAAGCCTTATGTTTAGACTAAGCACACATTCTAACATTCATGTATTATATCCCAGCACCTCCTTACCCCTTACCTGTTGCAGTAACTTTGTGACTTTCACAGGATGCCAAAAAGGTTGTCAAGGTCTGCAGTAATGTTACTTTCCCTTCCTTACTACATCCCTTGTGGTATAGGCTCATCAGCAATGGTACTATCTGCAATTTACAATACACAATATTTTAAAATAACATTAACTTATTCATGCATAATAACAACTATTTTCCTACAAAGTATGTAGTACAAAGATTTTAGTAGTTAAAAGCATTCAAAAGGGGGCATTTTTAAACCTGCCATGTATGAAGCTAAACACTATGCAGAGCTTACAAACTCCTTGGATACTACTTTTATTCTTGGAAGTTCACATATTTACTCTTAACTGAAAGCTGTCTTAAACCAGCTATCTATATCACCAATAGCCCCCAAATTTTGCAGGTCTGTAGTGACTTCTGGTTTGTTCATATGGGGATGTAATTGATTAAAAGAATATGAAAAGCAGCCAATGCAGACTATCCAATTAACACCAAAACTCCTTATGCCAAATTAAAAAGCTAATTAATAAATAAAAATGTTATAGATTTATGTAAATTTGTATTTCAGTTTAAAATTCTAACTGTCTATTGAAAGAAAATTCTATCCTTGCCCACCTTCCAAATAAATGTAGCTTTTTTTAACATTTAATGTAATTAGCCAAGTCTTCAAGTTGTTTACTGAATCTACAAATATTGTTCAATTCACTGTAATTATTGTCATTCCACACACTTTTTCCATGAAAAAAACGACAAACAAGGCCAGCAGGAAAGTTTATTTAATACCTCACATCCACAAATCCAAAGGTCACTGTAATGAATATTTGTATTGAAATGACGAACACACATCAATTGTGTTGTTACTTTCAAAGTCTGCCATGGTTGTCCATCACTAATAATTTTTCTTTTTTTGATGAACGACAGTTTACTAAATGGTGTCTTAACAATTATAAACTGTAGTATGGTCACAATTTACTTCTGAATTCATGGCTGAAAAGCACGCTCCATGTTTGAATTAGATGTGATGTCATTTTGAAATCACATCATTTTCACATTTTAATGTTTTCTTATTTGCTCTTTACGAACATGAAATTCCTTACTTCTGACAATCATATTAAATACTAGTCATATTTCTTCTTTTATGACATATTAAAAATGAGGTTTTAATATGTCACATATCACATACCCTAGCTGGGTAGGCCATTTAAAGTATCATTAATTATATAAAATAAAAATAATAACAATTCCCTCATAGCTGGCTTAACCATATGAATACTCAGGAATAAAGTACTCGCAAATTACAAGTCACCATTAAGATTGCTATCTCTATAGCCTTGGTTGGTCTACCTGGGAAAAAACCGAAGTCAGTTGGGGAATTCAATGTCCTAACAGTATGACATAGAAGCTCAATGGTTAGAGCAACCACATGGAAAGCAGGAAAACTGTGTTCAAACTCCAGCTATGACATTGAATTTTTCAGCTGACTATACCACATTCCCTAGCTGGGCTGCCCTATAAAAGTATAATTAATTTCATCACTTGTACATAATAACAAATAATACTTCAGTGTTTTGTTAATAACTACGGAATACTAAACACATATAATGTCTAACAGTATACAAGCCATCCGCTGCTACCTTAATGGCTGCGACAAGACCGTTTCACATTCCTAATGTACAAAAATGTTCAACAATTGGCAAATTTTCTTAAACAAGAGAAGGTAGTGATTGTAACTCAAACATCCTAGCATTGCCAACTTTAGTATTGTTTGAAAACTAGCAGAAAGTGGTAATGGGAGTTCGAAATGGCAAATTTGAATTTTATATACTTACGTCATGACTATCAAAGCTAATTCTACTTAAGTAAAAGTAAACTAATAATAAAAAATACACAATGAATAATAATTATATAAGGAATGCGAAACCTCAATCACATCAAGGTAGAATTGCCACTGTATTACGTGCACTTGTGAGAATGTTCCATACGTCCCAAGGAATCTTTCTCTTATCAGTTAGTTCTAGTGTATAGGACTGAATGCTAATTAATTTTTATATAAAGAAAATTTAATAAAATAATACTAATTGCATATGAAGACAAATAAGAACATTTCATTTATTAAAATTATAACATTAAAATATGTATTGGGTAAAACTTTTGTTATTTGTGGTTTGAACACTGATACTAAAAACCAAATTATTTGCATTATCCAAATGCTTTAGAGAAAGAAAACTGTTTAAGCTATTGGTGCACATTCGCATAGTTTCAGTTATGAGGCTATTAGCATTTTAGTGAAAAATCTCTAATATGTTCAACGTTAGTCTGAATTAATTCTACTTGTAATATGCAGCTAATAAGCAGAAAACACAAGCAATTTAATGCATTTTAACATATGATTTAATTGTTCTTCCACACAGTGTGTTGGACAAGGTTAGAGAGAGAGGGAGCTCCCGCACACACGCCACGCACAGCCCCACACCCACTCTTTCTTTTCAGTTTAATGTCCTTTATTAACCTGGTAAGTCATATTGGATGATGAATCATCAAACTGGGTGAAATGATGTTCAAATGAGTCTGGGTCCATAGAGCTTAAAGTTAACCAACATTTGTCTTCTCAGGATAACAAAAATCTGGAAAAAAATCTTATCCGGGCAACTCCCCTTAACCAACATTCAAACCTCTTGAATAAGAGGCAGATACACTACCCCCACTCCGCAGATGTGGGATGTGTATATTTTGTGATTAGGCTTCTTGGATCAATTTATCAAAATTCATTAGGTTCTGTGTGTTTGTGTATAAATGTTTCGATGTTTGATAAAGAAGTTGGTCTATCCGTATGTTTTTATTAATTTTGTATTTTCTTTTAGTTTACATCCTTTACAAAATATAATGCAACAGCTAATTTTTCTATCTAGTGAAATTTTATGCTCTTTCAACCTGACACCAATGCTTCATTTTGTTTGTCCAGTGTAGAACTTAGTCCATACACTGATCTGGTAAATGTTTGACCTTTTGCTGGAAGACTCTCTACCTTTGCAGTCCAGTGTAGAACTTAGTCCATACGCTAATCTAGTAAATGTTTGACCTTTTGCTGGAAGGTTCCCTACCTTTGCAGTCTGATTTGGCCAGCATAAATTTACCATTGTGATCCTTTAATATTTTTGGGGGATTTATTTCAAGCCTATAGGATTATTGTTTCTTTCTTTTAGTATTGTAACCTTTTTTACCATTTTTTAACATGATCTCGAATACATAGAAATTATAAATGTAGCAAGAAAAAGACTAAAAGGATCTGCTGTGCTACATTCACAAGACTTTCTCCACCCACTATGGTTTATTTTTATATAGTGTCTACACGCTAGTTATGCATAAACTTATTCTACATTCAGCAGATTGAGTAAACATTTGCATAAATAGTTTCTTTACACATTTCATTATAGGTACAAAGGGAATAGTAATAGTAAATGTTTAATACTGATCGCTATATATTGACCTTAAAATTCCATACATTTTCCATTGTACCATGAGAAACAACAGAATAGTGGCAACATTTTAACAAATTACTTAAGTATTGAAAACTTCAAACCAATAATAACAGATATCTCGGAAATGGCTATGCCACAAAAAAAAATTATATAAAATAAATTGTGTGTTTTAAAGAGATCTAAATTTTTTGTGTAATAAAGTTTTGTCCATCTCTTATGGTTTACCCATTATACGAAACTTTACAACATTCTTTCCAAATGAAGAGGCCTTTGCAGGCAATTCACAAAAAATTCAAATTATAAATTTTATTTGTCATGTAAATATCTTAAATATGTGGTATTTTAATAAAAATCAATTGCTTTTGAGAAAATAAAAAATAAAGAAAATTGTTTCCATGTAAAGGGTAGTTTGGGATGGGAGTAACTTCTTGAAAATCTCTGTGTTGCATCCTTGGAAGATGCTGAACTTAAATACCAAGTTTGGTAAAAAGAAATTATTGATCCCCCCCCCCAAAAAAAAATATACACTAGGGGGAAAAAAGGATGGTAACCTATAGAAAAACAATACACGACCTATGAGCTTACAGCTAATTCCAAAAATTACTCGAAGATTACAACATTAAATTGTTTCCATCACAAAACTATTCAGGTATTGGATCACCAATCAAAGTAAGCTACAAAAACAGAGAATCTCCCAGCATTGTGTCAAGCACTTACAAGGAAAGGTGTATGGGTTGTAAACGTTTTTACATTGGACTAACAACTTTATAAATACAAACAAAACAAAGCCTTATGGTCAAACAAAGGAGAATTTCAGTAAGAAAAGCTTTAAACAGATAGAAAAATCAGCCAATTTCTGAGGAAAATAACTCAAAATAAAAGAACCCGCAAAATTAATAAAATATATCAAGATATGGGGCAGCCCTACCAAGGAAAAACTATTTATATTTAAACACAAGATTTAATGAACTTTGATCACTGGATGCCTAATTACAAAATGTGTATTAGACATTCCACATGAAATCATATTATTTGTAAGAAAAATAATAAACAAATAAAAAAAAACACATTTACTGGCATTTTTCCCAGTAAACCACAAAGGTTCATAATTCATTTTAAGAAAACATAACTCAATTGCTTTAGAATTGAATCAATTGGAGCTGAAAGGCATTAAGTCAAATTTTGATTTTTTAAATTATTTAACATTGTGAACCATTTCGACAAGACGCATTAAATGACAATGAAAGTGTTAAGTTAGCCCTCTCCTTATATGATAAACTGCTGATGGGTGTAATGTGTACAGAGGAGAAAAGCATTAAGTCATTGACTTATTACCTTTCAGCTCCGTGCGGTGGTGGTATGCTGACTGTGCTGCAAGTTCTGATTCCTACACAATTTTTATCACATGGTTTCATATGCATTTAATTGTTTGTTTGTCGTGCTGAAGTGATTGTTTTATCATGTCACCTGAGAAGAAAAGAAATGATTCTATTCACAAGAAGAATGCAATAAAGCAAGGCATTACTAAAGATCTACCTTATACCACCTACAGTGGAAAACAAATTGGAGAAAAGAAAACAAGTGAAGATTGCAGATACAACAATACTGATGTTATAATGAATCTTATTTCTACTGCACTATTTTCCAAGTTACCTAGCATATCTTTTATTATTTTCCAATGCTTATTGTAGTGCAATAGCTGATTAAATAGGCAAAATTTATAAATACTTGTCTTGTTCTAGGTGCCAGAAACACTGTTTCGACAGAATAGGTGACTGAAAAAATTCATATACTGGCAAAATTTCATGAACCTTCCAAACAAGGATGCTCAAAATTTATACCTAATGGGTCTTACTGAGACAAATGATGCAAAGCAGCACAGATTCTGGAAGTCAGACAGGGATGAATAAAATAGCATTGTTCCAGTTTTTGATATTTTGTAATGTGAGGGTCACATAGAGTGCAGCTTTGTCAAAAAGCATTTTGCAATTTACACTCCATTGGTATGAAGCGGGTGTTCTCTGTAACTCACGCATTAATAAATGGAAAATTGCCACAAGATAAATGTGCAAAGAATTAGAAAGGAAATAAGATTTCTGAGAAAATCCTGAAAATAGATGAACATATAAAATCTTTTCCTCTGAAGACCTCTCATTAAGCTGAGAAGGAAATTCAGTACTTAGATTCTCAGTTGTGTATGAGAACAATGTATCAGTTGTACTGTAGTACTTATCCTACTGAATTACAACTACTACAGGCAGTTTTTTTTTTTTGGAAAAATTATGATTATAAATTTGGCAGGCCATAGATAGATGTTTGTTCTCTTTGTAAGGAATTTAATGCTAAATTGAACAGTCTTCACCTCTGCAAAACTTCAAAACTTGCAACCAAGTCATATTTGAAAGTCCATCTCCGAAGGAGTTGCAAGTTTTATAAGCTCCTGAAGGAGGCCAAGACTCACTGTCTTCAAAATGAAAAAAATGGGTGCTATTGCCTTTGACTACATGCAGAATTTACCCCTGTGGAAATTCCTGTGCAAGAAATCTTTTACATACAGCAACTGGGTATATGTTCAATATTAACAATTTAAAAGATGACATGTGTACCTTTATCATGAGGGTAATGGAAGAAAAGGTGCAAATAATGTATGCACTTTTCTATACCATTCATTAAACACTATGTACCAGACATCATTAAACATCTCAGCTTGTTCTCAGATGTACTAGACAAAACAGAAACCACAATGGTGAAAATGTGAAGTAATATTAATGTTGTATTGTGTTTAACATTATTATAGCACCACGTTTGGATGCCAATTTGCAACGGTATTACAAATAATGTTGATGCTTGTGATGTTTATGTATGTGTGTTTACTTCACGCGTTGCCATCTTGTGACGTCATTCGTTGGTTGGTTCGTAGCTCCCTCTGACGTTAGCAATTTGTATTAATTAGTTTCTGAAAGAATTTAAGGTTATGTATATTGTCCTCCGGCTAGCTATCATCTTATCTTGGTAGAACTTGTATCTCTTGCAGGGTGTGAATCGGAAAGGAATCTTTTATCCAGAAATTATACTGACGAAGAAATTGGTTTTATAACTTTTATTGCTGAACACATTCACAAACACTTTTACAAATTAATCTGGATACTCGCCAAACTGAAACTGTTTTTAATAACTTCTTACTTATCACTTTTAACTTGCATACTTCAACTTTGTGTAGAATTAACTTTATAATAATTTAGATTCTCGTAATTCTGCTGCGCGTAACTTGGCGAAATAAATGAACTGAGAGACCGACGTGTATAGTACTGAGAATTCTGTTGAACTGGGGGAACGCTCCCTTGAACATGGCTTATTTATAGGCCTGCCTCAAGATACGCCTAAAGATTATAAATGAACTGCTATTGGCTAATAAAACGCGCCAACATTAGCGTCTATTTTAATATCCAATGAAAACCACGAATACATATGCTTTAGGAAATGTTCCAGAAGCTTCTATCGAAACCGCGCGAAATATTACGCAACTTCCTTGTTCCCGGTAATGATAAACAACTTACCCCCTCTCTGCATTATTGCGTTATTGTTGACAGTTTCAGTAAAGCCGTATATTATTATTTACCAATAATAATTACAATTAATAAACCTCTGAAATCAATGTCACATAAAAATACATATTCATATTACAATCATTAATTATATTTAAGTAATTTGTGATACAAATTACCGTATCATATGCCCCACTAGAAACATAATTATAAATATTTATAACTTGTTTAGAAATTTTAAAATTGTGTTTTTAGTCTCCTAAATCTTGGAACACACGTTATCACTTTCACTTTACACTTCACACGCATTTAACACACGACATATGTTTTCTTTATTATCTCGCCACTACTTACTGGCTTTGGTTTAATTAATTTAGATATCAATCTGACATCACAAACTTTTTTATAGCAAATACTTTACCCTAAATTATTTAATTACTGTTTCAAAATTGTTTACTCTCTTACATTGTTGACAAAAATTTATACATTTAAGATTTTTTGTAATTATTACACATATTTACCAAAATATTCACCCTCTACACAAATATTTACATCTCTTAAATCTAGACACTGTTTCACCTTTTCTTTTTGCTACATAAGTATTTGTTTTGAATTATTTTTACCATTTTTGTTATTTTGAATTTTATTTTAACAATACTCTTTGAATTGTATTTACGTACTTTTAATTTAATATCATATTAAGTTTCAATCTTTGCATTCTTAATTTTTAATTGTTGTTACAGTTACTAAAAATTTAATTATTTTTTCTTTTTTTTTTATAATTTATTTTTCTTTTC
This sequence comes from Deroplatys truncata, assembly GCA_030765065.1. Lineage (NCBI taxonomy): Eukaryota > Metazoa > Arthropoda > Insecta > Mantodea > Mantidae > Deroplatys > Deroplatys truncata. The sequence goes on from CM060984.1 coordinate 180,481,774, forward strand.
AAATGACATATATAAATAGTTGACCCTCTTACGTTCCAATACATTTCTTTGCAAGTCATCTTTACCTATCCAGCATTTACTTTACATCTCATTGCTATTTACCCTCCTGGATCAAATTGTGTGTGGCTAAACATTACTCGTAGCCGTAACCTAACCTTCAAATTTTTGTTCATGAATAACCTCTTGTATTCATTTGAAATTTCATCACATGATAACATTTGAAAACAATCTAAAGTTTCTTGAACTACACATCTTTTAACAACTTTCATTTTCAATTCATCTGCTATCTTTATAACTTGAGAATACTCTGACAAATCTGTACTAAACTGTACTGGACTGGAGTTTTCATTTTGAACATCTTGGTACAATTTATTTCTTTGCATTTCTGATTCTTTCTGTATTTCTGATATTTCCCCTCTGAACTTAACTTGCGCCTGATTCACAACTACATTCATAACCTCTTTTATCTCTCTTAGCTCACTTGAAATACTACTCATTTGACTTCCTAACTCTGTACATTCTACATTAACCTCACTTTTAGTATTAACCTCACTTTCTTTGTTATCTCTTTCCCTACTCATGTCTAGCATTTTCTTTGAAACTTCTCCTATCTCACTTACTATTACTTCCTCATTTTCATCTCTTATTTCTGGCATACTACTATCTAGCTTCGTAACTTTCTTTTCCATTTCTTCACTGCTTTGATCTACTTTTAGCTCTAATACCTCATTACTCCTACCAATATTTTCAATTGATTTCCTGTTTTGTTCAAAGCTCCTACGAATATCTTCCCTCAATTCCCTATTATTCTTTTCAATATCTTCCCTAATATTTCTCAAAATTTCCATCATTTCCATCATCATACCAGCATCAATAGTAATATTTCCTGCTATTCTATTCTTATTTTCTGCACTAACATTTCCTCCCTCCAATACTACATTGTTTGAGCTTTTTTTTGTAACCTGTATTGGATTACAGCTAACTGTTACACTATCCCCTTCCATCATTGTTTCTTGTTTTACACTTTTTTTTTTTTTTTAAATTAAAATCATACTTTTCTAACCTTTCTGATGCTATCTGCTGATGAATCTTTGATGTCCAGCGTTCTGCCCCTTTCTCCTAGATTTGTATGTCGCTTCTGCGTTGTATTATGATGAATCTACGTCGTCTCGATGTTTTTGTTGTTGAATTCCTTGTTGCCTCGTAATCTCGGAATTACGATGTCCAATCATCCATGTAGTCTGTCGTTCCTTTTTTTTCTGGAATCTGCGTCTTGTAGATCATTTTACTGCTGCTTTCGTTCCACGTCCTGATTATGTTGATTCATTCCTGGTCGTGTTCCTTTCCTGGTCACTTCGCTTCGCCCCACGTTATGGGTGCCAATTATGCAACGGTATATGTTTCTTACGTAATATTTATAGTGTAAGAAATGAGAACTTGTAGATCATATGTTGTGCTGCTTTACTGCACGCGTTGCCATCCTGTGACGTCATTCCTTTGTCGGTTGGTTCGTAGCTCCCTCTGACGTTAGCAATTTGTATTAATTAGTTTCTGAAAGAATTTAAGGTTATGTATATTGTCCTCCGGCTAGCTATCATCTTATCTTGGTAGAACTTGTATCTCTTGCAGGGTGTGAATCGGAAAGGAATCTTTTATCCAGAAATTATACTGACGAAGAAATTGGTTTTATAACTTTTATTGCTGAACACATTCACAAACACTTTTACAAATTAATCTGGATACTCGCCAAACTGAAACTGTTTTTAATAACTTCTTACTTATCACTTTTAACTTGCATACTTCAACTTTGTGTAGAATTAACTTTATAATAATTTAGATTCTCGTAATTCTGCTGCGCGTAACTTGGCGAAATAAATGAACTGAGAGACCGACGTGTATAGTACTGAGAATTCTGTTGAACTGGGGGAACGCTCCCTTGAACATGGCTTATTTATAGGCCTGCCTCAAGATACGCCTAAAGATTATAAATGAACTGCTATTGGCTAATAAAACGCGCCAACATTAGCGTCTATTTTAATATCCAATGAAAACCACGAATACATATGCTTTAGGAAATGTTCCAGAAGCTTCTATCGAAACCGCGCGAAATATTACGCAACTTCCTTGTTCCTGGTAATGATAAACAACTTACCCCCTCTCTGCATTATTGCGTTATTGTTGACAGTTTCAGTAAAGCCGTATATTATTATTTACCAATAATAATTACAATTAATAAACCTCTGAAATCAATGTCACATAAAAATACATATTCATATTACAATCATTAATTATATTTAAGTAATTTGTGATACAAATTACCGTATCAGCTTGTTCTCAGATGTACTAGACAAAACAGAAACCACAATGGTGAAAATGTATATGGGACTGACTGCAATTAGTAGATTTGAGTCAATTACCCATAGCTGTCACTTATACCTACCATATGATAAAAATTTTGGGGTAATCAAAAGGAAAATTAAAATATTGATTGAGTGTATACCACAAAAGAATATGTAGAAATAATATCAAACAGCAGGAAAAATGTGGAAGTTCATATTGCAGAATTTGAAGAAATCATTAATTTTGATAAATTGTGGCCATCTTACTTTAAGAAGGTGGTTATGTCAAAGGAGAGTGAAGGACTCCCAAGAGAGAAGAAGTAAGTGATTTCCCCCTTAAAGTTCAAGCAATTCAAATACGGCAACAACAAGATTGGAGAGGTTCAAACTTTTTTTTTTTGGGCATCAATTCTCCTGTTGTTTAAAAATAAATTCTTTCTGGAAAAGCTCAAGTCACTACAACACCTTACTATGCCGACTGAAAAGGTATATAAGGACAAGCTTCCCATAAACTTTAACAAGATATAGGAAATTGTGAAGATAGTAAATTATGTTCAAGATGCTCTGCAGTTTTACAAGAACATTTTGAAATGTCAACAATGAATAGTCAAAGTGACTCTGTGTAAAGCCATGTGTCATAATATATTTAGGCAGTCTCAATACAGATCTTGAATTTTGACAATGTAGCAAAAAAAGTATTAAGCCAATTTTTTAAAAACAAAACAAAAATCCAGATAACACATTCAAATTATATTTTCACTTAGATAAATATGCTTTAAGACATTATGTTATAGAAAAATAAATTAAAAATCTTTATTTATTTATTTTTTTTGTATTTATACTGTTTTTTCCATAACCTGAAAAGTTGCAGAAATTGACTTAATGCCTTTCAGCACCGATCAATTATATTGTGTAAGTACTTTAAGTCCCGGTTCATAGTTAACCACTACTAGGTCAATCATGATTATTAATTGTTCAACACAAGCCATGTGTAAGCTACATGGAAAGGTAGAATCACTGAAAAATTCAAAGCTCTAGAAGTTCATCTACCCACCACCAGAGAATACCCCATCCACAATACCAAATGATACCAGCAAACAAAAGTTGATAATGGAAGCAATAGGCTTTCAAAACATATCCTTAAATAATTAGTAAGTAAGTGATTATGAGTTTCATATTCAACAAAACAATAGAATACCTATTGATACAATGTGTATTTAAAATAATAAAGATAAGGATGTAACAAGTTGGTATTACTTTATTAGAAAATGAAAGCAAACCACTGATTAGTATAAACTTTCTTTAGAAAAACATTACATGTGGGTTTCACTGCAGTTATCTATGTTACTATCCCAGTATACAACCATACAAGCAAAGCTATTTCTTTGCTACAGTTACCAGTTACATATAATGGAAGATTGCCAATTCTGTTTACCAAGAAAGGCACATCAAAGCTTTGTCACAGAAATTGCTGGTAAATTCCTTTTATATGATGTTTTAGTACTATGTTAAAGTGCAAGTGCAGTGCAGACTGGTTCTCTTACACTGAACTGTAAGTTAGTTTAAAATCCAAAGTATACATACATCTAAAACAACTGCCTGGCATGCTGATGAAGAAGCCTGTGCCACAGTCAAAAGAAAACGAACTGCAGGCAGGAACAAGCTCAGTTCCACATCATGCAGCGAGCCACGTACAGCTGAAACACAATTACAGGGTACAGGGGACTTATACGTACTTACAACATTGCAAGTCACCATTGGGGCACATAAATATGTTGTCTCAAAATGAATTTGAGAACGCCTTCTGGTTTTCCCAGAAAAACATGAGTCAGTTGGAGAATGTTGCATGGTTGCTCAGTTATTTTGTTTTATAAATAAACAAGAAACTGTAAGATCATAACTAATATCTAGAGCTAATGACTCTAAATTTGCAATCTGGTTCCCACCCACTCCCATGGCCGCATGGTTTTCACTTTCTTTACATGTCCAGTCTTTATCTTCAAAGTGTACTGTAAATGTGAAAACTTATAGTACAGAGAATTGCAGAATGAGTTTTACAGCCTCTTTTAAATTAAATAGTACCGAGTTTGCAAATAAAAATGGTCTAAGAGCAGCATCTCGTGAATTCACATTCAACCTAGAATGATTCGATATTGGCGCAATCAGAAGAATCAACTAATGCTGGTTAAGAGAGACTGTAAATCTTTTCATGGAATCCGAAAACGAAAGTACAAAGAAGTAAGTGAAAAAGTGTTAAGAGTGGGTCGTTTTAACAAGGAATAATGGTCACGCTGTAACACATGAAATGCTGCAATTTAAAGTGCATGAGGCTGCAAAAAACCAAAGGATCTCAGGTTCAGAATTTAAGGCAAACCGAGGCTGGGCAGTACAATTTATGCATCGTAAAACTTTGAGTTTGAGGAGAAAAACTTCACTATTTTAATGGCTTCCAGCTGATTATACAGAGAGAGTCATACAATTTTATCACTACGCAATAAGACTGACAAGAACATAACTTTCTTTTATCGCAAACTGGAAACGCTGACCAAACTCCAGTTTTTTACACATGCCAACAAGCACAATGATAAATATAGCAGGAGCATCAAGTGTTTTAGTGAAAACCACTGGAGCTGAGAAGTTATACTGTACTCTGATGCTATGTATGACAACGAAAAAGGCCATACTGTACTTTCAAGTAAAAAACCTCTACCTAAAGGAGAAATTCCAAAGGGAATTCACATCCGTGTACAGGAGAAAGAGTGAATGGATGTGGATCTGATGAAGGTATGGTTAACAATTGTGTGGGAGCAAGTCCAGGAGCTCTGCTTAATAAAAAGTCTATGCTTGTACTCAACAGCTTTCATGGTCACTTAGTTGTTGTTAAAACACAATTGAATTTAACCAAAACGTATCCAGGGATTATCCCAGGACTTACATCCATTTTGCAGCCATTAGAATGTCTCCATAAATAAGCCTTTTAAGCCTGAGGCGTTTATACACTAACTGGATGTAGACAATGTGCACTAGACAACGAAAACCAGGAAAATCAAGTGACCACTGCTACAATGTATTTGTGAGTGGGTTTTGCATGCATTGGGACTGATTACTCCTGAAATTGTTGAAAAGAGTTTTAAAAAGACTGGAATAACATGTGCATTAGATGGCTCTGGAAAGAACGCGAAGAAAATGAAGACAGACTCTAGCAACGATGATGGCAGTGAAGACATCAATGAGAATAGCCCCAAGATTCCACAACAATAGGTACCATATTACTATTCTTCCCTTGCTTAAATATTTTTGTGAAGCATGAACATAATTACCTATACCGGTATTAAAAACAAGGATTTTCATATTATAGCTAGCCAATTGTTATTCAAGTTTCAACCTGCATGTGTTACTTGTTCTACAGGCCATGCCCATCCATCACATTACACATCTTAGCAGAAGTTATCGCTGGACAAGATATTAATAGACTTACTATTAGAGCAATGACTGTTGATTACATATGTAACTTTGTTTATTTCAATTAAACATCTCATGAATAGCATTAAAATAAAATAGCGTATTTTTTAAATACTCATCTCCAAACCAATTGATTTTATGAAGTTAATACCTATAGGACCTTTCCCCAATTTTAGATGTAAAAATAGAGAAAAAAAGGGGGTCCAATAGCCGAGTAAATACAGTATCCACTGTAGGATATGGTTTAGGTGGCAATTTCTAAGAAAATAAGTTTGGGAATATTATGGTTGAGTCATCACTGTTGGAAAAAGGCATATAGCTTCAAGAATTCAATACTGCAGTGCAGTGACTGTTCTAAGCATTTTCATTTATTGAAGTACTTTTATCTCCAAATTCATATTTTGCCTATAAAATTTTACCCAACTGAGATTAAATTTTATGTTTTTCAGAATTTTAAATATATGACATCAAGTGTTTAAAAATAAAAATGTAAATATGCCACATCTAAACATTACTGTGATAGAATGTCCACATATTCATTTACTTTAAAAATTACATAAGTTATTATACCACATGAATAGGTGCTGCAAAATATAAGTTCAGGCAAGTTAGAGCATTTAAGATAGCTTTACATGACAGATATTTTTAAATAATACACATGCCATTTCAAAATTTAGTTACTTAATGATGTTAAAAACAAAAATGCTACACATACTGAAAAGTAGAAATTTTGCTTAAAATTATTTGATATGATGTGAAATGACTCACATGAAACTTTACAGAGATAGACACATTATATTCTGATGTTATAATATTTTTTATACTCTTCTGTCATTTATATCTAGAAATAATACATTTCTAAAAATTTTAATACAGATAAATAAAACTTAAGATTGTACAAATATTTTGAGACTACGGTATTTAATGCAAGCTAGCATTCACTTTTCCATGTGAATGAAAGCCCCAAAAGTAGTTTTAAACTGGGTCATTTATTCATATCAATATTCATACTCAACCCATTAAGAAACCTAAACCAAAGTAATACATAATTTGTTTGATAGTAAGTCCAGTTTCCAAGACTAACGGCTAGTTCACAATAACTCAAGAATGGTAACCAAACCAGAAATGAGAACAAGAAGCAATACAGCATAGAAGATTTTGGTTTACAACAGCCTGGTAACAGGAGTACATATCGATCACAAAGTGAAAAGTCAATTTTGCGCATTGGGATTTCATTTGTTTTTAACTGACCAATGATATTTTTTCTCCTTTTTCCAATTCAGCCAACATAATGCAGGCTAACCAACATCAAAATGTGATAGAGTAAACATTATCTAAATGCAATCCAGTACATTTCTGATTCCTCTAGTAATAAGCTTTCATTCCTTTATTTAATGAATACATTAAAGTTGTTTGTTGTTCTTTGTTAATTTTTAGTAGTTTTTGATATTGTTTTTGAGGCAATACCCAATTTTGAGTTGCATATAAACAAACCATAATGACCCATTCACTAAGAGAACCAACACTCAATGAATTTACAGGTGTTAGGATCTGAAGTTAGGACGCACATATGCTAGAATTTCTACCAGTTTCAGTTACCAGCTTGCGACTATAAAGAGCACTAGCAGCTATTCCTTATCACAGCTGCCTAGAATAATTTCTATGGCAAAGAGCCTAATATACACAATATGGATGTAATATGCCATGGCCAGGAATAAGAATGGGAAATTTAAAATTTGGCCAAGCTTTCTTTCCCATTCCCGGGGCTCGGGAGAGCTTCCCATTAATTGTGACGCTCCCATTAGAATACATGTATTTCAACTTTGTCATTCTCATTCTGGTTACCATTTTTGGTTGTTGTGAATCAGCCATAGCTTTCAAAATTTATAGTGTTTCCAAAAATGCTTTCACTGTATTTCTCCTCCATATATTTCTGACATCATGTATGTACTTACTTGTAATAATGTCCTTGAAAACAGCACTCAACATGTTTTGCTGTTCTTTGCTGAGTGGTGCTACAGAGAACTTCTGGATTATCGCATTTAATGCTTTAAATGATGCTTCACAGATCTCCTTGTCAGTTCCTGGCACTGCTTCTCGATATATTGCATGCCACACATTGTAGAGATGCTGTTTCAATCCTTCCACAGTGTATACTGTACAGCAGTTTTCCTGTAAGAATTCATATTATTCCATCCATGTCCTATGGAAAGATTACTATAGCTTAAGCAGACTTAAGATAGTTTAGCTGTCACTTCGGGAATTAAGAGCTCTCTGCTATAATCAAATACTTGAATTTCCTTTGTGATCAATATTGTGATGGATCCACCTCCGCCCAGCCAGAGGCAGAAATGTGTCCTTCAGTGCTCCCAGTGATTGGTTGGAGAGGGGGCGGGGCACTCTCACCAATGTGTCGGGAGCACCTTCGAGATGCGGCCAGATAATTTTGGATGTTTACTTCCCCCGCCTACCATGAACATTCTGGAACTTGCTGTATATAAATAAGTGTGCTTCCAAAGCAGACAATCAGTGAGTTTGTATTGTTGAAGTGAAGTAAAGTGCTGTTCCCCAAATAGTGACATGCAATGAATGCTGCTCGGCATTAATTAGTCAAGTTCAGTTTTTGATTCTCCAATAAATGAAGCAGAAGGCAGAGGCGGCTTCATGAATGATCCATTCCTCTCCCATGTGCAAAACAAAGTAAGGTTAAAAAATTAAATTGAGTTTTATTTATGGACTGCTCTTTATCTGCTGTGGTCCTAAGCATCCCATTCTACATTGGGCGTGAAAGACCGGAAATTTTACTCAGAGGCCTTTTTATCAGGCTTGAGGTGCTTTTACGTGCCGTAAATCTATGATACGGTACTACCAGCTTTACTTCCCTTTAACCCAAAAATATCCATCACCCTCTGTTGGGTTTGAAGCTGTGACCTTGGGAACTAGAGGCTAGCATGGTAACCACTACACCTCGGAGGACAAAGTGAGGTGACAGTGAAGACTGACTGAGTCATAATAGTAAAAGGAAGGGACAGAAACTGAATTAAGTCACACAAATAAAGTGAAGTGACACTAAAACACTGAATAAAGTCACAATGTATTAATCCTATTCCAATATTTAAATAAAGTAGCTCAAAGCATTAACATACCAGCACTTGAAGAGAATCCAGTTTGGCTACTCGAAGACTTGAGTCCAACTTCTCTAGCACCAAAGGTATAGAGAACTGTGCAAAATCTGGTGTGGCAATTAAGCAATTTTGTAATGCAGTTGCTAAATCTTCACGAGTTATTGCATCAGGATCCTTTGCAGACTGAAACAAAGGTTTGGTTTCTAACAATTAATATTTTGTAAGTTTAGTTTTATGATTTCAATAGATTTCTCTTTAATAATTATATCCTTATAACTAACTGCATTCCATCAAAAGACAAATTAACAAAATTTCACTTTACATATTCAACAGTGGTCATAACTGAGATTTCATATGAGGAGTGTCATTGCAAACCATATTATATCCAACCGGGATAAAAATTTGAGTTTTACATCATTCCACATAGCTTCTAATGTTCTCTTTCTTGCTGTGAACTGCAACTGCATGAAATCATACTGTATTTACTTCCATGATTTCCCTCCCTATGATATTAGAAGGTTTTCAAACAAAAGTAATTTTGATTGCTGTTTTTGTTAAAAATTATGAACATCCCTTGACCTTCAGCACCTTCATTTGTTAGAATTTCTGGAACACCCAACCTCCCATATAAGTACACGACGCGCCACATACCCGCCTTTAAGCTTTCATTAGAGCACACGCATTTCACATAGTAATTATTATTCTAGTTAGTATTGTAGTAGTTATTGTTAGTCTCCTGGCATATGTAAGCAAGTATATATTTCAAAATTGTTTTAAATTTCTGGCAGCAGTTCAGTCTTTTCCTGTCCTCAAAGCATTAAGTGGTTAATACATAATGCGCAATGGGAAGAAAGAACAATAGTTACATGGTGAGCTTTAAACTTCAAGTAGTTAATTTCGTGGCGATGAACAGAGTGAAGCATGCAGGAAGAAAGTTTGGCGTAGAACCCAATTTCATTACTGGAGGGACCAGACAGAAAAATTGAAAAGTGCCAAATTGACGTGTTGATCGTTTCATGGCCCAAAACATGGCCTAACATTGACCAAGAAGTGTTAGATTATGTTGTGGAACTAAGAAATGATGGTATTGTGGTAACATACAAAATATTGCATTTCAAAGCAAAGGAAGCAGCAAAAAAGCATGGTATTTCACATGTGGAATTCAAAGCTAGCCAAGGGGGGCATTACCCGATTTATGTGGAAGAAAAGACTTAGTTTGAGAAGATGAATGACACTAGCCCAGTGTCTACCACATGACTGCATGGATAAAGTGATCCAGTTTCGTCCAGTTTCCAAGGACCATATGCCATGGGACCCGATTCTGATAATGGCGATGATTTAGATACGTCATCAGGTGAAAGTAGTACAGAATAAACAGGTATGTTTATTTTTATTTAGGTATATTATTAAACTTAATGCACATGGAAATATTGTGAAATTGCATCAACTGTTGTATTTCTGTGTGTAATTCTTTTTAAAATAAATTTCAATTCATTTTTGGAGTACCCACCCTATTTGATTTATCACAATTTACTTCCCCTCCTTTTTTTTTAATTATTTAAATTTCCTCTCCCCTCAATATTTTTTCTTAAAATTTTGAAAAAAAAAGGGGGAAATTATTTGAGTAAATATGTATTTTGTACCACTGAAATTCATACATGTAAACCACAGTTGTTGCAACCACATTTTGTCCAAGATTTGCGATTGATGTCAAACATGATGTCCATACTGTCATAATGGTAATCCCATATTTGTTAAACTCATGTCTTGATTAGTGCTAAGAATTAACAGGTCTTGTTATGTCAGTATAGTATTTCATAATGAATAAAGGTGTAACTGTAGGAGAAAAGTCCAAAGGAAGTCATAACAAGCTAAAGAATAATCTTTCCACCACTTTGCTGGTGCTCAGCATTATTAATCTCAAAGTACTAACATAACTTTTTCAGGTATTTTGATAGAGACTTAGACCTGTCTAAGCTTATTCCTCCATGGCAACACAAAGAAGGCAGATGGCCCCTCAAAACCATTCACCCTCATTCTGAAGAAACGAAAGTCAATAGCTATTATCCCCAAACCAGTACCTACTTGGTTTGTTGATCAGAAGGGTATCAGAGATAAAACAAGTGATATTTTAAATCTTTTATGAAAAAGGCTTGGTGATAATTGGAATGAATGAGAAAAAGTTGCATTATTTTATAAGCACTTTAAATGTATCAGAACCATTTCATTCCGAGATTAAGTTGCAAAATTAACAAACTGGTTGGACGAAAAGAATGAAATGAGCAGAACATAAAGATTAAAGTTATAAGCCCATACCAATTTATTCTGTAATTTCTTATTAATTCTTTCCCTTTTATTTTTAACTGCAACATACTTTTTTTTTAATAATGTCAGTCTTGGATATTACTTAAGTTAAGCAATGTTTTTGTGCTTAGTTATTGCACGGACTAAGATTTATTCTGTGAATAAATAGTTTTAATAGTCACGAAGATCAACACAAATATCCAAATTTAACTCATCACTTTGTCTTTTTGCAAGATTTCTTACCTTTTATATAATAATTATGTACAATGCAATCATTTCTTATTTTGAATTTATAGCTGTGTTGATGATTGTATCAAGCTGTATTAAGTCCCATACAAATTCTTTAATTTTGAAAGTTTGAGTTTTAAAAAGAATCTTTGATGGAGGTCAAACTGAGAGACAAGGTAAAAAGTGAAGCTATCCGAAAACAATTAAAAATAAAAACCACAATGAAGCATCAAGAATAGTGACACAATCTGTCAAAAGGATGCCTTCTGATTGGTTGCCAAAGCAAGCATTTTATTATAGACCTGTTGGATGACGAGATGTAAGATGGCCAAGAAAGAGATGGCGTGACCAATTTTAACCTTTGGCTTGGAACGTGACTACACTCAAGCCTCGGAAGGCAGAAGAAGAAGAGTACTAAAAAGAATGTTGCTTCTCATACTATTTTATCTGGCGTATATAAGGATAATGTTTATTACAGAAGAACCCAACTTCAGGCGAGGGAAGCAGTCATTTTGGATAATGTATTTTTTTTGGATAATTGATGGCAATGATTTTTAGGAGCAAAAGGAAGAAAACAATAATTTGAATTCCAAATACATGTAATAAGGTTTAATAAAAAAAAATACTATGTATACAGTATTAAAATATGCATGAGTATTCACGAGACTAGTTCATAAAAAAATTAGTAATTTTTTTCTGAACTTTCTTCTCAAAATGCTTGAGTAGCCATACCATATCACCGTTAATGTATTATATCTGTTGGTGTTGATTCACTGCTTTGTTTGACAAATATAAGGCAATCTAGAAACAAAAACTTTTAGGTTATTAACAGTGACACAATTCAATATTTCCCATTAAGATTTGAATACCTACTTGTAGCCTTTGTTATCTGTAGTGCTTTGAATCCCTTTGAATCCATTGTCACTCTATTGCTAACAGCCTTGAGTTTCTGTACAATGCTTATTACAACATGCTTTCTTTTTGCCGACATCTTAAATACAAATAAACCAACTGACCAAAACTAATAGTAAAATAACAGTGGGCCTCTGCATTGAATGCCTGTGTAAGCAGTTCCCGAAACATGTTATGTGAGTAAACATAAGTGATGTTAATGTAACAATTCCGACTCATCTTTAAATAAATTCAATAACACATCACTGTTTCTAGCTTCTTTTTCAAATATCAATGTAATTCAAGGCCAAAAAGTCACATGAAAAGCAAATGTTACAATTGGCCACCATGTGGGAAACATACGAGTCATGGCAGAAACCAAGGTAAGATTAGAAACCCAAAGTTTCAATACAGATTTCAGTGGAATAAAAAGTGACATCAAAAGATACCAAAAAATTGAAGAAAAGAGAAAAAACACATTTGCTGACATCCATTTTTTGAATCTATGCATACAAAACAAAGTCACGCCAAAGTTTGTAAGGAGAATTGTAAAATATGACAAAAACAGCAAACACCAAAAGTCAGCCAATAACAAAAGTAATAGTAATTGAGATAAACAACCATTACGCAAAATTACAGAAATTGGAACTGGAATTATATGCCCTTCACCTTAAATTAACGAACACATACGGCTACCCACTTTGGCAAAACATGCAGTCAAAAGTTCTCTCCATTCTTAGCTATAGGATGAAAACTAAAATGCTGAAATTAAACAAAAAACTAGGAATACTACGCCGAAAGCAATATTCATATAAACCTAACCTAAAAAAAGACAAAACGATGCCACACCCAGATGTAATTAATCTCTCCAATGAAACTTTCACCAAAGCAGAACTATCAGTATTAAACCTTGGCCTAAAAATGTGTGTTGGCTACACAAAAACAACTGATGAAATAGTCGCAGACATTGAGATTGCCACTTACAATTTAAATGAAAATAGTAAAACTATTATAAAAAAAAGAATGTGAAATGGTTCCCCAAGAAATACAAGCAGATAACCACAACAATTTCCTGATCAAACACGTGATCAAAACCAGTTGTATACACGAAAGCTGATAAAGGAAATAAACTAGTTGTACTTCAAAAAGATGATTATATTACCACAGTAAAAAATATGCTACAACAAGAACATTACATAGAAATTCAAGAAGACCCATTAAAACTGCACTTAAAAGCCTTCAATCAAACCATCCAAGAAATCAAAACTATAACAGACTCTGATAAATCAAGATTAAAACCAGACCACCTTACCTTACCAAGAATGTATGCTCTACTTACAATACATAAACTGGGTAACAAGATGAGACCAATAGTCAGCAATATTGATTCTCCCACCTACAAACTGTCAAAATAGTTAGTTCAGAGATTCTCCTCACTACCAAAATTCAATAGTAAAAACATAAGAGATTCAGAAGAATTAATACAGAAGATAAAATTCCTGGAACTCGAACCAGAAGGCAGATTAGTTTCCTTTGATGTCACTGCACTATTTCCAAGTGTCCCTACAGATCAACTCCTGCGTCAATTAAAAAAATGGCTTCCAGCAGTCTAACACGCCGGAAGAAGAAATAGAAGACCTCATACAACCTGCCAATTTGTGCATCATACAAAATTGTTTTAGTTTCAACAAGAAGTTCTACCAACAACCAACAGGTTTAACCATGGGCAACCCACTTTCACCTTTCCTTGCAGATCTATTTATGAGTTATTTGGAAACACACGTAACTTCCTTCCCATACATTTTTAAAGTTTGGCACAGATATGTCGACGACATCTTTGCTGTTGTCCCTAATTGGTTCATACAAGACTCCTTAACCTTAGTAAACCTGCAGAACCAATCAATAAAATTCACCATAGAAATAGAAAAAGGAGGAATGCTACCATTTTTAGATCTAAAAATTATCAGGGAATAAAAGAACCTAACCTTTGGTATATACAGGAAGCCAACACACATTACTAATTACATAAAAAATAAGAGTTTCAATCCAAACACACACAAACATGCAGTACTAAACAGCTTAACACATAGACTTGTATATACTCCCTTGAATAAACAAGAATACCAATTAGAATACCAGCACATAGTAGACACGGCAATAAATAATGGGTTCAACAAAGCAGCAATTGACAAAAGAAATTGCAAAATTCAAACGACAGAAACACATCAAAGACACAACAAATCTCATCCAGGATGATAAATAGCTAAAGTTCAAGAAATTCACATACCACAAATTTAAAAAGATTTTCATGAAACATAACATCAGCCTAGCACCACAGAACAAATTTAGCATAGAGAAATTACTTTGTAACAAGTAAAAAGACCCAATACAAGACAAAACCTGGAATCTACAAAATTGTTTGGATTGCAATAAAGTATATATTGGTAAGACAAAAAGAAACCTAGAAACTAGGCTAAAGGAGCACATGAGATGTATCAAATACAAACAAATGGACAAATCTGCAGTTTCGTACCGTTTTTGGATCACCAATCACAGCATCAAACCCAATATTACATTAGTCAAACCAGCTAAATTTGCAGCTGAATTAGATGCATGGGAGAAGATCACCATTCTAAAACATAACACACATCTAATGAATTTTGATTTGCCGCCACCAAGTCCCCTCTGGAAGTACATTTCACAACCACAAGATGTCACCACAGTATCCAGTCAACAAAACAGAAACACCAACAACACCGGCCAGTCGGATTAGCTTCTGAGGATGGGAACAACCATTTCCCGAAACATGTTAAGTGAGTAAACTAAGTGATGTTAGTGTAACAATTCCGACTCACCTTTAAATAAATTCAACAACACATCACTGTTTCTAGCTTCTTTTTCAAATATCAAGTTAACACTTTTTTAACTGTACAATATTTCTTTGAATGTGAAGTGGCGGGTGATGATTAATTGCATGCAATACCAAGTACCTGTATTGGAATTTAGGGTTGTGGCCAAAGAACATTGCCAGCGTGAATATGAACATCTCGTATCTTTTTGTCCATCCTTTCTTACCATTTTTTTTTCCTCCTCTGCCATCTCAGTTAAACAGGGTTTTCTCAACTTTTAATTTTTAAATATCCCTTATATTTTAGGCATAATTTGTTTTCTCCCTCTGCTATAAAGTCTTACTTTGTAGACATAATATGGTTTTCAACTATACTCCTCAATGAAATATGATACTTCTCATTATTATAGATACAATACCTTTTGGGGGATCAAGAAAAATCTACTAGCAACTTCTATCTATTCCTAGGACAATTATATCATTTCCTTGCTAATTGGGTGTAACATGAATTTCTTTAATAGAAAGCGTTATTCAGAAGTTAGAGACAGTGAAGTGAAACAATAATTTAGTTGAATCTTGAGTCGGTACTTTAAATTAATGGAACATGTTTCGGAAGCACTGCTTGCTTTCGTCTTTAGCTTTTTTTCTAGTCGGAAAATCTTGAATCCACCAACTCAAGATTCAATTAAATTATGAATTTCTTTTTTGATAGTTGAATTGATACTCTGTGCAATATGGAATCTATTACATAAGTTACGAACCTGTTCTAAAGAAAAGGGGGTTTCTGACTTTTGAGAAGAATGAACATAAAGATATAGAGCAATAATTTTCCATCTGGGTTTATTTGGGAAGGTTCCTGAAATAAAACTTTCATTTATTGTGTGTGTGTGCAAAGGACTCTGCTACTTATTTGCAGTGTTTTAGCATCGAATTTGAATATTTATTTAGGGCAGTAGATTTTTTACATTTTAATGTATTTACCTGTTCAATGACCTCTTGAAATTTCTCTGATTACCATCAAATTACATATTTCTTTCGTTTGTTACTGGTACTTCATTCAGAATTCCCATTTTTGACAAAATGTTATGCAGCATTCAATAAATGGGCTACTTATACTCTCTTATTCTGTATTATGCAGTCATTTTTATAATTTTTAAATATGCTACCCAATTTGAAGCGATTCCTTTATGCACAGTTTAAACAATATTCCACATCTTTAATTTTAATGCCTTTGGGATGTTTCTCCTTCATGCATTTTGTTGCACTGTAAATTTCATCTGTAACTTCTTCTGGAAATCTTCAGTTTCTATGTTGTTTGTTCCCATGTGAAAGATGGGGTTCCCTTTGCTCCAATATGCCTCAATTTTCTATTACCTGTTCTAACAGATTTCATTTTATCCCGTGAAACACACACACTTTTACCACTGTTCACATGTTTCACAATTGAGTCGCAGCACTAATACTGCTTCTGATTTCACGCTGCTGTCAGTTTTGTTGTTTCTTCTAATGCGCTCCCCGCTATTATTTTTCTTTCTAGGAGATTTCCTGCTGTTTCTACAATATTTGAATATAGCACTTGCTTTGATGATGCTTTGCAACATGGTGCCTGCTTCTTTGTATGGCAGCATATCGTTTTTCTTCTGTTTCTCATTCCTTACTCTCAGAATTGTTGTTTCCTGAGCATTTTTACTTTCTCTACCACGTATCTGGCAGGTAGAGAAGGTATTGTATTTCACCCAAAAATTTGATATCAAGATCTCACCAGAAATACAGGTTTTGAGGCCCCCAAATCCAAAAAATGAATTTTTAGAAAAAGGTGTGCGTAGGAGTGTGTGTCTGTGAGCAGCATAACTCAAAAATGAAAAACCCAATATATACCAAACTTGGTATTTAAACTAAGTTTCTTCCACAGCTGTGATACAATTTTGATTTTTAAGGAAATCCCTCCACCCCCAACTAACCTTTACATAGAAGATTGCTCTAAATTTTTTGTTTTCTCAAAAATGGCTCTAACAATTTTGATTACAATTTGATTAAGATATTTACATGACAAATAAAATGAATATCTTGAATTTTCTGAGAATAGCTTATGAAGTCTTCTTCATTCTGAATGACTTTCGTAGAACTGTTAAACCATAAGTTTCACACAAAATGTGTAGATCCCATTAAAACATACAATTTGTATCAAATTTTTTTTCCAAGATATTCTTTGTTACTTATATTTCTTCAAGCAGCACATGACTATTCATTTTTTCTCATGGTCATGCACAGAGCTTGGAATTTCAAAGCCATCACATACTTTTTAAAAAAAAATCCCAACTATTGTTTTAGCTTTCTTACATCTACAATGAAATGTAAAATGTATAACAAAAGTTTATATTAATTAACCAGAAATAGACAAAAGAATATGCATTTATAAGAATAGGTTGTATAAGAGTGAATAGAGAAAGTCATGTGAATGAAGCACATCAGATTTGTTAGGTCCTTGTTTTTCTCCTTCCCATGATCTATGGTTGCCTGCAGTCAGCGTATTTTTTTCCATCATTTTGGCTTGGTTGCTGTTGCCTTAATTTCTATAGTCTCCACTTTTCATATTTTATGTCACTTTGATCTTCACTCATTATTTCATAACTTTTCTTAATTATTTCTCTAAATCCCAGAGCTTGCTATGCATCACCATGCAGCATGCCATACCTTTGTTTAAAATCTTTCTCATTCTCACTGAATTGTGTATAACTGCGAAACTATGATAGACAAAAACTTACTACAGAGAAAACTACTTCTGAATGAAAATTCATTAATTATTGCACAAAAAATACTGAAGTCTTTAAAATATGGAATTTGTGACAAATAGTATTTTTTGTAGCATCAGCCATTTCTGAGAAATTTCCTGCTGTTTATTTGAACTTTCCAATATTTTACTTTGTTTCTCATCAGCTCATGCAAACAGTATATAATGTCAAGCCTTGCATATTTGACTTACCTTTTAACAATTGCCTCCTTTGTGTGTCTGTGTATTATAAAAATATACTGAAACTATTTCTGGTAAATATTTAATATGGTTAACAGGAAGTACATACGGTCATAAACTTTAATATGTATAATTCGTAGAGCACCCATAAAAATAAATTAACTGGTAGAGAAACTTGCGTAATTGCTGCACATCACAAATTGTTTATTCTGGATAAATAATTGATGTTAATGTGTACAATAGGTTAGCCAGAGGCCCAAAAAGGTATTTTTAAAATGTTTTGTTAAGTGCCATTACATAAAAACTTTTCGCTGAAATGTGCAAAAGCTCCAGTCCCTTCATCTGATATGCACACATCTAATGGACAAAGCAAATTTTGTATAAAAAATAATTATTTTACAAATTAACATTATGGATTTGCATTTTTGTTATTTTTATGATCAAAATTTTAAATAATTTTGTTACCTTCTGTGCTGATCCTTGGTGAATCATGCTTGTTGTGCTAGCTTAGAAACTTTTGCTGTGAACATCTTAATTGAGCATTGAATTTGCTCATTGTTATTAGAAGTATGCATCATTAAGATGAATATGCTTCAGATAAGCATTCCTGAAATTTTCTAAGAATTTCTATGTAATGTATGTAACTATGATACAAAACTTTACATAACATGTGTTAGACAGTAGGTTATATTTGTGGTCTCTTAATTATCAAATTTATTCAAATATATGCACCTAAGTCTTTAACAGGGATCGAAATTTTAAAATGCTTATAAAAAAATGTTTCCTGATGACTGTAATGCACAACCACACAACAGGAGCAAAATTTAATTTTACTGCACACTTGTAAGCAAATATTGCTTTGTACTACTTCAAATTATCTTTCAGCCTGTTTATTATAACTACCATGCATTTCTACATAAAATATCACCTTCTGTTTGTGGCTCATTCATATGATACTCCTCACTTTTAAAGAAAAATAATAATGTTAATGCATTTTAAAATTTTCTTTAATTCACTGAAGTCCAAGCATGCTTGCATTATAGAGTACTCAACAAATAATTGCATTTCAGATTTCATTAGAAAAACATACCCCAAAAAAATCAATAGGATAATAACAAGCAATGACTTCAAACATTTCTTCCGTAAGATGCTCTAATGGAAAGGTTCGAATGAAGTCTGGTATCATGTTGAACAGCAGCATCAGGTTGCGAGGGTCCCTCTCTCCATCCATCATTTGCATGAAGCCAAGAACAAAATCTGGACCAAGTTTCTTCATTTCTGTAGAGATACATTAAAAGTATTAGTTTAAAATAAAAGTACTTATAAACGTCTTAAGTGCTTAGTATGCTTAGTTTTGCTTAAAGCATACCAGCATTAATACTGGAAATGTCATAATGCAGCTGCTCTTCTGTTATTTTAACTTATTACTTTGATATCATATGAGGCAGTATTTTTAACACTTGAATTATATAATATGTAAATTCAATAATAGTCCGCCTTGAAGCAATATGTATGTAATAATTTGTAAAAAAAATGTATGTAACAGTCATTGCAAATGCTTATATTATTGTAAACATGTTTAATAATGTTATGTGAATGCATTGTGTAATTTAATAATGCAAGAGCTGTGAGAATAATAAGTTTAAAGTTGGTAACCTTGAGGCAATAATGAGTTTGAGAGTTTAAATGTTACTAGTCATGATTAGAGCAACGATAATGTAAATTTTGTGACAGTTTAAAATTAGCCAATCAACAGCCAGAAAAAGCTTTTAATTAAATGCAGGTATTTTATTGGACTAGGATTAGCCAATCAGAGACTTGAAATACAGAAGCTTACGGGTTTTGATGGTTGAAATATGTTCAGTTGCCTGTAGACCTTGGTAGTGACCGGATGGAAGATGTCTTCTCTAAAGAAATATTACGTATTCATGTGTAACGAAAATTAAGTATATGTGATAACAAAGTGCAAGTATTAAATAAAAGAATCTCACAGCTCTTAATATCAGTGTAGTGCTATATAATTTGTGTCAAGGATTAATAAAAAGAAGTGAATTTAAACTTAAAATCTGTGTAAGCCTACATTCTTGTCGCACCATGCCCTGTCTAAGAGATGCGCGACTAAAACAATACTGATGCAGCCGAGGCAAAAGCAAACATAAATAATATCTATAGAAGCAGTTTAATAACAAAGTTAAGTTAATATTTTTTAAAAACTTGGAGCGCAACAACAAAAATACATCTTCAAATCAGCTTTTCATATGTAGCAGCATACTACGTAATAAACAATCCACTTCAAAATTGATGTTCATACAAGGAGCTGAATAAATAAATAAACTCCAAGACAATAACTACTTCAAATTAATGCCCAAAGCGTGGTGTAAAAACTCCAACAACAATAAACTACAACAGTTGAAGAATAATACTACTTCAAGTTGGCTTCCCAAGTGTGAGGCTAATAACTTACGTAACAATAAATTACGTAAACAAAACACCTTCTCAAGTATGCTCATGTTATTTTTGTATATAATTCATTCTGACTTAGGTTTATTCTTATTACTTTGTTATTTAAATCCATGTGTCACTGTATTGGGATCATGCAATTATTTTAATAACTGGTTCACTTATGTACATCATTCCATGATTGTGATTTTCCAACATTTATTCTAGAATGTACAATTTAATGTAATAACGCATGTTAATAATAAACATATATTGACACTTGATTATGTTGGTGATAACCATTTCAGGACATAGCCAATCATAAAGTATTGTCCCCTCTTGGTTTCTGCCATTGCATTAGAATGCCACTCACCCAGCTTGGAATCACGAGTAAACATGTACCTCAGTTCCATTAAAAATGATGCTATCGTAAATCTGCATTTAGGCACATATAAGACTAGACATTAATTTTTACAACTATTGTATTGGAAAAATAATACATTGGTGAACATATCATGACCAAGATATATTTTATTTATGGAAATATAAAGAATAAAATTGAAACTACATGCCAAACACAGTTTTTGTGTTTGTAGTTAGAAGCTTTCTGCCACCTGAGACAGTAACTATGGTTATATATACCATGTATATAATAATGTAAATTATAATGTAAAATAATATTAATAAGCAAAATACTTGTTATATAAATAGATGTTAACGTATAAGTTTTATGTATGTGTAAGTGTTTAGCTGGAGCTGTGGAACCCTTGTTAAAAGCAGACAAACATGTTTTATTAGAATATGGGCCCAGGCAAAAAGGACTTGTAAGGATAAGTCATAAAAGCAAGACCTTGAGTCTTTGTGCAAGGGAAAATGCGGCAAGCGAACACAACATATTTTTGTAGAGAGGTCATATGTTTGGGACAACGAACAATAGCCTGGTAAGTTTTCTAGAAGGTTCCAAGCTGAACGAAGACAGCCAATGAGATTTTAAGAAAGAATATGTTTAAAATGTTTAATTACAGCAAAGTTAGTTATAGCATCCCCATCAGCCAAGGCGGTTGCGATAAAGTGCTGCAATGTGCATAACATACATGTAAGCTTTCAGAAACAGGCGTTATTATTTACTTCTCATAATGTAGTGGGAACGTTGAAATGTTATCAATTTAAAAGTCAAAGAAATGAGAAGGGAAATAAATTATAGTTTAAGAACGTGTGATAAATACTACCATTATTTCTAGATCACTTATAAAATACTTGATTGCTACGCGACCGTCCTACAGCTCCAACTAACTATAGTAACTGTGTAGCTTTCTACTAAATCAGTAAATGTGTGTGCCATTAAACCATTGTGTTCTTCATTGATTTAATCTTTTGTTACAGTTGTTACTTCTTATCTTCCTTCCCATACCACACCCTGAAAAGTTAAAAAAGCTCAACCAAAAACCCAAACAACAGCAGCCGTGGCAAGAAATAAAAATAACACTTTAAGAGTAAGAACCAAAACACAAGATAATCACCATTGTTCATATATTAATATATCAGACATACTGCGAGTTATGCTCCCAAGACGAGTATACCACACACCATAACCTTAGGTAATTACCAAACCTGCAGACCTGAGGTAAGAGTTCCCAGCCCTAGGAAAAGTGTTTTCAGTTTGCAGTTCGGAGGTATCATCAA
Organism: Deroplatys truncata; assembly: GCA_030765065.1. Classification (NCBI taxonomy): domain Eukaryota; kingdom Metazoa; phylum Arthropoda; class Insecta; order Mantodea; family Mantidae; genus Deroplatys; species Deroplatys truncata. Next base: position 180,504,064 of record CM060984.1, read on the forward strand.
GCTCAGGCGATGCCATCAGCTTTTCTAGGCACTAGTTTCTTTGGAAATTTACTCTTTTATCAGCAAGGAAAGCTTTACAATAATTTTATCATTGTATTTCGGATCTTGAACTCTATTATAGAGGAGACATTGTCCTGGAGGGGACTAGAGATGGTGCCTCAAACAAATCAACTTTTAAGTCTGAGCAACTAGTTGTCATTCTGAACTGTAACTGGAGATTGTGACCCAACAAGAGTGCTGGGGGGACTTCTCTCCATCGTTAAATACACACCTTATAAAACTAACACCTAATGGTAATCCACTGCTATCATCACTATATCTCTAGCATTCCCATCGCAACATCTAATGAAACTCTAACTGAAATTTTCCGTTACTGATTTTCAATTTTTAATGTGTAATTGATGTTAACATATAGAAACTTCTACTTCATGCATGTTGGCTTATTACTAAAATAAGAAACACCAAAAGACAGTCATGAGAATTCAACTACTTAAAAAACATGCATTTAAAGTGAGCATCTGCCAAAGATGCTACACAATTTTTAAGAAAATCCCTCCACTCTAGAGTATCCTTTACAATGGGAAATCTTTATTTTTCATTTTCTCAAACTGGCTCTAATGATTTTGATTAAAATACAGTATACTTAAGATAACTGTATGACCAATAAATTACATATTGTGACTTCGTCCAACTGTCACTCTTTTCTCAGTTCTCACTGTCACCGTTTTAAGTTCTTATCTAGTTCAAGTTCACTTCACTAATGTCACATCACTTTGGTGAACCAGTTCAATTTCCTGTCATTTCACTTCCTTTGTGATGAAGTCTCTTCACGCCAGACGATTCACTTCACTTGGAAGTCGAGCGCAACTCCTTCACAACCGTCGCTCTGCGGTAGCACTCACTGCACATCACAGAAGCCTTCGTTCAGAGAATCACTTTTGATGTCGCATCAGAAATGCAGTCGCTAACTCACTCGCACACTGACTCAACTCCCTGACGCGCACTTGACTCACACTAAAGCAAGAGCATTCGCTTATATAGGCAGTGGAATCTTCCACGGAAGGTTCTCGAACATTCTAGAACTATTTCGACACTTTCTGGAGGAGTGGGAGGGGAGATAAAGCTTCCAGAAAGTTCTAGTTATCTCCCGATGGTGCGCACAGTGTTCATCCCGGATAGCTCCATGATGTGATCACAATAAACTGCCACCAGTTCCCCCTTGGGGCCGACATCGGATGAGCGACAGGGGCCCAGAACCTGTAGCAAGGATGTTGCATGGCAGGCACCATCTCTCCACATTACTTCGAAGATGAAACCAATAGAATCGGCAAAGTAACTTCGTCAAGGTCTTGTTCGCATCCAGGTGCTCCCTGGCAGTGCTCCCTGGCAGTGCTCCCTCGAGGACTTCCTTCACCGTTTTCTTCAGGAGCACCAGCTGTTCCACCATCATCCTTCTGGCTACGAACTCCCACACTCCCTTTGGTACACCATTCCTGGCTTCCAGGGAATCCCACCGTGTCCAACAGCTCTCATACTTGGGCCTCTGAAACATCCGCACACGTGGGTCGTACGCCAGATTCTTTAACCTTTGGGATCAGCCTCATGCCTCGATCCTCCAGCTGCTCCCTCCTCAAGGTCTCCGCGTTCCAACCAACTGCAAGTTGCTCCATGATTGGCCGCACCTCAGGTCTCCGCGTTCCAACCAACTGCAAGTTGCTCCATGATTGGCCGCAGGGCTGCGGCACTTTGCGTCATCTGCTGGTCCAGACACTCATCCATTGCGGCCTCTATCGTTGTTTGGTTTTTCGTCTGCCTATCTAGCTGTTTTCCTTGCTGATCTAGGCGCTCTTCCACCACATTAACGTCATCTTCCAAGTCAGGTTTAGTGTCTATCCACGCCCTTGCAAAGTCATCTTTCAGGGCTTTTACTGTTGCCTGTATCTCAGATTTCATCACCGAGATTGGACTTCAAATTCTTCATTTTCGCTATCATCTTCATTTCAGGCTTCATTGCTGATCCCATCTTGGAAATTATTCTCTCCTCCGTTTTGACCAATATTTTTTTTTATCATTTCCTCCATTTTGACTTCCTAATCCCATTCCTAACACCAGTGTGACTGTCAGTTTTTCAATTGTCACTGTTTTAAGTTCTTATCTAGTTCAAGTTCACTGGGAGTTTGCTAATGTCGCTTCACTTCGGGGCACTAGTTAAATTTTCCGTCACTTCACTACCTTCTTAACACAGCCTCTTCACACCGGACGATTCACTTCACTCAGGGGTCGAACACAAGTCCTCCACAACCATCACTCAGCGGTAGCACTTGCTGCACATCACAGAAGCCTTCACCTACTCGCTCGGAGAATCGCTCTTGACGTTGCACCAGAAACAGCTCATTCGCACACTGGCTGACTCAACTCCAATGACGCGCACTAACTCAGGGCCCGCGAAACCGCTCGCTTATATAGGCAGTGGAATCTTCCACAAAGGGTTCTCGAACATTCTAGAACTATTTTGACACACTTTCTGGAGGAGGGAAGGGGAGATAAAGCTTCCAGGAAGTTCTGGTTATCTCCCGATAGCATGCCCAGTGTTTACGCTGGCAAGCAGGGTTATCATTGTTTGCTTGGACCGCTCGGCGCCGGCCTCCCAATAAGCTTGGGCCACAGCCGCTGCGTCACAATATCTTCAGCTCTCCCTGATTAGCCTGTGAAGTTCTCTTCATTTTGAAATATTTTTGTATAACTGGTAAAACAAAAGAGACAGGCAAAACTTACCACACAAAAACTGCAGATCTCATTAAAACAGGAATTTAAGTTTTGTTGTTTTTTTTTGGGGGGGGGGGGAGGGGGGCATTAAACATTTCAGATATAATTATTGCTATTGATCTAAATTTCCCAATACAGTTTTTGATGCTAAGTCCATATTTGTTTGTTTCCCATCACACCATGCAAAAAGATGGAATATCAAAGACAGCATTCAGCAACCCACTTTTTTAAAGACATGACTATCACTTCAGCCTCTTGTATGCCCCTGTACCTACAACAAAGTATGTAATGAAACCATTTCTGCAAGTATTCATCTCGATTAACATGAAGTAGACAGAGAAACAAACTTTTGTAAGATTAGCATGTTGAAAAAAAGTAAAAATAAATGATAGTGGGCAGAGAAAGGCATGTAAATGTAACATCATATTTATTTAAATGAATAGTATAATATATAAGGGATTATGTGAAGTAACAAACAAAGTTACGACACATCAGAAACCAATTCTCTCTTCCCATTACAACTTCATACTCTCTTAAACATCTGCACAACCTCCTAAAAACTATCATTGTACTTTTCCTTCCCACTTCTTATGCATATTCTTCTGTTTGAAAATTCTAGTAAGTTGGCTCTATTTCACATTCCCTAGCCAGACAGGTCATTTAAAGTATAATTAGTTAATTTCATTAATTGTACATGATAATAAATAATAATACAACCTGACAACTGCTTATTACTGCTGATATTCTATGGTATCAAAATAGGTGTAATACTGTTGGGATAAATCTTCAATAGTTTTTCAATACTTGTAAATGTTAATTTTCGTATTTCTATTTCTGAGACTATTGCTATTTACATTTCACCTTACTCCAATCAAGGATGAAAGAAATCAAGTGCGAAGTCACTGGATTGAATTGTTTCTCCACTTGCCTGGCGTGATCACTCACTTTCAGACCTTACATTTACTTACCCCAATGACTAAACTTGGTGAAACCAGCAAGAACGAATCAGAACTTCAGACCTGATACTAAACACTTGAAAATATTTGCTTTACGTTCAGTTTGTTTGCAGCTGCAAAGTCACACTCAGGTCTTACTCTTTGCATAAGCATAGACCACAATATGTATCAGTTTTTGTTATTCTGTTTCATTCAACATATGAATTAACAGTATGATACTACATAAAACATGACTGAAGTGTGGAACTATTTTAAGTCGGATATCACTAATGCTATCAAAGCAGTGTGTAAAATATGCAGGAGAATATCTTCATGCAGTAGTAAGTACACAGTCTAAAAATTTAAAGAAACATGTTATAACTAAAATCAATTGAGATTTCAGTCTCCAATTGGGGGAATTAAATTAACAATACATTTCCAAGTTGCAGAATAAAGAAGCATGCTATTAGCTGTATTTATTTATCTATGAATAGAAAATTCTTTAAGGTGTTTATGATGTTACAGTATACATGATCTTCTTTCTCCAGAAACTTAGTGTATTTCTAGTGGTAGAGTTCACCTAAACTTGCAGAAGATAAATTCCCCAAAAGGCGTTGATTTTTCTTGTTAGCATTGACTAGAAATAAGGATATATAATCTGTAGTTTTATTAAAGTGAAAAAAAATTGATGCCAATTCATGAATGCAAAACCTACTTGCAAAAGTTACTAGAAAATTTGATATTGCTTATACACTAAAAACTGAAATAATACCCTAGACTGGTTAGTCAAAAATTTGACATTGCTTATACACTAAAAACTGAAATAATACCCCTAGACTGGTTTTATAAATGGAGTAAGGAGTATTGTAACATAAAAATCAAGAGCAGTACTGTGTATCAAGAAACAGTGATATCATTCCATCATTGCTACTATGTAGGAAAAGAAATAATTCATTATTATTCATATTTTCCTTGCTGGCATTGACTAGAAATAAGGATATATAATCTGTAGTTTTATTAAAGTGAAAAAAATTGATGCCAATTCATGAGTACAAAACCTACTTGAAAAAGCTAGTAAAAAATGTGATATTGCTTATAAACTAAAAACTGAAATAATACCCCTAGATTGGTTTTATAAACAAAGTAAGGAGTACTGTAATTCAAAAATCAACATCAGTATTGTATATCAAGAAACAGTGATATCATCCTATCACTACTACTATGTATCATATTAATGCCCTTAATCATCCTTTTGACTCTCCCTAAATTTTATTCTGTACATCTTTGATCAACAATAGCTTTGATGGCCTTTCCAGCAATTTCACTGATAATTTGGTTATTTTATACAGACTTATTTCAACAACTTCAGAGAGAGCCAAAAAGCTACGAACCGGCTGCACAGTGTTTTTCCTGTCCGCGTCCTCGGCACTCATTGCTGTCTGCCGCTATCATAGAAAGGTGCACATAAAACATACATCATTTTTAAAACTACTTTTAAAGGCTTTACTTACCAACTTTATGAAAGGAGATGCTGAAACTGGCCATCGTCATCCATATATTTTTGGCACCTCTTTAGGAAACTATTAATCACTCACTGTAGTTCACATTGAGAAATTTTGTTTTAATTCTTCCAGGGTGTGTGAGTTTGTCTTGTGCATTTTGTTTTAAGTTACCCCAGAGATAGAAATCGCAGAAGGTTAGGTCGGGGACAGAGGGAGGCACAAATCTCTACTAAAAATTATGTCCTCAAACACATTTTCATAAAGTTGTTAAGTAAAGCCTTTAAAAGTAGTTTTAAAAATGTTGTATGTTTTATGTGCACCTTTCTATGATAGCGGCAGACAGCAACGAGCGCAGAGGACGTGGACAGGAAAAACACTGTGCAGCCGGTTCGTAGCTTTTTAGCTCTCTCTGTAGTTGTTGAAATAAGTTGATTGAAAATCTCCTCCCAAGTAATAAAATTCTATTACTACATTACTGTATTTCCATTTATAAACGCTCTCCCATCTTTTCTCAATTTTCATCCTTTTTTGAACACTATTACTTACCTTACTCTACACAAATTCCAACAATTTCATGCTGTAGTTCTATCATGTTACTGCTATTGTTATACAGCAAAAAAGTAATTAATGGACCCCGTTTATTACTTTTCACAATCACATCTAAAATGCCATCTAATCAAATAACATCAGGCTCAGCTTCTAACCTTGCCTTAAACCCATATTTTGTTCTAAATTATCTGCAGTTCTGTTTCTTTTGCTGTTTTTAAAATAGTCATTATTTGGCTCACATCTTCGTGATCTAGGATCACAATGATGACAAACATTACAGCTAGTGCAATACACGTGCCATGTATGAAAGAACAGTTAATTAACACTGATTGATCTAACAGTGGTAATCTATAAAGCCTGGTGCTCAAAGTACTTATGAGGTTGTAAGTCGCCATTGAGGTATGTTATCTCAAAACAAATTTGAGAACACCTTGCGGTTTACTGGGAAAAATGCGAGTCAGTAGGAAATTCAACCACTGACCTTTCTGAACTCATTTGTGCATCATTAACCTGTATAGATAATTCCAAAGATGAGTGACTATACTGATTAGCAGCTAGGCAATCATAAGAACCATAAAATCTTAAAAAGGCATTAAGATTGTTCCGGTATAGACTCCCTCTCCATATAACATGTAGAATTGCGAGGCATTTCATGCAGTATGTAAAGGCTTAATTTAACAAAGTATAGCTTCTCTTTTGTGTTTTATTGCTGTGCATGACAGGAATATGTCCTGCTAATGATAGTGGTTAACATTATTCTTGTGTTCTTGTTTTTTGTATTCTACATGTCAAGGGAAAGCAAATACTACTGGTGATGGGCATTATAATTAGTTATAATGTTTGATAAGAGCATAAAATGCTGTACAATGTGTTTCCATTTCCAAGAGTGTTGCTCAATGTCAGACCTCATTCATAAAAAATGAGTGAGCGAGTAAGCACACATACATTACAACCATGCTACATAAAAACCACACTACAAGAGTACTTTACCTTCTGCATAGCTGTGAATAAAAACACTGAATATCCTGTACACAATATTGCGTTCCTCTTGTTTTAATGTCTGACAAAATACATGTTGATTCATCATATGAAAAATACGCTCAGGTGCATCTTTTGGAAGATTCATCATATTTAGCTGAAACAAATTGCAGTTTTGTTAATACCATTTAGGTGTTATAAATGTATCAGATTTCAACACACACACAAATTTGGAAAGCATATTTACCAAGGCTAAAATTCCACTCAGTGCTGCTGGGATAACAGTAACATTGTCCTTTAATCGATCACAAAAGAACTGTACAATAAAGTGTAGCTCTTTATCCTCTAAAAAGTTTTTTGGTAAATTCCTCAAAACATGTGCAAGAACATAAGTACCTCGTTCCCTTAGGTCTGAATTTGTGTCTGTTAAGAGTGGGCCTAGCTTCTCCACTAATGTCAGAAGAGTGACTCTTCCATTTTTCACTTCTGAAATAAAATTGCGCTGTGTCACATACCATAAAACTAAGATTACGTAAAATACAGATTTGGTACCCATGTTCTCTTAAAATACAAGACAGGCTTTCAATAAACACATAATTAACTTATGATTTTGCTACTGTTATCTAAACTATTTTTCGACAATCTTCTCTACTTGTGGCCCGCACATCTACTCCAGTATCAGCCTCAAGGCGTAGCCGAGAGATTGAGGGCCCTCAGCCTCAAAGCGTAGCCGAGGGATGTTTTTTAGAAGGAGAGGAGTGTAGCAAGTTGCGGCCTCGCAACTGCGAAGCGACGACAGGGCGTAGCCGAGGGATCTGCGCGTCTAAAACTCCAATCATTCACGTTCAGCTACTTCGACGGGCCACAACTAAAACAACTTTGTCCTATTTTTTACTAGGATTCATACTGAAAGATATGACTTTATTAAGTATATCAATGCCTTAACATTCAGTTAGAGTAAATTTTATACAAGTTTATATGACCTATTCCACATTAGAAAAAAGGGTATTTGAAGATGCATTTAACCTTCACATAAGTCCTGACATTTTTCAGCAAGCCCATCTGCAATAATGTCCTTTAAATTATCGCTGCTTAACCACTCAACACCCATTTCGGTGTTATGCATTACACTTTACAGAAACTACTTTCATCACATCATGTGCATAATTCTCAGTGCAATCAGCACTTCATTTGTTTTACAACCCACAAACAGAGTCACCAATATCGAACGAAGTTGGTATAGCCAACACCAGTTAGAAGTGAAAATTATATACATAGTATAAAAGGTTTTACCAGTGAAAATTGTTTAGGGTTCTGCAAACTTTCTATATTGTAATACAAATCTGTTCGTTTTCTGCGTTAACGGGTTATTAAAATCATGCTACAGTTAGTTTTGAAAGGTTGATTAGCCTGCCGATACGAAAATATCGCAGTGACTAAGAGCACTATCCTTTGTTTTGTAGTTGTTAATCACGGTTAAAGTAACAAAATCACTGCAATTTAAATGACAACTGAACAGTGTGGGTAACGTTTACATGAAAACTGAGCTAGTGAAATGCATGGTTGTATACTTACATGTCTCTTATGTTGACAGTCCCCTAAAGACAATACAGAGACATCTAGAGAGGGCGCCTAATTCTAGCGATGCGCTACTGTCAATTGATATGGACTCGAAACGGAATGTAATAGAATAATGGTCGGAAAATGGAAGAAGCATGTGAATTACTAAGGAGTATTGCTGAAATGCCGCAAAAACAGAGGCATTCAGAATGGGAGGGTGCATAGGAATCAGCCGAACAAGAAGTGAAGAAACAGAAGATAATTCAGGAAATGTTACCAGGCCAAATTCAGGTAATGTGTGCGTAGCTCTAAAGATAATAACAGCAACCTTGGTAAACTTGCATCCCTCATATAGGTCAAGGAATAAAATATCCAAACAAAGAATTTACGTATATGTTATGTTTAGGTTGCTTTTTACTATGGATACTGTTCATATTCAATTCGCATATTGATGTTGCATCAGAAAAGACCTTCTTTGTCATTGTGGTACATGTTTGGTGTTTGGCAGGCAGTACACGAAAGAATCACCCCTTGTGCCATGAAACAATTCGCTGGAAGTCCGATGTGCCATTAACAGAGGGGCAGTTACGCAGCAAGAGGGATGAGTTTTGGGATACTGCACCAGCATTTGATGGGCGTAAAGAGATATGGGATGCTCTTCGTGCAGCAGCGGTAGCAGCTGAAAATGTTGACTTTGAACTAGCGCAAGCCATTCTTGATGGAGCCAACATATCAGTTCCTAATGGTGAGTAGTGTTTGCTTAAGCATTGTGAATTGCCACAATAGTGCTATATATCTTATCTATTAAAACCTGATGTTTCAGGATTCCTGACTGAATGTTATGATGAGTTGGGTACTCGTTACCAAGTGCCTGTTTACTGTCTCTCCTATCCAATCAACATTGTGAAAGAAGATAGTGGAAGAGACTCTCCAGCTGAGTGTTCAGGTTCTAGTTTATATTTTGCTGATTTTTTTTATTTAGTATCAGCTAATCTGTATTTATTGTTCTACTTTCTTCATTTTATGTTTGTCATAACTGCCAATAATCTAAATTTACATTTTGTATGCATCCCATGTTTTTACTAATTTCCTTAAGGGAAAAATGAAGTGATAAGTAATTCAGCTTTTGAGAAAGGTTGCATTTATCATTCTACAAGACATAGAGATGGAAAAATTTCAACAAGCTTATTTAATCCCTCTGGTTAGTTTGTGCTTCTGCCACTAAGGGGAGACCTTGTGTGTCTCATTGTTGGAACACTTCCGAAGTGAAGAGCTGCCAACATTTGAATGAAAAACATGCAGTAAAACAGTAGGGTCCTGTGGTTTTGAAATATAGTCCAAGGTTAGGCTACAATGCGTAGGTTATAATTGCCATATAACTTATCCTTTGAGACAGTTCCGGCACCATGTATCATTAGTGTAGTGGTGGGAGAGCTACATTGCAACCTTTCACATGAAGGGGCACACTCAGTTGATAATGCTAATGCTATTGTATGTACATGACTAAATAGCCTTTTTCACACTTAATGAAAGAAGAAATTATAAGCTAACGTTTATACTGCGAAACTACTAATGCTATAATGAAAGCCATATTAATTACCACTATTATAATTATATATTTAATTATGGTGTTGCAAGGTGAGATGGTGGGAAGAGGGAAGGCTACATGTTATTTGTGAGCAGCATTTCTGATAACAGAACCAAATTGATGCATAGGAAATGTCATAATGAGTTGTGCATAAAAAGCACTCCCAATCATTTAATTTTCATGTAGTAACTGATAAATGTATTTGTAAACTCTGTTAACTAAAGTGTGACAAATACCACATCCTATATTGCATTAACAAGTGCTCAAAGTTATCATCATTATTAATATTATTATTTCTAATAACACCTGACTACTGTTATATTATGTCAAGGCCTTGCCTATTCTTTTTAATAAGTGCATGCAGTCCTTTCAGGGTTCATGAGACCAAAACATATACATATTACCATGTACCAGCAGTATAAATAAATCTGTCAATAGTAGAAGTGTTGTGTTGCTGGAGATTATAAGGCTAAGTAGAGGGGACGAAGGGGTGTTGGGTGGTAATGACAATGATTGGCTGTTACACATGTAGCTGCATTGATGTGAACTGTCTCAAGGGACAAGTTATAATACAGCAATTTCAGTGTGTGTATATGAGAGGGATGACAGTCCTGTTAAATAAAAATTTAGCCCGAATTTTAAGTTACAACACCTAGGTTAGTGTGTGTATATGAATGGGTTTCGAATAACATGTTCCCAAAGATTACACTTGTACCACATAGGTTGGCAGTTTCTTCTGCACATGCACATTAGTAACAAGATGTAGTCCTTTTTTTGGCATTCTGCAATGATTTTACTATAAGAGAAAGTTTGTTAAATAGGGTATGAGGGTGAGTTCTAGGCTATCCACGTGTTCATATCTTCCACATAACCTCCAATTTAGAATTTTCATTGCATTCATTTCTGTTTCTTACAATCCTTTTTGTGGGCTGGATACAGCAATTTAACCAAAAACTTTAGTAATTGTGTCCAGCAAAAGAGATGTATTGAAACTAATAGACCCATACATCGGTAAGAGTTGATTTGAACACTATCTATTAAAGTGCTTTTTTTTTCCTTCTTCTTTTTACTTATTATAAGACTTATCTTGATAACTGATTAAATTTTTAAAATAATTTCTTAAAACTATATGATAAGAGTTTAAAGGATCATTAATACTTGTATTTGCAACAAAATGAATATTGTTTCTTGAGTACATCTATTTTCTGTAGCTTATCCTTATTATTATAAGCTTAAGCCTTAAATAATATTTTTGCAGAAGTCTTTGCTACCTTGACAAGAGAAAAAAAAATTCAGAGGTACCTCATCACACACACACTTCTTTTCATAAATATCTGCCTAATGGAAGATATAAGGAACCATGAACAATTACTTAAGAGTACCCATAATGTGTATCAGAAGCACCAGAATGAAGAAAATATTTGGTGGATCTCAATTGCGGAAAATTTAAATTACAAAATTATTATTATTATTATTATTGTATTTATGCATCAAGACACATTATAGTTAATATATTGTATAGAATAATTCAAAATGTTAGGTTTTTCAAAAATAATTAAGCATTACTTAGTATCCAAATATTTAAATCAGAATTAATGTTATTATATGATATATTAAATGTTTTGACAGTTAACATTTAGCTTATAATATCTAAAGTCTCTAAAACATATGGTAACCCATTCCGCTGGCTCTCTCCACTGCGTGAGAGAATTGAGAGTCATCGAGAACATTATGCCGTCAGAGGTGCATTAAAAACCTTACCTTATAGTAGTAGCTGGAAATGTTAACCTTCTGCTCTCAAACAGGCAGCATATGCCGTAAAAATGCTCTTGCTCACTCGCCTAAGCTCAGCAGCAGGAATCCTTGTGATTTCTTACAAGATGTTATCACTAAGTTCTTATAGTGTATGAGGGTTAGAACGATACACTTTGTCTTTCAAAGAACCCCATAAATAAAAATTGCAACTAGTTAGATCGGGGAAATGAGGGGGCCACAAGTCAATGCTTATGATTCTCTCATGAATCACTTTTCTTATTTCATTTAATGATTTGGTGGCCATATGTGCTGTTGCAGAATCTTGTTGGAACCAACCATAAGATTTTTCTTCTTCTGTCAGTGAGTAAAATGGCCCAGGAATTAATCTCCAATATTAATCTGCATTAATTGTTTCGTTAAAGAAAATGGGTCCTATTATTCTTCTAGCACTAATCGCAACCCACTCCAATTTTCAGATCATGGTGAGATGTTTCATGCAATAGCAGAGGTTTTTCTGAAGTCCAATATTGACACGTTCTACAGATCGGAGAAACCAATTGCAATAATTCATTTGCTTACAGGGATCATTTTGTTTCAGTGCTTGTACTCAAGGTTTTAGTTCTAATATATGTATAGCATTTCTTGCAGAAGATGGAAATACACCTGTTTGTTTAGCAATTTTCATGGCAATTGCTCCAAAATGGCAACGATTTCATCTAGTTTACTTTCTGTTAAAACTCATCTTCTCTTAGAATGTTTCTTGTCCAACACCAAACCCAAAGCTTCAAATTTAGTCACAGTTGCATGTGTAGTTTATCTTGCAGGTGGTACAGAGTTTGGAAACCTTTCAACAAACTCCCTTTGCACACGGCAAACAGATTGATCAAAGTAAACTTTGCAAATAAACATACATTCTTCCATAGATACATGATACACCATGTTTACTGTATCGACAAAGTACCTGACTGACTGCACCTGACACAGCAATAACAGTGAGACATGGTGCCAAAGCACCTTTGAGCAGGAATGGACAGTCCAAAGTCCTGCTAGATGGTGCAGGAGAGAAAGGCCGCAAATGGGTTACTATATATTTTAATGACCCTATATTATGTACCTTAAGTGCATCCATGCTACATTAGTGGACCATTGCAACCAAAGCAGGACAATCTCATTCCCAAAACACATTCATTAAATTTACTTTCTGTTGTGTACCAGGAAAGTAAAAATAATAAAAGCACAAAACTAGAATGAAATAACTGAGGGAGATCAGCACCCCCACCTGAATATATGGGGGGGGGAGGGGCTGAAGCAGCCTTAGTTCCTAGATTCCAATGCCCCGACCTGTGTGATTTGACACAGAATGAAGGGTAACTAAAGCAGGTTTTGCATAAGAGAGTTGAAATTTTCCATCACTATGATAAAAATTTTACATCAGCTTTAATAGGCCAAGAATTTGAAGCCCTAAATTTATTCAGTATATTTTTTGCATGTCAGACAATTTTTAAGATCAAAATAATAATAATGGCCATTGTAGTGATGTAGATCCTTCAATCCTGGCATACAAAGCATACAGATGTTAAGTTCTATTGGTGAGTTATGAAGCATGTCCTGTTGAAGTTCATTTTAAAATAAGTGAAAAGTTGTCACAAATGTATAAATAATTTATTATATTTGTGTAGTTGCTTCACTGTTACTAGCTTCAATTTTTACTTTAAATTTGACCATATTCAGATTATGATTTTAAGCCCATTGTGTGTGTAAAAAATCCAGCTGCAAACTGATATCCAGTTGCCTGTAATTGAGGCTCACTCCTTTCATTCTTTGCAGAGCCAGTGGATGGAGGCGCGGAAACAGTGCTGAAACTTAGACTGTCTTCAACTTGCACAGATGTGAAGTTGCCAGTTTCAACGAAAGATACAATAGGAAATGCTAAAAAGAAATTACAGGTTGGTGTGCATAACAAAAAAAGTTTATTGGATTATGGATGTAAACAATAACCCTTTTAAATAACACATTGTAACACTAACTTTACTTATTTGATTACTGAGAACTAAGTGAACTATGAAAATGAACTCCACACAAGTAATAAATACTGACTACAACATGGTTTCAGCCCAGATGTGATGAACAAGAGATAATCAAGAGAGAAAATATTATAAAAGATACCTCCAAAGATGGGTACATCCGAACGGGAAAAATACAGCAAGTTCGCTTATCACTCAAGGGAACATAGCATATCAATAAGAATATTCAAGAACAAAATTTTGGTCCACAGACAAGTAGAATATAACAAACTCAAAACAACATAGAAGTGAGGATGAAAGATATAAACAAGTAGAAATATTCACAGCTGCCACACATTTCTGAGCATACAGTTGTTAAATAAAACAGAAAGCAAGTTAACAAACTCCCAAAATCGAGCAGTTTACCTACATACATTATAAAATTAAAAAAAAAAAAATAATTTAGATATTCTGAAGTTACTTCTGTAAGTTCATCAGAAGCAGGAGACACACAAGAAATAGCTTTTTTTATTTATCTGCTATTGATGACTGAGGGTAATAGTCCTCACGGCATGTCCTGAGTTTTCAGTAATCAAGTGAAGTTAGTATTACAAAGTTATTTCAATGTGTTGCTAGCTTTGAGGTTAAATTTGTTTATGCTGTCTTTTTTGTTCAGCTTTCAGTGTTACTTACCATCTGCATTTTTAACCCAAAGTTACATTGGAAAAGATACTTAGATTACTTGACATGATTGAGGTTCAAACTAAAGTTGTAACAACAAAAGTGCAATGGATTTGACCACAGAGATGAATCTTGATAACTTTGAAGACATGAGGGGCTGATCAGAAGGGACAAAATATTGGTTGTGTGCAGTTCTAATACCCCACAAATACATGTGCATACATCTAATTCTCAAATTTTTGTAAGCACTTTACCTATTGGCAGTTGTTCTAAAAAGCAAGCATCAAATTACACACTGCATAACTTTTCCATTTTCTATTTTTAGGCTTTCCACTGATTTGCCTTTAATATGCAGATTTAGAAACTCCTTGTGTCTCTTAAAAGTAGTACAAATAACATTACAGATTTTATAAGCTTAAGTGTTCAACTGTGATTGCATATAACTGGTTCAACATCTTCTATGTTTATAGCCTTTTATTTAATTTCCTTTAAAGCAATACTCCTGTCAAATAATACCCAAATATTGGTTTCCTGTGATACCATCTTCACTTGTTAAAAAGCTTAGAATCTTTCTTGAGAGAGAGGTCGGCAGTTCAAATCCCATCAGGACTGTCCTTCCTGACTGAGGTTTCTTCTGGGGTTTTCCTTGGTCTTCATAACCGGCAAATGCTGGGGAGGTACTCTAAACTTAGACTGGAATGGTTCCTTCCCCAAATTCCATTCTCAACACTGTTTGAGTTGAATTTACACCTAACTAGCTTCACTAACATTTGTTGCTATAGAATATATTTCACAGATATGCTGTCTGCATCCTCAGCTATGATCAACTGCCAGAAACATTGTTGGTTGCTGAACCACCAAAGTACTTGCAGAGTGTTGTCCTCTGCAGGAATTTTAAAGTTTATTAAATCTGCTTTGTGTTTATATCATCTCCCATTTTCCAGTTCTTTTTTACATTAAACATGTTTTAAAATATATATGCTATTTCCTATGTTGTAATTCCAAAAGTGTGCCAATGCTGCAGATTTTTCTATTTGTTTGTACAGTGGAATCTTTTTAATTCAAACTCAAAGGGGAATGTTAAAAGATTTGAATTATCCAAATTTTGAATTAACAAATATGCTCTTTATTATAGAAGGTACACCTTGAAATAAATTCATTTCATGCAAATAAATAACATGCAGATCAACTCACCCTGTTAATTTCCATATTTTATCCATGAAATGTGTAGTTGTAATACACAGTGTTTCAAACAATTCAGCAGAAAAAAATTCACAAAAAAACTCAGTAAAAATATGTAATATACTATACACATACTGTGCTGTACATACGATCATTAAACAGAAAAGTTCTCACTTAAAGAAATGTGTGATTTTAGTTTGTTTTGTTTTGTGTGTTAGACAAAATCTTCAATTTAATTTATAGATTGTAACAAGTTATCATTTACATTTGGTTAAGCTTCAACAAACCCTAAACCTTCCACCATTTTGAATGTCTCAGAAGTGTACAAAACAGGCTCTTTTGTTACAGCATTCTCATTGTCATCTGATGAATTGTGATTTGTAGTCACTTCTTGTAGAATCTCCTGTTCCGTCAGCTCTCCACATGTTGCAACCCCAGCATCAAAATTTATGTACTTATCGTAACTCACACCTGATGCTATTTCTTGCCACTGCTTGGAAATAGGCTCATCAGGTTCTTCAGTTATGATTTCAGTATCGACTTCTTGATTGTTGAAGCTGGCCTTATGGAAATAGTTTGCAATTGTTGCATAGTAACCTGCTTCCAAGCTAAGTTAATATTCTGCTGGTATCCAGTAGATGAATTTAGATTTTTCCATCTCATCGTTTTAAGATTTTTAGTGCCACTTGCCATCGATACATGTGCTTTAGGTTATGAATAGCCCCTTGGTCCATAGACTGCACCAGTGATGTTATATTGGGTGAAAAGAACAGTATTGATGTTCTTTAATCTTAGAATCTGACTGTGGGCCGTGCTGTTATCAAACAATAACATGTTCCTATTAGCCCTGTACATTTTTTGTCTAGTGACATGAGCCAATTTCCAAAAGTTTCCCAGTCATCCAAGCTTTGTTTTAGCCTCATATTGCACAGGAACGGTTTTCACAGATTTAAAAGACCTTGGTTTTACAGCTTTCCCAATCATGATCAGTGGAAGTTTTTCAGATCCATACATATTAGCACCATTGCTCTTCTCCCCTTTAAATGTGAATGTTTTGTTAGGCATACACTTGAAAAAAAGGCCTGTTTCATCCATGTGTTAAATGCATATTTTGGTTCGTAATTCCCGATGACTTCAGGTAATGCATTAATTCATTCATTAGCTATTTCCCTATTAACGTGAAGATAGATGATTTTTATCAATATACTTAAAAATTTCTGTTCTAGCTGATTACAACCTAAGTAGAATATCTTTATGTTATTAGCACCACACTTTGGGTGCCAATTTGAAGGAGTATTGTAGTTCCACTGTTGGGGAGCCAAAACTTGAAGTAATTGCAACCACATACAATACAAACTTTCCGGTGGCCTTCTCCCCATGTTTATTCTCTGGTGGCCCCACTTTTAAAAAAATCAACTTTGTATTTTAATGTTTATTTAAATATTGTATATGTATATTTGCCTCGGCTTAGTAGTAATTTGTAGAAACACGTATGTCTTAGCAGGGCTTGGTGTGGCTAAAGAATGAAGGCTTACACAAATTATAATTTTTACTTCACTCCTTTTATTAATCCTTCACACTATTAAATAACACCTCACTTATGTATCCTACTGTAGAGCTGTGAGATTATTGTTACTTGTACTATTTAACACGTAAACTTTATATTATTCACGCTGCAATGAATTTTTTATGTCTCACACTGAATACATACCAAGCGAACTGCTCTGGAATGCTGTGTAGTAGCGTCTGCCGCCTGAATCTGTTAAATTTGTACATTTTACTATATTTCAAGTCTCTGATTGGCTAATTCTACTCCAACTTTTATTTAACTTAAGCTTTTTCTAGTTGTTGATTGGCTATTTATAAACTGTTTTAAGTATTACATTATTGTTCCAAGAATTATTAGTAGCAATTACATAATACATTCACATAACATTATTATACATGTACATAATAATATAAACATAATATAATGACTTACTTACATATTATGTATTATTACATACACATATTGTTTTAAAGCAGGCTCTTATTATATTTTATTATATATTATATAATTACACTGATATCATTTAAGTGTTAAAAATACTGCCTCAAACTGAAGCACTCTCATTGCACACAATTTTTAAAGGAAATGCTGTTTATTTCTTGAAATCCACTGAACCAACCTACATTTGCCTTAAAATTTTGAATGCCCAACTTCTCTGCAAATTCTTCTGCCTTGGCACGCACTAATGGGTCATTCAATGAAATGTTGCAATCACATGATTGAACCATTTGAACACACACTCATCAATTTGAGGAAATGCATCCCCTTACATGCGTTTTCTACTTCCACCACTTTGTAGGTTCCAATTCTCCATTATTTATTCTTTATGTAGGTAGATAAAGTGTTGGTCAATATTCCATACTCCTTCTTTGCTCTTCTCCTTTATTCCTTTTTCTACTTCCCTGAGCACTTCAACTTTTTTCATCAGTGTTAAACTGGTGTACACTCCGCGTTACGACATTATGAAAGGAGCCACTAAATAGCCTACAGTTATATACTGGCTGAAACTGTTGACTGAAGAAAACTAAAAGTGCTTGACAATGCAGTTGCCTAGTGGTAGAATTTCGTAACAATAAGCAACTAGGAATGCGGAAAATCAAAGATGAATTCTTGGAGTTTTTAACAGAGCTCAATAACTGAGATGTACACAAACCACATTTCAACTTTCCTATAATTCAGAATATGTTTTTCATTAAGAATAAATTAAATTGCGACTTCGAATTACCCAAATGTTGACTTCAAAACATCTAATTAAATGTGAATTTTGACATTTTAACAGGAATTCCAAGGGTAATGTACTTTTATTTGAGTTACCCAAACATTTGAATTATCCAATGTCTAATTAATCAATCCTACTGTATTTAGTTTGCCTGAGGTGTTCTTTAAGACGGGTATCCAATGTTTCCTTTTGTCTTCCCTACATAGATTTTGTTGCAGTCTCCGCAATTTATTTTGACATTTTTTGGATGGTGGTGGTTTTTCCAAATTGCTTGATTTTAATAGGTTTTTAATATTATACTTGTGTGGAGCTAGAACTATGTTGCGATTACTGAGAATCCTTTGAAACATTTTCATTGCCCAAGGGTGTATGTGAACAACTAGAAACGTTTATTTTCTGTTTCTGCTGTGTGTATGTGGTTTTATAGAAATTGCTACCAATGCATCCCAGGTGGTGGCCTTTGTACAGAAGCCAAACACTTGTTCCCAACTTCCCCTAACCATACCCTCCGTAAACATTTTGGGGAAGAAGAGTGCCTGATAGTATTTAAAAGCAAAATTTTGCAGCTGATTTCCACCTGTTCGAAACACAATTATGCAGTTTGTTTTGTTTACCTTACACATAATTGAAATAAATAACTATTTATTGCATAATAATTACACATTGGAATACAACTGAAGAAGAGCTAAACTAATATATTACACTACAATAGAAATGCATGTTAACGTATTCAAGGTAAAATTAGAAACATGTCTTGAATAAAATTTGCAAATAAAAGCATGATCTTTGGTTATGCTGTTTATCCTGATAGTTAATTGTTACAAATAAAGGTTGTGTGTTTGTAGTTCTACTTACTGCAGTTGTGCATGGAGCTAGGTGAAAACATTCTTTATTTTGTTTGGCAACCAGAGAATGTAAACAAAAGGAGTAAATACAGTGGGATCTCATTAGCATATTCCTCATTAACGCATTTTCCTGTGCATTATATTGAATTATAAAAGTTCCTGCACCAAATGTAATAAATAAGTTTTGTTTAGTAAGTTTTCTCGGTACTGCTTACTACGTTAAAGTTTCATACCCTCATTTGCTGCTGTTTTGGCCAATTCTTGGTCAGTCCATTGGGAGTAGGCACTTAATATGTTCAAAGTTTGACATCTTCATTCGCTACTTTGGTCAATCCTTGGTCATGGGATGGAAACTGGCAGCCATTGACATGCATGTATGTACATATTTATGTGACGTGATTGGTTCGTTTCTATGTCCTCTATTTCTTAATAATTAAACACAGCTGAACTTATGAAACTACACTACTTAAAAAGCTATATAATTTCTATAAAGTTACAGATTCAAGAAAGAATTAAAGAAATTTTGCATAGAAGGTTGCTACTACTCAATTGATGAATATCTTAGATAATATGGGACAAATAATTTAGTTTTGATATACTATTAACTTGTAATAGTGTATAATATGTAACTTTTATTGTAAATATGTTACTACAAATTTTATCTATGTATATATAAAACTGTATGATTCTGTACATATTTCCTTGACGATGCTATGAATACGTATGTATTTCTTTAAGCAAATAATAAATGAATGAATGAATATACGTTTAACTATAAGATGGGAAAAAAACATGTAGTCACAGCTGCTAACATACTGAAAATCTTGAGTAAACAACAAAAATGACATTGCAACAAGACTTGACTTTGGTGGCATATAGTGGCAAGACCATTGGCTGTAATTAAGGAGTGGGAAGACACTACGGATGGTTTAGAGATGGATTTGTGGTCAGGCTTCAAACTGTTCCATTCACTTTGTAGCCACCGGTTATGGAATCTGTGATTTCTATATCTGCAGTTGTTTTCTTCTTTTTAATGTTCTGTCACTTGTCAACTACTCTTTTTGAGAAGCATTGTATTCTTCTGTTTTCACTATTTGTTCATATTCTTTCTTGTACTCTACTGTGTGGAGTGAACATTTATCAGTCTGTGTATGAGGCTATTGAAGACAACAGGTTTGTCATTTACTGGATTGAGGTATTGGCTTCTACATGATTGTCTCTATGAATATATTTTTTCTAAATATTCAGAATTCCACATTTTTGTTATTTCTGATAATCTTCAGATCTAGGAAACTAAGGTTTAGACAAAACTTTTGAAGGTTATAAGTTAGGCCACTGCAATTTTTATAGACCACATACAACTTTCAAAATATCCAATAATAGTAATAATAATAACAATTAATTATTTTTAACTAAGGAATTCCCACTGTTTAAGTTTTAGACAAAACATTTTCAAAGCCTTACATATTTAGATGTAAATTGTTAAGTGATCTAGGAAAATTATTTATTTGAAAGTTTTCAAAATGACTCACTTTTAAATTTCCTGAAAACTGTTGTATCATTAATTGGCTCAATTTTAACTTTTAAATTGTTATGAATTCTCTCAAAAATATACGAAGACGGCAGAGTAAAGAGGAAAGTGAGTATACAACGATATATAGTTATTTCTGCATAGCCGTCAGCTACCAAACCACCAATTAAAAAAGAAAATCTTGTAATTTCTGCTTTGACTTTTGTGCCAGTGAGAGTATTTATAACCCTCAAATTTTATCTGAAGTTATTGTTGGTAAATTGCTAAATTACCAACACAAAATTAAGCATAAGAAACCAGTTGATATAACCTGACTTCATTGATAACCATCAGCATTTCCTGCATTCCTTTCAATCCAACCTGCAATATTTGAAGCTTATTTCTTTCCAGCTACTATTTGGAAAGTAAATATTGTGAATGCAAGATGATCAGTGGTTTTCAACTTGAATATTTTGTAAATGAAAAAAAAATGTTATACCTAGAGAAATATTGTATTTTTCCTAGGTTAACGTATGTACTTTTTAAAATATTATATTTTGTAATATGTATGATATTCACCTTTCTTAATTTTTCTGTTTGTTAATCACTAACACATTCATTAAAGATTATTGCTAATAAGTTCATATACTACCAAATTCATCATCACTTGGAAATAATCTACCAAATGTTAAAGACAGCAAATCTGGAATTAAAACATAGAAAATGTTTTTCATTTCTAAGATGATCTGTATGAGTTGATTTCCTAATAACCCAAAGATCAGTTTATCATCATCTTTATCTTGTATTTGTTTAAAGGATGTTCCCTAAATACTCTGTCAGGAAGATATTGGTATTCATGATTTTTATGCACAAACTTGATGATTATTGCAGAACCAGGAAGGACTGGAGCCTTCTCGGCAGAGATGGTTTTTCGGTGGAAAGCTTCTTGGGGATAAGCTACGCATAGAGGAGGCAAAGATAATGCCAGGTTATGTGGTGCAAGTGATTGTGAACACCGAACAAATGTCAAAAGTTGACAGCTGAACATCATCTTTGAGAGCCCAACTTTTTACAAGCTGTTATTTTAAAAATGACTTAGAGAGAATTAACGACAGATTTTATCAAGGTATAAAGGTGTTTTATCTAACAAGAAAACGGGTGTGTTTATTTACTAATAATCAAATTTTGTTGTTTTGCCCTTCATGATAAGAAAATACCTATATATCTGGATCATAAGTTTTGATAAGTGATTGGAATGAACAGGAATGCATTTATATTTGCTCTAAAGGTAAATGAACATCTGAGAAATAATTGGGAATAAAAGGTGATTCTCCTTGTAGTTATTTAGATGTAACAAATACTCTGATTTTTTTTTCTTTCTTTTTCTTTTCTTTCTTTCATTTTAAGAGCATATGCACCTTAGACTGGGAAGATGATCTCTAATACATATCGAAAATATCTTAAATGATACCAGAGAAATTTAGACATACCTAGTCTGTTTCCCGAATGCTTTTGTTTACGCATTGTATTTGTTATTCGGTATGTAAATACTGAATGGTTGTGACTGAAAACAATCAAATGAAATAATATGTTGCATAAGTTTGATTTTACCTTCAGCTAATGTACTTCAGATGTTCAATAAGCAGTATTTGGTTTAGCAGAATTTGCTCAGGGCATGGTAAAGAAATTAGATAGTGGGGTTAATGATTGACAATAGCTAATCAGTTTTGTGTTAGGCACTTAAAGCATTGTTGCAAATTTATACTTAATCATATTGATTTTTTTTTATTCTTATTTTGTATGAACCTATAATATTTATTTTGGCATTCTCCTGTGCCAGGGAAAGCTTAAGATTCTAAATAATAAAAACAGTAGAGATATATATAATTTTTTTTAATTGAATAAAATTGTAAGCACAGGAAGTTGTCAGGATTGTAAATAATACATATTTGATTTTTCCAGATCATGTACTGAAATATTAGGTTACAACAAACAATTTTTATTTATCAAATGATTGCTAGTTGCCTTTCAGAACTAAAAATAACTTGTTTTTTTTTATGAATGAGCTTTGTATGTAATATAACTTCCTCATTAAAGCAAGTTAGTGATATTTTTATTTTGAAAATTAAGCTCTGTTTTCTTACATAATATGTTATAAAAATGGAACAAGAGACAGCTGTGGCACACATAAAACATTGCAAGTATAAGAGTTCAGTCTGACATAACATGTATAAGAAATGAGGCATTGTTAGCAACATACTTCTAAATGAATTTGAAATGTTAAGTTTATTTGGCATAAGGTTTTTAAATAGTTATTGTTTCATTATAGTGCACTGCTTAATATACTCAGATTCACGCATGACAGAAAAAGAATGTATACAAAACTCCAATCATTTTCACTATAAAAATTTTAAACTTACCATCAGTGTAATTGATTGAATGGTAATGTACTAAGAGCCACAAAAAAATAAATATATGTTTCCGTATGATTAAGAGAGATATGTGATGAATCACTGAGGAAAAACTAGGTAATAAAAACTAAATAAACATAAACAGCATGAACACAGAAAATGAGTATCATTGTATCACACTTCAAAATAATGAAAAAATGAAGCACAGCTGCTGCTTAAATTAGAAAGTGATCAGGTTAACAGGAAAGGGAAACAAAATAGATTAAGAGTTCTAAGTTAACATTCTGTATATATATTTTATAGCCTTAAATGAACAGCATTTGTATAGTTAGCTTTATACAGTAGAATCTTGTTAGTACGTTTTTGCAGGGACCTAAGGGTTTGGACGTCATAGGCGGGAAAATGTGTTAACGAAAATGCAAAATCTGCAATTTAACAACATAGGTAGTAAAAATCTAATAATTACTACGTCTCCATGGGCAATTTAAATCGATTTTGAGTACAATTTCATACTGAATACGATCCGCGTTTCCATGTTAAATTCAATATGTTTAAATGGATTTGGATACACAAAGCCTGAGAATAAATAATTCAAGCTTTTATTTTGGTCAACTTGGATTTTTTAGGTTATGAATGTTTTTGAGAAAATAAATTGCGAATAGTGGAAGCGGCAATAGTGGTTTTGCTGTGTGTTTTATTACACACGTGATAACAATTTCTGCTAAAAAAGAAAAAATTATGAGCGTGCATCGTGTTACGAGTACAATAGGCGATATTATCTTTGGTGTATACAAGACGATTTGAACACGGAAGTGTTTCCATGCAACAAATTTCGTTCCGGTCCTCTTCTGATCCTATTTTCCAAGAGAAAAGTTTTGTTTTAGTATTTTTCCCTTCTTTAAAAACAGTTTCAATCAATTTAGGTTTGCTAACAATCGTGTTTAAGGTTGACGGAAGAATGTTTAACTTCCGCACTATATTGACATGTTTTATATTTGGATTGCGATTACATCAAGGATTTTCAGTTTTTCACTGTTGGTTATTTACCTACTACACTTTCTTTTTTTCATTGTAAATGAAAAGTTAAAATACAATCTACGGTTGTTTGGTCATCACTCAACATTAGAAACTATCGTTAGCGTTTACCGCATTTACCACGCCAAGGTAAAGCATTCTCTATCCCGCCCACAGAAATCGTGTCACACAAATATTTAAATGCATGTATGTGATTGGCTGCCGATTTCCACCCCGTGACCAAGGATTGACCAAAGTAGCAAATGAGGACGTCAAACTATGAACGTGTTAAATGCCTACATCCACTGTACCGATCAAGGATTGGCAAAAACAGCGAATGAGGACGTCAAACTTCAAACGTAGTAAGTGGGACCGTGAAAACGCACTAAGCAAACATTATTTATTATATTTGGTGATTTGGTACCGCGACTTTTATAATTCAACGTAATACACGGGAAAACGTGTTAATGAGGAACGTGCTAACGAGATTCCACCGTACCTGAAACTATAATGAAATGCATACTAGAGAGCAAAATCAAGTCATTAACTTTAATGCAGGCATAATCTGAGAGACTATAAGCTCAATGCTTTGGTAAACATGTGCTCTACTTCAACTATTAATCATCTTCCGTCTCCTTTAAACACTTTGTACTTCATCTCATAAATGTTGGAGCAAAACTAACATAGACTCCAGTTTGGTTCAGTCCTCGCATGGGCTGAACAAAAATCAAAGCAAATAGTTTTGCTGATCTAACAGCAAATAATGCAATTTATAAACTCAAATGAAACTGAGTTTGGACTCTTGGAGCAACATGGCCATTGCTCCTTCTTGGATTTTCCTGCTTATTTTCAATAGCCAGTAGCATATGACTATGTCCTAACTACAGCAGAATAGCCCTGATCTGTACTGTGACTGAGCTGATAGTCATGTTTTGTGCTGGCTGGTAGAGGTTGCATAAAAAGGAATTAGTAATTACATACAAAATATAATTTACTGGTTCAGTATACTCAAGTGTGAAATCAGTTATTTAGGAATAGGTTTTGCTGTGACTGAAACTGAACAAAGTATGCAGTAAAACTATACTCCCAATGAAAAGTGCTGTTCTTATACTCCATCCAGCCCAAAAAAGGGACCTGGTGCAAACTAATGCACGTTCCACAGCTCAGCTTTCGAGCAAATGAAAACAGTTTGTTACTGCACCACATGTATTATCACCCTTTTTGTATTTCATATAATAAAGATGGTGATTAATGATCATATTTTAATAATCATTTCATTTATATATAACTTAAATAACTAATTTCTATTTATTATTATGGCCATGGAGCTATTGGTGTTCCTACATTGTTTACTGGAATGAAGCAGCGATCGTGCTTATCATGGCTGAGTGCAATAGGTCAGAGCCTTTAGAAGTGGTGAAAAACCGATAGTTTTGAATGTAATTTTTTTTTTAAGCATTATTGTTAAGAATGTTATTAAATTAATATCAGAAGCAACTGATGTGCCTGTGAATGCTTTGCAACCAAATCGTAAACAGGCTGTTTTTACTAGAGTCCGACTGGTCAGAGTTGAGCTCTGACATTTGGTGTGTGAAAGAGATAGATGATGTTAAGCATTGCAAGACCATGTGCAATGCTTAGAGGCAGTCCATTTGGGTTAGTATACATCACCAATGACTGTCCCTATTGTAAAAGACTGGGTTTTTCTGTGGAGATGGGACATAGCATGTATAGCCTTCTTTCTATCCTTTAAAACACTAAGCTATAAAAATATCTACTTATGTTATAATAACTATTTGTTTATATCCTAAACAAACTATAATATTATACATATTATCGTCTTAAGAAAAATATTGTTTTTATGGAGATAAATGTGTGTAAATTGTGAAACCGTTAAACTTACTGTAAGCAACTTTTATGGAAGAGTTTGAACACTGCAATCGTCAAAGAAATTCAAGTCAACTGCAGCAGCAGGAATGTCGTCATCGGTATCACTGTCTCCTAAGTTTATCACCAGTTTGCTTACTTGTTCTTGTAGCACTTCCTCCTTGTCCCAGGCTTCTTGTATGGTATTCCAAGTATGACCTCTCATTGTTCGCTTGACACCTTTTTCAGAGCTTGTTCTACCAAATTTCTCACAGATGATAGTGTGAAACATTATCTGCCACATATCCCTTTATATTTGCCCAAATTAACTCAATAGTGTTAAAGTAGCAGTGATACAGAGGAAGTCTTTTACTTTGTGGCCATATTCTGCGGCTATTGTATTTATTTTATAAGAAAGGAACCGTGGTTTGTGGACCCTAACTAGCTGCAAACGTTCCATTTTAGTGAATGTTTCAGTATACAGAATGTAATTCCTCCCTTTCAGTTGCCTATTTCAGAGCTTTATTTAGCTGCACAGAATGGTAAGACACATTATTTAACACAGTGTTCGAATTTGGCTGAATATTTCACAACTGTGTTTTTAAACCAGTCTTCAAACAGTTGACTTGTCATTTCTTTATGATAGTTCCCGGTCTTTTTGGATGTGAACATCAGCATGGAGTTTGGAACAAATCCTGCAAAAGTACCAGGATGCAGCATAATTAGTCTTCCGCCTTTCCCTAGAGGGAATCCTTTGTCCAAGTTTCTTTTCTTGAATGGTTTGCATTCACCCATGTTTCATCCAGCCTTACAATGTCTTCTGGGCACTTATCACAGTTTTCCCGCAAGAACATGCATCTGGAAGCAACCACATCAATTCTTTCAAGGAGTGCTTTTGTGTTATATTTTTCCATTTAAAAGCAACGTCTTTTAATATGTGAGATAACAGCTCTTTCACCATCAAACAGGCCATCTCTTTTAAGAGAAGCTAGCAATCTGTTTCGCATAGGATACTTCTTCCTTTCAAAATAGCAGTATACGTGATGTCAAGTGGCATCTTTTTGGAAATTGTCAAGCTTCTATTTCTGTATCTTCGAGGTCTTGATTTTCCTAGGGTTCTCAACACTGCAATAAGTTCATTTAAACTCTTCAGGCATTTTTCCTTGGTTATTCGCTTAAATGTTGCCACAGAAATGGAAAATGCAGCCAAAACTCTCTCCAGCACTTTTGAAAGAGGAATTAAAGCACCTCCATTTGCTTTTTCCAGCTCAAAATAGTCTCTTAGGTTGTACACGAGTTCTCAGGCTTGACTATTTAGATTTACTCCTTGTCCAAACTTCCGTTTACTCTTTTTCCAGCTCAAACCTGGCTGAGGGTGATGGATTTTTTTGGGGCGTAAAAATCCTTAGTGCGGCATTCTTCAGAGGGGGAGTAAAGCTGGTGGTCCCATGTCGTAGATTTATGACATGTAAAACAACCTCAAGAGGCCTCTGAGCAAAATTTCCGGTCTTTCACGCCCAATATGGAATGGGATGCTAAGGACCATAGCAGTTAAAGAGCGTCCATAAATAAAAACTCAATTTTTGTCCAAACTTTCTTTTACTCTCACTTGATGAAGCCATATTATAGAACTATACAAACATTTAAGCAAATAACTATTTCTACTTTGAAACTATAAATGAAAAAGTAGAGCAATTAAATAAAACAATATATGTAAAGCAAAAATACAGCATTTGAGAATTTCAACAGCAAAGTATTCTTGCAACAACAACAGGCTAACTTTTTGCCAATGTATAACTGGCAGCAGTGGATGGTGTTATGGAAACAGTTTACAAAATCCAGATACAGGATTGGATAGAAGCTACATAGTTTACCAAAACTCATGTTTCTGTCTCTCACATCAAGTGTCAGAGCTAAACTCTGACCGGCGGGACTTTAGTAAAAGATACTTCACATCATTTTTTCAGCAATTTTTGAATTAGTACATTTAGTACTAAGGTTATGTATTTCTTTAATACTCAGTGCTGGTGCAGTGCAGAGTAGCACATGGTTAATATAATATTGGGAGGTAACAATGGCAGTTTCTTGAAATCCTGAAAGTAAGCAGCTGTTGAGGGGGAAGAAAGGAAGCTCCACCATGTGTTCATGAGATGTCAAAGTACAGAGTAATACTACATGCAATTATTTGTCAGGACCCATTCTTGGGTGGAAGGTTTATAACATGTTATAATGGGGACTGCAAAATTGAAATGTTAAAGGTGGGAAATTTGTCGTTCTGAGAACAATGATTGAGGTTCTATTGTAACTATAATTAATGAATCATCACTTCTCTGTGACTCTTTTCTTTGCTGTAGATATTCCTCCTTAGCAAGAGAATAAATTGGAGCATTACCGCATTGTATGTAGCATGTACATAGTTAAACCCTGTAAATGTTCAGTGAGTTAGTAAAAAGAAGAAAGTATATGGACAGCTGCAATGCTTATATAGCTGTTCTTTTATAAAGACCTTTATTTATTCTAAAAGAATTGAATTGATTACTTAGTTTTTGTTCAGAACATGTTTTGGCAGACCTTACTCCTATCCCCAGCATGCTTCCTGGGGTGAACGGCTGCTGCTTAGCTGTCATTTGTCATCATGATGTTATTGATCAACAGAAATTCAAAGTTCAACAAGTTTTCTTTATTTTGAATAATATATTTCAGTGACTAAAAGATGTTTGTACATGCTGTAACAACTGGATCTCCTCACATTGGCTTTCGCGAAAGTGACGTTCCTGTGGATTGGTCTGTGTGTTTTAACAGTATGTCAGTTTGTCTTGGTAAATAAAGCAGGCATATGTACAAGTGTAAAGGCAGCCTTGTTTTTCATTGCTTTTTGAATTTATAAAAATAAATATTGTGTATACACAGTTTAATTATTAGGATATGCTTGTATAGTGTATACATTGATTTGAGAGAGTGGCGTCCTCAGTGGTTACCATGCTAGCCTCTAGTTCCTGAGGTCACAGGTTCATACCCGGCAGAGGGCGATCCTTAGCATGACTTCCTTCAGAAGGAAAGTAAAGCTGGTGATCCCGTGTCGTAGATTTACAGCGCATAAAGGAACAAGTCTGATAGAGAGGCCTCTGAGCAAAATTACTGGTCTTTTACGCCCAGTATAGAATGGGATGCTAAGGACCATAGTAGTTAAACAGCATCATAAATAAAACTCAATTTAATTTAATTGATTTGAGACAATGTATATAGGAGGACAGAAAGGAATTTAGTAATGAGGCTAAAGGAACAAAACATTGCAGCTAACGGCGCAATCTGAAATGGTGTTTTTTGGGAAAGCCAACTCAGAATAAATCAGGAGATCCAATTATTAAAGCATATATGATATCTTTAGAGAACTTGATGTAGCAAAATTGTGTATACATATATAAAATTCAGGGGAAAAAAAACTTGATGCACTTTTTAATTTCCACCATTGTATTGTCATGATTTTGTACAACAATAAAAGGCAACAGCAATTCAATCCAGGAGCTTCCCAGGGCTTTCAATACAGCTGAGGATGGGATATAAGACTCTTGAAATTATTACATAACCTCACATTATTTGCATTCGTTATTTTAATGTTTGAAGCATTATTTAAGTGTTTAAGTTTATTATGTTCATGATTTACAGTTTACTTCAGTACAAATTGTATAGCATCGAATGTACAAAATAACCTTATGCCAAATATTTAATTTTGAAATAATGGGAAAGGGTGAGAAGATTACTGAGGCAAGTGTCTCTTGGGCTATAAGTTGCACTTCTCTTTTTTTTTTTTTTTTTTTAGCAATGCACTTCATTTTAAGATTTGGTGACATGTTTTCAGTACTTACTTATTAGCTTCCTATTGTAGTATGTTTACAGCATCATATGGATCCAAAATACTAAATGTATCCTGCTCTTTGATTATAATGTTCTTTGCTCATTGCTGGGGATAAATTTCTCAAGATATGGGTAACTTTGTAATGCATAAGAGGGCAAATAAAAAAAGAATGAGAATTTTTTTTATTCTTGAAGTAAGTTATACAGAGGTTGGTGTAGCTGGGTAGCATGATTAGTAAAGCATTTACTTCCTTATCCAAGGTTGCAAGCTCGATTCTTGCCCAGGACAGTGTCATTTAAGTGCACTTACATGTGACACCTTTGTCAGTAGATTTACTGACACACCAGTTAACGCTGATTAACCATGGCACTGTTTGGAACTATAATGCTTAACTCGTGCTGCCTTCCACTCATTATGAAATGGTTCTGTCAACCTCCATGCACATTTGGAAGCTGTGAGGACTTCAGTGTATTTAATTTAGAATATGGTTCATTATACACCTAATGGAACTGGTGTAACACATTATATCTAAGCTACAGCCCAACCAGGCTTAATTTTGTGTAGTGTAGTTTATGCATAAATCAAACACTTCTTTGTATTGTTCCATTATACTGATTTATTAGAAAGCCCAACTGTTCCTGTTTGCTTAGTGATTTAATGTAGATGTTATAACTTGTCAAAATCTCCCTATGAATAAAAACAAATTGGGAGATTGTGGAGGAGCACTGCAAAACAAATTACTTTACTTATTTATTCTGGTATCAGGAAATGCTTCCGTTATTCACATAGGTTTATACAACCAGTCTCTATCTTAAACCAAGGACAAATGATACAGTGCACAAACATTTACTGTGATTTTTATTGATGTGTAACTACACACAACTTCAGTGGTAACCTATATTTATAAAGTAAGTAATTTCCTGCACATGAAAATTGACCAAAATCCTTCAAAAATGCACATTTTTATTTATGTGCTTGTAACTATGTATGAACCTTCTAGTTTCATAATTTGTATTTATCACTGATGCATAAGAATGCTTCTAAGTGAGTTTAAAGATCCCTGAACACTAGACCACATGACCATTTAGGATTTTAAAGCTGTTTTCTAGCTTTCTGTTTCTAGAATTTCAGAATGTTCCACATAATGGAATTTTGCTCAATTGCTCTCAAAACTTTGAGAGTATTAAATACTACAAAGAAAGAATGTTTGAAATATTTTCGTGTAGTTTTTACATTCAGTTGCAGCATTTAGAAATTTTACCTAAGGAGTTTCCATTGGACCTGTTCAGCAAGCCTTAAAACTTACCACCGAATATTGAACAGTAATGTTGGTAGATTGCATTTGAATAAAATGCCCATTCATTTTCCTGCCGTCACAGGATTCAGGCAATCTCTTAAATCATGCAAAATGAATCTCATGTTTTGTTTGTGCAGTACTCCCATATTTCTATATTCTATTTTTGTTGTAGACAGGTAGCTTCTTGAAAGACAAAACAAACTCATTCTCACTTTTTTTCCCACTGACCCTCTTACAGCACTAAATGCATTTGGGTATGAAAAGGAATTATTTAGCTGCACTGTGCTTCCATAATCACTTTTTATGAAGATAATGCAGTATTTATTTATTGGTCTATTCATGCTTCTTGACTGCTTAATTTTACCATGGTAAATAAATAGTAAAATTGCAGATGTTAAAAATAGCTGCAATGACTGCAGTTGGCATGAAAAATTTAAGACAAAGTTTTACCATGAAGATAATGGAAAGGTATATATATAGTCCATATTATAAACAGAGAGCAGTGTACATAATTTCCTTTCACATTTTAATTATAAAATTAATGAAACTGTAGAAGACTGCTAACATTAGTTCTGTAACAAAAGAGGTATGAAGATAATCACTTAAATTTTAATAATGTAAATATATGCAGAACTTGTTTCATATTATTTAGTCTGCTGGGTATAGTTTTATTTTTAAATGCTGTAGAGCAGAGTAACATTTTACAACGACACTGTTGTATGTATTGTTTTCCTTCTGTTTGTAGAAGAACTGTTTAAATATTACTGTGGAAAAGTTACCTCTTTATTGACAGACTTTTAATGAATTTTCTTAAATAATTTTAAAGGTATTTAAATCCAGATAATGCTTACTGAGACAGTGAAATGGCATAACACAGTGAAATGCAGAATGTGTCTTACACTTAAACTTGATTACTACAATAAATTATCTTTGAATGGTGGTTCACAACATGCTTCCTGATGTATCTCACAGCAAATGATGGAGGGAACTTATATTAATGAAGTTTGAGTGTAGTATGCAGTCTACATTTTAACTCAGTAGGTGTTTAATACCAATGAAATCAATGGTTCTCAGACTTTTTCTCCTTCTACCGGTTTGTATTCAACACAGAAATAACAATTCTACGCTTCATCTCTTTATGTATATATACAAAGAGAGAGCACCTTATGGGCTCAAAACTACATGAAGGCATTGTTTTAATAGTGATGCAACTCTATTTAGAGTCATGTGTGTTGCATTCGCATGACTTTCTCCACTTACTCTTCTACATCTTACAAAAGCTTATTCTTGTTTATGCAGATAAATCAATACTCATTTCCCTGAAGGTATAAGAAGAATACAGTAAGCTAAAGTGAGTCAAATCTTTTCAAAGCCAGTTGCTATTAGAAGGCTTATAAAGTATCTGAAAATACAAGCCAATAACAAAGAATATCTTGGAAATAGCTAACGCCATAAAAAAATTTGACAATTGGTACTTCGACAACATCTACATTTTTTGTCTATCTCGTGCAGTTTAAAAATTATACAAAAGTGGTTCAGAATAAATGGGACATCAGAGGCTATTCCAGAAAGTTCAGAATATGCATTTTATTTGTCATGCAAATATATTTAATATATGATATATTTATGAAAACCGTTAAGAGCAATTTTTTATAAAATCAAAAGTTTTAAAAAAATATTCCATGTAAACAGTAGTTGGGGTTGGGAGGATTTTCTTGAAAATCGTTGTATTGCATCTTTGAAAGATACTGAAATACCAAGTTTGGTATTTATACACCTTTTCATTTTTTAATTATACTGTTCACACGCAGACATGAACATTTTCTAAAAATGCTTTTTTGGGGGAGGGGAATTCAGGGGACTTCAAAACATGTATTTCTGGTGGAATCTCAGCATCAGATTTTTGGGTGGAATGCAATACCTTCTCTACCTACCACGTAGGTGGTAGAGAAAATAAACAGGATACATTTGAATTGGTAAAGGATACAGAGTCGTATTTCTATTATGCATACACCTTTTAAGTTACTGTTTTGTAACTTTTTACGTTTTATATTTTTTTGGAAAGTGTATATGATCTCTTTGAATCTTTCATTTTCCATGGTTTGAGAATCATTGAACTATGACATTTTCTTAACTTTAGAATTGGCATTTCTGTGTGGCAGGGATTGTGTGTTACTAGATTATTCAAGTGATGATTGTAGGTAAAAATTGGTAAACCTAACCCTAAGGACCACTGTAACTGCTTCATAAAATCCTGAAAATGAAAAGTGGTATGTTGGACAACTACTATAATCATTTACTATAGCTTAAAGCAGTAATTATATTGGCAATATACAATTATTGCAGACATGATACAGCTCAGTTAAATGAGCAACACTATGATTTGATTACTCTAGAGTCTAGATAAAGCACTGTGATTGATAGTGCCATGACAATAGTTACCTGTCCATCAAGTTTCAAAATGTCTAACCTAATGTTACAAAAATTAGACTGTTGAGGCATTCAAAGTTGAGACTACTATCATAGATCTAAAGAGCAAAATGAAGAAAATGTTTTCATTAGCATAAGTTAATTTGAATACATTGTCTTTGAATAGAAAGGTACAAAATTACAAAAGTAAGTTGGCACTCCCACTTTTGTTTTCATCCTTTGAACAGTGACTAGTGAGGAATGATATTCTATGTGGCCTATAGCTTTGCCAGTATTATTGAAATCTTTCAAAAGGCTGGTTATGTCATTTTTTCCAAAACAATGTAGTGGCTTGCCTAGCATTAATGAAAGCAAATAAGCCATTACCATTGCCTGTTAGGCTTATGACCAGCATTTGAAGAACAGAGAATAAAAATCATTGTGCTAATATTGCTAGGAAATATAAGCAAAGAAATGTCAGTCTCTGATATCTTTATTGAGTGTTGAGCTAATACAATACATTTGGGCATGATCAGCGTCGAGCCCTGGCTCCTATTGCCGATTATACCCAAGCTTCCGCATTTACAAAACATGTGTGTTGAGTTAGCATCATATCGCTAACAGTTTCTCATTTAAAAAGTGTTATTCTCCCATTCCCATCTCCTTCCCTCACTTCCTCTGATCGTCTTTGAATCTCCACTACCAGTGGGAAATGGCAACTATTACATGCAAATTTAATACCTTAAAGAATACTTATTGTGTAGCCCGTGCTGATCGGTCATAACAACCTTGCTCATTCATTGCTTCCGTATTCCCATACTTCTCTCAGAGCCTGCTCTATTTCTATCCGTATGGCACACTTTCCTACTCCATAAATCTATTCCTGTTGGCTCCCTTGACGGTCCCGCTTTGTTTCTGTCCAGAATCCATAAACTCCCATTGGGTGTCAACACAATGCTTTCTTCTTCCACCATTTTGCCACTCTAAAACCACGCCTCTGCCCTGCCCACGACCACCTGACGTTTTCACTACTCATCTCCCAATCTTCTCTCTGACACAACCATCTGCTTCCCGCCAGCCCCACGTAGCAGTGGCATAACTTCCATGTATCCAGCCTTCTCCGATTTCCAATCGCTATTTGGACTTCCTTCCGATCTGCATTCCTTCTCTCTGGACTCGGATGTATTTAGCTGAATCATTTCCTGCTCCTGCAATCTGCTGCTCCTTGTGTCACTTTTGCATCCAGCCACCATGCGCCCATCGACCCACAACCGTAAGTTCTTTGACGGCCTGTTTCCCTTCCATTCTTGCCAGCTTCATTTGTTGTATTAAGTTTTTCTTCAAGGCCCGTTGTTCCACCGATAAATCTCTGTTTATAAAAATATTTGTTCCTTTTAGTTGCTTTGTTTTCTTAAACACTTCATAAACAAACTGCACTGACGTAACTCTTGCAACTATCATTCTGGCTCCTCTTGATCTCCTCACTCTGAATGCTTCCTTAATCTCCCAGCCCTGTAGCACCATTCCAAGCTTTCCTTCTATAATCTCTCTGACCTCTTCAACAGGCCATACTCCATTCCTTTCTTTCACTCCTATTATAACTAGATTGAATCTGCGGTGTCTCTCTTCCAACAGCTCTACTCTTCTTTTAATTTTCTGTACCTCATTTCTTATATCTTGCATTTCATTTTTAATCTTTCTCTTGATATCTATTAGTTCCTTTTCTACTCCATATCTTTTATTCTAGCCAAAATTTCGTCATGATGTTTCAATTCCCATTTGCCCAGGATTAATTTCAACTCCAATTACCAGTAGCATGCCTATTATACATGTGAGAAAAATCATGTTTACCATCTCTTCTGTCCTTTATTTATTTTAAAATCATTCCATTTTAATGTATTAAATTTCCAATTCTTCCTCTGTACTCTTCGATACCGATTCCCATAGTTTCTTAAGCCCTTCTTTTTTTCCACTCCAGGAGCTTCCTCAACACACATCCACTCTCTTCCACTGCTTGCTTAGCACTCTCTCAGTCACTGCTGAAAGTAAAGCTGATCAGAGCAGAAAGGTTTATCCATAAACATTTATGAAAAATTTTGTCCTACATGGAATTGGAAAGGAGTGAAAGATTCCCTGCTTTAAAAATTAACATGTTTTTCAATTAGCATTAGCAGGCTTGAACAGAGCAGGATGCACCTATTAGTGCCTTTGCTTTTAATTTAGTTTCAAACATTTATTCTGAAAGTAATACACATGTTTACAAAAGGTTTGAGTACTCCTTTAATTTGATATTTTAGATTCACAATCTTGAGAATTCTTCACATACTGCTTTTTGATTCCATATACCCTTAGTTACAAATATATTAGTATTATAGCAGAGGCACTTAATATACTAAACAGATCCTAAGCATTTCCCGGGGTATATCATGGGTTGGGTTGGTTTGCTTTTTTATTTAAAAATGTGCCAGCAACTGTGTTATATAGGTGCCAATGACTAAATTTTGTATTCTGTAGTCCCTAACAATAGAAGCAACAAGCTACTACAATTCTGCTTTACTGTAAAATAATATATATATGATAAAGATCCTTAAAACAGGGGAACAAGAAACATTTATAATGGTGGAAAGAACTAATAAAAGTACTTATTGCAGAAAGAGCATTTAAGCATATGCTGTGTGTGGTAGCATTCTCTGACACAGTATAACTGTGTACCATTTGTGAGAATTCATTTAAAATCAAAATAAAAGGTATGAATTCAGTTAAAGAGTTTCTTGATTTCCTATCAGCAAGCGTAAGTTTCTTTTCAAAAGCCCAAACTGTTAGAAAACATTCCATTTTATTCATTAATGGATAAGGTAAGCACAAGTTTCTTAGCAGATTTTTTGTCCTCAAAGAAACTAAAAAAAAGCACAAGCTTCAATGACAAAAAATCTTCATTAACAGGTTGGCCTGGCCTCAAACCAATGGATCCTGCACTTCCCAGATCCATTAGCGCTGCCTAAGCCAATTCACTTCTGTTTTATCTTAATCCAAGATGTAATAGAGATATGGCTAATATTGGTCTGTAAAGATCTGGTAGGTTCTCATTGCCTTTAGAACTGCAGCTGATTGAGAAGTTCTTTAGTGTGAGATGTTCATGTACTTGCATGTTGTAAAGATTTGTCTCATTTGTGCTCTGTATTTTATTCCACGACTTGTGGGAACCTTAACATAATGAGATCACACAAAAGTAAATAATGTTTACTTGAGGACATAAACATTACACATACTGTTAACAGTCAATTTATCATTTACAATGGAAACAGGATGCTACCGATAGCGGCAGTTGGACTGGACAGCACCCTAATGCCATCTGCATGGGTAAACAGAAGATCCGGAAGCTATGCGCTAGGGTCTCTGTGACATGTGATGGAGCAGGTGGTTACACGGACGAGACCTAGAAGGCTAACTGTCCATCACACATTGTTCTAAGAGTTATCCAATAACAGATCTGTTGCAATATGACCAAGGAGTTAAAGCGACATAAAATAGAGTAACAATAATATGCTACCATTAGAAATATATCAATAAAATGCTTTTCTGTTGGAAACAGTAGTAAGTAAATATTGGGCAAATTCCATAACGGAACAAAGGCATTTTGTTAGAAAATACATTAGCCCATTTTAGGCATTCTGCATGTAAAGAGTCCCAAATACTGAGTAATATCTTTTGCTATTACTGGAAACAAATGCTTGGCATTTGCTAGCTTCTGAGTTCACATATTTATTTATGCCAAATGATCCAGTTAAATAAGCTGTGATTAATGTTTATGTCCCATTTACAATAATGCTTGCATAGCCTTAACTCTGGATCTTGAAAGTTTTCCCCTTTTGCACAATTCTCATGTATATATTTTTCTTTCCATGCTCATGAATATGGAAAGCAGCACTACAAAATGCAGTGTTCACACACTGCCCACCGTGCAATTGGCAAATTCAGGAAAAAATGCTTGAGTTTTTCAGAGATAATACTGAAAATATGTGTGAGGAGTCCAGGATTAAATTCCTTGGGGGAGGTGGGGTGGAGAAATTTTCTCTAGCCAAGATTAGTCCCTATTCTCCCCAGAGTCAGAAAGTATGAATGAGAGTGAATGTGTGATCTAATGTATAAAACCCAAAGAAAAACCAGAAATCCAATGACAACTGTATAGGAGTTATCGCTGATAGGCAATAATATGTTCTAAAGGTAAAAAGCCACTGAAATGACCATTGATATTGTAGCAATTCGGTATATTTTGATTGACACACAATTCAGATTCCAGAGTAATGACTCACTTTCCTCATATATATGTGAAATATCTCTGTTATGTAATACAACTCTGCACCAGAACTTAAGCATCAGACACAAACAGAAAAATTAAATATTATCCTGTGTTGAATGATGGCACAAACAGCTAGTGCCAACCAATTCAGGTCCCTTGCATGAGCATGGAAATATAACACTTTGAGAAACGATATAATGACCAAGCTTGAAGTGAAGAAACTGATAGCATGAAACTTTACAGATTTGAGATTGCAAAACTATTGCTGCTCTTTAAAATCCATACATGTATAGTATCTCATTTTAAGTTTAATAATTCTGAGGGCTGATTCTATAATCTGATAAATTGTTGATAAAACTATGTGTGGTACAATTTTTTTCCTCCTGGTCCTACTCAAATGGATATGCAGTAGCTGGACGGACCCATTATTTCCCAGGAGGGGTTTTGGGTTAGTGGTAGGAGAACAGCCGTTACGTAGTAGGCATTCCTATTACACCACATGAGGGGAATACTGCCAGTCTTTTCTCCCCTCCCCTCTCCAACCTTCTCCTTTGCATTTCTGCAGGGTTAGATCAAAAAAATTGTACTGTACTGGATTTCATAGTGATATGTGTTCTACAATCCCTGAATAGCACTACTCAGAAGATATCTTTGCTAATAAGTTTTCAACTAGTGGAGTAGCCAATTTCTCCATTATACAACACATAACAAATATTATGGGTAACAATAGTAATCAATGCAGAGTTGTATTTATCAGATGACAAGGAAATAATTATGTCTTCGTATAACAAGGGAACGCTTAAGGTCATTAGAGAGAGACAAAATTATTTCCAAACATTGAATGAAGACAACATTTATAATCTTGTTATAAAACACTAGCTTGGCTTACCTGACATTTCACGGGTAGTTTTTTAAACTCTAATGACATTTTAATTGTATATGCCTCCAGCCATTCTTTATGAAATTATTGTACAATCATCTAGAGAATTTTATGTTTAATCCCCTCCTTTAGCCCCCTATAATTACAATTTTGTACAGCCTCGGCTATTCTTAATAACAGATGAAAAATACTAATACACAAAAGAATGTGAAATGTCTAACTTCCTTAGCCTCTCCATACCCCGACAGTCTTTGCAAGTATATTCTTATATAACTCCAGCATGATTGTATTCTAAAACAGGCTTTGCAAACCCATTTTAGTAATTTATGAATTTAAATTATAAGGTGTTTTATAGTCACAAAGAATAAGGCTTTTCAATGGTGAAAGAATTTTCAAAATTAGTTGAGTGGTTTTTAAGATCAACGCAATACACATGCACGCAAATTTTCTCTATCATATTATTATAGTATAGATTTCAGCTTAGCATAAGGATTCTTCATGAAAAATACATCAGCAAATAGTCACCAACACAGAGGTAAGTTTATGTGAACTCTGATGTGATTGTCTTCCAGCATCAGACCTTCTATTCTCATACAGTCTTTTGAAATCATGAGTGAAGTATTGAGCTCTGGTTCACTTTGTCACTTCCACTTTATCCTAAACCATGACAAAAAGAAACCATAGAATAAACATTATAACTTCCGCTTTGTTGCTGTGTGCTTCATAAGCCAATTCTTGCTTGTTTTCTAGTTTACAAATTCCCCAATTGTGGCATTTCCATCGAACTCAGAATGGCAAACTTAACACAATCACAAGCTATGCTATAGGTTTGCTATCCAGAGCAAGCTGTGTGATTGTAGAACGAGAGTGTTGCTTATCAACCAGTAAAGTTTTTTTGGAGAGTAACTATAGGCAAGCTTATTAGGACATTGTAGAAAAAGCCCTGAATAAGAATTTATTCACTTTAGCATCCTCATACCCAGGAAATAATTCTGAGGATGGCAGTTGTCTTCATTGCAAATTTACAATGTACAACTATTTGACACAACAGTTTCAATAATGTTTTCACACTAAGCACCTAATGTTAGGTACAATGTAAATAACAATACAATACTATCATCGTCGCAGGCCAAGTAGATCAGCATAAAAGTAGCGGGAGTGATTGCTGTCACGATAAACATAAAGGATTAGCAAACAGCCATTTCCATAGCTACAGTGTGCATAATTCAAGTATTTATAGAAAATAAGCAATGACTGCCTCTGTGGTCAAATAGTCAGCATTCTGGCTTCTCAAACCAGACTGGAGTGAAGAAATTTTTCAATATTCCCTTGCCCAATGCAAAATCTGGAAGAATGAATGTAGGAGAGTGCGTGTTTCATAGTGAAAATAAATCACACATAATGAAAACCTAAGGCCAATACCACCAGTTGTTTCTAAAGCCAAAGTCCCCTATTCAACCATAGAAGTTATAGGGGGGGGGCTACAAATGATACAATAAAATAAACAAATATTACACTATGTAAAGCAGTGGGAATATTATAAGAAAGAGCTTAGCATAAATACCTGAATTCATATTTACTTAACAGCAATAAAAGAACATGCTACTATAGTTAAAGCATATCAAGGATAAGAGCCATACCTGTAAATATCAATGCTTTATTCTAAAGGGAAGATGCCACAGGTATTTCAATTGCTGTTTCTGTTGTCATCTGATTTTGTTTCTCTATCTTGTCTGAAGTGTTCAGATAATCACTTTTACTTGTGCTAGGATCTGATGACACTTTACTAGCTTATCCATGTTTCATTTACACCCTTGTACTTTGTATTGCTTTCAATATCACAAACTCAAGTTCTGCCTCTGATTGTAATCCAACACATATCTATCCAAAACTTTGGCAGGCATGCTAAGCCAGATGCAGATGCCTGCCTCCCTACATTCAACCATAACCTATTGTTTAAAACAATGTGTTATATCTATATATTATCATAGTTTTTACTTTAATTTATCTTCATCCAATTGTTCCTTTCTGATTCAAATGGTTAGAAGTGTTTTGAAAGATACGGAAAACAATACGAAGTAATTGTATCACTGAGTCCAATAACAGAATTAATTTTCACTGGCTGGAAGATTTCTACTATTCATATCATTATTACTGCATATCTAAGACCATTAGCCTTCCTAAGTGAAAAACATTTATTTTTTGTAAACTAAAATCCCATGCTTCAACCATTGCCAATTGGCTTCTTCCCACAAAAAGTTATAATAAATTAGTGATCTTATGGGCAGCTAAATAAGTATAGAGAACTCAAGTTTGAACAAGTTTCTTACATGAGGTTCTTTTAATGGGTTTTCCCTTATCCTGACACAGCAAGGTAGCTCACAACTCTTGGAACACTGGGATCATTTAAGTGTTTTTTCGATCATCTCTGCAAACCTGAGTTGTAAAGGAAATTAAACTCTAAAGTGAAATAATACCTAAACATTATTTATTGTTATTATTAACAATAATAATAATAACAATAGGCACCATAGTAAATTTATTTACACGATGAACACAATTCAAGGTACCTGGAGGGGGGGGGGGTGCTTTGAACTCCTCTTCTGGCTATGGGCCTGCACTTTTAAGCACAAAATTTCTAAACAAGCATGCAAGCTTATTGCAACCGCAGTACATTGTCCTATTTAGCGGGTATTTATATCCTTGTTTGTATCTACTGAAAAGAATTCTATGAAAGCTAATCAACTAACAGCTTGCTGTATAATCAAAAAAACTGTATTTAAAGCCACTAAACTTAGTTATCCATTAGGACCATGATCTAAGGTTTCAAGATCCCGATTACTGGACAAATGCATTACTAGCTTCATTTACAGACACATGTTTTTATTCTTTTTCTCTCATCGCTAAAAAAGTGAACAGAAAAAGGTTTCACAGAATAAACACTTACCAAAGAATTGCTACTAAATTAAGAACTTAATATTCATTCCAACATGAGTTTATAACAGTCCAAAGCATGCTGTATTAAGAAACACTTTTCAAAACACATTGAAGTATTTGCAGGTAGAACAGTAAACTGTTCCAGCTACTGACTCCAATCAAGAAACATCAGAAGCAGACAACAGGGTAATGACACTTCTTTTCTGAATGTTGGAAACTGACACCAAGTCAATGAGTGACACTTGGCACTTCACAAATCTGGTATGAAATAACTGTATGTGTTGACAAACTAATTAACCTGCAGTAGTCGCTACAGACTGTGAGTCTGCATGTAGATAACATGGTTTTATAAGTAAATAACACTATATATATGTAATTTTTTTCCCCCCTGTACTTAAGAAAACAATGACTAACATTCAAGCCTCACTATATTTTTAGCAGATTACCTTCTAACATACCTTTTTGAAGCTGTTGCCTTCATCATCAGCTTGATCCACAAGTTGTGTGTGGATATACTTACTGTGTTTCAATTTTAATTTACTGAATACACAACTTTTATAAAGCTATAAATTCAGTCCAATTGTACTAAAATTTTAAGTTTCTTAACGTTACGTATATTTCAAGTTCACAAATACTATGCAGTAATATAAATCAGGATGAAATATGTATATTGGATACTGCAGTACTTCAGATTATAAATTTTAGTCAGTCTTTACTTTTCAAACATTCTGCAGACGTGCTTCAAGCAAAAATATTTCCTAAATTTCTAACAACGATACTTGGTAGATCTGTTCTTTCTTCCATCACAGTACACACAATTGCCTCTCTACTTGTTAGATGTTCAGTTGGCCTTTCCTTGGCTTGGAAAATTCTTGAAGGAATATTAGCCAATAAGTTAACCATGACAACTTGGCCTCCCATGTGTTCCAAAAGAAGCTGAAAAACAGCTTTAATACTGGGTGCTTATGAGTTTCTTAAGATTTTCTTTTTAATTGTGATGGTAGGTCACCATTGTGGTCTATGTGGGAAACAACTTGAGTAAATTGGGGAATTCAATGTCGCATAGGCATGTTGTCACAGTAGTTCAATGGTTAGAGTAACCGCATGGAGAGCGCGAGAACCATATTCAAATCCCAGCTGTGGCATTGAATTAATATACGTTTAATGTTTAGTAAACATAAGGGAGAAACAAAATAAATAAGTAGACATACAGCTAACAATGGAGTCGAACATCTTCAAAACATATTTTGAGTGAAACTTATTAAATGAAATTATAAAGCATCACCACTCACAATTTCAATTACATTAAATATTATGGGTAAGCTGTGGATTTATGCCTATCTGCCCCTTATACTCCTTCTGCTGAAAGTGTAGGCATTAGATTACATATCCATTTTAAGGTATTACAAGTATTATATGCAAATTCTATAGTGCCTATAATTGCCTATTTCACTAGTAAACATTTGTATATTATATATGATACTTTAATTTATGACCATTCTGTTAATTTTTTTTTATGGATCTATACATTTTTCATTTTTACCCAGCAGTGGACAGTGAAACCTAACAACTATTGATAATCGATGTGTTACGTTTTACTGACACCAGACCGTGGATAATTGAATAATTTAAAATAAACCAATAAGAAAATGTAACTGGAAAGCCACACAAATCCTGATAGCAGTTGACTAGTTGTTTGAGTGTAACCATTTTGCGAGTGTAGTTTTCTGAGAAGTGTGCATATTTCATTCTACTGTATTTTCCATGAAATATGTGGAGGCATATCAAACCGTGTCAAGAGCATACGTTCTGAAACAATAGATCACTGGTGATCATAACTTCTCATCAAATGGAAAGTTGTATATTGTACATTGGAGAGACAATGAAAAATAAGTATCTGAAAATCACAGAAAGAAATCCTGACTGGGAGCAAGTGCTATTGGTGGCAGAATCACTGGCTGGAAATGACAGTGATATTACTGCATTGGCACTTCCTTGGTCCCCATATTGAATCCCTGAAGTATTTGTCAGATCACTTCATGTGAAGC
Source organism: Deroplatys truncata (assembly GCA_030765065.1). NCBI lineage: Eukaryota > Metazoa > Arthropoda > Insecta > Mantodea > Mantidae > Deroplatys > Deroplatys truncata. The sequence continues at coordinate 180,547,704 of CM060984.1, forward strand.
GGAGAGGAGTCTCAATATAAAAAAGATTCTAACACACAACAGACATTAGTTCTCATTACAAAATTTAAAGGAATATTTAGTTATTACTGAAGAATGTCATTAATGAATGACATCCCTAGTGTTGGTTGTAATTTTTTGTGGTAAGGATATTGTTAGTGCCTTTTTAAATGCCTATTTTGCCTGCCTGTTTCTACTGTTTTTAGTGCCTAATGCGAGATAACAAATTGTATATTGCAAATAAATGTTTGTTTACATAACTTTAACTGCCCCACGTATGGGAGCCAATTTGCAATAGCAATTTTACGTGTTTATAGCACCACGTTGATGGAAGCCAATTTACGAGAGCAAATATGTGTTTACTTCACGCGAAGCCATCTTGTGTGACGTCATTCGTTGGTCTGGTCCATAGTTCCCTCTGGCGTAGCAATTTGTATCAGTTTTTGAAATAATTTATTTTAAATGTCCTCCGGCGAGCTGTTTGGGATCGAACATGTTTCTCTTGCAGGGTGTGAAGCGGAAAGGAATCTTTTATCTAGAAATGGTATTGACGAAGAAATTGGTTTTATAATCTTTATTGCAGAACACGTTCACGAACACTTTCACAGATTTATCTAGATAATCGCCATACTGAAACTGTTTGTAATAACTGCTTATCACTTTTAACTCACGTACTTCAACTTTATATATTCAACTGTATAATACTTTATAAAATTTCTCGTACTTCTGCTGCGCGTAACTTTACGAATTGAGAGACCGACATGAGAATCTTGTTGGACTGGGAGCTGACGTGTTATGTGTTGAGAATCTTGTTGAACACTGGGGACGATGTATAATGTTTTGAGAATCTTGCCGAACTGGGGACGATGTGTAATGTGTTGTGAATCTTGTTGAACACTGGGGGACCCGCTACCTCGACCTGGCTTATTTATAGGCTAGCCTTAAGATACGCCTAATGATTATAAATGAACTGCTATTGGCTAATAAAACGCGCCAACATTAGCGTCTATTTTACTCTCCAATGAAAACCACTAATACATATTTCTTTTAGAGAACATTCTGGAAGCTTTTTTTACCGAAAAGGCGCGAAACATTACGTAACTTCCTGGTTCCCGGTAACGATAAACAACTCATCCCCTCGCTGCATTATTGCGTTATTGTTGACAGTTTCAGTAGAGCCGTATATTATTATTTACCAATAATATTTACAATTAATAAACCTCTGAAATCAATGTTACATAAAAATACATATTCATATTAAAATAATTATTTACATTTGAGTAATTTGTGATACAAATTACCGTATCATATGCCCCACTAGAAACATAATTATAAATATTTATAATTTGTTTGAGAATTTTATAATTTTGTTTTTAGTCTCCTAAATCTTGTAACACACGCTATCACCTTCACTTAACACTTCACACGCATTTAACACACGACATATTTTATCTCGCCACTACTTACTGGCTCTGGTTTAATTAATTTAGATGTTAATCTGACATCACAATTTTTTTTATAGCAAATACTTTACCCTAAATTATTTAACTAGTGTTACAAAAAATGGTTTACTTTCTTATATTGTTACCAAAAATTTATCAATTCAAGAATTTTTTTGTAATTACTATACATATTTACCAAAATATTCACCCTTTACATATATTTACATCTCTTAAATCTAGACAATGTTTCACCTTTTCTGTTTTCTACATAAGTATATATATATTTTTTTTTTTTTTTTTTTGAATTTATTATTATTATTTGAACAATACTTTTGGAATTGTATTTACGTACTTTTAATTTAATATCATATTAAGTTTCAATCTTTGCATTCTTAATTTTTAATTCTTGGAATTGTATTTACGTACTTTTACTTTAATATCATATTAAGTTTCAATTATTACCTTCTTCTTTTCAAATACTGTTACAGTTACTAAAAATTTAATTTTTTTTTTTTTTTTTAAACATTTCTCTTTTTTTTTTTTATATAATTTATTTCTCTTTTCAAATGACACATAAATAATTAACCCTCTTACGTTCCAATACATTTCTCTGCAAGTCGTCTTTAACTATCCAGCATTTACTTTACATCACATTGCTATTTATCCTCCTGGATCAAATTGTGTGTGGCTAAACATTACTCGTAGCCGTAACCTAACCTTCAAATTGTTCATGAATAACCTCTTGTATTCATTTGAAATTTCATCACATGATAACATTTGAAAACCATCTAAAGCTTCCTGAACACTACATCTTTTACCAACTTTCATTTTCAATTCTTCTGCTATCTCTTTACTTTGAGAATACTCTGACAAATCTGTACTAAACTGTACTGGACTGGAGTTTTCAATTTGAACATCTTGGTACTGTTTATTTCTTTGCATTACTGTCTCATTCTGTATTTCTGATATTTCCCCTCTGAAATTAACTTGCGCCTGATTCACATCTACTACATTCATAACCTCTTTTATCTCTCTTAGCTCACTTGTAATACTACTCATTTGACTTCCTAATTCTGTACTTTCTACATTAACCTCACTTTTAGTATTAACATCACTTTCTTTGTTACCTATTTCCATGCTCATGTCTGGTATTTTCTTTGAAATTTCTCCTATCTCACTTACTATTACTTCCTTTTCATCACTCATTTTTGGCATAATACTATCTAGCTTCATAACTTTCTTTTCAATTTCTTCACTGCTTTGATCTACTTTTTGCTCTAATACCTCATTACTCCTACCAATACTTTCCATTAATTTCCTAAGATTCCTGTCTATAGCTTCCTCTAATTTCTCAAAACCCTTTTTTATCATATCCATAATCATTCTAGTATCAGAATTAATATTTCCTGCTATTCTATTCTTACTTTCTGCACTAACATTTCCTCCCTCCAATACTACATCGTTTGAGCTTTTTTTTGTAACATGTATTGAATTACAGCTAACTATTACACTATCCCCCTCCATCATTGTTTCTTCTGTATTACTAGCAGCCATTGTTTTTGTTTTCTAAAAAAAAATTACAATCACCTGACCTTTATGATACTGCCTGTTGATGTAGCTTTGATGTCCAGCGTTCTGCCCCATTCTCCTAGGTTTGTATGTCGCTTCTGCGTTGTATTATGATGAATCTACGTCGTCTCGATGTTTTTGTAGTTGAATTACCCTGTTGTCTCGGAATCTGCGTCTTGTAGATCATTTCACTGCTCCATTCATTCCTTCCTGGTTATGTTGATTCATTCCTGGTCGTGTTCCTTTCCTGGTTATCGCGCCCCACGTTCTGGGTGCCAATTTGTAGTAGTACTGATGTTACAATGTGTTTAACATTATTATAGCACCACGTTTGGAAGCCAATTATGCGACGGTATATGTTTCTTACGTAATATTTATAGTGTAAGAAATAAGAACTTGTAGATCATATGTTGTGCTGCTTTACTGCACGCGTTGCCATCCTGTGACGTCACTCCTTTGTCTGGTTCGTAGCTCCCTCTGGCGTAGCAATTTGTATCAGTTTTAAAATAATTCACTTTAAATGTTCCCCGGCTAGCTATTTAGGTCGACATTTAACTCTTGCAGGGTGTGAAGCGGAAAGGAATCTTTTATCTAGAAATGGTATTGACGAAGAAATTGGTTTTATAATCTTTATTGCAGAACACGTTCACGAACACTTTCACAGATTTATCTAGATAATCGCCATACTGAAACTGTTTGTAATAACTGCTTATCACTTTTAACTCACGTACTTCAACTTTATATATTCAACTGTATAATACTTTATAAAATTTCTCGTACTTCTGCTGCGCGTAACTTTACGAATTGAGAGACCGACATGAGAATCTTGTTGGACTGGGAGCTGACGTGTTATGTGTTGAGAATCTTGTTGAACACTGGGGAAGATGTATAATGTTTTGAGAATCTTGCCGAACTGGGGACGATGTGTAATGTGTTGTGAATCTTGTTGAACACTGGGGGACCCGCTACCTCGACCTGGCTTATTTATAGGCTAGCCTTAAGATACGCCTAATGATTATAAATGAACTGCTATTGGCTAATAAAACGCGCCAACATTAGCGTCTATTTTACTCTCCAATGAAAACCACTAATACATATTTCTTTTAGAGAACATTCTGGAAGCTTTTTTTACCGAAAAGGCGCGAAACATTACGTAACTTCCTGGTTCCCGGTAACGATAAACAACTCATCCCCTCGCTGCATTATTGCGTTATTGTTGACAGTTTCAGTAGAGCCGTATATTATTATTTACCAATAATATTTACAATTAATAAACCTCTGAAATCAATGTTACATAAAAATACATATTCATATTAAAATAATTATTTACATTTGAGTAATTTGTGATACAAATTACCGTATCACTAAACATCTGCAGCTTAATTATGGGCATAGAGAATGGTTAGAACTCTCGTGTGCACATTTTCACACACCCCTTAGATAATAGCTTTTTCAAATTAAAAACCTTTATTTAACACAAATTCATGCCTATTCATTACTTTTTTTTATTATTTTTCTCAAGTTTGATATTGTGGCATGTGCACAGATTGTAGTAATAGCCGTGCCCTCTGGTTACTCAAGCTGAAGGTTGGCAGGTTATCCGAGGAGGGGCGTTTGAGGGGAAATAGTCTCATTGGAGGGGATATGGCGTTAGGACGCCAAGCTTAACGAGTTTTTTCAAGTAGAGTCAGTGTCTAGTCTTCGCGGTGTTGAGATGTACGGATAGTTGTGCAATGATAGGGCGTCCTCGTCCCGGCAGACACATGGGTAAGCATATTTAATAAACCTTCTACTTATTCTTCTCCCTTGACTTTTTAATTATGGTAGTATAGAATCCTTGCCTTTCCCTTCAGCCAGGAATTATGTGAGTGTAAGAATATTTGTGAGTTTAACTTTAGCTGCGTCCCTTTGTGTCGGTGCCTCTTAAAGTAAAGTTTCCTTAGCTTGAATAACGACCCCTCTCACAGCGAGTAGCTCTCCTCTGAAAGTTAAATAATAAAATAATAAATTACAGATTATTGAGGTACGCGACAAATTGGTGGAGTCGCTGGGAAATTCGGCGGAGGTGCCGAGCAATTAGTTTGATTTGTTTTGAGATTTTAAGTGCAAAATTTTTTTTTCCCTCCAAATGTAACGGTTTGTCCTCCACGTGGTCGTGAAAAATGTAAAGTTCTTTCTGGCTGAAGGGTAAGGATTTTTATACTTGTATTTGTGATTCTCTTCTTCTAAATTTTGTTTCTATCATTTCTGAAAGTTTGGTATCGAAATTTCAATTTTGAGTTCATTTTTGCATTTTTTTTCATTGTCTGCCGGGTGACGCTAAAACTTCTGACTCCATTTTCCCCTTGTTTTGGCTTCATTTACTTTAAATTATATCACTGTGTTCCGTTCTTTGTGCTGGTTATTTTCAAGAAAAAATGTTTTTGTGAAAATTTGAGAAGAAACGAGCGAGATAGTTGTTTCAAAATGTGCTCGTCACGTGTTGGTTATCCGTTTGCAAATTTTGTTTTCTGTGCTTCTTAGCAGTGGTTTGGAAATGTATTACTTTATATTCCAGTGATTGTGATTTCTAGCTATTTACTGCACTTTTCTGAGTTATTTTTCGTGTAACTTTTATGTACGCACGTGTGTTGTGTAATTCCCGCGTGGTCGTGCATTTCAGCAACAATTTTTAGCTTGTGAAACCAGTCTTCTTCAGCACGTGTTTTGGCGCGTTTCTTTGCGTGTGCATATCAGATTATATACATTTGATTTTAGAAAAAAAAAAGAGAAGTTTTGTGTGCTAGTTTAGAATTACAAGTCTGTATTCTGCTCCTTTTGAGAATCTTCGCGGTGGTCACAGTAAGTGTGACGTTGTTTTTTAAGTTCCAGTTCGAGGTTTCTCACTGCAGCTATCATTTTGTTATCTTCCATATGTCCATTCTGCTTAAAAATCTTGGTATTGTGTCCAAGTGGCTTGTGTAACCGTGTGTTAGTATAATTTTCTGATATTTCGCCGCGGGCGCTTAATTGTGTTCTTTCTGCAACTGTTTTATTTGGTTATGTTCTACTCTTGCTACTTACATTCATGTGTTGCTATAAGTGTTTAGTGTGGTGTAATCTGAATTGCTTGGTCCTACGGTTTGTTTATTGGTTGTGTTATCTTTTGTGCTGCAATCATGCATAAGCGACGTCCTGCACAGAAAGTTGATATAGTAATTGCTCCAGTTGGCGAGCACAGTGTGGTGGAATCTGTCCAGTGTTGGTACGACTGTTACTCAGTTATCAGCTGGCTGCCGCCGGTCATTGACCCCTCTCACGTGGAACATTCCAACGAGTTGTCGCCGTGTGAGTTATTTTAGAATGTTGCAATGTTGGCTACTACTGCTATTGGCCGCTCTGAGAATGATGATAGTTTTGCTTTACCGTTGCCAAGTTTGGTTTAATTCCGCAATGCATATTTTTAAGGGAAGATCTTTCGCAGTTACTCATGTAAGTAAAAGTTTCAGGGGCTACCAACCTTGCCAGTATCTACACCTAATTAGGTTTGATGTGCTTCTGATATGGACCAGTACGATGTGGATGTTGATGAACCAGCTGTACGTGGGTTACCAGATTTTGGACAATTTGCACGGGAATTTTGTGGTAAACGAGTAAGAGAAAAGAAAAGAATCACCTGTAAGTATGTAATCATTGTGAGTGCTAAAGTTTGGATGAATGAAACAGTTTTACGACTCACACAGGTATGCTAAATTTATTGTTTCAGTGACTGATGCTTAATTAAGCTTTGTTTTTCAGGAATATGTGATATGAATGTCTCTGCTAAATTACAAGTGTATTATTATTGTGGGTGTAATCTAAATTTTGAATTATGTTTTGGTAACTGCAAATCATTTGTTTTGTTGTTGTGTTATACTGCAGGAATGTGTTTTAGGTGTACAATATGCTTAATTAAGCTTTCATTTTCAGGAATGTTATGTGACAATATTGTTTTGAATAATGATGTGATGTTGTTTTGTTGCATTCGATTTGATTTGATATGATTTGATTTTGACTCTATTTGATTTCCATAATGATGCTGTGACCTTTATTTGCAGAAAATTTGTTGCATGAATAGTGTTTGTATGTATGTGTGTATTTGAGGTTATGTGATATAGTTGAGATTTGCCTCGGTGGATGTGCGTAAGAGTAACCCCGACGGTGTTGATGAGGAGAGATGAGAAGAGATGAGATGTCAGCTTCGGTGGAGGTGCCACAGTGTAACCCCGATAGTTGAAGTGTATGAATGTGTTGATTTTTCAGGAGGGCTACATGTACCTGGAAAGTTGATGTGATGATTGTACTGATTTTGCTTATTGGTGTTGCTGTAACGTGCCCAGTATAGCGTGTGTGATGAATTCACACGAGAGATTAAATAGATGGAAGTGAATGTAATGAAAATAATTTTTTTTTCTCTGTTTATGCAACAAGTTTATTACCATCTTAGATAGCAAATGTTAATAACACCTGTTTTTCCAGCTTATTTCTTGATTTTGAGGATGTAGATGCAACATTATAATGTCATGTTATTTGTATAATTCCTGAGTTAATGTGATTTCTTGAAGGTTATGCCTATGTCAGATGTTTTGAATTTGCAGCATGCTAAATGAGAGACGTAAGTGCAGATGTTTTGTTTTGGAGAGAAAATTGAAAGATGATGATGCTTGAAGTAATGATCGAGATTGCACTATTACTGCTACTGCTAATGATGATGATAATTATGGAAGATGATAGTTAAACTGCGACGAGAAAGATAGTGATGTGAATAAGAAGTTATATTGATGACAAGAGTAGGACACTAGTAGTTGAAAGCATGTCACGTGGCGTAGTTTAGAAATGTATTGTGGATGTAGCTTGTAGTGATGTATACACTAGTTTGAGTAGATAGTTAAGTTAGTGTTGTGTGTAATTTGGGGCCATGGTCAGTGTGAATGAGTTCATTTCATCGTCATGTGTGACTGTCTTGTAAGTGCACTTACTTTCTTTTGTTACTGATACCAGCTGGTTCTTAAGATGTAATATTGGGATCCCAAGATAAGGTTATGTTTCATTTCTGTCATGTTTATGTGCTTTGAGTCTGTTTTACTGTTATTTGGATTATGAAGCATTGTAAGTTCAATTTTGGATGGCAACTCTGTAAAATTTCTTTTTATGCCAATTTGTTCTAATTTTCTTTTCTCTTTACTTGCCCATGTCAAAAGAATTTTTAGTGTACACTTTTCATACTTTAAAATCTTTATTTGTAAAGGACATACCCTTCTTTTCTGTGTGATTCTTTGTGGGAGCATCCTGTTTATTGTGTCGTGGTTTTGTTTTAGAATTATGCTGTGGTAGAGAGCGAGAAAATCCAAGAGCATCCCCGGGGCACACCAGAAGTCAAGAAACACCACAGGGAAGCTGTCGGGCAGCCACTACACTGCCGTGGCATAAGGAGCCACCATGTCGGGGGGCAGTCCAAGCCAGCGACTGCCCACCCTGTTGTCATCACCAGAGACCTGCGGTGCTAATCCTACACCAGGACAAATCGTCGTTGTGGGCACTGTCTCAACCACCCACAAACAGTTACGGCAGTTCATCACCCTTTTGCGCAGTGTAGTGTGTCTGTGAACTAAGGCAGCGTGGTGTGTGCGTGTGCGGGATGCCAAAGCTAGTGCATTAACAATATTACGTCGACTGCACTTACATCGCTCTCGCTTCTCGTTATCGCCCAGCACCATTGTCGTCGGCTGGGTGCAACCACAAATATGTATTGCTCTTTTATTTTACATCACACATTTCTATGTCATTTTTTTTTTTGGTATGTCTTTCTTTTGTTTTTTTCCTGTATTTTGTACTTATGTTCTTTCTGTCGACGAGGACGTCGACTTGGGTGGCCAGGGGGAGATGTGGCATGTGCACAGATTGTAGTAATAGCCGTGCCCTCTGGTTACTCAAGCTGAAGGTTGGCAGGTTATCCGAGGAGGGGCGTTTGAGGGGAAATAGTCTCATTGGAGGGGATATGGCGTTAGGACGCCAAGCTTAACGAGTTTTTTCAAGTAGAGTCAGTGTCTAGTCTTCGCGGTGTTGAGATGTACGGATAGTTGTGCAATGATAGGGCGTCCTCGTCCCGGCAGACACATGGGTAAGCATATTTAATAAACCTTCTACTTATTCTTCTCCCTTGACTTTTTAATTATGGTAGTATAGAATCCTTGCCTTTCCCTTCAGCCAGGAATTATGTGAGTGTAAGAATATTTGTGAGTTTAACTTTAGCTGCGTCCCTTTGTGTCGGTGCCTCTTAAAGTAAAGTTTCCTTAGCTTGAATAACGACCCCTCTCACAGCGAGTAGCTCTCCTCTGAAAGTTAAATAATAAAATAATAAATTACAGATTATTGAGGCACGCGACAATATGCATTAACCAGGTAGACAATTTCAGGTGGTGAATGAAATTAATGCTCAATCAAGTATCTTAAATGCAAAGGATATATGATGTTCATATTAAGGGCTGAGGAAAAAACTTTTAAGCAGGTGGCTTGACCCAATTGGGATTTAAATCTGGGCTTAAAAGCATTATAGGCAAGAACCTTATGCCTCTTAGGCATTCAACACCACACTGGTTCCTATGATATTTGTTTATTTGTGCTAAGCATTCAGTCCAAGCTTTTTGCTTGCAATAGTCATATTAACAGACTTCCTTATTGTCTAAACATGCAAACTACCCTTAAACTTATGTTTGAATTACTTCTTTTCTTACTATTCAATTCCATTTGTTTTTAACTTTACTTAACTACTCCCCTACATTTCTGGTATCTTTACTAAAAACTTTATTTAAAGGTATCTTTCTATCCAATTTAAACCATTTCTCATTTAAAGCTACTTTCTTTAGAGTTCCACCTCTTTACAGAGAAATGCTATATGTTCCATGTCTTCCTTTCCTCCAAATATTCTATGGCACTGATTTTAGAACAGTCTCTTATTCCTTTTAATTTCCACTTACCTGCTAGTATCCATACAATACTGTTTCTTTGTTCTTTACTTGGTTTATCTATGTACGTTTCTCTTTCCCATTAATTTTTTATTGGCATATAAAATACTGAAGATCTTTTTCCAGCTATCTCAATAATCAATTTTTGTATTTTTTTTTTTCTTTCTTCAAATCACCTCCTTGCTCCTTTGCATACAAGCATACACACAAAAAAAGGTTTTAAAATATTTATGTTTATAAATAACTTCATTATCCTATGAAAATTAGCAGGAAAAACTTAGTTACAGTTTTATTCTATGCACAGATATACAGAAATCAGTGTCAATCTGCCCTAAGACAGCATTCAAGTTACTGTATTATAGCTTTCTTAGCATGAGCCAATATTTCACGATACTGTAATTTGTTGAAGATTACCTATGGGAAAAAATAAAAAAGCAAGTTTAGAAGTATAAGAATTTATTTTCTACATCTGTGAGACATATAACAAATATGGTAACAAGTTATACACAAAAGTACATTGCTCACCTACAGTAGAGTGTCAGTCGAAAATTATTTTGGTATCATCTTGATCAGCTTCAACTCATGGGTTAGCCAGACTGCAAGTGATAGCAGAACTAGTGACCCTGACTGATGACTTGCTGCTAAAGGCACAGGAACATAACTCAGGAGAGTTGTAATACCCAGCAATACCTGAGAAGTAATATTGTCGTATTTACTCTATATGCAATGAAAAGAAATTTTTTGGTTTAAAAATTTAAAATGTGACAATTTTATCACAGAACTGTTACACACAGAAAAGATTATGAGCATTTTAAATGAAGCATTAATTTCAAATTTGTTACTTTAATTAGGATCATTCCTACCCTCTTTAGTCTGGAAAATATTCATGTGGTAGTGGAGTGAATATGTTTCACCACTGCAAGCTGAATACAACCCATAATGAACACTCACATACACAAGTATAGTCATGATGCCCATTTGTGTATTATTGCTTCCCCTCATTGTCACCTCTATAAACTATCATTCCAGTTGCTAATGTTATCATCATGGCAGTGTAGTAGTAACAGAAAACATAATTAAAAAGCACAAGGGAGGGTCTGTAATTGCAATTTTGTAATGAGAAGAAAAATGATCTGAATGATTATTATTTAAGTTTTCTAAAGGTTCATGAAAAACAGTTTATATGTATATGCTTATAAAATTACTTATACATATTAGTGACAATGCTTCAGTTTCTTTTTAAATATGCAAATGTAATATATGCTTTCATTAATTTGTTCCAATTCAGGTTTTATTTGATGTATTTACAATATTTACTTGCTAATTTATATGCTGTGTTATTTTTTTTATAACTTGGAGGGAACATCAATTTACTGTGGGGAAAAAAATCAGAAGCCCAAGCCTCCCCACAAAGTGTGACTGAATTCTTTCTTCATGGAGATTTATTTCATTAGACTCATGGAAAGGAGTTTTAAGAAGTCAGGAATCTCAAATACCTTCAACATTTAAGAAGAGATGCCTGTTTTACCAACTAACTCACTGATTCCGGTGACCCTGCGAATGACAAGTCTAACTTTGACATTGCCAGCAGCAGAAAGGATAAATAAGGTAAAGGGAATTAAGGTACTGAAACTTGGAACAACAATTTTCATACCCTGCATAATTTGAACATTCATACTTTGAAATTAAAAAAAAAAAAAGCATAAATTGTACAAGTAAATATGGTTCACATTTTAACAGCAGCATAATATGGGCATAATGAATGAAACCAGTAATGGTAAAAAATCACTGTGACCAAAAGATCAAAATACATGTTGATAAAGAATCGCATCACTTCCTCCTGCAGGGAGGCTTTAATTTTCATACTTTAATTTGCATTTGTTATGAAATAAAGAATCTCTTTTTCTTTGGTAATATTATATGCATTTTTATTGCAGTAATAATAGAGACTGTTAAGAATTAAAAATTTAACCTAAGTTAGCGGGTGCCCATGAAAAAGGGATTAAGTAAAAAATTCACGAAAATGAGATTTTGTTATGGGTAATTCATTCATTCATTCATTCATTATCTGTTTACCCTCCTCTTATGTAGGACTTACACCCCCCAGGACTTACAAGCGGATGCCTGGGGTCAGAGGCCCGTTGAGGAGCAGACACACTCATGGATCAGTCAGAACATCCAGGATGGGTGATCAGCCCGATGCCTGGTATGAGATGAAGGAAGTAGATGAAACGAAATGTTGTTATGGGTAATTGTGCAAAAAAATATCTACATGTTGATCCTGTTAGGTTAACCATCTGCTTTTGGATTTCTGTATCTTCAAAATACCTCCTTGATTCTTTTCAAAAACCCTTAATATCATACTCTCTTAGCATTCACATATCTCCTTTAAAAAAAAAAGTTCCCAAGCCACTCCATAATGCCTTTACCCACCACCCATTTTGTAAGAGTTTCTCTCAATATTTAATACTTTTTAACACATTTCTCTCTTCTAATTTACAATTCTGTACCAATATATTAATGTTCTCTCCATGCTGAGTCCTTTTCTAGACATTCATCCCATTTCTATCTGAGCAACTTCTATCACTAAACCACATTACTGTTCTTCAAACTACGTATGTATCCAATCAATTTATTTCCCACTTGACATTCAAAGATTTGACATTTTTATACTATAAGCATTTATGCATTCACCACTGTATTGTATATTCTTTCTAACCATATAACTCCCATACCTGGAGCGTTATATAAGCACTCACTAACTACAGCCACCTCTTTTCTGTTGCGATAGCAACAAATTGTATATATGTTTTAAAACACCACGTGGTGGATAATGTTTCTCACGTAATGTCGTTTACCTCACGCGTGTAGCCATCTTGTGTGACGTCATACGTTGGTTGGTTCATTTGTTGTTTGTAGATTCCTCTGACGTAGCAATTGGTATCAGTTTTAGGTTATGTATATTGTCTTCCGGCTAGCTATTTAGGTAGACATTTAACTCTTGCAGGTTGTGAAGCGGAAAGGAATCTTTTGTCTATAAATGATACTGATGAAGAAACTGGTTTTATAATCTTTATTGCAGAACACGTTCACGAACACTTTCACAAGTTAATTTGGATACTCGCCATACTGAAACTGTTTATAATAACGTCTTATCACTTTTAACTCACGTACTTCAATTTGGTATATTTAACTGTATAATCCTTTATAAGATTTCTCGTACTTCTGCTGCGCGTAACTTTATGAATTTAGAGACCGACATGAGAATCTTGTTGAACTGGGAGCTGACGTGTTATGTGTTGAGAATCTTGTTGAACACTGGAGGACGCTTACCTCAGACATGGCTTATTTATAGACTTGCCTTAAGATACGCCTAAAGATTATAAATGAAATGCTATTGGCTAATAAAACGCGCCAACATTAGCGTCTATTTTACTATCCAATGAAAACCACTAATACAAATTACTTTTATAGAATGTTCTGGAAGCTTTTTTTACTGAAAAGGCGCGAAACATTACGTAACTTCCTGGTTCCCGGTAACGATAAACAACTCAAACCCTTCATTGCATTATTGTTATTGTTAACAGTTTCAGTAGAGCCATATATTATTATCTACCAATAATAGTTACAATTATTAAACCTCTGAAATCAATGTTACATAAAAATACATATTCATATTATTATCGTTAACCACATCTGAGTAATTTGTGATACAAATTACCGTCTCACTGTTTTTCTCTTCTATTAGAAGCCCTAAATAAAGCCATTGGCATACTACCCTATGAGCCTTTCCATCTTTATCTCATTTCTCCTGTTTATTAAGCTTTGCTCTTTCTTAAAAACCACATTTATCTTGATCTACTTTCAGGCCCCATTCCTTACAATATTGATATATTCTGTTTATTGTTACATTCGTAAAAACATGTAGTGGTTGAAACATTCGAACAGCAAATAGAGGCAAATGTTTCATCCAATTCCTTACTTCAGGATTTCCAGTTGACGTGTTTCAATCCAATCCTTTACTCTGAGATTTTCTAGTCGACACTTCCTTTCCAATGCAGTTTCATTGGTATGTATTATTTTCTATTTACCAGAAAACTGCAGTATGTAATATTTATTTAACTGCAGAGTTTTCTCTCTTTGAGTTCTTTGGAAAACAAATATCCATAAAAAATGAAATGAAAAAAATAAAAATCTGTAATACTCTGTCCTGGTATCTCATTACCTATCAGGAAGTGTATCCCAAATTTTCTATTTATTTCTCTTCTTCTTATTAATTTATACAATATTGTTGTACAGATTTAACTAACTACTAACAAAATAAAATTAAATTAAAAGAAATTACAATTAAACTATAATTCAACAAAATATTAGTAAATTGCTGTTTATACTGGAAGCCAGCATCCACATGGTGTAAATTGTGTGACCATTTAAGCAAAGCATGGTAAATGAATTTTGCATTACCTGTATATAAGCCATTGTAGCCACAGCAGTGGCCGCAATATGTGCTCTCGGAGGCAACTTCAATCTCCTTGACAGCACCCACATTCCCGATATCAGTGCCAAAGTTGTTGTCCCCTAGAAGCAAAATTGTCACTAGAAATAATAAATTTAAAATATCTTGCTAACAAAGAGCTACATGTTTCCACTGATGGATCCACCTTACCAAATAATGGTGGCACTGGCACAGTATACTCACTCTTTTCCTTTCAAAGAAGATTCAATTTAAATTCTACAAACTTTGATGATGAAATTTTAGCAATCCTTTTAAATTTATAAAATCCTGTAACTCAAATAAACAAATTTAAGAGAGTTGAACTACTAACTGATTCCAAAGCAGCTGTAATAGCCATAGACACAAGTCAGTCTTAATGTCACAGAATGTCGCAAAACTATAAAACAATTATTGTATATAAAATAGTATTTCAATGGATGCCAGCATACTGTGGCGCAGAAGATAAAGAAACAGCAGATTTTCTGGACAAGAAAGGTGGCAAAATTACTGATCATTTGGTCCTCTGTACTATCACTCTATCAAAAGAATTACATTGACATACAACAATAAACTTAGAGAAGAATATGTATCACAAGCAAAAGGAAAACAATGGAAAAATCTTATAACCATACAACTAGAATTACTACACTATCAAGAAAATCCTTGTTTTCCCACATATTACAGGTATGTTATGAACAGTCTTAGGAATTCTTAAGCAGTTGTCTTCAAGTTATCTACACTCAAAACACATTGACATTTGTGGTGCCATTAACTAGGGTCTCACAGGATGGCTTCCCTAGGGTTACCGGTTATGGTAGCAAAGGTGGTAAATGGGTGCACTTATTGACACATATAATTCCTGTTCCCAATCTTTTCTAAACTTTAATTTACCTAATTTAACCTAAACTACATTTCCAAAAGAAAGAATTAGACATATGGTGAATTTACCTGAGCAGAAGATGAGGTCCGGCAGTCCATCATTCTCAGCCTAGCTCCTACATTGCAAGTAAATTAAAATGAATTTCCAAACCAACCGGCAGATTCCTGCTAGGCACGTGGTTGGTCAAGAATAAACTGTCAAAAGCCCATCTGTTTAAATACCCACCGAATATTGCATCATTCCCATTCTAATAGCTGATTGTGTGTCTGTCAGCAGAATTTACTTAATTTCCACACGTATCAGACAAAAGGTGAACATTTCCTCTAAACTATATGACACCCAATCTCTGCTTACCTCAACATTCGGGAAATGACTAGCAAGAAATCTACAGACAATTTCCTGTAGTTACGTAAACCATGTCTGTCCTGAACATCTCAAACTGTATAAACTCATATTTATCAAAATCTGTTAAATAAAATTACAAACCGTCACAATGTGTCAATACAAAGCATGTAAACAACAGTACAATAAGAACAATTTATTTCAAATGGAAGTTCACATAGAGCTTTACACTTGTTTACAAGAAAATCATACTAAATGACATAAAGTATTATCTTCATTATTTTACTTATATTTTAGTAATGTTTTTATCATTGAAATACATAGCAAAACAGTAATGCATACAGGTGAATGCACTGCGGTTAATATTATCTAAAGAAACACTTACATACAGTGTGTATAGGAAAAACACAGACAGTGCTTAGTATATTGGGTGGGAATTAAAGCGAATATTTTTCAAAAGCAAACCCATATCTGGAAATACATGGTTTGGATGATGTGGGGCGTCAAAGTTTCGTCGGAATGTTGTTGGTTTTTAATAAAGTTATGCACCCTGGTTGCCCTCAGCTTAAGCGGATGGACAAACTGTACCTTAACTTTCCTGCACACGCACTACATCTGCCCATAGTCTAAGATTTGCTCCTAATGGACACTGTGTATCAGCGCAGTAATGTTGCTGACAGTGTTACAACATGTACCAGTACACAAATATCGAAATGACCAATGTGCTACTTGCATATGTCAGAGTTGATGGCAATGACAGAGCTGCAGAAAGGTTTCTCAACACATACTCCGTATCATATGACATTCACAATTGTGAGAAGACTAAGAGAAACGAGGAAGTTGCAAGTAGGTACCAATTTTCCACCATTGTAGTGTGTACGTAGAGTAAAATGTATGGTTTTGCTTTTTACATTTTTACTGTAGGTACAGTAGTACTGTGGGTACTGTATGTATGTTATGCCTTCCGATTTCTGATTAATTATTCTGCATTTGTGTTTGGTATCTGTTCTAAAATGGATGTTGACCATCCACACAAGGTTTGAGGAGGATGTATTGAGAACATTTTGAATACGACCTGTGCACCAGTACTCGGTCAAGTAGTGTAAGCGTTGGGCACATGCCACACTAATGTGTGGAATGTTGTCCATAAACAGCAGGTACATCCATACCATCTGCAGAATGTCCAGACATTAGTAGAAGAGGACTACCTATAATGAGTACAGTTTGCACGATGGTATTCACAGTGCTGCATACTCCAGCTACAATTTCCTACTCTGGTACTGTTCACAGAGAAATGCACAGTCACTCGAGACAGCAATGTGAACTTCCACAATATTCATGTTGGGGCAGATGAAACTCTGTGTGCGCAAGCGGTTAGAAGTAACCAATACAGGTTCTTCCCACTCTTCTTGATGTGGTGCCACTACAGGTTTGTCAGGTAATGTGGCTCCAGCTCTCTTTGAGGCAAATGTGCAGCACCACCTGGATACCACATACCTCAATCAATGAATTGGTAGAGGGGGACTTATACAATGGCCACCACAGTCACCGGATCTTACACCTCAACTATTTTCTGTGGGGTACCATGAGACTATGGTGTATGCTATCCCTGTCAACATCAGAGGAGGACCTCATTGCATGAATCCACGCTGTGACTAAAATACTGAGCATATAGTTGCATTTATTTAACCATGTGCGTCTGTCTCTGCACTGCCGATGTACACTCTGCATTCAAGTAGGAGGTCAACAGTTTGAACCCCTTTTATAATTTATAGTTGGGTTTCTTAACGAAATGTGGAATGCAAACCCATCAACTTATCCGACTGTTCACAAACTTTGACACCCCATAGCATCCAAACCATGTATTTCCGGATGGGTTCCTGTTTTAAAAATGTTCACTTTAATGTCCCGCCCAACTTACTAAGCACTGTCAGTTTTTCTATACGCCCTGTAGATTCAAACATGCATATGATTTCAATTATGCTCCACTGCACAATGTGCACTTCTCACACATTATACTAAGAATCATTTACTATCAGTTATTTCAAGAAACATATGTCACAGTGTGGATGGTTTCAGTTGCCATTCATAGTTTGGAATGTACATTTGCTGGAACAATATGCAGAAATGCAGTGTTTACACTGTTCTTTACATGCACAGTGAATGTTCAACAGATAAAAAAAAACTTACTTCACACATCATCTGTAATGTTGCATTACACTCAGGGTATTCTCTCTGGCACCTTTAACCCATTCAAGACATTTGACAAGCTGTATTCACATAAGTTAGTAATGGTGTTTAGATCATATGATGAGCACAGCTCGCAAGTGTATGCTGAACGATAAAACCACATATACAGTGGAATCTCGTTAGCACGTTCCTCATTAACACGTTTTCCCGTGTATTGCGTTGAATTATAAAAGTCCCGGCACAAAATGCATCAAATGCATTAATAACGTTCGTTTAGTACGTTTTCTCGCTCCCGCTTACTACGTTCGAAGTTTGATGCCCTCATTCGCTATTTTGGCCAATGCCAATGCTTGGTCGGTCGGTATTAATAGTCATTTTTGAGAACATAAAAGTAACGGTCCAGTGGGAGTAGATTTACTACATTCAAAGTTAGACGTTCTCATTCGCTACTTTGGTCAAACCAGGCGGGGTGGAACCGGCAGCCAATACCATGCATGTACGTATTTGTGGGACGCGTTTTGTGTGTGTGTGGGGGGGATGCTTTAGTGACGCTCTTTGGTGTTCTGCGGTGACGCTTGGTGTGGTTAGTTTATGCTGTTGAGTGCTGACGAATCGTAAAAGTATTTTAACTTTTTGTTCGCAATGGAGAAAAAGAAAGTGCGGCAAATAACCAACAGTGAAAAACTGAAAATCCTTGAGGAAGTAGATCGCAATCCAAATATGAAACGTGTGGATATAGTGCGGAAGTTAAACATTCCTCCGTCAACCTTAAACACAATTGTTAGCAAACGTAAACTAATTGAAACTGCTTTTGAAGAAGGAAAAAATGCTAAAAGAAAACGTAATCGCCCTGGCCAGTTTCCAGAATTAGAAGATGTTCTGCTAAAGTGGTTTGCACAAGCTAGAGCTTCAAATGTGCCAATAGATGGTACTGTGGTTCGAGCTCAGGCAACACATTTAGCACAGAAGATGGGACTGGATGATTTCAAAGCGTCCAATGGCTGGATTGAAAGGTTCAAGAATCGACATGGCTTAGTCTACAGATGTTTACGAGGTGAGGCTGCTGCCGTAGATATTGACGCTACACTGTGTGAAAACATAGAAATGTGGAAAAATACAACGCTCCCGTCAATTTTGAAAGACTATAGCCCCAATGATGTGTATAATGCAGATGAAACAGGACTATTTTTCCATCTTTTGCCAGACAAAACGCTGGGTTTTAAGGGCACTAAGTGCCACGGTGGGAAACTTAACAAGGAGAGGATTACAGTTTTGTTGTGCTATAACGAAAGCGGAACGGAGAAATTGGTACCACTGGTTATTGGAAAAGCACGCAATCCGCGATGTTTTAAGAATGTGAGATCTTTTCCATGTAAGTACACTTCCAACACAAAAGCCTGGATAACTTCTGCCGTCTTTGAAAATTTCTTACGAGCATGGGACGCAAGACTGGGCATAAGAAGCAGGAAAATTGCACTGTTTATTGATCAGTATGCTGCTCATCCACCAACTGTTTCAAATTTAAGAAACATAAAGATCATTTTCTTCCCAGCAAACTGCACGAGTAAGCTACAACCTTTAGATCAAGGCATAATTCGGTGCATGAAACATGCGTATCGTAAGAGGCTGGTACAGAGAAGGTTGGCTGCACTGAAATCGACGACAAGAAAAATCACCGTCTTAGATGCCATGCATTTTATTAGAACTGCTTGGGATTGTGTGACGCAAGATACCATTAGGAACTGCTTTAATAAAGCCGGTTTTTGCCGAGTTCTTGGTGATGAAATTACGCAGGAAGACGAGTTTTCCGAGAGTGAAGAATGGCGCCAAATAGCAGACGATGCCGGCATGTCTTTCGAAAACTATGTAAACATTGACAATGAAATTCCAGTGTGTGAAACAGCGACGATAGATGAAATACTTGAAGAACAAGTGAAAGATGAAGCATTAGTGGGAGACGAAAGTGACGATGAACCAGATCCTGAGCCAGTACCTACAGTGTCAGAAGCCATGCAGGCAATGGACATAGTGAAGCGATATGTGTGCAGTTTCGAAGTTGATGATGATGTAATGACTTTACTAAACAAGATGGACAGTAAAATTTTGGCATTAAAACCAACAAAGCAATCAACTATCGATATGTATTTCAAACCAATGTAAATAGTGTCTATATTTCACATCCGTTTTTGAGGTAAGATGTATTATTAGATTTTATTACATAAATATGTTCTTAAGTTGCAGATTATGTATTTTCGTTAACACGTTTTCCCGTCTATGACGTCCAAATCCTTGGGTCCCCGCAAAAACGTACTAACAAGATTTTACTGTATTTGCATTTTTAACAGATGGCACTCAAAGGTTCTCCATCTCTCTTACTGAACAGAAAAACTAATGCAGCTGTTATTGTGAGGGCAAATAAAGAGGATACATTGCCTGATATATCTTACAATGAAGTGAAACATGGGGAGTATAAATGATTGTCTGCAATGAATGTGCTGTATGTAAAATAGAAGGATAACAAAGATGTTTATCTCCCATCAATAAAATACAAAGCTGCTGACATTACAGCAATAGGCAAGATGAAAAGATCAGATACCCAGGACAAAGTGTGAAACCAAAATGTGCCCTTGAGTACCAGAAGCGAATGGAAGGTGTCAATTTATAAGATCAGATGAAAGCTTTGTTTACTATAATGTGATGCATGGCTAAAGATTATGGGAAAATGTTTTCCTTTCTGCTAGACATGAGCATGTTCAATTATTTCATTGTGTTTCACAAGATAACTGCTAAGAAAAATACCAACTACATGGACTTTAGAACTAATGGTGCTCATCAGATCCTTCAAAGTGTTAACACTGTTAGAGTTCAATTTTAAGTTGTCATTCACCCCCATTGAGACTGCAAGCTAAAACTTGGACAAGAAACAAACAAACAAAACAAAAATATGTGTTGTATGCTACAGAGGGGAAAACAAGCGAAAGTGCTTGGCAATGCAAAATGTGTTGTGTCACACTTCATTTAGAGAACTGTTTTGAGATCTACCACACTCAACAATCATATTAGGCCATGAAAATTGGTAAGTCAATGCTTTCAATAACATGCATGCAAAATTTCATGAAAGAAATGATATTGGTTGATTTTACAACACGCTTGCAAAGCTGTACAGGGATTTAAGCCAGATTCCTCAGGTAGCCATTAATATATTTAAATAAGATGCCAATGGGCTAATTCTACAAATGATTAAGCAAACTAAAATGGACATTGCTACATACATCATACTTTGAATTTGCCTGGAACTTGATAAGACTACCTTCTTGTGACAATCAATTTCAATGTTTGAGTCCCATATGTCATGAGAAATATGATCATTTATATGGATATCGTACATTTGTATGTTAAATGTGGGTGTCAAAAAGCATAACTATAACTTCACTTGAGGGAAATAAAAGTTGAAAGACTTCTGAAATTTGACACAAATTGTGGAAAACATTAAACAAAGGTCTATAACACTGAATAAGAAACACTCACAAGTTTATAACTTATGTAAGAAAATCTTACAAATTTCAGGACATGTTTCAACAGATTCTCTAAAGAAGCCAACAAGAAAATCCACTAATTCAAATGACAGAAAGAACGAGTACCACAACATTAAGCTAGATAGACTTGGAAAGCATTCAATAACTTGCCATCTATGGGGAATAAATTTCAGGTTTTCAAAGAAAAAAACAATTATACTCCATTAAATAAATTCAATATCAGAAATCTCTTAGGAACAAAGAAAAAAGATAAAATTCCTGTCAATAAAAACCCATGGTTACATAATGTCCAATTTTTAGCAACTGTAAAAAAGTATACATTAGGAAAGCAATAAGAAACCTGGAGACAAGATTCAAAGGACATGAGAGACATACTAAATAATTTAATTTTAACTTTGTAGAAGCTTATCCTTTTTGGCAAGATAACCTAACTTCAAGGAAGCAGTAAAATTGTTGAAAGTCATCCTAAAAACTATAGAATTAATGATTTAAAGAAAATTACTAATCATAGAATCAAGATTCAAGTATGAAAATAGATATATCTCATGAACTGGATCTCATCACCACATACATAAAGACTGGAAAATTATGTCTGTGGAAGTGTCAGTTATAGGTGACAATGAAGGCAAGTTGGTTTCGAAACATGTCCTGAAGTTTGCAAGATTTTCTTACCTAAATTAGGAGTGTTTCTTAGTCAGTCATTGTGAATGCATGGAACTGTGCTTTCCTATCAATTATTTATAAGGGTTTGTAATAGCAAGGGGCAGTAACAGCCATAGGGTTACATCAAGCTATCAATGGAATTGTTAAGTTTTGTACAGAATGGGGTTTAAAGGTGAATACAAATAAATGAAAGATAATAGTATTCAAGAAAGGATCAAAATTAAAGAGAGATGAACGATGGTTTTTAAATGCAGAGTCAATAGAGCTAGTAAAAGAATTTGATTACCAGGGAATCAGATTCCCAAGCATGGGAAATGGGAGGTGTAATCTAAATATGCACAATTCAAAGGAAAACTAGCCATGAAAGCTGTTTGTCTGGTTTTACAAAACACCCATACTGCCAATGAATTGGCTGGAAAGACTTTCTGAAGCAGTACTTAAGTCAAAGATGCTATATGGTACAGATATTTGGGAACTGACAAAGGAGTGGCTTAAGATTTATATAGTCCATAGAATGTTTTGTAGGGAAGTTCTGGGTCTACCCAAGAGCTCACCAAGGGGCTTGGCATCGGCAGAGTCAAGAAAAGTAAGGAGAAAAGGTATAATAGTGGAGATAATTTTTTAACTATTGGTACAGCTGATTAAATTTAGACGACAGTAATATAATCCAAAAAGATGTTTTAGGAAGAAAAAGTTGGTTTGGGGAAATGGGAAATATGTTAGAAGAAATTGGTGTGAGGAATATTTGGTCTGTAGATAAAAGCAATAACAGTGAATTTTGGAAGGAAGTGAGAATTAAGGTGGAAGACAGAGAAATAAGAGATATGGACTAGTGTCGAGGACAAAAGCTTGTTGACTTTGTTAAAAGAAATTGGTGAGGAAGAATATGTAGATATATGCAATCGATTTGGAAGAATAGGTCTTACTTGGATGTCCACAGGAGTAATATTTTTAAAAAGGATAGGAAATAATTGCTCAGGGAGATGTATTATGTGTAACAAATTGGGTAGTATTTTCCATTGGCTAATAGAGTGTGAAAAAGTTCAATGATGGAGAGATGATATATGGAACAAAAAGTGGGATAAGTTAAACAAATAAATAATAACCCCAAAACCCCAAAAGCAGAAGCAATTACAATGGTGAGGACATTTTTAGGAAATATAAGAAATAAAGGGACAAGGAGCCTAAGAAAGGAGAAACAAGCTGGTTTCAGACTGGAAAGTGAAGAGATGGTATAGTAGCTTTATTCCAAACATACAACCTAGCAGTTAAAGTGTGAGAGAGCTAGTTTATAGACGCACCGTATTTTTAAAGCTTTTTGGATGTCAGTTTTATTTGTAATATTGTATCAAGATGGATATAAATCTGAATCTATAAGGATTTGTAAAAATGTGATTTTATTCTAAAAATGTTTTAAGTGTACTGCAGAATACTTACAAGAACCCTGTGATCAAACTGAACAGTTGTAGGATTTTCAGTGAAATTCCTGAGTGCTGGAGAAAATGCTAGAATGTCATCTGGAATCCATTTATCAGCCATCTTTGGAAAAGAATTATACACCAAACCAGCATCCAATCCTGCTACGAAGGCTCCTAAAAATAAAATGATACTGAATTACTTTAGCATTACAATCATCATGTTTCCCTATGACATGTATTTTAGGATAGAAATTGCCATACATCAAACTGTGTATACCTGATACAGCTGTGAAAAACACCATGCCTTTACATGAATGAGCTAGGATCCTGAAACGTCGCATTGACTTTGTAGCAGCAACTATTGATTCCTGTGCTGGTAGCAAATGGTCCAATGCAGACCAAAGAAACAATGTATAAAGAATGAATGCAAGACTAAGATGTGAGGCGAGACGATATTGAGAAACTCTAGGTACATCACTTTCTCCGTGGAAGCGGTCTTCCAATCCAGATTTCACCATATACCACCCCATCAAACCCTGAAAGCATGACATCAATATTTATTTACACAATCTTTTAATTTCCATGGGTTATTTTTCCACTCTACCCAGATTTAAAAGGCACACCAAAATATAACAACTTGTCTCTCAATGTGCAAAACCCATTTGGATCAAAGTGCCTTGATGAGACAATTATTTCAGGTTCTTTCTTAGTCCTTTGATAGAATAATTATCAAGTAAGTGGCTTTAACATTTTAAGCCCCAAAATTCATTTCTGATTTGATTTTGTTTATCATTTGATATGACCTTTCTGATGTTATTTTGTTAATTTTATGAAGGTGATCTTAACTGCCACATATCTTAGTTTTAAAAAAAAAATAATCTGCAGAACATATTATGTGTAGAAAAGAGGGCAATAGTTTCCATTGTTTAAAAGTGTGAAATGGTCAAGCTGTAAGGACAGTATATGGAATGGAAAAAGCAATGAAGAAGATCTTAAGTGGATGGGTAGACAGCGTTAACAAAATTGCAAAACTCTTAGGAAGAGTACGGGATAAATGGATAAAAACTCAAAGCAGCAATGGAAAATTTGTAATAATAGTAGTCTGTTTAATGACTAGTTCATAAATTACGGGCTATAATGTTTAATTGGCTCCATAACTTTGCTAAAGCATACAATTATACTATTGCTGTTGTTTTTTTAAGTTTTAGAAACTCTTAAAATGAGCTTGCACTCTTCATGCTAATTTGTTGTGCCTGCTACTGATTTTCAACCACAAACATTTTAATTATCTACTTATTATGGATTAAAGCTTGCAATAAAACTGGTGCCAATACATTTTTACTGAGGGATCACAAATCTCAAGTGAGAAGATTGAAGAAACAGGAGCCATGCAACAACTCTTTTCGTTTATAAACCAATAGGCTATGGAACTGTCCATTGATTATTTATTGGTCTCAGTAACAGATTTCACAGATATGTAATGGTTACACATTTCTTTTAGGGTCGATTGTATGAACCAGAATATATCTTGGAATAGTTATAGTTGGAATACTCCAGAATATAAATGAGGCAATTCTATTACCAAGATAGTTATTCTACTGTTAGAATATTTAAACCTAATATTGGTTACACTGCAAGTCATTCACAGCCAGTTTGGTATGTAATCCTGGTTGGTTTGAAACTTTATTTTGCTGAAATTAGTGTAGCAACTTCCATTGCTTTTACAATCAGCTGTTTCTAACCTGTTATTATTTCTTATTTAAACGGTTTGCTGTATTGTAAAATAATTATGAATGCTCCCAAATGTGCTCACATGATGCAAAGTCATAATTCTGCTAGTAAGTTATACAAAATACAAGCATGTGATGGAAAATACAAACACAGACGCAGTGACTTCTTGTAATAGGGTAAGGGTATGGGAGTGAATAACCTTACCTTTTGTGCAAAGTTGCGTCTCATATTGATATTATACAAGTTTATGGTATATTTCGTTTTCTATGCTCAAAGCAGCTAATGCACCTAACCTGGCTTCTATCATTGTATTCCTTAAAAATACTTTTGTAATTCGAGTTTTGCAAATGAAAAAATAACTGTTGACATCACTGTCAACTTAAATAACTGAATCCTGCACAGAGATAGGATAGCTACTAGTTGCTAAGCTGTTATCAATAAACAAAAATGTTAGAATGCTATGTACGAATAGCACATTAGGAAGCCATTCTCGTTACAGCTCACATTTTATTGACACCAATACTTAATGCAACAACTGGAAATGCTGAATCAAACCAATGGCATCAAGAACATTATTTTTTACTAACCATATTCACTACTCAACCACAACTTGTTTCTAATTCATCTAGTCGATTTGTGTTGTAACCAGACAAGTGACAATCATGAAAGTAAGTTCATCTCTGCAGTCATTTGGAATATACCCACATTGTAAATATGCACAAATTATGAATTTGCTCTCAAATAATTTAAAATTAATTTTAAGTTGGATGTAGGAGCTCTGAAGGCATGCAGGAATCTCATCATCACCAGCACTTCCTTCCCGCTTAGCAAAGCGTTTAATGTCCTTAGTTTCACTGCTGTTAAACTGAGACATAACCTCCAATTACTGAATATTGCACAGAATGACACTAACATTCACACTTGCAGCTATCTTCAATTTTTAATGAAGTTGTTTCTCCACCTTTTGAAGTAACCAGTCCTTTGTGTTTTACAAATAATAAGTTAACCTCACTCTTTATATCACTAACATCATATAATGAATTACTATACTGTATTTTGGCTTTATCTTGGGTATATACAACTTCACTGTTTCACAAACTATATATTGTGCTGATAATATGACAGGTACATTATACTGTTTTAAATAACTTTTATTTTATCTCATTTTTTATCTATCTGTTTATCATATGTTCTAAATAACCATCAATCATCTGAGTGCAGTATCCTTTCTCAACTTGAATCTCATTATCTTTGTGTTCATTTACCAGATTGCCTATAACACATATTGTCTTATGCTTTTTTGGTTTTCAAAAACATATTAAGCCCTTTCTGTTTATACTAGGAATAACAAGTTATCCCTCATGAAAGCAGTGAATAACTTATTCCATGGTTATGCCCATGATAGTCTCTATTTCGAATTGCACAACACAATTTAGCAGCTAAAACACTGAATAACATCTAACAGGGGTTTATTCTGAGTATGTACAACTGGCCCTTAGGATAAAATAATAGTCAAATTGTTTTAGACAGTTAATATTGTTTAACAACACAAATTAATACCTTTTAGTTAGGATATCCTTTAAAAACCACTTTAAAAATGTGTTACCGGTCTCACCAACAATGGGTATATAAACAGACTTTTAAGAATCTGAGAAATTTTTAAACTTGGGTTAATTTGTATGAGAGATTATTTATTATGTGGTAGCTTTTTAGTAAGGGTTAACTCAACCAAAAGCAGCTCACCTGAGAATTATTCAGCCCATAATAATTATATTAACTGTATCTACAAAGCCTACACCAGCTTGTTTGTTTCTAGCTGAAAACATCTTTATTAACATGCAGTCAAACTTTAATATATCATTTCCCAAGAAGTGGGTAAAACAAGAATGAATACGGGAAAACAGTGGATATGGGAAACGCATAAATCATGTACAAAGATAAATAAAACCAATATATAAGCAAACATTATATTTGGCTTCAATTTTACACGTTTGTCGCTTTCGTTTAAAAAAGCTTCTAATCAATATCTGCTTCTTAGCTGTCTTTCCCCCCCCTTCCCATGTGAAACAATAAACTTTTCACATTCAAGACATTCTGTTGCTCACTTCTGTCACTGTCATGAGCATAGATATATGCCCATAGTTTCATATGTTCTTAAAGCTTCAGCAAAAGTCGGCATGCTTCAGCAATTCTATCATTTTTCCCTTATTCGTCACTCTCCTCCCCTCATCATTAACACATGCCACTTCTAGCACCTAGTCCCACACTTCATCTACTATAACCGAACAGGCGTTAAGATTGCTATTTGAATTCCTTACTCCAGATTGTGCATGCTGCTTCAAAAGCATCAGCAATTACTTGCAAACTGATCCCAAGGTATAAGTTCAAACCCAGCCCTGACTGATGGTTTTTAAGTGTGCTTATAAAGCGATAGCCCCAAGTCTGTAGATTTACTAGCACATACAAGAACTACTATGGGAGGCACTGATATGATCCTGGAAATTGACAGTGTTGTTAAAACAAAACATTTTATCTAACTACTTGCAGATTACAATCGTTGCTCCAATTGTGTCAAATTAAAAACAATTGTTTGAGGAAAGAATTTGTTTGCAACTGAAACTTTTGAATAAATAATGCCAGAAAACATTACCTCAGTCAACAAAAGTTATACTGTAAACCAGACAGGCCTGCATAAATTGAATGATGAATATGGGAAAACAATAGTTCTGGGAATGATAGATCCAAGGTTTGATTGTATATGGTTTGCAGTGTTGAGTGGTGCCATTTGGGAACATGCCAGTTTATTTATATTAGAGGTCTACACTGGCTCAGGCTTCATTTGAAAAATGTATGTTGGGCTCAGACTTGAAAATAAAGCTAAAAAAAATGAATTTATCACATTCAACATAGCATTTTATTTGTCATGTAGATATCTTAAGGTTTTAGTATTTTAATAAATATCATTAGCGCTATTTTTGAGAAAATAAAAAAATAATGAAAACTTTTCTATAAAAAGAAAATAAATATGAAAAAAATTAATTTGTCACAGTTTTTGTCCTCAATGTTAAGATGCACGGAATAGCACAATTATCGTAACATGCACACATTCATCACAGTGATAGTAATAAATAAATTACTGTCAAGATGGCAACTGGAGCAATGGTGATGTGTGATAGCTCTGCAAATAATGGAAAAAAACATAGAGTTTAAGAAATCATAAGGATGCAGATTGAGAGATGACTACTCGCGACGCTGGAAAAACAGACAGCAACTTCTCTACACAAGGTAACTGAACTATTGCACAATGATTTAAAAGCTGCACAGGGCAGAATTATGAGTCTTATGGAAGAAAACTTCAACCTAAACAGCACAATTGCAATAATAACAAATCAAGACCTACAGCTAACACTCATACTGCACAAGTGAAGAGGAATGGAAACTGGTAGGAAGATGAAGATATGGCATGGATTTTAGGGACCAAAATGTCTTAGAAACAAGAAATAGATACAAAATTCTCTCCAAAGATACTTACAGTGAGAAGATAACCAGTGCCGACAACATCATATCAACCATTAACAGCAACCAAGACTGGGTTCTGCTTGAAATTACTAGAAATCGCTGAGACTCAAGTTCCAGCATGAATGAGAATATTCTGGTAATTGTCGCAGTGTTATAAGAGAATGTGGACAGCGAATGGGCGCAAGAGTGAGTTGTATGACAGTCGCATTGTGTTAGCAAGTGAACTACTGTTAGCTCATATTACAATACCAAACGAGTGTACTAGTACTAGATTTTACCATGCCAAAGGTGTCCAGTGCTCGATTTATTGTTCTGGCTGAGGAAATCAAACAAGATTTCATAGACACTGATGAAACTGTTATGCGATGTACTATTTGTGATTCAGGAATTTTGTTAGATGAAAAACACCAGCAAGATCGCATCAAACAACACATTTCCAGCTCTAAGCATCAAATGAACAAGACCCTTCAAGCAAACAAATCAGCAACCTCTATTACGAAATGCGTTTCAACAGAGTTCTTCAAAAGCCCAAAATTTGAAGGAATTAAACATTGATTTGTGTGGAGCTCTTACACAAGCAGGAATTCCACTCAATAAGGTGAACAATCCTGCTTTCAAGGGATTTCTTGAAAAATACACAAAGAAGTCAATGCCCAATGAGAGTACTTTAAGAAAAAAACTACATGGAGCCTATTTACCAAGAAACCATAGAAAGTGTCTGATTGTGATGTGGGGATCATTGTGGATGAAACCATAGACTCAATGGGACAATATGTTTTGTACATTTTAGTTTTTCCCTTAGCAGGGGAGAAAGTTAAGCCCATATTGTTAAAAATGTACGAGCTGCAGAAAGCCAATGCTAGTACAGTAATGCAATCCATTATGAACTTCTGCCAAAAACTCTGGCCTACTGGTATCGAGTTTGAAAAACTTCTTCTTGTGGTTACGGACCAGACTCCATACATGGTTTCAGCAGTTAACCAATTGAAACCTTTATTTCCTAACTTGAAGCATGTGACATGCTTGGCTCATGCCCTTCACAGGGTTTGTGAATCCATAAGGAATGAATACGAATCGCAAATCAATTCATCTCTGCCCTGAAGAAGATTCTACTGAAAGCTCCGAGCAGCGTTGTTTACTACAGGGAAATCACTGGCCTGCCCCTTCCAAATTTCCCGGTCATTACTCGCTGAGGATCTTGGATTGAGTGTGCTGCTATGTTGTGTGAGAATTTTGACAAAATTAAAGAGTTTGTGCTTTCTTTGGATCCATCCGACGCACGTGCAATTATTTTCAAGGCACAGCAACTTCTGTTACCGGAGAAAATACATAATTTGCAGACAGAACTATATTGTGTTCATAGTTACAAGTACATCCTGCAGCAATTAAACGATTGGAAGAACAAGGTCTGGAAAAGAAAACACAATGGGATATTTTTACTTCCGTGAGGGAGCAGTTAGATGGCTTTGCCAAAGATAAACTTGAATCTAGTCTTTAGATGAATCCACATCTGAGGAATTCGCCACATCTGTAGAGTTGCCATTCCGAGTGAATACAAGGTTTGCCCCAACGGTTTCTGTGGATGTTGAAAGAAGCTTTAGCATGTACAAAGACATTAAAAAATTATGTTCCCAAAAAATTCTCCATTGCTTGTAGTTTTAGAATCCACTTTTATATTTGACATAGCAAATGCTTCAGGATCATTACAACACTTTTTAAATACCCTTACGCATTTGGTAGCTAGCTGTTTATATTTTTAAAACTTGATTTTAAGGCCTTTCTCATTTTCAGCATTTCTGCATATTCAAAATGTTCCATACGATGTAGTTTTCATCCATTCATATTGACATTTTTTATGCTTATTTCAAAAACCCAAATAAATAAAACTGTCATATAATTTTTATGTGTAATGAATGGTTTTTGCGCTACTAATTTTTGAAGATAACAATGTATACAAAAAAGAAAAAGGGAGTCGTGCTGACAGCGGTAGGAGTAGGTCGTGCAGAGCGAGTGCTGAAAAATTGACGGAGTGGAGGTGAAAACAGGAACGGCAGAAATGAACCAACTAATGGAATCCGAGGAAAACTCAAGACGACTCGAAGAGGTTATGAAGAAGCAGAGAGAAGAGATGGTACAGCAGATAATGGATTACAAGAAAAAAATTGAAGATATAGAGAAAAGATTCGAAGCAGGACAGAGAAGAAAGAATTGCGTAATTTTCAGAGTGACAGAAGAATACGAAAACCTAGAAGAAGTAGTGTATGCGACCATGGAAGAAGGACTAGGTATAAAAATGTCTGGCTGGGAGATAGAGGATGTGTACCGAATCAGAAAAAGAGGAAGAAAATCTATACCCATTTGTATAAGAATAATGACAATGGAAAAAAAGAAGGAAATTTTAAGAAACACCAGAAGATTAAGAGGCTCAAAAAATTTTATAGAGCAGGACTATATGAGAGAAACAAATTCTGAAAAAAAGAACTAATTGCCAGGATGAGAGAAGCAAGAGCAGCTGGGAAAAAGGCATTTTTGAAAGGTTTAAAATTATTCATGGAAGGAGAAGAATGGAGTATGAGTATACGGAGGAATGAACGAGAAAAAAATGTGCGAACATCAGCAGAAACAATGGCCCAGGACACATACAAGTCAAAGAACCGAGAGAATAGCTGAGTCGACAGTTTGGAGAAAGGAGCAGAAAACAGCTGATCAAGTCACAAAACCAACAGACGTGAGAAACAACCATTAAAGGAGAACAGAAGAAAATAGAGAGGAAGATCCAACAGCCATGGAGGGAGAAGAGGAGATAACATTGGTAGCAGCGGTGGGGCGGGAAGAGATGCAAAGGAGGAGAAGTGGAGAGAAGCTGACAGAAGAATATAGGGAGGAAGAAGCAGCAGTTAGGGAGGGGGAGGAGGAGGAGCTAACATTGGTTGCAGCGGCGGGACAAGAAGAAATGCAAAGAAGAAGAAGAAGCAGGGAGAAGCTGAGTGAACAGATGATTAACAGTGCAGCAAGAAATATGTATGCAGAGAAGGGAGGGGCACGGGTGAGAAGTGAGGAAGTAACAAGAGTGAGAATGGTCAGTGAAGTGGAAGAAATTGCAAGAAGGGGGGGAGGGTATAAAATAATAGATTTGAGAGAAGGGAGGGTAATGCTACAAAGGGAGGAAAGTGTTGACCCAGTATCCAGATGTACTAGACTCAGAAAAGCAATGCAGATATTTACGCATCAGGATAAAACAAAGAACAAATACGGAAAGGAAGTAAATTGATACAAAAGAAAATAGGAGTAAGACAGGGATGTAAACTGAGTTCATATTAGTAATCCATTCATATATGAAATATTAGGAGTAAAAATAAGAAATTAGCATTATCCAATAATAGGAGATAAGGAGATTCCAGGTTCAGGTTCATTATACGTAGATGATTTTATGGTAGGCACCATATCATTGATAGGGTTACAAAAGCAATAAATGAAATTCAAGAAAGTGTGAAAAATGGGGAATTGGGGTAAAAATCATAAAGATGACTGACTCAATAAAAGGCTCTAAGAAACAAAACCAAGGACTTGAGAGAATAACAAGGAAGGTAAAGGGAAGAAAATGGTATAGAAAAGTAAGAGAAGTAAGGGCCGCTCAGTGAGCGAAAAGACCAGGAAGCCAAGCAATATGAGTGGCCAATAAGAAAACAAGCACCAGACAAATTGTACAATAGATGTAGGGGTATAAACGAATATACACTGTATGTATTGTAAACATGTAGAACAAATTGTACAATAAATCTATTCATTCATTCATACACAAAAAAGCAAATACAAAACTGCAACACTTTGTTTCTCTTAAACTAAGAATGGTAGAAAAAAATTATATGACAGATTTGTAGTTCCTTGACATGGAAGCAACATAAGATTTTTTTTTTTTGAAGAATGCATCATGTGTTGCATTTTGCATATACCCATAATTTTATGTTTTGAAAATTAATAACTGAAAACTAATTAGGATTTTAGATTGAAATTCACAAAACAATTATATCTAAAGAAGACTGACATATGGTTAAATTTCAGCCCAATTGAATGGATAGTTTAGAAAATAGCAATTTCAGTTGTGTATCCCCTTAAATAAACCAGCACCTTATTGTCCCTTTTTTCAGCTTATTTGAGCACCTTTTCCCTTCCTTTTTTCATGTGAAACTTTGCACCTAAAAATCCTAGCCATGGTATATATTCATATACCAAAGCCCAACTAGTGATGTTAATATACTACTAGAAAATCTTGACATCATACTTTCATATATAATAAACGTAAAACTATTATTATTGCTGGTGACTTGAACATTAACTTCTTAGCTGAAAAAGATTGCCAATCATTAGCAAATTTGTTACTATTGTTAAAACAAACAGTAAATGCTCCCACTTGAATTAGTCCAACCAGAAGTTCATTTCTGGATCAAATAATCTTAAAAGGATCAGCTTATAAATACAGTGTATGTGTTTTCAGCACAAGTTTTTCAGACCACCTTGCACAGATTTTGAAATTAAGCTATAGCTTGTAAGAGGCTTGTGAGGGAATCTGTTACAAATGTACTTTTAGGTCATATCAAATAAAAATTTAGCATTTCTTAATTTCCTACTGCAACAGGAGTCATGGAACAATGTTGTAAATTAAAAAAAATGTGAATGAAGCTTTTAACAGTTTTATGTATATAATTTCATATATGGTGTGGTAGTGTTTCTCCTTTACCACAAGAAACAACTGAATAGTGACGGCAATTTAAATAAATGACAAAAGTATTGATACGTTGGGCGTCATTTTGGTGTGGGATTATTGGATTGGACTCGTTGGTATGGGTTAAAACAAGTCGGGCACTATGGGTGTGGTATTGTTGGGTTGCTGGGTTCGTTGTGGGTGCAGGGGTGTGTGTTTTGGTCATAAGTTCTTAGCCCTTCATGAGTTCGTTCCCTTTTAGCGATAATGCGATGTTGGACCGGGGAAGGATTCCTATCTCAGGTATTCAAGCAAAGAAGACGCAGGTAGCCAGTAGACGACCTTCGGTTGCTGGTCACTTTATTCTTGCAAAAACACTCTCCCTCTGTCCTACGCACAAGACACAAGCCAATTGCTACAGTTATGATAATTTATTAAGTCGCTGTCACCTATGCTATGTCCCAATGATGAGTTGTCGTTCCTCGCTATAACACGCTAATTTCTATGATTATTACTTATTCTCTTGCACGACGCTATACGTGAACTTTGTTAATGTAGACTTTTGCCGACCACTACGTCGGAAATGCAACACTTAGCATTTTAATATGATGCCGGTCGGAACGAGAGTGTCCCTTCATCTTTGCAGCTCCTACCTCATTCAGTCTAGGATCTTTTCCTATTTCACACCCATTTTCTAGGTGACTTGGTTTGGTACCCTAACCACGTGACTTATCACATCGGTTATTTGCTGCTTTATTTTCTACGCTTATTTCTTATTGGCGGTTCTCCTACCAAGACTAGTGCGAATTCCTATTTTCAATCTGGGAATATTTTATGCCTGTCACTCATTTCTACCATTGGTTTGTCAGCTTCAGTGAATTTGAAGACCAATTAAACACGTATGTCTTGGTGCCACTAAGTCACATTGAAATGTTCTGTCTTTGTTCAGAACGCCACATGTTCGGCAGAATTCTTAAAAGGCAGAAGAACTTTCCGGTGTGTCCCGTTATAGCCTCCAGCTCTTTTAACAGCTACGTGTTCCAGTCTATCCTTCCGCAAACTTTAGCTCTTTTGAAATTTCATTCCTTATGCTATAAGTATGACTAATTTTATGTGTATTTATTCTATTTATTTATTATATGTGTATATATAAATAATTGCCAGGCGCATGTTTCTGCTTCATATAACTTAAAACATTGCAGTGCCAAAGGAAAATACAATATCACACAAAAATGCAAATCTTGGTTTACCAAACGCATACAAATTTCAGGTAATAGGTTAAGATTCTTATGAAATATGGTTAGGGAAAAAATGCCAGTGAACAAATTAAGGCATTTTACAATCAATATCAGGAAATATATAAAAAAAAGCATTAGCTGGAGCTAAATAGCAGCATAATGACATGCATATTAAAACAAGCTTATAAATCTAAAGCTATATGGGAAATCACTAAAAAGGAAACAGGTCAGAGCCACAGACCACCAAAAAATCTATTAATTAACCTTAATAGTCAATAGATCACAGAGGCCAAAGATATTGCCAATTTGTTCAATAACTATTTTGTTAACATCACTAAACAAATGATTCAAACCCTTTCACAAAATAACAGCCAGATGCCATGCAGTACCGGTTTACCACCCCAAGAAAAATTTTATTTTGATACCCTACTATCGAGGTAGAAATAATGAAAGTAATCCAAAAAATGAAAAATAAGAAGTCATTGGCTTATGATGAAATCCCAGATATTATAATTAAAGCTTGCTGCAAACATTTAACTAAACCATTTTGTCATATTGTAAATTTGTCACTAACTACAGGAGAGTTACTAGAAAAATTAAAACTAGCAAAAGCAAAGCTGCTAAATAAAAAGGGATCAGAGCATGAATTTAGTAACTCAGGCCAGTTGCCTTACATTCTGGGTTTTCAAAAATCATAGAAAAGATTATGCTTTCTAGATTGTTAGCTTTTTTCAAAAAGTGTCATACTATCAGTAGTAAACAACATGGCTTTATAGGGAGAAAGTTCACTACATCTGCACTAAACAAATTTTTAAAACTAATTTACATCAGGCTTGACTAGTACGAAAAGGGAATTGGCATATTTTTAGATCTCACTAAAGCTTTGACATGGTAGATCATAATGTTCTATTAAACTGACTAATATAGGTATTAGAGGTATTGCTCTAAACTGGTTTAAATCCTATTTAAGAAATACAGAGTAAATAGTTAAAATTATTATTTGGATAAAATCACAAATTCCATGAATGAATATTAATCATAAAAAATATTAATTAATGAATATGGCATGCCGCAAGGATCTATTCTTGTGCCTATCTTGTTTTTCATTTATATTAATGACCTAAGGTTAAGAATTGACACTGCAGAGGTTGTCATTTGCAGATGACACAAGCATATTTATAAAAGGCAATAACTTAAATAACAATAGGATGTGTAGAATATAATTATTTCCTGGGTTTGTAAGCCGTGGTCTAATGGGTTTTGAAGTTCCCGATGTTTCGCCAAGGACTGCGCTTGGTATATTCATGGTGATCCGTTTACAGGTCAGAGCTCAAAGCTCATGAATATGTCAACCGCAGTCCTTGGCAAAACATCAGGAACTTCAAAACCCATTAGACGATGCCTACAAACCCGGGAAATAATTATATTCTATTAGACACCAGCCATGAAAGCCTCAATATGTACAATAGAATTGTACTAATCATGCAATGCAAAATCAACTGGTTCAAAGACAAAAGACTTGTAATTAATAAAGAGAAGACAACCGCACTGTGCTTTCATAATGTACAAAATAAGAATATACAAAAACCTGATATTAAACTTGATGGAAAAAAGATTCAATATGACGATAGTGTCAAATTCCTAAGAATAACGATACAACATATGAAGTGGAACATTTACATAGAACGAGTTGTTAAAAGAAAAATTAAACAAAGTACTGCACATGATACGAGCAACTAGGAACACCTTAAAAACAGAAACTATACTAATTATACACATGAAGAAATAGATGCAATTCGTCTACTGTCATTCAACTAATTAATGCATATGGAAAAAATGGGAGAGTAGGAAGACTAAAGACACTGTCAAATGTCCAGCACCAGATGACCATGCCTGTATCCTCATAGGTAAACCAATGGCTACCCTGTAACTTTTATGAGTTCTGGCGACAATGATTTCACTGAAATATTTAGTAATCATAACAGTACTAGGATAAAGTGTGCACATCCAGAACCTTATAAATAATTTTAAGACTACCCCCCCCCTATATTAATAATTTAACCATTAAGAATTTGAACATACTTGCATTGCTATGAGAGCTCCGAATGCTAAAATACGTTTCTTCATCGGCTTTGGGAACCAGCCCCTAGCCCAGAATACTGCTGCAGGAATGAAAAAGGCTGCACCAATGGTACGACCCCACATTCTGTGCATATACTCCATCCACCAGATCCACTTGAATTCTTCTAGAGTTATATCCTTGTTCTTTCTGGGAAAAGAAAGAAAAAAAACAATGATTTGGCTTGCTTTACAACAAAAATAACACATTTACAGCAATTTAATCATCACTTTTTGTTTAATTCATTTAGATACCTTGATGAGTGACAATGTTCAAAGAAACTTTTAAGCTTGTCATTATTTATGAGGCATAAATTTGATGCAGTAATTTGTATCACAAATTACTTAAATGTAAATAATGATTGTAATATGAATATGCATTTTTATGTGACATTGATTTCAGATGTTTATTAATTGTAATTATTATTTGGAAATAAGTTTATAAGGCTTTACTGAAACTGTCAATAATAGCGCAATAATGCAGCGAGGGGGGGTGAGCTGTTTATCATTATTGGAAACGAGGAAGTTACGTAATGTTGACGCGTTTTCGGTAGAAACTTCTGGAATGTGTTCTCCCTAAAGCATATGTATTCATAATTTTCATTGGATATTTAAATAGACGCTAATGTTGGCGCATTTTATTAGCCAATTGCAGTTCAGTTATAATCTTTAGGCGTATCTGATTGCATGAGTATAAATAGAAGCCAAGTTAGAGGTAAAGTCAGTCAGTCCTTCAGTTCGCCAAAAGCATTCATACATTACACGTCGTCTTACACTACACGTCGTCTTCAGTCAGTCAGTTCGTCATACATCGGATATAGATTCACAAGTTACGCGCAGCAGAATTATGAAAGATCTAAAGTATGGTAAAGTTAATTATACAAAAGGTTGAAGTACGTTGATTAAAAGTGATCAGTAAGAAGTTATTATAACAGTTTCAGTTTTTGCGAGTATCTAGATCAATATGTAAAAGTGATAGTGAACGTGTTCGACAATAAAAATTATAAAACAAATTTCTTCATCAGTGTAATTTTTGGATAAAAGATTCCTTTCCGTTTCACAACCTGTATAGAGATACGTGCCCAAGCCAACAGGATAATAGCTAGCCAGAGGACATTTGAAATGAAATCAAACAAAAGCTAACACTGATGCAAATTGCTAATACAAGATGGAGCTACAAACCGAACAAATGAATGACGTCACAAGATGGCAACGCGTGAAGTAAACACACATACACAAACATCACAAGCATCAACATTAAAAGTAATACCGTTACAAATTGGCGCCACAACGTGGGGCTAAAAAAAAAAAAAAAATATTACGTAAACAATAATTCGTTACAAATTCTTAGTAGTTTCACATGCCAACATTTTTGTTTCACACTAATAGATATTATTTGTAGAATCAAACCACAAATTCAAAACAGATACATTAAGTTTCCTACATAGTTTCTTACTATTCCTTTTCTTTTTAGTTATTTATATGCATAAAATATCACCATTTGTTTCTCTCTCTTTGTTTTGAAATGCTGCAGGAATAAACAACTAAATATCTGTAATTCTTTATTCACCAGTTGGATTATAGAACATGAAATGGTTTTTGTCAGAAACTACAATTATATACAACATACACAGCATTCATGAATGCAATGAAACTAAATTTTACAAATACAAAATTTATTACATATATTATTAACAAATTACCCTATATTCTGACTCAGATTTTCTATATAATTTCAAATTCACATCACTGTTACTAGCTTATCCACATTTTATACTAACCAAAACCAACATTCTGTCAGGCATTAAGTAGCTTGGATGTAGTAAGAAGATACCTGCATTCTTTCGACACTGATAGTGAACATTTAGTGATGTGTAACAAGCCTGAAAATTAACTGTGCTGACTTAAATCAACAGAGAAAATTTAGCAGATTTCATAATGGATTGACTAAGAAAGTAGTTTTATAAGTTTTTACTAATTTAAAATAAAGAGAGTTGAAGGTTGTTACACTACATCACTAAAATGTTCTTACTTGAACGCGTTTTGGGAGACAGTTTGCTCCCATCGTCAGCATGTCCTC
Organism: Deroplatys truncata; assembly: GCA_030765065.1. Lineage (NCBI taxonomy): Eukaryota > Metazoa > Arthropoda > Insecta > Mantodea > Mantidae > Deroplatys > Deroplatys truncata. Next base: position 180,586,607 of record CM060984.1, read on the forward strand.
AACTCAAATCTTCTAAATCTTCAAAATTAGTCAAGTTTTTACTAGCTATTATTACATATTTATTCAGTTCCTTGCATATAGTATTATGTAAATTTGAAAAAAAAACTACATGTGTGATACTTTTCATTGGTTTCCTTGATTTTACATTTTTCAGTGATCGGCAGATAAGGTAAAATAGGGGTTTCACTGTATCCATTCACAAGACATTACTCAGGTTTTCTGTATTGCTTCAGGATTTTATAACAGAAATACTGTTAAGATAGCTTCCAATCTAATCATCTTGCTTCATTACACTGTTTGGGAGAAACATCCAATAGTCTATTCATGGTACTTAAAAGTATGTGAAAATATGGGTAAATATGGTACGAGATGAACAGCAATGAAACTGGCCTTTATCTTCTTAGTATACGATATTGTTAAGATCCTTTTTCTGTTTATGAAGTTAGATTAAAGGCTGGCTCACAATAAACTGGGAATGGGAACCAGAGCAAAAACAGAAAGCATAAAGGTGTGTTTGGTTCACAATACATGGGGAATCGGAATCCCTGTCAATGACACTATTAATAGCATGAAAAGTTGATTTTGCACATTGCGAGTCATTTGTTTGTGACTGATCAATAAACGCTTCTTCACCCATTTGAATTTAGCCATTACAATGCAAGATAACAGACTCTGAAATTCAATAGACTAGATATTTTCTAAAGGGATAGCTACTTCTGATTCCTCAAGCAAAAGTGTCACTTAAATACATTCACAATGGGTGATATGAATAAAACGGAGAGTTTGCTTTTTGCTCCAATTCTGGAGTGATGGCTCACATTCATATCAATAAAGTTTACTCCTTCCGCAAGCAATATTCCCCTCCAACGGATGTTGCTCCGTGACCTTGGGCTGGCAGCACTTTTCTCCACTTCCGTATCAATAAGACTTATCAGTTGCTCTCGAATATTGGAACTATATCAGTAGGTGACTCCTGCTTCATAGAGCAACAAGTTGTAAGTAGGATGGCTGAGTACATGATGGTTGTTCGTCATATAAAAGTGTATAAGCCCCGCCGAGACGCATTATTATTTAACTATAAGCAACTTTACCGATTTGAAAAGGAAAGTGAGATGGTTAGCGGAACATTTCCTTGAAGAAGATGGCAATGAAACAAGAGGAGGAGCATTATCTAAGGAAGAAAAGATGAGAATTTTTTTGCATTATATAGGAGATCCTGGATTTCAAACTGGTGTGGCTGAAGATGTTGGTGTGAGTCAGAGTACAGTGTCTCTTACAATTTATAGTGTTATGGATGCTCTATTAAGAAAAGCGCATATTTGGATAAGGTTCCCTAAAACTACCCACGAACTTGAAACTGCAAAAGCTGACACGTTCCCTGCTGCAATAGGGGCTGTTGATTGCACCCATGTTGTGATTAAGAAACCCAGTATACATGGAGATGACTATATTAATCAAAAAGGCATTCCCAGTACTAATGTACACGCTACATGTGATTCTAAAGAAATGTTTACCAGTGTTAATGCTACTTGGCCTGGATCAGTACATGATTCATGTATATGGGCAAATTCAGATGCCTGTAGGGTTATGTGTGAAAATCGTGCAAATGCCTTAATTGTTGGTGATGTTGGATATGCAATTGCTCTGTGGCTCATGATGCCCTATCGCAATGTACTTACCCCAGAACCGAGATCTTACAATAAGTGCTTGAGTAAGGAACGTGTCATAATAGAAAGGTGCTTTGGTCAAGTGAAACGTTTTCCTATTCTCCAAGGCAAAAGAAGACTAGCAACATAAAAGATTCCTTCCATTATTGTCTGCTGTTTTGTCCTGCATGATGTGGCTAAACATCTAAGTGACAAAGATTTTGAAATTGAAGTAAAGAATAATCGGGAAGAAGACCCTTGGGGAGGGGAAGCTGTAGGATGTATCAGAGAAAGAGGGCAGCGAAGAAGAGACGAGATAGCTGAGATTATACATGGCTTCCAAAATTAAGTGAGTAATATATTGATTTGTAAATACATTGCACATTTTAGCTTTAAAATTATTTTGGTCTTTTACTGTAGCAATAACTTTAAAAAGCTGTATTTCTTTTGTGTATTCTGTAGGCAAATATTACCGCGTTGGGCTTTCAAACAACTTATTTATAAAAAATCACTTTTCTGTTTAAAAAAGTACTTGTGCGACAATTTCTTCCAGAATGAATTTAAAATTTGCATCTAGTGCAAACATATGTACTGGCTTATACATTTTATTTAAAAGTTTCTCAAGACCGTGTTAGTGTGGTGGTAACATGCCTACTTCCCATTTAAGAGAACCCAAGTTCGAATCTCGGTAATGTGGGTTATCTAGATAAGGTTTTTATCCTCATAAGGCAAATGTCGGGCAACTCTAAGTCCTAGGGACTCTGGTCTCGCTTGAGTATTATTTCACACATTTCATTTATTCATCGCCTCTGTTTAAGACCAAAATGTTATTTTTTTTACAACGTTAAAGTGTAGCTATAACTCACAAGTTCATGGAGCATTTGAGAGAAAAATTAATAGCACCTTTCGCTTCCATATCCAAAACAATCAAAATTGCAGCACAAGGAGCATTATAAAAGGAATATTCATGAGTTAAATTACTCATATAATGTACACTACTTATTGCAGGAAACAGAAACTTACATACTTTCACGGTGAAAATTTGGTGAATGCAACATTAAAATTTTGAAGTATTTTCATTTCACTTTATTGACATTGGGAGGACTTGAATTGTTACACTTCTAAAACAAACTTTGGTATATACAGAGTGAGCCAAAAGACTCCAAACCGCCTGTGTGGTGTTTTTCCTGTCCGTGTTGCTTGTTGCCATCATAGAAAGAGATGCTGAAACTGGCCACCGTCGTTGTCCATACATTTCTGGCACCTCTCTAGGAAACTATCCATCACTCACCATAGTTCACATTGAGAAATTTCCTGGCAGATATTTTGTTTTAATTCTTCCAGGATGTGTGGGTTTGTCTTATACACTTTATGTTAAGTTACCCCGGAGGGGTATTTTATGAACAATATTACCGGCTGCGCTGCGTTTCTCCACTGGGCGTGTGGAAATATGATAGAAACAGGATAACGCACTACTGCTATAAACAAAGTTTATATTATACACACAGCCTGTATTTATTTATGATTCGTATGTGCTAACTCGGTCAGATCGCCAAGTGAAAGTACGATTTGCAGAAACATTTCCAGGTGTAAAAGTTCCAGGCCGTAAAGCAATCCATGAACTTTACAGTAAATTTCAGGCCACAGGAAGTGTTCAGGCTAAAAGATCTAAAAGACGGCATTTGGTTCTTACCGAAGAAACATTAGACGACATCGGTCATCGTTTGAAAAACTTCTCCCAAAAATTCCACGATGGATAGTTTCCTTAAGAGGTGCCTAAAATGTATGGACAACAACGGAGGCCAGTTTCAGCATTTCCTTTCTTAAAGTTGGTAAGTAAAGCCTTTAAAAGTAGTTTTAAAAATGTTGTATGGTTTCCATCTGCGCCTTTCTATGATAGCGGCAGACGGCAACGAGCGCTGTGAACGCAGACAGGAAAATGCCACGCCGGCGGTTCGGAGTCTTTTGGCTCTCCAAGAATACCACTAAGAGTTAAAAAATATTGTAGTAACATACCTTATGTCAAATACAATAAGCTTTCTTATGTTCGCTGACTTCAAGCTTACTTTAAAACATAAGGTTATGCAAAATAATTCAGTTTTATTTCTGAATGTCTAGAGTGGTCTGAATTGCACTACATTGCATAAATAACACTAAACTACAACTGAAAATGTTCTGGCCCAGCAGCACTTAATTATCATCCTGTTGCACATCTCTCAACAATTTTCTCTCTTTAAGTATGAGTACCTTTCTTTGTCTCAGCAAGACATCTCTTTGCAGTTTGTACAGGGACATATACACTGTTTCCGCAGTTTCATTTGGGTTTGCTGTTTTCTTAGCACGCTTCAGACCTTTCACTGGAGCAGATGCAGCATCACCCACCAAAGGATCAGGTGCGGGGGAGAATCCCGGCGTGGAGATGAATGGTTGTGGTATATCCTACAACTCAGGTGTGATGCCAGGAATCTATATCCGCCTACTGCTATTGGCAGTGGTGACACACACGTACCAACAGTGATCCCCCCTGAAATATTACAAAGATTAATTAAAAATAAACAATTTACTTGTATTAATGTGCTGTGGTGGTAAAATAAACATTTATTCATGTTTCAAAAAGCATTACTTTAACTAGAATAGATTCTTACCTGTTAACTGCATTATGGTTGGGTTTGTCTCCCCTTGCATGAGGTCAGTGTTATTTCCCAGTCCTTCAGATGTATTTTTTTGTTGCCTGTTCTCTTCATATCTGTTTTTCATTTCAACCTGCTCATCATATTGAAAATTTTCTTAGCCAGTTGTGACTCACTTATGTCAGAACCAAATTTCACTGTACACATTTTCATTATTTCTTTTAAAGCCATTGCCTTTTTTTGCCTCATTTCCGGTAAGTGGGATTTTTCTAAAACCACGGGATGTTCTTTTAGGATTTCAACGAAACCCGCTTGAGATTCAACCTCACGTTCTTCTTCGGAACTGCTCATCATAATGATTAACAGCTAAATGTTTGTCTTCTCACTGCATGGTCACTCTGGCTGCATCGGTTGTTTGTTTATGCAGCTGCGAGGTGGCGATAAGAGAAGCGGTGTAAATTGCTAGCACTTTATTGATACGAAACAGAGATTTTGCTCTTGCAGAATAGTTTACTCCGTTTTGCTCTCGAGAGTTTTCTCCTGAGAGATTGCACAGTTTTATCAATATCACCCAATAAATGGCATATATTAAACTTTCTTGTTTTCTGCTGTGCTCTTGTGGTTTCAGTCTGTTTTTCCAGCTTGTGACTAAAGAGACCTCTCTATCAGCCTCCTTGAATAATTTCTTCCATGAAACAGCAAATTGGAATGGGAAAGTTTACATTTGACCATGTCGCCAATTGCCAGGTTGTTGTAAGCTTTCCGCTAATTGTGAACACTCACATTGTACTACAAGTATTTTGACTTTGTCGGTGATTACACCAGCCTTTACTCTGTTAGAAATTTTGTATACCTGAACCTTCAAAAAGGAAAGTATTTTATTTTACAACTGAGTAAAATCAAATGATCATTCTGAATGTGGTGTTTTTTTGTATTAAAACAATTGTATTTTATTTATAGATGCTCTGCTATGGTCCTTAGCGTCCCATTCTATATTGGGCATGAAAGACCGGAAATTTTGCTCAGAGGCCTCTTTATCAGGCTTGAAGTTCTTTTACATGTCATAAGTCTGTGATATGGGACCACCGGCTTTACTCCCCTTCCCTTCTGAAGGAAGCCACGCTAAGGATTTTTATGCCCAAAAAGAAATCCATCACCCTCCACCAGGTTTGAACTCGCAACATTGGAAACCAGAGGCTAGCATGGTATCGTTAGACCACTGAGAACAACCATTTTCTTGTATGAAATTGTATAATGCTAACAATGTCTTAGGCCTAGGGCCAGGGTGGCTGGGGTAGGGTATGCATTTGCAGATTACTTACATTTTGAATTCAGGATACTGCTGATATTTTACAAATTCTTCTTCCCATTCTGCAGATGAGCGTGGCAGTTTTTCTCCTAACAGCTTCCAAGTGACCATTGATAGACCAGACTCGGTCAGCCGTGTCACACCACCTTGGATATTAAAGAATACCACTTAACAAAGCGTACTTTGCTTTCTCTTATTCACATTTAGCCTACAAAATAAGGACTATAGGATCTTTGCCAAATAAAACAAAAAAAAACAAAAACAAATATTTTTATGGCAAAAGAAAGCTAGCAGAATTACTAATTAACTGTCATTTAAACAATCTTGCAGGGAAAGTTTTACAGAACCAAAAATAATGACTTTACCAAGCTTACACATATACTTATGTGAGACAGATGAAAGAATATATCCGTAATTACACAGAGAGGTCTACAACACAACACTAGAGGAAAAAATCTGATGTGTTACACTCGCATAACTTTCTCTACTCTTGTACAAACCATGTTTACAAAGCTTATTCTCCATATGCTTCATGTTAATCGACATGTTAATCTTATTGCTAATTTTCTTGTAGATGCAAGAGGAATTGGTAGGTTTTAAGCGATAGTCAAATATTTTAAGAGCTGGTGGCTATGTGAACTATTCCCTTCTCTTTGCATTACCAAGACAAAAAAAAAAAAAAAAATGAATAACGAATTCCCATTTGAGAAAAAGTAAGCATTGCAAAATTTAAGGGAATAACAAGCAATATCTTGAAAATGGTTCACTCAACAAAAAAAATATATATGACATAAATTGTGTATTTTAACGCGATCTACATTTTTGGTGCAGTAAACTTTTGTCTATCTCTTATGGTTTACCAGCTATGCAAAAGTCGTTCAAAATGAAGAACACTTTTGGAGACATTCCCAGAAAATTCAAGATATACATTTTATTTGTCATGAAAGTATCTTAAATATATGATATTTTAATCAAAATCGTTGGAGCCATTTTTGAGAAAATTAAAATTTTCGAAAAATGTTCCATGTAAAGGGTAATCTGGGGTGGGGGGATTTTCTTGAAAACCTTCATGTCGCATCTCTGGAACATACTGAACCTAATACCAAGTTTGGTGTTTATCCGACTGTTCGTTTATGAGTTATGTTGTTCGCAGACAGATAGACAGACACACACACGGACATGTTTCCAAAAATACTTTTTTTGGATTCAGGAGGTCTCAAAACATGTATTTCCGGTGAAATCTCGGTATCGAATTTTTGGGTGGAATGCAATACTTCCCCTACTTACTATATGTAGTAGAAAAAGTAAAAACTATTTTGGTACATCAATATTACATTAAATAAGCCACTAAATAGCTACAGATACCACAGTTAAAAATGCATAATAAACTTCCATTTAATATCAAAGAATATAGGTACCTATGTAGTATAATTAATAAATTTAAAAATGAATTGACAAATTGAGTGACCAGTAAAACTAACTAATATACGATATAGGAGTAGGTCATACCATGATTAGAATATTCTTTATATATTGTATCAGACAATGTGTGCTCACATAATATACATGGTTCATTCAATAATTAATTGAAGACTGCAATCTTATTTATAAGATACTTGTAGTGAGTTTAATTTGTCAACTGTTACTGTAGTGCTCTAAAATGTTTAGTAAATACGATCGAAGATGCTTCATTAAAATTCAGATTGCAAGAGGCAAGAATGCTTGATAATACCCTGCAACATCACTGGAAGCTTGTAGTAGAGAGACTTTATCATATCGTACCATGGCTAGCTGGATGCATGCATTTCACAGAGGTAGGGAAGATGTTCATCAGAAATGTGGAGCTGGCAGACTGCAATCAGCAAGTGATGATGTACATATGAACGCTGTTAGAGCACTGCTGGAAGACCACTGTCGAACTTGTATTGAACCAGCAAGGGAAGTTGGAATTGCTCTTGGTATGATTCTTCATATACTTAAGAAGAAGTTAAAGATGAGGAAAATCTGCGCTCAATGGGTTTCAAACAATCTTGAAGTGGAAAACATGTTGCAGAGAACAGAAACAGCAAGATTGCACTTAGAAGGCTATGGAAATTAAGGTGAGCTTTTAATTTGACATATCACAACTTTAGATGAATCCTGGATTTGATGCTACCAACCAAAATTGAAGAGGCAATCAAATGAGTGGCGGCACAATATTCCCTATGGCGAAAATATATCAGCAAGAACAGGTTCCACAAAGTCACGTCCATAGTTGCTTATGATTTTGACAGTGTCCTTGTCACTCATTCAAATGTGGGAAATCGTGTGAACGGTGCATATTACAGTTACTTTCTGGAACACCATTTACGACCAGCTGTGCATCATAAACATCCAAATCTCCTGAATTCTCATCCTATTGTGCTATATGATGGTGCTCGCTCTAACATAACTGCTCCTGCGGTTAATTTATTTTGCAGATGGAACTCGGAAATTCTGGAGCATCCTCCATACTCCCCAGATATGAGCCCATGTGATTTTGAACTTTTTGCAAAAATGAAATTACCCCTTAAGAGGAGCTTGCTTTAGAACCAGACAGGCAATTACAGCAGCAGTAGAACGGACTGTTCAAAGATTAGTACAACAACACACTGTGGATGGCGTCTGTCATCTCCCTGAAGTGTGGAGGTGAGTTATTCAAGTTGGAGGAGATTACTTTTGAGCACAGCACAATGAATTGGTTTCAAATAATGGATACGAGAAATTGTCAGTAAAGCAGGCAAGACCAAACTTAAGACGCTGGCCGAAACCTTCAGCTTGATGATGATGCACACAGTTGAATTCTTAATGAGTGTGTTAGAAGAAGTAAATACACTCTTTTGCAAATTATACTAATACTGTTGGGTCGGCAGTTTCCTCTGCACAGTATTAACATTGTTGACATATTGCAGATGAATTTACTGTATAAGAAAAAGTAAAAAAAAAAAAAAAAAAAAAAGACAGGGTTGGCCGGTTACAGCCAGTGTAAGAGTTCACAACTCCTCTAAAGACACTGATATATGCATTTTCATTCCCTAAACCACTATCTTTTTAGTTTCTTAAAATTAAATAGATATGGAACCCTTACCAATAAAGATTGCATGTACTACAGTTTGCAGCAAAGGCTATATTTAGATGCAACATTATGTCTGAATTACGCTACAATGCAGACATTTTATTTTAATATCAATTATGTTACATTCTTATGCAAAGAACAACAAAGAAATTAAACAAAGAAAAACATTGTGCTGAACTTTAAAATATGTACCACAGTATGACAACATGCTCTTTTGCACTCCAGCTGAGTTTATTTATGCCATTACATGTAAATACAATAACAAATAACTAGGTAATGACATATTGGATTGGACTATATTTAGATTAATTTTGTTCACTTATATTATTTTTGCAATACTACCTAGTAGGAGCATAAATCATGTTACCCAACTTCACAAGTCCCCTGCACCTAACACTCGCAAAGGCAAGTGAATGAAGGCCAGTGCTTCTTGCATTCAGTCTTCCAAATGCCAGTGCTAGTGTGTGTTGCAATTATGGAATGGGGCAAAACAAAAAATTGAATAGCTGTTACAAAGTAGGAATGGCTCCAAGACAAATTTTCAACACCTTCAAAAAGCTTGGAATAAGTAAAATGTTTGTCTAGCGTGCCATCAGTCAATACAATGAAACCCAAACCACCGCCGACAGGCCCTGAAGTGGCCGTCCAAAGACAGTTAGCAGACCAGAGCTCATTAGAACAGTGGCAGCCATACTGCATCAAAATCCTGTATGAAAGCAATAAATCCTTGCCTGTGAATTGAAGGTTTCTAGACATACATACGAGTCCTCCGGTATAACCTGGGAGTGAAGGCATATCATAGATGGACTGGACACCTTCTCACGCCTGAACTGAAGAAAAAGAGGATGCAGAAATCAACGCACGCTTAAAGTGTTATGCTAATAGTCAAAACAAGACAATTCTTTTCCCGATGAGAAGCCATTCAATGTGAAAGAGTGATTTAAATGACAAAATGATCAGGTTTATGCTAAGAATGCAACTATGGTTCAGAAGTCAATCCACGAATCCAGAGAGCCCATCATCCACCATCTATTATGGTATAGTGGTGAGTAATCTACAATGGTGTAACACCCATACATTTTTCTGAAAAAGGTGTCAAAACATCAGCAAAAGTGTACTAAGAACAGTACTTGACCCAACTGTTCAGCAACTTAACACAGAATTGCTTCATGGATCAAATTGGACATTTCAACAGCACTCAGTCCCTGCAAATTGAATGAAGGCCACTCAGAGCTGATTGTACAACAATGTTACTGACTTCATTTCATATGAAGAATGGCTTGTTGCAAGTCCTGATTTAAATCCCCTGGACTGCAGTTCTATGGAATGAACTTTAGATAAGAGTGTGTAGCAAGAGACATCATAATGCTAGTAGTTTGCTATAGTGAAAGAAGCGAAGGCAATTCCTTTGGAGATTATTCGTTCCAGCATTAATGCATCACCAGGAAGATAGAGGGCCTGTATCAGGCTCGAGGAGGACATTTTGAAACCTAAGTGTTGCAAGTAATTCTGGAAACAATGTACTCCATTTTTCATTAAATATCTAAGCTAAAAACGATTTTTTAAACTATACTTTTCCATGTTAAAGTTGTAACGGTATTTATGCCCCCTACCAGGTATTCATACATTTCAGCATATACTATAAGGCCCTTATGAAAATAATTCTCTTGAAAGTAAACAAATCTTTATACCAGAAAGGAAAACCGTCCAAATGATATGCAGCAAATTACTTGAGGTTTAATTCAAAAGGTGAAAATGTTGACATTTCTTTGCAAATATATTCTCTCCTTTTTTAGTTTCAAAGCTAAAATTAACAATCCTTTAATAAAAATGCCAATATGCATAACATCAAAACTAAGAAGAAAAAAATTTATCTGCATAAACTCAAAAGTACTTTACATTTATAAATAAGAAGAAAAAAAATTATCTGCACAAACTCAAAAGTACTTTACATTTACAAAAAATAAGTTTTTAATGCACATCCAATAACTTTTAAAATACTATCCTCTGCAAATGTGCATAAATACAATCTGCTCTTATACAATATCTGTGCAACAAAGCTTATTACAGTGTACGTGAATTTGTGGTACAACACCGATGTTTTGTTGTTTGCATGGCATATTCCTTAACTAGGTATTGGTGGAATATTTGACTCTGGGTGCTCAAAATGTTAATTTTTACTCATATCATATTCCGGCTGTTATGGGGAGGGGGAGGGCTTTGCCTGACTAATTACTGTCAGCGACTCAGGAGTTTAGCTCTGACCTTGTGGTTGACGTAAGCGAACCTGAGCCAGCGATGTATTGTTCTTCCCTCTCGCTCTATTGTTGCACACCCTGTTCCAAAGGTACTTATAGCCTTTCTTTCCCGGAACAATAAATATTACGCGAATTAGCATCAGTTAAACATTATATTACTGCATCAAACAATGCAATTATGATCGTACTTCCAATAATTAAACCTGTAAAACCTGTATACATGTAAACCACTATATTTATGACCATATACACGTGAAACATTATTTTGACTGCACCTGTTGACAAATGTTTTGAACTGCTGGTGATAAGCTATTTGCATCGCAGGCAAGAAGCTTCCTAGTCCACTGCACGCTTGCAGTTCAAGGACAAAGCCAATCTCGTGAGTCACTCACAGTACACCTCTTGTTATACTGTGTAGAGAGTAGTTGGTGTGAGAGACATAAGATTCACATCATATTTTTTAATTAAGTGCATGACAATTTAATGGTTATTTGGTTTTCTTAAGACAACATGCATCTTCCTAGATTAATAATAATGACAGGTGTGAGAAATGTCTCAGGTTACTTCACGCTATATTCTTGCTATTTTAATGAATGTCTATTACACAATCATATATTGTATAACATTGATGGTTGTCAAATGCAAGCATATTTAGTAAATTTGTATTTTATTTTGTGACACAATATAATTGATTAGTGATGGTGTACAGCATTATTAGTTCAGAATCTATGAGTAGTGTGTTTAATAGGATCCACAAACCCCCCCCCCAAAAGAAAAAAGAAAAAAAAAAAAAAGAAGAAACCAAACAAACAAGATAAAGACTGTCATGCAACTATGAACGACTAGATCTGTGGTTTATGGAAAAGGAAAACAACAGAACATTGGCCAATGTGAACAGAGCAGGTGATAAAGAATATCCAGTTTTTTCAGCTGTGTGTGCAGGTGCACTTACCCAAAATGACTGCTCCAAAAACCATTCCACTACATCCCAACAGCCAGTATCCAACTATGCTTTTGGCTCTGGATGATGCAGCAGTTTCTGCAGTGATAGCTATCGTTCCATAATGTCTTGTTGATGTTGTAAGCTGTAACGTTAGCATAAGGTAAAGGTAGCACATTGCACTTACTTCAGTAAAAATTTACACACCTTGATGTAGGTACATTTACCTTTCTGATTAAACTGTAGGGTTGCTTCTTCAAAGGAAATGTTCCCTGTAAGCAGAACTGAGAGAGAAATAATTCTGTTAGTACATTCTCATTGATGCTAAAATCCAAATGTTCTCATAAGGTGTAAGCAAAATACCTTGGAGAACTGGGGCAAATGTGAAGTCTGCCTTAACAAAATCTTACTGGACAGTGAACAGCAATATCTTGTGGTGCTCAACATCCTTCCTGTTTATATTTTATTGTTCATCGACGAGTGTTAAGTTCACTTATTATTTCGGGGTAAAAGTAATATTTGACACTGTACATTAATTACGTAATATTGTGATCCATAAAATTTCATGAAACTCGGCACATTAATTGCACTAACTGCCTTTCACAGACTTATAGTATTCAGAACAGTTAATCATATGTCATCCAAACACCGGACACTGCTTATCAAGGAATAAACACACAAAACATGTCTATCACATTATCAGCTTGACATTACAGCCAGATAAGCATATGAGACGGGGAACACCTCTGCTTCATATCACGAATAATACCAGCGGTAAGAGCCGATCGGCTTCGCTACAACTATCGGTGGCACACCCACGGCACACCGGCCCATAGTTTCCCTAACACATACATACAGGTAGGGAAGGTATAGCATTCCACACAAAAATTCGATACCGAGATTGCACCGGAAATACATGTTTTGAGGCCCATTGAACCCAGAATAATCATTTTAGAAAAAAATCCCCGTGTGTATGTGTGTGTGTGTGTGTGTGTGTGTGTGCCTGGTGAACAGCATTACTCAATAACGAAAAGTGGGATAAATACCAAACTTGGTATTTGGGTTCAATTACTGTAACCTGATAATACTTTCTATCACAGAACACCAAAGGTTCTATTACACATACTTCGGTATTTTTTTATATTCACTCCTGTTGTAGTGTTCAGTATAATCCATGGAACATAGTAGGTGTAAGCACAGAGGTTGTAGAACTCTAAACCAATCGTAAAGATGGTATACTTGTAGATGTTGTACAACCAATGATAGCTTAATGGCTCATGATTTTGGCGTTAAATCACAATTAAGTTGAGCTTTATTTATGGACGCTCTTTAATTGCTGTGGTCCTTAGCGTCTGGGCATGACAGACCGGTAATTTTGCCGAGACCTTTTATCAGGTTTGAGGTTCTTTTACGTGCCGTAAATTTACGACACGGGGTCATCGGCTTTACTTCCCTTCCGAAGAATGCCATGCTAAGGATTTTTACGCCCGAAAAATCCATCGCCCTCCGCCGAGTTTGAACCCGCGACCTCGGGAACTAGAAGCTATCATGATATAAATCACAACAAGGTATTACCTTGTGCATTGAAAGTTGTTTTCTAAGATTCGTAGAGATACAGCATATCGTCTAAGAAAAACAAGGCAAGTGTCTTTATATTAAATAAACATTGTACAATTATGTGATTACTGTGTTTGCAAAATAAATATATTTTATTCAATGTAATTTACGTAAATATCTATTGGTGTAGCTTTATACTAATCTCTCTTCCCTTACAGGAATGGTCAGTACCAGCGGCGTCATTTCGGCGTACAGAGGGTCAATTGCTCCTCCACCTCCCCCAAGTTATGAGAAGTAATTTAAGGTACTAGTTGTTATTGCTCTACAAAAAAAATAAGAGAACTGCACTTTTAATACAAATATTTCACATTTAAGAAAGAAAAGATTATTTTCTCTTAGGCTAAATGTGTCGTTAAAACTTACATAAAAATTTGGACAACGCTTAAACAATCTGGCCTCCCCAAGCAGAATTGAACTTCTGGTCAGAGCATATTAAAGAAAACCCGGATAGGGGAATTTGATTTTTTTATTGAGTATTATTTATGGACGCTCTTTAACTACTATGGTCCTTAGCGTCCCATCCTAACTACTTATATTGGGCATGAAAGACTAGAAATTTGCTCAGAGGCCTCTTTAACAGGCTTGAGGTTCTTTTACGTGCCTTAAATCTACGTCACGGGGCCACCGGCTATACTTTCCTCCCGAAGAAAGCCATGCTAAGGATTTTACGCCCGAAAAATCCATCGCCCTCCGCCAGGTTTGAATCCGCGACCTCGGAAACTAGAGGCCAACATGCTACTCCTAGTCCACGGAGGACGACAGCAAATGTGTCGATTGCTCATCACAGGCAATAGACAAATGTCTTAGAAGGTCCGTGAAGGAACTCTGAGTAAACCCGAAGCAGCAAGAATATTGAGTATTCATCGAAATACCATCTCAAAGCGACTGGAAAGCATCAACTCTCACCGGGTAAGTTTGTTTTCCAATACTAATCGTTTCATTCCGTGATACGTGTTATAGGCAGTTGTGGTAGCAGTTCTCTGTTTCAAACTATGAAAGGAAAGAAAGTTGTACTGAGAAAATAAAGTTATGTATTTTCTTTTTCATATTGAAAAAGAATTGTAGTACAGTAAACTAAGAAAACAGCGCCAGCAGCAACAGTTCCCGATTTTGCTTAGTAATATACCAGCATGTTCGGTTTGGTAGGAAGAAACTGAAAACAGAAGAAATATCTGGCTGAGTTTTACTGTGCATTTAATTTTACGACTTTTCGCTTATGTGGCAGAATTGCTGGCGTTGTTCTGCTTCTTCCAGCTTGGCAGTCGTCATAGGCTGCATAAACTTTATGTAATTTCTACTTTTATACTATGCCACTGATATTGTTAGAATACATGCATTTTAAAAGTGAGAAACTCCCTTGGTAGAACATTAGTACAGTGCTAATTCTTTACTCACTTAAGAGCAGGAGTGTCATTTCAGTTCTGCTTTGGGGGGGGGGGCGGGAGGACAAGATTGCCTGAAATAGTTTCTCGAATTTTCATGTGCATTTTAAGGATACATTTAGCATAAAAGAAAATATTTTATTTAATAAATTTGTAATATTTGTATTGAAAGTACAGTTATCGTACTTTTTCTTTTAATAGAGCAATAATAACCAGTAGCCTAATTACTTCTCATAACTTGAGGGAGGGACAATTGTCCCCTGTCCCACTAAATGACGCCCCTGTGTAAGAAATATAAAACCTTTGACCCTCCTACAGACATGACCTAGCTACAGCCCTGCACCCTATCAGTCTAGGTTTAAAAATGCGAGTAGAACCGCAGATAATATATGGGAGGAGAAAATGTGCAATAGGATGGACTGAGACAAAGATGTAAATTAGGTGATATACTGCTTAACTTGTTTAAAAATTGTATTTTAGAGGGACCAAAGGTTAAAGATTAAGCATATGCCAACAATTAATAAAAAAAAGTATGGGACTGTTTATAGGCAGATGACCTGCAGCTGACTTAATTCTTGATTTAATTATCACAATTATAGATTGTGTTTTAGAGGGATCAAAGGATAAGGATTAAATATATGCCAACGATTAATAAACAAATCTGATGTGTTACACTCACATGACTTTCTCTACTCTTGTAAAACTATTTTTACAAACTCTTATTCTCCAGCTATTTCATATTAACCGAGATAAACATTTGCAGAAACGATCTTTTGACATGCAAACAGAATTACATTTTACACATAGCGACCAGTTCTAAAAATATTTGACTATCGCTTAAGGCGTACTATGTTCCCTTTGTTTTGTATTTGCAAGGGCAATATTGTAACGGTATCTACGTTGTATTTATTTAACATTATTGTAGCCCCACGTTGTGGTAGCCAATTTGTAACGGTATTACTTATAATGTTATTACTTGTGATGTTTGTGTATGTGTGTTTACTTCATGTGAAGCCATCTTGTGACGTCATTCATTTGTTCGGTTTGTAGCTCCATCTAGTGTTAGCAATTTGCGGCAGTATTAGTTTTTGTTTGAAAGAATTTTAATTTTATTTTTTTATTTAATTCTGTTTCACTGTCCTCCGGCTAGCTATTATTTCTCGGTCGAACATGTTTCTTGATCAGGGTGTGTAAACGGAAAGGAATCTTTTATCCAAATATAACACTGATGAAGAAATTTGTTTTACACATTTATTGTCGAACACGTTAACTATCACATTTATACATTGATCTTAACACTCGCCAAACTGAAACTGTTATAATAACTTCTTACTGATCACTCTTAATTTGCGTACTTCAACTTTTTGTATAATTAACCTTACAACACTTTAGATTATTCATAATTCTGCTGTGCGTAACTTGTGAATCGATACCCGACGTTTGCCGTACAAATACTTTCGACGAACTGACTGACTGAAGACGACGTGTAGTGTACACAGATTTTTGATGAACTGAACGACTGACTGACTTTACCTCTAACCTAGCCTCTATTTATACTCCCACTCCCCGATATGCCTAAAGATTATAACTGAACTGCAATTGGCTAATAAAACGCGCCAACATTAGCGTCTATTTTAATATCCAATGAAAATTATGAATACATATGCTCTAAGGAAATATTCCAGAAGGTTCTAAACGGAAAAACGCGCCAACATTACGCAACTTCCTCGTTTCCAATAATGATAAACAGCTCACCCCCCCTCGCTGCATTATTGCGCGCTATTATTGACAGTTTCAGTAAGGTCGTATAAACTTACTTCCCAACAATAATTACAATCAATAAACATCTCAAATCAATGTCACATAAAAATGCATATTCATATTACAATCATTATTTACATTTAAGTAATTTGTGATACAACATCAATATTACTGCATCAATATAGAAATACAGTAGCCTTTAAGTATAGACATATCTCTTAATAGCTAGCTGCAGCACCATTCTCTTTGCCACAAATTAATACTCTTTGTATATCCAAGACAAAAAAATGAATAACTAATTTCCATTTGAGAAAAAGTATAAGTATTGAAAACTTTGAGGGAATAACAAGCAATATCTCGAAAATGGTTCACTCAAAAAAAAATGTATGTAACATAAATTGTGTATTTTAACGCGATCTACATTTTTGTGTAGTAAAATTTTGTCTATCTCTTATGGTTTACCAGTTATGCAAAAGTCGTTCACAATAAAGAATACTTTTGGAGACATTCCCAGAAAATTCAAGGTATACAATTCATTTACCATAAAAATGTCTTAAACTTATGGTATTTTAATCAAAATGGCTATAACGATAGCCATTTTTGAGAAAATTAAAATTTTCGAAAAATGTTCCATGTAAAGGGTAATCTGGGGTAGGGGTATTTTCTTGAAAACCTTTGTGTCGCATCTCTGGAAGATACTGAACCTAAATACCAAGTTTGGTGTTTATCCGACTGTTCGTTTCTGAGTTATGCTGTTCACAGACAGACACACACACACGGACATGTTTCCAAAAATGCTTTTTTTTTGGATTCAGGGGGTCTTAAAACATATATTTCCGGTGAAATCTCGGTATCGAATTTTTGGGTGGAATACAATACTTCCCCTACTTACTATACGTAGTGGAGAAAGTAAAAAATTACAAGGACTGCTATACGCAGATGCCTTAATTCTTGACGGTAGGTTTAAGGAGCTTGAAAACCGACGTTGAAAGGTATTGCAAAGAATGGGGACTGAAAGTAAATGTTATAAAAACAAAAATTATGGTATTTAAAAAAGTTAATAAAGTAAGAAAAGATGAGATGTGGTTATTTCAGTTCAAGGAAACGCAAACTGTTTAGGATCTTGTTTATTTAGGTATAACATTTAATAGCACGAATGGGGGAAGTAAAATGTAATGGCCAAGGCAAAAGAAAAGTCGGTATTAAAGCTGCTGGATAAATATTTATACATAGCTTCTATGATGAATGTGAGATGGCTTGAACGTATTTACCACGCTTTTGTTGAATTAACGTTGCTTTATGGAATTGAAATTTGGGGTTTAGAAGAGGGGTGGCATACGATAGATATATTCAGTTCAATTCAAATTTTATTTACCGTTTGATTTCAGTACAGAAATATTGGCTTCGTCAACAATAGTTATTAGTACAAAAAGAACAGGTCTAATTAGATGTAATACACAAATGCAGAAATCCTAATTTATTACATGAGTAGGTATCTAAACTAAATTTTGGAATTGTAAACATAGTATACTCCATAATAAAGCTTATAAACTAATTTCTAGCTATTCTTCTACTGAATAAAAACAACCCTGTATTAGGAGTTCTTTCAAATCTTTTTTGAAGACTTTTAGGGTTTTAACTTTTTTTAAAACTATGTGGGGAGTTTATTAAACAATTGAATGCCATTATAATATAAACGTTTTTCATATAGGGTTCTTTTATGACCTGTAGTGTGCAATTTAGATTTATTTATAGTAATATAGTCATGAATATCAGCATCTGTGTTAAAACTATTTCGCTGCTTATACATTGTTACCAGAATTTCAAAAATGTATAGAGAAGGAACAGTCAATATATTTAACAGTATGAAGTAATGTTTGCGGCTTGTGTTGCTCAACGGTTTAACATTATTCTGTTTGCCCTTTTTTGTATTATAAAGATTCTAGTTTTATAACCGGACTTCCCCCAAAATATTATACCATATGATAAATCAGTATGGAAATATGCAACGTAAGCCATTTTAGTATAGCCATTTAAGTATGTCAAGATTAACTGCAGTTTTTAGGGTATATAATGTAAAATATGTTTGGGACAATGCTTTAGATACATAAATGTGGATTCCCCAATCAAGCTTACTATCAACCCAGATTCCAAGAAATTTAATTTTATTAGACATTGTTACCAATTCATTTTCTAAATAAAATGTTTTGTAAATTCATTTTAAGAGTAGGTACTACATAATACTGCAGGGGAAGAAGTCATGCTACTTAGATAAAGCTAATGTAAGAGGGATAACTGTAGAAAGAGTGTTGAAATACTGGTTCGGAATTTACAAACTATCACAGTGAAATATTTTGAAAAACTCCTAAAGGTACAAGAAAGCATGTGCAATCAAACCATTAGTTAGATGAAATAAGGCACAAACTTGTAATAAATGGAATGGGCGATACTTGCAAGGAAAACAGACGTGTTTAAAGGATTTTGGAAAACAGTCAGGCGCCATATGGAAGATATGAATAGACAGAATCTATGTGAAAAAACAAGTTATCCTTATAACCTTATAACATTTTTTTTAATGAATTGTGGAAAGGGTGTATATTGATAAGTGTAATAAGAATTAAAGAGAGGATATTGCGTGGTTTAATTTGAGGATGTGGAGACTGAAGGGCTATAAAGGAAGAACTGAAGAAGGTTTATGCCCTATATGTGAGGAAAGAGAAAATGCAATACATATTTTGCTAATATGTGAAGGCACGGATATCTGGAGGAAATAACTAATTCAAAGGAAATGGCTGATAATAATGGGGTATAGTAGCTATCCGTAAAACGTTTCATAATAAATTGAGAGAATATGTATTTAGGGTTAGGAAGAAATGGATTTGGTCCATAAAGAAAGATAGTACACGAATGTGTGAAATCTGAAGAGATAAAATTGTAGGAAGCTAAAGCTAAGAACAGTAACAGTGAATGTAATAAATAAGAAAACTATATCATGAATATTTCGTATGACCTTGGATAGAACCTGAGTTAGCTACAAGCCATAATAGAATTTGTAATGGACTTAGTTCAAATAAATGCATAGCTTGTTGTTGTTCCTACAATATAATAAAATAACTTTAATGCTCTTATTGTGAGATAGAAATCTCATGATGATAGAAATAGTCTAATTAATCTGACAAATAGAACTGGCTTGTAGGTATATCCAAGAGCTCAGATATTGTATAATGAGAATGAGTTGTTCTTGAAAAAAATACATCAAGGAAAAGTTTCGTACAAAATCTCATGTTCAACTGTGCCAAGGCTCTCTGCCCATTAATGCACTCATGGCCACACTGCTGTTCTCTGTATGGTACGACGAGATGAAATGTGCATACATGCTTTATTGAATAATTACTCTAAGAAATCAATGATTGTGGACAGAATAAAACGTCACAAATTAAAAAATATTCAAGAGCTCCTAAAGTGTATTATGTCTTACATAATCACCCGCTTTTTGTTCACGCATTCCAATTTTTGTCAGTAGTGCACTGCATTATTCAACAATATGATCACTGTTATAAATAATATGACCGTAATTACTGATTCAGGAAACATGCAAGGAGGACAAGGTGCCATATTATAAGACATATTGCTATAATCTTATTCTTTGCTCACATAATTACTTTTCTTTCAAACAATTGGCCAGATACCTTCATTTTCTTTATCAGTAGCCTGGTACATGTATTTATTTATATTTATGTATACATTAGAAAGGTCCCAGTGAGCCAGCGCTCGTAAATAGGGACAATGCATAAGTATATATATATATATATATATATATATATATATATATATATATATAATGAATAAATGGCAGAGATATACATATGTAAAATATTTCATACAAAAACACAAACAAAAAAGGCGAAAACACCTAGGTAGTACCTCGTTGTGGTTAATGCACTTAATTTAACAACAGTATATGAAGTGGTAAAAATGTATTTTATGTACCTATATAAAACAATGTAAACAGTATAAGGGTATAAACGTGATATCAGGTACAATAAACACTAAAGAGATACACACAAATACAAAAACATGTGAAGAAATTTGTCGCGGTATTCTGTCATGTTATCTTATTTGCTGTCGCCTGTTATTGTTTTACTATTTTGAATTTTGGGTTCTTTGTCCTCCGGCTAGCTATTATTACTCAGTCGAGCAAATATCTCTAGAAGGGCGTGTAAACGGAAAGGAGTTGTTACTAAAAGATAACACTGATAAAAGAATTTGTTTTTACACATTTATTGCCGTCACACTTTATTAATTTCACATATTTAATCTTGATACACGCCTGACTGAAACTGTTATATTTTCGAATGTAACTACAATCACTTATTTGCCGCACACTATTAATTCGCGTATTTCACATTTTGTAACTAACTTTACGACGCGAGGGATTCTGTAGAATTGCATAATGTGTACCTCATAAATACTTCCTTATAACTGCCTGACGTGTAACTCGCGAGAGAGATTTCTTAGAACTGCGCGACGTTTACCTTGTGAATGATTCTGTAGAACTGCGCGATACTTTTTTTTTTTAAATTTATTTTGGTGTGGCCCCTCCTCCGCCACACCAGGTGACGATCATCCGAAAGGGATCTACATCGCCTCCCCTACCATGCACTAACTACAGCTAATGGATGGGAGAGGGAGTGGTGCTAGTGGTGCCAGGTACCGCTTGCGCAACCTGGGGTTAGTGGGTAACTCTACGAAAGACGCCGGCCTACCAGGGGGTAGACAGGCAGAGGTGGATCCAGGGCCATCACTTGGCTCGTGGCCCAGTGCTGGTGCCTGGTGTATGTTAGTGAGGTATTCATGCTCATGCAGGTGGAATTTTGTGTTAGGTGTCGTGCTTAGTGATAGAGTAGAAGTGACCATGCTTACTTATGTGTCGGGTCGGTGCCGTCGTCTCTATTAGTGTGGGTTCGTCCTGAAAGGAAACATAGAATGTGAGTTTCAGTTACCTATTCGTGTTCCATGTTAGCGCGGTGGTCGTCATAGGGGCGTTCAGTCCTCATGGCGGGATAAGATGCATTAGGTACTGTGTGACAGGGTCGGGGCCAGTTTGCTTGGTGATGGGAAGAGATCTGTCAAAAAGAGACAGGGGTCGTTTGTGCTTGTCTGCTTCTGTAGTGTACTGGCCTAGGCTTTGTATCAGAGGGTTATGGTGGGTTTTGGATCGTCTGTATCGATCGTAGGCGAGTTTCTTAATAAATTCCTCTATTGTGTGTAGTTTGAGTTCGTCGTGCAGTATGTCTGCGGGTGTGCTCTTTGGTACTCTTGAGGCCATTCTGATTATTTTGTTTTGTATCGTCTGCAGCGTGCGTATGTGCGAGGGGGCACAGTGTCCCCAGACCGGTGCCGCGTATGTCATTATCGGTCTGATTAGGCTCTTGTACAGTGTGATGCTAAGGGCCGTGCTTAGTTCCGTCTTTCGGTTAATTAATGGGTAAATGCGCGTCAGTTGTGCGTATGCTAGTCTCTTAACTTGTT
The DNA here is from genome assembly GCA_030765065.1 of Deroplatys truncata. Classification (NCBI taxonomy): domain Eukaryota; kingdom Metazoa; phylum Arthropoda; class Insecta; order Mantodea; family Mantidae; genus Deroplatys; species Deroplatys truncata. The sequence goes on from CM060984.1 coordinate 180,608,776, forward strand.
TGACGTGTGGTCCAAAGGTTAGTCCGGTGTCCAGTGTCACGCCTAGATATTTCACCTTGTTGGTCCAGTGGATATCGCTTTGTTGAAGTTTCAGCGGAGTTAAGGGTTTCTTGTGGGAGGTTCTTTTTGTGAAGAGCATTAGTTGTGATTTTGTGGGATTGACTTTAATGCGCCATTGCCGGAGCCAGGGTTCCAGGTCTTGAAGTGCCGTTTGTAGCCTGGAGTGGATTAGCCTCGGTTGAACGGATCGTGCTGATATGGCAGTGTCGTCGGCATACATGTGTAGTGTTGTGTTGGGTGTTTTTGGGATGTCATTTACGTATATCGTGAATAGAACCGGCGAGAGTATACTTCCTTGTGGGACCCCAGCATGGAGTTGCCTGGGCTCCGACGTTGCTGTTGACGTTTTGACCGCAAAGGTACGGCCGCTGAGGTAGTGCGCAGCTAGTTTAACAAAGGTGTCCGTGAGATTCAATTGCTTTAGTTTGTATAGTAAGCTCGGGTGGTGGACGGAGTCAAATGCGCGCTGTATGTCCAGAAAGAGTATTCCTGTACTTTGTTTTTGATTGAATCCTTGAGTTATGCTCTCTGTGCAGCGAAGTAATTGGTGAGTGGTGGAGTGTTTTGCTCTAAAGCCGAATTGCTCCGGTATTATCGTGGAGTGTCGTATGAGATAGGCGTTCAGTCTCTTTAATATTATTTTTTCGGCTAGTTTGCTCATCGTGTTTAAAAGGCTAATCGGCCTGTAGTTATTTGGGTCGTGCCTGTCTTTTCCGGGTTTGGGGAACATTAATACTAGTGCATGTTTCCATTGTTTTGGAAAGTATCCATGCTGCAGGCAGTAATTGCATATTTCCGTAAAGTGGTGTATTGCTGCGGGTGTCCAGTGTTTGAGTACCAAGTTTGGTATCTGGTCTGGTCCTGGGGCTTTGTGGTCTCTCAGATGGGCTATTAGCCATTTAACTTCGGACGGGTGCGTTTTTCTGAGTTTGTTGTGCGTGGGCGTGGTTGTTAAATTTCTAGTGCAATCGTCGATCATGGTGGAGAAGCCACCGGGGGTGGCGGCTCGTTTGGTGAGCAGGCTCTTACAAAGGTGACCGCTAGGGTGTTCGCCTGTCCCTCCGGCGTTTCTGCCATCTGTCCTGGGTTGTCGGTGTTACGGAGGGATGGTATATTGATTGTTTCTCTTATGAGGCGTTTAGTGAGTTGCTATATCTGTGAGTTGCCGGGTTGCATGTCTGCTAGGGTCTGGTCCCACTGCTGTTGGATCTGTTGGTTTATGCGTGTTTTGATGTCGCTGTTTAGGACTTCCATATTAACTTTGTGCACGATGTTTCTCGTTCGTTGCCATTTTCTCCGCTCATGGTCTCTTTCATTCATAAGGTATAGGACTTCTGGTGGTAGATTTATTTCTCGTTTAGGGGGTGGTTTAAACGGCGTGGCTGCTGCGATGGCTAGTTTTGTGTTGCGGTTTCTAGCGCTGTTACGGCTGTTTCTGTGTCTTCTGGGTTCGTCAGTTCCGTCGCTGTTGGGAGGTTGGCATCCAGTATCTGGGTAAATAGCGGCCAGTTTGTTTTGTTGAAGTTGCGACGGGGTGCTTCTGGGTGTAAGGTGGGGGAGTGGGTGATGGTGAGCTTGATTGCATAGTGGTCGGAGGCTAGTGTTTCGACTCGGTTGAGCTTGTATTGAAAGAGGGTATTTTTCAGGATGGCTAGGTCTAGGATATGTGGCACGTGTTCGGGCCTGTGGGGCAGGAAGGTGGGTTCATCTGTGTGGGCTATGATGTAGTTGTTTTCCAGCATGTGGTTGTGTAGAAGGTTCCCCTCGTGGTTGTTCTTGTCGCCGCCCCAGATTTCGTGTATGGCGTTCAGGTCTGCCATGGCTACTACTTGGTCGCTGAGTGAGGTGATGGTGTCTAGGTCATCGGTGTTTAGCGTTCGCGGTGAGCTGTAAGCCGCTACCACTGTGATGTCTTGTGGGCCTATGGGTATTGTGATTGCTGTAGCGTCCATCTGTTTTAGTGTCGGTATGTGTTTCTGGCTGTGCTGCATGTTGTTCTTGATTAAGATGGCGGTTCCTCCTGTTGGGGCGCGGTTGGGCCGGTCCGATCGGTAGACTCTGTAACCTGGTACTGAGAATCGGGCTTTGGCGTTTAGGAGTGTTTCGCCTAGTAGCGCTATGTCTGTATTGTTGGTGTTCAGGTAGTGTCGGAGTTCTTGTAGTTTAGACCGGGCCCCCCTGCAGTTCCAGTAGAGGACTGTAAGAGTGTTGGGTGTTAATATGTGTCCTGCCATTTTAAGAGTGTGTTGTGTTTGTGCTTTATTTTTTTTTCTTCTTCTTTCTTTCTTTCTTACTTTTTTTTCTCTCCTTTTTTTTTCTTTGTTTATTTATCTCTCTCTTGCTTTTTTTTTCTTTTGCTTTAAAGCCTTCTTCCTGTCTCCAAGGTGAAAAGCGTTGCGGCAATCGCCTCGAGTATGTCGAAGAAGCAAGAATTTATGCTCCCTCACCCCGATATGCCTAAACATTATAATAGAGCTGCTATTGGTTACTAAATCGCGCCAACATTAGCGTCTATTTCGTCAGCCAATCATAATTACTAAAACATATGCTCTAGGGAAGATATTCCCTCCATTTCTAAAGAAAGGCGCGCTACCCTGATGTCATTTGTTTGTCTCTTCTAGTGGATAAACAACTCACCCCCTCGCTTCATTGTTACCCACTCCTATTGTCAGTTTCAGTGAGGCCGTGTAAATTTATTTCCTAACAATGCTTATAGCTAACAAACATCTAAAATCATTGTCATATAATAATGCTAATTTACACTACAATCACTCTGGCATTCACAGTGTTGTGATATAAAATACTGCCTCAAAGTTATTATCAAAATGTTTATCTAAGAAGAAACACTTTAATTTCTGACATTATCTGTATTTAGAGATGTCATTTCTTGTGGTAAATTGCTGTATAAGGCATTAGTAACATGTGAACATATTTTGACGTATTGCTGGTTTATAGTATTAGGTCGTTTGCTCGTCTGGTCCTATGGTATGAACATTGCTATTTTTTGTAAATTTAATTGGGAGTGTCTTCTACAAATGTCACAGATATAATTTGAGAAGAAACTGATAACGGCATACTTTTTTAAATTGTGGTACAAATATTTGGAACGGGTTAAATGCCGGAAATTAAATAATATTTTTAAAGCACCGTTTTAAGCACTAGAAGTTACTGAATAACAAATAATTCGACGATCGTTATGTTTTGATGTTAACGATTGTTTGGAAATCAATAACCGGTTGTCATATTGGATGATGAATGAACGAACGAAATTGTTGAAATTATGCTAAATTTCCCAAGGTTCCTTGAGCTTCGAGTGAGCCGACATTGGTCTTTTCAAAATAAGGGAAACCCCAGAAAACCTAATCCAGGTAACTTACCCTAATCGAGATTTGAACTCGGGACCTATGAATGTGTCGTCCTCCGTGGTGACCATACTAGCCTCTATTTCCCGAGGTCGTGGGCTCAAACCCGGTGGAGGGCAATGGAGTTTTTCCCTTCGGAAGGGAAGTAAAGCCGGTCCCGTGTCGTAGATTTACGGCACGTAAAAGAACCTCAAGCCTGATAAAGAGGTATCTGATCAAAATTTCCTGTCTTTCACGCTCAATATAGAATGGGACACTAAGGACCAGTTAAAAAGCGTCCATAAATAAAACTCAATTTAATTTAATTTGATCTATGAATTTGAGGTAGAAATGCTACACCAACACCACGGAGGTCGACAACATAAATATTTTATAATTTATTATTACATAACTATTGTACTGTTGTATAATATGAATAAAATATACTATCCTATTTTCCCTGTACTCTCTGCCTCCCTCTCTTAGCTATATACTCTCTGAAAGAAACCAAAGTATATTTATATCTACAGGTAATACCACAGAACACCAACGTTAATACTAATACTACGGTTAAGAGAAACGCCGTGGAAAAGTTAGTTTGTTCTATGGAGGAGAAATATATTGAAGTTTGGAAACAAGTTGAATCATTATAGCTGTTGTTCTGTGGCTTATAGCTATGCCCCTATGTTATATACTTTGCTGTTCTGTGGTTGTAGAGGTGTTGTAGCTGAACAGTAATTCTTCTGCTGTGCAAAGTGTAAACAAGGAACGGGAACGTCTAAACCCATTGTTTTTATTAAAGACAGTAAAATTGCTTACAAGCATAGATAACGAATAATGAATGGAAGAGCCTAAAGAAGATGGTTTTCATATGCCGTTTATGTAGCAAATATGAGCTAACTTCATCAGGTTTAGCAATCTTTGGTGAAATTGGAACAAAGAGATCGCTGGCTTATAAAATTAAATTAACCGTTGATGTTGTGGTAAGTGTCATGAAGCAGCCAAGTAATAAATGTATGTTGTAAATGAACAATCACATAACAATATAGGTTATGTGTGATGCGAAACTAAGGTTTCACTATGCATATAACTATCGCGTCGTTCTGCTCTTTCTGTATCCTCTACAACTTTGAAAATGATGTTATATGTCCAACAGATGTCACTGTATGTCATACGCTTATGCTGCCAACACGAATAATTAATGCCGCCAAAGCGCCGCATCTGCAGAAACGACCACAGGGCGTAGCCGAGGGATCTCATATAACCTTAAGTTTATGAATTCAGGGAAGGTTAGGTTTAGGTTAGGTTTTTTTTTATATAAGCTTACGTTTCTGAATTCACGGAGGGTTAGGTTTAGGTTAGTTCTTTTATATATAAGCTTAGTTTCTGATTTACTTTTATATATGTAACCATGTTTTAATTTGTTACCAGTGGTTACATCAAAGCACACAAGTAAAGCGAGCGTGCATTCCTAAGCTTAGGCTTCTGATTCACGGGAAGATTTTTTTTTATATATAAGCTTACGTTTCTGAATTCACAGAAGATTAGGCGTTTTGTTTATGTAAGCTTGCGTTAACTGTCTACCACGGTTACAGTAAAGGAACTTCTTTATTTAATAGAAATAACATTAATATAACAAACTTTCACAAAAAGAATACAAAGTTACATTTTGTTGGATAGTCTTTCTTACTATGAATGCGTTGCATTTTTTTCAGCGGAAACAAATGAAGAAGAAGAAGTAGTAGCAGTAACAACAGCGCATCGCATTTTTAGGGGATTTCACCTTTTAGGTTGGCAGTTCCCACTTTGCATGTGGCTACGTTTGTTTTGTTCATAACGCGATTTGCCTATAAAAGTAAATCACCTAAAACGGGTGGGTACAAGATATTGAAGAGATCACATCCACTTCTAAACTCACTCTAAGGTAATTTATTTGCTTTCCTTTCGCTTTTATAAGCATTTTCAACAGAGATACAAAAAGAGCAGTTTTGCCGTTTAATCAACATTTCATATATTTGTTTCGTTTATGGTATCCCACAGCGAGCAGAGCTCTGGGATATTGAACATGTCATACAGTACCAAGTCATCAATGAGATTACTGTATACTATTCCCCCCCCCTCCTTGCAAAAACACCATAACCAGTGGCTTAAATCAGAAATACTATGCAAGGCAAATTTTCATCTACAATAGGTGGTTATTGGACATGCAGTACAAAATAATGATTACTAGCTTAAACAATAAGTAATAGATCATGCAAGTACATTTCATGTACGACAGTACGAGTAGTATAAAATGAGCACCCATGTATTAAGTATATAGGTATAAGTTTCTGGATTCTGAACTTACATTTACTTAGATTCACCAACACGGCTATCAAAGAACTCCTGCACCAAGGGATAGGCATGTTTGATATTTTTTAAGAGTGGGTAAGAATATTTTCTTGGTGTCTGACAGGACTCTTAAGAGAATCTGATTAGGCACTGAACATTTTGGTACACTCATAGTAAGTTCCTTTTTGGCAGTAAAGTGTGTTGATTTGTGTAAATATCCCTTTTATTTGGTGTTGAAGTTGTGTACTTATAATTAGATATTTTTTGTATAAAATGCCTTGAATAAGAAAATACATTAACATGTTTAGAGTTAAAATCCCCAGTTTAACAGACCCCTGTGGGTTGCTCTGTAATGACCTCTAGCTATTATCAGAGTGTTTTTCTGTAGTTGGAAAATATATTTTCTGCCAAAGAGTTGCTCCAGAAATCAATCACGATGGAATAAAAACAAGCAAAGTATACTATCTTAAGTGCATTTGTTGTGTTGAAACTACTCAGAGACCATCGAGAGGGGCAACCAGAACTTGTGTCAGAGCCCCGGGGTTTCTTGAGGTCTGGAAGCCATAAATATACTGTATTATCAGAAACCTAAAGGAAAAATGCAAGCTCAGAGCATTTGCATATTTTAATGCATCTTTTGGATCTTTGTGTGTTTATTATACTTCAGTTTTATGAACCATGGTTGTTACTTATGAAATTTTAAATTCATAACTGCTAATATACTGCCGCAACAATGTCAAGCACGTACATTCAAGTTTAGTGTCGGCAATAATGGGTTTCAGCAGTCTTGTACTTTATTTTCCTGTTACATTAGCTTCTAGCACATCATTAACGAGAAGATTACACACTGCGCACGGAAGCTGTATATTTTGGTCTTTGATGCCAATATGCACATACAACACAAGCATTACAGTAAAAGTAAAAATCAAAACACTGCATATGACCTTTAGGTAACAGACTGCTAAAATCTTGTTAAATTTGTTTCAAAATTTATTTTGTGGGTTCCATTTCCAGACTGCTGCAGTTAATGTACAATCATTGCCTTATGCACAATAGTTTGTACTTCTGACAACAGCGATTTTCATTTCAATCTCCATGCTGCAATATAGGAATAGTATGGTGAAATATATTGCCAATTTCTTAAACTTGATTGCCAGCAGCAATGACAAAGGCTTGTGCTACCAGCCAGCAAGAAGTGGAAGTCCAGTATCGTTGAAGTTTATGATTGTCGGATTAATGACAGCGAGTTGTTTTAAAGTCTTTCAATTCAGCTAATTTAGACTGTGGTGTTCTGAATAAATTTAAAATTAATTCAGTGCAGTTATAATTGCTTACCGTCTGGTTAAGTAGGTACCAGATTGTTTAGCTAACTGCTCTAACTGCATGTTATTATAAATCAGGTGCTAAAAAGAAGAAAAATACCAGGAAGAAATTCAACAATGTAAACCAATATGCCTTGCTTCTCAAAATCAACAGTCCTGTCAAATTCTAAGACACAATCAAATACAGAAGCAGAAGATAATGCAGGTGGACATATTCCTGTTACATATTTTGAATGTCAGATACCTACGTACCTATTTACCAGCCCTAGGTAGGACAGAAATTGACTTTAATAAAGTGTCAGGCTCAAAGTCTATTTTGAGAGAGAGTTGGGACTCCTCAAATCCTGGCCAGTAGTCACCAAAGATTACAAATGTTATGAGGGAAATAATTGTTAAGAAAGGTTTGCCTGAAATAAATATTGAAAGTTTGCAAGAATAATATGACTCAAAAAAAGAGGATCATCTTTATTTTAAACATTCTTCTGGAAAATGTTAAATGAAAAGAGACTGGTTAGTTTGGAATGATATTCAAAAGAAGTTTTGTGGAGCATGTCTGTTGTTAAAAACTGTGCTTCAATATAACCTTGTAAATGTAGATTAGCAAATGAGAGGGATGTGATTATACTCCATCATGAGAGATTTATATGAGCACCTGCCTCGTATGCAAACAATCAGAGCCATAAAGCTAATTATTGTGTATTGGAAAACTCTGGAATAGAGTTTCTCAGATTCTGAAATAGATAGCAGCTTTCAAAGACAAATATCTAAAGAACAAGAATTTATGAAAGAGTTGCTGATAAGGCTACTGGATGTTACTCTCTTCCGTGTATCTAGAAATCTTACCATTAGAGGCAATAGAGGTAAATTAGGAGATCATGAAAATGGCAATTTCTTGTGTGTGACTGAACTCTTGGGAAAATATGATCCATTTCTAAGAGAATATACTCTTAATGTAAAAAAGTGTCAAGTAGGAAATAAAAAAAAATAGGTCCATTATCTTATCCTGAGGAGCACAAGATGAATTTGTGTCGGTGCAAATAAAATATCGCAACACTTACTACAAGAAACAAAGAAAGTTGTGTATTTTTCATTCATGTGATACAACAGCTGATCTATAAAAAACAGAGCAGAATGTTTTAATAGATATGTTTTTATGTGCAACACAAAATGAAATGGAAATCCATGAAAGATTCTTTAAGTTTTTTTATTTCCACAAAAATGTCAAGGAGATAGCAAATGTTATTAAAGAAAATTTCAAACATCACAGCATTGATACAGAGGACTGCAGAGTTCATCATGACAATGGTGCCAACATATCTGGCCACATAAAAGGAGTTAAAGCTATCATTAAGGGAATTGTCTTCAACTTACCTACTTTGTGCTCCTCACTCTCTTAATCTCGTAGGTGTCTATGCTGCCAGAGATTTTACATAGTTTGTAACATTTTTCAATTGTGCAAATATCAACCGTGTAATTTTTTTAGTGCCAGTCCTGAGAAATGGCATTATCTTATTCAGAACACAGGAAGGTCACTTAACAAACAGAAACTTGATAGAGTTCAAGAGCAAATGATTTGAAACCTTTAGTTAAAAGCTTGTCACAGATAATATCAGCTCTTCATTGTGCTAAGACAGACTATAGCCTAACCAAAAAAGCTCTAGCAGTAACAGGATTGATTGATTATTTCACTGAGTTTAAGAATATTGTTCTCTAGATAATTTGGGCAAATATCCTTGAAAATATCAATTTTGTGAGTGCTATTTTACAAAGCTGGGAATGGGATATAACTTTACTGAAGGATAAGCAAAATATAAACTTAAAAAAATCTGATGTGTTACACTCACATGACTTTCTCTACATTTGTACAAACTATTTTTACAAACTCTTATTCTCCATCTATTTCATATTAATCGAGATAAACATTTGCAGAAACGATTTTTTGACATGCAATGAGGATTACATTTTACACATAACGACCAGTTCTAAAAATATTTGACTACCGCTTAAGGCGTACTATGTTCCCCTTGTTTTGTATTTGCAGTGGCCTTTAAGCATGTACATATCTCTTAATAGCTGGTTGCTATGTGCAGCACCATTCTCTTTGCCTCAGATTAATACTCTTTGCATATACAAGACAAAAAAATGAATAACGAATTCCCAAAGAGAAAATAAGTATTGAAAAATTTAAGGGAATAACAAGCAATATCTTGAAAATGGTTCACTCAACAAAAAAAATGTATGACATAAATTGTGTATTTTAACGCGATCCACATTTTTTGTGTAGTAAAATTCTGTCTATCTCATACGATTTACCAGTTATGCAAAAGTCATTCACAATGAAGAATACTTTTGGAGACATTCCCAGAAAATTCGAGATATACATTTCATTTGCCATGAAAATATCTTGATATGATATTTTAATCAAAATCGTTAGATCCATTTTTTAGAAAATTAAAATTTTCGAAAAATGTTCCATGTAAAGGGTAGTCTGGGGTGGGAGGATTTTCTTGAAAACCTTCGTGTCTCATCTATGGAAGATACTGAACCTAAATACCAAGCTTGGTGTTTATCCGACTGTTCGTTTCTGAGTTATGCTGTTCACAGACACACACACACGGACATGTTTCCAAAAATGTTATTTTTTGGATTCAGGGGATCTTAAAACATGTATTTCTGGTGAAATCTCGGTATCAAATTTTTGGGTGGAATACAATTCTTCCCCTACAGTTTATACGTAGTAGAGAAAGTAAAAAATACATGCTGAAACTGAATGTTTATTGGTCCACTTTCCTTGAAAAAGCTAATCGAATTGCAGCTGAGCTACACTTAAGTTAGAGGACGTTAAACCTCCAGAAAAAAAAGATTACAGATGTAAGAGTTTGCGGTGTGTTAAAGCACACTGAAGCTGAAGATTAACATTTCTCACCTTGCAATGAAGCTGTAGCTTGTCATCAGATTAATTTAAGAAATTCCACACCATTTTTATACACTGTAATGCCTTTCTACAACTGAAATTATTACTCCTATATTGCAGCATTCTTATAATGAAATAGCTTTGCTGAACATCAGAGAAATGTGTTGTAAAAGTATTTGTTTATAATAACTGTGCTTAAAAGTTTTGTGCTACAATGCATATAGGATACCTGGCCTTAGCAATACTCTGCATTGTGGAGTCGTTGTATTACACTTGCACACAATGTCTTTCAACATATTTTGTATACCTACATTTCCTCCTTAACAATGGGAAAACGCATAATTTTAGCATATATTTTATCAAGAATTTTGCAGTTTGTAGTGATGGAAGAATTTTTGAATAGCAGCTGGCATTCTTTAAGACATTAGGTATGTTAGATTACAGATAATAGTCATGTAATTTATAGAAGGAGCTCTTACAAAGTCTGCTGCTATAAACAATGGCTTTTGTATTTTACTAGGTATCCCAGGATGATCCTCTACCAAAATATGTATGTAAATATTGTCTTGGAAAACTAGAAGAGACATTTTCATTTCAAGAATCCTGCAGAAGAGCTCAGTTGCAGCTGAGAGACTATTTTCTCAGAGGTTCTGTACAGCTGGTAAGTTAATCAACATGAACAAATCTATATGCCTCAAGTAACTTCTTCAGTAACTTGTTTGCTTTCTAATTAACTGATATTTTAAATTTTAGGTAGAGAATGATGTGGTATCATTTGAGGGTCCATGTGATGATAGTGGCATATCCTCTGGAACATCAGCATGTGACACTACTGCATTAAGTACACCAACAGAGGTAGAACCACATGTATTACAAAAGTACCAAGAACTTGGTCCCCATGTTAGGTATACAAATTTGAATTAATTCTATAGTTTATATGTACGGCTTTTATGAGTATTTTAATTTTAGCTAGTTAATAGACATCTGTGATTTTGGAAAAGATGCCTAATTGCACAAAACTCAAGTCACCTATTTGTTTAGCCATCGTACATTTGAAAAAAGGAACTAAAATTAAATGTTTCTAAAAATGAAAAATCCCTAATTAAGTGTTACTCTGCTTCTATCATTTTGTAGTCTTTCCCATCCAAGAATGGGTCTGCACACAAACAGTGCACCTAGTATCACTCTGTGCTTGACATCTTCTGAATGCATGGAGGAGTTTCCCCTCCCCCTAGGTGTTTTTTTTTTCTTTCTTACTTCCCCCCCAGGAACTCAAGAAACTGTCATCACCTCCCAATTTTGTATTAACCATGTTGCTATCTTTCACTGCACCAGCACTGAGTGTTAAAGAAATACATACCTATATACAGAGTGAGCCAAAAGACTCCGAACCCGCTGCACAGTGTTTTTCCTGTCTGCATCCTCTGCGCTCTTTGCCGTCTGCCGCTATCGTAGAAAGGCACGGATGAAACCATACAACATTTTTAAAACTACTTTTAAAGGCTTTAATTACCAACTTTATGAAAGGAGATGCTGAAACTGGCCACCGTCGTCGTCCATACATTTTTGGCACCTCTTTAGGAAACTATCCATCGCTCGCCGTAGTTCATGTTGAGAAATTTCCTGGTGGATATTTTGTTTTAATTCTTCCAGGGTGTGTGGGTTTGTCTTATACACTTTATGTTTTAAGTTACCCCGGAGGGGTATTTTATGAACAATATTACCGGCTGCGTGGTATTTTTCCACTGGGCATGTGTAAATATGATAAACATGATGATGCACTGCTCCTATAAACAAAGTCATGCTGTTGTGACTTTGCTGTGCAGTGTGAAGTGCAGTTTTGGGTTGACGGTGATGTGAAGTAGTTCAGTTATTACAAGTTATTTATTATTTTGTCTTGTACTTATTCACAAAGTATATTATGGCTCAGTATATGTTTTCTACTGCACAGCGTGTATTTATTTATGATTTGTATGTGTTAACTCGGTCAGCTCACCAAGTGAAAGTACAGAAAGATTTCCAGGTGTAGAAGGTCCAGGCCGTACAACAAATCCATGAACTTTACAGTAAATTTCAGGCCACAGGAAGTGTTCAGGCTAAGAAATCTAAAAGACGGCGTTTGGTTCCTACCGAAGAAACATTAGATGCCATCGGTCATGATGGACAGTTTCCTAAAGAGGTGCCAAAAATGTATGGACAATGACGGTGACCAGTTTCAGCATCTCCTTTCTAAAGTTGGTAAGTAAAGCCTTTAAAAGTAGTTTTAAAAATGTTGTATGGTTTCATCCGCACCTTTCTGTGATAGCGGCAAACGGCAACGAGCGTCAAGGACGCGGACAGGAAAAACACTGCGCAGGCGGTTCAGAGTCTTTTGGTCACTCTACTTGTTAAACTAAATGTACTAATTCAAGAATGAAGAAATGTTATGAAATATATTTTATTACTGCTTACTGCAGAAAGCACCTTATCTATGATAGGGGCTCATTGTTTAAATAAAAGCTTTGCACTTTTGAAGTTTATGGCACTTTGCACAAAGCTGTTCACTTTCCTTAAAATACTGCACAACAATCCCTTTACTTTTTCAGGGTTTTCACAGTTCCCTTATTCACTTTCTTCCTTGTATTAGAAACAGCATTCACAGACACACCAGTTGCTTCCAGTGCTAATTTAATGGCATCGTCAACAACAACACAAATAAATATTGTTTTTTACCACTTTAGAATTTTGCTACCTCTATGCCGATGGCTACATAGCTTTGATAAGAGATAGCAGGTGTTATTTAGCTGTTTAAATGAAATGATTATTAAAATACTATGCTTACTCACTAGCTTTATTATTTGAAGTAGAAAAAGGGTAATACTACATCTTGTACAGTAACAAACTATTTTATTCATTTAAAAGGTGTGCTACAGAAAAGGCACATGTTTGTTTACATCAGGACCCTTTCTTGAGCTGGATTGAGTATAGCCATTCTGTTCTTGCTCAAATAGCATGACAGTACAAGTTGAGGTTTGCTCAATGTAGTAACTGCTGATGATGATGATGACGACGACGACGACAAATGCCCATGAAAACTTTCCAGTTTTAAAAACTTAGTAAGTGAAGGTTTGTGTCAAGATAGTGAGACTCATTCCAGATTCTACTTGCTCACTGTAGTTGACTCCTAAATTTAAGTTTGGGATTATATTTGTAAAGTAGCATTTATTCACAGCTTTACCTCTATGGATATTTGCTTGGATTGATCCTTGGTTTGATCCATATTCATGGTGTTAGCTTCCTGGTAAGCCAGTACCATTGTTACCAAATAGTTATTTGTGCTATCACTGAAAAAAGCAATGCAGTTCCTTATGGGCAAGATGTTTAAAATGTTGTTGTTGTTGTTCACCAATGGCATTGGGGATTAATTGATCTGCATCATTTTCCCTCTGGCTTCTCAATATAAAGTCTGTAAGTTATCACTTTTAACGCCTTTGCATTTGGCGAGATGCTGTTTGTTCAGGATGACATCTTCTTCACAGAGAGTGCACTTGGGTGTAGGTAGGCATCGTATCTTGTAGAGATGTTCTGCAAGGCAATCGTGGCCAGTTGCCATCCTAAATAAGGCCACTGCAGTCTTCCTTGGCATTTTTTGTATATCAACCCTATCTTTAATATTCTTATAATCTTTATCTTTTAATTTATCTTCTTCATCATGTCTCTGCTGTCTTTTGAAATGTTATTTAATTGTTTATTTATTTCTATTTGTTGTACAGGTTTTATTTGTTGTATTGCACCTTTCTTTGCTAATTGATCCGCATGTTCATTGCCGAAAAGTCCGACTTGAGCTGGGATCCATTGTAGAGTGACATGATTTCTATTTTCAACTGCTTTAATTAGGCTTCTTATTTCTTTAATATTTCTTGTTGTTTTATTATTGTAATTTACTATTCCATCTATGGCTGATTTTGAGTCTGATAAGATGACTATTTTTTGTTTTATGTATGATCTATATAAAATGTTCTGTAATGCTGCATGCTTCCCAAGATGTTTAAAATGAGATCAGAAGAATCTGTATGCACGATAAATAATCATAGTAGTAAATGTTAGAAAAAGAAGTATTTATAATTTTTTAACACAATTAAAAGAATAGCACCTAAATAGCAACTGCATAGTTTAATTCTTATGTAGAAAATTTATTATTCTAATTAAAATTTGTAATGGAATCTATGTTGAAAATTTAGGCGAACATGTTCACTATAAAAATGTAAATTTCTGAATGTCACCTTTCTTTCATTTTCTTGCAGTTGGGTTAGAGATGGGATTTGAGAATTAGATTGGTACATCAGATAAAATTTTCTGTCGTAAATTTCTTCTTTCTATCATGATCTAAAACATGTAAAATATTCAGATACATGTATAGCAAGTGTCTGTTCATGCAAAACAGGTGTGAATTACATTTTTAATAAGCAACCACGTCGGTAGAAAAATAAACAAATAGACAAACTGTTTTGAATATGGTAAAAAGTTAAACCCCCGCATCGCTGTTTCCAGCTGCAGAATTTATCAATTACCTTTGAATTGGAATTTTATGCTGACATCCATACTCTCTTTTATCAACATTGCAAGTGCAGTGTCACACTTCCAATACTGTGTTCTGCTAAAATATCTTTATTCTTAAATAGCACAGCAAGATGCATTCTAGCATTATTCCTCTCAGCATTCTGAATGCATTGTTGAGAAAGCTCGTTGATATATAGTATAAACTATCACTACTATGTTATTTTCAATAACTTTTTTAATAGCCATTTCAGAGATCCATTATTATTGTTTTGAATTTTTCAATAGTTCTTTTTTTAAAGTGCTGTTACTATATGGAATTTCAAGGCCAACATATGAGACCCATTTTTAAACACCTGACTATTTATTCATTTTCCTCTATCCCCCTTGTCTTAAATGAAATGTGTAATTAAACTATTTTGCAAAGCTTTATCTTATTTAACATGAAGTAGATAGTAAAATAGCTTTCGTAAGGATAGTTTGTAGAAGTTATATAAAAATAAAAGTTAGTGGGTAGAGAAAGTCCTGTGAATGTAACACATTTTTTTATAAAGTGCACAAATATTACTATAACATTAAATTGGCAAAGAATAGGAAGAAAGGTTCAATTAATTTAGCCAAAAAGTAAGCATTTTCAGGCTTTTTGGCACGGGGGTGATACTCAAAATTCTTAAGCTGTCCTGTCAGTAGCGGCTCATGAGTACACATTTTGACTGTTTACAAAATTTTAGATTCAGGTAGCTCTGAAAATGTCAAATAGCGTGTGTTGCATAACCGATATGAACAAATTGATACAACTGCAGCCACTCCCAACAATAATAATACCTAACTTGTCTGACAAAAGAAAGGTTTGTTTTTGTGGATGTTCATTGTTGTGTGCATTCTTAAGTATAGTGTTTTAGGGCTAGAACAAAGTAATGTGTAAATGAAATTGTAGTTGAGAGTATGGATGTTATGGAGAAAACTGGAGAAGTTTCTGTGATCATGCACGTTACTTCACATAGTGCTTCTGCCATAGTGTGCTATCATCTATACCTTTTTCATTATAAGCTGAAAGGAGAAGTAAACAAAACTTAAATGTATCACTCTGCCGGGCACATGGCAGCACCACGTGGAGGATGACGGGAACTAAGACCCGTGAAAGGAAATTGCTTCAGACAGAATGCGAATACAGTATATTGTGCAGCTTGGGGATCATCAGTTTTTAAACATTGTATGTCTTATTCCTATATTTTGCCTTACATCCTAAACTTCTAACACATAATGCTAAAAGAAGACAAATAAAAGTTGTACCTAAACAGTTCGGCTTCTGTGATTAAAGGTACTGTATTAAACTGTTCTTAACTTCAGGCTTTAGAAATCATTCATTTAATGAATAATATCAGTATACCACCTTTGCTTTAACCTTTTATGAGTCAACAAGTTAAATAACGATTAGCGCTATAGGTTAGAACACAACAGAAAACAAACACGACCAAGCTATCCAAGCAACAAAGAAGTTCAATTATTGCTAAACAATGGCCAACCATATTCATTGTTGATTAAAGGTGGGTACTTTTCACAGAATTTGTTAAAAGCATTTAACACAATTGTCTTCTTTCCATTTCCCGCGTTTATGTTTTCCACAGTGGCAGAAGATTCTCAGCCATAAACCGGAAACGAATTGCAGCACATGCTCATAGCCTCTGATATAACGGTTCATGTAGTTATAGGTGAATCTGAACAAACACATTTAGTTTCTAAATTGAACTGTTAAAATAAGGAGTTTTTTAAATTTCTCTGCATGAAATAATCGCAAAATGTTACAATCTGAACTGAACTGTTTTTTGTAGAGGAAGAGATGACATGCTAAGCACGAAAGGTTGTAGTTTGTCCACCAGCCAATGAGGTGCTGTCTTGTCACGTGGTTTTGTTTACTTCTCCTTTCAGCTTATAATGAAAAAGGTATAGCAGCACTGACATAAATTTGTAGTGATAGTATGGAAAGAAAGTGCGGGAGAAGCTTCATGCACTAGTGCATGCCTTGAAGTATGCACGACCTCTATGTATTGTAATGCCCTATGTTACAGTATTTGACCCATAAGATAATTATGTCATACCAGTTGTCCAAGCACTAAAGCTTCTTAAAATGTGCACAACTCAAGATGTGCTAGCGACCCTGTCGCCATGTTTCATCGAGTTTAGAGAAGTAGTGTGGTAAATTTAAATTCCATAGATTTTAAATTACTGCTGCAGAGGATATTGTGTGTCAATTTATGTAGCGAATTAAGGGTGCAATGCGTGTTAAATTTATGTAGCATCCTGGCTCTCTGGGAATTCATGGTTTGCTTTGTGGTTTTTTATCTACTATTTAAATCAATAAACAGGTTTTCCTTTTTGAAAATAAATTATTTATTCTTAATTTGATTTGCTTTGTCTGAGTGAAACTCTCTTTGTTTTGTTAACTCTTTTGAATTGTGATTGCTACAATTTTTTAATTTTACATTGTTATTTGTTGATACAATTTTAATTTCCTTTTCTTTGTAAATTAATTATTTTCTGACAAAAAAACTCAATAATGACTATTTGTTGCTATGTTCTGGACTCTGTTATAGAATTTTAAATATTTCGTTATATTATTTTGTGAGGTGCAAACTTGATATATTCAATTATTATCTTCTACATAACTGTTTCTACATTTGTGGGGAGCTAATTTAAAAAAAAATATACATGTAATGGAAAATCTAAGTCCTGGTACTTCTCTTACGTGTGGATAACATGCGCTATTTCTCAATGCATCTCGCACAGCTTGTTATTTAATTATCTTGACACAGAGGTCTCCCACCATGTCTGCTACACAAAAAGATACAATGGCGTCCTCCTATTAGCTTGTTGATTTCTCCTTATTTGATGATGGATAACTTATTGTTGATCTCTCTCGTTGGTAGCATTTGTCATATATATTAACTTTTATTTCTGTACATACTATATTTGAATTATAAATTTTTAAAACCTTTCCTATTCTTTTCTGAGATATTGTTTGGTTTTAACTTATTACCTTCATTATGTATTACAATTTCTAGATATAATATTAATAATTCAATTTCATTTGTTTTTTTGTTGCTTTCTCCTCTTCTTCTCCTGATGTGAATTTATATTGCATCTCATGCTTAAAAGACAGTACAGGTTAAATGGGGCACATTGTTGCCATATCTGTTATACATATGCTCGCAAATTTGGCACCCAACTGCAATCAATCTACCAATTTAATGTCAACTTGTGCTTGATACAACACCAAATAGTGAAATATCTGTGCTGCTATTTAAGGCAATTGTAACACATTTAATTTATCACCTGCACTTTGTCTACTCTTTGTATTTTTAATAGTTTGGAATACGATTTTACAGACATAAAAATATATATTATCAAAGAAATATGAAGATATAAAATTATGTTGTTGTTCACCAATGGCACTGGGAATTAATTGATCTGCATCATTTTCCCTCTGGCTTCCCAATATAAAGTCTGTAAGCTATCATGTTTAAGGCCTTTGCATTTGGCAAGATAGATATAAAATTATAAAAGCTATAATTTGTTAGGGTATCATCACTGTTTACCTTAACAAAATTACATTCAATATGGGTGGAATGTTTTTAAATAGCATATAATGAATGATGTGCCGTACTCCGCTTTGTGCTATTCTATTATATTGCATTAAACTAATATGATTTTGTTTTCCCCATTCTTTCTTGCTTTCTTTTTGATGGGTCCATAGAGATCCTTTCATTAGTTCCTTTCTTATCCTATGCACCTGTTTCTGAACACATAGGTAGTCTTAGCCATTTCTTTTACTGCCTTACTGACACTAATTTTACTTGAATAATAATCTAACACATCCAATATTATCATCTTGTTACCAAAATTTCGTCTCTTCCTAGCTTCTCCATCCATAACCATAAATATTTACATAAAATGTTAAATAAATAACCTACATAACACTATAAATGTACCCAGTTCCTTACAACTGATGTTAATCTACTAATTTATATGTTGAGCCTGGTCTGTTAGCTGAATAAATGGTTGACTTTTGTTTGTCTGTACACACTGAATGCAGGAAATTATAGAATTCCAGCTTCTTTTAAAAACTATTTTCACTGCTAATCAACATTTTCTCTCACTTCTCGCTGTATGACTTTTCTACTCTATCAGAGATATTTAAATTAAATATTTTCCAAAAATATTTAATTTAAAAGATTATAACACTCATCTTATTAAAGGTAGAGAATTCAAACTGTGCAGATATCAGCACGCTAGTTTACACTAAGACAGAAATATTGTTGCATTCTACCCTTTAGTTTATTAGTTATTGTGTGATAAGCATAGAAACAGCAAATATCAAAATTTTACTGAAAAAGTCATTTTGTTTAGAAATTGTGCTCACAAAAATCTATTAAAGCTTTAAAAATGATATAATCTGATACAGAAAAATATTCTGCAAAGCATAATGTGTTCAAAGCCGAGATTTATAACAATATTTACAGCATGTATTACTTATTAGCAACTTGCCGAGAGTAGCGTAAGAGTAGAAAAGGACAAAGCTAATGGCAACATGTATGCATTAGATAGAGACAGAAATATTCCATTTACCTCCATACTGTCTTTTAAGATTGAGACATGCTGTATATAATCATTTTATGACAATTGCCACTTCACCGCATATGTGTTACGTTTAATAGCATTCAAAGAAAAAAATAGCCAATCAATTTGCGAGGCGTCAAAAGTTAGGATGTTCATGTGCTCTTGTGTTCTTTGTTAAATCTCTTAAATTCCTTGTCTTGAAAATTACTCATGGCTGTTATCTTTTAGATAACTTTTCAAAATTTCCAGTGCAATCCAATATGCAAGGCAATGTTCCTAGCTGACAAAATTTATAGCAAATTACTGTTTTTCATGGCTATAATATGGCAACTGCTAGGTGACACTTTCCACTACAAATAACTTACATTTTATATAGAGACCACATTTGCTGTGGTTGATTCATAAAATGTCACCTATTTACCATATCAAAATAAGTATTTACTTTGATTGTTTCCTAATAGGTCTATTTTAGGTGGAATGGGTCATATACTATATGCATTCTGCAGTAAGGCAATATGAGATTCAATAAAAAGAAGTGGATATCACCTCTAGTGAAATATGTATATTGACATTTAGCAGCGCTGAATGGTAATAATACAAACCTTCAAGCGTCTTTTGTAGTTTGTTTACTTGCTCTGCTGCTTATCTGTGGTATGTAGAGGGAGGTGTATGTATGTGAGAGAGAGA
Source organism: Deroplatys truncata (assembly GCA_030765065.1). Taxonomy (NCBI): domain Eukaryota; kingdom Metazoa; phylum Arthropoda; class Insecta; order Mantodea; family Mantidae; genus Deroplatys; species Deroplatys truncata. The sequence goes on from CM060984.1 coordinate 180,628,584, forward strand.
GAGGACAGCATAACTCAAAAACAAGAAGCCAAAACAATTCAACGCAAAATTGTTCATGGGTTTGCCCCCACACCAATCTGTTGCATGGAAAATGTTTACTATTCCTCAAAAATGACAAATGGTTTAACCAAAATATGATGTACCTGAGATATGCCATTATGAGTGAAATATACATCTTGAATTTTGTATGAACAGATATGCAAAGATCTCTTCTATAACTGGGAAAGCTAAATATGAAAAATGTAGACCTTATTGAAAATAAGACTTTCTTTTTTGATAACATTAGCCATATATTTGTTGCTGTATGTTTAAAATGTTTCCAACTTGTAACTTTTTTTTAATTAATTAATTTTTTTTTTTATTGTTATATAAGTTCACTTTTAATGAAAATTGCCTTATGATATAAACAGCTGAGTGCTGTTTATGCATTTTGGTTTATAAATTTGTATTGCGTATGAAATATTTTATGCCAATTTTTAATCATGATTAACAAAAAGTGAATAACAGAATCAGTGTTTGTATGAATAGAACAATATAATTATAAGTAATACTCATGGATGGCTAATAGGTGGGAAAAGTCATGTGACTGTTCCACATTTTTTTTTTTTAAATTAGAAATATGTAGAAAAGGACATATGCATTGATGTGGTTGCTGTTAACAACAGAGAATTCAAACTCTGTCGCAACAGAGCTGAGATTGTGAACCATCCCCTAACAAGGTATAAATAAGTGAAGTAGATTGATTTTAAACTTTGTAGTTTTGCTTCATTATGAATGTTTAAAAAAGTAAACAATTGACTACCAAACTTGGTATTTAAATTCAGCATCTTCCACAGATGCAACTCAGAAGAGTTTTAAGAAACTACTTTTTACATGCAAAAATTTTTTTATTTACTCAAAAATGGCTCTAACAATTTTAATAAAACTACCATATGTTTAAGATATTTGCATGATAAATAAATTATATGTCTTGAATTTTCTGCTAATAGCTTGTGAGGACCATTTCATTGATGAATTTTGTGTAATGTTGTACAACTAATAAATGTAAATCTTATTAAAACACACAGTTTATGTCAAGCATTTTGTAAAGCATTAACCATTTCCGAGATATTCATTGTTCTTGGTTTGAGTTTTTTCAAAACTTCAATATTTTGAAGAGCTTGGTCAATATTCTTTTGTTTTACAGGATGTCATGCAAAGAGTATGGAATGTCAAAGCCAGCAAATAACCTGCTTTTTAAAGATTTGAGTAGTATGACCCCCTTGTACCTTCAACAAAATTCGTAACGAAACGTATCTCAATTAGTATGAGGTAGATAGAGGTATAAGGTTTTGCAAGAATAATTTGTAGAAGATATATATATAAATTTCTGATGTGTTACTTTCACATAACTTTCTCTTGTTTATTAGTGTGTGTGCAAATATTCTTACAAAAGTTTATTTTTCTATTTACTTCATTTTAGCTACATTTCATTATAGACACAAAGGTAACAGTGATAGTTAATGTTTTAAGAACTGGACACTCCAAGCTGGCCTTAAAATTCCATACTATTTCCATGACATTGTGAGAAACAACTGAATGTCGACAGCACTTTAAAAGAATGACAAAGTATTGAACAATTCAAATTATTAATAATGGAAATCTCAGAAATAGCTGATGCCACAAAAAAGTTATTTGAAATAAATTGTGTGTTTTAAAGAGACCTGGGTTTTTGTGTAGTATGTTTTCTTCGTTTAATGTTTACCAGTTATATAAGATTATGCAAAATTCCTTCCGAATAGAGGATTTTACAGGCTATTCCCAGAAAATTCAAGATATACATTATACTTGACATGTAAATATCTTGAATTTATTATATTTTAATAAAAATTGTTAGAGCCATTTTTTTGAAAATCAAAAATGTCAAAAAATGTTTTATGTGAAGGATAGTTTAGGGTGGGAAAATTTTCTTGAAGATCTTTGTGTTGCAGCTTTGGAAGATACCGGACATAGATACCAAGTGTGGTATTATATAGAAAATTTGATTCGGAATTGAAACACTTAACATCACTCATATGTTTTACAACTTGACTGGTTTCAGGAGCTAATTGCTCCCATCATCGGAAGTGGCCGACTGGTTCCTCATGGTGTTATCCTGTATGCGTATGTGTGTGGTGGAATATGGTGTAGTGATGAAACTCCATAGTGGGTTTGGTGGCGGCAACTCAAAATTCATCACATGGTGTTTATGTTTTGTGATTAATAACTTTGCCCAAGTATCCAACTCCGCAGTGTGTTTTGTCGGTTTTAAGAGTGTTATATTTGGCGTGATGTTATGATTTGTCCAAAAGTGATGTGCAACTGCAGATTTGTCCATTTGTTTGTATTTGATGTGTCTCATATGTTTCTTAATCTGGTCTCTAAATTTAAAAAAAAAAAAAATAGAGACCAGATTAAAAGAACATATGAGACACAACAAATGGACAAATCTGTAGCTGCAATCATTTTTGGATAACAAATCACATCACACCAAATATAACACTCTTAAAACCAACAAAACACACTGCAGAGTTGGATACTGTTGTTGTTGTTGTTGTTGTTGTTGTTGTTGTTGTTGATCTAATGTGCAGGATTTTGATCCATCAATTTTTCCCTTGCTAGCCAATATAAATTGTGTATCTTCCCATCTGGTACAGCTTTCCTCAATTCTAGGCATTCTAGTAGGTGTTCTCCATTTAAAATCTTGTCAGCTTTGCAATTGTTACATGCTTTGTCATTCATAAAACCAAATCTATGTACAGCTCGTGTAATATGTCGTGACAGTACCCCACTCCTGAGACAAAGATGCGCAATAGCATTGACCAGCCCACTTGCATAATAAGAGAGGTGGGGGTCAGTGTTCCACCTGCTGTGAGTGTGATAATTACTTCCAGAGCAATTCCTATCGCTGTTTGTTAGCGCATATCCTTTCTTTCCTTGTATTGCATAAGACATGTTGCCCATTCTGAGTAAATTTAGTGGCAAAGTGCTACATTTCCAAAGCAGGGAAATCGTAAGTAATGTGTACACATATTTTAAAAATATACACCAAAGTAATGCCAATACCAGGCAATAATGTAGTGCAGCTAGTAGCAGAAGCTACAGGTGTTTCAGAAAGTAGTGTATGGCAAATTGTTAGGGAAAAGAAAACAATTCATTCCGGCATGTCCACCTCATTTTCCACCCCTCATAAAGAAAGGCCAAGAAAATCAACAATATCAGTTTGGACAGCTTTAATGAGGCGGTAGTCTGCAGAACCATAAACGACTTTTATGTAACAAAAGGAGAGGCCTTCTTTAAGAAAAGTGCATGCAAAGTTGCAAAATTCAATCGATTTCAAACGATCCATGTCAACATTGCGCAAAATTCTCCTAAAACTAGGATTTTGGTGGTGTAAAACAAATAACAAGCGCAAAATCTTGATCGAGCGTCATGACATATGAGACATGCGTATAAATTATCTAAGGCAGATCACTAAATTTTGCAGCGAGGGCCGACCCATTGTATACATGAAACCTACATTCATTCCTCACATACCACCCCACATTCCTGGAGCGATGATTCCTTAGGAGGTTTATTTTGCCCAGTCTCAAGAGGTCAAATGCTAATAATAATCCATGCTGGTGGAGAGCATGGTTTTATCCCTAACACTTATGTCCGTTTTAAATCCCACCAAAGAACAGGAGACTACCATAGTGAAATGAACTTCATTAACTATGAGAAATGGCTAAAAGAGAGATTAATACCCAATCTACCTCTAAATTCAGTTCTGGTAATCGATAATGCTCCCTACCATAACGTGCAATTAAATAAGGCTCCTTCATCTAATTCAAAAAGAGACACTATAATTTCCTGGCTACAGGCTTACCTTCCAGAAGAAGAATTCCTTAACATAGATTTGCCTTCCCTCCGCAAACCTGAAATATTTTGTTTATTTTTATTTATTTATTTATTTATTTGTGCTAGCAATCTTCCTTAGAATATGGCTATACATCAGCCCAAGCTGTTATCTTACCATATTCTACCCATATTACACTCTTATTATAACATAAAAAATGATGATAATAATACAAATAGTAGTAAAAATAATAGTAATGATATCAAAATAATAATCTTATAGTACTAATATATAATAATAATAATATAATTACATAACTTAACATCACTTGATGAAATTAATTTACATCTCTTTTTATTGTCCATAACCATTTCCTTTTTACTTTGGACAAGTATTCTCCTACCTTTTTACTATCCTTGTTAAAAATCTTGCTTAAAGCTACTTTCCTGTCCCGTTTTAACCATTTCCCATTTATAGCTACCTTTCTCCAATGCTGTGTACCTTTACAGTCAAAAACGATATGTTCTAAATCTTCTCTTTCCCCACATATTGGACACTGGTTCTGAGGGAACCCATTTCTATTCCTATTAATCTCCATACACCTGCTCTTACCCAGGCAATACTTTCTCTTTGTTCCTTATTTGAGTTATCCACATACTGTTCTCTAGCCCATACATTTTTTATTAATATATATGATTCCAAGGAACTTTTCTTCCCAATGTTGCTAAATAAATTTTGTATCTCTGTATCTTTAAACCTCTGCCTAGCTTCTTTCCAGAAACCCTTAACATTATTTTCCCTCCTTCTCCAGATTTCCCCTAAACCACTATTTTCCAAATTGGTTTGTATACTATAACTCCACCCATTTTTCTTTAACCTCCTTTCTTGGAATTCCAAACACTGCCTCAACAAGTTCAACCTGAAATATACAATCTCATAAAACCCAAGCATCATAGATAATAAGATAGTCTGTTGGAAGAGTGCAACCACAGTGTATTAAGACTTCCCCCATACCATCCAGAGCTCAATCCAATTGAGCTTATCTGGGCCACCGTAAAGAATTGGGTTGCGGACAAAAGCATAACATTCAAAATGGATGATGTTGTGGGACTGACCGATGAAAAATTCGCATCCATCACTGCAGAAGAATGGCAAGACCGATGCAGGCATGTAAGAGATATTGAACCGAAATATATGGAAAATGAGGGACTCTTGGATGAAGGACAGGAAATAATTATTCATTTGGGTAACGATAGTGATAGTGAGGAAAGTGAAAAATCCGGTGATGGTGCTGAGTCTGATTACGAAGATGAAGCTGTGCAGCACACATGGAAATCATTCTCGGATATTTCTGGAGTGTCCTCATTGCCCTTGGATGAGGGTGATTAATGCCGAGTTCAATTGTAGGTAAGCTTACACAGTTGTTTACAAAGCATTGTGTATGTGTATGCGACTACCTACGAGTTCTGATATCACTTGTAGTCTCTTGCTCCCCCACCACTCTCACCACTTCTCCTCTCTTGCTCATATGAACTGTAACTACGTATTGCTCAAGCTGTAGATGTTCCGCCAGAGTCATGTCCAGTGGCTAATCTGAAATGAACAATGGCTTCTTTCCTTGGTACATTTTTTATTTTTTGTACTATTTCTTTTATGTTGGATTAATTTTTGTTAGTAATTTCCTTTTGAATATTATATTGGTATTTTTGTTCTATATTAATTTTTACATTTTTTAGTTTCATATCTAGTCCACAAGACTTTATAGATTTTGAGAGTTGTATACTTGGGAAAAGTTATTAATCACAAAACATAAACACCATGTGAGGAATTTTGAATTGGCACCACCGAACCCACTATGGAGTTTCATTACACCAGATTTCACCACACACTTACACATACAGGACAATACCACGAGGAACCAGTCTACCACTTCCAATGATGGGAGGAATTAGCTCCTGAAACTGGTCAAGTTGTAAAATATGTAAAATGATGTTAAGTGTTTTAATTCCGACTCAAATTTTCTATATAATTTCAAATTCACATCACTGTTACTAGCTTATCCATATTTTATACTAACCAAGTTTGGTATTTATCCGACTTTTCATTTTTGAGCTATGCTGTTATTACACACACACAGACCTTTTTCTAAAAACTTTATTTTTATTTGGATGTTTATTTGGGGGACCTCAAAACATGTATTTCCCATGAAATCTCAATATTGCATTTTTGAGGGAAATGCAATACCTTCTCTATTTACTATATACGTGATGGAGAAAGTAATGAATTATATAGAATAGAGAAAGTCATTTGAATATAATACATCATAATTTTTATATTACATATGCCTTTTTTGTTTCAGAATTTCCATGCTGAACCCTGTGGAGAGTACCAGCCATATACATGAAGCTGAACAAACTAATGCAATAGTCCCAGAGATTACTGCAGTGTCCACTAATGCAGATACTTCGTTACTTCCTTATGTGGCAACAGATGATTCTACTGGTCATTGCATTTTGAGGAGTCATACTATTGTGCAAGATAATGGTGTTCTTCATTCATCAGGACTTGACAAGACTCGTGATGACACAGGAGTGGATGCTTCAACATTAGAAATTTGTATTAAGGAAGAAGAAGTTGATTTAGGTTTTGATTATTATGAACCAGAAGGAAATGTGTATACAAGCAGCAAGGATGTTAATCATAGACTACAGAGTGTAATCACTAATGCATTGCCTTCAAAATTAAAAGCTGTTAATGCACATGCTGATCCAGCAGAGACAAACAAGGCAAGTGTAGTGACTGAGGAAACCCTAAGTTCTTCATATGTGGTATCTACTGAAACTGCCTCTAGTTGTCAAGATGCCATACCTGGCAGAAGTCAGGATGACAAGGATGATGACATTTGTGTTGTTGAGATAGTGAAGGCAAACAAAACATCAGTAGCGCAATATTGGGAACGTTATGAATCTCATTTTAGGTGTAAAAAGTGCCTTAAAGTTTTCTTACGTAAGGGTAAATGCGAAAATCACATTCGCACACACCTTGGTGTTAAACCTTATGAATGTCATATTTGCAAGCAGAGGTTTCGTAAGAAACGAATGCTTAATGAACATAGCTTTGTGCATTCAGGTAAAAAGCTTTACCACTGTGTATTCTGTTCAAAAGCATTTCGCTTCAAGAACAACTTCCAGAGGCACGCAAGAAAGCACTCTGAGCCTCAAGTGGCAAATCATATGTGTGATCATTGTGGAAAGGTATTCAGTAGTCAATGGAAGTATTGGCACCATAAAGTTTCAAAACATTTGCTTGTGAATACAGACATTGTGGTAGAATGACTTTAGTTGAGAGAAAAGCTATATACAAGGATTCTCTTTGTGCTTTCCCTTTATTGGTGAATTTTAAAAATATCTCAGACAGAATGTTGAATGTCACTTAAAAGATGCTGTCATTTATGAGCTGTTTGGTTTAACAAACTATAATAAAATTTTAAGCTCTGATGTTTTAAATAATCTGGTTATAAAAATTTCCTAGTTGCTTTTTATGCTATTTGCTTCATTTTCTCTTTGAATTTAATGTGAAAAACATAATTGTAGTTTTGTGGAACTTCATTAACCAAAATCTTCTCAGCCTGTCAATAAGAAAATATAATCTGGTAGTATAAGATGTAAGAAGAGGTATGAAAGCATTTGTTGACCCTTCTTCTAGCCTTTAATCATCCATTTAATACAATAGGTGTTTGTTTTATCACAATAAGATTCAAGCAGTTCTAAAACAAAGACTTCAGGATCCTTCAATGACTAGTGTAACATATCTGCAGCATAGGCTCTTAGAAATATACTGTAATTAAAAGCAATTTTCAAAGCTCATGATTGATTTATTGTTCCCATTCCAGTGAATGTATTTTTATTCTGGTATGGAAGGTGTGGTTAATCTGGTTTTTGTGGTTTCCATGCAATGTGCTTTTCTCTGCAGCTTTTTATAGGGCTCAAACTTAATATTATGCTGACCCGCTTTCAAAGCTCTTTATTTGGTTAGTGCTTGCAACAATCACTGTTTCTGTCTGCAGCTCCTTGCTAGTCAGTTCACTCCAAGCTTGCTTGCTTCTCTTCACCTCTCGTTTGCTATCTCACTAAACCCAGCAACTCATCAGATGTTCCCTTGTATCTTGGGTATCACAGCTTCTCGCTTTTAATTGCTGAAGGTAGCCAATCTCTTATTAACCTTCCATCAGACGTAATGCCTGATATATGATCAGGCATATTGTTTTTAAGAAATACCATTTATATGTCCAGCTCTATTCTGCCTGAAAATTGTACTAAATAGGAAATTTTATTATATTTTAGTATTTCATATTTTATTTTTCAAGCAATTCAGTGCAGCATTATATATATCGAAACAAGTTCCAAAATTTGCAGGAAATAAACAATGATACCATCATACAAAATGGAAAAAAGGTACCTAATAATTTGGTAAACAATATCAGGTATTTTGAGCTATTAATATATTTTAGCTAACATTTAGTTTATATCTATTAAGATTTTCATACAAATTTTTGGCACATTCTTGCAAATCTGCCTGGTATGACTCAAACAATAGAATATTTCACATTTCTTGTAGCAATATCTTGAAAGTCACTCGTTTTTGGAGTCTAGGGAATAGCTCTTATAAATTTTGTATTTATTTTGTGTAGGAAGACCAGGAGAGAGCTCACTAAGATTGTATGCCAAAATTTTAAGGCCTTCTTGAAGTGTAGTATTTATTCCCTTTGTAATTCTACTTCTCTTAGACATCTGATTGAAGATTAGGTCTCAGAATAGCATTTTCAAGAATAGCATCTTGCTCTTTATTTCATTTTCATTGCCCAGGAAGAGAATTTGAGCATTCAATACAGATAAGTTCAGCATAGCGTTTTGTCTATTAATTCCACTCCAGAGTTTTGATCAATGACTTTGTTAAAATGTTACTGAATATCACAACTACAGAAACAAGGGTAGCCTCTTCTCTAAATGCAAACATACTGACATGTTGAGGTCTTCCTTTTTTTTTGGGGAGGGGGGGGGGCTAATTCTGGGTGCTCTAGCTTATTTTTCTTCAGTTTTCTGACAAAGGACAATCTCTCTTTCTGTAGATCTTTCACCGAACTATAATCACAGAACCAATTTTCTGTGGTGGTTTCTTCTTTTTTTCATAAACTGGTTGTGCCAATTGTTTCACTCTGAGGGCTTACTGCTGATGTAGAATAGTCCATTAGTGTGCTTCCCACTATGAATTTAAAGATAGTGACAGAATATTTGGCTATCAGGCAAAATATTAATTTTAATTCCATATAAGGCTTAGTTGGAACACACTCCATCAAGCTGCACCTCTCTCTAAAAGCTACCGACATTTCATCAGTTGTGGCAGTTTCTCCCGAGGAGTAGCATTTCTTGCAATGCTGATGAATGCTATAAAAATGTTTCTTATTGCTGCAAGACAGTCTAATTATTTCTTTGCAAGAAGATCTGTTGTCATATATAAGGCAGTGAAGAAGAAAATTTAAATTTGTTACCAACTGAAATATTTGTAAGTTACTCATAGGTCTTCCAAAGATGGTCTGTTACTGTGTAGGACTGCCAAATTTAGAAGAGCCATGAATGCTTCATTCCCCTTTTTGTTGTCAGATTAGCATCTCTTTCACAGCTGAATTTGTTTTGTATAAACTCAATGTATTGGTTGGTATATATGATGATTGTTTCTAGTATGTCATCTATAGTAAGAAAACTCAACATTAGGTATATAAACATCTCTAGTGCTTCTTTGTTGCAGAAGTCTCATTTTCTTCCATTTAGTGAACCCACCTTTTCCAGAAACTGATGATAAAGAGCTGTTAAATTAAATTGAGCTTTATTTATGGATGCTCTTTAACTGCTGTGGTCCTCAACATCCCATTCTATATTGGGCTGAAAGACGGTAATTTTGTTCCGAGACCTCTTTATCATGCTTGAGGTTCTTTTACATGCTGTAAATCTACGCACAGAATCACTGGCTTCACTTCCCTGCTGAAGGAAGCCTGCTAAGGATTTTTACACCCAAAAAAATCCATCACCCTCTGCCAGGTTTGAACCCATGACCTCAGAGGCTAGCATGGTAACTACTACACACGGAGGACAACATAATGAGCTGTGATGCCTATATCTTCATTTGTGCCACTTTGAGAACAATAGAAAACCTCTTCACAGCTTCTGTTATAGCTTCATGATGTGTTATTTTCATCATAGAAAATCATCAGTTGTCTTCATTTGCATCCCAGCATTCCTGGGGCTTTCTGTAAGTTGTTGGGACTATTGAACATTTCTTGTTTCTGTGACAGAAAAACAAAAGGCTAGAAAAACAATTGGGTATGTGAGTGGGTGTGAAGTATCTCTCAGATAACTTTGCTTGATAATCAAACAAACAAATAAAACAGCTGGCCAATAATGAACCACAAAAGCTACAATGTGGTTTAGGAAGCTATAATGGTTTGAATCAATTTGCATGAAAAGTTATGTCTGTATGTTGAAAAACACAGGAAAGGTATCTCCATAATACCTGATAGAGGGTTAATGTCCTGGCAATCACCCACGTGTATTTCTTGGCTGTGCCAAATCATAGAGACTTTAGCAGCAGGTGCAACAATGCATGTACATGCACCTTTGCTTCCTGGAGGTAGACTAAGCTTTTTAATACATGTGTTACAAGCTGCTTTTAATATATGTTTCCACAGATTAATATTGGTTCTAGGAAGACAAGAGGTTGTGCAAAAATCTTTTTGTTTGTTTATTTATTTAATGATGCTGCTCAAATGAGCCCGGGTCCATTAGAGCTTAAAGTTACCTGACGTTCATCTCTCAGAATAAGGGAAAACCCCATAACAAATCTTACCAGGTAACTCATAACATTTATCTTGATTAACAAGAAGTTTGTAGAAGAATAAGCTTTTGTAATAATAGTTTTAGAAGAGCGAGTAGAGAAAGTGACATGAATGTAACACATACAATTTAAGAAAGAAAGAAAAAAAAAAAAAAAGTCATTTGATTGATATCTTGGTGCAATAACAAGACAAGCCACATATTGTATGTTTTGAGATGTAACCCCCTCCTCCATTGTGGTACTTAAGATGCTGTGATGAAATTTTCATCTCAAAAATACAGTGAGGGAGAAATAATCCTTACTAGAGATATATATGTAGCATAGACTGTTTAGAATGCAACAAAAACATACATTGGTAAAACCAAGAGAAATATAAGCACGTAACTAAAAGAACTTTTCAGAACTATCAGATACAAATAGATGAATCAACTGTAGTCAATCACTTTAGGAAGAGAATCACAATATAGAACAAAAAGTTAAGCTGCTTAAAATCAGTGCATAACCCATAGATCTGAGCTTACAGGAAAGAACATATAAAATGTTTTGAACATCAAATTATGAACTTTGAAGCTCTAGCAGACTATAGTTTAATTTATAAATTCACCAATCTCACACCAGATGATGCTACAGATATCCAGGGAAGCAGATTAGGGAATCACTATTTAATTGAAAATGGGGACAATAGGTCCTTGAAATATATCCTGGCAGTAATTTGGTAAGTAGAGCAATATGAAATTTTCATCTCAAAAATACAGTGAGGGATAAATAATCTGTACCAGATGTGTATAAGATATATATATATAATAGACTATGGCCTTATTTAGGATGGCAACTGGCCACGATTGCCCTGCAGAACACTTCAAGATACGATGCCTACACCCTAGTGCACTCTCTGTGAAGATGATGTTATCCTGAACAATCTTGCCAAATGCAAAGGCCTTAAAAGTGATAACTTACAGACTTTATATTGGGAAGCCAGAGGGAAAATGATGCAGATTAATTAATCCCCACTGCCATTGGTGAACAATAACTATAACATATATAATAGACTGTCTAGAATGCGACAAAACATGCATTGGAAAAACCAAGAGAAACATTATGATAATAATAATCATTGGATTACTTCTGGTATAAAAAAGTCATGCGAAAAGAAATGCTACTTACATAGTCTATTAAAATCCCACTCCTTAAACCCCACGTTAAAAAATTATTATAATAACTAAAAAATATTAACTAGGATTATAAGAGAAGCCAAACATCAAGCAAATGACAAGTAATCAAAACAGTGAATAATAAAGCAAAGGCTATATGGCAAGTAATTAAATAAAGAAACTACAGGTATTCTACCTCAGCCCAGTAACATTACCTTAAAAGAAAACTCTAATTATATCACAGACTCTACTGATATAGCTAACTCCTTCAACACTTATTTCACTAATATAGCAAAAAACCTAATAGAACATAGTAAACAAACTACAAATGCACCTATAACTGTCAAAACTAGAGGTCTAATGAAAGATTCACTATTCCTTGCCCCTACAACCGAATCAGAAATTCTACAAATAATAAAGGACCTAAAATCAAAACATTCAGCTGGAATAGATGAGATACCAGATTTCCTTATTAAACAATGTGTTTATCTAATCGTCCAGCCATTAACATACTTATGCAATGAATCATTTGGCAGTGGAGTTTTTCCTACGTCTAAAAACAGCTATCGTTAAACCGCTATACAAAAAAGGAGAACAAAATAATATGGAAAACTACAGACCCATTGCTTTACTATCAGTATTCTCAAAAATTTTGGAAAAGCTTTTTCATAAGCAACTTTTGAGCTTCATAGAAACAAATAACCTGTTATCTAGCAACCAACATGGCTTTAGAAGTAACCGTTCTACTGAAACAGCTATATTGTCTTTTATGTGTCAGTCCCTCAGGGCCATTAATGTAAAAGACCGTATCTCGGCAATATTCTTAGACCTGTCAAAAGCCTTTGATACAATTGTCCACAAAAAGCTACTAGCAAAACTAGAAAATTATGGATCAAGTGGATCAATTCATATTTATGCCACAGAAAACAGCTTGTACAAATCAAACACAGAGGAAACTATGAGTTAAAAAACTATAGATCAAGTTCCCTTGCGATTACGTATGGAGTACCTCAAGGTTCCATGTTAGGTCCAAGACTATTTCTGCTCTTTATAAATGCTTTGCTTTAGACGACACTCATGCCAAGTCCTTTCTCTTTGCTGATGATACAAATATTCTTACTAGGTCAAACAAGAAAGATAACTTTCTAAAGTCAGTTCATCAAATATCAGACAAAATAGCTAATTATTTCACACAAAACAATCTTATAATAAACATCAGTAAGACAGTTGCAATGGACATCCATATGAAAGCAAATAATGATTATCTAGCTCCCCAAATCCAACTTTTTAGCCAGACTATCGAGAAAGTGGAAAAAACAAAATTTCTTGGTCTTTGGATCCAAAACAATTTGAAGTGGGAAAACCACCTAAGTCATATAAATAAAAAGCTAAGCACCGCATGTTACATGATGTGGATATTAACAGGAAGCACAAGGATAGAGACCATCAGAATGGCTTATTTTGCATACGTCCATTCTTTATTATTATTCTGGGGCGAGTCAGCAGCAAGCAAAACATGCTTTATAATGCAAAAGAAAATAATTCGAGCCATGACTGGGGCAAGTTTAAGATCATCATGTAAACCCCTGTTTAAATCATTAAACATCCACTCTCTTGCATCTATATATTTGAAACAATAATGTTCATCCACAAAACTACAAACAATACAGATTCCCCCTTCATGAGGAACGAAACAATGCACCAGCATAATACAAGGCGAACCAATAATCTACATATTTCTCAACATAATACCTCTCTGTGCCAAAAAAGTATATTACATTCTGGACTAAAGATATACTACTGTACCTAATTCTATGAAAGGAATTAAGCAAGAAAATACTCTCAAACACTCTTTAAAGGCATATCTGATTAACCACTGCTTTTAAGTACTTTAACATGTAATTATAATTTATTCTTGGAAACTTATACGTATTTTGGTTTGATAAATTTTGTAATATTTTGTAATCTTACCTTGACGTGTCCAGTATTGCTTGTACTTTTTGTACATATGTAATCATAATTTATTTTTTTGTAAACTTATACATATTTTGGTTTATTAATTTTTGTAATATCTCTTAAATATTTTGTTATCTTACTTTGATGTGTCCAACATTGACTGTACTTCTGTACGTAACAACTGGATCAATAAAAATGAAATGAAATGAGAACATAAGCACATGACTTTCAACTTTTCAAAACTATCAGGTACAAACAGATAAATCAGCTGAAGTCAAGATGCTAAAATCAGTGCATATCCCCATAGATCTGAGCTTACAGTAAAGAACATAAAATGTTTTGAACATCAAATTATGAACTTTGAAGTTCCGGCAGACTATAGTTTAATTTATAAATTTGCCAACCCCACCATCTGATGCTACAGATACCCAGGGAAGAAGATTAGGATCACTGTTTAGTTGACCATTGGCTGAAAATGGGGACATGTCCTAAAATATCCTGCCAGTAAGTGGAGGAATATGAATGGTTATCTTTGATTTGAGTCAAATGTTGTATAAGTCACACATGGAATTAACCCTTTCCAAAGAATTCTTGAATGAGATTAAAATAAAATATATCAGCAAGAATTACAGCTGGAGAAAACAAAGCGTAGTATGTAAATAAAAAGTTCTATCTTCATATACTGGAATATTGAGCAAAATGAATACTTATATTCATAAATAATATACATATCACTGAGAATGCATGCAAAATATTATGATTCTACGGTAATAAACTTGGAAGTAAAATGGTCCCTGGTGGTGTAAAACACCAAAAATGTGATTGATTAGGGGGCATGGCACATAAGCAGCATAGGTCTTTAAAAAGCACAGAAAATGGTTCTAAAGTTTTTCAGTTATATGACTTGCTGTGCAACGTATTATTTGGTGCCCAAAACAAAAACTATTGATTTTTGCCAAAATTGCCATTTTTACCATTGCATCTCCTTAAAGCATTTGCAACTATGAGATTTACTTCAGTGCAATGCAGCTTTTTTATGTTTCTTATAAAGAATGATTAATACTTTTCAGAGATTTCTGGTATGAATGCAAATACCTTAGTTTATGAATGTCTTATTTGTCCTATGTTCCACATATGCATACTATCAGCTTTGAACCATTTGCCTCTAATCACAATTTCCATATGTCCATATGTCACAATTTCCAAGCAAATATGTTTTGTTAAATAACCATTTTTCAGGAACTCATGTATTTTGAGTACTGAGTATGCAGGAGGTTATTGGGTGTGATTAAAAATAAAATAATGTTAAATGTTTTTTATTACTTTATTATTCTGATCAATATTACATTATAATAAATGTTCAAAATAAGCACCATTAACCTCAGTGCAGAGCCGGTATCAATGTAGCAGGGAGTCCTGTGTTCACCGGAAAATGCATGCTATGTTCTCTATGTGTGTGGCTGCTGCAAGAATTCTTGCAACTAATTCCACCTTCGAGTCAACAGGGGTAGAATACACCTCAGTTTTCATGCAGCCTCAGAGAGTCTAATGGGGGGAGATCCAGGGATCATGCAGGCCAATGTACAGACCCTCCCTGGCCAATCCACCAATTGCCAAAAGTATTACATAATATGTGACTTGTTTTCATAAATTTAACCTCGCTAAGTTTTATGTTGTTGTAGTGCTAATGGTATCATAGTTCAGTAAACGTTTTCCATCTCACTGACATAAATGGTAATACCTTATAATCTTAACAATGTTGCTTTTGTTTCCTTTATTAGTTTGTTACAAGCTTAGTTTATGACACTCATTTGTCTTCCATTCTATATATATTGCTAACATGGTTTTAAAAATGTTTGCTTTTAACACAGAAACAATTCTGAAAAACACGATGTCTATAAACGAACAGAAACGAAAAATAAAAGCTTCTTTATGGTCTCTCTCTGTTTATGATCTCCACAAAAGACTTGTCAATGATTACCTCCTATGTCGCCGAGGAGCAACTTCCCTTCTCGCCAGGGATACGTAAGTATTTCTATAGCCTGTTAAGTTAGACAGAAATGCATGTTTCCTAATGAATCTCAAAATAATTTCTCTACAGCAGCAGATGTTCCATGATAGTTATTGGGAAGGGGATTTGCCAGTGTGATCATTTCCAAACATACAACTGCTAAAAAGCTAACTTTGGCTTACCATCTCCAACAAATTGTCTGAGACTACTGCTTAAATGAAACTGCTTGAAAGATAATAATGTTAGAATGAATTTGTTTATGCTGCATTGACTTTTCAAGATTTCTCTTTTATCAGTTTTTTTTACATCCTCATGTAGCATAGTGAAGGGACAGTTTATTTTCAAAACAAAGAGAGAGGAAGGGGAGTAGGTTTTGTATCTTCCAAAGATGTGACAAAGATTTTTCACGAAAATCCATCCCCCAACTACTTTTTACATGTAATATTTTTTGAATTTTTTTATTTTCTTGAAAATGGTTCTAACAAATTTTGTTAAAACACCATATATTAAAGATATTTACATAACAAATAAAACATATATCTTGAATTTTCTGGGAATAGCCTGTGAAGTCTTATTCATTCAGAAGTAATTTTACATAATCTTGTATAACTGATAAATGTTAAGCAATAGATGGAAACATACTACACAAAAAGTGTAGATCTTTTAAAACACAGTTTATTTCAAATAACTTTTTTGTAGCATAAGCAAATGCCTAGGTATCCATTATTAAAGGTTTGAATTATTCAGTGTTCTTTAAAGTCCTGTTGACATTCAGTTGTTTCTCACAATGTTGCATGGAAAGAATATAGAATTTTAAGCCCAGCATATAGTGTCCTGTTCTAAAACATTTGACTATCACTACTCCCTTTATAATGAAATGTGTAATGTAGCTGCTTCTGCAAATGTTTATCTCAATTAAAATGAAGTGGATAGAAAAATAAACTTTCGTAAGAAGAGGTTGTATACCAACTAATAAATAATAGAGAGAAGAGAAAGTCATGTGAATGCAACACATCAAATTTTTCATGTAAGCAGATTAGTGTTAGCTATTATATAGAAAAATACTAACATATTTATTGCTAAAAAAAAACTGAAACTAATTAAAGCTTTCAGCCTTTTGCTTACCCACAGTGTTTTCAATCATAAACTAGAAGACAAAGTTTATCTTGGATAGATTGTATTTTTTTTTATTGCACTAGTGACAACTTAATGCTACTAGTAACATTTGAGTAGCAACCTGTTTTTTAAATGTTGATTGACTGCATTGGCATTAAGGTTATATCTATTTATTTCTGCTAATGTGAACCTACACTAGCAAATCTTTTCAGTAATTAGCAAAATTAACTGATGTTCATTAGACTTACTGCAACTTCCAATTCCTAATTCAAAATGTATAATTCACCTAATCTTATTGATGACTGTCTAAACAGTTGGAAATAGTTTCGTTATTTTAATATTAATGGTATTTCATCTGTTTTACCTTATTTGTCATTTTAACTAGCAATATGAGCAGCTTAATCATGACTTCTAGGAGATACCCATAAGAAACTTTTAATTAAAGTAACTACTTTAAATGTAAATGAATCATATTCCTCTCTATTTTACTCAATGAAGCCAAATTCCTTTTGAAATCTCTACATTTCTCATCGGTTTTAAGTAGAACCCACAAATAAGCATCTTGGGAGATGGATTAGAATAAATCCTAACCCCCTGAAATCAAATGAAAAGGCTGCTTTTCATTTACTGCTTCCATTCCTTGCCCTTAACTACATGCAATGGAATTTAATGAACAATTAATATTCTTAGGAATATTTATATTAACTTTAATTACAATTTAATTGAGTACTACAAATACAAGATTGAGAAAGCTTGAGCTCATGGTATAGCTTTTATTATACAAATTCTGCTAATTTAAAGAATTGGGATCTGACAGGTAGTGGGCAAATTCAGAATTCAGAGCAATGTTGCCAATGTGTGTAGAAACATAGTCAGTTGATATGTGTGTACCTGAAGTTATTTTTAAGAACATACGAATGATGCAACAAATAAAAACTAAGGAACAAGTGGCAAATGGCACAGAGGGAATAAAAGAAATCAGCAAAAATAATAATAATAATAATAATAATAACTGCAAGCTTAAATCAAGAGCATAATATAGTGAATGGATTCATCAATGAATGATCACAGGAAATGTAGTATCACTAAACCCCGCAACATAGCCCTGGTTAGCATCACACTAGGCTTACCATGCTCTCTTGGTTTTTCAAATGTAATGCTAATTCTCAAAATTAGTTCTATAGTTCTAACTTCTACAATAAATGTAACAAGCTGGTTGAATGCCATGACTTAAAACTTAGTTTTAATAATCACAATTCCTACATTTTACTATATCGTTCTATAAAGTTCAGTTTTTAGTGTTTAAACTTGATTATTCATGCTGATTATAGCAACCCCCCCCCCCAAAAGAATTCTCCTACACTCATGGTTTTTAGAATCCACATTTAAAAACACATAGGGCAAGCTTTTGGATTTTTAAAACATGATATCTATTGGTTCATTTGAAAGTTTAAATTATTTTATGTATTCATTATTAGTATTATTCTTTTAAAATAAAAATTGATCTCTTTTCCTAGATTTTAGAGACAAAAATATTTCAACAGTTTTATTTTCTTTAATTTGAGGAACTGTCCTGTATATATTCATCACTATTTTGATCACATAAATTTCCTTTTATCTCATAATAAATTGTAATGAATAATTTAAGCATTAAGTCCTTCTTGAACAAATAAACCCTCATTCTACCAGTTTAAAACTACACCTGCTTTTGTAACAAGGCAAAATCTGAGTTAAAACTATAGAGTTTATAGTTGCTAGAAACTTCAAGTCTTCTAATCATTAAAGAGTTCACTAGCTCAAATGTGACTATGATGGCAGGGAATTTTCATTTGGTTTTAAACAACAGAAGTAAGGGGTTCCTAAATATGCCCAGTTGTTGGAAAATTATATAAAGTAGGAGCGGTAAATTATAATTCACCTTTATACGCCAATATAACTTATTAATTATGTTTTCTTGCATAAGGTACATCGTATGTGTGAAATATACTTTGTTTTGCAGATCCAGAGACAAACGTGACATTGATGTTATCAGAGAAAATCACCGGTTCTTGTGGGATGAGGAAGATGCACCAGATTCATGGGAAGCATGTCTTGCAAAAAAATATTATGACAAACTCTTCAAAGAATACTGCATATGCGACTTAAGCCGTTATAAGGAAAATAAGGTAGATGGCTTAAGCTTTGTAGCACACTATTTCACTGAGAAACCACGATATAAGAGACAAATTAGGGCTTCAGGCATGAAGATCTTATACCTGACCTGGTCTCAAAGGGTTAAGTTTATGGTGTATAAAGAAACTGGTTCATCAGCAGTTTTTATTCAGCTCAAAAGCATATGATGCACTTACAATAATTGTAAAAAATGGGAAAGTTTATATAAATTGTTTTTTCCTTGCCAACTGAGGTTGGACAATTGAATTAGATTTGAAAAATTTAAAAGTATAAATTAATATTATAGACTTGTGAATTAGAAGCCCAGAAGTAAAAGTGCTTGCAGCATTGTGAGACATTTGTAAGGAACTTATTACTTTCTCTACTACGTATAGTAAGTAGGGGAAGTATTGCATTCCACCCAAAAATTCGATACCGAGATTTCACCGGAAATACACGTTTTGAGACCTCCTGAATCCAAAAAAAGCATTTTTGGAAACATGTCCGTGTGTGTGTCTGTGTGTGTGTGTGTGTGTGTGTGTGTCTGTGTGTCTGTGAACAGCATAACTCAAAAACGAACAGTCGGATAAGAACCAAACTTGGTATTTAGGTTCAGTATCTTCCAGCGATGCGACACGAAGGTTTTCAAGAAAATCTCCCCACCCCAGACTACCCTTCACATGGAAGATTTTTCGAAAATTTTAATTTTCTCAAAAATGGCTCTAACGATTTTGATGAAAATACCATATGTTTAAGATAATGTCATGAGAAATGAAATGTATATCTCGAATTTTCTGGGAATGTCTCCAAAAGTATTCTTCATTGTGAACGACTTTTGCATAACTGGTAAACCATAAGAGATAGACAAAATTTTACTGCACAAAAAATGTAGATCGCGTTAAAATACACAACTTATGTTATATACATTTCTTTTGTTGAGTGAACCGTTTTCGAGATATTGCTTGTTATTTCCTTAAACTTTCCAATACTTATACTTTTTCTCAAATTCGTTATTCATTTTTTTGTCCTGGACATGCAAAGAGAATGGAATGCGCCACATAGCAACCAGCGTTAAAATATTTGACTATCGCTTAAAAGCTACCATATTCCCCTTGCATCTACAAGAAAATTACCAATAAGATTGACATCTCGATACCTCGATTAACATGAAGCATATGGAGAATAAGCGTTGGTAAAAATAGTTTGTACAAGAGTAGAGAAAGTCATGTGAGTGTAACACATCAGATTTTTTTTTAGATAGTTGACAGATTTTTCCAAGATATTTAATCACATAAGAGATGTGTAATATGCATTATGATTGCACAGTGTTAGTTTTTTGGCATAAAAAGCATGTTTTTATATTTTGAAACCTATCTGTGATGCTAATTTTTTCATATTTGATTCAGTTTCTCCCAAAAAATATATGCTTAAAAAGTTAGTAACATTCAATAAGCAATCTCCAGACTACCTTTTTTTGCTGCATATTCATCAGTTGATTACAAACATCAGATCATAAAGTTTGTGTTAATGGTGAGACTTATAAATACAGGGAGAGCCAAAAGACTATGAACCGGCTGCACAGTGTTTTTCCTGTCCGTGTTCTCGGCGTTCATTGCCATCTGCCACTATCAAAGAAAGGCGTGGATGAAACCATGCAACATTTTTAAAATTACTTTTAAAGGCTTTACTTGACAACTTTATGAAAGTGTGTTTGAGGACAGAATTAATAGTAGAGATTTGTGGCCCCCTTGATCCTCCGACCTAACCCCCTGCGATTTCTATCTCTGGGATAATCTAAAACAAAGTGTACAAGATAAACCCATACACCCTGGAAGAATTAAAACAAAATATCTGCCAGGAAATGGCCAGCATTTCTCAATGTGAACTACAGCAAGTGATGGATAGTTTCCTAAAGAGGTGCCAATAATGTATGGACAACGGTGGCCAGTTTCAGCATCTCCTTTCATAAAGTTGGTAAGTAAAGCCTTTAAAAATAGTTTTAAAAATGTTATATAGTTTTATCCGTACCTTTCTATGATTACGGCAGACAGCAATGAGTGCCGAGGACACAGACAGGAAAAACATTGTGCAGTTGGTTCGTAGTTTTTTGGCTCTCTCTGTACTATCACCATTTATAAATCGCATATTATGTGTTTGGGGAATGTTTGTCCTCATCCTCAACAGGTGTGCATTTCACATATTAAAATCCTCTCTCTGCCCCCCTGTCTCCTCTCTTCTCAACAATCAGGGTTATTCAGAAGTCTGTTAAAGAGTCATGCACTATAAAGTATTATGTTTCAACAGTGCATTCAAATAAATGAATTTAGTTTATTATTCTTACCTGAATGCCTAATATATTAAAATTGCAGGTAGCTATGAGGTGGAGAACAGAGCAGGAAGTGATTGATGGAAAAGGACAATTCAGCTGTGGAGAAAAGCACTGCAGAGAGCCTGAAGGTCTGCGAACATGGGAAGTAAACTTTGCATATAAGGAGTTAGGAGAAAAGAAAAATGCATTAGTTAAACTTAGTAAGTATTGTATTTATTTTTTTATTTAGGCATTAATGGTATGTATGACCTCTCACATTTTAACTCTTTTAAAACCTCCACACTATATTTTTGTTTTTAGATTTTCTGTAGGGAAAGCATAAGAATACAGAAACTGCTTTTCTCTTACTTGTTTCATTTGCATAATCCCCTTTAACTGATGTATCTTGGGGGGTGACTGAATGTTCATAACTCATTGACCATAGTTTTTAACATTGCTTTTATTTGTTTTTGCTGTAAAATACATTCACATTCACTTCCAGATTCTGCAGAGGATAGGGAATGACTAATTAAAGAAGAATTCCCCCACACCAGCCAAGAGTTAAAGCCTAATAATAAATATAAAATATCAAAAAGTAGTTTATAATAAAATATTCATTTTGGAAATTAATGATAAGATTTTCTTTCCTTTGAAGTTTTAAAAGTTACTTATTTTTGATTTACAAGACCAGTGTTTTATTATAAACTATTAAAACATCAAATCGTTGGTTTGAGAAGCGATGTCAACATTCAGAATGGGCAGTTCCGACTCATGGTGGTTAAAAGTGGGATAGCTACTATGTTACCCAATGTGATCTCTGGAACACTTCTATAAACAACCATAGTCTGGCCATTTCATGTTCATTTGACTCCTGAGCTTCAAGAAGCTGGCAGACCAGGTACCCCTTTGGGCTGATACAAGAATGCAACTTTAGGTTGAAGTATTGGCAAGAGAGGAGACATTTCAATGTGAATGCCTTATGCAAAAGACCCTGCCAAGAGGAGTGCTGCAGCTATCCATGTGTTTTCAGTTTTGAATCTCTGGAATACCACAGTCCTAGAGGAAGTAGCAGGCAGGCAGTGAAATGTGGCCATTACTGAAAGAAGTTAATGCAAGAATCAGATCAATCTCAGAGGACACTGCACAGGAGCAATGTCTATTTCGCCCAATAGGACTGATAAGATGGTCAAGGACTAGGTGCTGATACAACTGTGGGAGTCCACCTATGAAAATACCTAGAGCGAGCAGCTGATCAGCAAGATTAAAGAAGTCTTGGAGACAGTGCAAGGGGTAACATCAGGACATGTGTGACCTAGCCAGACCACAATGATGCTATTGTTTATGGTTAAGATCAGTTCCCAAGAGATGATTCTGTAAAAGTAACGTGTGCATGATGAGTAACAACCCAGAGATCAGGGAGTCAGTAATGCATGTACTCATGGAATTATAAATTTGAGTGCATCATCATTTGCTGCCAGACCTTTTTCTGTGACTAACTGAGGAAATAAACCTGTTGATCATCATTCACTACTTCACCAAGCTTCCTGAGGTGTACTCCATTAACAAGAAGCTAAAGTAATTCAGGGAGCCACAAAAACCACACAGTGATAAGGCTCTAACTATTAAATTCAAATTAAATGTACTAAAATGGCTTGGAGTGCACCACACCTGCATTGCATCTGTGTGCCCACTGTTGAACAAGATAGCAAAGCTGTACCTACTCCGAAAGAACAAAGTAGTTGTTAGGTGGTTAAAGGACTAGGATATCGGAGTGCTTGTACTGCTTGCTACAAAACACCAACTACATCACCGGGTTGATGCCAGAAGCTTCTCAGCAAAGAGCTGCATGCACCATACTACCAACATTTGAAAGACTGCCTGGCAGATAACCACTGTCTGTTTGTGGCTTAATGGTTCATCTTTATGACATAAATGCTTTGACCTGCAGTATCTCCAGATTGACACATGAAGACAATTTGATCCACAAACTAATGGCATGATTTTCATGAGGCAGTCTGGTTTGACCATATTGCCCTGCCCAGACCAAGGTCATTGTCCTAAGCTTTAAAAAATAACTGGCATGGGCCCAACTGAGTCAAGAGGATCAATGATATGGTGCTTCTGAACAGACTAGCATGCTACAACAGTGCTGTTTACGACAATCAACTTAGAGGACGAAGCAGTGTCATATAACAACAGGGGTCCAAAGAGCACTTCATTGTAACATCTAGAATTTTCCCAAGTATCTCAATGATTAGCATGAAAAGATAGAGAGTACCACACTGTTGAAAAATTTGATAAAATGCTGTGAAAATATTAACAAAATTAATTTGTTTGAAATTGTCACAGTACTGAATATTTAAGCAGAATACAGCACTTCCTCTACATACCTACCTTAGGAAAGCAGTAGAAAACATAAAAACTTCATCTTCAATTAAACATACAAGCAAGTTGAAATTGGCCATTCTGCATTCTTTAACCAAAGAAATCATACTGGATGACTTGTGAAGTATCTAAATGTTAAAATGAGCTCAAGGACTTAATAGCTCCAAAGTTGCCTCATATTTATCCTATGACACTTTACCTAATTTGGCTTTGAAATGCAAGAAAGTGCATTATCCCTAACTCAAGTTTTGCTGGATTATCAATGCTACTTCAATATTATAATCATCATTGCTTTATTTTAAGAATCTGTATGATCATGTTAAACAGGCATTCATGCTGTTCCTGAGGTGGTGTTGATTTAACCACTTTCCACATTTCTTATTGAAAAGTTTCTTGCTATGGAGGAAGACAACTGTAAAACTCTGGCAACTCACTCCTCCATAAACTTCATCATTCAGATACAAGAATGTAATTCAATGAAAGTTAGTTTCATGCATTAAAGGTATTTTACAGCAGAAAAGTGTGATTCAGAAGTTAGAGAGAGTGAAGCGAAACAATAATTTAGTTGAATCTTGAGTCGATAGATACACTTAAACTAATCAAACATACATACTTCAAAAGCAAGCAGTGTTTTCGAAACACATTCGATTAATTTAAAGTAAGTGATGTTTTAGCGTATCCACTGGCTCAAGATTCAATTACATTAGTATTTTACAGCATTGGTATAATAGGGTTACAGTACTCTTTCTGTGCTTCACAAGAAAACAGTTATGCAACCAGTACTTTGCAAGTTCTAATACTGTAGCAAGTACAGAAGTGCACATATAGGCAAGGTTTTTCCTTTTAAGCATAATTGGTACCCAACATCATTTGCTGTTGGTGTTTCAATCCCAAAAAAAATGGGCATGTATGGGAAGGATTTTGGCTGGGAACTATAAATTGTGTTTTGCCATATTGTTATTGCTAAAATATTATTGAGTATTTCTTATTTATTTGCTGGCCAACAGAGGCACTTACCTGATGACTGGCAGCACTGCCGTGTTTCCAACTGAAAACATATTGCATTAAAACTGTACCTCTTCTCACCTCCCCAGGTGGCAGCTAAGCAGTTCTCTTGATCAGGTAGTACATTATGTTCTATTTACTCTTTTATTATATTTTTTTATTATCAACAAATGATAAACATATTGGGAACAGTATAGTTCATTTTTTTTAGAGCCTGATAATTTAATGGCGTGCCGGCATGTTGCCATGGTAGCTCAGTGGTTAGAGCAACCGGACGGAGACCGGGAGATCCGTGGTTCAAATCCCGGCTATGGCATTGAATTTTTCAGTCATCTGATTCTACCTTTCCTACCTTGTCCAACACACGGCTTGTGTGAAAGAACAATTAATTCTTGATAATTTATATTTAATATTGTTGGTCATATTGTCATCTCTACCTTTGAAGCCAGCTTACTGATTTGTTGACAGGGTTTTAATTTGTTACTTCTTCCCAGATTTCTGGGTCTAGAAGGCAACAGCCTGGCCATTAGATTACATTGTTATTGTCTATTATCACTGAAGGTTTGCTTCATTTAACATTCCACTTAATATTCCATCTAAGGAATTTGTATGCCTTAGTACTTCAATATTTCTCCCACTCAGAAATTTTTTGAAGCAGGCATAATTTCTAGTTAACTGGTATCTAATATTTCCACAGGGCATGGAATATCAGAAATGTGCTGTTATCTTTGTGCACTGCTCAGTTAAATACCTGCATACATTTTTTTCAGGGTTATGTCCAGATTGCACCTACAAACTGAATTATCACCATAAGAAAAGAGAAGTCACTAGAGCTAAAAAGCGGAAAAGCAGCAGCACAGAATCCACTGTATCACCAAAGAAAACAAAGACTGTAAAAGATATACCAGAAAATACTGCTGAAGAGAAAGAAGAAAGTCAGGCTAATGAAGGCAATAGCAATGAAGGGGAAAATATATGGCGAGGCAGAGGGGCAAGTGCACCTGAAGAGAAATCAAGAGATGAAGAATTCCAGGATTATCTTGAAGAGCTGTTTATGTGATCATTAAGTATTTGCATGAAAGTAAAAGACAAACTAATGTAGCTTCCAATATCTTTGAATGTTACTGTTTTTGTATCTATTTGAGTTGGTTAATTATAGTATATGCACATACAAGACATTTCTGAGAACTCTTTGGTCCTTATTTCTTTA
Source organism: Deroplatys truncata (assembly GCA_030765065.1). Taxonomy (NCBI): domain Eukaryota; kingdom Metazoa; phylum Arthropoda; class Insecta; order Mantodea; family Mantidae; genus Deroplatys; species Deroplatys truncata. Next base: position 180,654,621 of record CM060984.1, read on the forward strand.
GTGTAGGGCTTTGGCCATATGTGACAACTTCGGAGGTTGACTACTTATTGTTTCTAAATCATCTCTCATAAAAAAAGAATTAGTTAGTAGCACAGATTACTGCTCAGCTCTGATTTAAAACACTGGACAAAATATGAGATCTATTCATTTGATATGTAATGTGATTAAAGAGGATTTTTATGAAACATTAAAAGGATGGAATGAAACTTAATTCTAAAATTTAAGGACTACAGTAAGGGAGAAATTGCTTCATTATTGACACACATTTCAGTCAGCCAGTGGAAGGCTTGCTATCTCATGGACCAATTATTTTAGCATGACAAACTTTAGGGTCAGAGATGATTGGTTAGATAGACAAGCCTTCAGCAGCTGACTGAGAGGAGCATGTGTCAATCACAAAGTAATTTCTTCTTCACTGAAATTTGTTGCACTAACTGTAACAAGGTCAGACCTAAATTAAAAAAAAAAATATTTTATAGAGTATATAGTGATAATATCACTTATTGTTCAATGTAACCCTGGAAGCAGACATGCAAACATAGGCTGAAAAACTTTGTTTTATTATATATATAATCTTTAAAGCAAATTTCATTAAAAAGAAACCACCAAGGAAGACCCCCCCCCTCTCTCTCTCTCTCTCTCTCTCTCTCTCTCTCTCTCTCTCTCTCTCTCTTTTATGTATCTACTGACCATAAGATAATACAAAATAAAGCTGACAGCAAATTTGCTTTTTGAGCAGTTTACCAAAGGCAGAATCGGATCACTATAAGTAGAATATTATTTTTCTACTAATACATGAAAGTAGTATACAAAGAAAATCATGCAATTTAAATTCAATAATAGATGATGAGGATAATGTAAATTATAACTATTGCTTTATTTTAGTAGTTTTGCTTAGTCTATGCTGAACTGGGCTATTATGATACTATATTTTGTTTTAATACAGAGTGTAACAAAAATATACGGCACAAATTGTAGGATGCATTCCTCACACGTAAACAAAGAAATTATGTTATATCCCTCCATCCAATTTTCAGTCATCTGCAAACAATAGCCCTGGAATATCTTTATTATTAACTGCCAAGTGGAGCTCATATCTCAAGATCTCCTCTACGATGTCATCAATATAAAGGTTAAATAGCGTTGTAAGTTTAATCCCTTACTCCTGCCTTACTCTGAATACATTGTTACTTTATTGCCTGGTAGTTTTATACAAAACTCATTCTCCTGATATATCTTACGTAGTATTTCTATAAATGTAAAACTTACCCCTTTATTTTTTAATTTTATCCATAATGCTTCTCTACTTATGGTATCCAGTGCCTTCTAAGATCAATAAATACCATATATACCCTTCCCCTTTTGCTGCTCAAATTTTGTCAACAAGAAATAAATATATTATTTGATGTTCTCCTGCCTGTTCTAAATCCTACTTGGAACTCTAATAACTACTTCCTTCTATACCCAATTCTAATCTATTAGCTAGAATGTCTGTAAAGATCTTACCTAAAATAGAAAGTAAGCTTATTCCCCAGTAATTAGTAGGGTTGTTTTTATCCCCTTTCCCTTATATATTGGCACTATAATACTTTTTCTTCATTTCTTATGTCTCGCTTGTCTCCAATATTTTATTGAACAATTTTATTACTGTTTTTCTTCTATTTTCATCTATCGACCAAGGTCTTCCAAAATTATTCCCCTGGGATACCATCAATACCACTTGCTTTGTTGACTTTTAGTCTCTTAATTTGTTCGCACAGTTCAACATCTATGATTTACCTATTTAATTCAATAATTACTTACTGGCCCCATGCAAAAGCTGCTCTACTCCCACTATGTTATCCTGACCTAACAATGCTTTAAAATGTGCACAGCATTTATCTGAGTTTATATCATCTTCTCTTGCACCCTTTCTATATAGAATTTTTACTATTGACCATATATTATTTGTGTCATGTGTTTTTGTGCATTTAACATTTGGCTTATTCTTAATCCATTCTTGCTTTTTTTCCTCAATAAGGCACTTATATGCCCACCTAAGGGCCAAACAATTTTCCCTGTCCGCTTTTTGGCATTTGACAATCTTTATCAAACAATTTTGTTTTGCTATCCTTACAGTTATCAGCTTTTATCCCACCTCCTCCCTTTTCACACTGTATTCTAGCATTTCTAGAGCTTGGTTTATTTTATCGGTATTTAATAAGCTTTCTACTCTTACTTGTAATATTTTCCCACTTTCTGAATTTAATTCTTTACAAAATATTTCATGCCTTTCTTCCGCCCATTTGTATACTTCCACAACTCTATAAGACCTTGAGCACATTATATAATCTACCACACCTTGACTATTCTTATTTGCAAATGTGAATTCCTCTTCTAAGTACAATCCTTTCAACCTATCATAAGATTATGTTTTTCACAAAATCTATAAGTTTTTTCCCTTCATTATTGATAACCTTATCTTTCCTGTACCTATTCTCTATTTCAATCTCCATGTCAAACTCTTCAGTTGGGTTACTCAACTTAACCTGTTGTTCCTTATCCGCATTAAAGTCGGCAACAATTATCATTTTCCCTTTACCATTTGTTTCTCAGTACTTCAATGTGCCCCAATTCACTTTCCTAAACATGTTTGTATCAGAGTTCTCTGTATGGTGGGGAGGGGGGTTTATACATAATAGCAATACACACAGTGTCGCCTTTTTGGAAAATTTCACACAAGGTAAGCCATAACATTGATTTGTTTCACAATTGCTTTTCTTCTTTCACCTTAAAATCTTTCCTCACAAACAACCTAAACCACCTGAAGCTCTGCCTCTATTCTGATTCTTCACGCCATTTACACTATAGAAGTCAAACCCAGGTAATTTTATATTCGTTTTACTTTCCAACCATGTTTCCACTGCCATTATCATATCACCACTTTTTAACACATGCTGAATTTCACCACTATGCACTTTCTCCCTCTACATTCCAACTCACTATCGATAACTCGAATCCCTAAACCAAACCTTTCCTCTCAAATGTAAACTTCTCTAGATTCAGCTGCCTTCTTATTTGCACACAATCTTTCACTTCCAAAATACTGCCCAATGGCATTGATACAACCAAGCAAGCTGTTGCTCCCATGGCCTCTCTCAGTGTGTCTTCAGCTGTGATTCGGGCTGCACTGACTTGAAAACCTTCATGTCTCATCCTTAGCAAGTATGGTATTTTACCAACCTTTCGTTTTTAATTATGCTGTACGTACACACAAATCTTTTTTTTTTTTAATGCTCTTTGTGGCCTCAAAATGTATATTTCCGAATCTCGGAATCAAATTTTTGGGTGGAATAAAATACCTCTACTCACTATAGATACATATAGAGAAAGTAAAAATTGCTTACTAAAGAGAATACTACCAGGAAAGAAATGCACAATGTGACTTCCACACAGTATCTAGTTTGGATTAATTTTATGAGCAGCATTGAAGGAAGAACAGTGCTATGCCTTCAAGTGTGGTGTAAAGAACAATGTTTGCAGGCTGCAAAATGCAACAGAATGCATTTGCATTAAGTGCTGTTTAATGGGTCTTAAGATTTATTTGTTAAGATAACTAGTCTCACATATATATGCTTATTTACTCACTATGTTGAATGCAGATTGCAGAGTTAAATTAAACCATAGGCTTATGCAGCAACAATGGTCAAGATTTCCCTAGATAGTGAGATACATGAAGCCACAGGCTTATGTAATGATCAGTGGTCAAGAGTCACTAGATAGTGTTAAGACCTATAATACCTTGGATTCTATAAAGCATAGAGATGGAAAATTTAAATGAAATTTCTGTAATTTGTCATTGGCTTCTCCTTTGATAACATCAAAAACTACCGATTTGCAAATACTTATCAATTTTTCTAAGTACAATATGAAAAAGTATCGCAAACTTTAAAATTACTGGGACATATTTATCCATCTAGAGCATCTTCTTAAACTAGATGATGCTTTTAAACACAAATTGTCAGTGTTTTTTATACCTCCTATAAGAATAGTATGCTTAATTACTTTATTTCTAACATAGCCATTCTTGTGTTGTGCAGAATTATGTGGTTATTTGCCTGATAAATTTTGTTAAACAGGAAATATCCGAAATAAAAGCATGTAACAGCACGGACCATGTGAGAAAAAAATATAGTGTTAAATTTTGATATCCTGTCAGTCATAAACATTATTAAGTTTGTAAATTTTATAAGTTTACAACCAATGGCAGCAGTTGGATGTTCAGGCTGGGGAAAGAGGAGGAAGAGATAATAACCATCCTAACATGGAGATGAATGTCTCCGGAAACAATCCACAATTTTAAAGACTTATGTAAGTTAAGCTTGTGTATACTTATAAAATAATACACTACCACAAGATGACTGGTAACACTCCAACATTGCCACTTGTGGCAGGAAATAAAAGATTGAGTACAAACATGAGTATTTTCTGTTTCTCAAGTTAGAAAGAATAAGTCTCTGTGTGATTTATTAAAAAACGATACCTTATCACATCTAAGGTTCCTACTTAAGAAGGTGACTGCTCTTTGTGCTGAATGAATGTTGATACATCTTGTTCCCCAGCATTATACCAATGTAACATATTATACAAGTCACTGCATAGCATATTCTCGAATCCGAGAAAAGGGTAATGTTTTATCCCATACAGTACCTCTTAATCATTACTCCATACACACTCCCAATAAACTATAGACCCATGTTTAATTAAGGAACTATACTACAGTACTATCACTATGCAAATCATTTGGCAATTCACTGGGAATGAGGATGATGCTGGTTTGGTTCTGAACTGTTTTGTGGCTGCTAAATATATTAAATAAATATAGGATATATTTCATTTCCAATTTGCTTTTTATCACTACATGGCTTTTTATTTTGCAAAATATCTTAATTCTTCAAGGTAATCAACAATACCTTCTACTTCTGAAGAACATTTTACATTTACCTATAAAACCTTTTTAAAGAAAAAAAACATTCCAAGAAATTTTAACTTAATGTACAAAAATCTTAAAAATGATATGCTAAAAAAATTCTATATGTCTCCAAATACAAACAGAATGTATTTATTCTGCAATTTATTAAGTCAGTGCAACTAACTATACAGTTATAAATTTCCGACTTCAGCCATAAAATACTTTTAAATGCTTTGAAATGCCACAGATGGACAACAATTTTAATGTGAACAATTTCCTTGAACTTTTTTTTTCTGCTTTTACCCTTTTTCTTTTTTTTACATTATTTCCTATTATTAATGTGTATAAAACATTGGCACTCTATTAACATTTTGGGAAATATTTTATCTAAAAATGTGATAAAATCTTAACCCGCATAAATACCAAATGCTCAACATTGTGATCTTATTAACAAGTATAAAAACCATTCTAAAAATGCTTTTTAAAACATAGCTTTAAACTACATATAACATACATAAACAATTAGCTCACGCTTTGCACTTTTAAAATTAAAACCATTACACAAGTAATATTGAAGATATGAACAAATTACACAAAAGCTGCCCTTATTCTGTATTGTGCAGAGTTTGTGCCGGAGAAGTTAATATACAATACTTTGTTTTTATTTTCATCAAATATCTGATAACCATTATTCTGTGTTCAGACACATGACACATGGTTCATGGACTAGAATACATTGTCACATTTAACTTAGAGACAATAAACCGATCACACTAGTATGAAATATGTTGATAACAAGAATATAGTCAAAAACTTTTATTTAATACAGCGGCAAAACAAGACAAGTTTAGTTGGCATATCCAGCAGTTATAATTCTGCTAACATTTATGTGGCTAATAAGATGCTATCACAATTGTGCCAATCACCACAAAGGTTTTGGGTCTGTGTTAAGTGGCAAGCTTACAATAAGTTTACCAACAGCAACTGCTTTTAAATTCACCCTGCTTTCTCCTCAGATGACTTGCTATCCGTTTCCTCATCAGAATAATCTTCATCATGATTGTGAGTCACACTTCTAGGAGTTGCTGGTCGAGTATGTGGTACTTGGCTTACAGTTCTTTCCACTGTCTGTAATCAAGCAAAATATTATACAATTAGGATACTAAACTTTGTTCTATTCAAAATTTGTACACTAGTCTGCATTTTCAAACTTTTTGTCAGATGATTTCTTAAAAGTAGGTGTTATTGAATCAAGTTTTTATGCTGATTCCAGAAATAACTTCCATTTTTTTTATCACGTCAGGTTTTTACACAAAATAAGTAATGTTTTGACAATTTTACTAATAAGCGTAGAAAAGTATTCAAATATCATTTCACACAAGGTAAGTTTTTATTCAAGAAACATTTTAAGAATACTCTCAAGAACTCCCTTAATTTATTTCATGACTACATTTAACAAAGCAAGAAGCCAAAGTGTTTAATTTAATTTTTTTCAAACTTTCTCTTCTTCGACTTCCTTGCAGATCGTTGAAGATAACTCCCCCTCCTCAACATCCAACAGTAGTCGGCCATCATAGTTTCATTCCATCTCCCCTGGTACCTCCTCTCCATTTCCTTAATATCTTGGTGAAAACGTTCACCCTGCTCTTCACTATAATGTCCCAGATTTTCTGGAAAGTAGTTGATATGTGAATGCAGAAAATGCACCTTTACACTCATGTTACAACCCATCTTCTTGAAATTTTCCAACATTGTTTCAACAATGGCCTTGTAATTAGGATCTTTGTTAATGCTTAAGAAGTTTTCAGTAACTGATCAGAAGGCGATCCATGCTTCTATTTCTCTCTCATTCATTGTTTTCTCAAAATCTTCATCCTTCATCAATTTCTTTATTTGAGGACCAATTTCTTGGAAAGGTACTTGAAGCAGGGTCCATCCTGTGGTAGAGCCCTTACAAATTGCTTCCTCAAGCCCAATTTTATATGTAGTGGCGGAAGCAATATCTTTATATCTCTATATTTTTGAAGTGAAATTGTGAAAAACTGTACGTGATAGAAAAAAACTAAAAGCAGTTCTGAAATCAGCATAAAAAAGTGAGTCAGAATCACTTATTAGTTTTCAGTCATCTGATATCATGCAGACTAGTGTAATTTACGGAACTTACAGAACCTTATTTTAACACTTTAAAAAGTTAGAAAAAAGATCTGCTTACCCTATTACTATACTGTGAACCAGTACATTCACAACGGTTAGCCTCATCTTCTATCACAGAGTATGTTCGTGATCGAGAAATCATTGGACTTTCCATCACAAACCTTTGTTCATGTGCGACAGTGGACTCGTGAGGCATCTGCAATGAATTATTCATATTACACATACCTATGCACTAATAATATGTTAACACTATTTTTTTTTAATCAAAGCATATATTTTGGTTACAAAATGAGAGAATGAACAAAAACCAATGAATACCTCTGAACTAAACAATAATCAAACAAATAAATTAGGGACACTTTGTTATGCTGTGGTTAAGTTTGCTGTAAGTTTACCATATTGCAAGTTTTTGGTTTCTGTAAAGCTGACAGGATACACAACCCCGCTTTTCTTTTAAACGGTGCCATTTGTGCAGCCCTCCTTTAACTTCTTTGGTTATATCAGAGGCTTTGACTTCAGAAACAAATTACAGATTTTATTCACCGAACTAGAATTTTTTAATGTTAGTTTTTTTTCATTAACTTTTACATTAAACACACTCACATTCACTTCTGCATTCAAACTATCCTACAGAGGATAGGGGACGATTCTGGATAAAAAAAAAAATTTCTCCCCTAGCCAGGAATTGAACACGGAACCTCTGGTTTGAAAGGCTAGAATGCTGACTACTCGACCACAAAGGCAATCTACAACCATCATCATATTACTTAAATCAATTTTTCACATTTAATGATAGCAGAATTAGCCAGCATATAGTGATAAATCAAGCAATGGGCTGAATATTATACAACTGTGGGTAAAAGTTGAACATCTCTTATGCCCAAACACATATCTCATAGTATCAGGAAAAATAAAATATATTAGGCATACTATGAGTAGAGAATATTCAGTATTCAATAACCTAAAGATAGATTCTGCAAGAAATATTGTGATATAGTCAGTTTAGATGGGAAGTAATTGTTTGTCCACTTTTATTTGCCAGGTAGATAATCTTAAAGCTAAAGTTCCCCTTTTTGTTTTGAGTCCTCCCATAGCAATACTCTGTGAGCTGCCAATGGTGGAAAGCAGAATAATCATGAACTATAGCAAGGAATCTGCCAACTCTTTACACACTACTAAACCTGGATGGACTGGAAAAGTATGGGGATCATTTAAACAAAACTGCTTTCTTTCTCAGGATTTTCTTGCTAATATGCTTACCAACATTGCTGGAGCCCTAAACATGTAGCTAAAAGGGTAATAAATCAGATTCAGGAACGTTGCTGCATACAAATCCGCATATCTCACAACTTGGGAGGAAAAGAAAGTCTGTCGAGAACCACTGCGGAACAGACTACCCATCATTCCATAGGCAAGGTCCATCTTGTGCGTAACTTCCCGGATAGAGTTTCGTAGCTTTGATATATCTGGCTTTTCCTTTGTGCTGCTATCCAAATGTCTGAAACAAGCAAGCACTTTCTAAACCTTCAGTCATATAAAAAAATAAAATGTCCATTTAAACAATAGTTTTAACTCTTACTACTTGTGCACATTTACAGAGCATTAAAAATGAGTTTAGTATGTAAAATTCCTATTCCTATTACCTTTTTAATCATTACGTAAAATAATAAATGCAAAAGTGTATCTCTTTTGCAACAGCAATAAAATTACAACTTTTGTGGGCTGTTTGCTTTTTAAAATGTATTTATATATGTGTATGGTAGTGCTTCCCCAAAAAACAATATATTTTTACCGCACTGCAGCTCTGTTTGATCTTATTTATTTTCTCACACTAAGAACTCTTGGATCTTAACATTACAACTTTCATGAATTATTTGTTTTGTTTTTTAAGGTATTTATGTATATGTTAGTGCACACTTATTTATTAAAACATCGCTATAATCTTAGTTTTCATTTAACACTGATCATTACATTAGCAGTTCTAATTATTTATTTAACTCTAAGATTTTGTAAACAATAATTGTCTATTTTAACTGCATCGCAGCTCCATATAATTTTATTGGTTTAGTTTTTTCACACTAAAAGTCCTTTTGGATGTCATCATTGTAGCTTTTGTGAACTATTTGTTTCTATAAATTTTGCAAATTTATTTTTTAAAAATCACGCTAATCCTAATTTTCATGTCACATTGATAGTTGTAGAAGTACAAGAAATAGGCATCTTCGTTAAGCTTTAATTTCATATACTAACAAAATTTCTGGCTCAAGTATAAGTTGGTATTGCTAGATATAGCATCTTATTTAAGTTTTAATTTCACATCTTAACAAACTTTCTGGCTAAAATATAAATAGACATTCCTATAGTACATTGACGCTGTGCACCAGAACACCTGAAAACATATGCAGGAGCTATTTGTCGTCTGCTTACGCAGTACTGCATATGCAAACTTACTGGCCTTGCCTTACTTATCAAAAACAACATTGGAAGTTTAATTCAAGCAGTAGCAATAGTAGAATCAGTAGAAGCCAATAGTACTCATAAATTACAGATGCTGGAGACATTTTATGGTAGTTGCTGCTGTAACAAATCCTATTACCACACACCACTGGGTTATTCATAAAAACATTTTAGACATACATTTTGTTTGTCAATATCTCAGACAATGAAATTTCATACTCTTCCATGACATTCGTGAGAAACCGAAACTTAAAAAAGTCTCTATTGAAAAACTGAAGTAATATAAACAAATGCTTCAGAAATGGCAATGCCACAAAAAGTTATTTGAAATGAATTGTGTGTTTTTAAAGAAAGATACATTTTTTTGATAATATGTTTTTGCTGTCTCTTATGGTTTACCAGTTATAGACAATTCATTCTGAATGAAGAGGGCTTCACAGGCCAATCCCAGAAAATTCAAAATATGCATTTTAATGGTCATGTAATATCTTACATAGGAGTATTTATATCAAAATTGTTAGGGCCATTTTTGAGAAAAACAAAAATTTTCCATGTAAATGGTAGTTTTGGGTGTAGAAATTTTCTTGAAAATGTTGTCACATCCATGGGACAACATGGAATATTTAAAAAATGGTAACAGAAAGAATTATTCATCATAATGTTTTATTTTAATAAGCTACATATTTTCTTGTAGTAAGCGCCTGTTTGTTAGTTTTACAAAATTACAAAATTCAATCAAATAAAAGGACTTCAAAGAAAATTCAAGATATTCATTTTATTAAAAAGCCGACTTTCGTTCATGCATATAACCACAGATTTGTTTCATTGACAAGGAGGCATTACTTTATAATTGGCAAGTTTGCATTGAACTTTAATCGCTAAAGCAAACACTTTCATATGAAAATAATACAAAAACCTTCAACTACCACTATTTTGAAAGTTTAATCGTAGATTTAAAAAATTCAGTACCATAGACAGGGCTCAAACTTTGGCTTTCTGTGCAAAAATTAAAGAAAAAACTAGCATTACCACTATTTTGACAGCTGAATTACAGACTTGAAAAATTTATTTCTTAACCACAACTCAAATCATGGAACTTCCGCTTGCTGTACTTATCATTTGTTTACAAATGCAAACTGGAAAAAGGTGGACATATCAGAACAAATGTTGCCACTAGTAGAATAACAATTGGAATATATAGTGTACAAGTGGTATCAATAATTTTGTATGCGATTTGTTTGCATTCTTTAAACATGTGTTGTATCTTATCAATTAATTACACCCAACAAAGTGCTTATTTTTTCTTTCTTCATTATTTACGTTAATTGAACTTCAGCTAATACAAATTTGCAGTGATAACATAATGCAGATTATTAACATTTTTGCAAATACTATATATGAAATAAGGGCATATGAAATGTTTTCCACTAAAAATTCATTTCAACAACTCAGAAATTATCATTTTATTTAATACAACCTGTGATCAATAAATATGATGAATGATTGATTTCATGATTTATTTGTAGGAAAGGTGATACATATATGCAGGAACACAGCTAAATGTTCTTCAAAACAATTGCCTCCAATGGTTATGCACTTCATGCATTGTTTGGGCGAAGGCAGCCCATGGGATGCCATTGTGTTCCACATTCACATTGCTTTGGCTGTTGGCAATGTGCGAAAATTCATTGTCCCTTTAAGTGCTTCTTCAAACAAGGGAAAAGAAAATAATCAGCAGTGGACAGATCTGATGAATGAGGGGGGTGATGGAGCTTAATCCCCCTTATATGCCCAGAACCGCTGCACAGTTATGGCACTATGACACACATTATCATGCAAAAGATTAGGATCCATTTTCAGTATACTTGGGATGCACACATCTGATCCTTTTCAGGAGGCTACACAAGATATAAAGGCTTTAATTACTTATTTATCTGTAGCTCATATAGGTTTAATGGTATGTGGTTTAATAACATTAAATGAGCTCATTTAGGTAGCCCAAAATTAGTCAACATTCAATATTGTTTCTTCTTGTAGGTATGTTTACTTTCTCTACTACGTATAGTAAGTAGGGGAAGTATTGTATTCCACCCAATAATTCGATATCGAGATTTCACCGGAAATATATGTTTTGAGACCCCCTGAATCCAAAAAAAGCATTTTTGGAAACATGTCCTTGTGTCTATGAACAGCATAACTCAAACGAACACTCGGATAAACACCAAACTTGGTATTTAGGTTTAGTATCTTCCAGAGATGAGACACAAAGGTTTTCAAGAAAATCCCCCCACCCCAGATTACCCTTTACATGGAACATTTTTCGAAAATTTTAATTTTCTCAAAAATGGTTCTAACAATTTTGCTTAAAATATCATATGTTTAAGATACTTTTGTGACAAATAAAATGTATATCTTGAATTTTCTGGGAATGTCTCCAAAAGTATTCTTCATTGTGAACGACTCTTGCATAACTGGTAAACCATAAGAGATAGACAAAATTTTACTACACAAAAAATGTAGATCGCATTAAAATACACAATTTACGTCATATACATTTTTTTTTTGTTGAGTGAACCATTTTCGAGATATTGCTTGTTATTCCCTTAAATTTTTCAATAATTTTCTCAAATGGGAATTCATTATTCATTTTATTGTCTTGGATATGCAAAGAGAATGGTGCTGCACCTAGCAACCGGCTATTAAGATATATGTCAATGCTTAAAGGCTACTTACTGTGTTTCTATATTGCCCTTGCAATTACAAAACAAGGGGAACATAGTAGGCCTTAAGTGATACTCAAATATTTTTAGAACTGGTCGCTATGTGCAAAATGTAATTCTCTTTGCAGGTCAAAAGATCGTTTCTGCAAATCTTTATCTCGATTAATATGAAATAGATGGAGAATAAGAGTTTGTAAAAATAGTTTGTACAAGAGTAGAGAAAATCATGTGAGTGTAACACATCAGATTTTTTTTGTCTTGGATATGCAAAGAGCACTAATCTGTGGCAAAAAGAATGGTGCTGCACCTAGTAACCAGCTATTAACAGATATGTCTATGCTTAAAGGCTACTGTATTTCTATATTGCCCTTGCAAATACAAAACAAGGGGAACATAGTACGCCTTAAGCAATAGTCAAATATTTTTAGAACTGGTTGCTATGTGTAAAATGTAATTCTCTTTGCATGTCAAAAGATCGTTTCTGCAAATATTTATCTCGATTAATATTAAATAGATGGAGAATAAGAGATTGTAAAAATAGTTTGTACAAGAGTAGAGAAAGTCATGTGAGTGTAACATCAGATTTTTTATGAATAATTTCTCCAGCTTAAAGAAAGGCAATCCGCAATGTCTTGATGGCAACTTCTGTACTTAACCTTTTTGGATTTCGATGACCCACAGAAGTACTTGTACCACTTCTACATACACTTTTTGGATAAAGCACTGTTTCAATACTACTGGGTAGCATGAAGTGATATTGCCTATTTTCCCAAGTTTAAAGCAGATTTTCGCATTCATATGTTGCTTCATTTCACTGTTAACAGTGTTGCTGCACTACACATTACTTCAATAATATGTACACACAAACTGCACATCTGGACAACAGATTCCTGACTGACCTGACCATCAACCAGTGGTACCAACTACACTGCATGCCAGCAATTCATTCACGGTATATATTGATCACAGGATGTATATCAAATGACACTCACTTATACATCTCCCCGAGCATGATGTCCAGAGATTGAAGTTCAGCAAATAACTGACATTTGTCTGTCCACACATGGAGCTCCTGGACAAGTTCTGGTACTATCAAGAATGTCCGCCATCCTCGTATTTTCTTTGACTTAAGAATATCTCCAAAAATGTGGTCTCCAATGTAGAGCACATCTTTACCCTTTGCACCAATCAGTTCAGTAAACACGTCACAGGATCCTGAACATAAAGTTATTTTACTTGTGATGATGCATATAAATAATTTTTGAAGCACAGACTTTGATATATTGCTGGTTTAAACGGCCAAAGTATATCTATTATAAACAAATTAAGATTATAAGGAAATTTATGTTTAATTTTATTTGTGCAATTTAGATCTTCCATTCATACTTCCGTGAAACATGCATAAAATGTGTATTCACTTGCCAAATTTTTAACATTTGTTTATTCTTTTATACCAAGATAGAAAACATCACAATCAAGTTGTGACAAATATGTTGTGTTCAATAGATACCACATTGCATAAATTAAACACCATTCTTACCTCCAGAATATATCTGCCCTTTCTTCAATGGACCCATATGAGTTCCAACTTTCAGTGCTCCTGTAGTTGTGTCCACTTGTCTTAATATTGTTCCCTCCCCAAAGAAGAGTGGTTTACGTGCATCTACAACAATATAGTCAAAGTATGTCTTCCAATCTCGATGAGGCTCATCCGGCTAAAACAAAATAAAACACCCTTGTGTTACTACAGTATGAATGAGAGGTTTTCCAGAAGAAGGATGTATCTTCAAATATGGCAAATCATATGGATCTAAATAGTTTCCTTCTCAAAACTATAGAGGATTTTACCTGGTAGTTAAAGGGGGGAAAACACAAAAGAAAAATGAAATAGTTAACACTGATCATTTATCATTGCCGTAGGAACATTTTTTAAATACGAATAAAACTGCAGCATTTTCAAATGTATCATGGCATTAGCAGAATCCATAGCTGTACTTGCATTAAACCATTATTTGCGAATGTCTCTCTTCTCCGTGTTTTCTTTCTCTGTACTTTCCTTTTTGTAACCTGGATGTCAAAACGGTTTAAAAAAGTCATAACATTTCTTTTTCTGGGTGTTCAATTTAACTGATTTAAATATTTATATAGATCACTTAGAGAAAAAGTTATTTAAGGGACACAAGTTATTCTACGGTGAAATTCATCCCAAAAATGTAATCTCTTCTACTAGCGCTACTCCAATTTCCTAGCTGATTTCATAAACTTTTTTCTACATGGTGTACTTTGCTACCTTTGAGCAAAATGACTGTCATATGGATCTAAAATCAAAATCAGTCAAAAAGGAAAGTATTGATCTAAATAACAAGGAAAACAATAGTACATAATCATTCCAGAGTTATACAATACGGTAACCAAAATAGGTGTTGAACGAACTTTTCATACAGAAAAACTTAAAATTAATATTTCAATTTGGCAAATCTACACTCCAGGCTATTGAGAAAGTACTTGCCAACGTATGGGATGCAACCAGCATAATAGGAGGACATCTACTCGCTGCCTTCATTGACTTCACTAAAGCCTTCAACCGTATAAATCAAAACATCCTGATAAGAAAACTTTCCACTATTCTAGGACAACGAAACTCTCCCCTAATACTAATTGAGAGCATACTGGTGTTCAACCTGATATCAGTCACTGACAGAGTAAGCCAACCTAGGCTCATAATCCAAACAAATGGCATTCTCCAAGGGGACCCTCTCAGCTCCATACTATCATACATATTGACCCATGAATTAGTCAAAGAAGTTGTGTCAGAGCAAATCACTATTACTTCTCTATGTGGACAACATGATTCTTCTCTTGAAAAAGGGACTGGCCCTGGAGGGAGGGACTGAACACTTAACTGAACTTATAAGTGGTTGCAAAGAAATGAATTAGACATAAACACCAACAAAACAAAAATCATGAAGTTCAGAAGAGAAGACTTTATTGCCAAAATAGACAACTTCCACTGCAGAAATGATAAGTTAGAATTGGTAAAATCTTACAAAAACCTGAGATTAACACTCCAGAGAAAACTTTCACGAAGCATATAGAAGAAAGATGCAGAGTAGCCATAAAACCCTTTTTTGATATTAGAAATATATAAAAATATTCTTTCATACAGCCTTGAGATTATTCCACATCAAAATTACCCGATAGCATGCTGTGCAGTCACCAAAATTTGGGCCCACATCCACAAATTTAAGCAGACTGAAGGCAGTGAAAGCAACCTATCTATGCAGAGTCCTTCAACTATCCCAAACAACAATGACTAAGACTCATCTATCTCTTGGCCGCCAGAGATTTCATTGGAAGAACAATCTATTGCATACACCAGCATATGAAGCCCACATTAGAAAAAGGGAAGAAAAATCATTGGCAGAAGATCATACACAAGCCATGAATTCAAAAGAATGGAAAGAACCAAATTTCCAGCTCTAACACGTGTATACCAGAACGGCAGCCCACAGCTTTTACTTCAGGATCTGCAACCAAAGAGGACTTCAATGTTTGTGCATCCTTTGTGGACAACAGTGTGAACAGTATCATCCACTGGACTGTGAAGCAAGGACAAACTCACTAAAATTTTATGCCGATGACGAAAACTTTGTATAATTGTATTTTTAGTGCGCCGTGTATCTAATAAATCTTATTAATTATTCTATATACGATGAAAGAGAACAGCTTCTGTTTTATCTTGCTTAACTATTAGCCTATTCTTTTCAAACCATTCCATTAAGTGATTAAATACTTTACTAAGCTTATGTTGTAACATGCATGCCTTTTTCCCTCTGATGAAAATGCTTGTATAGTCTGCGTACAATATTTTGCATTATTTATTTCTTTGCCTATATCATTTATATACACTGAAAAAAGGATGGGTTCCAGCACAGAACTCTGCGTCACCCCAAGTCTTACAATTCTTTTTTGTGAAAAATGTGTGTCTACTAATTTTTTCTTGTTATCTATGAAAGTAATTTCTACCATCTGTTCCCAATTTTACAAATAAGGTTTTATCCAACTCAAAAGCTATTCCACATCCCCAGCTGCAACTAATTTCTAACATTCTAGAATATTATAGTCCACTAGATCGAATGCTTTTGACAGATCCAAAAAAAAAAAAAATCCTAAACCAAGTTCCTTCTTATCTATTGCTGCATAAGCATTTTCACAAAGTCGTTACACATATTGTTGTTGTCTTTCCCTCTGGAAAACCATGTTGATCATTTAATAGTATTTCATATTTTTTAAGAAAGCTTGACAGTCTAGCATACTAACTTTTTCCAAAATTTTTGAAAGACAGACAATAGTGAAACTGGTCTATAGTTTCCTAGCTCTTGTTCTGAATCCTTTTTGAATAATGGCTTTACTACTGCCAATTTTAGCTAGTCATGAAATTGTCCTGTGGTTAAAGATAGATTAGAGGGGCTCTAAGACATGTTTGTAACATTGTTTTAGTACATGTTCTGAAATCTCATCAAACCCTGTAGATTTCTTACTTTTTAACCCTGTGATAATTTTTTCTAGTTTTTCTAAGGTGGCAGGTGTAAGGAAAATTATGTTGCTACATTTTTGTCCATTAGTTTGCTTTACTTTTGGTTTACTATTGTGTTGTTTTAAATTTCTCTCCAAGTTTGGTGTAATATATATTAAAAATATTAGCTATTTCGTATGGAACTAAGAAAAGCAATCCCATCTGTATTAATTTTTATGTACTTACATGTATTCCTTTAAAATGTCCATTTCCCTTTTGGCTACCTCCCTTTTGATTTATTATTGGCCTTCATATATAGGTATAATTTTGTTTCCTCTTAGCTTCCCTAATAATCCTATTATAAATTTTTTTGTAGTTTGTATAATAAATCCTGAAACTATTAGTAACATTGCCTTCCTTAAGCACTATTAAGGTATCCGAGTCTCGCGCTAGAAATCCTAATGCCAGTAGTTATCCAGCTAGCTCTTGGTTTTTCCTGAGTTGAGTTTTTTGCTTTGATACTGCATTATTGAAGTAATAATTAAATGTGCTAAAGAATTCTTCAAAGGCATCACTTATTGGACTGCGACAATACTTTTTCCCAGGTTTCCCTTCCCAACAAATAGTTTAGCTAATCTACATTTTCCCTATTACATTTCTTGTCATTGTGTACATTGGAGTTTCATTTAGTTTCATACATGGCAAATTAAATATTTGTGTTATTTGAAGGTAATAATCAGAAAAACCTGTATATCATGAATATTAATTTGAAAATCCCATCTTCTCTTGTTTAGTATTACTTGGTCATCTGTAGATCTATGATTATTCCCAATATGTGTAGTCTTTCTGCTATTGGATGTAAGCCATAGGAAGCTGACATGTTTCTTAATATAGATGTATGTCGCTGTTTACTTGAGGTAACATTGAAATCTATGTTAATGTCTCCTACTACAATAACATGCTTCTCTTTATTGTGCAAAGAGCTTTAAAAAGTCTAGTTTTTCCATCATTATCTGCCATGAATTACACTTTGCACATTTTATGTACCAAATTGCCTGTGACATTAAATTAATTAAGTTTAAAGTGTCTAATATAAGTAAAGCAATCTTGCATTTTACAAGCAAAATTTTGAAATAGGAATAAGAGTTTGCCTAATCTAAAGTTAAATTATAATATTTAAAAACCATTATCTGAATGCTATAACAATGTTTGTTCAGTACTGCAAAATTATATAAGTTTCATAAAAAAGATGAAAACTAATGTGTTCATGTGGTCTTCTGGATGCACTTGAAAGAAAAGAAAAAAAAATATTATGTACCACTAAATAAATACAAATTTTCATACAGCATCAGATACAGTGCACTATATTATTAATTACATGATCCTAATTAGCATTTAGGTCAAAATCTTCTACTCAGGTCATTAAAGACTCAAACTGAATAAATAAAAGAAGCTTTTTTGACAGAATGAGGTTTGCACTTGGATCTTCAAAGTCCACTACACTAGCTTTGGAATGCTAGTCCATTCAACCACATGGTATCTTTGCTTAAATGTATTGGAATAAAACATTTTGTATATCATCCTGCTTTCTGTTGTAAGCCAACCTATTGGTTTTAAATTTTCGTGGCTTTTGTTTTGGGGGGGGGTCTTTGTGCAATAACTAATAAGTTGAAACTGGCACTTTGTGTTTTAGGTGTGGCCTCCAATATATACTATATTGGTTTTGTCTCAGGAATTGCAGGTTGGGTTTTAGCATGAGAGAGGTCTGATACTTCCTTTGTTAGTAAAATAAGCAACTAAGAACAAATTTATTAACCACAGAGACTAGTTATAGTCTCTCCTTATTTCTTTTTTTGGTATGTTTCAAAGCTTTATAACTATATGGTTATATCAGAAGATGAATAAAAGAATGCACCTCTCAGGCATCCTGATATTGTATTTGAAAAGGTGTCCAATATTTGAATATTTATGCATTTTATACTAAAGAATCTTTGTTAAAGAGCACAAAAGTTTTAACTGCCGAGATTAAAAATTGAACATTTTATGATTGGCCATTTTCTAAAACTTTCTTTTCTAGCGAGGATGTTTGCTCTTTCTGTACTCAATACCATCCTTGGCTACACTTTTACAATTTATCAGTTCTTCCTGAACACAAATATCTGTGACCTTGATTAGTGTCTACTCACCCTTGCACCATTTGGAAAATCAAAAAGATATCTCATTATTCTGTCCGTGAAGAGATATTCACTGTTGGTCAATAAGAACACTTTTGCACCACTGTCATGGATTCTGTTTAGCATTGTAGGAAGACGTTCATCTTTCTTCACATATTCATCGAGATTCTCTATTGTTTTAGCTTTCAAGTCTCCCTGCACAGAATAGTCAATAAAAATAATATCTGAAAACCAACAGCAGCTAACATTATTTAAAACACAAGAAACTATCAACAGTGAAACACACATTTTGCAAATAAGAGTAAATGTTAATTGAGATCCACTTGTCTTCTAATTTTACTACAAGTCCTGGGGTTTATTTTATTCAACATTTACATATTATCTATTCTTTCTTTGGATAATTGAGTACAATTAGTGGTAAGTGGCACTTAAGTAGTGAGTATTGATTAATACTTGCAAATGAATATTCAATTATTTACTAATAACTGCTCTTACCTGAATGTGAACCCAGTCTACCGCATTACGGACATCCTGGAATATTGATTTGAAAGACATGAATAGGTCACCACCCTTCACACCAGTCTTTTCTCTGAAAGAACATATTTATGAAACAAAACTTGATAATCTTACATTCAATTACTTTTTACTGATTTTTTATGCATAGGGATCTACTTCAGTACATCACAGCCAGATACACTAAAGAAATCAGCATCTTTGATATAAGAAAACTACCACATTCAGTAATTTCTTAAACCCTGCTTGAATTGGCTATTTGTTTACAATAATTATACAACTTGACCAACAGTAACAATCAACCCTTGCATCAATGAATGATGGGAGATCAAAAGAAGTAATTTCCTCTCACAATTTCTGATATAATTGTGCGGGATAAAAATATTAACTTATTGTGTTTGCACTGCAAACAACCTTCTCTCATGTAAACAATAATATGAATAAATACAAATATGATAAAATATGACACAAATCTTACAGAATGAGAATGTTAGTAGCAATAGCTGATTTCATTATGACTGCTTTCACAGCAGAGACCTGTTACCTCAAATGTTTGAGCATTTAAAATACATCTTGTATGCTGCTAAGATGCTCAATAATCCCAGTATAATAAATATATATTTTTTATTTTATCTATTTTAATTATATGATGGCATACCTTTGTTATAGCTTAGAAGAAAAAAGCCTGTTTCCCAACCAAAAGTCAAGTCCACTAAGCTTAGGGTGAACAGATTTTTCAAGTGCATTCCCTCACAAAACTTTTTTCTGCTGAAATGGGGATAAATGAACTCTTTTGACTATATCATTTTTGCAATGATAAACCACACATCATTTTCCTGTCAAATGGGTTTGGAGGGGATGGGATTGAATTGATTGGATGCTTATCGCATTGCAGGAAGGGTTAACTAGGTAGGTCTCTACTTCAGGAAGTAAAAGGGGAGGTGTGATATAACATGAAGAAAATGTATTCCCTGCAATGAACAAAGATTTGAGAAGGAACTGTACATTAATATGTGCATGTTAAACAATTCTGTCTTCTTGATTAACAATAACAGGAGACTAATTTTGAAGATTTAGAAGCTAGTAACAGTGATGTGTCATAATTTAAAATAAAGAGAGTTGAGGATTGAGAGGTGAGGAAATGCTGACGATGGGAACAAACCGTCTCCCGAAACGCATTCAAGTAAGAATATTTTAGTGATGTAGTGTAACAACCCTCAACTCTCTTTATTTTAAATAACAGGAGATTTGAATGCCATTTTTCTTTACATTTTGAGCTAACACTGAGCTTTAAAATTTAAAATGGTTGGTTTATGACAAACCTGGTAAGATTTAAATAGTAATTGATTATAAAATAGTATGACAGGTGAAAGAAGTTAATTATTTATTGCTCATAACGGCATGGCATAAAAATGTAGTGGTAGGCACTAAACTGCATAAATTTAGAATGATGAATGGTACAATTAACAGATTTCCGAGAAATAAGATCAGAAATGACATACAGCCTAAGCTACAATGCTACAGATTTGAATAGAGTACATACAAGAAAAATGTAATCTTTGAAGAAAGATTCCAACAGTCAATGGTTGCATTTATAATACTGCACATACATATAAACTCTTGAAACGTGCAAATGGCCGGACATAATTAAATGAAACACTATGAGATCTGAAAATGAAATGGTCCATTAGATAGAAGAGGAAAGATAAAATATTCTTCTTCAGAAGAAACATGCAGAATTAAAATAGATCATAAACCTACTTTGTGGTGATGGTAACAACAGTTGAAGCTGCGAGAAAAGGCATATTACACCTTTCTATACTCTGCCCTTTTTTTAGTTGTGTAAATTTACAGCTTTCTTGTTCAATATAATTTCAGAAATGTATGATAATGTGAAGTTTCTATTCAAAGCAGCCAGTTTGTTCTATAATCATATTTTCACTTCCCTCATTTTTTTTTTGTTTTGTTTTAGTATATCTTCAAAATTTTACCTAAACTCCTTTCTGTCTTCCTCTTTAACTATTGTTTGTCCAAGTATGTTTGGTTGCACATTAGCTATTATTGCTTTACATATTTCCAGTTTGTATTATAAGTTCATCTCTTTACCTAACAATGCTAAAGTTAAGATTTAATACTTTGTCTAAATAAGCTTTTGTTCTCTTTAGCCCATAAATTACATCACTGCATTACAACTCTTTATTTACCCTTGTTTTTCTAGTTCCCACTTTGGCTTGATTTCCTCCACTTGCCACTAGTTTAAGAAGTCATGCTGAAAAAAAATCCCAACTGGTGTTAGTTGGCATATATGAAACAGATGACAAATTTTTCTAAAGGTGTTTGTAAGAGCATTTTAAGTATGAGCTTAAAATCAGGCAAATGATTTTCTGCTAATTATGAAGAACCATCACCAACATGAACTACTTAAGCTTCTCCTATATGTCCCCAATTATTATGGCTTTGGATATTAACATCTACCTAAAAGCACAGTAGCTCTGAGCCAAAGTTAAGGCAAAGGGCATGGCTGAGTAACACTTTGTTCATTTTTATTAAACCGTGGAGAAAGTCATGTGAATGTAACACAGATTTTTTTTATATAATTTCTACAGGCTATTCTTACAAAGGCTTCTTTTTACTTTGTCTACTACGTATAGTAAGTAGGGGAAGTATTGTATTCCACCCAAAAATTCGATACTGAGATTTCACCGGAAATACATGTTTTGAGACCCCCTGAATCCAAAAAAAGCATTTTTGGAAACATGTCCTTGTGTGTGTCTGTGAACAGCATAACTCATAAACGAACAGTCAGATAAACACCAAACTTGGTATTTAGGTTCAGTATCTTCCAGAGATGCAACATGAAGGTTTTCAAGAAAATCCCCCCACCCCAGATTACCCTTTACATGGAACATTTTTCGAAAATTTTAAATTTCTCAAAAATGGCTCTAACGATTTTTATTAAAATATCATATGTATAAGATATGACAAATGAAATGTATATCTTGAATTTTCTGGGAATGTCTCCAAAAGCATTTTTCATTGTGAACGACTTTTGCATAACTGGTAAACCATAAGAGATCGACAAAATTTTACTACACAAAAAATGTAGATCGCATTAAAATACACAATTTATGTCATATACATTTTTTTGTTGAGTGAACCATTTTGGAGATATTGCTTGTTATTCCCTTAAATTTTCCAATACTTATACTTTTTCTCAAATTCGTTATTCATTTTTTTTTTGTCCTGGTAATGCAAAGAAAATGGAATACTCCACATAGCAACCAGCTCTTAAAATATTTGACTATCGCTTAAAGCCTACCAATTCCCCTTGCATCTACAAGAAAATTAGCAATAAGATTAACATCTCGATTAACATGAAGCATATGGAGAATAAGCGTTTGTAAAAATAATTTGTACAAGAGTAGAGAAATCATGTGAGTGTAACACATCAGATTTTTTTCTATCTACTTTAGGTTAATCAAGATAAATGTTTGCAGAATTAGTTTCACTACACATTTTACAAGCAGATACAGGAAATGGAAGCAATAGTCAAGTCAAATGTTTAAATATGGGGTCACTATATGCTGGCTCCATGACTCATAACAAACAATTTTTAACAGTGCTTTGAAACAATCTGATGTGTTGCATTCACATTACTTTTACTACTCACTCTTCTACAAGCTATTCTTACAAAACCTTTTTCTTCCACTTATTTCTTCTTAATCGAGATAAAATTTTCATTACACATTTTGATGTAGGTATAAGAAGGATACAGTAGGCCAAGCATAGTAAATTTTTAAAAAGTGGGTCGCTATGTGATAGCTTTGCAATTCCATGCTCTTTGCTTGAAAAGGAAAGATACCTGATGTATTACATTCACATGCCTTTCTCTACTCTAGTTTATTAGTGGGTATATAAACCATTCTTAGTAAAGCTTATTTTTCTATCCACTTCATTTTAATCCAAATGAACCTTTGCAGAAATAGCTACATCACTGGATACAAAAGTAACAGCAATAGTCTTATCATTTACCAGTTATACAAGATTATACAAAATTCCTTCCGAATGGATTTGCTTCATAGGCATTCCCAGAAAATTCAAGATATACATTTTATTTGTCATGTAAACATCTTTAATGTATGGTATTTTAATCAAAATCATTAGAGCCATATTTTAGAAACTCAAACATTTTCAAAAATGCTCTATGTAAAAGGTAGTTGGGTTGGGGGAATTTTCTAAAAAAAATCTTAGTGTCACTATATTTGGAAGATAATGAACATAAAGTTTTTGTTTTTGAGTTATAGCGCGCACACACGGACTCACGCGCACACACACACACACATCATTGCTTTGTTTGGATTTGGGGTGCCTCAAAACATTTATTTCCAGTAAAATCTTGGTATCGAATTTTTGGGTCGAATGCAATACCTTCTCTACCTACTATGTATGTGGTAGATAAAGTAAAAAAGAGAGAGAATGGGAAATTACTGCTAGAAAAATGTATAAGTATTTGAAAATTCAAACCAATAACAAAATATAGATTTTGTATATATTTTAGGTTTATCAATTATACAAAAGTCATTCAGAAAGAAAGGAACTTCACAGGCTATGCCCAGAAACTTCAAGATATACATTTTAATTGCCATGTAAACATCTTAAGTCAAAATCATTTTGCTGTTTAAAAATCTGACTCTATCTTTACCTACTTTATCCTACAACAAAATGTGTAAATGTGAATTGAAAGTGTATATGGATTAATGAGAAGTATCTATAATAATAAGCTCTTGTAAGAATAGTTATTGGAGAAAGCCATGTGAATGTAACACATCAGATTTCCCCCCCCCATTTTTAACTTTCTCATCTACTCACCTATAGTAAGTAGTAGTAGTATTGTATTTTACGCAAAAATTTCATATCAAGATTACATTGTAAATAAACATTTTGAGATCCCTGAATAATAGAAGAAAGCATTCATTTAAGATTTACATCTTTCATGACTTCAAGCAAAAAAAAAAAAACAATTAGACAAGTAGATCTGTTCTACAATTTTTTTTTATTTTATCAATAAGCAATATTCATTTACAGTAACTTATTGAGCACCAAATATTACTATTGTTGACATGAAATTTATAGATCTTTTAAATTATGTGATTTTTCTTTGTACTCAAAGTTTGTGTATTTTCCATTACATAGTTTCTTGTTAACTTTCTATGAATTACTGCTGTCTGCAAAAGGGTTTAAACTCACACTGAAAATAGTTGTGGAACTATTTCTACCTGCTACTAATTCATGGGAATATGTATTATTTATATAAAATCTACACACTTCCCGTCAGTTGTGATTAATTGTAGTTCAGGACAAACCTTAATGACCTCATCTCAACCCATGTAGCTTCAGGTACAGGAAGAAAGACAACTAAGATTTGTCCCTTAGTATACCTATAAAAAAACTGAAATGTATTCAAATTATATAATAGGCATGATGCTGAGGCAACATTCAACTGTTTTATCAATGTGACTTTTGTTGGTGATTTAACTCTTCGGTTGTGAGCTTATGCAAAAATTGAGTACCTATCCAATTTCAAACATTGATGGCACAATGAAGTAGACTTCAATCTGGGAAAATCCATATATACAATGGCAAATTTTTCAGAAGTGATTAACATTAAGGGAAGTATTTTTACTTTCTCTATTACATATAGTAAATAGGGGAAGTATTGCACTCCACCCAAAATTTTGATATCAAGATTTCACCGAAAATACATACTTTGAGGTGCCCTGAATCCAAATAAACCAATAAATCATTTTTGGAAGAGTGTGTGTATGTGCGCATGTGTGTCTGTTGTGAACAGCATAACTCAAAAACGAAAAGACTGATAAATACCAAACTTGGTACTTAAACTTACTATCTTCCAAGGATGCAACACAAAGATTTTCAAGAAAATCCCCCCACCGCAGACTACCCTCTACATGGAACATTTTTTGAAAATTTTGATTTTCTCAAAAATGGCTAATGATTTTTATTAAAATATCACATCTTTAAGATATTTTTATGGCAAATGAAATGTATATCTTGAATTTTCTGGGAATGTCCCCAAAAGTCCCCTTCATTCTGAATGACTTTCGCATAACTAGTAAACTTTAAGAGAGAGATAAAATGTTACTACAAAAAAAAAAAAAAAAAATGTAGATCTCGTTAAAACACACAATTTATGTCATATACATTTTTTTGTGGAGTGAACTATTTCCAAGATATTCCTTGTTATTTGTTTGAATTTCCCAATACTTATACTTTTTCTGAAGTGGGAATTTGTTATTCTTTTTTTTTTTTTTTTTTGTCCTGGATACGCAAACAGAATGGAATGCTCCACATAGCAACCAGCTGTTAAAAGATTTGACTATCGCTTAAAGCCTGCCATATTCCCCTTGCACCTACAAGAAAATTAGCAATAAGATTAACATCTCAATATCTCAATTAACATGAAGTAGATGGAGAATAAGCATTTGTAAAATTAGTTTGTACAAGAGAAAGTTATGTGAGTGCAACACATCAAGGTTTTTTACAAATATATTACATGAAATTCAGTAAGCATAAAGAGAGATTCAAGCCATTTTCATAAAATTTGAAATATACATTTTTCATGTCAAGTTCTCAAACCTAGCATATTTTAATCAAAATAATTTCAACCATTTTTGAAAAAATAAGAAATGATGAAAACTTCTACGTGTAATTGTTCTTTTCAGCAAATTTCCTGAAAATCTTTGCACTGGGTTCCTAAAATGTAAGCATGAATTTTGTTTTTCTGCTATACCGCTCACCCATGAATTTCTGGGTTAAATGCAATATTTCTGTTAGCTAAGGTAAGCAATGCAGAAAATAAAAATTTGGTTTTGGCAACTAGCAAGATGCTAATGTTGATACATATGTGAATTTCTGTGTGTATTTCATATTATTGTACAATAACTTCTTTTAAATTCAGACCTGCATTTGAAAACAAGAGTCCAAGATCCAAAAATCTTATGTGTTACACTCACATCACTCTCTCTACTTTTGCACAAACTATATACAAATGCTTATTCTCCATCTACTTCATGTTAATTGAGATAAACATTTGCGGAAACTATCTTATTGCTAATTTTCTTGTAGGTACAAGGGGAATATCTTTACATGATAGCCAAATCTTTTAAGAGTTGGTTGCTATGTGGAGCATTTCATTCTGTATGCATGTTCAGAACATAAAAAAACAAGTAACTAATTCCCATTTGAGAAAAAGTGTAATTATTGGAAAACTCAAACAAATAACAAGGAAAATTTTGGAAATGGTTCACTCCAAAAAAATAAATTGTGTGTTTTAACGAGATCTACATTCTTTTGTGTATAAAAATGTTGTCTATCTCTTACGGTTTACCAGTTATGCAAAAGCCATTCAAAAAGAAGAGGATGTTTGGGGACATGCCCAGGAAAATTCAAGATAAACATTTTATTTGTCATGAAAATAGCTTAAATATATATTTTAATCAAAATCTTTGGAAACATTTTTGAGAAAATCAACATGTTTGAAAAATGTTCCATGAATGGGGGGATTTTCTAGAAAATCTTCGTGTTGCATCTTTGAAAGATATTGAACCTAAATACCAAGTTTGGTATTTATCAGACTTTTCGTTTTTGAGACACACACACACACGAACCTTAAAATTGCTTTTTTTGCATTCAGGGGGGCCTCAAAACATGTATTTATGGTGAAATTTCGGCATAAAATTTTTGGGTGGAGTGCAATACTTCCCTACTTACTTGCATAATAGAGAAAGTAAAAAGCAGGTTTCAAATTAATTGAGGGGGGGAAATGGGGGAGTTACCCACTCTTTTCAAGTAGTATTCCTAGCTGTACTCAGTTATTTTCTTCTTTGCTAGGAATAAATTCTTCCCTCTTATTTAGCATAAAAATGTAACATTAAATCAATGTAAAATTGCCATTTTGGTCATATTTTTGATTATGCACAAAATATTCCATTCTGCTATGCCTCCCTCATCAAAATGCTTCATTTAAGCTCTTGTCACAGTATGAAATGTTAGTGATGAAGGAAAATGCAACATATATTTTCAAACTTTATTTCAGATACGAGATTATATGACAACCAACACATTTATAAAATTTCACTACAAGCTGCCACTGCCTGGAGATCTATTAATGTAATCTTTTATAAAAACACTGTGATATTAATTTGAAATGTGCAATGCTTAATAATTATCCAGAGCTTTAAACACTAATACACTAAAGTCCCATTTAAACAAAATTCAATTAACTGAAACAGTCAAGGGGAGGGGACTAGGAGAGAATTAAGGAAAAAATACAAGATTCTGGCTGGCAACATTGGTGCAAATTTTCTTTTGCCCCAACTTTAAATTCCAATACAGGTATTTCGTATTAAATGCAGTTAATCGTCACCCCTAGCCCACATTCCAAGAAATATTTATCCTTATAACAAGGGTTCTGCCTGCACATGGAGGCCCACCATTATTTTGCTGTTGGTGTTGGTCAGTATCGTTTATTTGTGTTTAAGATGCCAGCAAAAAGAAACAGTATTTAATAAACATTGAGTAGAAACTTGAACCCGTTAACAACAGAGTGACAGCAGATGAGCGATTCAAAGCATTAAGTTAAGAAATACAAATTCGTATCCAAACCCTAATGGGAAATATTGAATTATGGCACTTTCAATAACACAAACCTTTTTGTTTTTAGGTTGCTTTGCATTCTGTGGAAGAAAGCAATGAATCAACAACAGATATAATGCTTATCAAATGGTGGTATCATATTGTTCTCACATGCATTTCAAGAAGGAAGTTCAGAAACAAATTACTGATTTTATGAAATAGTCTTTTTAAATACTGCAAAGCATATTTTAATATTATATACAGTAGCAGTTTTTATTACATATTATTATGTGCATTTGGAATAAAATTATTCTCTTTCTTTTGCTGCTTAAAATATTACCATGAATTGTACAAAAAAAATGTATCAGAAATGGCTCTGCCCCCTTTATTTCCATTAAGCGTTCTACTCTACAAAGATTTTCTTAAAAATTAAGATTACTTATACTATGAAATGCCACTTTCTGTCATAACCTTCACTCTCATATATTAGAACTTACACTAATATTTGTCTAGAATCTTGCTCCTTACCTTGAATATTGTGGAGAATTTGTGAAGAAATCTATAAGGCAGGCCAAAAGATATGTCTCCGGCAAATTAAACAATGTGTTCAGTACGTAAACCCTAGATTCATCCAATTGTTGAAATTTGTTTGGGTACAGCTCATACACCTGTGAACTGCACAAATGACACATTTGCATTCAACATGGTACCTGCATTGAAAATGTTCATACTTCAACACAATACTTGTAAATAAAGCTCTATGTATCCTAAAAATTCAGCACAAAAACATTGTACAGCTAAAGATCAGAAAAAAAAGTATTTTCTGTAAAACTATGTTAATATTTCAAATTAAAAGAACAGTCTTAAGTTAAAACTGTGCATTCATTTATGTATAATTTTTAACAGGTATATAAATATACGAAAACTTTAAGGAACTGCATTTTAATTCACCTTCGTGTTCGTTTATTAATGATATTATATACTATGAGAGAGAGAGAGAGAGAGAATGTGTGTGTGTATTTGTGTGTATAAATCTTTCACCTTTGAAAACCACTGTTCTTCCTCACAGACATAGGTGATACCTTCTAATTTTGACTCCAAAATGACAAAGAGATTAAAAGGATTTACGCAGCCTGGATAATGGAACATTGACATGTTGAAGTCATAAAGGAACATATTGCAAGGATGGCTTTGATTGTTCATTCCAAATGCCTTAGAGTAGAAAATTAGTCGTTTCTCTAAAGCAAATGCACATAAAAATAAGACGAAGATACAGATATTTAATTTCAAACCATATATAAATGGCCATTATTTAACAACTAAGAAGACAAAGTATAACAAAAGACAATCAGATTTTTGCTTATAATGACGAAATTTGCATGCAATATGTACTTATTTCTTTAATTAACATTTTATTCAAATACTGCAGGGTTAACATTTGTTCTAATTTTACACATGTATCTAATGAAGTTTCTTAAGCTTTTAATAATACTTTGCAAGAAAGTTTTGCAATATTTCCTCTGTATGTTGTAATTAAGTTCATTAACATCATGAACTAAGTAATTGTATAAAGAGAAAAAACTTTCCCGGCGTAACATTTAAAATTGCATAACTTATATAACTAACAACTGAGGATATTATTTTTCTGGTTGGTTACATTTCCAAATGTCTAAACTGATGGTTTGAGAGTGGAACATCTTCATAATATATACCAGTTTTGCCCATATTTCATTGAATTATTCCAATGTCAGGGATTTCCGTATTATATGAAAATTATGGAGCCTTTATGTTATTACACAACTGCGGCACTAAAGAGAAGATACAAAAGTTTAAAATTTTATTTACTGTAACTATCTAAAAATTATTCTACCATTCCAATAATTCTTTCACTGCTAAATAGTGCTTACCGTATTTTCGACTTTGTTTCCACCTACTGTTGCAGTCAAGATTTCTTTTACTACATTATGGTACATAAATTCCATTTTTATGTTTTGTTTTATCATTACACCTAAGCAAATGTATAAAAATATATTCCAAAATAAATATCATAAAAGTTTCATATACAATTTTATTCAGAATTACTTTGAGAGGAAAAAAACAACTCAGTCATCTGTATAAACATTTAGTTAAATAAACATTACAAATTATGTATTATAATGCAACAATAATGGTCCTATTATTTACACTTACAAAACTTGGATAAACCAACACCATGCTTAAAAATTTACCTGGCAGGATTTTAAATGAAATGGTGGTCTAAAGATTCCATTCAGTAAAGGATCATGTCTAATAATCTACTATGCCAGATAGGCCAAATATGGTTTCATAGGAGTGGCAAATTTAGTGTTTGAGTCAAAAAGTAGTGGGGTTATCATAAAGATATGAGTATTATAGTGTTTCGGGAAGGGTTTACCGATCTCCTTTAGAGACTGGAAGGGTGTGTGATAGTAATGGACAATGCAAGCTATCCTCTATGCTTAAAGAAAAAATCCCCATCACAAATTCTCAGAAAGCTGAAATTTTGTCATGGCTTCCAAGCAAAATTATACCTTATAATCTACATATACAATAGCCAAATAATAAACTAATTATAAAACAGCCAACTAAGCTTATTATTAGGGCTAGGATATTTATGACCTAAAAATCACCATAATATGCACAAACAAATATGCTGTTATGATTAAACATTTACCAAAATATGCGCAATAACATAATAAATATGACCTAACAATATTAAAATGAGGTAAAATTTCTATTGTAAAATAAATTAGTAAGTCAGTTTTGATAATGCACTATTTATTTGAGAATAAAATGCACATGAGAAGCAAGCTAAACTATGCAATTTGACATTCCAGTATGATTTTTATTAACATTATAGGAACATAGTTAACCTATGTGCTTTTTACATCCTCATTCTACTTCATATAAGCTCTGAGTTGCAATACACAATGAATACCTTGTGCAAATTTTCAAATAAAAAAGATTTCCAATTGTCAGCCAACAAAGCTTTGTACTTCGTAAAGCTCCTTTCTACTTCAGCTGACACAAGAGGAGCATATTTAAAATGAACAATATCATTTGAATCTAAATCTGAATGATCAAGAGAGAACTTTTCAGCCAACAAAATCATTGAAATGGAACACAGTGTTTTTTTCTAAAACCTTTTCCATTTTCTTTGACACTTCTTTTCCTACTTTACCACAAACACCCTCTAATTTATTCACAACTTTTTTTCACTTGTTCTATCTGCTTCACTAGTGGCACTTCTGATTCCTCCAAAGCAATTATGACAGCAGGAATAAATACAAAATTTGATTTTATGTATGAAAGTTTGCCTGAAATTTCACCATTAGACATTAATTCTTGAGCTAGTCCAATTGAAGTAGCTTCACTGCTATCGAATGAATCAATGATGCTTTTCACAACATTGAAGTTCTGGCAGTACTAGTTGCAGGCATCAATCCAGGACCCCCATCTTGTCAAAATGGGAGATGGTGGCAAGGGAATGTCTGGAGCTAACAACTTAAATGCTGCAACACATGAAGGGGTTTTCGAAAATACATTTTTGACACACCCAATAAATTTGTCAACGTCACTGAATTTACTACAAATCTCCTCTGCAACTCGGTGCAAGACGTGAGCTAAACAAGTCACATGCACCATTTTACTGTACAATGCTTTTGGAGAATTGGCAGCTTTCACCATATAAGGTGCAGCATCCGTTACGAAGAGAAGTACATTGTCATGCTTAACACCTTCGGGCCATATGGCACCCATAGATCTGTCAAACAACTTAGAAATGGTGGAAAAATTTACTTTTTCTAAATGTTCACAGTTCATTAGAAACTTTTCGCCTATACCATCTTCTTCCAAAGTTCCCATAATGGCATTTGCAATATATCTTCCCATAAAGTCTGTAGTTTCATCAATTGATACCCAGATTTTTTATTTACAAGCTTTGTTTGATTTGTTTTGTTTTTTCGTAGCTTCAGCTGACAAAGTTCTTTCTTAATGTGGAAGAATCAGGAAGAGATTTGCCTGCGTATTTTTCTAAGAATTCACAAAATTCACAAGAGACTGAATAACACAATGAGTGAATTAGACACTTGTCTGCAGTCCAGGGTCCAGGCTTACGACTTAATCAGCTACCTGCTCATAGAGTAACAATAGCTTACACAAACTCACTGATGCGTAAGGGTGAAGTTCATATTGTGAATTCAAAGGAAACAGGGAAGGAAGGTAGATACTTGCCATTTTCCAGGAAACAAAATGAGGTGCACAATTCTGAGAAAGGTAACACAGAAGAAATAAATTGCACGAGAAAGTTCTTTTCTTCTTGAAAGAGTGAAAATATGACGAATATGACCATTTACTTACTAAAATATGCTCTATCAGAGAGAAATGCCCATATATGCAAAAATATGACTTAACAAATTAGGTTAATTCATTTCGCTGTTTCATAAGAAGCATTTATATGTATTTAAGGAGCATGTCAGTCCTACCAAAAAATATATGCCCTATCATAAAAATCCTAGCCCTACTTATTAATGTTGGTAATTCATAGTTAGTACATATTTCATATATCAATTGCGACCATTTCACTTGAATCATTCAACTCCATTATCATGCGAACTTGAGCTACGTGTAAGGAAGGCAACAATGCTAGTAGAGTAAGCAGACTGAGCCTTCCTCTTGTGGTTGGTCACTGGGCATTCTAACAGGAAATAAGACACATACTTGTTTGGTATACCAAACAGAATGGTCTGAGAGAGGGACACCACTCAGAATCCAGTACACCCAACTTGTCCATATGCAAAGCTCATTTGTGTTCAAAGGCCTGAATGGTACAAAACAGTGACCAAAACTCCTTCAATGGACATCCTTTGGTCTTACTACTTGCGGTTTGAGCATTGTCATTTTACTTGTAATTTAGGTTATGCCTCAGTAGAATGAACTACATAATACAGAGTTGAGGTCCTGTACAGTGACTTGAAGAACTCATTATATCAAGAACATTTAACTGCAAAGTAGTGATATACATAACAATATTCCTTTAGTAAAAACCTGAAACCATTTCAATCATTTGTATCCAATTGTAATTTCACTGTTCAACAGAAATGTTGAAAATATATGTATCAGTTCATCTTTATATGCCTTAAAAAACTGATCATTTTCCGCCTTGAGATTTCTGCTTTGCCATTTTGCAGTATGACAACCTATGGCATATAGCTCACAACTTAAGGAAAGACATTTAGGATAAATTCCTTTCATAAAAAGAAAAGTTGTTAATGCATGAAGTACAAATTTCCATTGTTATTGGGAATTCTTATGATAGATGGGTCATCGACTTCAGACTTGGGATGGGGTGTAGGTTTTCAAGTTCCTAGAAATCTGAATAATAAAAAAAATCACATGGATGTATGCTGTCAGGGTTGCCAACCAAATAATTTGGAGATTCGCGAGAGAACAGCATTTACACGGCTGTAAAACAAAATGCCAGAAGATAACCTCATCTTAATTTCATTTGGTGCTGTGGAACTCTGATATGGTTGACAATATGGCACACAATAGTAAACAAACTGTTAACATGAGCAAATAGACTCTCCTGACCCCTCACTCTGATTAGCATCTTCTGATCTGTGAACTTTACATTTCTCTTCATTGTCTTTCTGTCTGGCATTCATTTACTAACTGAATTTCTGTTTGACTTTGATCTCATCTGTTTTATTGTAATCACATGTGTGAGTAAAAAACATAGTGAATCTGAAAATTAGATTAAGGTGGTTCTATTATAATGTTAAATAAAATATTTTAACTGCAATTGTGCAAAAATTTTGATTATATTAAAGAGAGAGAAAAAAAAGGTAAAATAAGAAATGTTATTTTTATTTGCTCTCTACTTGCAATCCAAATAGAATTATTTCTCACACTAACAAAGCACCTTATGCAGGGGGTAGTTAACTAAAACTCACTGACAAGGGGAAGATGCTAAACACAGTGTATACCTGTGTACAGACAGACAGACAGAAACAATGAAGCCATGATAGCAATTTTAATGTCAGTCATGACTTGAGATAATAGTGAACAGAGACATCTATACAAAAATCTTCTGCTTCCAGACTGGAAGAAGTTTAATCTTTATCACCCTTTTTATTAATTTCAGGTAAAGTAAATAAATTTCATGTCTGGTTACTGTGAAATATTTTACATTGATTTACTAAGAATATATAATTTATTACTAATTACGAATACTTCCTATGAATGTAACCAAAAAAATTAATGTACATATATGAGCACATAAATGAATATATTTTTTTCTTATAAATAATATGAAAATACAAATCATAGTGACTATCTTTATATTTAGTTCATTTATGTGGTACTTACTGTTTAAGAAATTCAAATCCATGGACACACACTAAAATGTTTCCATAGGCATCAACTTTGAGCAGATTTCCATACAATGTATCAAACCACAGACCTCTGTAAAAGAGCAAAAACTTTAATAACAACAACAACAATAATAATAATAATAATAATGTACTTTGCATAAGGGTAATATCTCTCTCTCCCTCCCTCCCTCCCTCCCTCCCTCCCTCTCTCTCCCTCCCCCCCATCTAAAATGCAATAGATAAATAGCACATGAGATGAGACATGAAGATTTTCAGGAAATTAACCCAAACCAAAGCTACCCTTTGCTTTTTCTTTCTTTTTGACTCTCTTAAAAATGCTCTTAATGAATTTGATTAAAATTCCATATTTGCCTGAATAATAAAATGTATAGCTAGAATTTTCTGTAAATAAGCTGTGAATACTCTGAAATCATTTTGTGCAATTCTGAATAACTGGTAAGCCATAAGGAGATAGAAAAACATACTACCCAAAAAATTGTAGATCCCCCCCGCCACCATCAAACATTTCCGAGACACTCGGTATTTCCAATTTTTACATTTTTTGAAATGCTGTGATCATATGGAAAAGAGTACAAAATTTCAAAGCCAGCATAGAGCAACCCACCTTTTAAAGATTTGACTGTTGCTTTAGCCTCCAATATTCCTCTTATAACTACAACAATATGTGTAATGAAACTATTTCTGTAAACATTTATCTGGATAACCTGAAGTATATAGAAAAAATAATCTACTGTACAATAAATCATTGAAAATCTATATATATGAATAAACAATAGTGGGTAGGGAGAGTCATGAGAATATCATAATTTTTTTAGTAATTATCAATTTTATTACATGACTGATGTTACTGTTACTCCTGTTCTTGCCCTTCCCTTGCAAGCAAGGCCTTCCCTTTCTGTTTTGTCACAAATATTAAAAGTTGTTCACAAAGAGTAAAAGGCATTACATTCACTTTATACTTACAGGGAAAAGTTTTTCAATATTGTCAAGTCTTAGGTTACATCATTCCGCACTCCCTGTCTAGTGGCTGTGTGCTCATTTATATCACCATTCCAATTTCTTTACTATCTTATATGTTTGGACAAACCAACTCCAACCCCATTTGGTTTCTCTTGTGCCTTTAAAACAAACTTTGACAATGACTAATTTTGAAGATTTAGAAGCTAGTAACAGTGATGTGTCATAATTTAAAATAAAGAGCGTTGAGGGTTGTTACACTACTGCTGACGATGGAACAAACCGTCTCCCGAAACGCGTTCAAGTAAGAATAATATAGTGATGTAGTGTAACAACCCTCAACTCTCTTTATTTTAAACTTTGACAATACATCCTTTTCCCAATGATTAAACTCTGCCCCAATAATTTAACAATTCAGTTAGAGCTACTCCATTAGGAGTTGCTTTGTGTAATCATAATATTAGTTTGCAGAATGCTCTGTGAATCTTGTCAGCATCTTCCTACTCTCTCTTTATCATTTTTTTTTTATCCTACTATTGCTGTATAAACTCTTTCTGGCCAGTTTATTTTCATATTTGGTGTTTTCTTCAAGCAGGATCTTATACTTTTTATAGCTAGTTTTCCCTTACCTAGAGCATATTTATTCTGTTCTGTTCACTTCTCATTTTTATTTAACATAATCCCCAAATAATCAAATTTCTTTACCACTTCTGTTTCAGTACTGCAACTACCACATCTCCTCTTTTCTTAGTTTATTATTTTATTTTTATTTTTTTTGTCCCATTCTTTACAGTATCTTGTTAATGCCCTTTAGATAGTCCTTTGCGTTTTATTGCTGCTACTATCTGCAAAAAGTAGACCTGATATGTCTTTATTATTAATAATTGGCTGAAGTGTATTTTCTTTATTGATTTCTTAATTATATCAGCTATGAACAGATGGAATAGTTATATTATTATTATTATTATTATTATTATTATTATTATTATTATTATTATTATTATTATTTTTATTATTATTATTATTTGTGGACTTAAGCCATTAGGCACACTGTTAATCCGAATATTTTATTGTTACTGGTTACCATGAGGTAGGTAGGCCATGACCAGAAAATCGTCCTCCATGGTGTAGTGGTTACCATGCTAGCCTCTAGTTCCTGATGTCGTGATTCAAACCCAGCAGAAGGCAATGGATTTTTTCGGGCATAAAAATCCTTAGCATGGCTTCCTTCGAAAGGGAAGTAAAGCTGGTGATCCCATGTCATAGATTTACGGTGCGTAAAAGAGCCTCAAACCTGATAAAGAGGCCTCTGAGCAAAATTACCAACCTTTCACATGCAATATACAATAGGACGCTAAGGACCACAGTAGTTAAAGATTGTCCATAAATAAAAAACTAATTTCTCATGCCGAGAAACAAGGCTCATGAAGTGACACACTAATATATTTTCACTCTATATTGCATATTTGTGAATCTTCTGGCTGATTTATGGCAGTTTTTCATAGTAAAAGTGGAGTGGAACATTTGACAATATTAGAAAAGCTTTTGTAAGTCTATAAACATCTAATTTGAATTATTTTTTCTTGCATTTGGTTTAAGGATTGGTTTTGTTTACATAATAATGCAATGTCACTCAATTCATAGCAAGATCATCACATACATTAAGGCCTCTAAATCTCAAAATGTAGAGCTTCCTAGTTCTCTTCATAATCCTGAGAGGTGTGTTACCACCAAAGAAACAAGTTTATATTGTGATAAACACTATAAAGGCTTAAAAAATCCACATTAGCAAAGCCCATGTCAATGAATATCACAATCTTGTAATCAATAATTCTCAAATAGAATCCATTGTACATACTGTTTCTTTGGTTGAACATCCTCAACAGATTGACAAAGCTAATGAAGGTAACATAAATACAGTGTATCAAAATTTACTAATAACTTGGGTCAGATAAATTCACTTACAGATGATAACGCTACATTTGATTCAAATGTGACAAATCTGTTGAGCTTTTAGCTAGTGCAACCAATTTCTTACCAGATCCCCAACATCCAGCCACAAAATACATCAAAGCTAGGACAAGGACATAAACAGGCCATTTTTATTTCTTATATATATATATATATAAATGAAATTTTTGAGGTTATACAAGAAAATGGAGGCATCACAATTGGATATGCAGACGACATGACTGTCATAATTAAAGGTCAAACAGCAAAAGAGGTTGAAATTAGAGCAAATTCAATTTTAAAAATTATAAAACAATATTATGCTAATTTAGATATGATAATAAATACACAAAAGACAGCATGTATTAACTTTGAATTAACAAAACTTAACCCGAGTAGTATTAAACTAAGTATAGATTGGGAAAACATATCAGAAATAAATTGCACTAATTTTCTTGGAGTAACAATTGATAAACATTTAAGTTGGCAATCTCAAGTAGCATCAATTAGAAAAAAAATAAATAAGGACATTTATGTAATGAGATAATTAACTAAAATAATGGACAATAAAATAAATGAAACAGGTCTATTATGCTTTTATATATTCGCATGTAAGATACGGAATTACATTATGGGGAAATATTACAGCAAGAGAAATGGATAAAGTTTTTAAACTGCAAGAAAAAAGCCATTAGAATAATAAGCAAAATGGAAAACAAACAAACTTGCAGGGGGGTGTTTAAGAATCAAAACTTGTTAACAGTGCCATATATATATATATATATATATATATATATGTATATGAATGCATAAAAATTGTGATAAATATAAATATGCAAAAAAAATTCCAGTGTACATAACCATAATTTAAGAAACAATGACGATTATTATAGAATAACATTAAGGGGAACTCTGAATAATCGTGCCATAGAAGTTAGAGGAAGAGAATTATTCAATAAATTACCTAGAGAAATAAAGAACATAAACCAGCCAAATGTAATGATGAAAACAATAAAGAAATACTTAATAGAAAATGAATTTTATAGTATAGATGAATTTAGACATGGTAAAGCAACATAAAGTGAAAATGATATTTAAGGTAAACTTAATGTAAATGCAATGTAAAAGAAGTAATGTAAAATTATCAGCTGTACTTGTTAAATTATTTTATATTTGTAATTGGACATGTCCTTTAAATGTATTTAAAAGGATGATAATAAACTAAACTAAAGGGGAAAAAAAGAAAGAAAAGAAAAAAGAAAAAAACAGACAGTGCAAACACTCAACAAATCCTCAAAGATATTCAAAAAATATTGGCGAAGACAACTTTGAATATCAAAGAGTCCAATATGATTATTTTTATCATTGAAGGAAAGCTCTTAGGAGAATATTACATAACAGTAATAAAACACCTATGATATTAACATTGAAACAATTGATTATTTTCATACCATTTTTGAAAGTCAAATTAAAATATGCTTAAATCTTATAAAACATACACAAGTGAATATAATCTCATCTCAGAAGTTATAGATGATTTTATATATTCAACAATTAAAAAAAAAATTGCTACTGACACTAGCCCAGGACTCAATAAAGTTCTTCTAAAAGTCGTTAAGATACCAAATTGCTTCTTCTATAGCTTTGCTTACCAAAAGAATGATTTAGATGGGTTACATACACACAGTCCTGACTGAAGCTTGAACTGTACTCATCCACAAAGATGGAGACAGCAACACTTTAGATAAATGGCAACCAATAACAATATCATCTGTTTTGCATAAAGTAATATCAAACACCTTAGGCTACATGATTCAAGTGATAGAACTTAATCCATACCAAAGAGAGTTTTTAATGACTCCTGATGCATTTATTAATGTCAATATTGTTGATGGAATTCTACACCATGCAAACAACAGTAATCATGCCTCATATTTCTTGATGTCAGTAAAGCATTTGATGTCAGTCATAATCATCTTTGTTCTACCATTGAACATATTTCCTTGCCAATTCCACTGAAAACATTATTAAAAAATCTTCTGATGCATAATACCATTCAAATTCAGATAGGTGAAAAACAACAGAGAAAATTAACATACTATGTGGAGTAATGCAGAGTCATCCAATTTCACCATTCCTCTTCGATTTAAGTATTAATCATAAAATAACACCGCAAAATCTTATGGTTTCAAACTTTAGAAGACACAAATCCTCTTACAATACTGGGTTTTGCTGATGACTTGATCTTGTCTTGTCTTATAAGAACAGACTTTTGTCATTGCTCTGAATGCACTTCAGCCTTGGGCTTATTGTGCTACCTGTGTCGTTTTAAGGCCAATTCATTATGTCACCCTTTACCAAGGAATGTAGTATCATAATATGGTATGGTTTCAAATTCTTCTGGTTCCAAAAACATTTTCCCAAAAGCAATGTACCTATGTCCTCTGAGCACAAGCTGCAATCTAAATTACCCTGAAACACTCCCATTATATTAAGATGCTTTTTTGTAGGAGCATATCCTGTGAAAAATGCAATCAGCTGAAGCCTATTACATTTAAGTATCCTGTGAAAAATGCAATCAGCTGAAGCCTATTACATTTAAGTAAGCTTTCATCTCTTTTCTTACAGGGTTTTCTAATAAATCCTTATGTTTTTATGTATGCATTGAATAATAGCATAAATTTCTGTTTGAAAAACAGTAGCATATTCATCCAAGGGAAAAAAACTTTTTGCAACTTGGTCCTATGCCACATATTCTGGATTCTATTCCTGAGCTATCCTTTGAGCCGTGTCTGTAAACCCATCAAAGTTTTCTCAGGAGTTTCCAGAGCTTTATTTGTCCACATTCAGAATCAATAATGATCCTGAAGTTGTTTATAAAATGGTTAATCATATAGTCTGACTGCATTTCTAAAGATGCATCTGTAGTTGTTTTCATAACTCCTTTAATAGTCATACATGCTGTTCCTTGAACTGCATTTAGTTGATTTTTAGAACCTGTTTGAAGGACCTTAGGACACCAAATCAGTGCTCCATATGTTATTGATGGTATGATTATCCTGGTATATATCAAATGGGTCATAGCAGATCTTAGTCCCCATCTTTTACAATGTGTGCATCTAACTACTTCAAAGGTTGTTTTTGCACATTTTATTGTTTTCTTGAAATGCTGATTCCAGTCAAAAGTGATTCCCAAGTATTCGACTTCCTCAAACATTTTAAGTTCTTTACCTTGAAGATATAAAGGTCCTAATCCCTTTATGTCTCTTCTTCTGGTAAATGGTACTATGGCTGTTTTATGAGGACTAATAATTAAGCCCTCATTCACAGACCATTTTGTCACTGTACTCAGGGCCGACTGTATGAGTTCCCTGGCTGTTCCTGTGTATTTACCTTGAA
This sequence comes from Deroplatys truncata, assembly GCA_030765065.1. Classification (NCBI taxonomy): domain Eukaryota; kingdom Metazoa; phylum Arthropoda; class Insecta; order Mantodea; family Mantidae; genus Deroplatys; species Deroplatys truncata. The sequence goes on from CM060984.1 coordinate 180,695,480, forward strand.
CTACGATGAGTATATCATCAGCATAGCCTGTGATATCAAGACCTAGGTTACTTGCTTGAACAACCACCAGGTTCCATAGTAAAAGTGATAACACATCACCCTGTGGACAACCACTCATGACCTACATCTAGGCTTCTAACAATGAGACTTGTATGAATTATTCGACCTCAGCATGGAATGAATCCACCGACAACAGGTTTCATGAATTCCATGTTTCCTTGCAAGAATGATGTCTTGGTAGTAATTGGTAAAGACTTAGAATCTGAAATAATTTAGTAATTGCCGTCACTGCATTATTACAAGAAATTGGATTGTTTATAAATGTCACAAAATTGCAAACTAACAATATTTATAAGGGCAAATTACTTCAAAGTGAAATTACAACAATTTCTGGAAATATTTCAACTATATTTCAGCCAATGAGGAAATCAAATACTTAGGTGAAACACTTAACAAATCTTTAATTTTCAATTCAACAGCAATATTACAACTACAAATAATTCTCTATACTCTTGCAAATACACTATTATTACAACCACAACAAAAAGTGATGGTGGTTAATCAATTTATAGGTCCAGCATTACTTTATCCTCCTCAAACATCATATTTAGAAAATATATTAAAATCCTTCCTAAACAAGGGCGATAAAATGATATGCAGTGCTATCAAGCAAATTTTACAATTACACAGTGACACTCCATAGAGCATGCTCTACACTTGCCATAAATTAAAAGTTCTCTCCCTTCTTCTACAACAGTTCAATCTAAATCAAGCTCTTAAAGCAGTCAACCAGCCTCACAAAAACATTGTTTTGAGATTATGACAACATTAAAACTCGTCTTCAAGAGCTCGAAATAGTTGATTTGATGAAATAAAAAAATACCATACAACATCTCAAAGAGAGAGAAAATTTACACAATGGTTGGTGCTTCTACCACCACAAAGGTAAGAGAATTGCACTCTTTTCCCAAGTACCCTAAGCAACTAAATGAATCCTTACCAAGTATAATCTATCAAGTAGTGAATGGCACAATAAGATCAAAATGAGTGCCATGGTACCACCCATTTGATCAATTCCAAGATGTTTTTCAAGCATTAGCTGTTGCAGACACTAAAACAAGTTTGAAATCCTTCCTCAGGTTCTAGGGAATTGTCCTCAGGAACAACTACTCCACATCAAGAGGCATGACAGTCTAAGAACTTTGCTACAAACGATCTCAGCTCTAAGGGCTTGGAAGTACATGAAGAAGTGCACTGCATCACTGATAACAACAGCAACAGGCATATAGACATCAGGCAGAAATTATAGATCCAACAACCTGGTTTGAACAGACAACTACACTGGTTGAAGAAGTTGGTGCAGAAAAGAAGAGTATATGTGAACCAACAATCACTTATTTTATAGATAAATACCATATTCAGAAAATTGTTGTAGCATGGCTTCCTTCGGAAGGGAATTAAAGCTAGTGGTACCGTGTCGTAGATTTACGGCATGTAAAAGAACCTCAAGCTGATGAAGAGGCCTCTGAGCAAAATTACCAGTTTTTCACGCCCAATATAGAATGGGATGCTAAGGACCAAAGCAGTTAAAGAGCGTCCATAAATAAAAACTCAATTTAGAAAAATTGTTGTGAGTGGTCTCCTTTTTAGCACACAGGGAACTATTATTAGGCATTTTGTTTCATGGCGGTGGAAATATATTTTATAAAATATATATTATAAAAAAACAAGAGTGTCCCAGATTGTCACAAAAATAATAAAATATTCTAAAGCTATTTTGAGAAATCATATTTATGGGAAACACATTGTTTAATTACATAATATGATTAAATTTGAATTTATATTATATTATTATTATTGTTGTTGTTGTTGTCATTGTCATGTTCGCTTTCCATCACATTATTTTTACATGATTAATTCATATATTAAGTATTCCGTGTCATTAGGCAAATTCTTCATCATGCCTGATGTTGACTCAATAGAGAACTTAACTGGTAACAGATGCGTTATTCACTTTCCTTAATTAATATAATTATCATGTTTCCTTATTTGCTATTAATTATATTTATATATTTCAATCTTCATGTATGTCCAGTATAAGCAAAAAATATTAAAATAACTAAAATTTAAAAGCTACATGGCCAACCTTAATGTAAAGTGTCAATAAGGAAAATATTTTACCTTTACCTTTTGTTTACAACCATATAAAAATAACAACTAAGAATGGTTGTTGATGAATTGTCAGAGAGATAGTATGCATATATAAACAAATTTTTAGGGGAGAAACCATCACTATTCCTCAAAATTCCAGATGGGTATAAACTTTAGTATTCAGTCAATCTTCAGTAAATGTATCATCATAACTTTATTAATGTATTAGTTGGCATGTTTTAAAAACATATAAAAAAATTAATTTCACTGCTATTATTATAAAACATCTCAATTTTGAAATAAAAGAAACCTCAAAATTAAAAACAGATCAATTTATTTTGAATTACCTTCCCTGTTCCATGAATAGGAGAAATATAAGAGATCTCATCACTTCAAGAAACATAAGAAAGAAACAATTTCAGAATCTATAATGGAGTGCTAAAGAAACAATGCAACTTAGACTTGAACCTGAAACACTTTAAAAACAAAAAACAACAACACAGCATCCTAACAGGGTCAGATGATTAAATAAATAAATGTTATCCCATAACAAGCATAAGGAGCAAATACAAGTTTATGTCTATTAAACATGCTATGTCTTTCTTATTATTACTAACCCCACTGAAATGACTTTATTTCTTATTTTCAAAACATCATATGACATGCACACTGCACAGAGATAGGTGAGGCAGTTGAGAGGGCAAGCCAGAGAGGGGATAATCTCCTCAGTTAAAACAATAACGTGAGCAGAGCTCTGAGTTCCGCTAGTATGGATAAAATATGAATTGCATAAAATACACAAAATCAATGAAAATGAATTAATAAACATTTATTTATCTATTGATTGACAGATTCACCCATCCATTCATTAATGTCCACTGAAGCAAGTAATGTTCATCCATATTACATTTTACGGTTTTAAAGCAAACTTGATAAACTTGTTTATTTGTGTAATCCTTCTGGTATTGCAGGCCACTGTATGACAAAGAAAAGCAGTACAACAAAAGCTGTAATATCTGAGAGAGCATTTTTCATAATGTTATACTTAGTGTATTCACAAGATTGAACATCATACATTCAGTATGATTAGCTTTCAGCAGAAGTAAAAATCAACTTACCTCACTGGGAATGACGGATCATATTCAAATTCACGGATTTCTTGAGGGTAACCCAATGAAAGCAATCGCTCCTTCACAAGATTGAACCCTAGCCGTTCATAGTGTGGAGATTTATATTCTGTGGACAAGAAGAAATCTCTAAGAAGATGTCATGGAAGAATGTCTATTAAAGATCATCACAACTACATAAATTATATTTGAATTACAGTATAAGCACCATTTTTATCATTTATTTCGAAGAATAAGGTAGACATTAAATGACACAGGTACATTAAAGCTCAAATCTGAGTAAGTATGCTCCTTACATTCCTAATTTGTGCTAAATCTTTTGAAACTTTATATTTACTGTTTGCAAGTTATTTTGGTTGAGGCTGAAAGTTTGTAGAAAATAATTGCGATTGACAATTGAAGGTATACGAAGGAGAGATGACTGTAAGAGAACTGTTTATTTGCTCATGTCCACAACTTGTTACACGCCATCGTCATCGCATTTTACATGTCCTTTGGGAGTTATTGATAATCGGCAAATCCCACTTCATCAGACAACGGTCATCACTGACTTAGTATTCAAAGAGTGTTACACATGTTCAGGGGCGTACGTAGAGGGAAGCTCAAGACCTCACCACCAATACCCAAATTAGTAATATTAAATCATTCAATTTAAATTAAATTATTAAAACATATTTAATTCTAATTGTTTTAATCAAAATCGTTAGTCATTTTTGAGAAAATCAACATTTTCAAAAAATGTTCCATGTAAAGGGTAGTCTGGGGTGGGGAGGGATTCTCTTGAAAATCTTTGTGCCGCATCTTTGGATGGTACTGAACTTAAATACCAAGTTTGGTGTTGATCCGACTTTGCGTTTTTCAGTTATGTTGTTTCACACGCACGCACGCACGCGCACGCACACACACACACACACACACACACACACACGACATGTTTGCAAAAATGCTTTATTTGGATACAGGACACCTCAAAACATGTATTTCCGGTGAATGCAATACTTTTCCTATTTACTATACGTAGTAGAAAAGTAAAAAACCTTTTATTCAGGGAGCCTCAAAACATGTATTTTTGATGAAATGTCGACATCGAATTTTAGGGTGGGATATAATACCTCCCCTACTTACTATACGTAGTAAAGAAAGTAATAAGCTTTAGCAAGAATAGATTGTAAGTTTTAGTATTTAAAGTACTTACAACATTGTAGGTCGCCATTGGAGTATGTCATCTCAATACAAATTGAGATCTCCAGGTGGTTTACGGGGAAAAATGCGAACCAGTTGGAGAATTTAATATCGTGCCGGCATGTTGTCATGGTAGCTCAGTGGTTAGCGCAACCGGACGGAGACCGGGAGATCCGTGGCTCAAATCCCGGCTATGGCATTGAATTTTTCAGCCGTCTGATTCTACCTTTCCAACTCTTACTCTTATTATCGGAGGGTACTCTGCGCCGATCCAGTGAGGATATTGTATAGTACCTATGCCCCAAGAGTACTGCCGCCGTGGGGGGGGGAGAGGGAAGGAGAAGAGACACCGGGAGGCCGGAGCCAGGAGTGATGGTATCCCAATGACAGGGTCCTTAGCGTCCCGTTCTATATTGGGTGCGAAAGTCCGGAAATTTTGCTCAGAGGCCTCTTTATCAGGCTTGAGGTTCTTTTACGTGCCGTAAATCTACGACACGGGACCACCGGCTTTACTTCCCTTCCGAAGGAAGCCATGCTAAGGATTTTTACGCCCGAAAAAACCCACCGCCCTCCGCCGGGTTTGAACCCACGACCTCGGGAACTAGAGGCTAACATGGTACCCCTAGGCCACGGAAGACGTGGTTTCCAGATTGAGACGCCCAACAGTCGAACAGGGAGACCGGAGCCCCCCCGCTCCGAAGGGGCGGTACTTTATGGGCTTAGTATACCACTAAAATACTATGTAAATTAAATCACTAGTAAATGTTGGGGATACCAGGGAATTTAATCCCTTCTTTTGTAAAATGAATGTCTTAAGAAGAACAGTAAAATATGGAAATATAATCGAACAAAACAAAAAAACTTGAACTTCCATTTTGAGGGCACAATGAGCGACGCACTACCTCCTCGCCCTTTGTTCAGTAATCCAGTTGGTAACCTCTCACATGGATAAACCTAAAAGTGACCACGGAATGAAGATATGACTGACTTCGTATTTTCCCGTTTGTTTCAGACAACCCCTCCAAATGCACTCTCTGCGAGCATCTTTGCACATGTTTCTTATGGGATTACAGCAAGTAACTTTTATCCAGAAGTAAATGACTTTTATCCTGAGACCGTCAGAATTAGCGAAAATAGTTGGTGTTTATGAGATATCGTGAAAGTAAGAGAGACTCTATGTACTTATGCTTGTGGATCTGTCGTAAGTAGTAATAGTCCCGGATGAGCCAATTGTTTTTAACGATAATCCTGCCGCTAGGGGCGCTAGTGTCGCTAGTGTCGCTGCGTGCGACGGCGGCGGCGGTAAGTTTGAAAAGCGCCCTGAGCGGTAGGATTATCGTTAAATGGGTTGGCTCATCCGGGACGAGTTGAAAGAATTGAGGAAGTGACGTGTAGTGTTTTGATTGGTTCGTTAATTTGGGGTGGGAGATGGAGGAAGGGAGATGGAGGAGTATGGAGGTCGCGTGATGGAGAGGAGCTGGGTGGCGAGGTGTTGTCTGTGCGGAGGTCGGTACTGAAAGAGGGGTAAAGATGGGGAGCGAGGGATAAAAAGTGTAACAGAAAGTGACGTGTGAAGTTGTGATTGGTGGGAGTAAGAAGTGATTTTATTGGTGGAAAGGAACAAATGAGAGTTGTTGATTGGTAGGAATAAGAGGGATTATGATTGGTGGAAAAGAAAAAGTTGTGGGAGTGGGGTATGTTGGAGGTGATGGGAAAGGTGAGTTTTGCTAGCAGCAAGATTTGCAAAAGCCTGTCTTGAACTGATCAGCAATTTTTGAACGTCGGATGGTAGTTTTCTTGAGTGGATAGAGAGATGGGGGCGATATGAGATGCGGTGGCGAAAATGGGGACTAGACAAGGTTGTTGAGACAAGAGGTTTAAGGACGAGGAAATTTGGAGGTTAGTGGTGAACACGGCGGTCGCAAGAGGTGGGGGTAAGGAGACGCGGTGGTGAGAATGGGAACTAAAAGAAGATGGCGGTAGCAAGAGGTTAGAAGAGTAGATTTTGAGGTTAAAATAGCGGGAACTAAAAATGGCGGAGGGTCTGCGACAAGGAGATGCGGTGAGAACTAAACAAGATGGCGGACGCAAGAGGTGGGAAAGGAGGTTTGAGGTTACAGTACCAAAACATGAAAGGATATATTCCTACGCCAAGCAGGTCCGAAAAATAATTATGCGTGTGTTACTTACCTGTTACCGGTGTGGATGCGTCACCAAAAGCGCGGCACGCGACGCGAAAAAATAAAAGCAAACTGTTTTTGAAAATGCTTAACCAGCTTTAAGATCAACCAACATCACTACGCACTGATATACCTAGGTTTTTAAAGCGGTACAGACACCCTTTGCAGAGGCGTAATTTAACTATACCAAAAACCTGGTACTGGACCATCGTGATGGTCGCTAGCGTACGTAGGAGCAGGGTTCTCAAGCCGGTCGAAAGCGGTCAAAAACGTGTACGACGTAGGTGTTCGCAGTAGCTGCTGTCGAGTCAACCGTCGAGGTGTGAATAAACGAGATCTGTTCTCGCCGGCAATTTGGTTCGGAGATGTGAGCAGCGGCGAGGTGTTGTCTGTGCGGAGGTCGGGACTGAAAGAGGGAAAAGATGGGGAGCGAGGGATAAAAAGTGTAACAGAAAGTGACGTGTGAAGTTGTGATTGGTGGGAATAAGAAGTGATTTTATTGGTGGAAAGGAGCAAATGAAAGTTGCTGATTGGTAAGAATAAGAGAGGTTATGATTGGTGGAAAGAAAAAGGAGTGGGGTATGTTGGAGGTGATGGGAAAGGTAAGTTTTGCTAGCAACAAGATTTGCAAAAGCCTGTCGTGAACTGATCAGCAATTTTTGAACGTTGGATGGTAGTTTTCTTGAGTGGATAGAGAGATGGGGCGATATGAGATGCGGTGGCGAAAATGGGAACTAAACAAGGTGGTTGAGACAAGAGGTTTAAGGACGAGGAAAGTTGGAGGTTAGTGGTGAACATGGCGGTCGCAAGAGGTGGGGGTAAGGAGATGCGGTGGTGAGAATGGGAACTAAAAGAAGATGGCGGTAGCAAGAGGTTAGAAGAGTAGATTTTGAGGTTAAAATAGCGGGAACTAAAAATGGCGGAGGGTTTGCGACAAGGAGATGCGGTGAGAACTAAACAAGATGGCGGACGCAAGAGGAGGGTAAGGAGGTTTGAGGTTACAGTACCAAAACACGAAAGGATATATTCCTACGCCAAGCAGGTCCGAAAAATAATTATGCGTGTGTTACTTACCTGTTACCGGTGTGGATGCGTCACCAAAAGCGCGGCACGCGAGGCGGAAAAATAAAAGCAAACTGTTTTTGAAAATGCTTAACCAGCTTTAAGATCAACCAACATCACTACGCACTGATATACCTAGGTTTTTAAAGCGGTACAGACACCCTTTGCAGAGGCGTAATTTAACTATACCAAAACCTGGTACTGGACCATCGTGATGGTCGCTAGCGTACGTAGGAGCAGGGTTCTCAAGCCGGTCGAAAGCGGTCAAAAACGTGTACGACGTAGGTGTTGGCAGTAGCTGCTGCCGAGGCAACCGTCGAGGTGCGAATGAACGAGATCTGTTCTTGCAGGCAATCTGGTTGAGAGATGAGAGGCGCGGTGGTAAAAATGTGAACTAAATAAGATGGCGGAGGCACGAAGTTGAGGTTAAGGAGCGGCGAGGCGTTGACTGTGCGGCGGTTGGGGTCTGAAAGAGGGGGAAAGATGGCGAACGAGGGATAAAAAGTATAACAGAAAGTGACGTGTGAAGTTGTGATTGGTGGGAATAAGAAGTGACGTTATTGGTGGAAAGGAACAAATGAAAGTTGCTGATTGGCGAGAATAAGAGAGATTATGATTGGTGGAAAGAAAAAAGGTGTGGGAGTGGGGTATGTTGGAGGTGATGGAAAAGGTGAGTTTTGCTACCAACAACATTTGCAAAAGCCTATGCAGAACTCATCAGCAATTTTAAATAACTAGTGTTTCGGGGGTTTTCTCTGGTTGGTAGACGAATGCAAGCTGTTTCTACCATACTTATATTATTCGTCTTTTTCCTTTTTTTTTTTAAAATGACTAGTTTTTTTTTTTTTTTTTTTTTTTTTTTTTGGGAGTTTTCTGCGGATGGTAAACAAATGCAAGCTCTTTCTGCTTTTTCATAGGTTTTCCCTGGTTGGTAGGCGTGATCGGTAAGCGTTAGAATACTCTTAGAGCTTTTTTCAGGTTTTTTAGCGGTTGTCCCTGGCCGGTAGGCAAATGATAAAGTTTTTCTATAACGTCGTCGTTTTGGCTTGTGGCGCACGGATACTAGGCACGTACTCGCGCGCGCGCGCGCGCACACACACACACTAAAATAGTAGCGTATAAAAAAAAACTGATGTGTTACACTCACATGACTTTCTCTACTCTTGTACAATCTAATTGGTAGCTTTTAAGCGATAGTCAAATATTTTAACGCTGGTTGCTATGTGGCGAATTCCATTCTGTTTGCATGTTCAGGACATAAAAAAAATGAATAAACGAATTTGAGAAAAAGTATAAGTATTGGAAAATTTAAGGAAATAACAAGCAATATCTCGAAAACGGTTCCCTCAACAAAAGAAACGTATATGACATAAGTTGTGTATTTTAACGCGATCTACATTTTTTGTGTAGTAAAATTTTGTCTATCTCTTATGGTTTACCAGTTATGCAAAAGTCGTTCACAATGAAGAATATTTTTGGAGACATTCCCAGAAAATTCGAGATATACATTTTATTTGACATGACAATATCTTAAACATATGATGTTTTAATCAAAATCGTTAGAGCCGTTTTTGAGAAAATTAAAATTTTCGAAAAATGTTCCATGTAAAGGGTAGTCTGGGGTGGGGGGATTTTCTTGAAAACCTTCATGTCGTATCTCTGGAAGATACTGAACCTAAATACCAAGTTTGGTGTTTATCCGACTGTTCGTTTTTGAGTTATGCTGTTCACAGACACACAGACACACAGACAGACACACACACGGACATGTTTCCAAAAATGCTTTTTTTTTTTTTTTTTTCTGGATTCAGTGATTCTCAAAACATGTATTTCGAGTGAAATCTCGGTATCGAATTTTTGGGTGGAATGCAATACTTCCCCTACTTACTATACGTAGTAGAGAAAGTAAAAATGAATAACGCATTTGAGAAAAAGTATAAGTATTGGAAAATTTAAAGGAAATAACAAGCAATATCTCGAAAAACGGTTCACTCAACAAAATAAATGTATATGGCATAAGTTGTGTATTTTAACGCGATCTACATTTTTTGTGTAGCAAACTTTTGTCTATCTCTTACGGTTTATCAGTTATGAAAAAGTCGTTCACAATGAAGAATTCTTTTGGAGACATTCCCAGAAAATTCGAGATATACATTTCATTTCTCTCGACATTATCTTAAATATATGATATTTTCATCAAAATCGTTAGAGCCATTTTTTAATACAAAGAGAACGGGATTTCACAAGTGAAACAGTACTGTGATAACGATACCACTGAAACAAAAAAAAAAATCTGATGTGTAACACTCACATGACTTTCTCAACTCTTGTACAAAGTATTTTTACAAACGCTTATTCCCCATCTAGTTCATGTTAATCGAGATAAACATTTGCAAAATCTATTTTATTGCTAATTTTCTTGTATAAAAAAAAAATCTGATGTGTAACACTCACATGACGTTCTCTACTCTTGTACAAAGTATTTTTACAAACGCTTATGCTCCATCTAGTTCATGTTAATCGAGATAAACATTTGCAAACTCTATTTTATTGCTAATTTTCTTGTAGATGTAGGGGAAAATATATTTACAAGGGGAATATAGAAAAACAGTAGCCTTTAAGCACATACATATCTCTTAATAGCTGGTTGCTATGTGCAACACCATTCTTTTTGCCACAGATTAATACTGTTTGCATATCAAAGACAAAAAAAAATGAATAACGAAGTCCCATTTGAGAAAATAAATATTGGAAAATTAACAAACAATATCTCGAAAACGGTTCACTCAACAACAAAAATGTATATTACATAAGATGTGTATTTTAACGCGATCTACATTTTTTGTGTAGTAAAATTTTGTCTATCTCTTACGGTTTTTCAGTTATGAAAAAGACGTTCACAATGAAGAATACTTTTGGAGACATTCCCAGAAAATTCGAGATATACATTTCATTTCTCACGACATTATATTAAACATACGATATTTTTCATCAAAATCGTTAGAGCCATTTTTTTTTAATACAAAGAGAACGGGATTTCACAAGTGAAACAGTACTGTGATAACGATACCAACAAAACTAATTATTATTCACCCACTGAAACACATAAAAAAAATCTGATGTGTAACACTCACATGACTTTTCTCATCTCTTGTACAAAGTATTTTTACAAACGCTTATTCCCCATCTAGTTCATGTTAATCGAGATAAACATTTGCAAACTCTGTTTTATTGCTAATTTTGTTGTAGATGTAGGGAAAATATATTTACAAGGGGAATATAGAAAAACAGTAGCCTTTAAGCACATACATATCTCTTAATAGCTGGTTGCTATGTGCAACACCATTCTTTTTGCCACAGATTAATACTGTTTGCATATCAAAGACAAAAAAAAAATGAATAACGAAGTCCCATTTGAGAAAATAAATATTGGAAAATTAACAAACAATATCTCGAAAACGGTTCACTCAACAACAAAAATGTATATTACATAAGATGTGTATTTTAACGCGATCTACATTTTTTGTGTAGTAAAATTTTGTCTATCTCTTACGGTTTTTCAGTTATGAAAAAGACGTTCACAATGAAGAATACTTTTGGAGACATTCCCAGATAAATTCGAGATATACATTTCATTTCTCACGACATTATATTAAACATACGATATTTTTCATCAAAATCGTTAGAGCCATTTTTTTTAATACAAAGAGAACGGGATTTCACAAGTGAAACAGTACTGTGATAACGATACCAACAAAACTAATTATTATTCACCCACTGAAACACATAAAAAAAATCTGATGTGTAACACTCACATGACTTTTCTCATCTCTTGTACAAAGTATTTTTACAAACGCTTATTCCCCATCTAGTTCATGTTAATCGAGATAAACATTTGCAAACTCTGTTTTATTGCTAATTTTGTTGTAGATGTAGGGAAAATATATTTACAAGGGGAATATAGAAAAACAGTAGCCTTTAAGCACATACATATCTCTTAATAGCTGGTTGCTATGTGCAGTACCATTCTTTTTGCCACAGATTAATACTCTTTGCATATCAAAGACAAAAAAAAAATGAATAACGAATTCCCATTTGAGAAAATAACTATTGGAAAATTTAAGTAAATAACAAGCAATATCTCGAAAACGGTTCACTCAACAATAAAGATGTATATGACATAAGTTGTGTATTTTAACGCGATCTACATACTTTCGTACTCACCTATAAGATATAGAGGGTAGAGGTCGTACGAACGTAGCACTTTGAGAATCTATATTCAACAGTTGGTGTTACTCCTTAGAAAGGAAGTATCTGCTGATTTTTATTTAATTCTTTACATTTTACATAACACGTATGCACTGGCACAGCACAAAAGCACTACACACAATACTCAGTTTTAATATTTGCACTAATAACATCAGGAATAACTGAAGTCTGCAAACAGTCATTTCCCATGGGCAGCCTTACGTACAGAAAACGTGTGTGGCTGATCTATGCGTAAAAAGAGCCTGAGAGCGGATGTACGTCAGCGGTAAAATCTTTTAAATGCATTTTTATTGGCGATGGTAGAAAACGTGCAGTGGTGGATCGTGAAAATTCATATAAATGGATGTATCACCTCATAATAAGCCTCTATATACCAAGAATATTGAGTTTTTAAAAAGTCAGCAACTGTACCTGTGTTTCTATACGTGAACGTCAGATGGCAGCTTCGATACGTGTCCACGGAGACCTTAGTGCTAGGCAACTGTACCTCTGTTTCTATACGTGAACGGCAGATTGCAGCTTCGATACGTGTCCACGGAGACCTTAGTGCTAGGCAACTGTACCTCTGTTTCTATACGTGAACGGCAGATTGCAGCTTCGATACGTGTCCACGGAGACCTTAGTGCTAGGCAACTGCACCTCTGTTTCTATACGTGAACGGCAGATTGCAGCTTCGATACGTGTCCACGGAGACCTTAGCGCTAGGCAACTGCACCTCTGTTTCTATACGTGAACGGCAGATTGCAGCTTCGATACGTGTCCGCGGAGACCTTAGTGCTAGGCAACTGTACCTCTGTTTCTATACGTGAACGGCAGATTGCAGCTTCGATACGTGTCCACGGAGACCTTAGTGCTAGGCAACTGTACCTCTGTTTGTATACGTGAACGGCAGATTGCAGCTTCGATACGTGTCCACGGAGACCTTAGTGCTAGGCAACTGCACCTCTGTTTCTATACGTGAACGGCAGATTGCAGCTTCGATACGTATCCACGGAGACCTTAGTGCTAGGCAACTGCACCTCTGTTTCTATACGTGAACGGCAGATTGCAGCTTCAATACGTGTCCACGGAGACCTTAGTGCTAGGCAACTGTACCTCTGTTTCTATACGTGAACGGGAGATTGCAGCTTCGATACGTGTCCACGGAGACCTTAGTGCTAGGCAACTGCACCTCTGTTTCTATACGTGAACGTCAAATTGCAGCTTCGATACGTGTCCACGGAGACCTTAGTGCTAGGCAACTGCACCTCTGTTTCTATACGTGAACGGCAGATTGCAGCTTCGATACGTATCCACGGGGACCTTAGTGCTAGGGAACTGCACCTCTGTTTGTATACGTGAACGGCAGATTGCAGCTTCAATACGTGTACACGGAGACCTTAGTGCTAGGCAGCTGTACCTCTGTTTCTATACGTGAACGGCAGATTGCAGCTTCGATACGTGTCCACGGAGATCTTAGTGCTAGGCAGCTATACCTGTTTCTATACGTGAACGTCAGATTGCAGCTTCGATACGTGTTCACGGAGACCTTAGTGCTAGGCAACTGTACCTGTGTTTCTATACGTGTCCACGGAGACCTTAGTGCTAGACAACTGTACCTCTGTTTCTATACGTGAACGGCAGATTGCAGCTTCAATACGTGTCCACGGAGACCTTAGTGCTAGTGCTAGGCAACTATACCTCTGTTTCTATACGTGAACGGCAGATTGCAGGTTCGATACGTGTCCACGGAGATCTTAGTGCTAGGCAACTATACCTGTTTCTATACGTGAACGGCAGATTGCAGCTTCGATACGTGTCCACGGAGACCTTAGTGCTAGGCAACTGTACCTGTGTTTCTATACGTGAACGTCAGATGGCAGCTTCGATACGTGTCCACGGAGACCTTAGTGTTAGGCAACTGTACCTCTGTTTCTATACGTGAACGGCAGATTGCAGCTTCGATACGTGTCCACGGAGACCTTTCGCTTCAGGTGACAAAATAACACTAGGCACTTGTGTGCCGTGGTGTAAGCCGCAATCACGGTATTGGTAGCGTGGATCTCCTTGGGGCTCTCCTCGGAGTTACCTCAACACCACGTACATGACCTGGTTCGTCACGGGTACGCAGGTCTGCACTACCACTTCCTCGGCGTTGAGCAGGCCCAGGAGGCGATCGTACCGGTACACCAGCTAGCACGTGGACATGTTATCGCGCGGTGGTGTTGCGTGTGCGAGGTATGGAAACTCAAGGACGCAAAACATGCACGACCGAGGGTTAAAAAGCAGAACAAGTAGTGACGTGGAGCGTTGTGATTGGTGTAAATAAGACGATCTCTGATAGGTGGACAAATTGAAATAACGTGATGTGATAGGCGAAAATAAAATCAAAGGTGATTGGATGAAAAATGACGAGAAGGAATTAGCGGTGAATTTGTGAACTAAGATGGCGAAGATTTTTTTTTTTTTTAAAAAAAAGGATAATATAAGTACGGCAACTGTAACGGTTTACGGCAAACGCGCGCCGCGCAATGCGTCACGCCCGGGCAATAAAACAAAAATCATATTGAGCAAGATGCCCCGCGTGACGCATTGCGCGGCGCGCGTTTGCCGTAAACCGTTACAGTTGCCGTACTTATATTATCCTTTTTTTTAAAAAAAAAAAAAATCTTCGCCATCTTAGTTCACAAATTCACCGCTAATTCCTTCTCGTCATTTTTCATCCAATCACCTTTGATTTTATTTTCGCCTATCACATCACGTTATTTCAATTTGTCCACCTATCAGAGATCGTCTTATTTACACCAATCACAACGCTCCACGTCACTACTTGTTCTGCTTTTTAACCCTCGGTCGTGCATGTTTTGCGTCCTTGAGTTTCCATACCTCGCACACGCAACACCACCGCGCGATAACATGTCCACGTGCTAGCTGGTGTACCGGTACGATCGCCTCCTGGGCCTGCTCAACGCCGAGGAAGTGGTAGTGCAGACCTGCGTACCCGTGACGAACCAGGTCATGTACGTGGTGTTGAGGTAACTCCGAGGAGAGCCCCAAGGAGATCCACGCTACCAATACCGTGATTGCGGCTTACACCACGGCACACAAGTGCCTAGTGTTATTTTGTCACCTGAAGCGAAAGGTCTCCGTGGACACGTATCGAAGCTGCAATCTGCCGTTCACGTATAGAAACAGAGGTACAGTTGCCTAACACTAAGGTCTCCGTGGACACGTATCGAAGCTGCCATCTGACGTTCACGTATAGAAACACAGGTACAGTTGCCTAGCACTAAGGTCTCCGTGGACACGTATCGAAGCTGCAATCTGCCGTTCACGTATAGAAACAGGTATAGTTGCCTAGCACTAAGATCTCCGTGGACACGTATCGAACCTGCAATCTGCCGTTCACGTATAGAAACAGAGGTATAGTTGCCTAGCACTAGCACTAAGGTCTCCGTGGACACGTATTGAAGCTGCAATCTGCCGTTCACGTATAGAAACAGAGGTACAGTTGTCTAGCACTAAGGTCTCCGTGGACACGTATAGAAACACAGGTACAGTTGCCTAGCACTAAGGTCTCCGTGAACACGTATCGAAGCTGCAATCTGACGTTCACGTATAGAAACAGGTATAGCTGCCTAGCACTAAGATCTCCGTGGACACGTATCGAAGCTGCAATCTGCCGTTCACGTATAGAAACAGAGGTACAGCTGCCTAGCACTAAGGTCTCCGTGTACACGTATTGAAGCTGCAATCTGCCGTTCACGTATACAAACAGAGGTGCAGTTCCCTAGCACTAAGGTCCCCGTGGATACGTATCGAAGCTGCAATCTGCCGTTCACGTATAGAAACAGAGGTGCAGTTGCCTAGCACTAAGGTCTCCGTGGACACGTATCGAAGCTGCAATTTGACGTTCACGTATAGAAACAGAGGTGCAGTTGCCTAGCACTAAGGTCTCCGTGGACACGTATCGAAGCTGCAATCTCCCGTTCACGTATAGAAACAGAGGTACAGTTGCCTAGCACTAAGGTCTCCGTGGACACGTATTGAAGCTGCAATCTGCCGTTCACGTATAGAAACAGAGGTGCAGTTGCCTAGCACTAAGGTCTCCGTGGATACGTATCGAAGCTGCAATCTGCCGTTCACGTATAGAAACAGAGGTGCAGTTGCCTAGCACTAAGGTCTCCGTGGACACGTATCGAAGCTGCAATCTGCCGTTCACGTATACAAACAGAGGTACAGTTGCCTAGCACTAAGGTCTCCGTGGACACGTATCGAAGCTGCAATCTGCCGTTCACGTATAGAAACAGAGGTACAGTTGCCTAGCACTAAGGTCTCCGCGGACACGTATCGAAGCTGCAATCTGCCGTTCACGTATAGAAACAGAGGTGCAGTTGCCTAGCGCTAAGGTCTCCGTGGACACGTATCGAAGCTGCAATCTGCCGTTCACGTATAGAAACAGAGGTGCAGTTGCCTAGCACTAAGGTCTCCGTGGACACGTATCGAAGCTGCAATCTGCCGTTCACGTATAGAAACAGAGGTACAGTTGCCTAGCACTAAGGTCTCCGTGGACACGTATCGAAGCTGCAATCTGCCGTTCACGTATAGAAACAGAGGTACAGTTGCCTAGCACTAAGGTCTCCGTGGACACGTATCGAAGCTGCCATCTGACGTTCACGTATAGAAACACAGGTACAGTTGCTGACTTTTTAAAAACTCAATATTCTTGGTATATAGAGGCTTATTATGAGGTGATACATCCATTTATATGAATTTTCACGATCCACCACTGCACGTTTTCTACCATCGCCAATAAAAATGCATTTAAAAGATTTTACCGCTGACGTACATCCGCTCTCAGGCTCTTTTTACGCATAGATCAGCCACACACGTTTTCTGTACGTAAGGCTGCCCATGGGAAATGACTGTTTGCAGACTTCAGTTATTCCTGATGTTATTAGTGCAAATATTAAAACTGAGTATTGTGTGTAGTGCTTTTGTGCTGTGCCAGTGCATACGTGTTATGTAAAATGTAAAGAATTAAATAAAAATCAGCAGATACTTCCTTTCTAAGGAGTAACACCAACTGTTGAATATAGATTCTCAAAGTGCTACGTTCGTACGACCTCTACCCTCTATATCTTATAGGTGAGTACGAAAGTATGTAGATCGCGTTAAAATACACAACTTATGTCATATACATCTTTATTGTTGAGTGAACCGTTTTCGAGATATTGCTTGTTATTTACTTAAATTTTCCAATAGTTATTTTCTCAAATGGGAATTCGTTATTCATTTTTTTTTTGTCTTTGATATGCAAAGAGTATTAATCTGTGGCAAAAAGAATGGTACTGCACATAGCAACCAGCTATTAAGAGATATGTATGTGCTTAAAGGCTACTGTTTTTCTATATTCCCCTTGTAAATATATTTTCCCTACATCTACAACAAAATTAGCAATAAAACAGAGTTTGCAAATGTTTATCTCGATTAACATGAACTAGATGGGGAATAAGCGTTTGTAAAAATACTTTGTACAAGAGATGAGAAAAGTCATGTGAGTGTTACACATCAGATTTTTTTTATGTGTTTCAGTGGGTGAATAATAATTAGTTTTGTTGGTATCGTTATCACAGTACTGTTTCACTTGTGAAATCCCGTTCTCTTTGTATTAAAAAAAATGGCTCTAACGATTTTGATGAAAAATATCGTATGTTTAATATAATGTCGTGAGAAATGAAATGTATATCTCGAATTTATCTGGGAATGTCTCCAAAAGTATTCTTCATTGTGAACGTCTTTTTCATAACTGAAAAACCGTAAGAGATAGACAAAATTTTACTACACAAAAAATGTAGATCGCGTTAAAATACACATCTTATGTAATATACATTTTTGTTGTTGAGTGAACCGTTTTCGAGATATTGTTTGTTAATTTTCCAATATTTATTTTCTCAAATGGGACTTCGTTATTCATTTTTTTTTTGTCTTTGATATGCAAACAGTATTAATCTGTGGCAAAAAGAATGGTGTTGCACATAGCAACCAGCTATTAAGAGATATGTATGTGCTTAAAGGCTACTGTTTTTCTATATTCCCCTTGTAAATATATTTTCCCTACATCTACAACAAAATTAGCAATAAAACAGAGTTTGCAAATGTTTATCTCGATTAACATGAACTAGATGGGGAATAAGCGTTTGTAAAAATACTTTGTACAAGAGATGAGAAAAGTCATGTGAGTGTTACACATCAGATTTTTTTTATGTGTTTCAGTGGGTGAATAATAATTAGTTTTGTTGGTATCGTTATCACAGTACTGTTTCACTTGTGAAATCCCGTTCTCTTTGTATTAAAAAAAAATGGCTCTAACGATTTTGATGAAAAATATCGTATGTTTAATATAATGTCGTGAGAAATGAAATGTATATCTCGAATTTTCTGGGAATGTCTCCAAAAGTATTCTTCATTGTGAACGTCTTTTTCATAACTGAAAAACCGTAAGAGATAGACAAAATTTTACTACACAAAAAATGTAGATCGCGTTAAAATACACATCTTATGTAATATACATTTTTGTTGTTGAGTGAACCGTTTTCGAGATATTGTTTGTTAATTTTCCAATATTTATTTTCTCAAATGGGACTTCGTTATTCATTTTTTTTTGTCTTTGATATGCAAACAGTATTAATCTGTGGCAAAAAGAATGGTGTTGCACATAGCAACCAGCTATTAAGAGATATGTATGTGCTTAAAGGCTACTGTTTTTCTATATTCCCCTTGTAAATATATTTTCCCCTACATCTACAAGAAAATTAGCAATAAAATAGAGTTTGCAAATGTTTATCTCGATTAACATGAACTAGATGGAGCATAAGCGTTTGTAAAAATACTTTGTACAAGAGTAGAGAACGTCATGTGAGTGTTACACATCAGATTTTTTTTTTATACAAGAAAATTAGCAATAAAATAGATTTTGCAAATGTTTATCTCGATTAACATGAACTAGATGGGGAATAAGCGTTTGTAAAAATACTTTGTACAAGAGTTGAGAAAGTCATGTGAGTGTTACACATCAGATTTTTTTTTTTGTTTCAGTGGTATCGTTATCACAGTACTGTTTCACTTGTGAAATCCCGTTCTCTTTGTATTAAAAAATGGCTCTAACGATTTTGATGAAAATATCATATATTTAAGATAATGTCGAGAGAAATGAAATGTATATCTCGAATTTTCTGGGAATGTCTCCAAAAGAATTCTTCATTGTGAACGACTTTTTCATAACTGATAAACCGTAAGAGATAGACAAAAGTTTGCTACACAAAAAATGTAGATCGCGTTAAAATACACAACTTATGCCATATACATTTATTTTGTTGAGTGAACCGTTTTTCGAGATATTGCTTGTTATTTCCTTTAAATTTTCCAATACTTATACTTTTTCTCAAATGCGTTATTCATTTTTACTTTCTCTACTACGTATAGTAAGTAGGGGAAGTATTGCATTCCACCCAAAAATTCGATACCGAGATTTCACTCGAAATACATGTTTTGAGAATCACTGAATCCAGAAAAAAAAAAAAAAAAAGCATTTTTGGAAACATGTCCGTGTGTGTGTCTGTCTGTGTGTCTGTGTGTCTGTGAACAGCATAACTCAAAAACGAACAGTCGGATAAACACCAAACTTGGTATTTAGGTTCAGTATCTTCCAGAGATACGACATGAAGGTTTTCAAGAAAATCCCCCCACCCCAGACTACCCTTTACATGGAACATTTTTCGAAAATTTTAATTTTCTCAAAAACGGCTCTAACGATTTTGATTAAAACATCATATGTTTAAGATATTGTCATGTCAAATAAAATGTATATCTCGAATTTTCTGGGAATGTCTCCAAAAATATTCTTCATTGTGAACGACTTTTGCATAACTGGTAAACCATAAGAGATAGACAAAATTTTACTACACAAAAAATGTAGATCGCGTTAAAATACACAACTTATGTCATATACGTTTCTTTTGTTGAGGGAACCGTTTTCGAGATATTGCTTGTTATTTCCTTAAATTTTCCAATACTTATACTTTTTCTCAAATTCGTTTATTCATTTTTTTTATGTCCTGAACATGCAAACAGAATGGAATTCGCCACATAGCAACCAGCGTTAAAATATTTGACTATCGCTTAAAAGCTACCAATTAGATTGTACAAGAGTAGAGAAAGTCATGTGAGTGTAACACATCAGTTTTTTTTTATACGCTACTATTTTAGTGTGTGTGTGTGCGCGCGCGCGCGCGCGAGTACGTGCCTAGTATCCGTGCGCCACAAGCCAAAACGACGACGTTATAGAAAAACTTTATCATTTGCCTACCGGCCAGGGACAACCGCTAAAAAACCTGAAAAAAGCTCTAAGAGTATTCTAACGCTTACCGATCACGCCTACCAACCAGGGAAAACCTATGAAAAAGCAGAAAGAGCTTGCATTTGTTTACCATCCGCAGAAAACTCCCAAAAAAAAAAAAAAAAAAAAAAAAAACTAGTCATTTTAAAAAAAAAAAGGAAAAAGACGAATAATATAAGTATGGTAGAAACAGCTTGCATTCG
Source organism: Deroplatys truncata (assembly GCA_030765065.1). Lineage (NCBI taxonomy): Eukaryota > Metazoa > Arthropoda > Insecta > Mantodea > Mantidae > Deroplatys > Deroplatys truncata. Next base: position 180,716,031 of record CM060984.1, read on the forward strand.
TCTACCAACCAGAGAAAACCCCCGAAACACTAGTTATTTAAAATTGCTGATGAGTTCTGCATAGGCTTTTGCAAATGTTGTTGGTAGCAAAACTCACCTTTTCCATCACCTCCAACATACCCCACTCCCACACCTTTTTTCTTTCCACCAATCATAATCTCTCTTATTCTCGCCAATCAGCAACTTTCATTTGTTCCTTTCCACCAATAACGTCACTTCTTATTCCCACCAATCACAACTTCACACGTCACTTTCTGTTATACTTTTTATCCCTCGTTCGCCATCTTTCCCCCTCTTTCAGACCCCAACCGCCGCACAGTCAACGCCTCGCCGCTCCTTAACCTCAACTTCGTGCCTCCGCCATCTTATTTAGTTCACATTTTTACCACCGCGCCTCTCATCTCTCAACCAGATTGCCTGCAAGAACAGATCTCGTTCATTCGCACCTCGACGGTTGCCTCGGCAGCAGCTACTGCCAACACCTACGTCGTACACGTTTTTGACCGCTTTCGACCGGCTTGAGAACCCTGCTCCTACGTACGCTAGCGACCATCACGATGGTCCAGTACCAGGTTTTGGTATAGTTAAATTACGCCTCTGCAAAGGGTGTCTGTACCGCTTTAAAAACCTAGGTATATCAGTGCGTAGTGATGTTGGTTGATCTTAAAGCTGGTTAAGCATTTTCAAAAACAGTTTGCTTTTATTTTTCCGCCTCGCGTGCCGCGCTTTTGGTGACGCATCCACACCGGTAACAGGTAAGTAACACACGCATAATTATTTTTCGGACCTGCTTGGCGTAGGAATATATCCTTTCGTGTTTTGGTACTGTAACCTCAAACCTCCTTACCCTCCTCTTGCGTCCGCCATCTTGTTTAGTTCTCACCGCATCTCCTTGTCGCAAACCCTCCGCCATTTTTAGTTCCCGCTATTTTAACCTCAAAATCTACTCTTCTAACCTCTTGCTACCGCCATCTTCTTTTAGTTCCCATTCTCACCACCGCATCTCCTTACCCCCACCTCTTGCGACCGCCATGTTCACCACTAACCTCCAACTTTCCTCGTCCTTAAACCTCTTGTCTCAACCACCTTGTTTAGTTCCCATTTTCGCCACCGCATCTCATATCGCCCCATCTCTCTATCCACTCAAGAAAACTACCATCCAACGTTCAAAAATTGCTGATCAGTTCACGACAGGCTTTTGCAAATCTTGTTGCTAGCAAAACTTACCTTTCCCATCACCTCCAACATACCCCACTCCTTTTTCTTTCCACCAATCATAACCTCTCTTATTCTTACCAATCAGCAACTTTCATTTGCTCCTTTCCACCAATAAAATCACTTCTTATTCCCACCAATCACAACTTCACACGTCACTTTCTGTTACACTTTTTATCCCTCGCTCCCCATCTTTTCCCTCTTTCAGTCCCGACCTCCGCACAGACAACACCTCGCCGCTGCTCACATCTCCGAACCAAATTGCCGGCGAGAACAGATCTCGTTTATTCACACCTCGACGGTTGACTCGACAGCAGCTACTGCGAACACCTACGTCGTACACGTTTTTGACCGCTTTCGACCGGCTTGAGAACCCTGCTCCTACGTACGCTAGCGACCATCACGATGGTCCAGTACCAGGTTTTTGGTATAGTTAAATTACGCCTCTGCAAAGGGTGTCTGTACCGCTTTAAAAACCTAGGTATATCAGTGCGTAGTGATGTTGGTTGATCTTAAAGCTGGTTAAGCATTTTCAAAAACAGTTTGCTTTTATTTTTTCGCGTCGCGTGCCGCGCTTTTGGTGACGCATCCACACCGGTAACAGGTAAGTAACACACGCATAATTATTTTTCGGACCTGCTTGGCGTAGGAATATATCCTTTCATGTTTTGGTACTGTAACCTCAAACCTCCTTTCCCACCTCTTGCGTCCGCCATCTTGTTTAGTTCTCACCGCATCTCCTTGTCGCAGACCCTCCGCCATTTTTAGTTCCCGCTATTTTAACCTCAAAATCTACTCTTCTAACCTCTTGCTACCGCCATCTTCTTTTAGTTCCCATTCTCACCACCGCGTCTCCTTACCCCCACCTCTTGCGACCGCCGTGTTCACCACTAACCTCCAAATTTCCTCGTCCTTAAACCTCTTGTCTCAACAACCTTGTCTAGTCCCCATTTTCGCCACCGCATCTCATATCGCCCCCATCTCTCTATCCACTCAAGAAAACTACCATCCGACGTTCAAAAATTGCTGATCAGTTCAAGACAGGCTTTTGCAAATCTTGCTGCTAGCAAAACTCACCTTTCCCATCACCTCCAACATACCCCACTCCCACAACTTTTTCTTTTCCACCAATCATAATCCCTCTTATTCCTACCAATCAACAACTCTCATTTGTTCCTTTCCACCAATAAAATCACTTCTTACTCCCACCAATCACAACTTCACACGTCACTTTCTGTTACACTTTTTATCCCTCGCTCCCCATCTTTACCCCTCTTTCAGTACCGACCTCCGCACAGACAACACCTCGCCACCCAGCTCCTCTCCATCACGCGACCTCCATACTCCTCCATCTCCCTTCCTCCATCTCCCACCCCAAATTAACGAACCAATCAAAACACTACACGTCACTTCCTCAATTCTTTCAACTCGTCCCGGATGAGCCAACCCATTTAACGATAATCCTACCGCTCAGGGCGCTTTTCAAACTTACCGCCGCCGCCGTCGCACGCAGCGACACTAGCGACACTAGCGCCCCTAGCGGCAGGATTATCGTTAAAAACAATTGGCTCATCCGGGACTATTACTACTGTCGTAGTAACCTTAATTGCCACAGACCGTCACCGAGGAGTTTGTTGGTGACAGTTTTTTTTTATCCAGAACGCGAACGATTAGGAGTGCTAGTCTTTCCCCGTGAGCTCGATGTATTTGGATTTCACAAACCCTCCAAATCCCTGGGAAGAACGCTAACAAATATGAAATTCCAATTTTCAACGATGAACTCAATGGACTTCACAAATCCTCCAAACTCTTGGCAAGAACGCCGACAAATCAAGAATTCTAATTTTGTTCAGTCAGGAAATTCTAATTTGTTCAAGTGAAGTCAATGTATTTCATAAAGCTTCTAAATTTCTAGCAAAACGTGGATAGATCGGAATTCCAGTTTTCTCCAATGAACTCGATGTTTTCGCAAACACTCCAAATCCCGGTACGAACGCGGACACATCAGGAATTCCAGTTTTTCCAACTCAATGGATTTCACTACACCCTGCAAATCCAAAAGTACTTCAGCTTATAAAGGTTCTTACTATACGTCTCAAGATACAAATCCACTCACAATAATTTAATTTCTGATTTTCGCTGTCCCCCTTTTATGATCTAAACCCAATGTCCACTGGAGAATACAACTTTCTGGGAATGAGTATTTGATTGCACTTTTTTTTTCGAGAAAGTAACTCGTGTATCAAGAAAATTGGGTGAAAAGGCATATTTCGGGATATAATCCAAGCCATGTCACGAGTAGCTCGTACATACGAAGTTTAACGGGAGCGAACCTTTCTAACTTCAGTTATTGCCGATACGTCTATCTCAAACGACTCAGCTGTGTACGCCACCACTGCACACGATAAAAAAAGCTGTCTATCTGAACAACCGCAGTTCTTTCTGATGTAGTGTAAGCATACAATGTACGGTATAACCAGAGCCGTAGCTTGGGAGGGGTTTTTGGGGGTTAGCCCCCTCCCATGCTAAAAGAATGTAAAAATAGCAACAAAAAAATAGCTTCGTTAACCCTTAAATGCATGATTTTTTTACAATGCGTTCAAATGATGAGAAAAACGACGAAAAAAAAACCATTCTTTGCACCTAAACCTTCAAAGGCGCAAAATCAGGGTTTGTACCTTGGAGGTAATATTATTTATACGGTAAATATAACTGTAATTGGTTGAAAAATAAAATTTTATTGTAACATTTACACTGTTGCTGGTATAATATAGTTGTTATAAATCAATGAAGAAACACATCAGTAATTACAAAATAGACTTCATATTATTATTCTGACAATGATCAATTTTACGAGACAAAAACAATTTTTGTCCTTATTACAGCACAAAAGGCATCACATTTCTGACAAGCAGAATATGGCTTCCTTGTGCATGGTGGTAGTTTACATCTCTTTTCACTTCCCATTGAACCCAGTGTCCAGTTTGATCCATTCGCATGTCTTTAGGTGACGCCTTAGCAGGTCCTCGTTTGACCTTCTTTAGAATTTCCTTCTGAACTTCACCGCTTGGTCTACCTTTTTCATCTCACTACCTGCTTTTAGATATTTTATATCGAAACTGTGAAGCTTTCATTTTGGTATTATGGCCTTTTTCACATAATGTCCTGTTATACAGGACCCAGGCATTTGTGAGCGTTAAGTCAATCAGATGACAGAAGATTCTAAAATGCCATTTTTTGGATTTTATTTATATTTTGTAGTTTGCCAATGTTAGAATCCAAAAGATCTACACCTCCCATGTGTTTGTTGTAGGTTTTTATTATTTGCGGACATTTGATCGAGATGGTTTCTCGTTTTTTCCCGTCAAACCTTTGTACTCTCTTAATGGGATCCTGGACAACAAAGGTAGATGCTAATGTAACTGATTTATTGTCCAGCCACATGACCACAGCAAGACCTACTTCATCTGAACTCACTGCTTCAATAAATGTTCCTCTTGCATTTTTCCTGAAGTCTTTCTCAGCAGGTAGATCACTACCAGGAAGCCTGATTCGCGAGTAGTTGCAACGGATTGAATTCCCATTCTTCGTAAGTAAATTGCCAAAAGAACTGATGCATAATAATTATCAAAACAAACCGTGTAGTTCTGGACTTTCGGAACCTCCCTTACAAGTCGCACAACAACATTTCCACTTGCTCCCAAGAATTCTCAGACTAAAATCATTCTCTTGACCAAATTTATATGCAAAGCCACTTACATCAGCAAGAACAAAAAGCTTGTAACTCCATTTGTGAGGTTTTGATGGCCTATACTGCTTTAAATAATGTCTCTTTCTGATAAAACATAGTTGCTCGTCAATTTACAGACTCAAACAAACGTTGGTTTAGATATTCCACTATGGGTCTAATTCTGAGAAGTCTGTCATGACCGGACTTACACTTGGAACAAAATTATTGAGTTGACAGATAATGCATCCTTTATCAAATCATTTCCAAATGGACCCCAATAATCTTGATCATTTGGCAGATGAACTGTGCTCATTAACATGCAGCAACCAAAAAAAGCATTTCAGCTCAACCATTGTTACTTGAATGTATTGCTTGGGTCCTTCTCAAGTATGTATTTGTGTCTCAAGCAAAGTGTGTTCTATTAATTCCTCTGAAACAAAATAACTGAGGAATCGAAATAGACTTTCCAGGTTCAAAGTTTTGTCACTCAAGCCAATGCTATCTTTAAATTCATTTTTACTAAACTCCATTTTACCCCTTCTCCACTCCATTCTTTGATATTGGCTGACTCATTTAGAGGTACTGGGGCAGAGAATGAAGTTGCAGAAGCTGTTGTGATCCGAGGTGCCTGTGAAGCTGGTGTTGGTGTTGCTGGAGATTTTCTTGTTCTTGGAGCCTCATATGGAGGAAATAGTTGTTTTCTTTATGTTGAGGGTGTACTTAGTGGGTAAAGAAATGAGCTGTGTAGCGCGACTGTTTGAGAAGAAACTGCACTGATTTCCTCAGTCACTGGGACACTGGATGCAGTAGCTAATCTAGAAAGGGTTACTTTCTCTGGTGTTTCCGGAATTATTTCTTCGAAATTGCAAGATTCAGAAAGACCACTTCATCACTAGAAGATTCCTCCAGCCATCCTCTAAATCACCAGGGATCTCAAAGTAATTCAACCCAACTCCGAAACTTCTTTATTTCTTCTTCCTCATAACTCATCTGCAAAATTCGGAAAGAAAAGATCTTGGAGCGCATATTGTACCCTGTAGGGTACAAACTAAAAACTTAATGTAAAAACTACAACATGAAGATGTGGTGCAATAAATGACTGTCAGCCGCATGTATAAACCATAAATATATAGCAAAAAAATACTCAAGCAAATATACTCCTTGCAAACTTATCTTTTCTATAAAACAATAACACGAAAACCTAAACTGATGCACGTACAACCATCAACAAATGCAGATTAACTATCTGCTGTCTTGTAAGTCGCCAACGATCACAACATGGGTCACTGTTAAAACATATACATTTTTTTTTATTAAAGGTGCATTTAAGGTCGTTTTGATTACATGGTCTCATTACGACCTGTTATCGATGTTCTCAATTTGTTAATAATACAAATCTTATTTTTCACCATCTGGATAGAAAAACATTTTAAATGGTTTGTACCCTGTGGGTCCCCATGCAATTAAGGCTTAAAATGACATTTTCTAGGTTGGCGGGAACGAGAAACTTCCTAATCGTATCACTGGTAGCGCTAACTTACGCAGCATTCTTAGGCCCCTTGTACACGATCAAACTTTTTTTTTTCCAATCCAAGAGTTTACAAGAAAAACTGTCAAATATTTTTCAATGTGTGACAAGATTGGCAAGATCTGACAATGTCATAAATGCGTATTTACAAGTTGCCTTTTTTCAAACTGAAATACTTCAGAACACATTAATAAATAATTTAGCAATTTACTATTTGCTTGATGGTATAACAGTGTCCAATGAAATACTGTCCTTTACTAATATTATGTAGCACTTTCACGTATTATATCCAATGAAATCACATTACGATTATAGAATACAATGGAAATAACACCAACTGATAGGTTAACAGCACTATATAACATTGCATTAATATATACTTAGTTCCAAAATCTGCCTGGCAATTATATCTTCATATGCCTTCATCTTGTGGTAATCCACGGAGTCCTATACCCCCGCCGTTGAATCTTTGCACTTGACAGTTCGTGTGGCTTCGCGTAACGTTGGCTATATTGTGGTTCCGACGTTGCCAGAGGGATTAGTAAACAACAACAGCTGATTGTTCTCCTTTCTATCATGTCTAAGCCGCATACAAAAAGTGTACGTAAGTAGCGAACGCCAATGAATAATAACTATTTCGTATTATTATTGTTAATTGGAAATAACTCAGTAAAAACATTGCAACGTATGTAGGATAAATTAGCACTTTTGACAATATCGAAACAGAATAATGCAAACGTGCCTGCTACAACGAGGAGAAATAAAACAAATTATAAGCTGCGATAACCAAGTTATTTTCACACACGCTGCGTTCCAGATGGTTCAGGAATTTTGTCCTCTTTCTCTTGGAGTTTCACTCCCTTGTAAATAACAGTTCTCGTGATTAGTTTAAGAGCTGCTGCAGTTCGTTGTACAGCTTTATCAGCAGGAATAGAGGGATGCCCATGAACCTTTACATACTCCTCCTGTTCAAAGAATTCCTGGGTCCTTCTTAACAGTTCCAATGCCTGACTATGAAGTGGCCACAGATTAAGGAAGTGGCACACCTCGACGCAATAGATTTTCACTTCGTGAATCATCACTCGGTGATCAGCATCGTTTTTGAAACATTGTCCCACTTCAAATCTTATATAAATAATACGAATGAAATATATATAGGTAAATAAATATATATATATATGCATAAACGAACACCAACAATAACCACAAATATAAATAACAATGGGCAATAGTAGCTTGCAAAGAACGACTCGACGCACGTGCAAGATTCACAAACTGAAGTACATGGTTGGAAATAGCTACATCCGGCAGCAGAGCCGCATCTAGTTCCGCTTCCGCTTTGTCGTAGACCACTCGATGCCTTGTGATTGGTTTAGGAAGTCTACCGGTTAAAGCTTTTAATCTGTTCTTTTGCGAGTGTACCAACTTAATCGCTAGCTGTCAAGTGCAACGTTTCAACGGCGAGGGTATAGACATACGGACGTGACCAGCTTATGTATAACCTAATGGGTTCGTATATGACATACCTTGGCCGGATGGCCATTTTTGTTTACTTTTCGCTTTCCCCATGTTGCAGATTTCGTGACGCACTGTAAATACTCGCATTTCATTGGCTAAGGCCATCGAATCAACTCTCTGATCGTTTAGAGCATGTCCATATTTGCTTTCAAGGCTTTCAAAGAGTTTAAAGTATTGGAAGCAATTTGACAAGAAAGGTCGTAAAGTTGTGACAACTCTTGAATAGACAATATCGCCAAAGGTGACTGCAAGAGAAACTGTACTTAAGATAGCGTGGGTACAATCATGTTAAGATATCAGGAGCTGTTTTCGTTCTGGTACTAAATTTGAGAGCAATATCTCCCATTTTAGAACATAACTATAAACCCCATTTTGTAATCAAATAAGATGGGCTGCAGCGGCAATATAAAATATCGTACTTCAGTGGTCATTAATTCTCATGTCCCAACACATGTGCCGCTTAAAATACGCAAAACATTCTATCTTTATTTTAATTCCAATTGTTGCACCTTAAATTATGAATAATACAAAATCATTTATCCAAATATTTAAACTCAGTGTTAATCCATATTTATCATTTGAATTGGTACAAATTGTTTAAAAATGGATCCCTCTACTTAACCCCACCTTAATATTTTTCTGGCTACGCCACTGACTATAATATCCTATTACTTCGGTTGTCTCCAGAAACTTACAATCAATACAACACGAATTAAAGAAATTATGCTAACTACTATGACGCAGCGCTCAAACGAGTAATGTAATCCGGGTTCCTTCAGAATGTGAACCACATTCTGTAAATATGAACATCAATATTTGATAAAAATTTAGACATTTCGGCATTTTCTAAGGAGTGATCATTGCGCAGTGATGTTCAACAGCTCCCGGTTTATCTTCACCACTTCTCTGCAATAAATTGAAAGAGATGCTGGCGCACACTAAAGACGCGGAAGAAATCATATTCTACAGAAATGACTGTGTCGCGAGAACGACAGTTAAAATGTCAAGTTCCCAAGTTACATCCCAACTACAAGTGTGCTGAAACGCAGTAGTGTTATAACAGGGAAATGAATGAGTTTTTGCACGTTCTCTCTGCTGCGGAATTCCACACTGCAGCAATGCTGTTCTGCAACACGCGAACTGGTTAAGAGGAACGCTCAGATGCAAAGCAAATACATTTCCATTCAAATCCGATGTCACCTTAAAACTGTAAGTGCTTAACAAGTTGCATTAAATAATGGAAAGCTGAAGGCAGCAAACAAAACAAAATTTAACCTCTAGCGACTAAATTTTAATAAGTTTATTTATTTTAATCTCTAGTATATAAATTTAGTGAGTTCATTTATTTTTATTTCTTTGTTTTGTAACTTTATCGTCCTTCAACAGAGATGGTGAATAAAGCGGTGAAATGATTTTCCAATGAGCCCGAGGTCCATAAAGCTTACAGTTAACCGACATTAAGTTTAAAAACAAATCTAATGTGTTACACTCCCATTACTTTCTCTACCCACTCATGTACAAACTATTCTTACGAAACTTTATTCTTCTGCCTACTTTACTTAATCGCGATAAATCTTTGCAGAAATGGTTTTATCACACATTTCGTTGCAGATACACGAGAGATATAAGAGGGTAGAACGAGTCAGATATTTAAAAATCTCATGTGTTACAATCACATGGCTTTCTATACCCATAGCGATCTGTACCGCTTCTGTACAAGATTTGTTCGGCCTAAATGTTCCCGTGAGCAACCCGAGTTTCTGCTGATTGTAAGGTTTGGTAACACCACCAAAGAAATAGATTCTAACATAACGTAGGACACTAGACTTGTAAATTGCAAAAACGGAGGGATAATTCCGGTTCTTCCTCCCTTTATCAAAGAATAATATATTACACAGGGTCTTTCATAAGTAGGAAATAGTGCAAATAAAACTAAAATGAGTTTTTTAAAACGCTTGGGAGTATAAAATTTAATATTTTAGAGGAAAAGTTTACAAAAAAGAAACACAACTTTTCGGCCATTATTGTACAGTGTGTAAAGTCATCAATAAAAATATTAAATAACATATTATTTTTACTGTCTCTACTACGTATAGTAAGTAGGGGAAATATTGCATTCGATACCGAGATTTCACCAGAAATACATGTTTTGAGGCCTCCTGAATCCAAAAAAGGTAGTTTTGGAAACATATCCGTGTGTGTGTTTGTGTGTCTGTCTGTGAACAGCATAACTCTGAAAGGAACAGTCGGATAAACATCAAACTTGGTATTTAGGTTCAGAATCTTCCAGAGATGCGATACGAAGGTTTTCAAGAAAATCCCACACCTCAAATTATCCTTTACATGGAACATTTTTCGAAAATTTTAATTTTCTCAAAAATGGCTATAACAATTTTGATTAAATAACATAAGTTTAAGACATTTGATGACAAATGAATTGTATACCTCGAATTTTCTGGGAATGTCTCCAAAAGTATTCTTCATTATGAACGACTTTTGCATAACTGGTAAACGATAAGAGATAGACAAAATTTTACTACACAAAAAAATGTAGATCGCGTTAAAATACACAATTTATGTCATATACATTTTGTGTTGTTGAATGAACCATTTTCGAGATATTGCTTTTTATTCCCTTAAATTTTCCAATACTTATGCGGGTAATGTTGCTCCAGAGGTCGACGTGTCATGTCGAGTGCCGCGCAACGTCAGGCAGGCTATTCTGTAGAAAAAATCATTAAATTCCGCGAATGTGTGGCATTTGGCTTTTCAAATGCTCCAAAGTTGTTTATACATTTCCGGTATGTATTCTGTCGCGATTTATTGAATTAGTTATGTATTCCGGCGTGATTTTGTCAACAGTCAACATGGACAACTTACGAATCGTTGCGGAAAATGAGATCTTAACTAATGATGCTGTCCTAATGGAAAATTAGGACATAGAACAACTTGCAGAACAGCTAGCAACTCTAGAGCTAGCAGAGCTTAGGAGGCAGTTCGGCACTTCTCAGGAGCACTTCAACTCATATTTGCATAAGTTCATGTACAGGAACAGCTGTCCCATTTGGAGAGAGTTTCAGAATTTTCTTGTGACACACTCCGAGAATTATCCTACGACATAACATCTTCGCAGCTCTCTTTTGGTTCGTCTTCTGCTCAGAACTTCCTTTTCATCTTTCTTTTCTTCCAAAATTTTATATTTCTTCATTGTCTTATATGCATCGATGCAAAGCAGCCTTTATTAAGGCTAACAATTGCATCGTGAAAGAGCAGATATGTCCTTGGACATAATTATTATTTAGTTATATTACATTTGCTTATTGCGTCGCGGTAATTATTTAGTTCTGTTACGTTTGTTTACTGCTACGCGATAATTATTTAGTTCTATTACATGCGTTTACTGCGTCGTGGTAATTATTTACTTATATTACATTTGTTTACTGCGTCGCGTTAATTATTTAGTTCTGTTATTTGTTTACATTTAGTTATATTACATTTGCTTACTGTTGCAAGGTAACATTAAATTGAATTGTATTTATGGACGTACTTTAACTGCTGTGGTCCTTAGCGTCCCATTCTATATTGGGCATGAAAGACAGGTAATTTTGCTCAGAAGTCTGATTATCAGGCTAGAGGTTCTTTACATTTATTTAGTAGTGCACGAGCGCCAATGGTCATTACTAAACGCCACGCATTAGACAATAACAATAATATTTTTAACTGTTTCGCGGTTATTCAATTTTATTGCATCTATTTACTGTTTCGCGGTTAATATTCAGTTGTATTGCATTTATTCACTATTTCGCGCTTTACTATTACGACAGCGTATAACACTTCACAACAATACTAAACTATTTCCGGTTTTACTAACGCGACAGCGTTTTTTCCGTTTAACAGTTGGTATCTGACATTGCGCATTTACATCGTCCGCCATGACGCGTCGAGCTCTGGAGCAACATTACCCTTATACATTTTCTCAAATGGGAATTCGTTATTCATTTTTTTTTTGTCTTGGATATGCAAAGCGTATTAATCTGTGGCAAAGTGAATGGTGCTACACATAGCAACCAGCTATTAAGAAATATGTCTATGCTTAAAGGCTACTGTATTTCTATATTGCCCTTGCAAATACAAAACAAGGGGAATATAGTACGCCTTAAGAGATAGTCAAATATTTTTAGAACTGGTCGCTATGTGTAAAATGTAATTCTCTTTGCATGTCAAGAACATAAAAAAAATTCTGATGTGTTACACTCACATGACTTTCTCTACTCTTGTACAAACTATTTTTAAAAACGCTTATTCTCCATATGCTTCATGTTAATCGAGATGTTAACCTTATTGCTAATTTTCTTGTAGGTGCAAGGTGAGTATGGTAGGCTTTAAGCGATAGTCAAATATTTTAAGAGCTGGTTGCTATGTGGAGTATTCCATTCTCTTTGCATTACCAGGACAAAAAAAAATGAATAACGAATTTCCATTTGAGAAGAAGTATAAGTATGGGAAAATTTAAGGAAATAACAAGCAATATCTCGAAAATGGTTCACTATTGTGTATTTTAACGTGATCTACATTTTTTTGTGTAGTAAAATTTTGTCTATCTCTTATGGTTTACCAGTTATGCAAAAGTCGTTCACTATGAAGAATACTTTTGGAGACATTCCCAGAAAATTCGAGATATACATTTCATTTGTCATGAAAATATCTTAAACATGATATTTTAATCAAAATCGTTAAACCATTTTTGAGAAAATTTTCGAAAAATGTTCCATGTAAAGGGTAATCTGGGGTGGGGGGATTTTCTTGAAAACCTTCGTGTCGCAACTCTGGAAGATACTGAACCTAAATGCCAAGTTTGTGTTTAGCCGACTTTTCGTTTTTGAGTTATGCTGCTCTCTCACTCACACACACGCTCGCACGCACGCGCGCGCACACACACACACACACACACACACACGCGCGCGAGATACACACGGACATGTTTCCAAAAATACTTTATTTTTTTACGTCCTGGACATGCAAAGAGAATGCAATGCTTCACATAGCAGCCAGCTCTTAAATAATTTGACTATCGCTTAAAGCTTACCATATTCCCCTTACGCCTACAAGAAAATTAATAATAAGATAGTGTCTGCAAATGTTTATCTCGATTAACATGAAGTAGATGGAGAATAAGCGTTTGTATAAATAGTTTGTACAAGAGTAGAGAAAGTCATGTGAGTGTAACACATCAGATTTTTTCTGAAACGTAGTTATCTTATTTCGTTGCATTGACAATTTCATTTGTTTCATACAAAAGGTTGCTATGGAAACGGTTTAATTGTTGGCTTGTTTCAACGATTTTCTCCACAATTTATACAACTACTGTAACAAATGAAATTCTAATTATTTAATGAGCTGTTCAAAATGCAATTTACAATCTGGCAGTGGCTAAGTCGAAGCGTGAATTCTTGTTTAACATTTTGAATCACTTGAAATTAAATTGAGTTTTTTTATTTATGGACGCTCTTCAACTGCTGTGGTCCTTAGCGTCCCGTTCTATATTGGGCGTGAAAGCCCGGTAATTTTGCTTTATCAGGCTTGAGGTTATTTTACGTTCCGTAAATCTACGACACGGGACCACCGGCTTTACTTCCCTTCCGAAGGAAGCCATGCTAAGGATTTTCAAGGCCGAAAAAATCCATCGCCGAGTTTGAACCCACGACCTCGGGAACTAGACGCTAGCATGGTAACCACTATACCACGGAGAACGACTTTTCAATCACTGCTGATGATGTATATCTCTGATTTTCATTTTTAAGTTTTCCAGTTGAGCAGGCCTCGCATCAGACTATATTTCAAATATCTTCATAAACGTAATCAAGTGGAGAGAGGAGAGATCTGTTCCCATAGCAACCCAACTTTTTGTGAGAGAAATGATACAGTTGATAGAACTAAATAAAATTGATGACGTCACACTTGTATAATGTCTGAAAATTTTGTTTCCTTTTTGTAAAACTTTCCTTTCAAAATTTAAATTTGACGTGTCCATCAAGGACGTGTCCAAGGTTGGCCAAACGGTTTGCCGTCAGTTATTTCACTAAGTTTAAAAGATGCAACATTTGTAATTCGCGCTTTGTACCTTTCTTTTTCTGTGTGTGCAACTGACATTAAAACATATGGTAGATCCGAAGGTCATCTACGCTATTCTTTGAAAGTATAGCTACCGGAATTCCAATCCGTCTACATTTGACATCAAATTTGACCTTGATGAGTCCATCTGCACTTCATGCAATGACGAGCCCGGATAGACAGAACGATTATTCAAGAGCCAAGAAAATAATCTCTGTCAGCGACTGCTGCTGACCTTTGTTGGCAAAGAATGCCAATCATGTTTATGGAGCTGCGTGATAATTTGTTGCCTTGCCTGTTGGAGCATCGTTAGCGGGACAATTCTGTATAAAGGAAAGAGATGATAGATTGTTTCATTGTATGCTTCCGGGATGAGGGTGACCAAAATCCTTTTTTTTTTAATTTATTTATACCTTGCCAGACCTAAAAGATATTACTGTTTCATTACATTTATTCGATAAAAACCTGAAAAATAACAAGTCTGCTTTGTTTCTATGACTGTGGAATGTTTTTCAAATTTTTTACTTTATCACGTACATAGTAGGTAGAGAAGGTATTGCATTCCATCCAAAAATTCAATACAGAGATTTCATCGGAAATACATGTTTTGAGGCACCTTGAATCCAAAAAGGAGCATTCTTAGAAAAAGGTCCGTGTGTGTGTGTGTGTGTGTGTCAACAGCATAACTTAAAAACGAAAGTCGGACAAATACCAAACTTTCCAAAGATGCGACACGAAAGTTTTCAAGAAAATCCCCCACCCCAAACTAACCCTTCCATGGAAGGTTTTTCAAATTTTGTATTTTCTAAAAATGACTAACGATTTTGATTAAAATACCACATATTAAAGATATTTGCATGATAAAATGTTTATTTGAATTTTCTGGGAATAGGCTGTGAAGTCCTCTTTATTCAGAAGGAATTTTATATAATCTTGTTTAACTGGTAAACGCTAAGCGAGACAAAAAGTAGATCTCTTTAAAACACACAATTTATTTCAAATAACTTTCTTTGTAACATCAGTCATTTCTGAGATATGTGTTACTAATGTTTCGATTTGTTCAATACTTGGTTATTCTTTTTAAGTCCCATCGATTTTCAGTTGTTTCTCGCGATTGCATGGAAACAGTATGGAGTTTTAAGGCCAGCATATAGCGTCCAATTCTTAAACATTTGACTATCGCTGTTCTCTTTGTATCCTAACGAAATGTGTAATGTAGCTATTTCCGAAAAGCTTTATCTGGATTAAAATGAAGTAGCAAAATAAGTTTTTTTAAGAAATTTGTATACCCTCTAATAAACGATAGAGGGTAAAGAAAGTCATGCAATGTAACTTACCAGATTTTTATTTACGCTTTCATTTCTTGAACTGCAGCATTTTTCCAAACTCTAAAATTGTAATAATAAACACTACATTTAAACATTTAAAACAGCCTCTTTTGTTAAATATGTTCGTCCAGTGCTTTATTTAGTTTAAATCGTAAGCCCATTACACTAGCTGCCAGAAGGCGGTTAAAACATTATTTACTTTTGAGAAAAACTTTAAGAAAATATATAAAATGTGATGATAAACAAAGCATTTTGTTAATTTGCCACTATTAACAATTTGCCACTAAGTAATCTGTGCTTGACTGTACATGTTACTAGCATTACCGGCGATAAGTGTACAAATACGAAAACAAATAATTCTGTGTTACACTCAAATGGATTTCTCTCCCCAATATGGTTTATTTTTATGTAACTTCTAAAGCTATTCTCAAGAAAACTAATTTTTCTATCTGTTTTTCGTTATAGGTACAAGAGGGACGAGGAAACTAAATCGATAGTCAGATGTTTAAACGCGGTCGTTAGTACATGCTGGTCTTTCTATGACATCGTCAGAAACAGCTGAATAGTGACAGCACCTAAAAATGGCGTATTGAAAAATTCAAACCAATCATAACGGATATTTTGGAAATAGTAATGTCACTAAAAGTTATTTGAAATAAATTGGTGCTTTAAGGAGTTGTACATGTTTTGTTTATCTCTTAAGGTTTATCGACTAAACAAAAGTTTCCTCCTTTTGAATAAAGAGGACTTCACAGACTATTCCTAGAAAATTCAAAATAAACATTTTCTGTCATGCAAATGCTTTAAATATATTCTATTTTAATCTAAATCTTTAACGCCACTCTTGAGATAGAAAAAATCAAAAAAACCTTCCACGTAAAGGGTAGTTAGTGTGGGGATTTACTTAAAAATCTTCATGTCGCATCTTTCAAAGATAAACTTAAATACCAACTTTGATATTTATCCGACTTTTCGTTTTAGAGTTATGTTCACATACATCAAAGACACACACACATGGACTTTTTTTCTAAAAAAAATAAATGTCTTTATTATTATTATTATTATTATTATTATTATTATTATTATTATTCAGAGGGTCTCAAAACATGTACTTCCGGTGAAATCTCTATAACAAAATTTTGAGTGGAATTACCTTACCTACTATGTACCTTACCCCGTTAATGTCGTCACGACGGAAACAAGTGTCACTCCCAGCGTTGTGTGGACCTGCGTGTCTATAAACAGCTGCCCGTGCAGTGGCGCCTGTAACATCTGTAATACAGGTCGGCATTTATGCCATCCGCAGGACGGAGTCAGATTGTAATTCTTAATGCTGCTGTAATAGGTCAAGGACTATAGGTGACTAAATGATAAGGATGATTAGTATGTATTTTCGTGGTATCAAAAAAGGCACAGACATTCTCCCAAGAGAACAACTAAATCAGAACGTTTACAGACAATACAAAATACTTTGTCATACAAAGGGTTAAAGATTAACCAACGTCTAATTCTAGCTTTAATTATGAGCTTCATGTGGTAATTTATTAAACAAAGAAATAGTCAAAGATCTGCTGGGAGTCACCACTTCACTTCCGCTTGTGTATGTATCAGCTGCCGCCGCAGTGGCGGCCTGTTAACAGCTAACTCCTGTGTTCCAAGCAATCTTAAGGGGTTACACCGTTGATTGCGAATGTGAAGAACCATACAAATAAATTTACAGTATAATTTATAACATGTATTTTAAAGCTTACAGTTACAGAACATAGGAGAAAGTTATGTGTGGTTTCCACTCAACACAATTATTTAAACCTTAATCACTATTTTAAAGATGCCGAAAACAAATAGAAAAGAAACTGAAATTCCACAGTTATATCATGAAATAAACATGTTTCACATGAGATTAATACTCTGTATTATCCCTTTAAGCATTTCCACGTATTGAGTACCAAAAGCGGCATGTTTTATTAATATTTTTCATAATTATGAACAAAGTCTTATGTAACTTACACGAAACGCATTTGAAAAACAAGCAGCCAATAGTCCGTCCAGTTACCTTACTTATCCAGCACTTGACTGAGTCGGGAAGGCTGATCATCTAAATCAGATGTCGGAAATAGCCAGGCTCTTGTCCGAGGTGTTCCCTTGGTTTCTGCAGTGTTCCAATAATTAATCCATTTCTTAGTGCACCTTTGATTGGGCTGGCCTAGCCGTGACCAGACGTTCTCTATAATATTGAGGTCCGGAGATTTCGGGGACCAGTTCAGAACCGGTATATCAGGATGTTCCCCAAAATATTTCTGCGTATACCGAGAGGTATGCACGCCGCTGTTGTCCTGCACTAGGCGAACTGTAGGAATTTCATCCGTGGGATATAGCTGCCTCAAACTTGGTAGAACAACGTCTCTCAATATGGCCGCGTACTCAAACCGAATTAATTCTGGGGGTTATCTCAATTAGTTATCCAGGTCCAGCCCCACTGATTCAATCCAGCATTGAACTAATGAGCCCCGATCGCCATATCATCATGCTGATATTTGAGATCCATCCTAGAACCAACTGGCCTCCAACAGGTCAATTTCCGATGGTGGTCAGTACAGAAAACCACATCGTCAAGCTATATAGTAGTGTCCCACACATCCAGTGAGGTTCGGAGCTCTTCCAAAGCAAACCGGATTCGCTGCTCTCTGTGATAAGGGGAAATACACTGGTGTGCAAAACCTAAGGACGAGATGGGTAAAGTAACATAACAAATGAGCTACTTGGTGGAAGTAGATGGAGGTGCGAGAGCATGTTGCCAGAGGTCTCTTACACGTACACAGAAAGCTGGACGTCACATGGCGTGAGTGTAGCGAGCCTATAGTGCCAAATGTGTCTGGTCCCGCAACACGGGGCAGTTGACGAAACAGGACAAGACGATGTGTGGCAATTACCGAGCTGTTACGGTGCACTGTAGTGGTGTTCTTCATTGCAACATGGCCCTAGACACCATCTGGATGACTTCACACGGGGAAGAATCATCGGAAACTGGAAGAGGGCGAAGAGTAACGAGTGTTGCTCAGGAGTTTGGAATTGCTCACAGCATTGTTTCACGTGCATAGGGAACCTTCCAGACCACAGGCACTGCTGTCCCAAGGAGGGGTGGTGGTCGACCACGCTCAACTACAGCAGCAGGTGACCGCTGCATTGTGCAACAGGCAAGAAGTGATTCACGCCAAACAGTGGGTGCAATTGCAACCACATTTAACAGAACAGCTAGGCACGCACTCTCACGATACACAGTGCACGGCGACTACACAGAGGTGGTCTCTTTGCCCGACGGCCAGTACGTTGTGTTCCATTGACATCTGCACATCGGCGGCACCATTTGCGATGGTCCCAAGGGCATCAAAATTGGACCAACGAGGAATGGGATCGCGTGCTCTTCTCGGATGAGAGCAGATCCAGTCTAAGTAGTGATTCTGGACATACTCTCAGCTGGTGAGAGGTGGGAACACGTAATGAACCCAGGGACATCCTTGAACATGATCGTGTTGGTGGTCCGGGTGTTATGGTTTGGGTAGGCATAATGTTGCATGGGCGCACCGACCTCCAAATCTATGGACATGGTACGCTCATTGGTTAATGTTATTACGATACTGTACTTATTCCCCATGTGCTTCTTTTCAGGGGTGCACTCCGCCCTGACTTAATTTTTATGGATGACAATGCGCGACAGCATCGAACAGCATCCTCTTGGAACGAGAGGATATTCGCCGAATAGACTGGCCTGCCCGTTCCCCCGATTTAAATCCCATCGAACACGTGTGGGATGCTTTGGGGAGACGCATTGCAGCACATCCACATGCACCAACGACCATCCAACAGCTGCCAATAGCGTTGGTGGAGGAATGGAACGCCCTACCACAAGAACTGCTTACCAACATTGTGGCCAACATGGGAGTACGATACAGAGCATGCATTGCTGTCTGTGGTGATCATACACCCTTTTAAGCACCGTGCATCTGTTTCTGTAAATCTAGAGAGCCATCATATGTCGGATTACTGTAGCTTATGGTCTATGAATAAAAGTGGCATTTCTGTTCATGTCATTGCATATTTCGTTTAGTTGCCTACTGTAGTAGCATACCGTAGCAGCTCCTCTGTGTATGATTCAAGTTTCATCGAGGTATGTTACTTAGCAATGTCACAGTATGCGGAGATTACTTTCGTCCTTACTTCAGGAGGGTGTCGTTGGGAGAGCGAACCACCTGAATCAGGTGGTGTCTCCCGACTGGGACCATTCCAGGACAGTTGTCCTATGCTGGTAGGATGATGGGATTAGAGTAAAGGGCGGTGGTTTGGCGGTGGTTTTTTTTTGGTTGGATTAGGTGATCTTAGGTGTAGGGCGAGTTTTTTTTTTCTTTCCTTTCGTCCTTAGGTTTTGCACACCAGTGTATATTCCTTTATAACCGTACGACGACTGCATATGCCTGGTGATCTTAGCCTGAGGGAAGCCTCACTAATGGGCAACTGCACCTGCGCAATCGTGTCCTTTAGTAACTGAAAAAGGATGAGCTTCCACTTCTGCTAAAAAAGCAGCAACCTCCTCTGGGGTGGTTTTCTTTGGCCGCCGATTTCTTTTTCTATGATCGCGAAGACCATCTTCTCTTCGTCTTGCCACGCTGTTATCCATCGTTCCACATCCCCACAATCATGCTAAGTTTCACTTCGGATATTCTATTTGAAACACCCTTTGTCGTATACCAAGTTGCGAAAACGCAAATGTCACAAACAGCTGCTATACACAAGGCCGCGCAGCTAACAGAGACACGTTCACACAGCGCTAGGGATGTAGGGACATTGCTGTTGTGACGGCGTTAACCGGGGAGAATGTACGCTAGGTCAGACTAAAAGTGATTGGTCTCTTGAGCAGTTAAATTTTTTGTTAGATTTTTTTTAAGTCCATTCGAGTGAGTTCGCGTTCACTAACATCAATATCTGTGCGCCGCTTTGGTTACTCTATAATACAAGCCACAAGGCACAGATTTGAGCTACCCCGCAGTGGTTAAGCTACTTCTAAACGCTCGAGTTCGATTGTCCGTAGTGGATTATTATCATTTATTTTTTACAATTCGTTTTAGTGTAATATAGTTAAATAATATTGCTTGTGTTAATTCATTTATTACAAATATAATTAAAATAATGGTGAAATCTGTGGTTAATTAAATTCGTCCTCCCGACCGATAAATTAATGCCATGGTTGCCATCTATCATGGTTGCAATCCATCTATATACATAAAAATGAAGAAAATCTGTCATATTTTTACTCGTGTATGTAAAATGAAAGGGGAAATAAGTTGAGTTATTCCACGGAGATTTGAACTTGCAATTTCAGGAACAGTAAGTTAACTCTCTACCACTGAGCTAAGAGTGCTGCAGTAAGCTTTAGTCCTATTCCACTTAAGAACCATAAATAAATCAAGTGTATTGTGATTACAAATATTAATTGTTGAATATTTGTTGAATTGAGTCTATTAGAAATCTTGCATATGAATTATTTTCTCGGAAGACTTTTGTGATTATTGTTGTGTTCCCCATTACAACTACTAAAGAAATATACCAGTCTTGCAGGAGAAAAAAAATTCTGATGTGTTACACTCACATGACTTTCTCTACTCTTGTACAAACTATTTTTACAAACGTTTATTCTCCATATGCTTCATGTTACTCGAGATATCGAGATGTCAATCTTATTGCTAATTTTCTTGTAGATGCAAGGGGAACATGGTAGGTTATAAGCGATAGTCAAATATTTTAAGCGCTGGTTGCTATGTGGCGCATTATATTCTGTTTGCATATCCAGGACATAAAAAATTGAATAACGAATTTGAGAAAAAGTATAAGTATTGGAAAATTTAAGGAAATAACAAGCAATATCTCGAAGATGGTTCACTCAACTAAAAAAATGTATATGACATAAATTGTGTATTTTAACGCGATCTACATTTTTTGTGTAGTAAACTTTTGTCTATCTCTTATGGTTTACCAGTTATGCAAAAGTCGTTCACAATAAAGAATACTTTTGGAGACATTCCCAGGAAATTCAAGATATACATTTTATTTGTCATAAAAATGTCTTAAACCTATGATATTTTAATCAAAATCGTTAGAGCCATTTTTGAGAAAATTAAAATTTTCGAAAAATCTTCCATGTAAAGGGTACTCTGGGGTGGGGGGATTTTCATGAAAACCTTCGTGTCGCATCCTTGGAAGATACTGAACCCAAATACCAAGTTTGGTGTTTATCCGACTGTTCGTTTCTGAGTTATGCTGTTCACAGACACACGCACAGACACACACACGGACATGTTTCCAAAAATGCTTTTTTTTGGCTTCAGGGGGTCTCAAAACATGTATTTCCGGTGAAATCTCGGTATCGAATTTTTGGGTGGAATACAATACTTCCCCTACTTACTATACGTAGTAGAGAAAGTAAAAACTGGCTGTCCCGAGCGCTCACGGAAGTACCCGATTCGAGCTCCGTCTCTCCGCCGGCCGGTTTTAAATTGAGTACGTGGCAGAGAAAATAAAAAAGTGGTTCTTCTATTCACATTATATTATATTTTTGCTTAGGAATAATTTCAAAGGCGTGCTTAGTTACAGCTTGCGGAAACAATATCCGTATAAACAGGGTTTGTTCCTGGTAACAAGCTCTTGCTATAGAAAGAAAAGAAGGGAAAAAAGCAAGTCAATCGCAAATTATCAAGGTTGTCCTTTAGGCGACACTTAGCATGCAACATTTCGAATACGAACAGGTTTATCAGACACAAATTGTGTATTTTAATGAGTTCCACATTTTTCCTGCAGTAAAGAAAAAACAGTTTGATGATGTAAGGAAGAAATATGTTAGGCGGGGCAGACACGAAGACACAGAGCAACAATAACAACAGGAACTATGATTGCAATAAAACACAAAAGGGAGTAGCAGACATGGCCAATACAAAGAGAGATTCGAAAGTAAGTAAAAATCTATGAGTCTGAGGTTTTGAAAATACAATACACGAAAGCATGGGGCTTCTACCTAAACCCAGAGCCCGAGAGTATTGGAATTAGAGGTGCGAAAATGTTTTTTTTTTTTTTTTTTAAACAGTTCCGACAATTCGAGTTCGAAAATATGCTAGGTTCCAAAATAACAGACGAATACGTCCACGAGTACAACGCACAACCATAACAGTGGGATATTTTGGTCCACAGTTTCGTCACTTGTCTTAGTCGGGTTCTTCCGCACTAAGTTGTAATTCTTCGTACCGATATCGCAAGCCGATGCTTCCCTCCCTTCATGTCTCTCAAGATGTACGCGCGAATTCGTAATGCACTGTAATTCGTAATCTATTGATTATGACTGTCGCTTATTTAATTCACGCCATCATGGTTGTAACCGTCATGTATCAGTTACATGTTGCTGATTATTATATGTTCCAAAACGACATCCCGAGTGCTTGTCTTTCACATATGTACCGCAAGAGCTCATAAGCAATTGAATCTTATTGTCTAGAAGATCTCTAGTGGGTATTGCCTTTTATTGGAACTAGGAAAGGAAGTACGGTTCCAAAGTTTCGCATCATATAGACACTTATAACTAACTGTTATATACGCAAGTACTCCCTACGATCAGAGCGTTACTTTTGGAACCGGCTACAAAAATACTCGAATGATCGCATTAATGCGAAGTTGCGAGACTTGTTTTAGAACTGCATAACTGGACCTATGACTTTTTTTCCCTTTACCTTTAATTGGAATCATTGGTTTATGCATTCTTTCTTTTCTGTAACAGTTGCCCTCACGGATAATTGTTTCTTCTTTAGTAAGTATTCTGTATAAAACTGATTATTACGTTTATAAAACACAAATTATTTAATCTTGTACAAATATTCATTCCCCCCATATAACAAACGAAATGTCAACTTTTAAAATTAACAAATCTTAATTAAAAATAATTCTTAAGCGTAAGTTCGAAAACGGGGTCAACTGTTCTGAAAGTATGAAAATATTTCTTCTGATTTTATTAATTACTGCCGTTTCCATTTCTGAGGCATAATTATATTTTTGAGTTTAGTTCTTTTTTATTTTAAGCTGGGTCAAAAGTCATAGCAAGGACAGTAGATCTGTTCAAAAGTTTCAAAGTACTGACTTTCTAGGTATTCTTGATATGTTTTCGTCACCGCATTAAATATTTAACACTGTTTTATGGAAAACAAAACAAAAACCTCTACCTATTAAAGGCATACACATATTTCAACCTTCCTTCAAATACAATTTTCGCAGAAATGTGTCGGTCTTGATATACGTAAGCAAATTTGAAAGAACCATGCATAAGCAGTTTTAGCCAATATTCATATATTTACAATGTGATGTTCTTGCTATGATCCTTATAAACTATTTGATTCAACAAATACACATATTTGATTCACATATACACTTACAACATAGCTATTACAGTTGACGAAACATTGATTTGGCTTGACATTTTGAAAATTACTTGCTCCTGTAGATTTTTTATATTAATTTCACACTTTTCTGCATTCATAGAGTTTAATGAAATAATTAGCGATCTTATTGTAGATGCAGCTTTCAAAAACTGCATTCAGCTTTATCTCGTAAAGTGACTGCAAACCTCTGTACATACAAGGAAGGGTTTATAATTTCAATAAAAATCCTGTAATGTACTCTTTGTGAAAGTGCGTCCTCTCGAATATCGATTAATCCGAGTTGGACACATTTCAATTCTTACGCTATAGTCACTTTTGAGCGTTCCTCTTAACTCTGTGAGAGGAAACACAACACCGCTGCTGTGATTTGCGTGATGCATGCCACACTGCGGAGAGAGCTCCAATTTATTCTGATTCAATTCACTGTTATTAGGGCATTTATTTTAGTACCTCTATCTTTTCGTGCCATTCGTTCACTTCTATACACAATGCATACCTGAGCTGTAAGCTTAGCTCGTCACTTCATTGTACAGTTATTTCATAATCAGAATGACCTGTTTTACTTTTGTTTAATGTTTGACTTATATAAAATGGAATTAAATTTTATTGTAACACTCCTGTACCCGAATTAAATTTTCAAACAGATTTTTCGATAAAGTTGGCCTATAATTTTCTTCTTTTAACGTAAGAACGCATGACTTTCATTTCATGGACTAGCCAAATTGCCTGTGCCGCCCTCTCAGTTGTTCCATCTTCTTATAGGTCTTCCTAAATTTCTTTTATCCTTTGGTTTATAATCATATGCTGCTTTAGGTAGTTGGCTTCATGCTTTCCAGATATTGCTTCATTTGTTGTTATATACTTCTTGATTTTATGTATTTTATCTAATTTCATACAGCCTTTGGTTCTTCTGAAAAGTTCATCTCTGTAGTCTGTATTCTACTCTTCTACTTCTTTGTCACTACCTAGGTTTCGCACCCATAAAGCATAGTTTTATAAAATTTTAACTTTGTATCTTTCCTTTTTTTTAAGTTCTATGAACGTTTCCAACATCATTTGGTACTTTTAGGTACTTTCAGATTTGTCTCTATTTCTGTTTTAACTTTCTCTAAGCTTTCTTTATCACGTACATAGTAAGTAAAATATTGCATTCCAACAAAAAATTCCATACAGAGATTTCAAAGGAAATACATGTTTTGAGACACACTGAATCCAAAAAATAAAGCATTTTTGGAAAAAGGTCTGCCTGTCTCACTCTTCCTGTGCGTGTGTGTGGAGCATTACTCAAAAACAAAAGTCGGATAGGTAAGTACCAAACTTGGTATTTAGGTTCAGTGCCTTCCAAAGATGCAACACGGAGATTTTCGCGCAAATCCCCCCCTCAAACCTACCTTTAAATAGAACATTTTTTGAAATGCTCGATTTCGCAAAAATGGCTAATGATTTTGATTAAATACCGTATATTTAAGATACATAACAAATAAAATGTGTAACTTGAATTTTCTGTGAATAACCTGTGAAGTCCTCCTCATTCGGAAGGAATTATGTAGAATCTTGTATAACTGTTAAACGATAAACGATAGACGAATACGTACTACACAAAAAATTTAGATCCCTTTAAATGACACAATTTATTTCAAATTACTTTTTTGTGGCATTCAGCCATTTCCGAGATATACGTTATTAATGGTTCGAATTGTTCAATACTTAGCCATTCTTTTAGTCCTGTCGATTTTCAGTTGTTTATCACGATGTCATAGAAAGAGTGTGGAATTTTAAGGCCAGCATATGGCGTCCAGTTTTAAAACATTTGATTATCACTAGTCCATTTATATTTATAACGATGTGTGTAATGCATCTATTTTTGGAAATGTTTATCTCGATTAAAATGAAGTAGATTGGAAAATAAACTTTTGCAAGAATAATTTGCGACAGAGGGTGGAGAAAGTCATGTGGATGTAACACAAGATTGTTTCTATTTACACAAAAAGATTATATTTATGTATAAAAAGATAACTTCATAAGAGACAGCCCTATAACTGATGTTCAGCATGCTAAAGGACCCGGTTTCAATTCCTGGCTGGAGTGGAGGGCTTTTCAGATGCCCCCCCCCCAAAAAAAAACCGTCACTCCTGGATTGGATGCACGTGATGCCACTTTATTCCCATTGTGTGGAAGACAATGGCAGGCCACAGTAACCATATTCAGGACTATTCTGAATCTTTCTGATTAAAAACTTGCTACCATTACTCTTTAAGAACAAGAAGCACTAAAAGTGCATCCATTTTCAGCCGGTGGTGGTGGTAAATTAAAATTAAATTAAGCTTTATTTATGGACACACTTTAACTGCTATGGTTCTTAGCGTCCCATTCTATATTGGACTGAATTTTGCTCAGAGGCCTCTTTATCACGTTTGAGGTTCTTTTACGTGCCGTAAATCTACGACACGGGACCACCGGCTTTACTTCCCTTCGGAAGGAAGACATGCTAAGGATTTTTACGCCGGGTTTGAACCCGCGATCTCGGGAACTAGAGGCTAGCATGGTAACCACTACACCACGGAGGGCGACAGTGGTGGTGGTGGTGTGCTAACAATAACAAACGGTCTCGGTTTTGGTATCGTTAACCATAATGTTCTTCCTCTCAACAATTTGCTTTTAAAGTTACAGAATACCAAATGGCGCGTACCAACTGGTTAGCCGCTTTAGCAAATTGTTAAATCTTAACCAGATGTTACGGAATAGGATTTGTCTTCGGGCAGAACTATCATCATAATCTTGCCCACTTTTAAAACCATAATTCAACTTTCTATTTTCATTTTATGGATCAAGACAGTCTAATGCCTTTTTTATGTTTAAATGATATTTATCAATGTGCTACTTAATCACTAGCTGTTATATGTACAATAATAAACGAAGAGTGAGAAGCAAGCGACAAACCACTACATTAATGCAGCTCTGTCCTTGGCCTTACATCCAGATACTTGTTCAGTAAAATGATCGTGTCTTCAAGGTTAACCAATCCCGTAAGGTAAGTCCGCGTTGTTTTTTAAAAGAATAAAAGCACTAAATGATAGCCACTTCATTATGATACACAATCTGCTTTCCGTCAAGTGCATCAGTGTTTGCATTTAATTTTTGTTCGAAACCCAACATTTCCAAAAAGCTTCCTAAGGGAGCTTTCAGTTCCAGTATTACCCAAGATTCCATAGGGCAAAACAGAATATCAGTGCTACCAACTGCATTTTGTTCAAGTGCCCACAAGCAAGTTAAATGTGGGTGCCCACTTTCTAATAAAAAAAATCTGATGTGTTACACTCACATGACTTTCTCTACTCTTGTACAAACTATTTTTACAATCGCTTATTCTCCATATGCTTCATGTTAATCGAGATGTTAATCTTATTGCTAATTTTCTTGTAGATGCAAGGGGAATATGGTAGGTTTTAAGCGATAGTCAAATATTTTAAGAGCTGGTTGCTATGTGGAGTATTCCATTCTCTTTGCATTACCAGGACAAAAAAAAAAAAAAAAAAAAAGAATAACGAATTCACATTTAAGAAAAAGTATAAGTATTGGAAAATTTAAGGGAATAACAAGCAATATCTCGAAAATGGTTCACACAATAACAAAAAATGAATATGACATAAATTGTGTATTTTAACACAATCTACATTTTTTGTGTAGTAAAATTTTGTCTATCTCTTATGGTTTACCAGTTATGCAAAAATCGTTCACTCTTGGAGACATTCCCAGAACATTCAAGATATACATTTTATTTGTCATGAAAGTATCTTAAATATATGAAATTTTAATCAAAATCGTTAGAGCCATTCTTGAGAAAATTAAAATTTTCGAAAAATGTTCCATGTAAAGAGTAATCTGGGGTGGGGAATTTGCTTGAAAACCTTCGTGCCGCATCTCTGGAAGATACTGAACCTAAATACCAAGTTTGGTGTTTATCCGACTGTTCGTTTCTGAGTTATGCTGTTCACAGACAGACAGAGACACACACACAGACAGACAGACAGACAGACACACAGACACACACACATACGGACATGTTTCCAAAAATGCTTTTTTTGGATTCAGGGGCTCCCAAAACATATATTTCCGGTGAAATCTCGGTACAGAATTTTTGGGTGGAATACAATACTTCCCCTACTTACTATACGTAGTAGAGAAAATAAAAAACTATAGGAAATTTCAGTTCGAATAACAAAGATTTCACAGACTAAAACTGAGTATAATCTATTGAATTATAAATTTAATCATATGGTTTCTTATCACGTCTTATATTCGTCACACAGACTTTTTTTTTGTACAGACTCTTAAGAAGTTTTAATAATTTAGTTTTCCAAACCGGGAATTTCTATTTTTGTTTAGTAGAAAATTTTCGTGTTCAATTTTTTAAGCTGATGGCGTTTTCTTTCTCTACCACTATCTTTCGTAATTAGAGGCAATGTTCACTTCACCCAAAAATTTAAATCAACATTTCAGTGGAAATACACCTTTTGAGGTACCCTGAATAAAAAATTAGAAAGACGTTCGCACGAGCAAAAACTCAACTCAACTCAAAAACGAAATGTTGGATAAACACCAAACTTCGTATTAAAGTTCAGTATCTTCCCAGGATACGACACGAAGATTTTGAGAAAACACTCTCTTCCAAACTACTCTTTATATGGAACGGTTTATATATTTTTTTATTTTACAAAAACGACTCTACGATTTTGATTAAAATACTGTATACTGAAGATATTTATATAACAAATAACATTTTTATCTTGAATTTTGTGTGAATAGTCTGTTTTTAATTCATTTAATAAATTTAATGCATTCAAAATGAATTTTGTATACTTTTATATAACTGGTAAATCCTAAGACAGAAACAAAAACTTACTGCACAAATATGTAGATCTGATTAAAACAAAATGTATGTCAACATATATGCTTGTTATTAGTTTGGAATTTTAAATACTTTACACTTTGGTGAAATTTTTCTTTCTCACAGCTTCCAATTATTTGTCTTGGCATATTTTTACTTTTTACTTGCTCTAAAACTTACCTAGGTAGGCAGAGGGAGTAATGTATTACACCCAAAAATTAGAATTCGAGATTTCCCCGGAAATAAACGTTTTGAGAATCCCTTAAGTGAGAAACAGAGAGAAGAGGGGGATAAGGGAGAGAAGTATGTATACGTCAAAAATGATAATTCGGATAAACACCATACTTAGTGTTTAAATTCAACATATTTCAAGGTGACATGAACATTTTCAAGAAAATTCGTGCACTCTAAATTATTCTTTGAGTAAAATTTGTTATTAATTTTGATTTTCTCAAAAACTATTCTAACGTTTTTCATTAATACAGCATAAGTTTGAGGTATTGACATGAGGAATAAAACGTATATATTGAACTTTCTGTGAATAGCCTGTGAAGACAACTGTGAAACCACAAGTGGACGAAAATTTACTTTATAAAAACTGCAGAGTTTATGAAAATATACAATTTGTAAATATTACACTCTACGATACCAGATATTTCTAACTGTTTTTGGAATTTCCAATAATTCAAGCCACACTCTTTTGAAAAGTCATGTTCGTTCTTCTGTTTCTCATCAAGTCGTGCAGAACGTATTCAAAATATCAAGTCCAGCATACATACAGCGAACTTAAGGAGAGATTCAAACCCTATCCCGCCAAGTTTAAAATCTGCTAAATTCTGATTAAAAAACCTGATGGGTCACCATTATCTCAAAAACTCAAGTTGTCAGTCTGAATTTTTTGTAACATGTAGAATCCATGCCAATATGTTATTAACATCAAAGAAGATCCACATCAACACTTAGAGGTTGTATTTATTCCTAAAATTTAATGCAAACATCTCTAACATTTCTGAGAAAACGGGTCATTTATGCCAGAAAATGTCATTCATGGAAAGAGCTGCTCAAAGAAAAAGGAGAAAACAAACTCTCATATATTTGAAGCAAAGAAGCACTTGTCTACCATACTGCGCAGCAGTACCCACTTGTAGAGTAAAACCTCCCCTAAAAGGTGGGCTTAAGTTTACCTCTCTACTACAAAATGTGCAAGAGCTGTGACTTTTTTCCTGTGAAGTGGTTTAGAATTAGCAATCCTTAATGGCAGAGCAGTACCATTTTTAAGAATATATTTAAATCAAGTATTGTGTCTACAATACTTTATTTAATACACCGGATGAGGCTTCTCAGCCTGCGGAATGAGAAGTTATGCAGTCTCGGCGCTGTACAGGCTATGCCGTAAACACTCGTCTTCAGTGGTGAAGGTCCCAGGTTTCAATTACTGGCACTTGAAGGTACGTTTTATGTTTAGTAAATTTAACGAGAACTGATACTTTGGCATGGAAGTGTCGCTTCACTTAATTAGTTTATGTGCATTTCATTAAAACACAAATTGTTACTCGTTAGAATATGCTTTAATAAACATCATAAATAAATGCACATAACATTGTAATTAGATCTTACAAACATAAGGCATCAAATAATATTTTACCATTTAAAACTATTCTTTCATACAAAAGAAGGTCAATAAATTGTTCTAAGAGTTTATAAAATGTAGTAGTACATACAAACTAGATAACATTTGCAAGCCCATATGTATCCAATTGGAAATCTAATGGGATTAGATCTGGTGAACGTGCTGGCCACCCTATTGGTTCATGCCGTCCGATCCATCGCTTTGGGTAGGTGGCATCGAGATAAGTCGTTACACGATGGGCCGAATGAGCTGGCGCCCCATCATGTTGGTATCACATAGTCGGTTCTGCAACGATACTTCATCCAGTAGAGTAGACAGCTTGTGTTGCAGGAAGTGGATATAGGATTCGCAGAGTTGGCCATCATAAACATACGGACCTATTAGATGATCACCGAATATATCAGCCCAAACGTTGAAACCCCATCGGACTTGTAAGGCTAAGATTGGCTAATATTGAAATGTCTGCGAATATCCCTCGTACTACAATGCGGATGCTGAATGACATAGTCAGTCACACGATACGTCGTTGTTTGGTCACAGACAAGATGATCTCTTCGTGGATGTGGTGTCTTGTGCACTGTTCCTGATTCCAGAAGGCGGTTTGCAACTCGCAAAAACGTGTGATCTGTAGGAAGTGTTCTCTACGCAAACCTCTGTTGGCATAGACAACGTGCCTCCGTTGCATTCTGCTGCGCTTTCCCGTATACTAACACTACGGCCAGATACTCTGTATTCGAAAACATTGTTCCGCAGTGAGCACGAACGGCTGGAACTTCGTATTTATAGGCAAATCCACTTTCTAGCGCATTCGGAAAGAAATCATGATTTGCTAGAACGTTCTCGAAACAGGAACAGAAATGAAAAAAAACTCATTTATTCGCAGGCGTGATGTGAACTTCCGACCTTCACCATAACTTTCAAGTATGTTAACCATTGCGCTACTAGAGCACGTTGAAAACGAGCACCACTGTAGCCCTAGTCAGCGGGCTGGTGAATGCGGTGTCAACTGCATTTCACATCGTCTGTAAAATGCAGGTTTGCTTAGTTACCAATTCGTAGGATGAAAAGACTCACATGGTACATGTCAAATTAAAGAGGAAATTTCAATTTATAAGGCTCCACAAAGACTAAAAATATAATTTTTGGCAGTTTTCGCTATTTAGTCTCCCCTTAAACATTTGAATGTTGTAGTAGTGTATCGTATGCGTTTATGTACTAACAACAAATTTTGTACTGAAAACATTACCGAAAATATTCATGATCAACAAGAAGTAGAAAAACAAACTACACTCTATTTTACGAATAATTTACAGAATAAAACATGTAAATTACACTGATTATACAAAGACGTGTGTGATTGTAACAAGTCTGATTATTAAATTTAAGAAAGTATTAATGCACAATGGTAATGCATTTAATTTCCTAATTGTAACATACACTTAAGATATGAACAATTATGGTAGTACTGATTATAGTTTACATTAATTCTTTTTCTCTGACCTTTTAAAAAAATCCCTACATTTCTACCCATTTATAACCTTTCTTACATCCCTATGTTATATTTACATAAAAATGTCCCTCCCTTTAGGGCAGTTTAGGACGTGTCCCTACTGTTAGCAACACTGTCATCGATCTTTCAGGTGACGACGTTAACACTAACTTTCCGTGATTGGAACGAAAGTTATCGTAAAAGCAAGCACCACGCTCGCGTGATCCACTTTGCCCCGTGTCCTACAAGACATCGCATATAAATGTGGATATACCTGACAAAAATGATCCAGAAATAGTTGTCCTTCCACTCTTCACTTCTGGAGAGCTAAAATTTCTACAGGAATGCCAAGATCCGTTTCGGCATTTCTTAAGAGAGTGACGACGTTAGGATAGAGATGCAACATGTTCCCTTCCAACAGACGCATTGATCTTTGTTTTGCAATAAAAGGTGCACTATTTTGCGAGCTACTCTGGCTATTTTGCATTTTTACACAGATGTGCCATTACTGTTCAGAAACCGACAATTATAGTGTTTGACGTTTATTAAGAGCCGGCTAATAAACGAGGTTTAAACCCTCGGTTACATTTAAATTATAGTTTTTACTTTTTATGCGTATTGTGGCGTATTAGAAGGTATTTGTAGCCATTGTCATGCTAGACACATTATTGCGTCGCATTGGCGATAGCATTGTTGGGGTAATTCAGTATTTCTTTTGGCTTTATGTTTGAAGTTCCGCCTGGCATGACGACTCGCCGCCCCTAGCTGGCGAGCCTAGCTAGAGGTGGGGAGAGAGGGGGAATAGTTTAGCGTTATTTTCTTTGTGTGCGCGAGCGTCAGTTGAGTCTGCGAGTTTGTGTGAAAGAGTGTAGACGTAGGTCGTGTGAGAAGCATCTCCCTTCAATTCTTTATTCCCTTGAGTGTGATGTAGGAATACCATTTCTTTATTAAATAAACCACAGGTAGTGCGATTGATGTGTAATTTGTTGTTATAAAAAAAACCACGCCTGCATCGGAATGTGAACATCAAGGTCCTGGTCTTCTCGCCATTTGTAGCTACGTCTCCCCATGTGTATGTTGGGGTGATTAAAATTTAATACGTTGCTGGAAACCTTTTGGCCCTCACCCCAGCATGCAACAGTATTATAAATTTTATGGAACTTGTCCTCCGTTACATTACAATTTTATGGTACGGTGTAAGATGGCGATCGCAGCTGCACATGTGGCTATTGACACATTTGAGAAATTGCTGAGTGATGAAGTTATTCGGATAACTGAAAGACTTCGAAGATCCAGCATTTTTGAAATAGAACTCATCACTTTCAGACGTGCAATGACCATGAGATCTTCAACAGATTCAAACTTACGTAACAACAGTCCTAACCTTATTTGGTCAAACTCGAAACCGGATACAGCACACGAGATGACATGAACTGTAAAATCGTCATCATCATCCAGAAAAGTGTTAGGCCACATGGCCTGTTAAGTCATAAAACAGGAATTTTCTTTCCATCTCTTCTTGGGACGTCCCACAGATCTCCTTCCATGGGGTTGGTAATGAAACATACCTTTAGGGATTCTATGAGATGTCATTCGTCTTAAATGAATAATCAAACGGTTCTGAAGGTCCGTATAAAATTAAGTACAGGTTCTATACTAAGTTGTGCCTTATAGCTTCATTTTATATACGGTTTCTACTCGTGTATCTTATTGAAGTTTTCAAAAAACGCATTTCATTTGCTGTTATTCTGCTTTCTTCCATCCGTCTTAACGTCTATGCTTCACTACCATAACGCGTATTGGCCTTGCTAGCGTTTTATATAGGCGTAACCTTTTACTTTTCTGGACAAAGGAAGGTTTCATTATATTAGCTTTCTAATAAAATAGCAATGCATGTGCGAAAATTAAGTGTTAACATAAAAGTTAGGCCCAAGAAATGGAATTGGCCGATGCACCATGTAAATATAAGGAACATCATGCTTTTATAAATATTTAACTGTCACCTAGACCGTTATATGTTCTGTACTATCCAAGAGAAAATGTTCCATTTCGGCAACGTTTATCTACCTTTTCCATAGAAAAGTTTGCCCATTTCTTTGCTACCTTTTTCGTTCATATCAGCCATTTTCGTTTCAACTGCATAAACAAATACCTATCGTCTTTATTTTTTATTTATTTATTTATTTATTTATTTTTTACTAAGCTGCCAGATCTACCAACAGCACTTAGCTGTGTTATAAGAAGAATAAGGTTATAAAACGGAGCGCAGTTAATCTTTTCGTTCAGTTTAACTAAACTTCCATTCAAACTACATAATACTGGGCTTTGGTAGTCCACTTTATTAATGTCATCACTGTTAGCATCCAACATTGTTAGACATTCAGTAAAACCTTTGAAACCTTTGTTAGTGACAAGTAAAGATGCAGCTGAGAGTGGCAGGTGTGATACCCCATTGTAATTAACTTTTAGGCGGCATTTTTTAAAAAATACAATCTAAATTACATTAAAGGACTACAATTATATAACCTATAATTTGGTTTCAATTAACTAACAAAATAAGGATATATAATATCTTAATACCTATTAGATTAATTGGAGCATTTCTAATTAGTATAATATATTTACGTATAGCAATTGAAGAAGAATTATCTAA
Source organism: Deroplatys truncata (assembly GCA_030765065.1). Classification (NCBI taxonomy): domain Eukaryota; kingdom Metazoa; phylum Arthropoda; class Insecta; order Mantodea; family Mantidae; genus Deroplatys; species Deroplatys truncata. Next base: position 180,750,589 of record CM060984.1, read on the forward strand.
TTACATTTTTTTTCATTTATTAAGGCATTATTATTTATATGTGCAGTTTTATTTGTGTTGGCATGGCATTCAGTTGCCGTTTTTACTTTCTCTACTACAAAAAGTAAGTAGGGGAAGTATTGCATTCCACCCAAAAATTCAATACCGAGATTTCATCGGAAATACACGTTTTGAGGCCCCCTGAATCGAAAAAACGCACGTTAAGAAAAAGACCTGTGTGTGTCTATGAACAGCATAACTCAAAAACGAAAAGCGGGATAAATACCAACTTGGTATTTAGGTTCAGCATCTTTCAAAGATGCGACAAGAAGATTTTCAAGAAAATCACCCCACCCCAGACTACCCTTTACAAGGAACATTTTTGATTAAAATGTCATATATTTAAGATATTTTCATGACAAATAAAATGTATAACTTGAATTTTCTGGGAATGTCTCCAAAAGTTGTCTTCATTGTGAGTGGTTTTTGCACAATTGGTAAATCGTAAGATATAGACAAAATTGTTCTACAAAAAAAAAAAAAAAAAAAAAAAGGAAAAGAAGAAGTAGGGCCCGTTAAAACACACAATTTATGTCATGTATTTTTTTTTTAAGTTAGCTTTTCTTTAAGTTTTGTCTGTTGTCCTGTCTTTATGGCAAAGCCTTTTTGGTTCAAATTCTTTCTTAAACAATACAAGATTTCGAAGCCGAGATTTCACCGGAAATACATGTTTTGAACACCCAGAAATATAATTAGGACAGATCCGTGAGGGAGGGAATGGGAGGGAGTGGGAATGTCAGCGAGAGTGAGGTTTTTTTTTTTATTTATGGACACTCTTTAACTACTATGGTTCTTAGCGTCCCATTCCATATTGGGCGTGAAAGACCGGTAATTTTGCTCAGAGGCCTCTTTATCAGGCTTGAGGTTCTTTTACGTGCCGTAAATCTACGACACGGGACCACTGACTTTACTTCCCTTCCGAAGGAAGCCATGCTAAGGATTTTTACGCCCGAAAAAATTCATCGCCCTCCGCCGGGTTTGAACCCGCGACCTTGGGAACTAGAGGAGAGTGAGAGCACAACTCAGAAAACGAAAAGTCGGATAAATGCTTAATAAACATTTAAGTTCCGCAACTTTCAAGGATGCGACATAAAGGTTTTCAGATTGTCAAAAAATCTCCCATCCTTTACATGGAAAATGTTTCGTTACATTTTATGTTCTCAAAAATACTTCATAATTTTCACTAAAATACACGTTTAAGATATTTGCATGATTACAAAATGTTTGTTCAAAATTAATTTTCTGCGAATAATCTGTAAAGTCCTTTTCCATTCTGACTTAATTTTCCATAATTTTCTAAAACTATAAACCGTAAGAGACAGACAAAACTTATTAAGGAAAAATGTAAATCTCACACACACAATGTTCTGTAGTATTAATTATTTCTGTCTTTTGTTTTGAATTTGCCAATACTAACATAAATTTTTGAAGTGCTAAGTCATTATTACTCCTTTGTTTCTCTTGGTGTCATGCAGAATATGAATTTTCAAAGCCAGCATATAGCGGCCCTTTTTACTTTCTCTACTACGTATAGTAAGTAAGGGAAATATTGTATTCCACCCAAAAATTCGATACCGAGATTTCACCGGAAATACATGTTTTGAGACCCCCTGAATAAAAAACAGCATTTTTGAAAACGTCTGTGTGTGTGTGTGTGTGTGTGTGTGTGTGTGTGTGAGAGAGAGAGAGAGAGAGAGAGAGAACAGCATAACTCAGAAACGAACCGTCGGATAAACATCAAACTTGGTGCGACACGAAGGTTTTCAAGAAAATCCCCACCCCATATTACCCTTTACATGGAACATTTTTCGAAAATTTTAATTTTCTCAAAAATGGCTCTAACGATTTTGATTAAAATATCATATGTTTAAGATATTTGCATGACAAATAAAATGTATATCCCGAATTTTCTGGGAATGTCTCCAAAAGTATTCTTCATTGTGAACGACTTTTGCATAACTGGTAAACCATAAACGATAGACAAAATTTTACTGCACAAAAATGTGGATCGCCTTAAAATACACGATTTATGTCATATATATTTTTTGTTGTTGAGTGAACCATTTTCGAGATATTGCTTGTTATTCCCTTAAATTTTCCAATACTTATACTTTTTATCAAATTCGTTATTCATTTTTTTTGTCCTGGTAATGCAAAGAGAATGGAACACTCCACATAGCAACCACCTCTTAAAATATTTGTCTATAGCTTAAAGCCTAGCAATTACCCTTGCATCTACAAGAAAATTAGCAATAAGATTAACATCTCGATATCTCGATTAACATGAAGTAGATGGAGAATAAGCGTTTGTAAAAATAGTTTGTACAAGAGTAGAGAAAGTCATGTGAGTGTAACATATCAGATTTTTTATGTTTATAAAGATTTGACTATTCCTTAAGCCTCTTCTATGCTCTTTGTAATATCTAAAGTCAAGAAAACCATTTCTGCAAACGTTTATCTCGATTAACATGAAGCACATATTTAGAAAAAAAAAGTTCTGTAAGAATAGCTTGTAGAAGAGATACAAAATAAATGATTAGTGCGCAGAGAAGTCATATGAATGTTAGTATCAGATCTTTGTTGTGTCTGGTATTTATTTAACGGTGCTCAAAACTGCAAGAGTTATATCAGCGTCGCCGGAGTGCCGAAATTCAGTCTCTCAGAGACTAAATGATTTGAAATTAATCAACAATTACATAAAACATGTGGGAACAGCATTGTCTCTATTTATTTTAAGTCGCTTGTCTCTCTTATAGTTTTCCAATTATACAAAAGCACACAACATTCAAACAGTAAGGAAAGGACTTGACAGGCAGGCCATTCTGACTTTTCATTTTAGGGTAGTTCCTTTACTCTTTCTTCTTAGTCTTATTCCTCCTCCTCCTCCTTTTCTTCTTCTTTTTCTTCTAGTCCTCCTCCTCCTCTGTCTGTTGCGCGCGCATCGTTTTATAAAAATTGTTTTCTTGGGATCAGAGGGCCTAACGTGTGTTTCGACTGAAATCATTATACCGGACTCTTACCTCCTATTGATAAGTCGTAGGAATAAGAAAGCAACAAGAACAGTGAGAGAAGGATCCAGGAAGGAAAAACAAAGGAAACATAGAACACAAGTAACAAAACCGAGGGTTATATTGATTTGTGTTTAGACTAGCCCTTCGAGGGATGTTGAAAGATTCATGGGATGTTGGGATGCGCTCTGTAGCAGCTGTTTTGAGGGGATGGCATAAATGTGCCTTAAGAGGGCAAGGGGGCATCAAAGGCACTCCCCTCAAAAGGGTTAAAGTTATTTAAAACAAAGCCCGAAAGACAGAGAAGCAGCTCTGAAACCTTAAGAATAGGGCTGGTACCCATCACGTTGAAAGCAAAATGTAGTTCAACTACAACACAGGTGGTGTAATTTCAACTGAATGTCAGAAATGGTGTTGTTTTCCTAGCTACACAAAGAAATACTGAACGATTAACAGCTTCTGATCTCTTAAATTAAGTTCTTCACAATCGTCCTTGAAAATACAATGTCCTAGTATAATCAGACAGGCAGTTTCCCAGGACGATATAAATTACAGATGCCTAAAATCAATAGCAATGCGGCAATGTACGTGTGGCGGGTGTTTAGAGATTAAATGTGATGAAATCGCCCATAGGGAGGTCCGCAGGAATCGATCTGGTGCATGGCAAGATGCCAAGATTACTGCAGACCAGAGTGCTTGGGTTGTGAGAATCTCTTGAACAGATACGGCGCCGCTATCCCAGTCTCTCATACATCAAAGTGGCTCATTGAAATCTTAAGAGCCTGTTGTTCGAACTCGGAATAAATCTTGGAATAGTTATTTTTGGAATAACCTAACTAGGTTATAAATGTTAGGAAAATGACTGTGACATCCGTTTCTGAAGATCTGAACTACTGGGTCTTTCATCCCTGAACCACAAGGTCGTGATAGTAAAATTGACCTTTAAACCCGCTTCTACAAGAGGAAGCTCAACTGATTAGAATATATGCAATCCTATTTGCTTCGCTCTGAAATCCTACACGAATACCTGAAAATACTGCTTTCTCTGCCACGCAATCACGAGAAACAACTGAATGCTGAAAGGATTTTTAAGAGAATTGCCAAGAAATGAACAACTCGAACCTTTAATAACGAGTATCTCAGAAACGACTTATACCACAAAAAATGTTTTAATAAATTTTGTGTTTTAATGAGATCTACATTTTTTGTGTAGTGCGTTTTCGTCTGTCGCTTAACGTTTACAGTTGTACAATTTCTTCCAAATGAAGTGGACTTCAAAGGCTACTCCCAGAAAATTCAAGATATACATTTTATATTTTCATGTAAATATCTTTAATATGTGGTATTTAAATCAAAATCGTTAGAGCCATATTTTAGAAAATAAGAAATGTCGAAAAATGTTCCATGTAAAGTGTAGTCTGGGGTGGGGGGATTTTCTTGAAAATCTTCGTGTCGCATATTTGGAAGGTACTGAACATAAATACCAAGTCTGGTGTTGATCCGACTTTTCATTTTTGAGTTGTGCTGTTCACAGACACACACAGGAACGTTTTTTCTAAAAATGCGTTTTTAGGATTCAGGGTCCCTCAAAACCTGCATTTCCGGTGACATATTGATGGAATACGGAACTTCCCCTACTTACTATACGTAGTAGAGAAAGTAAAACCAGGTAGCTATATGCTGGCTTTTAAACTCCATCCTTTGTATCACCATAAATAACAAACGAATGGCCAATGTAGCATTTCAGAAATCTTTGTAAGTATTTGATCATTCAAACCAACTAATATCACGAAAATGCTTAATAGCACAAAAATTAGTACATTCGATTATACTGTATGTTCAGTAACGTTTTAGCAAGTGGGGTAAAACTAGCAGTAAAGCTTTAGCTGGTGGGAGGGGTACACAGTAGGTATGCTGAACTCTTGCTGCGCGTGACGCGTACGGTGGAAAACAGCCAAAAGTCTTTCACTATTGCGCATATTTACCCCTCACTTGCCTCATTCCAAGTAAACACTGCCGCCTGCCAGTAAATTAAAACCCCTACCTGCTTGAAGGGCTCTGCCATCCACCTACCAAAATGTCGCTGAAGAGAGAATAATTGCGCATTTTAACGATAGACATTTTTGTGTAGCAAGCTTTTGACTGTCCCTTACGGTTTACCAATAATTTTCCTAACACCTCTTCCATCGTTACATTTCATTTACTTCTTTACCGCCATACTAGGCATTGGGCTGATCACACATCCTGGATATGCTATGATTCAGAGTTTACTTGCTCCTCGACAGGCTATTGACCTAGGTATTGGCTTGTAAGCCCTTGGAGGTGTAAGTCCTATAACGAGGAGGGTAATCAGTTAAGGAAGAAGTTTTTGACTGTCCTAACGGTTTACCAGGTACCGAAAGTATGCAAAATTCATTCCGAATGAAAAGGACTTTGCAGGCTGAAGTAGTATATTTTCTGTACGTAGATTTGCACCACGCTTTGGGCGTCAATTTGAAGTTGTTGTTGCTTCACGTATGGAAAGCCAATTTTGAAGTAGTTATTTTGTTGTAGGAGTTGTACTGCAGTTCAACTGTTGGGGAGCCAACTTGAAGTAGTTGCAACCGCACATATGGTACGCGGTAGCCTTCGTCCAAAAATTTAAAAAATATTAACTTTGTAATTTGACTGCTTCTTTAAATATTATATATTTATGTTTGCCTCGGCTGCGTCAGTATTATTGTTAGAGGCATGTTTCTCTTTGCAGGGTTGTGGTGCGACTGAAGAATGTAGGCTTATACAGATTATAATTTTACTTCACTCCTTTTATTAATGCTTGACACGATTTAAATAACACTTCACTGATATATAAAGAGAGCTGTGAGATTTTCTTTATTAATTACTTGCACGTTTTAACACGTAAAACTATTTTCGTCTCACACGAATACGTATTAAATTTCTCGAGGACGTGTCTCGCGTCCGGTTAGGAACACTTTCTACAACCAAAGCGTCCAGTTATGAGCAAGCTGTCTACAAGCAACTGACTTCATTTCTTCCGCCTAAATTTGTAAATTTCTGTATTTCAAGTCTCTGATTGGTTATTCCTAATGCTAATTGCAGAAAATTCAAGACTACTTACATTTTATTGGCCATACAATGTCCGAACCAAATGCCGTTTTTGAGGAAATAAAATAGAACGAAGAAATGTTCACGTAAATCGCAGTTTGCAAAATAGTTCCAGTAGTCATATTGATGGAGCGATTAAATAAAAGAACAAAATGAACAAAAATCAAATAAACTATTTGTTTAGTGAGTAACCTCTTACCAACACGAGTAAGGGCTGTTTTATCTCGCCCGCCAGCCCCTCAAAATCCAACCTCAGTGGTTCCTCTCCAGAATGGTGGGCAACGGGAAGTAAGGAAGAGCGTATTGGGGCGAAGTACGGCAAGGATTTTTACCGGAGACCGATACGGTAGCCGTGAAGGTCCAATAGGAATCCCGAAAACCGGCAGATGAGGCTCTGGTTAGGCAGTCTCGACCTGGCTATGGAGTACGGCTATTATTTCTCAATACTATGGATAGGTTTTTTTTTTTTTAAAGAGAGGACACATATGACAGGAAGTAGAGGTTTTTAGTTGGTAGAAACCCAACTCCCACATAGAGTGGTGTCTTTGGAAGATTTTCCCCTACTATAAAAAAAAATCTCGCCCGCCATTAGTACGTGGTCAGGCTGTAGCGAGCCGCAGTGAAACGACAGGGTACTCCGGTTTCGGAATTTAACCGAGGTTTGTCAAGGAATTTTGTGTGTGTGTGTGTGTGTGTGTGTGTGTGTGTGTGTGTGTGTGTGTGTGTGTGTGTGTGTGTGTGTGTGTGTGTGAGAACTGGATTCAAGCTGGTTAAGAGGAAATTTGCTCATCTCAGAGACTGAAAATATGGATTCGACACTAATTTGGATTATTTTGTAATTTTTTTCATCTCTTTTCACACGCATGTTGATGGGGTCTGAATGGAATCGGGAGTGTCGCTATTCATTTCAACGACCCTGAAAACTATGGATTCGACACTCATATCGGTTGTTTTTATTATTTTACATATCAACCCTTCCCATCCAGATTTTAAGTCATGTGTGTGCCCAGTTTGGTTGAAATTGCTAGAGGCGTTCTAGAGTTATGCTGCAACATACATCAGGCATACACCCTATTTCATATATATATATATATATATATATATATATATATATATATTGTTTGCAGAGACAAGAGTAAAAGTAATTACGGATTAACTATAGGAAACAATTATAATTTAATATCTCATTCAGTGTAAAACATGCATTTTTGCATTAAAACTTAAAATATGCATTTTACCCTGGAATATTAATTTATATGCATTATCAAACACTGCTCATATTGTCTGTGAAAATGTGACTTACAAAATAATAGTTCCGCATACCTTTAAATGTATAAGAACAGCATGAATTTTGCATATAAATCCGGGCTTTAGTGTTGAAATATCGGTGCAGTTATGTTTAAAACATAATACAAACACTACCTAAATACTAACCCTTCATCCGAACGACCAGCGTTGTTTACTTCATTCATTCATACATTTGGTATGGGCCAATAGTTATGAAGGTTCTTCTGTTCCTTCCAATGCCTTCTACTCATAGTTTAAAAATATCTATACCCTTTCCATTGTGTATAATTCCATCATGAAACTTCTAAGGTCTGTAAGGGGGGGGTTTACAAGACATATATCATGTAGTTGTTCTGGGGTTTTAAAAGCGTCTTCAGCTTTTAAGTTCGATAAAATTAATAATAGATCATCCTATTTAAAATCAAATTTAATAAAATATAAATAAAAACTAATTTAGACGTTTTAATGACTAAATATGACTTTGTCATTGAGACAAGAAATCAATTTTACTAGGTTATCCATTTTCTGTTTCTCAAAAGGAATTAAAACTGAGTCTAAAAGTTTAAACAGCAATATGCTTACTAAAGAGTATAACATAACAGCAATAGAGGATAGATAACCCTATTACTGTTATAGCTATTTTACAAACAACTCAAAGACAAGGCTGAAAATGTTTGGGTTGATTTGATATAGAATGACCACATCTACAAGAGATAAGAGCGAAAATTCGAAAGACCTTTTAGTTCTTACTTACCAGCCAACGTGTAATCCATGTCGAATCCATAAAACTTTATGTTCTCCAAATGCAAACTTCGGTTCACAAAAATCCTGTGGACAAAAGAAAATACAAATATGAATACATTGTCTATTTATCATTGCATATATTATGAGCATCTCTCACTCATTTCACTGCCGATTTAATAGAGAAAAAGGTGTTCATATAGCCAAGAAAAAACTATTAGTTGCCTTCAATAACGATGTAGTGGAATTTTGAAATTGTCATCAGCGCCAGTCAAATTTCCGCTCTGCTATATATCACTGGGCAATTAACGAGATCATTATGAATGCTATCGAAGGTTATCGTTATTAATACTAAATATTCCATCATACAATGTATCAATTTATAAAGTTATCGATCTTATGATTAATGAGACCTTTAAAGCTGTACTGAAACCAGTTTCCATATCAAGGTTAACTTTAATCCAGTATGGCCTAAGTATGATTTTTTAACGAAAAAAAGTATATTATTTCAGAGAGAACCACGAACGATACGAGGCACATTCAGCATTAAAAGACCTAGAGTTTACTACGTAAGGGTATTCTTAGTAATACAACTACTTTATTACTGAAATCATTCTTTCACATTGGTTGTATGTAGGGCAAAAGTCATAAAAGAACCTGTTTCCAGAACTTCGGGCCGCGGAGGGCACTCGAACCACGGAACTACAGTCTTCCGTGCTTACTCTATTCAAATACGCCACTGAAGTGTTAGATTAAATCTAACCATGGCCTTCTATCATCTGATTCTGTACCTCTGACGACTTTAAAGTATACGAAGAACCAGAGATTCATAACCCTGATTCTGCATCTCTTATGAACGATTTCAAAACTAGATATATGAACAATTAGAATTTCATAACCAAGCAAAGGACTTGAAATGCTAAGAGTTATTTTGCGATTATACATCACTTAAAGCCTGCTCGTTCACGATAACAAAAAATATGGAAATGCACTTTTTTTTCCGAGTCCATTGCACAACAAAATAAATATATCCCAGCTGTTAAACACAATTCAATATTATCGCCCCAAAACATTTCGTTTACTTTACCTTCTGCTGAAAGGACGTTTTATTGCATGCACCGCAGAGACCACCATAATTCTCTGAAGTGCTCGCTTAAAAAACTGCCTACTTACAAACGGTAACAAATGCACAATGGTTAGCAAAAAGTACGCCGCCATTAAGCTATTCACATTTAATTGACATTCTTTTGTCTGAAGCATTTGTTTTTTTCTCATGGCGCACTTAATTTTTGCAGTTGTCTTTTTCAGGGGCATTAATTGATACATCCGGCCGTTGATCAACGACTAGCACCTATACTCTGCACCTTATCCTACATACTAGCCATGCTTAATATGGCTGACGAGGTAAACCATGGAGTATAAATTTAATATTACTCTATGAACACGCACGCTACTGCGCGAATTAGTCGTAGTGGTACGTCGTAGTCATAACTTCTTATACGTTTTCCACCAATACAATATAGAATTTTTCCATTCTCAACCGTTTTCCTGTGGCAAGAAGAGGAAGTATTTTGTTTTCGGATGTATTTTGATACCTAGTGTCCGTTTTCTCCCTTTGTTAAACTAATGATGCGTAAGTACTCTGTGGTCAGTTTATATTGTGCTGCTAAATCACACTTTAAACAATGACTTTTCTGGATTCTATTCTTTATATTAGAACTTCATAGTTTAAAGGATCTTACACTTAATGAAGACAACGATTTTCTGTGAGTAATTTAATTTATTTGACGTTAAAATAGATTCACAATGAGATATCACATTTGTTTACTCGCTTAGTAACCACCATCATATAAAGCAATCAATCACAGAATAACCTTAAATAAATTGCATTAATGCATTTACAGCGGACAATTCTAATGCTTCCAATTGCAATATTTTAAATCAAAATAATACCGATTGAAGAGCAAACGAAAATTCTTTGTCCGCATTGCGGTAAATTATATATAAAGGCTTAAAATTGCACATTGGCAAATCACAACCGCAAGAATATCGAAACTCTCTAATAAGTAATTAACAATTAAGTAGGTTACTAATAAGTCAGATACTCTTCTCCGATGTCAATGATACTACAATTTCCCCTATGATGATGGTGATGATAATAAATAATAATAATAATAATAATAATAATAATAATAAATCTATATACTCCCAAAACTTGAACGAATGCCTGAGTAAATTCGATTTTTATCATCTTGATAATTGCTTCAATGAAAATATATCTCAGTTAATTGAATTTCTTTCCACAGCAACACATTTCATGTCAAGGCCTAAAAAAACCATATATATTCAAGCACGAAAAATTGGTTTATTAAGAATAATAACGTCAGTTAAAAAAGTGCCAGTAATCCTCAAAGATCTTCCAAAAACGAACGTTTAAGACCGAAGGCAGTATGATTTTTTCTATCAGAGAAGAAAAGTGGTCAGAAAAATGTTATCTAAACATGATAATAAACGTTTACCATTTGCAACTTCTGAAGTAGAATCATGCTTTAAAAAGGTATTCGAAACCATTAATGATCACGCCAGAGAGTCAAACGAAAATTCTGCGGATGATGATGAATTGTCAACTCAGCACTTGCTAGAAATAACTCTAGAAGTGATGCTAATTTCATAATAAAATGGCAAGTCCTGAACCAGATAAAGTGATTTTAAAAGCAATAAAAAAATCCAACAGATGCTAAATTACTAGCTAGTATTTTGAACAGGATGCTAAGAACCGCATTTATGCCTGATAAGCTAAAAGAAACTCGGACCATATTTAGGTCATAGGGTGGTAATGAAAAAATGGAGACCTATTATCTTCTGTGGTACGACATTTATTTTCAAAAACCCTGGATTTTATTATTAGGAAGTTAGTGGATCTGAACCTCTACCAAAGACGCTACCTTATAACACCTCGTACATTTATTAATATTAATATAATTGGAATCCTGCGCAACACTAAATCACAAAAGCGCAGAAGAGTATCTCACGAGTTGCAAGTACCACATGCCAACTTTCACCACAAAATCTAGAACTCAAGCATAGGGTTGAAGAAGTTGCCACCACTGTATCTGAGGATATGATCCAAAGAGTAATGCAAGCGCTTATCGTTTAGGAATACTATGCTGAGTTACACATGGTTCCCCTATTGAGTAATTGTGAAATCAAACGCTGAAAACAAAACCACTTTAATTCCTCATTAATACGGCGTATATATGAAAGCTGCATCATTTGTACTTTTTATGTAATAAATTAAGTAAAGTGTTACCGGAGTTTAAAGACACCACGTATGACATTAATTTCAAATTATAGACGGAGGATTTCGTAATAGGAGAGGATAGCCCAAACTATACACTTCTTGTGAGATTTTTATCATGATTAGACTAGGGACGGGATTTTATTGCAAATGCATATTTTTTTCTCAATCGTTAGAAAGGAGGCTCGTTTGGTATGTAGTTCATTACTGTATTTCTAATTTAAATAATATTTTATGTTGCATACAATGAATATTTTGCCTATTTAAGCATAATATTTCAGCAGTTTGCAAATTTAGCTGCATATTTGCTTGTTTTACATGTATATTTTACAAAGATATATGTACTACTTTCTACAGGATGTATCTTTATTAGTGTCATATATTTGGGGGACGTGTTTCTGACATCAAAACAGTAAAAAAAGTTCATATGTAAATGGGTCTGAAAATCAACCTTTCGTTGTTATAGGTCAAAGAAGATGTATTCCATGAGAGAACAGACGGATATGCACTACACGTATGGCCGTGCAGACGGCAATGCAGCAGGTGTGGCAGTAATTTGTATCACAATAATGTAAATGCCAGAGTGATTGTAGTGTAAATAAGCTTATTGTATGACATTGATTTGAGATGTTTGTTAATTATATGCATTGTTAGGAAATAAGTTTACACGGCCTCACTCAAACTGACAATAAGAGCGGATAACAATGAGCGAAGGGGGTGAGTTGAATATTAATTAGAAGAGACAAACAAATGACGTCAGATTGGCGCGCTTTTCTTGGAAATAGCGGGAATATTTTCCCTAGAGCATATGTTTTCGTAATTTTTGATTGGATATAAAAATGCACGCTAATGTTGGCGCGTTTTATTAACTAATAGCAGCTCGGTTATAATCTTTAGGCATATCGGGGTGTGGGAGTATAAAAAGCTAAAGTCAGAGGCAGATTTCGTCAGTCCAACAGAAGCATTCGCGTGTAATACGTCGATCAGTTCAATATAAGTATTCGTGAGTTATACGTCGCGTAGTTCAACGGAAGCATACATAAAGTACACGTTACGCAATTCTACAGAATCTCTCGCGTCTTAAAGTTTTTTATAAATGTGAAACACGCGAATTAATAAGGTGCAGTAAATAAGTGATTATAGTGATATTAGAAAATATAACAGTTTCAGTCTGGCGTGTCAATATGTGAACTTAATTAATTGTGAGGTAATAAAAGTGTAAAAACAAATTCTTTTATCAGCGTTATCTTTGAGTAACAAATCCTTTCCGTTTACACACCTTGTTTAAGAGATTTGCTCGACCGAGAAATAATAGCTAGCCGGAGGACAATGAACCCAACATTCAAAGTAGTAAAACAATAACAGGCGCCCAGCAATAAGATAACACGAAGTGACCGCGACAAATTGGCTTCCATATGTGGTGCAGATAAACATGAAGCATCTTCCAACTACCAACAAATATTCTACTTCACAGGGCACGTGAACTTTATGCAGAAAGGTACCCTGATAGGCCGTCACCGGGTGCAAGAACATTCGTAAGAATTCACCAACGCTTGAGAGAGAATAACGCATTTGAGAGTACTAGGGAGGTTGGGAGACCAAGAGACGTACGAGGCATTGAGCTTGAAGAACGAGTTCCTCCTGCTGTGGATGCAGACCCATCACAAAGCACAAGACGTATGGCTATAAGGGAAAGAGTCATATGACTATCTGGAGAATTCTGCATGAAAATCTTCTGTACCCGTATCACCTTCCACGTGTGCAAGGATTAAATGAGGCGAACTTTGAGCCAAGAAGACATTTCTGTCAACGCATGTTACAGCAGTGCGCTGTGTTCATCAATTTCCTAGCCTGTATCTTATTCACGGATGAGGCTGGTTTTACTCGCGATGGCATCTTCAATTTTCATAACACTCATAATGGGGCATTTGAAAATCCTAATGAAGTACGACAGGACAACCATCAACAGAGGTTCTCTCTCAACGTTTGAGATGGAATCATTAATGATCACCTTATTGGTCCCTACTTCTTCTCTCCGCGTCTGATTGGACAGCCCCCCTATCTCCAGTTTCTCAGAAATGAGCTTCATTATTTACTGATAATGTGCCTCTGGACATCATCCAACAAATCTGGTTTTTACACGATGGTGCTCCAACTCATTTCAGTATGATAGTTCGTAAGTTTTTGAATGATCGATTTCCGCAAAGATGGATTGGTTGAGGGGGGACTAATTGCATGACCTGCTCGATCGCCTGATTTGAATCCAATGGATTTCTGCGTCTGGGAACATTTGAAGTCCTTGGTTTATGCGACTCCGGTATCTGATGTTCACATTTTGAGAGGACATATCCAAACTGGATTTGATCAAATACGAAACACACCAGGAATGTTCAACAGAGTACGCCAGAGCATGGAACGTGGCTTACTGCGCATCGAAGCAAGAGGAAGCCACTTCGAGCCATTTTGTAACTTTCGATTTGTGTTGTAACTCTGAAATAAATGACCTTCAGACCCATGTTCATATGAACGTTTTTCACTGTTTTGATGTCAGGAACACGTCTCCAAATATATGACACCAATAAAGATACATCCTGCATGCCATGTACTAGTAGGTAGGAAACATGTCATTCCACCCAAAAATTCGATACCGAGATTTCACCGAAATACTGTTTGGAGGCCCCCTGCAAACAAAATTAGCATTTTTAGAAAAAGATGCGCGGACGCGCGCGAGGTGTGTGCGTGCGTGAACAACATAAACTCTAAAACGAAAGTCGGATAACACCAAATTTGGTATTTAGGCTCAGTATCTTCTTAAGAAATGTGGATCTGTTTAAAACACACAGCTCATTTCAAATAACGTTTTTGTAGCATCAGCCATTTCTGAGATATTGTTATTAATGGTTCGAACTCTTCATTTCTTCGCCATTCTTTACTCCTTTCAACATTCGGTTGTTTCTCACAATTTCATGGAAACAGTATGGAATTTTAAGGCCAGCATATAGCGTCCAGCTCTTAAACATATGACTATCGCTGTTCCCTGTGAATCTATAACGAAATGTGTAATGTAGCTATTTCTGCAAAGGTTTATTTGAAGTAAAATGAAGTAGATAGAAAAATAAGCTTTAGTACGAATAGTTTATATACCCAGTAATAAGCGATAGAGGGTAGAGAAACTCTGTGAATGTAACACAGATTTGTTTCTTCTGCTTTTGCAGTGATCTGTATCCCATTATCGTACATAAAAGTTTTCACTCATTTTATAGTTTATTTCCAGATTGTCCGATTACCTCCGGATCCATGTAAGTAGTTGGTGTTTGTATGTTCTATATCAATTTATGGCTTTTTAATTGGCTTAATTGATTTAAATTGGCTGTAATTGGTCTTTCATGTAAAGCCGACCCAAGTAGCATGTATGTTCTATATCAATTTATGGCTTTTTAATTGGTTCACTTGGTTCAATTGGTCTTTCATGTAAAGCCGACCCAAGTAGCATGTATGTTCTATATCAATTTATGGCTTTTTAATTGGTTCACTTGGTTCAATTGGTCTTTCATGTAAAGCCGACCCAAGTAGCGTGTATTTTCTGGATCAATTTATGGCCTTTTAATTGGTTCACTTGGTTCAATTGGTCTTTCATGTAAGTCCGACCCAAGTAGCATGTATGTTCTGTATCAATTTATGGCTTTTTAATTGGTTCGCATGGTTCAATTGGTCTTTCAGGCAAAGGGGACCTATAGTGCATGAGTCTTCTGGATATATTAATGGTTACTGCTGGAGTTGGTAATTGCGAGGGTCGCTTACATGTCCACGTGTTGGCATTTACTTGAAGCATTTAAAGGCTCGTCCCTCCTCCTCGGCTTTGGGTGAGGGAGGTAATCAAAATAATGTCTGCATTTCCAGTCAGCTATGAGACATGATTCACCCGCTATAAGATACACAGCGTTAATTCTAATCATATACATCAAATAAAAAAAATACAAGTTTCAATTTTTGTGGCGAACGCTCCTAACAACTGTAAATGTTTAAAAAAAAATCGAAAGGTTTAATTTTCACCATCCTACCGGGACTTGATGCTTGTACGGGTCGATAACATGCTAGTGTTATCCGCTAAAATGCAATAGGAGGGTTCTGAAAGGTATCGTAGAATGGCTAGTATTCGGTGTTCGCTAACTAAAGCACACCTCTTTATTACAATGAGAAATTTTGCAGAGTGGAATCACAAGCGAAGAAAAAATATTGGAATATTTAGCTTTAAAGGTTAACAATCGTCACTCTGTACTTAAATACCCTGATAAGAACGCTAAACCTTCTGTAAGCGGTATAGAAGAATAAGAAATTCTGTATACCAATTTTTGGAGCACAGACTATACAGCCCCGCATGTTATTGCCTCGAGGGGGGAGAACCCTTCTGTATACAATTAAGGCTATTGACTCACCCTTCGAATAAGGGAGCATCTATTCACGGTATTGATTTTTCTCCGCCAGCTCGCCTCCCATATATAAGACTGGTATCTATTCTTGTAAAAGTTCGCTTTATGTATGTCAGATGGCAGAAGGTTACAGAACTAACATTTGTAATTCATATCTGGCACTATAGAGGCCGACAGAATCCGATCCGCTATTGATTTTTTCATTAAAACTACATGAGATTCAAACACATTAGCTAATTACAGTGTTACAAGCTGTATGTACAGTGAAATAAAAACGAATCGCATTTAAAAAATTCTCATATGTTACACTCACATGACTTTCTCTACTCTTGTACAAACTTGAGTGGGTTGCCATGTGATGCACTCCATTCTCTTCACATGCCTAAGACATAAAAAAATGAATAACGAATTTGAGAAAAAATATATTTATTGGGGAATTTAAGGGAATAACAAGCAATATCTCGAAAATAGTTCTCAATAAAACAGGGGGCCTCAAAACATAAATATCCGGTGAAATCTCGGTATCGAATTTTCGCGTGGAATACAATACTTCCCTTACTTACTCTACATAGTAGAGAAATTTAAAATACTTAGTTATAACAACGGGAAAGATGTCATATCTTTTTTCCCACGAGGTGTATGATTCATACAAGGTAATTGAACAATGTCTTGTTATTTAATTAACAGTACACCAAAAGGCAGACCATCTTTTACAGAATAACTTAAGTCATTTCCGGAACACGTGTATGCTTTTTAGAAAGAAATATCTAAATGATACCTTCATTCTAATGTAGGTTCAAAGGCATTAGTGGATTGATCATTTCCTGCATTATTTCAACAAGAGCACATAAAAACTATATTACGTAAAGATGATTCAGCGTTCGATTTCATACTGAACTAAAGCTTGAAACAAATATTCAGTTTTCAGAACGCTAAAGTACGATTGAAAAGGAATATATACGTTAAATCAACTTCCATTTCCACGTAACGGATTACGACAAAACTAGAAGAGAAAGACAAAAGTAGACTAGAAAATGAGAAAGCAAGCGCAAATAGTAGTAGTTATTTGGGGACTTTAGCTACTTTCAACTGCAACTTATTTTAACTCAAGCAACCTTAAGACAGGTCTTCTATTAGCTAATTTTATAATTAAATAAAACAATTAATGTTTGAAAATACTTCATTAACATACTAATTAACAAAAATTAACTTAACTCTGAATTTTTCGTTGAAACTCTGTAATCTGCTATAAAATAGCTTGCATAATATATAAAAATACTCTTACGACATACAAAAAGCTTAACATACTTAAAGCTTAACCTCGAATGTCAACAACTGAAAAAAAAATTGAAAAGCGGTAATATGCCAGAAAATGGAGTATAGAATATAGGGAAATTATCCTTTTCTTCATTCATCAAGTTTACATGCCTAAATGATTATTTCCAGACAAGACGCCAGTGAAGAAGAAATACCAGTTCAGCGCCTGCGCTGGTATTATTATCTACTTACTGGGAGGTATATCAACGGTCTCCACTTCAACTCCAGACATGGTCAAACTTTAATGTTTAAAACACTTCTGAGCTATGGCACTTAGACATGCTTGACAAGTGAATTAAATTTTACAGCACTAATTGGAATGTTCCGAATAACTAGACAAGTGTCCCTATGATTTGTATCTCGGAATGGTAAAACATAAATGTTTAACTGCTAAACAACTGTGATACTCGCGTGGGATAATAATAATCCTACAGCATTATATGGATATATTGGAGGGGGTTCTCAGGTATACGAGATCCAGATCGAGTTTTATCTTCGTTCTTTCTCTCTTTCTTGATGTACATACATACATACAGACATATCCACACACATACAGACATACACACAGCCAAACACCTCCCCAAAACACACTGCCAGGTACGAAGACTTACGAATATATCCGAACATACACATACATACCGACTCATTCACGCAGATAAATACTCACAAACAAGCAGACTCAGAGATACTCACACACAAATCAAAACAAGCAGACTCAGAGATATACATACACACACATATACTTCCAAACATCAGGAATGAGCGAAGACCTTCGAGCACACTCGAATACATGTACAGGCAATATACACACAGGAACATACCAAACACCAACAGAGAGAGACGCTCTTACCTATAAGCATGGGGGGGGCTCTGTTATAATATAGCTTCATATATGAGAGGCTCTGTCTTTAGATGATTGTATTGATTAATGTAGCGTTGAAGATGACGGGAATTGCGGGATTAGGGAGCTATGGTATTAATGGAGTTATGTGGTGGCGGTGGCGAATGTATAGAGTTACGGTGCTGATGGAGGCACGCGATGGTCATGGACGTATAAGTTAATGTACTTGTAAGTGTGAAGGATTATTTGTGATGGTGGTGATAGGAGGCGATGAGGATGGTTATATTGTCGGGAAGGCTTTTGGAAATGATGGCGGTGATGAGAGGTGGTGTTCATTGTTTCGCTGATGCTGATTCTTTTTTTGTGTGTAGAAGGGCACACATTCATTACGAAGAAATACACTAACACTGTAAAACATACCGAATTGTTGCGAGTAGCACAAAACTTTTATCAGTGTATAAAATGGTTTCAATGTCCTTACATCTTAGAATACTTATAAAGCTGCAAACGGTATCGAATTCCTTTTAAAGTGTTCAAAGTTCTCGATTTACGAGAACATTTAAGTGATGCATGGATCCAATGAAGCTAGGACAGGCTCTCCATTCAGCATATAAGAGACTTCACCTAGATTAGGCTAGGAGCGGTAAAGCCAAGATAGCGTATATTGTGTAAAGCCACTTTAGGTTAGACTGGTTGAGGTCATGATAGGGGTCACAGATAATTAGAGGACGGGCTAGTTTATAGCTTTAAGTTATGATCGCTTGAATAGATGATGGGGGGCTACTAACTAAGATTGAGACACGTTAACATGCACGTCATCGAGCTAGGCTAGCTAATAGCAGCCTGGACGTGAATCCTGCTTATACTATCTTAGGATAGGTTAGGATATTCAGTGCTAGCTAAGGACTGGCTTGTTGGACAGATTATAAGAAATGGTATCATATTAGGCTAGATAATTACTGGGCAGAATACATAACGCTAGGATAGTCTGGGAACAGGTAGAGTTAGGCTCGCACGATTGCCCGAGTTTGAAGAACAGGCTAGCATAGAATGTCTTAGGAATGGATTCGTCATGATTGTTATGGTTGGCTGCGTTTCACGGTTAAGTTATTTACGTTTAGTGGTTACATTGGTTAAGTTTAGTGGTTACATTGGTTACGTTTAGTGGTTACGTTGGTTAAGTTTAGTGGTTACATTTAGTGGTTACATTGGTTACGTTTAGTGGTTACGTTGGTTACGTTTAGTGGTTACGTTGGTTACGTTTAGTGGTTACGTTGGTTACGTTTACTGGTTACGTTGGTTACGTTTACTGGTTACGTTGGTTACGTTTAGTGGTTACGTTTACTGGTTACGTTGGTTACGTTTACTGGTTACGTTTACTGGTTACGTTGGTTACGTTTACTGGTTACGTTGGTTACGTTTACTGGTTACGTTGGTTACGTTTTGGCTAGGTTGGACGATGCCAAGATAGATAATGAAAGGATCTTTCAGAGCAGGTAAGGCAGGGATAGATTGGCTTAGGATGGTCGCTTGTGGCTAGGTTAGACTACTCCAAAATACCTAAAACTAACCAATTCAGGGATTGTGCCTATCGGTCTCACATGTTAACTACTTAACATATAGAAGCTTACAAAATTTAGAAAAAAGGACTGAAAGTATATATATTTATTCTAATAATGGATAAGAAATGCTCATAAAGTATCAAAATCAGTGGAAAATACATTAACTCTTGAAATTAGAATAAATACTTGCTTTAATGCACTGACTTACAAATGAAATTCCACTCTCCATATTACAATAGCATCCTAAAAGCATGTCACAATACCTCATTCACATCTTAAAATACACTGAAGGAGGCTCAAATTCTCTTACCAGAAACTTTGAAAATAGCTGCAGCGCGCCTAAAGAACCCTCAGAATACTGTAAAGATCTGAGGCAATATCATGAACATAACAGCTCCTACTTATAAAACCGTTCATAATTTTCCAAAAACCTGGGTCTAATAGCTCATAAACGCCAGCTAAATGCTCTACAGTTCCTATTCCAGTGGCTAAAATGCGAGCAAACATTTCTAAAAATACACTACAATGCCTGTTACAGGATGAAAAATATATTCGAAATACCTACATCAATCCCTCCGTCTGTATTGTGAAAGATACTTTAAAAAAAACATCATAAAGCATATTCAAAATGTTCTGAAAATCTTAAAAAAGATGCATCAATATCCTGAAAATGAATGCTACTACTTTAAGAAACATCTAAAATTCCCATTCAAGTATATCGGGATGTCCTTAAAGCCTGTACTCATATCTAATTCCATAGGCTGGAATACCTTTAAAGAGTCACAAACACTCCTAGCACGAGCTTTGAAAACGTCTTGAAAATTGTCACAATACCTTAAAAGAGCATAAAATGGCTCCACATAATCTAAAAAACCCAGTAATTCTAAAAGCCCTTCAGGACACTCTAATGACATAAAAATACACGCTACACTTCTAAAAAGCCATTCAGGATCAGAACCATAAACAATACACATAAAAGTGTCAAGAGCATCTAAATACACTGTAAAATACGTCAAAATGCTAAAAAAGACCCTTAACGATAGCATGAAATACATGGCGTAATTTCTAAAACCCTCGCACATAAATAGTTCACTGACAATACCATGAAGATAACTGCACCTCACTGTAAAAGAGTATCCTAGTGACCTATACAATACAGCTAAAATACCTGCCACTATTTATAAAACCCATCAGCATACTCCAAAGACTTGGACTGACCTAATTAAAATACATTCTCTTGTCTATAGAACCATCAGACTAGGTTTAAATGCTCAAAATATATGTATTAAACCTAAAATACACAAAGGATAAAATCTAAACATCAGGCTTTATTATGAATAGGGGCAGAGGCTAGAAAGGCAAATCAAAAGAAACACTTAAGTCAATGGTGAAAATATCTTTATTGAGAATTATTATTATTATTTGATTTTACATTAAGCAAACACTAGAGCATTGCACAGAAGCAAACAAAATTTTAACACACTCATTCATTCAAATGCGAAAGCTCTTTATTATACAGAGTTCAGTCTCAATCATGCTATAATCCCAGTGCTCAATACTTGGATGATCTTATTAATCTCAATAGAAAAGTCGTTTTTACCAGCTTCATGCGACATCATTAACAGTCTTAGCTGGTGTACTAAGTCATTAGGATCTGTACAGGGATATAAAATCTCGATATTCGCATTGGATACATCACCCACACTGGACGAGTTAACACTAAAATGTTTATTTTCACTCAGGTGATTATTCAGAGTTTCATCATCCAAAGACACTGCTCTTCTCACATCTAACATCCCTGGTCTTAAAGAGATTTCAGTAGCACTCAGGGGTGATCCAAGCGCTTCACAGCTTAACTCTAACATCCCTGGCCTTGAATAGATTTCAGCATCACTTACGGGAGTTCTAAGTATTGCACACTTCAATGATTCATTACTACATCTTTGCCGGTGTTGTTTAAGTCTTGAAATAGATCTGTTTTTTAAAATCCTACTGCACATACGACACTTGACAGAACGACTCTTCTCATGGGTAATATAGGAAAAATGAAGCTTTTCGTAAGCTGGCTGTATTTGAATGTCAATAAGGGAATCCATGCTTGTTCTAGAATATCATATACTGTATATGATTTCGAAGCTGCAGCCGCATATGTCATCAGGAGACTGTAGAATTATTTGCTTATTTCCTAATTTTATCGGTAATCTCACATCATTGATAACCATAAACCTTACAGTCAAGTTATATAAGAAACGGGACTATGACAGGATTCCACATTAATTGCAGCTACTCCATTAATTACGTAAGCTCACCATGCATGAAATGAAGTCTACCCTTACTTGTAATATTGGAGGATATATGACGCAACCTCATTGAATATGTTAGCACTCGAATATGCAATGTTTCAAGGCTAGAAGGTCACCCATACAGATCTTCCTATGAAGAAGCATACTACAGGGAAAGTGAGCAGTACACAAGTTGAATATTTCGAGACATGCTGAGGTCCCTAACGTTTCCAGGCTATAACATCACACTTTACAAGTCCCCAATGTAACGACTCATTCCACATAGCAAGAGGAGAGGAGAGTCAATGCTATTGTAATATGGAGAGTGGAATTTCATTTGTAAGTCAGTGCATTAAAGCAAGTATTTATTCTAATTTCAAGAGTTAATGTATTTTCCACTGATTTTGATACTTTATGAGCATTTCTTATCCATTATTAGAATAAATATATATACTTTCAGTCCTTTTTTCCAAATTTTGTAAGCTTCTATATGTTAAGTAGTTAACATGTGAGACCGATAGGCACAATCCCTGAATTGGTTAGTTTTAGGTATTTTGGAGTAGTCTAACCTAGCCACAAGCGACCATCCTAAGCCAATCTATCCCTGCCTTACCTGCTCTGAAAGATCCTTTCATTATATATCTTGGCATCGTCCAACCTAGCCAAAACGTAACCAACGTAACCAGTAAACGTAACCAGTAAACGTAACCAACGTAACCAGTAAACGTAACCAACGTAACCAGCAAACGTAACCACTAAACGTAACCAACGTAACCAGTAAACGTAACCAACGTAACCAGTAAACGTAACCACTAAACGTAACCAACGTAACCACTAAACGTAACCAACGTAACCACTAAACGTAACCAATGTAACCACTAAACGTAACCAATGTAACCACTAAACTTAACCAACGTAACCACTAAACGTAACCAATGTAACCACTAAACTTAACCAATGTAACCACTAAACGTAAATAACTTAACCGTGAAACGCAGCCAACCATAACAATCATGACGAATCCATTCCTAAGACATTCTATGCTAGCCTGTTCTTCAAACTCGGGCCATCGTGCGAGCCTAACTCTACCTGTTCCCAGACTATCCTAGCGTTATGTATTCTGCCCAGTAATTATCTAGCCTAATATGATACCATTTCTTATAATCTGTACAACAAGCCAGTCCTTAGCTAGCACTGAATATCCTAACCTATCCTAAGATAGTATAAGCAGGATTCACGTCCAGGCTGCTATTAGCTAGCCTAGCTCGATGACGTGCATGTTAACGTGTCTCAATCTTAGTCAGTAGCCCCCCATCATCTATTCAAGCGATCATAACTTAAAGCTATAAACTAGCCCGTCCTCTAATTATCTGTGACCCCTATCATGACCTCAACCAGTCTAACCTAAAGTGGCTTTACACAATATACGCTATCTTGGCTTTACCGCACCTAGCCTAATCTAGGTGAAGTCTCTTATATGCTGAATGGAGAGCCTGTCCTAGCTTCATTGGATCCATGCATCACTTAAATGTTCTCGTAAATCGAGAACTTTGAACACTTTAAAAGGAATTCGATACCGTTTGCAGCTTTATAAGTATTCTAAGATGTTGTAAGGACATTGAAACCATTTTATACACTGATAAAAGTTTTGTGCTACTCGCAACAATTCGGTATGTTTTACAGTGTTAGTGTATTTCTTCGTAATGAATGTGTGCCCTTCCACACACAAAAAAAGAATCAGCATCAGCGAAACAATGAACACCACCTCTCATCACCGCCATCATTTCCAAAAGCCTTCCCGACAATATAACCATCCTCATCGCCTCCTATCACCACCATCACAAATAATCCTTCACACTTACAAGTACATTAACTTATACGTCCATGACCATCGTATTCTAAGATGTTGTAAGGACATTGAAACCATTTTATACACTGATAAAAGTTTTGTGCTACTCGCAACAATTCGGTATGTTTTACAGTGTTAGTGTATTTCTTCGTAATGAATGTGTGCCCTTCTACACACAAAAAAAGAATCAGCATCAGCGAAACAATGAACACCACCTCTCATCACCGCCATCATTTCCAAAAGCCTTCCCGACAATATAACCATCCTCATCGCCTCCTATCACCACCATCACAAATAATCCTTCACACTTACAAGTACATTAACTTATACGTCCATGACCATCGCGTGCCTCCATCAGCACCGTAACTCTATACATTCGCCACCGCCACCACATAACTCCATTAATACCATAGCTCCCTAATCCCGCAATTCCCGTCATCTTCAACGCTACATTAATCAATACAATCATCTAAAGACAGAGCCTCTCATATATGAAGCTATATTATAACAGAGCCCCCCCCCATGCTTATAGGTAAGAGCGTCTCTCTCTGTTGGTGTTTGGTATGTTCCTGTGTGTATATTGCCTGTACATGTATTCGAGTGTGCTCGAAGGTCTTCGCTCATTCCTGATGTTTGGAAGTATAATGTGTGTGTATGTATATCTCTGAGTCTGCTTGTTTTGATTTGTGTGTATCTCTGAATCTGCTTGTTTGTGAGTATTTATCTGCGTGAATGAGTCGGTATGTATGTGTATGTTCGGATATATTCGTAAGTCTTCGTACCTGGCAGTGTGTTTTGGGGAGGTGTTTGGCTGTGTGTATGTCTGTATGTGTGTGGATATGTCTGTATGTATGTATGTACATCAAGAAAGAGAGAAAGAACGAAGATAAAACTCGATCTGGATCTCGTATACCTGAGAACCCCCTCCAATATATCCATATAATGCTGTAGGATTATTATTATCCCACGCGAGTATCACAGTTGTTTAGCAGTTAAACATTTATGTTTTACCATTCCGAGATACAAATCATAGGGACACTTGTCTAGTTATTCGGAACATTCCAATTAGTGCTGTAAAATTTAATTCACTTGTCAAGCATGTCTAAGTGCCATAGCTCAGAAGTGTTTTAAACATTAAAGTTTGACCATGTCTGAAGTTGAAGTGGAGACCGTTGATATACCTCCCAGTAAGTAGATAATAATACCAGCGCAGGCGCTGAACTGGTATTTCTTCTTCACTGGCGTCTTGTCTGGAAATAATCATTTAGGCATGTAAACTTGATGAATGAAGAAAAGGATAATTTCCCTATATTCTATACTCCATTTTCTGGCATATTACCGCTTTTCAATTTTTTTTTCAGTTGTTGACATTCGAGGTTAAGCTTTAAGTATGTTAAGCTTTTTGTATGTCGTAAGAGTATTTTTATATATTATGCAAGCTATTTTATAGCAGATTACAGAGTTTCAACGAAAAATTCAGAGTTAAGTTAATTTTTGTTAATTAGTATGTTAATGAAGTATTTTCAAACATTAATTGTTTTATTTAATTATAAAATTAGCTAATAGAAGACCTGTCTTAAGGTTGCTTGAGTTAAAATAAGTTGCAGTTGAAAGTAGCTAAAGACCCCAAATAACTACTACTATTTGCGCTTGCTTTCTCATTTTCTAGTCTACTTTTGTCTTTCTCTTCTAGTTTTGTCGTAATCCGTTACGTGGAAATGGAAGTTGATTTAACGTATATATTCCTTTTCAATCGTACTTTAGCGTTCTGAAAACTGAATATTTGTTTCAAGCTTTAGTTCAGTATGAAATCGAACGCTGAATCATCTTTACGTAATATATTTTTTATGTGCTCTTGTTGAAATAATCCAGGAAATGATCAATCCACTAATGCCTTTGAACCTACATTAGAATGAAGGTATCATTTAGATATTTCTTTCTAAAAAGCATACACGTGTTCCGGAAATGACTTAAGTTATTCTGTAAAAGATGGTCTGCCTTTTGGTGTACTGTTAATTAAATAACAAGACATTGTTCAATTACCTTGTATGAATCATACACCTCGTGGGAAAAAAGAAATAAGACATCTTTCCCGTTGTTATAACTAAGTATTTTAAATTTCTCTACTATGTAGAGTAAGTAAGGGAAGTATTGTATTCCACGCGAAAATTCGATACCGAGATTTCACCGGATATTTATGTTTTGAGGCCCCCTGTTTTATTGAGAACTATTTTCGAGATATTGCTTGTTATTCCCTTAAATTCCCCAATAATTATATTTTTTCTCAAATTCGTTATTCATTTTTTGTCTTAGGCATGTAAAGAGAATGGAGTGCATCACATGGCAACCCACTCAAGTTTGTACAAGAGTAGAGAAAGTCATGTGAGTGTAACATATGAGAATTTTTTTAAATGCGATTCGTTTTTATTTCACTGTACATACAGCTTGTAACACTGTAATTAGCTAATGTGTTTGAATCTCATGTAGTTTTAATGAAAAAATCAATAGCGGATCGGATTCTGTCGGCCTCTATAGTGCCAGATATGAATTACAAATGTTAGTTCTGTAACCTTCTGCCATCTGACATACATAAAGCGAACTTTTACAAGAATAGATACCAGTCTTATATATGGGAGGCGAGCTGGCGGAGAAAAATCAATACCGTGAATAGATGCTCCCTTATTCGAAGGGTGAGTCAATAGCCTTAATTGTATACAGAAGGGTTCTCCCCCCTCGAGGCAATAACATGCGGGGCTGTATAGTCTGTGCTCCAAAAATTGGTATACAGAATTTCTTATTCTTCTATACCGCTTACAGAAGGTTTAGCGTTCTTATCAGGGTATTTAAGTACAGAGTGACGCTTGTTAACCTTTAAAGCTAAATATTCCAATATTTTTTCTTCGCTTGTGATTCCACTCTGCAAAATTTCTCATTGTAATAAAGAGGTGTGCTTTAGTTAGCGAACACCGAATACTAGCCATTCTACGATACCTTTCAGAACCCTCCTATTGCATTTTAGCGGATAACACTAGCATGTTATCGACCCGTACAAGCAACAAGTCCCGGTAGGATGGTGAAAATTAAACCTTTCGATTTTTTTTAAACATTTACAGTTGTTAGGAGCGTTCGCCACAAAAATTGAAACTTGTATTTTTTTATTTGATGTATATGATTAGAATTAACGCTGTGTACTTTATAGCGGGTGAATCATGTCTCATAGCTGACTGGAAATGCAGACATTATTTTGATTACCTCCCTCACCCAAAGCCGAGGAGGAGGGACGAGCCTTTAAATGCTTCAAGTAAATGCCAACACGTGGACATGTAAGCGACCCTCGCAATTACCAACTCCAGCAGTAACCATTAATATATCCAGAAGACTCATGCACTATAGGTCCCCTTTGCCTGAAAGACCAATTGAACCATGCGAACCAATTAAAAAGCCATAAATTGATACAGAACATACATGCTACTTGGGTCGGACTTACATGAAAGACCAATTGAACCAAGTGAACCAATTAAAAAGCCATAAATTGATCCAGAAAATACACGCTACTTGGGTCGGCTTTACATGAAAGACCAATTGAACCAAGTGAACCAATTAAAAAGCCATAAATTGATATAGAACATACATGCTACTTGGGTCGGCTTTACATGAAAGACCAATTGAACCAAGTGAACCAATTAAAAAACCATAAATTGATATAGAACATACATGCTACTTGGGTCGGCTTTACATGAAAGACCAATTATAGCCAATTTAAATCAATTAAGCCAATTAAAAAGCCATAAATTGATATAGAACATACAAACACCAACTACTCATGTAGTCCAGATAACCGAAGTTCTTGTGTATATTTTAGTTTTCTGCTGTTTTCTGTTTAGTTTATGTGTTTTGTGTTATGATGCTGTGTTGCTATGTTATAGAACAGGAAAGGTACATATATATGAGTTTGCTGTGAACCATAACCTCTACACAATTAATGTAATGGCAAATTTATACAACACAAAAGAAAGTAACTTATCCCTCTAATCCGAAGCATAACTTTGCACCACGTTGTCTTTGTGAACCCAAAGAAGTTGATCATTGGAGAAAGATAAAGTCAAAATAAGCCTATAGATAAATTCTCAGGCAGTCATTTTTATAGTGAAAATGAGTTCGGTGATAAAGCTGATGCAGGCTCATCAAGTCATTAGGAAGTAATGGAGGTCGACCAAGTTGTTTCAGGAAAATCAAGGAGTGTGTGAAATGCAAAACAAAAATAGAGGTGAGCATGGTATAGCAAAATGTTTTAATGAATTGTATCCTGGAGTAATTAACAGGTAGTGGAAATGGGAATCCGAGTGAATCTTATCCAAAAGTCCACTGAGAAACGGAAATACCTTGAAATGAAATACGAATTAGGATATGACTAAAAAATGTGATGGAAAATATATCAAATGGTTTGTTTCCTTAATATTCCAGAATGGGTTAAACGTTTTGGCTGACTGAACGTAGATACCGTGGGATATAATTTATTTGTTGAAGTAAAATTACAATCAATAAATGCGAATGGAACCGATTGTGACATAATTCGACTTAGCACCAGACTTTGATACCTATATGAGCGAAAAGGTTGTGTGGTGCAAGTTGTTATCTCCATTGCATGTTTTTTTTTTTATGAAAATGTTCCCTCCATCCTAAAGGTTTCAGGTTGTTGTATTCGCTTGGAGTAACAGGATATTGCATTAGTAACATTATTTATTTTTTCTGGAAAAGATAAACCATACATGGGTAAATATATACTCAACAAAACCACAAAATGCAATACAGAGTTGCCACTTTTACGTCAGCTGAAATCTAGGAGTTGAATTTACAGGCCTCTGTGATTTGACGAGTAATGGTGGTTACATAGTTGGATTGCATGGAACTTTTATTATTATTATTATTATTATTATTATTATTATTATTATTATTATTATTATTATTGTTGTTGTTGTTGTCGTCATCATCTTCACCACGTTTATTGCTGTTTATTCTTTGCAATTCTCGGATCGAATTTTTGAACCAGTTATACAGAAATGGATGTTTCTGTATTAAAGAGGATTTTTGACTAACACGATAGAACATAGATTCATAACAGGCTTATACTATCCTAATGTGCATAAAACAGACCGAATTTGCAGACAAAATGCATTCCTAGATATTCCTTGATATTGATTTGAATTTTCCAAAACTTCTACATTATTTATATGCTAAGACACACATCATTTATTTCTCGTGATGTGCAAAAGATTTGACTTCCTTCAGCCTCCTGTATCCCCCCCCCAAGTGCTTGCAATAAAATATGTGTAATGAGACCATTTCTATATATGTGAACCATATAGAAAAATAGTATTAATCTGTTAAATGCACATGACTTTCTCTAATCACTCTGCTACAAACTATGTAAACATAAAGCTTATTCTTCTATCTACTTCTTACCTATCGAGATAAAATTTAATTACACATTTACACATTCGTTATAGATACAAGAAGGATACAGTAGGTTAAAGCGATAGTCAGGTTTTCAAAAAGCAAGTCGCTATTTGATGGCTTTGAAATTCCATTCTTTTGCATGACAAGGAGAAAAAGTGAATATCGACTAACCACTTGTAAAAAGTATAAGTATTGGAAAATTCAAACCAATAACAAAACATATCTAGGAATCTGATACGCCACAACAAATTCTACATAAATTGTACTATATATTTATAAGATCTACAATTTTTATGCGGTAAGATTTTGTCTATCTCTTGCGGTTTACCAATTATACAAAAGTAATCAAAAATGAAGATGACCACCGGGTATTTCCAGAAAGTAATATGTACATTTTATTTGTCATGCAAATATGTAAAAACATAATCATGGTAGTTTAGCCAAATTCATTGAGTCATTTTTGAGAAAATAAAAAATAACGAAAAACTGTCCAAGTAAAGGGTAGTTTGGGGTGGGAAGATTTTATTGAAAATCTTCGTGTCACATCTTGGAAGATGGGAACTTACGACCTCAAAATGTGTATTTCCAGTGAAATCTCTATACCGAATTTTTGGGTGGAATGCAATAGCTTCCCTCTGCTTACTATAGGTAAATAGAGAGAAAGTAACAAGGCTTTGTAACAATAGTTTGTGGAAGAGATCAAAAAAATGAAAAGGCTATAATGGGTAGGGAAAGTAAATGTAACACATATCTTTAGAAATGTTCTGTCATCAAAGGCATCGTCCTGTATGTCGAACCTACTTGTGTGCACTTTTATGTTCAAATCCGGCGGAGGGCGACGGATGTTTACGGACCGATGGTCACGTGTCGTAGATTTACGGCACGTAAAGAACCTCAAGCCTGATAAAGAGACCTCTGAGCAAACTTTCCGGTCTTTCACGCCCGATATAGAATGGGAGACTAAGAACCACAACAATTAAAAGAGCGCCCATATAAAAAACTATTTTATTTTTAATGGCTATGCGGAACGCAGGAGTGTAATTCCGGCACCATAGATTTAACCCCGACGGAGGGCGATGGATTTTTTCGGTCGTAAAAACGCTTAGCATGGCTTGCTTCGGAAGGGAAGTAAAGCCGGTGGTCCCGTGTCGTAGATTTAAGGCACGTAAAAGCAGTAGCTGGCGATAGAGGACTCTAGGGCGACGCCCTCCCCATAAATAAACGTCCCGTAAATAAAAAATAAAAACACGAAAGAGAGAATATACTTGTAATATACATTTCTGCACTTTCCGATTTAGATTATAATTATTTTTGTTTGAAATGTTTTTGCAACACTTAATCAGCGAGTAGCGCGAATGTTTTCATTACAGACTGTATTTCGGATAACATCAAAGTCTATCCGGGAATCCTCGTGTTTGCGGACTGTTAGTGGTGAGAAGTGCGAGGAGGGGCAATGCTTCGATTGTGGGCGAGGGGTGCAGAGACGTAATAGCAACTCGGTGGAGTCCACAGCGCTTCACTATTGGTTTTTTCTCCACGGTCTTTTACATGTGGAGTCATGCTGTTTTACTGCCTCCACCGCATGAAACAAAAAAGTACTCAATCCTATTTAAAATCTAGTACTTTTTAAGAATTGGTTTTAAATTAACTTTTATTATTAAGTTTTAATGCGTTTTAAAAGTATAGCATTGTACAGTTAAAACCATTCAGAGCAAAAATAAATAACTCCCCTTATGGTACAATCTTTGGTAGTTTTTGTTTGTTCATTGCATGTTCACATTGGACGCGCCCACATGCAGTGCTGCGGTTCACACTGTACGTGTTAGGTACGTACCCGTACAGGGTTCGGAAGCACGTGTAGTGTAAAATATCCCATTTAACCAGTGAATTCAGTGTCATTCATGTGGTCTAGTGGAGGACGCACAATAACTAAGTGTGCATTTGAAGTAAAATTAATTGGTTAAGAAATCATAATGAAAGTACACAGGAACGCATCATTTACGTCATAGTGTGAAAGGTATTTTTTTTTCAACTCTCAAGAGGATTAAAAGGTTCCCTAGGAGCACAATGAATGGAGACAGATTTAATGATTTCTTGCAGTTTATTTTATACTCTTGAACATTTTCCAATGCGTATTGATTACTTGGTTCCATCACGTTTAAACATGAGATAAGGTTGGGCAACAGCAAAAATAAATTCTGGCCTTTCCGCTTAAGAAATTCGGTTCTTACTCTGACGTCTGAATAAATATTATTATAGAAGGTAGAAACTCAAAGAAGAAACATGCTCACGAAACATAGACGTATCTAAGCGTATGTGTGATTAAGGTTTATAAATAATTTATTTTGTAAAAAGAAAGCACAGAATATCTCTTTGTTATAAAACCGCGTGTTCTCCGCTGAAATTTTAACGGATATTATTTAATGCATTGGTGTACCGTATAATATAAACTGCAAAAGGCTTCCTGCTACTGAAAGGAATAATGCAATAATTATTAACACAGTTTAATTGAGAGATGCGGTTCATTGCACGTTTTATTTCTGAATTGCACAAATACGTAGATTTTGTACCCGCTGAAAAATGCAGTGTAAACGAGAAAAGTAATGCAACAGTATTTTGATTTATGTAGTTCTTTTTGCTTACATATGTTTTCTGGTAAACTGTAGAATAAAACCTGCCACTTAAAAGCACGTTTACGAAAACACTCACCTGCCCTCCACCAAACTAACAAGTCACGAGCCGCCACTGCGTAAATGAACCTCAAGCCTGATAGAGGCCTCTGAGCAAAATTTCCGGTCTTTCACGCACAATATAGAATGGGACGCTAAGAATCATAGTAGTTTAAGCGCTCCACAAATAAAAACTCAACTTAAAAAATGTTGGCATCATATCAGCTCTGTGGACTAGACGCGTTTAACGTAATATCAAAAGATTATACTATGCGTACCGTGTAGATATAATCATTTTAAACTACGTTTTGAAGTAAGCGATTTTCATAACGTACTATTTATTTTTAGAAAAGAGGGAGTTTTATTTTAAAAATACATAAGCAATTTATTTCTAATTAAAGTATTATTTCCTTTAAATCCGGACAAAGCTAATAAGAAGTAGCCTATCTGGGTTAAATTCAGATGTCTTTTCATTTTATATTTACCTTTAGAATTACCGATATTAATCATAGTTGTTCATGTGCATTACTTATTCGGGCCTTATAAATAGGCCAACTAAAACAACCAGCATGGTTTTGTTTTTATATAATGAATGTTAATTGGATAATTGAGCTCAATAACCTCTGGTTCTGATCTGGTATGTAGCTATTTCGTCCGACGAATTCATTATCGCATTCTGTCCTTGAGATTGACCAGTTCATGAATACGTTAACATTTAAAGCGTTCTACTTCGACTTTCACTCCATTCATAAACCACAAACGTCTACCATGTCCATGTCAGAGAACTGGGACAAAAGTATGGCGTAAATATATATCCGGTAGAATGTAAATTGAGTACTAAATCGGAACTAGAAAATATTATGCTGGGCGTGTATACCTACTGTGATTTTTCTACATGAATGCAGTAACGGTCTTGACACTACAAGTTCCTATGTGATAGCCAGGGCCCAGATTTTGATCATCTAATCTGTTCCAAAAATTATCTATAATATGTCTCCAAGTTTTGCTTTTTTAGAAAATTTTTCATAAAATGACATAGAACTTAGATTTAGTTAATTTATTAAAAATACTGTACACAAAGTTATAAATTAATTTATACATACATATAATGATATACAAGTATAAAAAGTAGGTATAAGACTAATGAGATAATTTAGAAAATTAGTTCAAATATATTTGCCCCATGTTCTGGTTAAAAGAGTCTTTAAAGACAAGAAAATTAACAAAATTGTTTTTAAAACAGGCTTTACCAAACTGTAGCATTAATTCTTTTGTTTGCAACTCTTACGTTATCACTTTAATATAAATTTAATAACAGCCCACCTTAAAGCAATATGTGCACAATATAATAGTAACCAATCAACAACCAGAAAAAAAAAGCCAATTTGAGAAAGGTGTATTGTTTTTACGTTGTTTGCACCACGCTTTAGGCGCCAATTTGAAGTTGTTGCTTCACGTATGGAAAACCAATTTGAGAACGTTGTTTATTTTAGGAGCTGTATTTCGACTATTGGGGAGCCGAACTTGAAGTAGTTGCAACCGCACGTATGGTACCCGGTAGCCTTCGCCCCAAGTTTAAAAAATATTAACTTTGTATTTTTACTGTTTCTTTAAATATTATATATTTATGTTTGCCTCGGCTGCGTCAGTATTAATTTGTAGAGACATGAATATCTTAACAAGGCGTGGTGCGGCTGAAGAATGTAGGCTTACACAGATTATAATTTTTACTTCACTACATTTATTAATGCTTGACACGACTTAAATAACACTTCACTGATATAGAGAGCTGTGAGATATTTATTAATTACTTGCACTTTTTAACACGTAAACTACTTTTGTCTCACACTGAATACGTATTAAACTTCTCGAGGACGCGTCTCGCGTCCGGTTAGGAACGCTGTCTGCTAGCAACTGAATTTTGAATTTGTACAATTTGCCCTATTTCAGTTTCTGATTGGCTATTCCTACTCCAATTGTATACTTTTATTTAACTTAAGCTTTTTTTCTGGTTGTTGATCGGCTATTTTATAAACGGTCTCAAAAATTACATTATTGCGGCTCCAAGAATTACCAGTAGCATTATTAAACTTTCTAATTCATTATTGCCTCATTATTAGCAACTTTTGACCTATTATTCTCACAGCTCCTACAACATTAAATAACGTAATACATTCACATAACATTATTGAACATGTACATAATGATATAAACATTAATAAAATGACTGTTACATACTTTATTATTTTATATTATACATATATTGCTTTAAGGCGGGCTGTTATTGAATTTATATATTATATAATTTGACTGAAACCATTGAAGTGTTAAAAATACTGCCTCAAAATTAACAAAATTGTTTTTAAAACAGGCCTTACGAAACTGTAGCATTAACTCTTTTGTTTGCAACTCTTAATTATCACTTCAAATAAATTACACGATTATGCTGAACGCTTTGTATTTAATCTCGATACATAATAATATGATAGAGACGAAGAACGGGGCAGCAGGAGGTGAAAGAGAAATGGTATCTTTGTCAGCTCCGTTTTGTTTAGCTGTTACCTCATTGAAATAATAAATACTACTCAGGGCATACTTAGTTACAATTCTTAACCTTGTTTACTTCAGGCCAATGCAGCAACCATAGCCCTGTTATGTATAGTGAGTATAGGAGCTTGCACGTAAACACGATAACAACGCCATATCACGAGTAGGCCGTGGATCTTTGTGTCGTGGAAGAAATAACTTCCTGCTACGTAAAAATACTTAGTCTCATACATTAAGTACCCTTTAGTATAAATTCTACTTTTTTTGGGATTAGATTTTGGTTAATAAATACTTTCCTGTTTTGTTAGAAAAATAAAAAGGTTGGTGATAAATTACATTCCACTCTTAGGGGTATTTGACGAGTACAAATGTACGCCCATGTTAAGAAATGAAAGAACATAAAATTGAAGTAATGAATGATGAAAATGTAAAAATGGCAATGTGAGGCAGTATTTTATATCACAACACTGTGAATGCCAGAGTGATTGTAGTGTAAATTAGCATTATTGTATGACAATGATTTGAGATGTTTGTTAATTATAAGCATTGTTAGGAAATAAGTTTACACGGCCTCACTGAAACTGACAATAGGAGCGGGTAACAATGAAACGAGGGGGCGAGTTGTTTATTAATTAGAAGAGACAAGCAAATGACGTCAGAGTAGCGTGCCTTTTCTGTAGAAATGGAGGGAATATCTTCCCTAGAGCATATGTGTTCGTAATTTTGATTGGATAAAAAAAATAGACGCTAATGTTGGCGCGCTTTATTAACCAATAGCAGCTCGATTATAATCTTTAGGCATATCGGGGTGAGGGAGTATAAATTCTAAATTCTAAAGCCAGAGACAAGTATCGCACAATTCAACAGAATCATTCACGGGTTACACGTCGCACAGTTCAACAGAATCATTCACGGGTTACACGTCGCGCAGTTTAACAGAATCATTCACGAAGTACACGTTACGCAATTCTACAGAATCTCTCGCGTCGTAAAGTTAGTTACAAAATGTGAAATACTCGAATTAATATGTGCGGCAAATAAGTGATTATAGTTACATTCGAAAATATAACAGTTTCAGTCGGACGTGTATCAAGAGTAAATATGTGAAATTAATGAAGTGTGACGGCAATAAAAGTGTAAAAACAAATTCTTTTATCAGTGTTATCTTTTAGTAACAACTTCTTTCCGCTTACACACCCTGTTCAAGAGATTTGCTCGACTGAGTAATAATAGCTAGCCGGAGGACAAAGAACTCAAAATTCAAAATAGTAAAACAATAACAGGCGCTCAGCAAATAAGATAACACGAACGATACCGCGACAAATGGTGATGTAAACAACGATTTCAAAACGAGTAATGGGATAAAATATTACTACAAAGCTGCTGGACCATACACAGTTATCGTTAACGACAACCAAAGCATCCAATGAAATTTGGAAAAATGATATTCCAAAATGGGTTTAAAGTAAAGAAAATAATTCCTTTTGGAAAAAAACAAAATTTGAAGATGTTAGTTTGTTTAATTGTAGTTGTAGGAGGAGTTGTATTTTATTTCGAATGTTGGGGAGCCGAACTTGAAACAGTTGTAACCACCTATGGTACCCGGTTTCCGGTAGCCTTCGCCCCAAATGTACTTTCCCGTGGCCTTTGCCCCCCAAAACATGTTTAAAAATATTAACTTTGTAATTGGACTGTTTCTTTAAATATTATATTTATGTTTGCCTCGACTGCATCAATATTATATATAGAGAGACATGAATGTCTTAGCAGGGAGGTGGTGCGACTGAAGAATGTGAGCTTAACACAGATTTTAAGCTTTTCTTCACTCCATTTATTAATGTTTGACACGATTTGAATAACACTTCACTGATATAGAGAGCTGTGAGATTCTTTTGTTAATTACTTGCACTTTTTAACACACAAACTATTTTTGTCTCACACTAATACATATTAAATTTCTCGAGGACACATCTCGCATCCGATTAGGAACAGTCTGCAACCAACGCGTCCAGTTATGAGCGCTGCCTACAAGCAACTGACTTGATTTCTAGCGTATAAATTTGTACATTTCTGTATTTCAAGTCTCTGATTGGCTAATCCTAGTCCAATAGAATACCTTCATTTAACTAAAGCTTTTTCTGATTGTTGATTGGCTATTATTTACACAAAATTTACATTATTGTTGCTCCAATAATGACTAGTAGCATTATTAACTTTCTTACTCTTTATTGCCTCAAGGTTACCTCATTGTTAGCAAATTTTAGCCTATTATTCTCACACTCCTACATTATTAAATTACGTAATACATTCACATAACATTATTACACATGTATACAATAATATAAACATATACAATGACTGTAATATACACTTTTTATATATTGTTACATACACGTATTGCTTTAAGGCGGGCTGTTATTGAATTTATATATTATATAATCTGACAAATCATTTAAGTGTTAAAAATATTGCCTCAAATTGAAATACATTTCAATGAATTTAGAGAAGCTAATGATTTTTTAGACTCAGAACTTGATGAGAAATATAACGTAAAGAGTTATATTTCACTCTATAATCGTGTAACACAAGGAACCATTTAAGGGATTGACATTGACTTAACGAAGATGAAATTAAAACCAATGCTGAAAATGATGGAAATTTTGAAAGTGCATAGATTTACTAAGAAAATTGTAATGAAGAAGGTATAGTTAAATTCATAACACAGTATTGTTAACCTTTAGATTTCAAGTGCTTCCTGAATTTCCTGTCCAGTAATTGAATTCATCGAAAAAACTTTCCAATGCCGAAAATGTTATCAATTGGACACTATGAAATTTTGTAGGAACCAAGAAGTTTGTAGGTATTGCGTGATGAACACGTGGAATCTAAGGTTGATCAAAGAGAAACATTTGTATCAACTGTGATCATAAATCAGACTTTAAAGAATGTCATGTATATTTACTAGAAGTAAAGGCTCTTGAGAAAATACAACAATTCAGGGTATCAAGATTTGAAGCTAAAATTTTGAAAAATAATTCATCATACGCAGATACGGTCATACAAGAAAATCCTAAACACGAAAGGCAAATTTGGCACTCATTATGTCAAGTAGCTTCTACAGAATAAACCAGCTCCTAAATGTAAGTAGTAGGTAACATGGCTTTGCTTTACTTTCGCTATTCTTAATGCACTCCCAGCGTTCACAACCTCTAAATGCCTAGATCTTACAGATGGATAGTGCGGATCATATGGTGCAGTTTTGTGCACACTTTTTCAAAATGACGACGTATCATATTTGTTTAGGTGCAATTGGAGCAAGCATAGAAGTCAACGGTTGAAAACCGAGAGAGATAGGTCGGTGGTTCGCATTAACAAGGTCCCACATACAAATTCAATCTGTTCTTAATTTGACTGTGTTTATTTATTACTTTCTCGAATACGTATAGTAAGTAGGGGAAGTATTGTATTCCACCCAAAAATTCGATACCTAGATTTCACCGGAAATATATGTTTTGAAACCCCCTGAATCCAAAAAAAAAGCATTTTTGGAAACATGTCCGTGTGTCTGTCTGTCTGTGTGTCTGTGAACAGCATAAACGAACAGTCGGATAAACACCAAACTTGGTATTTAGGTTCAGTATCTTCCGGAGATGCGACACGAAGGTTTTCAAGAAAATCCCCCCACACCAGATACCCTTTACATGGAAAAGTTTAATTTTCTCAAAAATGGCTCTAACGATTTTGATTAAAATATCATATGTTTAAGATATTTTCATGACAAATAAAATGTATATCTTGAATTTTCTGGGAATGTCTCCAAAAGTATTCTTCATTCTGAACGACTTTTGCATAACTGGTAAACCATAAGAGATAGACAAAATTTTGCTACACATAAAATGTAGATCGAGTTAAAATACTGATTTTATGTCGTATACAATTGTTTTTTTTTTTTTTTTTTGAGTGAACCATTTTCGAGATATTTCTTGTTATTTCCTTAAATTTTCCAACACTTATACTTTTTCTCAAATGGGAATTCGTTATTCATTTTTTTATCCTGGTAATGCATAGAGAATGGAATACTCCACATAGCAACCAGCTCTTAAAATATTTGACTATCGTTTAAAATCTACCAATTCCCCTTGCATCTACAAGAAAATTAGCAATAAGATTGATATCTCGATTAACATGAATAATATGAATAAGCGTTTGTAAATATAGTTTGTGCAAGAGTAGAGAAAGTCATGTGAGTGTAACAGATTTTTTTTGTAGCTTCATTCACCGTTCACCATACGATTTAATTACGCCCTAACATCTTTAAATCTTTAACGACACTCGGATTTAGATGCATTAATATGTAACTACTTTTTCTGTCTCGGACAAAAGGAATAACCATTTATTTTTGTTTACTTTCCTCTATAAAGGTTTTAGCGAGATTTGCTACTATTTCTTGATTTACTGTGCAAAGGTTTTCTTTTCTTGCTGGACTCTGAAAACAACGCTAATACCTATAAAACACTGTAAAATACTGCTCCAAACGAAACACACTCGGGAGGAAAAACTGCGCGATGTTTTTAATTCAAAATTATTCATGGCATTGCTAGAACTGTCACGTGGTGTTCTGCTCGAGCTTCTACCGGAGGCAGCACGTTTGCGGCAGGACAACTAATTCGGAAGATGTAATCACAGGCAGTTTGGGTTGGTTTTGGAGGACCCGATTGCGGAATATCTAGAGAAAAAAACTTTAAGCCTGGTAATGCGAAAGGGTGTTTAAAAGTAGCAGCGCTACTTATATCGTAATGTTCGTTTAAGATAAATTAATAATGTTTATGGTTTTTAACTAATCTTACAAATTAAAGTTGACATCACTGATATCGTAATGTTCATTTGTCTGTTTCAATGCCTACGTCTACTCACTAACATTTTCTACAGCTGTCTACAACATTGACAGAGTTATTGAAACCAAAAGAAAGTGTTTAATTATTGAATATTATAAATTTACCAAACGGAAATGTTTAAAAAATGGCAATGTTAGGTTTTGTTGCACAAATAAGTGCTGCAATGCAAACATGATTGCCGATGAGCGTCTCAGTGATGTGAAGAGTGTAAGAACTTTCCACGTAATCATCCCGCCTCAAGTAATGAAGTTAAACTTGAAACAGTGCGAGTTGCACGTGAAAGGAAAAGCAGACGTTGATATGCACGAGAGGTCAAACAAAGTAATAGTGAAAACGATTCAAAATCAAGATGCTGAAAGTGTTAAACATTCCGACTTCACACTGAGGAAATCGATATATAGTGACCGAAGGAAACATTCCCAGCTCTGCCTAAAGACATAGAAGAAACATTTCATCAACTAGTTATCTGCTAAAAAAGCATCGCATTCGTAGGTAAATAATTCTGCTTTGTAAATTCCGAAACACAAATAGTTTTATTTACATGTGAAGAAAGTTTACATATATTATGTAAATAGAGAGTCGCATTTGACGATGGTACATTTTCTAATACACCAGCCAACTTTGCTCAGCTGCACACAATTTTACGTGAACAATTTTTATATATCAATTGCATAATGCTGGTTAAAATACAAAGCTTATACAGAATATATGAATATGTGGATCGAACTTCAGGCAGTGTTTTTAGCACTTAAATGATTTCAGTCTAATTATATAAATGTAAGTTCAATAACAGCCCGCCTTAAAGCAATATGTGTATGTAACAATATATAAAAAAATGTATGTAACAGTCACTGTATATGTTTGTATATTGTATCCAAGTGTAATAATGTTATATGAATGTATTACGTGATTTAATAATGTAGGAGCTGTGAGAATAATAGGTTAAAAGTTGCTAACAATGAGGTAACCTTGAGGCAATAATGAATTTGAAAGTTTAAATGCTAATAGTCATTATTGGAGCAACAATAATGTAAATTGAGACAGTTTAAAAATAGCCAATCAACAACCAGAAAAAGCTTTAGTTAAATGAAGGTATTCTATTGGAGTAGAATTAGCCAATCAGAGACTTGAAATACAGAAATTTACACGTTTAGGCGGTTGAAATCAACTCAGTTGCCTGCAAACAGTGCTCCTAACCGGACGCGAGACACGTCCTCGAGAAGTATAATATGTATTCGCGTGAGAAAAAAATAGTTTACGTATTAACAAGTGCAAGTATTTAATAAAAACATCTCACAGCTCTCTCTCTATATCAGTGACGTGTTATTTAAATCGTATCAAGCATTAATAAAAGGAGTGAAGTAAAATTATAATCTGTGTAAGCCTACATTCTTAGTCGCACCACAACCCTGCTAAGAGAAACGTGTCTTTAACAATAATACTGACGCAGCCGAGGCAAACATAAATATTTAATACTTAA
The DNA here is from genome assembly GCA_030765065.1 of Deroplatys truncata. Lineage (NCBI taxonomy): Eukaryota > Metazoa > Arthropoda > Insecta > Mantodea > Mantidae > Deroplatys > Deroplatys truncata. The sequence continues at coordinate 180,791,396 of CM060984.1, forward strand.
AGAAACAGTCAAATTACAAAGTTAATATTTTTAAAAATTGGGGCAAAGGCTACCGGGTACCCTACGTGCGGTTGCAACTACTTCAAGTGTTCGGCTCCCAACAGTTGAACTATAATACAACTTCAATACAGACGTAACAAACTACCTTCTTCAAACTGAAGAAATTATGCTTATCTCTAACTGGACAAGAACTATGTTTTTATGTGGACTTTTAACAAGCTGCCCATGGCGTAATTTAATCTCCTTGTCCCGACTGTCGCAATTTATGCTGCACATTCTATCTGGAACAATGTATTTTCCGTAGAATTCAGAAAAATAAGGTTCTTCGTAAGGAATACCTAACCTAAAGGATCCGAACTGGGTCATTGGCTAGAATAATTTTGACTATGTTTCCTTCCAACTTCAGAAGTAGGTGATGCTTTCACAGAAGTTTTCAACATCCCCTACTAATGATATAGCGTTTGCAGACTACATTGCTGAACACGTATGTAGACAGAGACGCCGTTTCCTCCTCCTGCTGCTACTCCTCTGTTGGCGGAACCATCTGATGACCTATGAACAACAAATGGGCCTGATTCCCTTAATTTATTTTACAATTCTCAATTTTATTCGCCACACCCCAACATTTTCAAGACCATCGATGTTCTTCTGGAAATGCAAACACTTGCCCGCACCAAGTTAAACTGTAAATTCCGGACAGTACAACATAAGAAAAAAAACGTACGACCGACAAATAGATTTCGTCTCTCTATGGGATATCAGAATGGTGATTTTGGACTCTTGCAGTGCATTAAAGTGCTGGGGATGCAACATAGTTGTAAATGTTTTGTAACATCAGACGAGGTGGCATTATTGTCACTGAAGTATAGGCATATTTTTAACCAAGCCATGGCTAGTCCTAAGCCTGTGAAAATGTGACTATGAGCTATAACAAGAATTTACACACCCCTACCGAGCGGGATGGCTCAGGCGATAACGTCGGTGGCCGCATTCGGGAGGTCGTGGGTTTGATTCCGCGGCCGACTTTCCTGGCCCATGGGTTTTTTCGGGGGTTTTCCCGGGTTACTAGGCGAATGCTGGGAACGTTCATCACATCCCTCGAATTTCCTGTCCCTCCATTTCACTTGCGTCCTCGTTTTATTTCACCTTTCATCTGCTTGGTCTGTTTCAGAGTTGAACGTGTCGGCGGGAGTCTCGGCGTTGTATGGCAGGAGAAAAGGATGCTCTATGTAACCCTTCGTCCCCCGAAATGGGGGCGGTCTCCGAGTCACGGGCCCCTCAGGGGATGTGTAAGCCCGCAGGCGGGAGAGGAGTCGGTTGCACCAGCTGCCATCCGGGAGTTTCAATCTGTAAAAGGTAGGGACCCTGCCCTCTTCCCTGTCGTACCTCCTGGTCCGGTCGCCCTCCCTTTGGGCACCCCGTCAGTGGCTTTAGGCACAAAAGATCTTGTAGGCCGAGGTGCTAAGACCCCTTCGCAGTATCCCAGCCCTAAACTTACACACTCCTAAATTAGTCACCGCGTATTGCTGAGTCTTGCGGCAAACATGTTCTTGAATCTAACAAAATAACGGTGCAAACGGGTTGCCTTTTTTATGCAAAAGTTTAAGTTTCTTGAAAATTACCGTAAACATGCTTCCCCGTTCTACGGAGTGAACAACAGCAGGTAAATAATTTCTTTCTCTAAGCCACCTCATCGTTTTGCGGCAAGGCGCTGTGGACTTGAGCATGGTGTTCTGGTTCCCAGCCACGGAATGCGCCCGGGTTCAATCCAATCCATTGGGATGCGGGTTTTAAGTCTTGGATATAGGACCAGTGCCCACTCAGGAGCTTGAGGAAAGTGAGGAGCTGCGCTAGGAAGCAGGGGCCATATCCTGGGTGGGGAATGCGCGATGCTGGCCATATCACCTTCCGTATCGGTTGGATGATCGCCCACTTCGGAGGCGTAAGTGGGCGCGAGACCGGCAGTCGAGTTCGCAGGTCTAGACCCTTGATGGACTGTAGCGCCACAGGATTGAATTAAAAGCCAGTTCTCTCTTTCTCTCTTTTATTTTACTGGCATAATACCAGTGTCACTTTATCAGAAAGAGATTGGCATGTTGGCAGCTACTGGCTGACCAGAGGAACTGGCAAAACATGGGCAATTTCTTGGCTAAAGTGCGCGAATCTAGTCAAATTTGTTCAGTTAGTCAAAGGTAATTTATCTCTATTTTCCTTTTTCTTGTTCTTTTTGGTTTTGTTTTCTTTTTGTGTTGTTTGTTTTGTCACATACCTTATATCTTAAATATGCAGTACGGTCAATGACCCATGCACTAAATACTTGTGCAATAATTTCAATAATTTGAAACCAATAAAGATACCTTATCTATTATTATACTACATACAATTATAGGTCAAATCTATTTACAAAACTGCGTAGGACGTGAGAAACAACCTACGAAACATGTTCTAGTGCTTTGCGAGTTTCCATCTTTTTCTACGTTTTTTCAGGGAACATCAAAACGTGTATTTATATCGAATTTTTGGGTAGGTAAGTAGTAGAAAAAGTAACAAGTATGACTCATACTAAGTTGGCTCTAGAAGACCCCTGTTAACATTAAACGTGGTGTCATGAAGTGGGCATTTATTTACAAGCAGTAAAGTGAGACAGAAAGGATATACGTACATGCATGTGTGGGGGAGCTGTGGAAACACCGGAAGCCCTGATTCACGTAATTGCGCTGTCCTCGTCGAAGTACAGAACAAATGAATGCACAAAACAGACAGGCAGTTTACTTTGCCCAGCTGTTCGGTTAACTGCAGACACTACAACCAAATAGTAGCTAATTTACGCGAGCTCTGGTTGTAATTAGAGCTGAAATTTAGTAGGTGATAACTACTGTAAATAAATAAAAAAAAAAGGACACAATTTCTTCCGTTGATTGGTGAAAGGCTTTAGCCCGAGATAGTGAAAGTTAATGCAATTTCTGAGCCCGTCAAAGTCACGCGACTGGAATCATTGTTATGATACGGCACAGAAGAAAACATTTGATTAAGCGCATAAGAAAATACAGGGAATCGTATCTTTGGAGTGTTACTGTCGCTTATTCGGATTCCTAGAAATGTGGATCAAAGCATTAGCAAGAGCATTTACTTACGCATTGTGCTCCCTGTTGATTTGGATGCAATGCAACTGTGTTTGCATTGTAGGTTGACACAAGTGATAAAAGTGCTCCAGCTTCACAATGCGCTTAGAATAAAATACTTTCTAAACACTCACGAATTATATCTAAATTCCTACTCGAATAATTTAAGTTTACCCCTAGTAAATGTTTTAAACTGAGACAAATTGAGTTTTTTTTATTTAAGTTTAACGTCCTTTAACCTGGTAGGTCATATCGGACGAATGAACGGAATAGGTGAAATGATGCCCAAATGAGTCCGGGATCCGTAGAGCTTAAAGTTACTCGACATTCGCCTTCTCAGGTTAAGGAAAAAAAACCAGAAAAAAACCTTATCCGGGTAACTCACCCTAATCGAGATTCTAACTCGGAACCTCTTGAATGTGAGGCAGACACACTACCCCTACACCACAGTATCAAGTCACTGAATCTGATCCACAATCCGGGATGCATGGTGGGCCGCGTTATGCCTCCTACACACTGCCCTTTGGCAGGTAGGTACAGAGCGAGCCAAAAGATTCCGAACCGCCTGTGCGGTGTTTTTCCTCTCCGCGTTCTCGGCGCTCGTTGCCGTCTGTCGCTATCATAGAAAGGCGCGGATAAAACCATATAACATTTTTAAAACTACTTTTACTTACCAACTTTATGAAAGGAAATGCTGAAACTGGCCACCGTCGTTGTCCATACATTTTTGGCACCTCTTTAGGAAACTATCCATCACTCGCCGTAGTTCACGCTGAGAAATTTCCTGGCGGATATTTTATTTTAATTCTTCCAGGGTGTGTGGGTTTGTCTTGTACACTTTATGTTTTAAGTTACCCCGGAGGGGTATTTTATGAACAATATTACCGGCTGCCGGTGTTTTTCCACTGGGCGTGTGGAAATATGATAAAAACACGATAACGCACTGCTGCTATAAACAGTCACGCTGTCGTAGTTTTGCTCTGCAGTGTGAAGAGAGTATTGACTTGACGATGATGTGATGTGGTTCAGTTGTTACAGGTTATTTATTATTTTTTCCTGTACTTAGTGACAAAGTATATTATGGCTCAGTATATGTCTTCTACTGCACATCGTGTATTTATTTATGATTCGTATGAGCTAACTCGGTCAGCTCGCAAAGTCAAAGTACGATTTGCAGAAAGATTTCCAGGTGTAAAAGTTCCAAGCCGTACAACAATCCATGAACTTTACAGTAAATTTCAGGCCACAGGAAGTGTTCAGGCTAAGAAATCTAAAAGACGGCATACGGCTCTTACCGAAGAAACAGACGACATCGGTCATCGTTTGGAAAATTCCCCCCAAAAATTCCATGATGGATAGTTTCCTAAAGAGGTACCAAAAATGTATGGACAACGACGGTGTCCAGTTTCAATATTTCCTTTCATAAAGTTGGTATTTTCTTATGAATAATGTTTAACGCCCGTTCTTACAACTTAACGACACCACAGGCGGTCGACACTGATATCTGTGATGAAATGGTATTTGGGAAATATACTTTCAGGCTACGATTTTGAGTACCTCTCCAGCATTTGGCATTTATGTCAGGAAACCCCGGAAAAATCTCAATCACGGAGAATAGTTCTGATGGGATTTAAACCGCAGGCGTCCCCTTCACGTGTCCGTGCTTTAATGACCTGGGCCATCCGTGTTGGCATGGGTGTCTTTACAACTTAATCGGTGAAGCTGGATTTAGGAAAAAAAGTAACAACTGAATAGCAAATTATATCCGAAATATTTTAGTAATGAATTTTCTCGCCTTTTAGTAGGGGTGCTTTCATTTTAGAAATCTGAATGGGAGAGGAGAGTTGCACTCCATTTTGGATCCAACCTTAATTTGGCTTTGCTGATACAGAATAGCAGCATTAATGCAACAGTGCACTTTGAATATTGTGACATGTCAGTAAGTTGATTGTCATAGCAGACGCATTGTTGTGTTGCGTTGTCGCTAGTAGACATAACATTATTGGGTTTCTTTGATTCTTCGGCTTAACGATCCCTCCTTTGGCGCGGAACCCACTAAAGAGAGGGCTTTGTTTGAATTTCGTCTGGTATGACGCCAACCCTGGCTGGCATGGGGATATAGATAGCGTCACTTGAATAAGAGCAGTGGTTGTAGCAAGACGTCGTGTTATCAGTCCACTGCTTCGGGGCATTTCCCTCCATTCTCTCTTCGTAGGTCATAATGTAGAGTCGCCAATGTTTGTTAATAAATTCCAGGTAATGTATGTTATGTAATGTTTTTATGTAAAGTAAAATCCACATTTTCCTCTAACATTTATACATCAAGGTTCCAGTCTTCTTGCTGTAACGAGTTGCGTTCCCCCATGCGCGTGCTGGGGTGAACTAAATTTTATCATTTTTTGGAAACCTTTCGGCCCTCACCCCAGAATTAACAATATACTCATATAACTCTTCTCATTCATCCATAGGCATAATATTTTGTTATTAAAATGTACTGAGACGACTCTTATTTCTCATGACCTGTTTTAGCTAATGATGAAAGGCAGGTCCTTTCAAAAGTACTTCTGCTACGACCAGCAACACCAAGTGCTTTTGTGATGTGACAAATAAGAGTCGACTCAGTACATTTTAGAAATGAACGTCACACTTTTAATAGTACTTCTCATAATTTTATAATAATATTTTGTTTTATTCAAAATTTGATATTAACGATCAATCTCATGAATTTTCAAAATGGAGGCTATAGAGGTAATCCGATAAGCGCCGCCCGCAACATTATTTTCACCACTGTATACACTGCCATTATTTTCTAGTGATTTAAGCCAAACTTGAAATGAGTTAATATATGTTCTTTAAACTCTTGTTCATTAATTGTCAACCCCGTAGTTGCAGCGCATCGCCAAAGTCGTATATTTTTATCAGGCTCACATAAATTACCCGATTTGTTTAAAATCAGATGCTTCTTAAAACTCGAATTTAAAATCTGTAACTGCAGCGGTTCAAGTAAAAATTGTAATTTTTAGGAGGCTTATCTTATGAACTACCCTTAATTTTGTACCGTGAAACCAAATATAATGTCTGCACAAATTTGAGGCATAGTTTGTTTTATTTTTATTTTTGAAGCTGTATTGTAAAATTACCTTTTACAAAAACAAATTAACTGATAAAATGAACACTAATTTAAATCTCATCTAGCTGAGTCATGTTGGTATCAAGATTTATTGTTGAATATGACAGAGGAGATACTGAATTTTTTTAAAGAGAATGTACCAGCATATACTTAAAAGTCTTAGTTACATTTTCATTACTTTCTCTACCCACTATCCTTTATTTGAATACAACTACTCACACTATTTTTACTAAGCTTATTTTTACTTTCTCTACTACGTATAGTATTACTCGCGCAAAACTTCTGGAATCGAGACCTTGATTGCTAGCACAGCTGCCGAGCCTAGGAATGGTTTATGTTTAGCTTAATCAACGAAAGCGATATAATACCTTTGCTTACTCACAGTGCGTAACACATCCAGTCTGCATAGAAAGTGTATGCATCTGGTTGTAATTTTTAAGAGAGCAGCATCTAAATAGTACTTATTTTATATTTGTTATATTTATAACCATGGCTCCTATGTTTTAAAAGTTAAGTGTTAAGGTGTTACACAGTCAAAGTAGGGAAATAATTGCAAATATCATCGACTTCATGAAGCAAGAAGCAGAGACGAAGGAAGAAATTATATGTTCATCCGAGTTCCACAAAAAGCCTTAAGAGAGTGAAAGAAAGAGTAGTCAAAGCAACTGGTGTTTCACCGAGTTCCGTTTCCAGAGTTCTCAAAGATAAGAGAAAAAAAACATGGATGAAAGAGTACCATTTGACACACCTGGGAAGAAACATAAGGTCCCTAAACGTATTACAGAAATAGACGATTTCGAATGCGTCATTCGGCGCACGATTCACAATTCCTATGTGGAAGAAAAAACTGTGCTAACAATAAGCAGATTGCTCATCAAGCTGAAAGACAGCAGAAACTTTCAAGGTGGTGCTACAAATCTCAGAAAAATTATTAAAGATTTAGGGTTCAAATGGAAGAAACCGAAATCAAATAGAAGAGTTCTAACAGAAAAGCAAAATAAATAAATAAAATAAAAAATAATAATAAAATAAAATAAAAAGTAAATGTTGTCATGATAGCTTAGTCGGTTAGAACAACGGCACGGAAAGTCTAAGATCCGTGGTTCAAATCCCGGCTATGGCATTGAATTTTTCAGTTTGATACTACCTTTCCAAATGACTATAATTTTATATGTACTTATATCAGCATCAATTTTAAAGGTGGTGCTACAAATTTCAGAAAAATACTATAGTGTATGAAGATGAGTCATACATACAAGCAGTCTTACAACATCTAAATGTTGGAGTGACGATAGCGAATTAGGTTGCAGGTTCCTGTTGCTAAAGGGCAAATACTTGTTATCGTTCATGCTGTTGGAAAGATCGGCTTCGTTCCAAATGCCCTTCTTTTACAAGTTGCAAAAACAACAGGAGATTTTCATCAAGAAATGAATACAAAAAATTACATGAAGTGAATCAACGCCATGTTGATACCTAATATGCCTGCTGGGTCTGTTCTGGTCATCGACAATGCTTCACAATGCGTCAACACTCAAATTGACAAACCACCTACCTAAAATTCCTTGAAAGAAGAAATGAGAGCTTGATTACTTAGACATAATATAGCTTTAGATGAAAGCATGAGTAAAACAAAGCTATATAACTTAATTAAAGTCAACAAACAGCTTCAGAAGTCATACATACTTGACCAGATAGTAATACAACATCGCCATAATGTACTTAGACTGTCATCGTATCGCCCAGATCTAAACCAATCGAATTAATCTGGGCTGATATAAAAAATGGGTGGCATGCAGAAATATCACTTTCAAATTAAAATATGTGGAGCAGTTATAACGCCAGCAATTTGCTGAATTTGGAAGGCCAGAATGGGAAAATGTATGTCGACATGTTGAATAAATTAAGAATCATTATTTCGAAGAATACGGAATTGCAGAAAATCAAATAGAAAGAATTCTCATCCAGGATAATGGTGCAGAAAGTAGTGACAGCAGTGATGACGGCAATAATGTGAGTGATTCCGCAGAAGAGGAAGGGTTGTTAGGTGTGGAAGAATTGGAGGCAATGATTGACAGTGTTTTTTATACTAAGCGTAGATTTTAATATACGGTAAATAACTAAGTTTATCAGCGCAATGCAGTGCATAACGGTGTACGTATATTTGACAATGACTGTCCGACGCACTCCTGCAACATGCAGACGACCGGTCACCTCCTGATCTGGTAGGTAACTCGCTTCCTAGCTGTCATTAAGATTTTCACGTGTCTAAAACTGTTGCGCCAGTTATAAGTAGGGGAAGTATTGTATTCCAACCAAAATTCGATACCGAGATTTCACCGAAATACATGTTTCGAGACCCCCTGAATAAAAAAAATGCATTTTTAGAAACATGTCTGTGTGTGTGTGTGTGTGTGTGTGTGTGTGTGTGTCTGTGAACAGCATAACTCTAAAACGAACAGTCGGATAAACACCAAACTTGAGCAGAGAAAGTCATGTGAGTGTAACACATCAGATTTTTTTATACAGCTGGAAAGCTTCGCAAAGGATAGAGGAAAAGGTGGTATTATGGGACGGGGTTGTAAAGTGAAACATCTCAGTTTTACTGAAGCTATTGTGTTGACACTGCCAGACTAATCTAGAAGCTTCCCTAAACCTGCACATATCACAGCGTGTCAGTAGGATGAGATCTGTGGTTGAGAGAGGACCTGTTTTTTTTTTTTTTTTTGTGGTGTGAAAAGTTTTAACAGCGGAAGATTCCGGCTGCTATTACGCAAAATTCAGTGGGATAAAAGAATTTGTTTTGTACTTTTAATTAATGCGTAGTTGTGTCTTTAAATAATTAGTTACATACACCTGGTTAGTTAATGTATAGGTGTATTATATAAGGTTATGCGTTGTTAACTGAATGGTGGTATTATGGGACAAGCAGAACTGAGGTGTCCCATATTGAAACCCTCTTTCTCTGTCCAGGTTATTGTGATAGAAGAGATGCCGAGGACAAAACTGGGACCTTCTCCTAAAGGCACACGTAAGAACTGGAAAGAGGATGATGTAACTGCTGCTGTAACATCAGTAAAATGCAAGAAACACTGGGATCTATCCTCTAAATAGGATGTGTTTACTGAGGCAGGCGTCTTTGGCTCAAACATTGCAGAAGAGCGAGAATACCGTGCATTTAATCCTGAGCGTGGCCAGACTCCAACTCTGCTGCATACTGAACCCAGAGAGCAGAACTACGTCAGTCCTCAGGATATTTCACCCATTCCAGTTCTGAAGAAAAGAACAAGTAACAAAGGAAGAAAAGCATCAACAGCAGCTCTGATCACAAGTTCACCATATAAGGCAGCACTTGAAACTTCCCAGAAGAATAAAAACCAAAGGAATCCTCGGAAAGGAAGACAAAACTCTTCTGTTTGTGCCTCTACAAGCAATGGTGTTCCAACAATTCCAGATGAAGCACAGCCATCGACAAATAAAGACGAACCTCAGTCAACATATTTAAAGAATGGTGCGAAGAAAACTAAAACGAACACGAGCTTTAAAGCTAGAAGAAGACTCGCATTCAGGCAATAATCTTCTGATTCAGATGACACGTTTCTCCATCTCTTCAGGTGAATCAGTTTTGTAATTTCAACGAAAGATTACACACCAGAAGAGGAGGATACTGCGTGTATTTTTTGCTATTATAAATTCAGGGACTCGAGGCCTGGAGAACTCCGGATCAAGTGCGACATTTGTGGCAGATGGGCACACATGGACTGTGTGAGAGAATGACATCTTCATTTGTGGGTAAAATTGTGCTCTTTAAAAGTTGTTCTTCCAACTTCCATTGAAAAGACGCAAAAAAAAAAATTAATTAATTTTTTAGACACAGCATACTTTTTTGTATTACATTTCAATTGCTTATTTTTTCAGTTCCTGTTAAAAAATACCAGCATATATTATAATTTTTAGTTTAATGGTGCATTTTAATGTTCTATTGTTCTCTGCTCCATACTGCCACCCAAATTTTAAGATTGTCAGAATTGCAACTATTTCGTTTTTTCAAAACTTTATGCTAATACAATATATTCATTCATTCATTATCTGTTTACCCTCCTCTTATGTAGGACTTACACCCCCCAGGACTTACAGGCGGGTGCCTGGGGTCAGAGGCCCGTCGAGGAGCAGACACTCATGGATCAGACAGAACATCCAGGATGGGTGATCAGCCCGATGCATGGTATGGGATGAAGGAAGTAGATGAAGCGAAATGTTGGTGAAATGGATGGAAGGAAAGGTGATGATGGAGCAGTTGGTGGAATGAGTGGCGGGGGAAACCGGAGAACCCGGAGAAAACCCGCCCAGACGCCGCTTCGTCCACCACAAATCCCACATGCAGGTCCCTGGGATTGAACCCGGTCCGCCTCGGTGGGAGGCGAGCGGTCTAACCACTCGGCCACGGCGCCGCCTAATACAATATAATTTGAGCCATTCCACATTTCAAATCATGAGGGTAGATCCCTAGAATTAGTTACAAACGTTCAAATGTATTTTAATATTTATGGGAAAATTCAAAAGACTGTCCCATAATACCACCTTTTCCCCTACTATAGTAGGGGATACCAATACACAATAAATGTTTAAATAAATAACTGGAAAGTTATCAATAAAAATTGTGACCTCTAGAAAAAAAAATACAAATAAAACTATTTGACAAGTGGAATGTTTTATTGCCTTAATAACTTCCTTTTACAATATACTCTTCCTTTACAAACCCAAATAACTCGAAATGCACAGTAAATGTTTATTTTACAAATATTTCAATTGTTTGTAACCCCCCTCAATTTTCTTGATTGCACAACTTGCGCCATGATTTCCCCGGGGCGGCTCTGTTCGTAGTTATAAACTAAAATATGAATAAACGCGATTTCTGTGGCAAGTTGTGCGCAGCATTCTTGAGGATGATTGCAATGAAGGCGGGTTGATCAGCAACGTGACACAATTTAGGTAAAAATTCGCATTTCATGTTTATTTCCGTTCTCTTCAGTCTTTTCATGCACCAGCAAGGTTAATGTGGGTTGAGCACAAGTGGTTTTGTTATTGATATTTCTTACGAGTCATTAATCATGTAAAATAATTAAATTAGAAAGAAACTCAAGCTATTTCCTAAGGTAGCACTATAATAATAATAATAATAATAATAATAATAATAATAACAATAATAATAACAACAACATCGATATGCATTCCAGTCGCCAATAAAAGTACATTTTGCTGCAGATTGAAATGAGGTGAAAAGTGCATACTGGAAAGTAAATGCTTGGTACTTCAATATTATGCCATGCTTCGTCCTTTAGTAGTGTGATGCAAGGGATAATCAGTACCGTATGACACCCTAGTAAGCGTCTCATATTTCTCTTGCACAACAGCTTCCTTCACCTTGAGTATGACCCTGACCGTAGGTTTACTGGCCCCCGTGTAATAAGTACATGAAATTGCTTCTTTATTTTAGACAAATCCTTATCAGATGCCACTACAATAAAATAATATTTTATTGCATTTAAATTACAAACCTTAGGGTATACGACAAACAGTTTTTAGCCAAAAATCGTGTAAACTTGAAACAACAGAAATTACTTCATTAAAATCAAAACAAGATTTTTAGATATCAGTATGAAAATAATTTTTTAGGAATCCAAATAAGCTGGATTTAAATAATTCGGTTTAAAAGTTTAGAGCCATAACAGCTTGAAGTTGGGAAGAAGATGGGATAAATTTGAACAGTTTAAATAACAAAACCATAGTGCTTTACATTTGAAGACTCTGCATAATGGTGCATCCAGCTTGTCTTCAAATACTAGGTCGACCTTCCTTCTTTTTTCGACAATGGGAGATAAAAATAAAAAAACAAACAAATAACTGAAAACATAAAATCAATAAAAGAATGATAATATTTACAGCAAAAACTAAAACATTTGAAATGTGTATTTTATTACTTGGTATTTCAATGTATCCTATTGTATGTATATAGACCAACATAGAAAAGTAATAAGTAACGCTATCTATATGTTCTGAACTACGTACCTATGATGTTACCTATAGTTCTTTTTATACACTTCCAAAAATTATTTGATACGCCACATTATACCACGGAACATGAATTGTACTCAGCATTACTTTTTAGTGGGAATACAACACAGATTAACAGACTCAAAGATACGACTAAGTTAACAATTACAGTACTCGATTAAAATTGTAATAAATGTAGGCTTTAAGCGATACTCAAATCTTTTAAGAGCTGGGAAATGGTTCATTGGACCAACAAAACAAAAAAACTGTATATGACATAAATTGTGTTTTAACGAGATCTACATATTTTGTGCAGTAAAATTTTCTCTCTCTCTTACGGTTTACCAGTTATGCAAAAGTCATTCAGAATACAGAATAAAGAGACTTTTGGGGACATTCCCAGAAAATTCAAGATATACGTTTCATTTGCCATGATAATATCTTTATAATATTAGGTTTTAATCAATCGTTGGAACCATTTTTGAGAAAATAAAAATTTTCCAAAACAATTTTCATATAAAGGGCAGTCTGGAGTGAGGGGATTTTCTTGAAAATCTTCGTGTCGCATCTTTGGAAGATACTAAACTCAAATACCAAATTTGGTACGATTTGGTCATATTTATCCGACTTTTCGTTTTGAGTTATGCTGTTCACAGACACACAGAGACAGATAGGCAGACACATACACACACACGGACATGTATTAAAATGCTTTATTTGGATTCAAGGCACCTCATAACATGTATTTCAGGTGAAATCTCGATATAGAATTTTTGGGTGGAATGCAATACTTCCCTTACTTACTATACTTAGTAGAGAAGGTAAAAATAGGCGGCAAAGGAAGGCGACTACGAAATTAAGGCCATCCGTACAGCATCACCATGACTACGTGAACATCAAAGAACAGCAAGCAGTTCCACAATCCCACTCAACATTCCGCCAGAACTCAATAGCAACAAAATAGACGCTATAAACGCCGTCTATCAGCAAGTTCTTCCAAGTAGAAAGGTAAAGAAAGGCTACTATACAACTAAGGCCATCTAACACACAATGTAAGTGAACCATTGAACTTGAAGTAACAGTCGCGATATGGCCATGAGGTTAAAAAAAATACTGCAGATCTCAGTGCGATAAGGGCCAGGTGGTTTTAATTCAACAGGGTAATAAGAATTTAAGTAACTGACACTGACAAGGCTGAGCTTCACAATTCATCACTCGTTCACGGCCTTCTTCGAAGACGATGAGTAATGGAATAAATATTCTTGTACAACGTTTTAATCTACTTTAGGTTATTATAACGTCATTTATATAAAAAATATTCCAGTTAACCCGAGGGGTCCTTGAAAGTACTACAGCTTGCGACCCCTCACCCTTTCTATGGCAGTCTTCTTCGCCGTCCTGACTTCCGAAATATTCAAATAAATGCAACGGAATTTAGTCAGACAAAACATGACAGACCACTCACCCTCGTCCTACAAGGTTATTTCATTGAACCCTCAGAAACTGGGTCAGCCCAAGTCATCTCATGCACATCCATATGGAGCAAACTACTCGATCCCTTCTTACTCCAGTGATTTACTTTTATTCCTTGGAAGTACCTCCAGGAGCGTCAATTCAATTCCTGCATGATGAGTGGGGGACAAGATTGCCTGAAACAGTTTCCCGAATTTTCAAGCGAATTCCCAACGACACTTTTAGCCTAAAAAAAGCTTTTTATTTCTTAAATGTGTAACTTTGTATTAACAGTAAAAAAATCGTATTTTTCTTTTTGTAAAGCAATAATAATCAGTAGCCTAATAATTATTGTAGCTTGAGGGCGGGGTTGACTCTCTGCCTCCCCTTAATGATGCCCCTGATTACCTAATATCACCAGTATAAAGAAACGAAAGGATTGGGCAGATACACATGTTACTAACTCGATGATAGCCCCCCCCCGGCTGTATTCATTTGCTACCTTTAACATCTAATGCCATATCGGCGGCTCCACGATTGTGTTTTTTTTTTTCTATCCAGTTCCCGTTTATGCTGTGGCAAGTTGAATATCCTGCTTTCAGTGCTGGTAACTTAACCTACCTGCGTTTTTGCCTATTTTACTGCACAAATATGCATGATCTATATTAAATCCCCTAATTTTTGTATATTTATTATTACAGGCATGGAATATAATCATCCTTGATATTTGAATTTTACCATTTAAATCAAACTCGGATACTTAATTACTTTTTATTTGTTAATATTTATTTAGGATTTGATTCATGCAACAGCTGCAAGTTTTAGTATTATTATTTATTTATTTTTGGGGGTCTATAACTAGGCGTGGATAATCAAACTAAATATATATATATATATATATATATATATATATATATATATATATATATAAAACAATGCTCCATGTAAAGGGTATTTTGGGCTGGGGGATTTTCTTGAAAATGTTTGTGCCGCATCTTTAAAAGACAGTGGAGTGAAATACAAAGTTTGGTATTTATCCTATCTTTCGTTTTTGAGTTATGCTGTTCACAGGGACACACGAACGGGCATTTTTTTTGGATGCTTTTTGTTTTGATTGAGGTGGTCTTAAAACCGTACTAATCCGGTAAAATCTTGATATCTAATTCTTTGGGTGGAATGCAAAACCTCCTTATCTAACAGGTGAGCCAAAAGACTCTAAACCGCCTGCGGTGTTTTTCCTGTCCGCGTCCTCAGCGCTCGTTGCCGTCTGCTATCATAGAAAGGCGCGGATGCAACAATACAATATTTTTAAAGCTACTTTTAAAGGGTTTACTTACCAACTTTATGAAAGGATATGCTAAAACTGGCCACCGTCGTTGTCCATACATTTTGGCACCTCTTTAGGAAACTATCCTAAAAGGCACGTAAAAGAACCTCAAGCCTGATATAGGCTTCTGTGCAAAATTACCAGTCTTTCACGCCCAATATAGAATGGGACGCTAAGGACCACAGCAGTTAAAGAGCGTCCATAAATAAAACTCAGTCTAATTTAATTTCACACGTATGTTGACAATAAAGGGCCTACTATGTGTAAAATAATGTTTGAAACTAAAACACAACTCCGAAACTAACAACCGAAATGCACTACCCAATATTAGTCACTCCACAGTGGTGCATTTATGCAAAGCCATAATGGTCTGACTTTGCCTTAGAAGGGGTAATTCCATAACAAATGCACACCACATTTCAGAATGTGTGCCTATTTAAGGCACTGCAAACATCGAAACAACATAATAATGGTGACCGATTATAAGCAAGTATTAATAAGTAGAGAATACAGAATAATTAGCTGAAAGTAAAGCTAGAACTTTTTTATAGTTAGTTATTAGACATCAGATTTGTATGCAAGTGCATTTTAGTTTATTTTTACTTGCGATATGAAATTAGTTTTGCAATATATTTCATTTTCTTCTTTGCATATATGTAAGTTTTATAGTGAACATAATTGCATATTTCCGATTTAGCTACACACTTCATTTTTCTCTGCATTGGGCATATAATAAACATATATTTAAATTTTTACTTTCTCTACCACGTACCTAGTAGGTAAAGAAGATTCCACCCAAAAATTCCATACCGAAATTAATATATTAATACATGTTTTGAGGCCTCCTGAATAAAAAACAAGTATTTTTAGAAAAAGGCCCCTCTGTGAACAGCATAACTCAAACACGAAAAATCGGATCAACAACAAACTTGGTATTTACGTTCAAGAAAATCTCCCTATTCCAAACTACCCATTACATGGAACATTTTTCGAAATTTTTGATTTTATAAAAAATCTGATGTGTTACACTCACATGATTTTCTCTACTTTTGTACAAACTATTTTTACAAACGCTTATTCTCCGTCTACTACATGTTAATCGAGATAAACTTTTGCAGAAACTATCTTATGGCTAATTCTCTTGTAGGTGCAAAGGGAATATGGTATGCTTTAAGCGATAGTCAAATCTTTTGAGAGCTGGTTGCTATGTGGCGCATTTCATTCTCTTTGCATACTCAGGACAAAAAAAAAATCTGATGTGTTACACTCACATGACTTTCTCTACTCTTGTACAAACTATTTTTAAAAACGCTTATTCTCCATATGCTTCATGTTAATCGAGATGTTAATCTTATTGCTAATTTTCTTGTAGGTGCAAGGGGAACATGGTAGGCTTAAAGCGATAGTCAAATCTTTTAAGAGCTGGTTGCTATGTGTCGCATTCCATTCTCTTTGTATGTACAGGACATAAAAAAAATGAATAAGGAATTCCCATTTGAGAAAAAGTAAGTATTGGAAAATTTAAGGGAATAACAAGCAATATCTCCAAAATGGTTCACTCAACAAAAAAGAAAATGTATATGACATAAATTGTGTAGTTTAACGCGATCTAATTTTTTGTATAGTAAAATTTTGTCTATCTCTTCTGGTTTACCAGTTATGCAAAAGCCGTTCACAATGAACAATACTTTTGGAGACATTCCCAGAAAATTCGAGATATACATTTCATTTGTCATGAAAATATCTTAAAACATATGATATTTTAATCAAAATCGTTAGAGCCATTTTTGAGAAAATTAAAATTTTCGAAAAATGTTCCATGTAAAGGGTAATCTGGGGTGCGGGATTTTCTTCAAAATCTTCGTGTCGCATCTCTGGAAGATACTGAACCTAAATACCAAGTTTGGTGTTTATCCGACTGTTCCTTTCTGAGTTATGCTGTTCACAGACAGGCACACACACGGACATGTTTCCATAAAATGTTGTTTTTTTTTATTCAGAGGGCCTCAAAACATATATTCCTGGTGAAATCTCGGTATAGAAGTTTTGGGTGGAATACAATACTTCCTCTACTTACTATATGTAGTAGAGAAAGTAAAAAATGGCTAACGGTTCTGATTAAAATATCATATATTAAAGATATTTTCATGACAAATAAAATGTATATATTGAATTTTCTGAGTTTGAGGTTCTCTTCATGGGATGGAATTTTGTATAATCTTGTATAAGCGATAGATGAAAACGGATCTACAAGAAATGCAGATCTCTTAAAATCACACAATTTATTTCAAATACCTTTTTTGTGGCATCAGCCATTTCCGAGGTATCCATTATTAATATTTCGAATTGTTTAATAACCATTCTTCTGGCAACAGTTCGGTTGTTTCTCGCGATTTCATTGAAACAGCATGGAATTTTAAAGCCAGCATATAGCGTCCAGTTCTTAAACATTTGATTATCACTGTTCTCTTTATATCTATAACGAAATGTGTAATATAGCTATTTCTGCAAAAGGTTATTTGCATTAAAATGTAGTAGATATAAAAATAAGCTTTAGTAAGACTAGTTTGTCTTACTAACGTAACTAGTCATGTGAATATATCACATCAGATTTATAATTTTAAAATTAGCATTTAAAATAATAAAGTCGCCCATATGTAACTCGAGAGTGCTTCTTTGAAGTATGCAGGTAAATTAAGCAGTAAATTGTGCAGTGATTTTGAGAGAACTTCTGACATTAAAAGTTTTGTATTCTGTGGATAAATTAACTTAGGGGTGAAAATGTAGTGCTTCCTGAAGAAATTGCTCCAGAGTTAGTACTTTCAAATTTTGCAGGCACATGATGAGGAAAGATTATTTTCAGCGTACAAACTTGTGTTAAACGATAAACGTCATAAATTTACTCTAAACATTTGGAGAAAATTATCATTGTGTACTGCAAATCAAATCCAAACGCCTTGAATGATACATAAGGAAGAATTTATAGAAGAATGTACATTATAAGTACCAAAAGTGCATATTTTTCGAAATTATAGAGCATATTTTAAAAGTTTTGACAGTATAAATGGATGCATATTTTAGATATTTTTAGTGCATACAAATCCGATGTCTGGTCATTATATTAAGAGCTTTAAAGGTATTGTATAGTCTCCCAGTATCGTATGTTCCCATTATTATCCTACAAGTTGGCATCCTTGCTTAAATAGCACCAATGGCACTTTAATTTCTGAATCACGGAGTTGATAGTGACGCACGCGGACCTGTTCTGGGAGCGCTGACTTACCATGGGTTCCGTTCAGCAGCATCCATGATCGCTTGCCCACCTTGCAGTAACACTCACCACCCAACTGGCGCGCACGAGCGAGGAAGCAGTAACTGCACCACTTCCTGTCCTGCTCCATCACGTAATTTCGGTGGCAAGGTAAGCATTCCGAACAACGCCTCTACTCATACACCAGACAGACCTACGCACTCAGGGCCCACACGTCTGGGGCACATATACTTTCACGTAGACCAGCCCCCTGTTACGATGCCATGGTGCTTTCAGTGGCGTTTGCTCTAGCTAAACTGGCCTTTAAGTGTTACACCCGTGGCAGCCGCTGAGTGGTTGCATGTATTAATGACGATCACTTACAATGACTTCCTATAATTGAAAATGTAAAAATAAGTAAAAATGGTTTTCGAATTAACCATGAGGTTTCATTCAGAAACAAACTCATCTCTTCGAAGAGAAAATCTATTCGCATATTCTTTCTGGTGGCAGAATTTTCAATCACCCTTTGATTGAAATCAGCTATCTGCATAACGGGATCACGTTCCACTGAAAGCATGGCGAGAGCAAAGAGACTGTCCTGGGTCATCGTGTTGTGCTGAAATGCTTTATTCTCTTCGGGGCAGAGAAACTGATTCAAGACGAGTCTTCATAGTCTTGTCCAGTTCTGCACTGGACAATAAAATTAATTAGGTCACGAAAAATACCTGGATTTGAGGACGAATCTGTTTTATTATGAACTTATGACCTCTCAGTGCTAATTCAAAAGCCCCACAAAGTCTTGATGCAATTAATAATATTAATATTAAGGACATTCTTATTGTATGTTATTATCGCGAAGGGCGATGGGCTTTTTCGGACATAAAAATCCTTAGCATGGCTTCCTTCGGAAGTGAAGTAAAGCCGGTGGTCCCGTGTCGTAAATTTACGGCACGTAAAAGAACCTCAAGCCTGATAAAGAGGCTTCTGAGCAAAATTACCGGTCTTTCACGCCCCATATAGAATGGGACACTAAGGACCACAGCAGTTAAAGAGCGTCCATAAATAAAACTCATTTTGATTTAGGACATACTTATTGTTGGCAACTTTCTGGTTATGAAGTTCAATATTTCTTCTATATGCGCCATCAAATTAAGCAGCAATGTTTGCATTTCCCGTAAGGGTCCAACTAAGTACATTTTTCACATGGGCTGATGATACTTCGTGCTTCGAACTCGAGACCTCTTGAATGTGAGGCAGACACGCTACTCCCACACCAGAGGTGGCCATCCTGTATTGTTAAAAAGTTTTCCATCGTGTCTGGAATTCACAGAGAATCTCACGAGTTCAAATTAATGCACCCTGGACATTTTTGACGCAGCATTGTGACATCTTTCACAAACGACTTTGTACTTTGAGACTTTCGGCTAACACTTTCGTTAGTAAAAATATAATTTTTGCCAAGTGAAACGGGAACGATGATCAACAATGTTAAAGCCATTTACTTTACCTGCTTCGTTGTTGATTCTGCTGCCGTGATCTCGTAGCTCACTCTGTTGCCTCGTGCGCCAGCTGCTCTAGTGGTAAGCTAAGAGATCAAGGACAACACCAGTTTAAATTGACTGAGAAATTTATTGTGAAGTAATATCAGAGTTATTGAAGTGAGTTGCCGATCGTTTGATAAAGAATGAAACTGAATATGAATCGTAGCACTCGAAGTTGTAACAACTGAATTATTATACCTGCTAACTTCTGCGATATCAAAGTTACGGTTAGGAATAACTAGTAGCGTAACTTAGCGCGAGACGCTAAACTGTTGCTCAGAAAGATCTCTCGTGATAGCCGCGAATTCTTACTCCACAAGCAAGACACTTGGCGCATAAAATCACACGTAAGTACCGCTGACGGTACCAGCGAGAGAGTAACTCTCTGGTTTAGATGCCCACCTTTTTATTGCTTAAGCCGCGCCTTCATTAGAAATCTTCCACCAAACTTATTTCACGCCCGGCCAATATTCACCTCTCATGTGCGTTTCTGCCCACTAGGGGGGGAGGTGGCTAGGCTGTCGGAAATACCTTTCACCTCTCTTTTCCAGAATTTATGGCTACGTGCCTGTATAAGCATACTGAACTTATAACCTAACTGCGTTCCCAGAAATCCTTAAACTAATGTGTTCTCTATTCGGCTGACTCGTTACATGGTTCGCTAATTACCTTTGTCTTTGCGGACAAACACTTCAACTCAAGCTTGTTACATTGACATTATACATTGATTTAATATACGGAAATTATTCATTGTAATTATTTCTCTATTTCACTGTCATTTCTTTATTTATATCTGCCCGTCAATAATTACGGTGTCATAAGCACTTGCCAACGCTTCTACGGATATCTCTTTGATCCCAGTAATGAATTACTGTTTCTCTTCTGTAATTTAACATTAGATAATAACAAACTTAAGTTCTACAATTTTTATCGCTGTGTGAAAACATGTAAAAGAGCACATGCGAAACCATCACTAAAATTGTGCGGTTCTGGTGAATCAATGCGTGTTTTGCTTATAATAAGAAAATATACAGAAAATTATATACACGGTAACGCTGGCGGCAATAGTGAAAGAGTAACAGATGTAATAATTAAATAGAATAGCTAACAGCTATACAAACGTATGATTCGACGTGTAAGTTATTTCAAAATTAATTAATTAATCAATCAATCAATAAACAGTACAAATAATAAGTGATCATTATGTTCTGCTATTCAGGACATCACCACCGTTATTTTGTTTGAAATTCAAAGGAAGATGCTTTCCACACCAAAATGTAGCCAAAATTATCTAACGGAAAATTAAATAAGCACACAATATACCTTCAAACTGATGGTGATATTCTCTCTTGCTTTTCTTTTCCTACAGAAATTTTATCGGTTTTCCTTATGACTATGTTAAAAAACGTATATATATATATATATATATATATATATATATATATATATATATATATATACCTTACTTCAGGCTTTGGGGCATGAAGGTACTACAGGATTGTTTAATTTGTTTTAAACAAAGTTATTTTACGGTTATTGACATCATCATCATCATCATCATCATCATGTCCAAGACTCGCTGCTGCTTTGGTGTGAAGGGACCCGAGTTCGATTTCCGGTATCCGCATGGAAATGTTTTTTCTTGCTGAGGTGCCTAGTAAGGGATGCACTCAGTTCTTTAGGACCAATTGCGCAACCGCTTTACAGAAATAGCTGTGACTGAGGTCTTGGAATCCGCATGCAGTAAGCGGCATGTTGATGGCTTACTCTCTTATTCAGCACATTCTGTCCCTATTTTACACTCTGCGCAGTAAGTTTTGAATTGGATTGATGGACGGAGGGAGGCGGAGTTTGCAGCTGTCATGCTGTTGTAACGCAATCCATAATTAGCCGAAGCGAGAATTTATGTATTTTCACTATTGCGAAGATGTGTGTATGCTGCGATAATTGTGCTATTTCGGGCATCTTAACATCGCGGACCAAATGTGTGACATTAATTTTTTTTCGTCTTAATTTTACCTCTCTATACAAAAGTTTTCGTATTATTTTATTTTGATGCTAAATACCATACGTTTAAGATATTTACATGACAAATAAAATGCTATGTTGAATGTAATAAATTAATTCTTTCTTCGCCTTTATTTCCAAGCCCGACAAACAACATTTTTCAAATTAAGCCCGTGTAGACCTCTAACATAAAAATGACAGGTACATATGTAAAGAGTTGACAGTAATTGATTATTAACCTAATAGGTATGCAACATGGGTACACAAAATACTCCTAGTTTTTTCTGCGAACGGGATAGCCGTGACAAAACAAACCATCTGCAAGACAAGCATTCAAAAGTGTCTCCCGTGAACCTATTGTGCACCTTCAAGATGTCTTCCTACCATGTTTACACATCAAGCTCGGACCGAGAAAAGTATTTGTGAAGGCACTAGACAGAGAAGGATAAGCTTTCATGCACCTCAAAAATATATTCCCAAGTCTAAGTGATGCAAAGATTAAGGAAGGGGCGTTTGTTGTTCGACAAATTACAGCAGTCTTGTAGGATGAAGAGTGAAAATAAACTGCTGGAATCGAAGAAAATGGCTTGGCTTGCATTTCAATCACTACGCACGAATTTCCCTGGCAATAAAAAATCAGTAGACTATGAGCGAGTGAAATGTTGCGCTATTTTCATATTATGAGATGCAATATGCCTTTGAAACTTCTGGATTTATTTAAAAAAATAAATATATTAAAATACTTGATGCTGTCAGTGATGAATATAGCGAGAGGTTTCAACAGAAATATCAGCCTTCGAGGAACGATTTAGTGGAAGATGGAATTCAAGCATGCTTGGTGAATAATGCTGGTCAAGCATCAGAGATAGCCCAGAAGCCGTCTATATGAGCAAACAATCAAACAGACGTTTTTACTTTCTCTACTACGTATAGTAAGTAGGGGAAGTATTGTGTTCCACCCAAAAATTCGATACCGAGATTTCACCGGAAATACATGTTTTGAGACCCCCTGAATCCAAAAAAAAAGCATTTTGGAAACATGTCCGTGTGTGTGTCTGTGAACAGCATAACTCAGAAACGAACATTCGGATAAACACCAAACTTGGTATTTAGGTTCAGTATCTTCCAGAGATGCGACACGAAGGTTTTCAAGAAAATCCCCCCACCCCAGATTACCCTTTACATGGAACATTTTTCGAAAATTTTAATTTTTTCAAAAATGGCTCTAACGATTTTGTTTAAAATAGCATATGTTTAAGATATTTTCATGGCAAATGAAATGTATATCTCAATTTTCTGGGAATGTCTCCAAAAGTATTCTTCATTGTGAACGACTTTTGCATAACTGGTAAACTATAAGAGATACACAAAATGTTACTACACTAAAAATGTAGATCGCGTTAAAATATACAATTTATGTCATATTCATTTTTTTAGAGTGAATTATTTTCGAGATATTGCTTGTTATTCCCTTAAATTTTCCAATACTTATACTTTTTCTCAAATTCGTTATTCATTTTTTTATGTCTTGGACATGCAAAGAGAATGGAATACGCCACATAGCAACCAGCGCTTAAAAGATTTGATTATCGCTTAAAACCTACCATATTCCCCTTGCACCTACAAGAAAATTAGCAATAAGCTTAACATCTCGATTAACATGAAGCATATGGAGAATAAGCGTTTGTAAAAATAGTTTGTACAAGAGTAGAGACAGTCATGTTGAGTGTAACACATCAGATTTTTGTATACCCTTGATTTTATAGTTGTCATTATAGCAAACTTATACATATAACAAGTGTCCGTACAAAAAGTGGTGCGTGTTAGGAAATTGTGAATTTCAGAAATGAATTGAGCGCATCTCATCTTGTTACAATCACATAGTTACATCTAAGAGAGAAACAAATTTAAAACTGTTGCAAAATGATATGTGATGCGCTTTCAAAACTTTAGAGTGAGCTAGTGATATGAAAGTGAACTCTTTGAGATGTCACTTTTGAGATAAAGAAGCCCGTGATTTATGAGAGCAAGAGGCAGTATTTCCCATAACCACCAATGGCATTCACCGAAAAGAACGACACAGCTGCTCAAGCGATCTTTCTTAAGATTAAATGCAAACCGTTTCACATGTAAGCTTCGACAACAACAAAATCTTTTTAAAAATCAGATTTCAACCACATATCTCAAAACGACAAAGCAACTTTCCAAATGCATTATCTTCAAACACGACGAGACTTATAAAACCGATGAATTGAAGGCGTTGGAAATGTATACCTATCTTGTTCTCGCAAACAGATATAACACCACGTATCTGAAATATTGATAGTGGCACAGTCTAATGGAATGGTTCCAAACTGAAGGAGCAGGCGTGAAAGATTTGCTGGATAGCACAGGTAATAAATGTGGTCTTATATGTAGAAAAATTAATAACATAAATGATAAAATTAAGTTAAATTGAGATTTATTTATGGACGCTCTTTAACTACTATGGTTCTTAGCGTCCCATTCCATATTGGGCGTGAAAGACCAGTAATTTTGCTCAGAGGCCACTTTATCAGGCTTGAGGTTCTTTTACGTGCCGTAAATCTACGACACGGGACCACCGGCTTTACTTCCCTTCCGAAGGAAGCCATGCTAAGGATTTTTACGCCCGAAAAAATCCATCGCCCTCCGCCGGGTTTGAACCCGCGACCTTGGGAACTAGAGGCTAGCACGGTACCACTAGTCCACGGAGGACGATATCCAAATGATGGTTTCCGAATTTCTAAATGCAAAAATTACTGTAAAATGTACAGATACATATTAATTTTCATTCGTATCCAATACCTATTCATTTATCATCATTAATATATCGAAAAGAGGCACCCCAGTAATATAAGGATCCCTATTAAAGAATTATGGAGTTTAACATTATCATTTCACTCTTTTTTTACTTACCATGTCGCTTTTTAATACGAGAATGTACTTAATAAAATGGCTGCTTAGAGTGAAAACAATGTTCCTGTGCATATGAATTCAGTTGTTTTTAGTTCCTTTCGAGTAAATCAATACTAATGGAAATAATTTAATTACAACTTAGTTACAAGTTTATTTAAACTTCTCTTCAGGCCAATGTTAAGCAGAGGTTTGCTATTTATAGATTTGTTGGCGCAGGATTATTTTTATATATTTCAAACTACGTTCCTATTCGTGACACATTCTATAGTTTGTCGTCCTCCGTGGTGTAGCGGTTACCATGCTAGCCTCTAGTACACGAGTTCGCGGGTTCAAACCCGGCGGAGGACGATGGGCGTAAAAATCCTTAGCATGGCTTCCTTCGGAAGGGAAATAAAGCCGGTCGTCCCGTGTCGTAGATTTACTGCACGTAAAAGAACCTCAAGCCTGATAAAGAGGCCTCTGAGCAAAATTACCAGTCTTTCACGCCTAACATAGAATGGGACGCCAAGAACCATAGTAGTTAAAGAGCGTCCATAAATAAAACTCAATTCCAATTTTCATTCTGTAGCTTTTCCATACAATTACGGCACTATTTTGAATTGTTATATTACATCCCTTATTCTACATTATTTTCAACAATTAGCGTTTTCAGAAAAAAAAATTACAATTTTTGTAATCGCATCATAAGGGATAGAGATTGAAGAGTTATAAAAGGGAGCGCCAGCTGGAAAAGTTTGGGAACCACTAATCTAGAAAGACATGCTTATTAGAGCTCACTGCGACAGATTTAAACTTAATTTTAGTAACTATGAGTATGCGGAAAATTAATTATACTTTTACTTCCTCTTCCGCTTATCTGGTAAAGAGAAAGTTTTGCATTCCTCCAAAAATTCTACATCGGAATTTCACGGGAGATACAGAATTTGAAGCCCCCTGGATAAATAATTAAAAGAACACTTTTACAAAATGATACACGCGCATTTGTGTGATTAAAAAACTAAAGGTATTACAATAATAATAATAATAATAATAATAATAATAAAGTAATACTAAGTCAGGTAACTTATAAGGATGCTATGCTGTGATTTTCAGGAAATTGTCTTCACCCTAAGCAACCCTTTCCATGTGGATTTTTTAAATCAAAAGTAGCTCTGTTTATATTAAATGTTCATGTCTGAGATACTACCGTGATGAATGAACTTTCTGTAGCCACTTAATAAGTCCCCTTCAATCTATCGAATTTTCTATACTGCCAAAAGCAAAGATATGGGCAGAAACTTACTCTAGGCAAAGCCTAAAATAAAACTTGTATCATAAAATGTTGTGGTTAAATGTTATCGAAGCTATTTGCGGTTCGTTACATTTTCCAACCTTTTAAGGAGTATCATTTGAAATTTTAAATCTTCGTCCTTTTATTGTTCACGAGCTCATAAAAAAACCACATGTAGGTACTACCAAGGCTACTGGCATGATATCGGCGGTGTTTTTAACAGTTGCTATCACCCAAGTCTCCTCTATGCTCATGTGCACTTGAAACAAAATATGTACTGAAGCCATTCCAGACTACAATTTGTCTTTTAACAGAAAGTAGATAGAAAAATGTACGTTTTTCCACGATCATGTTTTTTCTGCGACTTCGCGATGCTATTTAAACGGAATGGAGTTTAGAATTCCAACACTTGAATTCGTTTCCAAGGAAACCATACACACCAGAAATTTGGTGGCTATAATAAGTAATTATTACTAAATAACTTCAACATACACTAGGGCGGAAAGTAACTCATTTGAAGCCTTAATTCACATTGTTTTAATAATCAGTAATAACACATTACAGGGAATTGTACACTTCGAACGGAATAACTTATGCTATTTTGAACATCACTGAAAACCGTAATTAAAGGTGAATGAGCATTTCATATCTCATTCTATATTTTACAGGAATCAATGACGCGGACCCGATTTCTCATGCCTCTTTAATATCTGCTTTTTCATAATCCACGTCTCCAAACTTCAAATTCTTCTTGAAATACTGAATATCTATTATTGTCCAGAATATTTTCAAACAACCGGTTTGAGTGACGGCATCAACCATCAAACAATTGCAGTATCTTACTCGGTCATCGTATTAGCTGTACGGGGGCTGTCCCTGAAGTACCCGACCTA
Organism: Deroplatys truncata; assembly: GCA_030765065.1. NCBI lineage: Eukaryota > Metazoa > Arthropoda > Insecta > Mantodea > Mantidae > Deroplatys > Deroplatys truncata. Next base: position 180,818,379 of record CM060984.1, read on the forward strand.
ACAAAGAAAACTAAAAAAATTTGAGAAAAGACATCTTTATTTCTTTACATAGTCTCCTTTCAACTCGATATACTTTTCCCAGCGTTGTTCAATAGCTTCGATACTCTGTTTATAGTGAGAACAGTCGAGTTCTGAAAAATAACCATCAACTGCAAACTCCACCTCTTCATTTTTGGCAAATCGTTTACCACCAAGTCATTTCTTCAACTTTGGAAACAGAAAATAATCAGAGGGGGCTAAATCTGGCGAATAGGGTCCATGAGTTTGCAATTCGAACTTTACCCATTGACTTTGGCCATGGCGATAAAGGGTGTGTGAACTAGTGCATTGTCTTAATGAAACAAAATTTTCTTTTCCGTTAATTGTGGCCGTTTTGCTTAATTTCATCATTCAAACGCTGCAATAAGTTTGCACAATACTCCCCATTCATTGTTTTATTTTTTGAAGATAATCAATGAAAATTATTCCACAAAAACCTAGTTCAATGACCTTGCCTGCAGATGGAACTGTCTTCGCCTTCTTTGGAGACGATTTTCCCCTTTCAATCCACTGTTTTGACTGTTCCTTCGTCTCAGGTGTGAAGTGATAGAGCCATGTTTCATCCATGATTATGAATCGACGCAAAAACTCGTCTTTATTGCAGCGAAACATCGTCAAACAGTCAACTGAAACATCCTCACGAGGCTGCGTTTGTTCCATTGGGGCACACAGTTTTGCGCACAGCTTTCTCATGTCTAAATTTTCAGTCAGTATGCGATGTACAGCACTTTTTGAAATGCCTACGATGTCTGCTAGCTCGCGCACTTTCAGTCGACGATAATCCAATACCATTTTATGGATTTTCTTCACAATTTCTGGCGTGGTCACCTCTTTTGGTCGACCACTATGATGTTCGTCTTGGCAGCTCGTACGGCCTCGCTTAAACTCTGCCATCCCCCAGAGTAAAATCTAGCTCACTTTAATATTAGTTGGACTAAGACCTTTCAAATGAAAGTATTGTATTAGATAACGATGGCCAGTTTTCTCTATGTTTACAAATTTGCTGAGTGTGTTCACTATTGATGGCTGCCAAACATTTATTAAACAACGTAGCATCGTCAAACTTGAAACTTAAGCTTTATAAGGTTGGTACTTTCCACCATAATTTGTTTGAAACAACCACCACTATCTATTCGTCAGGTCGGGTACTTCTGGGACTGCCCTCGTATATTGTAGCTGTTCAATTTCACCATTGCGTTAACGAAAATTCGAGGTGACGACGGGAAACTTAATTAGAACAATTTTATTATTAATAATTCATTCAAAATAAAATACACGATCGTACAAAAAATAGTGTGCAATACATGTGTGTGAATGCAAACAAACTCGGACACGGAAAAGACTTGAGTTCGTCTCGTCTTTTCCAACTATTTCTTGCTTCTTTAATAATGCACTTCCCACACTCATATCGTAATATACTTGTATGACTAGCTCTGAAAATAAATTATAATAGAGAAAATTGCATGCCTGTTGCAGTCTATTCTCCCCTTTGCTGATTTCAAAAGAGGATTCATGCCCTTGAATATATCGTGAGGCAGTTTTATGTACAAACAATGCCATATCAATACATGATCAAGAAGCATATAAACATTATGTCTTGCTGGTGTAATCACAGTGTTAACCATATTTATATGTATTTTATTTTACTATGTTAGATGTCTTGTACAGGACACACAACATTTCCATTGGACACGAGAGCTCGTCTCTCAAAGGCGAGGAGAAACTTTCGAAAAAATTACAATGAGTGACAGTGGGGGAACACTCGACAAATTCACAAGCCGGTGATTGCACCATTATCCTAAACAATGCGACTTTGGAGGAGCCAATACACAGAGCCAGTAAGAAGGAACTAAAACCCCTTCAGATTTCTTAAATTTGAGAAATGGTGATGCTAGACAACCATTAAGAAAACAAAGTAAATTTCAGACCGCCAGACTCAGAGTATATAAGCTAAGTTCCAGGAAGCAAATTCAGTCTTCTATTGATCACTTGCGGGCAAACCTGCGACACTCCGTGAAAGCATTCCGCGTCAATATTTCAATATAAAATCCAAAACAAGGAAATGTGTGCGCAACGGTAACAAGTTTAAAGTTAAAAGCATTCGTGTGAACTCACCTGCCGCTAGAAACTACAGCCGTCAGACAAGCAATTCCGCGCTAAGTATTAAGTGCGCAGTAAGAAAACTTCCGGTAACGTGTTAAGTGCAAGTGAACAGCCTTCAATGAATAATTAAGTTGACACAGTATTGTGTGCGCGAAGTAATCTCCGAAATTCAAATACAGTGAAAATGCGTCAATCATCACTACACTAATCTTTGTAAAGCGCTACTGTTATTAATCTCAACATTTACATTTGGAACTTAGTTAAAGTAAATACTATAAATTCAAGCTTAACCAGTGTCTTCATTTTTAGTAAGTCTTCTTATGAGGCACGCCCTTGAAGTATCCATATCCAATCTCATACTCAATAATTACCAGCCGACAGCAGCTGAGACTCCGAGAACCTCAAATACAGCAACCAAAATATGGAGACGCCTTAGTAACTAACGGACTAAACCAGTAATTACTATTACACTAGTCTACATGATATCGGATGACTGAAAACTAATAAGTGATTCTGACTCACTTTTTTATGCTGATTTCAGAACTGCTTTTAGTTTTTTTCTATCACGTAGTTTTTTTCTCACAATTTTACTTCAAAAATATAAAGATATTGCTTCCGCCACTACACATAAAATTGGACTTGATGAAGCAATTTGTAAGGGCTCTATCAAGGATGGACCCTGCTTCAAGTACCTTTCCAAGAAATTTCCCCTCGTTGCACAAGACAAATTAAAGGCTGGAATTTTTGTTGGTTCTCAAACAAAGAAATTGATGAAGGATGAAGATTTTGAGAAGGCAATGAATGAGAGAAATAGAAGCATGGACCGCCTTCCGATCAGTTACTGAAAACTTCTTAGGCAATAACAAAGATCCTAATTACAAGGGCATTGTCGAAACAATGTTGGAAAATTTCAAGAAGATGGTTGCAACATGAGTGTAAAGGTGCATTTTCTACATTCACATATCGACTACTATTTAGAAAATCTGGGACATTATAGTGAAGAGCAGGGTGGACGTTTTCACCAAGATATTAAGGAAATGGAGAGGAGGTACCAGGGGAGATGGAATGAAACTATGATGGCCGACTACTGTTGGATGTTGAGGAGGGACAGTCATCTTCAAGGATCTGCAAGGAAGTCAAAGAAGAGAAAGTTTGAAAAAATTTAAATGAAACACTTTGGCTTATTGTTTTGTTAAAATGTAGTCATGAAATAAATTAGGGGAGTTCTTGAAAGTATTCTTAAAATGTTTCTTGAATACAAACTTACCTTGTGTGAAATGGTATTTGAATACTTTTCTACGCTCATTAGTAAAATTGTCAAAACATTACTTATTTTGTGTAAAAACTTGACGTGATAGAAAAAAACGGAAGTTATTTCTGGAATCAGCATAAAAACTTGATTCAAGAACACCTACGTTTAAGAAATCATCTGACAAAAAGTTGGAAAATTCAGACTAGTGTTATCACTCTTCGGGCCGACCCAACACAGTAACGGCTCTCATGTATTACTTTGAGTCGAGCAAATATGCCGTCTGTTTATCCTTCACCATTAATGCTGCATAACTAATAAGAGTTAAATCACAACTGACGAGAAGGATAACAACGCAAACGAAAGCACAAGTCAAGCTATCCACAATGCAACACACTTCCACTCAGCTACGTAACGCTTTACATTACCCGTTGGTCATCATTTCCTGCTGCAATTATATCATTGCGATTTATTAAGAGTCATTAACCGGTAAACGTATATAACTTTCACGCACTGGTATGTTGCATGTGGTTCCACACGTCAAACAATTTCAGTATGAAACAACCACATCCGGTGAGGCGATATTCACAGGAAGTCCATAGAAACAGTTGCCAGTTCGAGCTCTTCTCATCTATGAGATTTTCTGTGGTTTGCTCTTTCTCGTAGAGAGTATGCTTTTAATACCTTTATTAGCAGTGCCCGAATGTTGATGATCTAAAAATGTTTGAAAATGGCATAATAATTACAAAAAATACATAAAACTATTATATAATTAAAATTGGTGTACAGCAAGCTATGAGTTAATTTATACACAGATATAACTCCTTTAGAAAGTTATATATATATATATATATATATATATATATATTTATATTTATTTCCTGCTCTTGAATCTGAAAAAAAATGAAGAAAATTGTTTTAGAAATAGGTCCTACAAAAGGCATAAACTGTTTTGATTTTTCGGATTGCACAAAATTCAAAGCGAATGTAGATGAATCCACAGCCTATGAGAGATGTCCTCCGTAGTGTAGTGGTTACAATGCTAGCCTCTAGTTACCGAGGTGCGGGTTCAAACCGATGGATTTTTTCGGGCGTTAAAATCCAAAGCATGGCTTCCTTCGAAAGGGAAATAAAGACGGTAGTCCCGCGTCGGCACGCAAAAGAACCTCAAGCCTGATTAAGAGGCCTCTTAGCAAAATTACCGGTCTTTCACGCCCAATATAATGGGACGCTAAGGACCACAGCAGTTAAAGAGTGTCCATAAATAAAACTCAATTTAATTTACAGCCTATGACACGACATAAGGACAACTGACTGTACAGGTCAATTTTTTCGACCTGACGCTGCAGAAACGCAGAGGAGAGGTAGTGTATGGTGGGGTAGAATGGCTGGCAGTATTCCCCCCTTTTAGTACAACACTCACTCGGAAAGCGCGGTGATGTCACCTTATCTCACGTTATGTATGCGCCTGATGCTCTGTTACGACTGACCCAACACCCCTCCCAGACAGTGTTGGCAACACTTCCTGGGAAATAATGGCTAGATGGTATCTTTAAAAAGGCATTATATATAACAAAAAAAATGGCTGGATATAACTGGGGTCTAAAACTACCCATATTTTGTTCGCAGAAGTTAAACCCCATAAAGCCATTCTAATTATAATTGATTAGATAATTCATAATATTTAAATATTGTAAAATAATAATTTATTTAATATAAAATTGAACTGGAATAAGGCATATTTTTGCTAAGCACCAACACCGTACGTTAAATATAGCTGATATTGAAATATGAAGTTTACTGCAATTCTTTGGGTAAAATATGTAAAAACTGACCAATTCTATGTGTCAAAAATCATACATTTTGGGCGCATACTCCAGAAAGTCGACCTTATGATTAGTACACATTTTAATGAATTGTTCATGACTCATGCTAGGAACATAATACAACTACACGGATTCACCCTAATCATTTTCCTTTGTGCAGCACAGTTCAGCTTTAAATTACTTGGGGGAATTATCACGGTGAATAATCGCAAGTCTAGTTCATTTTACAACGTCGTAAGATTTACCTTATGAATAGTAAATGTTTTGATGGCGTGCCATGACTCATGATAGGAATATAATACAGCTACAAGGTAGCGGGGATTCACCCTAACCATTTTTCCTTTGCATAGCTAAAGCGCAGAAAAAATTTTGCTATTTAGGCTACATTTTGGCTAAAGGGTTTGTTAAATAGGCTAGATTTCAGGCTATAAGCATTTTACGATTTTACATGGCTAGGTTTAGCCATAAAATGGCTAAGTTGGCAACACTGCTCCCAGAAGATAAATAAGACGTACAGCTACTGCGCACACAGATATGCGCGTCAGAACGAAAAAAAAATCAGCCTGTACGCAGTTATTAACGCGAAAAAGGGAACACTGACCTGTCTTATACCCAGTTTGGGATATGAATTCATAACTGCAATTATATCTGCTCCCATGACAATAGACACCCTTTCAACTGCATGCAATCCTCTCAAACTAACCATTAAATGATAAGACACCCTCCTCCCAAGAATGCGAGTAGTGGATGTAAAATGCTTTTCTTATTTCTCAGTTTAACAGTGAAATCTAGATGCTTGAAATCCTTACATAAAATGTCAGGAGTATAAAACTCTCTCCGTACCAATGGAAGAAAATGTCTAAATAAAGACGCAAGTACAAGAAACTTAGAAAATAATGACGTGAAATAGAAACAAAAATCCCTTAAAATAAAAATGGCATAAAATGACTTAAATACAATTCTCTGGCACCCAGATAAGGATTTAGGTACACGTTAGCAATGCCTAATGCAACAATTAAACGATGACGCCATCAGAATCCGAGCCCTGCATATTAATGATGAATTATGGGATAATTGCTAACGGTAGGCGGAACAAAAATGGTGTAGCTTCTTCCCCATAACTGAATTGTTCCCCTATACGATTTTTCCCGATTAAAGATATTATACCTATGCTAATTTTATGCAAGTTTAACAGCTTCACTTGTTTACTCAGGAGAACTTCCGTGAGAGATGTGGGTTCAACTCTCGTATAGAATGGACTATGCAGATTCCATAATGAATAAAGAATTATTTAAGTCGAGATGGCGCCCGAAGAAGTCATCTAGACCATCCTCCCACCCCTTTTATCGCTTTAGTTATATAGCAGAAACTGACGATATTTTGAGGTGGAAAGTAGTGAAAAATTGCCCACAGAAAGGGGGAAAGGTCGCTAAATGAATGTCGCCAACATGTGAGAACGATGCCAAACTAAAGTAGCCGTTTAACTTCACAGATCCTACGGCCATGCTCCGTGCTTCACTTCTCCTCTTATAAAAATATCCCTCGCCTACGCTTTGCGGCTTAGGGCCGTAAATAAGTAGCAGCACTCCCTAAGTTCATAATTTTAGGAAGCATGCATTCAGAGCTACATATACGTGGTGGTCTTGCTTCCGTTCCTCTCTACAGATCGGAGCATACCTTCGATAAACTCCCATACACTAACACACATGATTATTTTATTGCTTAACTGTGATCAACACTGATAACGACACTGATTTACATTGTAGATATATTTTAATACGTTTATGATAATTATTGGCACTTTTGTTCCTTATAAAGAAGTTACACAAAACCCATCACATGCATCCCTAGGCATTATGGGAACTTGCCTGTGCTGTCCTGCTGCCAACATTGGCAATCCGAGCATAGCACTGGATCTTTAGTATTTACAGAGAAAATGAATGCCCGTTTAACAAAGGCAAACTTATGGATGTAATTTCCCATTATTGATGAGTGATGACCCCCTTGAAGCTGCAAAAGTTTTGGCAACAAAAGTACAATTCCCTGCTGCTTTGGAGCAGTAGATTGTACGCATATGTCAGTACAAAATTCTAGCAAGCATGGCGATGAATATATTAATAAAAAAGAGGTGGCAAGTATTAATTTCAAGCTGTGTCCAACGCAAAAGAATTTACAAGTATGCTTCTTGGTCTGGACCTGTACAGTTGGACCAACAGAAGAAGGCGAGATGGTGCTTGAACTGTTTATCTGCTCACGTAGTCGATTTGTTTACTGCAAAATGTGTGTATGTGCATACATGAATCAACTATGCTGCCAGATCTAATACTCGAATGTAACTGCTGTGATAGGTATCACATTCCTAGATTTATTTCCCAAATGCTTAATAATGTATGCATTATTTGGCGATCGCTGCTAACGCCGTTACGGTATATGGCAAAAATTATGTACATATTTTGCTGCTTTTACTCCATCGCTGGACTTCTAGCTATGGATGTTATCTGACAACATTGTGTACTTTATATGATACTAGCGTGCATAAACATTATGCGGACTAGAAAATGTATACGTTGCTCATTCCTGTCGCTCGCCTTCTTCTGGTGGTCCATCTGAACAGGATTCGAGCATATCACAGCAAAGCTTCTGTTGTGTTTACGGGTATAAACTGTGGTTTACACAGTTCAAGTTGGAACAGATTAGACTATGATGTCATATGCGAGCAATGACCAAGTTAATTGCTCAAGTCGCGGAACTAGATATTGTGGTGTATTAATAATTTGGGGGGTTACATTATTGTTCTACATTGTCATTCCAGACACATTGTTGTTTACGTCACTCTTGGCTGGTAGCTTTGCTAGCTACGAGTAGTGGGGGATAGCGTTAGGATTCCGTGAGTAAGCCGGGCTTTGGATCGGTGGACATCTCCTCTCACCTTTCAGTTTTAATAATGTAGGAACCCCAAACGTTTGGGAAATAAATCTAGGAATGTGCGAGTAGATTTGTGTTATGGATTTTGTGTAGTAATAACCCACGCCTTCCTCCAACCTCCACACCACGTTTCGGTCCTCCGCAGCCAAGTATACGCCCCTCAATGTGTGTGCTGGGTATTAGAAATTAATTTAATTTTCATGTGAACTTTTGTCATCTACCCAGCATGTAACAATATCGGTTGATTGCTTGCATCTTTTATTCTTACGAAATGGAGTAACTCCTCATTCATATGAAGCACGCTCCATTGCTCCTGAATAAGTACTCCGAAGAATTTGCTCACTTTTATTCACGTGACCCATTGGCTTCCTTGTGCCTTGCGTATATTCAATAAGAGTCTGCATGGGCATGGGCTAGAGTTTGGGCCAAACCCTCGGAGGTTCGGGTTGAATTTGAAAAATATTTAATGGATTCGGGTTTGAAAATGAAGGCGAAGAAAAACTATTTATCACATTCAACATAGCATTTTATTTGTCATGTACATATCTTAAACATCTGGTATTTTTATCAAAATAATTAGTACTATTTTTGAGAAAATAAAAAATAACAAAAGCTTTTCCATGTAAAGGGAAAACAGACGAAACAATAATTTATTACATTTTTTGGTTATTACAATGTTGAGTTGCCCGGAATATCCAAATTATCATAGCTACATCCGTAGTAGTAGTAGTAATAGTAATAATAATAATAATAATAAATGCCTCCCTCATCCTTTACGGATAACGTTATCACAGCACGGCATCTGCAAGCTACGGCTTCCTCCGTCCACCCACAACCAAGGACATCCTGGGCAGTGTGCAGTAATATGGGCGGCATGTGCTCAATAAAGCAGTATGCCGCTTACTACATGCGGATTCCAGGACCTCAGTCGGCACTATTTATGTAAAGCAGCCTCTCAATTGGTCCCAAGGACCTGAGAGCATCCCTTACCAAGGTCACCCGCAGGAGAAAAAATTCTCATGCCGGTACTGAATATCGAATCCCTTCACAGCGCTTCGTAGAATAATAACAATTTCATTTAAAACAATTTAGGCAACCGGACCCAGCCAGGCCAGGCCTAAGAATTTAGGCTTGTGCAGACCTCTAATGCTCAAACACATTTTAAATGCTATGCCGTATCTGTTTTCCACCATGAACACGAAAAATTTATAACTGTACTTCACGAAACATATAGTTTTTTTTAAAAATGGGAACTCTTTACCTAACTGTTTATTGAAACACATTCTTTTCGACTTTTTTCACACTACCTTAAAACTGAAACAATCTGCTGAATGTAAAACTTAACATGAACTAAAGGTTTCTTTATCACTTCGTTGAACGTGGAGTCTGGCGTCTGTTTTGTATCACTGGTGACAGGATAAACAAGAGAGGCAGAAACAAAGTTGGACAGGCGACTTGAAAGCTTTGGTTCATAGCAGCTCTCCTTGCTAAATGATGAGCTCACATACATATTATCTCGGCAAGCAGTTAACGTAGGATGCGGGTTTCTGGATTACAAACTTCAAAATGAAATGCGCTTCATCAATAGATTATCTCCTATCCTGGAACGCCAGTACGCTTTATGAGCGTAAATGATAGGATGGCTCCCAAAAAAGATAACCAAAATTCTATGTCGTTTGGTTTGTAACATATCTTTTTTGTTTTATCTTACAAATTATTATTTAAATCAATAGAATGGAGAAGGAGCAACACAGTTAACAATGCCCCAGTACAACACACAATAGCGCTCTTGGGCCGTTGAACATTATTTTCGCTCCTACGGTACTGGAAGTATTAATGGGCCATCACTGAAAACTGTGTCGCAGGGTTTTTGAGGGTGTGTGTCATAAACCACCATCACCACCACATAAAACAATTCTGCATTTGGTGGAAATGTATCGAAAGCTAGGTTCTGTTATAGGTCGCGCCACGGATTTTGGCATGTGAAAATTTTAATAAAAAGCTACGATGCGAGTTATTTACCATACGGATGTATGACACATACGGGCCTGCAGCTCGAAGAATGGTGCAAGTTGAGACGGGATTTGTATACAGTGGAACGAACTGGACCACAACTGGACAGAAGGAATCACGTGCTATTACTCGCGCAATACTTCTGGAATCGTGACCTTGATTGCCAACCCAGCTGCCGAGCCTAGGAATGGTTTATGTTTAGCTTTATCAACGAAAGCGATATAATAGCTTTGCTTACTCACAGTGCGTAACACATACAGTCTGCATAGAAAGTGTCTGCATCTGGTTGTAATTTTAAAGAGAGCTGCAGTATCTAAATAGTACTTATTTTATATTTGTTATATTTATAACCATGGCTCCTATGTTTTCAAAGTTAAGTGGTAAGGTGTTACATAGTCAAAGTAGGGAAATAATTGCAAATGTCATCGACTTCATGAAGCAAGAAGCAGAGATGAAGGAAGAAATTATATCCGAGTTCCACAAAAGCCTTAAGAGAGTGAAAGAAGGAGTAGTCAAAGCAACTGGTGTTTCACCGAGTTCCGTTTCCAGAGTTCTCAAAGATAAGAGAAAAAAACATGGATGAAAGAGTACCATTTGACACACCTGGGAAGAAACACTAGGTTCCTAAACGTATTACAGAAATAGACGATTTCGAATGCGTCATTCGGCGCACGATTCACAATTCCTATGTGGAAGAAAAAACTGTGCTAACAATAAGCAGATTGCTCATCCAGCTGAAGGACAGCAGAAACTCTCAAGGTGGTGCTACAAATCTCAGAATAATTATTAAAGATTTAGGGTTCAAATGGAAGAAACCGAAATCAAATAAAAGAGTTCTAACAGAAAAACAAAATAAATAAATAAAATAAAAAATAATAATAAAATAAAAAAATAAAAGGTAAATGTTGCCATGATAGCTTAGTCGGTTAGAGCAACGGCACGGAAAGCCTAAGATCCGTGGTTCAAATCCCGGCTATGGCATTGAATTTTTCAGTCTGATTCTACCTTTCCAAATGACTATAATTTTATATGTACTTATATCAGTGTGTACTTATATCAGCATCAATTTTCAAGGTGGTGCTACAAATTTCAGAAAAATACTATAATGTATGAAGATGAGTCATACATACACAGCAGTCATACAACATCTAAAAGTTGGAGTGACGATAGCGAATTAGGTTTGCAGGCACCTGTTGCCAAAGGGCAAATACTTATTATCGTTCGTGCTGTTGGAAAGATCGGCTTCGTTCACAAATGTCCTTCTTTTACAAGTCGCAACAAACAACTGGAGATTTTCATCAAGAAATGAATACAGAAAATTACATGAAGTGAATCAACGCCATGTTGATACCTAATATGCCTGCTGGGTCTGTTCTGGTCATCGACAATGCTTCACAATGCGTCAACACTCAAATTCACAAACCACCTACCTCAACTTCCTTGAAAGAAGAAATGAGAGCTTGGTTACTTAGACATAATAAAGCTTTAGATGAAAGCATGAGTAAAACAAAGCTATATAACTTAATTAAAGCCAACAAACAGCTTCAGAAGTCATACATACTTGACCAGATAGTAATACAACATCGCCATAATGTACTTAGACTGTCATCGTATCGCCCAGATCTAAACCCAATCGAATTAATCTGGGCTGATATCAAAAAATGGGTGGCATGCAGAAATATCACTTTTAAATTAAAATATGTGGAGCAGTTATAACGCCAGCAATTTGCTGAAATTGGAAGGCCAGAATGGGAAAATGTATGGCGACATGCTGAATAAATTAAGAATCATTATTCCGAAAAATACGGAATTGCAGAAAATCAAATAGAAATAATTCTCATCCAGGATAATGGTGCAAAAAGTAGTGACAGCAGTGATGACGGCAATAATGTGAGTGATTCCGCAGAAGAGGAAGGGTTGTTAGATGTGGAAGAATTGGAGGCAATGATTGACAGCGTTTTTTATATTAAGCGCTTTTTACAGCGTGGATTTTAATATACTATATATAACTAAGTTTATCAGCGCAACACAGTGCATAACCGTTGTGGATATTTGACGATGACTGTCCCACGCACTCCTGCAGCATGCAGTCGACCGGTCAGCACCTGATCTGGTAAGCAACTCGCATCATAGCTCTCATTAAGATTTTCACGTGTCTGGAACTGTTGCGCCGATTATAATTGCCTTACCTTCATAAAACACGTTACAAAATCCCTTGAGATATCACACACACACACACACACACACACACACACACACACACACACACACACGAGGGCGGATTGATAAGTCCATGACTTTGACGAGAGATAGCGTTCTAATCATAGGTTTCTTGTTTGCACCCAAGTCTTACATCTATTCTGGATATAATTGCATAAATTTGTCATTTGTTTCTTAGAACATTGTTGAGAGCGTCTAAAGTAAGCAGATGTGTGTTGCTTCGTAGAAAATGGAGAAAAGTGAATTTCGTGTTCTGATAAAGCACTACTTTTTGCGTGGTAAGACGGTGACGGAAACGGAAGAAAAGCTGAACAAGCATTATGGGGACCCTGCTCCATCACATGGCATAGTTCACAAGTGGTTCACAGAAATTCGATGTGACCATTCGAGCACAAGAGATGCCGTGCGCACAGGACGGCCTGTTGAGGTCACAGCAGAAGAAATGGTGAACAAAGTTCACGATGTTGTGTTGGAAGACCGCCGAGTGAAAATCCGTGAGATAGCCCAGACCGTAAACATCTCGAGTGAACGGGTGTGTAACATTCTGCACGAATGTTTGGGTATGGGAAAGCTGTCAGCAAGATGGGTGCCGCGACTGCTCACAGTTGAGAACAAGCGGAATCGTATGATCATTTCACAGGGATATTTGAACATGTTCCTGCGCAACCCAAATGAGATTTTGCGGCATTGTATCACGGTTGATGAAACTTGAATCCATTACTATCAACCTGAAATCATATAACAAATAAAGCAGTTTGCTTCGGCAAACCTGCTCCAAAGAAAGCGAAAACCATTCCGTCGGCAGGAAAACTCATGACAGCTGTTATTTTGGGATTCACAAGGGGTGATAGACATCCACTACCTGAAAAAGCGTAAAACGATCACAGGTTCATATTATGCCGCAATGCTGGATCGGTTTTACAAGGAATTGTTAAAGAAACGACCCCATTTGTTGAAGAAAAACGTTCTCTTTCACCAGGATAATGCACCCGCACACAAGTCAGCCATTGCCATCGCAAAATTTGTGGAATTGGGCTGCGAACTGCTACCTCACCCACCATATTCTCCAGATTTGGCTCCGAACGACTTCTTCCTCTTCGCAAACCTGAAAAATTGGCTCGCTGGAAATAAATTCACGTCCAGCGAACACTCCATGGCAGAAACAACATATTTTGCTGACTTCGAAAAATCGTATTTTTTGGAAGGGTTAAAAAAATTGGACAAACGTTGTACAACATGTATTGAATTGAAAGGAGACTATGATGAGAAATATAATTGATTTTTTTGGAAAAAAAAATTATTTTCTTTAAAAAGCCACTGACTTATCAATCCACCCTTGTATATATAGCCGGGCAGATATCACTAATTAAAGTAAAAATTCCACTAAATACTTATAAAGGTAACGACAGTTAGAAAGAATCAACAATCACAGAATTAAGTTGTATACCGCCACATCTACAAGTCTGCCACAGCAGGCGGATACCATATTACCAACACATTTTCAAATAAGGTAACCACGAGTTGTAGAGCACGAGGCGACGAGATCCGGAGCAGACTCGAATCCAGGACAACGAAGGGGCAGATAGCCGTTTCATATGTCACCTCAACGAGGGGCTACATTAAAGGCGTTCTCCCCACCATTCCAAGTCAAAGACCATTGTCTTACGCCAGAATCGAACCCACAATCTTCTGCGCTCAGCCGAATGAACCACCCAGGGCGATATGAAACTCTCACATCACTTACAATCAATCAGTTTTCTGCCCAAGAGCGAGTTGTTCACTGTAAACCTAGTCTCCTTTGTTCTTATCCTTTTTCCGCTTTCCTCCTTTCTCCACATATGAACGTTATCTTAATGCGATATATCATCTGTTATCGTCTTCCAAGAACCTTTCCCCATTCGCTATTCATTTCATTGCATCTCTTGGCAATAATCCAAGTGTCTGTTCCAGCATTGTCCTTTTTTTTTCTTTCTTTCTTTTTTCTTTCCACTCTTTCTAGACATCTTTATCAGATATTCCGTCTATCCATTTCACAGCTTCCACTCTTCTCTGTATTAATTACAATAACTCAATTACAATTTGGATACAATCTACGCATGGGTACTGTTGACACAACCTCCCACGTAGGTACATAAGATAAGGTATATTACCTACCTGGAACTCCACCTGTGCAGATAATAATAGCTCTGCACTTGAAGTAGCTATGAATATAAACTTTTTAATACTCCGTTCAAGCTATGAAATGAAATATCTATAGGATGAAAGCGAATAGATGTCTATAGCTTAAGTGGTAATTCCACATAGAATACTAAATCAAATTAGTAGTAGCATTATCTCTCTCTCTCCCCTAGATTCGCCATAAAATTAGTTGTGTCCGAATTTAATGACGTCATTATACTCCGTATTCTGAATATCAATACCCGACTAAGGCAATGTACAGTGTAGGTAAACTTAAAACGAACAAATTTTTCCTATGTTTTTAAAATAATTGGATGTTGTACGATTTGCAATTGAAGTTTCCATAAAATCGTACTTGCCTTCTCTACTACGTATATTATAGTTCATTCCGCCCAAAAAATTCGATACCGAGATTTCACCGGAAATTCATGTTTTAAGGCACCTGAATCCAAACAAAGCATTTTTAGAAAAAGGTCCGTATGTGTGTATGTAAACAGCATAACTCAAAATTGAAAGGATCAATAACAAACTTGGTATTTAGTTCAGTACCATCCAAAGCAGCAAGAAGATTCTCAAGAAAATCCCCCACCCCAAACTACCCTTTACATGAAACATTTTTTCGAATTTATTTATTTTAGATGGTTCTAAAGATTCTGATTAAAATACCATATATTAAAGATATTTACATAATAAATAAAACGTATACGTTGAATTTTCTGGGGATAGCCTATAAATCCTCTTCAGTCGGAAAAATGTTGTTTAACTGGTAAACGTCAAGCGATAAGGCGAAATCGCACTACACAAAAATTGTAGATATCTTTAAAACACACAATTTATGTCAAATAACGTTTTTTGTGGCATAAGCCATTTCTGAGATATCGTTATTAATGGTTCGATTAATTCATTACATGGCCATTCCTTGTCAACATTCAGTTGTTTCTCGTGATTGCATCAATGGCGGCTGGCAATGGAGGACTCTAGGGCGGCGCCCTCCCCATAAATAGACACCCCGTTAATAAAAAACAAAAACAGGAAAGGAAGGATGACATCGGATATTTAGTTTATAGATTTTGCTTTGTTTGAAATGTTTTTGCAACGCTTATACAGTGAGTAGCGCGAATGTTTTCATTGTGGAGTATATTTCGGACTACACCAAGTGCGTTCGGGAATCCTCGTGTTTCTGGGCACTGCTAAGAGTTGAGTGCGGAGGTTCGGGAATCCTCGTGTTTCTGGGCACTGAGTGCAGAAGGGAATGCTTCGAATGACGGCGAGGGGTTCAGAGAGGTAATAACAGCTCGGCGGAATCCGAGACGCTTCGCTATTGGTTCTTTCTCTACGCGGTCTTTTCCATGTGGAGTCATTCAATTTCACTGCTGCCACCATATGGGGAAAAAAACAATTTACTCAGTCCTGTCTAAAATTTAATTCTGTTATATGAATTGATTTAAAATTTAATTAAAGTAAGTAATACCCCGATTGTAGAGTTAAAACGATTCAGAGCAGAAAATAAATAATTCCCCTTATGTTACAATCTGTGTTGGTGGCTTTTGTTTGCGGTCACATAATCGCAGTGCACGTGCTCACACGCAGTGCTGTGATTCACACGTACAAGTTAGTTGGCTACAGGGTTCGGAAGGTGTGTTGTGTAAAATATCTCATTTAACAGTTAATTCAGTGCAAGTGAAGTTAAATTAATTAGTTAAGAAATCGTAATGAACAGTGTATATAGCAAAAGGACAAGACGTAATGCTTTAGCCACGTTATACTGAGAAGGCTCTGATTTCAACCATTTTGCTGAACAAAAGGTGAGGAGCATGGACTTTATCTACAAGAATATTAATCAGAATACCCAAGGTTTATTTTGTTCTATTTGAATGCCAGCAGATGCATAATAAATTTCTTACAGTTCATTTTATACTCTAACATTTTTCCAATGCACGTTGTTGATTGTTTGCATCACATGCACGTTTAAACACAAGATAAGGTTGGGCAAAAATAAACTCTGTGCGTTCCCACTTAAGAATTTATGTTCTTACTCTGACGCCCGAATAAATATTATTTTAGAAGGTAGGACTTACAAGAAATATTTTCCCGAAACACAGACTTATCGATGTGCAAGCATGTGTGATTAAGATCTGTAAATAATTTATTTTGCGAAAACAAAGCACAAAACAGCCGTTTGTTATTAAACTCCACTAAAATTTTAACATATTCATTAACTCACGAGTGCACAATATAATATGACAAAGGCTTCCTGTTACTGAAGGGAATAATACAATATTTATTAATATAGTTTAATTTATGCTCGCTTTGATAGACGCGTTTTATTGCATGCTTTATTTTTGAATTGCACTAATGCATTGGATTTGGTACGTGCTGAAAAATAAATGCAGTAAACTGAACAAACCAGAAATTATATGCAGAATATTTGGTTCATATGGTTGTTTCGTTTACATTTTTTTTAAATTGTGGAATAAAAACCTGTCGTGTAAAGGTGCTTATTACGAAAACATCACCTGCCGCCTTCCAAAATTTGCAAATCACGAGCCGCCACTAGATTGCATGGAAACAGTACGGAATTTTAAGGCCAGCATGTAGCGTCCAGCTCTTAAAGCATTTGATTATCGCTGTTCTCTTTGTATTTAACGAAATGTGTATAACTTAGTATTTCTGCAAAGGTTTATTTGGATTAAAATGAAGTAGATAGAAAAATAAGCTTTAGAAAGATTAAATATGAGCTGAAGATTTCCTGGCTCCCAGCCCGAGAAACTGAAGAGTATTTGGTAAAATTAGTTTATATACCACTAAGAAACGATAGAGGGTAGAGAAAGTCATGTGAGTGTGTCATATAGGGTTTTCTTGTATTGTATTACATCTAGCACAAGGCGGTTTTCTTCTCTCTTGTGTTGCTCTACCCTGATGCAGTAATTTGTATCATAAATTATTTAAATGTAAAGAATGATTATAGTAAGAATATGCATTTTTGTGTGATATTAATTTAAGATGTTTGTTGATTGTAATTATTGTTGAGAAGTAAGTTTATACGGCCTTACTGAAACTGACAATAATAGCGTGCAATAATGCAGCGAGGGGGTGAGCTGTTTATCATTATTAGAGACAAGGAAGTTACGTAATGTTGGCGCGTTTTTCTGTAGAATTTGCTGGAACATTGTCCCTAGAGCATATGTATTCATAATTTTCATTGGATATAAAAATAGACGCTAATGTTGGCGCATTTTATTAGCCAATTGCAGCTGAGTTATAATCTTTAGGCATATCGGGGTGTAGGAGTATAAAAGGGCTAGGTTAGAGGTAGAGTCCGTCAGTTCGTCGAAAATATTTGTATGATACACGTCGCCTTCAGTCCGTCAGTTCAGCAGAAAATATTTGTAAAGTACACGTCGGCTATCGATTCACCAGTTACGCGTAGCAGAGTTATGAAAAATCTAAAGTGTTGTAAAGTTAATTATACAAAAAGTTGAAGTACGCGAATTAAGAATGATCAGTAAATAAGTTATTATAACAGTTTCAGTTTGGTGAGTGTCAAGATCAATGTGTAAATTTGATAGTGAATGTGTTCGACAATAAAAAGTGTAAAACAAATTTCCCTCATCAGTGTTATCTTTGGATAAAAGACTCCTTTCCGTTTACACAACCTGTATAAAGAGATGTGCTCGACCAAAATGATCATAGCTAGCCGGAGGACAGTAAACCAAAATTAAATAAAATAACAGGTAGCATTCTTTCAAACGAACACTAATACTACCGCAAATTGCTAACACGAGATGGAGCTACAAACCTAACAAAGAATCACGTCACAAAATGGCTTCACCACGCGGAGTAAACACACATACACAAACATTATAAGAAATACCGCCGCAAATTGGCTCCCAAACGTGGGGCTCAACAAAATAAATAATATTACAAGTATACCACTTCAACCCTCAACTTTGCAACGTAGTAGTTTAAGTCCGAATAGCCGATAACAGCATATGCTTTAAGAGCAAGTTTCTCTCTTTCTGAACTTTTAGGTTAGGTTACTGAACATTTTCGTTGTTTATAACGTATTTTCACACGCATATTCACTCTCACATCCACACTTCCAGACTCGGAGGGTAGAGAATAATCCTAATTAAAGAAAAATTTCACTCTGGGCTCGGGAATCGAGCCGAGTTGAAGATAAATGATGGTAATCACTAATCATAAAGAAGCGAAGTGGAACTCTTCACCAATCGGACCAATTAAAATTATTTTAATTTACTAGAAACTTGATTGCTGAGCTAGAGAGGCAGGTAGCACCTATTAAGCCAAATTTGCTGGGAAAACTCTCCGAATTGTTAGATCGAATTTGTTCGATAATTGATAAATGTAATTCCTTACGGGAAAAGGTTAGCAAAGTCTATAAAAAAACCTTTCGAATCATAAGCATAGATTCTGTGGTGCAGCCAATAGGATGAAATATGGAAAAATGAGTTGCTTAGGAGCAATTAAAGGATTCTATCAATGATTGTAAAACCACCGCGTTTGGGCATATTTAGCAAAATTTGTCTTCTGTTTTCACTGCAGACCTGCGGAGAATGCGAAATACCAATAGGAAAGGTGGGTTTTCCAGAACAATGTTAAAATAGAATTTTAAGTTGTTTTAGTTCATTTTTGCTGTAAGAGTTCAGTAATTTAAAACCTGGGCATTTATTTTGTATTACTGCGCACATTTCTAAAAACACTTCTCGTTAATTTATTAACCGATGTAAGCGTAAAATACAAACACACCATACAGACTAATTTCTCTATCCTGGCCGAGAGGGGCTCAGCTTATACGCGCGTTCACAGGTTTGTTTAAAGATCAACCGCAAAGGTTCTACCGCATGCTCAGCACGTGGCCTTTGTGATGCAGCTTTATCAAATAATGAATAATTTGTAAATCGCTTATTTTTGGACAAATGTTTAAGAGATAGACCAAGGGTTGTTTTCGGCGAGTTCTTTTAGAAGTTTAAAGACGGACATCTATACCCATTCGATTCTCTCTCACACAAACAAACCACGCACACACGCACGTACCCATACTCACACTTATTTCATACCCTCTGCGAGTAGAGGAACCTCCCGTTTTCAAAATTATTGCCTTAAGTTTTATCTCTAGTTGGAGTTATCCAGGTTCTCGTTAATGTGCATACCAAGACTAAAATGTACGCATATCTATCGCGTTCACATTCCGCAAAAGCATGGCAATAGGCCCATATCATTCATGTAGTATGCATCTGCCAAAAGAAGCTGAGTACTGCAGAATTGGAGGTTATCTTAGTTTCTCCGTGCCGTTATATATATATATATATATATATATATATATATATATATATATACAGAGATAGCCAAAAAACTACGAACCGGCTGCGGTTGTTTTCCCTGTCCGCGTCCTCGGCAATCGTTGCCGTCTGCCGCTATTATAGAAAAGCGCGGATGAAACCATACATTTTTAAAACTACTTTTAAAGGCTTTACTTACCAACTTTATGAAAGGAAATGCTGAAACTGGCCAACGTCGTCGTCCATACATTTCTGGCACCCCTTTAGGAAACTATCCAGCACTCGCCGTAGTTCACGTTGAGAAATGCTAGCAATTTCCTGGCGGATATTTTGTTTTAATTCTTCCAGGGTGTGTGGGTTTGTCTTGTACACTTGTTTTAAGTTACCCCAGAGATATTAAAATCGCAGGGGGTTAGGTCGGGGGACCCAGTGGGCCACAAATCTCTACTAATAATTCTGTCCTCAAACGGACTTTAAATTTTTCTCATCGAAATATTGGCCGTATAAGCGTTGCAGAGTCTTGTTGAAAAAAGGCAAAATAACGCTCCCTGACTGTTAATTCTCTAAAAAAGGGGGGGGCGAAATTGTATTCACATATGTACGGGCTTCAACTGTTGATCTTATATATCTATTGTATTTATAATATATTAGATGTGAAATAAAAGCTGTAAATTAAAATACAGATTATTAATATCGTTTAAGGTTTGCAATGACAAAAGTTTTGTTTGGCAATTTATGAAGTGTCCTGATAACCAGTTTGAGTACATTGGTGTGGGTTTTGAATAATATCTTTAAATTGATTAATGCTATGTTCATTTTCTCTTTCCTATTAATTTTCAATTGCTTTATTATTTTACCACTTCAAAAATATGATGTGACACTGTCAAGATATCGAAACTTATCGAGATACTATAGCAGTATATCAGAAGAAGAGCTTGAGTAAATGCTTCTGCATATGAAGCAATTCGCAGGAACTTACAAGAAGCGCGTAAACGCAAAGCTGAAAAAACAAACTAGTTTCATATTAACTTATTCTATAATCACCAAGAGTAGCAATTAGCGAAGCATGTTTATACCTATGTATGGGACATTCCATTTAAAATCGTCCGAAACAGAAGGAAAATCGACCTTGCATTTTTAAAACTAACGAAACTTTTTGTATTTATAGACAAGCCGATACAATGCTTTATGCAAACTTTTAAAATTTAAAACATCATAGTTTTGGAATTAAAATTGTTTAAATTTATCGTATCTTCCTAAAGTTTTCAACTTCAAGCTGTTATAACTCTGAAACCTTTAAATTTAATTATTTAACTCGAGCTTTATTTTGATTCCCTAAACTTTAATTTCATATGACAATTAAACCGATTGTTATTTTCATTTAAGTGAAGAAATTTCTATTTTTTCAAGTGTAGGCGGTTAGGATTAAGAAAAAATATTTTATTATATATGGTAAGATTCCATAATTTAAACACAATCAAACATATATTTTACTGTAATGGTTACTGATAAGGTTTCGTATAAAATAATTAAAGAAGTAAATTACTTTACGCGCTTATGGTCGCTGTCGCACGTTTGTTTTGAACTGAAGGTCAAGCAAGCTGCTGTGCAAGGTTAAATAATGAGAACGCTTACTAAGCAGTATGCGGTTCTGAGTATTTCCTCACGATTCAGAGGGCGCCTGGTAATCGTCGTGCATCAACTACGTAAATCGCTGCGTTTATTAACTTTTTGTGTTTATAACTACGAACACCCAAACATAACCACTTTATTAACATTGCCGACTTCTCTTAAATGGCACTATGGGTTATTCTCAATCTAATATTTTAGTGTTATAAAAATCCGGAGACGCTTAAAAAGGTAATAACTGTATATAGATTTTATGAATATTATAAAAATAATTAGTATATGCTGTAATGAAATATGGACTTTTATCTACAAAATGAGATTTGGTGCAACATTCTGGAATAAAGGATTCCGGAGCTATGCGCACTTAAAATGTGACAAAATGAATTAATACGATACATTTATCGTTCAATAACATGACAACCGTTGGGTTTTAGATGCTAATATTTGATAAATATGCTTTCCTTAGGACCCGTTATTAATAGGAAAAATTACAATGGAGACAAAAAATGCGAAGTTTGATTTCACATGGAATGTATGCAGCAGATATCCATTTATGACCTGTTCAGATGTCAATAATAGCAACAGACTTTTTTCTTTAAACAAGTTATATTGTAAATCAACTACAAGGCACAAAGAAGGGGAAAATCAATGCAGAAAAGTATGAGAAGTCCAAAGCCAGGCAGGATCCAAAGTACTAGAAGTTAACATTTGTCTTTTAAGGATAACGGGGAAACTCCTTTTTCTTGGCAATTGCCTCTCACTAAAATTCAAACGCGGTTACTTTTAGAGTCTCAGAACCCCTTTTATAATTTATTTCTATGGTAGTGTTTAGGGAATGTAGTTTAAATGAAGCGAAATTTAACTTTGAAAATTTCTGTTCAGAATGTAATGTTTGATTTTATTTTTATTTACTTTTTGTTTCATTCGGTTTTTTACTTTATGTTCCTTATTTTCCTGGATCGGGCGAGGAGACCTCATTTTGGGAACTCCTATAGAGATAATCATTTACTTTAAGTGGATTCCCAGTAATCTTCAGATACTGTGCTGTAGATTAACTTTTCTCGTAGAATTTCCTGAATGACGTGGTATAGGAGCTTAAGAACCATTATCGCTCGCATCTTAGACATTTAACAAGTGACCAAGATAAAACAAGTAAATTTTATACCTTTAATTTTCCTGAATAAATGACATAGCTATCACTCAAAACTAAAAAAAGTAGGCAAAGTTGAGCTATACTCCTCAGAAATTATTTTTCACACTTGTTAACCGCGGAGAAAAGATAGATCATTTTCTTTGTTCGCTAAATATATTGGGAAACGTCTTTATTCTAATTTCAAGCAGCAGATAGGATTATTAATGCCCAGAATAGGGAAAATAACAACATCCCAGTTATCGCGGTTTTCTTCTCAGTTCTATACGAAAAGTTATATTGAATTTTGAACAAGTTATGGTCGATGGTTCACTTTACGGAAAAAACAACATATATTTGATCTATTTTTGGCTCCTCCTATTTAATTTGAAATGAAGTGGTCCAATTAAAATTTTTATATTTTTAGTATTATCACCAGCTTTAGAAGCGTTTGACAAAATTTCTAAAAAAAAAAAAAGTGCGCAATTCGTCAGAATAACGAATCCTTATTTGAGAAATAGTATAAGTATTGGAAAATTAAAATTGTTAACTCCCTCCCCCCCAAAAAAGGCATAAATTGTGTGTTTTAACGAACTCTACATTTTTTTGTACAACAATTTTGTCTATCTCATGATTTACCAGTTATGCAAAAGCCATTCATAATGTAAGACGACTTTTGGGGACATTCCCAGAGAATTCAATATATAAATTTTATGTCATGAAAATATCTTAAATACATACTTTAATCAAAATAGTAGAGCCATTTTTGAGAAAAAAAAGTTTTCGAAAAATATTACATTTAAAGGGTAGTCTGGGGGGAGGAATTTTCTTGAAAATCTTGGTGTCGCATCTTTAAAAGATACTGAACCTAATTACCAAGTTTGGTATTTATCCGACTTTTCGTTTTTGAGCTATGCTGTTTAAAGACACAATCCATACATACACGAACCTTTTTCTATAAAAACCTTTTTTTTGGATTCAGGGGCCTCAAAACATGTATTTTCGGTGAAATCTCGATATCGAATTTTTGGGTGAAGTGCAATACTTCCCCTACTTACTATACGTAGTAGAAAGGTAAAAATGGCTGAGGTTTATTAATCTGTTAAAATTAAGTGTACCGAAAGTTATAAATTAATTTATACATGGATATAAATGCTATACGAGTAGAAAACGCAAGTATAAGAACAATGATGAGAAAATTTAGAAAATCAATTAAATTATATTGGTTCCATGTTCTTGTTTGGAGAACTCGAAAAGAAAAAGAAAAAAAAATTGAAGCAGATCTTACGAAACTGTAGCATTAACTCTTTTGAGTTCCCAGATTATACAAAATTCATTGCAGATGAAGATCTGAGCCTATGACGCGATTCAAGGACAAGGTAGCCCGACTGTATGCACTACTCCTTAAGGGGAAAACTGATCTGCCTCATCCCTAGTTTGGGACATGAATTAATAGCTGCAATGATACCCGCTCCCCTGGCAATAGCCACCCCTCTACCCACAAGCAACCGTTTCAGACTAACCATTAAATATGAATGATTTTTTCCAAGAATGTGAGTAAAGACATAGTTACTCTTATTTCTCAGATGAATAGTGAAATTTCTGATGTTTGAAAAGTTATCCTTATGTAAAATGACAATAGTGCAAAAGTCTCTATATGCTCAAGCAAATGACTAAATAAAGACGCAAAGTTAAAGAAAAATGACGTAAAATCGAAAAAAAAGCAAAGACCCGTATTTCCTTAATCTAGGGCTCATGATAAGGATTTGCGCTAGCAACGCCTATGATGCAACAAATAAAAGATGACACGTCAGCGGAATCGGCAACCTGGTTATCGCAAAACTTAAACAGAATTGCAACTATTGTGATGGCTATAATCTTTTTATAATATTTAGCAAAACTATGCGATCGCTGGAGCATCTGACTTCGGCACTCTGTGGCGCAAAGGGTCGCGGGTTCGAATCCCGCCATGCGTATCAGTATTTGTGTCTGCGATTTTCCATACTAGATATAAGGAATAGTTCAAAATACTTCTAATGGTCGAGGTGCGTGGGTCCCTGAATCCTCCAACGTCGCTCCCATTAGTCGTCCTCCGTGGTCTAGGGGTACCTCTAGTTCCTGAGGTCGCGGGTTCAAACCCGACGAAGGGCGATGGATATTTTCGGGCGTAAAAATCCTTAGCATGGCTTCCTTCAGAAGGGAAATAAAACCGGGGATCCCGTATCGTGGATTTACGTCACGTAAAAGAACCTCAAGCCTGATAAACAAGCCTCTGAGCAAAATTTCCGGTCTTTCACGCCCAGAGAGAATTGGACGCTAAGAACCACAGCAGTTAAAAAGCCTCCATAAATAAAATTCAATATAATTTTAGTCGCTCCAATTACTCCACAGTAATTAAGTTTGTCAGCACTTTGGGCCAAACGCTTGTAAACAAAAAACTATGTTACGGTCATACATTTGTTATGTAGAAACAGCTAATTATTTAATGTAGAAACAGTTACTTTTAATGAAGTGTAAAGAAGTAAAACTTCCAAATTTCCGAACATTCCCGACTCCTCTAGTTTCTCTGAATTTCCAAGTAAACCGGATTAGTGGCTACCAAAATCTCTATTGGAAGTTTATGGTTAACACCGGCTAATGCTTCACAATAATATAAAATCAAAATCCAGAACCATACTTGTTCATACTACGTTGCGCCTGGGTATTTTTTGCTTTTTGCGATATTGTACAAAAAAGAAAACCTACTATCAAGAATTTTGTTTAACGTACTTAAACATGAATCCTAAAAGATTTCTGTAGAGCCGGTGGTCCCGTAGATTTACAGCACGTAAAAGAGCCTCAAGCCTGATAAAAATGCCTCTGAGAAAAATTTCCGGTTTTTCACGCCCAATATAGAATGGGACACTAAGAAGCATAGCAGTTAAAGAGCGTCCATAAATACTCAGTTCAATTCTAAAAATTTTCTAAAATCCAACTCCAAGAAAATATAACAGCGCGACATTTGAAGTCATATCCTATAATATGATTACCTATATATTCAGTAATTTATCAGACTAATGTAATTTCAACAATTCCATTTCCTTAGAAATATCGAAAATCCAAACTCGCCTAAAGGCCCAATATACATATTTCACTTTTAAGGAAATGCATACCATTTTATTTTAGCACCTATATAATCATTAGCGACAGGAATTTTATGTTCTAATAATTGCTTTAATATGTATGCATTTATTCATTGAAAACTTCCATAATATGCGCTTACATATGCCTATACAGAAACTATTAAAACATTATATTGACATAAAATATGTGGTGGTATACTTGTTAAGTTATATTTTATTTGTTGAGCCCCACGTTTGGGAGCCAATTTGCGACGGTATTACTTGTAAAGTTTGTGTATTTGTGTTTACTCCACGTGGTGAAGCCATTTTGTGACGTGATTCTTTGTTAGGTTTGTTAGCTCCATCTGGTGTTAGCAATTTGCGGCAGTATTAGTGTTTGTTTGAAAAAATGCTACTGTGATTTTATTTAATTTTGGTTCACTGTCCTCCGGCTAGCTATGATCGTTTTGGTCGAGCACTTCTCTTTATACAGGTTGTGTAAACGGAAAGGAGTCTTTTATCCAAAGATAACACTGATGAAAGAATTTGTTTTACACTTTTTATTGTCGAACACATTCACTATCACATTTACACTTTGATCTTGACACTCGCCAAACTGAAACTGTTATAATAACTTATTTACTGATCATTCTTAATTCGCGTACTTCAACTTTTTGTATAATTAACTTTACAACACGAGATTTTTCATGACTCTGCTACGCGTAACCTGCGAATCGATAACCGACGTGTACTGTACAAATATTCCTGCTGGACTGAAGGCGACGTGTAACGTACAAATGTTTTCGACGAACTGACGACTGAAGGCGACGTGTAGCATACAAATATTTTCGATGAACTGACGGGGTCTACCTCTAATCTAGCCCTTTTTATACTCCTACACCCCGATATGCCTAAAGATTATAACTGAGTTGCTATTGACTAATAAAACGCGCCAACATTACCGTCTATTTTTATATCCAATGAAACTTATGAATACATATGCTTTAGGAAAAATGTTCCAGCAAATTCTAAAGAAAAACGCGCCAACATTACGTAACTTCCTCGTCTCTAATAATGATAAACAACTCACCCCCTCGCTGCATTATTGCACGCTATTATTGTCAGTTTCAGTAAGGCAGTATAAACTTACTTCTCAACAATAATTACAATCAACAAACATCTTAAATCAATGTCACACAAAAATGCATATTCATACTATAATCATTCTTTACATTTAAATAATGTATGATACAAATTACTGCATCAAATAAAAATTTAAGAGAGCTTAATGCAATCTCTCCGTGAATAAAATTGTGGAAAACATACGAATTATTTAGCTCATTAAAGTTTATATTTAATATTAGAGTTAGGATTATACCCCTGTAATCTAGCTTTATTGCTTACATTTACTTTTGGCATGATTACATGAAAGTGCGATCTTCATTATATACAAGCACCACACCACTGAGTTGAATAACCTGAAATTTCAACTGGAGAACGATTGTGAACCTACAGAAATATTTTTGGATCTAAATTTCTAAAACTATTAACGGTTGAACATTTTGAAGTGCCTTTTTACGTAAATTAGGTTAATTTTCTATAAATGTTAAGGATATTAAAAATAACATTTAAACTAAATTAAATATTTTATATAAGTATAACCACCACACTTGAACTTAATTGCGAGAACTCCTTAACAGCTACCTTCATACTCTGAGGGAACAGCTACGGTCAGATAAGGCGGGAATTCAACGATGTGACGTGAAATACTGATTGCATAGCGTACGTGAGTTGACAAGTTTCAAGGCGAGTCCATGGCGCACATTAATCGGAATAAGTTCAAATATGAAGAAAAAATGAAGAAAATAAAAATATATCTATAAAATATAAATGTAGATAGATAATAAAGGTAGATTTATTGGCTTCAAATAGGCAATATTTTCGTATTAAAAACATAAATTGATTCAAATTTGAATAGAAAGAGGGGAAACTTTATTGTGCTTTTGTTGATTTCAAAATGGCTTTTGATAGGGTGCAGAGAAATGCCCCTCTGGCGAAACTTCACCACAAAGGACTCTGGTAAAATGATGAAAGCTCTGATGCAAATTTACAACAGTGTGAATTTCAGCATCAAAATAGATCAAAACACAATAACTGAATCTAAATCGGGCAACAGAGGAGCTCGTCAAGGATGTATTTTATCGCCCCCATTGTTCAATTTATTCATAGACGATGTACCAGACGTGCTAAGAGCAGAGGACATGAATGGCCCAAAAGTAGACGATGTCTGCATTCCTGTGGTTTTATACGCGGATGACATGACAATTTTGTCAGTGGCGATAGAAGGCTTACAGAAAGGTATTAATACGTTGGAAGAATATTGTAAACAATGGAGGTTTGGTAGTAAACATTAATAAAACAAAAACAGTGGCTTTCAAAAATGGCTATGTGTATGGCAGGGATGAGAAATGGTATTACAAGGGACTAGAACTACAAAACGTTAAGCATTTCTCCCACTTAGGAGTAATGTTTAATGAGAGGAAAATTGTACAAACATCTATCAGTAACTAATTATAAAGCACAAGGGCAGTTAAATCAATTATTACGTCCCTCTCGCGGATACCGGAGTACCTGTAAATACATTAGAAAAGATGTATAACTCTATGATAAGACCGATTTTGTTGTACGGAAGTGAAATTTGGGGATGGGAAAGAGCAGAGCATGTAAATAAAACGCAGGTAGCATTTTGGAAAAGAGTTCTTGGAGTTTCACAAAACACATAAAATTCGGGGGTATTGAGGGAGATGGGATGTTATGAAGACACAATACACTGTAAAATAAGAGCAGTGAAGTACTGGCTGAGGCTGATGCAGGGGGATAATTCCACACTACGATCCAAGTGTTATAAATACCAGCGAGAAAACCTGTTTCCTAAGTTTTGGGCAACTGATTTGGAAAGGGGTTTGAAGAGAATAGGCATGGGGTCAGTGTGGCAAAGAGCTGAAACAAATGACAAAAACATACGGGAAGGTGTCAAAAGAAGACTAAGAGACATATAAATGTAAAACAAGCAAATATACAGCATAATTTGCAAACTGCTGAAATATTTTGATTACTAAAACAGGCAAAATATGCATTTTATGCAATGTAAAATATTATTTAAATTATTGAAAAGTTAATAATTAACTTACATGTCAAGTGAGCACAATTTCTGACAGCAGAGAAGAGGTATGCATTTGCTTAACATCCCGTCCCTAATAATCACACATTAAGCGACATTAGAAAACAATGATCAAACTTTCTTAAGACATCTTCCTTACAGTTCATGCTGGTATAACCCCCCCCCCCCGGGGGGTTCTATACATTTTCCCCTTTCTTTTTGCATCCAAGGATAGGAATTCCCTTTGTTTCTCTGAAGCTCACATGCAACTTGACAGCCTAGTTTATCTGTGTACTTTGAGGTCACGTAACTGGCAAACACAGCAAACTTCTCTACTACGTACGTCATGATATTGATGACCATTCCAAAATCTTTCGCTATTAATAGTGCTTCATTACCTCATTTTCCCTGTGCAGGCCATCCGAGAATGTTCCTATTATTTCAGGATATTGTAATGAATAGGCTGGACGTCGCCGACCGTGTCTATCATGCAATTTTATACCACCTCTTTCACTGCCACCAAGTAAGGAAGTATCGAACTGTTATTCGCTTTAGAAAGGTACTTATATGTTTGGACAGCAGATTGATAAGGAGAGGAGCTACGGATAAGGGTTCTACATAAGGAAGAAGACGTGACTTAAAAGAGGCGTTTACGTAAATCGACCAAGTACAGTGAAGAAAAAAATAAGTGCTTATTAAGAGTAGTTCTGGCTTAAAGCCTTTTCCAGGCTTCTGTCAGTTCCCATCTTTAAAATTGATATAGGTATAGAATGAACCAGAACTTCACCAAGAATTTTCAGACGTTGTTCAAGGATACCTTCTGAGTATTATAATATAAGGGAACCACGGTCTTCGGCGGCTCATTACAGAGTAATTGCATTTCGTTTAGTTTCTTGCCCTAATTAGCTTTGTATCTGTAATGCATTGAAAACACTGCAAAATAGTGCAAATGCTGATGGCATGCACCGTGTGTCTTGTTTGTAAATAAATTGTTTCCATTCGTTCATGGTACCTGCTGTTGACAACAGTAATGCCCTCTTTTAACTCGTTGCCCTCAAGTTTGCATTCAGTACTGCTCGGTTCTGTCTAGGGTTTTGTTTCTCCGGCAGTGTTAGTTGTGCGTTAACAGATACGCAGCAGTATGGATAGATTTACTGATGAAGAGTTGGCCGATATGCAATTCGTGTATGGGTTCACTAAATACAATGGAAGAGCGGCAAAACGACGCTATGCTGAGATGTTACCGCACCGACGGCAACCACATCACAGTACTTTTATATCTGCACGCAGGCGGCTACGAGAAACGGGGTCCTTTCGTGTTCGCATGACCCATGCGAGGTATGCCAGAACACTCGAACTGGAATAAATGTGTTACAGGCGATTGGTCACAATCCTGCCGCTAGGAGTCGGCGCGTTGCACGAGCTCTGAACAAAAGCCAATAACTGTTTTGAAAGTCATACATGAGCAACAATTGCAACCGTATCATCCACAGAAGGGGCAATCATTGCAGCCAGCAACACTCCCATTTCGAGTGAAGTTTACAAATTGGTTCCTACAACAATGTGCAGAAAACCACAATTTTCCTGCTTTGGTGTTGTTTACAGACGAGGCCAAGTTTACGAGAGAGGGCATGTTCAACAGTAGGAATAGCTATGTATGCGATTACGAAAATCCACACGCACTGGCTGAATGTATGGGCTGGTATTGTCAACAATTTTGTGTGGACTTTACGTACTTCCTGATACACTGAACGGAGTCGTGTACAAAACGCTAGAAGATGTGCTGCTGAGAATTCGTCAGCTTATGTGGTTTCAACAGGACGGGGCGCCGGCACATTTTGCACTCGATGTTAGGAACCACATTGATGTACAGTTTGGACGACAATGGATTGGTCGCGGTGGTCCTGTTCCATGGCCAGTTCGGTCACCAGACGACACCAATGGAATTCTTCTGGGAGCATGTGAAGAGCCTAGTTTAGATACTCCGGTCGATACTCGCATAGGCCTGGTCGGATTATCGCAGCCGCAGATGTAGTACACCAAACTCCTGGAATGCTTGAGCGTGTAAAACAATCGATGGTGCATCGCTGTACACTCTGCCGTGATCATTGTGGTCGAAGTTTTGAACAATACCTGTAAGGGAACAACTCTGCGTTTGTTACTTACTGTAGATACTGTACACCGACAGATCAGATTGAACAAACTGTGCTAAAAGTGTACGTGTTTCGTCTGTGGCATGCTGACTTACTCTATGTTGGGTGTTACACGTTTTGGTTATTGCATATTATACAGACCTCTTCACTGTTGTGGGGTATTTTGACAGAAACAAGCGTGATTGGAATAACAAACCGGATAAATCATAGTTATATTATTACTCTGTAACGGGCCGCCGGAGACCATGGGTCCCTTATACCAAAATACCTATCGGTAGAAGGTATCCCTGAATAACCTCTTGTCGGTGGAGCTCTGATTCACCCTGTATATATACATATTACATAATATGATAAATGAAATAGCTGTAGCTGGGGGTGCAGTCTCCCCCAACCAGTGGTGATCCTTAGCTGACCTCTTTGAGTCAGGAACACATTTAGTTTCTCCAGACGAGAAGTCATTTATTATTTTTAAGAAGATGCTTATTCTAGATTTTAGAGTGAGGCCTATAATTTATTGCCTCTTGGGGGAACGAATGACACAGTACATAAACTTCTACCAAAAAACACACACACGCACGCACGCAACCGCGCGCGCGCACACACACACACACACACACACACACACACACACACACACACACACACACCGGCTTAACAAGAGTGCGTTAGTTACACATCACAATATTTCTGCCGTACTTCCGCCTTGCAAACGTAGAATTCCGAGAATGGTCTGACAGCAAAACTAGGCCAAGACTGTCTCTGTGGCCTGGTGGTTAGCGTATGTTAGCTAACCTCCAAACCCAGAGCCCTGAGTTCTTATGGATTATTCCCCATCCTCCCTAGGGTAGGAAGTATGAGTGAGAACGTAAATGTGTGCGCGCGCACGCGTGTGAATTTAATACTTAGAAAGAAAAAGAAAAACACGGTGAAAACAAAGATTAACAGAATAATTAACGAGAAAACATAATCCAATGGGCAATTGTTCCAAAGGCAAAGCTGCCTATGCACGCACGACAAGTGTGAAAGTATATACATCGAGTTAAATGGAAGCATTTATACCATGCGACGCGACAGTCGCACAATGTTCTGTATCGTACGACTTAAAAACATGTCGCATGGTCTCAATATACATGGGTGCATATCAGGGTGGTTGTAATTTAACCCGACCCAAAATAACCATCCAAATCCCAATAAAAACCCACCTATATTTATATATAACAATTTAATTAACATACAAAATTTCGCATAGGCTTACACAAACTAAAAACAGCCATCGTAGGTATTTATTGAACGAAACTATTTGTTTTCACCAAAAGTTACTTTATTAATATTGTGTTTTAACTTTTGTTGCAATATAAGACTGTTAAATAACATTTACACTCCCAGAAAAAAAAAACTTTAACTTGATGTGTTATTATTGTAGAGTGGTAATAACGACTACATTACAATTTAGTCCCTTTTGGAAACATGCAGAAATTTGTAGAACTTTACTAATTTCTCAGCTGTTTTCTCTCTTAAATTATTTCTTAATTTTCACCAAACAAGCCTGTAGATGGAGAAGATTCTCTCGATAGATGCAGGGCAAGAAATGAGGCTTTTTACGAAACTAATAAATCCTGTTGTCCTGCGCCGTGGCGCTGTAAGCTCTGGTTCCCGGCCACGGAATGCGCCCGGATTCGATTCCACCCATGGGGGCACGGCCTTTAAGTTTCTGGAATAGGACCGATGCCCACTCAGCATCTTGAGGAAAGTGAGGAACTGCGATAGGCAGCGGTCCTGGCCTCGTGAACCAACCTTCCGGCGGAGGATGCGTGATGGATGATCATCCACCTCTGCCGTGTGCACGTGGGCGTGAAGCCGGTGGTAGGGTTGTTGGTTAAGATTCCTTCCTTTGCTGTTTTCAATTCCATTATCTTCTACCATTTGTTTGGATGGATCTGTGTTACTATTGTATCAGAAAACATTGTGGAAATGCAGTAATCAAGAACTGCAAACCTAAAATACATAACACTTGCAAACCACTCTGGATGAATCTCTATGAGCCAGTTTTCTGCACTTTCCTCTTGTTCTGCAGTTAAAATTCTCCCTCTGAATCTTGGACCTAACATATTAGTGAAAGGATTCAAATGCTTATTCCTTTCGTTTGTTTATCTGTTTTTATAGGGTAACACATCAGGACTTTCTAAACAATCGATGCATAGTTCACAGAATGTGCAATATTTGTGCTGTCTGTTGAAGAAGAGCCCAGACTCGACAAACCTCTAACAGTTGTCGGAGAAGATGAATGGCGCTCTTATAAATTATAACGTTATGCAATATTTTACTAATGTTAGCAGCGACTTCTTCCGAGTGCTCTGTTACAATTTCTACATATTTAGAATAATTTAATATGATTACAATGCTAGAAAAAAGCATGAATTTTCACAACTACACTCTCTCTACAACTTAAACGATTATGATAACCGTGCAAGCCAGTGACCCAGCACAATCATCTGAAATATAGCATAACTGATAAGTAGCTAAAACAGCGTGTTACCATTATAAATAGTATCAATTACATACTTAAAGCCCTTTAAAAAAAATCTGATGTGTTACACTCACATGACTTTCTCTACTCTTGTACAATCTATTTTTACAAACACTTATTCTCCATATGCTTCATGTTAATCGAGATGTTAATCTTATTGCTAATTTTCTTGTAGGTGCAAGGTGAGTATGGTAGGCTATAAGCGATAGTCAAATATTTTAAGAGCTGGTTGCTATGTGCAGCATTTCATTCTCTTTACATTACCAGGACAAAAATAAAAAATGAATAACGAATTCCCATTTGAGAAAAAGTGTTGAGTATTGGAAAATTTAAGGGAATAACAAGCATATCTCGAAAATGCCTCACTCAAAAAAAAAAATGTATATGACATAAATTGTGTATTTTAACGCGATCTACACTTTTTGTGTAGTAAAATTTCGTCTCTCTCTTATGGTTTACCAGTTATGCAAAAGTCGTTCACAATGAAGAATGCTTTTGGAGACATTCCCAGAAAATTCGAGATATACATTTCATTTGTCTGAAAATATCTTAAACACTGATATTTTAATAAAAATCGTTAGCCATTTTTGAGAAAATTAAAATTTTCGAAAAATGTTCCACGTAAAGGGTAATCTGGGGTGGGGGAATTTTCTTGAAAACCTTCGTGTCGCATCTCTGGAAGATACTGAACCTAAATACCAAGTTTGGTGTTTATCCAACTGTTCGTTTCTGAGTTATGCTGTTCACAGACTGACAGACACAGACACACACGGAAATGTCTCCAAAAATGCTCAAAACATGTATTTCCGGTGAAATCTCGGTATCGAATTTTTGGGTGGAATACAATACTTCCCCTACTTACTATACGTAGTAGAGAAAGTAATAATTAAATCCCTATCTCCGCAATGTAAAATTGTATTATTTTCTCTAGCTAAATGAACGTACAAACAGCTAGATTAAGCTTAAACTAGCTAAAGGGAACACTCGTTATGACTGCCAACATAAGGATATTTAATTTACGGTTTTTTGCCTTTAACTAATGAAGTAGTTATGAGAAGTAGTTAATGTTTTGAATAAATTAATCATACGATATTTTAAACTCAACTCTTTGTCAATACAAAAAAAAAGGTCCAATAAAACCCAATTTGGGTGTTTTAAGCATACCGGGCTTTTCTCAACCCTGGTGGTGTAGTGTTCACCATGATAGCCTCTAGTTCCCGAGGTCGCGGGTTCAAACCCGGCGGAGGGCGATGGATTTTTTTCGGGCGTAAAAATCTTAGCATGGCTTCCTTCGGAAGGGAAGTAAAGCCGGTGGTCCCGTGTCGTAGATTTACGGTACGTAAAAGAACCTCAAGCCTGATAAAGAAGCCTCTGAGCGAAATTTCCGCACAATATAGGTTAGCACGCTAAGGACCACAGCAGTTAAAGAGGGTCCATAAATACAACTCCATTTCATTTCAACCTTGGTGTATATGGGCCTGTTTATGCACGTCGCGTTATAGCATTGTGAGCGAGACATTGGAGTCAGTGCTGCCAATCCAGAGCTATATTTTTTACTTTTCAGGGTGGTTTGTGTTTTCAGTGTTACGAAAGTGATCTGATTTTCGCCGTTGAGACTTCTATTAAATACAGATACGGAACATTTTATAAAAGAAATTCGTATTAGGAGTTCAATTTGGGAGGTTGCATCAGAAAATTACTAGGATGGTGACAAGAACAATTTGCAATGCACTGTCCACGAAACTTATACTGTTTTTGGATGTACACTACAACATCGTTTCGCCTCCCCCCTTTCTTTTTCTTTCGCCGAGTTAAGAGTTTGTAACGACAGTAAAACACCCAAGGGTCCATACTAGCTGTCAAAACATGTGGAAATGTTGAAACAGGCTGGTAGAACTGATTTCCCAGCAATACACAGCGCGACACGACCCATGCATAAATAGTCCACTATAAATTATGCCTCGTCACATCGTTCCTTATCGTGCGACATGAAATTGCATGCATAAATGAGGCCTTAAGGTGTTAAAAGCGGCGTAACAATGGATAGACTGGGGAAAATGTGCTTACTGTGTATCAGTCACCCCGGAGATATAATAATAATAATAATAATAATAATAATAATTATTATTATTATTTTTTATTCGGTTACGATGGAGGTACTGGTGGTAGTGCCGACAACTGTTGAACTACAAATCACTACTTCTTTCTCTGTAATTAATGTATTAAAACTACCAGAATTTGTAGCTCCGCTTGGTTATAACCTAAACTTCGGAGATACTTTTCCCCCTTTCCCATTCCTTAGCTATTTCTCCAGCTCCCCCTCTCTCTAAATAACAATTCGAAAACTGCTGATGAAGCCGCTTTTTAGTTTATAAAAATAAAAATATTTTTTTTTATTAAAGGTTTATTTAAGGTCGTTTTGACTAGGTCTTATCACGACCTGTTATCATAAAAATATACATATATAATACATAATGATATACATTAATTTACACTTGCATAAACATGAAATTAGGTAAACATTTACAGTAAATCAGAGAGTTTTGTATCCATTAGAAACTGTAGCGTCTTCTTGAGCATATTGGGTCTGCATTGGGAAGATTGGAAATGCCGGCTTGTCTACATCTACTGCAGAAAATCTATAAGGATATGCAGGATAGTTAGAAGAACGTTACAGCTGGTACAGTTTGGAGGTTGGTCCTTAGTGAGAACATAACAGTGCGTTACTTTGGATTGCCCAATTCTAAGTCGGATAACGATAACTTGGTCTCTTCATACTAAAATAATGTTAGCTGGTTATTAAGTAAAAGTTTCATCACGGTAGCTCAGCAATAGTGTTGACATGGAGGACTGAAAATTTGGGTGTGGAGTCCCGGCAATGGCACTTAATTTTTCAAATCTGATTTTAACTTTCCAAACGCTATCGACGACTGCTACTGCAACTGTATACATCTCGATACAGTTTTCTTAGATATGTATAACATTTTATAAAGAATGTAAATAATACGAGATGAAAATTGCACACAATTCACGAATCGAATCATTTTCTTGATGCTGTTTTTTGGGTGTCTGCACTAATGAATCCTTGCACGTTAGACCACATTTACATTGGTTTGCTTTGCAGGAGTCTTTATCTTCCAACCAACGTTTCCTCATCGGTGCGGCGCACAGTCGTTAACATGCATAGCAACCTCTACAACCGGAAAATTGTTTTCTATCACATGTGCAGTTTCCGGGTTCAATACCGCTTATATATGTTGTATACTTCGCTTCACCAGAGCTCGAGTACTGTGTATGTCATCAACAAAGCAAGCGGGTGGCCTACTCTGGTCGCTGCAGGGATTCTCATTGCGATGTTCGTGTTTAATGTGCAATCTACATCACAGTGGGCGAAACATGGTTTGTGACTTTGAAAAATATAATTTTATAGAAATATTTTGCCATTTTTATACATTGTGATATTTTTCTTATGGCGTACAAATTTTTAACAATCACAAAGGCCTTCTACTGCCATTTCATAAGAATTTTAAAGATTACTCTTTTTTACCCACTTTACTACGATAACAATAGCGTAGTGTTCTTTTTACTTTCTCTACTACGTGTAGCAAGTAGGGGATTCCACCCAAAAATTCGATACCGATATTTCACCGTACGTACATGTTATGAGGCCTCTTGAATCCCCCACCAAAAAAAGCATTTTTAGAAAAAGGTCAATGTGTGTCTGTGAACAGCGTAACTAAAAAAAAAAAGAAAAGTCGGATAAATACCAAACTTGGTATTTAGGTTCAGTATCTTTCAAAGATGCGATATGAAGATTTTCAAGAAAATCCGCCACCTCAAAATATCCTTTACATGGAACATTTTTCGAAAATTTTGATTTTCTCAAAAATGGTTCTAATGATTTTAATTAAAATATATGTTTAAGACCTTTTCATGACAAATGAAATGTATATCTTGTATTTTCTGGGAATGTCCCCAAAAGTCCTCTTCATTATTCACTGGCTTTGCTTAACTGATAAACCGTAAGAGATAGATAAAGGTTTTGTAAACAAAAAATGTAGATCTCGTTAAAACACACAATTTATGTCACATACATACACACACATTTTCGAGTGAACCATTTCCGAGATATTCCTTGTTATTTTTTTCAATTTTCCAATACTTACACGTTTTCTCAAATGTGAATTCGTTATTGGTTTTTATATGTCCTGGACATGCAAAGAGAATGGAATGGTCCATATAGCAGCCAGCTCTTAAAAGATTTGACTATCACATATTCCCCTTGCACCTACTATGCCTAGCATATTCCCCTTGCACCTACTAGAAAATTAACAGTAAAATAATTTCGCAAATGTTTATCTCGATTAACATGAAGTAGATGGAGAATAAGCGTTTGTAAAAACAGTTTATACAAGAGCAGAGAAAGTCATGTGAGTGCAATACATCAGATTTTTTTTTAAACATTATTTAGTATACCAGTAATATTTTTCTGACTTTGATATACATCTCAGTAGCTTCTTATTTTTCAAAATATAGTCCTACAACGTACTAAAACTGAAATGTTTCATCTTGCACAAGATTGCTTTAATCGACGACACTTTTAATCTATTCCGCTCATCAGACACGTGGCGTTCATGAGCGAAAATATCCTCTCCACTCTAGCATTATGGCTAGAAATACAAAGCTAAACTTCGGTTAATTTTAATAATCCTGAAAGCTACTCCGAAAATTTTCAGGATAGGAGAAAAAAAAGACACTACTCTGCATCAGCTTGCTTAGTTTAATCTGATATTCTGTATTACAAATAAATTCTCCAGGCTTTTCAATTTTTTCCCTCTGAGAGCTCTCATTTAAAATCTTTCACTTGAAAAAAACCACACATACACGCACGCACGCACACAACACACACACAAACACACACACACACACATTAGAAAAATTTGTAGACTCTTTCTTGAAGGAATTTACTTCACAGTCTGACAATTTTGTTTAAAACATTTTGACCTAAATGCTTAAAAATTGATATCACGTCTTGCTCTAAGATTGTTTCGTTTAAGAGTTTAACCAACACCTCCCAAACAAATGAATTTTCTTTTTCTATGTTTAATATAGATGCATAGAAAACCCTCGTTTGAATCTAAAAACCAAAAACAACTTTTGAATTTTCAAACAATCATTCAGTATCTTGCAGAAATTTTCTACGGCCATAAAGTATGATGTTAATGCATAAATAACAGATTCTTTCAATAGCTGCTTAAAAGGCTTAACCAGCGACTTTAGAGTAGCTTAGCAGATCACGCAATTCTAAGTTTACAAAATTACAAAGTTCTCTTAACTAATTTACTGTTAACTCTATATATACGAATATGATTTAAATATTTTTATAACAATTAACTGTACATAAACAATTAAAGATTCAGTCGTCTGTTCGCTGTATGGAGAACATGTGCAGGCCTGTTCCACTAGGAAGCGCGTTTTTTGCGGGAGTAAAAACATTATTACCTTCCTTAAGGTTTAACCCCCTCCGGCAAAAGCCTCTGTGCTTTTAGAAATAACAAACATTTACACAGCATTTAGTAGGTATTGAGCAACTGTGGTCGAAGTTAATCAATTAGTTCAGTTTGCAACGTTCAGAAGTCGTCGTTTCTAACGCTCCCCATATGGTCTATGACCTTCGGGGTTACCTCATTCCACCAAGCGATGACTGCATCCATTTCTGAGGGGAGGCACCCAGCGGGCGGAATCCGTTGCCTACGATAAAGCGATGATAAGGATGGCGGTGGTATGAGAGGACCTACCTGGACTCCAAACTACGTTGGACCTTGGGGATACTTTACATGAGGAAGTCAGAGATGAAGGCGTGGATAGGGAATTTTTATTCCATAATGTTAAGTCGCTGTATAAGCCAAATAAATACCTTTAATACATTTAATATATATTTGATATTTTTACTTTCTCTACTACGTATAGTAAGTAGGGGAAGTATTGCATTCCACCCAAAAATTCGATACCGAGATTTCACCGCAAATACATGTTTTGAGACCCCCTGGATCCAAAAAAAGCATTTTTTGGAAACATGTCCGTGTGTGTGTGTGTGTGTGTCTGTCTGTGTGTCTGTGAACACCATAACTCAGAAACGAACAATCGGATAAACACCAAACTTAATATTTAGGTTCAGTATCTTCCAGAGATGCGACACGAAGGTTTTCAAGAAAATCCCCCACCCAGATTAGCCTTTACATGGTACATTTTTGGAAAATTTTAATTTTCTCAAAAATGGCTCTAACGATTTTGATTAAAATATCATATGTTAAAGATATTTTCATGACAAATAGAATGTATATCTCGAATTTTCTGGGAATGTCTCGAAAAGTATTCATTGTGAACGACTTTTGCATAACTGGTAAACCATAAGAGACAGACAAAATTGTACGACACAAAAAATGTAGATCGCGTTAAAATACATATCTAATTTGTCATATACATTTTTGTTGTTGAGTGAACCATTTTCGACATATTGCGTGTTATTCCCTTAAATTTTCCAATAATTATACTTTTTCTCAAATTCGTTATTCATTTTTTTTTGTCCTGGTAATGCAAAGAGACTGGAATACTCCACATAGCAACCAGCTCTTAAAATATTTGACTATCGCTTAAAGCCTACCAATTCCCCTTGCATCTACAAGAAGATTAGCAATAAGGTTTACATCTCGATATCTCGATTAACATGAAGAATATGGAGAATAAGCGTTTGTAAAAATAGTTTGAACAAGAGTAGAGAAAGTCATGTGAGTGTAACACATCAGA
Organism: Deroplatys truncata; assembly: GCA_030765065.1. Taxonomy (NCBI): domain Eukaryota; kingdom Metazoa; phylum Arthropoda; class Insecta; order Mantodea; family Mantidae; genus Deroplatys; species Deroplatys truncata. Next base: position 180,858,741 of record CM060984.1, read on the forward strand.
TTTTTATCTTAATGCTGAATTTTGACCATCTTTTCATATAGGTAAAGATGTAATCTTTGAGCAGTGACACAGGCTGTAAAGCCTAAGTGAGGTGCATTTTACACTCAGTACCTAACCATGCTAACTTTCAAGGTGGTAGAAATTTGATATTTACTGTATAGTTTTAGCATCATAATCTGAAACTTGTATTATATGCAAAATTGTTTTATTGTACATATTTAATATTTTGTAAATGTATATCTTAAAATTCTGACACTCTTTGCATATAAGCAAAGAGTTAAGCATTGAAGGGACGAAATTTTGTATTCAGTAGATGTGACAATTTTTAATGTAATAGAAATTTGATGCTTGCTCTTTACATTTTAGCATCATAACTCAAAGCGTTGTAAACTTTGTGTGTGCAAATAGAATAATTTTGTTGTACATAATTTACAATTTTGTAAAATCCTGACACTCCTTTGAATGCAAGTAAGGATGTAATACCTTGTGCATTGACGTGTTCAATGTTCAAGGCCTTTTGGCCATCAAAGCACCTACAGAACGCATTCTAATCTAATCTAAGTAAATTGCCACCCCAGAACTGGGAATCGAACCCCAACCCTCAGTACGAGAGCCGGAAACGAAATCCTGTGATACCCCGGCGCCCCACTGTACAGAAATATTTGTCAAAATACTGGACAAAAACTGGAAATGTTTTATACTTTTTGTTACTGGAATCAGTACTTACACTTACAAAATTTATATTTCTGGTGACACTTTTTACAAGTTTTACACTACGAGATGCTAAAACATTGTTTTATAGCACATACGTTTGTTCTAGAACTGGAAAACTTTGTTGAGATCTTTAAATCACTAAACATTTTTCCATGGAGCTCGCACAGTTATAAGACAAGTGATGCTTGCTGTGGAAGTCCTTTATTCCTTCTTCCGTCCGTCGCCGCTGCAGCCGTAGCTTCATTACTGTCTTTTACGAAAAATGAATTTAATTTAAAAGTGCTTGTAGAAGCTGACAGCGCATTCTTATGCTTCATGGATGACACATGTTTTAATAAATTACTTCCACCTTCATGTGAAATGGAAATGAAAGCACCAAGAACAGAAAGAGAGCAAAGTGTAAAACCTAATGGATCTATCGTATTGTCTGGAAAAAAATTCACCTAATCTAAGTCACAGCTAGACATCGGATTTGTATGCAAATGCATATTTAGTTTTTTACTTGTGATATGGGATTAAGTTTTCCAATATGTTTCACGTTTTTCTGTGTTCGTATGTAAAGGTTTTTAGTGCATATAATTGCATATTTCCTATTTTGTAAGACGGTGCGAGATAGGCCTCTCTCTGATTAATGATATCGTCACATACGTACTTCATTTAAAACTAAACTCATTTGTAATAATTGCTAGATATATTGTGTATTGTGTATTATGTCAGGGAATGTATAAAATGTTAAAGGGTATGAATAGGTCATGAATGTATAATGATGCGTAATAGAAACGTATATGATGTTAACATAAATACGCACAGTTTAAACATTTAGGGTGGAATTCTCAGTCGTCGCTTATTTCAAGGAAATCCTTAAGCAGCGCCTACACTGATGCTACTCTTTCAGACGAATAAGGAAATACTTATTCATATAAGAAAGCTCCAACCTCCACTTATACGCAATAAGGAGAACCGACGCCATTTTGCATCAATTGCCTACAACATGAGGCAGTATTTTATATCACAACACTGTGAATGCCAGAGTGATTGTAGTGTAAATTAACATTATTGTATGACAATGATTTGATATGTTTGTTAATTATAAGCATTGTTAGGAAATAAGTTTACACTGCCTCACTGAAACTGACAATAGGAGCGGGTAACAAGTAGCGAGGGGGTGAGTTGTTTATTAATTAGAAGAGACAAGCAAATGACGTCAGAGTAGCGTGCCTTTCTTTAGAAATGGAGGGAATATTTTCCCTAGAACATATGTGTTCGTAATTTTGATAGGATATAAAAATAGACGCTAATGTTGGCGCTCTTTATTAACCAATAGCAGCTCTGTTATAATGTTTAGGCATATCGGGTTGAGGGAGTATAAATTCTAAAGCCGGGGACAGGTATCGCACAGTTTAATACAATCATTCACGGGTTACACGTCGCGCAGTTTAACAGAATCATCCACGGGTTACACGTCGCGCAATTCTACAGAATTTCTCGCGTCGTAAAGCTAGTTACAAAAATGTGAAATACTCGAATTAATAATGTGCGGCAAATAAGTGATTATAGTTACATTCGAAAATATAACAGTTTCAGTCGGGCGTGTATCAAGAGTAATATATATGAAATTAATATAGTGTGACGGCAATAAAAGTGTAAAAACAAATTCTTTTATCAGTGTTATCTTTTAGTAACAACTCCTTTCCGTTTACACACCCTGTTCAAGAGATTTGCTCGACTGAGTAATAATAGCTAGCCGGAGGACAAAGAACCCAAAATTCAAAATAGTAAAACCATAACATGCGCTCAGAAAATAAGATAACACGAACGATACCGCGACAAACGTAGGTTAATGGTAATAGAGATTTCTGAAGTATATGGAATTTATAACGAAATTGTACTGCGCATTAACAAACGTATTTGCGTGATTTGCAGAATTCATTTGAAACGCATAGGGAGGCTGAATTTAAGGAGCGATATCAGTTTACCAAAGCCGCTGTTGTAATAATCTAATGCCTCTGCTAAACAACGTAACCTTAACAAACAGAGGTTATGGAGTCGCAACGTGAGACAGGCTTACTTGAAAAGATAATGCATAGAATCTCAGTGCTATAGCACTAACCGTATGTTTTCTATTCAGACGTTTTCCCATTTATGTTGTTTAAAATCCTAGATCCCTGGAAACATGGAATCCGCTGCATTTATTCAGAATAATTTAATAAAATCCTAAAAATAAAATGTGGAAATATTTCTGCATTTCTAAAGTGCATTTCTTCAGTGCTTTTTCTCGATCAAATTGCCTGTTTTGCATAGTCACTAAGAGTGCAATGGATCACTTAACAAGTTACACGTCTTTTCCATTAATTTATATATATATATATATATATATATATATATATATATATATAGGTACGTCGGATTATTGAAACCTTGAACAGAGGTTTAGCGATTTCGCGTGTAAAAGCGCTGTTCCAAGCCAAATATTGTATGTTATTGGCAACTTTGCTTTTCTGCTTACTGCTAGATGGCGTAGTAGTTGCATTTGTGGTTTGCTTTCATGCATGCATATACACAGTGCGCAGGTTGTTAGCTTCTAATACTTCACGCTAGAAAGTCAGGTTTTCAGTTTTAAAACAGTTCACGAGTGAGTACCACTTAAGGTTAATACGCCACACAGTGTCCGATTGCCTACATTCTACTGTCTTTGTACCTCAGCATCACTCTTTTATTTGGTTTCTTTCCTGCTCGCTGAAATGTTTTCCTTTTGGCATGTTTTCGGCCTAACTAATGTAACTTATAACTATTACTACAAACCCTTAACTGAAATTACAATCTACTTCATTTTAAACTAAAGTAAACTAATTAATGTACCATTTAAAACTCGCAAACTTCTACCACGTGATCAACAGCTGTTGTGAATAAAATGACAACGAATATGGAAACGGCGGCAGGCTATGTGGTCGCCAGCATGTTCGTTTACACATTTCTTCGTGCATCCGAGTGGCTGTGAAACAGCTGAACCATGTTGCCTCATGAAATAAGTATGCGTTTAGCGCTGAGCATATAAGTACCGTCTATGTATACCAAATAGTAATAAGCGTTCCTTATCAAAAGGAAACATTTATTGCTTAAGCATCTCTTTACACATAAGCGACGACTGAATTCGACTCTTAAAGACCAGCATCGTGACTGATTAATTTCTAACGAGCCACAATCTCTCAGAGCATTTTCATGCAACAAGAGCACGAATAGTCACTGACAGATTTAAAGGGACATTTGAGAAGCCAACGTTCAGATTTTAAACAATTTTAAAAGGCAGTGTTAGGATGGTACAAGACCGATGTTACGTCAGGAGAAGAACTAGTAAGATTCAAGTGTAGATATTTTTTCAATGTTAGGAAATAAAGAGACGTCAAGCAATGTAGGTCTGTAAAGTTGGTTCACTGCGTACTCCTGCAGAATCAAGACCTGTAAGACATAGTGCTCGAGTAAATGTATACCAGTTTGTGGTAGATCGTCGTACAGTATAATAATAATAGCGAATCTTAACATGTACATTTACAGCAACTTGCTGATATATAATTCAGAATTATCTCCTCGTATCTTATTGAATTATTGATAGAAGTAGTAACTCGATACTGCTTCATTAAACGCGTTTAACACACATCCCACTGAGTGCAAAGCCTCTATGTACACTACGTGATCAAAAGTATCCGGACACCTGGCTGAAAATGACGTACAAGTTCGTGGCGCCCTCCATCGGTAATGCTGGAAGTTAATATGGTGTTGGCCCACCCTTAGCCTTGATGACAGCGTTCACTCTCGCAGGCACACTTTCAATCGGGTGCTGGAAGGTTTCTTGGGGAATGGCAGCCCATTCTTCACGGAGTGCGGAACCGAGGAGAGGTATCGATGTAGGTCGGTGAGGCCTGGCACGAAGTCGGCGTTCCAAAACATCCCAAAGGTGTTCTATAGGATTCAAGTCAGAACTCTGTGCAGGTCAGTCCATTACAGGGATGTTATTGTCGTGTAACCACTCCGCCACAGCCCGTGCAGTATGAACAGGTGCTCGATCGTGTTGAAAGATGCAATCGCCATCACTGAATTGTTCAACAGTGGGAAGCAAAAAGGTGCTTAAAATATCAATGTAGGTCTGCGCTGTGATCGTGCCACGTAAAACAACAAGGGATGCAAGCCCCCTCCAGGAAAAACATGACCACAACATAACACCACCACCTCCGAATTTCACTGTTGGCACTACACACGATGGCAGATGACGTTCACCGGGCAATCGCCATACCCACACCCTGCCATCGGATTGCCACATTGTATACCGTGATTCGTCACTCCACACAAGGTTTTGCCACTGTTCAATCGTGTAATGTTGACGCTCCTTACACCAAGCGAGGCGTCGTTTGGCATTTTCCTGCGTGATGTGTGGCTTATGAGCAGTCGCTCGACCATGGAATCCAAGGTTTCTCACCTCACGCCTAACCGTCATAGTACTTGGAGTGGATCCTGATGCAGTTTGGAATTCCTGTGTGATGGGTTGGATAGGTGTCTGCCTATTACTCTTTACGACCCTCTTCAAATGTCGGCGGTCTCTGTCAGTCAACAGACGAGGTCGGCCTGTAGCTTTTGTGCTGTACATGTCCCTTCACGTTTCCACTTCACTATCACATCAGAAACAGTGGACCTAGGGATGTTTAGGAGTGTGGAAATCTCGCGTACAGACTTCTGACACAAGTGACACCCAATCACCTGACCACGTTCGAAGTCTCCGAGTTCCACGGAGCGTCCCATTCTGCTGTTTCACGATGTCTAATAACTACTGATGTCGCGAATGAGTGCCAGGCAGTAAGGTGGTAGCACAATGCACCTAAGATGAAAAACGTATGTTTGTGGGGGTGTCCGGATACTTTTGATCACATAGTGTATGTACATTTTTATGATTGCTTAAAGATTTGATTAATTACATACAAAGCTAACATATTACGGGTGTTTTCATTTCCATAGCATGGTTGTAGATTGTACACGCCCTGATACAAACAGCTTAAGTGCACCGTTGTGTAAAGCCAAGGCCAGCGATAGTAAGTACCCAAAACCCACACCCATCATCAGATTCACCGACAGCAGCTGAAATCGACATCCAGAGACGTCGAGGATCGACGCAGCTGCCCCGCAGACAACAGGTAATGCAACCCGCGCTACTACGAGTACAGTGATAAGATAGCCCCTACTTCTACTAAATACTAGGTAACGGCGACAAAATGGGCTTCCCATATGCTGCATATTTCATCAGTTTTCCATGCATCGAGCAGAAAATACACATTTTTTAAATTTTAAAATTAATATTTACACACGTTAGTGACAAAATAGTAAAGTCCTTGCTATACAGGCACCCATATGGGGGTTCAAAGTAAACTTAGTGTGTTGCATGAGTATGTAGGAAAATTAAAGGGTAAATTGTGCAGTGTTTTGGAGAGAAATCCTGACAAAGTTTTGTGTTCTGTGCGTAAATATCGTCATGGTGAAATTGTAGTGCTTCTTGAAGAAATTTCCACAGAGTTAGTAAATTGTAATAACATCATAGTGGGATTATCAATTCATTCTACAATACCCTACTTTAGTTAATTCACGTATTAATACAAAAATTCAATGAAAACTTTATTTATTTATTTATTTCGGATTACATTTAATAATTCCTCGAACCCAAACACACAAAAGCAATAACATCAATACAAAAAAGCAATGAAAATTAACTTTAAATAAAATATAAATGCATTCGATCCTTGTCAGTATATAAACGTTAACAGAAAAACATTATAAACTTGCATTTGGAGAAAATGATCACTGTATATTAATTAACAGTCAAATTACAACGACCGAAATGATATCTTAAGTAAAAATGTATATTGTAAATACAAAAAAAAGAATAAGCTTAAAGTTAACAATTTTAGTACATACTTAATGCGTATTTTAGAAATTATTGAGCATATTTTAAAGATTTTGACAACCTAAATGTATGTGTATTTTAGACATTTTAATTGCATACATATCCGATGTCTATGATTCCACACAAAAATTTGATACCGATATTTCACCGGAAATACACGTTTTGAGATTCCCTGAATACAGAAAAAACATTTTTAGCAAAATGCCCGCGCGCGAGTATTGACAGCATAACTGAAAAACGAAAAATCGGTTCAATACCAAACTTGGCATTTAGGTTCAAGGTCTTCCAAGGATGCAACACGAAGATTATCAAGAAAATCCCCCACCTCAAACTACCCCTTACATGAGAGATTGTCGTCCCCCGTGGTCTAGTACCATGCTAGCCTCTAGTTCCCGAGGTCGCGGGTTCAACCCGGCGGAGGGCGTAAATTCCTTTGCTTGGCTTTCTTCAGAAGGGAAGTAAAGCCGGTGGTCCCGTGTCGTAAATTTACGGCACGTAAAAGAACCTCAAGCCTGATAAAAGAGGCCTCTGAGCAAAATTTCCGGCTTTTCACGCCCAATATAGAATGGGACGCTAAGGACCACAGCAGTTAAAGAGCGTCCATAAATAAAACTGAATTTAATTTTATAAAACATTCGAAATTTTTTATTTTCTAAAAAATGACATGCATATATACACACCTCACGTACATATCTTTAAAAAACACAATTTATTCCTAATAATCTTTTTTTGTGGCTAAGCCATTTCCATGATATCCATTATTAATGGTTCGAATTGATCAATACTTTTGTCATTCTTTTAAAATACTGTCGACATTCGTTATTCTCGCGATTGCATGGAAAGAACATGGAATTTTAAGGCCTGCATTCATAGCGTCCAGTTCTTAAAACATTTTACTATCATTCACTTTGCATCTACATGTAACGAAATATATAAAAAAGCTATTTCTGCAAATGTTTATCTGGATTAAAATGAAGCAGATAGAAAAAAAAGCTTTCGTAAGAATAGCTTGTATAGCCACTAATAAATGAAAGAGGGTAGAGAACGTCATGTGAATGTAATACAAAAGTTTTTAGTCTTCGAGATAGACGCTATTTACTAGGCTGTTTGTAGCTATTTCGTTCCTAAGAACACTTCCTGCACGAGACGTGGGCTGCACCACCTACCACGCTTCATACTACGGCCCATTCACAGCGCATTAGATTCAGGAACACATAACCCATTTACGACCTAACTAGTGCGACAAAACTAAAGAGGATATGTTGTTGCTGCATTCGTCCTTCTAATGTTAAAACACGTGCACCTTTTTGTTCTCATCTACATACACTTCAAATGTTCTATCTTAACTAACAGCACATTTAGCTATTTAGCTAATTTTCCTCTTGTAAATGTTTATTATGCAACAGAGCTAAATTTCGAAGCATTAAAGCCAGGACGAACGGAAGTAAAAGTTAAACTTTACTTTAGACAGGTATATCTCAGGTAACAAGCCACCCCCAAACCAATCCTCGTATAGTCTGTTTGGCGTTTACAGAGAATACTTAACAGATCGTGTTTACCTGCCGTCGGTGACCCTTGGCCACAGGTGTTTACATTTTTTTGTACTGTCATATGCTCTAGTGTTGATAACTTGAAGCCAACTGCTTAAGAATTCCTATGCACGGTTATGAGTCATTGAAATTCATTCCTATCAGAACAATCTGAAAACTAACTTAAAAACAAAAACTGATAACAAAAGAAAACTAAACACGTGAATATACCGCTCCCTCACGGAATACGCTGATCATACGCTTACTTGTTATACAGCATTATTATTTGTTTCATACTGTCTGAAATTTCAGGTTTTTTGTCTTCAAACCAGTATGGCAAATTTAACTTTTCCGTTAAGATGTTTTCCAAAAATTAAATTGAGCTTTATGGACACTGTGAACCTTTGCGTCCCATTCTATATTGAGCGTGAAAGACCGGTAATTTTGCTCACAGGCCTCTATCAGGCTTGAGGTTCTTTTACGTGACATAAATCTACGACACGGGACCACCGGCTTTACTTCCCTTCCGAAGGAAACCATGCTATGGAATTTTAAGCCCGAAAAAAATCTATCGTCCTCCGACGGGTTTGAATCGGCGACCTCGGGAACTAGAGGGTAGCATGGTAACCTCTACACCATGGAGGGCGATTCAGTTATTTTCCGTACTCTCAACACCAATATATGAATATATGATGGTAAATCTACTACGAGAATGACTTTCATATGCATTTTTCTTTCGTACTGCATTATTTCACATTTCTATATTAGTTTTAAAATTTGAATATTACTTCATAACTCACTTTAATTTACTTACTGAAATATTTCTTTTCATATTGCTACTAAACTTCTGCAATCCCATACTCAACAATACGTTGATATAGTTGATACTTACTCCTGCAATGGCGCCACTGCACGACAAACTTCAATGTTGCCAACATGTATTACATTAACTCATATGGGCATATGAAACCTAAGATGACTACGCCATGTCTAACATAACATGCAGTACAGTATTTAACCAATATATAGAGTATTTCGACACAATATGAAACAAAATATTGTTTGTAATCGCAGGATTTTTTTTTGACTCGTTTCGATATTCCGGGCTCAGCTTCGCTTCGGCCGTAAACAACTTACTCGACCTGAAAAAACTTACTTTCCTATATAGTTACTAAATAACTATTTCAGAATTCGTTACGATATTCCGATAAACACCTTACTACTGAAAAAAAATTGCACTTTCCTAAGAAATGAATGAAACATGAAAAAAGAACCTTAAGTGTCTGTTTAAGGCAAAAGCCTGCAAAAGCCTCCTATCAAATAGCGAAAGCTCATTATTATTAACCTGTTGAGCTACTCCACGTTAGGCATCTTTCCTATACAATTACGTAAATAACTATTTTTGCCCTCTAACATCCACAAAGCGGATGAGAACAATGTGGAAATTATCCTTCCAATATCAGCTTTCATTTTATAAACAATCAATAGAAGTGCGAGAATCTCATTGCACGCTGATATAAGGACTCGTTAGGTAAGTGTTGCTTGCGCATAATGAGGCTTGGTATAATCGGCGCAACAGTTCTAGACACGTGAAAATCTTAATGAGAGCTATGATGCGAGTTGCTTACCAGATCAGGTGGTGACCGGTTGACTGCATGCTGCAGGAGTGCGTGGGACAGTCATCGTCAAATATCCACACCGGTTATGCACTGTTTTGCGCTGATAAACTTAGTTATATACAGTATATTAAAATCCACGCTGTAAAAAGCGCTTAATATAAAAAACGCTGTCAATCATTGCCTCCAATTCTTCCACATCTAACAACCCTTCCTCTTCTGCGGAATCACTCACATTATTGCCGTCATCACTGCTGTCACTACTTTCTGCACCATTATCCTGGATGAGAATTATTTCTATTTGATTTTCTGCAATTCCGTATTTTTCGGAATAATGATTCTTAATTTATTCAGCATGTCGCCATACATTTTCCCATTCTGGCCTTCCAATTTCAGCAAATTGCTGGCGTTATAACTGCTCCACATATTTTAATTTAAAAGTGATATTTCTGCATGCCACCCATTTTTTGATATCAGCCCAGATTAATTCGATTGGGTTTAGATCTGGGTGATGCGATGGGAGTCTAAGTACATTATGGCGATGTTGTATTACTATCTGGTCAAGTATGTATGACGTCTGAAGCTGTTTGTTGGTTTTAATTAAGTTATATAGCTTTGTTTTACTCATGCTTTCATCTAAAGCTTTATTATGTCTAAGTAACCAAGCTCTCATTTCTTCTTTCAATGAATTTGAGGTAGGCGGTTTGTCAATTGAGTGTTGACGCATTGTGAAGCATTGTCGATGACCAGAACAGACCCAACAGGCATATTAGGTCTCAACATGGCGTTGATTCACTTCATGTACTTTTCTGTATTCATTTCTTGATGAAAATCTCCTGTTGTTTGTTGCGACTTGGAAAAGAAGGGCATTTGGAACGAAGCCGATCTCTCCAACAGCATGAACGATAATAAGTATTTGCCCTTTAGCAACAGGTACCTGCAACCTAATTCGCTATCGTCACTCCAACTTTTAGATGCTGTACGACTGCTGTGTATGTAAGACTCATCTTCATACACTATAGTATTTTTCTGAAATTTGTAGCACCACCTTAAAAATTGATGCTGATATAAGTACACACTGATATAAGTACATATAAAATTATACTCATTTGGAAAGGTAGAATCAGACTGAAAAATTCAATGCCATAGCCGGGATTTGAACCACGGATCTTAGGCTTTCCGTGCCGATGGTCTAACCGACTAAGCTATCATGGCAACATTTACTTTTTATTTTTTTTATTTTTTTTATTTTTTTTATTTTTTTTATTTTATTTATTTATTTATTTATTTATTTATTTATTTATTTTACTTTTCTGTTAGAGTTCTATTTGATTTCGGTTTCTTCCACTTGAACCCTAAATCTTTAATAATTTTTCTGAGATTTGTAGCACCACCTTGTAAGTTTCAGCTGTGTTTCAGCTGGATGAGCAATCTGCTTATTGTTAGCACAGTTTTTTCTTCCACATAGGAATTGTGAATCGTGCGCCGAATGACGCATTCGAAATCGTCTATTTCTGTAATACGTTTAGGGACCTTATGTTTCTTCCCAGGTGTGTCAAATGGTACTCTTTCATCCATATGTTTTTTTTCTTATCTTTGAGAACTCTGGAATCGGAACTCGGTGAAACACCAGTTGCTTTGACTACTCTTTCTTTCATTCTCTTAAGGCTTTTGTGGAAATCGGATGAACATATATTTTCTTCCTTCATCTCTGCTTCTTGCTTCATGAAGTCGAGGACATTTGCAATTATTTCCCTACTTTGACTATGTAACACCTTACCACTTAACTTTGAAAACATAGGAGCCATGGTTATAAATATAACAAATATGAAATAAGTACTATTTAGATACTGCAGCTCCCTTTAAAATTACAACCAGATGCAGACACTTTCTATGCAGACTGTATGTGTTACGCACTGTGAGTAAGCAAAGCTATTATATCGCTTTCGTTGATAAAGCTAAACATAAACCATTCCTAGGCTCGGCAGCTGGGTTGGCAATCAAGGTCACGAGTCCAGAAGTTTTGCGCGAGTAATAAGCCCGTGACGGCTGGCGATGGAGGACTCTGGGGAGGCGCCCTCCCCATAAATAAGCGCCTCGCAAATAAAAATTTAAAATAGGAAAGGAAGGATAACTTTAGTTGTCACTGCAATATTAATTTCTACATTTCCCGATTTACTTTATAGATTTTGTTTTGGTTGAAATGTTTTTTTAACACTTATACAGTGAATAGCGCGAATGTTTTCATTATGGAGTGTTGTATTTCGGACTAGGTACATCAAGTCCGTCCGTGAAACCTCGCGTCTTGTGGATACTGCTAGACGTGAGACGTGCGGAGGAAAATGCTTCGAAATGAGAGCGGGGGATGCAGAGGGGTAATAGTAGCTTGACGGAGTCCGAGGCACTTCGCTTTTAATTCTTTTTGCGGTCTTTTCCACATGGAGTCATTCGATTGCATACCGCCACCATATGAAAAATAGAATACTCCGTGCTGTCTAAATTTAATTCTGTTATATGAGTTGATTTAACATTTAATTGAATTCCTAAGTTATACTGCGATTTAAAGTATAGCATAGAAGAGTTAAAACGATTCAGTGCAGAAAATAAATAATTCCCCTTATACTATAATCTATGTTAGTGGCTTTTGTTTGCGCGTCATATAATCACGTGCAGTGCTGTGATTCACACAAGTACAGGTTAGTTGCGTACAGGGTTCGGAAGCACGTGCTGTGTAAAATACCTAACTTAACCAGTTAATTCAGTGGAAGTGGCATGCTTTTAATGGAGGCGTTAAAAATCTGTAGGTGTGCATTTAAAATTAAATTAGTAGTTCAGGAATAGTAATGAACAGTGTCAATAAAAAAAATATACGCTTAATGTTTTAGCTATTATGTTATATTGAGAGGCCCTGACTTCAACTATTTTGCTGAACAAAGGAGAGGAGAATGGACTTCGTCTACAAGAATTTAATTACGTTATTTTAGTTATAACGTTTTTTAAGGCAAGTAGATGCATAATAATTTCTTATAGTTAATTTTATACTCTTGAAGATTTTTCCAAACCGAGTTATTGATTGCTTGCATCACATACACGTTTTAGACACGAGATAAGATTGGACAACGAGCAAAAGATATACTACGCGTGCCCACTAAATAATCTATGTCCTTAATCTGAATTCTGAATAAATATTATTATAGAGGGTAGGAACTTAGAACAAGTATGTTCACGAAACATAGACCTGTCGATGTGCAAGTATGTGTTATTAAGAGCTGTAAAGTATTTATTTTGTGAAAACAAAGCACAGAAAATCCGTTTGTTAAAACCGTGTGTTCACCACTGAAGTTTTAACCGATATTAATTAACGGGGGGGGGGGTGCACCGTATAATATAAATGACAAAAGGCTTCCTGCTACTGAAAGGAGTAATGCAGTAAAATTTACGCTCGCTTTGATAGGTGCGTTTCATTGCACACTTTATTTCTGAATTCCACTAGGATTTTGTACGTGCTGAAAAATACATGCAGTAAACTGGTCGAGAAATTATATGCAGGATATTTTGGTTTATTTGATTGTTTTTGCTTACATATATTTTTTGGTAAACTGTAGAATAAAATCTCTGATGCAAAGCGTGCTTAATACGAAAAGGTTTACTTCAGTGTTGGATTATGAGCAAAATTGAAGCGGTTTACTTACGAAATCGGGGTTTTCGAGTATCCAGAGTAATTCTTGGAGTAAGAGGAATATTTTAGTGTGTCCACCACCAGAATAAAAGCCGCGTATCGTTAACGAGAATCATTCGAGTTTTAGTCACGCCATTCCTGTCGTCGCTACGCTAATCCTGAAAAACATTCCTTGGCTACGCTTTGGGACTTAACATTACCTGCCGCTTGCAAATCACTAACCGCCACTGTGGCAACGCTGAAGGTCAGCTTGCCCTACCTTACAGAACAAGGAGTTAATTACTAATAACTTATCGAAGCGATTATTTGTTACGTAACGCTATTTATTAATTCTTCCTCTACCTAGAGGTAGAGGAAGTATTACATTCCACCCGAAATTCGATATCAGACTTGACCATGTTTTGAGGCCCCTGAGCCCAAGAAACGCATTTATGAAAAGGTCCATGTCTCTATGTGTGTGAGAGAAAGAGAGAGAGAGAGAGAGAGAGCAGGGATGTCCATTTCTCCCCAAAAATAACCTTCCCCCCCCCTAATTTTTCTGACAATTCAATTTCAACTATTTAGTTCCTTTTTTATGCCGCTCGAAAGCTTCACGAAGAGGTCTCTTATAGGTACTATAGTCGCTATTGCGAAACCAGACACAATAAAAGCGTAAACAAATAATTGGAGAGTTACATTCAATTTAAAAAAATCGTAATATTTACAGCAAAAAAATTACAAATACAATTTGGCAGGTGGAGTATTTTATTACTTGGTATTTCTCTAAGTAGTAAGTAGTAAGTGTACTCAATATAGTAAGTGTAACTACTCTATACTTTCTGAACCACACACCTATCTATAATGTTATATTTCCTTTTACACATTTACAAAAAATCATCATTTGATATGCCACTTTATATCATACAGTGTGAATTGTACTTATCATTACATTGGGGGGGGGATACAGCACATTTAGATTAACAGTACTCCTTTAAAAATCGTAATAAATATGTTTATATTACCTAAGTTAGTTTACTTCAATATATTTGTATTCCCCAAAATTTTGAATTCCCCAAAAATGTTCCTAAAAGCGCAACTTGCAGCATGGTCCCCCCCCGCGGGCGTGTGGACTGAATAACGAAGTCACTTTATTAGTCATGCAAATATCTAAAACACTAACTATAATATTTTAATAAACAAATTGAATATATTTCAGAAAACTAAATAAATTACAAAATGTTTTCCATATAAAGGGTAGTTTGGGGTGGGGATTGTCTTCAAAATCTTCGTGTCGCACCTTTTTAAGATGAACCTAAATACCAAGTTTGGTGCTTATTGGACATTTCGTTTTGCTATTTAGCTGTTCACAGACAGAGACAGACAGACAGACACACACACACACACACACACAGAAAATTATTTGAAATTTAAGGGCCTCAAAACATGCATTTCCGGTGAACTCTACCTCGACATTTAATTTTTGGATGCAATATAATAGATACTTCCTCTTTACCTACTATACGTAGGTGGTTGAGAAGTAAAAAATAGCAGAAAGGGGGGGGGGGAAGTACACAAAAGTTTTCGCACAAAGCAAGCAGGCTTGAAACTAACGTGCAATGAATTTGGAAATCTAGGGTTCTGAAACAACTTAATATTTATCCTAAGGAATAAGGATTTCAACCTTGAGCTGGACGCGCAGATGATTAGGCATTGTTAAGTTGCCTAACATTTTAAGTATGCAGGTACCTGCTTGGTGAGAAGAAAGTTACTTGCAATTTGAATGAACCTCCAACGTCTTACACATGCTTGCGAGCGCACTCAATTTGCATACAAAAGAACTGATGGTTAAGCTCATTAACATTTGTGGGAATTAAGATGGCTACGGTGAGAAGGTTAAGCACTGGAAACAGGCCAGAGGTAGTGTACTACATTTTCTTCTCTGAAATGTGCCCAATAGAGCATATTTTATTTGTGTACCCCTATGATAACATGGCAGAAGCAGTTATCTGTAATATTTAAAACTTATCTGGGATACGTGGCCATAGCTTAGTAAATTATTAAGGCCCGTTCACAACAACCGAGAACGACAAAGTTAAAATACATGTATTTTAATGGGAATGTTCACAACCGACGGGAAGCTATTCCGGACCACGGGAACGGTAAGGAAGACTTGGCCAAGTTTTAACTCTCTCGTTCTCGTTCTCATTCCCGGGCCCGGCAATTAAGACTCTTGATTGTAGAGATTATTCTAGGCGGCCTGTGACATGAAACAGATGCTAGCGCTCTCTCTAGTTGCAAGCTGGAAACATGTAACTGGAAGAAATTCTAGCGTATGTGCGTCCTAACCTCAGATGCTGACACCTGCAGATCTATTGAGCATTGGTTCTTCTAGTAAAAGGATCTCGTGTAGTTTGTTTATATGCAATTAAAACTGCCTATTGTCTCAAAAACTACACAGAACAGCAAAACTAGTAGAAATTAAAACAAAGAACAACAATCAACTTTAATGTACACCACTAAATAAAAGAATGAAAGATTAGTAGACTCTAGATGAATTGGAAATGTAATGCATCTCCATTTAGATAGGTAATGTTTACTGTATCGAATTTTTACGCGTTGGCAATCCCGTCTTATGTAAGTTGAATTGGAAGCAGGTGAAAAAATATTACTGGTCAGTTAAAAGCAAATGAAATCCCAATGCGCAAAATCGACTTTCCACTTTGTGATCGATATGATCGATAGGCGTTATCGGGCTATTGTGAACCAAAATCTTCTATGCTGTATTGCTTCCCGATGTTTTGGTTACCGTTTTGGGTTATTGTGGACCAGCCTTAAGCTGTGCATCCTCTTGACTTTTGGAGCTTTCAGTTTCGTCAATGATGTACTTTTTGAGCTACAATGAAATTTACACATAAAAATGTGAAAGCTTATTTTAGCATACGTATCTTCACTTAAATACATATTTTGTAAATGACCCACGGAAACTTAAACTGAGTTGTTCAATGCATTGTGTGTTTCACAGTTGCATTATCAACCATAAATGTATACAAATTATGCGTCATATTTACGACTGTACAATTTACCTTCACATATCCTGCTTCTAATACAGAATTGTGTCTACAATGACATGAGTTGCAGTCAGTACGTTAATTGAGCTAGGAAGCATACCCCTGTGGATAATATAAATAATACTACAGAGGTTCCATTTTTTTATAGACGCTCTTTTAATTGCTGTGGTTCTTAGCGTCCCTGGTAATTTTGCTCAGATGCCTCTTTATCAGGCGTGAGGTTCTTTTACGTGCAGTAAATCTACCACCCGCTTTACTTCCCTTCCCTTCCGAAGGTAAGCCATGTTAAGGATTTTTAAGCCCAAAATAATCCAAAGCCCTCTGCGTGGTTGAACCCGCGACCTTGTGAACTAGAGATTATCATGGTAACCCTACACCACGGAGGACGACACAGAGCTTCCAGAATATGTCCTTTCCGCACATAAAGGATTTTGCGCCTTGGCAGTTGAACATGTCACAACCAACCAAGTATGTATCGTGACTTCGCTTATTAAAACTGGCCTTAAATCTTATTTTATGCAAATATTCGAAACGTCGTCCTCCCTTGGCTAAATGCTCCCGAATTACACTTTCCGATTAACACGATTTAGTTCGGCCACTTCTTTGATTTATGTCGTATATTTTCCTCGAGTTCTTCCAATCAGTAAAGATTTGTTTTTTACGCTTTGTCTCAGAATTTGGGCGAGTCCAATAATCCAACAAATCTTCTGCAAATACTTCCCACGGACTCCTCTGCTGCAGAGCAATGGCGAAATCTTGATTAAATATACATGTTTTTCTTTCGCTAGCTGATTATGTGATGGGTCATAATATACAGAGTGAGCCAAAAGACTCCGAACAGCCTGCGCGGTGTTTTTCCCCTCTGCATCCTCGGCGCTCGTTGCCGTCTGCCGTTATCATAGAAAGGCGCGGATATAACCATACAACATTTTTAAAACTACTTTTAAAGGCTTTACTTGCCAACTTTGCGAAAGTAGATGCTGAAACTGGACACCGTCGTTGTACATACATTTTTGGCACCTTTCATCCGCGCCTTTCTATGATAGCGGCAGACAGCAACGAGCGCCGAGGACGGGGACAGGAAAAACACCGTGCAGGCGATTCGGATTCTTTTGGCTCACTTGTAGTTTCGGTATCTCCCCTCATTTACCGTCTTTTGGATCAATTATGCGTCTTGCATTGGAAGTACATGAACAATTTTCCTGTCACAAAGAGGGGTCTAGAGACAGGCGAGCAGCTGCGAGTGGAGAGGGGAGCTAGCCTTGGCCGAGACGCAAAACGCAGTGAGAGTAGTAAAAATATATTCTGAAAGACCGTTATATCCACTATTTCGTACGTTATGCACTCCCAAGACTTAGGCAACCCAAATTACAAGGTCGTTCTTCAAGTGTCACTGTTTTACGTACAGCAAAGCAAACCATAAATTTCTTGATTTTAATTTCACTTTCCTACATGTGACTTAGTAGGAAAGAATAATATATCAGCTATTAACATAAGTTTCAGTTCTGTGGTCATGAATTAACATCAGTAAACATGTGTCAAATTATCTGTTAAAAAGCAAATATAATCCTGTGACATAAATGAAATAATATAGGCCAGTATAGTGTGAGTATATGAATAATAGGACAAAGAGTATTCATGAACAATTTTTTTTTCTTCTACAGGAATCTCTTATTAAAACAGTGACGGCTGTTGCATAGGAACACAAGAGCACGTAAACACACTAACTTTTGAAACCTTGCGGTTTTATTGGTTATTTTCTCTGCTACGTATAGCAAGTAGGCGAATATTGCATTCCACCCAAAAGTTGGATACCAAACTTTCAACGGAAATACACGTTTTGAGGCCCCTGAATTCAAAAAAATCCTTTTAGAAAAAGGTCCGTGTGTGCTGTGAACAGCATAACTAAAAAACGAAAAGTCGGATAAGCACCAAACTTGGTATTTAGGTTCAGTATATTTCAAAGATGCGACACAAAAATTTTCAAGAAAATCCCTCCACCCCAGGCTACCCTTTTGGTTTTCTCAAAAATCGCTCCTAAGATTTTGATTAAAATATCATATACTTAAAATATTTTCATGACAACTAAAATGTATATCTTGAATTTTTTGGGAATGTCCCCAAAAGTCTTCTTTCTGAATGGCTTTGAATAACTGATAAACCTTAAAGAGATAGACAAAATGTTTGTGCACAAAAAATGTAGAGCTCGTTAAAACGCACAATTTACGTCATATACAATTTTTTTCTCCATTTTTTAAATATGTCCTAGACATGCAAAGAGAATGGAATGCTCCACATAGCAACCAGCTCTTAAAAGATATGATTCGTTTAAAGCCTACCACATTCCTCTTGCACCTACAGGAAAATTAGCAATAAGGTTAACATCTCGATATCTCGATTAAAAAGTAGATGCTGTAACGATTTTGATTAAAATACAATATATTAAAGATATTTACATAGAAAATAAAATGTATATCTTGCATTTTCCGAGAATAGCCTGTGAAGTCCACTTCAGTTGGAAGAAATTTTGTATAACTTTGTACAACTGCTAAACGTTATGCGATAAACGAAAAAGTGCTACACAAAAAATGTAGATCTCTTTAAAACACACAATTTACTTCAAATAAGTCTTCTTTGTGGATAAGTCAATTATTAAAGGTTCGAATTGCTCATTACTTGTCATTCTTAAAAGTTCTTTCAACATTCAGTTGTTCCTCTGCGATTTCATAGAAACAGTATGGAATTTTAAGGTCAGAGTATAGTGCCCAGTTCTTAAACATTTGACTATCGCTGTTCACTTTGAATGTAACGAAGTGTGTAATTTCTGTAAAGATTTATTTGGATTAAAACGTAGTAGATAGAAAAATAAGCTTTAGTATAATAGTTGTTATACCCACTAATAAATGATAGAGGGTAGAGAAAGTCATATGACTGTATCACATCAGATTTTTTTCTTTGAAAAAACGTATATGCGGTCATTTAAAATCTATGGCGTTTAAATCTACCGCGCTGCTACTCTAGAAATGTGGCAACACAGTCGCTAGCACATCCTGATTTGTGCACGTTTTAAGGAGCTTTTGCGTGAGCGCAACTGGTATGACGTAATTACCTTATGGGCCAAATATATAGGGTCGCGCATGCCTGAATAGCTTCTCCCGCGCTATTTCCATACTGTCACTACAATTTTACTAAATAAATAATTTAATTTACACATTACTTCGTTCTTGCCCTAAAACGTTGTGCTTAATTTTGTACACAACAAACATCCACAAAACAACCTTTCATCAACAACTTATGCATTATTATTATTATTATTATTATTATTATTATTATTATTATTATATTTATTATCATTATTGTTACTGGAGCGGCTGCAGTTGTATCAATTTGTTCATAATCATAACTATTAGGCAGCAAATGCTATTTCATATTTTCAGAGTTATCTGGCCCTAACATTTTGTGAACAGCCAAAATGTATACCCACGAGCCGCTACTGCATTAAGATACAAAATTTAGGGACACGAACGTAAAATATACATGCTATGTTATTGAAATAGGTTCAGAAATTCGCATTGAAGTTAAACAGGTTTGAAATATGTATTTGAACGGCTTGGTGCCTCCTTAATAGTAGAAGTAAAACACGATTGTAAATAATCACTGAAAAGCGAAAAATAACCTACAAGATTCAGGCTTATTACGCACCAATGTACTGTCGTCCTCCGTGCTAGCCTCTAGTTCCCGAGATCTCGGGTTCAAATCCGACGGAGGGCGATGGAGTTTTTCGAGCGTAAAAATCCTTAGCATGGCTTCCTTCGGAAGGGAAGCAAAGTCGGTGATCCCGTGTCCTAGATTTATGGCACGTAAAAGACTTCAAGCCTATTAAAGAGGCCTCTGAGCAAAGTTCCGGCTTTCACGCCCAATACAGAATGGGACGCTAAGGAACATAGTAGTTAAAAGCGTCCATAAATAAAACTCAATTTAGCGTGCTATTACAGGGCTTAACAGAAATCCAGGTTTTAGAAACAAAGTGGGATTCTACTAGTAATTTCTTCCTAATATTGCGAGTTTTACATGGTATGGCAATGATAAGCATACGTTTTGAAATTTTATTCACTAGCATAGAAAGAGCACTTGTTAACCCAGATTTTAAAAAGCTACGCAAACTTACAAGGCATTTCGTTATACTTAGGAGTGCAAATTTCGGTACTGTTCATTGCTATGCTGTCAGTTTTAATTTTATTTTAAAGGATTCAAACTGTTTCACGGCGTGGTTTTTATTATTATTATTACTCTATTAGTTTACGTCGCTTTAACCAGGATCATATCGCGACGGACCTTGTTAATGGATAACTCTTAGATCGAGGTGTGGCGAACAGTTAGCCTTCTAGGTCTCATCCCTGTAACCACCCGCTTCGTCGTGTCCACAGAGACCCTATGCATAACAACTTCATAGCAACTGCTTCGTGCAGATGGTATTAGGGGGCTATCCAGGTAACTGCTGCCTACATATAGAAAGGAAGACAGTCTTCTAGGTCTTATCCCTGTAACCATGCCATCTTGCTTCGTCACGTGTCCACAGAGACCCTATGCATAGCAACTGGGTCTTCTGCTTCGTGCCATGTAGATGGCATTAGGGTGCCGTCCGGTCTACCTGCTTTCATTAGCTGTGGATAGATGGCACAGCATTCGCCATTACCACCTATTTTTCATTTTTACTATTTTTTTTAGACTTAAGGTGGAACTTTGGGTCGTGGTGTTAAATATCCAATCCGATATTTACCTTTGCGGTTGAGGAAAATCACGAAAAAACATGTCAGATTGGTCGGCCCACGGGATTTGAACCCGGGATCTCCCGAATGCAGGCCACAGACGTTACCGCCTGAGCTATCCCCCTCGGTTGGCGTGGGTTTTTTGCTCGCTTTTTAAGTACATAAAACTATTTTAAACATTAATTTAGATACGCTGATTATTAATTATAATTTCTTTAAAAATTCCAAAATTTGACAGATTCAGCGAAAAAATGATATTAGCATAACTAACCTGAAAGTAAAGTTCTAATACTGTTGGCAGCGTTTTCTCAGTTAAGCATCAGATCTCTTCATTTCACAAACAATGTCAACAGTGGACGTTGCACCTCTGCACTTTCTCTATGCTGCAATAACTAGTTTTTAACCACCAAACGTGCTTAGATTATATGTTTGCTCTAAAATACCACAGTTTGCTTGCCTTGTTTTCTGGATATCGCTTTCACAATTGAAATGCTGATTTGCTTGCTTTAGTGAATTTAAGTGTAAGAGACACGAAAAATTCGCGGAAAAATTTAATACTAAAGTAAAATAGAAGCATTTTACGGCAATGTAGAGGTAAGGCGTGGTTCTCCACTGGTGACTTTCTTGCGAAAATTTCTCTCCATTTGTGAGAAATGTAACTTGTGGCAAATGTTATATAATTTGCAGATTAAAAAATAAAATTACCAAATTCTTTCAGTTTCGTGATGTTTGCTCTGCCATTGGAGTTTTTATACATAAGGATGTGCAACACTATCGGCAGAAACAGTAAAAATGCCATACAGATTCGCCACCCTTCGGTTCTGGGTAGCATTCGTTGACTTTCGTTAGTTTCATAAAGCACATTATATAGGGCACGAATACATTTTTGTGAATTGAAAATCTATCGGCAATTTGAGCTTTCTCCTTATTTTTAACACTTTTTTCCGGAATTCTCAAAAGCGTTAAAGATGGCCTACCTTTCCGTCAAAATCAATTATATACAGGTATAAAATGGTTAATAGCCTCTGGCTGTTTTAAACAAAATATAATAATAATAATAATAATAATAATAATAATAATAATAATAATAATAATAATAATAATAATGAGGATTGGGGGCACATTGTGTATTAGTTCATTTTTCCTTTGCATATTCACACATGCTCCCCCCCCCCCCCCAAACGTTATAATGTGTTACCGATCGCATCTATTTTTACACAATTCACATACGCATATTTCCCCAAGCTGTTGGAATCGCTTGATGGTGCAGATTCTCTGGTGAAAATCACGTGCTGCCATTCAGGTCACTAAGTGTTGCAGCTCTGTTCGCCATCATCCAGTTGTCGGTTGCTAGGGCCTGTGACGTAGAATTGTATGATGCAGTGCTTTACTCATCCCAGATCTCGTTTTGTTTCCCTTTCCTGTTGTGTAAAGCATTCGTTGCTGTTTCTGTCTGACGTAACAAGTATCTCAGCATCAGGCCTTGTAGTAAGAACGTTTCTCTAGCCATCACATATGTCAGCCGGGATGGGGTACATTTTGAGAGCCCCATTACTCTCTTTAAGTATCTTGGCTTTCATATTTTCCATTTGGCAAAAATAAAAATCAAATAAATTCAGTGGATGTATGTACAAATGTATGAAAGGTAATTTTGAAAACACCAGTATAAAAAAAAACTGAGGCGTTGGACTCACATGACTTTCTCTACTTTATACAAACTATTTTTACTAAGGCTTATTCTCCATCTACTTCATATTAATCGAAACAAACATTTGCAGAAACTATCTTATTGCTAATTTTCTTGTTGGCGAAAGGAGACTATGGTAGGCTTTAAGCGATAGTCAAATCTTTTAAGAGATGGTTGCTATGTAGAGCATTCCATTCTCTTTGCAGTCCAGGACATTAAAAAAATCGAATAACGAAAACCCATTTGAGAAAAAGTAAAGGTATTGGAAAATTCAAACAAAATAACAAGAAATATCTTGGAAATGGTTTACTGAAAAAAAAAACAAGAGTATATGACAAATTGTGTGTTTTAACGAAATCTATGTTTTTTGGTAGTATAATTTTGTCTATGTCTTACGATTTACCGTTATGCTTAAGTCATTCAGTTTGAAGAGAACGTTTGGGGACATTCCCAGAAAATTCAAGATATACACTTCATTTGCCATAAAAATATTTAAACATATGGTATTTTAATCAAAATCGTTAGCCATTTTGGAGAAAATGAAAATTTTCGAAAAATGTTTCATGTAAAGGTTGGTCTGAGGTAGGGGGACTTTCTTGAAAATCTTTGAGTCGCATCCTTGGAAGATATTAAACTCAAAACGATTTTTCGTTTTTGAGTTATGCTGTTCACACGCAGACACTCGGACATGTTTCCAAAAATGTTTTATTTGGATTCAAGGCACTTCAAAACATATATTTCCGGTGAAATCTCGGTATCGAATTTTTGGGTGGAATGCAATACTTCCTCTACCTACTATACGTAGTAGAGAAAGTAAAAAGTTACAATTTGGCATATTTTTCAAAAAATTATAAAACTGATACAATGAACGATATGAAAAACCGCCACAACACGTAAACTGTTACCATTTGATCTTTATGTAAAAACAAAATATATTTTTCCCTCCATTAATTTGGTTGCTAGAATTTTTAATACTTTCTTAACAACCCAGCTCAGAAACTGCTCTAGCTGTTTTAATCACTCCCTTTACCGTTAAACTTATATGACACAGAGACGAGATATCAAATCTTTCTGGAGGCTTTCAAGCATTACGGGGAAGTTGGCATGCCTACATGCATTTAATTATTTGAAATAACTTGTTTCAATACCCTAAAAGTTAAACTTGGTTGCTAACTTCCTCCCCCTTTACCTTTCAGATAAATGCTGCGTTACCATTCCATTGCCATCTGGGAAATCTTTCAAAGTTGTGGGAAGTGGTGCAACTCAACAGCTGATACGTGCGCTGGAAGTCGATAAAAAAAATCTAGGTCTTTAACTTTTCCTTTAGGTCAATGTAGGGCAGGCAATTCCCAGGAGCCTACCAACGGAAATATTTCATAAGTTTTATAGTGTCACATCATCGTCGAATGTTAACTGAGTTAAGAAGCCTTAAAAAGACAGGAATATTAACATAAAACTTGTATTGTTGTTACCAATTAATGGATATTTCGTTTTTCACAAAAGGAACCCCTAGAGAAACAGATTACATACGATGATTTAAATTCCACAGTATTACAAGTCTTTCTTTTGTTCTTTTTTACTTTCTCTACTACGTAGGGGAAGTATTGCATTCCACCCAAAAATTCGATACCGAGATTTCACAGGAAATACATGTTTTGAGGTGCACTGGATACATATAAAGCATGTTTGGAAACATGTCCGTGTGTGTGTGTGTGTGTGTGTGTGTGTGAACAGCATAACTCAGAAACGAACAGTCGGATAAACACCAAACTTGGTATTTAGGCCCAGTATCTTCCATAGATGCGACACGAAGGTTTTAAAGAAAATTCCCCACCCCAGATTACCCTTTACGTGGAACATTTTTCGAAAATTTTAATTTTCTCAAAAATGGCTCTAACGATTTTGATTAAAATATCATATATTTAAGATACTTTCATGTCAAATAAAATGTATATCTTGAATTTTCTGGGAATGTCTCCAAAAGTATTCTTCATTGTGAACGACTTTTGCATAACTGGTAAACCATAAGAGATACACAAAATTTTACTACACAAACAATGTAGATCGCGTTAAAATACACAATTTATGTCATATACATTTTTTTTGTTGAGTGAACCATTTTCGAGATATTGCTTATTTTTTCCTTAAATTTTCCAATTTTTCTCAACTGGGAATTCGTTATTCATTTTTTTTTTGTCTTGGTAATGCAAAGAGAATGGAATACTCGACATAGCAACCAGCTCTTAAAATATTTGACTATCGCTTAAAGCCTCCAATTCCCCTTGCATCTACAAGAAAATTAGCAATAAGATTAACACCTCGTTATCTAGATTAACATAAAGTAGATGGAGAATAAGCGTTCGTAAAAATATTTTGCACAAGAGTATAGAAAGTCATGTGAGTGCAACAGATCAGATTTTTTATAGTGTTTAACGCCTTCTCTTTTTTTTACGGCACCACAGGCGGTGGACAATGGTGATACATGAAATGCAATGATAAATGGGCAATGTTCCACGTCTTAGTTTAGGCCACCTCCTCGGCATTTGCAGTTATGAGAATGAGAAACACTGGAGAAAAAAAATCTCAGTTAAGGAGGACGGTCCAGGTGGGATTTGCACGGCGGACCTCCAGCTCATGTGTTCATGTCTTAAGAAATTATTGTAATATACATTTTGTTTTTAGCTATGAAGTGTTGTCCTTTAGAAGTCAATAAACATTCTAGTTTTAGACTTTTCCTACCGTATGCTGATAAACATACCAACGGTGTGCAAATAGCTATCGAACCGTGAAATTCCATTTTCATACTGCTTTCAAATTTTAAAACATGTGCATTTCGGCATCGTATGGAACGACAGGAATTCTTAACAACGAAATAGGCATATTATTTTCGCAGAGCAAAACAAACAGTAGATAGGTGCATTTTATAATTGGTAATCCCACAAGCGGTTACGAGTTTATCTGACAAAACTTGTAACTTCGAGTGGAGTTTATTAAGATTATTCTATGAATAAAGTGCAACAGATTAAATAAATAGTAATTACTTTCTTATTATACTTGTGCTGCTTAAAATTAAAGAAAGTATTATACACATAATAATACGTTACGTTAGGTTCTAAAAGAACAATCGAATACTAACCAACACACCAACAGTGAGAAAATACTTAACCTCAAAATTTAGATAAATTAAAATCAGAACATAATTAAGACACATTGTTTAAGAACATAGTATATTTGAATGTACATTGATTTTTTTTTTTTTAAACTGTTTTAGTAAGTTCTCACTGTCTCTTCGTTAATGTGATTTAGTTAACTGTTACTTCAGTTAGGTTTTACTATCATTCTCTCTCTTCTGGCGTAGAGGCGTACCGAAATACGCACGACAGTCTCTTCTTCCGGACGGTACTCGCTAGAGAGTCGAACACAAGACTTCTCCAATATCTCACAGAAGCAGGACTCACTGCGCATCACAGCAGTCTCACAAACTCGCTAGGAGAACAGCACTTTTCGTCGCACCAGAAACGCAAACCCACTGGCTAACTCGCTCACCAACTGACATGACCGACTGAATTGCGAGAGCGCTGGCTTATACACATAGCCGTTGGAAATTCCCAGTTCTATAATGTTCGAGAAGGAGAAACTCCAGAGGATTCGGGTTATCTAACAGTAGCCTTTCTGGTGTTTACGCTGGCGAGCGCTACTTATCTTTGTTTATCTCAGATTGCCGACGCCTATCTCCCGATAACCTTGAGCCATATTGCAATATTGCGGGATAAACAACCGTGATTGGTCGATATCGAGGCATTACTACATGTTATCGACCAGTATCAAACAAGCGGCGTATGAATGGATGTTTAGTCATTTTAATTCTATAGTAGCACAGAAACGAATACACACTTAAGTACTACAGCAATCACTTTTTCATAGTAGGAGTTATAGAAAACTATCCGGCAAAAAACCTAAATACAGGCCCATTTTATAATAATAATAATAATAATAATAATAATAATAATAATAATAATATTGATGTAACAAATAGTTTAGAAAGTAACACAGGAATCTTTCCGGAAATTGCATGTTTTCTGAGTAATGCTCCGTAGATGCAGATTTGATGAATGATTTATTTATTGCACAAATCGTCTTGTCACTCAATTTATGAATTTAATTGTATCAAAAATAAATTCGTATTCTCATTTTAGAAAGCGTATGCATAGATCATCTTTATACGATAATCATATAGTGATACTTCTTTTACTCTTTCAGAATCTGTCAACAGATTTTCAACTTCGTTGTTTCTTGTAATTATTACACCCATAGCATATCTAAATACTTCTGATGATTACTAATAATAGAATGTCTATGTAAAAGTAGTATATTATTATTATTATTATTATTATTATTATTATTATTATTAAACATCCCAAATTCCACGAGAGTGCGAACTCAGCCCACCAAGCTTTATCCCCTACTATTTAGACTTTCGGCTGTTGGTTTTTAGAAACTATTTTATAAAACACAAATTTTAAAGTGTTCATATTGAGTAAGACATTAACTGACATTTTGCTCATATTTTAGCAAATAATAATTAAATCCTGAAGTTCCTTTTTTAATCCCTATGCTTTAAAGGAAAAGTTACTCAATTTTCAGATATCTAATAACAATTAGAGCCTCTTATCAGCAAATGATTTTTCCCATCCTTATTTTGTTATTTGCTTTCTAACCGACTTAGGGCTTGTTTTAACTTTTGAACTATTTACATACCCAAGTTCAATCTTTTGCGCCCTTCCTATGGGCTGCGTCTTGCAATTTGAGAACGTCTGCTTTAAAGGGAAGGTTAAATTGCTCTGTCCTTGATCTTCAGTCTCCTGCTGTGATCCCGCAATTGTGTTACTTGCGGAAGGTAGCTGATTGGATAATTCATTTGTTTATCAGCAGTTCGGGGTAGGGAAAATTCCTACGCAAGCGGAGACGAGCTACATCTTTGACACATTAAATTGCACTTAACAGTAAATAAAACAAAAGTGAATACGCCCACACATGTTAATAAAAACAAAGGGGGCCTCATCGAACTGCCTTCTCTAATACATTTACTAGTTTGTTCCGCTTAATGCAATGCAGTAGCTATAACCCTGAACATTAGCTAACATGTCAAACCAAATGGTCATCATAATTTATATAATGTCTGTTCGGATAAAATGTTGAGTTGCTAATGATCTGCATCAGCAAATACAGGGTTATTCAAAAACAAGGAACACACTTTAAATATTTATTTCTAATGAACGACAATAGACGGCGATACATCACTGTATAGAGGAAAGTTCAAAATGTTATTGTATGTGTTCAAAATGAGCACCATTTGTTATGCGAGGACTACCAGTGCTTTTCCGTTTGCATAAGCAACCATATTCTACGAATTTATTGTATCAATTGTAAATTTTTTATGATCAGGTGGCTTTTTGTTGAACTTACAACGAAATGGAAGCTGCAATGAAACAATGCACTCTTTGCATACTGCAGCACACAAAATGACTTTTCCTGTGGCATTGCCATTTTCTCGTAAACAAACCCAGCGCCACTGTAGGCACCGAATAGAACTAATAGGTGGGGACTTAAAATTTTGAACTTTTCTCTATTCAATGATGTGTCGTATGCGTTGCTATCTATTGTCGTTCATTAGAAATAAATATTTAAAGTCTGTGTCCTCTTTTTGAATAATCCTGTACATGAAGTTTTAATCACCAAATATTTTAATTCAGTGGGGTCCTACATCAATTCTTAATGCATTTTCCTAATGATATGGATTTTGGAAGGAAAGTTGACAAGAAGGGCAGATTTTGCTTTTTTCTTCCATATGTTATTAATGGATTATTGTACACAGATCATAAACCGCAATATTTCAAAGACAATCTTTGTTATGCTTTATATAAGCAGTTTTACACGCTTGTTATTAGTTGGCATATACATCCTTTAAGTCTAATAAACGCGCTAATCTCGAGACTGGCTGTAGTTTTTTTTCTTTTATTTATTTATTTTTGTTCCTACTCTGTATTCACTCTTAGGTTTATCCGCGTCAAAACAAACCCCAGGTGACCAGTGCACCACCATAATGTATCCTTGCGGCATTCGCACTAGAAATAGTCATACTTTCAGACCATGTGGCGAGTACAAGCGGCACGTAGTGCAAAAAGGAATAGGGTCCTTATTTCGACTACTGAAACGGTGACTAGCATATTCTGTAAAGGGTTAAAGGTGATATTGATAGTTGCAACAAAATAAACGTTCACATATAATAATATGTGCGAAAAATAAAGTAACAGGTATGCGATAACCCAATTTATTCGCTCTCTGGAAGCGGCACTTTATTAACTGTTGGCGGCTATTTTAAAAAAGAAATTGTGCAATGTTACGCGAATTGCATTCTTCTTAAAATCATTACATTCTTGCATCGCGTATTTCATATGCTTTCTTATTTTTCCGGGTGTAACCACTTTTCTCGTTTCAGATTTTTCTACACAAGCACTGTTTATACTTGTACTCGAAACACCAGTAAACTCAGAAATTAATTTCACCATTTCTTTCGCGGAAAGTGTTGGATATTTCTCACATAACTTACAATAAAGATTCAACACTATTGTTTTTTCACCACTAGTCAATGGTTTGCGTGGCTAATGCTTTACGTAATTCGACGAAAACACAAGAGCAAATTCACCGTCCGCCATGATTCTAAATACAACTGCTGGTTTCTGGCTGTAAACAATATTCTGCGCCTACCCGCATGTCATGTGACTCATACGAATTGCGTTATGGGACTTGTAGCTCTGTTTTAGTTATAATTCAGCGTTAAATAAAACCTTAGGTATTTGTATAGAATATTATACTATTTAAGAATAAATTCATTCTAAAATTCAGAGATTAGCATGGGAGTACTTTCCTTGGCGCATTGCTACCGTGTTGCACTACGCCGCACTGATCACGTGGATTTGTTTTGCCGCGGATCAACGTAAGAGTGAATACAAGATATATCTATCGTTGCGATAACCTTCGAAAACAAAGTATATGTATTTAGTGGGCCTACAAACACATCTGTTCCGTTAGCCCGCTTAATGTAATATTAATTAATGAGTTGTGAATAGTGCACACCGAATATAGTCATAAGCAGGCATAGAAATGTCCAAAGCATTAAAGTCACGACGGAAGTAAATAAAGTTGAACTGTTACTGGACTATTGGCGGGAGGTCGCAGATGAACCACCCCAACTCAGTCTTTTGGCGTTTGAGAAGGCATTCGGACCGATGTTTACGTGCCTATTAGTAATCCTTGGCCTCTGTTGTTTTGCAATCTTTGGTTTGAGTGTAGATAACTTAAAGCTAAGTGCTTAACAATTCCTAACCCTGGTCATAAGTGTAAGTGCTGCTTTAACGCCCTGTATTCACAGAAAGCCAGGAGAAGTCAAGCCAGGTTTCATACTTTTTGGCAAATGTAAACATTCAAATACTACCCTAAAAATGCACACAAACACTGGTACTTTATCGCATAACTAGTGAAACCTAAAATAGTATCCATATCCAAAATAATAGCCAAAATCAAATACTGGTCATTCAGAGAATAAACAGTAACTAAATTCCTGAGTACAAAGAAATCACCAGAGGGTAGAAACCAAACCGAACACCGAACCACAGATGTTGACCACGACAGAGGACAACGTTTAATGGACATATCCTTCCTTAGCAATGAAATAGTTTAAACAATCACTAAATTTTCATAGAACATGTTTAGAAATTACAAAAGAACAATTTAACTACATATTTAATTCACACATTTATTACAACTCCTTTGGTAACAAAAACTAGTTTGTAATTTACTAAAAAAAAAAAATTAATATGGTATTTTAGATAACATCTTAGCCAAACGAACTCATAGACGAAACACAAATAAAGTTGTTGAAAATTCGTTATTTAGCCAGAAAGACTTATATTGTCTACTCAAAATCATTTTACTTAAAATGTCATTTCATTAATCTGCGGATGTTTTACCAATATTTTCCCTCCTTTCATTGAATGGTTCAAAAGAGATAAGACAATATGTGATAATACCCTACCAGCGAAGTTTAAGGCCAGCTGCTGCCGGGACTTAATGATAATAATTATAATTATAATACCGCACTTGCTCGTTAGGGGTCAACACACCCAAAAGGACCTTTCACTGTCTGTCTTAGTCTTTACTAGCATTGGCTCAGCAATGAATTGACGTAATTACGTAGTCAACCTCACATGAAGTACATACGATTCAGCATTGCAATATTTCAACATGGCTAAAACAATAGAACCAGTGTAACGCGTCCTTCGATGTGCCGGTTGTTAACGAGTATAGTGCGTCTGTATTACTTTTATTGTAATCCAGTGCTCCACAAGTTACGATGAGCCTGCGATTTGCGGTACACTAACATTCACAGTGAATGTGTTTCAATTTTTAAAAGTAGTTTTACTACACAAGTAATACTTGAAATATTAGCTGAACGTTTACTATTTTATTTGCAATGAATAACAACTGTTTCAATTTTATAATTTTCTAAAACGTAAAATGTAGAAGATAAAACGGGCCAAAAATCTGCAGATAAGGCTTCTTCTAGTGGCTGACATAATTGCTACTAAAAAGAAAGAGGATGTCAGGTGGTGAAATAAGGATAAGTGATCCTAGTATTGCAGTGGAAATAGTCCATTTCAAATGATGATATTGTCGCAGGAAAATAAGTAGGCCTAATCAAACAGGGGCTATGTTTGCTTGTGTTGAAATAAATAACAATACATTACGTCTTAACTAGCGTTTATTATACTATAACAGTTTCCTTAGGCTAAACTTGGTGCATTCCATCACGCGGAGAAAAGGAGTCCCAATTACTCGTTTTTGCTTTTTTGGTACTGGTATGGTTATATTTTTACATTCTCTACCACGTACATAGTACAGGGTCATTTAAACAACCCGAGACTCCTGACATTTCACTCTAAGCGAAAAAATGGGAGAGCTGCGTTGCCATGTTGTTAGATCATGCGTCAGCTGTAGCGCACCGAATTGTAAACGGCTCGCTAGGCGTAACGCTATGCTGCCGCCGTTTTATCTGCAGCTCTGACATTTAGTGCAACCGAGAGAGGTAGTGTTGCCAATTCTTACTCCTATTATGAACACGTGTGTATACCTGTGCCATCTCTTCGTAAAATACATACGCTAAATGTTAAGAGTATTTAAAGTATGGAGATAGCATTTACTGGAAACTTAAACAAGGGTAACACAGTAAATCGCATGTGCACAGAAGACAAACTTCACCTGGACTAAAGCAAGCTAATGACGACATATGCTTCACTTACAAGAGAATCGGCAACACAGCCCAAACTGCAGTGGACACACACGGAGAGGTAGCCTGTAATTGGTCTTAGCAGATAACTTCCACCCTTTGCAGTGCAAATCAACCCAGCACTGCAAACCCTGCTGTATTTTATATTTTTTCTTTCTTGTTGTGTTTTACGTGCAGCAAAGCTCGAAGCAACAACAGTAAACTATATTTATTACAGACTTATTAGAAATCAAATTACAGTCCCGATTTATCTGTTGAAGCAAATCAGAATAGCTTCCTTTAGTATGGCAATTCACAGTGCTAGTATTGCTAAAGTTGGCCATTCTGATATATGACTATCTCTTTCTTGACTCTCACAAAATGTCAGGGCTGGAGATACAACGGCGTAGGTATAGTGAGCAGTAGTAAACCATGCCAACATGGCAACATGTTACCCCTCAAAGTTAAGCTTGAAGGCGAAAGGAAGGGAGGGTGGTGGCACCTTACTGGCAAGAGCAACAGCGGAGGGGGACGTTGCCATGAAAATTTCCCCTCCAGGAAGTGTCAGAAGTCTCATGTTATTTAAATTCTACCGTAGGTAGAGAAGTTAAGAATATGAAGTCCTCTTTATTCGGAAGGAATGTTCTATAATGTTCAATAACCGTTAAACGTTAAGCGATAGACGAAAAGGTACTACACAAGAAATGTAAATCTTTTTAAAACACACAATTTATTTCAAATAGTCCTTTTTGTGGCATAAGTCATTTCCGAGATATCCATTATTAATGATTCCAATTGTTCATTATTTGGTCATTCTCTTAAAGTCCTGCAACACCCAGTTGTTTCTCACGATTGCATGCGAACAGCATGGCATTTTAAGGCCAACGTATAGCGTCCAGTTCTTAAACATTTGACTATCGCTGGCTCTATGTACCTATAACGAAATGTGTAATGCAGCTATTTCACCAAAGGTTTATTTGTATTAAAATGCAGTAGATAGAAAAATAAGGTTTAGTAACAATAATTTCTATACCCGATAATAAACGATAGAGGATAGAGAAAGTCATGTGAAATTACATCAGATTTTTTTTTCTTTGTTTTAAGAAATCCTGAATCCGCCTCTGATATACGTGACAAAACGACTCAATAAAATATTCTTGCAACACGAGGGCTGATTATTCGGCTTGCTTTTCTCATGAGCGCCGTTACTTTGTTTACACAAACAACACACAATCGGCAATTTCTTTGATAACAGCTACACACCGGGTCAGCGAACGTACTGAGACGTGACACCACAGATTTTTGTAACAAAATATACGCAAAGCTCTCTAAACAGGAAAGGAAAATAAAGAGAGGAACACTTACTCGTGTGCTGCATCATCATCAAATCTGCAGTTGTTCTTTCGAAACAATGTGTCCCGGCTGCCGTCTGCGGTGGCACAGTCATCTTTCAGAATCATCGCGCAGTATCAAATCTATGTGACCAGGCGCTACACTTCACCTTACATCCACTTTCAGAGACGGTCTCTCTGTCACTGACAAGCCGCGGCGAGCGGAAGAAACAGCAAACCCTGCTGACCTTGCCTGCCTGCCTTCTCCCGGCATAATATTACGCAACTCCATTTACTCCTACACTACCCTTCCTTAAAAAAACCCTGCTTAACCCTTTCATTGCTAACACGCAATACTGTTTTATTTCGTGGTCATCTGCGATTAGGTTTGTTTGTTTACTTTCGCTTGTAACGCGTGTGCTCTGAATGATCTGCATCTGTGGTCTTGGCCCACATTTTTTACTTTTAGTTTGGTTACTTATATGATTTTGGATTTAATTATTTTCATAATAAAGCGGTCATGTTTCTGGTATTACTTGTTTCGTTTAAGATTGCCGAGAAGTATGCAGCAGTTCTGCCCGAACGTCGACATTACTTCAATCGACTTTTCGGGAATGCAGGACGAAACAAACAGAACCTGTACTGCGCAACCCTATGCTTTGCAACGTGACAGAAAACGATTAACATTTGATTAGTATAGTAGTGAAATTGGTACTAAATTGAAACTTAACTACAAGTGTTGGCCTAACTGTACCTACATTTATAAAATGTTCACGGGGAAAGCATTAAGTGGCACACCCTTACTAACAGGTTAACAAGCTAACAATAGTTAACAGTATGAGACGTTCCAACATCGGTTAAAGTGCTTAACTAAACTGCATTCACTCTTAGGTTGAACCGCGCCAAAACAAACGCACGTGACCAGTGCACCGTGGTACAACACTGTAGCATTGAGAGCAGGAAAGTAGTCCCATGCTAGTAATCTAAATTTAAGAATTAATTTATCCTTAAATACAGGTGTGCCAAAAGACTCCGAACCGCCTGTGCGGTGCTTTTTCTGTCTGCGTCCTTCGCGCTCGTTGCCATCTGCCGCTATCATAGAAAGGCGCTGATGAAACCATACAACATTTTTAAAACCACTTTTAAAGGCTTTACTTACCAACTTTATGAAAGGAAATGCTGAAACTGGCCTACAGGTGTGCCAAAAGACTCCGAACCGCCTGTGCGGTGCTTTTTCTGTCTGCGTCCTTCGCGCTCGTTGCCATCTGCCGCTATCATAGAAAGGCGCTGATGAAACCATACATTTTTAAAACCACTTTTAAAGGCTTTACTTACCAACTTTATGAAAGGAAATGCTGAAACTGGCCACCGTCGTTGTTCATACATTTTGGCACCTTTTAGGAAACTATCCATCATGGAATTTTTGGGGGGAATTTTCCAAACTATGATCGATGTTCTCTAATGTTTCTTCGAATAAGAACCGAACGCCGTCTTTTAGATTTCTTAGCCTGAACACTTCCTGTGGCCTGAAATTTACTGTAAAGTTCATGGATTGTTGTACGGCCTGGAACTTTTACACCTGGAAATCTTTCTGCAAATCGTACTTTCACTTGGAGAGCTGACCGAGTTAACACATACGAATCATAAATAAATACACGCTGCACAGTAGAAAACGTATACTGAGCCATAATATACTTTGTGACCAAGTACAGAGCAAAATAATAAATAACTCGTAATAACTGAACTATATCACATCACCGCCAACTCAAAACTGCACTTCACACTGCACACCAAAACCACAACAGCATGACTTTGTTTATAGCAGCAGTGCGTTATCATGTTTTTATCATACATAGTATAATATTCTATACAAATTAGCGTTAATTAGGCTTTTAGGTATACAAGTACCTAAAAGTCTAATTAACGCTAATTTGTACCGTTAAACAGAGCTACAAGTCCCAGCATGCAATTCATATAAGACCTGACACCCAGGTATGGGCAGAATATTGTTTGCAGCCATAGAGGACGCTGATTTGCTCGACTTACGTAAAGCATAAGCGGGCAAACCATTGACTAGTGGTGAAAAAAACAATAGTGTTGTAAGTTTATTGTTAGTTATGTGAGAAATATCGAACACTTCCCGTGAAATAAGTGGTGGAATTAACTTCTGAGTTCATCGGTGTTTCGAGTACAAGTATAAACAGTGCTCGTAAGAAAAATCTGAAACGGGAAAGTGGTTACGCGCGGTAAAAACAGAAAGCGTGTGAAATAAGCGATGCAGGAATGTGACAAGAATGCAGTTCACGTAACAATATACAATTTCCTTTTTAAAAATGAGCCGCCAACAGTTGATAAAGTGCCGCTACCAGACAGCGAATAAATGTAAGATATCCAGACTTGTTACTTTCTTTTTCGCTCGTTTCTTTTAGAATTAACTATTATTATATGTGCATACATTTATTTTGTTGCAACTATCAATCTTATCACCTTCAATCCTAACAGAGTATGTTAGTCATCGTTGAAGTTGTCGGACCCTGTTCTCTTTGTATTACGTGCCGCCTGTACTCGTCACATGGTCGTGAAAGTATGACTATTTTTGGCGCGAATGGCGGAGGGATGCATTATAACAGTGCACTGGTCACCTAGATTTTGTTTTGGTGCGGACCAAGCTGAGAGTGAATACAGTTTAGCTATGTCACTGAAATGAAACTGTCTATAAGTGTGATTCACAAAATGTGTCTCCATTCCTTTTTGTCATTTTCCTGGCAGACAGGAAACCCACTATCAAAACTTTTAAATTCTCAAAGAAAACGGAAGAGATAAGTAGATATGATAGTTTCCACTCCTGCGGTTTGTCAGAACTGACTATTCAATGCACTATAATGCCATTTTCAACAACATTTTGGGAACTTGACAGAGCTTGGATTGACTACAGAGCGGACTCGGCACCGATCCGGAATGAATTTTGTACCTACGCCCCACGAGGAGGCGTCCCCGGGAGGAAGGGTGAGGCAAGAGGAGACACCGGACGGCCTGACCCAGGAGCAACGGCACAGCAATGACAGGGTCCCTAAGTTTCCAGATAGAGATACCCCGGCAGCCGGACAGGTAGGTTGGGGACCCCACCCCACACAGAGGGGGTCAAGAGGTTTCGGATGCCCCAGCAGCCAGCCGAAAGCCGAGGGACGGAGAGAGTCACAAAGAGCATCCTTTTCTCCTGCCGCGCTGCACCGAAACACCATCGTCTCCAATTCTAAAGAGACTAATAGGATGGAAGAGGAATGAAATGAAGAATGGAACGAAATGGAGGTACAGGAAATTAAGAACCACTCCAGCATTCGTCTGACGATCCGGTAAAACCCCCGAAAAAACGCGTGGGTCAGAGTGGGCTGTCACCGAGGATGATCCCGGACCTCCCGTAGCCGCCTGAGCCATCCCGCTCGGTTGCCAGAGATTAGTCATTCTTCTGGTAATTGAAATTAAGTAACCAATGTTATTGTCTTGTATTCATTGAGCTTTTTAGCTTGACTTTCCATAGTTACAAAATTGAATTTCTTTCACAGAACGAAATATTTTCTTGTCATATATTCTCCTGGCTCTACAGAAACTGAGTATTAAAAAAATAAATGCGGATCTGTGAGCTGATAATCTAAATA
The DNA here is from genome assembly GCA_030765065.1 of Deroplatys truncata. Taxonomy (NCBI): domain Eukaryota; kingdom Metazoa; phylum Arthropoda; class Insecta; order Mantodea; family Mantidae; genus Deroplatys; species Deroplatys truncata. The sequence continues at coordinate 180,896,038 of CM060984.1, forward strand.
GTGATATTCTGACAGTTGAGCAAATGCCTCCAAAAGGAAAGGACGGCCACTTTGATGTTTGGAAAAGCCAAGTTATTTGCAAACAAGCCATTTACTGAAGACCGTCAAAGAATCAAGTAGCAGGGTAGTTTCACGAGTAGAAAACCTTGCCGTAGACTTGTCTTACCCTATCAAGCAGTGAACGATAGGAAACTTTGGAATGAAGATTTGCCGCTGATGCCACTTTTAATGTAAAGCTGTTTTGAAGTGTCTTCTTAACAACTGTTCGCAAAACTCAAGAATTGAACAGTGTATACTGAATCGGCTTGATTGCCGTTTTTGGTCCCTTTACTAAACAATTGCCTAACGATTTATATTAAAGTACGAGGGCTGTCCCAGGAGTACCCGACCTAACAAAGAAAACACAAAAATTTTGGGAAAAAACATATTAATTTTTCTACAATTTTTCTCCTTTCAGCTCGATACACTTTTCCCAGCGATGTTCAATAGCTGCGATACCCTGTTTATACTGAGAACCACCGAGTTCTGCAAAATAGCCATCAACTGCAGACTCCAGCTCTTCACTGTTGGCAAATCTTTAAAACACCAAGCTATTTCTTCAACTTTGGAAAAAGAAAATAAACAGAGGGGGCTAAATCTGCACGAGGAAGCAATTCGAACTTTAAACTCATTGATTTTGGCCATGGCGATAATGGATGTGTGAGCTGGTGCATTGTCCTATGAAACAAAAGTTTCTTTTCCACTAAATGCGGCCGTTTTTGCTTGATTTAATCATTCAAATGCTGCAATAAGTTTGCATAAGCTCGCTATTGATTGCTTTTCCTTTTTGAAGACAATCAATGAACATTATTCCACCCACATTCCAAAAAACTGACGCCATGACCTTGCCTGCAAATGGAACTGTCTCCCTTCTTTGGAGCCGATTCTCCTCTTTCAATCCACAATTTTGACTGTTCCTTCGTCTCAGGTGTGAAGTGTTGGATCCATGTTTCATCCATGGCTATGAATCAACACAAAAACTGGGCTTTATTGCAGCAAAACATAGCCAAACACTCGATTTAAACATCCTCACGATGTTGCTTTAGTTCAATTGTAAGTAAACGCGGCACCCATCTTGCACATAGCTTATTTTTCAGTCAGTATGCGATGTACAGCACTTTTTGAAATGCCTTGCATGTCTGCTAGCTCGCGCACTTTCAGTCGACGGTCATTCAATACCATTTTGTGGATTTTCCTCACAATTCCTGGCTTGGTTACCTCATTTGGTCGACCACTGCGATGTTCGTCTTGGCAGCTCCTACGGCCTCGCTTAAACTCTGCCACCCAATATTTTACTGTTGTAAACGAAGGAGCAACTCCCCAGAGTAGAATTTAGTTCAGCTTTGATTTTAGTTGCACTAAGACCTTTCAAATGAAAGTATTGCATCACATAACGATGGGCCAGTTTTATCCATGTTTACGAATTTACTGAGAGCGTTCACTATTGATAGCTGCCAAACAATTACTAAACGACGTAGCATCATCGAACTTCAGACTTAAGCTTTATAAGTTTAGTACTTTCTACCACAGCCATTTGTTTGCAACAATAACCATTATCTATACTTCAGGTCGCGTACTTCTGGGATTGCCCTCGTACCAATTATGTTTAACATATTTGCATGACGAATAAAATGTATATCATAAATCTTCTGAGTATAGCCTCTGAAGTTCTCTTCATTCAGATACATAAGAGATGGATCATATCTTACTACACAACAAATTTAGATCTCGTTATAGCACCTCGTTTGTCAAATGACTTTTTTGTGGCATTAACCATTTCCAAGATATTCTTCATTATTGGTTTGAATTGTCAAGTGCTTATACATTTTTCTACTGCTAAGTCCTATTCATCCTTCCCCCATCGTGGTCAAGCAAAGAGAACGGAATTTCAAAGCCATGATACAGCGACCCTTTTTTAAAAATTTTGACTATCGCTGAAGCCTACTTATCCGCCTTGAATCTTCAAGAAACGAGCAATAAAACCATTCCTGCAACTGTTTCAGATAAAGCAGGTAGAGGAATAAGTTGTTTTAAGGAGTATCCTTAGATGAGTGGGTAGAGAAATCCATGTGAAGCACGCTTTTCCCCTTGTGCCTCCCTGACAAGAGAAAACATGCAGGAATGAATCTATCTTCCTCTTAAATCACAACAGATTCTATTTTTTCAGCTTGGTTTCTAGCATTCTACATTTATTTAGCAAAGTTTTGATTCAACAATAAAATATCATTTTACGTTCCCAATAAAATAAGTGTTAAAATGTTTAATCAAGCAACATAAACACTTAAGAAATGATACTTAACTGAGAAGTATACTCTGCCAAAATTTTGTTAACTAAAATTTAACGGTTCTATTTTCTAGGACAGATTCTATAGAAATTGGAGTAAGAAATAAAAATAGCACTAATATTTTTCCTAGCAAACACACATTATACGTGCCTGTTAAGGCAATGGCGACAAAGCATTTGAAATTTCTTGATAGCTAGTAACTCTTACTAATCAAAAAGCTTTTCCTTTTTGGGTTCTCTACCGCTTACCCAAGAGATAAAGTACTGAGGTCCATTAACAATTTCGATATCGAGGTTACACTACATACAGCGGGTTTTGAAGTCCCTTGGATCATAACATTTTGTTCAGAAAATTCCAATACAGTCACTGTCTTGTGTAAACGATGTAACTTCCTAATTCAAATACCTTTTACAGATACAAAGCTAAAATGTTTATGCTGTCTTATTATTTTCTGAACATTGGCTATCCATTAGATTAAAGTGTGGTAAATTTGAGATACGGACATAACGAACAAAATGTGCGTATTGAACTTTCGCAAACAGCTTCTGAAGTTATCTTAATTCTGACTGAAATGTATATTATTGGGGAAGCTGTAAAGATTTGAAAAAAAAACGCACCACGGAAAACTGTAGGTATTATTAATATATGCAGTTTATATCAAACAAATGCGCTTATGGCTTTAGTCATTTCCGATTTATTCCTGTTTTTTATTTAAATTTTCCACTTTGGCATGTTAAGTAATCGTCGCTTTGTTTCACATGAGCTTGTGCTACAATATGATAGCACATTATGACGACTTGCGTTATTAGCTCAATTGATCACACTCAATAAAAATCTTATAAGTTAGGCGAATTGAGATATTTGTGTATTTAAAACCTTATGTTTGCTATATAAATCTTTCAGAAATCTTTCTTCGGACGTTGCCTCATTTTTTGTATGAATAATTAGTAGGAAATCCTTTAGAATGTATGATAATGGGTAGAGAAGTGTGATTTTTAGAGATCGATTTTTATTTTATCGTGTTTTCAACTTTCTTTTATTTGAAAACATGCCCCCTTCTGGAATTCGTTCCCCATACCCTTTCCAGATGCTACATGCCAGGGGCGTACACAACATTTTATTTGGAGGGACGAAAATGACTAATCTGCAAAACAACCGAGCTATAAAGCACTAATGCACACAGACTATTGTCATGAGTTATTTCAAACAGTACTCTCTCTGTGTTCTGAGGCAGTGATCTCCACTTTCTGTGTCTCATGTCTCTATTAATATAATAATTTCTACAAAGTGGATTTTATAAACTTTTTCAAAACTGTTTAACATATTTCAATTTAAAATTTTAGAAACGATCTGAAAGTACAAACATGTTCATAATATAAACTCAAGTCGACTTGTAACACCAGGAAACGTATCTATATTCCATCATCAGATACAGGAATATCACAATAAATTAACAGCAGGCAAGTCCATTTAATCGTGATTCAGATCCTGTGCTCCTCAAGCTTGTCTTTAATTGTCATAGTGTGGAGAAAGTTCTCTCTGCTGAAGCAGTGGAAAGTGTTAATATCTTGACAACAACATAATGACATCCAAAGAACTCCTATATTCCAAGCTTCCCATGTTATAGAAAATTTCCTTTTGGACTGATTTTAGCTAAAATCTTGGCGATTGCTTTCCTTATCAAATTATTTTCACTGCTGTTGTACTAGGAAAGACAAAATACGCCCCTGCCACGGAAAGTATAAGAATGAAGTAGTTGTCATCAAGATATCTCTTAATGCCTTAAGGCATGAATTGTTTTATAAAAAATCTGATGTGCTACATTCAATGACTTTCTTTACCCTCTATCGTTTATTAGTGGGTATACGAACTCGAATCATTAATAATGAATACCTCAGAAATGGCTTATGCCACAAAAAAGTTATTTTAAATAAATTGTGTTTTAAAGAAATCTGCATTTTTTAGTACATTTTCGTCTATCGCTTAACGTTTACAGTTATACAAGATTATACAAAAATTCCCTCGGAATGAAGAGGACTTATAGGCTGTTCTCAGAAAACTCAAGATATACATTTTATTTGTCAAGTAAATATCTTTAATATACGGTATTTTAATCAAAATTGTTAGAGCTATTTTTTAGAAAATAAAAAATTTCGAAAAATGTTACATGTAAAGGGTAGTGGGGATTTTCTTGAAAATCTTCGTGTTGCATCTTTGGAAGATACTCAACGTAAATATCAAGTTTAGTATTTTTCCGACTGTTCACTGTGTGAACATCTTTTTCTAAAAATGCTTTTTTGGGGGTTCAAGGGGCTTAAAACATATTTCCAGTGAAATCTGGGCATAGAATTTTTGGGTGGAATACAATACTTTCCCTACTTACTCTACGTAGTACAGAAAGTAAAACGAAATGTCACAGTTCTATTGTTACAAGACACCGAAACGCAACGGGCTAGGCTGATACGGCAAAATACATGAGAACTGTAGCATTGTAAACAGCGCTTATGGCAACTGGTGATACTGTAAAGACCAGTATCTGCAGTTAATACTTAGCAATGAGGCGCAAAAACAAGGCCTCTCGTGGCGAGCTTGCATGCAACTTGATTACGCAGTCTATTAACAAACCTGCTAGTTTTCTTAAATGACTTGCCACACCAGAACGTCTACAACAAATTGCAAATGACATCAAAACAACTTTGTATCATTCCACAAGGGACTTCCAAACACAAATCTGTCTGCTTTTATGTACTACGCAATTCCCATCCCGTCAAGGTCCGTTCTGTGGATGCTTTTGTGTTTATTTTCCTTGTTCAATTACAGAGTAGACACATGGCACTCACAGTGTACTTAGTTCATGATTCATGGCTGTTTTGTTATTTCAGTTATGAAATTATCGCCTGTAACTGCTAATTTATACCCCATAATCAGCTATTCTGAAGCAAAAAAAAAGCACTTTTTTGGCATTTCTGCTTCTATGAGCGTATATTACTTTTTATTCAAGAGCTCAAGAATCGATTACGGTGCAATTTGCTATACAATACCTTAGGTCCTAATTAGAGATAATAATCACTTCTGCTAAACAGAGGATAATAATGGGGCTCGAAATCAAAAACTAAATATCTCCATTTTGTGAAAAAATGTTACGTAACAAAAGTTATAGGGAGAGATAGTGAGATTAAGAGAGGGAGTGGGAAAAGTAGAAAGTGCGTTCATAAGGCGAATAACGGTAGTTCTTAACCATCGCCGAAAAGTGGAGTAAAAATTGAATTAGGTGACAAAATCGTCACTTTTCTTTCTCTATTCCTTACCTACAGTAAGTAAATATTGTATTTCACCCAAGAATTCGATATTGAGATTTCACCGGAAATTTACGTTTTGAGGCTCCTTGAATAAAACAAAATAAGAAAACGTCCGTGTATGTGTGCGTGTGTGTAATTTCCCACCCCCAACTACGAGGGGCGTCCAGTAAGTAAGTTTCTCTAATTTACAAAAAACATTACACACAATTGGTCATGTTGAATTACTTTTATTTATATTGTACAATCCTTCCGTTACTTTTCTACATAGTGAGCATGTTTTCCAAGCATTTGTGGGGACGTGACACAAGCTTTTCCAAGCCAGTGTTGCACCAGGTCGAGTCCTGTGCTCGCAACCAGCTGTTCACTGATTTGACTTCATCATCGGTGTTAAAAGTACTTACCTTTGAGTTGGAGGAACATGTGAAAATCACTTGGGGAAAACTCTGGTGAATGGAGGATACGAGAAAATTTTCAAGTTGAATCTTGACCCAGGCGGAGCTCAGAAGATTCAACTGGGAAGTTTTCTCGCATCCTTCATATTCACCAGATCTTTTCCCAAGTTATTTTCACATCTTCCCCTGACTCAAAGGTCATCATGGAGATAAGCATTTTAACACCGTGACGAAGATCAATCAGAAGTGAACAGCTGGTTACGAGCACAGGACCCGACTTCTGGTACAACACTGCCTTGGAAAAACTTGTCTCATGCACCCAAAAATGCTTGGTAAAACATGCTATGTAGAAAAGTAACAGAAGGATTGAACAAAATAAATAAAATTCATTCAACATGATCAATTGTGTGTAATGTCTTTTATAAAACAGGGAAGCTTACTTATTGGACGACCCTCGTAGCTTTTACATGCAAAAGTTCTGGATATTTTTTATTTTCTCCAAAAAAAGGCTTTATCGATATTGATTAAACAATCATACGTTTAAGATATTTGCAAGGAAAAAAAAAAAGAATATCTTCGATTTTCTGGAGCAGTGTCTCTTCTTCATTTTTAATGATTTTAAATCAATTTTAAATAACTCATAAGCTGCAAGAAAAAGACAAATTCAAATTCTTACACAATATTTATTATAAAATAACATTCGTCAACTAAGTTTTTGTGGCATTAACCATTTCCTAGATATTCTTTATTACCTACTTTTGAATTGTCAAATATTTATACTTTTTACACTAAGTCGTTATTAATTTTTTTCTCTAGTCATGCGACGAGAATGGAATTTCAAAGCCATCACATAGCGATAGTTTTTTTGAAATTTGACTATCGCTTAAGCTTAGTGTATCCCCCTTGTACCTGAAACAAAATGTGCGTGTTGCAAATTTTCATCTCAAAAACATGAAACAGATAGAAGAATAAGCCTTTGTAAGAATAGTTTGTTAAAACGTGGGTAAAGAAAGTCATGTAAATGTTCGTAACAAAATTTTCCTCTTTTTATTCAGCCTTTGACCTTTTTATTTGTTCAGCTTAAACGTTTACAATATTCATGTAACATTTATGAACAATGTAAATTAGTAATACAGGGCTTCCAGAATGTTGTTACCGCTCCATAGGATTTTACATCTCGGCCGCTGGACATGCCAAACCAGCCGCGCCTGGACTCTGTATTCGCTTCTTGAAACTTTGTATAAAAATTAAAAAACCTAGTCTTTAGTAAATGTCTAAAATGTTCTCCCTACGTTAAACAAGCACTGTACCGTGTACACTCATTCCAGTGACACAATTTAGTTAAGCCACTGTAATGTTTCTTACTTCATTTCGTATGTTTTCCTTGTGTTCTTTCACTTTGAGAGGGATTGCTTTGCTTTATACACTTTCTCCTTCAGGCAATCCTACAAATAAAAATGCACACACTTGGATAACTGGCGAACTCATTCCCAGAGGCACAATTTAGTTAGGCTACTGTAATGTTTATTTAATTTCGTAAGTTTTCCTTGGTTCTTTCATTTCGAGAGGAATTGTTTTGTTTTGTATACATTGTCCTTCAGGCAATCCTACAAATAAAAATCTGATGCGATTCATTCACACGACTTTCTCTACCCTCTATCGTTTATTAGTGAGTGTACAAACTATTCTTACTAAAGTTTATTTTTATATCTACTACATTTTAATCCAAATAACATTTTTAGCTACATTACACATTTTGTTATAGATACAAAGGGAAAGCGATAGTCAAATGCTTTAGAACTGGACATTATATGCTGACCTTAAAATGCCATACTGTTTCCATGCAACCACGAGAAGCAACTGAATGTTGAAAGAACTTTAAAGAATGACCAAGAAGTGAAGAATTCCAACCATTAATAACGAATATCTCAGAAATGGCTTATGTCACAAAAAAACTTATTTGAAATAAATTGTGTGTTTTAAAGAGATCTACATTTCTTTTGTAGTACGTTTTCGTCTATCGCATAACGTTTACCAGTTATACAAGATTATACAAAATTCCTTCCGAATGAAGAGGACTTCAAAGGGTATTTACAGAAAATTCAAGATATACATTTTATTTATCCTGTAAATATCTTTAACATGTGGTATTTTAATCAAAATTGTTACAGCCATCTTTTAGAAAAATCAAAATTTTCAATAAATCTTCCATGTAAAGGGTAATTTGAGGAGGGGGATTTTCTTGAAAACCTTCGTATCGCATCCTTGGAAGATACTGAACTTAAATACCAAGTTTGGTACTTATCCAGCTTTTCGTTTTTGAGTTAAGACAAAGATACACATACGGAAAATGTTTCTAAAATGCTTTATTTGGATTCAGAGGGCCTCTAAACATATATTTCCGGTGAAATCTCGGCATCGAATTTTTGGGTGGAATGCAATACCTGCTCTACCCACTATGTACGTGGTAAAGAAAGTAAAAATACACACACCTGGATCTGGGAACGCAGGGCCCCTGTACCAGCACTAATCATTCTATCTTCCAACCTTTCCCTAATTTTATCCATGCACTCCATTGCTGTATGAGCAGTGGCGGAATCTTGCTGAAACACACCCTATATTGCTGATAACATTTCATCTGCACAGTAATATATTTGGAGATCAAGCTTTTGGCCGCAATAACTCTTAACCCTTCTTCAGGATAAGATAAAAAAGCAAGGTGCTATATACACTACAACAAGTGTTACTTAAAGCCAGACATTATTTCAATTAAAGGTTCCAAAACTATCCGTTTCTCTGCTTTTAAAATGCGTACACATTCGACGTTCAATATTTTAGTTAACATTTAGCATACAATAGTATTAAATATTTACACTAATGTTTAAAAATAAAAGTTCCGTTGATTTTTATATTGAATATTATTGAAAACGTTTACGTTGTTGCTCATTTTACCTTATTGGTTTCTTTATATTTGCAATGTATTCTGGACCAATACTTTACATTGAAGGATTTCGCAAGATAATATTTTATTTTATATATAAATAGGAAAAAAAGTATGTAGAAACTAGCAGCTCTTTAAAAAGGGCGTCATAGAATGATTTTCTTCAAGATTAAAAGCAGTGCATGTGGGCAAAGAATTTGACCGACAACTTTGGGAAATATGCCAAATTATTACTAGGGACGGCAAAAATAACTGAAAGTTGAGTCGGTATTTTAAAGTAAAATGACATGAAAACACGGAGATTAAAGTTGTTGGACCTGTGCCTCACCCTACGCACAAGATAACCGGAAGTAAACACAACTGTTTGGAATTGAAGTAAAATGTGTGCCAGGATTTAAAAGTCTTATCGTATAATTTTAGAAACGATCGTCCTCAACAGGCTGAAGTTAGGGGTGGTGTTATTTCACAACTGTTAATAGTTATCTACGATGTTAGCAGCCCAAATCCATCAGAATATCGCATGAAAGCGTTTCTGGATTGGTTAAACGTTTATGAGAATAGGCTATACCGGGAACTGCTGGGTACTTAACAAATAGCTTCTTATTATTTAAAAAAAACACAAACATAATCTGGAGAAAAACACGTTAGGTCACTGTAGTTAGTTCACAATTAGCCTAAGTAGTTTATTTCTTCTAGAGAAATTTATTTTGTACTGACGAGTACCTAATTACATACCAGTTGAACTAAGCTCTCTTAAAACAAAAGACGCTGAGGGCTAACGGGTTAATAAGTGATACATTAAAAATATCTTCCACTGATTTGTTGTTTTGATTTCTCAGATTCTGCTTTTAATGGTTTTCTCGGAATGCAAATAGTATGCTCGAGAATTATATGCATGCATTTCTTCATTGAGTCTATATTTATCGAAATTAAACTCTGAAATAATGAACTACATACTCAGATGACTGCAAATAAGATTTTCTTAATCTGAAATGAGAGACTTGCAAACAATCTGATGTGTTGCATTCACATGACATTTCTTTTTTTACTCAATCTTCTACAAATTACTCTCGTAAAAGTTATGCTTCTATCTACTTCTTGCTATAAACCTTCATTCAATACCTATGCTTTACACATTTCGCTCGCTATGTGATGGATTTGAAATTCCGTTCTCTCGCATGAATAAAAATGAAACAAAGAAAAACATAATGATAGCGATTTAAAGCTGAGGAAAGTATAAAGTATTTGAAAATTCAAATCAATAACAAAAAATATTTCGGAAATGGTTAATGCAAAAAAAAAAGGTTTTAAAAATTTTGTGCTTTAAGATCTACATATGTTGTGCAATGATCTCTTACGGTTTATTAATTATAGAAAAGTCATTCAGAATGAAGGCAGAATCACAGGCTACGAGTATTTCCAGAAAATACAAGATATACACTTTTTCATGCAAATATATTAAACATATGGCATTTAATTAAAACCATTGAACAATTTTTGAAAAAATAACGAAAACTTTTCCATGTATAGGGGAATTTAGGTGGAGGATTTTCTAGAAAATCTTCCTGTCGCATCTTTGGACGATGCTGCACTTAAGTACCACTTTTGGTTTGTAACCGACCTTTTGTTACACGCATGGATCGTTTAGTAAATTGTTTTGATTCGAGGGACCTCAAAACGTGTATTTTCAGTATGGAATATTTGGGTGGAATGCAGCACTTCCTCTATTTACTATAGGTAAGTGATACAGAAAGTAAAAAGGTAAACCTGCGCAACTCTTGCTTGAGGATCATGCACCAGTAGACATGCATGCACTTCTGAAATGGAGAAATGCATCATACTGCCAGCCTTTCTTCTCTGGAATGGGCTGTAAAATGAATTATTTTCTCCTTTTCGTCAGAAAATGTTGCTCAACATGAATTCTCGGTTTAAATAAGTGTAGTTTGCCGGAACAACAGGATTACCTAACAGATTCTTCCTACATACCTTACTAACAGCAGTGACACAGCGAAAACGGGGTGTGGATAGGGACTAAAATCCCTCTAGGAGCTTCACGGAAAAATGTTATCTTACAGAATAAGAGCAAAAAAAATCGGATGTGTTACACTCACATGACTTTCTCTACTCTTCTACAAACTATTTTTACAAACACTTATTCTCCATCTACTTCATGTTAATCGAGATAAACATTTGCAGACTCTATCTTATTGCTAATTTTCTTGTAGATGTAAGGGGAATATATATTTACAAGGGCAATATAGAAATACAGTAGCCTTTAAGCATAGACATTACTTTTAATAGCTGGTTGCTATTTGCAGCACCATTCTCTTTGCCACAGATTAATACTCTTTGCATATCCAAGACCAAAAAAAAATGAATAACGAATTCCCATTTGGGAAAATAAGTATTGAAAAATTTAAGGGAATAACAAGCAATAGGTATCCCGAAAATGGTTCACTCAACAACAACAACAAAAATGTATATGACATAAATTGTGTATTTTTATGCGATCTACATTTTTTGTGTAGTAAAATTTTGTCTATCTCTTATGGTTTACCAGTTATGCAAAAGTCGTTCACAATGAAGAATACCTTTGGAGACATTCTCAGAAAATTCGAGATATACATTTTATTTGTCATGAAAATATCTTAAACATATGATATTTTAATCAAAATCGTTAGAGCCGTTTTTGAGAAAATTAAAATTTTTGAAAAATGTTCCATGTAAAGGGTAATCTGGGGTGGGGGATTTTCTTGAAAACCTTCGTGTCGCATCTCTGGAAGATACTGAACCTAAATACCAAGTTTGGTGTTTATCCAACTGTTCGTTTCTGAGTTATGCTGTTCACACACACACACACACACACACACACACACACACACACACACGGACATGTTTCCAAAAATGCTTTTTTTGGATTTAGGGGGCCTCAAAACATATATTTCCGGTGAAATCTCGGTATCGAATTTTTGGGTGGAATACAATACTTCCCCTACTTACTATACGTAGTAGAGAAAGTAATAACCGAAGGTATCAGGCAAACACTACTCCGCATTAAACATCGGCAGCGATTGATTTCAAGTACTTTCTAATTATGGGTAATCCTTGATCAAAAGGTTATGTACGATGACTATTGTCCAAATGCCTATTTCAATTATTTGAGTCTCCCGCCACCCCAATAATATTCTTTGCATCATTACGCTGATGGCCTTCTCTCATCACAGCGAATCAGTTGTCAAGTAACTACGAAGTATTAACAATTTCGCCTGCTACTGGAAAGGTTGGTAATTGTGTAATATTACTGCACTTTTCATTCCACGAGAGAATCTAAAAGAAGATCTCCTGACCTTGGCCCCTTATTATAAATTAATGGGTATACACATAAGATACGAGGTTAAGTTTTAAGCGCGACAGCAAATGTACAGACTTCGGGTGTTTTAATTTTGTGGTTGAAATAATGTGGCAGCATTGTAATACTTATAATTGTGAATATACTGGGAAATAATCCTAAAACACGTACATTTGTTGTTGGCTCTTCATATAAACTATCCTTAGTTTTGTGTCGATTTTCAACTAAATCACAAAATGAGTCAAGCTTTTATATACAAATCCCAACTCTGTGGTTGCCACGAATTGCCTAAAAGTCGTAACCTTCATAAACTAGCTTATAGTTTGCTCCGATTTCGACCATATTCGAACGTATCGACAAATGTTTCTTAAACAATCTATTTATGCAACGGTTCACCTAAACATCGTCAATTTTTAGGAGTAATATTATAAGGGTCATTCAAATGAAACCCGGTCACTTGTGTAAAGTAACGGTAACGATTTTATTAACTCAAAAATAGTCGTCAAATCTGTTAGCACATTTATCCCATTGCGACACTAGCCGGTCGATTCCATCTTTGAAGAAGCTAGTAGGCTGCTGTCGGATCCAGGCCTGGATCCATTCACACACTTCGTCGTCCGTTGTGAATCGATGTCCGCGAATAGCTTGTTTTAGAGGTCCATAAACATGAAAGTCACACGGTGAAAAGTCTGGACTGTACGGTGGATCTTCCAGCGTTTCCCATCGAAACTGCTGCAATGTCGTCTTCACCACATTGGCAGTGTGTGGGCGGGCATTATCGTGCAGAAGAATAACGCCATTGGACAACATGCCTGGGCGTTTCGACTTGATGGCTCTCTAAGGTTCTGTAAAGTGGCTTGATAACGCTGGGCATTGGTGGTGGTTCCCCGTTCCAGGAACTCGACAAGCAATGTGCCCTTGTGATCAAAAAAGGAGGACATCATGACCTTACAGAACTGGTGTGCACGGCCTTTGATTTCTTTGGAGGTGGTGAAGTCGCATATTTCCGCTGCTTGCTCTGACTCACTCCTCGTTGTTCCTGCTTACTCGCCTTCATGTTCAGTAGTGGACAATAACTTGTGTGACCACCTTCTCTTCGGCGTGAAACCACACTGTCGCTATGCAACGTCATACGTTGCACACGCTGTAGTCGATCTACCAACAGATTGTGCCACCATACACGCAGTTACGTGGTGCCACCTTACGTGTAGTGCAAAGTTAGACGCACTGACCAGGTTTCATTTGAATGCCCCTCATATATATATATAAATTACCTTTAATTTTGCACCAATTTTAACAAAATCTGAAAGGTGGCTACAAATGTTACTCGAAATCATAAACATAAAACATTGACTTCCTACGTGCGGCGGTTCATATGTTGTTTCGTGTTTGTGGTCGGATACGCGTATAGGCTATGTGCAACAATGAACCTAAAATTGTAAAACCTTTCCGAGAACCAAACCCTGGCTACATCGCTGCAAATTACTGTAGACTGAGAACAGGTTGGGCAGCTCCTCTTTAGTTTGTCGTATGTAGCACAGAATTATTAAATTAAAAGAAATAGATAAATCTGCAATTGCCAACACTTCTGGGCTTCTAACCATGAGATAGGACGCGACATAAAGCTACTAAAAACCATACAGGTCGCTTCACATCTGGAAAATTGGGAAAAGATCTTCATGCACTACAACGTCAAGAATATTGTGAATTTTGAAATCCCATCAGCAGACTCCTTGATGCAGCTCATAAGACAGAAGAGAGAAGACAAGTGAGTTCCCAAGCTTCCCCACAGATGGCAGTAATTTCAACACAACTAGATTATGCGGCGATCACCTCCTCATCCGTTGCTGTAGCTTACCTTGATGCTTCTCCCGTTGCTTCCAGAAGTTCTCAGCGTGTTGGTTCTTCAATTTATCCTCGGCTAGCTGCAGTAATTTTCCTTAAATTATATGGGAGCATGGACTTATCCTCGGTAAAGGAAAACGTAGATCTCGGGTGGTGATATAGGAAGACATAGACTTGCTTTGTTTATGAAAAGATGACACTGCCGTTTCTTTTTATTTAATTTAACACTCGTAGTATACAAAACTGGTATTGCCGCTGTAAAATACTGTCCACCGCTGTTAGACTATGGCGTGGATATGTCACGAAATATAACTATTCTTATTGTCGCTTTCAGAGTAGCGGATCTTAGGTGTGTTGCTAAAACTATTTTGATTCCCTGTTTTGGCGCGATATCTCACACATCCTGCAGCATCTCTCCCTGACCACACATTACGAAAACTCTCGAATAAAATGCAATACTAAGCTGACATGACAAATTTGACTTGATTCCCTTTTTGGCGCGATATCTCACACATCCTGCAGCATCTCTCCCTGACCACACATGACATAAACTGCCGAATAAAATGCAATACTAAGCTGACATTACAAAGCTGACTTGATTCCTTTCTGGGCGCGATATCTCACGCATCCTGCAGCATCTCTCCCTGACTACACATTACCAAAACTGCCGCGAATTTTCCCCAAACAGATCCATTTATAGTCTCAGGCTTCTGAGGCTGCTTCCTTTCCTATTGGTCCATTTTTAGCGCGACTCGACGCGTCTAACTATTTCGAATAAACTTTCAGGGATCTCATTGGTCCAATTTTAATATAAATCGCGGCTTTTCCTACATTTACCGTTAAGGTTGTCTTTCTCACTCACTTGGTCACGGCGAATTATCAAATAATGGGACAAAGGCTCTACACCCTCGCTGTAGGAATAATAGCACAGCGACCGGAGAGAGGTAATAAAACTAGGTTTTCTGCCTTCGAAAGCACTATTCCTGTAGCTAAAACTTTCCCTCGTGGACAGTATTTTAACATAGCGCTTAAATTATTTACATTAAACCATTTATAACTCTACTAATATTAATAACCTAGATAGATACATAATGTTAAATCACCCTTCTTAAAATATACAAGCAGTATGAGAAAAAGATATTTACATAATACGATTTAACATCACTAAAAGTTAATTAATAAGTTATCTGTAATTATAGTTCTTGGGCTCGGCCTAGAGTTGCCGTTTCAAATTGCCCTGTTCTGGAAAAGAATAAATTTTTCAACACTTGATACAATTTTCTTTTACAGAATAATTCCTCTGATTATGGCCTTTGTTCGTTTGTTTTGTTGACAGAGACCCTTCGCTATACCTGCTCCTTCACAAGGGCTCTGACAAACCGGTGATGTTTATATTTGGGTCATTCACTCTACACTCTCCCTTTAAAAACAGGTTTCCGAGAGACATTCTTATACACAATACATTTCCCGCACACGAATAACTTGTGACGCATACAAATACTCTAATACCCAATTTAAGTTCTAAAATTAAATCTATTTACATACATATTGGTACATAATTATTATGCCTTTATTTATTTCTTTACATCCTTATTTATCGGGTGTATTACCTTTACTATTTGTTCACAGGGGTGTTACCTCATTTCGAGTAAAACTAACCTGATTCTTTTCATTATATTCTTCACCCTTCTCATTCTCTAAACATTTGTACGGTTTGAGCAACTGTTTATGGTATCTCCCTACGATCTTGGAATTCTTTATTTCTTGTAACTCAAATGTATCCGAGCCAAAAATGTTAATCACCCGGTATGGACCTTTAAATAAATTTTCCATTCTATGATACCTTTTGTTCAGAATGCTAGACTTTTTCTTGTCCCGTACCAATACTAAGTCTCCCAATTTGATCAACCAGTGTTTTCGTTTCTTCTTCTTAAACTTTTCTTTTCTTTTCTGCGCCTTATTGGCCATTCTTTCAAAAGCTTTCTTAAACATCTCTTCTTCCGTTAGTGCTTTCGGATCTTTAGCTTCTAGTGTCTGTGGTAATTCCCCTTCGAGTGTTTCCATTAATTTCCCCTTCATCAGCTCGATGGGCTTATAACCGGTAGTAGGGCTCACACTTTCATTTAAAATACTTTCGATGCGCTGATAGTGATTTGCCCAATCACTGTGTTTTTTATTGGCCAAAATTCTCAAATAAACCGAAATGTCCCGTATTATTCTTTCGCAGGGATTGCTTTGTGGGTGGTATTTTGAGCAATGATACAACGTGATTTCGTTTTCTTTTAAGGTGTCTACAAATTTTCTGCTGGTAAATATTGAAGCATTATCACATAAAATTGCCTTCATCTTTCCAAATTGTGGAACATACGACTTCATTATCTTCCTTAGGCATGTTTCACTTGTAATCTTCCGGACTGGGTAAATTTTCACAAATTTTGAAAATACATCTATTAACACTATTATATACCTAAATCCAAATTTACTACGAGGCATCTCACCATGACAGTCCAAGGTCACTAACATTCCTGGTTTTTCTCTTAGTATTGAGTTTGTCTCGTATTCGTATTGTATATTCAGTGGCTTTGCTTTTTGACATTGTAAGCATGTCGAAATTATTCTCCTTACTTTATGGTGTAATTTTGGAATATACAGGTTTTCTTGGATCATTAAAGCGGTGCGTTCTGAGCCAGAATGTGCTAGAGCTTGATGGAACGTGCTTATGAGTTCATTCTCCATGTTCTTAGGTATATATGTCTTCCATTTCTGTATTTCACTGCCATGTAGTTTATATAACACGCCCCCTTTTAACCCTATGTTTCCCTTGATATTTTCATCTATTTCTGGGGCCTTTTTTATTAATTTATTTAACTTCTCATCTCGTCGCTGCTGGTCCCCTATTCCTTTTAATTCTTTTATCAATCCTTTACTCAAGGGTATTTCAATACTCATTAATGTTACTTCATTTTTAGGGCGTTCTATTCTCTCCGGTATTTCACTGTTGTTATGTAACCTAGACAGCAAATCGCTAAAAACATTTGTTTTTCCTGGAATGTGTTTCACCTCAACATCATACGAAAGAATCTCATGGATGTACCTAGATAATTTAGTACTCGTAAGCCGACAACGTTTCATAAATGAAAGACTCACATGATCTGTGTATATAATAACCTTCTGTAGATATATATATGATCTAAATTTCTGTAGTGCGTAATACACAGCACAGATCTCTAATTCGGTGACCGAAGCATTTTTCTCTATTTGACTTAAACCTCTTGAAGCGGTACTTATCACGTGCAGTTGATTTTCCTCATCTGATTGGGCTAGGACACACCCATATCCGTGACCTGAAGCATCCACGTAAATCACATATGGTAGGTTGTCCTTGGGTCTCTCTAGTAGAATTGATTTTGCAAATAGTTCTTTTATCTTTTCAAAAGCTTTCTGGTGTACCTCGTCCCATTTCCATCGCACTTTCTTTTTAAGCAATTCGCGCAAAGGTGCTATTTCTGCGGCGTACCTCAGGATAAATTTGCTTTGATAATTTAGCACTCCAAGAAACGACCTAACCTGCTTAACACTCTTGGGCGCTGGTATTCTTCTCACAGCCGCTACTCTTTCTTCGTTTGGCTTTATTCCTCTATCATTAATTACATAACCTAGAAATTCCACCTCACGGATGCAAAATTTGGATTTATTAATGTTCACCGTCATACCGTTTTCTCTCAGCTTTCTAAGCACATAATCCACATGTTTAATATGCTCATCAAAATTTTCATCAACTATTAGAAAATCGTCGATATATTGGATCAAAAATTCGTCGGCTGAGTCGCCAAATATTTTATCGATGGCTCTTAATAGTCCACTACATGACGTAAGCATACCAAAAGGCATTCTCAAAAATTCGAACTGTTTCCCAAAAAATAAAAAAGAAGTATACTTTCTAACATCCTCGTGAAGCTCAATCTGCCAGTATGACGCAGTTAAATCAATGGTGGAGAAATACTTGCCTTTGGTTATTTTTGACAGCAATTTTTCTACACTTTCGCTCCGAAATCTGTCTGGTTGAGTGTGTTTATTTATCTTTCGACCATCTATCGTCATCCTAAGTTCGCCATTGCGTTTCGTCACCCAACATAATGGACTGCTATATGGAGAATTTGACTTTTGTATTATTTGGTCTCTCAACATTTTATCGATCACTTGTTTGGCTCTCTCCCTTAATGCAATCGGAATATCCCGATACTTGTGTGTGAAGGGTGCAATATCTTGTACCTTAAAACTGTGTTTGTATGCTTTGCACTTGCCTGGGACGTCCGAAAATACCGCTTTGTTTTCTTGTAACATTCGCCTTAATAGATGCCTTTGTGTCTCTGTGAGGTTCTCGGCAAGGGTCACTTTCTCCTCTACTGCTTCTACCTGGCTGCCGGTATCTTGGAATTCTTTATTTCGGGCGTAACCATAATCTTTCTCATTGTGCTCCGTATACCCGTTGTAAAACCTGTCAGCGAACGCATGCATCTCATCGGTTTCTTCCCCTTGTACTATAGCAATTAATTTCTCACTCCTACCTGTTTGTACTAATTGTACGAAAAATCTTTCTTCGGCGATATCTTCTTCTCCTTGGGTTTTGTTATAAGTATCCTGCTTCATACCCTCTACAAAAGGGATTTCTAATAGTTTTCTGTTCTTCTCTATTTTCAAAACTTTATCAGCAAAATCAACCCTAGCTCTTAATTCAAACAAAACGTCACACCCAATCAAAATGTCACAAATCAAATTATTGATTACCAGAAAAATAAACTCAAATTTGTCTTCTCCTATTTTTATGTTCAACATTACTTGCATTTTTATTCGGGTAACCTCTTTGTTAACTGCTACCCGGCATACCGTGTTCCTTATGGGTAATGTCATTAGCTTAATTCCTTTATTTACCAGGTTCTGATATAACCTCAGGCTGCATACACTCACATTGGCTCCAGAGTCTATTAAAGCGTTATATTCTTCATCCAACAATACTACTTTTATGCTAGGGGAATCTGTCAGATCCTTTTCCGAGTGATTTTGAATAGTAGTTATCAGTTCTCCCAGTATAAAGTCATCTTTGAGCCCTGTTTCACATTTTCTGTTTATTTGAGAATTTTGCGCGCTTAGAATCCGCTCCGAGCTCCTGATTGGATCCTGTCTTAGTTTTCCGGGTTATCGACACTATTTGGTGCTCCGCTAGTCTCTTCCACATTTCCCGCTCTCTGAGTTTGCCTATAGTTTCCTCTGTTTCCTCTAAAATGTCCCCGGGAAGGTCTCTCTCTCCTTTCGTTTCTTTCTGGGTCATTTTCGTCATACCTCTCTCCTATATCGCTTTCCCCTCGGTCAGAAAAATAATGTTCCCTGGATCTGTTTTCATTGTTTCTGCCTCTCCTATAGCTAAAACGGCCCCTGTATCTTGGTCTGGTTTGTATAGCATTTATGTGATATTGGTTATCACCTTCCCTCCTGAAACGGTTATTTTGACAGTTCCTGTTCCCGGATTGAGGCACGTCGTTCCAGTATCTCTCTCTGGGGTTATAGTTCCCTCTCGCGTTTCCTCTCCAATTCGCATTCCTTGAATTATCCGGTAATGGTCGAACTGTATAGTTTTGTACGTGGTTCCTACTACTTGTCTCGAATGATGATACCAACTCAATCAATTCGGGAATAGAATTTGGCTTCGCAATGAGTAGGTAATGGTGTATCCGTTCTGGATAATGTGGTACAATCATATTAATGAAATCCCTCTCGCTTATGAGTGGCTCGATTAGTCTACTACTCTGTGCTTTAGTTAGCAAATAATCTACCATGCTTAGGTTTCCGCGTTCATCGTACTTGCCATTAACTAGGATAGATCTCACCTGGTTCTGAGTATTAGTACTCCAATACTTATTCAAAAATGCCCTTCTGAAATATTCAAAATTATTATTCTCCCCCAAAGTCAATCTTACCCATTGGAGAACCCTTTGACGTAAACCTTTACGAACGATTAACATCTTTAGCTCGTCCGGAATCTGCTTCAAACGGAAATACTCCTCAAGGTCATTTAGGTATTGTTTAGGATTATCAGCCGAATTTTCCTCGAAAGTAGGTACCCCTATCTCATTTAATAAATGGTAGTTTGCATTACTTGCATGGTTAGATGTACATTGGTGCCCTGCATTGACATTATATGGGTCGGCAGCTGGACTTTGGCCTCCATTTGCCTCCCTAAAAGTGGTGCTAGTTTCACTGGGTGAGCTATCATCACTCTGTCTCACACTTATCCCTAGTCTACCAATAGAGCGTTTTAACTCCTTTACACAATTTTCATGCTCTTCCACCCTCTTCACAATTTCATGATGATTTGAGAGCTGTTCAGTCATTTTTGACGAAAGTTCATTCATCTTTCCCTGATCCTTTTCTAACACTATTCTAAATTCTTTGAACTCCCTTTGAATGTTAGATTCTAAGGTACTTTGTTTTTTTTCTAAAGAAACATTTACAGCTCTTAAGTCATCATCCAATTGTTCCTTTATGGCTAAGCTGGTAACACTTAATTCTGTTTCTACATCCTTCCTTAGTTTTTCTACATCGTTTCTTAGACATAGTTGTCCTGCCTGAATTTCTTGCACTACCATCCCTTGCTGACTGAATTTGGAGTCCAATTGACTTTGTAATCGGGTGACCTGTTCACCTAAATATTCCCTCATCTCCTGAGCTAATTCCCCTCTCATCTTCCTGTTTTCCTCTCTGACATATTCACCTATCTGTATACTCTGCTCATTTAATTTCCCTTCCAAATTTTTATTTTGTTCACTCAAATTTCTTTTTGACTCCTTACTCAGCTCATTTAATTTCCCTTCTAAATTGTTACTTTGTTCACTCAAATTTCTTTTTGACTCCTTACTCAGCTCATTTAATTTCCCTTCTAAATTTTTAATTTGTTCACTCAAATTTCTTTTTGACCCCTTACTCTGCTCATCTATCTTTGCGCTCAAATGTTGAAGCAATATTAGCAGCTGGTTTTGACCTGCGTCAATGACCTGCTCAATCGGTGATTGCCTTTCCCTAACTTCTACTTCAGCTGCACCCATATTTTCTCCATCTGTTGTTATGCTGACAATAGCCTCCCCATTCAGTTCTTCCAAATCTTCCCTTGACCTACTCATGGTTCCGTTAGCAAGTTCTACCTCCCTAGTAATGACTTTACCCCCTCTCAATAACATGTGTTCACAAAACTGAGTCACTACTCTGCATGCCTTTTTGTTTGTTTTTGAATAAAAGTTCTAACCTGTATTTTTTTTTCAATGTTAACTGATGCGTTCCGGGTTCGAATCCTGGTGAAGTTCTAGAAGCGATGTTCTCAGCTGTTTTGTTGTCCCACGTAGGTAGACTAGAAGTTCGCGTTGTAATTTTGTTCTGCTGTGCCCCTTTCCTCTGAAGATTCTTCGTCTGTTCGTTGTTTCCTAGTACTCCGTTTGAGTCGTTCTTCCTTTCGATCTCCACGTTATGGCGCCAGTTTGCGGCTATCACCTCCTCATCCGTTGCTGTAGCTTACCTTGATGCTTCTCCCGTTGCTTCCAGAAGTTCTCAGCGTGTTGGTTCTTCAATTTATCCTCGGCTAGCTGCAGTAATTTTCCTTAAATTATATGGGAGCATGGACTTATCCTCGGTAAAGGAAAACGTAGATCTCGGGTGGTGATATAGGAAGACATAGACTTGCTTTGTTTATGAAAAGATGACACTGCCGTTTCTTTTTATTTAATTTAACACTCGTAGTATACAAAACTGGTATTGCCGCTGTAAAATACTGTCCACCGCTGTTAGACTATGGCGTGGATATGTCACGAAATATAACTATTCTTATTGTCGCTTTCAGAGTAGCGGATCTTAGGTGTGTTGCTAAAACTATTTTGATTCCCTGTTTTGGCGCGATATCTCACACATCCTGCAGCATCTCTCCCTGACCACACATTACGAAAACTCTCGAATAAAATGCAATACTAAGCTGACATGACAAATTTGACTTGATTCCCTTTTTGGCGCGATATCTCACACATCCTGCAGCATCTCTCCCTGACCACACATGACATAAACTGCCGAATAAAATGCAATACTAAGCTGACATTACAAAGCTGACTTGATTCCTTTCTGGGCGCGATATCTCACGCATCCTGCAGCATCTCTCCCTGACTACACATTACCAAAACTGCCGCGAATTTTCCCCAAACAGATCCATTTATAGTCTCAGGCTTCTGAGGCTGCTTCCTTTCCTATTGGTCCATTTTTAGCGCGACTCGACGCGTCTAACTATTTCGAATAAACTTTCAGGGATCTCATTGGTCCAATTTTAATATAAATCGCGGCTTTTCCTACATTTACCGTTAAGGTTGTCTTTCTCACTCACTTGGTCACGGCGAATTATCAAATAATGGGACAAAGGCTCTACACCCTCGCTGTAGGAATAATAGCACAGCGACCGGAGAGAGGTAATAAAACTAGGTTTTCTGCCTTCGAAAGCACTATTCCTGTAGCTAAAACTTTCCCTCGTGGACAGTATTTTAACATAGCGCTTAAATTATTTACATTAAACCATTTATAACTCTACTAATATTAATAACCTAGATAGATACATAATGTTAAATCACCCTTCTTAAAATATACAAGCAGTATGAGAAAAAGATATTTACATAATACGATTTAACATCACTAAAAGTTAATTAATAAGTTATCTGTAATTATAGTTCTTGGGCTCGGCCTAGAGTTGCCGTTTCAATTAGTACTTTTCCCAAGGGAGGACAGCAAAATAAATTGCTAATTTTCTTGTAGATGTAAGGGGAATATATATTTACAAGGGCAATATATAAATACAGTAGCCTTTAAGCATAGACATAACTCTTAATAGCTGGTTGCTATGTGCAGCACCATTCTCTTTGCCACAGATTAATACTCCCTGCATATCCAAGACAAAAAAAATGAATAACAATTCAATTTCAGGGGATGAGAGCTGAAATTAGTCGTTCCTCAGCTGAGGAAGGAAGAAAGTCTTCTTCCGAAGATGTGATGCGAGTTAAAAAAACGAACCGACTTACCGTATTACATAATACAAAAGGCATACTCATAACAAAACGGAGTCTAGGATAATGTTTTATTAACATAACCCAATATCTTTGGAAATATAGAATCAGACTGAAAAACTCAATGCCATAGCCGAGATGTGAACCGGGTTCTTCCGGTTTCCATCCGGTTGCACTAGTCCAAGGGTGGCGAAAACGCCTTCCTTCCGCGATTCACCAAATATGCAACAAGCATTGCATCACTCAGCAGCATGTGAAAAACAAAGGGACAGTGGCAGAGAGGGAACGGCGCTTACGAGTCAAAATGACTCGCGAGTCCCGTTTTCGCCACCTCTGCTCTAGTCAACTGCAACATGCTGGCACAACATTAAATTCCCCATCTGACTCGCATTTAATGTCGTGCCGGCGTGTTGCTATGCTCAGTTGGTTAGAGCAACCGGATGGAAACCGGAAGATCTGCGATTCAAAATCGCCTATGACACATTATCTTTCCAACCCTGTCCTGCACATGTCTTGTGTGGAAGAACAGTTACTTACAACCCAATATTGTCACTATTTCCGTATGAAACCACCGTATTTATTTTAATATACGTAGTTTTCGCTCGAGATACAACAGTGTTCTTAATTTTACCTTTATTACACGAAGCAACATACAGTACTAGCCACGGACAAACTAATGTGATGGCTCGTTAATGTAATAAGATATCTAATTCACAGCTTCTCAGTGATAACACAGTAATAATTTCTTTCTTAAATGTGTTTTTTTTTTAAGTTTTACGTGTTATGTACTTTTGCTAATATTGTACGTACAATAATTAAGAGGATGTTAAGAACACACATATTCATAATGTACACATGGTAGAGAACAAGTATATAACGTTATGAAATATAACATATAATATGGGAGGGAAAGGCCATTGTTAGCTATATAACCATTAATAAAAATTACGAGAAATGCAGTAGCATCTACGTAAGCATGTAACGAACCTTGAATTCATAATTAAAACAATGGAAGTCTGTATATATATGTATATATTATATATAATATAAACTGCTATTGGACAAGTAGCACCAATCAGATACATTGATACATACCTATAACTCATATACGTACGCTAAGAAAACGGTTGAAGGGAACGCTAACAGAAGCTTGTCAGACTTCGAGCAGGAAGGCCGCGTATAAGGTCGTCTCTAAATAGACGCTAAAACTACATACTTAAAGTCTGCCAATAATCCATATTTTAACATGACAAAGAATATCTATATGTGGTTTATCTGAAATACAAGTGATATAGTTAACAGAATACGTGTGTGCAAAATATTTTAACATTCTCCGTACCCAACCCTGACAAGACACAATTGCTCTCTGACTCAAAATACAGCAGCCGTGGCACAATTATAAAATAACAATTACAACATACTAACACAGACACAAGAATACAGATATACGATCATCAGATTCCAGTCTAAGAGAACGCCATGATACATCACAAGAGTACGGGCATCAAGACGACCTACAGGTACGTAATGCAGCATCCATCGACTTAGTGGGAACCTACCACGTAGGAACCGCTACAACATGAAACAGACGAATGTTTGGCACGTCAACAGCAGCTCTTGAAGGACGTTTCCACAGAAGCAAGCTATTTTACAAGCTTACCACCTGACTCAGATTTAGGTACAAAACAGAATTATTTGCGATGAATCAAGCCGTAGGAACAAACGTGTCTTCATTAGAAATAAGCTTTCTGTGTGTGCGGTGCCAAGACAAACAAACTAATGCTTGTCACTTCATCGGTTGACACAAGGCCCCTAACGACGCTAAATGCTATTAGCAACACTAACGCAATTTAAAACGGCTATCTTAAAATAGATTAGTATCCATGTGTCACCGTTACCGGGACAACTGACAGTATTCGTGATATCCAGGTACGTATGTTATTATTAGGTTCAATTAATAGCTGCGTCTACAATTATTAAAAATCTGATGTGTTACACTCACATGACTTTCTCTACTCTTGTACAAACGCTTATTCTCCATCTACTTCATGTTAATCGAGATATATAGTAGTTAATCTTAATACTAATTTTCTTATAGATGCAACGGGAATATGGTAAGCTTTAAGCGATAGTCAATTTTTTTAAGAGCTGGTTGCTATGTGGAGCATTCCATTCTCTTTGCATGCTCATGACATAAAAAAAAAAAAACGAATAACGAATTCCCATTTGAGAAAAAGTATAAGTATTGAAAAATTCAAATAACAAGGACTATCTCGGAAATGGTTCACTCGACAAAAAAAACGTATATGACATAAATTGTGTGTTATAACGAGAACTAAATTATTATGTAGTAAAATTTTGTCTCTCTCTTACAGTTTACCCGTTATGCTAATGTCATTCAGAATGAAGAGGACTTTTGGGGATATTCCTAGAAAATACAAGATATGCATTTCATTTGTCATGAAAATATCTTAAAACTTCTAAAGTTTTAAACAAAATCGTTAGAGCCATTTTTGAGAAAATCAAAATTTTCTAAAAATGTTCCATGTAAAGGGTAGTCTGGGGTGGAGGGATTTACTTGAAAATCCTCGTGTCGCACCTTTGAAAATTAGTGAACCTAAATACTAAGTTTGGTGTTTATCCGACTTTTTGCTTTTGAGTTATGCTGTTCACAGACACACAACCACACAGACCTTTTTCTAAAAAGGTTTTTTTTGGATTTAGCGGGCCTCAAAACATGTATGTACGGTGAAATCTCGGTATAGAATTTTTGGGTGGACTGCAATACTTCCCCTACTTACTATAGTAGTAGAGGGAGAGTAATAACTGTGTCTACAAACAGTTTACAATTACTATCATTCAGCACTGACATGTGTGTCTATGCTTTACTCATTCAATCAACCTTCAGGATATACTTTCAGTATCTTTTTTTCTCGGCCAATCCCTTCGCTCGCTCTATATAGGCTGGGCTGAGTATACAAGGTTACTAATGTGATACATTAAATGATTTTCTGTATTTTTACACCTCCTCCATAAAAAACGTATTACATAAATTTATGTACATAGTAGAAGTTATTGCATTCCACCCAAATATTCCATGTCCAGATTTCACCGGTAATATATGTTTTGAGATCCCCATAATAAAAAAGCATTGTTAGAAAAAGGTGTGCGAGCATAATTAAAAAACGAAAATTTGGATAAATACCAAATTTGGTATTTAGGTTCAGTAGCGTCCAAAGAGACGACACAAAGATTTTCAAGAAGATCACCCAATCCCACACTACCCTTTAAATGGAGAACTTTTCGAAATTTTTTATTTCCTAAAGAATGGCTCTAACGATTTTGATTAAAATACCATATACATATTAAAGATATTTACATGACAAATAAATTGTATATTTTGATTTTTCTGGGAATACTCACTGAAGTCCTCATTCATAAGGAATTTTGTATAACTGGTAAACATTAAGCGATAGACGAAAACGTACTACACAAAAAATGCAAATCTCTTTAAAACACACAATTACTTCCAATAAGTTTTTTTTTTGCGCCATAAGCCTTTCTGAGATATCCGTTATTAATTGTTCGAATTGTTCAATACTTAGCCATTCTTTTAAAGTCCTGTCAACATTTATTGTTTTTCGCGTTTCCTTGAAACAGTTGGAATTTTAAGCCCAGCGTATAGCGTGTAGTTCATAAACATTTGAATATCCCTATTCCGTTTGTATATATAACGAAATGTGTAAAGTAGCTATTTTTGCAAAAGTTTATTTGGATTAAAATGAATTAGATATGAAAACATCTAATGTGGTACATTCACATAACTTTCTCTACCCCCTATCGTTTATTAGTGTGTATACAAACTATTCTTACTAAAGCTTATTACTTTTTTCTATCTACTACATTTTAATCCAAATAAACCTTTGCAGAAATAGCTGCATTACATATTTCGTTATAAATACAAAGAGAACAGTGATAGTCTAATATTTGAGATATGTGGCACTATATGCTGGCTAAGATTCCATATTGTGGAATTGCATGCAATCGCAAGAAACAACTGAATATTAAGAGAATGACCAAGAAATGAAGAATTCGAACCTTTAATAACGGATAGCTCTGAAATGGTTTATGCCACAAAAAAACTTATTTAAAGTAAAATGTGTGTTTAATGAGAGACACATTTTTTGTGTGGCACGTTTTCATCTATCGCTTAACGTTTACCAGTTATACAAGATTATACAAAATGTCTTCCGAATGAAGTGGACTTTACCGGCTATTCCCAGAAAATTCAAGATATACGTTTTATTTGTCATGTAAATGTCTTTAATGTATGGTATTTTAATCAGAATCATTACAGCCAGTTTTAGAAAATAAAAAAAACCGAAAAATGTTCCATGTAAAGGGTAGTTTGGAGTGAAGGGATTTTCTTAAAAATCTTCCTATCATATCTTCAGAAGGTAGTAAATCTAAATACGAAGTATGGTATTTATCCAACTTTTCGTTTTTGAGTTAAGCTGTTCGCAGACACACACACGAACCTTTTTCTAAAAATTTTCTTTATACAGGGGCCTCAAAACATTTCCATTGAAATCTCGGTATCGAATTTTTGGGTGGAATGCAATACCATTTCTACCTACTATGCACACGATAGAGAAAGTAATAAGCTTAAGACTAGTTTATATACCCACTAACAAAGATAGAGGGTACAGAAAGTCATGTAAATGTATTACACAGAAATGTTTTTTCTGTCTTCAAGTTAACCTGATCTGCAGTAGTAGTTTCATTAGAGATTTGGTTGTAGGTACAAGGGGGCTGGGCATATGAGGCTGAAGCGCCGACAGAAAAATCCGACAGAAATTCTGCTCTTTTATTTATATCACATCATTTCTTGTGTAACAAGTTTTTATATCTCTTAAGATTTAGAAGTTATGATAAATTACATAAAATTCATTTAAAATGAAGAGGACTTCACTGGCTATTCGCCGAAAATCCAAGATGCACATTTTTTTAGTCATGTAAATATCCTTGGAAGAACCTGAACTTAAATATGAAATTTGAATCCATCCGACTTTTTGAAATATGCTGTCTCTCTCTCTCTCACTTTAAAAATGCTTCTTTTTGATTTAAGGGACCTCAAGGCATGTATTTCTGCTGAACTGTCAATAGGCAGTTTTTGGTTGAAATGCAGAGTTAAATTACTTAAATGTAAAGAATGATTATAGTATGAATATGCATTTTTGTGTGACATTGATTTGAGATGTTTGTTGATTGTAATTATTGTTGAGAAGTGGGTTTATACTGCCTTACTGAAACTGACAATAATAGCGTGCAATAATGCAGCGAGGGGGTGAGCTGTTTATCATTATTGGAAACGAGGAAGTTACGTAATGTTGGCGCGTTTTCCTTTAGAATCTTCTGGAACATTTCCCTAGAGCATATGTATTCATAATTTTCATTGGATATAAAAATAGACGCTAATGTTGGCGCGTTTTATTAGCCAATTGCAGCTCAGTTATAATCTTTAGGCATATCGGGGTGTATGAGTATAAAAGGGCTAGGTTAGAGATAGACCCCGTCAGTTCGTCGAAAATATTTGTATGATACACGTCGCCTTCAGTCAAGCAGAAATATTACACGTCGGCTATCGATTCGCAAGTTACGCGTATAAGAGTTATGAAAAATCTCAAGTATGGTAAAGTTAATTATACAAAAGGTTGAAGTACGTGAATTAAAAGTGATCAGTAAGAAGTTGTTATAACAGTTTCAGTTTGGCGAGTATCTAGATCAATGTGTAAATGTAATAGTGAAAGTGTTCGACAATAAAAATTAAAAGAAATTCTTTCACCAGTGTTATCTTTGGATAAAAGATTCCTTTCCGTTTACACAACCTGTATAAAGAGAAGTGCTCGACCCAAAAGGATAATAGCTAGCCGGAGGACAGTAAACCAAAATTAAATAAAATAACAGTAGCATTCTTTCAAACAAACACTAATACTACCGCAAATTGCTAACACCACATGGAGCTACAAACCTAACAAAGAATCACGTCACAAAATGGCTTCACCACGTGAAGTAAACACACATACACAAATAACATTATAAATTTACCATCGCAAATTGGCTCCCAAACGTGGGGCTCAACAAATAAATAAATTAAATAAGATTACAAGTACACCACCGCATACTATAACTAGAGAGTAATATTTTTGGTACTTCATTACATCCGCTTTCTTTCTTTCTTTCTTTCTTTCTTTCTTTCTTTCTTTCCCCCCTTTCTTTGTTTTGCCATGTTTCCTGAATGACAAGCGCAGTAATAATTTTAAACTATTCGCTCCTGGACTCAATACACGCAATGTTCCTAATAACAAAAACTTCCGAATGCCTCGTTGTTCTGGGTGGCTCAGTTGGTTAGGCGCTACCCTTCTGATGCCAAGTTCGCGGATTCAAATCCACGACAGAGCGATGGTTTTTAAATTGTGCTTAAAAGCGACAGCCTCATATCAGTAGATTTACTACCATGTAAATGAACTCCTGCGGGACGGATTGCGGCGCTGATATGACCCTGGCAATTGGCAGCGTCGTTAACAAACAAAAATACTTATTAAAATATTATCACGAATGACTCTCATATGACACACGAGAACTAGCGGCAAAAGACGGCGAAGCTTACTCTTTTTTCTGTTAATGTCATTATTTACGAGTTTTATGACACCACTTTTATCACGGAAATGAATTCATTATGCTTATCAGAAATTATGCTATGTTATCTATAACCTGTACTGCCATACATTGCTTCATATTCTGGGAACTTGAAGAAATACATTCGGTTTCATTGTGGCCTGTAATCATTACACCATTGTATAGTGCAAATGCGGCGGCTATTAATGAAAAAGGGGTATTAATTGAGAAATCATATGGTCTTTCAAAAAGAGTGTCCTATCTTTGAGCTTATATAAAACACGTTCTACAAATGATAGTTTTATTTCTTTTTTTATTTTGGAACATAATTAATGTCATTACGTGTGGAAGAGAACATCAGTTAAGTGACCGCCGCAACCTCGTTGGGTTGCGCGTGTACGGTTGACCCAATTTTCAATGGCAGAAGAACGTAAATTACGTCCAACTTATGAATAACACGCGTGATGTTATTCATAAGATCATTTACTGGTTCTGGCTTGTTGACATAAAGTCGAGATTTAACATAACCCCACAAGAAGTAATCCAAGGTCGTTAAATCACATGATCTCGGGGGCCAGTTAACATCACCACCACGGGAAATGACGGAACCTCTGAACTTCTCCTTCAAAAGATTGATTGTTTCGAGAGCAGTATGACATGTGGCACCATCTTGCCGGAACCAGATGTTTCTGAGATCCATACTATCCAATTGAGGCCAAAAATAGTCCCTTATAAGAGCTTGGTATCTTTCTCCATTGACAGAGCTTCTCCATCTTCATCTTGGAGAAAAATAGACCAATGATTCCACCATACCAAAATCCACACCACACAGTAACCTTTTGGGGATGAAGTGGTCGTTCTTGAATCTGCATTGGATTGTGATTGCTCCAATAGCCCTCAATTCTTGCGCTCGACGAGCAATTGATTTGTTTCCGTTCTCGCGTACACTCTCACGAACGGCACCTATGTTTTCGTTGGAGCGCTTACGTCGATTACGTACAGGCCTTATCGATCAAACGCCGAATCGTTCTCTCGCAGGGACGATTATGCACACCGTAAACTTCACACAATACGCGGAAGGTTTGGCGAACAGATGATCCATTTTGATAATAAATTTTCACAGCTTCTACGCGTTGCTGAATGCTGTAACGTTGCATGGCTATTTGTCAATAACAACTGTTAACATCATGAAAAAAAGGACTGCTGTAACTCAATAACAACGGTAGCTATCACATGTTAAAGATAGGACACTCTTGTTGAAAGACCCTATATTTTCATTAAAGTTCAACATCGCTAAAAGACTGTGTCTATTATTCCGTTCCTCATTTGGAATTACTGTTTTCCACCATTATCGTTATAAACCATCAGCTTGGCTTACCCGGAGTTAAACGGGTAGTTTTCTCCCCCCTCCTTTTTTAAACTGGAATGACGAATGAATTAATTTCATTTACTGGCCTCTTTCTTTATGAAATAATCGTATAATACGAGGGCAGTCCCGGAAGTACCCGACCTGACGTATATATAACAGTGTTATTTCAAATAAACGAGTATGGTAGAAAATACCAACCTTATAAGGATTAATATTGAAGTTTGAGGATGCTACGTTATTTAGTAATCGTTTGGCAGTCATCAATATCGAACGCTTTCAGCAAATTTGTAAACATGGATAAAACTGGCCACGTTATGTGATACAATACTTTCATTTGAAAGGTCTTAGTCCAACTAATATTAAAGCTGAGCTAGATTCTACTCTGGGGCAGTCTGCTACTTCGTTTACAACAGTAAAATATTGGGTGGCAGAGTTTAAGCGAGCTGCCATGACGAACATTGCAGTGGTCGACCAAATGAGGTGACCACGCTACAAATTGTAAACAAAATCCACAAATTGGTATTGGATGACCGTCGGCTGAAAGTGCGCGAGCTAGCAGACATCGTAGGCATTTCAAAAAGTGCTGTACATCACATACTAACTGAAAATTTAGACATGAGAAAGCTGTGCACAAGATGGGTGCCGCGTTTACTCACAATGTAACAAAAACAGCGCCGTGAGGATGTTTCAGTCGAGTGTTTGCTGATGTTTCGCTGCAATAAAGCCAGTATTTGCATCGATTCATAACCAGAGATGAAACATGGGTTCATCACTTCACACCTGAGACGAAGGAACAGTCGAAATAGAGGACTGAAAGGGGAGAATCAGCTCCAAAGAAAGCGAAGACAGTTCCATCTGCAGGCAAGGTCATGGCGTCAGTTTTTTGGGATGCGCGTGGGATAATTTTCATTGATTATATTCAAAAAGGAAAATCAATCAATGGCGAGTATTATGCAAACTTATTGCAGCGTTTGAATGATGAAATCAAGCAAAAACGGCCGCACTTAACGAAAAAGAAAGTTTTGTTTCAACAAGACAATGCACCAATTCACACATCCATTATCGCCATGGCCAAAATCAATGAGTTAAAGTTCGAATTGATCCCTCATGCATCCTATTCACCAGACTTAGCCCCCTCCGATTATTTTCTGTTTCCAAAGTTGAAGAAATAGCTTGGTGCTAAAAGATTTGCCAACGGTAAAGAGGTTGAGTTTGCAGTTGATGGCTAGTTTGTAGAACTCGACGGTTCTCACTATAAACAAGGTATCGAAGCTATTGAACATCGCTGGGAAAAGTGTATCGAGCTGAAAGGAGACTGTAGAGAAATAAAGATGTTTTTTCCCAAAATTTTTGTGTTAGGTCGGGTACTTCTGGGACAGCCCTCGTAAACTAGAATTTCATGATGAATCTTTCTCTTTAACACCTATAACCGCAATTTTGTACAGCCCCGGCCATTCCTAATAATGGATGAAAAATCCCCCGATATTCACGCAAAAGAATGTGAAACATAGACGGAATATCTGACTTTTCTAACCTCCCCGCTTTCGACAGTATTTCAATTTCTGGAATGTTGCATAACGTACAAGTACTATTTGGCGGTGGAATAATCAACAGTAGGTATTGTCTACAATTTTTTACTTTCTGTACCACGTACCTAATAGGTAGAAGAAGTATACCTATTGTATTCCACCTAAAAATTCGATACGGAGATTTCTTTGGAAATCTACATGTTGGAGGCAAACTGAATATAAGAAATCATTTTAAAAACAAATCTGTGCTGTGTGGGTGTGTTTAAACGGTTAACTCAAAACGAAATGTCGGATAAATACCAAATCTGATATTTAAGTTCAGTATCTTCCAAAGATAGGACGCACAGATTTTCAAGAAAATATCCCACGCCAAATCACACTTTACATGAAACATTTTTTTAAAATTTTTAATTTTTTTTAAACAAAATGTAGATCTCTTTAAAACACACAATTTATTTCAAGTAACTGTTTTGGTTTAAATGCGCGATTTATAGCTATTATACAGGGGCCTACAAGAGCATAATACGACAGTCATGTGTTTTGAATATGCTACACATACTACTTACACGTCAGGAGAAACGCAAGAACATTACCTGAAGGTGTGTTGCTTAAATTTCTATGAAATTCAAACCAACAACAGCGTATATTTCGGAAATGGCTAATACTACGAGAGCACAAATTGTATATTTTAATAAGCACTATATTTTCCCTCTAATTTCCAGCTACATACTACAATTACCCAAAATTCAATAGGGATGAAGACACCCAAAATTTTCTTTGTTATATTAATGTTTCAGATATTTTATTCAAAATGGTTATAGCAAGTTTTAGAAAAGATAAAATAACGAGTATTTTGGCATACGAGTGGTTTGGGGTGGAAAATTTTCTTGAAAATTTCGCCCGGTATCCTTAAACTGTGTTCGAACCGATATTGTCGTCCTCCGTCGTGTAGTGGTTACCATGCTAGCCTCTAGGTCCTGAGGTCGCGGGTTCAACCCCGGCGGAGGGCGATGATGAATTTTTTTCGGGTGTAAAAATCCTTAGCATGGCTTCCTTCGGAAGGGAAGTAAAGCCGGCAGTCCCGTGTCGTAGATTTACGCACGTAAAAGAACCTCAAGCCTGATAAAGAGGCCTCTGAGCAAAATTTCCGATCTTTCATCGCCCAATATAGAATGGGATGCTAAGGACCACAGCATTTAAAGAGCGTCCATTAAAAAAAATAAAGGCCCGTTATTGAAATTACCTTTTGTTTTCGAGTTGTGCTGTTCAAAGGCAGACTTGCACGGAACTGTTTCTAAAAATGCTTGCTTTTTTGGATTCGAGGACCTCAAAATGTCTATCTCCGGTGAAATTACGATATCGAGTATTTTATGGAATGCAAGTAATATTTACTCCACTTACCATGGCTAAAAATAGAGAGAGAGAGAGAGAGAGAGAGAGAGAGAGAAGTGTACTTTTATACATTTTGCAAGTCCTCCATGAACAGATGGTGGGAGAGAGAGAGTAAACCTTTAAATATCGCAACTTTTTAGGTAGAGCAGATTAATTAATTAAAATACAAACTTATGTTTACTAAAAGGGATACACAGTCAATACATTGTTATCTAATTAGTAATAATTCTTCTTAACTGAAATTAAGAAAACCATAACCTTTCAGTTATCTTTCCTTTGGATATTATTTATTACATGTGTGCGCTGCAAAGATATCTGAAACTAATCTTGACACTAACCTGGGGTAACGACGTTAATTTATGATAAGCTTACAACAGGTGTGGTAGATCGAATTACTGAGTGTAGACGTGTTTTTAACACTACTAGGGAAGAGCTGGGTTTCGGAGGTTAATGTAACGACCTTTTTATTAATTATTTTGGCGTAAATGAGACACCAAAGCCCGAAGCACGCAAACTGGTCAGACGAGTGTTCCACCGACTACTGTTTCGACACTTCTGTCAAACGTCTAAGATTTGGCCATTACTCTTGGTTTCGGTAACTAGGACTTTCATATTATTCAAGCTGAGCTGACTTCCATTATAGGAAATGTCTCAAAAAAGTTACGCAGCTTGTATAACATCAGAAAGGTATAACGGAAATTGACCAGTAAGGACAAACAGCGGAAATTAATTATGGTGTAAAAGGGTTTGCCAGTATTCGGACCGTTGCTTAATATAATATATTTCAACGATGCCGTAAAAAAGGCTGAATAGCCTAGATTATATTAGATTGGAGTAAATAGTAGTAAGAAGACTAGTTGTATACCCACTAATAAACGATAAAGAGTGCAGGGCTATGTGAATGTATCACTTTTTTTTCATCTAATTCATTTTAATTCAAATAAACTTTTGTAGAAATATACATTATACATTACGTTATAGATACATAAGGAACAGCGTTAGTCAACTGTTTAAGAACTGGACGCTATACGCTGGCTTAAAATTCCACACTGTTTCAATGGAATCGCGAGAAACAACTGAATGTTGAAGGATTTCCAAAGAAGGATCAAGTATTGAAAATTCGAACCTTAATATAGATATCTCGGAAATGGCTCATGCCAAAAAAAGTTATTTGAAATAAATTGGGTGTTTTAAAATTATCTACACTTCTTGTATAGTATTTTTTGTCTTTCGCTTAGCAGCTATACGAAATTATACAAAATTCCTTCCGACTGAAGAGAAGGTATGTACTTCACAGGCTACTCCCAGAAAATCCAAGAGTACATTTTATTTGTCATGTAAACATCTTGGATATATTATATTTTAAACAAAATCGTTAGAGCCATTTTTTAGAAAATAAAGAATTTGAAAAATGTTCCATGTAAATGGTAGTTTGAGGGTAGAGGGTATTTTTGTTTTAAATCTTTGTGTTGCATTTTTGGAAGGTACTGAATTTAAATACCAAATTGGTGTTGGTCGACTTTTTGTTTTTGAGTTATGCTGCTGTCGCCTCCCCCCTCTCTCTCACACACGCACACGCGCGCGCACACACATACACACACACACACACACACACACACAAACAACACACGGGCCTTTTCCTAAAATGTTTTTTTTTATTCAAAGGCCTCAAAACATGTAGTTCATGTAAAATCTCGGTATCGAATTTTTGGATAGAATGCAATATCTTCTCTACCTACTAAGTATAGTATGTGGTAGAGAAAGTAAAAATAGTTGAACCTTTAGCTTCAATTACATACTATGGATTTTGCTCTCAGGGCCCTTTAAGGCTTCAACACGTGACAATTAATGCCCAAGAATATACGGTCTATGCTTTTATTTATTTACTTCCAATGCGTTTTACTCGACTTTGATTTTTCTTATACTTTTGCGCTTAAAAATGTTTCATACGATGCAGTATGTAACCAATCTTGTTCAAATTTTCAACAGTTATTCAGAAGGATGGATTTAAAACTACACCTTTAAATATGACATAAAGCTTTAAAAAAAATTCGAAAGCAACAAGAGAAATGGATAAAATTCTTATGCTAGTTTTATACTTTAGTATTTAAATAATATATGTTAATCTTTATATTTTTTCAAAATTGCTATTATTATATCATGTGAAGCACCTATTAATTAGTACAATAAACGTAATATAACATTTTTTCTTATGAATACTAAAAGATACTGCATAAATATTAAAAGACGTTTATAATTATGGTACAGCAATGTGTGACCAAATTCAAAAACTTTGCCTATAGTAAGGATAGCCTTAAGTATCTTCTATAACAAATGCCATGGTTTATATGGAGAAACATTACAAATGCTTACAACTGCAGTAGTTTAAAATTATTGAAGAGGTCAGCAGCTTTAAACACCTGCGTTGCAGTAACTTACGAGTATGAATGGCAGCATTTTATCCCATGAATATTGGCACTATAAAGTTAAACCTAGAAAATAAGGCGACAAAGGGGATTCAACTGAAGCTCTATAAATCTGAAGCACTGCCAACATTACGAGGCTTGGAAACCCGGGCACTGACAGAAGATAAAACACGACCGAAAGCTTATCGAACGTAGAAGTGATGAGATAAACGAGGTTTAGAAAGGAGGAATAAACCAACGCATAAGATATAAATAAGGCATATCGACACGGTAGAGGAACAGTTCTTCCGCCCAACTTTAAACCTTATTTTCACTAAAAATATATTTTCAGCATTTTTCCATACTTAAAATGTTCCACGCAATGCAATTGTTTTTTACTAATTTCTTTCAACATTAAAGAAAATGACCATAAACGTTTTTAAAATAACGCTCCAATTTTGAGAAATAATCATTAACTTTTGAAAAATTAAAATTTTGAAAAGTAAATAAACTAATAATTTCCAACAATAAAAAATCTGTGTTACATTCACATGACTTTCTCTATAGTGGGTATACGAACTATTCTCACTAAAGTTATTTGGTATCTACTACATTTTAATCCAAATAAACCTTTGTAGAAATAGCTACATTACGCATTTCGTTATATATACAAAGAGAACAGCGATAGTCAAATGCTGAAGGACTGGACGCTATATGCTGGCCTTAAAATCCCTTGTTTCCACGCAATCACGAGAAACAACAAGTTTTAATAGGACTTATGGGAATGATCAAGTAATGAACAATTCGAACCTTTAATAACGGGTATCTCAGAAATGGCTCATGCCGCCCCATAAAAAACTTTAATTGAAATAAATTGTGTGTTTTAAAGAGATCCAAATGTTTCTGCATAGTACGTTTACGTCTATCGCTTAAGGTTTACCAGTTATGCAAGATTATACAAAATTTCCTCCAAATGTAATGGTGTTCACAGGCTATTCCAAGAAATTCCAGGATAAGGATTTTATTTGTGACGTAAATATCTTTAATATATGGTATTTTAATAAAAATCGTTAGCTATTTTTTAGAAAATAATAAATTTCGAAAAATCTTCCATGTAAAGATAATCTGGGGTGAGGGATTTTCTTGAAAATCTTGATGTCGCATCTTTGAAAGTTACTGAACTTAAATACCAAGTTTGGTATTTATCCGACTTTTCGCTTTTCAGTTGTGCTGTTCTCCCTCTCTCACGCACGCGCACACACATACACAAGGATGTTTTTCTAAAAATGCCTTTATGGATCAAGGGGCTCACAACGTGTATTTCCGACGAAATCTCGATACCTAATTTTTGGGTGGAATACAATACTTCCCCTACTTACTATCGTAGTAGAGAAAGTAAAAAACTCTGATATAAAAGTAGTTTTTGTAGACTCATGTACTGTAAAACAATGTTTTGACGTGAATATTCTTAAAAATGCATCACGTGGAACATTTTTATTAGAAAAATAAATTTTTGCAATAAGAAATTATTATTTAAATAACCATATAAGCTAGAATTTTTAAATATGGCAAAAAGATTACCTTATTTTGTGTAATAACTGGCATAAATTCCAAAAAGAAAAAAAATCTTATAGCTGTGAATTTTTCACATTTCACAGATGCATTACTTCCAGTACAATTCTAGTACATTCCACGAGAAAGAAGAAAATATGTTGATTGACAGCAGCCGCCACTGCACTACATAGTCTCATATGTTATTTATTTTGATGATGACCATGACAAATGCTACACAACTAAGAATAACAGAAACGCATTTCAAGTTATTTTCAAAATCTTAACTGTGTCAGCTAAAGATAGCTCATATCCCAGAATAAACGTTCAGTCCTTCACTTTACATTTTTCACATTCACGCATGGTTCAAGTGCATGTTGGATGCATTTCGCAACGGTTCCAGGTTAATTCTGAGGGTTACCGACACTACGGGTGATTGCAGTGGCGGATCTTGTACCTCTGGTTGCTGAGGGTACAATTTATAAAAACTACATTGCATAAAATCAACGAATATAATTTTATCATACTGCGCTTATCGAAAATATAACTAAAAGTAATTTTATGTACCCACACTCAAATTTTTATTTGACGTAATATATTCACTGCGCACTTACTAAAATAAATAATTCACTCTCAAGTCTCTCATGCTTTTCAGATCTTTGTTAATAGTTTCCCAACATACTCTTGTTCAGAAACTATATGTAATAATTAACGTCAGAAATAAATATAAATACTTAGAATGAAACATATTTAAACAACGTTACTGTCCACGAAGGCACTGTCTTTTATGGGGGGAGGGGTTGGCTTTAAAGTGTATTAAAACAATAAAATGTAACGTTAAAAGGCACAATCAATGCTGGCCTCTATATTAATTGTAGATGGATTTCATTCCGAGATTCTTCTCTCACTAACCATTCAAGTTTACTCATTATGATAATGCTGACTATTTTTAAACGCTTTGTTATTTCAGGATACATTAGTTGAGTTGCCTTTATAATGGATGAGTTTCTTATAATTTAGATTCCTCATAAGCCATTGGCGCGAAGGAGCAAACAACCGATGGGAAGTAATGACATTAACTCTAAGAAAAATCGCCTGGGGAAGCTCCTGTTGCAGCCTCTCCGATAGGGAGGACAGCATTTTTTAAAACTTAATTTTACAATATTCTGTGTGTGAGAAACTTAGAGAGAATTTTAAATACATATAGGTATGTGTGTGTGGGTGTGTGTTTTCTGAGAGGAAGATACATAAAACACTATTCATTGTGAACCTAACAAAGGGTGATTGTCACATTGATTTTACAGATCGAGCTGGGATTTTTTTTATAGTAAAAGTAGATCGAAAATAAGAATACTCGTGTCTCGGCTTTCCCTACCATAGGCCCACATTTGACAAGAAAAAATCCTTTACAAACTAGAATGATTCACTAGTAATATCTAATTCCTTGCATATATCGCGTTTCAAAAGTGTTAAACGAGAGAGCTTACAAAAATGTGCAATTTTTCTCTCTTCAGCTTTTTTCTTGGAGGCACCCATTACTGCGGTAAAAAGAAATTAACTGAGGTCGATTTTCTCTTCCCTAAACGAAATCTTGGTTTAAGCTGCCTTAGTGCGGTCTTGCGCGCAGATACTTGTAGCTTTGGCACAAGGCAAAGTTTATTACCCCGTCCCATCGGCGGTTGTGTTGATACATTGACGAAGGAACACAGTATTTCCTTTCCTTTAGTTCTGTGTCTCCATGCAGCGTAGTGTGTGTTAATCGTCACTAAACATTAATTGGAGAACAAATGTATTAATTATGAATGTGACAACTGCTGGGACGTCTGAATGTGTAAGTTATGAGTATGTATGTTTACGTCAATTCAATAATACTCTATTTATTTATAAGGAGTATTGTAAAGATGTGTCTAGATTTGCTGCTGATGTAAACTCTATATGAAACAATCATTTTTTAAAGTTTGGAGTAATACGAAAAGTATTTGTAATAAAGTCACTTAGGTTCGAATTGTGCCTACGTTCTCATATGAAAAATGTTTAAACATGCATAGCATTATGTTTTTAATTCATGTGTATTACGAATTTTACTTGTCAGTTCCGAATTCAATATCGATTCTTGAGAAATACGACCTTCATTTCCCTTGTGGCAACCTTGCATACATTTACTGCGGCATCTGGCGTAGCA
Source organism: Deroplatys truncata (assembly GCA_030765065.1). Classification (NCBI taxonomy): domain Eukaryota; kingdom Metazoa; phylum Arthropoda; class Insecta; order Mantodea; family Mantidae; genus Deroplatys; species Deroplatys truncata. Next base: position 180,936,377 of record CM060984.1, read on the forward strand.
CAAGGCAGCCAGACCTAAAGTCAGCCGTTATAATTTAAAACTTTATTATTTTCCCTATGGGAGAGAAAGCCGAGACAATGTATTTTAGTGTTCAATGTATTTTCACTATAAAAATCGCAGCTGTCTGCAACATCAGTGTGAGAATGGCCCCTTTTAAGTCCCAAATATGGCATCAAACGATTATGTTATAAGGAATTTTGTTATCAAAAAAATATACGTAACATCTAAAATTCTGAACTATTCGAGTTATGAGAGCGAAGTTTGGATATTAGTATTTATGCATTACAATAAGTCTGTAGCATAAATTAAAATAAGATAGCTTATTAGTTTAGAATTTCACAACTTTATTCGAGACAGAAAGGTACAGAAATTGCAGATCTATGGCGTCGATCCCTTCAACTTCAGTATGGAGGTTTCGTGTTAATAAACTGAATCGCACGACATGCTATGCATGGTGGGAATCGATATCATTCGCTACAAGACATAGCTTATGCATAACCACTACGTGGTTACTCAGATTTTTCGACGGCGACGCAAGAAAAAGCTTTTCATTTCAAAACAGAATCGTTAGCAGGAAAACAAAAGTTAAAATCAGCAATCATGATGGTGTTGGGGTAACGCTCTTGCCTCTCGCGCTGCAGTGCCAGAATCGATTTCCGGTTGGGTCAAACTAGGTTAAAGTTAATTTTTCTTTCTCTCTCAGTCCTAGTAGCTTTAGTGCTTGGGTTCAAGTTCATTTGTGCATTTTTTCATTAATTCAATTATCTAATTCGAGTCTAGTCATGTGTGCGTGTGTGTGTGTGTGTGTGTGTGTGTGTGTGTGTGTGTGTGTGTGTGTGTGTGAGTACATTCAATGAATAATTTTTGCAGTGTAAGTAGATCCTTTTCCACACAAAACGAAGGCTTTAGTAACATTGTTACCCAAAACGTATGGATGAGTGTAGATATACAACTACAATTATTTTATCAAATGAATTTTATAAAATTCGTTTTTATCCAAAGAGTTTTAATTAATATTTCTGTTACGCCTAACATAAGGACACTATACAGAAACATGTTAATACACCGTATGACATGTACAATTTGATATTACCATCCAATAAAACTGAACATCACCCCATTTAAACTGTTTACACACAATCATTGGAAAGACTAATTAAAAGATGTTTTATACTGCCATAACGATTAGAGAAATATTAATATATTCATTAACTTTATTTTTGCTCACTTTCACATTTCACTCATCACGTTTTACTTTCTCCATTACTTACCTATTGCAGGTAGTGGAGGTATTGGATTCCACCAAAAAATTCGACATCGAGATTTCACTGGAAATATACGTTTTGAAATATCCTGAATCAAAAAAAAAAGAAAGACAAAGAAAAAAAAAGATTTTTAGGTTAAGGTCCAAGTGTGTGTGTGTGTGTGTGTGTGTGTGTGTGTGTACATTCAATGAATAATTTTTGCAGTGTAAGTAGATCCTTTTCCACACAAAACGAAGGCTTTAGTAACATTGTTACCCAAAATGTATGGATGAGTGTAGATATACAACTACAATTATTTTATCAAATGAATTTTATAAAATTCGTTTTTATCCAAAGAGTTTTAATTAATATTTCTGTTACGCCTAACATAAGGACACTATACAGAAACATGTTAATACACCGTATGACATGTACAATTTGATATTACCATCCAATAAAACTGAACATCACCCCATTTAAACTGTTTACACACAATCATTGGAAAGACTAATTAAAAGATGTTTTATACTGCCATAACGATTAGAGAAATATTAATATATTCATTAACTTTATTTTTGCTCACTTTCACATTTCACTCATCACGTTTTACTTTCTCCATTACTTACCTATTGCAGGTAGTGGAGGTATTGGATTCCACCAAAAAATTCGACATCGAGTATCACTGGAAATATACGTTTTGAAATATCCTGAATCAAAAAAAAAAGAAAGACAAAGAAAAAAAAAAGATTTTTAGGTTAAGGTCCAAGTGTGTGTGTGTGTGTGTGTGTGTGTGTGTGTGTGTGTGTGTGTGTGAACAGCATCACCCAAAAACGAAAAGTCGGTTAAATATTTTTACTTTCTCAACTACTATAGTAGATTAGTGGGTGGATTTTCTTGAAAACTTTCAAGTCGCATCCCTGGAACATATTGAACCTAAATACCAAGTTTGGTGTTTATCCGACTTTTCGTTTTTGAGTTATGCTGTTCACACACACACACACACACACACACACACACAAAGACATACACACGGACATGTTTCCAAAAATGCTTCATTTTTTTATGTCCTGGACATGCAAAGAGATTGCAATGCTGCACATAGCAACCAGCTCTTAAAAGATTTGACTGTCGCTTAAAGCCTACCATATTCCCCTTGCACCTACATAAAACTAGCAATACGATCGTTTCTGCAACTGTTTATCTCGAATAACATGGAGAGACGGAGAATAAACGTTTGTAAATTGGTAAACCGTCACCGAAACAAAATCTTAAACATGCAATTTATGTCAAATATATTTTTCTTGTGGCGTTAAGCATTTCCAAGATATTCTTTGTTATTGGCTTGAATTTTCAAATACTTTGCGTTTTTTCAAGTGCAACTCGCTATTTGTTTTTTCTCGTGGTTATGCAAAGAGCATGGAATATCAAGGCCGTCACATAGCGAACTTCGCCATCAGGATGTGGGCAAGTGAACACAGAAATGCCGGCATTTCAGCGTACTGCGTATTATTCAACTCTGTGAAGTCTCCTACAATTCGTTCATGAATGCTAGTCTTTAAGGAGTTATCCTGCGTTACAGTTAGGCAAATCTCGTAACAGAAATGCTTCTACAACGAAATCTTTTGACACTTAAATCAATAGCCTGTGTTTTGAAGCAAAGTCGTGTTTCCGAATCATACCATTACAGCTGTGGAAAAGTTTCTTTCGAGCTTTGTGCGTCCATTTTAACGCGATCAACAGGCCCGGATTTTGATAGCCTAAACGAATGAGCTATAAAATTCTTTAAAAGCGATATTTTAACAAAAATGACATAAAACTGAGATTTATTTAGTTTATTAAAACTAAAGCACTGAAAGTTATAAATTAAATTTATACACGAGTACAACTGCTACACAGGCATAAAAAGTAGGAATAAGAATGAGATAATTTAAAAAATCAATTAAAATTTATATTCGCTTCTTGTTCTTGTTTGAAGAATCTGGAAAGGAAATTAAGAAAATTGTTTTTGAAGTAGGTCTTACAAAACTGTAGCATTAACTCTTTGGAGTTATCAAATTATACAAAATTCATAGCCAATGAAGAGGACTTCACAGCCTATGACAATGACAACCTGACTGTTCGCGCTCATTAACGCGAAAAAAGGAAAACTGACCTGTCTTATCCCAAGCTTAGGACATGAATAATTCATAAACGCAATTATACCTGGTCTTCCTGACAATAGCCAGCCCTCCAACCACAAGCAACCCTTTCCAGACTAACCATTAAACAGAATTTGATTTTTTCCTAAGAATGCGAGTAAAGGATGTACAAGCTGGTTTTTTTCGTCCTGACGCGCTTATCTGTATGCGCAGTGGCTGGACAAGTCCATTTATCTTCTGGAAACGGTATTGGGTCATTAGTAACAGAGCAGCAAGCGCGTACAGAACGTGAGATAAGGTGATACAACACACGTTCCGAGAGTGTTATTCCACGCAAAGGGAATACTGTCAGCCATTCTCCCCCTATCCTAGACTAACTTCTCCTCTGCCTTTCTGCCGTGTCAGGTCGAAAAGATCGATCTATACCCTCGCTTCCATTTATGCCGTCATTGCAGCTTCAGGCGCCATTCTAGTGGCTTTTACAGGTAGAGTGTGTACAGCGAGGAAAAGGTGTGTGTGTGTGTGTGTTTGTTTACCTTTTAGACCATGCAATGACGTTCTATTTTATGTGCACAATTCCAGATTATTCGCATATCAATATATAGCTTTGAGCAATAGCTTTACTCGTCATTACTTATAATAATCATGTTTAAATATATCACTAAATAAAACCATGTTTTGCACAATATCTCCATGAAAATATATTGTTAATGACAACATAATGTAAAACTGAAATACATTATACTTTTCACTCTCAAAGAGGACACATTTACTAGGTATTATTGGAATCACCTGTCCAAACCAAATATACAACTAAACAAAACATTGTTTTGCAGAATTACTTCATCCTCTGAGGTGTGTGGATAGTGTGTGTGTCTCACATTTAAGAGGTTCCGAATTCGAATCTCGATTAGGTGAGTTACCCGGGTAAGGTTTATCTGGGGTTTTCCCTTTAGTCTGAGAAGTACGAATGTGGAGTAACTTTAAGCTGTGGATCCCGAGCTCATTTGAGCATTATTTATTTCGTCCATATGACCTAAAGGTTAAAGGACGCTAAAATAAATAAATAAATAAATAAAAAACAACATTAAATAGTATTTAATGGCAATAATTATAATGTAAAACTGAAGTAAATTATACTCTCAAAGAGGAACATTTACTAGACATTATTTTAATCTGTCCTTGCGAATGCTGCATGGGACTGCCCTAGCAATGTCTTCAAATGGCAAACTGGCTTCCCACATACCCACAATTCTTCCGCGATGCACCTCCGAAATATTTGCATACATCGCGTGAGCTACAGTTGGTCGAACGACAAAGGCTGAACGTTCCAGACACATGCCTCCCTGCTAAGTACGCGCACGCTGAGAAGGTTGGTAAAATGCCTCTTGAAGCTGTGGTGACGGTATAAATGGAAGCTACTCTTATTTCTCAGTCGAATAGTGAAATTTCTGACTGAAAATTTATCCTTAAGTAAAATGTCAATAATATAAATATGTTTGTATACTTTGAGTAAATGCAAGAAAATTACTAAATAAAGACGCAATGTGTAAGAAAATTGCAGAATTAAGCAAAATCGAAAAAAAGACCCAGAAATCGAAAATGGCATAAAGTGACAAAAATGAGCCAATAATTATGCGTTTTGGATTTAACGTACAAGTTAACAATTCCTATGATGCAACAATTAAAAGATAACATCAGAATTCGACCTCAGTACAGCGTCATCGTTGCTTCAGCGAGGAACGATTATATTTTGTCTTGCACAACATACCTATGTATTAGCAAGAATTCCTTAGAAACGCCTTGAGAAACTTCCTAAACGCACATCGTCCGTTCGCAATGAATTCTACAGCGCACTCGCAACTGCGTTCCGAAAGCGTTTCTTGGAAGAACAAGATACAGTACGAAGCAATAGCCCGCCAGGCTTGTACAGAAAGAATGTTATAAAACCGGTCCATCAGGCGACATGATCTACTGCATCATCTCTTGAATTATTCTGATGTAATAGTGTTGCCGAACATCAACTAATGTAACCTACACGGAAAACGGTAGTTTTAGATTCCTGAGAGAATAACGAAACAATCTAAACGGCTTCTTAACCCAGAGATCCCGGGTTAGATTCCCGGCTGGGGCGGGAGAATTTTACTTTAATTAGAATCAGGATCCTCCGCAGAGTCCGGAAATATGAATGTAGGTGTATTTCCTTACGAAAATTAGTAAAAATCAACAGTTTAAAAACCTTCAGTCAACGAGATTGTTGTTTGAGTCAAAGGCTTCGATATGACCACAGAAGTTAGAGGGGTATGCAAATGGGTGGGGAGAGGAAGTATGCCAAATCACTGTCGAAATAGTTTGGATCCACCACGATTCATTTTCTTCATTGTGAGAAGCAATAACTACTTGTAGGATAGATTTAAGTATTCAAGAAATTACATTTTAAGCGTTGAGTAGTGCATGCCTGTTTCTGTAACTCACCAAGTCCATCTAACAAGTTTTGTTCAGGAAATGGAGGAGAAAAGCAACGTAAAACTCAGCTATTCCTGCAAAAGTGCGACTATCCATAAAATGTTACTTGCAGTCCGCACAAAAATTCGATGTCGAGATTTTACCGGAAATGTTTTGGGCCCCCTTAACCCAAAATAGAATTTTTAGAAAAAGGTCCGTGTATGTGCCTGGAAGTGTGTTTATTTGTGTGTCTGAACAACGGCATGACTCAAAAATGAAAATTCGGATAAATACTAAACTTGGTATTTAAGTTTAGTAGTAGTAGTAGTATTTATTAAGTACTTAGTATTATATTAATTGCAAAACTCAGTCGCATGGGTTATACGACCGTACATGCTCTCTAGAAAAATACCTGATCTGTAAACGTGACTTGCAGAATCCACCAGAAAACAACTATTTTTATAATCACCACACTATATACATACATATAAAATTGAAGTGCTCACTTCGGCGGTACATATACTAAAAACGTTCAGTAGCTACAAAGGCAAAGCGTTGTACTTGCTAAATATAAAATATTCTGCTAAAACGTCTGTGAAACGCAAACACTGCAACCAACGTTAAATACTACACATACAACAGCATTATAACTTCCATCTGATTAAGACATTATTTATAATAAATTATATTTTAAGAATCATCCTAAAGCCTTACGCTGACAAGCCCTCTTCATTCTCCTTATACCGTATAGAATTTATAGATAATCTAAAAACCAATTTATCTGTTGCCATTCATATTATCGTTTGCGTTTTGTCATTTCAAGTTGCCTACACAGACACATGCCTAAGGGATTTGTAAATAAAGATATTAAATTCATCTTTCCCAGTGCTGTAATAACGATGTAAAATGTGAGATTTAGTATTTTTCACTTTCTAGTCAGAATTTGCTCTATTCATGTCTATGGGGGACATGCTACATTACAACCCACTTCTATTGCGGTCAGCCTCTCCAACTGTATTTCGAGCTCTATTCAATACTTGTAATCAATATTTCCAGATTGGTTTTATTTCTCTTTTGTTCCCTCTCGAGCCTGCACTTGTGGCTAGCATAGGTCTCGAAGCTACAAAATACGAGTAGCTATCACTAGATACAGGCAAAGTATGATATTTCATATTCCCAACCAGGTCTGCTGGCAATAGAAAACGGATCTTAATAAATATTTTCACAATTCTCTGTTAACTAACATCCTTCCAATTTGCAACGATTTTAAATTATTTTACTTGTAAAATAATACAATACTTTCTTTTTGTATCTCGGAAGTCCTTTAGTGTTACTGTTCATACATTATTAAATAACTAAAAGTATCATTTTAGTTAGTTGTCTTCTATGGTATCGCTATATAAGTATTATTAAAAAAAATGCGTCTCTCCGCATTAGAAGTGAATCTTCTTAGGTTCTAGCATTTGTTGATGATTTTATTATTTCAGGATTAGGAAATGGTTATGTGGAATTTGATTGAAAAAAATCTCTCTTAATTAAATGAAATATTTCTTTTATTGATCAATTTCCATTAATTCATACTCTTCTTCTTCTTCTTCTTCTTCTTCTACTTCACGGTTTTAGGCCGTTTAGTCTGTTCCGGCTCCAAAATCTTGTTGTGTCCATCTCTTTTTTGATCGTTCTGGGTTTCTGTATCCTTGGGGTCTGTAGTTATGTTGCTCAGCGTATCCTATTTAATGACATTCTTTCTAAGTGTTGTTTCCAGTTAGTTCTATATTCTATTATTACTTTATTTAACTCTTCTATTTTTAACTTCTGCCTTATTTCGTTGTTTGGCTTTTTATTCAGTCTTGTGTATCCTGCTATTGGTAGAAATTTCATTTCAGCTGTCTGTATCCGTCTTTTATTTTCTGCTGTCACTGTCCATGTTTCAGACCCATAAGTTACTGTAGGGATGCGCATTGCTTTATACAAGTAGGGGTTTGTCTTACGAGTTTCCTTCTCCTACTCTGCATTCAGTCAGGTTGATCCGCGCCAAAACAAACGCACGTGACCAGTGCACCGTGGTACAATAATGTAGCAATGCGTGTAGGAAAATAGTCCCATGCTAATAATCTAAATTTTAGAATCAATTTATCCTTAAATGGTATAATATTCTATAAAAATTCCTAAAAGTCTAATTAACGCTAATTTGTACCTTTAAACAGAGCTACAAGTCCCAATATGCAATTCATATATGTACCTGACATCCGGGTATGCTCAGAATATTGTTTGTAGCCAGAAACCAGCAGTTTCTGTTTAGTATCATGGCGGACGGTGATTTGCTCTTGCGTTTTCGTCGATTTGCGTAAAGTATTAGCGGGCAAACCATTGACTAGTGGTGAAAAAACAATAGGGTTGGAAGTTTATTGTAAGTTATGTGAGAAATATCTAACACTTTCCGTGAAAGAAGTGGTGAAATGAACTTCTGAGTTCATCAGTGTAAACAGTGCTCGTTTAAGAAAAATCTGAAACGGGAAAGTGGTTAAAACCGAAAGCGTTAGAAATACGCGATGCAAGAATGGAACAAGAATGTAATTCACGTAACAATATACAATTTCTTTTTTAAAAATGAGCCGCTGAGTTGATCAAAGTGCCGCTTCCAGAGCGCATAACTGTTACTTTCTTTTTCGCTCGTTTCTTTTAGAATTAACTATTATTATATGTCCAAACATTTATTTTGTTGCAACTATCAATCTTATCACCTTCAACCGTAATGCTAGTCATCATTTAAGTTGTCGGACCATGTTCTCTTTGCCGTACTCTGTCACATGGTCGTGAAAATGACAGTATTTCTGCCGCGAATGGCGGAAGGATACATTAAAACGGTGCATTGGTCACCGGTGCGGATCAACCTAAGAGTGAATACAGAGTAGTCATGTTGCCTTTGGGGCTACTGAGTCATGGCTACCCAGGTTTGTCTTCGAGTTTCCTTCTCCTAGATGTGTTGCTGACCTGAGCTGACGAGTCACATCCACCCGTTGTGAACCACACTTGGCTAATTCATACTCCAAAAAAGAAATTGTGGGTTTGTGATAGCTGAAGTATGATACAAATAATTTAGACTGTAAATTTTTTAACCAGAGAATACTGCGTCGATGGTAGCACCTGATCTGGTTGCAGACTGAGCTTTGTCAGTGTTCCATTTTAACTTCAATTTTTCATCCAAAAATCTTATCAATTATAACTGATTGAGATGCAATCTACGAAGTCTGGGTAACGAATTTTTGGGTGGAATGCAATACTTTCTCTACCAACTATGTACATGGTAGAGAAAGTAACAAGCTTTTGTATGAATAGCTTACGTTAAGTAAGATATAAAAATAGATCATAGTGAATAAAGAAAGTTGTGTGACTGTAACACATTAAATTTTTAATATGATAGATTTGTCAATGCATTTTCTTTTAAAGCATATCATACACACAAATCATTAAACTCTAATGCGTTATGTTTTAAAAACGTGCACAAACGGAATGAATACATACTTTACTATGGAACTATTAATTTCACTTCATACTTTGGCTATTTTGTTTATAGTATGCCGGTCTCCAGCGAACAGCTACAGCCGACAGCTGCGCCGTCTCTGGTCCTGAATATTAATTCTCAGTCCCCAATGCACCTTGCGCAGCAAAGCACGTGTCTTCGAAAACGACTCGACCCCATTTCAAAAGGTGACTGACTGACGTTGACGTGTGCGGGTGACAGCAGACTGCGAGGTTTTCATTCAATGGCAACGTGACGTCACTAGCAACGCGACACAGTAATCCGCTTCCATCAGCTGACTCGGCCAAGCATGTTATTCTTACATACACGTTAATCCCTTCTTCAGACAACTTGTTGACCTATGCTTTTAGATCTATTTTGAAACTTGTAAGAAGTGCTGGCTAGACACCTACATAATGCTTCTGCAAGGAAGAATACTTTAAAGAGACCAGGTGAAATGCTTCTAGTTTTAGATTGTCGCAGCAATCTGTTCGTGTTATCTTATTTGCTGAGCACCTGTTATTGTTTTACTATTTTGAATTTTGGGTTCTTTGTCCTCCGGCTAGCTATTATTACTCAGTCGAGCAAATATCTCTAAATCAGGGCGTGTAAACGGAAAGGAGTTGTTACTAAAAGATAACACTGATAAAAGAATTTATTTTTACACTTTTATTGCCGTCACACTTAATTAATAGTTCACATCTGTAATCTTTATACACGCCTGACTGAAACTGTTATATTTCCGAATATAATTACTGTCGTACGCGTACTTCACATTTTGTAACTAACTTTACGACGCGAGAGATTCTGTAGAATTGCGTAATGTGTACCTCGCGAGAGATTCTGTGGAACTGCGCGACGTTTATCTCGTGAATGCTTCCTTAGAACTTGCGCGATACTTGCTTTTGGCTCAAGAATTTATACTCCCTCACCCCGATATGCCTAACATTATAATAGAGCTGCTATTGGTTACTAAATCGCGCCAACATTAGCGTCTGTTTTATAAGCCAATCATAATTACTAAAACATATGCTCTAGGGAAGATATTCCCTCCATTTCTAAAGAAAGGCGCGCTACCCTGGCGTCATTTGTTTGTCTCTAAGTGATAAACAACTCACCCCCTCGCTTCATTGTTACCCATTCCTATTGTCAGTTTCAGTCAGGCCGTGTAAACTTATTTCCTAACAATGCTTATAGCTAACGAACATCTAAAATCATTGTCATACAATAATGTTAATTTGCACTACAATCACTCTGGCATTCACAATGTTGTGATATAAAATACTGCCTCAAGATACATTTTGAAAATTACGATTATAAACCACAAAGTACAATACGCTGATTTGCTAATAGCAGATGCTTTAAAGTAATTATGTTAATTATTATTATTATTATTATTATTATTATTATTATTATTATTATTATTATTATTATTATTATTATTATTATCACATTATTAACGCTAAGGGAGAAAATAATTAAAGCTGACTGCTTAAGACGGCTGAATATTTTGAAACTGTAATCTGCCAAAAATTGGGGAGCTGACATTAGTATTCTACTCCGCACATATAGGATGATCATACGATCTAAACTTGATTATGGTTGCATTGTATATAACTCAGCTGGTCCGACTGCCCTTAAAATGCTTCAGTGTTCTGCACTTAGTATTGCGTTGGGAGCATTTCACACAAGCCCTACCGAGAGTTTACAAATAGAAGCTAACGAGCCGCCACTGCATACAAGGAGGACAATCCTGAGTTTGATCTGTGCTTCAAAGATTGCTGCCTTACCAGACTCCGCTGCTTTCCCATATCTCTTCCCTTCTTAGGACAATAACATCATTTCAACTGGACAATCTCATGCCTCTTCCTTCAGCTATAGAATTTCAAAATGTATGCATGAGATTAATTTAGGTTTTCCTGCCGATAAAACTCAAATGTTACAGCAATACCTCTTGGAAACCCGAAACCACGCCTATCATCACCACTCTAGCCAAATACAACAAAATGGATAGATATATTACCCATTACCAGCGAATGTTTCACGGAATTTGTGGCATGCACTAAAACTTCATACCTATATATACTGATGGATCAAAAATGAATGGGAGTAGTGGTTATGCTGTGGTACATCCTGAACATATAATTTCTTACTTTCAAATTACCTCTCTATATTCTCCTGTGAACTTTTTACCAATAGATTTGCCCTGGAATACATAATGAAAGCTGAACACCGTTGTTATATCATCTTCACTGACTCCATGAGCGCAATACCAGCTCTACAACAGAAGTCACCCAGAAACTCTTTAGTGCAGAACATTTTACAGCTGTATAATGAGGTAAAAGCCTGAAATAAACGTGTGACGCTAGGATGGGTACCATTTCACATGGGAATATCTGGCAATGTAAAAGCTGATGAAGCAGCTAAAGAAGCAACATGCCACTCTCCAAGCCTGGCCGACCTCAAGGTTCCGCATCACGACTTCCAAAATTTCCAAGAGCATGAAATATGTAAGAAATGGAAGCTGCACTGGTGTTCCATATCCAATAGCAAACTAATCACCTTAAGCTGCAATCCTAGTTTCAGTTACTCAATAAAACATCTAACCATGTACTTCTCACCAGGCTACATATTGGGCATACTTCAATTACCCATTCATATCTCCTTGGAAAAGATCATCAGCCTACATGCAAGCACTGTCACTCCATTCGCACATATAGTTGTAGAGTGCCCTATCTACGATGTTCATCTGCTTCAGTGTGGTTGGTATTCCTGCTAACCTATCGGCGGCCTGAGTGATCCAACCATCTGTCATAACATAGTAAAGTTTTTAAAAGAAATAAATTTGTATAATGTTATATAATCAATGTTTTAATTTCAAAATTTATTGTAGACGCGTTATGACTTCAATGTTACAGCGACAATAATACGTACATTAAAAAAAATTCTCGTTTGAATAGACGCAGCATTCGTATTTTGATTCATGTATTTGTGCATTCCTGCATGGTAAACAGCATTCCAAGGACCACATAACTTGCAACAACTGCTAATGACACACTTACTCACATATCACACTAATGAATAAGGATATTAATGAAGATTGAATTTATTGAAACATTTTCCAGTTAGTTCTGTTGTAAGAATACAGTTTGAGGCAAGTTCTTGTGTGCAGGGGAGATTTTTTCCTAAACTTAACAAACGTTATGGGGGATATAACAGAAGGTAGATAGATTTATTGACAGATTTTAAAACAGAAGTTACGTGACAAGCTGCTTAAAGTCGGACATGTCTGTTCTAGGTCACAACTGAAGAAGACGGTTGACACCTGATTAAAGACTGCTTCTTGTGTTGCTGGGCTGTACGTACGTATCTGCAGTTTTCGCCTTTAAAGTAGATCACCCGCTCTGCAGCTAAAGCAGTGAAGTTGCCTGCACATGAGGAATTTGGATTCAAAATCAGTTATCAAAGCCATTACTTTAAGCAGTCCTATTTATTACACCGTAAGTTTGTGGCAAATAAAGGTCTTTATTAAAAGCTGCATGAGCTTTTAACTAACCATAATGGATGGAATATAAAACAAACTTTTCACCATAATTTTCGTTATGTTATTTTGATATTCAGTGATAGGAATGTGTTATAGATGTGGGTGCTAAAATTACTACATATTTAGCTTTACTGTCAATTCAGCTCTAATTAGCAAACTTTTTGGAAATTTACACTAACTTTAGCTTTTAAAGAAACCAACAATTTTAACTACTATGTATGTTCTAATTCCGAACTACGAATACTTAACCTTTATATAACGATAATGCCACAGCCATAATCGACATTGTGCCGGAAGTTTGCCCTGCATGAATTGTTTTCCTTGCCACTAATTATTGGAATGAGGTTGATGCTTTTCAAACACACTAAAATGCCATCGTTCTGAGATGAGATCGAACTAGCTTCGCTAAGCTCGGAAAGTCAGGTTTCAACCGAATGCGCCATCCAGGGTGATATTTAGGAGGTAATTCCATTAATAAAATTGTTCTTTTACTCTAACCACGAAAAACACTAAACGAGAAAGGTTCATAGTTAGGTTTAGGGAGACAGCTACGATAGATCGTTAGGTAGCTACGATAGCGCGGTAGTACTGAAGGCTTTTCATTCTAAAAACGTCGATTCGATTCATATGGAAGTGCCATTTTATGCTTCAAAGTTAGGTACCTGGTGTTAAATCTAAAATGCAAATAGTATTGGAATAACTAACTTGATGTCTCTCTCTCTCATTTAAATAAAATTCAAACGAGTAATTATTTAGATAAAGAAATTTTGAAATGAAACAATTGACAGTCTGTATACATTAAGATATACTTAGTTCATTGGAAAACTAGTGCACGAGGTGTCTCAGGGTCCCTCCTTACTGTCACCTGAAGACCTTTCTTAGGCTTAATTAATGCAGAACACTGCAGCTCAGCCTAGTACCCCAAATCGATCTAAGGCAGCATTGCACCGGAGTTTTTCTCTAGTTTATCTGTGGCATCCATGAAAATTCCCTACTAAGATAACACGGGAAATACGCGTTTTGAGGTTACGGAATAAAAATTAGCTTAGAAAAAAGCACTGCATGAATGAGTGAGTGAGTGAGTGAGTGTGTGTGTGTGTGTGTCTGTGTGTGTGTGTGTGTGTGTGTGTGTGTGTGTGTGTGTGTGTGTGTGTGAACAGCATAACTCAAAGCCGAAAAGTCGGCTAAACACCAAATTTAGTATTTAAGTTTGAACCTACCCCAAACTACCCTTTACATGGAACATTTTTCCAAATTTTCGAATTTTTCAAAAATGGCTCTAACGATTTTGATTAAAATAGCATTTACTAAGGTTATATTTACATGACAAAATATACATCTTGAATTTTCTGGGAATAGCATGTGAAGTCCTCTTCATTCGGAAGGAATTTTGTACAATCTTGTATAACTGGTAAATTTAAGCGGTAGGTCAAAACGTACTTCACATAGCTGTAGATCTCTAGTTTATTTCAAATAAGGTTTATGTGCTGTAAGCCATTTCCGAGCTACCGTTATTAATGGTTCAATACTTTGCCATTCTTTTTAAGTTCTTTCGAAATTCAGTTATTTCTCGTGATTGCACGCAAAGAGCATGCAATTTTAAGGCCAGTAGTTAGCATCCAGTTCTTAAATATTTGACTATCGCTATTCCCTTTGTATCTATAATGAAATGTGTAATAAGGCTATTTCTACAAATATTTAACTTAATTAAAATGAAGTAGATAGAAAACAAACTTTCATAAGAATAAACTACATAGACCATAACGAATGTGAATGTAACACGTGAGATTTTTTTCTTGCAAAGTTACGTCGTCCAAGAGCCTTATTTCTCTCACTGTAATGGAACCATAGGAATTATATCAGCGTCTTTCATGTTTTAACTTCCACCTACACGTACAAAATAAGCGAATATAAAAATTCTACACTTTAATATCAATGTCAGAGGAATCGCTTTAACTCGTGTTTAGAGGAAATTATAATCTACTTCGACGTCATATAGGCCGTGCTGTAAAAGTCGCTGCACGATGTTGAGTTCAACTTGCACATCAATCGAAGCACAGTAATAATAATAATAATAATAATAATAATAATAATAATAATAATAATCATACCATGGCGCTACAGCCTGCGAAGGGCCTTTGCCTGCCAACCCGACTGCCGGCCGCACGGCAGAGGTGGGCGATCATCACGCTTCCCCCAGCCAGAAAGTTGGCTTGCGAGGCCAGGATCGCTGCCTATCGCAGCTCCTCACTTTCCTCACGATGCTGAGTGGGCAGCGGTCCTATACCCGGAATCTAAAATCCGCACCATCATGGGTGGAATCGAATCCGGGCGCATTCCGTGCCCGGAACCAGAGCAGCACGCTCCAGCCCACTGCACCATGGCGCACGACATCGAAGTAACAGTTTTAATAACATTTCCCATGATAGAATTAGTGCGACTATTCCATTCATAAGCCACGCATTTGATATTGACCATAGCATTCAGCAATGCCTGAGATATCTCTACCAGCCACGGTCGTTTCTCTTATCTATGCTTGCAAGGCTGTGATTTTATTGGATAAAACGCCAGCTCTTTGCTGAACCGTAATAGTATCAGTATGCAGCGATAAATAGAGTACGTCATCCAGTTGGGTTTTTAATCAATGCACATTCAAATTGTGTCAATTTGCAAATAAATTATGCTTTTGACAAATGTCTTTGTGTTCTGATTTTGGTTTAATTTGAGGTTAACTATTTCCTCATTCCCACTGTTGGTAGCATTGGTTAGTATACCGTAATGCATATTTTTGTTCCTTCATTTAGCAGGTATGCCATGATTTGACAGCTGATACAATGGTGATTTGATTTTAAACTGCACAAGTAAGAAAGTAACTATTATTTATAAATCTGTTTTACGTTTAATTCATGGGATAGTTTTAGTAAATCACATTTGAGGTTACGAATTTCATCAGAACGTGAATCTATGATAAACTCGTAACCTCTCGTGGTATTACCTATGATAAAGTGCATCTTATATTACGAATAGTTTTCGAACACAAGGTTTTACAAAGCGTTTTTAAATGTTGCATTAAATTCATCATAAATGTTCAGTAAATTCTGAAAACGTGATTGTTAAACCCATGAATGTTAAAGGACTTAAAATATTAAATGTTATGAACATAACTGTATTACTATAATCTTAATTTTAGAAAAATATGACGTTTCAGTAGCTATATATAGGACTGGTTTATAACGAATATTTTAAATACGTTTTAATCTTACTTAGCAAAGGATATTTAACATCATACTCAATGGACCAGAAAGTAACCCAAACAATAAACAAGTACGAAAATAATTATGTAGGTCAACAAGCAGTGCCAAAATAGTCTACACGTGGAAACAATGACGTTTTACAAGGGGTAAACAAAGTGACAATCTGTAATGAGGCGCGGAAAGATAGAAGAGACAGTAAAATTTTCTTAAGTATGCACTTCAAAATCGGGAAAATTATGTCGTTAAGATTAAATTTGAGAACTAAAAATATCATTGATAACTATACAGAGTTATAACCCAAAATTCGAAAGTAGTTGGTTAAAACGTTCTCAATCATGCCAAACTATCTTAAGCCGAGACATTTAAACAACACAGCTTTGAATAAAAATCTATATTCTTTATTACAAAAGGCCTTAGAACATCAAATCGCAGCAAAGAATGCTGGCTTACACACCTCATAATCTAGTATTCGACCCCTACTGTGCTTGTGATTTTTCGTTAAATATATTCATTTCCTCTCCTACCTAATGTCTGAGATTTATAAATTTTTAATGTTCTGTCAACTGTAAATTGTGTTTCAAAACAACGAAAACGCTGACTTCTGGAGAGGCAATGGATCTCTTAGCTTTAAAACTATGGACGTGATCTTAAATTTTAATTCGTAAATCTAAAAAGCGAAAGTAAGTCTACAAAATGCTTAGCTTAATCGTATCACGCAATGAATATTCAGATACATTCAGGTGAACAACTGATGCCAAATTTGAATCATAACCCTTTTTAGTGAAAAGAATAATTTTGTTTCTGTTCTGCAAACGTGAAATGCTTTCTAAACACTGGCGATTCTATTTATTTAAAAATAATTAAACTATCTATTTATTTCAAATTTCAACATGGATATTTTATTAATAAATACGAAATACATTTGTGAGAACGCTCACAAACTCATTTTATCATTGGATGTATTATTCTTGTATGCTTAAGCAAATATAACAAATGAAATACTAAAATCAAATATGCATCGATGCTATCTTTGGCCATGGGATCTGAGCATACGACCTCAGGAAAATTAATCTCTTAAGCAATCAAGTCGATTCTGTAGTGAAAAATATGATTTTTGAATGCTGTTAAAATCCAAGTCTGCCACAAAACGTCTTCAGATAAATACTAAATGCGCTCAAAGTTCCTCAGCTTCTTCTCTTTTCCGTCTTCGTTTTTCTTTTAAGTGTAAACCAGGGTAACCATGTCGAATGATATTTAACTATTTAATGGCCAAAAGACGCGCTGTCATAGCGGTGATACGAAACATTTGCCAATTTCCAAGAGAGAACTAGCATTCAATAGTCAGCTGTGTTCTTAAAAGTGCCGGAAGATATTTATCTTATCAAATACTAGTGAAGCAAATGATAACATGCGGAAGTATCTATCATTTTCTAACCTTGGACTTGATACAGTTTCCTCAAGACAATATTGACTCAACACATGTGATTATTTAAGATAATATTCGTGCCTTTCTTGGATTCTCCATGAATTTACTTCTGGACTGCTGTTTAATTATTATCTATACATTAAATAAAACTGTAATAGAAATTTTACTAGTAAATTCCTATTTTAGACGAATAAATTGATACTAGCATTACATGTCCGCCCTGAGGCCAGAAATCACTATGTGAAAATATTTGTATTCCTATGTGTTATATTTTCAGGTTAGAATGGCCAAACTTGGTTTAGCATATCTTAGGTCAAATTTATAAAATAAGGGTGTATACAAATGGTTATATGGATTTTAAACTTAAATATTTTCTCTGTGGTTTACAATATAATTCTGAATTATAACTTAAATCGAAAAAAAGAGCATGTGGAAGTTACAATACAAATTAGAAGTGTGCAATATGGCATCCATTTGTGACGCGGCATCCTCCCAGTTGGTAGTCCATTTCTTGCCACGCATGTCTGGTGTAACTTATCCCATTGCTACAATAATCCTCCCTCTCCATTGGAAACGTTTTCTTAAACACCTTCCACACTGTCGTTGGAATTGCTAGTGCTCGACTCGCCCGCCGCACAGATTTTTGGGTACTCCGAGCGAAAATGATGGCCGGACTGAGTTTTGACCGTTAGTTTCGTTGCTCTGTAGTTCTGAGTCTCTCCACATCTCATCTGACACACGCGGCGGCCTTTTCCTTTAAGAGACGCGCCATTTCGATCTTACTGACCTTTGGATCTTATGTTGTTACCGAAAAACAAATGGAAAACAATGCTAAGAACAAGTTTTCGCCTGTACCCCACTGAACTGTACCACTGAATTGTTTCGCGAATTTCAAGAGACAATTTTGGACGCGGGTTGTCATGTTTTGTTTATTTCGTTACAATGACTACAAAACAAAATCTGCGGCTGCTGAATTCAAACTTCCATAGTTATTCTTCAATTAATGATATTGTATACCGCAAAGAAAAAAATATAAATTTAAAACCCCACAATCATTTGTGCACACACTGTAGATTATATCCCATCTAAATTATTTTGACAAAGAGCCCCCCAAGAGAGTTCTAATGGGGAGGTATTAAAATAAAAAGGTCGAAATATCTTGCTTATTATTATTATTATTATTATTATTATTATTTTGGAAAGTGCTGCATAACAAAATTTTGTCATAATGTTTTTAATAAGTTTTGTTATTTAGAAAATGTCAATAAGAGGCATATTTAAGAAGGTAAGGCAGTTTTTCATTACTATTATTCGTGTACTAAAACGGTTACAAAAAAAATTCTGATGTGTTACACTCACATGACTTCCTCTAATCTTGTACAAACTATTTTTACAAACGCTTATTCTCCATATGTTTCATGTTAATCGAGATGTTAATCTTATTGCTAATTTTCTTGTAGATGCAAGGGGAATATGGTAGGCTTTAAGCGACAGTCAAATCTTTTAAGAGCTGGTTGCTATGTGGAGTATTCCATTCTCTTTGCATGTCCAGTACGTAAAAAAATCTAATGTGTTACACTCACATGACTTTCTCTACTCTTGTACAAACTATTTTTACAAAAGCTTATTCTCCATATGCTTCATGTTAATCGAGATATCGAGATGTTAATCTTATTGCTGATTTTCTTGTAGATGCAAGGGGAATTGGTAGGTTTTAAGCGATAGTGAAATATTTTAAGTGCTGGTTGCTATGTGGAGTATTCCATTCTCTTTGCATTACCAGGACAAAAAAAAAGTGAATAACGAATTTAAGAAAACAGTGTAAGTATTGGAAAATTTAAGGGGATAACAAGCAATATCTCGAAAATGATACACTCAACCCCCCCCCAAAAAATGCATGATATACATTGTGTATTTTAACGCGATCTACATTTTTTGTGTAGTAAAGTTTTGTCTATCTCTTATGGTTTACCAGTTATGCAAAAGTCGTTTACAATGAAGAATACTTTTGGAGACATTCCCAGAAAATTCGAGATATACATTTCATTTGTCATAAAAATATCTTAAACATATGGTATTTTAATCAAAATCGTTAGAACCATTTATGAGAAAATTAAAATTTTCGAAAAATGTTCCATGTAAAGGGTGATCTGGGGTGGGGGGATTTTGTTAAAACCTTCGTGTCACATCTCTGGAAGATACTGAACCTAAATACCAAGTTTGGTGTTTATCCGACTGTTCGTTTCTGAGTTATGCTGTTCACAGACACACACACACGGACATGTTTCCAAAAATGCTTTTTTTTGGATTCAGGGGGTCTCAAAACATATATTTCCGGTGATATCTCGCTATGAATTTTTGGGTGGAATACAATACTTCCGCTACTTACTATACGTAAAAGAGAAAGTAAAAACAGTTTAGTTCCGATTGCATTGTAAGCGTAACTAAGCGGCACGAGTTTAAGTATTACTAAGTCTATTGCTTATGTTTTAATTCGACCCAGAAAAAGACAAGTTTATTAGCGTAGAGAGAGAGAAAGAGACATTTAATGCAATAACGCGAACAAGCTACGGGTTCTACTAGTCAGCAATTTAATCATTAGTGCTTTTACATAATAGAACACAGGCTGCAACTCATGCACCACATATATTTACTAGCGTTATATAAGAGAGAGACAATAAGAGGAAGCAACATACTCCATACTACTCTTATGTAATATCTTTAGTGGGCTTCTAAATGTAACAGTTCGTATACATAGTAACTTCGTGATACAAACAGAGAAACCTAAAAACGGATCAATATCAGTATCAGAACTACACAGGAATTACGTGCAACGTTTGGCAACGGTTTAACTAGAAATGCCCAAACAAATCTTACCTAACGAGAGAAAATTGTGTGTATACCAAATGACCCATACAAGTCTTCCTTAGTTGAAGTTAGTTTATATCGGATAGCGCGGATGTCAAAAGGTTTGCCTGAGCAGAACACCAAAGGAGACTTCATACTGACAGAGAGGAGAGCGCCAAATGGAAGACCACATTTAGAAAACAACACTAACTGCTATTACTCATCGCAGAGCTCATTCGGTAGAGAAACTGCCTGCTATATGAGGTGTTCCGGGTTCGATTCGGGCTGGGCTCCAGAAAGTTGTCTTTAAACAAAAAGATTTCATGGTGTGCCCAGAGTCTGTTGTTTGAATGTGAGAGTACCTGTGTGTGTGTGTGTGTGTGTGTGTGTGTGTGTGTGTGTGTGAGATTGGTTATTCAATAAGCAATTCGCTCATTAACAAGAATTCAGGACTGCCGGTTGACGCAAACCTGATACTTAACACGTGTTAAGTTATTTAATTCCATGACAGTTAATCTATAACCAGTACCAAATAGTGCCGCAAAGTTAACAAGATTAACAAAATTCTATGTTCTTTTATGTTTATGTACCCTTAGAGGTGCGTTTGAATTACATTATTTTCTATTAGTGCATTATTTATGATAAGCATGCGCAAAATCATGCCCACCTTGGTGGCGAATTAATGTAAGGGCCTCTGACGCCCAGTTCTAACCGGAATGATAAAAAAGGTGCACGGAAGACAGATGCGACGTCTGAAAATGTTCACAACACAGCCTTCGAGCCTCAGCTGCACTTTGGTGCGTCTCCGCACAGATAGTAATCATATCTGTGTGTTCGTTATTGGTGGACGTTACCTTTTTGTCTGAATGACCTGGCTCGAACTGCAAACAGGCGACCATGCGACGCTTATTAGTACGAAACACCATGTAAACACCTGCAGACAGCAGAACTACCCCAGTGACCTTTCGCTTTGTACATGCACTGCCCCTTTGAACAGCAGTGATGCGGCAACTTCTTTTGCACCTATGAATGCGGGGAACATTAACCGCGAAGGACGGCTTGTTTGGGTCACCTAGTATATATGTGGGGTTATCTCGTAAACCACTCAACTGGTCTTGATAATTCTTTCGCCACTGAAAAACACTGTTCTTCCCGATGGGCATAGATTATAGACGGGAAAAATCTCCAACTTTATATTTAAGTCAGAAGATTTTCAATCACAAAACCACTTTTACAGGGAATAAATATTTGTTGGTTTTATTTTCTCAAAAATGGCTCTAAACATTTCAACTAAAACATCCTATATTAGAGATTGGCATTATGAATAAAATGTATATCTTGGATTCTCAGTAAACAGCCTGCCAAGTCCTTTTCATACTCAAGTAATTTTTCTCCAATAGGAAAACATGCAAAATGATCGTTAGCTTTTTAAATGGCTGGCTGTCGTTTCAGTGCTCGTATGCTCTTAAGCACCTACAACAAAATGTGTTTCCAAACTATTTCTAGTGAATGTACGATATTTATCATGTTCAACAGTGAGTAGATACAAAACTACCCAAGAGAGTGTATGAATAATTTGTGGAAAAGTTATGGAAAAGAAGTAGGGAGCGTTGTGAGAGTGTTAAATATATTTTTTATTCCGTGAGAGTTCATTTTCGTGCTTGCTAAGATCAACCATTTGTCGAAAGCAGAAAATTCCTAGAAAAACGTAGTTATCAGTTTTATCAGTACGAAAATTTAACGAAAGATAAGTGTTCAGAAATTCGTCTTAACTTCTTAATCCATCTGACTGCCGACAGGTTCGCCTATAGATATCTTGTCAACATTCTCAAGGCGAACCTGTACGCGTTACATTTGAAAAGGTTGCAGTAGAAATTCTTCCGGCGTTTAACGGGTTTGATGCGTTGACGACTTCATTGTCATAATTAAGGATATCCACCTGTGAAAAAATGCCAAAAATTGCCAAAATTCATAAATAAGAGTTTTAGTGTTATTAAAACCACAAAGCCACTTTAGTTGTATGTAATTTTTTATAGCTGTACCGCATTTTAAAAACATGTTATATAGCGATTTAAATGTCAGCCTGTAAGCTTAGCTTCCTATTAAATTGTAGTAAAAACGTTAAATTCTGCCTGCATTTAAGTAAACAAATCATTCATGAGAGCCTTAATTTTTAAGTATTAAATTAGTTGCAGAGCAGCAGAAAAAACTGAGAGATTTTATATGCACTAAATGATTTTTAATCATACTCAAACATACAAAAAATCAATAAAAATAAACTATAAATAAAACATTAATGAATTTAAATCAGAACCAAGAGAAATAACGTTAAGTCAGAAAAAGTGTTATTTTAGCGTTATAGTTTTTAAACAATCTCGGGCTATTTGACGGCACAATCTTATTTTTAAATTGTTTCACATAATGTACATTTTGGTAGTAATCAATGAAATTTTGTGTATCTCTTTGTTAATAACAGGTTAAAATAATCTGACGTGCTACATTCATATGAGTTTCTCTACGCCATATCTTTTATTAGCGTGTATGCAAATATTCCTACGAAAGTGTATTTTTCTATCTACTTCATTTTAATCCTGATAAACCTTTGCAGAAACAGCTATATTGCTCATTTTGTTATAGATATAAAGAGAACAGCGATAGTCAAATGTTTAAGAACAAGACAATATGTGCTGGCCTTAAAATTTCAAACTCTAAGCATGCAATCGCGAGAAACAAGGAATGTCGACAGGACTTGAGTTTTATTAATGGACGCTCTTTAACTGCTGTGGCCTTAACGTTCCATTCTATATTGAGAGTGATGATTGGAAATTTTGCTCAGAGGCCTCTTTATCAGGCTTGAGATTCTTTTACGTGCCGTAAATCTTCGACACGGGACCACCGGCTTTACTTCCTTCCGAAGGAAGCCATGTTAAGGATTTTTACGCCCGAAAAAAATCCATCACCTTTCGCTGGGTTTTGGGGCAGTATTTTTAACACTTAAATGATTTCAGTCTAATTATATAATATATAAATTGAATAACAGCCCGCCTTAAAGCAATATGTATATGTAACAATATATAAAAAGTGTATATTACAGTCATTGTATATGTTTATATTATTGTATACATGTAATAATGTTATCTGAATGTATTACGTAATTTAATAATGTAGGAGCTGTGAGAATAATAGGTTAAAAGTTGCTAACAATGAGGTAACCTTGAGGCAATAATGAATTAGGTTTAATAATGCTACTAGTCATTCTTGGAGCAACAATAATGTAATTTCTGTGACATTTTATAAAATAGCCAATCAACAACCAGAAAGAAGCTTAAGTTAAATGAAAGTATTCTATTAGAGTAGGATTAGCCAATTAGAAACTGAAATATACCAAAATTTACAAATCTAAAAGTCAGTTGCTTGTAGACAGCGATCATAACTGGACATGTTGGTTGTAGACAGTGTTCCTAACCGGACGCGAGATGCGTCCTCGAGAAATTTAATACGTATTCGTGTGAGACGAAAATAGTTTACGTGTTAAAAAGTGCAAGTAATTAATAAAAGAATCTCACAGCTCTCTCTATATCAGTGAAGTGTTATTTAAATCGTGTCAAGCATCAATAAAAGGAGTGAAGTAAAATTATAATCTGTGTAAGCCTACATTCTTCAGTCGCATAACTCCCTGTTAAGACATTCATGTCTCTAAAAAATATAAATACTGAAGCAGCCCAGGCAAACATAAATATATAATATTTAAAGAAACAGTCAAATTATAAAGTTAATATTTTTAAATTTTTGGGGGGCATAGGCGACCGGAAACTTTTTACCATACGTGAAGCAAATTGGCTCCCTAAACGTGGGGATCAAAAAACAAAAAAATAAACAAACAAAAAAAACGTAAAAATAACTTCTTCAGTTTGAACCGGCAACCTCGGGAACTATAGGCTAGCATGGTAACCACTACACCACGGAGGACGACTTTTAAAAGAATAACAAAGTATTCAACAATTTGAACCATTAATAACGGATATCTCAGAAATGGCTGATTCCACAAAAAAAGTTATTTGAAATAAATTGCGTCCTTTTGAAGAGATCTACAATTTTTGTGCAGCATGTTTTCGTGCACACTTAAGTTTTACCAGTTACACAAAATTCCTTCAAGATTGAAGAGTAGACACTTCACAGGCTATGCCCAAAAAATTCAAGATTGCATTTTATTTCCCATGTAAACATTTTGCCATGTAAATATCTTTTGGTATTTTAACCGAAATGTTTATTCTTTTTAAAAAAAATCAAAATTTTGCATGCAAAGGGTAGTTTGGGGTGGGAATATTTTCTTGAAAACCTTCGTGTCGTATCCTTGGACGATGCTGAACTTAAATGAGTTTGGTGCTTAAGCGAATTTTCGTGTTTGAGTAATGCGTTCACACACACACACACACACACACACACACACACACACACATTTCTGTAAAAACGCTTTCTTTTTTGGGTTCAGGGGCCTCAAAACATATATTTCCGGTGAAATCTCGACATCACATTTTGAAAGGAATATAATACTCGTACTTCCCCTACTTACTATACGTAGTAGTGAAAGTAAAAACTTTGTGATAATTTTTTCTTAACATGCATAGTTGCGACGTTATTATACAATAATGTGTAAATTTTTTACCAAAACAATCGAATTCTTAATAGTACGATAACTAACATTTTATCGCTACAATTTATGTACTATTGAACAGTTTAATTATAAGAAATTGAGGATTTTTGAAATTTCACAGATGGATATTTCTTAAAAAATCTGATGTGTTACACTCACATGACTTTCTCTACTCTTGTACAGACTATTTTTACAAACGCTTATTCTCCATATGCTTCATGTTAATCGAGATGTTAATCGTATTGCTAATTTTCTTGTAGATGCAAGGGGAATTGGTAGGCTTTAAGCGATAGTCAAATATTTTAAGAGCTGGTTGCTATGTGGAGTATTCCATTCTCTTTCCATTACCAGGACAAAAAAATGAATAACGAATTTGAGAAAAAGTATAAGTATTGGAAAATTTAAGGGAATAACAAGAAATATCTCGAAAATGGTTCACTCAACACACAAAAAAAAAAACGTATATGAAATAAATTGTGTATTTTAACGTGATCTACATTTTTTGTGTAGTAAAATTTTGTCTATCTCTTATGGTTTACTAGTTATGGAAAAGTCGTTAACAATGAAGAATGTCGCATCTCTGGAAGATACTGAACCTAAATACCAAGTTTGGTGTTTATCCGACTGATCGTTTCTGAGTTATGCTGTTCACAGACACACACCCAGACAGACACACACACGGACATATTTCCAAAAATGCTTCTTTTGTATTCAGGGGGTCTCAAAACATGTATTTCCGGTGAAATCTAGGTATCGAATTTTTGGGTGGAATACAATACTTCCCCTACTTACTATATGTAGTAGGGAAAGTAATATAAGAATGAAAGTTTAAGATAGTGATGCTTCTCTCTCTAGTGTTGCATCAGTTTCCGTTGTTTCACAAGCAACTTGGCTGATTCCTTTGTTATGGAATCACAGAAGATAAAGGTTTCGTCAGCTGCTGTGAAGCCTAAACCAAAACCGATAGAATGCCTCGCATACTAATAGCTCCCCTCTATCAAAGGAGGGAATATTCCACAGCTCTTTCTTCATCGCGTTTACATACTTCCAAACGGCTATGAGGTTTTACAACTGATAAAGTGATAAAAGAACATTGACGTCCTTAGGGTTCTTTCCCATCCCAGTTCATAAGATAGCACAGCTCCTCCAGACCTCAGAAATGTTTCATTGAACACCTTTCAGGGAGGACACTAGATGTTCACTGCTCATATACGAGTCATTCCACGTCAAGTCGCACAAATTTACACAAATTCTGACCATCCTGTCTCCGATTCACTTCGAATTTTGTCCATGGATTACAAAAACAGTGTGAATTATGTTTTAAATTGTTATTTTTTAAAAAACATATTGCGCAATCCAACTTGTGGAAAGCGGCCCACCTGTCTACCTTTAAATTAGAATATCTCACAGGCGATAAGTGATAAAATTATATTATAAATTTCAATACAAAGCTTAATATGTAATGTTTTACTTAACATTTATTGTAATTGATATAACTATTTACATCAAGTTTTAAAATCCAAACATTTAAAAACTATATATCGCTATTAAATCCCTAGTCTAAATTTCCATAAAAATTATAAATAAATTCCTTATAGTTTTTTGTATACATTTACATAAAACAAAGACGGGATAGTTAATTTTAAATAAAATAACTTAGAAAGCGGGCATAGCGGGATTCCAGGCTGGAGAGTAGCAGCAGTCTGTCCTCGGACTGTCAACTGTTCACAGTACTTTATTTGCACTAGTTTGTTCACATGTAACTTAAATTTGGCACACAGTTGAGTAACATTCGAACTTTCAATCTTATTCTATGGGAGGCAACTTAACTACAATTTAAATGCGCACTTTTTCCCCTTCAGGCTCAAGTGAATACCACCTGGTTATTATTGCATTATTGGCTGATGAAATAAATGATTTTAGCTCTAAGGTACCAGGGATCCCTTTCGCATTGCAGTATCTTGCCTAAAAATGGTTACTATGTTCAAAACCACTTTTGGATTATTTACAGCATTGGCACTTCGTAGCACACAATCACTGTTATCAGTGGGTGGTAGTTTTTTTTCCCCTCCAACACGAATCACATAGTTTTAGGTTTGGTGACAAGAGTTAAGTTCTCCGTGTTTAAGTTTGTAAGCATACTGCGGGTAACTAAGCTTAATGATTTCTGCTTTGTGTTATGCTTGGAAACATTAAATAGACTGAAGCAATAGTCTGAACACAAAGTAATATTTAAAATGAAACATGGAGAGAGACTTTATAGAATATCAGATTCCAGTTACACCGAGCACCGGAAATGATAGCCTATCACGTTCGTACGGTGCGGCGTGCTCCTGCAGTGTTTAGCTCCCAGTTACAGGTCGCGCCACGGATTTTGGCACGTGAAAATTTTAATGGAGAGCTACGATGCGAGTCATTTACCGTATAGATGTGTGACACATACGGGGCTGCAGCTCGAAGAATGGTGCAAGTTGAGACGGGAGTTGTATACGGTGGAAGGAACTGGACCACAACTGAACAGAAGGAACCACGTGCCGCAAGGCGTAGCCGAGGGATTGAGGATCCTCAGCCTCAAAGCGTAGCCGAGGGATGTTTTTTAGGACAGGGTGTAGATGTAGGATCTGCGCGTCTAAACTCGAATTCAGTTAGCCATATTTTTTTTCAACACGTTCGCAATACTTCTCACAAGATTTTCGCAAAAGCTAAGCAGTCGCCAAGAAGGGCCCAATATCTTCGATAAAGCAACAATTCCTACACAATTTAAGAACCCAGAATACTATACAATCAACTCTGGGTATTAAAAAAACCCGATTCCTAAGTTTCTTAAAATTTCATATCTCCTACCCGCATACGGAATAATGTCTGATCGTTTTATATAAATAGGGATTCGTTAACAGTTTATGCATCTTTATTTGATGATTACGCAGTTACTAATAGGTTATCACAGATTAACGCACATAACGTATTCTTCATCTGCATTTTCGCTCTATTCAATAGGGTGCAAAGCAACTTCAGCACTTGGGAAGAACACAAAATTCCAAGCGAATTATGAAGCTTGACTGTAGCCCTTGTCAAAAAATCTATAGATCCGTCCGGCACGACTTCTCATCACATTGAGTGACCTATCACCTGCCGTAAAAATCCAGCCGACCTCTTCATCTCCTTCCCCCTCCCACTTCTCCAATATCACGCGGAGTGGAAGGCTTCACTCTGCCAGCTCTTCAAAATCCAAAGATTTCTAGATTCAGCAGTTTTCAAGCTTCTGTGGGGCAAAGCCGCTTCATTTCTTAGCTGTTGATTAGCGTAAGCCTAAATGAGTACTTCAGTAAATGCAATATTGCAACGAAATAACAGTACTACAAAGTAACAGAGATATCACTGAGCGAGTGCCGCCGGGGTAACGTGCGAGACTCGCATTCGGGCGGTCCCGGGATCGATTCCCGCTCTGCCCCACGAGTTTTTTCGGGTGTTTTCCCGGGTCGAATGCAGTAGTGTTTTCTTTCAGCCCATGAATTTCCTGTCCCTTCATTTCGTACCATTCATCATTTTATTCATCATTCACCCCGTTAGGTCTGTTTCAGGGTTAGCAGTATGCGATGGTGTTTCGGTGCGGCGTCGCAGGAAATAAGATGAACTTTCTCCGTCACTCGGCTTTCAGTTGGTTAACGGGGGTAAAGGGATAGCCCCTTCGGAGCGGGGGTCCGACTGTCGAGGCATCTCAATCTGGAAACTGTAGGGACCCTGTCATTCCTATGCCGCCACTCCTGGTTCCGGCCGACTGGTGTCTCCTCTTACCTCCTCCTCCCTCCCGATGACCGCCCCTTGTGGGGCATAGGTACAATATTCTCACTGGAGCGTGCTGAGTCCCCTCCGATAATCGGGAGAGAAAAAAATGGGTTATCGCCAAGAGCCACATTTATCCTAGCGTGGACGTCTTTTAGGTTAGTTGTTGCTAACCTTTATCGACATCACGGAGGTTATAGGTTCAAAGGTACTGCACTGTGAAAGGAAACAGCAACCTGTGTATGCTGCGTCGGAGTACGTACGAGCGTACGTTTCCATTTGTCTAGGATTCGATTCCTGGCTATTCAGAAGCGCGTTAAATAAATAGCATGGATCTTGGTTTCAATAATGTACAATAGTGTTTATATGTACATAAACACACGTATATTTACATATACATCTGTTTTAAATATGCATCTATAACGTCCTGCAATGTTGAGCCAACTTTCTCGCAGTATAAGCATATTTTTTAGTGAAAACAGAAGGAATTTCGCTTTTACATACTTAAAAAATGCACATTGTTACAAATTGTAACAGAATAAAGTTTGTATCAGAATCATGCCTGGAGTGCAAATACTTGTGTTTAATTTGACTAACTCACTGTTTTGTATATCGTTCTGTAAACATGTAGGCATTTGCTACTTGCGTACGTATTCTATGGCGGTGGTAACCTGTAAAAACGTAGCATGTTCGTTACGTCGATCTATACCAGCGAACAGCCGCAAGCAATTGGGCTGCTTTATCTACTAGTAAACACAGGTTCTCAATACACCAGTACTGGCCAACCTCGCGGTGAATCGGGACAAAGTGCCATCCCTGTTCATTACTAATCGCTTGCACTTTGAGCGATGCAAGCCCGCAATACACCAATAAAGACGGTAATATTTTATATTTATTAGCCTCTTTACCATACAAATACAGATAGAGATGTAAGATAAGCTAGAATTAAAGAACAGAAGCATTAAAACCTATTTGATAGTATTCCTTAAGGTCATAAAGTGGATTTTCTAGCAGCGTTGAACGAACACGTCTCTTGAATGCAGACACAGGTAAATTTCTTGTATATAATGGCTGAGTATTACAAAGTTTGTAAGAGATATGAACAAAACGTTTAGTGTATATATGTTCAAACTATTGCAAGCATTGTATCATATACCTACAGCAGAGCAAAGAGTCAAATTATTTATAATTATTATTTATAATTATTGTTCTTTCACACAAGCCGTGTGCAGAGGTTGGAAAGGTAGCATCAAACGGAAAAATTCTCCGAAAGGAGATAGGAAGATCCGCAGTTCAAATCCCGGCTATGGCACTGAATTTTCACTCTGATTCTACTTTCCAATAAGGACAATACTTTTACTACACGGTAAAGGAAACGGGCGTAATTTACTTGAGAGCATGGCGCTGTCGTCGTTCGTCAGCTATTTTTACTTCCTTTACTACTTACTTGTCTTATATGATGTCATGTTTAAATTTGTGGTATTTAATTAACCGCACATACAACTTTGCAATAAGTCGGGTTCGAAGGATTCTTAGTTGGTGCGGGAAGATCAATTCAACATTATGGATGCCCTCTATGAAAAGAAAAGTGAAAAATTGTGCCAACATTCATAAAAGTGGATTTTAGTGTTATTAAACACCACAAAACTTCTATTTTAGTTCTACGTAAGTTTTATTGCTATATGACCTTTTAAAGCATGTCATATGGAGATTTAAGTGTCTGCGTGTAAACCTAGCTTCGTATAACTTATAGTACAAAAGATAAGCTTTGATAACATTAAACTGAACAAGCTATTCAAGAGGCATCAGGAAACCTTAAATACTAAATAATAACTGCAGAGGAACACTTATTTTATTATTTAACGATACTAAATGTTTTTTTAACAGCATACAGTCATAAATAGTGTTATTTTAGCGCTATAATTTTTAAACTCTCTTTCCTTGGGTTTTCAAATTTTTCCACACGATTTTTTCGCTTTAAATCAATGAAATTTTGTGTACCTCCTGGATAGGAGGTTAGTGATAGGATAAAAGAATGATGAGATGAATTTCTATTAACATACATAGCTGTGACATTATTAAACAATAATGTCCATGTTGTGTAAATTGTTAAGCAAGAAATTCAAATCTCATATTTAACATTTACTTTCTCACGAACTAGTGTAATAATTAAGAATCCATATCTTCAATTTATTAATATAGTATGGGAGAATATTAAGGAAGGTAAAGAAAGAAAGAAAGAAAGAAAGAAAACAAATTGGTATAGAAAAGTAAGAGAAGCAAGGGCCACTCAGTGAACGAAAAGGCCAGGGAGCCAAGCAATCTGAGTGGCTCAATAAGAAAACAAGCACCAGACAAATTGTACAACAGATGTAGGGGTAAAATGATATACGACGATTATACATTGCATGTAGTGTAAAGCAAACTGTAGAACAAATTTTACAATAAATCCATCCATCCATCGATCAATCAATATAGTATTAAAGAGTTTAATAATCAAATATTACTTATTCCGAAAAACAATTGTATCGTGTGCAGCACTTTTTCCAAACGGTAAAAAATATAATATAAAAATTAATACTCTGGAACCGATTTAAAAATGTGCATGTAACTTGATGTACATATTATACATTAAACACTATAGCTATATTAAAACTTCAAATGAATCAAGCGGAAATTGTGGATTTTTGAAATTTCACCAATGGATATCCTTAAAATGTCTTCCGCCTCCTAATGGTAGAAATACAACTGTTTAATAATTATCACAATTTAGCGTAAAAATAGGCAACGTGAAACATTTCAGAATAAGCACATTATTGCATGCCACTGTATGTCGTCCTCCGTGGTGTAGTGGTTACCATAGATATTTTCGGGCGTAAAAATCCTTAGCATGGCTTTCTTCGGAAGGGAAATAAAGCCGGTGTTCCCGTGTCGTAGCTTTGCGGCACGTAAAAGAAGCTCAAACCTGATAACGAGGCCTCTGAGCAAAATTTCCGGTCTTTCACGCCCAGTATAGAATGGGACGCTAAGGACCACAGCAGTTAATGAGCGTACATAAATAAAACTCAATTTAATTCTAATGCCACTGTATTGATAAACTAATATAAATTATTAGAAACAAAAGTGGGGATTCCACCTTGCTTTACGTGATGACAGCGACGTGCATAAGTTCTGATCTATAAGTTTGAAAACTTTGACCCTATCTCAATATTGTGTACCCACTCTTTCGATGTTGTTCTTTATTATTTCCCGAGATAACTAGAGGGTACTATCCGACTTTTAGCACCTTTATTTCAAATTGAAAGTTTATAGTTTAATATAGGACTGTAACTATATAACATACGATAAGAGGGTATCAGAATAACACATATAATAGCCAGCCGTACCTTTATTAAGATAAAAACAATTTATTCGGAGATTAGAAGAAAATACTAGGATATTTAAACAGCGAAAAGAAACTCTGCACACAGATAGATCGCCCTAGTTCCGAATATTACTCAGAACCCCATAACTGTAATACTCTTCTTGATTTTAGAATGTTTCAGAGCTTTGTATCAACCATTTCATCGTGAATTGAATGTCTGCAGGCTTCTCCGTGGAAACTGCGCTACCTAGAAGTAACTTTAGCTTTCGGTAGTCGGGTCGATACACAATTTTGTTGTTCGACTCAACTCCCGTTGAACAATCCCCCATCAAAACTGTTCGCTGGCGTTTCCGGCGTAGCCCGCGTTCTGGCGGTTTTGGAAATGCAAGGAAAGTACTTATTTATTATGTATATATGTTTGTTTACAGTTAAATGAATTACATCATTTATTATATTGTTGACATTTAATTATTTTAATTAGTTCATTTGACTTTCAACATGGTGGGAAAATCCGGAGTCACTCAAGCCTACTCATGCTTGAAGGCCTCAGAATTTCCTACGCTACATTTATCCACTGCCTATTTAAAAGAGAAGTGCTACAATTTTGTTAAAGAATGAAAACATTTTGTGGCCCCCTTCCGTGGTATGGGAGTAGAGTGTCTGCCTCACATTCAAGAAGTCCCGAGTTCGAATCTCGGTTAGGGCAAATTACCCGATAAGGTTTTTCTTCTGGGGTTTACCCTTATCTTATAGGTATCAAGAAGACAATGTCGGGTAATTCTAAACTCTAAGGACCCCGGGCTCCTTTGAGCATCATTTTGCCCATTTCATTCATCGTCCATTATGACCTGACCTCCTAGGTTAAATGATGTTTAACTTCAAAAAAGAAAGAAATAGATAACTATTTCTGCAGAGGTTTATGTCGATTAAAATGAAGTACGTAGGAAAATAAGCTTTCGTAAGAATTAGAGAGTGGAGAAGGTCATGTGAATGTAACAGATCAGATTTTTTTATACCTCTTCTACAAATCATTTTTTTAAAAAGCTCAACAAGGCATTTTTGTAACAGAGTATAGAATTATGCTGCTAGTGTTTCACTTTATTTTCCCCAACATTTAAGAGCTTGCTTTTATTCAGTTGAATTCAATTTATTCCATCCATAATAACACATGCATGCTTTGGGAATTGCCAAAAACAGCAAAGAAAGAAAGAGAAAACATTGTGTTTTCATTTACTAAAACGATTGTGAAAATGGTCATTTGTGATGAAAATCTCTAAAACTGTATCTCTCGAAAGAATTCTTCTACACCCTCTCCCATGCTTTTTGTGTTACCAACCTAAAACAATGAAGAGAAAAACATTGTCATGTATTTAGTAAAACAATTGAAAAAACAGGCATTCCTGCTTCTCCAAATTACCTCCCTCCGAACACCTTTCCAGCCATCTCCCATTAGGAGTGGTTTAATGCATTAAGCCCTATAAGAATGAAAAGAACCTATTTTTACTTTCTCTACTACGTATAGTAAGTAGGGGAAGTATTGTATTCCACCCAAAATTTCGATACCGAGATTTCACCGGAAATACATGTTTTGAGACCCCCTGAATCCAAAAAAAATCTGATGTGTTACACTCACATGACTTTCTCTACTCTTGTACAAACTATTCTTACAAACGCTTATTCTCCATATGCTTCATGTTAATCGAGATATCGAGATGTCAATCTTATTGATAATTTTCTTGTAGATGCAAGGGGAATATGGTAGGTTTTAAGCGATAGTCAAATATTTTAACGCTGGTTGCTATGTGGCGCATTCCATTCTCTTTGCATGTCCAGAACATAAAAAAAAAATCTGATGTGTTACACTCACATGACTTTCTCTACTCTTGTACAATCTAATTTTACAAACGCCTATTCTCCATATGTTTCATGTTAATCGAGATATCGAGATGTCAATCTTATTGGTAATTTTCTTGTAGATGCAAGGGGAATATGGTAGCTTTTAAGCGATAGTCAAATATTTTAACGCTGGTTGCTATGTGGCGAATTCCATTCTCTTTGCATGTTCAGGACATAAAAAAATCTGATGTGTTACACTCACATGACTTTCTCTACTCTTGTACAATCTATTTTTACAAACGCCTATTCTCCATATGCTTTATGTTAATCGAGATATCGAGATGTAAATCTTATTGGTAATTTTCTTGTAGATGCAAGGGGAATATGGTAGCTTTTAAGCGATGGTCAAATATTTTAACGCTGGTTGCTATGCGGCGCATTCCATTCTCTTTGCAAGTCCAGGACATATAAAAATGAATATCGAATTTGAGAAAAAGTATAAGTATTGGAAAATTTAAGGGAATAACAAGCAATATCTCGAAAACGGTTCACTCAACAAAAGAAATGTATATGACATAAGTTGTGTATTTTAACGAGATCTACATTTTTTGTGTAGTAAAATTTTGTCTATCTCTTATGGTTTACCAGTTATGCAAAAGTCGTTCACAATGAAGAATACTTTTGGAGACATTCCCAGAAAATTCGAGATATACATTTCATTTCTCATGACATTATCTTAAACATATGATATTTTAATCAAAATCGTTAGAGCCATTTTTAAGAAAATTAAAATTTTCGAAAAATGTTCTATGTAAAGGGTAGTCTGGGGTGGGGGCATTTTCTTGAAAACCTTCGTGTCGCATCTCTGGAAGATACTGAACCTAAATACCAAGTTTGGTGTTCATCCGACTGTTCGTTTTTGAGTTATGCTGTTCACAGACACACACACACACAGACACACACACACACAGACACACACACGGACATGTTTCCAAAAATGCTTTTTTTGGATTCAGGAGGTCTCAAAACATGTATTTCCGGTGAAATCTCGGTATCGAATTTTTGGGTGGAATGCAATACTTCCCCTACTTACTATACGTAGTAGAGAAAGTAAAAAATGAATAACGAATTTGAGAAAAAGTATAAGTATTGGAAAATTTAAGGAAATAACAAGCAATATCTCGAAAACGGTTCACTCAACAAAAGAAACGTATATGACCTAAGTTGTGTATTTTAACGCGATCTACATTTTTTGTGTAGTAAAATTTTGTCTATCTCTTATGGTTTACCAGTTATGCAAAAGTCGTTCACAATGAAGAATATTTTTGGAGACATTCCCAGAAAATTCGAGATATACATTTTATTTGTCATGACAATATCTTAAACATATGATATTTTAATCAAAATCATTAGAGCCGTTTTTGAGAAAATTAAAATTTTCGAAAAATGTTCCATGTAAAGGGTAGTCTGGGGTGGGGGGATTTTCTTGAAAACCTTCGTGTCGCATCTCTGGAAGATACTGAACCTAAATACCAAGTTTGGTGTTTATCCGACTGTTCGTTTTTGAGTTATGCTGTTCACAGACACACAGACACACAGACACACAGACAGACACACAGACACACAGACACACAGACAGACACACACACGGACATGTTTCCAAAAATGCTTTTTTTGGATTCAGTGATTCTCAAAACATGTATTTCCGGTGAAATCTCGGTATCGAATTTTTGGGTGGAATGCAATACTTCCCCTACTTACTATACGTAGTAGAGAAAGTAAAAATGAAAAACGAAGTTGAGAAAAAGTTTAAGTATTGGAAAATTTAAGGGAATAACAAGCAATATCTCGCAAACGCTTCACTCAACAAAAGAAATGTATATGACATAAATTATGTATTTTAACGCGATCTACATTTTTCGTGTAGTAAAATTTTGTCTATCTCTTATGGTTTACCAGTTATGAAAAAGTCGTTCATAATGAAGAATACTTTTGGAGACATTCCCAGAAAATTCGAGATATACATTTTATTTGCCATGACAATATCTTAAACATATGATATTTTAATCAAAATCGTTAGAGCCGTTTTTGAGAAAATTAAAATTTTCGAAAAATGTTCCATGTAAAGGGTAGTCTGGGGTGGGGGGATTTTCTTGAAAACCTTCGTGTCGCATCTCTGAAAGATACTGAACCTAAATACCAAGTTTGGTGTTTATCCGACTCTTCGTTTTTGAGTTATGCTGTTCACAGACACAGACAGAGACACAGACACACAGACAGACACACACACGGACATGTTTCCAAAATTGCTTTTTTTGGATTCAGTGAGTCTCAAAACATGTATTTCCGGTGAAATCTCGGTATCGAAATTTTGGGTGGAATACAATACTTCCCCTACTTACTATACGTAGTAGAGAAAGTAAAAGCATTTTTGGAAACATGTCCGTGTGTGTATCTGTGTGTCTGTGTGTGTGTCTGTGAACAGCATAACTCAGAAACGAACAGTCGGATAAACACCAAACTTGGTATTTGGGTTCAGTATCTTCCAAGGATGCCACACGAAGGTTTTCAAGAAAATCCCCCCACTCCAGAGTACCCTTTACATGGAAGATTTTTCGAACATTTTAATTTTCTCAAAAATGGCTCCAACGATTTTGATTAAAATATCATATGTTTAAGATATTTTTATGGCAAATAAAATGTATATCTTGAATTTTCTGGGAATGTCTCCAAAAGTATTCTTTATTGTGAACGACTTTTGCATAACTCGTAAACCATAAGAGATAGACAAAATGTTACTACACAAACAATGTAGATCGCGTTAAAATACACAATTTATGTCATATACATTTTTTTTGTTGAGTGAACCATTTTCGAAATATTGCTTGTTATTCCCTTAAATTTTTCAATACTTATTTTCTCAAATGGGAATTCGTTATTCATTGTTTACTTTCTCTACTACGTATAGTAAGTAGGGGAAGTATTGCATTCCACCCAAAAATTCGGTACCGAGATTTCACCGGAAACACACGTTTTGAGACCTCCTGAATCCAAAAAAAACATTTTTGGAAACATGTCCGTGTGTGTGTCTGTGTGTGTGTGTGTCTGTGTGTGTGTCTGTGTGTCTGTGAACAGCATAACTCAAAAACGAACAATCGGATAAGCACCAAACTTGGTATTTAGGCTCAGTATTTTCCAGAGATGCGACACGAAGGTTTTCAAGAAAATCCCCCCACCCCAGACTACCCTTTACATGGAAGATTTTTCGAAAATTTTAATTTTCTCAAAAATGGCTCTAACGATTTTGATGAAAATATCATATGTTTAGGGTAGTGTCATGAGAAATCAAATGTATATCTCGAATTTTCTGGGAATGTCTCCAAAAGTATTCTTCATTGTGAACGACTTTTGCATAACTGGTAAACCATAAGAGATAGACAAAATTTTACTACACAAAAAATGTAGATCGCGTTAAAATACACAACTTATGTCATATACATTTCTTTTGTTGAGTGAACCGTTTTCGAGATATTGCTTGTTATTTCCTTAAATTTTCCAATACTTATACTTTTTCTCAAATGCGTTATTCATTTTTTTTATGTCCTGGACATGCAAAGAGAATGGAATGCGCCACATAGCAACCAGCGTTAAAATATTTGACTATCGCTTAAAAGCTACCATATTTTCCTTGCATCTACAAGAAAATTAGCAATAAGATTGACATCTCGATATCTCGATTAACATGAAGCATATGGAGAATAGGCGTTTGTAAAATTAGGTTGTACAAGAGTAGAGAAAGTCATGTGAGTGTAACACATCAGATTTTTACTTTCTCTACTACGTATAGTAAGTAGGGGAAGTATTGCATTCCACCCAAAAATTCGATACCGAGATTTCACCGGAAATACATGTTTTGAGACCTCCTGAATCCAAAAAAAGCATTTTTGGAAACATGTCCGTGTGTGTGTCTGTGTGTGTGTCTGTGTGTGTGTCTGTGAACAGCATAACTCAAAAACGAACAGTCGGATAAACACCAAACTTGGTATTTAGGTTCAGTATCTTCCAGAGATGCGACACGAAGGTTTTCAAGAAAATCCCCCCACCCCAGACTACCCTTTACATGGAACATTTTTCGAAAATTTTGATTTTCTCAAAAATGGCTCTAACGATTTTGATGAAAATATCATATGTTTAATATATTTTTACGACAAATGAAATGTATATCTCGAATTTTCTGGGAATGTCTCCAAAAGTATTCTTCATTGTGAACGACTTTTGCATAACTGGTAAACCATAAGAGATAGACAAAATTTTACTACACAAAAAATGTAGATCGCGTTAAAATACACAACTTATGTCATATACATTTCTTTTGTTGAGTGAACCGTTTTCGAGATATTGCTTGTTATTTTCTTAAATTTTCCAATACTTATACCTTTTCTCAAATGCGTTATTCATTTTTTTATGTCCTGGACATGCAAAGAGAATGGAATGCGCCACATAGCAACCAGCGTTAAAATATTTGACTATCGCTTAAAACCTAGCATATTCCCTTTGCATCTACATGAAAATTACCAATAAGATTGACATCTCGATATCTCGATTAACATGAAGCATATGGAGAATAAGCGTTTGTAAAAATAGTTTGTACAAGAGTAGAGAAAGTCATGTGAGTGTAACACATCAGATTTTTTTTGTCTTGGATATGCAAAGAATCTGTGGCAAAGGGAATGGTGCTGCACCTAGCAACCAGCTATTAAGAGATATGTATGTGCCTAAAGGCTAACCTAGCAACCAGCTATTAAGAGATATGTATGTGCCTAAAGGCTACTGTTTTTCTATATTGCCCTTGTAAATATATTTTCCCCTACATCTACAAGAAAATTAGCAATAAGATAGAGTCTGCAAATGTTTATCTCGATTAGCATGAACTAGATGGAGAATAAGCGTTTGTAAAAATACTTTGTACAAGAGTAGAGAAAGTCATGTGAGTGTAACACATCAGATTTTTTTTTATGTATTTAGCAAACAAATATTGAGAAAATAGGCATATTCATAGTGAAAACCTCACAGTTGCCTCCCACGGATTCTTCCACACCCTCTCCCATTTAATACGTTTTTTTGTAATATCAACTCTTAAGTATTTTGCCCTTGTTTTAAAGAATGTGGGTGTGACAGATTTGGTGGAAATCGTGCAACGGCATGTGCTTGTAGTCAATGCAAGCAAACGACAAATCAAATTCTTGAGTTATATTTACTGAAGATATATTAGGTTTGATGTTGCATGTATGGAATCTCTATCGAAAAAATGTTTGGTTTGAGCATGGAAACCAGATAATGTTATTTGAAGAACTTTATAAGGGAGTTTCCTATTGCAAGCAAGCAATCTTATTAGAGATCGAACTTGTAATATTTTTTTAATATTCTATACATTCATAGTCCATATTTGATATATTCTGCGTCTGAATGTATATTAATGATTCTCTGAATGCAAATCCCTGGATTTGAAAACCCCACTGCAATGCATTTTTGTTTCATTTTGCTTATTTACAGCGTCACTTTAGCTTAAGATTACATCACAACTATAGGGGTTTGTCGAGGAAAGTTGTTTTCTAGCGTAGGACAGATGGCCTCAGAATTGCCTTCTGTACCATATATTTAGGGTGATCAGGGTTCGGATTTTTTACCAAAAAGTTTGAAAAATTACACAATAATGGCCAAAAAACCTAAAATGAGATTTATTTATTAAAATTAGAGTGCAGAAAGCTATAAATTAAATTATAATGGATATAACTGTTATACAATAGAAAAAGTAGGTATAAGAATTGGATAATTTAGAAATCAATTAAAAATGTAGCAATTAAAGTAACTGAAAAGAAAATTAATACAACTGTTTTGAAGCAGGTATTGCAAAACGTGTAGCATTAAATTTTGAGTTCTCAGATTATACAAAATTAATGAGAATGAAAAGGACTTCACAGCCTATGACCGACACAAGGGCAAGGACAACAGCAAGCAAAAAATGGGAAAACTGACCTGACTCTTTTCTAGTTTGGGACATGAATTCCTAACTGTAATGGGAATAGCAACCTGGCAATAGCAACCCTTCCAGACTAATCATAAATAGGATTTTTTTTTTTAGGAATACGAGTAAAGGCTATAAAATTATTCTTATTTCTTAGTGAAATTTCTGACGTTTGAAAAGTTATCATGTAAAATGCAATAATATAAAAATATTTATATGTATTTTCAATGCAAATGAAAGAAAATGACAAAATAATGACGTAAAATCTAAAAAGAATGCACTAGAATAGAAACTGGAATAAGATGACAAAAAAAAGTAATAAACGTGCATTTTCATAATCTGGGACCCATTATAAAGATTATGTACACGTTACCAATTCTGTGATGCAACAATTAAAATATGACATGTCATTACAATCCGGGCCCTGGTGATGATTAGCATTAGAATTTCCCAATAAATTGCTCACTTAATAAATGCACCTTATCTGATAATTTTCCTGGAGAAAGGAAGCTACAGCAAAATATATCGCTGTTTGTGATATGCAGCTATCGCCCCTTCAGTCACTGGAATCGCAATTTGCTATATTATTTCGCTTTTTATTTTCAGACAGAATAAAATACACATCAGTTAAAAAATAAGTAAGCATAAAAGCTTAGTTCACCAGTAGAACTATTTTTCTGTCTCTGTTTTTATAAAAATTTGCAATGAGAAATAAATTTACATGCACGGCAATTAGAGGTGATTGAGCTTAGGGAAAACCCTGATGTTGGAACTCATTCTTAAGAACCAAGTAACGTAAACTCAAGTTTAAAACATGTAGTAGAGTCCTTTGCTATTCATTTCACACCTGAATTTGCACGTACTTCAGAATGTATATTTCCGTTTTCACAAAAATACTCAGCATGCTTTTCCCGTTCCATACAACAAAGAGAAAACTCAGGTTGGCAGTGCTGAATTTTCACCTGTTTCGGCTGACAAACGCACTTGCATATGGAATGTAGCACTCTACCTGTGGTTAAGCTCTCTCTCATCGATCCAGCAGTTGTCCAAGGATGCGACGCCCCCGTTGAAGCTGTCAAAGTCATTTTCGGAGCGGTCGTTGCGGGTGGGACCTTTACCAACGTTAATTGATAACGTAGGTGCACTGCCCAGCTTTCTGGTAGCCCAAGTACTCGTGCAGGGGTACCCACAGAAGCATGGTGTCGACACTTTCTTCTTTGCGCCCTTTGTGTCAGGGCTTCGCGAACCTTGTTCCGGCATCTTCTTTTGTTTCCGTACAACTGTAAGAAGTCAATGTTTTGAAGATATCCTTTCAGCTGTATTTACTTTTCTGATAAGATCTGAATGATAACAAAGCACACTATCTCACAGGATCTAATATTATAGCGATAAACTGATTTTGTATTGTTACATTACGATCACAATACGGAGTTTACAGATAAACCAAGCACTGGAAATGCGAGTGAATCTTCAGCGCTAAAAATACGAGATACCACGGGTAGAGGCGAAGCTGATTATCTTAGAATCACTACTGGAATGAGCCGCAGTACAGACAGTAGCTTAGCTCAGTACGAGAGACAAAGTGCCACGTTGTAGACAACATGAGGTTTCGTCACAGTTCGTAACGGATCATATGCAAGACGTCATAGAAAAGCATCAGGCCATGATAGGAGCTTTTTTTCAGGTCAAAGATCAACGCCACACAAACATTTCGCGCAAGTTCTTCATTCACTCTTACTTTCTTTAGTATGCAAGGGCCTTGTTGCCATGGCATTATATCAGCTATTCTCTGCTAAACAGCGAGGCGGATACCTATCAATAGTTTGGACAACATAGGTTCGACTCTCGCTTGGATCACTCTCACTAGTGTGTGCCAGTATCCTGAAGAAGGCGTAATAGGTCCGTATATTATGACACCAGAGTATTTTCACTTTCTGTAGCTCTCAAAAAAGTGTTGCATTCCACTAAAACCTTCAATATCAAGA
Source organism: Deroplatys truncata (assembly GCA_030765065.1). Lineage (NCBI taxonomy): Eukaryota > Metazoa > Arthropoda > Insecta > Mantodea > Mantidae > Deroplatys > Deroplatys truncata. The sequence continues at coordinate 180,978,445 of CM060984.1, forward strand.
TTTCTTCGTAAGTACGCGTTTGAGATCTCCTGAATTCCTTTTGTAAAAAGCTGTGTGTGTGTGTATGTGTGTGTGTGTGAACAGCATAATAAGACATTTAAACTTTTATTTAATTTATTATGATCCCTGCGTATGATTACACCCTTGCCGAATATCCTGCTTTGTTTAACATTTCATCAAAACTTTAAAATGTGTACTAATAACTATGTTGGTGTTTACATATACACTTTTAATATAATTAATGAACCCCCTTCGTTGTAACACCTTCCACAGAAGGGGCCTATTTATTTTATCAAACACTCTTTCATAATTTATGAACGCTATATGAGTGGCCGAGTTTCGACTGAATTGCGTAAAACACACACATAAACTGCCTCTGTGGTCGAGTGGTCAGTGTGAAAATTGCTTGTTTCTCATTATGAAGAACAATTTAAGGTGATTAATTCGTCACTTGCTAAATATTCTCAAAGATACAGTGACTATAGAAAGTATTCCTACTTTAGAAACTTCTAGCAAGCAAATTAACTAAGAGAAATTCTCATGTTAATATGCAGAAAACACAAAGAATATTACAGTTTACTTATTCTGGCATTTTTCCAGGGTTTTCTAGTCATTTTTATAATTCTTTGAAAATTGCATCGATTATTGTAAATATCATTAAGATATTTACACGACAAGTAAAATGTATATCTTTAATAGCCAATGAAGTTTACTTCAGTCAGCAGCAATTTTGTAAACCATAAGAGATAAAAAAAAAAAGAAAAAAAATCTGAGGTGTTACCTCACATGACTTTCTCTACTCTTGTACAAACTATTTTTACAAACGCGTATTCTCCATATGCTTCATGAGTAGGTATATATAGAGAGATCGAGCGCAGTTTTTTGCGTTTATATGGGAAAGGATAGGGAAAACGAGGCTAGATGCGACGGTTCAAGGAGGAAAATGCGTTTATATGGGCGAGATAGGGAATACGAGGACTGACGCTAGGCTAGACAGTGGTAGGAGGGGGAGTGCGCTTTATATGAGAAAGATAGGGAAAACGAAGTTAGGTGCTAGGCTAGACAGAGGCTGAGTAGAGTATAGTTTATATGAGAGGTATAGGAAAACGAGGGGAGGTGTTAGGCTAGACAGAGGCTGAGTAATGTATGGTTTATATGAGTGGTATAGGAAAACGAGGAGAGGAGTTAGACTAGACAGAGGTCGAGGAGCAGAGTATGGTTTATGTGAGAGTCATAGGTAAACGAGAGAGGCGTTAGGCTAGACAGAGCTAGAGGAATAGAGTATGGTTTATATGAGAGGTATAGGAACAGGAGAAGAGGTGTTAGGCTAGACAGAGCTAGAGGAATAGAGTATGGTTTATATGAGAGGTATAGGAACAGGAGCAGAGGTGTTAGGCTAGACAGGTAGTGTAGCAGTAGGAATATGGACTTATATACAGGAGAGATAGGGAATACCAGGGCTGATGCTAGGCTAGTCAGATGCTAAAGGAGGGAGGTATATGCTTTATACGAGAGAGATAGCGAATACAAGGAAAGATGCTATACTAAACAGGACTTGAAGGGTAGAATATGAGCGATTAGCGAACCGAGGAGAGGTATTAGGATAGGAGTTTTGAATGATGGAGTAAGCGTTTATATGCGAGAGATAGGGAATACGAGGGTCGATGCTAGGCTAGACGGTGTTGAATGAGGGAATGTATCTTATATGAGAGAGGTAGGGCAATATGAGGAGAAGTGCTAGGCTAGTCGGGAAGGTCTGAATGAGAGAGTATACGTCTATATGGGAAAAGATAGGGAAAACGAAGGTAGGTGCTAGGTTGAGAGAGTCTTCAAGGAGGAAAATGCATTTATATGGGCGAGATAGGGAATACGAGGACTAACGCTAGGCTAGACAGTGGTAGGAGGAGTGCGCTTTATATGAGACAGATAGGGAATACGAGGGGAGGTGCTAGGCTAGACAGAGGCTGAGTAGAGTATAGTTTATATGAGAGGTATAGGAACAGGAGAAGAGGTGTTAGGCTAGACAGGTAGTGTAGCAGTAGGAATATGGACTTATATACAGGAGAGATAGGGAATAGGAGGGCTAGACTTGAAAGCGACTTTAGACGTGAACTTAGTGGAAAACTGTTTCATGTCAATGTTAGAACGCTAATTCTAGACATGCCCATCACGTAACCTATTCAGGGAAAAGGTGACTCGTTCAGGGGAAAAAGGTGACTGCTCAGGGAAAAAGGAGACCCACAAAGCGAAAAAGTTGACTAGCAAAGGGAAAAACGTGACCAGCAAAGGGAAAAATGTCACCAGCAAAGGGAAAAAGGCGACCACCAAAGGGAAAAAGGTGACCTGCAACGGGAAAAGCTAACCCACTAACACTAACAGGTAAGTAATTCAGATAGTATTGCAAGAGGCTGACTGGATCATAGCAGTGTATGATTTCACAGGTAATTCAGCTAGTATCGTATGTTTTTAGGCTAATTCGTCTAGTAACACAGGATAGATTCCAGAGTCTAACTGCATCATAGCTATGCATGATTTCACAGCTAATTCAGCTAGTATCGTAGGTATTTAGGCTAATTCAGCTAGTATCACAGGAGGTTAGATTCCAGGGTTGGGTATAGCATAGTTTCATATTTCACAGGTAATTCAGAGGGTATCGTAGGTATTTAGGATAATTCAAGTAACATAGGTGTTTAGAGTAATTAAGCAAGCATTACAGGAGGGTAGGTTCCAGGGGTTGGTTATAGCCTAGTTTCGTATTTTACAGATAGTTCAGGTAATATCATAAGTATTTGAGGTAATCAGCATAGTTTCACAGATATTATTGATAATTTCGATCAGAGATTTGTATCACAGCTATTTAAGGTAAATGCAGGTGATTCAGGTTGTATCAATGGTATTTGAGTCATTTTAACAGGTAATTCAGGTAGTATCACAGGTGCTCGTGCTAATTTAGAGCAGGAATTCGTATCAGAGCTAGTTAAGGTAATTTCACATGATTCGGGTAGTATCACAGGTATTTAAATCATTTTCATAGCCAATTCAGCTAGTATCGTGAGCATTTAAGCTAATTCAGCTAGTATCACAGGAGGCTAGATTCCAGAGGCTAACTGCATCATAGCTATGCATGATTTCACAGCTAATTCAGCTAGTATCGTAGGTATTTAGGCTAATTCAGGTAGTATCACAGGAGGCTAGATTCCATGGTTGGGTATAGCATAGTTTCATATTTCACAGGTAATTCATCTAGTATCACAGGTACTCATGGTAATATAGAGAGTAATTCGATTATAAAACTTTTCTCATCCAACGTTACAATTTATATACTTTTTTCTAAATCTTACAAACTTATTATATGTTAAACAGTTATTGTACGATGCGGAGAGGAATAAACTGCATATTGGTTCACAAATTGAAAAGCTTTACGTCAACATACCTTTATTTTAGTTCGTTATAGATGTCTCTCCCCTTTTATCTAGGCTTGAGACTAGCACTAGGATTGCTCCTAATGGCAGGGTTACCACCTTCCCTTCCATCTTCTTCTTTCTTCATCAGGCGTCAGCTATCTGCATATACAGCACACAGATACCTTCTTTTTTAAGATTGTAGACTCACTAGAAAATCTTTATCTTTAACTTACATTCTTTTAAGCACTGTTTGTAATGGCGTAATGTCCATACGCATATGTTGTTATCCCGTCATCAGCAATAATTCTTTTATCATCAAACGGAGTCAATGCAATTTTATTCACTTGTACTGTAGCAAGGGCATGCTTTCGTGATAGGATCAGATTCATAGGTGTTCTGATGATTTCACTGGTTTTAAGACAGTCTGTATAGCTGTCAAACGAAATGTACTGCTTAATAGCGCTACGTTTTATACCTTTAATCTTTTTTATCATTGACCCTTGAATATCTAAGGCATACATCTTAGGACGTAGTCCAACAAAGCGTAGGATGATTTTGCTATTAGCCTCATCTTTAAATTTTCCCAATACCTTCTTGTTCTGAGTAGAGTAACATATATGGTTGGCAGGGTAATCAGCTGTATCGAGATGCTCAAGAAAACGTAGCTTGTCCTGGTACACATCTTCAGTTGTTACACGATGAATGAACGAATCAGTGTCCATATACATAAGCTTCAGGTTTTCAGCTCCATAATAAGGCAACAAAACGTCGTAATGATAGTTATACATTAATGTCTTGGAGATGTCCAACACACTCATACCAATGTATATAGGCTTGTTGAATACAATCTGACGAGAGGCCATATGTACAGCAGCTAGATTATCAGCATATATCGTCCTGTCGATAAATGTAGGCTTGGCGATCAGCTTCTCTAGAGTTTTTTCATTGGTCACCAGTCGTATATCCATACGATTACGCAGGTTCTCCATAGTTTTTCCAAACATAGCGTTGTTAAAGAGTTTGTAGAGATCCTTCTCGAAATCATTCGCAGCTTGTTGTCGTAGCCTGTTGTTAAATTCCACATAAGGTTTCAACCACTGAGACTGTCGGAATTGTAGCACACGATGGATTTTTGTTAGTCGTAGTCCATGACTAAGAGCTTGTTTCAAAGCCATGTAATGCACTACATACTTCTTTCGAGGTCCAAGATGAGGTATCAGTTTCTTTGTAGATGATTCCAATGGTTTCATACACTCTGGCAGGAAAGGTAGATCGTTGTGTAGATCGTGAAGTTCTGCAGGATACTCGATGTCGACTTCTAATATGTAGCCGTAAGGATCATCTTCTTGTAGTGTTTCTAAGTTGATTTCTTCAGGTAACACCCACTGAAATCCACCAAAAGGAAGGGCGTGACACATTGCCCACCCATATTGGTTATTTGCGTCCTCGTATGTGATAAATTGGGTTGGTCTCGTCGGATCAAACTTCTCCATATAAGTGTTATTAGCCTCAGCATACCGATGAGAAACTTGGCATAAACCTCCTCTTATACCTGATTCCACCATGAGTAATTGATCATAATCTTGTAACAGCTCTAACTTAATTCCAGTATACAGTAACATAGCGTCCCATGTTAGACCTGGAGAGGTAAAATAATGGGCGGGATCGACTTTGTGTGTTTTAAGGGTTTGCTCTCTGAACGTCTCAAAGACGTCAGCTAGAAGAAGTACATCCGAAGTTAAGTAGAGATCGCTGTACTCTCCCAGGTTTCTCACATTAAACAGCTCCCATACATTTCTAGCATGATCGTAGTCAGCATCAGTAATTTCTTCTTCATTTAATCTATTGTAGAAGGAGTCCTTAGGAGGCAAGCAGGTCTCGTTCAGGGCATCCCATGACGTAACAAAATCATATGGAAATACACCCTTACGGGTCATCAACTTCAATTTGTCTTCTCCAAAGTACTTTAGCGTTTCAGGATACGAGGTTAGATTTTTTACCAACTTATCCAAGCTTGTACTGAGGAATCGGAAGCTATCCACAAATCGAAGCTTTATATCTCCTACATACTTGGTGAATGAGATATAGCTTTCTTCAGAGTTAGGAATTACCTCCACACGTTCACTTGTACAACCCAGCTCCTTAACAATGAAATGAGAGTCATATCCGCTAAGGTTATGCATGAAGACTGGTATATATTTAGGTGTTTTGCAGGCTAAATTACATTCATTATGAAGACTTCCACGATATTCACCGCTGATGTGATCATGGTCGCGTACTTTATAGTTCTCTTCTGTAAAGGGTTTTCTACACAAGTAGCATGTCGTAGAAGACTCGAAATCCTTTTGCTGTTGATCCGTAAGTTTCAGAGGCTTAGCAGATTTGTATATATTACCAATCATTTTTGCAAGAGATGTCAGGTACAGCATAAACTTCTGAGCAGCATCAGCACCACGATACACATAGGGATGCTTAGGAAGACCAGTTTCGAGATGTTCAACACTGGATGTAGGCTTCACGTAAACACAGAAGCTCATTGGTATGTGCTCTTGATAAGGGGTTGTATAGGAAGTTTCAGGATTGGGTATACACGTATGGCATGGAGTGAGAATACTCTCAAAATCCGCATAGATGACATAAGGTACTTTCAGCATCCTCTCAACATTTTTAAACTGTACAATTGATTTCTCCTTGGTAGGCATAACTACCCTTGCAACACCATGTTGAATACAGACGGCTGCATGTTCTTGTAGTTTTTCCTGTCCACTTCGTCCGCTCTGGTCATCAAAATGTGTAAAGCAGCGCTTACAAGTATAAACCCGTCCATTATGGTTAGTTTTCTGGCGTCGAACGAGTTTCTCAAAATTCTTTATATACACGTAGTGATGTTTTCCACTGCTGTCATTCAATAGTAGCAGGTCGCGATGTTCAGGTAGTTCAATATCAGCAACCTTTATCGGATACACTTCATGCTTCTCATCCAACCCGAAAACGTTAATAGACATATTGTTAAACTTCTCAAATTTAGGTATTTGAGAAAGTGGAGTAGGGTAGGAAACACAGCTGAAGTCGTACTTATCTTGAAGTTGTTTGTATTTGCTCACACGTTGCGCATCCTTCCCTATGAATTTAGCTAATATAGAGTACATGAAACATTTCTCGTCGGTAAAGTTCTGAATGTTTATACACGCTTCTTTAGCTCCGACAGATGACGGTAGTGGTATGTAGCTACTTCCTCGTAACGGGTTGTACTTGTTGATACGAAGTCGAACTCCTTCCACAGCAAGCAAAGCCCAGCTGCTACCCTTAAGCTGAGACTCCTCCATTTCAGTCACCAATTTCTTGAATTTCACTTCAATCGTTGACTCCAGTTCTGTTTCTAGAAACACAGCTTGATTCCGTGTTTTAAATGTTTTGTCACAGGTTTCTCCAATACTGTTAACAAATCGACACTCAGCCAGCAGATTAATTTTAACACTCTTATGAATGCTAAGCTCTTTATGCACAGCCTGGATTATACGTTGTTTTGCCTCTTGCAGATACATATTTAGGTCCTTAGCTGATTCGCATCGTATAAAATACGATTTCAATCGTCCTTCGAATGAAGTTTCGTATTCTTTCATATCACAGTCCTCCATTGTTGACAGCAACTGATGTTTAGTTGGCTCCAATCTTCTTTTCTTCTGAGGGCTGCTTATTTCACATATATCTTCGTGTCGCTGTCCCTTATAACAATCTTTGAAGGTTACATTACAATGTTTACATTTGAAGAGCTTCTTGCAGCTCATCTCGTGTCTTCTCTTGTCATAACCTCGGAGAAACTTCCTCCCACATTTTCCGCATGCATATCCAGTAGCGCTTGGAATAATATCCTTATACGCTGAGTTATTCATCTTTATTCTTGATGTAATAACGTATTAATCACTGATCAATGAAATGTAGACCTCTTCACCTTGACACCACTTTAGAAAGCTGATTATTCTTGGAGAGAACACGATGTTAACACCTCAAGACTAATTAGCACAATGAAGTCCAATGCCCTAGATCACCATATTTATAGAGGGAGCACGAACCTTTTAGATCAATCATAAACTCGTTTCATAACCAGATGTATATGATCGCTCAACGTGTATTAACCCCACAGCCATATAACCTCAAGTCTAGAGACAGGATGTTTATGACGTCACACCCAGAGACAGAATGTCTGACAGCATCAAACACGTTTAAACTCGTCTAATAACTACCTGCTTAAGCTGTCACACCAGCAAGAGAAGATTTCTCCCACGCTCATTCAGACATATATTTCAAATTCAAAGCCTACCACCACCATCACCACCTATTGTACCAAGGTTAATTACAGCTGTATTATCACAGTACTTAAAGTAAAAGCTTAAAAGGTAACGAGAAGATGTCCCCCTTATTTACTTAATTATCTCATGTTTTCATTCCCTTTTCAATTCTTCCTTTCCATCTTCTCACAGAAAGCCCATTACATTTAACTACAACCACGAGAAAAGCAATTTTTCCAGAGTTTCACAGATTCTAAGCTTCTAAATCGAACCAGGTAATACTTTTAATAAATGTATTTTAGCTCCCCAATATCAGCATCTACCATTTAATCTTTACTCGAACCTGATATGATCCATAAGCTTGAAGATATATGAAATCACCCCTTCGGGATTCTATCTAAGTACTTTAAAGTAATTTTTATAACGATAACGATATTTAAGGACTAGATACTCTGTTTACGTTTACCTTGACATGTCTATCTAAATTAAATTACGAGTTATTAAATGTTTGCAAGTAAATTTCATTGAATCGGTATTCGAACCCAGAACACCAGGAACAAAATAATTTATAATATTAGTCTGACATGTTAAACAAAGCTGTATGCAGTTACATCATCGATCTAAGTGATATATTCTAGTGTACAGAGGAAAATTAAGAAAGTCATTAAAAAATCGGGAATCGAACCAAGCACAACTGATTGGCAATTATATACAGCATTAATCACCCAGTACAGAACCTATCAATCATGCTTTGCTGCACTCCTCTACATCACTTAGTTTCCGAGATAATGAAAATTTAAAAATTAAGGATCGAACCCAGGACGTCAGGTATCTAATTACACATTTACAAGATACTACCTAATAACATAAACGCAATAAAGTTTATTTGGCGTCTTTATCTTAATTGGTTTAGGAGTTATTAAATTTATAAGTAAATTCCATCGAATCAGTATTCGAACCCAGAACACCAAGAACAAAATAATTTATAATATGAGTTTGGTATGCTTAAAGGTGCTGTATGTAGTTACAGCATCAATCTAACTGATATTTTCTAGAGTATAGAGTAAAATTAAGGAAGTCATTAAAAAATCGGGATTCGAACTAGAGACAACCGATTAAAAGTTATATACAGTATTAATTACACATTATAACAGCTATCAAACATGCTTTGGTCCATTCCTCTAGCTTTCTTAGTTTCCGAGATAATAAAGTTTTTAAAATTAAGGATCGAACCCAGGACACCAGGTACCAAAATATACATTCACAAGAAACTACGTAATGACATTAATGTAATAAAGTTTATTTGGCGTCTTTATCTTAATTAGTCTCCGAGTTATTAGAAGATGAATTTGCATTCACTCCTAGGATTCGAACCCAGGCATCCCGGTCAACTTGGAACAATACCCTAATGACGCGGCGCATTCCAAAGAATTGATTAGTTTTTATCCCAATTCTATCTCATTTCATTCAGGAGATATAAGCGATTAAACAGTAGAAACAAAATGCCGGTTTGAGCACAGTAGAGAGATGCCGACATCTGATAAAGTTCTTTGATCTATGCCGGCAAGCTCCGCCCATTTTATTTCTACTGTTTAATCGCTTATATCTCCTGAATGAAATGAGATAGAATTGGGATAAAAACTAATCAATTCTTTGGAATGCGCCGCGTCATTAGGGTATTGTTCCAAGTTGACCGGGATGCCTGGGTTCGAATCCTAGGAGTGAATGCAAATTCATCTTCTAATAACTCGGAGACTAATTAAGATAAAGACGCCAAATAAACTTTATTACATTAATGTCATTACGTAGTTTCTTGTGAATGTATATTTTGGTACCTGGTGTCCTGGGTTCGATCCTTAATTTTAAAAACTTTATTATCTCGGAAACTAAGAAAGCTAGAGGAATGGACCAAAGCATGTTTGATAGCTGTTATAATGTGTAATTAATACTGTATATAACTTTTAATCGGTTGTCTCTAGTTCGAATCCCGATTTTTTAATGACTTCCTTAATTTTACTCTATACTCTAGAAAATATCAGTTAGATTGATGCTGTAACTACATACAGCACCTTTAAGCATACCAAACTCATATTATAAATTATTTTGTTCTTGGTGTTCTGGGTTCGAATACTGATTCGATGGAATTTACTTATAAATTTAATAACTCCTAAACCAATTAAGATAAAGACGCCAAATAAACTTTATTGCGTTTATGTTATTAGGTAGTATCTTGTAAATGTGTAATTAGATACCTGACGTCCTGGGTTCGATCCTTAATTTTTAAATTTTCATTATCTCGGAAACTAAGTGATGTAGAGGAGTGCAGCAAAGCATGATTGATAGGTTCTGTACTGGGTGATTAATGCTGTATATAATTGCCAATCAGTTGTGCTTGGTTCGATTCCCGATTTTTTAATGACTTTCTTAATTTTCCTCTGTACACTAGAATATATCACTTAGATCGATGATGTAACTGCATACAGCTTTGTTTAACATGTCAGACTAATATTATAAATTATTTTGTTCCTGGTGTTCTGGGTTCGAATACCGATTCAATGAAATTTACTTGCAAACATTTAATAACTCGTAATTTAATTTAGATAGACATGTCAAGGTAAACGTAAACAGAGTATCTAGTCCTTAAATATAGTTATCGTTATAAAAATTACTTTAAAGTACTTAGATAGAATCCCGAAGGGGTGATTTCATATATCTTCAAGCTTATGGATCATATCAGGTTCGAGTAAAGATTAAATGGTAGATGCTGATATTGGGGAGCTAAAATACATTTATTAAAAGTATTACCTGGTTCGATTTAGAAGCTTAGAATCTGTGAAACTCTGGAAAAATTGCTTTTCTCGTGGTTGTAGTTAAATGTAATGGGCTTTCTGTGAGAAGATGGAAAGGAAGAATTGAAAAGGGAATGAAAACATGAGATAATTAAGTAAATAAGGGGGACATCTTCTCGTTACCTTTTAAGCTTTTACTTTAAGTACTGTGATAATACAGCTGTAATTAACCTTGGTACAATAGGTGGTGATGGTGGTGGTAGGCTTTGAATTTGAAATATATGTCTGAATGAGCGTGGGAGAAATCTTCTCTTGCTGGTGTGACAGCTTAAGCAGGTAGTTATTAGACGAGTTTAAACGTGTTTGATGCTGTCAGACATTCTGTCTCTGGGTGTGACGTCATAAACATCCTGTCTCTAGACTTGAGGTTATATGGCTGTGGGGTTAATACACGTTGAGCGATCATATACATCTGGTTATGAAACGAGTTTATGATTGATCTAAAAGGTTCGTGCTCCCTCTATAAATATGGTGATCTAGGGCATTGGACTTCATTGTGCTAATTAGTCTTGAGGTGTTAACATCGTGTTCTCTCCAAGAATAATCAGCTTTCTAAAGTGGTGTCAAGGTGAAGAGGTCTACATTTCATTGATCAGTGATTAATACGTTATTACATCAAGAATAAAGATGAATAACTCAGCGTATAAGGATATTATTCCAAGCGCTACTGGATATGCATGCGGAAAATGTGGGAGGAAGTTTCTCCGAGGTTATGACAAGAGAAGACACGAGATGAGCTGCAAGAAGCTCTTCAAATGTAAACATTGTAATGTAACCTTCAAAGATTGTTATAAGGGACAGCGACACGAAGATATATGTGAAATAAGCAGCCCTCAGAAGAAAAGAAGATTGGAGCCAACTAAACATCAGTTGCTGTCAACAATGGAGGACTGTGATATGAAAGAATACGAAACTTCATTCGAAGGACGATTGAAATCGTATTTTATACGATGCGAATCAGCTAAGGACCTAAATATGTATCTGCAAGAGGCAAAACAACGTATAATCCAGGCTGTGCATAAAGAGCTTAGCATTCATAAGAGTGTTAAAATTAATCTGCTGGCTGAGTGTCGATTTGTTAACAGTATTGGAGAAACCTGTGACAAAACATTTAAAACACGGAATCAAGCTGTGTTTCTAGAAACAGAACTGGAGTCAACGATTGAAGTGAAATTCAAGAAATTGGTGACTGAAATGGAGGAGTCTCAGCTTAAGGGTAGCAGCTGGGCTTTGCTTGCTGTGGAAGGAGTTCGACTTCGTATCAACAAGTACAACCCGTTACGAGGAAGTAGCTACATACCACTACCGTCATCTGTCGGAGCTAAAGAAGCGTGTATAAACATTCAGAACTTTACCGACGAGAAATGTTTCATGTACTCTATATTAGCTAAATTCATAGGGAAGGATGCGCAACGTGTGAGCAAATACAAACAACTTCAAGATAAGTACGACTTCAGCTGTGTTTCCTACCCTACTCCACTTTCTCAAATACCTAAATTTGAGAAGTTTAACAATATGTCTATTAACGTTTTCGGGTTGGATGAGAAGCATGAAGTGTATCCGATAAAGGTTGCTGATATTGAACTACCTGAACATCGCGACCTGCTACTATTGAATGACAGCAGTGGAAAACATCACTACGTGTATATAAAGAATTTTGAGAAACTCGTTCGACGCCAGAAAACTAACCATAATGGACGGGTTTATACTTGTAAGCGCTGCTTTACACATTTTGATGACCAGAGCGGACGAAGTGGACAGGAAAAACTACAAGAACATGCAGCCGTCTGTATTCAACATGGTGTTGCAAGGGTAGTTATGCCTACCAAGGAGAAATCAATTGTACAGTTTAAAAATGTTGAGAGGATGCTGAAAGTACCTTATGTCATCTATGCGGATTTTGAGAGTATTCTCACTCCATGCCATACGTGTATACCCAATCCTGAAACTTCCTATACAACCCCTTATCAAGAGCACATACCAATGAGCTTCTGTGTTTACGTGAAGCCTACATCCAGTGTTGAACATCTCGAAACTGGTCTTCCTAAGCATCCCTATGTGTATCGTGGTGCTGATGCTGCTCAGAAGTTTATGCTGTACCTGACATCTCTTGCAAAAATGATTGGTAATATATACAAATCTGCTAAGCCTCTGAAACTTACGGATCAACAGCAAAAGGATTTCGAGTCTTCTACGACATGCTACTTGTGTAGAAAACCCTTTACAGAAGAGAACTATAAAGTACGCGACCATGATCACATCAGCGGTGAATATCGTGGAAGTCTTCATAATGAATGTAATTTAGCCTGCAAAACACCTAAATATATACCAGTCTTCATGCATAACCTTAGCGGATATGACTCTCATTTCATTGTTAAGGAGCTGGGTTGTACAAGTGAACGTGTGGAGGTAATTCCTAACTCTGAAGAAAGCTATATCTCATTCACCAAGTATGTAGGAGATATAAAGCTTCGATTTGTGGATAGCTTCCGATTCCTCAGTACAAGCTTGGATAAGTTGGTAAAAAATCTAACCTCGTATCCTGAAACGCTAAAGTACTTTGGAGAAGACAAATTGAAGTTGATGACCCGTAAGGGTGTATTTCCATATGATTTTGTTACGTCATGGGATGCCCTGAACGAGACCTGCTTGCCTCCTAAGGACTCCTTCTACAATAGATTAAATGAAGAAGAAATTACTGATGCTGACTACGATCATGCTAGAAATGTATGGGAGCTGTTTAATGTGAGAAACCTGGGAGAGTACAGCGATCTCTACTTAACTTCGGATGTACTTCTTCTAGCTGACGTCTTTGAGACGTTCAGAGAGCAAACCCTTAAAACACACAAAGTCGATCCCGCCCATTATTTTACCTCTCCAGGTCTAACATGGGACGCTATGTTACTGTATACTGGAATTAAGTTAGAGCTGTTACAAGATTATGATCAATTACTCATGGTGGAATCAGGTATAAGAGGAGGTTTATGCCAAGTTTCTCATCGGTATGCTGAGGCTAATAACACTTATATGGAGAAGTTTGATCCGACGAGACCAACCCAATTTATCACATACGAGGACGCAAATAACCAATATGGGTGGGCAATGTGTCACGCCCTTCCTTTTGGTGGATTTCAGTGGGTGTTACCTGAAGAAATCAACTTAGAAACACTACAAGAAGATGATCCTTACGGCTACATATTAGAAGTCGACATCGAGTATCCTGCAGAACTTCACGATCTACACAACGATCTACCTTTCCTGCCAGAGTGTATGAAACCATTGGAATCATCTACAAAGAAACTGATACCTCATCTTGGACCTCGAAAGAAGTATGTAGTGCATTACATGGCTTTGAAACAAGCTCTTAGTCATGGACTACGACTAACAAAAATCCATCGTGTGCTACAATTCCGACAGTCTCAGTGGTTGAAACCTTATGTGGAATTTAACAACAGGCTACGACAACAAGCTGCGAATGATTTCGAGAAGGATCTCTACAAACTCTTTAACAACGCTATGTTTGGAAAAACTATGGAGAACCTGCGTAATCGTATGGATATACGACTGGTGACCAATGAAAAAACTCTAGAGAAGCTGATCGCCAAGCCTACATTTATCGACAGGACGATATATGCTGATAATCTAGCTGCTGTACATATGGCCTCTCGTCAGATTGTATTCAACAAGCCTATATACATTGGTATGAGTGTGTTGGACATCTCCAAGACATTAATGTATAACTATCATTACGACGTTTTGTTGCCTTATTATGGAGCTGAAAACCTGAAGCTTATGTATATGGACACTGATTCGTTCATTCATCGTGTAACAACTGAAGATGTGTACCAGGACAAGCTACGTTTTCTTGAGCATCTCGATACAGCTGATTACCCTGCCAACCATATATGTTACTCTACTCAGAACAAGAAGGTATTGGGAAAATTTAAAGATGAGGCTAATAGCAAAATCATCCTACGCTTTGTTGGACTACGTCCTAAGATGTATGCCTTAGATATTCAAGGGTCAATGATAAAAAAGATTAAAGGTATAAAACGTAGCGCTATTAAGCAGTACATTTCGTTTGACAGCTATACAGACTGTCTTAAAACCAGTGAAATCATCAGAACACCTATGAATCTGATCCTATCACGAAAGCATGCCCTTGCTACAGTACAAGTGAATAAAATTGCATTGACTCCGTTTGATGATAAAAGAATTATTGCTGATGACGGGATAACAACATATGCGTATGGACATTACGCCATTACAAACAGTGCTTAAAAGAATGTAAGTTAAAGATAAAGATTTTCTAGTGAGTCTACAATCTTAAAAAAGAAGGTATCTGTGTGCTGTATATGCAGATAGCTGACGCCTGATGAAGAAAGAAGAAGATGGAAGGGAAGGTGGTAACCCTGCCATTAGGAGCAATCCTAGTGCTAGTCTCAAGCCTAGATAAAAGGGGAGAGACATCTATAACGAACTAAAATAAAGGTATGTTGACGTAAAGCTTTTCAATTTGTGAACCAATATGCAGTTTATTCCTCTCCGCATCGTACAATAACTGTTTAACATATAATAAGTTTGTAAGATTTAGAAAAAAGTATATAAATTGTTGTAACGTTGGATGAGAAAAGTTTTATAATCGAATTACTCTCTATATTACCATGAGTACCTGTGATACTAGATGAATTACCTGTGAAATATGAAACTATGCTATACCCAACCATGGAATCTAGCCTCCTGTGATACTACCTGAATTAGCCTAAATACCTACGATACTAGCTGAATTAGCTGTGAAATCATGCATAGCTATGATGCAGTTAGCCTCTGGAATCTAGCCTCCTGTGATACTAGCTGAATTAGCTTAAATGCTCACGATACTAGCTGAATTGGCTATGAAAATGATTTAAATACCTGTGATACTACCCGAATCATGTGAAATTACCTTAACTAGCTCTGATACGAATTCCTGCTCTAAATTAGCACGAGCACCTGTGATACTACCTGAATTACCTGTTAAAATGACTCAAATACCATTGATACAACCTGAATCACCTGCATTTACCTTAAATAGCTGTGATACAAATCTCTGATCGAAATTATCAATAATATCTGTGAAACTATGCTGATTACCTCAAATACTTATGATATTACCTGAACTATCTGTAAAATACGAAACTAGGCTATAACCAACCCCTGGAACCTACCCTCCTGTAATGCTTGCTTAATTACTCTAAACACCTATGTTACTTGAATTATCCTAAATACCTACGATACCCTCTGAATTACCTGTGAAATATGAAACTATGCTATACCCAACCCTGGAATCTAACCTCCTGTGATACTAGCTGAATTAGCCTAAATACCTACGATACTAGCTGAATTAGCTGTGAAATCATGCATAGCTATGATGCAGTTAGACTCTGGAATCTATCCTGTGTTACTAGACGAATTAGCCTAAAAACATACGATACTAGCTGAATTACCTGTGAAATCATACACTGCTATGATCCAGTCAGCCTCTTGCAATACTATCTGAATTACTTACCTGTTAGTGTTAGTGGGTTAGCTTTTCCCGTTGCAGGTCACCTTTTTCCCTTTGGTGGTCGCCTTTTTCCCTTTGCTGGTGACATTTTTCCCTTTGCTGGTCACGTTTTTCCCTTTGCTAGTCAACTTTTTCGCTTTGTGGGTCTCCTTTTTCCCTGAGCAGTCACCTTTTTCCCCTGAACGAGTCACCTTTTCCCTGAATAGGTTACGTGATGGGCATGTCTAGAATTAGCGTTCTAACATTGACATGAAACAGTTTTCCACTAAGTTCACGTCTAAAGTCGCTTTCAAGTCTAGCCCTCCTATTCCCTATCTCTCCTGTATATAAGTCCATATTCCTACTGCTACACTACCTGTCTAGCCTAACACCTCTTCTCCTGTTCCTATACCTCTCATATAAACCATACTCTATTCCTCTAGATCTGTCTAGCCTAACACCTCCCCTCGTTTTCCTATACCTCTCATATAAACTATACTCTACTCAGCCTCTGTCTAGCCTAGCACCTCCCCTCGTATTCCCTATCTGTCTCATATAAAGCGCACTCCTCCTACCACTGTCTAGCCTAGCGTTAGTCCTCGTATTCCCTATCTCGCCCATATAAATGCATTTTCCTCCTTGAAGACTCTCTCAACCTAGCACCTACCTTCGTTTTCCCTATCTTTTCCCATATAGACGTATACTCTCTCATTCAGACCTTCCCGACTAGCCTAGCACTTCTCCTCATATTGCCCTACCTCTCTCATATAAGATACATTCCCTCATTCAACACCGTCTAGCCTAGCATCGACCCTCGTATTCCCTATCTCTCGCATATAAACGCTTACTCCATCATTCAAAAACTCCTATCCTAATACCTCTCCTCGGTTCGCTAATCGCTCATATTCTACCCTTCAAGTCCTGTTTAGTATAGCATCTTTCCTTGTATTCGCTATCTCTCTCGTATAAAGCATATACCTCCCTCCTTTAGCATCTGACTAGCCTAGCATCAGCCCTGGTATTCCCTATCTCTCCTGTATATAAGTCCATATTCCTACTGCTACACTACCTGTCTAGCCTAACACCTCTGCTCCTGTTCCTATACCTCTCATATAAACCATACTCTATTCCTCTAGCTCTGTCTAGCCTAACACCTCTTCTCCTGTTCCTATACCTCTCATATAAACCATACTCTATTCCTCTAGCTCTGTCTAGCCTAACGCCTCTCTCGTTTACCTATGACTCTCACATAAACCATACTCTGCTCCTCGACCTCTGTCTAGTCTAACTCCTCTCCTCGTTTTCCTATACCACTCATATAAACCATACATTACTCAGCCTCTGTCTAGCCTAACACCTCCCCTCGTTTTCCTATACCTCTCATATAAACTATACTCTACTCAGCCTCTGTCTAGCCTAGCACCTAACTTCGTTTTCCCTATCTTTCTCATATAAAGCGCACTCCCCCTCCTACCACTGTCTAGCCTAGCGTCAGTCCTCGTATTCCCTATCTCGCCCATATAAACGCATTTTCCTCCTTGAACCGTCGCATCTAGCCTCGTTTTCCCTATCCTTTCCCATATAAACGCAAAAAACTACGCTCGATCTCTCTATATATACCTACTTTCATGTGAATCGAGATGTTAATCTTATTGCTAATTTTCTTGTAGATGCAAGGGGAATATGGTAGGCTTTAAGCTATAGTGAAATCTTTTAAGAGCTGGTTGCTATGTGGCGCATTCCAATCTCTTTGTATGTCCAGGACATAAAAAAATGAATAACGAATTCCCATTTGAGAAAACATATTGGAAAATTTAAGGGAATAACGAGCAATATCTCGAAAATGGTTCACTCAACAACAAAAATGTATGACATAAATTGTGTATTTTAACGCGATCTACATTTTTTGTGTAGTAAAATTTTGTCTATCTCTTATGGTTTACCAGTTATGCAAAAGTCGTTCACAATGAAGAATACTTTTGGAGACATTCCCAGAAAATTCGAGATATACATTTCATTTGTCATGAAAATATCTTAAACATATGATATTTTAATCAACATCGTTAGAGCCATTTTTGAGAAAATTAAAATTTTCGAAATATCTTCCATGTAAAGGTTAATCTGGGGTGGGGGGATTTTCTTGAAAACCTTCGTGTTGCATCTCTGGAAGATACTGAACCTAAATACCAAGTTTGGTGTTTATCCGACTGTTCGTATCTGAGTTATGCTGTTCACAGACACACACACACACGGACACGTTTCCAAAAATGCTTTTTTTGGATTCAGGGGGCCTCAAAACATGTATTTCCTGTGAAATCTCGGTATCGAATTTTTGGGTGGAACACAATACTTCCCCTACTTACTATACGTAGTAGACAAAGTAAAAAGAGTTCTCTCTAAAACACACCACTTATTTTAAATAACTCTTTTGTGGCATCACCCATTTACGAGTTATCGTTATTACTATAAGAACAGAGATTTCATCATTAGATATGAAAAACCTACTGGCTCGACAGAGGCAATATGGAACTGCCTCATATACATGTTCGTATACCTTTACAACAAAATATTTTAACTTCAATTTGTGCATCTTTGTGGTTCATATCCTAAACTAGAGACAAGTGATTTTCGTGAATTTTAAGAGCAAAATTAGGTTTTATTTCCTATTCCCATTTGCAGTATTGTTATAATTTTATGTTCAACACGAAAATTTCTCAAGTCCTGCAAGATTCGTAAATTCCAATCTGTAACTTAGTCAAATATAACGGTCCTGCTACCATTTTGGGCGTAATGAATACAAAGAATTATGTCAAAGCAATTATTAAATATAAATCATCATAATGAGGTAGCCTCGATATTAAATCACTTTCACATCGCCCGGATGACATATTGCCAAGCAATATACACTTACTTTCCCGGCTAATTAACGACACTGTTAGAATTAATTCTGTCTTCCCACTGCCACATTACGTAAATTTTTCAGGGCACTTTAACTTGCATTACAGTAAAAACCCCTCCCCTAAATGATTAATAGATTACACAGTCAGTGTTTCTGCAGTGGCGTTATGTTGTATACATCACAAGTGTTGACACAGAATATTAAAAAATGAAGTTTGTGTAAACGGAGGGCGCATGGTTACACAGCTATCCGAGCGACTGTTAAAATTTTGCTGGGCAAAACTGTTATTGAATTTATACATGAGAAAATAAAGGCTTAAAGCCTGGCGGTAATAAGTTGAATTTTAACCAAGGCTAAAAAACTTGATGAATTTATGGGCAACCCAAACCCCCTATTCTTTCTGTAAATATAGCTATTACTTATGGTTTTAATTTACTGACGATAGAAAAATACTAAATTTTTCCAAAGTAGAAGGCCAAACAGGGACGACAACTGTATGCGAGTAGAAAATTCTACAGAGGATGGAATACAACATAAATTTCTAAGTGTATGCGTCTTTCACATTTTCTTACGCGTAAACGTAATTGTTAGTCGTTTGGATATTAAGTTTAGTGTTACTCGGAAGATGAGAGATCAAGTATATCTAGAAGTCTACTTATATCCCACCTGCATTCAAGTGCAAATGGTGATCTAACGTACAGGTGTGCAATACTGCACATCCTTCCACTGCTAGTATTATATCGCCAATCCAGCATCTCTATAAACCCAATTTAATAATATACACAGGTATCTCGTGCATATTGGAAGCAGCTTGTTGAAGCAAGCTAGGCTTTCTGGACTGACAATGAATTAGGATCGACTAACTGGGGAGGGTTTATAGGTAGTCGTGGAATTGACAGGGCATGAAACGCTCGTCTCCGCTTGGGAAACATGAGATGGGCGGAGGGAGATAGACGAGAGAGCAATAATTGATTATAAAGGTAACGTTGAGAATAAACAATTATCCTTAAAGAGTTGCCGCCAAAGTGTCGAAAATTTGCATTGCACATTTTCGGTGGTTTCTTTTCACTTCTTTTCCCATTTATATGCCACCTTTAACAACAAGGTCATATCACCTTCTTTGACTTTGCACAACACCAGCAATGAGTGCTCTCGCACACTTTGGTTCCTAACCCTGGTTTTTGTTTATTCTTTGATTTTAAATGGTGAATCGAATAAAAAAAACGCTCTTATGCATACTTCCATATTCTAGGTACGATAAATAGCGCTTCTTCCGAATAGAATCGACCCGAGCCCTCTGGACCATATGGCAGAGGTCACATACCTGTAGATCCACTCGCGGCGAGGCTAAATACTACAAAAATAAAAAAAATAAAAAAGGCAAAGAATAAAACACTCTTGATATACTATGGGCGTTCACAGATTTCCGCAACGTCTTGTTCTGAATCATTTTTGGAAACTGAATCTTGGTGGAAAAAGCGCAGCCCATACAAGAGAGCGAACTGGCATACAGGAGCAGCGACCGCAAAATACACTTGTACAGCAGCAAAGTACATTAACTTGTAGATATTTCGATTATAATGGTATAAAGCTTCATTAAACAAAAATATGCCATGGGCACGCCACATTAGCCGACGATTATGGAACATGCCCAGGTATCTTATAGATGGATCAAAACACAATCAAAACGCCACCATGTCAGAGTGTAATTTTGGCAGAATCAAAAGGTTTTCACATGGTAAAGACCTTTAACTGGCTGAGTTGACGAGAAAGCTCCAACGAATAGCACAGAAAAATTTCGGAGGAAGATTTTAAATGTTCTGATTCAGTAGCGTTGTAAAAACATGAGACCTCCCCCCCAAAAAAGGTCACTGTCCTAAACAGCTGTAGTTTGGGATGATATCAACAGTTCAACTGCAGTAGGGAATCGGAGCAAGAATGCTGCACTGGACACACCATCTAGAACACATCATGGAGTTGAGTATGTGGTGCCATTACATAAAAAATATGCTATTTTTAAGATAACTTGCAATTAAGTTAATCAAATAAAGTGGAACGTCAATCTCATGGAACTTAGAAAGAAGATTGCAATGCCTAACTTTATCAAACGCATGGGTGAAATCTAAAAATGCTGCTAAGGTATGTCCTTTTGTTTCAAACTCACGGACGATGCGTTCAGTAAGAAGTAACATAAATACTTGAATGGTGTTGTAACTGAATTATCAGGAACAACGAAGAAATCGTTTGTGAATGAGGTCGAGAAGTTTACAGAATGGGCAGATATTTATAGGACAGCTTTGTGAAGAGCTAGCACGGTTTTATTAGGTATATTTTGGAACTGCGATTACTTCAGTATGTTTCCATATTTTCGGGATTGAACAAAGCGAAAACTCACATTGTATACGGAGGCAAGGAAGGCCTTGCTCGGAAATGCAGCAGATCCACTTACATTAGACTGTCGCATGTAAGCACACATAGGCCATTGTCCCGTACAGAGACCGAACTCCCCAACAACCAAACGCAGAATCCAGGAAGACTAACAATTAACTAGATAGGGGCATTAGAGTAATTCGAATTAATATCCATACGATAGTAGTGGATTACAAACTTTGATATTCATCAAACATAATGGGGGTGGGGGGGAGAAAAAGCAACGAATGAGAAATTCTAGCTCCCAATAAACTTTGATGTTTAGAAAATGGTTTAAATGCAATTTTGCTTTAAAACCATGTTTCTTTGGGAGTCAAAACTCACTAATTTATGTTGTATACGAGTTTTTTCGCTTTGTTTCAACTCCAATGCGGAAGGAGATTTAGTTATCCATGATTGATCCAAACGAATGTTTCTGCCTAAAACAATTTTTCATAACAAAAAATGAATGTAGCCTTTATTTTGGAATACATCAGAAACTATAACACTTATACCATACACTTTTGATATTGTACAATAAATACTCTACTATATACATATTTTGTCTTTTTATCTTCAGTAGCGTGACTTTGTCCAGTTTTTCAACTGTCACTCCCAGTTCTCACTGTCACTGTTCTGTTTTTATGTAGTTCACCTTCATTGGGAGTTCACTTAACTCAGCAATTTCACTAAAGTGAACTGTTCAGTTTCCGTCGCTTCACTTCCTCGCAACGTAGTCTCCTCACGCCGGACAATTCACTTCAATCGGGAGTCGAACACAAGACCTCCACAAGCCGTCGCTTCGCAGTAGCACTCGCAACACGTCGCAACAGTCGTCACCAACTCACTTGGAGAATCGTTCTTGATATCGGATCAGAAACGCGGTCGCTAACTTGCTCGCTCATTGTCCGACTCAACAACCCTCTCATAGACCGACTCCCGCGAGAGCGCTCGCTTATATAGCCAGTGGAATCTTTCCTCTCGAGTACTAGAACTACATATTTAGACACACTTTCTGGAGGAGGGGGGAGATAAAGCTTCAACAAGATTCTGTTTATCTGCTGATATCGTGCCCGCTGTTTACGATGGTGAGCGGCAGTTATCTTGTTTACACCGACCGCCCGGCGCCAACTCTGCGGTAACCTTGGGGCATAGCCCTGCGTCAAAGTATCAGTTATATACCGAAAGCCTAGTATACGTAGTACATTTCGGTGCTTTTCACATAAGGATTGTGAATTAGCAATCAACTCTAACAGCTTTATTAATGCTGATGTGAATGTCGATGTTCAGTACAAACCCGTATTGTGGCGTATGTACACTTATATTCTTAGGGCAGAAGCTGAATAAAGTACAGTTTTTTAAAGAGAAAATATCACAATCGACAGCAATACGGCGCATTATTTGCTGGTTTTCATAGTTTTAATCGCCTAGAATTTCCTAACAGTTACATCGGCATCGTCTTCATCACAGTGAGGGTCTTGAAACAGTTCTTCCCATACAGAGGAACCTGTTTATCTGAACTAGGTTGAACCGGAGGGAATTGAAATTAACGAAAATCCGGAAACAAACTATTAAATGAATACGATGGTGAAATTGGTTTATTGTAAAAACGGAAAAGAAAATTATTGAAAAACATCCAGATAAGACTGATCTCCATCAGAATTTTTATAAAAACTAATGAAACATAATCTTACACTTCGTACTTTAGTTCTGCGACACTAACCATGGTAGCACTACTTATTGTTAGCTTGAAGCGGGCGCTAGATGCGGTGCCAACATTACAACCGTTTACATTCATGTGTATTTATCAAAGAACGTATATGTTTTCCTGGTGGAAAAGTAAAAATAATTGGCATAAGCCGGAAATCCGGATTAATAAGGGCCGGATAAGTGAGGTTCTTGCGTACTTCCTATTCTTTTCTCCAGTGGTTTGAAGTATATCTTATTGATCTTTCAATTCTTGAGCATTCACAGAGTCGGCTTATACGGAGAGAGCCAAAACACTACGAACCAGCTGCGCGGTGTTTTTCCTGTCCGCGTCCTCGGCGGTCTATGCCGTCTGCCGCTATCATTGAAAGACGCGGATAAAACCATACAACACAGTTTTAAAACTACTTGTAGAGGCTTTGCTTACCAACTTTATGAAAGGAGATGCTAAAACTGGCACCGTCGTAGTCGATACATTTTTGGCACCTCTTTAGGAAACTATCCATCACTCGCCGTAGTTCACGTTGAGAAATGCTGGCAATTTCCTGGAGGATATTTTGTTTTAATTCTTCCAGGGTGTGTGGGTTTGTCTTGTACACTTTTGTTTTAAGTTACCCCAGAGATAGAAATCGCAGGGGACCGAGGAGGCCACAAATCTCTACTAATAATTCTGTCCTCAAAACACTTCATAAAGTTGTTAAGTAAAGCTTTTAAAAGTAGTTTTAAAAATATTGTGTGGTTTCATCGCACCTTTTTATGATAGCGGCAGACGGCAACGACCGTCGAGGACGGGGACAGGAAAAACACCGCGTAGCCGGTTCGTAGTTTTTTGGCTCTCCCTGTATTATTCATCTTGGCATTATTATTATTATTATTATTATTATTATCATCGTATAAACTAGATGTGTTGAACTGCTAACTGTAGAATAGTGCCAATGTTATCTACCCTTTTATGCCCTGCAACTGTCTAAATTAAAAAGCACAGTTAATTGCAAATCTTTAGTGTTTCCAAATAATTAAAATCCTTTATTTCTTTAGTATTTCTAAAAATAATTGTTATCTCTGTTCTCGGTTATATGCTTGAACCTATATTTTATTTAAGGGTGCTTGTGTGGAAGCTTTATTTTGACAAGAGAGATTGAAGACGCTTAAGTTCGGCACATCTAAGCATTTTACTTTGCATGTTGGAAAGACAGCCAATAGATTAGGAGCAATTTGGTCGATCTATAAAACCACATGCAAGAACAATTACGTACCCCTGTAGGTTGTTTTGATCTCAGCAATGGGCTTCAGAACTACGATGAGATAAAGGAAAGGTTGTTGACTCTGAGAGACTCATTAAATTCTTCGAACTGATGCAATGCTACTGATAGGAAAAGAAATATGATGATGATGATGATAATAATAATAATAATAATAATAATAATAATAATAATAAAAATAAATAATAATAAAAAATAAAATCGTTAGGGTCTTCTAAAATGCAAAAATTGAATTGAGTTTTATTTATGGACCCTCTTTAACTGCTGTGGTCCTTAGCGTCCCATTCTATCTATATTGGGCGTGAAAGGTCGGTAATTTTGTTCAGAGGCCTCTTTGTCAAGCCTGAGGTTCCTTTACATGCCGTAAATCTACGACACGGGACACCAGCTTCACTTCCCTTCTGAAGGAAGCCATGCTAAGGATTTTTAGAATTTTAAATATCCTTCGCCCTCTGCCGGGTTTGAACCCACGACTAGGGAACTATAGGTTAGCATGGTAACCATTACATTACGGAGGACGACGTTGTAATGAAGGGTCTCTGAAAGTTGGTCTGGCATAAGCTGCATTTTTAAAATCTGTGTCCTTAAAATGGAAAGAACAAAAACGAGCTCCGGGA
The DNA here is from genome assembly GCA_030765065.1 of Deroplatys truncata. Classification (NCBI taxonomy): domain Eukaryota; kingdom Metazoa; phylum Arthropoda; class Insecta; order Mantodea; family Mantidae; genus Deroplatys; species Deroplatys truncata. The sequence continues at coordinate 181,003,405 of CM060984.1, forward strand.
GCAGAGGAAAAGATGTTTTCTAAATTTCTACCCATATCCAATATCTTCCAGAAGATTTGTCTCTGTTTGGAAAATTACGAAAATGACTTTTTCTGTGTTTCTTTTCAGATTACAGCCACATGCTCTGCACAGACATTTTATTTTTCACAATATTACGTTGTTTGTATAATATTTAAGTGGCTCAGTAACACCATCACCAAAAAACACTACCACAAAATGAACAAGAACAATTCATTAAATCTTATTACTGCACATGTGACAGTGATTGCTGTGTAATCCTAAAGCTCCCTCCAACGCACGGCGTGCACTGATGACGCAGATTTTATTTAACCGCAGCTGTATCAGTGCGGCGGTAAGTAGAAATAACCTTATCAGTGCATTTTACAGGACATATTCTTTATTTACGCATTATCTGTGCTTCGTTCCCCTTCAAATGTAGGAAATGACTTGAGTTTAATGTTAAGCTTTTGCAGTATCTTTTGGAATAATCAAAATGAATGCCGTGATCGCGTACTAGTGATTTTTTCTGTACCTAGCCTGATAAAAGTTCAGATATCAAAAAAAATCTGCTGAACCAAGCTTCAAAAAATGCGATACTTCATCTGTTATAGCTCTAAGCACTTCGTATATAACTATATTAGTTTTGTAATAAAATTATTGTGCAGTTTTATAGCTTATACATATAGGATCACCGGCTTTACTTCCGTTCCAAAGGAAGCCATGCTAAAGATTTTTACGCCCGAAAAAAAATTCATCGCCCTCCGCTGGGTTTGAACTAGAGGCTAGCATGGTAACCACTACACCACGGAGGACAACCTTCTAAGATGCTGGGGATGGTTCTCCGAGCATGCGCATTTTCCGCTTATTGAACCGGAATTATGTTAAATATTTCGGTATTTTCTAGCAATTTATCTGCTTCAGCCAAGGCGGCATTAATTGCCAGTGCTTACAATAACACGCATGTAACTGATTTCGACAGCATCAGACAGATAATAAGTTTGGTGGAAATAGTTTAAAACATTATTCCAGATAATTTGAACCAACTAGGTTTAAGTTGTTTCTCGGATCTGCAGAAACTGCGCAAAAGAAGGAAAGCAGAAATAGTATCTTACCTTGGACTAAGACAAACACTTGTCTTGTTCTGCGTAGGACATTCTGCTTGTCATCATGACTTGTGCTGAATGATCTTTCTGGTCTGCCATTTTGCCTAACACATCACTTAATTTATGGCTACACGCAAGAGTAGATTTAACCTTATTTTCACTTCTTTTGACCCTGTGTCAGTGGTCGCTCCGGGGGTAATACCTCAGAGCCATGCCACTACCTTAATAAAATGAAGAAACATCTATTTGAAATTATTTGTATACTCCGCAATTACATCAAGAATACGGCCATGCTTATTCTTAAAGGCGCAATGAAATGTCTTGTCTGACAATGGGAAACCATACAAGTTGAAGGAAGCGACTCTAAATTGCAAGTTTGCAACCTTATTATTATTATTATTATTATTATTATTATTATTATTATTATTATTATTATTATTCAATAGATCCGTGCCACTTCTGTTCTGGCTTTCATTCTATGCTTTCAGTCTAGACTCTAGCGAGGATTGGAGGAGCAAGAGGATAGCCCGCATTTGTGTCAGTACTGTCACGGCTTATCTTGGCAGCACATGCGAATCAGAAGTATCAACTTGATTGTAACCTACGACAAAGTGTGCTATACTGAGAAGTGAGAGATAAGGTATCAATCATTTGCAGTGTAAAAGTTAGCGTACATTGGTGTTTTGTTATATCATATTCTCATTAATTTTCCATTATTTATACTTAAAATTGACCATTTTTATAATGGTGTCTGCACTGCCAGCAGACGATTGAAAGCGAAGTGACTACACACAGCACCGCAACCGGCCAGAAGTGAGTTTGCGCGAGTGATTTGAACAGGGACCGTGGCTTAGTTTCATTAGTACGCATACTTGCACTTCTTTAAGTTCCACAAGGAACTTGTATTTGAGGAAATTCCGAAAACATAAGTCAATAAAATCTGAATGATTTGTATCAAAGAACTTTCCCTGAAATATATCTCAAGAACTACTGGAGGTATATCCGTTCTTTGAAGAAAAACAGATTAAAAAGTGAACTGCAGGTTTGTTTTTCAAGGCCAGAATTGCGCTGTCACTGGAGTTGTACCGTTACTCTTGTTTACCTATATAGACTGAAGATTTATGTGATACTTTCCAACAAACAGTAGATCTTCTGAAGCTGTAATCACGAGGCGGTGGTGGTAGTAGGTTTATTGCATCACATAATTTCGGGGAGGGGAGTATTCTTGGCACTACCACTGCATTCATGTTTCAGCCGCCATTGTCCTGTGTGTATTACACACAGAAACATTACAAGAAATCCATTTACATCACGATTTAGTTCGATTTACTCGTATCCTTAGCCACCCTCACGGGAAGAAAAACAAAGGCCAAAAATATAACATGGTAATTAATAATGGAAAGACCTTCAACTGTTTCATACGTCAGTTGTCACGAATGGATGCAAAGGCATCAACATTAATTGTTATTTACGCAACTGTTAAAGAATAATTAGGGCCGAGCAACAGCCGACTAGTTGAGTTTCTTAAAACTTCAAATGAATAGTATACTTAAAAGCTATAAAACTGCACAATAATTTTATTACAAAACTAATATAATTTATTACAGCTATAACAGATGAAGTATCGCATTTTTTGAAGCTTGGTTCAGCAGATTTTTTTGATATCTGAACTTTTGTCCGGTTAGGTACACAAAAAATCATTAGTACGCGATCACGGCATTCATTTTGATTATTCCAAAAGATATTGCAAAAGTTTAACATTAAACTCAAGTCATTTCCTACACCTGAAAGGGAACGAAGCACAGCTAATGCGTAAATAAAGAATATGTGCTGTAAAATGCACTTATAAGGTTATTTCTGCTCACCGCCGCAATAATACAGCTGCGGTGTTCTGTGGCTGCGGTTAAATAAAATCTGCGTCATCAGTGCACGCCGTGCATTGAAGGGAGCTTTAGGATTACACAGCAATCACTGCCACATGTGCAGTAATACGATTTAATGAATTGTTCTTGTTCATTTTGTGGTAGTGTTTTTTGGTGATGGTGTTACTGAGCCACTTAAATATTATACAAACAACTTAATATTGTGAAAAAGAAAATGTCTGTGCAGAGCATGTGTCTGTAATCTGAAAGAAACACAGAAAAAGTCATCTTCGTAATTTTCCAAACAGAGACAAATCTTCTGGAAGATATTGGATATGGGTAGAAATTTAGAAAACATCTCTTCCTCTGCTCCCGGAGCTCGTTTTTGTTCTTTCCATTTTAAGGACACAGATTTGAAAAATGTAGCTTATGCCAGATCAACTTTCATTACAGCGTCGTCCTCCGTAGTGTAGCGGTTACCGTGCTAACCTATAGTTCCCTAGGTCACAGGTTCATACCCTGCAGAGGGCGAAGGACATTTAAAATTCTAAAAATCCTTAGCATGGCTTCAGAAGGGAAGTAAAGCTGGTGGTCCCGCGTCGTAGATTTACGGCACGTAAAAGAACCTCAAGCCTGATAAAGAGGACACTGGACACGCCCAATATAGAATGAAACGCTAAGGACCACAGCAGTTAAAGAGCGTCCATAAATAAAACTCAATTTAATTTTTCCTTCATATCAACCCGGAACTATTCCTACAACAAGGACAAATTAAAAACATTTTTAGACATCAAATATTAGTAAGGCAAAGAACAGAGCTACACTATGTGATCAAAAGTATCCGGACACCCCTACAAACATACGTTTTTCATCTTAGGTGCATTGTGCTGCCACCTACTGCCTGGTACTCGTTATCCGCGACCTCAGTAGTCATTAGAAATCGTGAAACAGCAGAATGGGACGCTCCGTGGAACTCACGGACTTCGAACGTGGTCAGGTGATTGGGTGTCACTTGTGTCAGAAGTCTGTACGCGAGATTTCCGCACTCCTAAACATCCCTAGGTCCACTGTTTCTGATGTGATAGTGAAATGGAAACATGAAGGGACATGTACAGCAGCCATTCCCCAAGAAACCTTCCAGACCTGATTGAAAGTATGCCTGCGAGAGTGAACGCGGTCATCAAGGCTAAGGGTGGGCCAACACCATATTGACTTCCAGCATTACCGATGGAGGGTGCCACGAACTTGTACGTCATTTTCAGCCAGGTGTCCGGATACTTTTGATCACGTAGTGTATATGAGGCTAGAATTCGGAGTTATGTGAAAATAGTGTTAATTCCGATAATATTGATAATGAAAGGGGTGATAGTAACGGTAGTGGAAGAGAATTCACAATTACGTGAGATAGGTACTGAAATTGCTGGAACCTGAAAACATATACGAGATAATCGTTAATAAGGAAGATTAGGATAAACTGAATGAAGCTTTTTACCTGATACTTTAGGTTCTGATCACGAGTATAGAGAAAACGACTCTTATTCCGTGTCCAATAGTAGTCCATGAATAAATCCATGCTGTAAACTGTTTTTAGCAAGAATATCTCCAAGTATTATTTGCACGATAATTGGGGCGAGTAACTTTTTAGCTTTGTATTTTGCTTTTAACGCTAAATTATAGCTCACAATGTTCAAAACATTACGATCTATAAATTAATTTCTGAAAATCAGGTTGCTTTGTTGTACAAATAATGTTACTCATCACCAATTTGTGTTTCCTTATACTCCGAGCAACACACACTTTCCTCATTATTCATAGGTATACATCCATTGCACTTACACATATGGATAGAACCAGAATGTTTATCGGAGTTCACAACGTCTCTATGTATGACCAGAATCTGACAGAATTGTGTAATTCTTCGTAATCACATTCTTTTGGTTTACAACGTTAAGGTCGGATGTTACATTCACTCATTTTAAGAGCAAATGCCGAACTGATAGCCTTATCTAGTATTAATTGGATTATGTGAAGTGGTTAGTTAATTCTGGGCTCTGCTTTGTTTATTGGAATAACTTATATAGTTAAAATCACATGGTGACCTTGTTTATCATTTGAAGTACCTCGCAATGCTGCATGCCTGGTCTGATGACGTCGCGTGTATTCAGCAAAACGATGTAACGCGATAACCACTAACCTTAGGAGGGTGGGACTGTATGTGCTGCTAATTATTCCTGATGACAAGCTAAAGTGATGAATGAAATATTCTTTTCGTTCCCCTTCAAGTTGTTATAGTTAATTATGTATGTTGATTAAGCTAGCTTTTTAAAAACTAAGCTTATTAATTTATTATACGAGGATCAAATGAAACTTTAGCCTAATCTGTGAGAAGGAAGAGGTGAAGGTGAAGGTGAAGGACAAAGAATTTATTGTCACTTTAACTTCTCAGGTGAAAAGTTCACATCTTTATATGTTTGCCTTTACTTGGGAGTAGTTCGCTCGTGCCGGGCAGTTGGCCTTAAAGAGTTGTCTTCTGCATTAATATACTTATCTCTGTTGATGATAAGAGTCTTAGCTTCATTCTATACCGTTCATCTTACTGTAGAAACAGCACTTAACTGTGTGGCTAGGGAGTCCCCAATCGGATTGTTTGGAATAAGTTTTTTAGCCTTAATTCCTTTCAAATGTTGCTCTGAAAGTAAATCCTCTGTGTACCTTGAGAACCTTTTGTGCTTTTCCGAGTCTGAACTTTAGTGTATTGATTTATGAACTATTTTTTAGAAACTCGCATGACAAAATCACTGCATTTAATGTACAGTTTGGTAGAGAAACTAAACACAGTGGACTCAATCTACGAGCTTAAATAATTATACTTACTTTTGGTACAGTATTTTCATAGCTACACTTATGATTTGCATATAAATGTATGGTTTTATTCGTAGGTCATATCCAAGCAATTTTTATATAGGTTTGGGTTAAGAAAGAAATATAATATGACCAATTTTATTTTGTATATTTTAAGAATTTGGGGGGAGGAAATGTTAGTATTAATTTAATTTTAAACACCAGATGGCTCAAACAAACCGTTCTTTGCAGTTTGTTTTCCGCATACGTAACTGCCAAAGGGGTAATACAGATAGTGCTGCTCTGCAGGCGTTTAGTTCACGGTTTCGTACTGATAAGCAGACAGATTTATGTGCACCAAAATATCTAAAATATGTATGCATTTATGCTGTCAAAATCTTGAAAATATACACGAAGATTTCACAAAAAAATTATACTTTTTGGCACCTACAATGTACATTCTTCCTTAGATATTATTCCGGTCGTTGTAATTTGATTTGCAGCATGACAGCTTCACCATATGATAAGATGTAAGTTTATAACATTTATCGGTTAACACGCTGAGAAGCATCTTTCCACGTCTAAAGATATCATTGGGCAAAATGTGAAATATTAACTCTGGAGGAATTCCTTAGATATTTATCCACAGAACACAAAAGTGTTAAAAGTTTTCCCTGAAGCACTGAATCATTTACCGCTTAATTTTCCTGTGTACTTTAAAGGAGCATTCTAAAATCTACTCTAAATCTCACTGAGAAATGTTAATAGAAAGACAAATCAGATTTTTTGGAGGAGTTTTAGTTATAACTTTGAAATGTGCCTTGATTACAGCCAAATCCCTTTGTAAATACTCACCATTAAACTATTCTGAGAACTTTGAATTGACAAAGCATCAGTTTGATTCAGTATACCAACGAATTCTTAAATATCATTGAAATTATCTGCGAAGAGAGCAAAACCCTCACTGGAGAGACTCCTTTTATGGGTGTCTCCATAATAAGAACTTCATTATTTTTTTTTTGCTAAGCCATTTAAATACTAATTTTAAATTTAAAAATACGTGTATTATATGCTCAATGCATTGAAAAATTATGAAATATGCAGCAACATCGAAAATATGGAATTATATGCACTATAATACTTTACTTACAAGCACAGAAGAATATGAAACAGCTCAGGGTAGAGCATTTGCCTGTTGTGCGAGGAGTCCGGGTTCGATTCCCGTCTAGGGTGTGGGAATTTTTCTCTAGCCAAGAATTCCCTATCCTCCCCAGAGTCTGAAGTATTACGAGAGTGTGAATGTGTGTGTGTGGTCTAATATATAAAACCGAGAGAAAAACCAGAAATCCAATGACAACTGTATACAATTTAACACCCTTGCCGGTAGGTAATATTTCCAAAGGTAAAAGGCCTCCGAAATGACCATTGCATTTAAGGCAAGGTATAGATAGAAAAAAAAATGAAACATACTGCAAAACTAAATTCCATATCATAAGTAAAACCAAACCAAATATACAAGTCTACTTGAGGTCGCGTGGTGGGCTGCTTGCAGTTCGAGTCGGTCTTTTAGGCAAATAGGTAACAGTTGAGATGTTCACCAGCAACGAATATGGTTATAACGTACAGAAATGCGATTAAGAACTAATGGATCATTCCAGGCGCAACGATCCTAATGTTTCCTTAATGTTATCTATTATTTCGCAGAAAAATTCTATGCAAGGTACGCATTGGTAAAACAGAAATAACGTCATAATTACGATACAGAATACATTAATTTTCTCATCGTAATTAGGGAAAATAAGAGCTACAGCTGACCTGGGACTTTAATACAGCGCATTTAGAAACGAAGATGTTATTGACATGAATATGTAACAATTAATTTGTGCAGTGTAGTCTTGTGCATATTTTGTTGAGCTGGTCAGCTATATCTGACCTTAAGGTCAGATGCCAGTAAAACATGAAAAACAAGCCCATGTTTGCAACAGGCTCAAAGAGCAGCTCTGGATCAAACCGATAATATTTGGTGTCATCAAGCAAATAACTGAAAGAGTAAGTCTGATTCTAGAGAACGTATTTGGTAGTCAAGGCTTCAGATTGAGTTAATAGGTGTCTGAATGAGTACATATTCTTACGATATATTTACATATTTTCTGTCGGGATAAATACTATGAATTAAGAGAGTGTCTCAGAAAAGAAAAAGGAATGAATATAATGTTACATAGTTTCACATTCATGTATTAACCTTATTAAATATTCATAGCACAACCTTTTTATCAAATAAATTAAAAAAGCATATTACTTTGTCAAAATATTTATTTTCTTCAATTCTTGAAATTTATTTTATGCTAGGCTACATTTATAGACTTTTGAAACATCATTACACATAACTATGATAGAAAAAAACTCCTCTTCTAAAGTGTATTTAAACCACAGAGATTATTTTAAGCTAGTTTAATCCATGCAAATCAATGATCTCAAGTTTCATGATTAAGCATGTTCTTTGAATCATTCAACCTAAAAGGGAATTTTTGACATCCACAAAAAAGTAGTATAGTTGCACAACTTATGTCAGCAAAATTACTATAATAAAAGATATGAAATCCTTATTTTAATAATGGCATAACTTAAATTCTGTTGACTTTGTAAGGCAGACAGAGACCTAAAAAGCAGGTCTTATAACATATCTTCACTATGGTGCACTTCATAGAATAAAGAAGCTGAAAGGGCATAATTTTTAAAATAAATGGATATCAGTATTGTCAAATTGAATAATTTGAAAATTTGAATAGTTCCCAGTTTGAGGTTGCCTGACCACCCCTAAAAAACACCATATAGTACGAGAGTGGGGAACAGCATAATTAAGATATGAAAATTCATATGAGATGAGTGCCAAGCTTCACATTTAAGTCCATCATCTTTCAAGGATGAAACTTGTTGGTTTTTGAGAAATTATTCCCCCTTTACATTAAAAAAAATTAGTCATTGTTTAAAATTTCTCATCACCACTAACGATTTTGTGATAGCATTTTTAGTCACTGATAATATATTTTTTTTATTTATTTTGATCGGTCAGCATTGCATACTTTACAGATCTCTGTGAATAACAGAATAACATTAATGATTATTAACACTTAAGGAAGATCAAAATGGCTCCATTTAACTATGGAATATCGATAAAATATTGCATAGTGATTAAAAGTGATACTCGGAGAGAGTACTTAGTGATCGGAGTTACTGAGTGGGGGATTATGTAGTAGTCTCTTCAGGCATGTGGGCTGGTGTTATACATCACAACTCCTGGAACCTCTGGCAAGTGTGAGAAAAAACGAGAGGCGATCTTACGTATAAATTGGTGAACAGGAAGGAGACCGAGTTTTAGATGTAGCTACTGGTTCCTGGCATACCAAGGAGCGTTGGTAGCGATCCGCAGGAATCTTTTTGGAGGACTTGTAAACGGTGGAGGTGAGTGTTAGCAGTGCGCCAGTCCTAGCAAACATATGTGAGGATGGGCCGAGCAAGAGATTTGTAAAGGAGAAGAGAACATTCAAGGTCAAGAGGTGTATACTTATGAAACAATCGATATAGTTTAGAAACTCTTCCGGATGCTAATGAAATGAGGCGATCGATTATGGGCATGCCAAGTTAGTTTGGTGTGCAGCATTACTCCAAGATATTGACAGGATTTATAGAAGGTAACCAGAGGATTTGTTTATTATGAATATGCGGCGCAGAGGGGCTAGTGATACGTCATAAGGAAAAACATCTTAGCATATTTTTTCGGTGTTAAGTATTCTCCATGCGTGAAAAGCACTCTGCGAGACGAGTAAGAAACACTTGAATTATGCGAATAGCCTCAGGGAGATCTGCGTGTGAATAGAATAAAACAGTATCGTCCGCGTATAAAGCTACGGAAGTGGGGGACAAATCAAGAAGATCGTAGGTGTAGGTGTTTGTCGTCCTCCGCGATATAGCGGTTACCATGCTAGACTATTGTTCCCGAGGTCGCGGTTTTAAACCCGGCGGAGGACGATGGATTTTTCGGGCGTAAAAATCCTTAGCATAGCTTCCTTCGGAAGCGAAGTAAAGCCGGTGGTTCCGTGTCGTATATTTACGGCACGTAAAAGAACCTCAAGCCTCACTCTGAGCAAAATTACCAGTATTTCACGCCCAATATAGAATGGAACGCTAAGGACTACAGCAGTTAAAGAACGCCCATAAATAAAATTTAATTTAATTTGGTGCAGATGCTGAACAAGGTCGGAGCGAGCATCGAGCCCTGTGGAACACCTGCTTTAATAGAGCGCCGAGACGGCCGAGTACCACAAATGCAAACAACAAAGATGCATTCTGGTAATTGTACGTAAGATTTTTAGGCTTGTTGGCTTATGGAGTACTATGATGTGAGCAACTTCTAATTGTGTGGAAAGTAACCAAGTCGGAGATATACATTTGGAATGGATAAGCAAGCAAGTGCTTTACTTGTCACGTTTTGTAGGACTACATTACGTACCGCATCGTGTCCTGGAGATTTCTTAAGAGGAAGACATCGAATCAAATACCGAAGTTCACTGGGGTCGTGAAGGAGATTCTGTATGGAGCAAGGAGTTCTTGTTCCAAGTCTCGAATAGTAGCATCAAATAAAGGAGGATTTGCAGTGGATATCTGTTCGTAGTGGGAAGCAAGAATGTAACATTTATCTTTAACTTCTGTAACAAGACCACCACCAATTGAAAGAGCTGGTATGAGGGTTGGTTCACGAAGAAGCAGTAGTCTCATTGCATCCTATAGTGTGTGATCAGGGTGTGCTAGCTGACGTTGATAGGTCTCCAGGCGAAGACGCCCGAGTTCAGCTTTCACGAGACGTGTTAATCCATTAAGTTTTCGACACAGTCACGGGCGTCTTTCCTGTTGCTGTTGCCATTACCGACGAACACTTATTTTCACGAATAAGATGCAGGATGGCAACCGGCAAGGAAGAGGCTAACGGGGGCTGCTTTGAGAAGTTAGTAGAAATGCGCACACAGCGACTTGTAGTAGTGCCGTAGTGGTGAATAGCAGCATCAATATCGCCCGTAGTGGCAAGGGAATAAGGTGTACGTAATGTTGAATCTAGATGAGTATGAAATAGATCCCATTCTACATAACCATTAATAAGTCTGGAGCTATGGGTAGTATATTGGGAGTTAGTTGAAAAGTAATCAGGACTGGGCAATGATCGGAATCAAGTTTTGCTAAAGTGATTACAAATGCTGGAAGATGTAAATTTCTGTGAATCCCAATATCAAGAATATCAGAAGAGCGGATTGCTGGGAAAGTAAATAGATTCCTAGAGCTAAGACGGATAATACACATGTATTCAGTCGTCCTCCGTGGACTAGTGGTACCGTGCTAGCCTCTAGTTCCCGAGATCGCGGGTTCAAACCGGCGGAGGGCGATGGATTTTTGCGTAAAAATCCTTAGCACGGCTCCTTCGGAAGGGAAGTAAAACTGATGGTCCCGTGTCGTAGATTTACGGCACGTAAAAGAACCTCAAGCCTGATAAAGAGGCCTCTGAGAAAAATTACCGGTCTTTCACGCCCAATATAGAATGGGACGCTAAGGATCATAGTAGTTAAAGAAACTCAATTTCATTTCGCATGTATTCAATATATTCTAGACTGGGCCATTGGAATTAGTAGACTGCCAATCGCATGAGGAGTGCTTACAGTTAAGGTCTTCAAGTAGAAAAGTGCTGCTGTCGGCCGAAAAAGCAATGAAAGATAGTCGCGGTTAAGCTTCCGGTTAGGAGACTTGTGGGTGCTGATAATAGTGAGACCAATTCCATCAGATGTACGCAGTTTGATTCCCACTACTTCGAGGTCAGGGACGCCCGGTAAAATATGGCATGATGATTAAGATTACCCCGGTTTAGAATAGCCACACCTCCAGATGCATTTGTAGCTGCTCGATCTTGGGGATAAATATTGCAACCAGAAAGGGTAAAGGTCTCACTGGGAAGCAGATGAGTTTCACTGACACAAGCGACGTCGATGTTATGCATTGTGAGAAAGCTAATAAACGAAGCGCGCTTGGTGCGCATGCCATTAGAATTGCAGTTATGGATAGTGAGCTGTTTAAGAGTGAGAGGTTCACGTGCTGCCATTTGAAGCACGGAAGAAATAAGATAACTAATGAATTGTGTTGTTTGGGACAGGAATGGAGAAAGAATGGGACAGTGAAACGAGAATAGCTATTCGAAGGGATCAGCAAAATAGTTCTAGGAAGATGTCGAGGCGGTATCGGCAGGCGTTTCATTCTATGGATGTACTGGACGATCTGACTACCTGGGAGTAGTAACGCCGAGTCGTGGTACGAGATGTACTCTGTTATAAGGACTGCTGTTTGATGATGTTATGGGGGTTGTTATTGCGGTAGCTGACTTTGAAGTTGCGGATGTAAGCACCTTGACGCCGTTGTTTGAGTTCACATAGACAGGACATCCCTGAAAATTTGCGGGATCTTGTCCACAGTTCACACAATGAGTTGGCGGGGTGGGTGGTTTGCTGCACTTGGAGACGTCGCCGAGACATTGCACACAGCGCGGGACCGGCTGACAGTAACTCAGTGTATCCATAGTAAACTGACGAGTACACTGTGGCAGTTCTGAATTGCGGCTTCGATGTTCAAATTTCACAACGCTGTACAGCAACCGTTTACGATTAAAAATAGCTCTAACCTCATCATTGTTGGCAAGTTAAATAGAACGGGTAGGAATGGGTTGTTCATTTCTTCCTAGAAGAAGTGTAACGTTTTTTACTGGATACTTTACATAACAGAGTTCATCATAGATTTCTTGCCTTTTTTTGTAGCATTAGCCATTTTCCAAATATCTTGTGCTTAAGTTATACACTTTGCCAAGTATAAAGGCATCATCTGAAAGAATGCTTGAAAGTTCACAGTTCTTCTTGTTTCTTTATTTATTATTTACTTTATTAGAGCTCATTACTATAACTTCTGAATTTACACCTCGTTGTTTCTGATATCAACACCTGATTGCTGTTTCCCCATGTTGTATGGCACTAAGAACGTACTGCTTAATTTGAAATCATTTCCACTCAAAATTATATCGTGAGTAATACAGGGTGAGCCAAAAGACTCCGAACCGCCTGCGCGGTGTTTTTCCTGTTCGCGTCCTCGGCGCTAGTTGCCGTCTGCTACTATCATAGAAATGCGCGGTAATATAACATCAAATTTTTATTACCATTTTAATTAGCATGCAAAGGTTCCCTTACAACATTTTAAAACTACTTTTAAAGGCTTTACTTACCAACTTTATGAAAGGGGATGGTGAAATTGGCCACTGTCGTTGTCCATATATTTTGGCACCTCTTTAGGAAACTATCCATCATGGAATTTTTGGGAGGAATTTTTCAAACGATGACCGATATCGTTTAATGTTTCTTCGGTAAGAACCGAACACCGTAGTTTAGATTTCTTAGCCTGAACACTTCCTGTGGCCTGAAATTTACTGTAAAGTTCATGGATTGCTGTACGGCCTGGAACTTTTACACCTGGAAATCTTTCTGCAAATCATACTTTCACTTGGCGAGCCGACCGAGTTAACACGTACGAATAATAAATACACGCTGTGCAGTAGAAAACATATGCTGAGCCATAATATACTTTGTGACTAAGTACAGGACAAAATAATAAATAACTCATAATAATTGAACTACATCACATCACCGTCCACTCAAAACTGCACTTCACATTGCAAAGCAAAATCACAACAACGTGAGTTTGTTTACAACAGCAGTGCGTTATTATGTTTCCACACGCCCAGTGGAAAAACTCCGCGCAGCCGGTAATATTGTTCATAAAATACCCCTCCGGGGTAAGCTAAACCAAAGTGTATAAGACAAACCCACACACCCTGGAAGAATTAAAACAAAATATCCGCCAGGAAATTTTTCAGCGTGAACTACGGCGAGATGGATAGTTTCCTAAAGAGGTGTCAAAAATGTATGGACAACGACGGTGGCCAGTTTCAGCATCTCCTTTCGTAAAGTGGTAAGTAAAGCTTTTTGAGACGGTAATTTGTATCACAAATTACTCAGATGTAATTAATGATAATAATATGAATATGTATTTTTATGTGACATTGATTTTAGAGGTTTATTAATTGTAAATATTATTGGTAAATAATAATATACGGCTCTACTGAAACTGTTAACAATAACGCAATAATGCAGCAAGGGGTGAGTTGTTTATCGTTACCGAGAACCAGGAAGTTACGTAATGTTTCGTGCCTTTTCGGTAAAAGCTTCTAGAATTTTCCCTAAAAGTAATATGTATTAGTGGTTTTCATTGGATAGTAAAATAGACGCTAATGTTGGCGCGTTTTATTAGCCAATGGCAGTTCATTTATAATCTTTAGGTGTATCTTGAGGCAAGCCTATAAATAAGCCAGGGCGAGGTAGCGTGTCCCACAGTGTGCAACAAGATTCTCAACACATTACACATCGTTCCCCAGTTCAACGGAATTCTCAGTACACTACATACAGTCAGTAAGTCCTTCATTTCGTCAAGTTACGCGCAGCAGAAGTACGAGAAATCTTATAAAGTATTATACAGTTAAATACACAAAGTTGAAGTATGCGAGTTAAAAGTGATAAGAAGTTATTATAAACAGTTTCAGTATTGCGAGTATCCAAATAAATATGTGAAAGTGTTCGTGAACGTGTTCTGCAATAAAGATTATAAAACCAATTTCTTCGTCAATATCATTTCTAGACAAAAGATTCCTTTCCGCTTCACACCCTGCAAGAGATACAAGTTCTACCAAGAAAAGATGATAGCTAGCCGGAGGACAATATACATAACCTTAAATCCTTTTAGAAACTAATTCATGCAAATTGCTAACGCCAGAGGGAGTTACGAGCCAGAACAACGAATGACGTCACACAAGATGGCAACACACGTGAAGTAAACACACATATTAGCTCTCGCAAATTGGCTCCACAACGTGGTGCTATAAACACATATACAATTTGTTCTCTTACAAATTGGCACCCATAACGTGGGGCTAGATAACTAGGAAAGGAACAAGAATAACCAGGAAAGGAATGAAGCAGAGTAACCAGGAATGCAGCGGTGAAATCATCTACAAGACGCAAATTCCAGAAACAAAAGGGACGACAGACTTCGACCGTAATTCCGAGATGACGCAGCAACAAGGAATTCAACTACAAAACGACAAGACTATGCAGATTCATCGAAGCGATACACAAATTTAGGAGAATGGGGCAGACAGCTGGACATCTAAGCAACATCAGCAGATAGCATCAGAAAGGTTAGAAAAGTGTGATTTTAATTCTAAAAAAAAAAAAAAAGTATAAAACAAGAAACAATGATGGAAGGGGATAGTGTAATAGTTAGCTGTAATTCAATACAGGATACAGAAAATAGCTTAAACAATGTAGTATCTGATGGAGGAAATGTTAGTGCAAAAAGTAAGAATAGAATAGCAGGAAATATTAATTCTGATACTAGAATGATTATGGAAATGCTGAGAAATATGAGTAGAGAGATAAGGGAAGATCTTAATAAGAAATTAGATCAAAACAGGGAAGAGATGCAAAAGAGTTTTGAGAAATTAGGGGAAGCTATGGACAGGAATTATAGGGAATTGAGTGAAAATATTATTAAGAGTGTAGAACAAAAAGTAGACCAGAGTTTTGAAGAATTGAGAGAAGATATAAAAAAGGATCATAGGAAATCAATTGAAGATATTGGTAGGAGTAATGAGATATTAGAGCAAAAAGTAGATAAAAGCAGGGAAGAAACTGAAAAGAAAGTTATGAAGCTAGATAGTAGTATGCCAAAAATGAGAGATGGAAATGAGGAAGTAATAGCAAGTGAGATAGGAGAAATTTCAAAGAAAATGCTAGACATGAGCAAGGATAGAGATAACAAAGAAAGTGAGGTTAATACTAAAAGTGAGGTTAATGTAGAATGCACAGAGTTAGGTAGTCGAGTGAGTAGCATTACAAGTGAGCTAAAAGAGATAAATGAGGTTAGGAATGTAGATGTAAATGAGGCGCAAGTTAATTTCAGAGCGGAGATATCAGAAATACAAAAAGAATCAGAAATGCAAAGAAATAAATTGTACCAAGATGTTCAAATTGAAAACTCCAGTCCAGTACAGTTTAGTACAGATTTGTCAAAGTACTTTCAGATTAAAGAGATAGTAAAAGAATTGAAAATGACAATTGTTAAAAGATGTATTGTTCAAGAAACTGTAGATTGTTTTCAAATATTATCAGGGAACGAAATGTCATATGAATACAAGAGGTTATTCATGAACAATTTGAAGGTTAGGTTACGGCTACGAGTAATGTTTAGCCACACACAATTTGATCCAGGAGGGTAAATAGCAATGAGATGTAAAGTAAATGCTGGATAGTTAAAGATGACTTGCAGAGAAATGTATTGGAACGTAAGAGGGTTAATTATTTATGTGTCATTTGAAAAGAGAAATAAATTATAAAAAAAAAAGAGAGAAATGTTTAAAAAAAAAAAAAAAAAAATAAATAAATAAATAAATAAAATTTTTAGTAACTGTAACAACATTTGAAAAATAAGAATGCAAAGATTGAAACTTAAGATGATATTAAATTAAAAGTACGTAAATACAATTCCAAGATTTAAAAATTAAGAATGCAAAGATTGAAACTTAATATGATATTAAATTAAAAGTACGTAAATACAATTCAAAGAGTATTGTTAAAATAAAATTCAGAATAACAAAAATTGGTAAAAATAAATAAAAAAAATCTGATGTGTTACACTCACATGACTTTCTCTACTCTTGTACAATCTATTTTTACAAACGCCTATTCTCCATATGCTTCATGTTAATCGAGATATCGAGATGTCAATCTTATTGGTAATTTTCTTGTAGATGCAAGGGGAATATGGTAGGTTATAAGCGATAGTCAAATATTTTAACGCTGGTTGCTATGTGGCGCATTTCATTCTCTTTGCATGTCCAGGACATAAAAAAAATGAATAACGAATTTGAGAAAAAGTATAAGTATTGAAATATTGGAGGAAATAACAAGCAATATCTCGAAAACGGTTCACTCAACAAAAGAAATGTATATGACATAAGTTGTGTATTTTAACGCGATCTACATTTTTTGTGTAGTAAAATTTTGTCTATCTCTTATGGTTTACCAGTTATGCAAAAGTCGTTCACAATGAAGAATACTTTTGGAGACATTCCCAGAAAATTCGAGATATACATTTCATTTCACATGACATTATCTTAAACATATGATATTTTCATCAAAATCGTTAGAGCCATTTTTGAGAAAATTAAAATTTTCGAAAAATCTTCCATGTAAAGGGTAGTCTGGGGTGGGGGGATTTTCTTGAAAGCCTTCGTGTCGCATCTCTGGAAGATACTGAACCTAAATACCAAGTTTGGTGCTTATCCGATTGTTCGTTTTTGAGTTATGCTGTTCACAGACACACAGACACACACACACACACAGACACACACACACACAGACACACACACGGACATGTTTCCAAAAATGCTTTTTTTGGATTCAGGGGGTCTCAAAACATGTATTTCCGGTGAAATCTCGGTATCGAATTTTTGGGTGGAATGCAATACTTCCCCTACTTACTATACGTAGTAGAGAAAGTAAAAATACTTATGTAGCAAACAGAAAAGGTGAAACATTGTCAAGATTTAAGAGATGTAAATATATTTGCAAAGTACAAAATAACAAAAAAATTGGTAAATATAATTAAAAATAATTGAAACAAATACTTATGTAACAAACAGAAAATGTGACACAGTGCCTAGATTTAAGAGATGTAAATATATGTAAAGGGTGAATATTTTGGTAAATATGTATAGTAATTACAAAAAAAATTCTTGAATTGATAAATTTTTGGTAACAATATAAGAAAGTAAACCATTTTTTGTAACACTAGTTAAATAATTTAGGGTAAAGTATTTGCTATAAAAAAAAATTGTAATGTCAGATTAATATCTAAATTAATTAAACCAGAGCCAGTAAGTAGTGGCGAGATAAAACATATGTCGTGTGCTAAATGCGTGTGAAGTGTTAAGTGAAAGTGATAACGTGTGTTCCAAGATTTAGGAGACTAAAAACAAAATTATAAAATTTCCAAACAGGTTATAAATATTTATAATTATGTTTCTAGTGGGGCATATGAGACGGTAATTTGTATCACAAATTACTCAGATGTAATTAATGATAATAATATGAATATGTATTTTTATGTGACATTGATTTTAGAGGTTTATTAATTGTAAATATTATTGGTAAATAATAATATACGGCTCTACTGAAACTGTTAACAATAACGCAATAATGCAGCAAGGGGTGAGTTGTTTATCGTTACCGAGAACCAGGAAGTTACGTAATGTTTCGTGCCTTTTCGGTAAAAGCTTCTAGAATTTTCCCTAAAAGTAATATGTATTAGTGGTTTTCATTGGATAGTAAAATAGACGCTAATGTTGGCGCGTTTTATTAGCCAATGGCAGTTCATTTATAATCTTTAGGTGTATCTTGAGGCAAGCCTATAAATAAGCCAGGGCGAGGTAGCGTGTCCCACAGTGTGCAACAAGATTCTCAACACATTACACATCGTTCCCCAGTTCAACGGAATTCTCAGTACACTACATACAGTCAGTAAGTCCTTCATTTCGTCAAGTTACGCGCAGCAGAAGTACGAGAAATCTTATAAAGTATTATACAGTTAAATACACAAAGTTGAAGTATGCGAGTTAAAAGTGATAAGAAGTTATTATAAACAGTTTCAGTATTGCGAGTATCCAAATAAATATGTGAAAGTGTTCGTGAACGTGTTCTGCAATAAAGATTATAAAACCAATTTCTTCGTCAATATCATTTCTAGACAAAAGATTCCTTTCCGCTTCACACCCTGCAAGAGATACAAGTTCTACCAAGAAAAGATGATAGCTAGCCGGAGGACAATATACATAACCTTAAATCCTTTTAGAAACTAATTCATGCAAATTGCTAACGCCAGAGGGAGTTACGAGCCAGAACAACGAATGACGTCACACAAGATGGCAACACACGTGAAGTAAACACACATATTAGCTCTCGCAAATTGGCTCCACAACGTGGTGCTATAAACACATATACAATTTGTTCTCTTACATTTTAAAAGTAGTTTTAAACCTGTTGTATGGTTTCATCCTCGCCTTTCTATGATAGCGGCAGTCGCCAACGAGCGCCGAGGACGCGGACAGGGAAAACACCGCGCAGGCGGTTCGGAGTCTTTTGGCTCGCTCTGTATAATGCAATCATCTGACAGAATGGTTGAAAGTTCACAGTTCTTCTTGTTTCTTTTGCTTTATGAGAGCTCATTACTAAAACTTCCGAATTTACACCTCGTTTCCGATATTACTAACATATGATTGCTGTTTCCCCATGTTGTATGCAACTAAGCACTTGCTGCTTAATTTGAAATAACTTCCACTTAAAATTATATCGTGAATATAATGTAGATGAAAAAATGACTTTTTATGAGTACTGTTATATATAAGATGTGTATGTGAATTTGCATTGGGTATGGAAATTAATGTGAGTGTATCACATTAGGTATTCTCTTTTTATATGGAACTCTATCACTATTAAAATAATGCCTTCATATACCACTTTAGAACAGATGACAAGTTTTTTACTTGAAGGCATGTCTGATATCCATAAGCTAGGCCATGGCTGGCATTCAACTTGCATAAGGATATGTTAGGCAAGGTAATAATACTGCAGTGATTTGCCACTGTTTCTGCATTGAGGATGTAATGAGGAAATTAAATACACTCATCTTGACACAGGATGGAAGTTTCCTGACTGGGGATTGAACCTGTGAACCTTTGCATGCTAATTAAAATAGTAATAAAAGTTTGATGTTATATTCTCATGACTTTCTCTCTAACCATACTTCAACATACTATTCCAACAAACGCTTACTGTTTGATCTACTTCATGTTAATCAAGATAAACATTTTAGAAATTATTTTATTACATATTTTCTTGAAGGTACAAGGGGAATACAGTAGGCTTAAGTGATAATCAAATCTTTTAAGAATGTCTTCTTAATGTGATGGCTTTGAAATTGTTCTGTTTGCATGATCACAGGGAAAAAATGAATAGTGATTTTGCAGTTGAAAAAATATGAAGTATTTGACAACTAAACCTATAATAAAGAATATCTCGGAAATGATTAATGCCAAAAAATTTTTATTTGACATAAATTGTGTGATTTAACGAGATCTACATCTTTTGTGTAGAAAGTTTTTGTCTATCTCTTACAGTTTACAGGTTATAACAAATTCATTCAGGCTGGATGGCTTCATAGGCTATTCTCAATAAATTTAAGGTATTAATTTTGTCATGCTAATATCTTAAAGATACCTGTACTTAAAGGTATATGTATCTTAAACAAAATCGTTGCAGCTATTCTGAGAAAATCAGAAATAATGAAAATGTTTGCTTGTAAAGGCTAGTTTGAAGTGGTGAGAGGGATTTTCTTGGAGATCGTGTTGTATCCTTTGAGGATGCTGAACTTCCAAGTTTGGTAGTTAACCAAATTTTTGTTTTTGAGTTATGCTGTTCTTTGACATGCAACTATGCACACATCCAATGCTTTTTTTCACAGTTTATTTATTCAGGGACCTCAAAACATGTACTTCCAATGAAATCTTGGTATCACATTTTTGGGTGGAATACAATATTTCTCTACTTACTATAGGTAAGCAGTAGCACCCCTTTTAACAACTCAAGTCTGCAGAGACATTAAATGGAGTGAATGGAATGACACTCGGTTGAGAACAGAGTCCATTTGGCTGAAAATTATGTGACATTCCTAAGGATAAGTGAAAAACACACAACTCACCCCAACTATGGTTCAAACTTTGGCCCTCCAGACTGAAAGGCATGTATACTACTCCCATTCAGTGGAGGTAAACTATATACTTAATATACAATTATGTTCATTTATGCATAGCATGTGCACATAATAAGGGCTTTGAAAATTGTAATTTTCAGTCTGAACTATATACACACATGCTTGCCACTTTAGCTGTACAGCAGGGATCAAACTGCATTTTCATTTTTGAGAACCTACAATGACATATGTACTGAATATATCAAACAGGAAGCGCTGCCTTTATTATTCATGTAAATTAAGAATAAAGTAAGAAGTGGTTTATGCAAATTTTTTTTCACACCTCTCGCCACTGTATTATTCATTATGCAGTTTTATGGGGAATATCCAAAGTTGGGCAAATATATCTGAAATGCTTTCATGTACAAAATAAAATGGTAAATATGCATTTTTAGACATGGCCTAAAAGTAGAACTTCTAAAACAGAGCACACAAGCTAAAAGCTTTAGATTATCACACTAGTGCAATAATCTTCAGTGTGACCAACTTTGGTGTCAAGTCCAATCACAGGCAATTACCCTTTGTATTTGCACATGCTTAATAATTCGACTTTTTACTTTTCATTGTGTCTTTTTACATGATTAATTTTTCATGGCGCTCGCATTATATGTTCACAATACAAATTGTCATACTTAAATTTATCACAATTCATTGTAGAGTTATACTGGCAGCTTTCTTTAATCTAAAATGCTATTCTTTTATCTATCCTACATAAGCATTAAATGGCAGAAATTATGAATTCAGAAGAAACTGAAATGAAAGAGCCAGGTGAAACTACAGAAGCAGCAGAAAGAATAACACTAGAAGTACTTACCCTGAAAATCCAGAAAGCAATATGATATACCATTTAATCGCTTCATTGCCTGGTGTAAAGCAAAACATGGTGAAAATAATTTCACTGAAAATGATTGCTAGTGAATCAACAAAACATAAAAAATCTTGCTTTTTAACATAATTTCTCTTGTTTCAAGAACGCATACTAAATGTCCTATCAATTATTTTCAGGAATTAATATAATATTACTGATATTTTAGAAATTTGAGCACTGTCTAAAAAATAGTATATGTCACACATGTTAAAAGTGGTTTTATTTTGCTCATAGGATTTTATCCCTTGTATCATAATCCACTATTACATACTGAATACAAAATAGTTCTGAAATATAGTGCTACAATACAAAACCTAACATTTTCTTAGCAAAAGAAATGTATTAAATTAGCTAGATAAATTCCTTTTGGAAACTTCAGAACAAAGAGTATAAAATGAAGCAGCATATTTGATTAACCACAATGATGATGGAAGGTCACCAGATGACTTGATAATAAGCAACAAAGAAATGCATGATAATTCTTGTAATTCAGCAAATACATTTGCTTCATAGTATAAATGTGAAAATATATTGAACTTCAAGTGGAGATGAGCCAGGAGACACACAAACTAAATGAAATACACAACCATCTTCACCGAAATACAGTTATAAACTTTGCAACTTGTAATTTTTCTACAAGCAATCGTCAGTAAACTCTTCTTTGGTTTCCAATTTTAAACATTAACTTTTAGATGTGTAATAAATTGGATTACCTGTAAGCACTTTGGATTACTCTCTCCATGATTTCATAATGTAAATAAAACTGAAACTGGGCTTGAAACCATTCCCATTTAAGAATAGAATTTATTTTCATTTATACTTTGTAAAAATATTATGGTCTCATAGAATTAATTGTAACACATTTCTTTATTTAAGCACGATCTTAGAAATAAATCCATTCATTACAAATAAACTATTGCTAGTTTACATTAAGTTGCAGTTAACGTGAAACCTATTGTTGAGTCTTATTAGTATTGATCATTTATAAGAGAATATGTTTTTGTACTTTGGACTTTTTGGCATTGAGCAGAGTAGAATCTGACTTACAAATTCAATGCCATGGCTGGGACTCGATTCATGGATCTTTGGCTCTCTGTGCTGATCCTCTTACAGACCACGGTGAGATATTCACATTGGCATTAAACCTTCTCATCTGATTCAAGTATCCCAGTAAACATTCAAGGCTTAGAAAAATAAATTGAGTTTTATTTATGGATGCTCTTTAACTGCTGTGGTCCTTAGCGTCCCATTGTATATTGGGTGTGAAAGACCAGAAATTTTGCTCAGAGGCCTCTTTATAGGCTTGAGGTTTTTTACGTGCCGTAAATCCACAACATGAAACAACCGGTTTTATTTCCCTTCCAAAGGAAGCCATTCTAAGGATTTTTACACCCAAAAAAAATCCATCGCCCTCTGCTGGGTTTAAACCTGCGACCTCAGGTACTAGAGGTTAACATGCTAACCACAACACCCGGAGGGCGACTTCAAGGCTTAGAGATACCATACCTCAAAGGCAACTTGCAGTGTACAAGTAATTTCAGTTTCTGGGCTTTATACATAAGGTCTATTAGGATTAATTTTTATGTGACAAATTTCCTTTACATTACCCATGTGTTAAGTTGTTAAACAGAATCGGCTTGAAAAATTCAAAGCCCTGGCTGAGTGTCTCATATTGTAGCTCAAGAAGTAAGAGTGTCAACATGGAATGCCATAGATCCACGGTTCAAGTCCTACCATGATATCTAATTTTTTATGTCTTGCAACATTGCAAATTGCCTTTGAGGTAAGACGTCTAAGTTGCCTTTAAGATTTACCTGTGATGAGAAGATTTAATGCATATACGGTATCTCATCATGGTAGCTAAAGTTATAAGAGCATCAGCATTGAGAGCCAAAGATTTGTGATTCGAATTCCAGTGCAACACAGAGTTTTTCAAGTCTGATTTCACTTCCAACACATGGCCTAATGTGAAAGATTATATACCAAATATAAACAATCTTATGCTTGATTCAACTGCCTGTGTGTAATGGCGATTTCTGAACACAAGGTAAATGGAAATTTCTTCTTTTCATTTAATCACTCCAAGTTACATTTTCCACTGTTCTTGTAAAACTTGATCACTATTCTTCTTTAATTTCCATTTTTCTGCATTGAAAACAGCTTTGCACAAAATTATGCATGTGTGGAATGCATCATTTGAAGCCCAGAAAGAAACGTCATGAAGTAAAACATGCAATGTTTTAATCCTTGCACTTCCACCAGAAGACAGAGACATAACATGTACAAAAAATACCATGCACATGATCAAGTACAAGGCCTGCAAGGAAAATAAATCAGCTTATAACAATATATAATAGCAGTACTTTAATGTGTTCACATAATGGGCCACTGGAACCTTAGTGAGGAGTGTATCATGTTTGGTCTAAAGTATATAGATAGAATTCAGCTGCAGGAGTATACTGCAAAGAATACTCACAATAATTACCATTACGTGAAAATGTAAATATAGATTAATGTCATTTCAATAGATTAATGGCTATAAAATCAGCATTATCAAACATTCTAAACTGACGAAATATAAAACAAACAGCAGTAATACTTAATAATCAAAAAGCAGCAACACAAGCAGCTGTCAATTTTAGAAAAAAAGCAGCAGAATTACAGAAATAAAGGCAATGGTAAAAGTGGTAACAGATCAATAGGACTACATGTGATTCCTGCTATTATCAGGAAGTTTGGTAAAGGACAAGCATATCAATTTATTACAAGACAGGCAAATGCACAAGATATGCTTGAAATCCGTAAGCAAATACACAACATAGAAAATCATTTAAAAATTGAACCTACAAGAAAATAGATATCTATGTTACATTCACAGTACTTTCTCTACTCATTCTTCAACAAACTATTCTTACAAAAGTTTATTCTTGTCTCTACTTCTTGTTAATCAAGATAAACATTTGTGGAAATGATTTTTATTTCATATTTCTTTGAAGGTACAATGGGAAAAGGGGAATACAGTAGACTTAAGAGAAGGTCAAATCTTTTAACAGCTGGTCGCTACCTGATGTTTTGAAATTCTGCTCTTTGTAGGTATGACCAGCAGAAAAAATGAATAATGACTTCCCATTTGTAAAAATCTGATGTGTTACACTTACATGACTTTCTCGACTCTTGTACAAACTATTTTTACAAACTCTTATTCTCCATCTACTTCATATTAATCGAGATAAACATTTGCAGAAACGACCTTTTGATATGCAAAGAGAATTACATTTTACACATAGCGACCAGTTCTAAAAATATCTGACTATCGCTTAAGGCGTACTATGTTCGCCTTGTTTTGTATTTGCAAGCGCAATATAGAAATACAGTAGCCTTTAAGAATTGACATATGTCTTAATAGCTGGTTGCTATGTGCAGCACCATTCTCTTTGCCACAGATTAATACTCTTTGCATATCCAAGACAAAAAAAAATGAATAACGAATTCCCATTTGGAAAAAAGTATATTGGAAAATTTAAGGGAATAACAAGCAATATCTCAAAAATGGTTCACTCAGCGAAAAAAATTTATATGATATGAATTGTGTATTTTATCGCGATCTACATTTTTTGTGTAGTAAACTTTTGTCTATCTCTTATGGTTTACCAGTTATGCAAAAGTCGTTCACAATGAAGAATACTTTTGGAGACATTCCCAGAAAATTCAAGATATAAAATGTATATGATATTTTAATCAAAATCGTTAGAGCCGTTTTTGAGAAAATTAAAATTTTCGAAAAATGTTACATGTAAAGGGTAATCTGAGGTGGGGGGGATCTTCTTGAAAACCTTCGTGTCGCATCTCTGGAAGATACTGAACCTAAATACCAAGTTTGGTGTTTATCCAACTGTTCGTTTCTGAGTTATGCTGTTCACAAACACAGACACAAACATGGACATGTTTCCAAAAAATGCTTTTTTTGGATTCGGGGGTCTCAAAACATGTATTTCCGGTGAAATTTCAGTATCGAATTTTTGGGTGGAATGCAATACTTCCCTACTTAATATACGTAGTAGAGAAAGTAAAAAGTATAAGTATTTGAAAATTTCAAAGCAATAACAAGAAATATGTCGAAATGGTTAACATCACCCCCACAAAAAAAGTATTTGTCATACATTGTGTGCTTTAACAAGATCTAAATTTCTGTGCAGTAAGATTTTGTCATCTCTTTTGGTTTATCAGTTATACAAAAGCCATTCAGAATGAACAGAACTTCAAGAGGCTATTCCCAGAAAATTCAAGATACATATTTCATTTGTCCTGAAAATATCTTAAAATACGATGTTTTAATCAAAATTGTTAACAGCCGTTTTTGAGAAAATCAAAATTTTGGGAAAATGTACCATCTAAAGAGTAATTTGGAGTGGGCTGATTTTCTTGAAAATCTTTGTGTTGCATTCTTGGAAGATGATGACCTTCAGCACCAAGTTTGATATTTAACCAACTAGTAGTTTTTGAAGTTATGCTGTTCACACACATGCACAGACCTTTTTTAAATTTTTTTTTTAATTCAGGGAGTCTCAAAATGTGCATTTATGGTGAAATCAGTGAAGTCTAGGTACCTATTGAATTTCTAGTGGAATACAATACTTCTCTACCTACTAAGTAGTAGAGAGAGTAAAACGTTTAGCAATTAACAACATGAGATACAAATTTATAAAGCTTGGAACTGAATAACTACATACACAAAGAAAAACACAGCTACACTGTTAGAATGAGATAAAACACAACTGTCTTGCCAAAAATGTAAATAAAATAAGATGTCCTAAAGATAAGTGCATGATATACGAAGATGTGCAAGCAATTCTAAAAAGAGCATATCTGCAATGAAGTACCAAACTACACATAGCAAGACTTTACTGGAAAGCTTGAGGGAATATGATGAACAATTCCAGTGTCACTGGATAACAACTACAAATTGAATTAACTAAAAAAAACCAAAAAATTGAGCTTGTGGCCTCAGGTCATTTGATTTTGTAAATAAGGAATTCCATATAAATACAAGATTGAGATAATTTTTTTTAAAAATTTATTTTGTTCAATTCATGTGTAAATGCGAGCCTGAAAACTCCAAAATTTATAATCTTGAAGGAGTAATAATAATAATAATAATAATAATAATAATAATAATAATAATAATAATAATAATAATAATAATATAAAATGGCTACTTTCTTCCGATTTTCCAAATGTCACATATTCTTATGCAGTTGAATGAAAGGGAATTTTATAGCTACACTGATTCAGCTGTAACTGTTTAGGATTAACCATTTATATGTGCTAAATTGAAGTCCTGCATCTACTGAAATGACCAGAATTACTATTGTCATTGTGTAACATCTGTTATAGTAAAAGTATATTTTTTAAGTAGAATTTTCATAAAAGCAGTAGGTAAGTTACCTACTCATTTTTTCTGAAAGTGAGGTTAAGTACATTTCATTTGCCCATGCTTTGATAGCATTGTCATATCAGTTTAATTTATTTTTAAAGTTTAATTAGTTAAAAAGATGCAATGAGTTTACACACATCTAACAATGTCCATATGATGAAATATTAACCACTTTTAGTAGCAGTTAGATTATAGTGAAGGACTTTGGATGCTAGCAAGAACTTTTAAATTTTGAATTATTTTTTTCTGCGTGTCTTCTCAGCATTTGTTTAGTTAGTCTAGTTTGACTGAACTGTAACTTGTTTAAGGTAAATGCATAACAATCTGATACATTCGGTTCAGAAAATAGCTCAAGTATATGCTAAGAATGAATGAAGAAGTACCAGGAAAGAATGAAAGAAAAAATAATTTTGTTTGTTAACGACACTGTCAATTGCAAGAATCACATTAGTGCCACTGGTGTACCGGAATTTCGTACCACAGGAGTTCCTTTACATACTGGTAAATCTACTGAGATGGAGCTGTCACTTTTAAGCACACTTAAACACCATTGGTCTGGGCCAGGTTTGAACCAGGAGGACAGCACCTAAACAACTGAGCCACCAGACCGATCTTTGACAAAGAGAAAAAGCATGATCAAAAAAGGTCTATCCAAAGTTAAGAAGACCTTGCATTAAACCCAACAAAAACAGGTTCTGTTGTGAAGAAACTGGCAATGGATATTGCTGGATTGAGCTTGTTCAGGGTAGTTCAAAAACCATCAAACATTTTAACAGATGAAGATAAAGCTTGTGCCATCCAGTATTTTTTCTGAGGAATTAAGTCACCAGGCAACTGGCAAACAACATAATACATCAATTAAGAATTCAGTCACTGCAAAAAAGCTGCACATGCAAAACTGATACATGTTATTGACTGTAGGGGAGGCCTATCAATTAAATCTAACAATCCTGATATTCAAGTTGGCAAATCCTCATTCTATGTATGCCTTGAGGCCTAAATATTTTTGCTAGTATCACAAATGCCCCATAATGTTTCAGTTTGCAATATGATAATTTTAGATATGTAGCTAAAGCTATATCAACATTCACTAAAATGTTTCCAAAAATGCATACAGAACTATTACCAAAGTTATGGTGTGATAAGCAACTGCTGAAAACTGCATGATGGAAAGGTGTCATACTGTCCAGACTAACAGTATTAAATAGCTTGATATCAGCAGATATCGACCAGTCAATGGAAATTCAGTGAAAGGAATAGCCTAAAGAGAGAGTGGATATCCTAAAACACTTATCAGAAAAGGATCTTATGAGGTGGTGATAGAGGTAGACTTCGCAGAAAACTAGGTGGCACTCTAAAAAGGTAAGTTTGGGTTGTGGTTAAATTAAGGTTTAGCATTGATTCGGTAAGAGACTCCCATGATGTTGTGAAACATGTAAAGAGTATAAAATGCTTCTTTATGTACAAGGAAGAGACTTGATAACAAGGGAAAGTATTGAAAGGAGTGTGGACGTATGTATAGGCAAATCTCAACATATCAACATGACACCATTTCAGGAGGTATAATGACAAAAGCATCCTTGCCTCTGCACTTTTCATAACGAAATGGTTAGGGTATATATTTACAGAGATAAAAGCAATGAAGAAAGTGATGAAAGTAGAAACAGCTAAGAAGAATTCTTCGCTAGTAATTTTCAAGAAACAAGAAAGACCTTGAAGTATTCAGATCGTTACATGGACTCTGAAGATGAAACAGATTCTATGCTTACCCCTTTACCCAAAGAAGACAGTTTGTTGGAGTACTTGTCATGATGGGAATGAAGAGTAAAAACAAAAAGCCTATTGTGTTGGAATCTGCTCAGGACTTGCAGATGAAAATAGAGAAGTTGATCCTCTGCTTAAAATCCTGTGAAGAAAAGATTTTCAAGCCAAATGAAAGAGATGAAAGTAAAAGTTTAGATTTGCTCAACTAATTGGAAAATTGCCTGCTCTGGTCATGAAGCTTAACAAGAAAGAACCTTCAGTGATTAATTAAAAAAATAGCTTATTTATGCTCGCAATACAATTTGTATCAATATTAAGTCTACTTACTATTGGTTGATTTTTTCTAATTTTGCATTTTAATTTCAGCATTTGTATTCAAAACAGCCTTTTTGTAGTAATTATAATGCTATTCTTATCTAATGTCACTTTTGGGAAAGAAACAGGTTTTGTAATTCTCAGTTGCACTGTGCAACACCCATTACATTTGGTGTAATGTCTTGATGTTAAGGTGGACTGTTTTTCCACAAAATTTATTGAATTTTTAAGAATTATGTTTGGTTTATTAACACAGTTAAGAGCGAAGGTCTACAAGGGGCAAGTCCCCTCCTAGCCCAGGGTGTGGCGCCATCTGAGTGGCTCTCCCACCGTGGGTATTTCCCATGGGGCCAATACCTGGAGTCTAAAAAGGACCCGCCCCTTGCGCGGAGATGGAAGTCGATACGCCACTTACGAGCGTCATCCCCGAAGGGCGACTACCGAAAACCTCGGTAGGGCCGACAGCAATCTAGCATGCCGTCTACCGGTTATCCAGGACGGTACCGGAGGACAATTTGGTGTCTCACAGCCCCGCCGGTATGGAAACCATACAGACGTACCCAATCTCCCATGGATGTCGGGAACCACTGCCCCGCCGAGACCAACCCAATCCGAACAGCTCCCCAACGGGAGGGGCTCGAACGTTCGGTCCGACGTACTTCTAGTAACGTCAGAAGTACGAGTGCTCAGGGTAAGCAGCGCCCGCACTACGGCAGCTGAAGGGGTCGGAACCCCCCCCCCCCTTACGGGATGTTCATTGACAAAGCTATAATTTATTTTTTAAACAGAAATGCAGCTGTTAAATTTGCAGAGTTTGCATCAACTATATAGTCATGCCAGGATGCATCTCCTTTTGATGTAAGACCTGTTACATCAGTATTAAATAATAAAGATGAAAACTATGGTCTTGCAACATTAGGATAGAAGGAAACTATTGATCAGGAGACAACAAATTTCCCTAGCTATGGTGTAGAAAAGTGATTCCCAAACTGTGGGTCACGACCCTACATTTAAACAGAATCATATTTTATATTTAAGAGTCACATTAATACTACAATTTCACAGTAAATGTACATGTACACATTTTACGTGAGCTATTAATTATTACACTGCACATCAGAATAATTAGTGAGAAGTATGAGTCTGTTTGCTATTAAACGTTCAATGTCAGGTTGTATGTTAGTTACACAGATTAAGTTACTTTCTAACTGCAGTCTATTCCTAGATTTAGTCTTGAATGTTCACCATTGATTAAAATCCAGTTTCACAGAGATATGAGGTCAGAATGGAATAAGCACTTTTAGCGTGTCAGACACCAGATCAGGTATTCTGTTCTTCTAGCTGGCCAGAATTGATCCATATCTTCCTTCTGGAAAGTCAGCTTTAAACTTTGGTCTGAAGAAAGCTCAATTAATTTATTCTGTAACTTCACACTTAAGTTTATTAAATGGTTGATCTATTCATTGCAAGCCTAAATTATAAGTTATGGGGAATGTAGTTTTGTAGTTCATTCATAAGTTCTTGCAAGTGATTATAATTAAGTCGGATGATAATTTTAAATTGACTGTTTCATCACCAAATTCTGACATTGAATCAATATTTTAATTCTTCTATTGAAGGCATTGACTTTATCTTCTGCATATAAAATGTTTTTGTTCCTCGCTTGCAAACCAGAATTTAGCTCGAGATGAGTAAATATGTCAACCAAGTAGGCTATTTGCGACAACCAAAGTTTGGCAAACTCAGGATTGGCTGATTCAAAAAAACAAGAGGGGTTCAGATCTTAGCTGAAACAATCTGGTCATCGCTTTGCTGTGCAAAAGCCAATGGACTTGTACAGTATATGAGGAGTGTTTGTGTAATGCTCCCATTTCTTCACAGAGGAAGCAAAGAGTCGGGTTTGTAGTGGCTGACTTTTAATAAAGTCAACTGTTTTAACAGCAATGTTAAGAACTGCTTTTTTTTTTTTTTTACGGCCAAAGCATGTCAATGGAGAAAACAATGTATCCATTTAGCGTTTGGCATGTTAGATTGTAGTTGTTAGACCGCTGTGTCTATCAGTTAAGGATTTTGTCCCATCATTACATTTAGCGATACATTTTTTTTCAGTCAATTTAAGAATTTTGTGTGGATCAATAAAAGAGTTACATAAATGCTTGCCAATAGTGTGACCAGCTAAAGGTTTGCAAAACAGAATATCCTCTTTTATTGATCCTTCTCACTCACATCTTACAAAACATAGAAACTGTGCACGGTATCCCACATCATTAAATTTGTTAATTGAATCGACAAATTCACTCTCTTAGTTTTTCTATTAACTGCTCACGTACATTTCCAGCCCTTTCATTCATCCTTCTGAACTATTAATTGATAATGGTATTGATTTTAATTTACTGGCATCCTCAGGGCTCAATACTATTGACACCATATCAATTGCTATGGGAAGTAGTAATGTTTCAGCAATAGTGTGTGGCTTGCATGTTTTAGCTTCTCTTAATGAAACAAGATGCATGGAGGGATTTCTGGTTAACATTACTTGCCTGTGTAATTATCTTCCGACTATTGAGAATGTCCCGCTTCTTCTGAAAGTAGTGTTTAGGTTTATCCTTCAGAGATGGATGTTTTGTAGTAAGATGCCCGATGAACTTAAAGGGTTTCATACTCTCTGATGATTAATACCCAACATATAATACATTGTGGTTGATCACCCATCACCGAGAAACAAAATTGTAAATAGATTTCAAAATATTTATGACATTTTGCTTTCTTTGCATCTAGAGAGGAGCTGTTGCAGGCAGCACCAGCAGTTCTCTTTAACAGTTTATCCATTATCGCATCCACTTTTATTAAGAATACATAAATAACTGCTGCATTAAGGTTATTTTGAACAGTTATCCAGCAATACAACAATGAGTAGTATGACTGACTAAACAAATTGTTGTATAAACTGTCACATTGTTGAACTGTGCTTGGGAACTTGCAAATTAATGATTATTAAGCAGCAAAGTGAATGGAGGGGGTCATGTATGCAAGAAGTTTGGGAGCCGCTGGTGTAGCATATTTAGCTGTACAACTAATTGAGATGGTGCAGGCAATTAAAATTAAGACTAAACAGTTTGCTAATAAAGCCATATAAGTAAAAGCAAGCCATATTACTGCACTTTATATATAACATGTACCCTTAATTCAGTCTGTTAACATAGGGAAGATTTACAGTGCATTGTGGTACAATTCTAGGAGTTGAAAAAACTGTGTGTCTACTGACCTCAATGGTATATGGTGACAGGTACACAAACTTTGTACAAAGAAGATTAGTTAATGCCATATAGTCTCTCATAAGTATCCCCACACTAGCTGAAGAAATGGAGCACTGCATACACATATCAACATGACAGACAAAAGCAGCTATTTCCTTTGACCTTTCTCTTATGTACTGCTATCAAAATTAAGAGCAAATCCAAATGGTGAGAACTTCTTCGATGGCACTATCTGTACAAGTACAGGATGAGCCATAAAACTACGAACAAGCTGCATGGTGTTTTTCCTGTCCGCATCCTCGGCGCTTGCTGCTGTCTGCTGCTATCATAGCAAGGTGCAGATGAAAACATGCAACATTTTTTAAACTACTTTTAAAGGCTTTACTTACCAACTTTATGAAAGGAAAATGCTGAAACTGGCCACTGCTGTTGTCCATACATTTTTGGCACCTCTTTAGGAAACTATCCATCACTCGTCATAGTTCATGTTGAGAAATGCTGGCAATTTCCTGGCAGATATTTTGTTTTAATTCTTCCAGGGTGTGTGGGTTTAACTTGTATACTTTGTTTTAAGTTACCCCAGAGATAGAAATCGCAGGGGGTTAGGTCGGGGGACCGAGGGGGCCACAAATCTGTATTAATAATTCTGTCCTCAAACACACTTTCAATTTTTCTTGTTGAAATATTGGCCGTATAAGCTGTTGCAGAGTCTTGTTTAAAAAACGCAAAATCACGCTCCCTGGCTGTTAATTCTCTAAAAAAGGGGACAAAATTGTATTCACATATGTACGGGCTTCAATTGTTGTATCTTTACGTTATTAGTATCATGCTTTGGGCACCAATTTGAAGGGTGTTTACTTTGAAGGAGGAGTTGTATTGAAGTTCAACTGTTGGGGAGTCAGAAACTTGAGATAGTTTCTTGGAGTGTTCACCCCACATGATACAAAGTTTCCGGTGGCCTTCACCCCAACGTTTAAAAATCAACTTTGTAATTTGAATGCTTATTTAAATATTATATTTGTATGCCTCGGCTGCGTCAATATTAATTTGTAAAAATATTTATCTCTCAGCAGGGGGTGATGTGGCTAAAGAATGTAGGTTTACACAAACTATAATTTTTTGCTTCACTCCTTTTATTAATCCTTCACATGAATAAATAACACTTCACTTATATTGAGAGCTGTGAGATTATTTATTAATTACTTGCACTTTTTACATGTAAACTTTATAATATTCTCGCCATAATGAATTTTATATGTCTCACACTGATTGCGTACCAAGCGAACAAACTGCTCAGGTACATTGTCTTCTAGCGACTGGCATTTATCGCTTAAATTTGTAAATTTCTCTATTTCAAGTCTCTGATTGGCTAATTTTACTCCAATAGAATACTTTTATTTAACTTTCAGCTTTTCTGGTTTTTGATTGGCTTTTTATAAACTGTTTTAAATTTTACATTATTGTTCCAAGAATTACTAGTAGCATTATTAAACTTTCAAATTCATTATTGCCTCAAGGTTACCTCATTGTTAGCAACTTTCAGCTTCTATTCTCACAGCTCCAACATTATTAAATTACGTAATACATTCACATAACATTATTATACATGTACACAATAATATAAACATATACAATGACTGTAATATACACTTTTTATATATTGTAGTATACACATATTGCTTTAAGGCGGGCTGTTATCTTTTTTTTATATTATATAATTAAGACTGAAATCATTTAAGTGTTTAAAAATACTGCCTCAGTGTTGACTCGAAAAAAATTGGCACGTGATGGATAGTTTCCTAAAGAGGTGCCAAAAATGCATGGACAATGACGGTGGCCAGTTTCAGCATCTCCTTTCATAAAGTTGGTAAGTAAAGCCTTTAAAAGTAGTTTTAAAAATGTTGTATGGTTTCATCCACGCCTTTCTATGATAGCTGCAGACGGCAACGAGCACCAAGGACACAGACAAAGAAAAACACTGAACAGGCAGTTCATAGTTTTTTGGCTGTATATATGGTCTACAAAATACGATGAATAATTTTTTGCTTAATAAATGATGATATTGCAATAAATTATTTTGTATTTCCCTTATATATGCAAGTTGTTTAGAAAGAAATACCTAAATCATCATCTGACAGCAACAAAAACTTCATTTCTTTCCCTTTCTTAAAGATTCTTTCCATACAAAATATTGCGTGAACATCATTTGCAGCAAGATGTGTTTGCCTGTTTAAGGAAGAGGAGGGAGAGAACAAATGAAGCCTTCGTTGCCATGTGATTTAATTTATATTACACTATTTTACTAAGCTTAGCGTGTTTTGTATTATAAACTTGGAAACAGTAAGTGCATTTAAAAAAAAGAAATCAAATTTAACGCACTCAGAAAAGAAAGAAAAACAAAATATTAACCACTATTATTAGTTACTATACAAAACAACTAGAATAATTGGTAACATTGCTATGTTATTTCACATGTTACATCATTCTTCAGTTTTCTTATCTTACAATAAGAGGACATTTTCGCATTTTTAAAAGGAATGAATCACAAAGGAATTGTATACATGATTAAAATGAATTACCATAAATCAGCTGCTAAACTTGGGAAGTATTGCAGGTAAATAACTCCAACAAATTATCAACAATAATCTTTTGATCTTAAATAATACATTTGTATTTCCTCTTAATGATTGTCTTTCTATTTTGCTTTCTGGCTTCTGACCCCTGGATTGTAATAGACCAGAATTGCTTTCTTAAAATCTGCAACAGCGATTCATCCAGTACAATTTGTGTAACAGTTACAGAAATCTGAAACTTTTAAACAGTGCAAACATCCTCTGGACTTTTTCATACTGCATAAAACTGTTTAAAGAGACTGCGCATTTTAAATAGTCAAGAGCTTATATATTTCCAACAATTATTCGCCCATGTGGAGGCATAACAAATCAATCACCTTTTATTAATATATTTCTTTATCTTCAAGATATTAATATGTTATTGTACTGTTAGAGTGGATGTTCCCAGAAATATAATTTCTGAATGCCGAGCTGTTTATATTTTGGATCACAATAGAGCACCTACTAGTTCATGTCCTGTAAGCACAAAACTAAAGAAATCTACCTTTACCAACAAAACTAACATTATGAATTAAATACAGCATTGCCAGTAAATTCTGGGTGTTTGAAAGTAATTTAAGCACTCATTGTTAAATTGTGATGGATGCATAGAGAAACTGACAGAGCCTTTCTTTAATATATGCCATGGTGTGATGACAATGCAAAATAGACTTCATATCAGAAAAAATTTATTTGCATAAAATAAAAGTTACCTCGTGATGAATGTCACCTTCAAAGTTTGAATGCACACATGTTGGAATTATTGCAACTTGCTAAGAAAACATGCATTCAGGTTTAAAGTGTCTCAAAAGTCAGGAAAAAATGAACTGGAAACCTCTATGCAGCTCAAACTCAAAGGAACTGTAATCACCAACTTACCTATGTGCAGCTTTCCTGTAATATTTCCGCCCAGTTCCATGATGATCACCAGATGGAAATGGTGTAAAGCCAGGTGATATATTGTTTGGTGAACCACCATCGTTGTAGTCATACACATTATTCTCCATTATGAAATCTGCACAAAAGTCAATTCCTCAAAAACATTTTAATTAGATTCTGAAACTGGCGGTTTAATAATTTACATTATTTCTAAAAGTAAAAATTAATAAAAATCCACAAAAAATTAAAATTGTCTCTATATAATTTACATAGCAATAAGTGAAATTGCTGACAAAAGTCAACAGTTTTATCCCCTTTCTGATTGAAAATTCTGGTCAATATTTCATTTCTCTAAGAGACAAACGAAATTACGTAGACACAGAAAATGAATGAAATTTATATGTGCAATGCAAAATTCTTTCAGCAGCGAATGATAAATTGTAATACTCAAGTTACAGTTTTATGTAACACAAAAACAAAACAACTTAATACCTAGAACTCACTTTAAATAAGTCTACGACGATTACAGCTCCTTTCTATAAAGGATTAAACAGAATCTGCACAACTTCAGTTTAACAAATCCCACACCCTACCTGACACCCTCAAACACAGTTTCGCACTCGCAGACGACACTTTACACCACTATTATATTTTTCTTTAAACAATAAAAAAAAAAAAAAATCTCAAAGTATGCATTCAGTATGTCCAACTTAAAACGTGCACGTGAATAAAAAAAAATGTGCTGTCGCCAAAAGGCATGCATAATAGTTCTTAAATACGAAAATGTAAACTATATTGATATAAAGCCAAATAAAGTAAGTTATTTAAGGCTGTTTTCTGCTATTATTTAGATGTGTAATATTGCGTTGTTTTATGTGATGTTGGTATTCTCAAACAATTGAACGGAGATTTTGGCAAATGATATTTATTTAAAGTTGCGGTTTTTGTGATACCTTTTGAAAAAAAAAATAGTTTTTAATGAAAAAATCCAACGGGTGTTAAACGCACTTTTCTGACATCTATGAATTAAACCCAAAACTGCATGTGAAGTTAGGTTATACTTTGGTGTTCTGTGCAGGTTAGTACCTTACAGTTTGCGTTAGTTGCGTAACAAGGTAAGCTGTGAATAAATTTGGTACGAACTGCTGGAGATGTATTAAATCTAAGGGGAATGACTGTAATTAATCCTTAAATCTCTCTCTCTCGGCTAACGCCTTGTGTTTTCGAAATGGTCCTAGTAGCGTCTCCGGCCTGTTGGAAACCAAAGGTTAGGAACGACATCATTTTGAAGGACCCTAGTAATTTAGTTTACTCTGGAAATACAATTCGGCAGTTTAACAGATCATATCCCAGCGATGTAGTGATGTACACTTACTAAATATATAAAAGGCATACAAAACGGAATGTGGTGTACAATTTCTGATTTGTATGTTTAAGAGTTTAAAGACGACTTAAAGGAACCCCGGCTTTTTTTTGTATTACTTCGGTTTTCACTGAAAACGTTAACAGGAGTAACGGTTAAGCGGCCGTTCTTATATAGTCCTAGTCGTTTTTGGAAGGAATTGCTGCCAACGTGAATCATTCGAATTTAAGACGCGCAGATCCCTCGGCTATGCCCTGTCGTCGCTTCGCAGGTTGCGGCAACTGCTACACTCCTCTCCTAAAAAACATCCCTTGGCTACAACTTGAGGCTGAGGGCTCTCAATCGTGTTTTCAGCTATGTTGGGATTTCAAATGTTGGGTTTGAAGACCAGCGTAATGCAGGTTACCCATGTTTTCAATGAAGACCAAAGTAATGTAACATATCTGGAACCTCTTGCAGTGATAATTTCTAGCTGTTCCTACATTTAAATGAGTTACTCAATTCCTTTCCTCTGTTTTGTAGTGCCTCTTTACCACAGATAATAATTAAAGCAGCCTATTTTCCACAGCAATATCTATATAGATGGCACTATAAAATCACAAGACTTATGAGAAGGACCTACTTAACCTGGCCTTAAATTCCTTATGTGCTGCGGTACTTAAAATGGTATGCGGCACAGTCGCCATAGTAAATGGAGTCGTCGCACAGAATTACCCTTAAAATGTATTTCCTAAGGAGTAGAAATACCTTTGCAGTTTTTTCATCATGAAATACATACAAAAGTGAAAACTCAGGTACAAACCTTGGTAATGTTGCTGCCAGCCATTTAAATGTAGGAACAGCCGGAAATATTCACTCCAAGAGGTTCCTATTCTGTGGTCAGTGGAGTGGGTCAAAGCTAGAGCAAGTGTTTCTACTTATGAAGGGTACCAAACTTTTGGTGATCCTGGATGTTTGCCAACTACACGGAATACTCAGCAATATGGTTTGCCATTGTCTTCTGTTGAGATAACGTATAGTGCACATTAGTCCTTTATATATGTTCTCTGTATTTCTCTGTTTCTTTTTGGACTTTTCAGTTAAATCCAGTGATTTCTTTTCCCCATATTTCAGTGTGCACTTTTTACTTTCTCTACTGCGTATAGTAAGTAGGGAAGTATTGTATTCCACCAAAAAATTTGATACCGAGATTTCACCGGAAATATATGTTTTGAGAACCCCTGAATCCAAAAAAAGCATTTTTAGAAACATGTCCGTGTGTGTGTCGGATAAACATCAAACTTGGTATTTAGTTCAGTATCTTCCAGAGATGCGACACGAAGGCTTTCAAGAAAATCCCCCCACTCCATACTACCCTTTACATGGAACATTGTTCGAAAATGTTAATTTTCTCAAAAATGGCTGTAACGATTTTGATTAAAATATCATACGTTTAAGATATTTTCATGACAAATGAAATGTATATCTCAAATTTTCTGGGAATGTCTCCAAAAGTATTCTTCATTGTGAACGACTTTTGCATAACTGGTAAACCATAAGATATAGACAAAATTTTACTTCACAAAAAATGTAGATCGCATTAAAATACACAATTTATGTCATATACATTTTTTTTGTTGGGTGAACCATTTTCGAGATATTGCTTGTTATTCCCTTAAAGTTTCCAATACTTATACTTTTTCACAATTGGGAATTCATTATTCATTTTTTTTTTGTCCTGGACATACAAAGAGAATGGAATGCACCACATAGCAACCAGCTCTTAAAAGATTTGACTCACTTAAATATTGCCATATTTCCTTTGCACCTACAAGAAAACTAGCAATAAGATTTAACATCTCGATATCTTGATTAACATAAAGCGTATGGAGAATAAGCGTTTGTAAAAATAGTTTGTGCAAGAGTAGAGAAAGTCATGTGAGTGTAACACATCAGATTTTTTTCCCTGCCTTCTGGATGCCTTAACTTTTCTGAAGTCTGAGCATGCATGATGTTCAGTTCCAGCAAATCCTGAGCCCTTATTACTTTTCTTAAGTAATAAGCCTGCTCCTTACAATATTGGCCTGTAGTAAATATGAAGCTTTTATTTTTGCCAGCCTAATTCTTTGCCATCTATGCAGCTTGAGCATATCATGAAAGTCTCCCTCCCTCTAAAAGCCACAATTTTTGTTTTATCGGTGGAGAACATGCATACAAATATTTCATATAATAAACCATGGGTCAGAGATGATTCTTTTTATAGACCTAATTAATAAAATATTGGATAGGGCTTCTACATTTTTATGAGTTCTCAGATCTCATTAATGAATTTCTCTCTTTGAGGACACATGGAATTACCAGTGTACAAGTCTGGTGAATACAGAAGTGAAGCTGATTTTTATTTATCATCATCATCATCATCATCATTATTTATGCTTAAAAATGTTACATCCTGGTATTTTTTTATGCTGTAAACTTTTCGTTTTTTACCAGCAACTTTAGTAATTGTATGCTTTAAGCTATTTTTTACTTTCTCTACTACGTATAGTAAGTAGGGGAAGTATTGCATTCCACCCAAAACTCCGATATCAAGATCTTTTGAGGTGCACTGAATGCATATAAAGCATTTTTGGAAACATGTCAGTCTGTGTGTGCATGTGCGTGCGCACGTGCGTGTGAACAGCATAACTCAGAAACAAACAGTCGGATAAACACCAAACTTGGTATTTAGGTTCAGTATCTTCCAGAGATGCAACACAAAGGTTTTCAAGAAAATCCCCCACCCCAGATTACCCTTTAATGGAACATTTTTCGAAAATTTTAATTTTCTCAAAAATGGCTCTAATGATTTTGAATACATTACCATAAGTTTAAAACATTTTTATGGAAATGAATTGTATATTTCAAATTTTCTGGGAATGTCTCCAAAAGTATTATTCATTGTGAACGACTTTTGCATAATTGATAAACCATAAGAGATAGACAAAATTTTACTACACAAAAAATGTACATCGCATTAAAATACACAATTGACATCATATACATTTTTTTTGTTGAGTGAACCATTTTCGAGATATAGCTTGTTATTCCCTTAAAGTTTCCAATACTTATACTTTTTCTCAAATGGGAATTCGTTATTCATTTTTTTTGGGTCTTGGATATGCAAGGAGTAAGAGAATGGTGCTGCACATAGCAACCAGCTATTAAGAGATATGTCTATGCTTAAAGGCTACTGTATTTGTATATTGCCCTTGCAAATACAAAACAAGGGGAACATAGTAGGCCTTAAGCGAAAGTAAAATATTTTTAGAACTCATCACTGTGCATAAAATGTAATTCTCTTTGCATATCAAGAACATAAAGAAAGAAATGAAATATTTTTAATGATGGTATAATGATTTTTTTATATCCTGGACATGCAAATAGAATGGAATGCTCCACATAGCAACCAACTCTTAAAAGATTTAACTATCTCTTAAAGCTTACCATATTCCCCTTGCTCATACAAGAGAGTTAGCAATAAGATCGTTTCTGCAAATGTTTATCTCGATTAATATGAAATAAATGGAGAATAAGAGTTTGTAAAAATAGTTTGTACAAGAATAGAGGAAGTCATATGAGTGTAACACATCAGATTTTTTTTTATCTTGTTTTATTGTATCTCTGGCAGAACAAATGAATATTCCATTTAAAAGCAACTTTTAAAAAACTTAGCTACAAGGCTTTGTTTATATGCATGGCCAGCCTAGCGAGAATTTACTTGGCATGAGGAAGCATGCTATTTGCTGGTGGAGGCATTTGTATCCTGTTAAATTCAAACACACAGATTTCTCATGCAAATTATAACTACAACCACCACATACCTTTGTCATAAATGTTGGAAATTCTTGTGCCACTACAGGGCCCTCACACCTTTTAAAAGGATTTGCATTAGCTCTTCTGAAATTGCAGCAATTTCTATTCTTATATTCTTTTCCAGTTCTTCCAATGCAAGGACTGAAAGACAATACAATGGGTTATTCTGAAACACTTTATTTAAAGCCCCCGCCTCCATGAATATGAAATGTATATGTTTGATAAATTGCATAAAGGGCTATCAATATTCAACTTTGCTTGCAAACAGTGTGGTTTCTGGTGCCAAGCAAATTCTCGCTAGACCGGCTACATGTCCAAACAAAGGCTCTGTACAAAGATAATCACAAACTTTAAAAGTATATAACTACACACTAACTGTACAGTGAGTGTACAATGTATTTGATGGTCAAGATCATGACTCAAAGAAACAATCTTCTCTGGTTGCATAATAAACTGAAAAATATGGCAAATACAGAACTTCATGGTGGGTGGTGGATAGAGCTGGACAATGAAAAACTCAATAAGAAGCATAATGCTCCTCGCGGTGTTGTACAGTTAAGATACTGTGAATTTATGCTGTAAAACTGCTGATACAAATATTTATGCCAATAAAATTTACTGCTACTCCAGGAAAGGAAATAATCTGTTAATGAAGAGCATTTTATTTTCAAGTTTGTAGTCCAAAAATCATCTTCATATGTTAAATGCTTACCGAGATGATAATGAGCATTTGAACAACAAAGGGTGCTGCTATGAAATAACGTTTTCAAGTCGACTGTCCATATCTGTTTCTGTCTCTTTTGTTTGTGGTGGCACTATGTGATA
Source organism: Deroplatys truncata (assembly GCA_030765065.1). Classification (NCBI taxonomy): domain Eukaryota; kingdom Metazoa; phylum Arthropoda; class Insecta; order Mantodea; family Mantidae; genus Deroplatys; species Deroplatys truncata. The sequence goes on from CM060984.1 coordinate 181,045,362, forward strand.
TAAAACAGAGACCATGTTCAGCTAAATGATAAAGAAGAAACTATAAGTTATTAAGTTTTATCTTTGATAAGGTTGTAGCTTTCAAGTGGTAGAAAATTCACATTCAAATATCAGATACAGAATTGTGTTTGTTCTGTTAATTTTTAGTGAAAATGTCACTTAATGAGCAATGTACAAACAGAGGCATAGTTAGTGAGGGTTTGGGGATTGTAAACCCCCCTTGTTAAAATAATGTGAAGTTTATTAGCAAAAATAACTCCATTAAAATAATAGTACTTTTCTATGTTGGCTGGAATGTGATACTTTCTAATCGTATCACTGGTAGTGCTATATTTATAATGCATGTCTGGACAATATGACCAAGGTAACAGTAGCAGAAATTGTACTTTAGATGGCATCGATAAAACCATGTTAAGATATTGGGGGACATGTTTTTATTCAGATGTTAAATTTGAGTGGTTTCCAAATTAGTGCAACATCTCTTAGTTTAGAACATTACTAGAAACCCTATTTTATAATGAAATAAATATGTCCTGCAACGGTAATATAAAATACTTCACAGTAGTCATTAATTCACATGTCACAACACATTTGCCATTTAGAATATGCAAAACATCGTATCCGAATTTTAATTTCAGTTGCTGCACCTTAACCTGTGAATATAAAATCAATTTATTTAAATATTTCAACTCGGAGTTCATATTTATTATTTGAATTGATACAAATTGTTTAAAAACTGGACCCCTATACATACACCCTCCCCCCTTAATAATTTTCTGGCTATGCTACGGTGTACAAATGCTGAGGGTGAACCAATAATATGCAAATGAAAACTGAATTGTTATCAGCGCAGGAATATAATTTAGTGTGTGAGTTCTTTTTTTTTTTATAAACCTTTCAATGCAGTGCTTTTAACATTTTCTGCTTGTCCTGCACAAGTTTTGTTATTGTTATCAAGGTATGACTTGTTCAGCTTACTTTCTTGGTTGATTTAGGAATGCATACCAAATTTATATTTGCTTGAGCTCTACAGTATAAATTGTTCATTTCATTCTTCCTTGATCTCACTTTTAACATGGTTTGCCCTTTAGTATGTGGCAATGTTGTGCTGTTCCAGTGGTGACCAGAAGTCAGTTGCCATCAAATTCTATGCCTGCTTTAATATTATGTAATATCATTTGCAAAGTGTAGTTTGTAAATATTTCAATAGTATAATGGGATGGAGGGAAGTTACAAATTAGAAACAAAATTATTGTATTAATTAGGAATATTACAAGTTTGCTTTAGGATCTCTAAAGTCATTTAATTACCATCCTAGAGGGAAACGATCTCAGCTGCTCTAAGAAATGATGGTTGGAAAATTCAGCTTGGCCTAAAACTTGAATGGAAGAAAGACAAGTAGCTTAGAAAAATTACTAATGATATTTGAAAGTATCGGCTTATGCTAACACTTTTTGACAAGATCTCCTTAGAAGCAACTAAAAATGTCTTCATGAATGCATTTATTTACACAAAACTGACCTTACAGAAAAATACATTATGCCAGCTAATGGAATTCTCTTCCTTATGCATGGAAGTAAGGAGGGAAATTAACTTTATGAAATGAATATGAAGGAGCAGGAAGTGGATGTTATGGTACCAATTCTGAAGAGTGGGAAGTGAAATTAGGGAACTAACTCCATAGGAGTAGGAATTGGATGTTATGATACAAACTTCTAAGGATTAATGCAGTGAACAGCACTGCCAGTATCCTAAACAGGAATGGCTACTCCATACTTCTAAGAAGTGAAAAGTTCCTTTGAAATGACTTCCAACACTTCTTAACCATCTCTTTTTCCTGTGGTAGATAATAGAGTCCTTCTGCAACAGTTTTATAATTTTACGATAGCATACTTAAGGCAATTTTAATAGTATATATAGCACAAAATGTTAAAATCATTGTAAATACTTATGACTTATGAGCAGTCATCATCATCATTACTGTTTCTACACTTACAAGAGAAAGTTCCACTGCTACCAATAGATGTAGCTCCTCCCTCACGAAAGAAAAGAGGAAGGAATAGTTATTTATGAAACTGTATAGGAAAGTTAGCTTTTTCAGGATGAGTAAGATGTTTATGTCAAATACTGAAACAAGTCCTGAAAAAATACTTTCCTGCAGTTACATACAATATTTTGTTTCATACTGTGTCAAAATAATTTATATATTGGTTAAATATTGTACTGCGTATTATATTGGACATGGATGCAGTCATATGTTTCATATGCTCATTGCCACTTTCCTGTTGTTTCACTACTGTGTGATTTGCTTCCTCTTCCGGACAGTTCACTCGCTGGGGAGTCGAACACAACTCCACAATTCCTTGTTCTGCAGCAGCACCTGCTGCACACCACAAACTCGCTTGGAGAATTGCACTTGATGTTGCACCAGAAATGCATTCATTAACTTGCTTGCTTATATAGCTAATGGAATCTTCCACAGAACATTCTAGAACTATTTTGACACATGTTCTGGAGGAGGGGAAAGCAACTTCCGGTTATGGTTATCTGCCAATAGCACACCCAGTGTTTACGCTGACGAGTGGTGCTTATCATTGTTTATTCCAACTGCCCGGCACTGATCTGATAACCTTGGGCCATGGCTACTGCATTACACAGGTGCCTCCATGTTGTGTAGCGGGGCGATCACAATGAACTACCATCAGCTTCCCTCGGGTTGATACCGAATGTGTGATGGGCTCCAGGACCTATAGCACAAAAGTCACACTGGTGTCAGAAGTGGGATAAAAGTTCACCTCAGTGAAGTAATAGATAAAAACAGTGAAGTGAACTCCCAGTGAAGTTGAACTAGATAAAACAATTAAACAGTGACAGTGAGAAATTAGAGAAGTGAAGTTAAAAAAATAAAAATGGACAAAGTCACAATATGTTGGTGTTGGGAGTATGGAAAGTAATTGAACGGGAAAGTTCAATTTGATGTGCTGGTTTGGAGATGGAAAAACATGAAATCCCAGATAGTTTCAAACAAATGTAATTTATTGTAATGCTAAAATGTTGTTATTTTATAAACGTAAGAGCAGTTATTAATTCCTAGGTCTTACCCACAAGATAATGTTTGTGTACATGAATGTGCTAACATTGTTTTGAACTTTATGCAGGGTGTCTACTGATACTGGAAATATACTTGAATTTGTTTTACATACTGGATATACTGATATTATACTGGAATTAGTGAGTACATATTGGAGCTAAACTTCTGTTTCGAACCCCACAAAATGAGTTTAGCATATTCACCATAGTCGAAAAGGTCACCATTAATTGTTGATTTTCATTACATTTGCTGGAGGGAATGGGGGAGGCTAAGATTAGAAATACAAAATCCGCTGATGTTTAATTCCCATTTCTGTGAATATCTGAATTTTTGGTCCATTATAACGAATAGTATGGAATGGGAATTTTATGAAATCACAGTTCTAAGGGCTAAAGGAAAGAATTCAGCATAACAAATCTTCTTGATCATTGTACAATAACTTCATAAAGGCTACAGAGAGTAAAGTTAATTAAATCATTCAGGATTTAAAAAGGCACCTGTGCAACATCGGGTGTGGCAGCTAGTAATAAACACTGCTTCATATTATGGCTGCGAAAACAAATAAAACCACTAAAGATGTTAAGCTAGTCTCAACACACATTTGAATACTGCTGCATTTTTACTGCAATATGACTCGATGCAGTACTGGAATTTTGTCAAAACTTGTACTGGAAATACTGGAATTTTGAATCTTCAAGGCAGTAGACACCCTGTTATGGCAAAGGCTTGAATGTAATGAACTAATGGCATTGCGGGAAACTATGTTTCATAGATCCCAAGATTACAGCAGTGGTGCTAAAAGTTTCGCCATCACTAAAATTATAAACAATAGGGCTCCTTTTTGAGGAGGCACGTGTTTGTAAAATGTAACTAATTGTTGCAGTTGAGGCCTAATAATTCCAATATTAAATACCTTTGAAAGGTAAAGTTACATACCAAGTTGAAAGCTCTTTCAGATTCTCTCTCATAATTAGCACAGGGGAAAAACTCTCTCTGGTTCTTCTTTCTTCATCTATGTAGTACAAAGCAGTCTCTCCAACTATCTACAACGTCATTATATGCAAAAGTATGTGCAAGAAAATCTGAAAATAAATAAACATCTGGTAATAGTGCAGAAGTAATGCTAACTGTTTTTCAGTTAAAACCTATTGTGAACTTGCTGGTCAGTGAAAGTCAGTTTTATGCAGAGTTAGGACTATGTATGGGAAGCTATTGGGAATTTGGAAGTAATCTCAAATCAGTAGGGAGAATTTCTATGTGAATCATAAATGAAGCACTGTTTTCTGGTTGATAGTTCCTGGCATATGGTTATACCAATCAGTAGCACATGCACATATACAGTCGAACTTGGCTAATTCAAAGTTGAAGGGACCAAGAAAAAAAATCAAATTATTCAAGATTTCGAATTACAAAAGTTTGATTTTTTAAAAATCTTTTAAAGTAAAACAGGTCTAAATTAAATGAAATTATAGGAAGGGCAACATTACAGTGTATACTTATAGTTTTGTGATGTTAAAACTCAGGCTCAGTTCAGATTCAAAGTTTTTTAAAGAAAGTTGATATCTTTGTTTGTTTTCTACCATTTAACCTTTGATTCACACAAAACACTTCTAGTTTATTGAGTGATTGGAACATTGTTTCACTCACATTTTGTTGTCCCTCAACATAACACCTTAATTGTTGTAAGTGATCCATGGCCTCAGCAATTGTAGGAATTGTTTTCACGGGTTGTTCTGGCTCTTCTTCATCTGAAGATAGGGCTGCAGTTTGTGTGTTCATGACATCACCCAAAATGTCCACATCGGTTAGCTCCCCACAAACTGCCAATTCATCGTCCATGTGCATAAAATTCTCATAGGGAACACCAGTTTCAGAATTTACATCTTCCCAGTATTCAAGTGTAGGCACAATCGTTTCATTTTCTTCAAGACCTTCAAGTCCAATATGACAGAAGCCGGCCTTTCGGAAAGAGTTGGCTATGGTGCTTGGTTTCACTTGGTCCCATGCACTACTACACAAATGAGCTGCTTCAAGCACATTTACAATTTTGAATGTCACTTTTGTCCAAATTCGCTTCTAACAGAAGATTCTGGACCACCAGGCGCTTGTAGAAATGCTTGAAATTTTTTATTACTCCCTGATCCATTGGTTGCACTTCTGACGTCATATTGGGGGGGAAAAAACAAAACTTTGATATTCCCTAACAATGGAATACTGTTATGGGCTGTACAATTGTCAATAAACAGCAAAACTGTGTGATTTTGTTTGTGAAACTTTTTGTCTAGCTTCAAGAGCCATCTTCCAAAAATTTCACTCATCATCCAAGCTTTTTTATTAGCTTTATATTCCACAGGCTTAGATTTAACATTTTTAAAGCACCGGGGGTTGGCTGACTTTCCAATCATTAGTAATGGAAGCTTTTCAGTGCCATCCATATTGGCACCAATCATGAGTGTGATGCGTTCTTTGCTAAGTTTTCCCCCACTACATCGTTCTCCTTTAAATGCAAGTATTTTATCTGGTGTACATTTATAAAACAGCCCTGTCTTGTCAACATTGAAAATATCTTTTGCATTTTTGTCTTGAATCCACTCTACCAAGCTCGTTTTCCAATCACTGGCTGCTTACTGGTCAACACCTCCACTTTCTTTACAAACAGTTTTAAAGGAAATATCATTTCGCTTTATAAATCATCCAGCCATCCACTGCTTGCCTTAAAATTAGTTTTTCCCAATTGTTGTGCAAATTCCGCTGCTTTTGCTGTGATAAGAGGTCCACTTACTGGAATTTTTTTATCCAGTGCCTGCTTGAACCACTATTTAACGCATTCATCGATGTCAGGATTTTCAGGCCCTTTTGCTCTTTATTTACTTTTGTCACTGTTTGTAACTACACTGTTCAAAATGTTGTCCTTATTTTTGAGGTACGTAGACAATGTATTCTGGGGGATTCCAAAATCTCTTGCAATGTCAAATTTTTTTTAAAACCTTTTTCCACTTCATGAATGGCTGCTGCCTTTTCAGGTAAAGTAAGAGTTTTGTAATTTATATGTTTAGGTTTGGAGAGAGCCATGGTCGGCTGAGTTCACTACTTAAACACACACTGATGATTTTGATGTAACTGTTACACTGTTTAAAAATGCTCACTTTACTGCACGGGAAGTTATTTGCTGCAGACATAGCAGGTAGACAGAATAACCGCAGGTAGACAATGGACTGGGTGCAGTGTTCACAATGACAAATGCCTTGTAAGAGGCTAGAGGCCTGGCAACAAGTTCCTAGAATTGCACAAAGAAGCTTGAGTAAACAACATTCCTTACCAGCAGGAGAGGGAATTACAATATGATGCATTTCCTGGAATTTAGCAAGGCAAGGAAATGGGACCACAGTATGGCACATTTCCTGGAATTTATCCAGCAAGTTTGACTAACTTATAATTTTTTCAGTAATTCTATTGAATATTATATCGAATTATCCAAAAGAAATATTGATTTACAGAAGGCTTTTTAACATTGCTTTGTATAGGAATGTCAAGGGACCATGCTAAAAGCTTGAATTAATCAAGTTTGACTGTATTAATGCTTCTCATAAATGCATGTTTTATTACATTGTATATCCCTTTAGCCTATATATTACTCACCTTTTCAAAATACAACAAGGCTAAGCTAACCACATTCTGCACTCCTGCCTCTTAAAAGTTTTAATTGCAACAGGATGCCCCTGAAAGAATACTGACTGTTATCTGCTTGCAGTGATTAAATCTAACAATGCTTCATGGAAATAATGGTTTCAATCACAGTGAGAGGTATTGCTACCTCATCTGAAGATGATTAAAGTTTTAAATCTGCTGTTTAAATGAAGAAATGTCTAACTCACAGGTGAACAAAGGACTTGGAGTATGCTTCGTTTTAGAAAAAATAAAAGTCATAAGAATGTCAAGGAGATAGATGACAAAATCCATAGCTGAAACATTGAATATGTGCCACAAGATCAATAAGGTTATAAAAGGAACAGGTCACACTTTCTGATTTTTAACAAAACCTTTCCATGTAATCGTGAATTAAAAGAGTGGAAACTCATGAATTTTCCTACAGCATATGATTTACTAAGGAAGTTATAACTGTAAACAGTGTTTTTGACTGTAGCTGAATGTGCCACTTGAAGTTGCTATTCAATTTTTCAGTGATGCCTGATGATGACTTCACCTATGTAAAATCTAAGAGGAGAGGCAAGAAAGGTTTGAACCCAACTGTGCAACGTGGAGATTTACATGGTTCTGGCTCATGTAGTTTTGATGAAGGCACAGTTTTACGGTAAATTTTTCAAAATGCATTGCAGTTTAACTTCTTTTAAGGCCTTTCATATTTCATCTTAACCATAATATCTGTGAAAACAGCAAAGCATGCCATTTTAACTCAATATAATGTTAAAGGAGACCTTTACAATGCAATCTTAGAGGTGATCTTGATAATTTTTGGGTAAAAGTAAATAAAAGATAAGGGTTATACTCTTTCACAGCACTTACATCAGAAAGAATAATAGAATATATGCTTGAAGGTAAGATAAGATGCAAAGTAGACAGGAAAGGTGCATTAAAATCTAATGCAGTATATAATTTTCTATATCAGTTACAAATGTTTCATCTTTCTAATGTTAATTATCATAAATGTCTAGAAAAATGATTTCAGATTAAGCAACATGGACTTTGCTCACTGTATCAGAGCTGGTTTTTGTTCTAGTCAGCTCACTTGGAGATGAGGAGAATGCACATTTTCAAACATGTCATATGTCACCAAAGCAGTCTCCAACCTAGGACAGTTTTAACAAAGATTAGTTTACATAAATTGACCTCTATATTTTACCATAGAAAGTCTTGGTTTCCCAGCGATATAAAATTCATTTAGAATAAAGAGGACCTTGTACACTATTTGCAGAAAATTCAAGATACACACTCATCTTATGACGCAGTAATTTGTATCACAAATTATGTAAATGTCAGAGTGATTGTAGTGTGAATATGCATTATTGTGTGACATTGATTTGAGATGTTTGATGATTGTAAGCATTGTCGAGAAGTGGGTTTATACGGCCTTACTGAAACTGACAATAATAGCGTGCAATAATGTAGCGAGGGGGTGAGCTGTTTATCATTATTAGAGACGAGCAAATGACGTAATATTGGCGCGTTTTTCTTAGGAATTTGTGGGAACATTTTTTCCTAGAGCATATGTGTTCATAATTTTCATTGGATATAAAAATAGACACTAATGTTGGCGCGTTTTATTAACCAATAGCAGCTCAGTTATAATCTTTAGGCATATCGGGGTGTGGGAGTATAAAAAGGGCTAAATCAGAGGCAAATTCGTCCAGCCTATCGGAAACATTTGTACATTACACGTCGGCCCCAGTTCATCGGAAACATTTGTACATTACACGTCGGCTCCAGTCCATCGGAAACATTTATGCATTACACGTCGCTGAGTTCAACAAAAACAGTCATGGTGAATACATAGCATAGTTTATCGATTCGCAGGTTACGCATAGCAAAGTTATAAAAAAATCTCAAGTGTCGTAAAGTTAATTACACAAAAAGTTGAAGTACGCGAATTAATAAGGGGCAGTAAAGAAGTTATTATAACAGTTTCAGTTTGGCGAGTGTCAAGATTAATATGTGAAAGTGCATAATGTGTTACGGCAATAAAAGTATAAAACAAATTCTTTTATCAGTGTTATCTTTGGATAAAAACTCCTTTCCGTTTACACACCTTGATTAAGAGATTTGCTTGACCGAGAGATCATAGCTAGCCGGAGGACAATGAACCCAAAATTAAATACAATAATTGGCGCTCAGTAAAAGATAACACGAAGTGCCGCGACAAATTGTCTTTTATACGTGCGGCAGATAAACAGTAGCATCTTTCAAACAAACACTAATACCGCCACAAATTGGCTACCACAACGTGGAGTTTTCAAATTTAATAAAGAATACCGTCACACTTATTTGTCTGACAATGTCTCACATATTAAACTTTAATGAAAAACATTTCGACAATTTTTTAGAAAATTAGGAATAGGACTTTGATATTCACTGATATCAAAATATCTCCAATACTTGATAAACCTTCGATGCTTTTTCAACACTTTTAAATTTTTGAGTTTTGCATCATTGAAAGTGGTATTTAATTTCATGCTAGATAAGGAATGAAAGGATTCAAGACTTCACGTTAATACCATGCACATGGCCTCAAAGAGTTGCTGGACTATACTTCTGCATTTCCTGTGGGTGAATGAATGCAACATTCCATAGACTTTTGTGTCTAAATAAAAACATGCAAAACAATGGTGGGAAAGAGTAGAGAGGTACTGATGTAAAATGCAGCCTTAACTGAGTTGTGAATGAAGCTGATTTAGCTGATGCACTAAATCACATTTATGCAATAGCCTGACTTGGTGACTGACTCTCAGCCATTACATTTACCTACTCCGGCAACCAAAACTGTGAATGAGCAGAAACAAATTGAAACTTAAGACATGAGATAATACTCCTAAGTTATGGAGTAGTCTTCTGGGGCGAGTCTCCAACAAGCAAGTCAATCTTTATTGCACAGAAAAAAATGATGAGAACTATTGAAGGAGTCAGCCCAAAGTCGTCATGTAAACCTCTCTTTAAAAAACTGGGGATCCTCCCACTTCCCTGCATTTACATATATGCAGTTATTCTGCTTATAGTCAAGAACATTAATGCTTCTGATTCACTATTCATAACTAATAATATGGTGCATGAACACAATACTAGGGAAAATACACAAATACATGTGACCAGCTGCAACACCTCGCTCTACCAAAAAAGTATCTTATTCTCTGGCATTAAACTTTATAATAATTTACCAAGTAATATTAAGGCAATTAAAAATGTAAACCAGCTGAAATCCAGTCTCAAGGCACATCTAGTTAACCACTCCTTTTATTCTATTAATGATTTCCTTGAACACAAATGTATATCATGAACCATAGTATTTAGCATGTAAATACCTATTGTATATAATGTAAAAACATATTGTATATATTGCAAAAACCTATTATTGTTTATGTTTATAGCTTGACGTGTCCAATAGTGAATGTACATTGTACCAAACCACTTTAACGGATGAATAAACTAACTAACTAACTAACTAACTAACAGTGCATGGAAATATTTGTTCTGTCCTTACATATGTTAGTTTGTATTAAGCAAGTCAAACCTTTGTATTAAACATGTATATGCTGATGTATGAGGGTGTAGTAGGGAGGTTTAATTCACAAACTTACTTCACCCAAGTGTACATGGCTAATTAGTCATTACCGAATGAAAAAATACATGTTATGTGGTAGCTGCGAGTAGTGATAGAAAGTGTAACATACACAGTTTTAGTTGCATGAGTTTCATGTAAAGTATATTATAGTTTATATTTTCAAGATTGCAGAATAAAGAAGTTGCTAGTGTATGTTTTTCTGTGATAGAAAATCCTTTAAAAAATTTTTCAGCTCAAAATATAGTTATATAAAAAGGGAAGCAAAGAAATTATTATTATTACTATTATTATCCTTGACTAACAATGGGAGATACATAACCTGTGCTATTATCAAAATAAAAAAATTGCTGCCAATTGGAGAATGTCAAACGAACAATTTTGGAATTAGCATACAATACAAAGTTGGCTACGTGCATTTATACACAGAAAACTACTAATAAGAACATAATTCAAAGAGCAAGCTATAACCTTAAAATTTTTATAAAGTGAGTATTGAGCATCAGTGCTCAAAAATCAATATGATATCGAGTATTAAGAAATAGCGGTGTCGTCCCATCACTAGAGAGAATTAAAAGTTTTGAAAAGTTTTCTATGCAAAGGGTTGTTTGGGTTAACACATTCATTAAATAGAAAAATTATCAGTTTTATGCCTTTAACTTCTGCTCGTTTTAGAATATCTAGTTTTGCTTTTGTTGAATGCCTTTCTAGCACACATTCTTTTTTATTTGTTCACTCAGAGTGATATCTTTATTAATGAAGCATTCTTACCCTAAACATTTTGGACACTACTAGGCTTAAATACAAAGTTGGAAATTTCCATTCATTAGCATTAGGCTCTTGGCATATTTTCTTTCACACCCAGCATAAAAGTGATTTCTGATTATTTTAAATTGGTTCTCCAAAATTTATTTTAACCACTAAACGTCATAATTGAATGAATCCTTAATGATAATGCTAGTGCTAAAAGTACTTTGAATAAATGGTTAAAAACTATTTTGATAAAGTGAATGTGAATATATCACGCTAGATTAAGTCCCTTAAAGTCTACATTAAAACATAAACTAAGAGCTTATTCTACTGTCTAGTAGTTATAATAATGCCAGCCATGAAAATCTATGTCTGCTAAATAGTCCTTTGAAAGAAACAAGTGGATACAAATTCCTCTATCTTCCTTTTATACATCTGCATCATGTGGGTGACTAACACTGGATAGAAACTGATACTAAAATGAAGTACCATTATTAAAGTTAATTTTGTTCCTTCACTTTTACACATTAGTCTACATTGCAAACAAGTCATTGTTTCTTGGAAAACTGAAGTATTTATTTAACTGCCTTTAGTTGCTCTGTTATAGTTGTTGCATCCAAGCATGACAGAAGCAGAGCATGGCATGTTAGTTTGCAGTTGATAAGACAAGATACTTTATTGTCACATAAGCTTACATACAGTGAGTAAGAACTCCGTAAACAGGTGACTCGTCAAGTGTACAAGAATTAAGTTAGCAATAAGTTTACTGAATATCAATATCAATAATAATATAATTACAAATTTACATATGTAATATAGTATATACAAGTATTGATATAATTATGGTAGTAATGTCAGTTTTGGTTTATAGTTTAACTAATTACAGAATGACAAAACGTTATTATAATTCAATTTCATCATTCATATATTCAGTAACTGAGTAATAGGTTTTGTCCATTAATAGGTTTTTTATTGCTTCATTAAAGTATTTGAGGGTTTTCATTTCACGAGTTTTATAGGGAGTTTGTTATAGATTTTTATTCCTGCATATAATGGACTTTTTTCATACAGTGCTAACCTGTGCATGGGTGGTTTCAGATTATGTTTATTTTTCGTTCCATGATTACGTTGCATTTGTGAATTATAGATTGTATCAAAGTTTGAGTGGATGAATTTATTTATTTCATACAGAAATTGGGATGGTAAAGTTAATATTTTCAGGTTTTTGAGCAAATTTCTGCATGAATCTTTTGGTTTGGAGTGAGTCATTATATGTAATACTTTTTTTTTAATTTTAAAAATCGTTTCCCATCCAGTATAGTTCCCCCATAGTATTATTCCATAAATCATCAAAGAATGAAAGTAACTGAAGTAAACTATTTTCCTTGTTTCAAGGTTCGTTATTTTAGCTATGCAGCTCATATTGAAACATGCACTATTTAATCTTTTAGCCAAGTAGCGGATGTGATCGTCCCATTTTAATAGTTGATTTAAGTAAATACCAAAATTTTTGAGTTTTCTGTATGATTTACAGCATCAGTTGTGATAAAACCCTCACGATTCTTATCTTGAGTGCTGAGCTGCATAACGGATGTTTTGGAAATGTTAAGTTTGAGGCCATTGTTAAATGCTTTGCTCAAAAATGACAGCTTCATGATATACCTACTCACAACATCACATCACTCTTACAGAAATGTGCACAGTGGGTGATATAAAAATACCAATATTGTCGTATACCTCACATATTTAATTAGTATTTAACTTCAGAGGAGGGCAACTCGCTTATGAGAGGGATCGTTGAACAAACAAAGAACTTTAAACTCGAGGTATCGACAAGGGACGCAGCTAAGTTATATCACAAATTATTCTTACACCAACATAATTCCTGGCTGAAGGGAGAGGCAAGGATTCTACACTATCATAATTAAAACGGCAAGGAAATGGATAGCTGGTAGATTTATTATAAAATGTTTTCTTACCCCATGTGTCTGCCGGGCGAGGAGGCCATGTCGCAGTTATCCGTCTAACTCACGCGAAGCCTAGTCACAGAATGCCAAGAAAACTCACGCTAAGCTTAGCGTCAGTAACGCCATATCCCCCCCCAATGACACACTGCTTCCCCTGAATCGCCCCTACTCTCAGATAAACTGCCACCCTTCGACTCGGTAACCAGAGGGCGTATTACCATTAATATAATCTGTGCACATGCCACATCTCCCCCTGGCCACCGAAGTCGATGTCCTCGTCGACAGAAGGAAAATAAATACAATAAACATGAAAAAACAAAACAAAGATATACCAAAAATGACATACAAATGTGTGATGAAGTAAAATATAACAATAGACATGTGTGTGGTAAGCACCCAGCCGACGATACAATGGTGCTGGGTGATGTGGAGAGACGAGAGACGTAAGTGCTTTTGACTAGTATTGTTAATGCACTTATCTTTAGCATCCCGCACACGCACACACCACGCTGCCTCAGTTCACAGGCACACTACACTGCGCAAAATGGTGATGGTCTGCCGTAACTGTTTGTGGGTGGGTTTAGACAGTGCCCACAACGACGATTTGTCCTGGTGTAGAATTATCACTGCAGGTCTCTGGTGATGACAACAGGGTGGGCAGTCGCTGGCTTGGACTGCCCCCCCGACATGGTGGCTCCTTATGCCACGGCAGTGTAGTGGCTGCCCGACAGCTTCCCTGTGGTGTTTCTTGACTTCTGGTGTGCCCTGGGGGTGTTGTTGAATTGTCTCGCTCTCCGCCACAGCGAAATACTAAAACAAAACCACCACACAATAAACAGGATGCTCCCACAAACAATCACACATAAAAGAATGGTATGTCATGTACAATTAAAGACTCTAAAGGTTGAAAAGTTTACACTAAAAATGCTTTTGACATGGGACAAAGAAAGAGAAAAAAAAATTAGTACAAATTGGCATAAGAACGAAATTTTACAGAGTTGCCATCCAAAATTTAACTTACAATGCTTTACAATCCAAATAACAGTAAAACAGACTCAAAATACATGAACATGACAGAAATGAAACATAACCTTATTTTGGGATCCCAATATTACATCTCAATAACCAGCTGGTATCACTAACAAAAGAAAGTAAGTGCACTTACAAGACAATCACACATGACGATGAAATGAACTCATTCACACTGACTTAACTATCTACTCAAACTAGTGTATGCATCACTACAAACTACATCCACAATACATCTCTAAACTACGCCATGTGACATGCTTTCAACTACTAGTGTCCTACTCTTGTCACCAATACAACTGCTCGTCCACATCACTATCCTTCTCATTATGATCATCAACTCAATCATAATCATCATCAACATCATCAGCAGTAATAGTGCAATCTCGATCATTACTTCAAGCATCATCATCTTTCAATTTTCTCTTCAAAACAAAACATCTGCACTTACGTGTCTCATTTAACATGCTGTAAATTCAAAACATCTAACAGAGGCATAACCTTCAAGAAATCACATTAACAATTTCAGGAATGACACAAATAACATGACACTATACTGTTGCATCGACATCCTCCAAATCAAGAAATAAGCTGGAAAACAGGTGGTATTAAAATTTGCTATCTAAGATGGTAATAAACTTGTTGCATAAACAGAGAAAAAAAAATTATTTTCATTACATTCACTTCCATCCATTTAATCTCTCGTGTGAATTCATCACACACGCTATACTGGGCACGTTACAGCAACACCAATAAGCAAAATCTCTACAATCATCACATCAACTTTCCAGGTACATGTAGCCCTCCTGAAAAATCAACACATTCATACACTTCAACTATCGGGGTTACACTGTGGCACTTCCACCGAAGCTGACATCATCTCGTCTCATCTCATCTCTCCTCATCTCACATCAACACCGTCGGGGTTACTCTTTGGCACTTCCACCGAGGCAAATCTCACATATATCACATAACCTCAAATACACACTATTCATGCAACAATTTTCTGCAAATAAAAATCACAGCATCATTATGAAACCCAAAGTCAAATCGAGTTAAATCAAATCACATCATATCAAATCAAATCGAATGCAACAAAACAACATCACATCATTACTCAAAACAATATTGTCACATAACATTCCTGAAAATGAAAGCTCAATTAAGCACATAGTACACCTGAAACACATTCCTGCAGCATAATACAACAAACAAATGATTTGCAGTTCCCAAAACATAATTCAAAATTTAAATTACACCCACAATAATAATACACTTTTAATTTAGCAGAGACAGTCATAGCACATATTCCTGAAAAGCAAAGCTTAATTAAGCATCAGTCAGTGAAACAATAAATTTAGCATACCTGTGTGAGTTGTGAAACTGTTTCATTCGTCCAAACTTTAGCACTCACAATGTTTACATACTTACAGGTGATTTTTTTTCTTTTCTCTTACTCGTTTTACCACAAAATTCCCGTGCAATTTTCCAAAATCTGGTAACACACGTACAGCTGGTTCATCAACATCCACATCGTACTGGTCCATATTAGAAGCACATCAAACCTAATTAGGTGCAGATACTGGCAAGGTTGGTAGCTCCTGAAACTTTTACTTACATGAGTAACTGCGAAAGATTTTCCCCTAAAAATATGCATTGCGGAATTAAATAAACCAAACTGGGCAACGGTAAAGCAAAATTATCATCATTATGATTTTCTCAGAGCGGCCATTAGCAGTAGTAGCGAACATTTCAAAATTCTAAAGTAACTCATACGCCGACAACTCGCCGGAATTCTTCACGTGAGAGGGGTCAATGACCGGGCGGCAGACAGCTGATTGCTTTGCAACAACAGGCGTACCAACACTGGACATAAATTCTACTTCACTGTGCTCGCTAACTGGAGCAATTACTATATCAGATTTCTGTGCAGTACGTCGCTTAGGCATGATTGCAGCACAAAAGATAACGCAACCAATAAACAAACAGTAGGACCAAGCAATACAGATTACACCAAACTAAACACTTATAGCATCACATGAATGTAAGTAGCAAGATCAGAACATAGCCAAATAAAACAGTTGCAGAAAGAATACAATTAAGCGCCCGCGGCGAAATATCAGAAAATTATACTAACACACGTCTACACAAGCCACTTGGACACAATACCAAGATTTTTAATCAGAATGAACACATGGAAGAAAACAAAATGATAGCTTCAGTGAGAAACCTCGAACTGGAAGTTAAAAAAAACGACGTCACACCTGTGACCACCGCTAAGATTCTCAAAAGGAGCAGAATACAGACTTGTAATTTATACTAGCACACAAAACTTCTCTTTTTTTTTTTGTCTTTTTTTTTTAAATCAAAAGTATATAAGCTGATATGCACACGCAAATAAACACGCCAAAACACGTGCTGAAGAAGACTGGTTTCACAAGCTAAAATTATTGCTGAAATGCACGACCACGCGGGAATTACACAACACACGTGCGTACATAAAAGTTACACGAAAAATGTCCCAGAAAAGTGCAGTAAATAGCTAGAAATCACAATCACTGGAATATAAAATTATACGTTTCCAAACCACTGCTAATAAGCACAGAAAACAAGATTTGCAAACAGATAGCCAACACGTGACGAGCACATTTTGAAACTACAACTATCTCGCTCGTTTCACAACTCAACTTTCACAAAAACATTTTTTTTGAAAATAACCAGCACGAAGAATGGAACACAGTGATACAATTTAAAAAGAAATGAAGCCAAAACAAGGGGAAAATGGAGTAGAAGTTTTAGCGTCACCCGGCAGACAATGGGAAAAATGTAAAAATGAGCTCAAAATTGAAATTTAGAAACCAAACTTTCAGAAATGATGGAAACAAAATTTAGAAGAAGAGAATCACAAATTAAAGTATAAAAATCCTTACCCTTTAGCCAGAAAGAACTTTGCATTTTTCACGACCACGTGGAGCACAAACCGTTAAATTTGGAGGGAAAAAAAAAAATTTGCACTTAAAATCTCAAAACAAATCAAACCAATTACTCGGCGCCTCACACCAATTTGTCGTATACCTCACATATTTAATTAGTATTTAACTTCAGAGGAGGGCAACTCGCTTATGAGAGGGATCGTTGAACAAACAAAGAACTTTAAACTCGAGGTATCGACAAGGGACGCAGCTAAGTTATATCACAAATTATTCTTACACCAACATAATTCCTGGCTGAAGGGAGAGGCAAGGATTCTACACTATCATAATTAAAACGGCAAGGAAATGGATAGCTGGTAGATTTATTATAAAATGTTTTCTTACCCCATGTGTCTGCCGGGCGAGGAGGCCATGTCGCAGTTATCCGTCTAACTCACGCAAAGCCTAGTCACAGAATGCCAAGAAAACCCACGCTAAGCTTAGCGTCAGTAACGCCATATCCCCCCCAATGACACACTGCTTCCCCTGAATCGCCCTTACTCTCAGATAAACTGCCACCCTTCGACTCGGTAACCAGAGGGCGTATTACCATTAATATAATCTGTGCACATGCCACATCATGTTGCTTCGCATGCTTTTCTCCACTCACTCTTCTGCAAATATTCTTACTAAAGCTTATTATTCTATCTACGTATTCTTAATCCAGATAAACCTTCAGTTTGCATTTACACATTTCTTTGTAGTATAGTCAAATATTTAAAGAGTGTGTGCCTTTGTGATGGTTTTCAAAATCTATGCTCTATGCATGACCACCAGAAAAAAATGAATGGCGACTTCCCAGTTAGCAAAGTATGATTTAAACCAATAATAAGGAACGTCTCAGAAATAGTTAACTCTACAAGAAAATTTATGTGACATAAATTGTACTTTAACAAGATGTGCAGTTTTATGTAGTAAGGTTATGTCTATCTCCTATGGTTTACCACTTATGCAAAAGTCATTTAGAATGTAGAGGACTTCATGGGATTAGAAAATTTAAGATGTATATTTCATTTGTCATGCAGATATCTTAAACATATGGTATTTTAATCAAAATTGTTACACCCATTTTTGAGAAAATAAAAAATATGAAAAAATTTCCATGTAAAGAGCAGTTTGGGGTGGAGGATATTCTAGATAATATTTGGTCACATCTCTGGAAGACAGTGAACTTAAATACCAAGTTTTGTATTTAACCAACTTTTTGCTTTTGAGTTTGCTATTCACAGATGCATGCACACACATAGACCTTTTTCTAAAAAATACTTTATTTGGGTACAGAGGGCCTCAAAACATGTTTTTTGTAGTTGGAATACAATACTTCCTCTACTTACTGTAATTTTGTATGGAGAAAGTAATAAAAACAAGCAATAGCTTGTGAGCTGCAGTTCCTAGCAACTTGAGAAACGAGCATCAGGTCGTGGTTTGGTATAAATAAAAATTTCCCCTCTTCGTTGAGCTATTGCTATCACCTACCAAGCTTTTGCTCAGTGACCTTCACCACGACACATCAGCTGAGTAAACAAACACGCCCATTCTTTGTCAGGAGGCGATTTAAACTTTGCTGCAGTTAAATAAATATTCATATGCTCATCCATGTTAATCATACTCTCATTTATGAAACCTAGTAGAGGTACAAATTTTAAATAACACAATTGTAATTAAAGATTTGTTAAATGAAATAGACATTGAGATTCACCGAAATTTCAACAGATAATGTTCATCCCCTTTTTAAATCCAATTATTTCCTTATTTGATAGTATTACAAATGTGCCACCAATTGATATATTGAAAGTACATTATTTGTACTTTTGTTTTTGCACCTTTATATTGATATCCTCTGCATCTATATAAAATATCACAATAAGTAAATCCACGAATTTATAAGGTGCTATCATGAATTAAAGTTAAATTGGATGAAAGAGTTTCATTTCCTTGAAAGTTAAATTTAAGTTTAGTTTTATAGGAAATTCTTTAGTTATAATCCGGTTTTGATTTGTACAAACATTCTGCTCTACATACGTGTTCACATTTGTGCATCGCTTTGATTATATTACCAGTCTTCCAGTAATGAGAGCGGATCTCTATGTCCTTACTCACATTCTGTTTAGCACCATAATACCCAGGCAGGATGAAAACACCTCAGGATCTTTTCAGCATTGTTAAAAGGTCCACCTCGTGTTTCATTTGCCTCTGTTGCACCACTTTCTACATTTTTCTCTTTTAAATTGTTCATATGTGCACACATCCGAGTCCTTGTGTCTTGAAACAATTTTTAATTTCTCTACTACTTATGTACAGCAAGTACAGGAAATGTTGCATTCTGTGCAAAAATTCGATACCGAGATTTCATCAGAAATACACGTTTTGAGACTGCCTGAATTAAAAAGAAACATCTTCAGCAAATGTGTGTGTGAACTGTATAAATAAACAAAATTAGTTCAAACTTAGTATCCTCCAAGGATGTGATAAGATTTTCAAGAAAATTCCTCTACCCCAAAACTACCCCTTTTCTCAAAAATGGCTTCAACAATTTTGATTAAAATGCGGTATTGATTAAGGTATTTACATGAGAAATATAATTAGGTATATCTCTGGGAATAGCCTGTGAAGTGTTCTTCATTCCGGATGACTTTTATGTAACTGCTAAACTGTAAGAGATAGGCAAAATCCTACTATGCATCTGTGTCTGAACAGCAAACTGAGAAAGGAAAAGTCTTTAAGTAACAAGTTTGGTATTTAAGTTCAGCACCTTCCAAACATGCGTTCGGGAGATTTTTAAGAAAATGATTTCATCCCAAACTACCCTTTATATGGAAACTTTTTCCAAAAGCTTTATTTTCTCAAAAATGGCTTTTAACGATTTTGATTAAATACCACATGTTTAAAATATTTTCATGTCAAATGCATATATTGAATTTCCTGGGAATATCATCTGAAGTCCTCTTCATTCTGTGTAACTTTTGCACAATTGGTAAATCATAAGAAATCTTACTACAAAAACAAATTGGTCCTCGTTAAAGCACACAATTTATGCATTTCTTTTTTCCTTTCTTTCTTATTTTTTTTAAGTAAACCATTCCCGAGATATTCCTTGTTATTTGTTTGAATTTTCAAATACCTACTTATAATTTTCTCAAATGGGAAGTTGGTATTCAATATTTTCTCGTGGTCATGCAAAGAGCATCTAATTTCAAAGCCCACATTTTAAAAAGCTGACTCAAAGTTGTAAATGTAAATTGAAAGTTTATCTGGATTAACAAGAAGAAGCTGGAATAAAAAGGTTTTGTAAGTATAGTTTGTAGAAGAATGATTAGGGAGAACCATGTGAATGTAGAACATCAGAATCTTTTCTTTCTTTCCTCTGCAATCATCTGAAAAGAACGGAATTTCAAATCTATCAAATAGCCACCCACATTTAAAAGATTTGACTATCGCTTTAGTTTACTGCTTTCTTATTCCTACAATGAAATGAGTAATGGAAGTTTATCTCGATTACAAAAAGTAGATACCAACAATAAGCTTTTGTAAGAATTGTTTGTAAAAGAGTGATAGAGAAAGTCGTGTGATTTTTATTTTCCTCTCTGGAACCACAATCATGAACTCTGCCATGGTACTAAAATGTAGTTGAGCAATCTCAGGCACACCTACGGAGGTACCTCAAGAAATAGCAAGCAAAAGCTTACTAAACGTGAGCAGGGCTTGTTTTTATTTATACCATATCGCTAACAATAGCTCAGCGATCAAGGTCAGCAAGGTTTTTGCTTGCGAGCTTACTAGCTTCTCAATCTTCAAAATTAATATTAAGACATATTTCGATACCACCTAGTATAGAGAGTACCAAGGTATCAAGATCCCATTCCTAGTGTAAACTATATTTTTATTATGCAGACTTGGTTGCAGTCAGTGTTAGGTCTCTTACCAGGATGAGCCGCTTAAGAAGTTTATTGCTTTGGGGGAAGCTATGGCAGATAAGAGTTTAAAATTTCATGTGACCATTGTCTGCAGATGCTCTATTTTTGTGCTAGCATTTTGACTTTCATGTATTATTGATCAGCAAGCTAAATGGTGTAAAGAAAGTCAGAGCCCTGCCCACTTCATTGTTGATATATCTGTGTATAGCAGTGTGAAACACACTTCTGGAAGATGTACTGGCTAAAGTGCACCCATAATATTATGTGTGGTTGTCTGACTTGACTCATTTGGAGACATTTTGAACTGTTTCTTGACATGTAGGTTTTGGAGCAGCAAGCTGTCATGCTCTTCAAAAATGATATTATGATCTTTAAAGAGGGATCACGGTAGTCCAAACTTTGAAGTTGTAATGTTTGCAGTGCCACTCATGGCAGTTATTTTGCTCATCTCTTATATGGAGATGACGCTAGTATGCTCATACTGCAAGCTTAAATTAAGATGTATGTATAAGATTGTTTTTTATCCTTCTGTCAGCAGGCCAGATATAAAGAACATAAACAGAAATATTGTTGGAGCGATGATTTTTTTCACTACTTCCAAAACAATTGTTTGTTACTGCCATATAGCTTAATTGTGAATTCTCTGACTGAGTTGGTATCAAGAGTACCTAGTCTTAGGAGGTGCAAATGCATCTAGGGAAACTAATGTGTTCTTAACATGTCGTTGCCTAATGAGCAGTGTATTTCCAGTTTTGTTTTGCTAATTTAATAAGTTTCAGTGACGTTTAAATCAATTGGTTCCACTGTATTTTTCAGGAGAATAGAAACAGCTAAACAAGATATTTTGGAATCTGATTTCTACAGCTCCATTCTCTCATCTTTGACCCAAGGACTGCAACTCCTTGGAGATCAAGAAGTGCAAGAGATACTTTGTTATGCCTTGGGAAATTTTGCAGAGTGTATGATAGCTCGTTATCAGCTAGCACTGCTTTTGTCACTTAAGGAACATTATAAGGCTCATGTTTTAATTCATGATCCAGTGTTTTATGACACTGAAACAAATGTTTTAAGAAAACTAGACTGTGAGGTCATTTTAGAAAACGAGGAAGGTAAACGCAAAATTAGACCCTCTATAACTACGTTGGTATATTTGCCCCATTGTCCAAAGCAACTAACAAATAATTTTCTGTGGAAAAACTGGGGTCCTGGTTTGAACAACTGTATAATTTTCAGTAATAGTTTTACTAAAACAATTGAATCTCATCCTACACAGCATCTAACTTCTGAATGTGGTTACATTCTTAATCTTTATCCATACACTGAAGAGTTTGGGATTATCAACTCCTTCAAATATACAGATATATTTAATGACATTGCTCTCCACGTTTTCCCAGAGAAAAAGCTTAAATTAGCAGCAGCAGAGTTTTGGAAGAATTTCTGCGAAGAACCGAAATACAGCATTGAAGATACTGAGTTTATTACAAAGAAAATAACCCCTGCTTTAGTATTAAACCATTAAAGGCATTCACAAAATGGCTAATTCTGGTATGTTAAGCATACTCCGTCAACTGATTTCAGAAGTGCGTTATGTCTCTTCTGATAAAAAAATCGTAGACAATCTGTTACTGAGATACATAATGCAACAGTTTCGTAAGTACAAGGTGACAGATCAACAAATATGCAAAGCCCAAGAAGAAATGAAATTTCTGGCACAGTCCTATTTGTGCTATCTACGTAGTCAGCGAAAGTATGAAGCAATCCACAGTCAGTATCATGCTAAAGGAGAACGAAGTGTTCAAGAAACAGCAGATATGCTTGGTTTTAAGCTTCCACATGATCCAAAGTAGCTGCAGAACAAATGAAGCACTATTTGGCTGTAGTAGCAGTTGCTCTAGGAGTGATATTTACTCTTTATTCAATTTCAGTTGAGATTAGTGATCCTAATGAAGTTAGTCATTGTCCTGCAGGGCACTTCCAAATTTCAGATATGTCTATGTGTCATCCATGGTTAAACTGTAATGATTTGAAAGATATAAGCTTAAAAGAACTACTTGGTGTTGGTGCTGTTAAAGCTGTCTACAGAGCCCTTTGGAAAGGATTACCTCTTGCTATTGCACATTTAAACAATCCTTCCTATTCAGATGACTTTAAAAATGGATTAGTTATGTTAAAAAAATTAAGTCCCAATCCATATGTGATACAGCTGGTAGGGTTTTGTGAAGAGGAAAATATTATATTGACAGAGTATCATAAAAATGGTAATGCTGTCAGTCTGCTTTCTTTACTGAAGTCACATGATGCCAAGACGCGATTACAACTATGTTGCAATTTTGCATCTATACTTAATTATATGCATAACAGCCCATTAGGGACCAGAGTACTATGTGATTCAAATGATATAAAGAAGTTGCTTAGTCAATTCTTAGTAACAGACAATTTTACAATGATACTGAATGATGTAGATGCTCTTCCAGAGGTAAACACAAAAAAAAATATTACAGTTAAATGTGGACGACAACAGATTTTTGGTACTTTTGTAGCTCCAGAACAGCTATGGCCATATGCAGATTCTTTTGAGGACGAGAGAATGCCTGGATATGATGAGAAGACCGACATCTGGAAGGCTGCAACTGTATGTGAATACTTTCTGGGTGATTCTGAAAATGCAGAATTTGTGCACTTTGCTCTATTTTCACTACATAAACGCTGTAAAGATCCAAATCCAAATAAAAGACCAGGGGCAGCAGATCTTTTAAGAGAATATGAACTGGTATTGAAGGAAATAAGCAGTGGTTAATAAGTGCACAATTGATTGCATGAAATTATATACATATATTCTTTCAAAAATAAGTTCAAGTTTCATCTAATACATTTCTAAAAAAATTTATATGTATATATTTTATAATTTTCATTTTAACAATCATTATTACATGCATACATTGTATGAAAGGTAAATTTAAACCAGTCTTTAATTTCTGACACTATTTCACGATGTATTTTGTTATACTCTGTAAATAGTTATGTTAATAAACGAATAAAACTATTATTGTACTTATTGTTGACACTTTTTCCTCCATTGTCCTAAGTGCAAGATATTTTTAGTGTTTTAGCACCAGGCTATGAATAAAGCTGATCAACCATACAATAATGCAGTGACTGCAAGAGCCATGGTGTAAATAGAATTGTCTATTTTATCCTTCAAGCCTTGGGAAAAGAAACCTCAAGCCAGAAGTACAAGGGTAGGATTAAATCACAAGCTGTTATTCCAACATGACAAATGCTTTAACATGGCAAATATAAGCAATAATTAAGTCGATCTGTAAATCTTAGCCTATTGTTAATGTATAGTGGGATGAGTGCAGCATTTAAAAACAAAGTTCTGTTATACTGAAAAGTAAGGAGGATCAATTATATTTTATCTGGCAGTCACAGTACAAAAACTGAAATATCTTAGTAATTAATAGGACAGAGGTTGTATGAAGATCCCTTTAGTCAGTAGTGTCCACACAAGTGTTAGTTAAATAATGTTCTACTATGGGAGGTAAAGAGCTTAAACTTATATGACTGCATAATGATTTCCTTTCCTAAGCTTGAGTGATATGCATTTTTGTATGGTTTATTTCATTAAATACTATCTTAACCTGGATATAATGCTTAAACTTCTACAAACCTGTTATTTTGATAACAGGTGAATACAACACAGGATACATCTATTTTAAAAGCAAAAGTTGAACTCTCAATCCTGGGGCTGTTAGTTCACTCAGTGAACAATGTACAATAACTTAGTAATACCTGAGTCAATTTGTGATGTGATACTTCACTTACTAAAACTCTGATATATTTCAAAGCCATTGCTTTCAGTGAAGATGAAAGCGATGGCTTTCAAAACATGTTTTAGTTAGTGTAGTGGATAACTGTTGCTAAATTATTACAGGCTTCACTGTTAAACTTTCTTTCAATTTGAAATTAACAACTTACAGTTTTAAAAAGCATTCCACAAGTTCATGAATCCAGAGTATGGACTTGGTTATTGTTAAAATGAACAACATTAAGATTATCTGGTAAAGAGGGATTACAAATACTGTTAACTTTGCCATGAAATTAAAAACTTACAGCCAAATTATTTTATGAGCATGCTACCAAAGAAAGGAAAAATTGAGATACTGAAAACACTTGCAGATTAGACCCAAGAATTACCAAAATTACATTATACATAAGATATGATTACGAATTATTCAGATCAGATTATTGAGGTTAAGTGAAGTGAAAATACATTTTTAGTCATTCAAAATAGAGGCAAGTAACCATAGCTTTTACTAACCTTGTTATTGTTTCAAATACATTTATTATGGCTCACAGTATCTCTGTTGTTAACTTATCAATAAAAAGTAATACTTTACACATTTCAAAAGTATCTTGCACTTCATTGTTTGAACACTCACTTCTCCATTAATATTTACAATTACATATACTGATAATGCTTATCTAAAATTCATTGAACAGCTGCAAAATATATTTCAGCAAGGGATTAACACAGATCTGCACACTGTGGAATCCTATATAGCTCAATGTTTCTGGATTACATTTCTATCAAGCATAAAATATGTAACTACAAGCACAAAATGCTTCAATAATGAATACATAGCTTTAAAAAAATTCAATTACAATGATTTTCATCTTTCATTCTTTTTAAATGGTAACAAAATAACTATCTGGTTTAAAAATTCTATAACATTCTTTCAATAAGGGACATTACAATGGGGCTAATTTACATGTTGCTACTTGCCACAGATGGACTTGCCCTGTATAAAAACTTGCTAGTGAAGAAATAACGTGCTGTGATAGTGATAGGTAGAGCTGAGGTGGCTGGCTAAAAGTACATCACTACCTTGAGTATACAATTAACATGCTAAAAACCATGAGTACAAGAATCACATCAACACCATAATGTAACATTTCTTGATATTCATGAGCAGTACAAAACTGGAAGATGTGGTGCCCTGATATTGCAACAACATTAAGAGTGAATCCATAGTATTAATGGCCAATTTCAGCAAAATCTTATGATGGAAAACATTGACTTTATGATGAGTTGTTCTCTGGATATTAGCAAATGCTGATGGAACCTACCAAGCTTTGAGTAGACGATATAGGGAAAACAATTTAAGGCAATTTCCAAAAACACAAAGTGGCTGACTTTACACTAAGCACTGCCAACCTTATAATGGGAATTACTAGTTTCAAGTCAGTAAATTAAATCTTAAAATACACTTTATGAAACTGGAGTCAACCTAAACACTCTTACTAGCTTCACTCACTCATTTATTTTGCAGAACATTTACCTGTTAACAGGCAGCTGATGATGTGAGCTCATGCTCACAATACATGTTCTACAAAATAAATGAGTAAAGCTAGTAAGAGTGTTTAGGCTGACTCCACTTTCATCAAGCGTATTTTATTAATTGCTTCACTGTGAATGATTCCACCATTTTTTTGAAATTAAATCTTGTTTTGAAACATCACAAGTTGTTTAAATCACTTCCAGCACTAAATATCACATTATATAGTATTTAATGGGAATTATTATAAAAACAACTAAAAAGTATGGAACACTTATGTAAGCACTAAAACTATTCCAATAAACAAACACATGAAACACAATGACCTCTACTCATTCAAGGATTATTTGCTTTAAACTCATCAGTTGACATCCTGCAAGTTATATGCTTGTACCACCAACTATGGCCATATCTTTACTACACGTGTATATTAGGTGTAGTTGCTGGTATTGATATCAACTGAACAAACAGAATATCACCAAAAGTAAGCAGAGAGCACTATAATGGGGGAAATATATCACAGTTGCCTTTTGGTGAATTCCAATGGCTCTGTCATTGTCTTAATAGAGCTGGAGCATGCAGTTAGCCCTGCTATATATAAATGCCACAGTCACACCTGGCATGCTTCAGTTCCCTGAAGACGAAGGCAGGGCTACAGTCCGTTGAAAGCTTGGAAGACTCCAATACTATTTGACTGATATCGCTAGAACAACTCGTCACTAATTCCTAACACTGAGAAAGCCTGAAATGTTATAAAGCATTGACTTTATGCAATGATCAAAATTATAATTGACAAGAACATATTTATTTACGAATTCTATCTGGCTGCCATTTAAGGATGCCAAGCTAGACCACACATCTGCATGATTTAGACATTCGCCTTGTTTCATCGGTTAATCCAAATGTGCATTCCTGTCCTTTATTTAACTAAGACCAAATCTACTCCTTCACTAATTATTTGTAAACAAACTATCAACCCCTTTCTCTAAAAGTGTGCTGAGTCTACATTCCAAAAACAGAAACCCTTTTAAATTTCCATGACATTCTCCATGGACTTAAAAGCATATTTGGAAGACAACTTTCTTTCTAGAATTCTCACAGAGAATACCATAACCAGTGCAACTACCACCTGTTCCTCCTTATCTGTATGTTAATGCTCATTTATCAGGAAAGTCAACTTGCTGCAAGTACAGTGGTTTGTAAATCAGCACCATTATAAAGTCCTTATAAACTATATGTTCCGACAACACTTCTCGGACAATTAGCATTAAATGAGCTTAATAGAGTTAGTATTGGCACTTGTGGATGAGATAGTGAAAGGTTTCAAAATGGTCAAAATAGCTGGCTACTGCACCCTTCCAATCAACTGCCTAGATACCTGCATCTCTGTTTCCATTAGAGACGTGCAGTATCCATGTAGATTATTGTGTTTATTTACTCTCATTTTCAGACTATTGGTTACACATGCATGTAACTTACATTTTTAGTTTGGAAAATAAAAAACTGGTATCAAAAATATAGGAATTAATAATATACATTTTGATTGTAATCATAAGAGATTCAGCTTTGAAACTAATTTCATTTAGGAAACATATGGTGGGTGATTGCCAAATACCAACACCATGATGTTTGCAAGGCATGCATACTCCACTCATTTAAAAATTTAAAGGGTAATTAAGTGAAGCTGCATTTAAAACACATATACTTTCAGATGATACTGTTGCATTATTTTTTCAGATTTAGGTATGCAAATTTATGCCTCATATTCCCGCTCAATATGTTTAGCAATTGTATTGAGCTGAATGTTGCTGGTTCCTTCATAAATGGTGCCAACTTTACAGTCTCTGTAAAATTTCTCCTGAGGGAAAGATTTTGTGAAGCCTACTCCTCCCATCAAGTCAATGCATTTGGCAGTAACTGTTCCTGCAATTTCTGGAACAGAACATAAAAATGATATTAATGCATAACATTTATTTGCACAATGAAACAAAATAATGAATATAAAACATAGATAAGAGGAAACAAGTATGATCTATGCAAAGCAAACATTTTAATGATGTATAATTAATGAATTTGAACTCTCACATCCTTCCCTGCTAGTTCTGAGAATTTTTTCCCCCATTCTGGAATAATGTAATCAACAAATGTTACACATTTTTAACATTTGTATAATATGTTAACAATAATTATCATCTAAGTTTATCAAATTTACGGTAATTAACATGCTTTACATACTTTAAACTAATCATACTGCAGAGTCTGAAACAAATTATCACTGAACAAAAATTTGCTATTTACATGCCCAAAATATTGAATGAAGTGTTGCAATTCAAATGCGTAACTTTACATTTTTTTGATAGAAAAGACAGGCTACAGAAAGCAATGTGCAAATTAAATAAAATATGTAAAGAATATAACATGGAAAATATCAAAACAAAAGCAATGGCATTCCAGGAAGGTACCCAATAAGAAATAAAATTGGATAGAAAACATCTTGGAACAAGTGTCACATTCCCAGTACCCCTTGACTGTGATCGAGATAAGGGTTTTAAAACTACCTTTAAAAATAAGGTAAGACAAGAGAGAGAACTCACAACTAAGATACAGCCATGGCAACACCAGTAATATACTATGGAAGTGAAGCATGGACTATCAAAAGAAAAAAACAAAAGTAAGATACAAGCAGCCCAAATGATAGTTGAGGTTTCTCTGATCAGTCAAGGAGAGAAAAATGGGTCAAAAATTTAAATTGTATGTCATAAGAAAGAATACCTAAAGAAGCCCTGTCCCATCCCTATACCCTAAACTAAGGTTACCAGACGTCTCTGGTTTCTGGGGACAGTCCCCAATTCATACTTTTGTCCCCGATTTTTAATAAATTTCCAAAAATGTCCCTGTTTACGAGTGCAATTTCATTATTATCAAACTGTTAAGATGAAAGATGTTAAACTGAAAATTGTGAATATCGATAAGACATCGGTGCCAGCAGATGCAATTGACAATTTCTTCACTAGATGGCGAGATAATCATGCATGTAGTATTTCTATGCCTTTAATTTATCACTGCTTCCAGTTTGCCAGGAAGTAATGAGTCTGTGAAAGGGTTTTTCAGCCATGAACATGATGTGGACGTCCCATTCTTCAAGGCTGTGTGTTAAAACAGTTCAATCCATGTCGACTGTCATCACTAACTTCCCCATGACATGTCAGGAATTTGCTGCAAAACTGTCCTCCAGAAAAGACAAGCTAAAAACGATTCAATCATCAGAAAATGTGTATGATTTTGTTTCAATATTGTGACTTTGTGTCTGAATAATGAGATACTTTGTTTGTCTTTTAATTGAAGTTAATTAAATGTTTTAATTTCATAATTATATTATAACAATGACAATAATAACTGCAATTGTTCCACCATGTAGCTTAATATTTTGTAATAATGACACAATCGTGAGTTGCAATTTTTTTAAGTGACATCACGTGTGTATTTTTTCTTTGTAAGCATTGGCTGCGTATTCTGTCTAGCAGAAGTCTAATTACCTAAGTCTGGAGCTGAGATGTTCCCAGATTTCAGGTAAAAAATCTGGTAACCTTACTATAGACCAAGAGGACTAACAACAATTGGTTGACAAGGCAAAACAATACAAAAAAGGATAGCATCAACAAATATGAGACACAAACAGGCTAATGTCTATCTGTGACATTATTATAAGGCAATTTTGAGAAAATGGTTCTTGAATTAATCAATTACTTTAAAAAACTGTTTCAGCTTAGTCTGTTCATAATCACAGTCAAGAGATTTTTTTTTTTTTTTTGAGGGGAGGTCTTAATTGGGTGCATCATATTGGATGGATGGTGAATGAAATGAGTGAAATTATGCTCAGATAAGCATGGAATCCAGTTAGTTTACGGAGAGAGAAGATGGTATTTGAAAATTCAAACAAATAACGTTGTCTTGGAAATGGTTAATGTCACAAAAATTTTGCTTTACATAATTAATGTGTTTTAATAGGGTCTATCTTTTTTTTTTTTTTTTTTTTTTTTTGTATTTTATCTCTCTTGTGGTTTACAATTAAACAACATTCATTTAGAATGAAAAGGCCTTTGCAGGCTACTAGCAGAAAATTCAGGATATAATTTTATTTTTCATGCATAATTTTTTAATAAAAATAATTTTTTTGGGAGGGAAAAAAAGGGGACATAAATAATCTTCCATGTAAAGGATAGTTTTGGTTGGCATTTTAATAAACAATCTTCGTGCCATATCCTTGGAAGATGCTGAACTTAAATACCAAGATTGGTTATCTGAAATTTTAAGTTAAGTTATTCTCTGTCTCTCCACCTCCCTCACTCATATCTTTTTCTTCAAATGTGCATGTGCAGGTTTTTAGTTCAGAGGACCCCAAAACATGTATTGACAGTGAAGTCTCAATATCAAATTTTTGGATGGAATACAAGACTTCCTCTACATGCTATAGGTAAGTGGGAGAGGGAAAAAGTAAAAAAGAAAAAAGGGGGAGGGCTTAAAAAATGTATTCCCTACAGTATATGATGGGGGGGGGGATTGATTGAAAACAAAGATACTAAAATGTGCTATACAGACCATAAATGAAGTTAAGAGTATAACATTCTGATATTAATTTGCATCTTTTTTCAGAAGTTTGATGAAAGTGATGTGTTAGTAACTACATTAAAATGAAGCAAAAGGAACATTAGAAGTTATCAATTTATATTGATTATACAATGCAACAGTGAAAAAACTTTTTCCGAAAATGCAGGTTTTGTTTATGTATTTCGATCTTCTGAATTCGAAAATGATACTCAAAATATCGTATCACCCATAGTTTTTGCATAAATCACTTATTTTGCAATAATGATATCGCATACAGAAGTACACCCAGTGAGTGTGTCTCTCACAAATCATGCAGAAGTAGAATACAAGTGAAATATACACAGTAAACAGATGCATACAGAGAATGTGGTACAAAATATGTACTAACATAATTCATTCTGTGCTTTCTTAGTTGTCATGGAGTGGCTCCTGCTTTTCCTTTTACGGGGAATATTTGTGTACTCACGGTGAAGCATCCAGCTGTACTCAACCATCATCAGAGCATCCAAAGTTCCCTGGTATCGTCGTTCCATGTCTTTGAAATCCTGGTGGAATCTTTCACCCTGTTCCTCACAGCACCCAGGTTTGCAGGAAAAAAGTCAAGGTGCGAACTTAAAAAATGTAACTTCAAACTCATTGAGCATCCAGCATTTTGAATTTTGCCAGCATGTTCTTAACTATGTTAATATACTCTGGGCCATGATTGTGTCCCAAGAAATTTTGAACCACACACTTAAAGGCAGTCTAGGCTTCTTGCTCCACAGCATTCATTGAATGAAGGAAATCTTCATCTAGCATTAGTTTCCAAATATCGGGACCAGTGAGCACGCCCACTTTCTACATAGCATCTGACAGGTTGATGAACTTGTGACATAGATATTTGAAACAGTTGCCATACTTAGGTAATTGCTTCATTATGCCCAGTTTGATGTGCAGAGGTGGAAGAGTATGGTTTCTCTCCACTAGAGGGTCATACTTGATATTTTTGTGCCCTGGAACCAATTCCAAGCTTTGGGGTCACTGTTTTTGCTCCCAATGTTTGTCACAAGCCCGGCTGTCCCATTCACAGATGAAACAGTTGAACTGTATATCCTGATTGTTGTCCTAGAACCATATCGAACTTTCAAAACACCACACATCATCCAATTGTGATGCTCATACTGAATGGTAGTAAGAAGCACCTTAATGTTGTTATATGTTTCCTACAGGTGTACAGAATGGCCGACAGGTATTGAGGCATACATGTTACCATTGCGCAGCGAACTGCCCTCATGCTTCTTTTAGATGAGTTAATAAACAGTCTCCAGTCACCTGGCGCATACGTAATGTTGAATTGACCCATCAAACCTTGTATATCACTGCAGTACACTAACATGTTGCTTTGGGCAAAATATTGTGTGAATATAAAGTCCCTTTTTCTGTAAAATGTAATGGACATGCCAGCTGCTAACATATGTCTTTCATGCAGTCTTGAAGCTAGGAGCTCTGCTTTATCCTTTGTCAGTCCCAGATCATGGACTAAATCATTTAAGATCTGCCTCAGTGAACAGAAGAGGGCCCTCATCTGTGCCTACTTCAAACTCAATATCTATGTCATCATTGTCATCTGCAGACAGACAGACAGATAGATGATAGAATAGATTAGATAGATGATAGAATAGACTAGATAGATGATAGAATAGATTAGATAGATGATAGAATAGATTAGATAGATGATAGAATAGATAGATAGATGATAGAATATAGATTAGATAGATAGATTAGATAGATCGATAGATAGATATTTATTTACTTTAAATACATAGTGTATACAATTTCCACTTTACATACTTCACCGAGTTGCTGGTTTCGTAGGGCCCCTATCCTCCAACACTGTGGTTACCGAGTCAATGGGCCCTACTTGACTGAATAAATCTACTTTTCAATACCTACTTTTCTTCTTACTCCTTACTCCTTATTCCTATAATTCTTCAGCCATCTCTTTCTAATTAAACCTAAATATTTTCCTACTTCTAATATGTTTCCCTTGTATTTAACACTCAGCAATTTTCTACCTATAATCTCAATTGGTAAATTGTCCCATTTCTTTTTCTGCCATCTTTCCCTCGATTCCTTAGTTCCTTCACATTCTAGAATTAAATGCCAATAGTTATTATACTTTCTATTACATAGCGGACACTTTCCTTGATTCTCTCTTTCCCCTAAGCCTTTTAACATCATCACTCCTGTCCTCGCCCATGCAAAACCTTCTCGTGCTGATCTATTACATATATCGACATATTTTTCTCTTTCCCACACCATTTTTAAATCTGCATATATACATAAAGAAGATTTAAAATTAAAACTACCTAGAATTTCTTGTCTTTCAATATCTTCAATTCTCAATTTTACGCTTCTCCAGTACCTGCCCCTCTCTCCAAATATCTCCATAACCTATTTCATTCAGGGTTCCTTCTATATACTTACCTTGGTAGACCTAAAATTAATTTACAGAAATTTCTGTGCACCTTGTTTACATTTTCCCACCCTCTCTCTAAACCCCAAATCTCAGTTCCATAAAGCATTTTAGCCTCTACTACTGCTCCGTATATTCTCTCCAACCATTTTATTTGTATCTCTGGTATTTTATCTAGGCAAGCTCTAATAGCTTTCATTGCCAGTTTTCCTTTTGTTAGTATCATTTTCTTTTGCTCATTCCAACTCCCATTACTATTTAGTCGTACTCCTAGATAGTCGAATTTCCTAACCACCTCGATTTCATTTCCTTGCCACCACCATATTTCATTCTTCCTCAACTTATTCCCCTTTTTAAACACCATTATTTTTGTTTTCCTTGTATTTATTCTGAGACTCCATTTATTACAAAACTTTTCTATTGCTCCAATTGCTTTAGTTAACCCGATATTGGTTATTGCTCCTACAACTAAATCATCCGCAAATAACAAACCCGTATTTCTTTATTTCCAATTACTGGCAGATGCCCATTTTCTACCTTAATTGCCTCTAAAATATCGTCCATGAATAAGTTAAATAAAATAGGACTTAACTTACATCTTTGTCTTAACCCTATATTATTTGAAATAACATTTGTCATTATATTATTTGAGACCCTTATACAAAAGTCATTCTCTGCATATATTCTTTGTAATGTTTCTATGAACCTGATACTCATTCCTATCTTGCTCAATTTAGCCCATAAGGCTTCCCTATTAATTGTATCAAACGCTTTTTCAAAGTCCACAAATAACATATACAACCTTCCCCTTTTGTTAGCTAAATATTTACTAACCATTGTGAATATCACAAAAATGTTGTCTATTACTCTCTTATTTCTTCTAAAGCCTACTTGGAAATCTGATAACTTACCCTGCTCCTCTGCCCAGAATTGCACCCATTCTGCCAGAACCCCAGTGTAAATTTTTCCTAACACTGCCTCCCGGCCTGTTAACTTTATTCCTAGTTTATCTTGACAAATTTCCTCTACTTGTTCCCATACTCGTTTCTCTCTTGTTTCCTCCACTCCAAATATTATCAAGTTCCTTTTTCTGCTCCTTTCCTCTGCTCTCTCCAGATTTGTTATTCGTCTGTTATATTCCACGAATCCTTTGTCCACCTCGTATTCAAAATTACTCCATACCGATTTCATCTCCTCGAATTGTTTTGTCAACTTCTCTTCAATTCTCCTTTCCATTCCTTTAAAATTAGTCATTTCTTCCGCGATGCATTTCAGCATTCCCATAATTTGTTCTGTATCCGGTCCCGGGTTTAACTCTACTCCTCCAATTATTAGTAGCACCATCAACACCAATGCATACCACGCCGTCCTTCCACTCTGTTCTCCTGAACATTTTCCACCCAAATTACCTCTTACTGAATTAAATAGACCTATTCTGGCTCTATAAACTTCTAGTTGCACTCCCATTTCGCTGTTCTGCCGAGCACGTGTTCGGCACGTCTTCCTCCTCTCGGTTCCCGTCAGCAACTCATCCGCATATAATGTCTGCAGAGGTTGTGGAATAGGTACATCCGGGCTATGTGGAACAGGACGAATTGCTGAATGAATGTGGTTCGGATACTCAATACTGTTCTTGTTTTTTTGTTAAAACCTTTAATCTTACAAGAGCAGAAGTAGCAGTTGTCGGTATGATTCTGTTGTACCTGCCAGACCATAGGGATGCCAAATTGTAATGACTTCTTCTTTCCTGCTGCCCACTGTCATAAATCTTCTACACACAACACACTCGACCTGTGGAGCCCATGCTTTATTGATGTTGCTTAGTTTCACTCTGAAATAGGCATGGTAGATCTTTCTCATGAAGGCAGTAATGTTTCTTTGGTCTTTTTTTCACCAAAATATAACAATAACAGTTAGGAGAGTTTACACAGCCTTGGGTAAAGAACGTACACTAACACTAACTTCCTTGCACAAATACAATACAGTGATGGACAGTCAGAGCCATTTGCAATGTGACAGTTCGCTGTGTGCTGCTAGGGGCACAAGTGTTGAACAGTTGAAAGCGATGCGCTGCTTCCGAGTTTCATATGGTGTTTTTGTGTATATCATCATTATTGCAAAATATGCAATTTGTGCAAAACCTGTGGGTGATACAATGTTTAATGTTTTGAGTAACATTTTTGAATTCAAGAGGTCAAAATACATAAAGGACGCTTACATTTTTGAAGAAAGTTTTTATAGCCTTGCAATTTGTTGCATTGTGTTACCAATCCTGTTATGGAATTGTAAAAAGTGTATTAAATGGAATTACACCCAACGCAGCAGTCCTTAAGAAAAAATGGTTACCACATCATTGCATCCTGTGTCTCAACAACACATATACTGCAAGTAAAGGACAGTAATGAGGGAGAGGTATAATACCATGGCCAACATCCCAAATGCCCAGAATGCACTTGAACAATAGTTGCTGCATTGCCAAACAGTTTTCTAAAGCATCTCAAGGAAGAATGTAAACCTCTCTGGGTATCTTCTACAGTTCTTTGCATTTTTGGAAGGAAAACCATGACAATCAATAAAAAGCTCAAACTTCTTAAAATAACAACAGGAAAAATGGAACTTTCAGTCTAGGAAAATATATACATCTGGAAAAACAAGGACCAAATTTCCAATTTTGAAATTCAAACAAGCAATATCTTGATACTGAAGTTCATCTGGCCACCACCACAGAGGAACACAACTACTACAAAAAGGAACATTGGCAGTTTACGCAAAACTGCCGATGGGAGCAATTAGCTCCTGAAACATGTTTTTCATAAATGAAGTGGGTAGATTTGCAAATTTTGGTTCAAAATTTACTGAGATAGCAGGTCTCTTTTTCTGCAGGAGCAGCATGGAAAGGGTTCAAGATATTGTAAACTTGAAAGAAATGTGTAAATATGAGGGGCGTTCAGAAACGATTTACAATAGCAGTTTTTTGTACCTTATTTATTAGTGAACATGATTCAATGTACATGGGATCTCTCAATGTACTCTCCACCAACGTCAGTAGTCATTGCCACCTTCCTGGCAACTTCATTATTGTGTCAAGGAACCACTGTTTGAGTATACTACACATCCACTTGTGGACAGCTGCCTGCAATACCTCATTGTTGCCGAACCTTTTACCTTGCAGTGCATCCTTCATGTTGAATAAAGCATAATCAGATGAAGTGAGATAAGGTGAATATGGCTGGCATGACACAACAATGAACCCCAGTGATGTTAACTTTGCGGTCATGACAATGTTGATGTGGGGCTGCACATTCTCATGCTGGAGGAGTGCATATGCCACAAGTGCATGTAATTTCTTTGGTCCGGGGACTTCCAGAATGTTTTCATTGCATGGATTGGCGTTTCTTCTCAGGTGTATGGTAGTGACACCATGATTCATCACTAGTCTCTCCAAAATTCTGGATCTTCATTCTTCATTTCCAATAGTTGATGACAGACTTCAACTCTAATTTCCTTTTTGGCCTGTATCAAGTCCCGTGGAACCCAAAATGCACACACCTTTTTCATATCCAAATCGCCATGAATAATGGTGCGCAGTGTTGCACGACCAAGGCCTGTCTGTCATTTTAGTTCATCAAAAGTTGTGTGTCTATCAGCCATAATCAATTCAGACACAACTCCAATGTTCCTCAGAGACCGCAATGTTAACAGACAAACAGCACTCTTCTTGCATACAGATTCCCTTCCACTGGCAAACCCAGCTTTTTGTGCAGAAGCTTCTTGGCCACATATCGCAGTTAAACATTTATGAATATCTGCTGTTTTGACTCCTTCCTTCCACAAGGAGTCCATCTTGTCCATGGCTTTCTCCACTTAACAACAAACAAGCACTGTTCTTTCATTTTACACTCTTCACAACTGCCATCTAGCATCTGTGGTGTACTAGTATCAGTTCATTGTGTCACAAGAGGATGTGCCTATAGATTGAGCGGTATTTTTAAAACAACACAAATTGTAAATCATTTCCGAATGCCCCTTGTATTTGGCTTAATAATGCAACTGATTACTTACCAGAAGCATAGTATTTAGCCATTGATGCTTCTTTTATAAATGGAAGGCCAGCTTCTTGCAGTCTTGCAGCATTGTACACCAGAAGACGAGCACATTCGATCTGTGTAGCCATTTGGGCAATTTGGTGTTGCATTGACTGAAATAGAAACAATACATCAGTAAAATGTCTCAACAAAGCCCCATATTTTGCATCTGGAATACCTTACTTATAAAACAGTTCTACTCTTAAGTCTGTAATCTGAACTCTTATTTAAATTAAAACACCTAAATTGCAAGCAACTAAAAAGAACAAGTTTTTGCTTTGTCTACCAGGTCCACCCTAAATGGAAGTGGGCAGAACTGACACATGCTGGAAGGATGGGGAAGCCTGTACAATTGAATATCAGAAAAGTCGATGTATCAAGGTACCATGATATGCCATTTTGTGACAACTCACATGTTACTGCTTTCTTATTATTATATAAATCGTGTGAAGCTTTGTAAATAATATGGGACCATCTCAGACTTCATAATGTATGGGGAAGCCTGCCAAGTGACTTGTTGGGAGGGCTAAAATTTATATGGGTGGACCTGCTGTCTATAATGTGCTGTTAACCAAGATGTGAAGAAGAACTTTGTGCATATTACATAGTAGTGCCCTTCATCACTGGATCATTCTGCAGGATATGGTCACTTTAAAGATCTCAGGCAAACAGCATCAAAATTTAGAAAGGTAGCTTTTATTGTAAAGGCATTTGAAGCACCTAATGGTCTTTGCATAGAAATATAATCATAATTATTAGTTTTATTACACTCCTCTATATAGATTGCTGCAACTAAAAATCTGATGTGCTACACTCACATGACTTTCTCTACTCTTGTACAAACTATTTTTACAAACACTTATTCTCCATCTACTTCATGTTAATCGATATAAAAATTTGCAGAAACTATTGTATTGCTAATTTTCTTACAGGTGCAAGGGAAATATGGTAGGCCTTAAGCGATAGTCAAATCTTGCTATGTGGAGCATTCCGTTCTCTTTGCATGTCCAGGACATAAACTAAACAAATAACGAATTCCCATTTGAGAAAAAGTGTAAGTATTGGAAAATTCAAAAAAATAATAGGGACGGAAATAGTTCACTCCACAAAAAAATGTATATAACATAAATTGTGTGTTTTAAAGAGATCTACATTTTTTGTGTAGTAAAATTTTGTCTATCTCTTACGGTTTACCAGTTGTGCAAAATGCATTCAGAATGAAGACGACTTTTGGGGACATTCCCAGAAAATTCGAGATATACATTTCATTTGCCATGAAAGTATCTTAAACATATGATATTTTAATCAAAATTGTTACAGGCATTTTTGAGAAAATAAACATTTTCAAAAAATGTTCCATGTAAAGGGTAGTCTGGGGTGGGGGGGGGATTTTCTTGAAAATCTTTGTATCGCATCTTTGAAAGATACTGAACCTAAATGCCAAGTTTGGTATTTATCCGACTTTTCGTTTTTGAGTTACGCTGTTCACACACACATACACATGGACCTTTTTCTAAAAATGCTTTTTTTGGATTCAGGGGGCTTCAAAACATGTATTTCTGGTGAAATCTCGATATCAAATTTTTGGGTGGATTGCAATACTTCCCCTACTTATATACATAGTAGAGAAGGTAAAAATGAACAATGACTCCTAAATATATTTTCTCTGTAGAATAATAAATGCAACAATTTTTTTTATTCATGTCAGATTATCCAGTAATTTTTAACATATCGCTTTCTTAAGGCTTTTCTAATTTGTAAATGGAACTGACCTTATATTTGCACTGGCTAAATTCACGTTGGGTTTACTTATTAGTAAGATTCCTATGCGAACAGCACAATTCTAACAGTATTTTTGTTTTGCTTTTAAATAACACAAATTTGCATTTCTTTTAGTCTGAAAGAACAGCTTTGCATTGTACTTCATCAGTGTTACAAATAGATGCGCCATTTTGTCAATGAATACCACCAATCTCAATAGGTGACGTAGGCATCAGTAGTAAATTCGATGATTGGTCTGCTTATTTCAGCATGCCCATTTAAGAAGAACTCGTGTGAATTCAGGCTTTCAACAAACTTCTGATCTAGAGTATGTCAGAATTGGTACACTTAGTACACAGCAAATGTCAGGAGCATATGGACAAGCATTTAACCATAGGCTTGGGTGGATTATGGCAGTGACCAGCAAGTTTACACAGCAAGTGCTGTAGTTGCCCATAGTTTAGCTACAGGAGTTTAACACTCCTGAATTTTAATGCATGTTTAAGTGTATTTCACAAAGATAACTTTGTCTTTGAAAATGAATGCACAGTGAGAACGAAATGCCATATGGGAGGTACAAGCATAATATCTATTCTTTTGCATTTACAGCAGTTCCCATAGGAACAAGCAGTCTTCAGCTGCCATGATGTAAACTTCTAGGCAATAGTCAGGGCTATTCTGCAACTTCATTGTTATGAAGGTGACTACAATTATTTAAGCTTAAAGAAGTGCTCTTAACAAATGTGCTGCTATTTGGCATTCTGTAACTTATTTGATATCACAAAATTTGTTTTCTCGCAGTTTGTTAGCCCACTGGAGTGACTAATCGAAAATTCTTGTGCCATAAGATAGCATTTTATTTTCACACTGGTACCAGCACCAGAGTACAGACTACCAAGTGCTTTTGTTACTTTTCCTCAAAATGATGGAAACAAAGTGTGCTGTGAAAACCTCACATGAAAAATATAAAATATATTGAATTTTAAAATTTGCACCCACTGCTTAGAATAGCAAGACATACATCTTCCTGAGACCCCAAATAATTAGATTGTTTTTTTGTTTTTTTTTAATGAGAAAAGCTAAGCTGAGTCAAATTTGTAACACTTACTTCACTTATTTATTGAAAAAAGAAGACATGTTTCTGGATTAGCTCCAGAAACATGTCTTCTTTTTTCAATAAATAAGTGATGTAAGAGTTACAAATTTGACTCAGCTTTATCTAAATTATTAGTGCACATTACATCAAAGTCCACTATACTTAATAAAATTTTATATTGTTTTGATGCAAGTTTCTTTAATTCATATCAACCCACAATTATTGCTTAATTTTATGTTTTTTGGGCTTTTTTTATACTTTTTAAGCATACCAGTTGTCATACAGACTTTTCTGGAATTTTAATGTATACCTTCAGTTCTGTGGACATATTCTTGCATTTTAATATTTTAATAAAAATCATTTATTGGTATTTGATAATATCCATATTATTTTAGGTATTCATTAAGTGGAAGGTTGCAGTAAAAAGAAAGGTTAATTTCATTAGTTGTGTTATCTGGAGGAGAATGTTACAACTATAAGTATTTTATTTCAGATTATTTTTCATGTGCAAATTTATTAAGTATAAATTCTTTTATAACCCAACTGTGTCTTCTGTTATGTTCTTCCTCTTCCAGCAGCATCATATAAATTCAATTTTCTATGGTTATGAGAAACTGTAAATAGCTTTCTGCTAACCACTTTTTTTTAGCAGATAGGAAATTATCTTAAAATAATTCTGAGAAGGAAAACTTATCGCTGTACTGTCCTACAGCTCTGAAAAGTGCTCAGTTCCTAATCTTAACTTACACATGAAGCAAATAAATTCATGAACCATGCAAATAAACATACAATTTATCACTATTTGAATCTAAAATTCTTAAATCAATAATTGTTACTTTATATTACGATATAAGATTACAATACATTTATTTTCCTATTAAAATATGTCTCTTAAAAGTTATGTTGGGAGCATCATTTACCAATGCCATCATACAGAACATTGCTGACTCAAGCGTAATCTGTAACATTTATATTTTATGCTAAACGAATAAACAAACATTTGATTATTAAAATGTCAAATTTTTATTGTGCTTTTCTGCTTAGAGCAGCATTAAAACAACATCTATGCGAATCTGTTGTGTAACAAGCATGTTAGCATGAGGATCTTAGAGTTATTTGCATTCAACATCCAAATCTTTATTCTTAACAAAATTTTGTATTGCTACAAAGTTATAAAATGCCAATCAATTTATTAGCGGCTCTAACAATTTATTAAGTCTTAACAAAATGTTACAGAGTAGCCCTGAATATTATCTGGCCAAGCCTATTATATATTAAAATGATGGCACAAACTGCATGTTGGAACAAACCTCTACTAGGTTATTCTAATACACCAATCTGATGGTTTGTGACTGCATAGTGCACATATATTTGTTTAGCATCTGTTGCCGGTCAGAATCAGTATTTGTTTTATACGCTACAGATTCCCATCACTTCTCCAGATGCACTTCAGCCTTGGGCTTATTGTGCTACCTGTATTGTTTTAAAACCAATTCATTATATCTGCATCCTTTACAATCTCATAACAGATATGGCTTCAAATTCTTCTGGTTTTAAAAACATTTTCCCGAAAGCAATATATCTCCTGTGAGCCACAATCTGCAATCTTAAGTTACCTTGAAACACTCCCATTGTGTTAACTTTTTCACAGGAGCATGTCCTGTGAGAAATGCAATAGTTTTCAGCTGAAGCCTGTTACATTTAAGTAAGCTTTCAACTCTTTTCTTACATGG
The DNA here is from genome assembly GCA_030765065.1 of Deroplatys truncata. NCBI lineage: Eukaryota > Metazoa > Arthropoda > Insecta > Mantodea > Mantidae > Deroplatys > Deroplatys truncata. The sequence goes on from CM060984.1 coordinate 181,087,450, forward strand.
TTTACTAATAAATAGTTTACCATGTTTGTTTCCTGGAGTTTTAAGCCAGGTTTTATGTTCTACTTTGGACCAGTTCTTAATAGCCTCTCTTACTAAACATTGAGATGTTCCTAGAGCTGGCTCTGGCCCAATAAACTGTGAAGCTGCTCCTTGTTTTGCAAGTTCATCAGTTTCTTCATTTCCCTCTATGACACTACGGCCCGGCACCCAGATGAGTTGAACTTCATTCTGTTCTGCCAAGCATGTTTAGGCAGTTTAAAATCAGTCCTGATGTTAGCTTAGACTACTTAGAGCCTTAAGTGCAGCCTGGCTATCTGAGAAGATAAGGATCTGTTTACCACTGTAAGCTCTCCTGTTTTCATGTATGCACTGAACAATAGAATAAATTTCTGTTTAAAAAACAATAGCATATTCACCTAAGGGAAAAAACTTTTTGCACCTTGGTCTTATGCCATAAACTCCAGATCCTGTTCCTGAGCCATCTGTAAACCACATGTTTCTCAGGAGTTTCAAAAGTTTTATTCGTCCAACATTTAGGAGCAATAATGATCCTGAAGTTCTTTTTAAAATGTTTAATTGGATTTTTTTTTAATGAATGAAGCATGTGTTTATTCACATACTTTACATACATAAAATTATTGTAATTATATAGTCTGACAGCATTTCTAAAGATGCATCTCCTATGTATTTTCCTAATGCTTAGCAAAGCTGAGTATTTCAGGAATTCTTGTTTGCTTAGCATGTTGCAGTCTATAGAAAGCCATTCTTGCCTCCTTCATTATGCTAAATGCAATGAAGTCAGGTTCAAGAGTGTCTCCACTGCTGCAGTAGGAGTTGTTTTCATAACTCCTGCAACAGCCATACATGCTGTTCTTTGAATTTCATTTAGTTGGTTTTTAGAGCCTGTTTGAAGGACCTTAGGCCACCAAATCAGTGCTCCATAGGTTATTGATGGTATGATTATCATCCTGGTATATATCCAATGGATCATAGCAGGTCTTAATCCCCATCTTTTACCATGCATGCGTAATTACTTCAAAAGTTGCTTTCGCACATTTTATTGCTTTCTTGAAATGCTAGTTCCAGTCCATCTTGGAGTCAAAAGTAATTTCCAAGTATTTGACTTCCTCAGACATTTTAAGTTATTTACCTTGAAGATACAGGGGTCCTAAGCCCTTTATATCCCTTGTTTTGGTAAATGGTACTATTTTTTGAGGACTAATAGTTAAGGCCCTCATTCACAGCCCATTTTTTCACAGTATTCAGGGCCAACTGCATGAGTTCCCTGACAGTTCCTGTGTATTTATCTCGAGCTATGAAGATGATATCATCAACATAGCCCATGCTATCAAAGAATCCGTACTTGCTATTTGCTACATACTGATTCTGGTGGTATCAGAAGTTTGTATGAATGCATTGCCAATTGGGTGTCCTTAATGCGCATGCTCAAACTATTGCAGTTATGTTTGGAGCAAACCTAATGAAAAGCAAGAGCAGTAGCAGCAAAATACTTCCTGGAAATCTGAAATGCCAGGTGTAATATCCAAATGGAAATGTGACAATGTATGTTTGGCTAAGATGTACAACCTAGCCCAAACAGTAGAGAACAAATAAAATTAAGCTTTAAGAAAAATATACATATTTTGATAAAACTTGCAGTGCATTAAGGAAGGCACCATTTGCTGTTCACAGCAAACTGCAGTTCTGTGTGTTATGCAACATAAAAATGGCATTTCTTTTTTACTCTGATCCTATTTGGTGTGCAACACAAAGCCCAAATGACTTGCAGAAAGATATAGAATGATATTTGGTTTCCACCCTCCATTCCATCTTACCTACAAGATTTATTAATGTCATGTTTACATACTTATATGTTACATTTAAATACATATTATAATTATTGCTCACTCAACTAATTTAACCTTCAGCGGTTTCTGTTTATAGTACAACATATTTCAACACAAAATCACTAAATTTAATTTTATTCCATGTCTAATTGCAGAAGTATTCCCAAGCTACATAAAGTTCTTGATGGATTTCTAATGTGTAGCCCACTTTAATAAACACAAATTATATATACTTTTACCATAATGACATTTTAATTTCCAGGCAACATTTTTAGATGTTACATAAGCTGCATTAATAAATAAAATACTACTATGATGCCTCTTCAGTGAAGTTTGATCTGTTTGCACCCATTATCATTTCCCATTGCACTCCCATTGATTTCTCAATATACTGCTGAATACCTTGAAGTGTTTAGGAATTTAAGTAATTTACCTGCTTACTATTTTGTTTTATGCTACAAGCATTTGTTAGCCCACCTCCATGGTATGATGGTAGCATGTCTGCTTCATATTCAAGAGGTCCCGAGTTCGAATCTCGGTTAGGGTGAGATACCCAAATAAGGTTTCTTTCTGGGTTTTTTCCTTATCCTGAAAAGATGAATGTACGGTAACTTTCAGCTCTATGGGCTCTAGCTCATTTGAGAGCATCAGCATCAATACACCCATTTCATTCATTTGTCCAACATGCCCTACCCGGTTAAAGGATATATGTATATATAAATAAAATAGAAGCAAAAGGGAGAACAGCAATGACAGGAATAAGAATATGTAAATACAAGCTAGAAATGACAACCAAGTGGCTGAAAAGAATGTACAAGGCTCTAGTGGAACCAAAAGAAATGCCTTATGCAGTAGAGTTTGGGGGGGGGGGGAGGTTACAGATATAAGCAAACAGGTAGATCTTATGTACAGAATGTTCTGTAAAGAACTAATAGGGTTACCAAGATCAGCACCACAAGAAGTAGCTTTAGTAGGACTAGGAAAAATAAGAAAGGACTAATAATGGAGAGAATAATAAAATTCTGGTACAGATGTTTGATAAAGAAGAGAGAGGAATCTTAAAAGTTATGAATGAAGCAACAAAACAGCTTAGAGAGCACAAACAGTTGGTGGGCAGGGATAGGAAGAATTATGAGGAAAATACGAATGGGAGACATATGGAAGCTAGAAGAAAGGAATGAAAGTGATGTAGGTAAACTGGTAAAAAGCAGAATAGAAGACATAGAAAGGCAGGAGATATGGGGAAGTTTAGAAAACAAGAAATCGTTAAAATTCTATAAATAAATAAAAAGAGCCTGGGGACAAGAACCATATGTAGATTACTGTAACAGACAATGAAAAGAAGGGACAGCTTGGATGAGAGTAGGAACAGTATTTCTAAGAAGGATAAGAGGTAGAGATAAAGGAATATGTGAAATATGCAGTGAAAAAGAAATTGTAATACATATAATGGAATGTAAGGAGTTAATATTATGGAGAATAAAGGTTTGAGAAGAAAAATGGGAAAAAATAGAGAGGAAAATTGTAGCTATAAAAATGTTAATGGGGAAAGAAGAAAGGAAGATTACAAGCATAGGTGAGTTTTTATAGAAAGCAAAAGGAAATGGGCGACGAAAGTGAGTATAAGAAAAGAATACAGAGGGAAGGAGAAGGATAACTAAGCTGGAAGGGATAACATGAGCTACCAGGCAGGGCAAATGGTCTGGGTGCCATGCAAGCCAAGGTATCTACAAGGTTAATTCAATTTGTACATAGTTTATGTTACACAAATGAAAAAAGAAAAGAAATTGTAAAAGCTATGTAAAAAAAGTCACAAATAAATTCATTCATTCATATAAATAAAATGAAAAGGGAAGAACAAGATGATTTGTTGATTTTCTGAATAATGAAGGGTTAATTCCAGTTAGGTTCTGACAATATGAAAAGTAACACAGCTTTTGGGGAAAAACAACACTGATTTTATGTTCCCAACATATTATTTAAATGTATGCAGTTATAAAAAATAATCTGCAGATTGTTTAATCAAGCAATGTCTATTTTCTACTATGAATTAAAAAATGAAACTGCAAGGTTTACCTGAAAAGAGTAAATTTTCTTTCCAAATTGCTTCCGCTGTAGTGTGTAAGGAACGGTAGCATCTAAACAGCCCTGAGCAACACCAACCATCTGTGCTCCAATTCCTATGCGTCCCTCATTCAGAAAACCAGCCGCATATTTATAGCCTTTACCATATTCTCCAAGGATATTTGATTTTGGTACCTTAACAAGCAAAATACGGTGCATGATAATATGCATCAACAAAAAATTGGGTGCACTTGATAAACTACTTTTTACTATAATTAAACTTAATATATACAATTTGTTGATGATACATTTTATATGACAAAATAAATATTTATGAAAACTAGAATTTAAAATGAACATTTATTACAACTTATTTACTAAATAAAATGGATATAATAAATTACATTATATTATTTGATGTTGCTACTGAAATAGAACTGGTAATTTTGAAGATATGAGTTGAAAGCCGTGTTTCAAGAACTATCATTCTTATTTTCAGCTTAAAATCTTTGTGAACTATTATGACAATACTGTGCACTTATTAGTTTATGTACCTTGATTTTCATAGGCTTTTCATTAGTGGTGATTTATTAAGTATTCTTTGATAATACCTGTTTTTCTCTGCATTTGATACAATGTTAACCTATAAAACTTCTTGACATAAGCAATTATTTTTTCCATTTTTTTCAACAAGGGATTCTGTAAATGAAGTAATGGTTACGAGAAAACATGCTAATTTCCCCTTATAATTTTTGTTATATGTCATGTTCCATTATAAAAATCTTACCCTCACGTTGTCAAAATGTACCATACATGTCCCTGAAGCTTTCATGCCTAACTTCTCTTCTTTCTTGCCCACAGAAACTCCAGGAGTATCCCTTTCTACCAAAAACGTTGTAATACCTTTATATCCCTGTTAAAAAGATTACATGTGCATTAGAAACCAATAGTATGCAAAATTGTCATTCAATTAAAAGATCAATAAATAATGCTTACAAATAATGCTTAGCAGGAAAAACATTTTTCTTGCTATGCTAAAGAATAATTAAATCAGTTGGTGCAGAAAGGAACTAAGTTCATGATTTTTAATTTTTGCCTGCTTATGATAGCTTACCATAACTCTGCTAAGAGAAAATGCATGGCATTTATAGAAATGGGAAGAATGGTAAGGAGCTAGTAGCTGTATTGCAGTGAAAGGAATTATTTCCAATGCACTACTTCTGGAGGGAGCAGGTAAGTATCACATTGTTAATGGGGAGAAATAAAAGTCTTACTGTATCCCATTCTAAATGCTTATGAATACCACATTAAAGCTCCCTTACATGACAGTTCCATTTCTCATATTTTAATGGTACATACATTCATTACTCCATGGACCTCCTAAACTTCCCCAGATGGGGATGGGGGGACAGAAAGAAACCTGAAATACCATATTTACTCGGCTATAGGACCCCATTGCCTATAGTACCCCCCTTAATGTTTGAGAGTCAAAATTAAACATTCTGGGAGATTGATGAATTTCTTACTTTCGTTAATCTAAATATGACAACATTTCTTATTAGCTTCTGTGGCAAGCAAATAGCATGGTAAAACCTAGTCTTTCAGGATACGGCAAATAATAGAAGAAGAATAGTAAAGCCAACACCTTCCTGGTTCGTTTCCACCCATTTGCATGGTTTGGTTTGCACTTTCTTTATGCATTCAGTCCTTGTCTTCGATGTGTACTGTGAGTGTGAAAACTTATAAAATGAGTACTGGGAATCACAGGATGCATTTTACAACCTCTTTTAAATTAAATGCTGTCTAGTTTGCAAATAAAAATAGTGTAAGAGTGGCATCTTGTAATTAAAATGATTCAATATTAGTGCAATCAGAAGGATCGACTAATGTTAGTTAAGAGAGACTGTAAATCTTTTCGTGGAATTTAGAAAGGAAAGTATGAAGTCAATAAATTGTAGAAACAAGGAACAATGGTCATGCTCTGACACATGAAATGCTGTAGTTTAAAGCACAAGAGATTGCACAAAAATGGACCTCAGGTTCAGAATTTAAGGTGAGCCAAGACTGGGCAGTATGATTTATACATAATAACACTTTGAGGAAAAGAACTTCACTATGTCAACAGCTTCCAGCTGACTATGCAGAGAAAGTCATAGAAGTTTATCAGGTTTATCGCAAATTGAAAATGCCAGCCAAACCTCAAGTTTTTTTTGACTTGCCAACAAGCACAATGATAAATACAGCAGGAGCATCAAGTGTTTTAGTGAAAACCACTGGAGCTGAGAAGTTACGCTGTGCTGTGATGCTACATATGACTGTAAAATGAAATTGAGTTTTATTTATGGACGCTCTTTAACTACTATGGTTCTTAGCGTCCCATTCTATATTGGGCGTGAAACACCGGTAATTTTGCTCAGAGGCCTCTTTATCAGGCTTGAGGTTCTTTTACGTGCCGTAAATCTACGACACGGGACCACCGGCTTTACTTCCCTTCCGAAGGAAGCCGTGCTAACGATTTTCACGCCCGAAAAAATCCATCGCCCTCCGCCGGATTTGAACCCGCAACCTTAGGAACTAGAGGCTAGCATGGTACCACTAGTCCACGGAGGACGACATATGACTGTAGAATGGCTCCTGCCTTAATGCATTTTCAAATGGAATACTCTGCCTAAAGGAGATTTTCCAAAGCGAATTCACATCTGTGTACAGAAGAAAGGGTATGGACGAAGATCTGGTGAAGGACTGGTTAAGAACTATGTAGAAACAATGTTCAGAAGCTTTGGGCATTCAAAAAGTTTTGCAAGTGTCATCTTAGGAGTCCAAACTAAGATGGAATTCAAAAACATCCTCATAATCCCTCAAAGTAGTCTCTATCTCTCTCCATACACAGTTGTAGACGATAAAGCCACTTGTCAAAAGCACTACGATACTCAGACTGAGGTATTGTCAACAGAGCTGAATTTATAGCCTGAGTAAGGTCCTGCACTCATTTAGAAGGTTTTCCAGCAATGCAAGATTTCACTTGAGGAAACAGAAGTTGCACAGTGCAAAGTCAGGACTGTAGGGTGGACGGTCAAGCAACTGGACTTTAGCAGCTTCCAGTTTCCTCAAATTTGCCGCTGTTCTGTGAGGAGACGCATTATCATGCAAAAGCAACAGCCTTGAAGTTCCTGTCTTTGGATGCCGCCACCTCAGCTCTTCAAATAAAGGATTCAAAACATAAGAGGCATAGTATTTTCCATTCATTGTCATTCCTTCTGGCATGTAGCCAATCACTAATGGTCCTTAATAGTTGAAGAACATGGTGAACATTTGTTTCCGAGAATGAAAATCTGCCAAAGAATGACTGGTCTTGGATCATTCTCATTTACCCATACACAATTTTGAGCCTTATTTGGTGTGGTATAATAATAAAACTAACTTTCATCACCAGTGCATAGATCTGTCAAACATTTGGGGCCATTAGGTGGAAACATGCTCAGCAGTTTCCTTGCACATTCCTTTCTCCTCTTCTTTGGTTAGAGAATGCGGAACGCATTTTGCACAGATTTATTACAGCTTTAAATGTCCATGGAGTATACTGGCAACACTGATACCAACTTCCATACTTAGCATTTAAGTAGTAATATGTTGATTTTCCTTCACCAAATTCCTCACTCTCTGAATTGTTCTTTTGTACCCAGCTTACCGAGGCTGGCCAGAATGAGGGTTGTCTTTCAAAGCCTCTTGCTCTTCTTCAACTCATCAAATCCATTTTGCAATGGTACAAATGAACACACTTGATCACCATAAACAGCTAACAAGTCCTCATGGATTTTGTTTGCTCTTTCACCTAGCTCGTAGCATGTGAAAATGTAGAATCTAATGCTCTCTTTACAAATATCCATGATTTTTTACCAGCTATTGACACAGGACTAAATTCAACAGACTGTACGACTGTGAATATTAAAGTTTAAACTCGCACTTATGCATATATACCGGTTACATAGCATTCCCTTGAACAAAGAAGAATTTTTAAAAGAACAACAGCATATAGAAAAAATAGCAGTAACTAATGGATTCAACTCAGATCTTATAAGGAACATGATAAACAAGAAGAAAAAACTCAAGGCAATTTTACATACCACCACTCTAACACCTCTCTCAAACACAAATTGGAAATACAAGAAATTCACATACCACCCTTGGACCTTTAGAAAATTTGAACGAATCTTCAACAAATTTAACATAAGACTAGCTCCACAAAAATTCAGCTTGAACTTGCTAAACACACCTCTCAAAAATGCCATCCTAAACACATTAAAATCTGGAATTTACCAGATTAATTGCTATGATGAGAGAAATACTACATAGGAAAAACAAAAAGAAACTTGGAAACCAGACTTAAGGAACACCAAAGGAACATAAAACTAAAACAAATAGAGAAATCCGCTGTATCACACCATTGGCCAAAATATAAAATTAACACCCCTCATCACACCAATAGAATTGAACATCTGGAAAAAAATACACATCATCGTCATTAATTTTGAAATCCCGTCTGTGAACAATATGTTAAAACTTTGTGCCCACAACACCAGATGGCAACAGGTTCAGAATCTGCAGGAAGAGGAAGAAGAGGATACGGGAGAAAGAGACCTTTAGTCACCCAGTCGTTGACAATGAGGACGAATGCGCCCTCGAAAATGTTTCTGTTTTATATAACTTTTAATTAGTGAAGGTGAGTGTCAAAAAGTGTGACTCAATCTACCATCATGAAGAATGCTTCACTGTTAATAGTGCTTCTGTTTTTAATCTTTAAAGCTTTTAAGGGCCATCGGACACATTATTACACTATGGATAGTGGACAACCTGCATGATACAAAAAAAGTAAACATGGAAGATCAAGCACCTGTCACTACAATATATTTGCAAGTGGATTTTGCATGCTTGGGGACTGATCATTCCTGAAATTGTTAAATAGAGGTTTAAAAAGACTGAAATAACATGTGCATTAGATGGCTCCGAAGATGACCTTATATGGAAAGAATGTGAAGAAAATGAAAACACAGAATAACGAGGAAGTGAAAACATTGATGAGGATAACCTTGTGATTCCACGACCATATTACTATTCTTCCCTTGCTTAAATATTTTTGTGAAGCATGAACATAATTACCTATACTGGTATTAAAAACAAGGATTTTCATGTTACAGGTAGCCAATTGTTATTCAAGTTTCAACGTGCATGTGATCCTTATTCTACAGGCCATGCCCATCCACCAGATTGCACATCTTTGCAGAAGTTATCACTGCACAAGATATTAACAGACTTCCTATTACAGCAATGAATTGATTACATATGTAACTTTATTTCATTAAATATCTCATAAACAGCATTAAAATAAAATAGCTTACTTTTTAATTACTCCTCTCCAAACCAATTGATTTTACGAACTAATTTTGAAGATTTAGAAGCTAGTAACAGTGATGTGTCATAATTTAAAATAAAGAGAGTTGAAGGTTGTTACACTAACAAGCCGTCTCCTGAAACGTGTTCAAGTAAGAATATTTTAGGATGTAGTGTAATAACCTTCAACTCTCTTTATTTTAAAAATAAATGATTTTACGAAGTTCACGCCTATAAGACCGTTCCCCAATTTTTTTAAGTAAAAATAGAGAAAAATCTGATGTGTTACACTCACATGACTTTCTCTACTCTTGTACAAACTATTTTTACAAACACTTATTCTCCATATGCTTCATGTTAATCGAGATATCGAGATGTCAATCTTATTGGTAATTTTCTTGTAGATGCAAGGGGGATATGGTAGCTTTTAAGCGATAGTCAAATATTTTAACGCTGGTTGCTATGTGGCGCATACCATTCTCTTTGCATGTCCAGGACATAAAAAAATGAATAACGAATTTGAGAAAAAGTGTAAGTATTGGAAAATTTAAGGAAATAACAAGCAATATCTCGAAAACGGTTCACTCAACAAAAGAAATGTATATGACATAAGTTGTGTATTTTAACGCAATCTACATTTTTTGTGTAGTAAAATTTTGTCTATCTCTTATGGTTTACCAGTTATGCAAAAGTCGTTCACAATGAAGAATACTTTTGGAGACATTCCCAGAAAATTCGAGATATACATTTCATTTCTCATGACATTATCTTAAACATATGATATTTTCATCAAAATCGTTAGAGCCATTTTTGAGAAAATTAAAATTTTCGAAAAATGTTCCATGTAAAGGGTAGTCTGGGGTGGGGGGATTTTCTTGAAAACCTTCGTGTCGCATCTCTGGAAGATACTGAACCTAAATACCAAGTTTGGTGTTTATCCGACTGTTCGTTTTTGAGTTATGCTGTTCACAGACACAGACACACACCCACACACACACACACACACACACACACACACACACACACACACACACGGACATGTTTCCAAAAATGCTTTTTTTGGATTCAGGAGGTCTCAAAACATGCATTTCCGGTGAAATCTCGGTATCGAATTTTTGGGTGGAATGCAATACTTCCCCTACTTACTATACGTAGTAGAGAAAGTAAAAATGAATAACGAATTTGAGAAAAAGTATAAGTATTGGAAAATTTAAGGAAATAACAAGCAATATCTCAAAAACGGTTCACTCAACAAAAGATAAGTATATGACATAAGTTGTGTATTTTAACGCGATCTACATTTTTTGTGTAGTAAAATTTTGTCTATCTCTTATGGTTTACCAGTAATGCAAAAGTCGTTCACAATGAAGAATACTTTTGGAGACATTCCCAGAAAATTCGAGATATACATTTCATTTCTCATGACATTATCTTAAACATATGATATTTTCATCAAAATCATTAGAGCCATTTTTGAGAAAATTAAAATTTTCGAAAAATGTTCCATGTAAAGGGTAGTCTGGGGTGGGGGGATTTTCTTGAAAACCTTCGTGTCGCATCTCTGGAAGATACTGAACCTAAATACCAAGTTTGGTGTTTATCCGACTGTTCGTTTTTGAGTTATGCTGTTCACAGACACAGACACACACACACACACACACACACACACACACACACACACACACACACAGACACACACACACGGACATGTTTCCAAAAATGCTTTTTTTGGATTCAGGAGGTCTCAAAACATGCATTTCCGGTGAAATCTCGGTATCGAATTTTTGGGTCGAATGCAATACTTCCCCTACTTACTATACGTAGTAGAGAAAGTAAAAATGAATAACGAATTTGAGAAAAAGTATAAGTATTGGAAAATTTAAGGAAATAACAAGCAATATCTCAAAAACGGTTCACTCAACAAAAGATAAGTATATGACATAAGTTGTGTATTTTAACGCGATCTACATTTTTTGTGTAGTAAAATTTTGTCTATCTCTTATGGTTTACCAGTAATGCAAAAGTCGTTCACAATGAAGAATACTTTTGGAGACATTCCCAGAAAATTCGAGATATACATTTCATTTCTCATGACATTATCTTAAACATATGATATTTTCATCAAAATCGTTAGAGCCATTTTTGAGAAAATTAAAATTTTCGAAAAATGTTCCATGTAAAGGGTTATCTGGGGTGGGGGGATTTTCTTGAAAACCTTCGTGTCGCATCTCTGGAAGATACTGAACCTAAATACCAAGTTTGGTGTTTATCCGACTGTTCGTTTTTGAGTTATGCTGTTCACAGACACACACACACACACACACACACACACATACACACACGGACATGTTTCCAAAAATGCTTTTTTTGGATTCAGGAGGTCTCAAAACATGTATTTCCGGTGAAATCTCGGTATCGAATTTTTGGGTGGAATGCAATACTTCCCCTACTCTACATAGTAGAGAAAGTAAAAAAGGGGTTCCTATAGCTGAGTAAATACGCTATATCAGCAACAAAGGTGACAAGCTTTTCTTCACTGAGCTTATTACATGGCCAATTAGTGCACAAGTGCAGTTAATGCTGATGTGAGTGGCAATTTTAAGTTTCCTGAAAAGTTATAAAATTTACATAGTTCCTTTTGTCATTGAATAATTAAATTGATTAATGAATAGGCAATAATAGACCTAGTTTTATGAATATTTTGCAAAATAGCTAAGAAATGATAATAGGTAGAGAACACTGTGTGACACTTCCACACGAGTTTATTCCTTCACTTTCTTTCCTCTGTTGAATGTGATGACTTGCATTAACATAAGTTTAAATATGATATTTTGCAAATACTGATACAATAATTTTAAAGGCAAACAAGTACCTATTTGAAAAAAGTAAGATACTGTCATCTGTTAAACTGCTTAACATTAGCAGTTCTTTAGAGTATTTCAGCAGAAGAAAAAACTGAACTTTTAAAAGTGAAAAACAAAATTAATTTCTAAGCTAAAGTTCTGCACATACTTACAGCAGATGGATCAGCATTCGCCATTACAATAAACAACTTAGCGACATCAGAATTTGAAATCCACATTTTTGAGCCATTGAGAATAAAGTCACTTCCATCCTTTTTAGCTACCGTTTTCATGGCAAATGCATCTGAACCAGAATCGGGCTCTGACAGGCAGAAGCTTCCGGGCTGTAACATTTTATTAACATTAAAAAATATTATTATTGAATTAACCTAAAATGCTGAGGACACACTTATCAGAATAAAAACCATGAATTTATGAAAAACAAAAAACTGGTAAACTGTTTCATAAAAGCCTGCTTAAATTTATGTGATAAGCAGGCATAGGAATTTTTAAGCATTAAAATCAGGATGAAAGGAAATTAGGTTTAACTGTTAGTGGACTTTATGCAGTGATGTCATATATAACAAACCCCTCCCTCCCATTCCTCGTACAGTCTGTTGGTGTTGCAGACAGCACTCACCAGACTGTGTTTTTCCTGTCATCAGTAATCCTTGACCTCTGTTGTTTTAAGTTCTTTGTATTGATTAGGGTTTGTGTATAACTAACTTGAAGCCAACTTAAGAATTCCTATACCTGGTGATAGCATCCATAAGTTAAAATGTAAGTGTTAAGCTTGAGTCCTTTGTTAATATTACGTTGAATGTTAGGATTAAAACAGCCATTTGAGGAGGTCAAACAGAATACATATGGGATGTTACAAACATGACTCATTAATGGAGAGTATCTAAGTAACAGAATCACAGGAAGTTTTATTTGGTAAAGGTGATTTATTTAGTATTAAGTATTCAATACTGTTATTATGACTCAAGCTAAGATTCAGAGGAAAGTGAAGACCTACAAGACCAAATCCATTATAAGGAAATATAATGCAAAATATGCATGATGTAAACTGATGCTTATCTAGGAGTAAAAGTATGTAAGAAACATTCCGAATGACAAAGCATAAAACATGTATTCAGGCTTTTATTAAATAAAGCAAGATCTATGGCAATTTTTACAGAGCTTTTTGAAACACACGCTAAGGTTACATTACTGTATATACGATTAAGCTGAAACAAATTCTTAAACTTTAAGAATACTTGCAAAAGATTTATTTCATAACAGCTTTTGCACCAGTTCACAATAACCAGGAACAGGAATTTAAAATATGAGTATTACAATGTGAATGTTCATAATTCACAGTTGTTTTGCAAAGAGGATTATGTCAAGTGAACTCAGCTTTCAAGAGAGCAAAAAGAAAGTGTGTACCTGTTTCAAAAATCAGGATTAAGTTATTTATACATGAAAGTTGGCTTAAAATGTCAAAATACACATTTATTTGTCTTATGATTCAGTAATTCCTGGTATCCATCAAATGGTGCAAAGCAATTTAATTATGCCGGCTCTGATATAATCCCTTTAGTACAATAAAACTTAAGGCTGGTCCACAACAACTGAAAACGGTAACCAGAACAAGAACACAAAGTTGAAATACATGTATTTTAATGGGAGAGTTCACAATCGATGAGAAGCTTTCCCGGACCCTGAGATCAGAAAGAAGATTTGGTTCAGTTTTAACTTTCTCATTCTTGGGCATGATATATTAGATCCATATTGTGCACATTAGACTCTTTACTGTAGACATTATGATATAAAACAGCCGCTGGAGCTCTCTCTAGTCGCAAGCTGGAAACAAACTGGAAGAAATCCTGCTTATGTGCATTCTAACCTCAGATTCTGACATTTCTATTTCCATTGGGGATTGGTTCTTCTAGTGAAAGGATCATCTATAGTTTAATAAGCAACTCAAATCTGGCTATTGCCTCAAAAATAGCAAAAAAAATCGATAGAAGTTAACAAAAAACAATAAACAACTTTATTGTACACCATTAAATAAAGGAATGAAAGCTTGGTATAACTAGAGGAATTGGAAATGTAATGAATCTGCATTTACATAATGTTTACTCTATCAAATTTTGACATTGGCTAACCCACATTATGTTGGCTGAATTGGAAGACGTGAAAAAATATACTGATCACTTAAAAACAATCAAATCCCAATGTGCAAAATCGATTTTTCACTTTGTGTTCCATATTATCATTGATATGCACTCTTGTTCTCGTTACCGGGCTATTGTGAACTAAAATCTTGTATGCTGCATTGCTTCCCGTTCTCATTTCCATTTTGTTACCGTTTTCGATCTACTGTAAACCAACCGTTAAAAAATCTGTATTACACTCACATGACTTTCTCTACTCTTGTACAAACTATTTTTACAAACGCTTATTCTTCATATGCTTCATGTTAATCGAGATATCAAGATGTTAATCTTATTGCTAATTTTCTTGTATATGCAAGGAGAATTGCTAGGCTTTAAGCGATAGTCAAATATTTTAAGAGGTGTTTGCTATGTGGAGTATTCCATTCTCTTTGCATTACCAGGACAACAACAACAAAAAAAAAAAAAAAAAAAAAAAAAAAAAAAAAAAAAAAAAAATGAATAACGAATTTGAGAAAAAGTGTAAGTATTGGAAAATTTAAGGGAATAACAAGCAATATCTCGAAAATGGTTCAGCCAACAAAAAAAATGTATATGACATAAATTGTGTATTTTAATGTAATCTACATTTTTTGTGTAGTAAAATTTTGTCTATCTCATATGGTTTACCAGTTATGCAAAAGTCGTTCACAATGAAGAATACTTTTGGAGACATTCCCAGAAAATTTGAGATATACATTTCATTTGTCATGAAAATATCTTAAACATATGATATTTTAATCAAAATCGTTAGAGCCATTTTTGAGAAAATTAAAATTTTCGAAAAATGTTCCATGTAAAGCGTAATCTGGAGTGGGGGGATTTTCTTAAAAACCTTCGTGTCGCATCTCTGGAAGATACTGAAACTAAATACCAAGTTTGGTTTTATCCGACTGTTCGTTTCTGAGTTATGCTGTTCACTGACACACACAGATATGTTTCCAAAAATGCTTGTTTTTGGATTCAGGGGGCCTCAAAACATGTATTTCCGGTGAAATCTCGGTATCGAATTTTTGGGTGGAATACAATACTTTTCCTATTTACTATACGTAGTAGAGAAAGTAAAAAGAATGCACATGCACACCCTTATTATCTCTTACTGGAGAATACATATACACTCTGATGACCTTCTACATAAAAAATACATTACTACTAATCATGACTTCCACAATATCAATACAAGATTTGAACTCCATGTACCATCAACCAACCTCATATGTGTCCAAAAAGGAGTGCATTACCAATGCATAAAGATGTTTAATATGTTTCCTAATGCGGTGAAGAACTGTAATGATAAGGTATTCAAAATTAAGTTAAAGGAATACCTTGTTGAGCATTCATGCTATGCCATTAATGAGCTTAAAAACACCTGATGTAATTAATAGACTATCTCTGTACATAATATTAATCTTATAATTTCATTGTAAATTTATATTGTATACACATAATGACATGTTCCACATCCTGTTGTAAAGACAACTTGTAGGATCTACAGAATGTAAATAAAGGTATTTTCCAAAAATGCTTTTTCTGGGTTCAGTGGCCTCGAAACATGTATTTCCAGTAAAATCTTGGTATAAAATGTGTTGTACTCAAAATCTTTCTCTACTCACTCTTGTACAAACTATTCTTACAAATGCTTCTTCTTCTTCTATCTTTTCATGTTAATCAAGATAAACATTTGCATTTGCAATAATTGTCTTTAAGAGATCGTCAAATCTTTTAAGAGCGAGTCGCTATGTAATGGCTTTGAAATTCTGTTCTCTTTGCATGACCAAGAGAAAAATTAGCAAGTATGCCAATCCTGCGCCTGTGACTTTCATGATATTAGGGAAAATAAAAGCATCGACAAACCTCTCTGAAACACCAACCAAACATATACAATGTTGTGGAGCAAAACACATTTACACATGCACCCGTTTCATCCTCTGATTCTTTTTCCTCATTTAAAGCAATGGGCATGCATGCAATCTACTTTTCTCTATTAAGCTACATAGAATGTTTTATTTCTTTTTTGGGAAAATGCAGTGAGGTCTTTTTGACATTCACATGCACAAATTGAAAATATTATTACTCTAGCTTCACTTTCTCTACCAGAACTTACTGGAACATGTTTCAGAGACTTGTCTCCATCATCAGCCTAGACTCACTAATGAAAATCTGATGTCAGAATCCTGTTTAATAGACTAGAGCAAAAGATGGACAAGTTACAAGCAACCAACAGTAATCACGGTGCTGAGGGGGTGCCAGAAGGATCTTCAGCCAGAAGTGGAGGAAAAATGCAAGTTTCTAGAAATTTCCGGGCATCAGATTGCTATGCCATGAGCACAGAAGAGTATTACCTTCAAGCTCTCAATAAAGCATGAAACTGGCCTGACAGAGGAGTTGGAATGTGTATTTACATATTTTTTGCTTAAGCAAATACGCCTTCTTTTGTTCCATATTGAAAAACTGGCGATTATATCTAAATACAGACACATGTGGTACAGCAATAAATGTAGCATTTGATCCTAGAAATTTATTGTTTGGTACATATTAAATTTTTCATACATGTTCTGCATATGGTGGCACAAAAAGTTTGCTGTGGCTAATGTGAGTGAAATCTTGCAGTAGAGCAGATTAAACACTTTTGGACAGGAGTAACAAAAGATCTACTAGTAGTATTTTAAAGCATATTTTGATACATTCAGCAGTTTTCAACTTACCCAACTTTCTGCAAGCAAGGGTAAATACTTGCTTTTCTGTTCTTTGGTGCCAATCTTTATAATAAGTGAATTAACCAGCGTATTTTGTATATCCACATATACACTTAATGATGGATCCACTTTTGCTATCTCTTCAACAGCAAGCATTGTGGCAAAGAATGACAGACCTGATCCTCCATATTCTGTTCCTATCTCTATACCCATCAGCTGAAAATAAAAGCAAAACATCATGTTTTAATAACCTGTTAAGTTTTAAGAATGATGTTACAGTTTAGATTAAAATCCCTTAATAGCTGATCTTGCAATTCAGCTCTAAGGAAGTGTGTATCAAGCACCAAGAGAAAGTATGTTCATAACTTCAGGTTTATAATCCTTTGAGATAAGTAAAATGATATAGGATATGTTATGTATTGCTTTTACATTTGTAAGGCTTAGCTAACATGCATAAAAATTGAAGCCTTATATTTACATTACTTTCTCTATCCTCAATTGTGTATTAGTAGGTATACAATTATTCTTATGAAAGATTGTTTTTCTACTTACTTCATTTTAATCCAGATAAACCTTTGCAGAAATAGCTACATTATACATTTCATTATAGAGACAAAGGGAATAGCTGATATTCAAATGTTTAAGAACTGGATGCTATATGCTGGCCTTAAAATTCATTATTATCTTTCCATGCAATCATGAGAAACAACTGAAAATTGACAGAACTTTAACAAAAAACAGCTTATTTGATACTTTAAATGCAACTCTATTTCACTTATTTGCATTATCTAATGAGGGTGACAATATTGGCATGGCTAGCCAGGCAACTTTAAGCTCAAAACTAGTTTACAATGCATACCTAATGTTGCGATACCTTTTAAAAATGAAACAAAAGATTATGCCCATAAATGAATGAGAGGTCTTAAATCAGAATGGGATACTTAGGGGTTTAAATTAGCTATACTGTAATGATTACAGTTTTCTTTCACCTAATAATTTCACAGCACACTAAACAAATATGAAAAGATCAAAGTTATTACAAAAAGGCAAACATGAAATTTTAGTGAACATTTACACTTTTAAATGGAACAATTATGCACAAAATTACACAAACAGCTTCCTAACAAAACAAATGCATTCAGACTACTCACTGCAAAAATATATACATAGAATGCTTGAACTTACCCCATTTTCAAACAGCTGCCGATCTATATCAGGATCAAACAATGATTCATCATCCATCTTTTTGACCAGAGGAGCAACCTTTTCTGCTGCAAACCGGGCAACTTAAAATACAACAGAAAATGTATATTAAAATTAGTAAATGAAAATTTTTTTGTTTTACAATTTAGATGCATGTTTTCAATAAGAAACATGCTGCTGAGTTTTAAATGGACACTCGAAATAAATAAAAGCTAAATCATCTTTGTATGTATGTTCAGTATCACATAGAGATCAAAATGTCCATGATATACAACCAAAGCAATAAAATATTCAAGTTATTAAGAGTAGTCCACCAATACAAGTTCTTTTTGTTACGCTTAGGAAAAATGCATTTGCAACAGTTGACTATTAAATGGATTTGGGTTTCCAGAGAAATTACTGTAATGGCAGCTACTTCTTGTGTATTTTGATGTAGTATGCATTGCACACATTCTTGAAATTAAATGTTTATTTTATGCAGTGAGTAAAGTTATGTGCTTTTCATGAATAATGCTATTATGTTGCTACTTTCGTGGTACATGCCTACTTATTGCTGAATTCTGTTCTTGCTGCTTCCACGACATTTAGAGAAAACAAACACTCACTGAAGTTTCCATATAATGGGAAAACATTTTGTTAGGTATAGGTAATATAACTTAAAGCACATAGTCTCGTTTTGGACCCACCATATTCTCAAAATCAGCAATAAAGTCAGGTATGATTACTTACTTTTGCATATTATTTGTTATAATGCGCATGAACAAGTGTAAATGACATACTTTCAAATTTTAGAGCAATTTGTAAACTTGGTTAAATCTGGCCCTAACTAATAAATGGGAAAGGTTAAAATGGCATATACAGCCCTGTATTTAGCTAATGTTACACCCAACAATTATTCTACCCCCTGACCATGCAATGCTACTCAAAAAAGTGCAAGCAGCATGCAGAAAGGCAGTGTTGCCAGTTGCACCAGCACGTAAGATCTCCATCCATCTACCTACAATTTCTCTTTTACTAATAGGAATTCCCACTAACATTGCTGCTCTTTTTTAGTGCATGTATGTTTCATTATTTTCTCAATGTTGCACCCCTAAGGGTTTGCCGCCCTGGGCCTGGGCCCATGCGTAAATACGGGGCTGGGTATATACCATGTCATTTGGCAGTATCTCTGTTTGTATTATAGGTTCTTATTACAAAAAATAATAATATAACATTTAAATGAAGTGAAATTTGCATCTCTGCAATATAGAAAAGGCTATGTGAAACAGGCTAATAAGTATCAACTTCTACACAAATGCATTGTTTATATAAAGAGTTATAAGCATTTAGGTACCAGTTTCCTTCATCATCTTCTCTTCGTCTGTAAAGTGATATAAAGAATTAGGCCCTCCTGAGGTATGGCGAAGTGACACTCCATTTCTTGCATATCTACTCCCGTTTAAAACCTGTAATCCAAAATTGTTGTCAGTTTCTGCTTTCAAGGAAAGCAACAAAGCAAAATAATACAAAGAATAACTATAAAAATGAAAAAATATATTGCTTATAACTTACACTTGTGAATTAAGTGCTATTATTACATTTTATGCACATATTTGCATGCTTTGCAACTACATTGGGTAACTATTCAAGAATGCTTCAATGCTGTTTTGCATTTCCATTATCAAGCATTAAAGTTGTGACCCTCGTTACAGTGTTTTCAAAGAATACATACATACATACATACATACATACATACATACATACATACATACATACATAATAATAATGTATTTTTTCCCCTTTCTTTCTTTGATTCAGGAAGTCTCAAAATCTGTATGTCACATCTCAGTATTGAATGCAATACTTCCTCTACTTACTACACATATGTAGTACTACTTCTATTCCTTCTGCCTCTTCAAACATCGGGATAGCCTCGTTTAATCCATTTCCTCCATTCTAATCTATCCTCACTTAGTCTTTTCAGTTCTGCCATTGTCCTTCTATATTTTTGCCCAATTCTTTCAATCCTCTCCTTCCTCCCTCTACCTAACCTTTCTTCCACATGCATTTCGAAGACCTGTTTCATTTTTCTTTCTTTGGCCATCCATCTTGCATTTCTGAATCATTTTAATTTTTCCTGTATTATATCAGTCATTGCTTTCTTCTGCCCTATTTCTATCCTAATCCTTTTGTTTCATATTCTATCTCTTCTGACTTTCCTCACTACTTTTCTCAAACATTTCATTTCCACTGCTGTAAACTTACTCAAATGTTTATCTTGTAATGCCAAACTTTCTGCACCATATAGTACTATTGGCTCCATTATTACTTTATATGTTTTCAGTTTTGTTTTATTATTTATTTCCTTTTTTCCTATTACTGTATTGCTGATTCCATAATAGCTGAGGTACCCTTTTTAATCCCATTCAGTACATCCTGATCCATTTTCCCCATCATTACTTATTATTGTGCCCAAATACTAAAAAATTTCCACCTTCTCCAATACTCGCCCTTCACATTGTATTTTTAATTCTTTATCATGTGTCTTGTTTTCTTGTTTTGACACTCACATTACCTTATCTTTCTCTGTGTGTATTTCCATTCCTTTTTAGTTCTTTATTCCATTCCATTACTGTCTGTTGAAGTCTTCTCGGAGTAATTGCTACTAATACATCATCGCATATAACAGTGTCTGTAAGAATACCGGTCTCATTCTCCACATTCACATCTTGTTCCTATATGTTCTTCTTTTATATATTTTAGTTATTTTGTCTATGACAACATTAAATAATAATGGGCTCAAGTTATCTCCTGTTGTAATACTTTTTCCATCCTAAATTCACCAGATATTTCCTTGTCCATGTTTACTACTCCCACTGGTTGTTCATATACACATTTTACTGTTTCTCAAATTATCTTTTTGTAATGCATATATTATTACTTTATAAACATATAATGAAATTACTGTAAGGATTTGTTTATCTTTAAAAAATTTCCTGCATGAATCCCTATGATTTAATTGATATATTATTCTGATTGCCTTCTTCTGTAATTTCAGTAGTCTTTCAATGTTTGCTTTTGTACAACACCCCCAGATTTCTATCCCATACATTAAATGAGGAAAGATGACCCCATAATATATCATTTTTAATTCTCTTTCTTCTAGAATATTACAGAAATACCTAAGTAAATACAATGACTTGCGAATTTTACCACAAATATCACTTTAATTTGCTTGCCATATTTTCCTCTTACATTTTTTTATTGTCTTCTAGAATTTTTTTGTGCTCCCTTCTCTTGCTTTATTTTCTATCATATTGCCAAATTTCTCCCATGATTTCTCTTTGGCTTCTTTTACTGTAATTTTCTTTTCTCTCTATAGTCTCTGTCCCTATTCCTGTATACTTTTTCCATGCTATTTTCTTGCTTTTAATTTTCTATTTCACTTCCTCCGATCACCAGTTTGTTCTTTTCTTACTTTCACTTTCTTCCTGCACTAATATGTTCTTTTCTTACTTGTATTTACCATCGTTCCTGTATCCTTATTTCCAGTTTTCCTTTATATTCTTTCATCTTTTCCTCATTCTGAAGTCCCTTATCTTAATTACTTTAAATTTCTTGGTTTTAGTTTTTGCTGGCTCCCTAAATCTTGTATCCATCACTAATAGTTCATAGTCCATTGATATACCTGCTCATCTTATTACTTTCACATCCATTATACTGCTCCTCATTTCCTAAGGGTATATGAAATAATCTTATACACTTTCAGCATCTCTGCTTCATATGTGATCTTGTGACTTCTTTTTGTACGTAAGCAACACAGAAAGTAAAAATACCTCTAAACTTCAACATGACATTCAGCTTCCCTTGGGAAATATGTGATATTATTGTTCTGGGAGCTCAACCTGCCATCTTCAAGGATCAGAATATAATAGACCACATGAAGACATTCATAAATAAGATAGGAAGTAGTACTCATATCTTACAATTTTCCTCTAATGTCAGATTGGGCAAGTATAATTTCTGTGAGTGAATGCTTCTACAGGATGACCCAATGTAATATGATAGTTTTTAGAACCTTCTTGTGGGACACTCACATATACATGACTTTCAGCTCAGACTTTTATATTTCACATTCAAAACAGAGCTCATATTTAATTTTCTCCATTTTGCTTTCTCAATGTCATGGCCAAATTCAAATTTCATTTAGTTCATTTTTACCTATATCTTATCCATTCTGGATTTCTTTGTCTTCACTTCACATCTTATTCGTTTCACACTTCATTTCCACCTTCTCCATTCCATCTAATAATTTTTTAAGCATTTCCTGCATTGTGGCTTTTAAATCCTAATCCTGACACTTGTGTGACTTAGTTCAATCTTTACTCGCTTCACTTTCCTTCTCTTTGTGCCAAGCAGTGTAATGATCACACATAGAGCAGACTCTTCTTCCTTCTGTTTCACCCACTGAAGCATTGAATGCAGGACTCCTCTTCTCTCATGCTTGCTCACTGTTGAACACAGGACTCTTGTTCTATTGCTCACAGAGCAGCACTTGCTGTATGTCACAAGAACAACCAACCTCAATGACTAATATGTCGTGAGTACACTTGCTTAAACATAGCTGCAAGAGTTTCTGGAAGCTTCATATGTCACCAAGAGAGAGGGGAGGCCAGTTCTTGCAACTAAGCTGCTGTTCTGGATTAGTCTTCCAGATGCTTCAGGAGCAGCCTTATTCCAACCAGTCATGTTCTGGCCAGATAGAGGATTCACCCCTCTATCCAGGAAGTGGATATAATATAACTGCAACCAAATTTTTTATTATGGACGAGTATTTGATACTAATGTGTTTAATGGGGTACCTTGAAAATAACATTTTTAAATATATATGTGTGTGTTTTTTCTTTTCACCCAAGAATGATCAAAATGACCATTATAAAATTTGGTATATAACATACCTGAGCTTCCTCTTAGAAAATAGTCTATATGAAATTTTAATTACTTGTCCCAAATGGAGGGTTTTAATGAGATACAACATAAAAAAAAATTATCTGATTTTAAATTCACATAACTTTCTCTACCCACACTCTTTATTTTTATGTGGCCTCTATAAACTATTCTTGCAAAAGCTTAATCTTGTATCTTAAAGTTAATTCTAATAAATATTTGCATAAATAATTACATTACTCATTTTGTTGTAGGTACAAAGGGGTCAGCAATAATCAAATTTTTAATAGCACGCCATATGCTGACCTTGAAATTCTAGTCTTTCCATAACATCACAAGATACAACTGAATACCTACAGTACTTATTGATTGTTTTAAAGAGATCTACATTTTTTGTGTAGAACATTTTCATCTATCTCTTATGGTTTATCCGTTATACAAAATTCGTTCTAAATCAAGAGGATTTAACAGGTTATTCTCAGGAAATTCAAGAAGTATGTTTTGTTTGACATGTAAATATGTTAAATATATGGTATTTAAATCAAAATCATTAGCCAATTTTGAGGAAATCAAAAATGTTGAAAATTCTTCCATATAAAAGCCAATTTGGGAAGGGGATTTTCTTGAAAATCATTGTCTCGCATCTTTGGAAGATACTGAACTTAAGTACCTTGTTTGGTATTTATCAGACTTTTGTTTTCGACTTATGGTGTTCACATGTAACACATGGACTTTTTCTAAAAATTTTGTCTTTTTATTTGGGTAGTCCCCCAAAAATGTATTTCCGGAAAAATCTTGACATCAAATTTTTGGGTGGAGTACAATACCTAGGCATTACTCGAATGTTATTTTAATTCATCTAAGTGGCTTATTTTCAAATGGTATGCAAAATGCCTTATTGGCATTGTAAAGATGAAAACGAGTGCAAAATTTGTGGAGTAGGAATTACATTTCAGCTGAAATAATGGTAAATAATGGTTTACTCATTTTCATGGCTTTATACTTTAAAGTAAACATAATGAAGTAAGTTATATTTCCATAAAGTAAGATGAACTAGGCAAGTCACAGAAATGTGCTTTCTTGTATTAGGTAAAGATTTGGATAGTCATATTGCAACTCAGAAATACAAGAAAAATCTTCAAGTTTGCAGTTCAACATCAGCAATAAACACATTATTTCAGGAACAACAGTCAGCTTCTCTTCCGGGTTCTTGCTTGAGAAGTAACATTAGCATTTCACACTGTTAAACATAATTTTAGCTAAAGATCCATAGATTGTACAGTAAAATTAAATGAAGCAATTTTCCTTGATTTTAATGTTGTAGGGGGATATATATATATATATTTATTTTTTTTTCTACCTCCTTCTGGTGTGGTACATTCACATGACTTCCTCTATCCATTCTTCAACAAACTTTCTTGCAAAAGTTTATCTTATCTACTTCATGTTAAGTGAGATAAACATTTGTAGAAATGGTTTTATCACACATTTCTTTGTAGGTACAATGAGAACAGGGGAATACAGCAGACTTAAGTGATAGTCAAATCTTTTAAGAGCTGGTCGCTATGTGATGGCTTTGAAATTCCATTTGCTTTGCATGACCAGGAGAAAAAAATGACTTTCCATTTGTGTAAAGTATGCAAGCATTTGAAACTTCTCTTTCTCTCACACACAAGACTTTTTTCTAAAAATGCTTTTTCTGGTTCAGTGGGCTCAAAACACGCATTTCCAGTAAGACTTTGATATCAAATTTTTGGGTGGAATACAATAGTTCCTCTTACCTATTATAGGTATGTGGTATGGAAGGTAAAAATCTGGTTGTACTCGTATGTCTTTCGCTACTCACTCTTATACACACTACTCTTACAAATGCTTATTCTTCTATCTACTTTATGTTAATTGAGATAAACATTTGCAGTAATTGTCTTATTGCATAATTTCCTTGTAGGTGCAATGGTATTTGAGGAATACCGAAGGTTTTTAAGTGATAATCAAATTTTATAGAGCACATTGCTGTGTAATGGGTTTAAAATTCTGTTCTCTTTGCATGGCCAAGAAAAAGAAAGAAAAAAAAAAACAAAACAAAAAACGACTTTCCATTTATGAAAAGTAGGTATAAGTATTTTAAAATGCAAACTAATAACAAGAAATATCTCAGAAATGGTTAACTCCAACCCTCCCAATAAAAGATAAATTGCGTGCTTTAATGAGATCTACATTTTTTGTGTAGTAACATTTTGTCTGTCTCTTAGGTTTACCAGTTATGCAAAAGTCATTCAGAATGAAGAGGACTTCAGAGGCTATTCCCAGAGAATTCAACACATACATTTCGTTTGTCATGAAAATGTCTTAAACATATGGTATTTTAAGGTTTAATATTTGATGGGTGAAATTTCTATTTTGCACAATTTTAAAGCTACATACTGAATTTTTTGTACACGTATTTGGGGTGTTAAGTGGAATTACTTGGTTTCATTTTTGTATGTCAATTAGTTATTTTATCATTGAAAATTTTCTTTCAAAATATTTGCAAATTTCAAAATGAAATACACTTCACACTTTTTTTTAAAAAAGTTTGAATTTTTTTTTTTACAAAACCAGAAACTCATAGGTTTTGTAATATCTTAACTGTAAGGGAAATTAAAAAGAAATATGACCCGCATAGCAAAAATTTGCAATCACTACACATTTTATTTGTTATCTCGAAAAGCACTAAGTTAATCCTGAATTCCATGTGTCAGTTTTTTTGTTATCCTTTATAGAATGCACAGAAAATATTTCAGCTCTCTAACACGTAATTTTTGGGTGTTATTTTGTTTTGAATGAGTATAACTGTAGCAAAAATTAAAGTGAGGAAAAATGAGTTTAAAAGTTTGTGTGCAGTTAACCAGAAATGACTTGCAGACCTTCCTAGAAGTGTCCAGCTTAGATATGTAATTTGTAATCTTTTTTTCATTGCAAGCACTGCAAATCAGTTCTAATTTACGGCATAAGTCAAGCCTTTCAGTGCCAAGTCCTATATACAAATGCTTTTGATTGTGGTCATTACACTTCAGCTCCTTCACCAATGACAGTAAAACTGGTGTCCAATATATATTTACAGTCTTCATTATTTACTATAGGTATGTGTTCACAATTATCCTCCAGCTGTTTCTCCTTAAATTTTTCTTTTGTACATCACATTCTCGCTCATCTAACCTTCCATCGTGGTATTATTTACATTTCTTTCTGGCTCATGTATATGAAACAACATATAATTTGATGTTACACGACATCTACCGGCAGAGCTGCTGTTACTATGTTATACCGATCAAGATGGCTCAGTGACAGATCAGAAATTAACTTTCACGGAAAAAATCCCACAAAAATTGGCCAAAAAAAAAATTAGATATTTTTTGCTTCATGCAGCGATTCCATCACCTGCCATGCCTTCTGAGGGACATTTAAGGAGCGCAGACCTTTAAGTATGATGTAATTAGAACAACTTCCAGGCACTGTAGTGCTTTAAACTTTACATATATGCACTTCAAATCTAGTATTTTTCGGTACAAAAAACACAAAATGTGAAATTTTGGTCATTTTTGGTCACATTTTCACCCGTTTCCCCCCTTAATGAAATTCATTAGAGCCATTTTTTGAGAAAATCAAAACTTTGAAACATTTTCCATGTAAAGGGTAGTTTGAGGTGAAGGGTTTTCTTTAAAATCTCATGTTCATCCTTGGAAGATGCTGAACTTAAATACCAAGTTTGGTTTTTAACTGACTTCATTTTTGGGTTATGCTGTTCTCTCTTTTTCTCCCACCCACATACATAGATGGACAGACAGTTTTCTAAAAATGCTTACTTTTTTGGATTCAGAGGTCCTCAAAACATATATTTCCAGTGAAATCTTGACACTGAATTTTTGGTGGAACACAATGCTTCCCCTACTTATACAGAATAGACCATTTAAATTGAGACTGTACAATATCTCCGAAACTAAGCATTGTAGAAAGAAATGTCTTTAATAAAAGTTGCTTGTGATATTATGGGGGAAAGTAAATGCCATTAGTCATATTTTATTTGGGGGACGTTATGATGATCATTTTAGGATCAATTTAATTTTTTTTAAAATGGGAACCTACAAATAGCGTCAATTTAAATTGACTAAAATGGCCATTACATCATCATCCAAATAAAACACGACTAATGGCATTTACTTTCCCCCATAATATCAAGCAACTTTTATTCAAGAAGTTTCTTTCCACAATGCTTAGTTTTGGAGATATTGTACAGTCTAACTTAAATGGTCCACCCTGTATATAGTAAAGAAATTAAAAATGTCAATTGCCATAATAAAACTGAATGTATTATTAACAATATTATTGAGCTTCATGCTTTAAATATTAATCTAGAGTGTTTAAACAGGATATCTTGATTTTCAGTATTCCCATTGTATTTGATTATAAAACTGGGAAGAATTAAAACAAAAGTGGCAGAACTTAAATCAACTCAAATGAAACATGTGAGACTACTGCAGCTTATGTTATGAAATACTACAATTTGGGCATTGCTAATAAGTGTGTAGGATTTATACGGATAATGCAAATATAACCTTTTGGGATTTAAAATGCAAGGAAGGCACCAATGTATATAGCATATTTAAGAATCTTTATGACAATTTAATAGGTGTGAGCTGTCCTGCCTACATATTACACAATGCAATGCAGCTGACTTTTTATCTGTTGATATAGAATGTTTAATTTTAAAAATGTATAATTGTTTCTCCATTCACTGAATTAAAGCATTATTTCTTATCTGCATGCAAGCCGCTTAAGGGATTAGTGGCAGCTTTTTGAGAATATGTTACGTGAAGCCTACTTTCATTCAAATATTATGCAAATAAAAAGGGCTGAGAATTCTATTCCTGAAATAATGGACATTTTAGAAGATGCTGTTTGTCAGGTCCTTCAAAACGATTCCAAGGGAAATTCATTTGCCTCAAAATTAAAGAGAAGTTAAAATTGCTAGAAAAAAAAGAGTTTGGCAAAGAAATTCTCCACATTATGGAGAAATTATATTGTTGTATGAATCCATACTATGAGTACTAAAATGAATGGATTCTGAGTTTGGTGAATTTGACTGTTTTAAGTGGATGATGCTCAAAAGTGATGTTGAAAAGAGTATTATGTATTTCTAAAGTAATTGTAAATGCCTTAAAATTGATGGTGTGAAATCTTTTGATCAGTTCTGCAATTTTTCAAACAATTCTTGAGTGGGAGCAGGAATGAACCTGAATTTAATAAATTACTTTGTAATCAGAAATGGGCAAAGTATTTCAGTTCAAGTCAGTCAGTTGATTGTAGATCAGAGTTATTAATACTTGCAGAGTTTTTCGCAACACAAGATGGGGAAAGCATATTTCCATTGATCATAACCAATGGACTAATGAAAGAACTGTTTCAAAGTAGAATCCACGAAAAGTGTCACAATGGTTCAATACACACTGAAGAAATTTTCTTCTATATCTTTTTGTTAGCATTTTGTTTCCAATTGACTGGAGCTTTGTTTCATACCATTAGTCCTCTTGCTTTCCAGTAGAATCACACGAGATCTTTTCAGTCTTTCTTCTGGGTTTAGTTGTTTGGTGTAGGGAGATCTTGTGCTGTATCCTTGGAAGATAGTGAACTTAAGTACCAAGTTTGGTCTCTCTCCCTATCACCAAAAATACTTCTTTTGGGTTCTGAGGAACCTTAAAATGTGCATTTCTGATGAACTCTTGACATAAAATTTTTGGGTGGAATGCAATACTTCCTCTACTTACTATAGGCAAGTGGCAGAGAAATTAAAAGAGCCATCATCCACATGGAAGTTAAATATTTAAAAGAAAGAGAATCCAGAGGTACACTGACAGCAACAGATATATACTGAGAAAACACTGTACCCATGTAACTTACTACCACAGAAAATAAAGGCAGTAAGTGGAGACTGCCTTGGCTGTTTTTACACATTTAGTTGAAGGTTACCAAATTGTGTCTTCCAGGAATTTGTGTTTCATATGTGGTATCCCTGCAAGTACAGACACCACAGTGAGTACAACCAGCTGAGTTTGTGGTGAAGGACTAGTGTAACCCCAAAGTTTATCTGCATACAATGCAGTATGCTTCAAAATGAAAAGCATCATGTTGAGTGGTATGTACTTTGGGAAATGTGGTTCGGTTCAAAATGGGCCCCTCTATAAAGAATAAAAGACAGCTCTTAGAGGATGACTACTGGGACAGTTTGAAGAATTTTCAGCTTTCCAACTTAAAGCCTAGACACTACCTAGTATGGAAGAACAATTATTATCAAAGCACATAGTGAACCTAATAGTGATTAGCTATAAAGCCCAGAAATGTAAAGCACTTGCAACATTGCAAGTCACCTTTGAGGTATATCTTTAATATTTGAGATCACCTTGAAGATTTGTCAGGTTACTTGAATGAGATGAGAGGATAGGATTTAATGCACATATGAATACCTTGCTCTGGTAGCTCCAGCAGCAAGGGCATTGGAACAAAAAGCCAAAGATCCATGATTTGAGTCCAGGCTGATGCATTGAATTCTTCAAGTCTGATTCTGCTTTCCAGTTTGAAGAAAGTACATGATGCAATTAAGAGGAGCAGAAAACCATGGCATGGTGACTGGCACATTTAGGCACTCATCCTCACAGCAGATTTTTGCTGAATAACCAAATTTTGTGGAACAAAAAGTATTAAAGGGCCCTTAATTTGTAAGTACCGATGGACAATTTGTTAAGAACTGGTGAAAATGTTTGGACAGATTTTGAGTATTGAATGTAAGATATGTGTAGGTAGGTTCATATTTAACAACTCTTTGGTTGGAAGTGACTCTAGACTTGAAATGGTGCCTACATGCATGCCAAACTGGATTTGGATAATTCTTTCTAGTTCTGGTTTGATTTTAATTTTCTCTTCAGAAGTATCTGGAGTTATGAAACGAGAATTAGACAACTGAAAAAGTCAATGCCATAGATGGAACTTGAACCACCGTTCTCTTGGTTTCCATCCAGTTGCTCTAACCACTGAGCTACCATGGTAACATGCCGTTAGGACATTAAATTCTCCAGCTAACTCACATTTTTCCCAGTAAACTACAAGTAGATCTCAAATTATTATTATTTTTTTTTAATTGACCTAATAGAGGGTAAACTATGAAGCCCAGGACTTAAAAGTACTTACGGCATTGTAAGTCACCACTGGGGTATGTCATCTCAAAACAATTTGAGTTCCCCTTGTGGTTTACCAGAAAAAAATGTGAGTCAGCTGGAGAATTTGTCCTACTGCCATGTTGCCATGGTAGCTCAGTGGTTAGAGCAACCAGACAGAAACTGGGAGATCCACAGTTCAAGTACCGACTATGGCACTGAATTTTTCAGTTTTCTGATTCTACCTTTCTAACCTTGTCCTACACACATGGTTAATGTGGAAGAACAATTAATTTATCTGGAGTTGTGTTTCTAATTATCTGTTTAAATCATGGGCATGTAAGCATTCATCATGTCCTGCCGAACAAAAGATAGGCATTTGCTTGTTGGTAGAAAATGAATTATGCTTTGGTCAGAGGCTTTGCAGACAGTGAAAAGGAGAAGGTAGAAAACAGATGGCTCGTGCCCAGATCTGTTACATATGGCAGCACTTTGTGTTAGCTACCGCACCAGACACACTGGCTCTCCCCCTTCCCCTGTCTCAAAAGACTGACCAAAAATACATATCAGTTTATCCCCACTTTGAGACATTACCTTCAGGTCTCTATGCTCTTGAAACAAAAGTTTTCCCAATTTCAAGGAGTGCAACGAGGATAAATGTAGCAACATCACCCAAATTGCCATTGGTTGTTTGTGAGACACTATGAATGGCGTAGAGTTGTATGTTTAACATTTTCTGTGTCTGCATAGCATCAAGTGGGGGTGGTGTTATCAAGGGAAATTCTGTGACGTCCTTATATCGGGGGCAGTTTCTACACCATTAAAACAGAACGGGAACCACCTCGGTCTAATAAAACAGATTTTGTTGGTAGTACAATTATAATGCAAAACAAATCGGGGGCTTGGATTTGGATAAACCACAAGAGGACTGCACCCTCTTGGGTAAACTACTCTGTCAGGAGAGGGGGGGGCACGAACGCAAAGAAATCCTTCATACGAGATGAAAGCACATCAAAAGCATGAATATTACTCGTGCAGCTTTGTTAAAATGAGTTTTACTTACGTTTCATGCTTAGGATGATTATTAAAATTTTACGCTACGTTGGTACAGGTGTACCGGTCGAACCGGAAATTTCTCTTAATTTAACCTGTCAATTATTTTTAACTCTATAAAAGAACAATTATGAATTGCCTTACCCATTTCAACAAGCTTCTGGTGGCTAGCATATTGATTTCAAAGTGAATTATGAAAGGTTAAACACAATTAAAAACTACGCACACCCAAATAGATTGCTCTTCAGAAGGCCGAATATTTGATGAGGAGACTGTCAAATGGGTGCGTTTTAGGTGATACTGACACGTGTATTACAAGTTTGGGAGCGCAAGCTTTTAGAATTAGAAAAGAAAGGGTCATTTTATTTGAATTATCAAAATTAAATATTAATGACACACACTGCCTGTACCGTGTTAAAAGTGCCACCATAATATAAAAATAAAACTAGTTGAAAAAGTGAAAAATCGAAAAATGTTATTTTAAGGCTCTGATGTGCTTACTGAACACACTCTTACTCTTCTGTTGCTATGGCAAATTTAAACCTTGAAATTGTTGTTTACACGATATGGCAGCTCAGAAATGGTTAGATATGCTACAGAAAGCAGAAAAAAATTGTATGATCCAAGATGGTACGTTTTTTATGTATCCTAATACGTATATTTAGCTTAAAATACCTTAGCATTACAACTGTTGAATTTCCATGCTTGATAAATATTTCTAACCTATCATTCACTTTGATGAAAACGTACCGTATTATTCGACATAAGCAATGACAGGTGCCGGTGCTTCCCTAATTAGTTACTCCTGACAGATATAAACTTTTGTCGTGCATATGGGCAACATTAATGGGTGTATATTAACAGCATCCTTATTTGTGTAGGTACTAAAATGTTTTTATCAATAAATATAGAAGCAAACATTTTAAGAAAATTGTCTATTGCTTTTATTAAGATTGGGTTTACACACACAATGAAGTTTCTGATGCTTCACCAGTAGATACAGTGCTGGATAACCCCTACTTGAAGTTCAATGCCTCTCATATGACTCGTAAGTTTCTTAACTCTCTACTGCATGGCTTAATGTTTTCTTAATTTTCATCCTGAAAAAAGTATATTAGGATAATAGTTAACCACAGGATTTCAAAAACTTCATCACTTTATTTGCTTTTTTTAAATACACAAAGGAAAATGTTTTTAAAAAAAACACATTCATATTTAAAGGTGTGTTGTTTTAAGGCAACACCATGCACACAAACTTCTTCACATTCAGGCCTGTTGTGGTGGAATGTGGAACTGCAGAAAGCAATTTGAGGAGGGTGTAAAGCACAAGAACACCGTACATTTGTTATGTCTTACTTTAGGAATTCCTTTGCAGCCAGGTCTTTTACATCAGCCTTTCTTTTCATGAAATTCTGGAAAATGACCAACTTCATCCAGCCGTACGTTGCTTTTGGGAATGGGAGCAGCAGGACCCCTTTTACATTTGGAAGACTGCTTTCTAATGAAGACTGCTTTGGACATCTAAGTTTGTTCTGTTGTGTACTAAGGGATTTATTTGCTTTCTAAAGGCCTTGAACGATACCAATTTTGAAGTCTAGAAATGACATTTCTTCTTTGTAGCATTGTGTTTGTAAAGGAACCAAGCATTGACGCATCAAGATCCATTAAATGAAAGAAAAACTTGTAGTAATACTACTTAGAGTGTACTGTGGTTTGATACAATATCATTACAGAATAGCTCATCCAAGTCGTCATCATCTTTACTTTCTAAAGCAGAATCCTCACTGCCCTCTGGTGGTACTCCTATTCTTATGCTTTTGCCATAGAATGTTGAAGAAGCAATATGCTTCATGGTTCTAAAAGCAAATAATTTTTATAGTAGAGAATTTAATGGTCTGTATGGGTGCATCAATGACATTACATAGTCCAGCTACATGCTGTCGAGCATAGTGTTGCTTTGAATACACAAACAGTAATATAACAATAAATCATAATGTATATCAGTTGTAAAGTATATGTATACATCATTGAGGACAAGAAGACTTACCTGATACAGCAATAATTTCTGATTGGTTGTAAAATCCTATTTACTTTTCAATATCACACCACAAACTCTGCTTATACACAGAGTTCACTTTGCTGTATGCCAAGAATGAAAACGCCTTTCCGCTCTCAGTGTTGCCAACAGAATCTGTAACTTTGTTGTAATTTAGTGGCGGGTAACTTGGAATTGTTGCCTGATATATACATCAATGCACACGGACTACTTATTCCTCAAGAAAAAAAATAAAACTTGGTTTGTTGCTTTGAGACAACGCCATGAGGTAGAGGGTTAACATTTCATAGTGCATACCCGCATGCAGAATGAACTTCTCTGACTTTAAGTATAAAAATGTAATGTTTGCATATTTGTAGAGGACACATTGTGAATCTTTTTCCATACATATCATAAATTATATCTTTATTTGTTTATGTATTGGCTCAAGAAGTGGCAGTGTATCATATAAGGGAATATGATAACATGTGTGCAAGAAAAAATTATAAAATACAAGAATAATAACAACTCAAAATAAAACAAACAGGCAATATTGTTGGATATCCACTTAAGAGCTGTAACAACCTTTTAGTCTACTAAACAGTGATAGCTTACGTTAACAATATCAACATGATTGGAGTTATAATTTAAACATAATCTTACACTACCTAAATTGAACGTTCCCTTAGCTCCAATATGCAACTTTGGCACAAATGTTTTTAGTTTTTTAATTTTGCCATTGTATAAATTGTATGAGAATTTCAAGTCAGCTGATTTATGTCGTATCTCAGGTGGTATAGTCCAACAAAGAGAGTAAAGAGAAGTAATTGGTTTGCCATGTTGGGTAAAACATGAAAGAAATGCTGTAGAAACATATTTGTTTAAGCTTTCCATATTTTTTGGATTCCAGATAACATCGTATTCAAATTTAAAATGCAGAGGTGAACATTTTCATTGCTCTTGAGACATAAAATTAATAGTATCTCGGAAAACAAAACCAAATACATTTAAGGCAAGGTTGTAATACAATTTATACAATTGGGAAATCAAAACTAGACTTCAATAAAGGACCTACCATAGAATATCTATTGTCACAATATGTTTGTGTTCTTTTGGTGTACGCCATAATAACATTATGAAAATTAAAGAATAATTTGTCTTAATAGATCACTCAAAAAAAAAGCATGTCTTTCTGTAACAGGTAGCAGTCCTAAGGTGTACTACAGGATTTAAAAACCATTGCACTGTTTGCATGTAATAAACAGAATGAATTTGAGGTACAATTGGAAGGTCATTGATTGAAATTCAAATTGCATTTATCGTCAATCTTTTTAGGCTACCTCTGTGGTCGAGTGGTCAGTGTTTTGGCTTCTCAACCCAGAGGTTCCAAGCTCGATTCCCAGCTGGGGTAGAACTTTTCTTCAACCAGAATGATTCCCCATCCTCTGCAGAGTCGGGAAGTGGGGGGGAATGCATGTTTCATGATACAAAGTAATAAAAATTGTTTGGAAACCTACAGTTCAGCATATTAAACATATTAGAACACCAACACCATCAGTTGTTTCTAAAGCCAAAGCCCCTGATGTGACCATAGCAGTTAAAGTGGGCCTATAGACCCAAAGAAATAAAATAAAAACGTTTCTGACATTGTCAAATTAATTGAATTACAATGTTAACAAGTTACAGTATTTAAAATTTATGATTTTTACAATTTAAAATGTTAACAGATATGTAGATATTTATCAGTCAATTCATCCAGATTTTATAGTGTGTTTTATTAAATATATTGTATTTAATATGCATATACATTAAAAGTATGTGTTCCACTAAATGACTTCACAGGGTCTGGTAGTTTATTTTTTTTTTTTTTTAAACCATGATCTTTGTAGCAAATATTTACTCTAAAACCATAACTATGGAAGTCATCATTTGTTTTGTAATATAACGATAAAACATTGTTTCTTAAATGTACTTTTTGGGGGATTACTTTATATACATACAATGAAAATACTGTAAAAATATGCTTTTCTTTAAATTAATTTAAATGATAACATTATTCAATTGCTTTCTTCATAGTTTATAAGCTCTCCTATGTAGTTTTTGCAGCATATCCCCAGATTTATAGCTCTTATAGCACATCAAAAAATATGACCCATTGTATATCATTTTTAATTCCTTTTCCACTCTAGCATTCGCCTTTGTCATCCTGGAAAAACCACGAAAAGTCCATCGTCAGAGTGAACAGCCACCGGGAATAGAACTCAGGACCTTCCAAATGCGAGCCCCACATGTTACCATGGACCCATCTCGTTTAGTCATCCCACCCACTAGAAGTTTTGTTTGCTAGCTTATTTATAGTATTAATTACTTCATTTTCAGTTACAGGATTAATAAAGAAAGATGACTGTGTTTTACTGGGGCAAAAGTTGGATGTATTAATCCCATTGCATATTTGGGATGCTACATTAAAAAAAATCTGATGTGTTACACTCACATGACTTTCTCTACTCTTGTACAAACTATTTATACAAACGCTTATTCTCCATATGCTTCATGTTAATGGAGATATCGAGATGTCAATCTTATTGATAATTTTCTTGTAGATGCAAGGGGAATATGGTAGCTTTTAAGCGATAGTCAAATATTTTAACGCTGGTTGCTATGTGGCGCATTCCATTCTCTTTGCATGTCCAGGACATAAAAAAATCTGATGTGTTACACTCACATGACTTTCCCTACTCTTGTACAATCTATTTTTACAAACGCCTATTCTCCATATGCTTCATATTAATCGAGATATCGAGATGTCAATCTTATTTGTAATTTTCTTGTAGATGCAAGGGGAATATGGTAGCTTTTAAGCGATAGTCAAATATTTTATCGCTGGTTGCTATGTGGCGCATTCCATTCTCTTTGCATGTCCAGGACATAAAAAAATGAATAACGAATTTGAGAAAAAGTAGTATTGGAAAATTTAAGGAAATAACAAGCAATATCTCGAAAACGGTTCACTCAACAAAAAAAATGTATATGATATAAGTTGTGTATTTTAACGCGATCTACATTTTTTGTGTAGTAAAATTTTGTCTATCTCTTATGGTTTACCAGTTATGCAAAAGTCGTTCATAATGAAGAATACTTTTGGAGACATTCCCAGAAATTTCGAGATATAAATTTCATTTCTCATGACATTATTTTAAACATATGATATTTTCATTAAAATCGTTAGAGCCATTTTTGAGAAAATTAAAATTTTCGAAAAATGTTCCATGTAAAGGGTAGTCTGGGGTGGGGGGATTTTCTTGAAAATCTTCGTGTCGCATCTCTGGAAGATACTGAACGTAAATACCAAGTTTGGTGTTTATCCGACTGTTAGTTTTTGAGTTATGCTGTTCACAGACACACACACACACACACACACAGACACACACACACACACACACACACACAGACACACACACACACGTGCGGACATGTTTCCAAAAATGCTTTTTTTGGATTCAGGAGGTCTCAAAACATGTATTTCCTGTGAAATCTCGGTATCGAATTTTTGGGTGGAATGCAATACTTCCCCTACTTACTATACGTAGTAGAGAAAGTAAAAAAGCATTTATCTGGTCACATAATTTAATAGGATCCATCAGTAATGATCCATTTACATTTAGTTCTACATGTTTAGGAACAATTTTATTTTGTCTGTCTTCATTAACTATACCCCAAGCAGTTACACATGTTCATGTAATTGTTTAATATTCTTCTTTGTATACATTTTCTTTCATATTTTATAGAATTAACCATTTGTATTGCTTTTTTCTTAATTTATTTTTACTTTCTCTACCATGTACCTAATAGAGGAAGTATTGCATTTCGCTCAAAATTTGATATAGATTTCAATGGAAAAACATGTTTTAGGACTCCCTGAATGAAAAAAAAAATTGTTTACAAAAATAGTGTGTTTGTGTGCGGTGCATACTATGTGTGCATATTTGTCTCTTGAAAACGAAAAGAGTTCAGCATCTTTCAAGGATGAGACACACAGATTTTCAAGAAAGTCCCCCCACCTCAAACTATACTTTACATGGAGATAAGCTTTATTTTCTCAAAAATGGCTCTAACGATTTTGATTACAATAACATATATTTAAGATATTTGCATGACAAGTGAAATGTATATTTTGAATTTTCTGGAAATAGCCTGTGAAGTCCTCTTCATTCTAAATGACTTGTTTAACTGGCAAACTGTAATATAGATATACAAAACCTTACTACATTAAAGCTGTAGATGTCGTTAAAGCAATGCAAATTACGTCAAATACAACTTTTTGTGTAGTTAATCATTCCCAAGATATTCTTTATCATTGGTTTGAGTTTTAAAATACTTACAACTTTTCTCAATTGATAAGCACTATCCCCCCCCCCCCTTCTTTTTGCTATGCAAAGAGCATGAAGAACTTAAAGTTTATCTGGATTAACAAGATGTGGATAGAATAATAAGGTTTTGAAGGAATAGTTTTAGAATAGTGAGTAGAGAAAGTCATGTGTATGCAACACAACATATTTTTTCATTAAAGAAGTGTATGCGTGCATGCATGTGCATTTTCTTTTATCTAGTCTTTATTCTTTTGTGAATTATGCATTAATTGGATTGCTTGAAGAAATTAATGAAATTTGGTCTTATGAATGCATTTTTTAATGGTGAAAATGTTCCTGGTAATTTTATCTGGCATATAAACCTTATTTTTCAATAATACTTAATTTGTTATGTGCACTACAATAAATAAATAGTGTAGTATGTTAATCTTAGCATAAGTTAATTAAGAACTAACATTACATCCTAAGTTTGTTAGGGACATATGCCATTTCGCCCCCCAAATACTTGGTTCTTATGCATGTGGCATGGTTACAGAGATTGCATCACATTTATAGATTTTAGATTTATTGCCTGCCTATTATGATCAAATTATATGATAGATTCTGATGTTGCAAGCAAATGTACTTATAGAGACTGGGTATTTTTTATGTTTTTGAGAAAGAAACTTCTCCAAGAACAGATATGTAGCAGAGTGAGCCTAAGTTTCAAGAACAATAAGGAGTAATCATGGCTCTTGAGTAACAAATGTTGAACTTAACTAATTTCCAAAATGTTGTGATTTGATCTATCAATATTTAGGGTGGCACATGAAAAGGTAGCCTGCATTCTGTTTGACTGTAAATTGTAGTGCTTCAATTCTAATCTTTCTTTTTTTCTATAATAGTGTTTAATGCTTGCTCTTTCGAGATATAGCGCCACAGTCAGTGACACCGATGTTACATGAAATGATAATTGGGAAAGGAAATTTGTGAAGGAAGCATTCCAGGCCTAAGTTTAGGGTACCTCCCTGGCATTTGCCAATTAGGTGGTCTGAGGGAAACTTGGAAGAAACCTCAGTCAAGGAGAACGGTCCTGCCAGGATTTGAACCACAAACTTCCCATTCATGAGAAGTTGCTCCTGTTGGTTTCAACTCCACAGCCAGCAATGTTAATATAGCATTCGGTGCAAGAAAAGAACTACACACCCAGAGAGGCTCTTTGGGTAACAAAGAGTGGTGGTGTATGGGGCCTATGCACTTAAAAAAAATAACCAAGCTCCTTCATTTTAGTAGCTTTTCAATGAGTTAAGCTAATGCTGATGTGAGAACTTCATAATTTTGTTTGTATTATTATTGTTACTATTGACAGATTCATGCTGGTTTTTAATGTGCCACGATGTAATATGTAGCTATAGAAAAATGTGCTGAGCCATTAGTAAAAGTGTTTGTGCAAATGTTTACTGTACAGGGAAACGTAAAGTCCATTACCGCTTCTCTCCAGGGGAAGAAATGGTTGAAGAGTATAGCATGGACACTGATGTTCTCCTTAAGCGAGCATGGAAAAGAAAGACAAATTTAGGTGGTGATGGACAATGGGAAGTTGAAGTTGGAGATCCCGATAACATGCTCAATAGTCTAGAACAGTTCGGTATCAAGGAATCTAGTACTAGTGTAAGTGCAACTTTACCTAATTTATGTTAAGGGCAAAATGAATAGGAAAATTCCCTAAACTTAAGATAGTAAGCAGCAAAATGAACCTTATTTGAGTTGGCTTTTGAGTACCAGTATTCTCAGATGTGCTAAAATATTGCAGTACACACCTGTACTGTTCTGAGTCAGGTATCATTTTGTTCTCAAAGCATATGGTAAAGGCCAAACATTTAACAGATTTGGAGAAATTCATATTTTGCTTTTAAATATGCTTATAATGAAAAATGTATATTTGGAAAAGTATATATTGGAAATACAAAATAGGAAGTGCAAATTATTAAGTATTTTTAGACTCTTACAATATTGCAATGTATTATGGTTTTGTATACTATTATACAAATCAATGCAATGAATGTGCGAGGGAGTTTTCATTCAAGTTTTGTCTTTCACTATTAATGTTAAATCCAGCTCTGGTCTCTTTGATATTTATCACACAACTATACATTATGAGACCCCATTTCCAGATCCTTGGGTCATGTGGTGCCATTAGTCCGATAGGTTTTATGCTAAACTTCTGACAGTAAACATGGAGGCATTCACTAACAAGCTTCTTGCATTCTCTGTCACCTTCAGAGAGTTTTGCTGCATTTTAATCTTTGTATAAAAATGAAAATGCTTGTGCTAATAAATTCATTTGCAGTTTTAATTTCTGACTCATTTAATTGTATTATTTTGTTACCCTGGATATCCAGCTACTGTAATATCTGAGGAGATGAGCAGGCTTCCTTTTCATAGACATGGTTATTAATTCTGTATCATCTTATGTGCAACCTTACAGAAGTGTAACTTCAAAATGAAAGGAAACTGTGGGAAACAAAAGACCTTCTTTTAACTTTGGAATCATTTCATTTCATTCCATCCATATGTTCCAAATACATAGGATACGTTAGAGATAACAATGCTTGTTTATAAATGCATTTCTTGCAATCTTCATGTACAATATCTTGATGATTACATTTCCTACTATAAAAACATTTACAATATTTACACTTTTTCTATACTACAATTCTAATATAAATACATTTTTAAATAAATTGAGTTTTATTTATGGACACTCTTTAACTACTATGGTTCTTAGCGTCCCATTCCATATTGGGCGTGAAAAACCGGTAATTTTGCTCAGAGGCCTCTTTATCAGGCTTTAGCTTCTTTTACGTGCTGTAAATCTATGAAATGGGACCACCGGCTTTATT
Organism: Deroplatys truncata; assembly: GCA_030765065.1. Classification (NCBI taxonomy): domain Eukaryota; kingdom Metazoa; phylum Arthropoda; class Insecta; order Mantodea; family Mantidae; genus Deroplatys; species Deroplatys truncata. The sequence goes on from CM060984.1 coordinate 181,128,142, forward strand.
TCCCTTCTGAAGGAAGCCATGCTAAGGATTTTTACGCCTGAAAAAATCCATTGCCCTCCGCCGGGTTTGAACCCGTGACCTTGGGAACTAGAGGCTAGCACGGTACCACTAGTCCACGGAGGACGACACACATTTTTGCAATATTATATACACACTTTCTGATTTTATTTTGTATTATACTTAAACTCTTTAATGCTGCAGAGTGCAATTATATATTTCTTGATGGTGTATTTCACTTTGTTCTATATCTTCTATTTCTTTAGGTAATGCATTATAATGTTCTTTCCCTAAAGTTTCTAATGAATACCTTAATAATTACATTTCCTACTACAAAAATATATTTACACTCTTTCTACAGTACATTTCCGATGTAAACACATTCTTACAATATGTATACTCTCTGATTTTATTTTTTATTTAGCTTAAACTCTTCAATACTATAAAATGCATTCTTTTATTAAATATTTCTTGACGTTTACGAGTATTTCTGTTTGTTCTATATCTTTTATTTCTTTAGGTAACGCATTGTAATGTTCTTTCCTAAATTTTCTAATGAACGATTATTTAATGTTCCTTTAAGTGCAGTTCTGTAATAACCACCTTTATTTCTTACATTATAATCATGTACGAGTGTGGATTGATAAGTCCATGACTTTGACAAGAGATAGCGCTCTAATCATAGGTTTCTTGTTTGCACCCAAGTCTTACATATGTTCTGAGTATAATTGCAGAAATTCATTGTCATTTGTTTCTTAGAGCATTGTTGAGAGCATCTAAAATAAGCAGATGTGTGTTGCTTCGTAGAAAATCGAGAAAAGTGCATTTCGTGTTCTGATAAAGCACTACTTTTGTGTGGTAAGATGGTGAATGAAATGGAAGAAACGCTGAATAAGTATTATGGGGACTCTGCTCCATCACATGGCATGGTTCACAAGTGGTTCACAGAATTTTGATGTGGCCATTCGAGCACAAGAGCTGCCGTGTGCACAGGATGACCAGTTGAGGCCACAACAGAAGAAATTGTAAACAAAGTTCATGATATTGTGTTGGAAGACCGCCGAGTGAAAATCCGTGAGATAGCCAAGTCCGTAAACATTTCAAGTGAACTGGTGTATAACATTCTGCACAAATTTTTGGATATGAGAAAGCTGTCTGCAAGATGGGTGCCGCAACTGCTCACAGTTGAGAACAAGCAGAATCATGTGACCATTTCACAAGGATGTTTGAACAAGTTCCGGTGCAACCCAAATGAGTTTTTGCGGTATTATATCATGGTTGATGAAACTTGGATCCATTACTATGAACCTGAAATCAAACAACAATTAAAGCAGTGGATTTCCTTTGGCGAACCTGCTCCAAAAAAAGCAAAAACCATTCCATCGGCAGGAAAAATCATGGCAGCTGTCATTTGGGATTCACAAGGGGTGATAGACATCCACTACCTGGAAAAGGGTAAAATGATCACAGGTTCATATTATGCTGCAGTGCTGGATCTGTTTCACATGGAATTGTTAAAAAAAACGACCCCATTTGGTGAAGAAAAAGGTTCTTTTTCACCAGGATAATGCACCTGCAACAAGTCAACCATTGCCATCGCAAAATTTGTGGAATTGGTTACGAACTGTTACCTCATCCAACATATTCTCCAGATTTGGCTCCAAGCGACTTCTTCCTCTTCACAAACCTGAAAAATTGGCTTGCTGGGAAGAAGTTCATGTCCAGTGAACACATAATGCCAGAAACAACCTCATATTTTGCAGATTTCGAAAAATCATAATTTTTGGAAGAGTTAAAAAAATTGAAGAAACGTTGGATTACGTGTATTGAATTGAAAGGAGACTATGTTAGAAATAAAATTGATTTTTTGGAAAAAAAATTGTTATTTTCTTTAAAAAGTCACTGACTTATCAATCCGCCCTTGTATATGACTATTTTTGTGTTGAGTAGCACATGTTTGATACTTCCATATATGTATATACATAGAATAGTTAGGATTCTGTATTACTTTCTCTACTACGTATAGTAAGTAGGGGAAGTATTGTATTTCACCCAAAAAATTCGATACCAAGATTTCACTGGAAATATATGTTTTGAGACCCCTTGAATCCAAAAAAGCATTTTTGGAAACATGTCCGTGCGTGTATCTGTGTGTGTGTCTGTCAGTCAGTCTGTCTGTCTGTCTGTGAACAGCATAACTCAGAAACGAACAGTGGATAAACACTAAACTTGGTATTTAGGTCCAGTATCTTCCAGAGGTGCTACACAAAGGTTTTCAAGAAAATCCCCCTACCCCAGATCTTCCTTTACATGAAACATTTTTCGAAAATTTTAATTTTCTCAAAAATGGCTAACGATTTTGATTAAAATATCATATGTTTAAGATATTTTCATGACAAATGAAATGCATATCTCGAATTTTCTGGAAATGTGTCCAAAAGTATTCTTCACTGTGAACGACTTTTGCATAACTGGTAAACCATAAGAGATGGACAAAATTTTACTACACAAAAAATGTAAATCGCATTAAAATACACATTTAATGTCAGATACATTTTTTTTGTTGAGTGAACCATTTTTGTGATATTGCTTGTTATTCTCTTAAATTTTCCAATACTTATACTTTTTCTCAAATGGAAATTCGTTATTCATTTTTTTTTGTCCTGGTAATGCAAAGAGAATGGAATACTCCACATAGCAACCAGCTCTTAAAATATTTGACTATCGCTTAAAGCCTACCAATTTCCCTTGCATCTACAAGAAAATTAGCAATAAGATTAACATCTCGATATCTCGATTAACATGAAGCATATGGAGAATAAGCGTTTGTAAAAATAGTTTGCACAAGAGTATAGAAAGTCATGTGAGTGTAACACATCAGAATTTTTTTTTGTATGCATCCCTACAAGTATGTTTTCTTTCCACTTTCCCTATTGGTCAAATCACCTTTTTTTGTAATTTGAATATCTTTAGTTCTTGCTTAGCTGCAATATTTCCCCATAACGTTATTCCATATTTTATATATGAATATACAAAAGCATAGTACAGTTGCTTCAATGTTTTATTATCCATGCTATTCTTAACCTGTTTCATTATGTATAAACCCCTATTTATCTTTTTTGTTACATACGATACATGTGGTTGCCAGTTTAGATATTTATCTATAACAACACCTGGAAAATTTGTGGCTTGTGTTTCAGGAATATTTTTCGCATCTGTTTTGAGGTCAATAGAATCTTATATGTTGCTCTTTTAATGTGAAATTTATCCATGTAGTCTTTTTTACATTTAGTGCTAGATCTAAATTTAGAAAGTATTCTCTTAAAATCTTTGATATTATATGCCTTAATTTCTGCACCTCTTGTGGTATGATCCCTAATTATTATTGTTGCATCATCTGCATTGCCAATTGCCATACTTCCATTTCTTGCTACAATTTCAAAAAGCTCATCTCTATATACTAAAAACAGAAAAGGAAGCAATTTTGAACCCTGTGGAACTCCTTGTTTAATTGATTCAAAGTTTGTTCTTACTTTATTTGCCATACCCTTATTATTTTTATAATTTATTTCTACACACTGCTATCTATTTTCTAGATATGATACAATCCACTTTTGTGCAACCCCTTGAACCCCATATTTTTCTAGTGTGTTTACAAGGATGTTTATATTTACACTGTCAAATGCCAAATCCAATTTTGTATTGGACATTTGTATTTCAGCTACAAACATCATCTTTGATTAGTTATTGCATCTACATGTGTAAAGCAACAGGTGCATTTTACAATGTTGCATGCCATTGTCTTAGCTTAGATGTTGTATATTGTAATGTATTTTGTTTCATGCCAAGAAACTGAAGGGTAAAAGCATTGCAGAGAAAAAGTTGGAAAGGAAACTGAAAAATGAAGTATAATGTTTGATTATACAAATTATAAGTTTGACCTCTTACATATAATCACAAAATACAAACATTTCCAAAAGATAAAAGGCACTGGAATGTAGACCAGATACAGGGAGTATAGCCACTGGAATGTATACCAGATACAGGGAGTATAGCAATAGTGCACTATAGTAATGACTCAGAAGTAAACAAATATGCATAACATGAATCTCTGTACATCTTGAAGAATATTTTCTGAAGTCACTTCAAAGAATTTGCTCACTCACTTATTGCTAGTTGCTGCATTGCTGCTAGTATCTTCTTTCATGTTTTAAAATTCAGAACTTAAGCATATTAAATATGAGAAATTGGTTTTATTTAAAGGTGAGTCGGAATTGTTACACTAACATCACTTAAGTTTACTCACTTTTTTAAACATGTTTCGGGAAACAGTTGTTCCCATCCTCAGAAGTTAATTCGACTGGCCCGTGTTGTTGGTGTTTCCGTTTTTTGGACTGGATCCTGTGGTGGCATCTTGTGGTGGAGAAATGTACTTCCAGAGAGGATTTGGTGGCGGCAAATCAAAATTCATTAGATGTGTGTTGTGTTTTAGAATGGTGATCTTCTCCCATGCATCTAATTCGGCTGCAAATTTGGCTGGTTTGACTAATGTAATATTGGGTTTGATGTTGTGATTAGTGATCCAAAAATGGTGTGAAACTGCAGATTTGTCCATTTGTTTGTATTTAATACATCTCATGTGCTCCTTTAGCCTAGTTTCTAGGTTTCTTTTTGTCTTACCTATGTATACTTTATTGCAATCTGAACAATTGATTTTATAGATACCAGCTTTTTTGTCTTGTGGAATGGGGTCTTTTAACTTGTTACAAAGTAATTTCTCTATGTTAAATTTGTTCTGTGGAGCTAGGCTGATGTTATGTTTCATGAAAATCTTCTTAAATTTGTGAAATGTTCCTGGGTGGTATGTGAATTTCTTGAACTTTAGCTCTTTATCTTGCTGGCTGAGATTTGTTGTGTTTCTGATGTGCATCTGTCGTTTGAATTTTGCAATTTTTTTGTCAATAGTTGTTTTGTTGTACCCATTATGTATTGCTGTGTCTACTATATGCTGGTATTCTAACTGGTATTCTTTTTTATTTAAGGGGGTATATACCAGTCTATGTGTTAGGCTGTTTAGTACTGCATGTTTGTGTGTGGTTGGATTGAAACTCTTATTTTTTATGTAATTAGTAGAGTGTGTTGGCTTCCTGTATATGCCAAAGGTTAGGTTCTTTTGTTCTCTGATGATTTTTAGATCTAAAAATGGTAGCATGCCTTCTTTTTCTATTTTATGGTGAATTTTATTGATTGGTTCTGTAGGTTTAGTAAGGCTAAGGAGTCTTGTATGAACCTATTAGGGACAACAGCAAAGATGTCGTCAACATATCTATGCCAAACTTTAAACATGTATGGAAAGGAAGTTGTTATGTGTGTTTCTAAGTAGCTCATAAATAAATCTGCCAAGAAGGGTGAAAGTGGGTTGCCCATGGTTAGACCAGTTGGTTGTTGATAGAACTTCTTATTGAAACTAAAACAATTTTGTGCAATGCATAAATTGGTAAGTTGTATGAGGTCTTCTATTTCTTCTTCAAGTAGGTTAGTCTGCTGTAGCCATTTCTTTAATTGACGCAGGAGTTGATCTGTAGGGACACTTGGAAATAGTGCAGTGACATCAAAGGAAACTAATCTGTCTTCTGGTTCGAGTTCCAGGGATTTTATCTTCTGTATTAAATCTTCTGAATTCATTATGTTTTTGCTATTGAATTTTGGTAGTGAAGAGAATCTCTGTACTAACCATTTTGCCAGTTTGTAGGTAGGAGAATCAATATTGCTGACGATTGGTCTCATCTTATTACCCGGTTTGTGTATTTTAGGTAGAGCATACATTCTTGGTAAAGTGGGGTGGTCTGGTTTTAATCTAGATTTATCAGTGTCTGTTATAGTTTTGCTTTCCTGGATGGTTTGATTGAAGGCTTTTAAATGTAATTTTAATGGGTCTTCTTGAATTTGTATGTAATTTTCTTGTTGCAGCATATTTTCTACTCTGGCAATATAATCATCTTTTTGCAGTACAACTAGTTTATTTCCCTTGTCAGCTTTTGTGTATACTACTGGTTTTGATTTTAATGTTTTGATCACATGTTTGGTTGGGAAATTGTTATGTTTATCTGCTTGTATTTCTTGGAGAACCATTTCACATTCTTTTTTTATAGTGGTTTTACTATTTTCATTTAGGTTGTAAGTAGCAATCTCAATGTCTGCGACTATTTCATCGGTTGTTTTTGTGTAGCCAACACATGTTTTTAGGCCAAGGTTTAATACCGATAATTCCGCTTTGGTGAAAGTTACATTTGAAAGATTAATTACGTCAGAGTATGGCGTCGTTTTTTCATTTTTTAGGTTAGGTTTATATGAATGTTGCTTCCGGCGTAGTATGTCTAGTTTTTTCTTTAATTTCAGCGTTTTTGTTTTCATCCTGTAGCTAAGAATAGTGAGGAATTTTGATTGCATGTTTTGCCAAAGTGGGTAGCCGAGTGTGTCCGTTAATTTAAGGTGAAGAGCATATAATTCCAGTTCCAATTTTTGTAATTTTGCGTAGTGGTTGTTTCTCTCAATTATTATTACTTTTTTATCGGCTGATGTTTGGTGTTTGCTGTTTTTGTCATATTTTACAATTCCCCTTACAAACTTTGGTGTGACTTTGCTTTGTATGCATAGGTTTAAAAAACGGATGTCCGCAAATGTGTTTTTTCTCTTTTCTTCAATTTTTTGATATCTTTTGATGTCACTTTTTATTCCACTGAAATCTGTATTGAAATTTAGGGTTTCTAATCTTACCTTGTTTTCTGCCATGACTCGTATCTTTTTCACGTGGTGGCCAATTATAACTTTTGCTTCTTGAGACTTGTTGGTCTTAAATTACATTGATATTGTAATGAAAGAAGCTAGAAACAGTGATGTGTATTGAATTTATTTAAAGGTGAGTCGGAATTGTTACACTAACATCACTTAAGTTTACTCACTTTAATAAATTCAATACACATCACTGTTTCTAGCTTCTTTCATTACAATATCAACGTGAGAAATTGGTACTTATACTTCTCACAGTAGGAGCTGGAAATGCTACCATTTTCCCTTACAGTGAAATTCTTATTCACACTTGACAGTATGCCACTACAGTAACTTTTAAACAAGAAGATACTTGTGACAGTTCACTCATAGCAGATTGTATTAGATAGCAAGTAAGCAGTATGAAAGCATGTGCTGCAATGCCACAGTACAACATAGTGTAATATGGCAACATACTACCCCTCAGAGTTTGCAAGTAGGGATAGGAGGGTGATAGAACCTTACTGACTAGAGCAATAGCGGAGGAGAGACTGTCATGGAAACCTCATGGAAACATGCCCCTCCAGTAACTGTCGTAAGTCACTTCTTATATAAAATAAATTGCAATGAGCTTAGTTTCTCTTAAGCTGCTTGTTTCTCGTTATGTGAGTTTTAATGGTTTTAAATGCTTGAGTGCTCTACTGCAAAAGAGTGCTACACTGCAGTGCTGCATTGATAATGATGTAGGGACTGGCTACTGAGTGAGAGTTTCTCAGTATGAGAGAGCTAATGGTTTTAAATGCTCGAGTGCTGCACTGCAAAGGAGGAAGATACTGGCAGCAATGTAGGGACTGGCTGCTGAGTGAGTGAGTGAGAATGAGTGAGAGTGGGTACTAATGGTTTTAAATGCTAGAGTGCTGCACTGCAAAGGATGAAAATACTGGCAACAATGCAGAGACTGGCTTTTGAGTGAGAGGGAGGGTGAGGGAGGAAGAGAGAGGTTAAATGATGCAGTGTTAGTAAAAAGAACATTAAGCTTACATTTTTGCAGCAACATTAATGGAATAGTATATACTACAATGTGAGGTGGGGGAAGTAGTTTTTACAGAATCATTACTTGTGTTTTTATTTACAAGATACTGTAATGTGTTTCACAAACAAGTATTGTACAGTATTTGTTGCATGTGTTTTAAATACTATATTAAAAAAATCTTAATATTTGCAATATGAACAGCTGAGGTGAGCGGTCTGGCAAATATAATTTTGCTAAATGCCAGAAGTGATTTAGTTAACATAATAGTAGGCAATGTCAAAACTCAAGTATAAGATGGCAAAATATGTGTGATGGAGTGTAGAAATAAAGTTCAGTATACTTCAAGTGCAAGATATATTTCATGCATTAATTAAGACTGCCCTTTGCATATGAATTTTACGTGCATTATTGCATACAAAGAAGGCAGATGTTTCACTTACAATACTATATTACAACATATATTAATAATATTGCCCTTTGCATTTGAATTCTACATGCATTACTGTATACATAGAAGGCAGTGGTTTCACTTACAGCACTAAATTACAACATAGTTATCTATGTTGGCAACTTTGAATTTAGTAACATTGTCTTCCAATCATGGCGACTGTTTCTTGTAACAATGAGAAAGCACACTATCGTGCAAAAACATTAGTTTAATATCAATGTTCAATTCTGCTATGTGGATTAAAACATTATTTTTCAGGATTTGCTTAAATGCTTTCTCTTGAGGTGTTTCAGAACCCGTTTTTCTTCTGTGGACTCTGTTTTTTTGTGCGTTTTATATTCTATGAATATCCTACAGTGTTAACAAACTGCAGTAATTTAAGAATATTGTTATGAGTGAATCAGAAATTCTCACTCCCAAGCATTTACATATATGAATCAATTCCTTTTCACAAAAAGAATCCTAGACAGTTATAATATAATTACTAAGAATACACATATACATGAACACACCATGAGACAACATTGCAATTTACCATAATGAAAGCAAATATTAAAGTGTATCAGGATGGAATAGTACACTCTGCACTATTTTCGCACCAGGAATGCAGTCACTAACTCGCTCGTACACTGACTCAACAACTCGCAATGACTGGACTGTGCAAGAACACCAGCTTATATAGTCAGTAGAATCTTTCCACAAGGTTGTTGAATGTTCTAGTACTATTTCAACATATTTCTGGAAGAGGAGGGAAAAGAAGTTTCCAGAAAGTTGTAGTTATCTCCCGATAGCATGCCTAGTGTTTACGTTGGCGAGCGCATTATCATTGTTTACACCAACTGCTCAGTGCCACCTCCCAATAACCTTGCACCATAGCTGCCTTATTCACAATACATACCTGAGTTCCATAACTCATCAAGTCCACACAACAAACATTTCAGAAAATGGAAAATGCGTATAGTTATGCTTTGGAGCGAGAAAGAGTTTTATGAATACTGTTACCTAGGCTAGAAGATGTATGATTTTCATTTTGTAGCATGTATATAAGTCATACAAATCTAAGCTTCATTTGCACTATTGAAATATTTTTTGAGATTATTCTCTGAGCTGCTCTCCATTATCTTTGTTATAAACATAATTTTGTGTATTTTTAAGGTGATTAGCTGTTAATTTTCTTTTTAAACAGCCATTTGTTTGCAAGAGGATAACTAAAGGCTATTTGGAATGGCGAGTACGGAATTTGCCTTATCCACTTGCCGTCTATTCAGTGACAGCAGATCCAGAACATAAATGCATCACGGTGCGCACATCAAATAAGAAATATTTTAAGCAGTTACCTGTGCCTGACTTGGAGAGAGTTGGGCTCTTGCCTGAGCAAGATAAAATCCAATTTACACACAGACATAACACATTGATTATAACTGTAAGTATGAATAGATAGTGCTTATCTACTCCTGTTAAAAATATTGTTTCCTTTATAAAATTAAAGAATGAGCAACAGTAATTTGAGGAATATTTAAAGGTGCGCTCAAATGGAATCAGAAACTATAAATTCCTGGTATTTTTATGTGAGTTATTGTAACACTTGAATTACAAGGAACTGCCTGTTATATTAAGAAATGTATGTGATTGTATGTGGTACAGATAAAATCAACTTCTACTATGGAAGAAAAATCTATCCTAATGCAATATATTCACACGACTTTCTCTACCAATTGCAAATTCACATATATACATTATATATCATATTAATCATATAAAAAGTGATTCTTCTATATAGTTATGTTATTCACAATATAGCTTTTCTCTAGGAATGATTGCAAATAAAGCTAAAAGGTTTCAACATGCAGAAATGACATTCAAATGTTTATTCATGGTAATAACCTCTTACAATGCAAAGGAATGAAATGCCACATGCATGCATGCACGCACGCATACAAGCAAAAGGTGGAACAAAACAAAGGGTGCAATAGCAAAGTCTTTTTTCCTTCCATCAGAGAAAGGCTCAAGATAAAATTACCAATATCACTGAGTTTTACAGAATTAGTTAAAGGACATGGAAAAACTAGATCATACTTACATAGACTCCATATTTATTTATGTGTTTATTTATTCATTCATTCATTCATTCATTCATTCATTCATTCATTCATTCATCCATCCATCCATTGAATCAAAACTACATTGATATAGGACATGTCAAATTTTTAATACATGCGCACGCATGCACCCATACATTACCTACAGAAGAGGAACAATCCTATAAGAATTCTTGTGTTTGTATTATTTATATAATTAGAGTACAGAGAAAGCAATACTGTATGTAGGATTACTTTATTAATAGAGCATGTGAAAAATAAAAATGATCAAAAAGAAAAAACACACACACACACACATGGACCTTTTCTAAAAAGGATGTGGTAGTATAATGGAATATGCCTTCTTTAATGTGAATTCCTTGCTTAATTCTTATTTGATTTGGAGTTCTGTATCTGCAATGCAGTAAAGAACTGAATATCAAAGCTTGATTAAAGGCATTTGTCTCTTTAGTCAGCCTGTGTATAATGCTGGCAACCTGTTCAAGGTTAATTTTGCTGAAAATAGAACAGTGGCATTTAAGTGTGCCTAAATGCAACAGCCTCATGCCATTAGATTTGTTGATTTTTAAACTTTTGAGGCACAAAATGTTGGCAGACTAGTGACACTATTCTAGACCCCAGCATGGTTAGATAAACAAACTTAAAAGTAATTATTATCTGCAATAGACAGTAAGCATTTGCATTTAGTTACACTTAGCAGACAGTTTGTTAAATAGAAGAAATACCAATAATGTTTATGTGATTCATATATCATGATAAATTACAAAGTGAGTGAAACGTTGTTGTTTACATAGACGTCTTTAATAATAGATTGATCAAATGTAGAGGCAGTAATGAAATAAGTGAAAGTGAACAGAAATAATGTTTTTCTAACAGTACAAAACCATAGTGCAGTAAGGGAAAAAGGATGAAAGCAACAAGAATAATTATTATGGAGAAAAATTTTCCTTCTTGATAGCAGTCATTTATGCTAAGAGTTACATTTTACTGTTACAATGATGAAATGAGAATTCCATGCAAATGCATGTTTATAAAGGAGCATAGGACTAGTTGAAAGTTACTACTTTTTCATTTCATTATTTTCAATTCCAAATATGTGTACTTTTTCCATGCATACTTGCAGGTTTTGGCCTTTTTGGGAATAAAAACATGTATAATGTATATTTAAGGAATTTTTAGCTTAATCTCATATATAATATACATATAATAAAAATACACATATAATAAAATTTGCTTACAAATGTGAATAAAAAAACTGACACTTGTACTACAGCCAACCTTCGGACCTGTCCTTTGAGTCCAACTTTTGGTGAGGGTGTAAAGTCTCTTTCTCTCTCTCCCCCTTCCCTAACTTTTCCAGTAGTAATAAATAGCAGTTTAGGCTCTTCTAAAATTGGGATCAGTTGCTAAACAGTTTTTGTAATGTATGAACCTCATAAGTGGTCAGTGTGTTTGCTCATTCTATTTGCAGTGTTAATGTGGTTCTATATGCCTCCAATTAAAGCTTTCAAAAGTATGAGATTTGCACAGTGGATTAAAGGAAAGGATTTTATTAGATTGATGAGGTTGGGGTATTCTGCAATTGTTGCAGTAAATAGTTTAGCCATGCTATTCTGTTTCCAAATTTTTCTAGGGAGTTGTACTTTATAAAATGTTACAAAATTTCTTTAAAAAAAAATATATATATATATATATATATGTATTTCTGCTTTTACACAGTGTAAAAACATTTTTTTTGGCATCTAAGACTACCGTTTTTAACATCTTATCACTTTTCTCTATTCTTGCCTGTTGGACCATAAATCCTCCTCAATTTCCCAATCCATCATTGCCCCTCCAATTCCTTGTATCCATGTGCTATGTGGTCCTCCTTTTCTCCTCCTTCCTAGTGGCATCCACTTTATTATTCTTTTGGGTAATTTTTCATCTTCCATTTTTTTAGCATGCCCATACCATTCTAATTGTCTCTGTTGAATAAAATCTAAAATTGAATTTTGAACATTCATATTTTCTTTTATAACCTGATTTCTAATTTTTTCTCTTTTAGATATCCTAGCAAATCTCCTCCAATAATCCATTTTTGTTGCCAATAATTTTCTTTTTAACCAATAGTTCAGAGCCCACACTTTGGAGTCATAGGTTATAATACTTTTAACTATTGTTTTAAAAATTGTAGTTTTAGTTTCTTTTGAAATCTGTTTATCCCATAATATACCATTCAAAGTAGATATAGCATGCTTTCCTGAGTTTGTCTTTGATCTTATTTCCTTTTCTTGTTTCCCCACTTGTGTAATCGTTACTCCCCTGTGTGTTCAATTATCCCCATTTCATCTTCCAGTACCAAATCTTAATGAACACTCAAATGCCCATATATTTGAATTTATCCATATTTCTTTTAGGCCCCATTTGTTGTATTCTTGAGTACTGTAATTCCTTGGATTTTTTAACATATCCTTTTTTCTCTCTAATGAATGGGGAGTTGGCCCGCTGCATTAACCCCCAACCTAGAGGACCAGGTGGTCCAATTATTTCTCTACAAGGTAGTAGATTCTAGTTTTGGTCTGCCTCGAGTACAAGTTCTTTAAAATAATTAATTAAATTATGCCTGTTTTAAAATTATACTTAGATAACTGTAAGGTCTATTATAATTTCAGATAAATTGTACTAAATGATTTAAAGTTGTACCAGCATATTCACATCTGCTTTACATATTGCTGCAAACATGAATAAAAATGAACATGCATATTTTAATGTATTTTTTGCTTGATTGTCCATGTTTCATAGTTTGATAGTGCATAAATGCATGCATATTTTGGGATTTTATAGCGCATCAAATTCTTGTCTCTAATGATAAAAGTAAATGTGTAATTTGATAATACTTTTGCTGTGCATTGTTTTTATAATAATAATAATAATAATAATAATAATAATAATAATAATAATAATAATAATAATAATAATAATAATAATAATAATAATAATAATAATAATAAATTTTTTACTTTCTCTACCACATATAGTTAAGTAGGGGAAGCATTGCATTCCACCCAAAAATTTGATACTGAGATTTCACCGGAAATACATGTTTTGAGGCATCCTGAATCCAAATAAAGCATTTTTGGAAACGTGGGCATGTGTGTGTGTGTGTGTGTGTGTGTGTGTGTGTGTGTGTGTGTGTTAGAGAACAGCATAACTCAAAAATGAAAAGTTGGATAAATACTAAACTGGGTATTTGAGTTTAGTATCTTCCAAGGATGCGACACAATTTTAAAAAAATCCCCCACTCCCAGCTACCCATTACATGGAACGTTTTTAAAAAATTTTGATTTTCTAAAAAATGGCTCTAATGATTTTGATTAAATTACCATATATTAAGGATATTTACATGACAAATAAACGTATATCTTAAATTTTCTGGGAATAGCCTAGGAAGTCCTCTTCGTTCGGAAGGCATTTTGTATAACCTTGTATAACTGGTAAACGATAAGCGATAGAAGAAAACGTACCACACAAAAAATGTAGATCTCTTTAAAACACACAATTTACTTAAAACTGCTTTTTTTGTGTCATAAGCCATTTCTGAGATATCTGTTATTAAAAGTTCAAATTGTTCAATATTTGTAATTCTTTTAGTCCCATTGATTTTCAGTTGTTTCTCATGATTGCATGGAAACAATATGGAATTTTAAGCCCAGCATATAGCGTCCAGTTTGTAAATATTTTACCATCGCTGTTCTCTTTGTATTTATAACAAAATGTGTAATGTAGCTATTTTTGCAAAGGCTTATTTGGATTAAATGTAGTAGATAGAAAAATATGCTTTAGTAAGAATAGTTTGTATACCCACTAATAAAGATAGAGGGCAGAGAAAGTCATGTGAATGTATCACATAAGATGTTTTAAACTATTCTATTTTCTTATATATATAAATTATGTATTTGTAGAGTTTGTTTCACTGTTGCTAGCATCATTTACAAGTTCTTGCTAGTTTAATATTATTTTTCAGTATCAGAAGCCACCAGAAGTTTGGGGACTAGAGAAGAAAGTAATGGAAGAACTGAAGAAATCGAAGACAGCAGCTGAAGGAGATACCCAATGCAGACCAAGTTGAATTTAAGCAATTATTTAATATAAAGCATCATGATATTTTTTGTCTTTGTTTTTTCTGTGTTTTGAATTCAAAGTAAGAGCAGTACAAGAATTCAGTATTTGTATACATACTTTCAATAATAATGCTCTTGTTTTCCGACGATGCTTGAGCTAATGATTCCCTTTTGAGCATTTTGACATTTTTAAATATCATTAACTAAGATTGAGAACTTTGTTAAGAGACTCCATATTTTATAGATAAAACACGAGGTTTGAAATTCTTTTAGTAGAGCACAGCCACAGCATGTTATGTTCATTCATCTTTTGCATGTGAAGTTGCTTATGAGGCTTTATGTCAATTAAGAAAAATAATTTAGGTATGAGGTTTTCATTCTTACAGACAGTATGTTATCCATGATTCCATCCCATAGGTTACAGATGAAGTTTCCAAAGAAAAATAAAAACGTAAACAAGGGTTATGTTTATTAAGGAGAAGTCAGCAATACATTTCCCTTTGAGGAAAATAATATTACCCAGTAAAGAAGTATTCTATATTTTACTTTAGTTATGAATTGTCTGTTACCATTGAACTTTTAAGTTCCATGTAAGTACAAAGTGCTTTTAATATGATTTACAACTGTAAAAGAAAACAATACAAGAAAAAAAAAGGTAAATTGTTAATGAATAAAGCCTATCTAAGAAGAAACATTTGATGTCTTTTTATTGTATTTTTGCTTTCATTATTTTTATTTTATAACCCCTCGTATTATTTGTATTCTTGATGCTTGAAAGACACTTTAATTCTATACAATGTAGTAAGCTTGTGCTTTTCTGTTGTAATTGCACTTAGACCTAACTTAATGCAGGTTATTAAGTATACTCATCAGCATTTGGAATACCAGGATGATACTAAAATTTTTTAGACTACCATGCTTTTGAAAACAATTAAATTTGTTTATATTTGATAGGTACTTTCTGTTTTGCAATTTGATTGCCATGTAGTTTGTTCAATTTGCTCTAAAAATTTATTAATTACTATCATTTAAAGATTTTGTTTTCACCCAAAAATGAATTTGACTAGAGAAAATTTCTGGGATATGATTTTTTACGATTTTAAGTTGTCATTAATGCCTAAACAATGTGAAGATCGGCTTAGAAATTCATTTGGCGAAGAAATCCTATTTGAGGTAACAATTTATATGGGTACAGTGAGTTCAAAAGAGATCAGTTTTTTCTTCTCAATAACTGCTGTTATTGATGAAAATATTGCTGCTGTCAGAGCAATGCTTGAAGAAGATTGACAGAATCTTATGAATTTATTCGGGTGACATTGGGCATTGGTATGAGTCAAATCCAAAACATTTTACATCTGCAGTTGGATGCAGGAAAACTTTGTTGTCAGTGGATTCCACAATTGATTGGTGCAGAAACACACTGGAAAACTTTCAAGGCGGCACTTCAAATTTGGTTTGGAACATCGTTACTAGTGATGAATCTTGGATTTATTGTTATGATCCTGAAAAGAATAGTCAATTGGTTCAATGGGTCTTTCGAACAGAAAAGCCTACAAAAGTGACGAATTCGCAGTGCTGCTAAGAAGATGGTTGCAAGTTTTTTTTTCTAAAATGGGCCATATTGCTACTGTAGTATTAAAAGATAGACGTACCATTACTATTGATTGGTACACAAATGTCTGTTTACTGCAAACTTTTGAAAAAGTGTGTGGAAAACGCCCAAAAAGAAAACTAATGTTATCATGACAATGCATTGTTGTATACAGCAAAACTAACAACTGAGTATTTGAATGCCTTAAAGGTCAGCACCATGCACCCTCCACCATATAGTCTTGACCTAGCATTTTGTGATTTCTTTTTGTTTCCAAAATTAAAGACAAAATGCATGGAATCACTTTTGCATCATCAGATGAAGCAGTGGAACATTATAAAAACCTGGTTTCTGAAGCACTTCAGGAATAGTGACATCATTGCTTTAAGGATTGGTTTCATTGAATGCAAAAATGTATTATGTTAAAGGGGAATATTCTGAAAAACAATAAAATCATTTAAATTTTTTAAAACTAATCCATGTTTGATTTTCTAAAAATTTTCGTTGTCACACTCATATAAACTACAAAGTAATGATTTATTTGCCTTCACACAATATTACACAAATAATGAGTAAATTGAAGAACCAGAAAATAGCAAAAGATGCTTATGGTTTTGTGTGCACGAACCACAAAACTTAGGTAATTTCCTTTCCAGTTTTTAAAATTATATACATTAGATTGGATCTACAGTTGAACCTTGATTATCCACCACTTGGTGAACCATTTGGCTCATTAACTGTCATTTTTTTTTTTCTTTCTTTCTTTCTTTCTTTCTTTCTTTCTTTCTTTCTTTCTTTCTTTCTTTCTTTCTTTCTTTCTTTCTTTCTTTCTTTCTTTCTTTCTTTCCTTTGTTTTAAATGTCTATGTTACAGTTTGCAAAAGTTGAGTTAATCATGAACAAATACCTGTGATGTGTCCTTGGATATGTATGTGCAGGTGGTTTGAGTATGTTGTTTGTCAATAGATGGCTTCTGTATTCCAAAAATTCTCAAGCAAAGAGCACTTTAAAAATAATGAAACAAAAGTTTGTGTTACATAGCTTCCTGTGCAAGCATGGCAACAATGTTACAAATTGAATGCAGAATGAACATATACTTAGTCAAGAGGTTGTTCTGATGCCTTCAACTGTGTATTACTTAAGTTTCAGTTTCAAATCACAAAGTGATCATGCAGTCGCACAGCAGTAGTGATCATAATGTACCTACTGTTGTCACCTAGCGATGTACACCCGTGGACAAAAAACATGAATCATCCCCAGACTCCATGTGACGATCGGAGGGCTTCCCTTCGTAACAGCTGTATTCACAATGCACATGCAGGAACTGTACAATGGTCTTGCCCTGTGAGCACAATGGTTATCTTATAACAGTGTTTCTCAGTGGTGACACTTATAAGCTATTGAAAACAGAGCACGGAAAAATGTTTTGTTGGTTGAGAGGTTACGAAGGTAATGCTTGCGCTCAAACTCCTTGACTCAAATCTCACATTAGTTATTGTTTTTTATATTGTTAATTTTATGACTGGCTGTGTAGAACATAATATTGCATTGATATTACTCTAGCATTTTAAGTTTTAGGCATATCTATGCGCACAGAAACACAATTCTACTAAAATACTCATTTTAAATAACTAAAGAAGTAAATGCAAATAAACTATTAACTTAAACACGTAAACAATAAACAAAATTATCTGGTGTATGAACCCTGAGCACTTATAACTGCCCTCATTTTCGGGTGATAGATGAAATTAAATACCTGTAGTAACATGGACGAGAAGCTACAACATCCCAGGCTTTTTGAATTTGTGCCCAGAATCCTGTACAAATTCAACAATTCCTTCAGGATATCTTATCCTCACAGAGGGAATCAAAATATTTTCTAATATTAATGTGTATTGCGCACTATTCAGTGTATCGTCAAGCTGCCACAACACACCTGACGGTCATTTGATATAATAATAATAAATTAATTAATAAATAATAAATTTAAATTTATTGGCCATAGACTCAATTACAAGTTTTGAGCATTGTCAACTTCAAAGGTAAGAAGTTAAGAAAATATACATGCTTGTTTACACTTTGTTGAAAGGTTACTGTATGAATATTATATACAGGATTGTTACAGTAGGTTACAGAAAGTCATTAATATTATATACAGGATTGTTTAAAAGATTTTTTTTACACTCTGTGTGAATCTAATGCTATTGCTTTCACATTTTACTTCAGTTGGTAGTCGGCTGTGTGTATATAAACCAATTATAAAAGAATCTTTGTTTATAGATTTTAAATTATAACTATTTTGGCGCAAGTCCAATTTACACCTTGTGTTATGACCATGTATTTCACTATTTGTTTGAGATTTGTGCATTTCAGTCAGACAATTACTCTATATATGTACAACCCAATATACAACTTGGAGTAGCAGAATTAAGCAGGCTCTGGAAGAAAGTGGGGAGGGGGGTACATGGAGAGATAGAGAACTAAAAGAAAGAGGATTCTGGAATCAAATCAAACTAAGAATGGATAATATTGAAATTCAAGAACTTTTTGGTAGTTTTAATAACAAAACAATCATTGAATATTTACAGGGAAGTAAAGCTAGAATGGGGAAAGGAGAGATATGTGGAAAAAGGGGATAAAGTCGCCAGGGAAGGAATTGCATGGGTGAGAGCAGGGGTAGTAAAATTGAAAGGTATAGGACAGAGAAGGGAGGTAGACAAATGTCCAATGTGTGGAAAGATGGACAATTATTGGCATGCAATTTTGGAATGTGAAGAAACTAAAGAAATGAGGGATAAATCAATACTGAGGAAATGGGCTAACTTACCAATAGAAATAATAGGGAAAAAGATATTAAAAATAAAATCAGATGAGGGTGTTAAGGAAATTGGTAATTATTTAGGTAGGGTAAAACAAAAATGAATGAGAAAATTATATATGGAAGAGATATAAGCACAACAGAGGTAGATAGTAGCCAAAGAATTGTAGATATAATGGTTTCAGCAGCGAGATAACTGCTGTGTTGAAGCTTGCTGGAACCAAGGATAGGTAGGCAGCAACTCACAGGTATGTATATGTATTTTGATGGATATGGTGAAATAAATTATCTATATATGTACAAAGATACTATAGTAAACAGTTTTTCTCTTTTGAAGACTTCCTTACAGAACTCACGTTTTCTCATTTTGAACATTGTTCTGATACATTTCTTTTGGAGTACTAGAACCCTCTGGATGAGGGTATTACTACAGCCACCCCATACTTCTATGCCATATTGGATGTGCGAGTAAATTAAGCCATAATATATAGTTTTGAGAACATCTCTCAACAGGTATAGGCCTTTACTAATTTTTTTACACAGGTTATCAATGTGATTAGTCCATGATATGTATTTATGAACCTTACCTAAGAATTTGTGTGAGGGGGAAACAAGATACAGATATGTGGTCATGATAAAAGTGTGAAGCCATGTATTTTATATTGTAATAACTATTCTGTTATGAACTTTACGAAATGCTGTGTATGAAATGGAGTATATCGAAAATAGTAGCCACTATGTGTTGATTAACACATTATTAAAGAAGAATAGAAAGTGTTTGCTACATGCAAGAAGCGAGCCTGCAGTCTTAACCACAGAAGTACTGTATGCTTTTGCCACAGCACTACAGAGAAACAAATGAAAGCTAGCAGGTTTAATAATGCAATAGAACAACTTGCTGCAGCGGCTGCACAACTGTATTGTGTAAGGTGTAAATAAGGTGTTGTGCCATGTAGGACTTACAAATATTTGCCATTCAAGACGTGACTGATTTTTTTTCCATGGGTGTATCTACGAAATTCACAAAATAGTGGGTGCAAGTGAATAAGCGTGCACATGTATTGGTTTCATAGAACAAAAGTCTGTTACCTCTTACTGCACAACCCTTCCTGTAGACAACAAACACCTTTATTGCCATTTTTCTGTATATATACAAGGAATGTAACATAGCACTTGTGTGTTGAGAGAGTTTTTAGTGCAATTGCTTATTAAACCTGTTTATATTAAGTGAATGAATTATACATCATTTTCGGTTAACCGTCAATCCATCCCCTCCATTATGATGGTTAATCAGGGCATACTAGTTTTCTAAAATCCCATGCAAATATTCTTAAGAAGTAATCTGAACAAAAATGTTTGTGTTCTATTAATACAGCTATACTAGCTACTTTCAACCAATAAAACAAAGAGTACCAAAATGGAAAGGACTTTTGGGAACATTCTCAGAAAATTCTCGATATACATTTCATTTGCCATGAAAATATCTTAAATATCTGATATTTTAATGAAAATCATTTGAGCCATTTTTGAAAATATTCGAAAAATGTTCCATGTAAAGGTTAGTCTGGGGTTGGGGGATTTTCTTGAAAATGTTTGTCACATCATGTTTGGTATTTATCAGACTTTTCATTTCTGAGTTATGCTGTTCACTCTCACATGCACACAAACCTTCTTCTAAAAATGACTTACTTTTAATTCAGGGGGCCTCACAACATGTGCTTCCGGTGAAATCTCGATATCGAATTTTTGGGTGGAATGCAATACTTCCCCTACATACTATATGTAGTAGAGAAAGTAAAAATATTCTCAGATGCTTGTCTTGATGAGCACTGCAGATATGTGGCAGAGATATTTGTAAGAAGGCATAGTTCTTTGTCATTATTTTCAAATCATTAAAATTGGATGAAATTATTTGATTTTTGAATAATAAATTAAGCAGTACTTAGCTCACAATGGAAGTGACAGCAATCAGTGGTGGCCTGAAAAATATTTTGAGTAGATCAAAGCTAAATAGATCTTAAAGAAACAGCAACAGCATTGGTTGTGAAATACAGTGCAAAATAAAGCAATTCAAACACTGATATTTTATATATTTTTTGAAAGCAATGTTATTTTGAAATGTGAAAATCCCAAACATGTAAATTTTTTGTAGGTAGCCATCTTGCAAAACTTTTATTGATAACAGCTCTTTAAAAAAAAAAAACAATGGACCATAGGACCAAAGCCCGGGGGGGGGGGAAATTATCAATGGGTACTTTAATTTTTTTTTTTTTTTTGGGCTTTCCTTCACCCATAAACCATCAATACGATTGGTACAACTCCAGAAACAGTTCAAAACAATTAACAGAAATGTAATGTGAGCTACAAGGGAACCTTTTTCTTTAGTTTGCTACAAAAAAAAAAGTTTAATATTTCCAGGAATAACGTTTGGTCCAATTCTAATTGAAGAAATGAACAAGTGAGAGTGAAAATGTTAATAGGGGGAAAGATATCAAATATTTAAGATCCAAAATATCAATCAGTGAAAGGAAAGCAGAAATTGAAGAAAATATTGAGAAATGTAATAAACTTAATGGATGTATAAAAATGAATTTTGGAAAAAATATGAGAAAGGAAATAAAACCAAGGATCCATAGGATAGTAGCTAAGCTGGCATTTGAAATATGATTGTGAAGCGTGTGTTTGAATGTTGGGATAAGTCAAGGCTCAAGCAGCACAGCTGAGATTTTTAAGGTCAACA
The DNA here is from genome assembly GCA_030765065.1 of Deroplatys truncata. Classification (NCBI taxonomy): domain Eukaryota; kingdom Metazoa; phylum Arthropoda; class Insecta; order Mantodea; family Mantidae; genus Deroplatys; species Deroplatys truncata. The sequence continues at coordinate 181,149,738 of CM060984.1, forward strand.
ATGGGAGTAACAAGAGCAGATCGAGTTAGGAATGTTGAGTAAGGGAACGATTGTGTTAACGATATATAATAGAGGAAGTACATCATTATCAACGGCAGTGGAAGGATCGTGTGCAAAGGATGCGACCTTCGAGATTTCCTAGGCAGGCATTGTTATATAAACCATATGGATGGAGAGATATAGGACTACAACGAAGAAGATGGATAGAACTATTTCAAGAGCACCGTAACAGGTCGTAAGGGCATATTACTTGTAGGGAAGAAGAAGAAAGAAGAAGAAGAAGAATGGAAAGCCATACCAGCATCAGAGAATATAGTATACTCTCAATAACCTCTGGACAGGCGCTGACTCACCTGATTTCTGGGAATGCCTACCATGCATCCGTCTCCTCAGGATTACCAATGCTAGAAAAAGTACTTTGAGATTTGTATAGGTTATGTGTTTGTAAACTTTGGCGTTAAAGAAATAGTGTACTAAAGATAACAATGCCAGGAATTCCCGATAGGTAAATATTATCGCTGTAGTTTTTCCATTCCTATTTTAAAGCGGAATGGACTTGGAAAAAGATATGATTATCTCAATACAGCTTCATGCGCACAGCTCTTAGCACTTTTGAGGTTAGGGAAGAATAATGATGTATTTATAAAAATACATCGTTATTGATAGTTTTTATGTTGAATAAGTTTTTGCATCTCAACCAACATGTAAACCTGAGTTTAATTTTCGAGAATAACGACGTGACACAAGGTTTTGCTACATTATTGAGTTCTGTGTGTAGCGAAAAACTTCGAAGTAGTAGATGTAGGGAATGATCACAGAAGTACTGTAATTAATTGTATTTTGCAGATTAGAGTCATAATGCATATCTACAGTATTGATACAGTTCTCAAAGCATTAAATCTGCAGCGTAGTTACTGTCTATTTATAAATACTTACTATAGTCTTCTACAGGCTGGTATGGACGAGCAATAAGTAGTAGTAGAGGTTTCAAAAGATTACTATAATTATAATTGAATGATGAAGAAATAAGAACAACTATCAAAATTGCTCAGCATAAAGAGTGATTATTGTTTAATTTGAAACAATTATGGTAGTGGTATGTGAGGTATATGGACCTCATAGATGATTTATGATTATTCTTCTTATTTTTTCGGGTTAAAGCTGCTGCTCCAATATAACTATGGAATAATAAACTTTAACAATTTCTGTTAGGCTTCTGTAATGAAAACTAATAGTTGAGTTAATATAGGCTGCATTTACAACACATGTGAGAAGAGAATCATGAATGTGTGGTTGTTGAAAACAGAATTATCCTTTAGTAAACAGTATAAGTACATAATATTGAATTCATGCAGTAAATCTATATTCCATGTTTGTTATGCTTAGCACCATATAACCATTCCTACTTAATACATTAATTTTAGCATGCAGTGCTGTTTATTCTATGTTTAGTATTGACTTGGAGGTGTTTTCTACACAGACTGGTTTTGTTTGTTCTCTCCAGTATTTGGCTTTACATTCAAGAGAAAGATTTATCTTTAATTTTGAATAGATTACCTTTATCATATAACTCTTTGGTTATTATGCAGAACTAGGGCCGCTCGAAAAAATCAAGGAAATCCGGTGTTAAAGGTAGATTCCTTTATGCTAATAAGTATTTTCAGAATTTATTCAAAGAATTGTTCCTGTGTTGATGTATTTTTAGTAATGAACAAAATGACTTCATGGTAGTATTGTGAGATGTAATTTGGAATCAACATACACCATTCATAAACATACAAGGACCATTCCATGCACACACAACTTATCTATGTTTTTGTTATGGTAAATAAGTGATATTTTGTGAATCAACAGCAAATAAAGGTTGATTCTAAGTTTAAAAAATAAAAATTAAAGGTTATTTGTCTAGAATGTATGGCTTAGCAGCTCTCATATTAGAATAATGAAGAGGCATTTGTTGACATCAATTTTGAGTCACCTGCAAACATCATTCCCTCCATATTTTGATTGCATTGTAAATCTTGAAAGTTTCTCTAAAGGAAAACAATCATAAGTAATTTTCAAAATGATTATCTTTTAGGAAATTTAACATAAAAGAATAAAGTTTGTTATACCCATGAGAAAAGGTTGGAAATCTATTCTTCTAAGATTTAAAACATGAGATTTTGAATATCTTATATAGGAATATCTAAATTCTAAAGCTAAAACTCATTCATTTAGTATATATATTACTTTAGAATATTTTTTGTAACGTGTTTTAAAGGCTGCTGCAGTTATTTTTAGCTGTGTGTTGACTGCCCGGTACAGTTTCTGCCTGATAGTGTGTCTTGTGACTCAGGTGCTTTCTGGATTAACTTGAAAGTGGTGTCATTCACTTGGATTCAACGTTCATCAGGAATGCTTCAAGCTTTTTTTATATAAATATTCTCCCAAACTTCCTATTCTATACAATATCTGCATATTTTAAAAAGTGTGTGTCTTCATTAATTTCATGGTTTTGTCCTCGAAATGAGCTGCAGTGACGGACTTCTCTACCTGCTTATACTTGGTACTCTTCTATTTTTTTTAAACCAGTGCCAAAATTTCTCTTTGTCTTATTTGTATAAATTTTTCATCATTTTGCACATTCGGATTTCTTTTCTGAGAAACCCCCTTTCCCAAGGGTGTTCTTAGCTCAGTATATGTTGCATTTGTTGAAACAATTTTTTTAAACTTATAGAGACCTTGGATGAAAGTTGAATTTCTTGGCTTTTTGTTCTGAAGATAAAATGGAGATTTTTTTTGAAGTGCTGCTGTTTTTTGAATTTGTGTGTTTTCCTATCAACCATTTCGTTTTTGAAGGCATTCAATACTGCTTTGCTGGAGTATTCTGTGCTGCTGCTTAAGGGTGCATTGACTATTGAACATACCATGTCATTGAAGTCCGTTTCTTTGTGGATTTTGGGGAGAAATTTACTGCTTTGATGTATTGTCGGTTTCTTTCCTGTATATGACAGTTTCTATTTTTCTATGATTCATTATTTTTAAGTCCAGAAAGGGAAGTGAGTTATCACTTTCAACAGTACGACAAATTTGATTGCTGGTTCTTGTAGGTTCACTTTATTTATTTATTTATTTATTTATTAACTATTGTTTCTTTGTTTTTGCATTTGCATATTATGGCAAACATTTCAGGTTATCTATATCAGACTTTAAAGATGTGAGGGAAGTCCTCGGTTGTACAAATTTCTAAATTTAACCCATTAGTAGATAGTGAAGAATGGTGAGAATGAACGGGCCATTACTAGTCCTGTTTTTTGTCAGTGGAAGGCACCTTCTTGTATAATAAAAATTGTTAGATGGCACCAACTTTAGTCCAGAATTCTGTAGCAGGACAAGAGACACCGTTGAGCAGGAATTGGGCTCAAGCCCATCTTGCACCAGCAATTGACATGCAGCTGATATATGGCACTATAAATATATTCTGAGAAATTACCAGTGAGTAAAGCTAGATTGTGAGTTTTAAAGGTTTTTTATGAATTTTGATTCAAGTGCTTTTCTGTGTTGGTTCCTTTGTAGTTAATAATTTGTAGCCTTGCAATTATCAATCAAAAGCGCTCTTAAGAGCGCTTTTTTAGATTATAAATAATGTTTCATGTATAGTTCTTTTATGGTTTTTTATTGCAACTGTTTTCTTGCTCTTCTCACTTTTGTGCAATGTGTTACAGATGGCTGGCATATACTGCAATGGGTCAAGTGATAGCTGGAACCAAATTTATTTGCTTCAAGGTACCTTTGAAAAAGGTATGTGAATTAAACTCAAAGAAGTAATGAAAAAAGCAGTTTGCAGTTGATATAAAAGAAAGTTGATGTTAAGGAAAAAGGCGAAGGAGTTCGTTTTGTTGTGAACTAAATGAACATTTCTAGTTTTAAGTAATAATTTGTTTCCTGAATGCTGTTTAAAGTTACTCTTGGGTTGCTTATGCCTAACTTTCATACTGAGTAAAAATATAGCAGAGGCATGTTGCATAACCCTTCATAGTACTGCTTGATGCACTTACAAAATGTTAGTTCTCTACATTAGGGTTTGGTAAAGCTTAATGCTGTATTTACTGTATTCTTACTGAGGGAGTCCTTCCTTATGTGTAAACATCTCAGGTGCCTGCACTTTTAAACTTCTTTGTAGCACAACAATGCTTTCTGCTGTGCAGTCCAAATCTCTTGATGTTTCGTGACAAGCAATACAGAGTGGCAGTGCGGTTGCCAAACTTCTCTTTGCTTCGTTTGTTACGTTACGTGTTTGTTATAAATGCCAATTGCAATGTTTGCTTAAAAACTACAAGAAAACAAGAAAAGGCACAATAATGGAAATGTAATACACAAATAAAAACCATTTCTAGTTATTCAAGTGACACAGCTAACAGCTAACCTCATCGTCCTCGATATAATGTTTATCATAAAATTAAAAAACACTGCACTGTACATCTTTTTCGAAATCGTCCAGGTTTGTCATTCTCTTAGGTGAGCATATATTTTCTTGGCAATATAAAGAATTTCATGGCTCCCTCTGCGTGCACCTTTTTCACTTCTCTACATACACGTGAAACCGTTGATGTACTTAATGAGCATGCCTTAGGCTTTAGTTCTTGATATTTCGTGAAGTTAAGACTTTTGCAGTTTTCTTTGTTGGCACACTTTTTAAAGAAATTATACACACTGAAGACAACCGCACTAACCTTACTACTATATCCACTGGTACTACTGGGCTTATTAAGCGAAATTTTCATGAAAGAGTTAACTTTATAAACAGTAGGACAAAGCCTATCACTGTAAGAACTGAGTACACCACAGTTGAATTCACAACTGAGTCGCTTAACCTTCCAGCAAGTGTGTTGTAAAAAGTACACCAGCAGTATTTTTGCTGTGCCAATGTTTTGACACTATTTTAACCTTGAGCTATCTAGTGTTGATGCTTCCTTGTGAATGTGATGACAATTGCTGATTCTTTGCTTTTCTCAGTTGGATTATTCTTTATATGGCATTTTATTTTGTAGTACATTCCAAGTAACGAGATGTTGAATATTGTAAGACACACATGCTTTTCTCATGTGACAGATACATGCTTGGTTCTAGGATTCGACATTATGCAGAAGTAAGCATAATAACCATTAAAGTGCGCTTAATCATTGGTTTTCCAATGGTATTATTCTGTGAAACAAAACCATACATGACATTGTTTATTAAAAAGCCGCATGTATGGTTTTGTAGAGCTGCATCAGAGGGCTTTGGAAGGATTTTCATGATTAGTATGTAGCGTTATCGTGGGATAGCTATTTCTAAACTTATTTATAACATGAAGAATTGCACATTATTAAGTGGTAATTATGTCTATGATGTAACAATATATAAAATAACTACAGCAGCAATAGGTTTATTACCATATACTATAACTAAAAGACTCCATTTAAACATCATGAAAGATAAGTATAAATTAATGGTGAACCGTTGCATGTAAAAATATGATTATTTTTTGTACTTGTTCAGGAAAATATTGCCTTTTATCCTTGCTACTTGTTGCTTTTCTGAAATATGAAATATGCATGCGTGTACATGATATTGCAATTAGAGTTTTACCAGTGGCGAGGTGTACTGTCTGTATGAGGCAATGCCGCACTGCTGCTATTTGCTAGTGCCATATTAGTGGACACGCCTCAAATATTAAGAGATTTTGACCACATAATAGTAACCAAATATGAGAGTAAACTGGTTAGACAGAATATATATGACTACAGTTGAATCAAGAATGATGCACAGGATAGAGATGTGCGGGACAGGAAAAGGGGCAATATATAGACCAGATTCGTAGAAGTTTTTGCAAAATGATATTGCGGTTATTGAAAGCAGCTCTCAATGGGGTAGCTTTAGTTGAATTGGGAAGAGTTGGCAGGAAAGGAGTATTGGGAAAACGTATTATGAAATATTGGAATAGGATCAAAGCATTTGAGGAAGGAAATATTGTCCAAGACTATTTAAGGGCACAAGAGAAAACAAAATGGGAAAGAAGCTGGTTATGACCATTAAATGAAATCATAAGGGAAATTGGAATGGGTATGTTAGTCAATTTGCAGACAAGTGGACAAAGCCTATGGAATAAAGTGAAATCTAGGATTGATGACATAGAGAAACAGGAAATATATGGTAACTTAAGGGATAAGAGTACCTGATATACTATATGGGTTTAAAGAAAGATTTGGAGAAGGGAAAAATACATTGATGTTTGTGATAAAATGGAAAGGGAGGGTCTGACATGGGCAAGAACAGGAAGAATGTTATTAAGGGTTTTAAAAGTTTTAAAAATTTGCGCCCACTTTGTGACATTGCAGATAAAAGTTTGCACTGTATAATAGAATGTCCAGCAACTAAAGTCTGGAGAGAGGAAATATGGAACAGGAAGTGGGATAAGTTACAAACAGAGATATTGGCTGTAAAACTTTTTGGAAACGACAGGAAATAATTTCTGAAGCAATTAGGCAAATATGTAGGGAAGGTAAGAGAGAAATGGTGGAGGAAAATCATTAAAGAAAGAGAGGATCTTAACAGCAAAAATGACAGTGTAGGTAATTTATGGAAGAGGTAAATAAATTATAGTTGGAAATTGTATAAAAATGCACACAGTTAGTGAAGGATACATATGCACAAACAACAGGGTTGTTAAGTGTACGTGATCCTATACTCAAGCAGCTCCTAGGAGAGCAGAATAATTAATGTGTGATATTGATAGTAGCATGTAGGTAAATTGTGCTGTGATAGACTTGCTGTCATCAAATTCAATTGAATTGTTTATTTCAGAAACCTGGTAACTGACATTTTTTTTTTCAAATCAATATCTCAGATAGTAAATGCAAAAGAAATCAATTAAAGATTAGGTTGACTGATGAGGATTTAAATAAGACTCTATCTTATTGAATTTTTTTTCAAACAAAATCTTTTTGTTTCAAACAGACAGAATGTTTTTTTTGTTTTTTTTTGCTTTTTCAAAAGTTGAAAATGTGCACGTAACATGTTTCTAAAATAAACGATTCAAAAGAATGCTCCAGTTTCTTCATATGAGACAATACACCTACTTTTAATTTGTTAGAGTGAGTTTCAGGAGCATTTGTTCCCATCCTTGTCTATAGTTCGACTGGTAAGAGATTCTGGGGGAATCGTCTGTGCAGACATTGTAAAATCTGTTGTGACAACTGATAACTGCTGTAAATTAAATTGAGTTTTATTTATAGACACTCTTTAACTGCTGTGGTTCTTAGTGTCCCATTCCACATTGGGCGTGAAAGACTGAAAATTTTGCTCAGAGGCCTCTCTATCAGGCTTGAGGTACCATAAATCTACAACACGGAACTACTGGCTTTACTTCCTTTCCGAAGGGAATCATGCTAAGGATTTTTACGCCTGAAAAAAATCCATCGCCTGCTGCCAGGCTTGAACCCGTGACCTCGGGAACTAGAGGCTAACATGATAACACTACACCAAGGAGGACGACAATAACTCTTGTATAAGTAGCAGATTGATGAGTTGGCCTTGTGGAGCTTTGTTTTCACAGTTATACACTATCTCAGACCTGTTGTAAATAAGACGCAGCTGGCTCAATCTGCCATGTATGTATGCATGCACACACATAAGTTTTGCAACACTAGCTGTAGCAACGCTAACTTCTTGACCATAAATTGAGTTTATTAAGACATTGTCATCTGTGTGTTACAAAATTAATATTAACATTTGTAGCATAATCGTTATGCTTCAAGGTTTCTTTCTTTGTTTAAGCATGGTGAAACAATGCACAATTATCAATTTGCCTCTTGCCACTTCTTAAGGTTTGCCTCAGCTGTGTTTTATTTCGGCAGATTAACAGACTTGCTCCATGATGATAAGCTGGTTGTTTTAAATTGCATACAAGTAAAGTGTTCTGGCCTTGAGGTATGTGAGATAAGGTGTAGGAAATACAGCCTTAAATACCAGAAGCGACTCTGCATGATAAATAATGACAGCCGAATCAGCATTCAACTCTAGACCTATTCTATTCTGAGAGGGCCATATGGTATAGGAATACAACTTATTATAGAACCATTTATTAGTAATAGAAAGTTAGGCTGCATATTATTTAATGTTAATAAGACAATAGTCTATAATTGCACCTGTTTGTTTTATACTACATCTCTATACTTATATAATGTATGTCTATTGTAAACATTTCTTTCAGAATTCAAGAGTCCAGAACACATTTGTGATTTATGGTGTATGTACAGGATACAAGAAATGAATCTAAACATTTGTATAATTTTCTCTCTCTGAAACTGAGCAGTGATTAGAAAACTACTGTTGTGCTGTACTTCTTAAGAGGTGGTTATTATGCGATAACAAATAAAAGAAAATGTCCATGAACTTCCCTCCACCAATCAGCGGCCTACAGTGTTCAGTCTCACTATCTCTATCTCTCTTTTCCTTGCCTTCCATATATTTACAACAAGATCATTCTAGTTTGAGACAAATTGTAGCCATTTTTATTTTTTTAAAAATTATTATTTATTTTTGTAAAATGTTATTTTTATTTAAAGCCAACAATCTGTAATGAGGCTTTCATCACTTGTGTGTTTGTTCATTTGCTAATTTTGTAGGCCAATGTATAACTGTTTAAACATTCTATTGCGGTTTCCACATCTTCACTTGAACTGGACTTCAAACTAATATTTTAGGTGCAGGAAGCATATAAAATTTACTTGTTGTATAATTACATTAAAACAGTACACATACAGCACAATGAATATGCTTGTATTATGGTCTGACTTTCTTTTCTTTAGGAATAGGATTGAACCGGTGGCAGGAATCTGTGTTACCAGATTCTTTCAGTGCTAACAGTACCTTTCAAAGGTAGAAGTTGATAAAAACACATGTAAACATATCTAAACAATAGGACTAAGAAATTGCTCCATAAAATCATGCAATGCTGTTGTAAAATGATTACACATGGTGTGTTGAACAACAAGAACAAATAATGTAAGAATATATGACTATACTGTACAGTTGTAAAATGCTGGCTGGTAGTATACCATATTGCAGACAATGTGAAGCAACTTAGTCTAATGTATATAGTATGCTTCAACAAAGAAAGAAACCTTGAAGCGTAACCATTATGCTACAAATGATAATATTAATTCTATAACACACAGATGGCAATGTCTTAATAAACTCAATTTATGGTCAAGAAGTTAGCGCTGCTACAGCTAGTGTTGCAAAACTTATGTGCATGCATACAGCATGAAATACATGGCAGATTGAGCCAGCTGCGTCTTGTTTACAACGTGTCTGACACTCTGATTAGCAGTTGCCATCAGAAAGCTATGTCAGCAAGTTACCAGCTTAAGATGGCAATTCTAATGTAAATAAATCAAGCTATGGTTTTATAACTCTCAACAATCACTCAGTGAACTACAGGAAATTTTAAACTAATCAGTAGTTTGTATTGACACCAGATATTTCATTAACACTAATAACTGGTGGCAAACATTAGTGATACTGTAGTGATAGTAAATTCATGGAATGACCCACAAATTGCAGCAGAACTTTTTTTCCAAAACTAGCCATCTTTCATGAAAACATTTATGCAGTAATATAGAGATTGTTCAAGAGTCATAGTAGGCGTGTATATACAGGAAACATGGCAAATATCAAACATCCTGCTTTTATTTTGGAACTTTGTGAGGAACTAATTGTATGAATGCAACAGAAATTCATACCAATATGACAAACACCATCACTTCAACCATTTCCAACAAGGATCACAGAATTTAAATGAGGCATTGAAAACTTGGAAAATGATGCACACAGCAAAAAACCGAAATCCACCAAGGCAACAGAAATCACCAGTATACATCACATAGTTTTGAAGGATCACCAAATGAAGGTGCCTGAAATTGCTGAAATATGGGTGTTTCACATTTTGAGAGATGAGTTGGTCTTGAAAAACTTATCTGCATGATGGGTGCTGTGAGTGCTGACTCGATATCAGAAGTGAATCAGAGTGCAAATCTCTGAGCAAAGTTTGGCTCATTTTCAGAGATCTAACTTAATGCATCGATTTGTAACAAATGATGAAATATGGGTACCTACTATACATCTGAAATAAAACAGCAGTCTAAGTAATGTAAGCACCAAAATTCTCCACCACTAGAGAAAGTAAAGTGTGTGAAATTGGTTGGAAAGATCATAGCGTTGGTTTTCTGGGATGCCAAAGGTGTGCTACTGTTTGATTATCTTTCCCCTGGAAAGTCTTTCACCACAGTATGTTAGGCTAACCTTCTGAACCAATTAAAGACCAAAATACGAGAGAAAAGGCCTGGTTTTGCAAAGAAAAGTCATTCTTCATCAAGGAAAATGCTCACCCTCATACATGTGTTGTTGCAGTGGGAAAATTAATGAAGTGGGATATGATTTGCTGCCATATCTACTTTCATCTGTTCCCTAAACCGAGAAAGTTCCTTGATGGAAAGAAATCTTCTCTGATGAAATTGAATCATTGGTTAAGGCATATTATGCAGTCCTGGAAAAATCTTGATTTCGGTGATGGCATAATGGCCATGGAGCATCACTGGACCAAGTGCAGTTGAGACTGTTGAAAATAAGAACAAATTAAAAAATGTGTGGCATCTTTTGTGTTTCATTTTGAAAACTTTTCAAATGATCCATGTGATGAGAACAAAAAATGGATTTTTTTTGAAAAATATGTTTTTGAAATTTATCATATTTTCCTAGTTTGAGATCCTTAGAGTTTAAGTGTTCCCCAGCATTCTCCCCAAAAAGTAGCCAGGATTATAAAATATAAAATTTAGGGACATACAGATAATGGATAGTTAGCTATAAAGGGAGGTAAGCAAGCACACTAGCTGTATATAGGCCATGGATGGCAAAATGGAAACAGACTTGAAAAATTCACTGCCATGGCTGGGATTTTAAATACAGACTTAAAGCTCTACATACTGTTAAAAAAAAATATCTGATGTGTTACACTCACATGACTTTCTCTACTCTTGTACAAACTATTTTTACAAATGCTTATTCTCCATCTACTTCATGTTAATCGAGATAAACATTTGCAGACTCTATCTTATTGCTAATTTTCTTGTAGATGTAACAGGAAAATATATTTACAAGGGCAATATAGAAAAACAGTAGCCTTTAAGCATATACATATCTCTTAATAGCTGGTTGCTAGGGGCAGCACCATTCCCTTTGCCACAGATTATAACTCTTTGCATATCCAAGACAAAAAAATGAATAACGAATTCCCATTTTAGAAAATAAGTATTGAAAAATTTAAGGGAATAACAAGCAATAGCTCGAAAATGGTTCACTCAACAAAAAAAATGTAAATGACATAAATTGTGTATTTTAACGTGATCTACATTTTTTGTGTAGTAAAATTTTGTCTATCTCTTATGGTTTACCAGTTATGCAAAAGTCGTTCACAATGGAGAATACTTTTGGAGACATTCCCAGAAAATTCAAGATATACATTTTATTTGTCATGAAAATATCTTAAACATATGATATTTTAATCAAAATCGTTAGAGCCATTTTTGAGAAAATTAAAATTTTCGAAAAATGTTCCATGTAAAGGGTAGTCTGGGTTGGGGGGATTTTCTTGAAAACTTTCGTGTCGCATCTCTGGAAGATACTGAACCTAAATACCAAATTGGTGTTTATCCGACTGTTCGTTTCTTAGTTATGCTGTTCACAGACAGACACACACACACGGACATGTTTCCAAAAATGCTTTTTTTGGATTCAGGGTGTCTCAAAACATGTATTTTCAGTGAAATCTCGGTATCGAATTTTTGGGTGGAATACAATACTTTCCCTACTTACTGTACATAGTAGAGAAAGTAATTATGAGCTTATAGTTGGTTTGAGCTATTTGTGTGCCTGGGAATAAGTACTTACTAATTGTAAGTCACCATTGAAATTGTTATCTCTGAAGTGAGACATCTACCTGGGTAAAAACTAAAGTTGATTGAAGAATTTAATGTCCTACTGGCACATGGTCATAGTGGTCCAATGTTTAAAGCAACTGCACAGAAAGTGGGAGACCCATGTTTAAATCCTGGCTTTGGCATTAAATTTTTACTTTCTCTACTACATATAGTAAGTAGGGGAAGTATTGTATTCCAACCAAAAATTCGATACCGAGATTTCACCGAAAATATATGTTTTGAGGCCCCCTGAATCCAAAAAAAGCATTTTTGGAAACTGTCCGTGTGTGTGTCTGTCGGTGAACAGCATAACTCAGAAACTAACAGTTGGATAAACACCAAACTTGGTATTTAGGTTCAGTATCTTCCAGAGGTGCGACATGAAGGTTTTCAAGAAAATCCATCCACCCCAGATTACCCTTTACATGGAATATTTTTCGAAAATTTTAATTTTCTCAAAAATGGCTCTAACGATTTTGATTACAATATCATATATTTAAGATACTTTCATGACAAATAAAATGTATGTCTTGAATTTTCTGGGAATGTCTCAAAAAGCATTCTTCATTGTGAACGACTTTAGCATAACTTGTAAACCATAAGAGATAGACAAAATTTTACTACACCAAAAATGTAGATCGCGTTAAAATAAACAATTTATGTCATATACATTTTTTTTGGAGTGAACCATTTTCCAGATATTGCTTGTTATTCCCTTAAATTTTCCAATACTTATACTTTTTCTCAAATGGGAATTCGTTATTCATTTTTTTTTTTTTTTTTTTGCCCTGGTAATGCAAAGAGAATGGAATACTCCACATAGCAACCAGCTCTTAAAATATTTGACTATCGCTTAAAGCCTACCAATTCCCCTTGTAGCTACAAGAAAATTAGCAATAAGATTAACATCTCAATATCTCGATTAACATGAAACATATGGAGAATAAGCGTTTGTAAAAATAGTTTGTACAAGACTAGAGAAAGTCATGTGGGTGTAACACATCAGATTTTTCTACATGCTATGTTTGTTTTGCTTTCTTTTTTGTCCTTTTAATGTTTTAACTGGTTAGGTTGTATTGGAAGATGAATGAAAGGGGTGAAATAGGCAGGTCTATACAGTTTAAAGCATTAATCTTCTTGGAATAAGGAAGAACCCTGGAAAAAAACTTTATCCAGTTAACTCGTCCTAATCAAGATTTGAATTTGGGACCTCTTGAATGTGAAACAGGCATGCTACCCGCACATCTTGGGGAGCAAAATTATAAAATTGAGACTGGCTTGAAGATTTGAGGCATATGTATTAACAAATGTCTATGTTACATTTTGCATATTTATAGAAAAATGGCAGTGTAGGTGATTGTTGCCCACAAAACGGGATGATACATTAGCAATTTAGACTGTTGTTCCATAAATCCTACACAGTGTTTAAACACACTCCCGCTGTATCCTCTCTCCCTTATATTCACCCACATATACAAATGAATACATACAGGAAATAACATGTTTTGAAGGAATCATGATTTTTTCTCTGAATATAAAGTTACTTTCATTACTGTCATTGTAACTTGCGCTAGAAATGCAGTAACACAGAAACTTGTTTCAAGATTTTTAAAGTGTGTTTCCCTCCAGATATTTCAGAATATTCAGCCATCTGTTGAGCAGTGTAAGAATGTATTTGAAGAGTGTATCAGATATGAAAGTAGTCTGGTTAGAGAGGCGTTATTCAGCAATAGTAATATCAAATATGATATACGAGGTGGAAATTTGGGCTACGGAGAGAGGCTGGAAAGACATTTACAAGATTCACAGAGCATTCTCCAAACTGATATTGGGATTATGTAAAGCAGCTCCAAATGGAGTAGCTGTAGCTGTTAAGAAAGGCTGGATAGTAAAGCATATATTAAAATATTGGTGGAGGATTGAATCATTGGAAGAAGCAAATATTGTCAAAGTTTGTGTAAAGGCTCAAGAAAAAGCAAACTAGGGAAGCAGTTGATTAGTTCAAACAAAGCAGATAAACAGAAATTGGAATTGTTGACATAGGTGAGCACATAATTAGTAGACAGGGAGTATGGTATAATTTGAAACTAAGAATTGATGACATTGAAAAACAAACTTATTAGTCTCAGAGATAAGTACCTTAAGGGGGAAAACGGTTGAAAATGTGACCAAAAATGACAAAACTTCACATTTTGTGTTTTTGTTACCAAAAAATACTAGGTAGTTTGTAGTGCATATTACAAAGCTTTAAAGCACTACAGTGTCTGGAAGTTGCTCTAATTACATCATATTTAAAGTTCTGCGCTTCTTAAATGCCCCTGAGGAGGCACGGCAGGTGATGAAATCGCTGCATAGAGCAAAAAATCTGCTTATTTTTTTTACCGATTTTTGTGGGACTTTTTCCATGAAGCTTAGTTTCTGATTTGTCACTGAGCCATCGTAATCGATATAACATAGTAACAGCAGCTCTGCTGGTAGATGTCATGCAACATCAAATTATATGTTGTTTCATATACATGAGCCAGAAACAAGTGTAAATAATGTAAATAATACCAGTGATGAAAGGTTAGATGAGCAAGAATGTAGCGAACAAAAGAAAAATTTAAGGCAGAAACAGCTGGAGGATAATTGTGAACATACACCTGTTGTAAATAATGAAGAGTGTAAACACATATTGGTGGACACCAGTTTACTTTCATCATTGGTGAATGACCTGAAGTGTAATGACTACAACCAAAAGTGTTTGTATACGGGACTTGGTACTGAAAGGCTTGACTTATGCCATAAATTAGAACTGATTTGCAGTGCTTGTAATGCAAAAAGAGTACAAATTACACATCTAAGCTGGACATTTCAAGGAAGGTCTGTAAGTTATTATTTTGGTTAACTGCTTGCAAACTTTAAACTCATTTTTCCTCACTTTAATTTTTGCGACGGTATTAATGTTATATTATTTAACATTATTGTAGCCCCACGTTGTGGTAGCCAATTTGCGACGGTATTTCTTACAAATGTTTGTTTACATCAGTGTTGAAGCCATCTTGTGACGTCATTCATTTGTTCGGTTTGTAGCTCCATCTTGTGTTAGCAATTTGTGGTAGTATTAGTGTTTGAAAGAATTTTAAGTTTTGTTTACTGTCCTCCGGCTAGCTATTATTTCAGTCGAACATGTCTCTTGATCAGGGTTGTGTAAACGGAAAGGAATCTTTTATCCAAATATAACACTGATGAAGAAATTTTGTTTTACACATTTATTGTCGAACACGTTAACTATCACATTTACACATTGATCTTAGCACTCGCCAAACTGAAACTGTTATAATAACTTCTTACTTATCACTTTTAATTCGCGTACTTCAACTTTGTGTATTATTAACTTTACAACACTTTAGATTTTTCGTAACTTGTGAATCTATAGCCGACGTATCTCATACAAATATTTTGACGAACTGACGAACTGAAGACGACGTGTAGTGTACAAAGAATTTTGATGAACTGGCAACTGAAGGCGACGTGTAATGTATTGAGACTTTCGATGAACTGAGCGACTGACTGACTTTACCTCTAACCTAGCTTATTTATACTCCTGCATCCAGATACGCCTAAAGATTATAACTGAACTGCAATTGGCTAATAAAACGTGCCAACATTAGCGTCTATTTTAATATCCAATTACAATTATGAATACATATGCTTTAGGGAGAAAACATTCCAGAAGGTTCTAAACGGAAAAACGCGCCAACATTACGCAACTTCCTCGTTTCCAATAATGATAAACAGCTCACCCCCCTCTCTGCATTATTGCGCTATTATTGACAGTTTCAGTAAGGTCGTATAAACTTACTTATCAACAATAATTACAGTCAAGAAACATCTCAAATCAATGTCACATAAAAATGCATATTCATATTACAATCATTATTTACATTTAAGTAATTTGTGATACAAATTACTGCATCATATGCCCCACTAGAAACATAATTATAAATATTTACAACTTGTTTGGAAATTTTATAATTGGGTTTTTAGTCTCCTAAATCTTGGAACACACGCTATCACTTTCACTTAACACTTCACACGTATTTAACACACGACATGTTTTTTTTTTTTTTTTTTATCTTGCCACTAATTACTAGCTCTGGTTGAATGTGTTTAAACATTAATCTGACATTACAATTTTTTTATAGCAAATACTGTACCCTGAATTATTTAATTACTGTTACCAAATTGTTTACTTTCTTATATTGTTAACAAAAATTTATCATTTCAAGAATTTTTTTGTTATTCTTAAACATATTTACCAAAAAATATTCACCCTTTACATATATTTAAATCTCTTAAATCTAAGTACTGTTTCACATTTTCTGTTTGCTACATAAGTATTTGTTTCAATTATTTTTACCCATTTTTGTTATTTTGTACTTTATTTTAACAATACTCTTGGAATTGTATTTACGTACTTTTACTTTAATATCATATTAAGTTTCAATCATTGCATTCTTAATTTTCAAATGTTGTTACAGTTACTAAAAATTTAATTTTTTTTTTTAAATAAACATTTCTCTTTTTTTTTTTATAATTTATTTCTCTTTTCAAATGACATATATATTTATTTAACCCTCTTACGTTCCAATACATTTCTCTGCAAGTCATCTTTAACTATCCAGCATTTACTTTACATCTCATTGCTATTTACCCTCCTGGATCAAATTGTATGTGGCTAAACATTACTCGTAGCCGTATCCTAACCTTCAAATTTTTGTTCACGAATAACCTCTTGTATTCATATGAAATTTCGTCCCATGATAACATTTGAAAACAATCTAAAGTTTCCTGAACAATACATCTTTTAACAACTGTCATTTTCAATTCTTCTACTATCTCTTTAATTTGAGAGTACTTTAACAAATCTGTACGAAACTGTACTGGACTGGAGTTTTCAATTTGAAAAGCTTGGTACTTGTTAATTTCAGAAGTTAGCTTTTGATTATTTACAGGCAAAACTTTAACTTCATCAGACAATTTATTTCTCTGTGTTTCTGACTCCTTCTGAATTTCAAATATTTCCCCTCTGAAATTAACTTGCGCCTGATTCACATCTACATTCATAACCTCTTTCATCTCTCTTATCTCACTTGAAATGTTACTCATTCTACTCCCTGACTCTGTACATTCTACATCAACATGTTCATTTTTAGTATTAACCTCACTTTCTTTGTTACCTATTTCCCTGCTCATGTCTAGCATTTTCTTTGAAACTTCTCCTATCTCACTTGCTATTACTTCCTCATTTTCATCTCTCATTTTTGGCATACTACTATCTAGCTTCATAACTTTCTTTTCAATTTCTTCACTGCTTTGATCTACTTTTTGCTCTAATATCTCATTACTCCTACCAATATCTTCCCTTAATTCCCTATGATCTGTGTTTATAGCTTCTCTCATACTCTGAGTTAATCTTTGTCCTAATTTCTCAAAACTCTTTTGCATATCTTCCCTGTTTTGTTCTAAACTCTTATTAATGTCTTCCCTTAATTCTCTCTTATTCTGATCTAGTTTTTGTTCTAAACTCCTATCAATATCTTCTCTTAATTCCCTATTATTCTTTTGCATATCTTCCCTTAATTTCTCATTACTCCGAGTTAATTTTTCTAATTTCTCATTATTCTTTTGCATATCTTCCAATATTTCCCTGCTTTTTTTATCTCTTCCCTTTCTTGATCTAATTTCTTACTAAGATCTTCCCTCATTTCCCTATTATTCTTTTCCATATTCTCATTCAAATTTTTCAGCATTTCCATAATCATACTAGTATCAAGATTAACATTTCCTGCTATTCTATTCTGACTTTCTGCACTAACATTTCCACCCTCAAATCCTAAAAAGTTTGAGCTATATTCTGTAACCTGTATTGAATTACAGCTAACTGTTACATTATCTCCCTCCATAATTATTTCTTCTGTATTATTAGTAGCCATTGTTTTCTTTATCCTACCACTCCTTAACTACATTTGAAGGTTACAATTTTGTTTTCTAAAAAGAAAATTACGATACTCTGACCTTTGTGATGCTGTCTGTTGCTGTTACATTGATGTCCAGCTTCCTGCCCCTCTCTCCTAGATTATATGTTGCTTCTGCGTTGTGTTATGATGAATCTACGTCGTCTCGATGTTTTTGTGTCCACTCATCTGCGTAGTCTGTCGTTCCTATAGTTGTTTCTGGAATCTGCATCTTCTCGATGTTTTTGTAGTTCAATTCCCCTGTTGCCTTGTAATCTCGGAATTACGATGTCCAATCATCCGCGTAGTCTGTCGTTCCTTTTGTTGTTTCTAGAATCTGCGTCTTGTAGTTCAGTTCACTTCTCCATTCGCCCCTTCCTGGTCATCTCACTTCTTCCTGGTTAATTCTGCCCCTTCCTGGTTATTCTGATCCTTTCCTGGTCATCGTGTTTCCTTTCCTGGTTACTCTGCCCCACGTTGGGCGCCAATTTGCGACGGTATTAATGTTATATTATTTAACATTATTGTAGCCCCACGTTGTGGTAGCCAATTTGCGACGGTATTTCTTACAAATGTTTGTTTACATCAGTGTTGAAGCCATCTTGTGACGTCATTCATTTGTTCGGTTTGTAGCTCCATCTTGTGTTAGCAATTTGTGGTAGTATTAGTGTTTGAAAGAATTTTAAGTTTTGTTTACTGTCCTCCGGCTAGCTATTATTTCAGTCGAACATGTCTCTTGATCAGGGTTGTGTAAATGGAAAGGAATCTTTTATCCAAATATAACACTGATGAAGAAATTTTGTTTTACACATTTATTGTCGAACACGTTAACTATCACATTTACACATTGATCTTAGCACTCGCCAAACTGAAACTGTTATAATAACTTCTTACTTATCACTTTTAATTCGCGTACTTCAACTTTGTGTATTATTAACTTTACAACACTTTAGATTTTTCGTAACTTGTGAATCTATAGCCGACGTATCTCATACAAATATTTTGACGAACTGACGAACTGAAGACGACGTGTAGTGTACAAAGAATTTTGATGAACTGGCAACTGAAGGCGACGTGTAATGTATTGAGACTTTCGATGAACTGAGCGACTGACTGACTTTACCTCTAACCTAGCTTATTTATACTCCTGCATCCAGATACGCCTAAAGATTATAACTGAACTGCAATTGGCTAATAAAACGTGCCAACATTAGCGTCTATTTTAATATCCAATTACAATTATGAATACATATGCTTTAGGGAGAAAACATTCCAGAAGGTTCTAAACGGAAAAACGCGCCAACATTACGCAACTTCCTCGTTTCCAATAATGATAAACAGCTCACCCCCCTCTCTGCATTATTGCGCTATTATTGACAGTTTCAGTAAGGTCGTATAAACTTACTTATCAACAATAATTACAGTCAAGAAACATCTCAAATCAATGTCACATAAAAATGCATATTCATATTACAATCATTATTTACATTTAAGTAATTTGTGATACAAATTACTGCATCATATGCCCCACTAGAAACATAATTATAAATATTTACAACTTGTTTGGAAATTTTATAATTGGGTTTTTAGTCTCCTAAATCTTGGAACACACGCTATCACTTTCACTTAACACTTCACACGTATTTAACACACGACATGTTTTTTTTTTTTTTTTTTATCTTGCCACTAATTACTAGCTCTGGTTGAATGTGTTTAAACATTAATCTGACATTACAATTTTTTTATAGCAAATACTGTACCCTGAATTATTTAATTACTGTTACCAAATTGTTTACTTTCTTATATTGTTAACAAAAATTTATCATTTCAAGAATTTTTTTGTTATTCTTAAACATATTTACCAAAAAATATTCACCCTTTACATATATTTAAATCTCTTAAATCTAAGTACTGTTTCACATTTTCTGTTTGCTACATAAGTATTTGTTTCAATTATTTTTACCCATTTTTGTTATTTTGTACTTTATTTTAACAATACTCTTGGAATTGTATTTACGTACTTTTACTTTAATATCATATTAAGTTTCAATCATTGCATTCTTAATTTTCAAATGTTGTTACAGTTACTAAAAATTTAATTTTTTTTTTTAAATAAACATTTCTCTTTTTTTTTTTATAATTTATTTCTCTTTTCAAATGACATATATATTTATTTAACCCTCTTACGTTCCAATACATTTCTCTGCAAGTCATCTTTAACTATCCAGCATTTACTTTACATCTCATTGCTATTTACCCTCCTGGATCAAATTGTATGTGGCTAAACATTACTCGTAGCCGTATCCTAACCTTCAAATTTTTGTTCACGAATAACCTCTTGTATTCATATGAAATTTCGTCCCATGATAACATTTGAAAACAATCTAAAGTTTCCTGAACAATACATCTTTTAACAACTGTCATTTTCAATTCTTCTACTATCTCTTTAATTTGAGAGTACTTTAACAAATCTGTACGAAACTGTACTGGACTGGAGTTTTCAATTTGAAAAGCTTGGTACTTGTTAATTTCAGAAGTTAGCTTTTGATTATTTACAGGCAAAACTTTAACTTCATCAGACAATTTATTTCTCTGTGTTTCTGACTCCTTCTGAATTTCAAATATTTCCCCTCTGAAATTAACTTGCGCCTGATTCACATCTACATTCATAACCTCTTTCATCTCTCTTATCTCACTTGAAATGTTACTCATTCTACTCCCTGACTCTGTACATTCTACATCAACATGTTCATTTTTAGTATTAACCTCACTTTCTTTGTTACCTATTTCCCTGCTCATGTCTAGCATTTTCTTTGAAACTTCTCCTATCTCACTTGCTATTACTTCCTCATTTTCATCTCTCATTTTTGGCATACTACTATCTAGCTTCATAACTTTCTTTTCAATTTCTTCACTGCTTTGATCTACTTTTTGCTCTAATATCTCATTACTCCTACCAATATCTTCCCTTAATTCCCTATGATCTGTGTTTATAGCTTCTCTCATACTCTGAGTTAATCTTTGTCCTAATTTCTCAAAACTCTTTTGCATATCTTCCCTGTTTTGTTCTAAACTCTTATTAATGTCTTCCCTTAATTCTCTCTTATTCTGATCTAGTTTTTGTTCTAAACTCCTATCAATATCTTCTCTTAATTCCCTATTATTCTTTTGCATATCTTCCCTTAATTTCTCATTACTCCGAGTTAATTTTTCTAATTTCTCATTATTCTTTTGCATATCTTCCAATATTTCCCTGCTTTTTTTATCTCTTCCCTTTCTTGATCTAATTTCTTACTAAGATCTTCCCTCATTTCCCTATTATTCTTTTCCATATTCTCATTCAAATTTTTCAGCATTTCCATAATCATACTAGTATCAAGATTAACATTTCCTGCTATTCTATTCTGACTTTCTGCACTAACATTTCCACCCTCAAATCCTAAAAAGTTTGAGCTATATTCTGTAACCTGTATTGAATTACAGCTAACTGTTACATTATCTCCCTCCATAATTATTTCTTCTGTATTATTAGTAGCCATTGTTTTCTTTATCCTACCACTCCTTAACTACATTTGAAGGTTACAATTTTGTTTTCTAAAAAGAAAATTACGATACTCTGACCTTTGTGATGCTGTCTGTTGCTGTTACATTGATGTCCAGCTTCCTGCCCCTCTCTCCTAGATTATATGTTGCTTCTGCGTTGTGTTATGATGAATCTACGTCGTCTCGATGTTTTTGTGTCCACTCATCTGCGTAGTCTGTCGTTCCTATAGTTGTTTCTGGAATCTGCATCTTCTCGATGTTTTTGTAGTTCAATTCCCCTGTTGCCTTGTAATCTCGGAATTACGATGTCCAATCATCCGCGTAGTCTGTCGTTCCTTTTGTTGTTTCTAGAATCTGCGTCTTGTAGTTCAGTTCACTTCTCCATTCGCCCCTTCCTGGTCATCTCACTTCTTCCTGGTTAATTCTGCCCCTTCCTGGTTATTCTGATCCTTTCCTGGTCATCGTGTTTCCTTTCCTGGTTACTCTGCCCCACGTTGGGCGCCAATTTGCGACGGTATTAATGTTATATTATTTAACATTATTGTAGCCCCACGTTGTGGTAGCCAATTTGCGACGGTATTTCTTACAAATGTTTGTTTACATCAGTGTTGAAGCCATCTTGTGACGTCATTCATTTGTTCGGTTTGTAGCTCCATCTTGTGTTAGCAATTTGTGGTAGTATTAGTGTTTGAAAGAATTTTAAGTTTTGTTTACTGTCCTCCGGCTAGCTATTATTTCAGTCGAACATGTCTCTTGATCAGGGTTGTGTAAATGGAAAGGAATCTTTTATCCAAATATAACACTGATGAAGAAATTTTGTTTTACACATTTATTGTCGAACACGTTAACTATCACATTTACACATTGATCTTAGCACTCGCCAAACTGAAACTGTTATAATAACTTCTTACTTATCACTTTTAATTCGCGTACTTCAACTTTGTGTATTATTAACTTTACAACACTTTAGATTTTTCGTAACTTGTGAATCTATAGCCGACGTATCTCATACAAATATTTTGACGAACTGACGAACTGAAGACGACGTGTAGTGTACAAAGAATTTTGATGAACTGGCAACTGAAGGCGACGTGTAATGTATTGAGACTTTCGATGAACTGAGCGACTGACTGACTTTACCTCTAACCTAGCTTATTTATACTCCTGCATCCAGATACGCCTAAAGATTATAACTGAACTGCAATTGGCTAATAAAACGTGCCAACATTAGCGTCTATTTTAATATCCAATTACAATTATGAATACATATGCTTTAGGGAGAAAACATTCCAGAAGGTTCTAAACGGAAAAACGCGCCAACATTACGCAACTTCCTCGTTTCCAATAATGATAAACAGCTCACCCCCCTCTCTGCATTATTGCGCTATTATTGACAGTTTCAGTAAGGTCGTATAAACTTACTTATCAACAGTAATTACAGTCAAGAAACATCTCAAATCAATGTCACATAAAAATGCATATTCATATTACAATCATTATTTACATTTAAGTAATTTGTGATACAAATTACTGCATCATTTTTGCTACACTTTTATTCATTCAAAACAAAATTACATCTTGAAATTGGGTGTTAGAGGGCTGAAATTTTTCCTGTACATTCTATAAAGCATAACAAAAAAACTGATTCATGAGATTCAGGATTAACGTGGTACTTTTTCAGATAAAAAATAAAATGTTGTGTAGTGATTGCAAGAAGTTTGAAATTTTTGCTATCCAGGTCATATTTTGTTTTTAATTTTCCTTACAGTTAAGACATTACAAAACCCATGTGTCAAGTTCTTCTAAATAAGTTTCTGGTTTTGTAAAAAAAAGATTCAAACTTTTTTCAAAAAAGTGTGGAGTGAATTTAATTTTCAAATTTGCAAATTTTTTGAAAGAAAATTTTCAATAATTCAAATACTAATCGACATACAAAATGAAACTCCACATAACATCCCAAGTATATGTACAAAATATTAAGTATGTAGCTTTAAAATTGTGCAAATAGAAATTTCACCCATCAGCTCCCTTAAAATACTACACAAGCTATGAAAGGGAATTGGGCAGGGAATATTATGTGGATATTTGTGACACATTTGAAAGAGGAAGGCTTCCATGGGTAAGAACAACAAGTTATAAAGGAGTTGTGTCCAACGTATGGAAGCAGAGACAAAAGTTTACATTGTTTCATAGAATGCTCAGAAACCAAAATATGGAGGAAAAATGATATGGAAAAAATCCAATGTATTGTATTCCATAACTTTCTCTACTACTCTTCTACAAACTATTCTTACAAAAGTATATTTTTCTATCTACTTCTTGTTAATAGATATACACATTTATACAGTTTGTTGTAGGTATTAGAACAAATACAGTAGTCAGATTTTTATAAAGCGGATCACTATGTGATGGCTTTGAAATATGACCATGAGGATAAGTCAGTAGCAGCTTACTACTTGAAAATATAAGTATTTGAAAACTCATACCAACAACAAAAAATATCTTGGAAATGATTAATGCCACAAAATATTTGGACATAAATTGTGTGCTTTAATGAGATCTGCATTTTTTGTGTAGTAAGATTTTGTCTCTCTCTTAAGGTTTACCAGTTATACAAATATCATTCAAAATGAAGAGGTCTTCACATTTGTTATGCTAATATCTTAAACATGTGGTATTTTAATAAAAATCATTAGAACCATTTTTGGGAAAATAAAAGATAATGATAATTTTCCCATGTAAAGGGTAATTTAGAGTGGGGGAAATTTTCCTGAAAATCTTGTTGGATCCTTGGAAGATGAATGTAAATACTAAGTTTAGTTTTTAACCAACTTTTTGTTTTTGAGTTATGCTGTTCACTCTCTCTCTCTCATACACTCACGCACGCACACACACACACACGCACGCACGCAACACACACTTTTTTCTATTCAGGGGACTTAAAAACATACACTTCCAGTAAAATCTCCATACCAAATTGTAGGGTGGAATACTGTACTTCCTCTACTTGCTGTAGGTAAGCAATAGAAAAAGTAAAAATTGATAGAAACTTTGGTTTTAAAACTGTTTGGAAATAATAGAAAGGAGTTTTTGAATTAAATAAGTAACAACTTAGGGAAGGTGAGACAGAAATGTCAAAGAAAAGTTTTTGGGACCAAAGAAGAATACAGGAAAAATAATAAATGAAATTAAGGACAAGAAACAAGTGGAATAAGAGATATAAGATTTAAATTATTTGGAATGAGCAAGAAATAGCATCCATTATACACAACGGTCAGAATGTTAAGTGTTCAGGATCTGCCAATATCAAACAACTTATGTAAAGAGAATAAACTTGAAAAATTGTAATAGTTGAAGAATAAATAAACCATTCATTCATATGCTTAAACTAAGTGCAAATATTTATACAGAAAACTTTAGGTACCCTTGTTTCATGAAGAATTCCATTTTCACAAAAATGTAGCATAGATGTTTGTATACTCATGCACCTCATTTGTTGGAGAATATTGTGTATCAGACAAGAGAGGTTCAATCCAAGGTTCAGGATAAAAGTTAGGGTAGCTCAGTGGAAGAATGCTGGTATGGAAAGTTTTTAATCCTGGTTGTTTTTCAAGCCTAATTCAATTTTTCTTATATAATAACTATTTCGAAAGATGTTATTCACTATAACAAGACAAAAAGGTGTAAAAACTTGGGTTCTAGAGTTTATTTCCTCTGAAATGAGTCTTGGATGTGTATGCAAACATTTTTATAAAATAAAATATATATGCACATTATAGTAAGAGTTCTATGTTATGGGCTAGGGCATGGAGATCTGGTTCCCAGTCATGGAACATGTCCGGGATCATCCACCCATGGGAGTGCAGATTTTAAGTTCCAGGTATAGGACCAGTACTCACTCAGCATTGTAAGGAAAGTGAGGAGCTGCAATAGGCAGCAGTTGTGGCCTCGTGAGCCAGCCTTACAGTTGGGGGAAGCATGTGCTGTCCACATCATCTCCCCATATCGATTGGATGATTGTCCACTCTGCCATGCATATGTGGGGTGAGGGCTGTAGTGCCACATTTATTTTACATTATAATAAAACTGTGAAGAGTTTCTGGTAATTTTTCTTCATTTGTTAGATCCCACTTAGAGACTAGGCAATTTGGCATCTTAATTACTTTTCCCAAAGTGGAAGATGGAGGTACCTCCTAACAGAACATACAATTTCATATTCTTCTCTTATTTGGATACTTCTTGCAAACATTTTTTTTCTCAGAATGATTTCTTTTACCTTTTTTCTATAATCACTTAACAATATTTGCCATAGACATTGCTGACTTTAAAAATGTTTTCAAGTTTTGCAAAATAGTTTTCATATTGGAATCAGTTGTTCTTCCACACAAGCCTTGTGTTGGACAAGGTTGGAAAGGTAGAATCAGACGACTGAAAAATTCAATGCCATAGCCTGGAATTGAATTATGGATCTCTAAATGCGAATCAGTTGAAGAATTTAGTGTCGTGTCAGCATGTTGCCATGGTAGCTTGGTGGTTAGAGCAACTGGACAGAGACTGGGAGATCTGTGGTTCAATTTCCGGCTATGGCATTGAATTTCTTATTCATTTGATTCTACCTTTCCAGTTTTCATACTCTTTGACAGAAACTTTTACCTACGTATAATGTACACAAGCACAGTGCATTGGATTTTATGTTCACCGGTGTCAACAGATTCTGAAATTTTACCACAAGCCAAACAACTACACTATTGAATGGTGCACACAGAACAAGCCAACTGATGCATTAACAGCTAACTCAAACTGTGAAGTGATGAGTTCAAACAAGTCATTTGTATGTGTGCATCAACTATCCAACAGCAATAGAGTTATGCTGAGCAAAAACTTTCAGGTAATCATAGATTGTATCTGGGCAACCTTGGCTTTTGCATATCAAGTTGCCAAGGGAATGGCTCACTGGCGCTAGTTAAGTACAGGATCTTATAAATTTATATTTAAATTTAATGAGAGCCAAATTATAAACTTGAATTGCCGCCTCCCAACAGCCTCTGGAAATTCATCACCCCTTCAATAGATGACTCTACATTCAATATATACCCACACCATCCTCCAAACAATAACCAAGCCAGCCAGTTGGACAAATGCTGAAGACGGGAACAAAATCCATTCCCAAAACGCATACAGGTAAATATAGAATGTGGCGTAAAAAGTGTCCCTACCTCTGACCCATATTTCTAACAGGATCTTTTGTTGAAACTGAGAGTAGAAAGTAACAGGAGGGAGCAAAGGGCTAAATTCTTGAACGGGAATGGTTGACTAAGTGATAGTGTGTATCCATACAATTCATTATAATTCCAGAATTGGCAGTCAACTGTTTTTTTATTTACTATAACATAAATGAAGGCTAACAAGAAGTCACGCATGTGGTATTCTTTATTCTGGCACATTGTAGATATTGCTGAAAGCTTGACATATACACACAGTTCTGGAGTAATGGAGTTTAGCAACTATCCTTTAATATGCTTTATGCATAATAAAACTTTTTAAAGCACAATTGCTGTGCATTGGATGAAGCAATAAAGCCTTGTAAATAATGCAGATTATGAGCAGTATTGCAAAAGACAGGGTGCGGTGTGCCATCATAGGAAATTTTGAAGAAAAAGAAAATCGTGTCAATATTATGAATGCTTTTTTTTCTCAGTAGTTTGTAAATGTTTCTTTTGTAAGTTTATATTTGGTATGGCTTGTAATCATAGCTCAAGATTTGAGAAGTAAGCTATAATAGAATGAACAAATGAAAGCTTAGAATGAGTCAAGTATCCAGTATGACTGTTGAATAATTACCAGTTCTGCAGTTTAGCAGGTCATTTTGTACTTAAGGGTGAAAGGTTATGCTTTTTCTGTTATACAAGCACCGAATGAGCATTAGTTATTAACAGGACTTGAATCTGATGACATGTCGTGTTTTAATTGTTGTATCATAGGCATTGCTAATTATAAATCCTTATCATGGGTCCCACATTATGAAAATGCATATTTAGGTAATTTTTTGGTCATTTATTTTTAGAGCATTTTTTTTTTTTTGATTTTAGATCATTATTATGTCATTTTCTTGCCCTTTGCCTCTTTATTTAGTCATTTTCATGCATTCATATTGAGTACATATGGAGTTTTATCTTACTGACATTTGCATAAGGATAGCTTTTCGAACATCAGAAATTTCACTATTCAACGGAGAAATAACAGTAACTTTGTATCTCCTTCATTTGGATGCTTGAGAATATATCACATTCCACATTAGTCTGGAAAGGGTTGCTTGTGGGTGGAAAGATGGCTATTGTTAGGGGAGCAGATAACATTATTGTTATGATTTTGTGTCCCAAATTAGGTACGAGACAGGTCAGTTTTCCCTTTTTTGCATTGAGTTGCTGTAGCTCTTATCCTTATGTCGTGTTATATGCTGTCAAGTCCTCTTTATTTGCAATGAAACTCGTATAATCTGAAAACTCATTTTGAGTTAATGCCACTGTTTTGTAAGATCTGGTTCAGAAACAATTTTCTTAATTTTCTTTTCGGATTCTTCAGACAAGAACATGGAACAAATATATATATTTTAAAATGTGAACTAATTTTCTGTGTACTAATTTTAATAAATTAAATTCGAGTTTTTAGGTCATTTTTTGTAATTATGAATTGGTTATTTATTACATAACTTGTGACATCCAAATGACACGCTCCATTCTCTGGTTGGAACCATGGAACAAACCTATTCATGCAATTACAATCAGTGACTCAAGGCAGATAAATCGATAAATATCGAGATCGATAAATATCTGCGAGGATTCCGACTTTAAAGCACAGTGACTTTTAACTGCGCATATATCGTGCCGGGGTCGAACGCGTGGCACGTCTGTCGCATAATGTCTTGCGTAGATAACAATGCACTGAGCCAAAGAAGGGGCTAATGAAGGGCTGGCATGACCCTGAAGTCGAAATGGTGGACGTGAGCACATTTAAAGAGTGATTAATTGCGGTGCTTACCCCTTCCGCCCGTCCGTCTGCCACCTCGGGACTACCCCCAGCTGGGCCCCAAGATGCGTTTTCCAGGAATGTGGTTACAGTTTAATTTATAGTGGCGCGACCACTTTAATCTTAACCATAGGACATTTTGCGGGTTAAGCACCATGGCACAGCGGCAGTGGGAAGTGTCTACTTCGTGATCACATCAGCAGCAGGATTAGATCTGTAAGTAGGATTGGCACAGTTTTTGCCACTGGATGGAAAACAATCGACGCTTCCGAATTTAAACCGTTGTCAACCAATCTTCTTTCCAGATTTTTCATCCGATAAGACTTTTATATTCAAAATGTAAAATCTGCTTACTTATTTTACAGGAGTATTCTAAATACCCTTATTTACAGGTTTTGCTAAAACAGATGACATGCTTTTGACTACTTTCGAAAGAGGGTGATGTTTTCCTAAAAGTATTGTTTTCAGGGGATACTGTTGAAATTTTGATTTATCCAAGCATCTCTTGGAGGATTGTAGAGAAGCTCAGTTGTATCTACTGTTTGGAATTGCTCATGTACCGCATACCATACGGGGAATTCGATGACTCCTCTGTTTCCGAATAGAGACTAAAGACAGACATTTTCTCAGTCGAAAATAAATAGGAGTGGAATCTTATTTGAATATGCATACAGCGTGTGGAAAATATATTTAAAAGCATTTTTAATACAAATGTTGCCAAAATGTTCGGAAGTTATCTTGAAATTGCTTAAATCTATCGAAAAATTGTTATTGAAATGACCCAGATGTCGCATAGAATCATAACTTCGTGGAATACAGCGGCTAGCAGAGAAAAGCTGACCTATATTTCCTTGTTCTGTGACCTTACTTACGGATGCATTAAAAGGCGAGTTTAAAACACAGAGATCCTACCTTACAATCCTGAGTCGGTGAAGCTGCCTAGCTCTTTAGTTGGAGTTTTCAACCCAGTTGTTAGTACCATTATCAAATCGTCTTAGCACTTAAAATCCTAGGCTCATTTTCACATTCATTTCATTAATTCATTGTCTGATATACCCAATCTCTGCGGCGCACAGAATAGAATTTGAAATGTAAGAATAAGAGAAAAACGATAAAGAAAGCCCCCTAAAAAAAGCCGCATTACTGTCAAAGGCTTTGTAATGGAGTTTAAAGCACATTTAGGGTTGTAGTTCTTGCGTGTTACCAGCAAGCCCATTTTCGAATCCCTGCTGGTTCAAACTGCCTGACTGAGCAGGGATTTCTCATAACAGTTGGAATGAATATCTAGCGTATGTGCTGTGGGTCCTTAAGCTCATCATTTCGTTCATTCATCATTATCTTATTATTATTATTTTTTTATTTATGGACGCTCTTTAACTGCTGTGATTCTTAGCGTCCCATTCTATATTGGGCGTGAAAGACCGGTAATTTTGCTCAGAGCCTCTTTATCAGGCTTGAGGTTCTTTTACGTGCCGCAAATTTACGCCCGAAAAAATCCATCGCCCTCCGCCGGGTTTGAACCCGCGACTTTGGGAACTAGAAGCTAGCATGGTAACCACTACATCACGAGGACGACTTCATCATCTTATGTGACCCATCTACTCCAGAGATAGGAACCACCCTCCCAAAAGAGAAGAAAAAGTATTATAATGGTATTTGGAATAAAAGACTCACTACAATAAATAAATATCACTATTGTGATTTGAATCAAGTATGTAAACTGAGTGAAAAATCATAATGATCTTATCACGGTCTTGGTATTTATTCGCATTGGTGTTTTCTTAAGTTAAGCTATTATTTTTTATGAAAAATAATACTTTTCTTTTACACGGGCAAGAGAAGATAAGTATAAGAATGCTACTAGGTTTTGTGTTTTAGGGCTGGATTAAGACTTCACTAAACACATTACTACAGGTAGACCGATGTTTTTGTTTTGCTTAAGCAGAAGTACGTATAATCGACAATTCTACGTGTGGATTTCATTGGAAATGCGTGTTTAGACTCACCTTGAGTCCAAAGACATTTTCAGCAAAGGATCCACGCCACATTTGTCTGTGGCGCGCCTACGTTTAAAAGGAATCCCCTCCCAGTTACCCGAACAATCTTAGATTTTTCTGTTATTTTATGTTTTCTAAGAAATTTCTCTCACGATTTTGATTTAAGTATGGGTTTGAAGTATTGGCATGACAAATAACGTGCATATTTTAAATTTTCTGTATAAGTCTGTGACAGGGTTGCCAGGCGTCCCGATTTTATGGGATAGTACCGTATTCGTGCTTAATGTTCTGTGTCCGTTTATTGTCCCCTCTGCCTAAAGTTCAGCCTCTTGGTTTGACCAAGCTTGTATGTCACAGCAGGGACATGACTGTGTGTGTGTGTGTGTGTGTGTGTGTGTGTGTGCGTGCGTGTGTGCGTGCGTGTGTGTGTGCGTGCGTGTGCGCGCGCGTGCTGCATTAACAAAATTCGATGAAACAGAAAGCTGGCTGAAAATGTGGTGCAGATATGTATTTAAATGCAGCGTAAAGTAGTTGAACACATTCCAAAGTGTGATGAAGTATGTAGTATCTAATTGTGAATGAGCATGCTTGACTCAGATGCTTTTTCTGAGAGGTCATTTTCGCACATGATGTGAAACGGCCAATCAAAATAGATTCTGTTGATTCCGTTAAATCAAAGTTTTTTTTTAAGCTGTTTCCGGTGTAATGCACTAGGTGGATAATCTTGATGATTTTGGCACGAGTGAATGTTTGTCCCACGAGCGATGGTGAGTCATGTTTCGAAATCGGCTAACGTCACAGAAAGCAGTTGTTTGAGATAAATAATACATTTCATTGTGCTTTAAATTCTTTATCTGGTAAGGATTTTGTCTATGTGGACTAGCCTATACATAGTAATACAAATTTAATTCAGAATGAATTGCCAGCAGTTACAATATTATAGTCGTTTGTCGCATCCCAGCTTCCATCTTTGATAATCTTGCCAGTGTTTCTGGTTCCGATTTTTTTATTTTATAGCTGAATTTACATAAAATAGTAGTTCTTCCTCTTTAAGCAGTAACTATAAGGTTACCACTTAATAATCTGCTACATATTTACCAAATAGCTTAATTTTGTGTTAATTGATTTGTAATCTCCATTTGTGTGTGTGTGTGTGCGTGCGTGTGTGTGTGTGTGTGTGTGTTTGTGTACCGGGTGGAAGGGACGTTATATTAATTTAAATCAGACACAGATATTTTTTGAAACGCATTTTGTAAGTTCCACTTTTTTCTATGACCATTTCCTGCACAGATGTTTTAGATGTTTTCAAGAACATAAACAGACATGCTAGCAACGTTGCAAGGATTGCTGGCACATGAGAGCGGGGGTGTTACTTTCAAAACAGTTGGACACCACGTAAACAGATTTCTCTTTAATTTTCAGTATGCCACCTCTTAATAATTGCATCTGAATCTTCCAATTAAATTAAATTGAGTTTTATTTATGGAGCTCTTTAACTACTGTGGTCCTTAGCGTCCTATTCTATATTGGGCGTGAAAGACTGGTAATTTTGCTCAGAGGCCTCTTTATCAGGCTTGAGGTTCTTTCACGTGCCGTAAATCTACGACACGGGACCACCAGCTTTACTTCGCTTCCGAAGGAAGCCATACTACGGATTTTACACCCGAAAAAATGCATCACTCTCCGCCGGGTTTGAACCCGTGACCTTGGGAACTAGAGTCTAGCATGGTACCACTACTCCAGGGAGCACGACGAATCTTCCAATGACGCATTTTGTAACGTAAATCACACTCTACGGGTATTTTTATCAACTCGTTTTCAGCATTAAACTTAAATACTCGTACGTTTTGCAATTGATACGGTAATTGATCAACCAAACCTCTTTCTGACATGTAAACACAAAACTACATCACTAGTCCCATACAAAGTCTACTAAATGGTACTTTTATCATGGGCAGCAAAAGAAGAAACAATCAAACAAATTATTCACCCGCTTCACAGGCATTGTTCAAAATGTCCACCATTTGCACACCTGCAATCTTCACATTTTCTTAACCAGTTACGTCATACTCTAGTAAAGACACCCTCATTGTTGCACATTTTCTCCGCAGCCAAACAAATGCGTTCTCTTAAAGATTCGACGTCAGCAATCGATGTTTTTTAGACCCTGCTTTTCATGTTGAACGCTGAAGGCATTCCTTCCATTTTACACTGTTTTAATGTAGGCCAATAGCTTGCCATTTGTACTTGTAATTTCGCCAAAACATTACATCATCCTTTCATCGTCTTTGTTTGGATTAAGGAACGCATGGAAAACAAAACCGCTAATCACCCTTCAGATAAAGGAGAGTGAGGTAGGCTGTTTTGTTTACGTCTGGAAGCCAGTTCAGATCGTGTTACCTACCTCGACCTGATTGACTGTTGCGTTTTACAGCCACGTTACGTCTGCAAAGAGGTGTATGGATATCGTTTTACATTATTGATGATTTAAAAAAACAGCGTGATGTCACATAATCACCAGTGTCAGAAATAGGCTATTCTACTAATCTTACAAGTAACAAACTATTATCTTCACACATTCTCGTTGAATTAAACATCTAATTTGGAACAAAAACTATTGAGATCTTTCTCATCTTCTGCCATTATAACCTGGCCTTGGCAGTATTGTCACTCTGGCTGGGCGATGAATTTTTGTACCCAGGGATTGCGCTTGTATTGGATGAAGGGCATTTAGGTTTGCTTAAATGTGACTTGTGTTATTAGGTATACTGGTATGTAAAAGAACTCCAGTGGGATAATTTTCTGATACACCGGCGATAATGATAGCCTGGTAATTGCTAGCATCGTTAAATAAGTGCAACAATTATCATAGATACATCACGAGGTTTTTAAATTATCCAATTGGTACGAGAGAGCTAACCTCAAAAGCAAAAGTAAAATATTAAATAAATATAATAAAACTACAGCCCTTCTGGAAGAAACATTTTATATACGACAAGCTAATTAAAGTTATCGTGCTTGATCAAACCTTAACGCTGCAACATTTTCTTGAGTCTGCTGCAATAGGAAACAAGTGATAGTATTCGCTGCATAAAGATGCGGTTAAACACAGAGGAGGCAATTATTGGATAGTTTATTAATACATCCCCCGATGTATACGGATATACATATCCTATAGTCAGTCCGCGATCGTTTGATATCCAAGGCGTTCTCAAACGCAATTCGTCCAGATCTTGCTCATGTCGTCGGAGTAGAATAGTCAGCAAAATGTAATGTAGATAACCTGTCAACCCCGATATGTACTCTCACATTACAGAATTTGCTCCTTCAGTTCTTCAGTCCCGATATAACGTACAGCCGAGTGTGTAGAATCGTGCCGATATAATGCGCAGTCGTTTATTTTGGTAAGGGACTACTAAACCGGCTCTGACATGGCAGTTCCCACCCCTTATATGATTCTAGCTCTCCATTTAATGTTTGTCTTACTCTCCCATTTTCTTTCAGTCCTGAGTCGGAAAATGACATGTGTTCATAGATTAATGTTGTAGTACCGGACTTTTGACCTCAAACCAATACGAGACAGACTCATCCAGAGAGTCGTCCTCCGTGGTGTAGTGGTTACCATGCTAGCCTCTAGTTCCCGAGGTCGCGGGTTCAAACCGGTGGAGGGCAATGGATTTTTTCGGGCGTAAAAATCCTTAGCATGGCTTCCTTCGGAAGGGAAGTAAAGCCGGTTGTCCCGTGTCGTAGATTTACGGCACGTAAAAGAACCTCAAGCCTGATAAAGAGGCCTCTGAGCAAAGTTTCCGGTCTTTCACGCCCAATATAGAATGGGACACTAATGACCACAGCAGTTAAAGAGCGTCCATAAATAAAAATCAATTTAATTCTTTTTTTTTTCATCCAGAGACTGGTGTGGAACCCGTCGCCGGTAAAATGTTTCCGTAGTACTCCTCCCGTTTCGCCGCTCACCTAGGCCTGGCCTTTGTTCCTAGACTAATGCGTGTGTGTCGGATTTGAATTCAAACCAATAAGAGATAGGCTCGTCCAGGTCAGGTATGGAACACACCATAAAAGGTTTCTGCCAACATTAAATAAAGAAAAACACTACGGGAAACCAAAAGCATCGACACGTTTCCGTTTACTCGACTGTACATCGTAAATTAGGTTAGTGAAATTTTAACATGATGCAATTCCTTTATTATACCAAATTTTTTTCTTAGACCTTTGTCCTTTTGTTAATTTGTTGGCCTAAATGCCAATGAGACAAATGAGCTGAAAATTTGACTACTTTTGTGGGCATTTTGCACAGATTAAAAGTACTTAGAGACTATCGAATTAAATGTGATAACCAAAGAATGTACCGAGAAAATCTCGAGCACAATTATTCAGCAGTTTAAAGACAACAACAACAACAACAACAATAATAATAATAATAATAATAATAATAATAATAATAATAATAATAATAATAATAATAATGTTTCGCCTGTAGAGTTGCATATTACAAGCTTTAAGCTTGTTCAGCATCTATAATGATATAAGAAAATAATGCATAAATAATACACTAAAGGAACTATATACACATTCATGCTAGAATTATATAAAAATTATAATAAAACGCAAATGTAATTATAGTTCCTTTTATTGACATCTATAAGAAAATAATGATTAAATAATAACACTACGTTATAAGAAGTTCACTCACATATCTATTACAAATAGTTTTGGGTATGTACTTTCAAATAAGAACATTTGAGAGATTATATTTACATTGCATTTGAAGTAATACACGAAGGTAATTATATACAAATTAATACAAAGATTGTACAAACATAATAAAACATAAATATGATTACAGTTCGTTTACTTGAGAGCCTAGACCGTTAACCTCAAATCGACTTTTCGTTATATCGCAGTGTGTCAGGTAGAAGTGCTCGGCACATTTAAGCTCAAACTTATGTTGTGTAACCTTCATAATGCAGCCCATTAGACACATGTAATGTCCTTTTAGCCGGTCATTACGTAGATATAATGGTCTTTTGTAGGGGGAGGAAGCGGCCAACATTTAATTCCATTTTCATTTTAGTAGACATTCTTGCCTCGGAACGAAAAAATATCCTCGTGTATTCTTGTGGTGAATTCCTCAACCTGTGGGATATTCTTTATAGCATTCTAACGTCTCCTGCTCCGGTTATTTATTTCCCATGCCCGCAATATAGAGAACGGGGTCGCCCGGAGTGGAACTGCGCTGGATTCTCGGGACGTTAACCTGGTGTTTGATATACGTAAGGGTTTCTTTGTTATTATTTACTCATAACACGTTATGATGGCGCAGGCATAAACAAAACAGTGTCTTCTTCGCTTATTTTCGGCAATTCAAGCGTTTTGAGAGTACCAAATAAGATCGTGAGTGCATCGCATGAGAAAACTTTTTTGATTAAGCTCAAAACATCGATTGATAATTATTATGACTAGTTCATGAATAAACAATGCCGTTATTATTATAAAATGTACCCAATTAAACAATTTTATATGGTTTTGTTTCAAAACAAAAGCACGATCTTGTAATTTATGCAACAGGGCTAACCGTAGACCCAAAAGTAAAAGTTAAATTAACAGAAACAGTATGCAAAGCCTCTGGAAGAACGACATTAAATATTAGAATCTGCTAAATTTATGACCCATTATCGCAGAAACTATGTAAGCTTTCTAATTGATGAGGATGTAGATACACGCCCTCTAAGTTCTCTGATCTACTTTTATACAGTACATTTGTTTATTAAGGAAGATACGATTACTTTCTTAATTATACCAACTTTTGATTAACATTTTATCAGCAATTATTATTTAAAAAAATAACCATCCGTGTTACTAATACCAAAGTAGATCCGTACCAGCATTTAGGGATTGGTTTTATCACCCTAAAATTTAATTTAGCTATCTTCAATACCTAGTCTGAGGAAACGGGTCATTTACCAGAAAAATGTTAATCACAGAAAAAGCTACTCGAAGCAAAACTGTAGAAACAAAGAAACCACATGGCTTGAGCATGCAGAGAGCGTACAACTGTCTTACTTAACAGTAGTACCAACTTATAGCGTAAAATTTCCCCTAAAAGATGCGCTGAAGTTTACCATTCTAGCCCAAAGAGTATAGCAGATACGCTTTTCTTTTTTCTGCAAAGTATTGCAGAATTCACAGCACAAAATGACAGATGCAGATTTTAAAACATTTATTTAAAATGTAAGTATTGTGCCTACAATGATAAAATATATATCAAAACAAGGACGGAATTCTAACTAATAGAGCTGCACAAAAAACTAAAGAGTCATTTCTTGCCAATTTTTGACATCTAGTCTCCCCTTAAACCCATTAAATACACTACGCTTGAGCAAATTTTAAAACTGCATTTTTGCTTTGAATCTCCCGCAATTGAAGGGGAAGGCATAATTATCCGATGACAAATATCATTCCTTTGGATGTAATAATTACCATAAAAGCAAGCCGCTTTTGATTAATATCCTTGCAATCGTAATCATGCTTATGTCTTAATAGCAGAATAGTCCGTAGCGATATCCCTTTCTCACTCCTGTGTTATATTCAACACTTTCTTTCAACTAAAGCAAAGCTCTTAAATAATCACTATTTACGTTCTCTACCCCTTCATTTAAGTAGAGGAATGATTGAAGAGATGTCACAAGTTAAGCTGACAAGGTATTAATTTGTCAGATCCCTTTTAATCAAAATCAAACAAGGAAGACAAGAAGGAAATAAAGGTACATGTGTACAAGCGTATGTGTTTGTGAATAGCGCACTCCAAAAAGTAAAGTTGTATAAATACCTAAGTTGGTATTTAAGTCAGTTGTCCTCCGAAAATATATGCCAAGGATTTTCAGAAAGTTTCCCCCAACCCATCTATCTATACTTGTAAAACTTTTCTTAAGAGCTGTGATCCATTCTTTTGATTCTGGTGAGCTAATGACCAGCATAGCTTCATCATCTTGCAGTATAAACAGGTAACTGTTTTAATTGTTTTTCACACATGCCCTAAGCAGGCTAAACTTGGAAAGGTAGGATCTGCCTGAAAAATTAAATGCCATAGCCGGTATTTGAATAACATACTTTCGGCTTACTGCATCGCTGCTGTAATCAACTGAGCTATTTGGTAACATGTGGGCACGATTTTGAATTCCCCAATTGACTTCACATTTTTCTCGGTAAACCACAAGACGTTCTCAAATTCATTTTTGAGATAAAATACCCCAATGGCGACTTACAAGTCCCGGGTTTCATAGTTAACCATTCTTAAGTCAATCAAAGTTACCTGTTTTCTCAGTCTCTGGATAGGACAAAACTTGTATTACCGCGAAAGTAATATTTTCTGAAAGCGTTTCTTTACAATTACTTATTGTACTTAACATACTGGGTAGAAAACTAACATGCATGGTTTGTAGAACAGACAAGAAATATCAGTGGTTAGAGAAAGCCAAGTGACTGTTACGCATCACATTTTTTTCGCGTTCTGAATCGGTACGAGCTGTTAAATCAGGAGCACGAATTTACACCGGAGGCGCCCTAAACGGGAGCGGGCGCCCCACGTGGACAGCGAACACGCGGCCTGTAGGAGGAACCAGATTCCGAACGGACAATGGTAGATCTAAATAATCGCTGCACTGATTGCCTTGCCTAATGAGCCATTAGCAGCGGCTCGCCCCCCACGGCGCAGGCGAGAGTTTTCAATTTATGTAAGTTAGAGATCGCGGCGCCTCTGATCTGTTCTGAGACGTATGTTCGGCCTCAAGTAGCGGCAAAGGTGAACTTTCGCTTTCTGGGTCAGGACAGGTTCTTCTGCAGCTGCCGAACCGGATGTTCACAACTTTGGTTGAGACCAACATTGAAATAAAACTTGGGGATTTCAGTACTAAAGCGACATGGATTGAGGAGTAACAGCAAATAAGGATTTAAAGCACATTTGGGCGAATTTATAATCTTATCCAGAATATATGTACCAGGGTACATATTTATTTATCAGTAGTTAGCAATTTCCCATTCAAGATTCTAAAGTTGGTCTTGCTACATTCACAGGATGGTGATCTTGACCAACCCGCCAGGCCATCCTTTGGTAGCAGCACCGGAACAAATGATAATCGTGTTTTATAACTGTTCCAGAATGGTGTTTACACCTCCAGAAGAAATTTATTTTGGGTGAAATTCAGTCAACCCCTGGGTCTGTGTAATGTCACCGAGAACTATGAGAAACATGTGGTAACTCTGTATTGTTGCACCCAAGAATGCAGAGATGGTTTCTTAATTTTTTAAGATGACTGAACTTTTGCACGATCATGTAGACGGTTGTCTTGCGTGACAATGGTTGTCGTCATACAACTGCTATTACTGTACCTTTTCTGCAGAAACAAGATTGGGAGACATTGTAATATCCAATGATTTTCCTGATTGTCGTCTTGAGATTTTGACTTGTTCCGGAAAATAGAGCCCTCATGGCTTTCAGCGCTTTCAAACATAAATAAGAGCGTGTGACATGCATGGGCATATACGAGAGCCTGTTGAAAACAATTCTTTTTAATCCATTTATTGATCAAAATCATCAGGGGCTTTTGAAAGCTGTGCTTTCTTTAAAACTTTCACGTATTACTAACTTTATTACTACGTATAATAGCTTATCACAGAATGCGTTACCGTAGCACGTCAAGCAGGCACGATGTTTAATCTCATCAAGATTATTGCGGGCGCCACTAAAGGGGGGGGATGCTTGCTTCAGTACATAAATGTCCCATGCGAGTTTGGGTGACACTACTATGACATTCAGAGTGCTTGTATCTGAATTCTCAACGTACAAAAAAAATAATTATCGAAATGGTCGAATAACTAAGTAAAACACGTGTATCGGGCCGTGGTTCAAGGTTAAAACATGAACTTGACGTTTCTTCGCGACTGTGGCGAGTGTAGGCAAATGAATGCCTCTTAGAATCCTGCATAGTCCCGGACGAAACATCAAGTCACACGTTTTGCTTTGAGTACACCTGCCATAAAGGTCTACAACCTTGCTTGGTCTATTTTTTTTTTTTTTTGATAAGCAGAGTAGATGACATTTTAAACTTCTGCGTTCTCTTTGCCCCGTAATATATAAAGACTACAATTTTCACATTAGGGAAGCAATAATCCCCTAATATCAATATTCAACGAATAAAATCGATTATCACATAAAGATAAAATGCAGCAAAACGTACTTACATTGGATTACTAGACACACAGGAACTTCTTTTCTATAGAAGTAGAATAAAGACTGAGAGACTTTGATACTGACTTCGCTGCAAACTTCTACAATATTCGATAAAATACCAAACAAAGAAATAAATATAACACATGAAATGTATCATTCATAAGCAGGGTCGATTGTCTCTTGTTTCGCTCCATATTTTATTTGCTTAACATTGCTCCATGGTTTAGTCATCCAGATACTCGTGTATATTGTGTGGAATAAAATAAAATAAGCTTCCATTTTTACACGCATTCTGTGTGAAGTAACAATCTCCTCCTTAGCGTGTCTGCCTCACACTCAAGAGGTCTCAGTTCGAATTTCAGTTAGGGTGAGTTACCCGGAGGTCTTTCCGGGGTAACTTTAGGCTGTCTGGATCTAGGGCTCCTTTGAGCATAAGTTTTCCCATTTCATTCATCGTCAGATATGAGTACCCGGTTAAACGAAGCTAAACGATAAAATAAATAATAGCCAGACGATTAAAAGTCAGCACTATCTTATCAAGTATGTTTTATGGCGCATTAGATTGCTATTGAGTATTTACGAAGTGTGTTTAAAAAAGGACCGAACTTTAGAAATAGCGCGTCAACCGGCACTAGGATCACGCTGTGGCTGCTGAGCGGCAGGTTTAAACAACAAACTTCCATATGCCTCGTTTCGCTATGACCGTTAGTTGCTGAACTACAGCCGCTGAAGTGAGCACGTGCACAAGCTGTTCGTTTGATTAGTGACAATGAAAGAGCTTAAACAACGTGTTGTGCGCGAAATTTTGCTACAAACTTGGCAAAACTTTTACAGAGACATTTCAGTTACTTAGCCAAGCGCACGGGGAGGACTGTATGGGTCGCACGCAATACTATGAGTGGTTTAAGCGGTCTGAACGAGCAAAATGTCGATCAGTGAGGATCTCGGGCCTGGACGACCTTCCATATCAGCAGAGTGTTCGTGCTGTGTTTCGTGGAAATCGTAATTTAACTGCTTGAGAAGTTGCTGACGAAGTGGCCATCAGCGTAGGATCATGCCATAAATTTTGAGTGACAAACTTGAAATGCATCGTGTCAGTGCAAAATTCGTGCCGCGTTTGTTGACTAACGATCAGAATCATACTCGTGTTGAGATCACCCAGGAACTGCTTGCCACTGCAAATGGCAATGAAAACTTCCTAAAGAACATCAAAGCAGGAGATGAGAGTGGGTTTATAGCATGATCTTGAAACGAAGGTGCAGTCGTCGCAGTGGGTGGACAGAGAGTCTCCTCGTCCAAAAAAAACACGCATGTTTCGATCAAAGATCAAGATGATGTTGGTTGTGTTTTTTGACTGCAAAGGCATTGTTCATCAAGAATTTGTGCGACGTGGTCAGATGACAAACAAGGAAGTGTACCAGGGAATTTTAGCGCGTTTGAGATGCTGTGCGCAGGAAGGGGCCAGACTTGGATATTGCATCATGACAATGCGCCGGACGCGTCGCTTCCTGTCAGCAGCTATCTGGCAAAACATCAGTCTCCCGTTGTGCCCCAGTCATCCTATTCTCCGGACCTAGCCCCAGCAGATTTCCCAAACTTGAAGACCACGTTGTAAGGACGTCGTTTCCAAACCATAAAGACGATTCAGGACAATGCGACAAGAGACCGCGCCCTCCCGAAAGTGCGTTCCAGGAGGCTTTCCAAACATGGAATTAACGCTGGGAAACGGTGTATTGCCAATAGAGGGGACTACTTTGAGTGCGGCAGTGCTTAAAATGTTGTACAATGAGCAATAGAGATGTTAGGTCCAGAACTACTAATATCTCTTGGGCCTTTAGGATGTGCATACGAGCTTAAAGGATTTATTGTGATAAGAAAACAAAAACTATTTTATCTATTCAATTTATACAATTTTAGGAAAACATTATGATACAAAAACTAAATAATTAGTCTCAAACTTTCATTAACACTACCTCCCTCCATATAAACGTCTTCATTGCGCCCTTAACACATAATTAATCACTTGAGATAGAAATTACAATGATTAAGCGTATCCATGATGGATATTGGCTGCAGTAACTCCTGATTTATAATTTTCATATATAGAGATGGTAGTGTTCAAAACAACAATATTCCGTAGCATATTTTACTGGCAGTAGCTTATCTGCAGCTTTTTTAGCTTTGACTTCAATTCCAACAGGGCATCCACCAGATTCTTCCATTTTGTTTTGAATGAATGGGGCTTTGGTTATTAAATGCAGAATCCTTAGATAGTGATCCTAAGGAAAAATGGAACTTACGAATCGAATGTTTACCTTACTTTACTGCTTAGCTATAATAAGTAGAGAAAGTATTGTGTTCTACCCAAAAATTCGATAGCGAGATTTCACCGGAAATATATGTTTTGAGGAAATTCCCTGGGTTTTATTTATTTATTTTTAAGATCCGCAGTGCGCGAGACAAAACTTGGTATTTAAGTTCAGCGTCTTTCAGGAATGGACACGACTTTAAAAAAAATCTCCCCTACCGTGTAGACGGAAAAAGCTTTCGTTATTTTTGATTTCCTCAAAAATTACTCCTTAAATTTTCTGCAAATGGCCTGTGAAGTCCTCTTCAT
Organism: Deroplatys truncata; assembly: GCA_030765065.1. Lineage (NCBI taxonomy): Eukaryota > Metazoa > Arthropoda > Insecta > Mantodea > Mantidae > Deroplatys > Deroplatys truncata. Next base: position 181,192,166 of record CM060984.1, read on the forward strand.
ACTGATCCATTTTATATAATTTTGTGCACCTTATATTTTTTTTTGCGACATTTACCATTTTCGATATAGCTATTCTTTGTTATTGGTTTTATTTTTAAATACTTAATATATTTTTCAAGCCATAAGTCGTCATTCGCTCTCTGTCGGTCATGCAAAGAGTGGAATTTCAAATCTATCACATAGCGAACCGATCTTTAAAGATTTTACTATCGCTTAAGCTTCCCGTACCTAAAACGAAATGTGTACTTAATAAACGCCGCAAACATGTATATCTATTAACGAGAAGTAGCTAGAATAAGATGCTTTTGTAATAATAGTTGGGGAGGAGTAAGTGCAGAAAGTATTGTGCATGTAAGATTTTTAATTTACAAACTTTAAATTATTTATTTATTCAATAAAAAACTAGTGCATCATAAACTATTATCGTTTGCACCACGGACACTATTAAAATGTCTTATTCCTCAGACAACTGGTCATAATCCTTAATACCCTTGGCGCATTAATAATAATAATAATAATAATAATAATAATAATAATAATAATAATGATAATGATAATGATAATTTTTTGCTTTCTCTACACGTAGTCTAGTAGATAGAGAAGGTATTGTATTCCAACCAAAAATTCGATTCCGAGATTTCACCCAAAGTACATGTTTTGAGGCCCCCTGAATAAAAAAAATTTAGAAAAAGGTCCGCACGCGCTCATGTGTGTGTCTGTGAACAGTATAGCTCAAAAACGAAATGTTGGATACATACCAAACTTGGTATTTAGGTTCAACATCTTCCAAAGATGCGACACGAAGATTTTCCAGAAAATCCCTCCACTCCAAACTAAATGGAACATTTTTCGAAATTTTTTATTTTCTAAAAATGGATCAAACGATTTTGATTAAAACACTGTATATTAAAGATATTTATATGACAAATAAAATTATATTTTGAATTTCCTGGGAATAGCATGGGAAGTCCTCTTTATTCGGAAGGAATTTTGTATAATCTTGTATAATTGATAAACGTTAAGCGATAGACGAAAACGTACTTCACAAAAAATGCCGATCTCTTTAAAACACACAATTTATTTCAAAATTAGTTTTTTTATGTTATTTCTGAGATATGCGTTATTAAAGGTTCGAATTGTTCATTACTTGGTCATTCTCTTAAAGTTCTGTAACATTCAGGTGTTTCTCACGATTCCATTGAAACAGTATAGAATTTTAAGGCCAGGCTATAGCGTCCATATCTTAAACATTTGACTATCGCTATTCTCTTTGTATCTATAACGAAATGTGCAATGTAGCTATTTCTGCAAAGGTTTATCTGGGTTAAAATGAAGTATATAGAAAAATAATTTGTATACCCACTAATAAACGATAGAGGGTAGAGAAAGTCATGTGAATGTATCGCAGCAAAAAATTTTTAGCAGTGTTTAACGCCCTTCTTACTACATACGGCACCACAGGCGGTGGACATTGATGATACATGGAATTATTTGTTTGGAAAGGAATAACGTTCCAGGCCTAAGTTTAGGGTACTTTCCCGGAGTTTGCCAGTTATGAATGAGAAAAAACCGGAAAAAATCTTAGCCAGGGATGTCGGTCCTGCTGGGAATTGAAACGCGGACCTCCTAAACGCGAACCCCACACGTCACCGCGGAGCCATTTCCTACCCTATTGATGGTGATTGATGATAATAGCTACATGTTGGTATTCTAATATAGAGTGAGTCAAAAGACTCCGAACCGCCTGCGCGGTGTTTTTCCTGTCTGCGTCCTCGGCGCTCGTTGCCATCTGCTTCTATCATAGAAAGGCGTGGATGAAACCATACAGCATTTTTAAAACTGTTTTTAAAGGCTTTACTTACCAACTTTATGAAAGGAAATGCTGAAACTGGCCACCGTCGTTGGCCATACATTTTTGACACCTCTTTAAGAAACTATCCATCATGGAATTTTTGGGGGGAATTTCCCAATCGATGACGGATATCGTCTAATGTTTCTTCGGTCTTTTAGATTTCTTATCCTGAACATTTCCTGTAGCCTGAAATTTACTGTAAAGTTCATGGATTGTTGTACGGCCTGGAACTTTTACACCTGGAAATCTTTCTGCAAATCGTACTTTCACTCGGCGAGCTGACCGAGTTAACACATACGAATCATAAATAAATACACGCTGTGCAATAGAAAACATTTACTGAGCCATAATATACTTTGTGACTAAGCACAGGACAAAATAATAAATAACTCGTAATAACTGAACCACATCACATCACCGTTAACTCAAAACTGCACTTCACACTGCAAAGCAAAACCACAACAGCGTGACTTTGTTTATAGCAGCAGTGCTTTATCATGTTTTTATCATATTTCCCACGCCCAGTGGAAAAACACCGCGCAACCCTCCGGGGTAACTTAAAACATAAAGTCTACAAGACAAACCCACAGACCCTAAAAGAACTAAAACAAAATATCCGCCAGGAAATTTCTCAGTGTGAACTACGGCGAGTGATGAGGCGCCAAAAATGTATAGATAACGACGGTGGCCAGTTTCAGCATCTCCTTTCGTAAAGTTGGTAAGTAAAGCCTTTAAAAGTAGTTTTAAAAATGCTGTATGGTTTCACCCGCGCCTTTCTATGATAGCGGCAGACGGCAACGAGCGCCGAGGACGCGGACAGGAAAAACACGGCGCAGGCGGTTCGGAGTCTTTTGGCTCACTCTGTAGTTTCAAATTCAAATGCTACTCAAATAATAATGCCTTGTAAATACATTTTAGAATTTAATTGAAATCGCGCACACATTCTCTCTTTATGTTATTATTATTATTATTATTATTATTATTATTATTATTATCATCATCATCCAAATGATACCATGATTAAATGTTGACCCTTCTGGTATACTGAGTCAGGAATCTGCTTGTGGTGCATCTATTCAATCTCCTTTGTCAACGTTTTAAAGGTAATGTGTTTCTGTTTGTACTGTTGATAAATACTTGACAGTACAGTTAGTATCAAACGTAGCTTCCAGGAGTTTCAAAAGTGGTAATGACCGGAGATCATCCTTCTCGCCTGGGCTTTTGTCCAGTCCCAACTAGCAAGTATAGGTCAAGAAAACTGATGTGGACTTCGAAACAGAACATGATCTCTTGTTTTAGTTTAGTTATTATTAGTTTTTGTGGTTGCTAGGAGAGACGAATAGCTGGGACAGCGGGGAGTCCTTAACAACCCTCTTCGCTTTGCGCCTGTACGGACAGAGACTGATGGAGAACTGATGCTGTTGTAACAGCGTCACAACGTTGACATCTCTGTATACACAGAGTGGAGATTGGCTGTAAACTTTTTGCTACAGTGTTGCCACGTTTCTTTGCATTTTCGCTGTTTTTTATGCTTATGCGCTAAGCATCTTAAATTCATTGGACATTCTCTTAAATGAGGACGATGCCGGATCGTAATTTGATTTTGTATTGCACATAAGAGGTTGAAGAAAAGGTTCATGCAGTTGATGGGATTTAAGTATTTCCTTCAGATAAAGAGAGTTATAAAACCTATTGCTAAAGATTCGAATGAAAACTCCGTTCCCATTATTAGTCCATTTTACTGGCTTCAGTAGAAAAAAACATGTGTTGGTATATCCATATGCCGTCCTCTACTCGCTCTTCTGGAAACTATTCTTACAAACCTTTATTCTTCTAGCTTCTTCTTGTCACATTTACTTACATGTTTTGTTGTACGATACGAGAGGTAAAGCGATAATCAGATTTTTAAAGAGCGCTTTGCTATGTGAACCGGCACAAGTCTTTATAAGCATTAAAGACAAAACGGAAGGAAGAAATCTGATGTGTTGCACTCACATGACTTTCTCTACTCTTGTAAGAACTGTTTTTACAAACGCTTATTCTCCTTCTACTTTATGTTTATCGAGACAAACACTTGCAGAAACTATCTTATTGCCAATTTTCTTGTAGGTGCAAGGGGAATATGATAGGCTTTAAGCATAGTCAAGTCTTCTAGGAGCTGGTTGATAAGTGGAGCATTCCACTCTCTGTATATGTCCAGGACATAAAAAGACGAATAACGAATTCCCATTTGAGAAAAAGTGTAAGCATTGGAAAATTCAAACAAATAAAAAGGAATATCACGGAAATGGTGTACTGGACCCCCCAAAAAGTATGTGACATAAATTGTGTATTTTAACGAGATTTACACTTTTTTGTGTAGTAACATTTTGTCTCTCTTACGGTTTACCAGTTATGCAAAAAACATTCAGAATGAAGAGGACTTTTGGGGACATTCCCAAAAAATTCAACATCTACATTTCATTTGCCATGAAAATATCTTAAACATAAGATATTTTGATCAAAATCGTTAGAGCCATTTTTGAGAAAATCAAAATTTTCGAAAAATATTCCATGTAAAAGGTAGTCTGGGGTGGAGGAATTCTCTTGAAAATCTTAGTGTCGTATTCTTGGAAGATACTGAACTCAAATGCCATGTATTTATCTGACTTCTCGTTTTTTAATTATGCTGTTCACAAACAGACCGATAGGTACACATACGGAAATGTTTCCAAAAATGCTTTATTTGGATTCAGGGCAACTCAAAACATGTATTTCCGGTGAAATCCCGGTATCGAATTCTTGGGTGGAATGCAATACTTCCCCTACTTACTATTCGTAGTAGAGAAAGTAATAAGGTTGAACTGCCATAGCCAGGGCCGTCGCAGGTAACAATTCATCCTCTATCCCTTGTAAAGTTTTTTGGTGTTTGCACTCAGACCGTTCCTTTTCCTTCCTGTCAATGATACTTGAACTGTGTTGTTTTGCACTTTTTGTGACGATAATGGTTTGAGTGCAGATATTCCTATGCCTGGTGACGCCTTTGAAATGCCATGCTCTTTGCATGACCACGAAAAAAAAAATCGACGTAAATTGTATGCTTTCTACTTTTTTAGTGTAATAAGATTTTGTCTATGTCTTACGGTTTACCAGTTTTGCAAAAGTCATTCATAATGAAGAGGATTTAAGAGGCTATTCCCAGAAAATTCAAGATATAGATTTCATTTGTCATGAAAATATCTTAAAAGGTATGTATTTTAATAAAAATCGTTACATTTTTTTAGAAAATAAAAACTTTCGCAAAAATTCCCCATGTAATGGGTAGTTTATTATTTTCTTGAAAATCTTCGTGTCGCATCCTTGGAAGATGCTGAACTTAAATACCAAGTTTGGTACTCAACCGATTTTTGTTTTTGAGTTATGCTGTTCACATTAACATATTCGAATTTTAGATTCAGGGAGTCTCCAAACGTGTATTTCCAGTGAAATCTCGGTATCGAATTTTTGGGTGGAATACAATATTTTCTCTACTTACTAAAGGTAAGTAGTAGAGAAAGTAAAAGGTCATAAAATACAGAAGTAATAAAAGTTGCGGCAGTCACCTCCTTCGTCCGTGCTGTAGGCTTACCTTGATGCTTCTCCCGTTGGTTCCAGAAGTCCTCAGTGTGTTGGTTCTCTTCAATTTTATCCTCGGCTAGCTGCAGTAATTTTCCTTAAACAATATGGGAGCATGGACTTATCCTCGGTAAAGGAATCGTAGATCTCGGGTGGTGATATAGGAAGACATAGACGTGCTTTGTTTATGAAAAGATGACACTGCCGTTTCTTTTTATTTAACACTCGTAGTATACAACACTTGTATTGACGCCGTAAAATACTGTCCACCGCTGTTAAACTACGGCGCGAATATGACACGAAGTTTAAATATGCTTATTATCTCTTTACGAGTAGCGGATCTTAGGTGTGTTTCTAAAACTGTCTTGATTCCCTTTTTGGCGCGATATCTCACACATCCTGCAGCATCTCTCCCTGACCACATATGACAAAAACTGTCAAACTGAAATACTAAACTGCCATGACAACTGTCTTGCTAAAACTGCCTTGACAAAACTGCCTTGCTAAACGGACATGACAAAACTCTCTTGCTAAAACTGCTGACAAACTGCTTTGCTAAAACTGCCCTGCTAAAACTCCATGATAAAACTGTCTTTATTCCCTTTTTGGCGCGATATCTCACACATCCTGCCGCATCTCTCCCTGACCACACATTACGAAAACTGTCCCGAATTTGCCCAAACAGATCCATTTATAGTCGCAGGCTTCTGGGGCTGCTTCCTTTCCTATTGGTCCATTTTTAGTGCCACTCGACGCGTCTAACTATTTTGAATAAACTTCCAGGGATCTCATTGGTCCAAGTTTAATATAAATCGCGGCTTTTCCCACATTTACCGTTAGGCTATCTGTCTCCTCACTTGGTCACGGCGAATTATCAAATAAAGGGACCAAGGCGTTACACCCTCGCTGTAGGAATAATGGCACTGCGACCCAAGACATGTCATAAACTAGGTTTTCTGCCTTCGAAGGCACTATTCCTGTAGCTAAAACATTTCGTCGTGGACAGTATTTTAACACAGCGCTTAGATTATTTACATTAAACCATTTATAATTCTACTAATATTAGTAACCTAGATAGATACATAACGTTAAATCACCCTTCTTAAAATATACAAGCAGTATGAGAAAAAAATATTTACATAGTATGATTTAACATCAATAAAAGTTAATTAATAAATTACCTATAATTACAGTTCTCGGGCTCGTCCTAGAGTTGGCGTTTCAAAGTTTATATTGGAGCACATGGGTTTAAAAATGAAAAACTGCAAAATGCAATAACATACATATATTTGATAAACTATATAGCAGTACTAGGACTAGCATTTCAGCACGCAGTAAAACAATGAATATCCTGATGTATGACGAACCGAAGGTTACACACATAGGAATAAGTGATTTGCACTGAGGTTGGTAGTTCTGATAATTTTAGTGCCAAGGTAACACATCCTTTCTGAGACCAGTGCTTTGAACCTGGCCATATACAATGGTCTGTCCTCATCACATCATTTGCAATATTACAAAATATATTATTACACAATTCTCTTACAACTGTGCCCTCACACACAGTCTGTGCTATCGTTTACAGATTTTGTCGTATTTTGTTTTTCTCCCTTCAAAACAATTTCTTTATATCCAAATACAAAAATCTGATGTGTTACACTCACATGACTTACTCTACTCTTGTACAAACTATTTTTACAAACGCTTATTCTCCATATGCTTCATGTAAATCGAGATATTAATCTTATTGCTAATTTTCTTGTAGATGCAAGGGGAATTGGCAGGCTTTAAGCGATAGTCAAATATTTTAAGAGCTGGTTGCTATGTGGAGTATTCCATTTTCTTTACATTACCAGGCAAAAAAAAAAAAGAAAAAAAAAAGATTGAATAAGGAATTCCCATTTGAGAAAAAGTATAACTATTGGAAAAATTAATGGAATAACAAGCAATATCTCGAAAATGGTTCACTCAACAAAAAATGTATATGACATAAATTGTGTATTTTAACGCAATCTACATTTTTTGTATAGTAAAATTTTATCTTATCTCCTATGGTTTACCAGTTATGCAAAAGTCGTTCACAATGAAGAGTACCTTTGGAAACATTCCCAGAAAATTCGAGATATACGTTTCATTTGTCATGAAAGTATCTTAAACATATGATATTTTAATCAAAATTGTTAGAGCCATTTTTGAGAAAATTAAAATTTTCGAAAAATATTCCATGTAAAGGGTAATCTGGGGTGGGGGGATTTTCTTGAAAACCTTCGTGTCGGATCTCTGGAAGATACTGAACCTAAATACCAAGTTTGGTGTTTATCCGACTGTTCATTTCTGAGTTATGCCGCTCACAGACAGACACACACGGACATGTTTCCAAAAATGCTTTTTTTGGATTCAGGAGGCCTCAAAACATATATTTCCGGTGAAATCTCGGTATCACATTTTTGGGTGGAATACGATACTTCCCCTACTTACTATACGTAGTAGAGAAAGTAAAAATTCTCCATATCTGTTAATCTATAGTGAATTGTCAAGCTTTTCTTTTCTATTATCACGTTTGAAATTCTACTCCATTTTTTGCTTCTCTACCACGTATAGTAAGAAGGGGAAGTGTTGCATTCTACCCAACAATTCGGTAACGAGATTTCACAGGAAATGCTTGTTTTGAGGCGCTCTGAATCCAAACAAAGCATATTTGGAAACATGTCTGTGTGTCTGTGAACAGTATAACTCAAAAACGAATAGTTGGAATAACACCAAACTTGGTATTTAAGTTCACCACCTTGGCGGGGGTATTATTGTTGTTCGCCCCACATTGGGGAAACAATATGTAGTGGTATTAATGTTGGTAGTTTAAAGATGCTACTGTTTATCTGCCGCACGTATGAAAGACAATTTGTCGCGGTCACTTCGTGTTATCTTTTGCTAAGCGCCTGTTATTATATTTAATTTTTGGGTTCACTGTCCTCCGGCTAGCTATGATTTCTCGGTCAAGCACTTATCTTATACAGGATGTGTAAACGGAAAGGAGTTTTTATCCTAAGATAACACTGATAAAAGAATTTGTTTTACACTTTTATTGTCCTAACAAATTATTCACTTTCATCTATTAATCTTGACACTCGCCAAACTGAAACTGTTATAATCACTTCTTTACTGCCCATTATTAATTCGCGTACTTCAACTTTTTGTGTAATTAACTTTACGACACGAGAGATTTTTCACAAATTTGCTACGCGTAACCTTGATGAACTTCGTGCGACGCATACACCATGAATGCCTCCGTTGAACTCATCGATGTCTTATACGCAAATGCTTCTGTTGGACTACGTGAAATTTGACCCTGACACTGGATTTATACATCCTCGCCCCAATATGCCTAAAGATTATAACCGAGCTGCTATTGGTTAATAAAACGCGCCAACATTAGCGTCTATATTTATATCCAATGAAAATTACGAAAACATATGCTCTGGGGAAAATGTTCCCGAAAATTCTAAGTAAAACACGCCACTCTGACATCATTTGCTCGTCTCTAATAATGATAAACAACTCACCCCCTCGCTACATTATTGCACGCTATTATTGTCAGTTTCAGTAAGGCCGTATAAACCCACTTCTCAACAATGCTTACAATCAACAAACATCTCAAATCAATATCACACAACAATGCATATTCACACTACAATCACTCTGACATTTACATTATTGTGATACAAATTACTGCTTCACCTTCCAAAGAGCGACGCGAAGATTTTCAAGAAAATCCGCCTACCCCAGACTACCCTTTAATTGGAAGATTTTTCGAAATGTTTGATTTTCTAAAAAGTGGCTATAACAATTCTTATTAAAGTACCGTATATTAAAGACATTTACATGAAGTAAAATGTATATCTTGAATTTTCATTTAGAAGAAATTTTGTATACTCTTGTATAACTGGTAAACGTTAAGTGACAGACGAAAACGTACTATACAAAAAATGTAGATCTCTTCAAAACATGCAATTTATTTCAAATAAAATTTTTTGTTGTATGAGCCTTTATTTTTTGAGATATTCGTTTTTAAAGTTTTGTATTGTTCACTTCTTGGTTATTCTCTTAAAGTAAATTTCAACATTCAGTTGTTTTTCGCAATTACATGGAAAGGGTGTGGAATTTTAAGGCCAGCATATAGCATCCAGTTCTTAAATATTTGACTATCGCTGTTCCCTTTTGTATCCTAACGAAAAGTGTAATGTAGCTAAGGCTTATTTGGATTAAAATGTAGTAGATAGAAAAATAACCTTGAGTAAGAATAATTTGTATATCTACTAATAAACGATAGTGTGGAGAAAGTCATGTGAATGTATTACATCAGATTTTTACGGAGTAGCTTGTTTATCCCTATTTCACTTGGTTTGCTTCCTCTGAATCCATAATCATATGGAACAGATTCGTAGCTCTACATTTTTAAAAACCTTTACGCTAAACCCCAAATCTGAATAAGGCAACACCTTCCTTCTCCAAATTGCTACAAACATCTTTATACAATTTTCTCTGATGATAAGTCTTTAAATCTTTCAATAATCACAAAGAGCTCTGCTGCCTCATTAATACCCAAATTGTTTGCTTGTCGAAGTGTTCCAATCTGTTTTTAGACTTTTTCCAAAAACCTTTTATAATAATTTTCTGTGCATACCCAAAGATTTCCCATCTCATAATCATATGACGAATCCAAATTTATATCTCGAAATGATATTATATAAGGTTTTCAAAATATTTTCATCATATACTAGTAATTTAGTATTCTCTGGAAGAGTTATTCCGGTTACTTCTGTTAATTGTATAATTTTATCACTGCTGTAAGAATACTTTGCAAAGCGGAGCTTCACAAAAACACCTGCATGCTTCTGTATTAGATCCTCCCAATGAAATAGCTTGTTTCACGAACCACTAATATGCACTTGTAACCTAAGTTTTGCACATGTGGTTAAAAGCCGTGGTTAGAATTTTTGCTAGTATTTTAGGTAGGACAGACCTGGGCCACTTTTTTGCGTTTATATGGGAAAGGATAGGGAAAACGAGGGTATATGCGGAGGTTCACGGAGGAAAATGCGTTTATATGGGGAAGATAGGGACTACGAGGATCGATGCTAGGCTAGATAGAGGTTGAAGGAATGAGGATGTCCTTTATATGAGAGATACGTGGAATACGAGGAGAAGTGTTGGACTAGATAGGGGTTGAGATATGGAATATGCATTTATATGGGAAAGATAGGGAAAACGTGAACAGAGGCTAGGATAGACAGATGCTGAAGCAGGGGGAATATGAACATATTTACAGGAGAGATAGGGGATACGTGGAGAGGTACTAGACTATTCAGGGTTTGAAGGGTAGAGTATGACTTTTTATATGAAGAGACGAGGAAAACGAGGGTATATGCTAGGTTGAGAGAACCTTCAAGGAGGAAAAAATGCGTTTATATGGGAGAGATAGGGAAAACGAGGAGAGTTCTGAGGTAAGGCAGGGACTGAAGGAGGGAGAGATATGCTTTATACGACAGAGATAGGGCATGCGAGGGGAGGTGCTAGTGCAGACAGAGGTTAAGGAGTACGGTATACGTTTATATGAGGAATATATGGAAAACGGGGGCAGGCGGTATGATAGACAGAAGCTGGGCCACTTTTGCGTTTATATGGGAAAGGGTAGGGAAAACGAGGGTAGATGCGACAGTTCAAGGAGGAAAATGCGTTTATAGGGGAGAGATAGGGAATACCAGGGCTGATGCTAGGCTAGTCAGATGCTAAAGGAGGGAGGGATACGCTTTATACGAGAGAGATAGGGAATACAAGGAAAGATGTTATACTAAACAGGACTTGAAGGGTAGAATATGGCGTTTTATATGAGCGAGATAGTGAACCGAGGAGAGGTATTAGGCTAGGAGTTTTGAATGATAGAGTAGGCGTTTATATGCGAGAGATAGGGAATACGAGGGTCGATGCTAGGCTAGACAGGGTTGAAGTAGGGAATGCGTCTTATATGAGAGAGGTAGGGGAATATGAGGAGAAGTGCTAGGCTAGACAGGAAGGTCTGAATGACAGAGTATACGTTTATATGGGAAAAGATAGGGAAAACGAAGGTAGGTGCTAGGTTGGGAGAGTCTTCAAGGAGGAAAATGCATTTATATGAGAGCGGTAGGGCATACGAGGAGAGGTGCTTGTCTAGACATGGTTTGAGGAGTAGAGTATACGTTTATATGGGAGAAATATGGAAAACGGGAGAGATATAAGGATAGACAGAGGTTGAAGGAGGAGGAATGTAGGGTTATACGGTAATATATAGAGTAATTCGATTATAAAACTTTTATCATCCAGCGCCGCAACACTTTTATATACTTATTTTCTAAACCTTACAAACTTTATATATGTTAAACTAGTGCGCGAAACGGAGAGGGACAAACTGTATATCGCTTTACAGCGAAGTATACGTCCTAACCTATTCCCACCTTGTATGTTCTGAATCTTCTCATTGTCTATTCATTCCTAACATAATCACGTAACAAGACGTAACCAACAAACGTAACCACGTAACAAGACGTAACACAACGTAACATAACAGCATGACAAGACGTCATACTAAGTAACATAACCACGCAACATCATGTGACATCTCGTAACCAGAAACGTTACACGACGTAACAACACGTAGCAACTATGTAACCAAGTAACAAAACGTAAGAACAACACGTAACCAACCCATTGCTAAGGCAATCTAAACTAATTCATCCTTCATAACTTAGACAATAAGTACGAGAACCTAGCCTAGATTAACCCGACCAATCCTAAACGTTCCTCTCATCATCTATTCTACTCAGTCATCGACTAACCTAATCCGACTAACCAAAGATAACCTCACCTTTCTTTTAGTGAAATTGCAATGTTTTATTCTGGTTTTATTATTCGAGAGTATTAATTGAAAAGTTTACGTCAACATACCTTTATTTTAGTTTGTTGTAGGCGTCTCTCCCCTTTTTATCTAGGCTTGAGACTAGCACTAGGATTGCTCCTAATGGCAGGGTTACCACCTTCCCTTCCATCTTCTTCTTTCTTCATCGGTCGTCAGCTAGCTGCATATACAGCACACGGATAACCTTCATTTTTTTAAGATTGTAGACTCACGAGAAAATCTTCATATTCGACTTACATTCTCTTATGCACTACTTGTAATGCTGTAATGTCCATAGGCGTATGTCGTTATACCGTCCTCAGCAATAATTCTTTTATCGTCGTATGGTGTCAATGTAATTTTATTCACTTGTACTGTGGCAAGAGCATGCTGTCGCGACAGGATCAGATTCATGGGCGTTCTGATAATTTCTCTGGTTTTAAGGCAGTCAGTATAGCTCTCGAACGTGACGTACTGCTTATAGCACTACGTTTTATACCTTTAATCTTTTTTATCATTGAACCGTCGATATCTAGGGCATACATTTTAGGTCGTAGCCCTACAAAGCGTTGAATGATTTTACCATTAGCCTCATCTTTAAATTTCCCAAGTACCTTCTTGTTTAGAGGTGAATAGCATCTATGGCTTGTAGGATAATCAGCAGTATCTAGGTGCTCAAGAAAACGTAGCTTATCCTGGTACACATCTTCGGTTGTAACACGATGAATGAACGAATCAGTGTCCATATACATAAGCTTCAGGTTTTCAGCTGCATAATACGGTAGCAACACATCATAGTGATACCGGTACATTAATGTCTTGGAGATATCCAACACACTCATACCGATGTATATAGGCTTGTTGAACATGATCTGTCGGGAGGCCATATGTACAGCAGCTAGATTAGAAGCATATATAGTCCTGTCAATAAACGTTGGCTTTGCAATTAACTTTTCCAGAGTCTTCTCATTTGTCACCAGCCGTATATCCATACGATTACGCAGGTTCTCCATAGTTTTTCCGAACATAGCATTGTTGAACAATTTGTAGAGATCCTTCTCAAAATCATTTGAGGCCTGTTGTCGTAGTCTGTTGTTAAATTCCACATACGGTTTTAACCATCGAGACTGTTGGAATTGTAGCACACGACGGATTTTTGTTAACCGTAGTCCATGATCAAGAGCTTGCTTCAACGCCATGTAATGTAGTACATACTTATTTCGAGGTCCTAGATGAGGTATCAGTTTCTTTGTAGGAGAGTCCTTAGGCGTCATACACTCAGGCAGGAAAGGTAGATCGTTGTGTAGATCGTGAAGTTCTGCAGGATACTCGATGTCGACTTCTGATATGTAACCGTAAGGTTCATCTTCTTGTAGTCTTTCTAAGTCAATTTTTTCAGGCGATACCCACTCAAATCCTCCATAAGGGAGAGCGTGACTCATTGCCCACCCTTATTGGTTGTTGGCGTCTTCATAGGTAATAAATTGGGTTGGTGTCGACGGATCATACTTCTCCATGTAGGTGTTATTAGCCTCTGCATAGCGGTGGGAAACTTGACATAAACCTCCTCTTATGCCAGATTCCACCATGAGTAATTGATCATAATCCTGTAACAATTCCAGCTGAATTCCAGTGTACAGTAACATGGCATCCCATGTAAGTCCTGGAGAGGTAAAATAATATGCAGGGTCGACTTTGTGTGTTTTAAGTGTTTGCTCCCTAAATGTCTCAAAGACATCAGCTAGGAGAAGCACATCAGAGATTAAGTAGAGGTCGCTGTACTCGCCCAGGTTTCTGACATTAAACAGCTCCCATACATTTTTAGCATGATCGTAGTCAGCATCACTAATTTCCTCTTCATTTAATTTATTGTAGAAGGAGTCCTTAGGAGGTAAGCAGGTTTCGTTCAAGACGTCCCATGAAGTGATGTAATCATAGGGAAATACACCCTTACGGGTCATCAACTTCAACTTGTCTTCTCCGAAGTACTTCAATGTTTCAGGGTACGATGTTAGATTTTTTACCAGCTTATCCAAGCTTGTACTCAGGAGCCGAAAACTATCTACAAACCGGAGCTTTATATCTCCAACATACTTGGAGAATGATATATAGCTTTCTTCAGAGCTAGGAATTACTTCCACACGCTCATTTGTACATCCCAGCTCCTTAACAATGAAGTGTGAGTCATATCCACTGAGGTTGTGCATGAAGACAGGGATATATTTAGGTGTTTTGCAGGCTAAATTACATTCATTATGCAGACTCCCCCGATATTCACCACTGATGTGATCATGGTCGCGTACTTTATAGTTCTCTTCAGTAAAGGTTTTTCCACACAAGTAGCATACTGTAGAGGCGCTGAAATCCAACTGCTGTTGATCTGTAAGTTTCAGGGGCATGACAGATTTGTATATATTATTAATCTCCTTTGCAAGGAATGACAGGTATTCCATAAACTTCTGAGCAGCATCAACACCACGATATACATAGGGATGCTTAGGAAGACCAGTTTCCAGATGTTCAACGTTGGTTGATGGTTTAACGTAAACAAAGAAGCTCATTGCTGTGTGCTCTTGATAAGGGGTTGTATAGGAAGTTTCAGGACTGGGAATACACGTATGACATGGAGTGAGAATACTCTCAAAATCCGCATAGATGACGTAAGGTAGTTTCAACATCCTTTCAAAATTTTTAAACTGTACGATTGATTTGTCCTTTGTAGGCATAACTACCCTTGCAACACCATGCTGATTACAGATGGATGCATGTTCTTGCAGTTTTTCCAGTCCACTTCGTCCATATCGATTGTCAAAATGTGTAAAGCACCGCTTACAGGTATATATCACTCCATCATGCTTAGTTTTCTGACGTCGAACGAGCTTCTCAAAATTCTTGATATATACATAGTGATGTTTTCCACTACTGTCACTCAATAGTAGGAGGTCACGGTGGTCAGGTAGTTCAGTGTCAACAACCTTTATCGGATGCACTTCATGCTTCTCATCCAGACCGAAAACGTTGATAGACATCCTATTAAGCTTCTCAAATTTAGGTATTTGAGAAAGCGGAGTAGGATAGGAAACACAGCTGAAGTCGTACTTATCTTGAAGTTTCTTATATTTGCTCACCCGTTGAGGCTTGACGTTGACAAATTTGGCTAATATAGAGTACATAAAGCATAGCTCATCAGTTAAATTCTGGATGTTAATGCAGGCTTTTCTTGCTTCAACAGATGGAGGTAGGGGTATGTAGCTACTTCCTCGTAGCGGATTGTACTTGTTAATACGAAGGCGCACCCCTTCCACAGCAAGCAGAGCCCAGTTGCTACCCTTTAGTTGTGATTCCTCCATTTCAGTAACCAATTTCTTCGTTTTGGTTTCCAGCATAGAGTCCAGATCCGTTTCTAGGAAAACAGCTTGATTTCTGGTTTTAAATGTCTTGTCACAGGTTTCTCCGATACTGTTAACAAATCTACACTCAGCTAACAGATTAATTTTCAAACTCTTGTGAATACCAAGCTCTTTATGCACAGCCTGGATTATCCGCTGTTTTGCTTCATACAGGTATATATTCAGATCCTTAGTCGATTCACATCGTATAAAATACGATTTCAAACGTCCATAGAATGAAGTTTCATATTCTTTCATGTCACACTCCTCCATCGTAGATAACAACTCTTGCTTTGACGGTTCTAATCTACGTTTCTTCTCAGGTCTGTTTATTTCACACGCATCTTTGTGTCGACGACCCTTATAACAGTCTTTGAAGGCTACATTACAATATTTACACTTGAAGAGCTTTTTACAACGTAGCTCATGTCGTCTTTTATCATATCCACGGAGGAACTTCTTACAGCATTTACCACAAGAATATCCCGAGACACTAGGAATGATATCCTTATACGAGGACTTATTCATTTTTCTTCTTGATATAATAAGGTATTTACCTTTCTTCAAGGAAATGTTCGTCTCTTCACCTTGATATCACTTAGAAAGCTGATTATTTTCTGTGAGAACAGCGATGTTAACACCTCAGAGATGATCAACAGAATGAATTTCAATGCTAGAGGTTGCTCTATTTATAGAGGAAGCACGAACCTTTATGCATCAATTATATAACGTATTAACCCTTCTTCAAGGAAATGTACTCTTCTTCACATTGATAACACTTTAGATTATTTTCTGAGAGAACAGCGATGTTAACACCTCAGAGATGATCAACAGAATGAATTTCAATACTCAAGTTCGCTCTATTTATAGAGAAAGCACGAAACTTTTTTTAATCAATTATATCCTGATTATTAATACTAAAAACGGTGATGAAGCGTGTAAGCTCTTATATATTTCATTTCGTGTTACACTGATGTTCGAGCGTCTCCGTATAGCTTCGTATGCTTAGAGAGAAAGTGTAAAGTATTGTGAAGATGTTATGTATTGTTCGACTATAATCGTACAGATTCGGAGAGCTTGACTGGTGAAGGTGATGAACGATCCGTCGACCGAGCAGGAGGCAAGCATTCCCTTCGCGCAACGAAACCTAGATGCAAAAGAAAGAAACTCGTGATAGATGAGAAACCACCCAGACATTCGTCTACAGACCAGGCAAAACCATGAAAAATATGTCAGAGTAAACAACCAACGACAATCGAACGAGGGAACCACCAGATTACTCTAGAAGCATAAAGTTGCAAATGAAAGAAAATCGTGATAGATGGGAACCCGCTCAGGCATTCGCCTACAGACCAGGGGAAACCATGAAAAAAAAATGAAAGGGCTGAGGGACTGACGGATAGAGTGTGCGACCGACAGGGAAATCAAACAAAAGGTCTCTAGAGACAAAAAAAGATGCAATTGAAAGGGAATCGTGATAGCAAGTACCACTACAGCATTCAACAGCAGACCAGTGAAAACCATGAAAAGATTCGCGATCAGAGTAAACAATTGATTGAAATCTAACCCCCTGAACCCTAGAAATTCACGTGTAAAAATACAAAATAAATTGGAATCATGATAGCAAATACCACTACAGCATTCGACAGCAGACCATCGAAAACCATGAAAAGATCCGTGATCAGAGTAAACAATCGATGGAAATCTAACCCCTGAACCATAGAAATTCACGTGAAAAAATACAAATAAAATGGTTTGAAAGGGAATCGTGATAGCAAATACCACTACAGCATTCGACAGCAGACCATCGAAAACCATGAAAAGATCCGTGATCAGAGTAAACAATCGATGGAAATCTAACCCCTGAACCCTAGAAATTCACGTGTAAAATACAAATAAATTGGATTGAAGTGGAATCATGATAGCAAATACCACTACAGCATTAGGCAGCAGACCAGCGAAAATCGTGAGAAACGTAAGGTCAGAGTAAACAATCGATGGAAATCTAACCCCTGAACCCTAGAAATTCACGTGAAAAAATACAAATAAAATGGTTTGAAAGGGAATCGTGATAGCAAATACCACTACAGCATTCGACAGCAGACCATCGAAAACCATGAAAAGATCCGTGATCAGAGTAAACAATCGATGGAAATCTAACCCCTAAACCCTAGAAATTCACGTGTAAAATACTAATAAATTGGATTGAAATGGAATCATGATAGAAAATACCACTACAGCATTAGGCAGCAGACCAGCGAAAATCGTGAGAAACGTAAGGTCAGAGTAAACAATCGATGGAAATCTAACCCCTAAACCCTAGAAATTCACGTGAAAAAATACAAATAAAATGGTTTGAAAGGGATCGTGATAGCAAATACCACTACTGCATTAGGCAGCAGACCAGCGAAAATCGTGAGAAACGTAAGGTCAGAGTGCTCGTCCCTACGGGAATCGAATCCGAGACATCTCGAATGCAAAGTGCTGCCGTTATTGTCTGAACAAAACAGTAAAACAGTCCTCATTAGCAGTCGACAGTGCTTAAACACGTTAACTTTCACCATATGACGTCACAGTCGGGGACAGTTTGCCTATCACCGCCATGTCGAGACATGCATATTTTAGACATCTCATATTTTAGTCATATACAGAAGTTTCATACCAACGTACTCACTACGCTCGCAAAGATAATCTAAAATTTCATCGTTGAAATACTTTGGGAAATAGCGTAGAAGTTTTTTCACCCTTATTTAATTCAATTCATGTATATACCCTATTATTTAGTGATTTTTTCAATAATTTCTTCCTCTCATGTCAATCATTCTCCAAAAAATCAGTGTACAATATGCATTTTTATACGTTTTAATGTTCGTTTATTTTTAAAACCGCTGCATTTGCCCGTAATTACGAGCAATAATTTTTTTTTCAGATTTACTCCGATTTTTAGCTTATAGAATCGAATTAGGAAATGTTTTAATAAATGTATTGTATTTTTTTTTAGCTTAAAGTATCTACATTTTTAAAAGTTAGCATGCCGTTATTTGTATTTAGTATAAAGATTGTTATATTTTTCATTTTTAAGACTTCCTTTGTTAAAGATAATGTCTTGCAATCTAATTTTTAAATTTCTTTTGCAAAGATAATCTAAAATTTCATCGTTGAAATACTTTGGAAATAGCGGAGAAGTTTTCCGTCCTTATTTAATTAAATTCATGTATATACCCTATTATTTAGTGATTTTTTCAATAATTTCTCCCTCTCATGTCCATCATTCGTCAAAAATCAGTGTACAATACGCATTTTTATACGTTTTAATGTTCGTTTATTTTTAAAACCGCTGCATTTGGCCGTAATTACGAGCAATAATTTTTTTCAGATTTACTCCGATTTTTAGCTTGTAGAATCGAATTAGGAAATGTTTTAATAAATGTATTGTATTTTTTAGGTTAAAGTATCTACATTTTTTAAAGTTACCATGACCGTTATTTGTATTTAGTATAAAGATTGTTATATTTTCATTTTAAGACTTCCTTTGTTAAAGATAATGTCTTGCAATCTAATTTTTAAATTTCTTTTAAAACCAAAGCGAACGTTAACAACTATAATGGCTGTCTTCATGTGTCGGGAAGCTAACATGGCCACAGTCGTCTTTTAGAAGCGGACCTTACATGTCGATAAAGAAGCGAGCGCCCGACAGTGCGAGGTACAGAGAAGACCTTCTTTCAGCGTCCGACAGATAGCGGTAAAGTAGGCCGTGCCATGAGGTACCAAACACTGAGAAAGAGACAGAGGGGGGGGGGAGGCGGAACAGACGCGCTGGGAGAGAGAGGTGAGACCCTTCAGTATGGCACAGCGCGCCGTAAGGTTCGGACCTATACGTAGTGGCATGCATATACCAACGCAGCGCTCGTCAGTGTCTTACGTAATTTAGTTATTTACGCTCACTATACCATTTAAATATACATTCATCTAAGAGATATAATATTCGTCAGCATGACAGATGTCCAAATATACATAACAAAGAAATTAGTTACTGATATAAATGTAATATCGTACGTTCACCATTTTATTTTTAATTACTTTTTTTATTTTATTCGAGGATGACTTTGTATTCATGTCACTGGATTCAATCCTAGTCCTCCAACCCGACTTGGAACAACAATCAACTACGAGCTACAATCCAAGGATATAATCGGTAATAATAAAAAAAAAATTTTATTAACACCGTCAAATAAAAAGCTCTGTAAACGTATGTATTTCCCCTCACTTCCCCTCTTCTCCCAACCCACAGTAGAAATAAAAGGCCGCTACGGAGCGCTTTTATTTCTACTGTGGGGTGGGGGAAGAGGGGAAGTGAGGGGAAATACATACGTTTACAGAGCTTTTTATTTGACGGTGTTAATAAAATTTTTTTTTTTATTATTACCGATTATATCCTTGGATTGTAGCTCGTTATTGATTGTTGTTCCAAGTCGGGTTGGAGGACTAGGATTGAATCCAGTGACATGAATACAAAGTCATCCTCGAATAAAATAAAAAAAGTAATTAAAAATAAAATGGTGAACGTACGATATTACATTTATATCAGTAACTAATTTCTTTGTTATGTATATTTGGACATCTGTCATCCTGACGAATATTATATCTCTTAGATGAATGTATATTTAAATGGTATAGTGAGCGTAAATAGCTAAATTACGTAAGACACTGACGAGCGCTGCGTTGGTATATGCATGCCACTACGTGTAGGTCCGAACCTTACGGCGCGCTGTGCCTAACTGAAGGGTCTCACCTCTCTCTCCCAGCGCGTCTGTTCCGCCTCCCCCCTCTGTCTCTTTCTCAGTGTTTGGTACCTCATGGCACGGCCTACTTTACCGCTATCTGTCGGACGCTGAAAGAAGGTCTTCTCTGTACCTCGCACTGTCGGGCGCTCGCTTCTTTATCGACATGTAAGGTCCGCTTCTAAAAGACGACTGTGGCCATGTTAGCTTCCCGACACATGAAGACAGCCATTATAGTTGTTAACGTTCGCTTTGGTTTTAAAAGAAATTTAAAAATTAGATTGCAAGACATTATCTTTAACAAAGGAAGTCTTAAAATGAAAATATAACAATCTTTATACTAAATACAAATAACGGTCATGGTAACTTTAAAAAATGTAGATACTTTAACCTAAAAAATACAATACATTTATTAAAACATTTCCTAATTCGATTCTACAAGCTAAAAATCGGAGTAAATCTGAAAAAAATTATTGCTCGTAATTACGGCCAAATGCAGCGGTTTTAAAAATAAACGAACATTAAAACGTATAAAAATGCGTATTGTACACTGATTTTTGACGAATGATGGACATGAGAGGGAGAAATTATTGAAAAAATCACTAAATAATAGGGTATATACATGAATTTAATTAAATAAGGACGGAAAACTTCTACGCTATTTCCAAAGTATTTCAACGATGAAATTTTAGATTATCTTTGCAAAAGAAATTTAAAAATTAGATTGCAAGACATTATCTTTAACAAAGGAAGTCTTAAAAATGAAAAATATAACAATCTTTATACTAAATACAAATAACGGCATGCTAACTTTAAAAAATGTAGATACTTTAAGCTAAAAAAAAAAATACAATACATTTATTAAAACATTTCCTAATTCGATTCTATAAGCTAAAAATCGGAGTAAATCTGAAAAAAAATTATTGCTCGTAATTACGGGCAAATGCAGCGGTTTTAAAAATAAACGAACATTAAAACGTATAAAAATGCATATTGTACACTGATTTTTTGGAGAATGATTGACATGAGAGGAAGAAATTATTGAAAAAATCACTAAATAATAGGGTATATACATGAATTGAATTAAATAAGGGTGAAAAAACTTCTACGCTATTTCC
Source organism: Deroplatys truncata (assembly GCA_030765065.1). Taxonomy (NCBI): domain Eukaryota; kingdom Metazoa; phylum Arthropoda; class Insecta; order Mantodea; family Mantidae; genus Deroplatys; species Deroplatys truncata. Next base: position 181,213,828 of record CM060984.1, read on the forward strand.
CAAAGTATTTCAACGATGAAATTTTAGATTATCTTTGCGAGCGTAGTGAGTACGTTGGTATGAAACTTCTGTATATGACTAAAATATGAGATGTCTAAAATATGCATGTCTCGACATGGCGGTGATAGGCAAACTGTCCCCGACTGTGACGTCATATGGTGAAAGTTAACGTGTTTAAGCACTGTCGACTGCTAATGAGGACTGTTTTTACTGTTTTGTTCAGACAATAACGGCAGCACTTTGCATTCGAGATGTCTCGGATTCGATTCCCGTAGGGACGAGCACTCTGACCTTACGTTTCTCACGATTTTCGCTGGTCTGCTGCCTAATGCAGTAGTGGTATTTGCTATCACGATTCCCTTTCAAACCATTTTATTTGTATTTTTTCACGTGAATTTCTAGGGTTTAGGGGTTAGATTTCCATCGATTGTTTACTCTGACCTTACGTTCCTCACGATTTTCGCTGGTCTGCTGCCTAATGCTGTAGTGGTATTTTCTATCATGATTCCATTTCAATCCAATTTATTTGTATTTTACTCGTGAATTTCTAGGGTTCAGGGGTTAGATTTCCATCGATTGTTTACTCTGATCACGGATCTTTTCATGGTTTTCGATGGTCTGCTGTCGAATGCTGTAGTGGTATTTGCTATCACGATTCTCTTTCAAACCATTTTATTTGTATTTTTTCACGTGAATTTCTAGGGTTCAGGGGTTAGATTTCCATCGATTGTTTACTCTGACCTTACGTTTCTCACGATTTTCGCTGGTCTGCTGCCTAATGCTGTAGTGGTATTTGCTATCATGATTCCATTTCAATCCAATTTATTTGTATTTTACACGTGAATTTCTAGGGTTCAGGGGTTAGATTTCCATCGATTGTTTACTCTGATCACGGATCTTTTCATGGTTTTCGATGGTCTGCTGTCGAATGCTGTAGTGGTATTTGCTATCACGATTCCCTTTCAAACCATTTTATTTGTATTTTTTCACGTGAATTTCTAGGGTTCAGGGGTTAGATTTCCATCGATTGTTTACTCTGATCACGGATCTTTTCATGGTTTTCGATGGTCTGCTGTCGAATGCTGTAGTGGTATTTGCTATCATGATTCCAATTTATTTTGTATTTTTACACGTGAATTTCTAGGGTTCAGGGGGTTAGATTTCAATCAATTGTTTACTCTGATCGCGAATCTTTTCATGGTTTTCACTGGTCTGCTGTTGAATGCTGTAGTGGTACTTGCTATCACGATTCCCTTTCAATTGCATCTTTTTTGTCTCTAGAGTCCTTTTGTTTGATTTCCCTGTCGGTCGCACACTCTATCCGTCAGTCGCTCAGCCCTTTGATTTTTTTTTCATGGTTTCCCCTGGTCTGTAGGCGAATGCCTGAGCGGGTTCTCATCTATCACGATTTTCTTTCATTTGCAACTTTATGCTTCTAGAGTAATCTGATGGTTTCCCTCGTTCGATTGTCGTTGGTTGTTTACTCTGACATATTTTTCATGGTTTTGCCTGGTCTGTAGGCGAATGTCTGGGTGGTTTCTCTCATCTATCACGATTTTCTTTCTTTTGCATCTAGGTTTCGTTGCGCGAAGGGAATGCTTGCCTCCTGCTCGGTCGACGGATCGTTCATCACCTTCACCAGTCAAGCTCTCCGAATCTGTACGATTATAGTCGAACAATACATAACATCTTCACAATACTTTACACTTTCTCTCTAAGCATACGAAGCTATACGGAGACGCTCGAACATCAGTGTAACACGAATTGAAATATATAAGAGCTTACACGCTTCATCACCGTTTTTAGTATTAATAATCAGGATATAATTGATTAAAAAAAGTTTCGTGCTTTCTCTATAAATAGAGCGAACTTGAGTATTGAAATTCATTCTGTTGATCATCTCTGAGGTGTTAACATCGCTGTTCTCTCAGAAAATAATCTAAAGTGTTATCAATGTGAAGAAGAGTACATTTCCTTGAAGAAGGGTTAATACGTTATATAATTGATGCATAAAGGTTCGTGCTTCCTCTATAAATAGAGCAACCTCTAGCATTGAAATTCATTCTGTTGATCATCTCTGAGGTGTTAACATCGTTGTTCTCACAGAAAATAATCAGCTTTCTAAGTGATATCAAGGTGAAGAGACGAACATTTCCTTGAAGAAAGGTAAATACCTTATTATATCAAGAAGAAAAATGAATAAGTCCTCGTATAAGGATATCATTCCTAGTGTCTCGGGATATTCTTGTGGTAAATGCTGTAAGAAGTTCCTCCGTGGATATGATAAAAGACGACATGAGCTACGTTGTAAAAAGCTCTTCAAGTGTAAATATTGTAATGTAGCCTTCAAAGACTGTTATAAGGGTCGTCGACACAAAGATGCGTGTGAAATAAACAGACCTGAGAAGAAACGTAGATTAGAACCGTCAAAGCAAGAGTTGTTATCTACGATGGAGGAGTGTGACATGAAAGAATATGAAACTTCATTCTATGGACGTTTGAAATCGTATTTTATACGATGTGAATCGACTAAGGATCTGAATATATACCTGTATGAAGCAAAACAGCGGATAATCCAGGCTGTGCATAAAGAGCTTGGTATTCACAAGAGTTTGAAAATTAATCTGTTAGCTGAGTGTAGATTTGTTAACAGTATCGGAGAAACCTGTGACAAGACATTTAAAACCAGAAATCAAGCTGTTTTCCTAGAAACGGATATGGACTCTATGCTGGAAACCAAAATGAAGAAATTGGTTACTGAAATGGAGGAATCACAACTAAAGGGTAGCAACTGGGCTCTGCTTGCTGTGGAAGGGGTGCGCCTTCGTATTAACAAGTACAATCCGCTACGAGGAAGTAGCTACATACCCCTACCTCCATCTGTTGAAGCAAGAAAAGCCTGCATTAACATCCAGAATTTAACTGATGAGCTATGCTTTATGTACTCTATATTAGCCAAATTTGTCAGCGTCAAGCCTCAACGGGTGAGCAAATATAAGAAACTTCAAGATAAGTACGACTTCAGCTGTGTTTCCTATCCTACTCCGCTTTCTCAAATACCTAAATTTGAGAAGCTTAATAGGATGTCTATCAACGTTTTCGGTCTGGATGAGAAGCATGAAGTGCATCCGATAAAGGTTGTTGACACTGAACTACCTGACCACCGTGACATCCTACTATTGAGTGACAGTAGTGGAAAACATCACTATGTATATATCAAGAATTTTGAGAAGCTCGTTCGACGTCAGAAAACTAAGCATGATGGAGTGATATATACCTGTAAGCGGTGCTTTACACATTTTGACAATCGATATGGACGAAGTGGACTGGAAAAACTGCAAGAACATGCATCCATCTGTAATCAGCATGGTGTTGCAAGGGTAGTTATGCCTACAAAGGACAAATCAATCGTACAGTTTAAAAATTTTGAAAGGATGTTGAAACTACCTTACGTCATCTATGCGGATTTTGAGAGTATTCTCACTCCATGTCATACGTGTATTCCCAGTCCTGAAACTTCCTATACAACCCCTTATCAAGAGCACACAGCAATGAGCTTCTTTGTTTACGTTAAACCATCAACCAACGTTGAACATCTGGAAACTGGTCTTCCTAAGCATCCCTATGTATATCGTGGTGTTGATGCTGTTCAGAAGTTTATGGAATACCTGTCATTCCTTGCAAAGGAGATTAATAATATATACAAATCTGTCATGCCCCTGAAACTTACAGATCAACAGCAGTTGGATTTCAGCGCCTCTACAGTATGCTACTTGTGTGGAAAAACCTTTACTGAAGAGAACTATAAAGTACGCGACCATGATCACATCAGTGGTGAATATCGGGGGAGTCTGCATAATGAATGTAATTTAGCCTGCAAAACACCTAAATATATCCCTGTCTTCATGCACAACCTCAGTGGATATGACTCACACTTCATTGTTAAGGAGCTGGGATGTACAAATGAGCGTGTGGAAGTAATTCCTAGCTCTGAAGAAAGCTATATATCATTCTCCAAGTATGTTGGAGATATAAAGCTCCGGTTTGTAGATAGTTTTCGGCTCCTGAGTACAAGCTTGGATAAGCTGGTAAAAAATCTAACATCGTACCCTGAAACATTGAAGTACTTCGGAGAAGACAAGTTGAAGTTGATGACCCGTAAGGGTGTATTTCCCTATGATTACATCACTTCATGGGACGTCTTGAACGAAACCTGCTTACCTCCTAAGGACTCCTTCTACAATAAATTAAATGAAGAGGAAATTAGTGATGCTGACTACGATCATGCTAAAAATGTATGGGAGCTGTTTAATGTCAGAAACCTGGGCGAGTACAGCGACCTCTACTTAATCTCTGATGTGCTTCTCCTAGCTGATGTCTTTGAGACATTTAGGGAGCAAACACTTAAAACACACAAAGTCGACCCTGCACATTATTTTACCTCTCCAGGACTTACATGGGATGCCATGTTACTGTACACTGGAATTCAGCTGGAATTGTTACAGGATTATGATCAATTACTCATGGTGGAATCTGGCATAAGAGGAGGTTTATGTCAAGTTTCCCACCGCTATGCAGAGGCTAATAACACCTACATGGAGAAGTATGATCCGTCGAGACCAACCCAATTTATTACCTATGAAGACGCCAACAACCAATAAGGGTGGGCAATGAGTCACGCTCTCCCTTATGGAGGATTTGAGTGGGTATCGCCTGAAAAAATTGACTTAGAAAAACTACAAGAAGATGATCCTTACGGTTACATATTAGAAGTCGACATCGAGTATCCTGCAGAACTTCACGATCTACACAACGATCTACCTTTCCTGCCTGAGTGTATGACGCCTAAGGACTCTCCTACAAAGAAACTGATACCTCATCTAGGACCTCGAAATAAGTATGTACTACATTACATGGCGTTGAAGCAAGCTCTTGATCATGGACTACGGTTAACAAAAATCCGTCGTGTGCTACAATTCCAACAGTCTCGATGGTTAAAACCGTATGTGGAATTTAACAACAGACTACGACAACAGGCCTCAAATGATTTTGAGAAGGATCTCTACAAATTGTTCAACAATGCTATGTTCGGAAAAACTATGGAGAACCTGCGTAATCGTATGGATATACGGCTGGTGACAAATGAGAAGACTCTGGAAAAGTTAATTGCAAAGCCAACGTTTATTGACAGGACTATATATGCTTCTAATCTAGCTGCTGTACATATGGCCTCCCGACAGATCGTGTTCAACAAGCCTATATACATCGGTATGAGTGTGTTGGATATCTCCAAGACATTAATGTACCGGTATCACTATGATGTGTTGCTACCGTATTATGGAGCTGAAAACCTGAAGCTTATGTATATGGACACTGATTCGTTCATTCATCGTGTTACAACCGAAGATGTGTACCAGGATAAGCTACGTTTTCTTGAGCACCTAGATACTGCTGATTATCCTACAAGCCATATATGCTATTCACCTCTAAACAAGATGGTACTTGGGAAAGTTAAAGATGAGGCTAATGGTAAAATCATTCAACGCTTTGTAGGGCTACGACCTAAAATGTATGCCCTAGATATCGACGGCTCAATGATAAAAAAGATTAAAGGTATAAAACGTAGTGCTATTAAGCAGTACGTCACGTTCGAGAGCTATACTGACTGCCTTAAAACCAGAGAAATTATCAGAACGCCCATGAATCTGATCCTGTCGCGACAGCATGCTCTTGCCACAGTACAAGTGAATAAAATTACATTGACACCATACGACGATAAAAGAATTATTGCTGAGGACGGTATAACGACATACGCCTATGGACATTACAGCATTACAAGTAGTGCATAAGAGAATGTAAGTCGAATATGAAGATTTTCTCGTGAGTCTACAATCTTAAAGAAATGAAGGTTATCCGTGTGCTGTATATGCAGCTAGCTGAAGACCGATGAAGAAAGAAGAAGATGGAAGGGAAGGTGGTAATCCTGCCATTAGGAGCAATCCTAGTGCTAGTCTCAAGCCTAGATAAAAAGGGGAGAGACGCCTACAACAAACTAAAATAAAGGTATGTTGACGTAAACGTTTCAATTAAAACTCTCGAATAATAAAACCTGAATAAAACATTGCAATTTCACTAAAAGAAAGGTGAGGTTATCTTTGGTTAGTCGGATTAGATTAGTCGATGACCGAGTAGAATAGATGATGAGAGGAACGTTTAGGATTGGTCGGGTTAATCTAGGCTAGGTTCTCGTACTTATTGTCTAAGTTATGAAGGATGAATTAGTTTAGATTGCCTTAGCAATGGGTTGGTTACGTGTTGTTCTTACGTTTTGTTACTTGGTTACATAGTTGCTACGTGTTGTTACGTCGTGTAACGTTTCTGGTTACGAGATGTCACGTGATGTTGCGTGGTTATGTTACTTAGTATGACGTCTTGTCATGCTGTTATGTTGCGTTGTGTTACGTCTTGTTACGTGGTTACGTTTGTTGGTTACGTCTTGTTATGTGATTATGTTAGGAATGAATAGACAATGAGAAGATTCAGAACATACAAGGTGGGAATAGGTTAGGACGTATACTTCGCTGTAAACCGATATACAGTTTGTCCCTCTCCGTTTTTAGTGCACTAGTTTAACATATATAAAGTTTGTAAGGTTTAGAAAATAAGTATATAAAAGTGTTGCGGCGCTGGATGATAAAAGTTTTATAATCGAATTACTCTATATATTACCGTATAACCCTACATTCCTCCTCCTTCAACCTCTGTCTATCCTTATATCTCTCCCGTTTTCCATATTTCTCCCATATAAACGTATACTCTACTTCTCAAACCATGTCTAGACAAGCACCTCTCCTCGTATGCCCTACCGCTCTCATATAAATGAATTTTCCTCCTTGAAGACTCTCCCAACCTAGCACCTACCTTCGTTTTCCCTATCTTTTCCCATATAAACGTATACTCTGTCATTCAGACCTTCCTGTCTAGCCTAGCACTTCTCCTCATATTCCCCTACCTCTCTCATATAAGACGCATTCCCTACTTCAACCCTGTCTAGGCTAGCATCGACCCTCGTATTCCCTATCTCTCGCATATAAACGCCTACTCTATCATTCAAAACTCCTAGCCTAATACCTCTCCTCGGTTCACTATCTCGCTCATATAAAACGCCATATTCTACCCTTCAAGTCCTGTTTAGTATAACATCTCTCCTTGTATTCCCTATCTCTCTCGTATAAAGCGTATCCCTCCCTCCTTTAGCATCTGACTAGCCTAGCATCAGCCCTGGTATTCCCTATCTCTCCCCTATAAACGCATTTTCCTCCTTGAACTGTCGCATCTACCCTCGTTTTCCCTATCCTTTCCCATATAAACGCAAAAGTGGCCCAGCTTCTGTCTATCATACCGCCTGCCCCCGTTTTCCATATATTCCTCATATAAACGTATACCGTACTCCTTAACCTCTGTCTGCACTAGCACCTCCCCTCGCATGCCCTATCTCTGTCGTATAAAGCATATCTCTCCCTCCTTCAGTCCCTGCCTTACCTCAGAACTCTCCTCGTTTTCCCTATCTCTCCCATATAAACGCATTTTTTCCTCCTAGAAGGTTCTCTCAACCTAGCATATACCCTCGTTTTCCTCGTCTCTTCATATAAAAAGTCATACTCTACCCTTCAAACCCTGAATAGTCTAGTACCTTTCCACGTATCCCCTATCTCTCCTGTAAATATGTTCATATTCCCCTGCTTCAGCATCTGTCTATCCTAGCCTCTGTTCACGTTTTCCCTATCTTTCCCATATAAATGCATATTCCATATCTCAACCCCTATCTAGTCCAACACTTCTCCTCGTATTCCACGTATCTCTCATATAAAGCACATCCTCATTCCTTCAACCTCTATCTAGCCTAGCATCGATCCTCGTAGTCCCTATCTTCCCCATATAAACGCATTTTCCTCCGTGAACCTCCGCATATACCCTCGTTTTCCCTATCCTTTCCCATATAAACGCAAAAAAGTGGCCCAGGTCTGTCCTACCTACCCTACTTTTGCTGTAATTTTGTAATTATAACATGGCACATAAATGCTTTTATATTGGGTATCTTAATAATTATCAACTAAAAGAAGAAAAAAAAACGAGGGGTGGAATATTTCCGATTCCCTGGTTCTTGTTGTTCTTTGGTGCTTCTCTGTTTTTGAAACATGTCCTCTCCGTTCATTTTCCTCGAAGTATGTCCTGCATGTCTTTATTGTTGTTCATTCAGTCAAATAGAAACCGAGACTATAGCAAGAGGTTAGTCTTTTACCATCTTGAAGTTACGCAGAATCACACTTAACCGCATATAAAGGAAATGCCTTGCACTGGAATCAGGGCAACGCCCTGCATCTCTAACACCTCCCTGTTCTTGGAACACTATAGTGTCCGAGTAAAATCCCAGCAGCTGCACGACAATTGGCGAAAGAGTGTCTGGGGGAGGTCAAGAGGTTAGCACCTGAGTTCTCTGAATTCGCATGTGTCATATTGATGTCGCAGACCTAGGCGTGCCTAAGGTGAAGACCAGGCGCCAGCTACCCACAATCTGGTCAGGAGCTCTTTCCTTACTCACATTTTTCTGCATTGACGTGTTAAATGTACAAAATATGAGGCAGTATTTTATATCACAACATTGTAAATGCCAGAGTGATTGTAGTGTAAATTAGCATTATTGTATGACAATGATTTGAGGTGTTTGTTAATTATAAGCATTGTTAGGAAATAAGTTTACACTGCCTCACTGAAACTGACAATAGGAGCGGATAACAATGAAACGAGGGGGTGAGGTGTTTATCAATTAGAAGAGACAAACAAATGACTTCAGAGTAGCGCGCTTTTCTTTAGAAATGGAGGGAATATCTTCCCTAGAGCATATGTGTTCGTAATTTTGATTGGATATAAAAATAGACGCTAATGTTGGCGTGCTTTAAAAGATGTGAAATACGCGAATTAATAATGTGCGGCAAATAAGTGATAATAGTGACATTCGAAAATAAAACAGTTTCAGTCGGGCGTGTATCAAGAGTAATTATGTGAAATGAATAAAGTGTGACGGCAATAAAAGTGTAAAAATAAATTCTTTTATCAGTGTTATCTTTTAGTAACAACTCCTTTCCGTTTACACACCCTGTTCAAGAGATTTGCTCGACTGGGTAATAATAGCTAGCCGGAGGACAAAGAACCCAAAAATTCAAAATAGTAAAACAATAACAGGCGCTCAGCAAATAAGATAACACGAAGTAACCGCGACAAATAACAGCGACCCCTTCAGTGCTTTATACCAACTTTCCATTTGTGATCAAATACAAAAATTCATATTGGTGCTATGGTAGTAGGTAGTAGGTTTCTGTAAAGATTCTAGGGAGTTTGATGAAGTTGAAATTTCTTTAGATACTGAAGAGCATCATTGGAAAATATAGGATCCGTAAAAAATGTACACAGACTTTGACAGATGGTATATCGTATTGTTTTCAGTTTCATTGGATTTTCTTTCTCGACGGATGTCGGTATCCATATCGTCCTTATGGCTAACATGTGAATCAGAATGGCCAGGACATGCTTGACATTTGAAGAGCGGAAGCTCTGAAATTCAACTTGCGTTTTGTTTGCAACACAATCTCCAACACACTTGGCAGTTACAAGGCTTTTTGATAAGTTTGAGGCTCATGGTACCATTTGTGACGTGGACGAGGGAAGATCCGGAAGACTTCGTACAACTACAAGTCCTGTCCAATTTAGAGATGAGGGACTGCTATAATACAGGAAGAAAGTAAAAGTCGCCCTCCGCGGTGTAGTAGTTACCATGCCAGCCTCTAGTTCCCGAGGTCGCGGGGTCAAAACCGGTGGAGGGCAATGGATTTTTTCCTTCGGAAGGGAATCAAAGCCGGTGGTCCCGTGTCGTAGATTTACGGCATGTAAAAGAGCCTCAAGCCTAATAAAGGGACCTCTGAGCAAAATTTCCGGCCTTTCACGCCCGATATAGAATGGGACGCTAAGGACCACAGCAGTTAAAGAGCGTCCATAAATAAAACTCACTTTAATTTAATTTAACCGTGGTGTGTGTTTTCTCTTGAGGCAGTTCCGACCTCCTGAGGCGCTCATTATTTTATCTAGTTGAAGTGTTGCCGTTTGTGAGAGATTTACATTTTCAACAAATGCTACTTGGTCACCAGGAAATATGCTTTAACTGAAGTCCAATGGAAATAAGTCCTAACGAGGTCATATAAATATTAAACATAGCTGCTTGGAACGTGAGTTATTCAGCAGAGAAACTCTGAATATAACATGTAATAAAATATTTTTATTCAGATCACCTAATAAAATCTTCGACCATTTTTATTGACCACATAATATGGATAAATGTTACGAATACTTGGAAATATGCCACCCTTGTCTTAACTGTTGTTAATATTTGCGGGTTTTCTTCCATTATTATTAAATAGTTATTTTGTTTTTATACAGACTTCTATTTCATCTGATACTGCACTCGGTCAATTTAAAACTGGCCGGCTCTGAGAGATGGACCTCGAATTGGGTACTTCCGTGAGCGCTCGGGACAGCCAGGCTTCGTCCATAAGACTGGGTATATTGCTGTAGCAGTTATAATGGGGAACACAACAATATCACAAGTGTCTTTTGAGAAAATAATTCATATACGTGATTTCAAACAGCCAGATGTTTCAGAGTGTTTTAACACTTGAGTTTTTGTAACCAAAACATGCTTTATTGATTTATGGCTCTCAAGAGTAGTATGATTAAAGCTCGTTGCAATGCCACGCTTACTTCAACACTCTTAGCTCAGAGATAGAGAGTTAGCTTTCCGTTGCGGAGGTTGCAAGTTCAAATCTCCGTGGAGATGAGCACACAGACGGCGATGGAGACGTTCCCCTTTAATTTTAAATACACGAGTGAAGTTGTAACCGGTTTACTTCATTTTTTATACGTAGGGTTTATTTAGTAGTCTGCCATACCGATAGTTGACAACCATTACATTAATCTATCGGCCTGGAGAAGGTTTCATACAGAGTCACTTCAATTTTATAATCACAAATTTCACCATTATTGTAATTATATTTGTAAGTAAAATTAAGTAACACAAACAGTATTATTTAACTATATTACAGTAAAACAAGTTGCAAAAAATAAAAGATAACAGTCCAGTACTGGAATCGAACTAGCTGCTGTAAAAGTTAGATAGCTTAACCACTGCTCCACGCCACACACGGTGTGGAAGTCCACTTCAGGTATCAATACGTAGTCCTAGGGACCTGCTCCTCTCCCATTAGCATTTGCCGCAAGGAAAGCTGAGCAACAGGCCGGTTTGTAAACTCAGTGGCGTTTCCTGTAACTGCATGGGAATAACTTTGCGATACAAATTGATTAGAGTGTTATAGTCATATTGTTTTACGGACTATATTGCTCATATGATAATACATTATTACTATTATTATCATTATTATTATTATTGGAGGTGATGCTGATAAATAATACGATTACCACGGTTCAGTACGGCAAGACATGATCAATTTGTGCACTGCATCATACGAAGGATTATACAAGCAAGAATAATAAATTATATAATAAAAACGTGATAATTCGTATATGCAAAGGCAAAATAAACAAGTTGTGAGTATGATCAGCATAAACAAATTCAGAATAGCAATACATTACAGTACAATAAAATGTACTGTACTTATATCCACAAACGTTGTACATTTTAGTTGTTCCAAATAAGCTGATCTTTCTTCTCCTTGGTATTTTTCATACTGATTCGCATAACAAAACGAGTAATGGCGCTGTAGATTAATGTTTTTATATGGTTTAACTTCTTATTACAAAATAAAATCTATCATCATTACATTGTGCTGTAATAAAATATGTTTCCTCCCAAGCTGGGTTGAACCTTGTGGCAGTATTTTATATCACAACAATGTAAATGCCAGAGTGATTGTAGTGTAAATAAGCATTATTGTATGACATTGATTTGAGATGTTTGTTAATTATAAGCATTGTTAGGAAATAAGTTTACACGGCCTCACTGAAACTGACAATAAGAGCGGGCAACAATGAGCGAGGGGGTGAGTTGTTTATTAATTAGAAGAGGCAAGCAAATGACGTCAGAGTAGCGCGCGTTTCTTTAGAAATGGAGGGAATATCTTCCCTAGATCATATGTGTTCGTAATTTTGATTGGATATTAAAATAGACGCTAATGTTGGCGCGTTTTATTAACCAATAGCAGCTTGATTATAATCTTTAGACATATCGGGGTGAGGGAGTATAAATATATGAAGCCAGGGACAAGCATTGCCCAGTTCATCAGAATCATTCACGCGTTACACGTCGTTCAGTCCAACAGAAGCACTCGCGGGTAATACGTCGTGCAGTCCAACAGATTCATACAAAAGTTATACGTCGCGCAATTCTACAGAATCTCTCGCGTCGTAAAGTTAGTTATAAATGTGAAATACGAGAATTAATAATGTGCAGCAAATATGTGATTATAGTGACATTAGAAAATATAACAGTTTCAGTCGGGCGTGTATCAAGAGTAAATATGTGAAATCAATAAAATGTGACGGCAATAAAAGTGTAAAAATAAATTCTTTTATCAGTGTTATCTTTAGTAATAACTCCTTTCCGTTTACACACCCTGTTCAAGAGATTTGCTCGACTGAATAATAATAGTAGCTAGCCGGAGCACAATGAACCCAAAATTCAAAATAATAAAACAGTAACAGGCGCTCAGAAATAGATAACACGAAGTTACCGCAACAACCTAGTTGTTGTTGGGCTACGCGTTGCCGAATTGTCCTCCATAGTGAGTTAGGTAGGCTTTCCCTTCATAGGTATTACTACGCTGGTTTGGGTTTGGGAACGTCTGCCATGCTGAACATTATAGATAGTGGATTCCTTCTGTCTACCTTGGAAGAACTATCAGCGGCAACAGCTAGCTGTTTTATGGCTGGTTTCCTGTAGAAAACTCAGCGGATGTCAGCGTAAAGAAGTATAAGTGGGGCGCTGTGTGACTCCATGACGTCAGAGTCACGTGAGGGGAAGGCTTGAGTCACCCCTGTCATCAAGAGGATGAGTGATACAGTGTAGAGCCTTGTGTTCGTCGCCGTGAAGAAGAGAAGCCTTAAAGTCAGGTTTAGGGGAGCGATATCGTGCACACGCTAAAATTTCGGCCTTTTCAAAATTCGACTCGAAAACTTTTTGTAAGTACTTCTCAAAATTTAACATTAGAGCATGTTAACCTGGAACTGTGGAATAACGAGAGAATAATTATTTCTTGTATACAACTGTAAAACTTTGCAACGCACGTGAATATAGCATGACGCAATAATGGATTAAAGAGTTTAATAATGCTACTGGTAATTCTTGGAGCAACAATAATGTAATTTTTGAGACAGTTTATAAAATAGCCAATCAGCAACCAGAAAAAAGCTTAAGTTGAATAAAAGTATACTATTGGAGTAGGAATAGCCAATCAGGAACTGAAATAGGACAAATTGTACAAATTCAGAATTCAGTTGCTAGCAAAAAGCGTTCCTAACCGGACGCGAGACGCGTCCTTGAGAAGTTTAATACGTATTCAGTGTGAGACAAAAAATAGTTTACGAGTTATAAAGTGCAAGTAATTAATAAATAATCTCACAGCTCTCTATATCAGTGAAGTGTTATTTAAATCGCGTCAAGGATTAATAAATCTAGTGAAGTAAAAATTATAATCTGTATAAACCTACATTCTTCAGCCGCATCACGCCTTGTTAAGATATTCATGTCTCTACAAATTAATACTGACGCAGCCGAGGCAGACATAAATATATAATATTTAAAGAAACAGTAAAAATACAAAGTTAATATTTTTAAACTTGGGGCGAAGGCTACCGGGTACCATACGTGCGGTTGCAACTACTTCAAGTTCGGCTCCTAAAACACCCATCCTCAGAATACATCTTATGGTATGGCTGTAGGAATCGAAAACCTTATTGAGTTTGTTGTGGAAGCCTTAAATTATATCATTTCTTGCTTTACCAAAAAGTTAAAAATTTGTATCCCCTGGGGCACTTCAAGTTTGAAGTGTAGAAAATGGGCCTAGCATTTTTGTATTATGTATTATATCAGCATAATATGAACTTATCTTCGATAGCTTATATAGATAGCATTTAAAATAAAATTAGAATCCACATTTACAGTATTGTAGATGAATAATGATAGAACACTTTAGTAAAAAATATACTCACAATATTATCGTGCTGCTATAGTAAATGAAAACTATCCAACAGAACCGTCGCTGCGCTGAGGGAGGGTGTGAATGACGTCAACATTTTCCCCTTTGCTCCTCTTTCAGTTGCTCCCATCACGCCTATGTGCTGAGCTCCCAGCCGGTCTGCTCAGTACTTGACGATAGCTGATCCACATCAGTGCCTTGTTGCTTGTACGATATTATAGAGTTACGAGGGCTGTCCCAGAAGTACCCGATCTAATAAAGAAAACACACAAATTTTGGGGGGAAAACATCTTTATTTCTCTACATAGTCTTCATTTCAGCTCGATTCACTTTTCCCAGCGATGTTCAATAGTTTCGATAACCTGTTTGTAGTGAGAACCGTCGAGTTCTGCAAAATAGCCATCAACTGCAAACTCCACCTCTTCATTGCTGGCAAATCTTTTATCACCAAGCCATTTCTTCCACTTTGGAAACAGAAAATAATCAGAGGGGGCTAAGTCTGGCGAATAGGGTATATGAGGAAGCAATTCGAACTTTAACTTATTGATTTTGGCCATGGCGATAATGGATGTGTGAACTGGTGCATTGTCTTGATGAAACAACTTTCTTTTTCGCTAAATGCGGCCGTTTTTGCTTGATTTCATCATTCAAACGCTGCAATAAGTTTACATAATACTCGTCATTGATTGCTTTTCCTTTTTGAAGATAATCAATGAAAATTATCCCAAGCGCATCCCAAAAAAACTGACCATGACCTTGCCTGCAGATCGAACTGTCTTCGCCTTCTATGGAGCCGATTCTCCCCTTTCAATCCACTGTTTTGAGTGTTCCTTCGTCTCAGGTGTGAAGTGATGGACCCATGTTTCATCCATGGTTATGAATAGACGCAAAACCTCGGCTTTATTGCAGCGAAACATCGCCAAACACTCGACTGAAACATCCTCACGAAGCCGCTTTTGTTCCATTGTGAGTAAACGCGGCACCCATCTTGCGCACAGCTTTCTCATGTCTAAATTTTCAGTTAGTATGCGATGTACAGCACTTTTTGAAATGTCTACGATGTCTGCTAGCTCGCGCACTCAGTCGACGGTCATCCAATACCATTTTGTGGATTTTCTTCACAATTTCTGGCGTGGTCACCTCATTTGGTAGACCATTGCGATGTTCGTCTTGGCAGCTCGTACGGCCTCGCTTAAACTCTGCCACCCAATATTTTACTGTTGTAAACAAAGGAGCAGACTCCCCCAGAGTAGAATCTAGCTCAGCTTATATATTAGTTGGACTAAGACCTTTCAAATGAAAGTATTGTATCACATAACGATGGCCAGTTTTATCTATGTTTACAAATTCGTTGAGATAGTTCATTATTAATGGCTGCCAAACAATTACTAAACAACGTAGCATCGCCAAACTTCAAACTTAAGCCTTATAAGTGTGGTACTTTCTACCATTGTCATTTGTTTGAAACAACAACCACTATATATACGTCAGGTCGGATACTTCTGGGACTGCCCTCGTAGTTGGCCAAAGCGGCCCACAGAAGTTGACTTTTGTGAATCTTACGCCTACTCGAAGGGACATTTAAACAATTTAACTGCTCAATTTTAGTTTGACCGAGTGTACATCGCTTTGTACCTATGTTTCATTTTATTGTTCTGCTTATACCTCGCCTTTAACTGCAATGTTCATATCGGTAGCCTTTTACCTTTGGAACATATTACCAATCGCCAATGCTGTTATACAGTTTATAATTAAAAGAAGTGTTATAAACTGTGATGTTAGATTCATTATAAAATAGGTTGAGTCGGCTAGTTTTTACTCTCATCACATATCCTAGCTGGCATTAAGTTTTTAAAATGATGTCTTAAATATGCAGTCACACCATGCTTTTTTAAAAAATACATAAAATACACAAGTAATGGTCGCGTTAAAAACAGAGCAGAAAGATGCATTTTAAAAGCTGAAATTTCTAAACACTGCAGTAATTTTAATAACCTTGAATTGCAACTATATGAACTGCACTTGTTATTAACGAAAACCATCGGTTTTCAAACCTGTAACAACTTTGAAGGTAGGTGCTACTTTCGTTTTCATTGCTTTGTGCAGAATAAAATTTACAGCTGAAAGAGAAAACGTTATCAACTAAAAGAACTATAGATTTCAGATTTCAAATACCATAAGTGGAAGATTAAAAAGT
The DNA here is from genome assembly GCA_030765065.1 of Deroplatys truncata. NCBI lineage: Eukaryota > Metazoa > Arthropoda > Insecta > Mantodea > Mantidae > Deroplatys > Deroplatys truncata. The sequence goes on from CM060984.1 coordinate 181,230,286, forward strand.
ATTTAAAAATCTAATACATTAATTAACTTATCTGATCAGATTTTGGATTTGCAAGAATCATATTTACTTGAAAAAGGATTGAAAACTTGCATTTCCTTCTCTAATGATATTAAATATTATATAGCTGACACAGAAGTAGCCACCCAAGGCTTAAATCAAACTACAGCCAGTGGTCTGAAATCACAATGCATTGAACTTATAAAACCTATGGATTTCACTATGACTAATCAATAACAAGACTATTAAAAAACTTAATGCCAAACCAGTTGTATATTTAAAAGCTGACAAAGCCAAACAGATTGTTATTTTAAACACAGACGTAGCCGAGTGTTTAGACCGCTCGCCTCTCACCGAGGCGGCCCGGATTCAATCCCAGGGACCCGCATGTGGGATTTGTGGTGGACAAAGCAGCGTCTGGGCGGGTTTTCTCCGGGTTCTCCGGTTTCCCCCGCCATTCATTCCACCAACTGCTCCATCATCACCTTTCCTTTCATCCATTTCACCATCATTTCGTTTCATCTACTTCCTTCCTCCCATATCAGGCATCGGGCTGATCACCCATCCTGGATGTTCTGTCTGATCCATGAGTGTCTGCTCCTCGACGGGCCTCTGACCCCAGGCACCCGCCTGTAAGTCCTGGGGGGGTGTAAGTCCTACACAAGAGGAGGTTAAACAGATAAAGAAGAAGACGATTATAATAATAGGATAACTCAAATTTTGGAAAAAGAGGATTATGCAGCAGTAAGAGAAGACCCTCTCAACTCTTGTATTAAACAGATTAATTAAGCCTTACTAATGTCAACCATATACCAGCTGATAATAAACGACAGTTAACATGCAGTAATCTCATGCTACCAGGGATTTACTGCTTACCTAAAACTCAGTGTCACACACTGACACCATGTGACCTATCATCAATAATATAAATTCGCCTAGCTATAGATTAGCAAAATGGTTGCCTAAAGAATTATCATCTTTTGAAAAATTCCCAACGTTAAGTATAAATAACTCTGCTGAATTTATAAACAGTATTACAAACTTCAACATTAGTAAGGAAGATTTACTGGTATGTTTTAATGTCGCATCATTATTTACCATTTTTCATGGAGAAGGAATTTTGTATAATATTGTATACTTGGTAGACGTTAAGCGATAGACGAATACATACTACACAAAATATGTAGATCTATTTAAAACACATAATTTATTACAAATAACTTTTTTGTAGCATTAGCCGTTTCCAAGATATTCGTTATTAATGCTTCGATTTGTTCAATACTTTTGTCATTCTTTTTAAGTCCCGTCGATTTATCTCGATTGAAATGAAGTAGACAGAAAAATAAAGTTTCATAAAAATAATTTGTATATCCACTAATAAATGATAAGAGGGCAGAGAAAGTTATATGAATTTAACACAGATTTTTCATTTTAATTTGTCAATTACAACAATTAAAAATCAGATGCAATAATCTCATTTTGATAAATTTACAGCTGGAGATGGCTATAATTGTTTTAAAAGTTGGAAACATAAGACAGGGTTTTGACTCAAGCGATTTTCTCTTGTCTTTGTTCTTAATTGAATTTGGTTAAAGGATGGGAAACGTTTTCACTTAACAGGAAAGAACGCTCGAGGGCTTTGGAATGAATGAAACGCAGGTTGTAGAAAAAAGAGGTTCCTTTGGCGCTCCCGATTGTGTGTTGATGGGGTGGATAAATGCCGCCGAATGCCTTTTGTTCGGAAGATGGACGTCTGTAACGAAGTGTGACCGGAATGCCTTCTTTTCCACAATTATTGTGGGATAGCTTTAATGGGAACGCTCATTCGTTGCGATCTGACTATCACGCGCTCTCTTCTTATTCTCGACGGCACTTGGTAGTAACCTCTCTTTTATGTCTAATAAAACCTATCCACTGGAACTTTTCCGTTCTTTTATCCTGTCCAAAAAGAAAATTGAGAATTGTTTACGTTGTCTTTTTACTTTCTCTAATACGTATAGTAAGTAGGGGAAGTATTGTATTCCACCCAAAAATTCGATACCGATATTTCACCGGAAATACATGTTTTGAGATCCCCTGAATCCAAAAAATTTTTTTTTGGAAACATGTCCATGTGTGTGTCTGTCTGTGAACAGCATAACTCAGAAACGAACAGTCGGATAAACACTTGGTATTTAGGTTCAGTATCTTCCAGAGATGCGACATGAAGGTTTTCAAGAAAATTCCCCCACCCCAGATTACCTTTTACGTGTAACATTTTTCGAAAATTGTAATTTTCTCAAAAATGGCTGTAACGATTTTGATTAAAATATCATATGTTTAAGATATTTTCATGGTAAATGAAATGTATATCTCGAATTTTCTGGAAAGGTCTCCAAAAGTATTCTTCATTGTGAACGACTTTTGCATAGCTGGTAAACCATAAGAGATAGACAAAATTTTACTGTACACAAAATGTAGATCGCATTAAAATACACAATTTATGTCATATACATTTTTTTTGTTGGGTGAATCATTTTCGAGATATTGCTTGTTATTCCCTTAAATTTTCCAATACTTGTAATTTTCTCAAATTCGTTATTCATTTTGTTTGTCCTGGTAATGCAAAGAGAATGGAATACTCCACATAGCAACCAGCTCTTAAAATATTTGACTATAGCTTAAAGCGTAGCAATTCCCCTTGCATCTATAAGAAAATTAGCAATAAGATTAACATCTCGATTAATATGAAGCATATGGAGAATAAGCGTTTGTAAAAATAGTTTGTACAAGAGTAGAGAAAGTCATGTGAGTGGAACACATCAGATTTTTCTTAAAGTGTGATTTTACTGTTAAAAAGGTTAATATTTACAGGGAGGCAAAAATAAGGAGCACTGTACTACAGAGGCAAGCTATTTTTCCTGGACCGAAGAAGTCATGACACTTTAATCTGGCATCTTGGGAATTAGCATGAATAAGGAAGACATCTTTTGCTCCAAAAATTGCATTTCATACTTGCCAACTTTTAAGGCTGGTTCACAACCGCTCGAGAACGGGAAGCAATACACCATACAAGATATTGGTTCACAACAGCCTGGTTGCGAACCAACCAGGTAACGAGAATGGGAATGTATATCGATGATCATATCGATCACAAAGAGAAAGTCGACTTTGCGCATTAGGATTTCATTTGTTTTTAACTAACCAATGATATTTTTTCACCTACTTCCAATTTAGAACATAATGCGGGTTAGCCAACGTCAAAATTCGATAGAGTAAACATTATTTAAATGCGTATCATTATATTTCAGATCCCTCTAGTTGTGCCAAGCTTTCATTCCTTTATTTAGTGGCGTACATTAAAGTTGTTTATTATTTTTTTAATTTCCACCTGTAGTTTTTGCCATTGTTTTTGTGGTAACAGCCATTTTTGAGTTGCATATACACAAACTACAAATGACCCTTTCACCAGAGGAAACAACGCTCATTGCATTTGCGGATGTTGGGATGAGGTTAGGAAGCACATTTACTACTAATTTCTTCCAGTTTCATGTTTTAGCTTGCGACTATAGAGAGCACAGGCGGCTGTTTCATGTCACGGCCGCCTAGAATAATCTCTAGAGTGAAGGGTCTGATATGCATAATATGGATCTAATATGCCGTGCCCGGGAACGGGAGCTAGAAAGTTAAACGTTGGGCAACTCTTCTCTGCCGCTCCCGGGGCCCGGGAAGGCTTCCCGTTGATTGTGAATACTCCCCTTTGAATACATGATTGCAACTTTCTCGTTCTGGTTGGTTGTAAACCAGCCTTTTTAAAACTTTACACAAAGGAAACGTTTTTACGGCTTAATCAAAGTGTTACAGATTTTTACCACGAACATGACAAAGCATTAAAATCTGTTGCATCATATTGTAACATTAAGATTACAGTCTAAATGTACCGTGCTAGTTGGTATAAAGTGCTATGATAGGCCAGTATCTGTGTTTCTATCCTTCATCACGATAATGGTTCCCCTTCACTGGGCTGCAGCAAGATGCTTAACGTACGGATTTAAAATTTGATTGTACAAGTGGCCTAATAACCAACAGTAGATGGGCGCGGATATTCAATAATGAATGACGAAAATTGTAAAGGCAACTACTTTATCATATTTGTATACTGGGTTGCGGAATATACGTTTCCCATTTTGTTATAGCTTTTGTTTATAATTCATGTTATGAAGCGTAAAATATGAACTAGAAATCTGTTTGCTTAGGCAGTAGTGTTCTTTGCTTTAATACGTGTTTATTGTGGCACTAGGAAGAATTTCAGTTTGTATGACAGAAGCAGTACTACCTGGTCTTCATAGATACTTATAAAATGGAGTTCCCATTTATTTTACATTTAATTTTTGTGCGTTTACTGCATTGAACATTTTACGCATTTTAAATTTCATATAATCGCAAAATTATTACGCTTTGCTGGACGGGGGAAAGTTTTATGGGTTTCAATTTCGAGAAGTTCGCGAGAACGGTATTACAAATGGAGGACGACCTTTAAGCTCAATGCTTTTGCACATTTTTTATTATATGTAACAGCAAATGTTTTACACAGGAAACAGAACTGCAAACTGAATAAGATGTAAACGCAACGATGCCAGGTCTTCTAATAGTAATAATCAGACGAAGATGAAAAGCAAAAACCCCCAGTAAACATCGACCTGCAAATGATCAATTTTCAAAGTAAAACCTTTGATTTTTTACTTTCTCTACTACGTATAGTAAGTACGGGAAGTACTGTATTCCACCCAAAAATTCGATACCGAGATTTCACCGGAAATACATGTTTTCAGACCCCCTGAATCCCCCCCCCAAAAAAAGCATTTTTGGAATGTCCGTGTGTGTGTCTGTGAACAGCATAACTCAGAAACGTACAGTCGGATAAACACTTGGTATTTAGGTTCAGTATCTTCCAGAGATGCGACACGAAGGTTTTCAAGAAAATTTCCCCACCCCAGATTACCTTTTACATGTAACATTTTTCGAAAATTGTAATTTTCTCAAAAATGGCTGTAACGATTTTGATTAAAATATCATATGTTTAAGATATTTTCATGGTAAATGAAATGTATATGTCGAATTTTCTGGAAATGTCTCCAAAAGTATTCTTCATTGTGAACGACTTTTGCATAGCTGGTAAACCATAAGAGATAGACAAAATTTTACTGTACAAAAAGTGTAGATCGCATTAAAATACACAATTTATGTCATATACATTTTTTTTGTTGGGTGAACCATTTTCGAGATGTTGCTTGTTATTCCCTTAAATTTTCCAATACTTATAGTTTTTCTCAAATTCGTTATTCATTTTTTTTTGTTCTGGTAATGCAAAGAGAATGGAATACTTCACATAGCAACCAGCTCTTAAAATATTTGGCTATAGCTTAAAGCCTAGCAATTCCCCTTGCATCTATAAGAAAATTAGCAATAAGATTAACATCTCGATTAATATGAAGCATATGGATAATAAGCGTTTGTAAAAATTGTTTGTACAAGAGTAGAGAAAGTCATGTGAGTGTAACACATGAGATTTTTTTTAAATAAAACATTGGCATGACTAACAGTACGAAAGCTTCAGCAACTAACTCCTCACACTTCACGGCTGATGGTGTTTTGTGCCGAGTCGTCATCCATTACTGACTTTATTGTTTATGCTTGCTTATTTTCTCAGTTGAGCCTACATTGATATGTTTTGCAGTGAACCACCCCAGGTGGATTCCAATTAGCGACAGATGCTATTTTGAGAGGTGTTCATTTTTGTACTAATGTTTACTGTAACGTTTACGCTGACATTTTGACGCAGCCACGCTACGTTCTCCAACCACTGAAGCACTACCTTTACTTCACGATTGCCGCTTATCTCCTCTATTTGGTTTTTTTTATACTTTGCCACGGCTGCTCGAGTATGAGATTCTAATCACTGGGTATGCGAGAGTATATGTACATAGAAACACGAACGCTTTCTTGGATCCCTTTTATTCACCATTAAAATAAGACTTAAGATTTGCCGATCAGTTTTAAATTCTTAACGATGTTACTGTGTCTTTTCCAAGACCGAAGATTATCAATTACATCTGATCGTCCGACCCTCTTGCAAGTTCACACCCAGTCTTCGGACCTCGACGAGACCGTTGTTCCTCATCACACGAGCGTCCCAGCGAGAATGCTCTCACCACATGCGCGATACAAAGAAAAACCTCCTAACTTCCCCTCTCTCCCCTTAAACATTTCGCACCAAAACTGAGCGTCATGAAGCTTCTAGTGTCCTTCACATCCTGGCCAGTGCAACTGCACCCATTAATTCCGAGAGAAACTGGCTTCAGCGGATTTACCTTTATACCTGCGGCTGGTCCCTAATTAGCTAAACTGTGCCTGTCTGGCCTTTCTGTCGCTTTTAACAGTCAACAATTTTCCCAATGCTTCTCCTTTTAATACATGCACTGATTTTAAATGTTTTATTATTTATTTTATTTCGCTATCCTTCCCAGATTATTTAGATAATTATTGACTTTATAATTTCGGCTTCAATTTAAGTAATACGTTCATCTTACCTTCTTCCGCTATGCTGTAAGGCCTGTTCGATGCAAATTCAGGATGAAAAGGGAACAGATTTCCAGGTATAAATTTCTGAAAGAACTCATCGAAAGGAACAAAACATGTGTAACAGACTTTTGTCTTCCTACACTTCAATGCTTGGCAACGCTGCACCGCATAGTCCTTATGGTGGGTCACGAAGTAACTGATGGACGCTGTCAGTACACTCGCCACCTCTCTATCGATAAAGAGGGATTGTTTGTATTTACGTAGTCTTTGCATTTTACACGTATCGATGAATAAATTAACGAGAAATTTTATGCAAAACATGCTGCAATACAAAACAAATAAGTTTACGTTGAAGTAGGTGCCTAAACCGTTATCAATACATGGCTCATGTGGTGTAGTACCACTCACGGACAAAATCCCTTTCTCTGAGATACTGATCCATGATAAAAGTAAAGAGTATTTGCTGGATATATGCGAGACGCGCACACCAGGGTTACCTCCGAAGGGAAAATAATGCTTTACTCTTCGTTAATATCTTAATGTTTCGTTCTTAGAATTGTTTTTCGTCCAAGGGCTTCCTATCGAAAGTTTTACTATCCAAGACACGAAACTGGAGGGAGAAAAGAAGGGAAGATTGTCAGAAGGCCTGGTAGTACTATAATTTATTTCTGCAGAACCTATGACTATATAGATTGTAGAATTGGTATGTTTCATCTTCAAGTTGTTCTAAAGTGTTTTTACTTTCTCTACTACGTATAGTAAGTAGGGGAAGTATTGTATTCCACCCAAAACTTCGATACCGAGATTTCACCTGAAATACATGTTTTGAGACCCCCTGAATCCAAAAAAAGCATTTTTGGAAACATGTCCGTGTGTGTGTGTGTGTGTGTGTGTGTCTGTGAACAGGATAACTCAGAAACGAATAGTCGGATAAACACTTGGTATTTAGGTTCAGTATCTTCCAGAGATGCGACACGAAGGTTTTCAAGAAAATCCCCCCACCCCAGATTACCCTTTACATGGAACATTTTTCGAAATTTTAATTTTCTCAAAAATGGCTCTAACGATTTCGATTAAAATATCATATGTTTAAGATATTTTCATGACAAATGAAATGTATATCTCGAATTTTCTGGGAATGTCTCCAAAAGTATTCTTCATTGTAAACGACTTTTGCATAACTGGTAAACCATAAGAGATAGACAAAATATTACTACACAAAAATGTAGATCGCGTTAAAATACACAGTTTATGTCATATACATTTTTGTTGTTGAGTGAACCATTTTCGAGGTATTGCTTGTTATTCCCTTAAATTTTCCAATACTTATACTTTTTCTCGAATTCGTTATTCATTTTTTTTTATGTCCTGGACATGCAAAGAGAATGGAATGCGCACATAGCAACCAACGCTTAAAGGATTTGACTGTCGCTTAAAACCTATCATATTCCCCTTGCATCTACAAGAAAATTAGCAATAAGATTAACATCTCGATTAACATGAAGCATATGGAGAATAATCGTTTGTAAAAATAGTTTGTACAGTAGTAGAGAAAGTCATGTGAGTGTAACACATCAGATTTTTTTTTCAATTTGAAAAATTGTAAAGCCATTGAAAGAGTACACAAAAAACCTTTCAATAGACGCAATGATCTAGTTAGCTTAGGAACAGGTGCATTCCTATTTAATACTTCCTGGTAAGTACTTAAGTAGGGCTCTGGCTAACGTTGACTTGAAGCAGGCTATGTAAGTGAAGAGCTCAAGTTCGAATTAAGGCTGAAGTTTTTTCATTGCATATTCTCTTCTCAACTCACAGGATTAATCAGAAAGATTTAGGTGCTACTGTCTGCGATCATGGAGGGCCTATAAAATTCTATCCTCATGGACAGTATTGTAAGGCTGGTGTAGGATGTTAATAAACAGAATGGGTATATGTGTTCATATATCTTGGCGGTGGGTTACGGTTACCTAAGCGAACAGTTTTATTGCACTCGTTGGTAGCTCGTTCGTCTTATGGCTATTTGCACTCTGCATATAAGTTCCTCATATACTTCCGTACCGCCAATAAAAGGCTTTGCTTTGGGCCTTGCAGTAAATCAGATTTGGTTTGCTTTTCTGCCACCACCCAAGTGGTTAGTTGGCATGACCTCTGTGACCTTATGCCGGTTCTTTTGTGTGGCCTAAGTGTATTAAGGGCATAGTCCAGCATTCGCAATGCATAAAGATGCCCAGGAAAGGTAAAAGAACCACATTGAGCCATGGTTGCTGAATTTCAAGAATGAAGATTGATAGGAACGGAAGCAATGAAGAGTATGAGTTTATGCCCGATTACTAGATTATTCCTTGAATGACGTATACGATCAAATGATCGATTAATGAAATGAACAGTGGAAGTGCTAAACATTCAAGTACCAGTTTTAAAATTCTTATAAGGAAAAGAACTACTTATTCATTTTTGTATGTTTATTGATTTCTGGCAAAATAATTGAGACGGTATTGTTTTACCAGAAAGGGAATGTTTAAGGAGGGGAAACATTTAAATGCCATAACATAACTTTTAGTCTTTTTTGGGGGGCATATCCGATCTTACTGAGAAAAGGTTTTATTTGAGTATCAGTTAACGTAGCAACCAGCATTTTTGTTCAAGTTTGTGCAACAAAAGTAAGCGTTAAAGTGAGTAGGGCTAAAAGACCACTAGCTGCTGAAATAATTAAAATAACTAGAAACAGCACCATCATTTAAATGACAAGAAAATGTTTACAGTGCCTGGAGTAGATACAAATGGCAGAACAAAAACTGGTAACTCCATATGTTACTTAGATACTTCTGATATGTATATATATACACACATACATATATACATACATTTTGAAAATACCCCAACGCAGTGTTTACTAGTTCACTGGCGATTACATTTGGACAACCTCCGCTGCTCCTCCTCCTCTGGCCAGCGTTTGACCTGAGTTCCATTTGTATTTTACGTGCTGCAAGAAGGTGTTATGCATGTTGTATATTCCTGTGACTCAGGAAAAGAAGAAAAGAGAAAAGGAGAATGAGTTAGAGCATTCTCTTAAGTTCCACATTTCTAAAACAAGTATATTTTTGTTATGTTTTTAAAAAATAGCATTTGTTAGGAAGGTCTTACCTCTATAAATATATACGCTAGAAAAAAGAGCATATTTTCCTCTGTATGAAACGGAACTTTATTTTGCATTTTCAAATAGCCTCCCATAAAAAAATTACGATGGAACTTGTTAATTTTAATGTGAAAAACTGAGGATATATAAGATCTATAACGATTAAAGTGACTAGCGTGATATAAAAATGATAACATTTCATCTTTCTATCACTAAATGTGTGGATTCCTTAGTATTTTTATACAGCAACGTGTACAAAATAGGAGAGCAAATTAATTTGAAGTCTTATACGAACATTAAAATATTACACTGCTTTCTATTAACACAACTGTTATTGCAAATCTCTGCTGCTGGTATGCTTAGATTCATGGAAGAAGGGCAGTTCCAGTGAAATGTCAACCAAAGCAATGAATTTTAAAATGAGCAAAAGCTGCAATATTATGTATGAAATTAATCAGAAAAACTAGCTTATTCAGGATATGCACTTTGTACTTTATCCCAAAAATCTTTACTTCTCTAAAAGTTGTCAAAAAGGAGAACATAAAAAGATTCACCGATAAACTACATTGTTTTACAAAACTTCCCAACATGACAGAACTTTTATTCTTTTGGTTTTTAGAGGTGTGAATGGGTTAGTTTCTCATCCAGGATCTGTGCTTTAGGATTTTATTTTTAAATTTCTAAAACATATTAAGTGCATAAAAATAGTTTTGAGACTCCTCCAAAATAATGTCAGTCCGTTACTTACAATTAAAAATGTTTGTTTTACATACATAGCACTCGTATGAATGAGTAAAGTATTTTATGCCCATGAAGTAATCATTGTTTAAAAAATTCTGGTTATTCTATTATTTACACTATTTAATTTGGTCAACCCATTACCTTTCGAGTAGAGAATTATGCCTATGGCTATGTATTTGCCAGGAATAGCTACCTTGAAAGTAAATTTCCATTATACTAGTACATACCTAGTTATCTCATGACCATCAACAGCATTACTGTTCTTCTACTTCTTTCTTCTATGTGACTTGAATTGTATGAAGAAAGCATGAGAGTGGAGGCTTGGAGAAAGTTCAGCAGGAGAATTGAGAGAGAGAGAGAGAGGGAGAGGGAGAGAGAGAACTGTCATGACTCAACTTGCTGAAAGTTCAGAACAGATCCATAGCTGCTCAACAACTACTTCACTTTTCAGATGTTGCCCATGGAAAAGCATGAAAGAAGGTTAAAACTGCACTCCCTAATTATCCAGCAAAAAGATAATATCCTGTCAGGAATTTGCCAAACAAGAGGGGCTATTTCCTCCTTCACCAAACAAAAATGTTACACAAATCCCCGGAGGCAACAACTGTAGAATGTACTAAGAGGAGAGACTTCTGTATCGGTGATTCCATATCTTGACAGTCACCTGATATGAAAGATGGAATTATTGGGTAAACTTCGTCTGGAAAAGAGAAACTACAGAAATGTTGCTTACTCTTAAAGAGGCACATGCTCTTACAAGCTGAATATGATATTAAGATAAACTTTTCAAAATTTGCTTCTTTGTGGTCTCTAAATGTTCTCCTGCAGAGATATTCCTCATAATGTCTGCACGGAAATGTGCTCCTTTTATTTAATACTGTGAAATTTGTAGGCCTCTCTTTTGAAACTAAATTCAAAGAATTTATCAGTCAGGTGGTTTGTAGCCAAGAGTCCGAAATGTGCATGACGCAAAAATGTTTGAATTGTAATGGTTTGAGTGGAATTGTCACCTCGTAGCACGAGGACGTTTTGGAAGAGTTTTGCTCGTGGAATTAATGGATGTCTGGCCCTGAAGTCAGCAGGGTGCAGCTATCTAAAGAAAACCTGAAGGGTCAACTGCAACAGGAAATTCTGCATAAACCAGTAATTAAGAAAGATCAATGTTACGCTATCTACTATGACACTGACACTTGAGAGAGTGCTGAAAGTGCATCAAAAACAAGTAACCGTAAAATTTCTTGACCCTCCAGATGTATACTGGTGGCCAAGTAAGGAACAAAGAGAAGAAATCATTGGGAAGTAATAATTTTTGGGGCATTACAACTAGTAATGTAATGTAATGTAATGTTTAATGAGCGCCAAAATAATTACAATCATATTGGGAGTGACTGCTTCTGGCCCTGGCCATTTTATAGTCATCTCCCCTCCTTTGATTATAATAATAATATATTAATCTATTGAGCATTAAGTTATTACATATTAGATGCCTTCTCGGATTGCTATTACATGTTAATACAATTAGTAATTCTTATATTTATTTATATTTACATTATTTTCTTCTTTTAACCATTCATATCAGTTTATTCCTATTCATTCCTTACCATGAACTTTCTTTTCTCCTAATCTCTTTTTCTTTAGATTCATTAATTTTATACCCTTCCATATTTTACTCACATTATTATCTCTAATAATTTTAATTTCTTTCTCTGCTTATCTCTTTCCCTTATTCTTGCGTTAAAGTCCCCATTATTATAATTTCTATGTTCGTATATACAACTAGTAGGAACTGGACCCTTTTCAATTCCAGAATTACCTGCTGTGAGGAAGCAGTAAAGTGAACTTGAGAAGATCTGAACATTAAGTGTAAACAAATCTTGAAAACTTCAGAACCCATACAGTGAGATCATCTTATAACAAGTATAACCAACAGTAAATACATATCTCAAGACTGAGTGGATTATAATCAGCTGTTAAAATTGCATGTCTATTAAAATACAAAAAGAAAAAAAAGCAGTCTGTCAATCCGTTACTTTATTCCTTTAAATTAATTAGTAATAAAGATTTTAAATTACACAAATGATATTTATGAGATATTTCCAGGCATTAGTCAAGCAAATTAAGACGGTAACGTTAAATGTCATTCCCTATATTTCAGAGCATCAACTGACTGAACTTATATTCCAGAATTTGTTGTTTTCAAGAAATCAGTCTGTTACCTGAATTTCAAAGGCAAGAAAATAATTTTCCTAGGGAGATATTTCAAAATAATGCATATCAAAACGAAGCTTAAAGTCCACAATTTAAAATAGTATAAACACATCCTGAAAAGCAAATTAGAAGTAACAGCATTTGGTGTTTTATTGAAAACAAATGCTGTGCTTTGTCAGTCCCTTACGCATGAAATTGCCCAGAAGGTATTCAGAGTGTAGCATTCTGTAAATAATACACAAATAAATTCCATTCCTTATCACCGTAGCGTTAATGCATCTAAAAATTGCGCCGTTTGAGATTAATTAAATCCTTACAATATTTCACTTCTCGAAGGTTATAATCGAACAATTCAATAAGTTAATTTACTTTAGGTTTATTTATAGTGTATACAAGAATAGATTTTTGTAGTGTAGTATTAGCTGATTGGCCATAAATTTCTAATCATGCTTTAAGGCATAAAATACGCAGAAATATGGAAGCGAATTTATTGAAAAACCTCAAAACGCTATATTTTTCATATAGCCCCACCTTAAGGATGATTATTTCATAAGCAGCATGTGTGTTTGTATAATGAGTATAATTTCTTTGTTTACTGAGGTTGTGTAATGACTGACAGTGGGTGTATAAGTGTACTTAATGAGACACGGAAGCTTGTATCTTCTGAGAATGGCGTTTTGGCTTGTCTATTCGGATCCCAAAGCTGTTGTAGCTGGACCTTCAACATCCACCAGATCGCATTTGGACGTAACATGCAGTTCGCATGTCTAGTGTGAGGGGTGGAATGAGATTTCCAATCAGTGTTTTCTTCAAACTAAAGAACGGGTTTCTGCTATAAATGCGACTGTTTCCCTACTTCCTATGCGACAAAAGGGCCACTTATTGTATAATATCCAGTTATTTTGCGGACTAAGACAGTCAAAGCTCTGGGCATTAATGATTAAAGTTGCACAAAAAACGTAAAAATAATTCCATAAAATTAAAGTTTTAAAAATCATAAATGGATCACATATTTTAGGACGTATGCTCTGAATGGCCGTAAAATCTGATAACCCAATTTTACGGATATTCTGGGTCACCACTTTATTTTCAATTAACCATAAACGTTTGCAGAGACATATACCTCTCGCATAGTGGTGCTAAATGAAATATTAACTTTGGGCTGCTTCTCAACGTATTTTTCAATTTATTAAGACTGCCATTTATTGCGTGTAATTCGGCTTGGTTCTCAAGTTGTTGGCTCCGCAAAGATAATTGTTATGTCACGGCCACCGAATAGATGACTATACTGCTGTCACGTGTTAGTAAACTTGAATTCAATTTCGGAGTTGGCTGTAGCAGAAATCGTACTGCGCTTTCCAATATAAATCTAGAATAGTGCATAGCAGTGTTGTAGTTTATTTTGTAAGCTACAAAGGAATTAAGTAAAGAAAGTGACCAGTTTTACAATTTTTATGCTTAGAATGATCAACAAAAGAACTTGATAGACCGATCAATCTGACGGTTTTTTTCGTGGTTTCCCTCAGCCACTAAGGTAAATAACCGGATTAGATATTTAATACCACGACCCAAAGTTCCACCCAAGTCTAAAACAATAGTAAAAATGAAAAATAGGTGATAATAGCGAATGCTGTGCCATCTATCCACAGACAATGAAAGCAAGTAGACTGGACGGCACCCTAATGCCATCTGCACGGCACTAAACAGAAGATCCGACCGCTATGCGCTAGGACACGTGACGAAGCAAGATGGCATGGTTACAGGGATGAAACCTAGAAGGCTAACTGTCCGCCTTTCTATATGTAAGCAGCAGGTAGACTGGACGGCGCCCTAATGCCATTCGCACGGCACGAAGCGACAAGATCTAGTTGCTATGCATTAAGGCCTCTGTGGACACGTGACGAAGCCGGTGGTTGCAGGGATGAGACCTAGAAGACTGTCCGCCCACACATCGATCTAAGGGTTATCCACTAACATATCCGTCGCGGTATGACCATGCAGTTGAAGCGACGTAAAATAAATAAATGCATTAAAAAAGAGGGGTGTCATTTCACGTTTTTCTTTTTCTAAACAGAAGAACTTTATTCCAAAGATTCAAAGCAAGGAGGAAGAGTATCAATTAAATAATTATCATACGCACTTCTGTGCGCCGCTTTGCGTAACTCTATAATACAAGCCAGTGATGGGCTACCTCCACACCCTGCTTGGCTTGAAGCATTGGTTAAGGTACTTAACGTCTACTTGAGCAGCTCTAATTCGATTCTCCTTAGTGAATTGTTATATTTTATTTTTTATAACTCGTTTTCATATACCTTTATAAAAATGAAGAAAACGTCTTATATTTTTACTCATGTATTTACAATGAAAGGGGAAAAGGTTGAGTAACTTCCCGAAATTTGAACTTGCAACCTCAGGAACAGTGAGCTAACTCTCTACTATGAGCTAAGAGTGCTGCAGTAAGCGTGGTATTGTAACCAGCTTTAGTGATACTCCACTTGTGAACCATAAATCAATAAAGTGTGTTTGGTTACAAATATTCAGTGTTCAAACACACTGAAACACCTGTCTGTATGAATTATTTTCTCGGAAGACTTATGTTCCCCATTATAACTACTAAAGAATACACGCATCTTGTAAACAAAGGCCAAGCGCTCACGGAAGTACCTCGCAGGCTGTCATATTAGCTCAACTGTTTCACACTCTTGCGATTGGCTGCTGTTTAAGTATCCATTTGTCGTGAATGACAACATATCGCATTGTTTATACTTCAGTCTTTACGTCGTTATCTTAATTCTTAATTTTCATTGTGAATGGACGCTAAAGCAGTATCGAAAGTTCACCCAATGAAGGGTGAACTTGGTTCATTCGCCAAAACCTCTTGAAAATTCTTGATACAAATTACAGCAGAGTGCAACTCCAGCCAACACATGCGCTCTAGATTTTGCTGCTGGTGGTGATTTTTGGTAGCTTTAGTTTTACATGGAATGTGAAACATGTTTTGATTAGCTCAGCCCTAGCCCATCAGTAGCTAAGCGTTAGCCTTAAACACTTCTGTCTGATGATATTATGTGTCTGGTACAATAATAATAACTCATACCTGTAATATCTCGGGTTTCCATGACCTACCGCATTGTGAAGTTGCGAAACAATGTCACGGCCATTTTCAAAGTGTTATGGTAGAGTCTGTCTCCTTTCAAAACGAAGAAACGTTTGTTTCACATCTGCTGCTCC
Organism: Deroplatys truncata; assembly: GCA_030765065.1. Lineage (NCBI taxonomy): Eukaryota > Metazoa > Arthropoda > Insecta > Mantodea > Mantidae > Deroplatys > Deroplatys truncata. The sequence goes on from CM060984.1 coordinate 181,246,160, forward strand.
TGGATGGCCCAAAACAGCGGGGCACCTGTCATCTTTTTCGATGTAGCAACGTGGAATTGTTTTTATTTTCTTTCCTTCCGTGGGAGTCTCATTTTCTCATTCGTTCCCAACCCGCAGCGTTTACATAAACACACTATTACACCCCTGACCACCCCGAAGTTGATGGTGTATGAGATTTCCAGGCTTTGAGAAATTCGTCATAGCCATGAGGGCTATTGTATACAGTATGTATTTGAAATAAAAACACAAATACACCCGACCATGATTATAGGAAAGGTACTTCAGAATAATAATTTTCTTGAAGTAGTTTTAGAAATTTTTAAAAAATTGTTATGAAGAAAGAGCGCCTGTAATCTTTTACGGCATGACGTTGTTGTCGATAGTTCTACGTACGAGGGCGGATTGATAAGTCAGTGACTTTTTAAAGAAAATAACAATGTTTTCCAAAAATCAATTTTATTTCTAAACATAGTCTCCTTTCAATTCAATACACATTATCCAACGCTTCTCCAATTTTTTAAAACTCTTCCAAAAAGTATGATTTTTCGAAGTCTGCAAAATATAAGGTTGTGTCTGCAATGATATGTTCACTGGACGTGAATTTCTTTCCAGCGAGCCAGTTTTTCAGGTTTGCGAAGAAGAAGCTCGGAGCCAAATCTGAAGTTCGTAGCCCAATTCCACAAATTTTGTGATGGCAATGGCTGACTTGTGTGCGGGTGTATTATGCTGGTGAAAGAGAACCTTTTTTTTCACCAAATGTGGTCGTTTCTTTAACAATTCCTTGTGAAACTGATCCAGCATTGCGGCATAGTATGAACCTGTGATCGTTTTACTCTTTTCCAGGTAATGATGTCTATCACCCCTTGTGAATCCCAAAAGACAGCTGCCATGATTTTTCCTGCCGACGGAATGGTTTTCGTTTGCTTTGGAACAGGTTCGCGAAGGAAATCCACTGCTTTGATTGTTGTTTGGTTTCAGGTTGATAGTAATGGATCCAAGTTTCATCAACCGTGATATAACGCCGCAAAAACTCATTTGAGTTGCGCTGGAACATGCTCAAATATCCCTGTGAAATGATCACACGATTCCGCTTGTTCTCAACTGTGAGCAGTCCCGGCACCCATCTTGCTGACAGCTTTCTCATACCCAAAAATTCGTGCAGAACTCGAGATGTTTACGGTATTGGCTATCTCGCGGATTTTCACTCGGGATTTTCCAACACAATATGGTGAACTTTGTTCACCATTTCTTCTGTTGTGACCTCAGCCGGCCGTCCTGTGCTCACGGCATCTCTTGTGCTCAAACGGCCACATCGAAATTCTGTGAACCACTTATGAACCATGCCATGTGATGAAGCAGGGACCCCATAATACTTGTTCAGCTTTTGTTCCGTTTCCTTTACCGTCTTATCACACAAGACGTAGTGCTTTATCAGAACACGAAATTCACTTTTCTCCATTTTCTACTAAGCAAGACACATCTGCTTAGTTTAGACGCTCTCAACAATGTTCTAAGAAACAAATGACGAATTTCTGCGATTATACCCAGAATAGATGTAAGTCTTGGATGCAAACAAGAAACCTGTGATTAGAACGCTATCTCTCGTTAAAGTCATGGACTTATCAATCCGCGCTCGTATTTCAATAATTTGGAGAAGCCTAAAATAGTTGACAGTTGTGAAAAAGTTTCTGGTTGAAAAAAAGAATGTGGTTTTATTTGTTGATATTTAAAACAAGAATTAATGCTTAACGATTTTTAAACATTGAAGGATGTTCTACAAGTTCTCGGTCGTGAAAATGACCAAATTATTATGATAGTTGTTAAATAGCATCCTTTAGATGGCGTGCTGTAAAGTTTCAGACGCGTAAGGGGAGGTTTGTGATGATCGTGTAAAAAGTCGGTATTACAATTTTCTACAGAATGGATAAAATTGAAATATGAACTGTAATAAAGTACTTCGTTTTGAAGGACGTAACTCCAACTGAAATATACAAGGAGCTAGGTTCGACATTAAGGTTTTTTCCCCACGTGAAAACAGGTGAAAGTTTACCCAAGAGAGCAAAAACGGTTGTATCTCTGCAGTGAAAAATCATGGCTGCGATTTTCTGGGATTCTAATGGTGTGGTGGTCTTAAACGGCCTCCAGACTGCCGAACCATCACCAAGGAGTATTATACTTCACTATTGGACACTTGATAAGTACACTTGGATTTTATAATCTGGAAGAATGATAAGCCACCCTATGACTTTAAAAGCTTTCAATTACCCTTATTTTCAACCCTTTATGTACAAATCAGCATTATCTAGACAAAAAATCTGATGTGTTACACTCACATGACTTTCTCTACTCTTGTACAAACTATTTTTACAAACGCTTATTCTCCATCTACTTCATGTTAATCGAGATAAACATTTGCAAACTCTATCTTATTGCTAATGTTCTTGTAGATGTAAGGGGAATATATATTTACAAGGGCAATATAGAAATACAGTAGCCTTTAAGCATATACATATCTCTTAAATAGCTGGTTGCTAAGTGCAGCACCATTCCCTTTGCCACAGAGTAATACTCTGCATATCCAAGACAAAAAAATGAATAACGAATTCCCATTTGAGAAAATAAGTATTGAAAAATTTAAGGGAATAACAAGCAATATCACGAAAATGGTTCACTCAACAACAAAAACGTATATGACATAAATGGTGTATTTTAGCGCGATCTACATTTTTTGTGTAGTAAAATTTTGTCTATCTCTTATGGTTTACCAGTTATGCAAAAGTCGTTCACAATGAAGAATACTTTTGGAGACATTCCCAGAAAATTCAAGATATACATTTTATTTGTCATGAATATATCTTAAACATATGATATTTTAATCAAAATAGTTAGAGCCATTTTTGAGAAAATTAAAATTTTCGAAAAATCTTCCATGTAAAGGGTAATCTGGGGTGGGGGGATTTTCTTGAAAGCCTTCGTGTCGCATCTCTGGAAGATACTGAACCTAAATACCAAGTTTGGTGTTTATCCGACTGTTCGTTTCTGAGTTATGCTGTTCACAGACACACGCACACACAGACAGACACACGCACACACAGACAGACACACGCACACGGACATGTTTCCAAAAATGTTTTTTTTTGGATTTCGGAGGTCTCAAAACATGTATTTCCGGTGAAATCTCGGTATCGAATTTTTGGGTGGAATACAATACTTCCCCTACTTACTCTACGTAGTAGAGAAAGTAAAAATGGTGTACATAAATTATCGGGAACGAGAGCTGTAAGCTATGCAACATCGCCCAAAAACTACCCCTGCCATATTTTTAATCTGTAGTGTAGACATTTGCACTGTTTAACCCACTTGGTCAGACATTGTGCAGCTATTGCTCAGAACCTGAAAAAAAACCATAGGTTATATTACAATTTTTAAATAACTACCCCAGCAGTCGTTTTCAATCCTTACCCCATATTTATAAAGACGCTTTACTTCGCCAAGGAGGACACATATTTGTGCACCTTCACTATAGGACTGGTAAAAATTATAATACACCTTAAACATGGTATCCCTACTGATATTTTCACCCCCTTTCGTACAAAACTGCACCATTTGACCAATCTGGACAAACGTAGTAAAAGCTAATAATATGAATTTTTCAAATGTTATTCATATTTCCAATAATAACGGTTCTGGGTATGTAAATTTCCCTTAATTCTAGGCTCATTTCCAAATTAAACATTCAGTAAATCAGGTTGAAGTATACAACAAATTAAATGAAATACAGTGTGTTGCACTTAAAATACACAATTTTGAGTCACTATGAGTTTCTGTAACATTCTGAATGAATGCCAACCATTTCAACCATAGGACGATACTACAATGTAAATACAAAGTTTTTTTTTGTTTGTTACATTGAAATATACTTGTTATTATGGAGATACACTACGTGATCTAAAGTATCCGGACACCTGGCTGAAAATGACGTACAAGTTCGTGCGCCCTCCCGATGCTGGAAGTCATTAAGGTGTTGCCCCATCCTTAGCCTTGATGACAGCGTTCACTCTCGCAGGCATACTTTCAATCAGGTGCTGGAAGGTTTCTTGGGGAATGGCACCCCATTCTTCATGGAGTGGTATCGATGTAGGTCGGTGAGGCCTGGCACGAAGTCGGCGTTCCAAAACATCCCAAAGGTGTTCTATAGGATTCAAGTCAGGACTCTGCGCAGGCCAGTCCATTACAGGGATGTTATTATCGTATAATCACTTCGCCACAGCCTGTGCAGTATGAACAGGTGCTCGATTATAAGATGCAGTCACCATCCCAGAATTGCTCTTTAACAGTGGGAAGCAAGAAGGTGCTTAAAATATCAATGTAGGTCTGCGCTATGATCGTGTCACGCAAAACAACAAGGGGTGCAAGGCTCCTCCAGGAAAAACACGACCATACCATAACACCACCACCTCCGAATTTCACTGTTGGCACTACACGCGCTGGCAGATGACGTTTACCGAGCATTCGCCATACCCAAACCCTACTATCGGATCGCCACATTGTGTACCGTGATTCGTCACTGCACACAAGGTTTTGCCACTGTTCAATCGTGTAATGTTGACGCTCCTTACACCAAGCGAGACGTCGTTTGCCATTTTCCTGCGTGATCTGTGGCTTATGAGCAGCCGCTCGACCATGGAGTCCAAGGTTTCTCACTTCACCCTAACTGTCATAGTACTTGGAGTGGTTCCTGATGCAGTTTGGAATTCCTGTGTGATGGTCTGGATAGATGTCTGCCTATTACTCTTTACGACCCTCTTTAAATGTCGGCGGTATCTGTCAGTCAACAGACGAGGTCGACCTGTACGTGTAGTGCCGTACATGTCCCTTCACGTTTCCATTTCACTATCACATCAGAAACAGTGGACCTAGGGATGTTTAGGAGTGTGGAAATCTCGCGTACAGACTTGACACAAGTGACACCCAATCACCTGACCACGTTCGAAGTCCGTGAGTTCCACGGAGCGTCCCATTCTGCTGCTTCACGTCTAATGACTACTGAGGTCGCGGATAATGAGCACCAGGCAGTAGGTGGCATCACAATGCACCTAAGATGAAAAACTATGTTTGTGGGGCTGTCCGGATACTTTTGATCACATTGTGTACATTAAAGGCTGTGGCGCCCACTGTATATGAACCTTTTGTACTTACTATGCCATAATAATAGTCATCACCATTTTTCATGCTAACTGGTTTCAATGCAGGATATTTAAAATATTTACTCGTATCATTTAATAATCATACATAATTTCTAACGGGGTCATGACTTGAAGCTTTTCCTGGCGGCAATATGAAAATAACTTCTCTCGGGCTATCAGCCGGTGAACTCTGGAAGGATTTTCAAGCTTTCCAAGCTCTTGAAAACTTGGAAATCCTTCCAGAGTTCACCTGGCTGATAGCCCTAGAGAAGTTATTTTCTAACGGTTTGATTCATCATAAGCTCACTGCTTAACACAATATGCAAAGCTGAGAACGCCATTATTTGGTGACGCCCAGCTGATCCTAAGTGGTTTTCAGTTAGTAACATACTTTTTGCCACCACATATCCACTTAAATTTATTTGGTTGTTGTCTCGATCTCGAGCATGCAACAAAATGACACCCACTACCGTAGCATCGCCTCCTTGGAATAATTTCTACGCGCATAAATTGAAAAATAACCATTAGTATGAATAATCTATAGAATCGTTATCAAGATGTAACAGAATGCAGTGTGACTGTTACAGCACCTCGATTTGCTCCTACAGTAACCAATCAACAAAGTTACAGAAACCTGGTTTTAGATACACAAGAAATACATGAACTGCCCGGAAGGAGGCTTTACAAAAGGCAAATTTCATGACTGGGAAGGGAATAGCGGCGTGCAGTGTGCGCAAGGAATCACAAGGAATAAATTAGTCATGGCGCTCCAGAGGTAAATTAGTTGCAATTGCTAGGCGTGACAATTGAAGGTTGCCTCCAGGCTTGACAATGATTGAATGTGAGAAACAAACCAACTAATCTGTCTGCATCAAAAGAGGCGTCCCACGCACTTAAACACTTGCCAGCACTGATTCTTGTCGTCACACATTTCAAATCTCTTCTCTTCTCTTCATCGTTCTGTTTTCTCCTGTGATTCTTTTCCCTTTCCCTCATATCTTTTCTGGGTTTCTATTTTAATTCAAAGGCATTTGGAAATCTGCCAGAGAAATTGTATTCATAATAGCAGCGGATGAGCTATACATACTCGTTTTCTGACAATTTGCTCTAATTAACCCTAACTGCCAGCAGTTTGAGCAGAAAATGCGCCCTTCTTTTTAAGAACAGGTGGTATTTGCCGCCTGGAACTGGTATAGATATTATCCTCTTATAAATGATTCTATGTGCAAAGAAAAATATTTTTTAAACTTGTGGACGCTTAATTCAACAGAAACAAAATTTTCGCTCTTTTCTCGCATAAGGGACGATTAAGGCAACGATTAGAATTATACAATAGAACTGCAGCTAATGTGTTATTTTTATCTTATCAGTTTTTTTCCTTAAATGCCTCATTTTGCCAGTTTTATTTGCCAGTTTAGCAGTTTTGTGCAAATTGTAATGTATGTTGAAGTTACGACGTCGCAACAGCGACTGAATAACTGACCAATATGCCTCACGCCAGTAGTTATCATTTCCCCGCTGGCTATTAGGCGTTCATATCTTCGGTATAAAGTTCATTACCCACATTATATGTCGTTTTTATTTCCTTTTATTGAATGTGTAAATAAAAATAAGATAATTTATTTGTTTAAATAAAACCGTTTACCTTGTTTAATTGCATTTACTTAAATTGAGAAACATCCTGTTTACTTCGATAAGGATCTGAACATCTTTGCATCCAATAGTTGTACACTGCTCGTACGTTATGGTTTTTGTACATTAAGTGCAAATAAGAAACCATTCAAATTATTTGTCTTTTATTATTTCATTCAAACTTAAACAAGTATGTTTCGGTTTTAGTTGATTTTATTAAATATTTAACACTGAGCTGAAAATACACGAAAGAACTGTCTTAGGAGTTAAACACCACCTACAAAGTTAATACCGCTCTCCTAATGCAGCCACAAGTTCGCGGCGACATTGAAGATAGTGCGCATTCTACTCTGCAACGGCCCTGACCATACCCGTCAAGTGTCATTTTCTCACCCAAAGGTGCTGTTGCCAAACATCTGTGTATTTCAAAGATTTTTTCTACAAATCTAGGAAAACAACAACGTTCATAAATTTGTTTAGTGTGGTTATCATATCTCTTACTGGTTTAGAAGGTTAACATTTCTTTTTTTCTCTTCCACTAATGTGGCATTTCAACCAAAAATGTAATATCGAGATTTCCTCTGAATTACTCGTTTTGAGTTCCCCTGAATAAAATGAATTTTTAGTAGAAGATTCTTCGAAAGATTGGATATTACCAAATTTTATGCAGAGGTTAGGCATCTTTCTGGAAAATTTCTTGCCCTAATACAAGCTGTTGCTTGGAAAATGATTCACATTTTTATTTTCTTGAAATGATTCTTATTGTTTTAATTAGAATCCATGTTTGAGATATTCGCATGACAAAATGTATGTCCTGAAGTTTTCGTAGATAGCCTGAGAAGTCCTCTTCAGTCCAACTGAACCGGAAAACCATATATTTATATGAAAAACGCAGAGCTTGTTCGAATATGCAGTTTGTATGAAATAACTTCTTTCGCAGCATTAATCTTGTCTGAAATATTTGTTATTGTATGTAAAGACTTCCGTAAGTTTGATGCGCCATCTAAGTTACATGTTTGAAAATAGGTTTTGTTTCTCGCTTAAACTATATATTTAGTTCAATAAAGGGGACAATATAAGGGGACACCAGCGATTTCAATTAATGGTCTGCCAATTACTCGTACATTTGCCTGACCTTTGAGAGAGCCTAAATTTCTCTGAGGAATGCACTTAACATTCTCATGGGCTCCTTGACCCTCAGCATAAATTCAGTTTGAGTTGCAGATGCTGCATCCTACAGACTTTAAAAGCTCGTCGTCTCTGTGGTATAGGGAATTTCGTGCTGTAAAAGAAGCAATTGCTTTTGCTGTAAACAAGAGTTATGCATGGGGTGACGTCAGCATTCAGTCTTCAAGTATGTTGTGTGTCGAAACTTGTTAATTTATTGTCCAGGACACGTAGCCGGATATATAAAGTGATAGAGCCAGGGGTGTCCAGAAGCCCAAATAGAAGTCAATTGGTAGAAATAGTATTCCGCGTAGCATTTTAATTACTATTGCCAACACCATTCTCCTTCCATCTCAGGAAATTCATAACCATGAGGCAGTATTTTTAACACTTAAATGATTTAAGGCAAATTATATAATATAAACTTCAATAACAGCCCGCCTTAAAACAATATGTGTATGTAACAATATAAAAAGTGTATATTACAGTCATTTTATATGTTTATATTATTGTATACATGTTCAATAATGTTATGTGAATGTATTACGTAATTTAATAATATAGGAGCTGTGAGAATAATAGGTTAAAAGTTGCTAACAATAACGTAACAATGAGGTAACCTTGAGGCAATTGTTGGAGCAACAATAATGCAATTTTTGTGACAGTTTATAAAATAGCCAATCAACAACCAGAAAAAAGCTTAAATTAAATAAAAGTATTCTGTTGGATTAGGAATAGCCAATCAGAGACTTAAAATACAGAAAATTACAAATTTTAGGCGTTTGAAATAAAGTAGTTGCTTGTAGACAGTGCTCATAACTGGACGCGTTGCTAGCAGACAGTATTACTAATCAGACACGAGATGTGTCCTCGAGAAATTTAATACGTATTCGTGTGAGACGAAAATAGTTTTACGTGTTAAAAAGTGTAAGTAATTAATTAATAAAAGAATCTCACAGCTCTCTATATCAGTGAACTGTTATTTAAATTGTGCCAAGAATTTATAAAAAGGAGTGAATTAAAAATTATAATCTGTGTAAGCCTACATTCTTCAGTCGCACCACAACCCTGCAAAGAGAAACATGTCTCTTACAATAATACTGACGCAGCCGAGGTAAACATAAATCTATAATACTTAAAGAAACAGTCAAATTACAATTAATATTTTTTAAACATTTTTGGGGCAAAGGCCACCGGAAAGTACATTTTTGGGGCGAAGACTACCGGAAACTTTTTTACCATACATACGGTTGCAACTACTTAAAGTTCGGCTCCACAACAATTGAACTATAATACAACTCGTACTTCAACCAACAGACTTTTCGGGGACTTAAGTGCAACTCGTTATTCTCTTTCACCACAATTTCCTCCACACTCGTTCCTTATTTATACCTAATGCAGTTAATTAAGGGTACTTATTTGAGTTGTATGAAATTACTAGCGTTTTAATGATGGCTTGTATAGATCTCTGTAATACAGAACAGATGTTAGTATTGCGCGGATTCAACTATTTTTGTGACAGTAATATTTAAGTGCCATTCATTGAACGAGAGAAAATTACAAAGGTATTGAAAATCAGCGCGGATTTAAAAAATCTGATGCATCACATTCGCACGATAGCATTCCATAAAAAGTGATTATATTCACGTCAGATTACTCACTGTAAGTTTGAGCAGGAATAGTCCCACATTAAGCAGTAACGACTTTATTGCTTCCAGGATACGGAAAACAAAACCGTGGTTCGCATATCATGATAGCTTTTGTTATTAATGAACCCTTGCAAGTAAAAAAATTGTATTACATTCACATTACTTTCTCTACTCACTTCCACAAACTATTCTTACAAAAGTTTATTATTCTAGCTATTTCTTGTTAATCTGGATAAACTTTTAATTCGCATTTAAACATTTGTTTGAATACATTAAGTGTAGCGATAGTAAAGAGTTTTAAAGACCGTGTTGCTATGTTGAAATTCCATGTTCTGAATGGCACGATGGGGAAAAAAGGCTTCATTTGAAAAATCTGATGTGTTGCACTCACATGACTTTCTCTACTCTTGTAAAACTATTTTTTACAAACGCTTATTCTCTATCTACTTCATGTTAATGAGATACACATTTGCAGAAATTATCTTATTACTAATTTGCTTATAGATGCAAGGGGGATATGGAAATACAGGCTTTAAGCGATAGTCAAATCTTTTAAGAGCTGGTTGCTATGTGGAGCATTCCATTCTATTTGCATGTCCAAGACATATTTAAAAAAATCTGATGTGTTACACTCACATGACTTTCTCTACTCTTGTACAAACTATTTTTACAAACGCTTATTTTCCATCTACTTCATGTTAATCGAGATAAACATTTGCAGACTCTATCTTATTGCTAATTTTCTTGTAGATGTAAGGGGAATATATATTTACAAGGGCAATATAGAAATACAGTAGCCTTTAAGCATAGACATATCTCTTAATAGCTGGTTGCTAGGTGCAGCACCATTCCCTTTACCACAGATTAATACTCTTTGCATATCAAAGACAAAAAAAATGAATAACGAATTCCCATTTCAGAAAATAAGTATTGAAAAATTTAACGGAATAACAAGCAATATCTCGAAAATGGTTCACTCAACAAAAAAAATGTGTATGACATAAATTGTGTATTTTAACGCGATCTACATTTTTTGTGTAGTAACATTTTGTCTATCTCTTGTGGTTTACCAGTTATGCAAGAGTCGTTCACAATGAAGAATACTTTTGGAGACATTCCCAGAAAATTCAAGATATACATTTTATTTGTCATGAAAATATCTTAAACATATGGTATTTTAATCAAAATCGCTTAAGCCATTTTTGAAAAAATTAAAATTTTCGAAAAATGTTCCATGTAAAGAGTAATCTGGGGTGGGGGGATTTTCCTTAAAACCTTCGTGTCGCATCTCTGGAAGATACTGAACTTATATACCAAGTTTGGCGTTTATCCGACTGTTCGTTTCTGAGTTATGCTGTTCACAGACACACAGACACACACACGGACATGTTTCCAAAAATGCTTTTCTTTTTGGATTCAGGGGATCTCAAAACATGTATTTCCGGTGAAATCTCGGTATCGAATTTTTGGGTGGAATACAATACTTCCCCTACTTACTATACGTAGTAGAGAAAGTAAAAAATGAATAACGAGTTCCCATTTGAGAAAAAGTATAAGTATTGAAAAAATTCAAACAAATAACAAGGAATATATCGGAAATGCTTCACTAGACCAAAAAAATTTTGTGCAGTATAATTTTGCCTATCTCTTACGCTTTACCAGCTATGCAAGTCGTTCAGAATGAAGAGAATTTTGAGGACATTGTCGAAAATTCAAAATGTACATTTCACCTGCCATGAAAATATCTTAAACATATGGTATTTTAATCAAAATTTTTAGTCATTTTTGAGAACATCAAAATTTTCGAAAAAGTTTCCATGTAAGGGTAGTTGGGGGTGGGGAGATTTGTTTGAAAATCTTCGTGTCGCATCCTTGGAAGGAACTAAACTCAATAACAAGTTTAGTATTTATCCAACTTTTCGTTTCTGAGTTATGCTGTTCACAGACACACACACACACACACACACACACACACACACACACACACATACACACACACACACGGACATGTTTCCAAAAATGCTTTATTTGGATTCAAGGCGACTCAGAACATGTACTTCTGGTGAAATCTCGGTATGAATTTTTGGGTGGAATGCAATACCTCCCCCACTTACTATATGTAGTAAAGAAAAAATAGCTTAAGTATTTGAAGATTCAAATCAACAACAAGAAATATCTCTCAAATGCTTAACTCAAAAAAGAAGAAGAAGAAAGAAATAGGTTTGGATATTTCTTTCGTCACTGAAAAACACGGTTCTTTCTGAAGGACAGCTTTTAAATTATAATGACGCCAAGTAAATACAAAATAAACAAGCATTTTTTTGGCTTCCAATAGTGCATAAAACGATAAAGTTACTATCTATTTACAATCGTGACATCAATTTCAAGTATGTATATTTACAAACAAGCTTTGTTTAGAGGTCCTGATATAAAATATTTACATCTGTTTCCTAATCATGTCTCCATACTCGAAAATAAGTTCATTTGAATGCTAGAAAAGTGAAGATTTAATAACAAATATTTTATTAAATTTTGTTTTGGCAAACTAATTAAAATGTGAGTACAGTTAACCTGCAAATTCAGAATAAGTAAATTAGTAACTAAGTGCTTCAATTGCAACATTTATTCAAAATGTGCAATTTTCACATACAGTGGAACAAATGCATTTTGCAAGTGTTAAAGAAAGTGTATTTCTATTCTCTATTCACATTTTATCCCACATTATTTCATTAACTGTTACATAAAGATTGTTTTATAGGAGAAACTGCATAAGAAATTGATTAATTATATGCATTAGATGCTACATTATTATTATTATTATTATTATTATTATTATTATTAAGTTACTAATAAATTGAAGTACTCTATATTTAATAACCTTCTTTACAACTAAAGTCTTCTAATTAATTGTAGAATTGTGTCATATAAACTATCGAAAACAAAGTTTCTTCTTGAAATTGTACAATAAAAACATCTACATGTTGTTTTGCTGTTTTAACATACAGAAGCTTGGATATCATATCAAGGTGGGGGAATAGACAAGTGAAGGTGAAAGGTTTTTACCTGAAGCCACTTTGTACATTCCTAGCGCGACGTTTAATTAGGAGGAGGTGCGCGCGCGCACGTGAAGGAAACAAATGCTTCTTCCGATTTTTACATAACGTGTCCCAAAGCGACGCAGGTCGTGGAAAGTTAAATACTACTTTTTGTAGGCAGTGACGTCATCTCGTTTATCTCCCACGCAGAGTCGATCGTCTGCTGGAAACAGGTCGTAATGTTTTCCTGGAGCCAAATTTCAAATTCACCTAGTGACACTGAGCACGTGCACTTCGCCTAGGAGAAATGTAAATTAGCTCTTAGCTATAAAAGTAAAACATTTATTGTTAAACGGCAGTAACGTATATTAAGAAAAGCACATTGCACGTGTAGAAAACTGGAGAGTTTGCGTGTGTATTTATTATACTGGATCCGCTCTAAAATCCCTTGTACACGATCACACTTTTGTCAAATTCAATACTTTACAGGCATTTTCAAGATTTGTCACAACTTCACAACTTTTCTTGTCAAATTGCTTCCAATACTTTTGTGTTAAAAGAAAATAAGGACATGCTCTAAACGGTGATTTGATGGCTTTGGCCAATGAAATGCAAGTATTTACAGTCCGTCACGAAATTTGCAACATGGCTGAAAGCGGAAAGTAAACAAGAATGGCTACCCGGCCAAGGCTTGTTGTATGCGAATTGATTAGGTTATACATAAGCTGGCCATGTCTGTACATCGAGGGCCCGTGGATTACCACAAGACGGAGCAAATGAAGGCGATTGTGAAGAAATAATTGCCAGGCAGTTTTACGAACTAAGTATACATTAATGCAATGTTATATAGTGTGGTTAACCTATCGGTTGGTGTTATTTTCATTGTATTCCACGCTCGTAATGTTATTTCATTGGATATAATACGTAAAAGTGCTACATAATATTACTAAAGAACAATATTTCATTGGGAATTGTTACACATTGTCAAGTGTTGTCAAGTCTTTTCCATTCTTGTCACGTATTGAAAAATAACTGAAAATTTTTCTTGTAAACTCTTGAATTGAAAAAAAAGTTTGATCGTGTACAAAACACTCTTTTGTGCTACTCCGCGCAATACGTGCACTGCACATGCGTTCGTTATGCGTTAACTGCCGAGTTTACTGAAACTGATTGGTTTATATATTCAAATAACGATGGAAATGTAACACATTCCAATAAAATTATTAAACCCATTGGTTTATATATTCAAATAACGATGGAAATGTAACACATTCCAATAAAATTATTAAACCCATTTTAAAAGTAATAACATAAACATAGATGAGATTTATTTTGTACTCTTAGGTTAAGTGCTGTGGTCAGAGGCCAAGGAGAGCATTCACTGCGGCCACGTGGTTGGGGGCTGCCTCTCGCGTTGTTTACTTCAAGTGCGTTTCTTATTTGAGAAGATTATAGAAGCCATATCTTAAAAACACGTCTTTAAATGCTTCTGCATCTTCCTCTTCATTGGTTTCTCCTGGAAATGTTCTTCTAATACTTTCTGCATGTTATACAGGGCTCGATTCATTGCTTTCACTCCCTTTACATTCTAAATTAATTTTGGGGTTTTTAAGAGCCTCAAATTATCCTGCTTTCTTGTGAAAACCACGCGAATAAATTTCTTTTTTGAAGTCAGCCCAGTTGAATGACACATAGTTGACTCGCAGGAGCTACATGTAGCAGGACAAAGGCAGGCATGGTTGCGATTTAGATTCGGTGTGAAGAAATCAAATCACTGCGGAGCTTCTAGTTTCCGTCTAATTAATGAGCAATGGATGCTATTATTCATAGAGGTTTCCAGAAAATGTCGTGGGATTGTAAACGTTTTAAGTTTTCCACTTTGAGTAACGATAAGCAAATATATGTCACGTCCTGAGAGAGAGAGAGAGAGAGAGAGAGAGAAAGAGAGAAAGAAAGAAAGTGAGTGAGGTATCTGAGGAACAGAGAGAGGAACAAATCAAATATAAATAATCCCTCAAATATATGCTAACCAATATAAGAATACGATATTTGTTCTAGTCCTTGGAAGTCGTCCTCCGTGGACTAGTGGTACCGTGCTAGCCTCTAGTTCCCAAGGTCGCGGGTTCAAATCTGGCGGAGGGCGATGGAGTTTTCGGGCGTAAAAATCCTTAGCATGGTTTCCTTCGGAAGGGAAGTAAAGCCGGTGGTCCCGTGTCGTAGATTTACGGCACGTAAAAGAACCTCAAGCCTGATAAAGAGGCCTCTGAGCAAAATTACCGATCTTTCACGCCAAATATGGAATGGGACGCTTAAGAACCATAGTAGTTAAAGAGCGTCCATAAATAAAACTCAATTTAATTTTTTCTAGTCCTTGGTAGGGCGTTCTCATAAGAGTATTTGCAGTCAATCGCTGAACGTTTAGATGCGATTCAACATTTTGCTTGCTACTGGTACCAGATTTAGAAAGCATTGTGTAGTTTTGTTTTCTTCAAACAATCGTAAAACGCATGCTACGTCACATTAGCCCATAAGATTTATTCTTCTCCCAAGGTAACTAAAATTAAGTGGATTCAGCTGTGCAAAACTTTTCAAGGGTGTAGAAGAGGTTTGCAAATTTTGTCTCATGTTTACCACATCTAGAAATTATTCCCTCGACGTTGTTCCTGATATTTTGGTTCAAATCAGTTTTGAAGAAATTTGCCCCCCCCCAAAAAACGGTTGTTATTTGAAAACCACAAAAAGCTCTTTAGGACTTTTTTGTATCCGATGTCTGATCACACCACCGAAGCCCTGTCACGTCAGTAATAGTCAATTTTTTTACAGAAGCCGTGCTCATTTTTGAAAGACAAGGAAGTGATTCTGGTATTTCACTGCACATGTTCAAATGACTTGCCAAAACTGTTCGTGAAGCACTGCTAGCCATCACTATGGCCAAATAGGTGGATGGTCTTAATTAATGTAGCGAGGAATTGTTCTCGAAGAGGTCTCGAACTCCGGACACATGTTTTCTAATTAATAGAGAAACTTTACAATCGTGACTGTGCTGGGGCGGAACCCACCTGACTGGTCGGCCGTGAGAACCGTGTACATCTTCGTGATTGATGGCGTCCAATGTTCAATTCGTGCCACGATCCGCCACTGGACTATTTACAAGATGTTCATGCTTATTAGGCTTGCGTGGTGAAATTCTAGAAACGGACGATCTCCTTTGCATATTAATGAATTGGCACATTTGACTCTCTACAGTTTGGTACTCTTCTTCCTGTTTGCGTGTGGGCACGACGAAACAAAACATCGAGGGAAATTGAGAAGTAGGATGCAAGTTGGATTACTTCACAAACATTGAGAAAATAGGTTTTACGATATTTACTAGGATTGTAGAAAAGGTAAAGAAATACATGTAGTATAACTAGGCAGTTTGGTATGTGAGTAAACGGATCCAGCGTGTGATCCCAAAGGCCATGTGCCCTACCATTTCCTAAGCTTGTGGGAGCCATTGGATGGCGTCAGTCCAGTGTTTTCTTTAAACCTCAGAAATGGAGCGTCCTAATTCTAGGAGCTTGCACATTAGTTAACCCTGAGGACTTCCTTTATTCAGGGATGTGCAAATCGATATTCTTTTCTGCGAGTAAAGGAGATGTTGCAATATTTTAGCGCAAATATATTGGAGTTTTATAGGTTTAAATGAAAGTTAAGCAGTACCTGAAATCCAGAGTGTGAACCCATGAACCTATCAAGGTTAAGGACACCCTTGCGGCGCATTAGGAAGCAGAAAATGTGATTGAAACACATTACAGGTGGCATTGCAGGATTCGGGTGCTCCTTGACAGCCTCCTACGTCTCTTACCGTCTTGGCTGGCATCTGAAGGCATGTGCTAGTTATTTTAATTTAGACTAGCTTATTTGCCTATATGTTATAATTTACGAAACCTAGGAACACGATGCTCTGAAATTAAAAATTACTCGAGCTTAAAAAAAAAAACTTGGAATGTTAACACGGGCATGGGCAGAATTGCTTCACCGTTATGACTTATGCAGATTGCCCAGTGGGGGCCGTGTAGCGTTCTGAGAAATCTCCAACTTTCAATATTGTATATCAAGTTTCAACGTATAATTTTCAGTACTAAATATATTAGTGTTTTTATTTTATCCGTACCAAACAGACCACTCTGTGTATCTAGGTACTTTTGCTCTTTAAAAATAGAACTCGTAATAATTTTGATTTTTCATTTAGTAGCTATGTCCATCAGATTTCAAATAATGATGGAAAGAGGCTTCTGTTTATCAATAATTTAAGTAAATTAAGGTAGATTTTACATCAGTTACAACCAAAACTTAAATTGTCTAAATTGTTAAAGGAATTGCCCTCGTCACTGCCCATTTCCGTTGTTGATATCTATTTCTAGTGGATAGGCTAGGAATATACTGAGTCCGTTGCATAACGGAACCAACGAATATACGTTTTTTTTTTTTTGGCTTCTTTGGGTATGTGAGACAACATTTCTGCATAGATTTCTTCAGTTAACGAATAATGTATTGGGATTGTGTTGAGTGGTACAACAGTATCTCTTAAAGGACACAACTATTGTTAATAGTTTGAGCATTCATCCCTTGGTTTGTTGTATTCATTGTATACAATAAGCTAGTACAGGGTTATTAAAAAAGAAGGAACACATTTTAAATATTCATTTTTAATGAACGATAATAGATAGCAACACATACGACACATAATTGAATAGGGGAAAGTTCAAAGTTATAAGCCCCGCCTATTAGTTCCATTCAGTGCCTACAACGGCGCTGGGTTTGTTTACGAGAAAATGGCAATGCCACAGGAAAAGTAGTTTTGTGTGCTGCAGTATGCAAAGAGTGAATCCATTGTTTCATTGCGGCGTGCATTTCGTTGTAAGTTCAACAAAGAGTCGCCTCGTCATAACAAATTTACAATTGATACAATAAATTCGCAGAAGACGGTTGCGTATGCAAACGGAAAAGCAGGTCGTCCTCGCATAACAATTGGTGCTTATTTTGAACACTCAAAATAAAATTTTGAACTTAATTCGCCTGTATTCAGTGATATATCGCATGTGTCGCCATCTATTGTCGTTCATTAGAAATAAATATTCCTTATTTTTGAATAACCCTGTATTTTCTTGCACCAACTGAATACAAAATGTTCGTGAACATGTAAATGAAACGCAACGTATTAAAGCGAACATTAACTTCAACACACAATATCACAGATGCATCGTTATAACTTATAGCTGATTATTGAGTCATTATTTCTAATAGATTGCATTTTTGTAGATCATCTTAAAGCTTAACATGAATGTCATGACCTAGATTGCGTATGCAAGGTTAATTTATTTCAAAGCTTAGATTAAAGCTATTCTGCAGTTAGTTACCCCGAGGTTAAACTGGACTTTAAAATATAGGTTAATTACGTTGCGCAAACAGACATGTGCTGTGTCGTAGTTCAATAACTGAAACCTTGTATTTATCCGGCTCGTTTTTAAGTTAAGCTTTTCACACAAGCGCGCGCGCGCACACACACACACGCACACACACACACCTTTTTCCAAATATACCTTTTATCTGGTTCAGGAGATCTCAAAACGTATATTTCCTGTGAAATCTGGAAATTTAATTGTGTGGAATATAGTACTTCCTTTACTTACTGTAGGTGAGTGGTAGAGAGAGTAATAAACGGTTTGCAAGTTTGAGGTTTACATTTAAATTTACAAACCAACTTAAAAGTTAAGGATGAAATATTAAACGAAAACAGTGGCTTTCTTTATGCATAGTAAAACGAAAAAGGAAAGGAATTCGAAAAATTAGCGTCGAGAAAGAGCGAATAAATTTCGCATTAATGAAATGATTGTGAATAGGAATGGAGGCAGCAACATAATAAATGTTAAAACTTCATATGAGCGCATAACTTCAAAGCACGGACAGCGCCAGGCTTTATCAGACTGGGCAACCTTTTATCGCTAGATAAGAAAGCGGAACGTAAAGATCTGACAACTTTTATTGGAGCGCTATAGGTAATTGGGCAGGGGAATACTCGATCTTCCCTGTCGGAGAGCTTGTGGTAAGTTACAGTGATGGATAGGCAAATATCCAAATGAGACGTAAGTGATAAAAATTCCAAAGCGTCTAATTGAAGCAAGACCACCAGGGCGCGAACTGGCGGCAAGATTTCGATGATTGCTGCCTTAAGTTCCATGATACATTTAGATTAGATAATGTGGAGGCTGAAGACCCGTCCTTCTGCCGCGGTATCTTGGTATCTTTATGTGTCGGTATGGGGGCTCATGTCACTTGGAAAAAGGCAATAAACCCGTAGGAGTGGGTGGTCGCAGAACAGGGGGAAATCACATTAAAAAGTATCTTATCTACAGGATGTTCCCTTTAGTAGGAGACCAAATACAAGCCTGGTGACATTCGCTGGAGCGCGTGGCTTTAGGCCAGCACTATGCTTCTTTGTAGCTGCCAAATGTATGCCGGAAGTTGTCAGATATACTTATTAAAATACGGCGATTACACAAGAATGTGATACTTAAGGAGAGTGGCATTTGCGGCACGGTGCAGAGATTGAATAAATATGCAGGAAAAGCTTTCAGATTTCCTAACAGATGCAGAAGGATGAAACGAAAAGGGGGAATATAATCTCTGCAGATGATTCCGCCTCAGTACTTCTTAAGGCGGGTGTCCTCTGCTTCAACACTCAACGCTAAACGTAAACAATTTCAAAGACATGTAAACATGTTGAGTCATACTGTGGTTGGAATTCCCAACAACATTACGTCTGCACTGAGAATTGAGTTTTATTTATGGACGCTTTTTAACTGCTGTGGTTCTTAGCGTACCATTGTATATTGGGCGTGAAAGACAGGTAATTTTGCTCAGAGGCCTCTATCAGACTTGAGGTTCTTTTACGTGCCGTAAATCCACGACACGGTTAGAAGCCAGGAAGGAAGCCATGCTAAGGATTTTTACGCCCGAAAAAATCCATCGCCCTCCGCCGGGTTTGAACCCGCGACCTTGGGAACTAGAGGTTAGCACGGTACCACTAGTCCACGGAGGACGACACGTATGCACTGCATTAACAAGTGAGCCAAAGTGTAAACAAGTTGGTTTGTTAATATCAATTTCACATAGATTCTGACGATGAAAATTTAGTCTCTGTGGCCACAATGTCTGCTTGGTGAAAGAGGCGCAAGAATAAAAGAAGAAAGTTACGGGTACGCCCTTTTCTAAGCAATAGAGACAATGTAAATAGCATCTTGTGTGTACTGAAAGTTGGGGGTAACTTCGGCATCAAGAAGTTTCTAAGAATGTCGAAAGAAGGTTTCAATGTGTTGCTTGCTATGATTTCACCAGGAATTGTAAAACACGGGACGAATTTCAGAGCAGCCATATCAGCTGAGAGATTAACTTTGCTTTTCTGTTTTCTTTTTTCTGTCATCAAAAATACAGGCAAGCTCACGTAAACACTCCCTTTTCTTGATTTTATTTCCACAGTCCTTTACAGATATATCCCAGATGACGGGTCTTGCATGAATGTCATTAATTAATTGTAATGTCTTTACTTTCGTCCACTCCATTTTTCTCGTTAGTAAGCAATGATTAATATGCATGGGCGAGTTGTCTGTATTATGTGTGGGCGAAGTTAGCGCGTCTGCACTAAGTGAGCTGAATACATATCGCACTCAAAGTTTTCCACTGTCGATGGAAAACCGTTTTGTTTAGCTAATACCTATTGACTTAGCATGTTACGCAAGACTTGTTGGTCAGTGGAGACACTCGTTTACCGCCCACATGTTGAGTTCAACGTGTTGAATCTTGTTTTGTTGATTGTTGAGGCAGTGGAGATCCGCCTTTAGAAGTCGTCCCTAACTCCTCATACTGTACGCGCATGTACAGTGCAGTCCTATATACAACACGATGATTACCACCAGAAGCACTCCGTCCTCAGATTTATTCCTGTTTACTTTATTTCCACGAGCCTGATTCTCCCTTTTGGACATGAACTCTTGTGTATATTTACCCACTATTACAGTGATCAACTCACATTTAAGTCAGTATCTGGATATTCCTAAACTTTGATCTCTGCGGAAGTCTGTGTTCATACCTACAGTCTGTGCTTTGTGCATCATTAACTGCATTAATGCTTCCTAGAAGTTTACCCTAAGTATGATTCATTTATATGTACGAGGGCGGATCGAAAAGTAACGCACAATAATTTTTTTACAAACAAGTTTAATAGTTAAAAAAAATGAACTTACACCTTTTACCTCCTTTTCGACATACTCACCAAGTTTCTCAACACATTTCTCCCATCGTGATTCCAGTTTCAATAGTCCGACGGTGCAAGGTCCGGACTGTATGGTGGATGCTGGAGCACCTCCCAACCAAATTTGGTGGATTTCTGACGAACGGCAGCAGCAACATGGGGAGCGAGCATTGTTATGAAGAATTTTGACATTTTCAGCATTCATGTTGTCACGAAGAGCACGGCGCAACTTCAACAAATCTTTCATACAGGCTGCAGCATTCACAGTGGTCCCGTGTTCAGCAAAGTCCACCAATACAACACCAAGCATATTCCAGAACACCGTCACAAACACTTTCCTAGCAGATTGAGTCATTTTAAGTTGTTCTTCACTGGGGAACCAGCATGTTTCCACACCATACTTGCCTGCTTAGTTTCGGGCGTGTATTGGTATGCCCACGAGTCATCACCAGTGACGATTCCTTTCAGAAAGTCATGGCCCTTCTGCGGTGTACCGCGTTAGGTGATCCTAGCTCGTCGTTATTCGCTGGCCCTTGTAGTTGTCTGTCAGGTTCTTAGGCACCCAGCGAACACTAAACTTTACGAAATTTCAACGTGTCACGAACAATATCGTACACTGCACCATAGGACATGTTGAACTGTTGCTATAAGGTTCGCAGTTGCACATGCCGGTCGTTCAAAATTGCCGCCTCAATGCCCCTGTTGGTGTTGGAGCTGTTACCGGTCTCCCGGAGGGTGGCGAATTATGACGAATTACTAAGGTTCACACGGCCCTCTAGGAAGAATGCACACCACCTGGAGACATTGCTAGGTCCATACAATCATCCCTATACGCCACGCATGTCCCTGTGAATATCACTCGGTTTATGGCCTTTGGCTCAGAAATATCGAACTACACCTCTATGCTCTTCACACGTGGACGACAGTGACATACACGCTATCTTTGTTGCGTAGTTCACGCTTCTTTCGCTAGAGCTGTACTGAAACAAATACCCTCTGTAATGAAAACTTCAAACCATATCTGAAGGAAATTGCAACATTCTAGCTGCAATATTAAGGCAGAAAAAATTATTGTGCGTTACTTTTCGTTCCTTCCACGCTTGTAGGTAGCCTGTTTAATGAAGGGAGAGTAAAATGTCAACAGGTATTTTTATTTATTTATTTTTGCCTTCAATGAAACATATGGGATTGCTTAAAGATTCTAGACACCTCATATGTGAAGAAGTAGTTTCTTCAACTTTCATTTTCGCTGCGGACTTATTCGCATTCACTTCGCGAATTTCATGAATACATTTTCGTACAATTTATGCTGACTGTTTTCGTAATGCGTTACCTCGAACGTTTTCTCCATCTTGTATACACTTCTGATCTGCTGTGTTTTTTTTTCCGGATGGATTATGTAACTAAATTGTTAGCGATGTGTGTTTGACGGAGTCAGCGTTTAAAGCAGTTTTAATTTGTAAGTATATGAAGACTTTCTGTAGCGTTTGATTACATAGAAAAGGAAGTTTTGGTGACCCTTTAAATAACCAATGAATTGTACTTTGCATATTTCGAATTGGAAGCAGCTATTAAGGTGATACCTTAATGTGCACAATGTGATCAACATCCAGCAGCAGTTCTTACAGTTCATACAACGGCGCTTTGCACGCTGTGCAGCTTAATATCAGCGAAAAAGTATTTCATGAAGGTGTGTACTTCATACAGTTACGGCAGCGGCAAATAAACAAGCCAGTGAGAGAATCACCTGTCTCTGATGGCGCCGGTATTCAGGCCCCTCCCGGAGAATCACTTGGCGCTTCTATGTTAATTTATGTATATACTTTATATAATAGCCACTTTGCTATCTGATTCCCGGGATCGCCCTTTGTTCCATCGCTTGCAGCCTGAGGTCTTTTCCAGCGTATTTTACGGTTGTAACAAACGCACTCCACCTCTGCGGGATTTTCTGCTCAAATGGGGCGCCTGATAGGTTGAGGAGATTTTTGCAAGGTGTTATTCCTATAATTCTAACAAGATAAACAAGCTGCTTCATTACCAGGTATTCATCCTCTTGTTTAGGCATTCTCTGTGACGCAGCTGAGTAGGGCGTCGACCAAAACAGAGTAATGCGGGTTTCACTACCGCTAGGGTCAAACTATTTGGTTGAGGTTTTCATCTTGGGTTTTTCCTATGTCATAAGGGTGAATCATAGTGCCAGAGTACGAACACAGTGGTGTCTAGCTGCAAGACTAGCGGTTTCTGATACCTAGTACAGCGGACATACTTGCGCACTCAAAGTCATTTCTTTCACACTGACTTCGCTCAACTGATTGAAATGTCAACCATTACTGTGCTTCAATTGCTGCCAGTACATACTAAACAGTTAGGTGGTGCGTTGTTGACAAATTTTCTCATGAGTTGAAATAACAAACATGAATGTATTTTATTGTACAGTCTGTCGTGGTTGTTAAGAATCCTGCTCTTGAGAATATCATGTTTATCCAATAATTAGAGAGAGAGAACATGTTTTCTTACTCTTCCAAAATTTCCAGATAGGCACACAATCAAAACTTTGCCAAAATCTGAAAACAAATCCTAACATGTGTATCACATGCAATTTTAATACCAAAAAACTCGTCCCTTTGTTTAGAGCATTATTATATCATTATTTTGAAAAAGAAATAACCATTCGTAGGTTAATTTTGTCCATATATATTAAAATACCGTATGAAATGCAATAAATCAAAATATTGTTATTATCTCTCAGCATCATAAAGTCCTTAATGAGAACAAATAAATCATTGGTTACTTAGCCTGGATGTAATAGTTGCAGTACGTTGCAAGTAGTTTTACAATATTTTCTGACAGAAAATGTGATTTTTTAGCAGTAAAATACATTTACTGGAACGTCTCCAGTTTTTGCATGAAAAACGTCTGGAAGTCGCTTGAAAGAAATGCATTCATTTTACACAGGAAATAAGCTCTCTATATCGAGAGCTTCAATTAAATCGGAAAGAATGGGTGTATTTTTTTCATGCAGGCTGTAAAGCGACCAGCCATCTGTGGCCCGCATTCGGGAAGTCCCGGGTTTGATTCCTGGCGACTGCCCCTCTGAGCATGGGTTTTTACGTGGTTTTCCCTGACTAACAGGCGAATACTGGAGCGGTGTCTCCCTCATTTCCTCTTATTTCAGCTCCCTCTTTCACATAACAGGCTGACTCCGGGGTTGTGTGTCGGTTGGCGGGGGCAGATGTCGCAAGGGCTTGCGCTTTGGAACTTCTTCTCGGCCCCACCAGATGGCAGACGTTCGAACCTTCACTGCTGGGTCGAGCTTTCCGCGGTCTCCAGTGGCTTGGGAGGGTCGCCGCCGAGCGCTCTCCGGCCGGGTGGTCAAGCCAATAATTATTAGGGAACTCTGCGCATCTCTGTCGTCTGCGCTGGCCAGTCCTGCGGCCCACACGTCTCCTGCAGATCCTTCCTCCCGGGGTGTGTGTGCACAAAAGATTTTTTGCAGCTCGAGGTGATATGTGTCCCCTTGTCTACTAATCCTAATCCTAATGCGACCAACCAGGCATCAACGTCAGTTCTCTCGTGTGGTTCTAGACATTCATTTCCCCAACAAGCTTATCCGGTTTGGCTACCTTTCCGTCTACAAGCGACGCTCTGTTCGTGAATCTCTATTTGCTAATAACATGTATGAAATTGGGATACTTATTTGTTGCCCCCCCCCCCCCAAAAGGAAAGAATATTGGAATTTTGGGCTTGAAATAGCGACATTTTAAGCAGCTAAATTAGCCGCTATTTGTAATTATACAGTAACATATTTTTACGTTTAATTTGACCTACAAGTGTAACATATACGCAAGTATAGCAACACTGTATTTACTCGAAATTTCTTCACAAGTAAGGTATCTTGTGATTAAGTGATATTCTGTCCTTACAATGTCTAATGTGCGAGGTTGCAACTTATAATTGTAAAATAATATTAAGAATCCCAAAACTATGAAATATACAAGCCGTTGTTCACGAAAGTTGTGTCTCTGATGCTATGCCTTCTGAAAAACGTCATAATCTTAACTCCTTCCACCCTGCCTAGCTTAATACAGTTTTTGAAATATACGTTTTGAGATTCTCTGAATCCAGAAAAAGCATTTTTAGGAAAAAAAGGTGTGTTTGTTTGTATGTACGTGTCAGTATAAACAGCATAACTCAAAAATGAAAAACCGGTTAAATTGCCAAACTTGATGTTTAAGTTCATCTTCCAAGGAGGCAAGACGAAAATTTTCAAGAACATCCCCTCATCCTAAACTATCCTTCACATGGAAAAATGTACTTATTTTTTATTTTCTCAAAAATGGCTCTAGCAATTTTGATTAAAATACCACATGTTTAAGATATTTATATAACAAATTAAACGTATTTTTTTAAATTTTCTGAGAACAACCTTTGGGGTCTTCCTCATTCTTGAATGACTTTTGTATAATTGGTAATCCGTAAAATATAGGCAAAATTTGTTAAAAATACTTGTTTTGTTCAGTTTACAAGAAATTGCTTTGAATTTTTAAATGCTTGCTATTAGTTTTTAACAAGAATGATATCTAAGCTTTTGTAAGAATAGTTTGTGGTAGTGAGTAGAGAAAGTCATGAGAATGCAAAACATCCGACTTTTCTGCTACATTTTTCATGCTTTTATTCTTGAAGGAAGGCATTATCGCAGGTACTCTTTGCAAGTAGGCTACAAACCCGGATGGTGAACAGTTACATTGTAACTAATTCGTGTTACCCAAAGAAGGGATCGTGTAAACAAGATTCCATTTCGCGCATAAATCCAGTAATTTTATGTCAGCTGTTAATACAAACAGAAAGAAGAGCTAGGCAGAGCAGCGGGCGGCAGTTGTTATGTACATTCGGGGCAGCAAGTTGTGTTGCAATACTATATTCCCACCACGGAAGTCACGCTTACGTAAGTTACGCTTCTTTCGCTCAGCACCATTAAGGAATTAGTTTATGAAACATCGCACAAAAAATTGTAGCTTGGAAATTAGGCGTTTGCATGTGAGTTCAGAATATACATGTGTAAAAGGTTTCTCTTAAAGTGTACGAAAATCTCATGTGGTTGATGAACTTATCTACCCATTATCCTTTAATAGGATACCTACAGATGCATATAGAATTTAATTTTATAATCTTGCATTGCTAATTACGATGGGTATCTGCATCGCAATTAATTTAATGAGATGAACACATTTCAAAATCCTCCTCATTTATAAGGAAACATAAGTGTACAGCAGCAAAGGTTTCGGAAATGATTATTACCGTAAAATATTTTAAATGTCATATATTAAGAAAATCCAATTTTTAAAAATTTATGTAGGAATTATCTACCACACAGTAGTTTTCGTACAGCCCATTCATAATTTAATTTCTCCATAAATCCCATCCTCTGCATCTTCATCTGTTTAGTCCTCTCAGACGCCATGCTTCTTCGGACCTCATCCATACCATTGTTCTCTTAAATAAATTGCGTTTTATTTATGGACGCTCTTTAACTGCTATGGTCCTTAGCGTCCCATTTTATATTGGGCGTGAAAGACTGGTAGTCGTCCTCCGTGGTGTAGTGGTTACCATGCTAGCCTCTAGTTCCCGAGGTTGCGGGTTCAAACCCGGCGGAGGGCGATGGATTTTTTTCGGGCTTAAAAATCCTTAGCATGGCTTCCTTCGGAAGGGAAGTAAAGCCGGTGGTCCCGTGTCGTAGATTTACGGCACGTAAAAGAACCTCAAGCTGAGGCAGTATTTTATATCACAACACTGTGAATGCCAGAGTGATTGTAGTGTAAATTAACATTTTTGTATGGCAATGATTTGATATGTTTGTTAATTATAAGCATTGTTAGGAAATAAGTTTACACGGCCTCACAAACTGACAATAGGAGCGGGTAACAATGAAACGAGGGGGTGAGTTGTTTATCAATTAGAACAGACAAACAAATGACGTCAGAGTAGCCTGCCTTTCTTTAGAAATGGAGGGAATATCTTCCCTAGAGCATATGTGTTCGTAATTTTGATTGGATAAAAAAATAGACGCTAATATTGGCGCGCTTTATTAACCAATAGCAGCTCTGCTATAATGTTTAGGCATATCGGGGTGAGGGAGTATAAATTCTAGAGCCAAATGCAAGTAACGCGCAGTTCAACAGAATCATTCACGAGTTACACGTCGCGCAGTTCAACAGAATGATTCACGAGTTACACGTCGCGCAGTTCAAAAGAAGCATTCACGAAGTACACGTTACGCAAAGTTAGTTACAAAATGTGAAATACGCGAATTAATAATGCGCGACAAATAAGTGATTATAGTTACATTCGAAAATATAACAGTTTCAGTCAGGCGTGTATCAAAATTAAATATATGAAATTAATTCTGTGTGATGGCAATAAAAGTGTAAAAACAAATTCTTTTATCAGTGTTATCTTTTAGTAACAACTCCTTTCCGTTTACACACCCTGTTCAAGAGAAATTTGCTCGACTGAGTAATAATAGCTAGCCGGAGGACAAAGAACCCAAAAATTAAAATAGTAAAACAATAACAGGCGCTCAGCAAATAAGATAACACGAGAGGTTACTGCGACAAAGCCTGATAAAGAGGAGAGCAAAATTACCGGTCTTTCACGCCCAATATATAATGGGACGCTAAGGACCACAGCAGTTAAAGAGCGTCCATAAATAAAACGCAATTTCAATTTGAAAGACCGGTCATTTTGCTCAGAGGCCTCTTTATCAGGCTTGAGGTTCTTTTACGTGCCGTAAATCTATGACACGGGACCACCGGCTTTATTTCCTTCCGAAGGAAGCCATGCTAAGGATTTTTACGCCCGAAAAAATCCATCGCTCTCCGCCGGTTATGAACCCGCGACCTTGGAAACTAGAGGCTAGCATGGTTAATTGTTCTCTTGGTCTTCCCGTCCTCTGTTTCCTTCAGCTTCCCATTCTAGCACCATTCTTACTGTTCTTTTCAAATGGCCGAACCATTTCAATCTTCTGTCTTGTATTATTTCCACGCACATACTAGGTAGAGAAAGTATTACAAAACTCGATACCGAGATTTCACCGGAAATACATGCTTTGAGCCCCCTTGAGTCCAAAAAAGCATTTATATAAAAAAGGTCCGCGCGCGCGTATCGTGTGTGTCTGTGAACAGCATAACTCAAAAACGAAAAGTCGGATCAACACTAAACTTGGTATTTAAGTTCAGTATCTTCCAAAGATGCGACACGAAGATATTCAAGAAAATACCCTCACCCCAAACTACCCTTTACATGAAAGATTTTTCAAAAATTTTGATTTCTGAAAAATGACTAACTATTTAGATTAAAATGCCTTACATTAAAGACGTTTATGTTATAAATAAATGTATATCTTGAATTTTCTGGGAATAGCCTATGAAGTCCTCTTCATTCGGAAGGAATTTTGTATAATCTTGTATAACCTTGTATAACTGGTAAACTTTAAGCGATAGACGAAAACGTACTACACAAAAATATGTAGATCTCTTTATTTCAATAAGTTTCTTTTGTGACATAAGCCATTTCTGAAATATCGTTATTAATGGTTCGAGCTGTTCATTTCTTGGTCATTCAGTTGTTCCTCGCGATTGCATGGAAACAATATGGAATTTTAAGGCCAGCATATAGCGTCCAGTTCTTAGGCATTTGACTGTCGCTGCTCCCTTAGTATCTATAACGAAATGTGTACTGCAGCTATTTCCGCAAAGGTTTGTTTGGATTAAAACGTAGTAGGTATAAGAGTAAGCTTTAGTAAGAATAGTTTGTATACTCACTAATAAACGATAGAGGGCAGAGAAAGTCATGTAAATGTGTCACATCAGATTTTTACGTCCATTATTTCCCGAATTTTTGTATTTGTATCCAAATTTTCACGGCATTATTATTATTATTATTATTATTATTATTATTATTATTATTATAAATAATTTATGGGTGTCCATAAAAGGACTTAAAAATATACACATAATTAATATATTTGAATGAAGTGCGCGCGCCAAAAAAAAGTGTTAAAGCTTTTAAGCAGCCAGTTCATGAAACAACTCAAAGTAAGAATGAGAGAAAATATTTCAGAGAAACAGAAGAGGGAGAGGCTTACAACGAAACTGTGCCTATCACTCAGTCTTTTCGACACCTACTGCAGAATTTGAATAAAGAATGTTTGCAGGTGAAACAAGAATGAAGTTCATAAGAATTGTTGGTGTGTTCACCTGTAACAGATAAGGAAAATATCCTAAGAAGCTTGCTGATTCAGCTAACTGATAACGCTGAGACTATATCTTGAAGTTAAATTCAGAAAAGAGAAAGATTTTGGCTGTCAGTGGTCAAAAAGTCAGAGTGTAGTAACGTCAAAGGAAGTTTTTAATAGGAAATGAAACGAAACCTCATGTTTGGGACCCTTGAAGCAACAATTAAGGAAGAGTTCACGGAAATGCATTGTTTGGAGAGTGACATTTTATAGTACAGATACTTTCATGTATCGACCAGCTGAGGAGAACAATTGGAAGTATTTGAGATGTGGATATGTAGAAGAAGGAATTTATGAAATGGACAAAGAAAATGAGCAATTAAAAAGGAACGAAGAAAGGAATAGTGCTAAGGCTGAACATGAAAACAAACTGATAGGACTAATGGATGAAAATTTACTTACTAAGAGTTGCATCGGAAGGAATGGTGAATGAGAAAAGGTTTCAATGCAAAGAAATATCTTTTAAGATCAATGGTTTTTAGGCGGAGACGAAAAAGAAAATGGAAAAGAGGGAGGAATGGAGAAAGCTGGGTTTGTAAAGAAGGACCTGCTCTTGGAAGAAAACCATTTACTGCAATGAAAAATTATCGTACTCACATTAGGTTTCCTGGGTCACCAGGTGTTTTACTGTTTTAGAACTCCTTTTTACTTCCAAAAATTCGATACCGTGATTTCACCGGAAATATATGTTTTGAGACCCCCTGAATCCAAAAAGGCATTTTTGGAAACATGTCCGTGTGTGTGTCTGTGAACAGCATAACTCAGAAACGAACAGTCGGATAAACAGCAAACTTGGTATTTAGGTTCAGTATCTTCCAGAAATGCGACACGAAGGTTTTCAAGAAAATCCCCCACCCCAGATTACTCTTTACATGGAACATTTTTCGAAAATTTTAATTTTCTCAAAAATGGCTCTAATGATTTTGATTAAAATATCATAGGTTTAAGATATTTTCATGACAAATAAAATGTATATCTTAAATTTTCTGGGAATGTCTCCTAAAGTATCTTCATTGTGAACGACTTTTGCATAACTGATAAACCATAAGAGATAGACAAAATTTTACTATACAAAAAATGTAGATCGCGTTAAAATACACAATTTGTCATATACCTACATTTTTGTTGTTGAGTGAACCATTTTCGAGATATTTCTTGTTATTCCCTTAAATGTTTCAATACTTATTTTCTCCAATGGGAATTCGTTATTCCTTATTTTTTGTCTTGGATATGCAAAGAGTATTAATCTGTGGCAAAGAGAATGGTGCTGCACCTAGCAACCAGCTATTAAGAGATATGCATATGCTTAAAGGCTACTGTATTTCTATATTGCCCTTGTAAGTATATATTCCCCTTACATCTACAAGAAACTTAGCAATAAGATAGACTCTGCAAATGTTTATCTCGATTAACATGAAGTAGATGGAGAATAAGCGTTTGTATAAATAGTTTGTACAAGAGTAGAGAAAGTCATGTGAGTGTAACACATCAGAGTTTTTTACTTCCATTTTAGTGCCTTTAACTGCATTGGTCTTATCGGCGGTCTTTCCTTTGGATTTTATTGCCTATTGGCAATGGTATTAACTTGTGTATAACGCTTGTCGTTGGGTTTCTTGCACTTTTGGTTTTTTAGTCATCAGACCATACATATTCACACTCTCATTCATACTTCCAGACTCTGGGGACGATAGAGATTAATCTTGGCTGGAGAAAAATTCCCACTCCAGCCGGGAATCGAACCCGGGACCCCTTGTACAGTAGGCAGTTGCTCTACGGACTGAACTTCGGGTCTAGAAGTCTTGTGGTCATTAAGATGCACGTTTCTAATCTGAAAGAGATACATAAAGTAGGTGTCCCAATTGAACTGTGTTTAGTGTGTGATGCAAAACACATATTTCACTTATAGCATATTGAAGATACTTTTAATGCTGTACACTCAAGAGTTCGAATCAAAAAGCTTGTAGAAAAGCAGACAGCAAATTGCTAGAGCTTGGCGCCACCTGGAGGTGTTATTCATCGCAGTTGGCAATACTGTAGCAGTGTGCTGTACATTATGTGGTTAATTACAAAGCCGCAGTCTGGGAGGAAGATCGCTTACCTGTGAAGAGTAGATTTACGGTTGCTGCTAGGAGACAAGGCGGGGGTGTACAAAGTTATTATTCTGTCTTTTTCACTGCTCTACTCACACTGCCTAGTCTACCCGTCAGCCTTTGCTTGGTAAGTAGAGATAATTGAGTTTATTTTAGGAGCATGTTAACATGGCTACCATTTTTATTATAAAATGTAAATATTTCGTGTTGCTGTTTTTAACGTGGTATGTGACTATTGGAACTTATTAGAACGACATTAATATAAATTAAATGAATTTCTGTTTGTGCTTATAGATTTCTCATAGTTATTTTCGGAATGAAGACGAATGCCGACAAGTTTTACTTCAATCAGCTTAAACCATAACTTTCCAGAACAAATCACTAAACCTTCCAGGCAAAAGATCTAAAAGTCTCTCATTTATTTCACAAAAAATGACTTTATACCTATTGTTCAAAAACGTTTTTCTAATAAGGGGAGACTTAAGTGTATAAAGTTGCCAAATATGATATTTATTTCCACTTTTAATTTGATATATTTTTATCTATCATTTAGGCACAATATTTATATTTGTAACATATTTTTAAAAATATGTGGTGTTGCACTCACATGACTTTCTCTACTCTTATACTAACTATTTTCACAAACGCTTATTCTCCATTCTCATACTAATCGAGATAAACATTTGCAGAAACCATCTTATTGCTAATGTTCTTTTAGGTGCAATGGGAATATGGTAGGCTTTAAGCGACAGTCAAATCTTTTAAGAGCTGGTTGCTGTGTGGAGCATTCTATTCTATTTGCATGCCCAGGACATAAAAAATCAAACAAACAAAGAAACGAATAAGGAATTCCCATTTGAGGAAAAGTATAAGCATTGGAAAATTGAAACAAATAACAAGGAATATATCGGAACTGGTTCACTCGGCAAACAAAAGTATGTGACATAAATTGTTTTTTAATGAGATCTACATTTTTTAGCGCACTAAAACTTTGTCCTCCTACGGTTTTCCATTTATGCAAAAGTCATTCAGAATAAAGAGGACTTTTGGGGATATTCCCAGAAAATTCATGATATACATTTCATTTGCCATAAAAATATCTTAAACATATATTTTAATCAAAATCGTTAGAGCTATTTTTGAGAACATCAAAATTTTCGAAAAATGTTCCATGTAAAGGGTAGCCTGAGGTGGGAGAAGAATTTTCTTGAAAATCTTCGTGTCGCATCTTTGGAAGATACTGAACCTAAGTACCAAGTTTGGTATTTGTCTGAATTTTCATTTTTGAGTTATGCTGTTCACAGACGCACACATAGAGCTTTTTCTAAAAATGATTTTTTTTATTCATAACACGTATTTTCGGTGAAATCTCGGTATCGAATTTTTGAGTGGAATGCAACAGCTTCCCCTACTTACTATACGTAGTAGAGAAAGTAAAAATGGTGCTGCATCTGCCATTTTGTATTGCGAATTCTGCACCATTTCAGAGAAAAAAAGAGATAACTTCTACACACTTTAAAGTAGCGAGGTAAACTTTGGCCCATCTTTTAGGGCAAGGTTTACTCTGCAAATTGGTTCTACTGTTAAGTATTGCGGCTTCTGTGTGCTTACACCATGTGGCTTCTTTCTTTATAAATATATGCGAGTTAGTTTTCTTTATTTTCGCTTTGAATAGCTATTTCTCTGAATAACATTTGCTGGTATAAGTGACCTTTTGTTTTGGAAACTATTGAAGATAACTAAATTAAATTTCAGGATGAATAAAAATAACCTCTAAGTGTTATTCTGGATTTACTTTCCTGCTAATAACATGCTGATGCACTTTAATCAAAAGATGATATAGGTAAAACAACACCCTTATCTTTCCTAATTAACCAACTTAATGGATAAAAGTAGATCAGTGAACATAGAAGGCATTTATGTATATCCTCTAAACATTTGAGTCTGATGTCCTAAACAGTTTCTGAGATAATGGGTCATGAACTTAACAGAATTAAGATTTTCGGAATAGGACATTTAATCTCCTTAAAGAACAGCATTTATTTTGGGACCGATGAATCTGCACTTTAAATGTTTCGAAGCATCGCTCGGCTAGTCGGCGGCCATTTCCTGCAACGCTTCGCTGTTTTTCTCTATGGACAACATTAAAGCATTAAATAAAATTAACTCCAACACACCGGGGAAGCTCGAGAGAGATGGAGGGAGAGGGATATATAGATACGAAGAGAGAGGAAGAGATATGAAGAGAGTGGAGATATAGGGGGGAGATGGGGAGGTTGAGAGAGAGTCCAACGCCAATGAAAGTTTCATAAAATCTACAACCCAAGAGAACACGGAAAATTCGTTCCCAGCACCTACTGTGAGCAGAGTGACAACCAAATTCAATTATAAGCGTTTAAAACGTAAATTTTAATATCATGATTCCATTAGATATGCATCTACTATTCTCTTTCGACATTACATAATTTGTAGGTAAAAGCTATGCTTACGTTTACACTGGTGTGCAAAACCTAAGGACGAAAGTAGTCTTCGCATGCTATGACACTGCCAAGTAACATAGCACGATAAAACTTGAATCATACAAAGAACACACAGTATGCAACTAAACGAAATATGCAATGAGACGAACAGAAATGCCACTTTTATTCTAGACAATAAGCTACACTAAAGTCAGTACGACAGATGATGGCTCTCTAGATTTACAGAAACAGATACATGGTGCTTAAAAGGATGTGTGATCACCACGGACAGCAATGCATGCTCTGCATCGTGCTCCTATGCTGGCCACAAGGTTGGTAAGCAGTTCTTATGGTAGGGCGTTCCATTCCTCCACCAGCACTGTTGACAACTATTGGATGGGCGTTGGTGGATGTGCTGCAGTGCGTCTCCCCAAAGCATCCCACACGTCCTCGATGGGATTTAAATCGGGGGAACGGGCAGGCCAGTCCATTCGCCGAATATTCTCTCGTTCCAAGAGATCGTCCACCTGCGGTCGCGCATTGTCATCCATAAAAATTAAGTTAGGGCCGACTGCACCCCTGAAAAGACGCACATGGGGAAGGAGTACAGTATCACAATAACGTTGACCAGTGAGCGTATCGTGTTCAAAGATTTGGAGGTCGGTGCGCCCATGTAACATGCCTCTCCAAACCATAACACCCGGACTACCAAAACGATCATGTTCAAGGATGTTCCTGGGTTCATTACGTGTTCCCACCTCTCGCCAGATCAGGGTACGTCGAGAATCACTACTTAGACTGAATCTGCTCTCATCCATGGAGGGCACGCGACCCCATTCCTCGTTGGTCCAATTTTGATGCTCTTGGGACCATCGCAAACGGTGCCGCCGATGTAAGGATGTCAATGGAACACAACGTACTGGCCGTCGGGCAAAGAGAGCACCTCTGTGTAGTCGCGGTGTCACTGTGTATTGTGAGATTGCGTGCCTAGCTGTCCTGTTAAATGTGGTTGCAATTGCACCCGTTGTTTGGCGTGGATCCCTTCTTGCCTGTTGCACAATGTAGCGGTCAGCTGCTGCTGTAGTCGAGCGTGGTCGACCACCACCTCTCCTTGGGATAGCAGTGGTTTGGAAGGTTCCTCATGCACGTGAAACAATGCTTGAGTAATTCCAAACTCCTGAGGAACACTCGTCACACTTCGCCCTTCTTCCAGTTTTCCGATGATTCTTCCCCGTGGTGTCTACGGGCCATGTTGCAATGAAGAATACCACTACAGTGCACCGCAACATCTCTCTAATTGCCACACACCGTCTTGTCCTGTTTCGTCAACTGCCCCGTGTTGCGGGACCAGACCCATTTGGCACTATAGGCTCGCTACACTCACGCCATGTGACGTCCAGCTTTCTGTGTACGTGTGAGGGACCTCTGGCAACATGCTCCCACACCTTCATCTACTTCTACCAAGTAGTTCATTTGTTATGTTACTTTTACCCGTCTCGTCCGTAGGTTTTGCACACCAGTGTGTTTAGAAACGATGGGCCGAAGTGTTTTTGACGAAACTGAACTATGAGCACTATGGAAACACTCTTTTCTTTGAATTGACGTTTTGCAGTTAATGCTTGAGTTAAAGTTGCGTATCATTTGTTGTTAATAGCTCTGGCAGCTTAACTCTAATGAGAATCCCTGCTAGGTCTCTGTGTCTCCAGGAACAAAAGTACCTCCTCAGTATCGCATACGTACGTTCCTGTGGCTTCGACAACTTCTACCATAGGAACTGTGCAGATAAGGATTTTCGTCATTATTTCGGAAAATCCACCAATTAAATATAGACTTTTATGGTGTCATGCGGAACCTAGAGCTGAAAATTCCGCTCGCGCTTAGACCAATCAACACAATTGCAACGTAATAAATCATATTTTATGCACGATCTATCAAATCACATATCATCAGCAGAGCCAATATACTACAATGCGAGAATTTGTAATTGCGTGTTCTTAAGGTTAACATTTTTAAATGTTTAAATACAATTAAATAGCTTTGTACCATGAGGCAGTATTTTATATCACAACACTGTGAATGCCAACATTGTTGTATGACAATGATTTTAGATGTTTGTTAGCCATAAGCATTGTTAGGAAATAAGTTTACACGGCTTCACTGAAACTGACAATAGGAGTGAGTAACATTGAAACGATGGGGTGAGTTGTTTATCACTTAGAAGAGACAAACAAATGACGTCAGGGTAGCGTGCCTTTCTTTAGAAATGGAGGGAATATTTTCCCTAGAGCATATGTATTAGTAAACATGATTGGCTTATAAAACAGCTGCTAATGTTGGCGCGATTTAGTAACCAATAGCAGTTCTATTATAATGTTTAGGCATATCGGGGTGAGGGAGTATAAATTCTTGAGCCAAAAGCAAGTATCGCGCAGTTCTAAGAAATCTTTCTCGCGAGGTACACGTCAGGCAGTTCTACAGAATCTCTCGCGAGGTGCACATTACGCAATTCTACAGAATCTCTCGCGTCGTAAAGTTAGTTACAAAATGTGAAGTATGTACGCGACAACTATTACGACAGTAATTACATTCGGAAATATAACATTTCAGTCAGGCGTGTATCAAGATTAAAGATGTGAAATTAATTAAGTGTGACGGCACTAAAAGTGTGAAAATAAATTCTTTTATCAGTGTTATCTTTTAGTAACAACTCCTTTCCGTTTACACGCCCTGCTCAGAGATATTTGCTCGACTGAGTAATAATTGCTAGCCGGAGGACAAAGAACCCAAAATTCAAAATAGTAAAACAATAACATGCGCTCAGCAAATAAGATAACACGAACAGAATACTGCGACAACCATTCTTTCAGATCAAAGAATCACACACTACTTGTGGAATATGCTAGAAGTAGATCTTTTGTGGCTTTTGTAACGCGTTTTTGGCGACGCTTCGAAACAGGGAATACACAGAATGCGCATAATGTTTATATTTGTCAATTATTTATTTGGATTTGTAAAGTTCCTCAAACTTTACAAATCAACAATATTTTATTGTGAAACAGAGTTTACAAGGTTTTCCTTGTTACTTATAAATTGTAGATATTGTGGAACAGGATCCATACCATGGTAAAGTATGCAAGGCAACAATTTGAGGCCTCATCCACGCTTCGTCCTTGTCTAACTGAAAGTGAAACGCAACCATAAGGGTATCTGGAATATAAATGAGAAAATTAAAAAAAAAAATTAGAAGTATTTGCAAAATATATTAGACATACTTAGATATCACCGTGTATCGGGGTATGTATTGAGTCCCCATCGTTAGTAATTAACAAGTTAAATTAATCTGTATCTATCTAAACAGGCTATCGAAATTTATGTACCAATTTCACTTTGAGTCGAAAAAGTTAGAAGAAAATAGTTATTTTATTAGGTTTTTTGTCACGAATGTCTGGAATATCTATTTCAAAAGGCAAGGCAAAACCGATGATGTTACTTTAAAGTTGTTGTTCACCAATTAATATATTTTTGATGGAGTACTGAGTTCTAATACATCGCCAAGTGAGGAATACATACTTCTTCTTTCTCTGTTTACCCTCCATTGAAAAGAAAATGGTGATGGTGAGCAAATTGTAACCGGTAGCTTCATCATGAGTCACGACAATAAGCCTGCCTATTCTTCATGGCGCCTTTGGAGGGAGGGAAGTGGAACATTCCATCACCCAGATCCGTCAGCTCTTATATAGCACTGGCACCTTGCTGTTTCTCTACCTTTTCTATTCCTAACTTGGCCGTAAGACTGAGAATACCCTGATGCGGCTGGAAGTACGATAGATTGTTGTGGTAATGGGTGGGTGTTTTAACCAGTGTGGCATACGCAGCTAATATGAGAAGCAGCTTCAGTAAAGGTTTTGAAATAGGTATGATGTTTTAGTGGAAGGCATTACGTTTCATCTACGTGTGCGTCTCGTATTATGCAGCTGTAATAAAAATGTTTCCAATCATATTCACTCTTTGATAAGTAACCGAACTTAAAATTTAAAATCCGATATGTTGAAGTAAAACATTTCATTTTTATATTATTATATGCATTATTTTTGGTATTTACCTAATATTATTTTCGTTGTTTCTTAGGAACTGGGATTTTGAAACTTGAAGCAGTTGTTTGCAACCATGGTGTAGGTGCAAGTAAATTTGTGAATAAGTTATGTCAATATACCAGGTAACCTTTTAAATTACTGGTCCAAGGATATGTTTTTATATGTTAAAGTTTAACGGTCATATCTATAAATGTTTCCTAACAGCTGTCAGCAAACCGCTATATTAAGTTTAGTGAGTACACATTTCTGGGAATGTATACGTTTAGAAACATATTACTTTCTGTCTGTCTCTCTCTCGTAACCACGTACTGAGTTTTTTCTTAAATATGACCTGACGTGGCAGGAGCTGGTTATTAAAGTAAATGTTGAGATATTTACCCCGCAAGTAAAAACTAATTTATATTTTAATGTCTCTTAACTAGCTAGTGAAGTCCTATTCAATTTCATTAAGTGCTTCAGTAACTGCGAAACCATGAGCGATAATAAAAAACGTACTGCAAGAAACATCTAGATACCATAAATATACCATTCCCAAAATGCTCGCTGATGTTTTTAAGCAGTACATTTTGAAAAGTTAAGTTGCGTTTCTTTTGTTGTTTGATCTCAGGCAGTGAGTGTGTAATGTCATCGCAGCTTATTTATCGAGATGCCTTTTGAAAAACTGAGTGTTGTTAGGGCCTACAAAGTGCATACTGAGCCATTTATTTGTGATTATTACTAAAGCTAAACGGCGAATAAGAAAGTAAGCGCGTATGTAAATAACCTGTAAAATGGGCGTAGTAATGGTTAGAGAAAGTCGTGTGACTTACAACGCATGCGATTTGTCTTTAGTTTCTTAAACTGGCAAAAGGGTAAAACAATAATTATTTATGATACATGTGTTAAACGCGGAATTTGATTTTGTGAGTAGGAATGTTTGTCGAGTGTAGCAATTCTACAGCAAAATAAAATCACTTTAACATGTATTGAATGCTATTACTTTTTCTACCATAGTAAGTGGGGGAAGTATTGTATTCCATCCAAAAATCCGATGTCGAGATTTCACCGGAAATGTATGTTTTGAGGCACCCTGAACTCAAAAACGCATTTTTAGAAACAGGTCTGTGTCTGTGAACAAAAACAAAAAGTTGGTTTAAAACCAACTACCCTAAACTACTCTTTACATTGAAAAATGTTCGAAAATTTTGATTTTCTCAAAATGGCTGTAACGAATTTGAATGACATACCATATGTTTAAGATATTTTCTTGCTAAATAAAATGTATATGTACTATTTTCTGGAAATAGCTTCTGAACTCCTCTTCAATCTTAATGACTTTTGCATAATTGGTAAACGTAAAAAAGCTTACTACAAAAGAAATGTTGATCTCGTTAAAACACATAATTTATGTGTTATTGGTTTGAATTTTTTGAATATTTATAGTTTTCTCAAATGGGAAATCCTTATTAGCTTTTGTTTGCTTTTTTTTTTCTCTTGGCCATGTAAAGAGAACAGAATTTCAAAGTCATCGCATAGCGACCCGCTTTTAAAAGATTTTGCTATCGCTTAAGCCTACTGTATTCCCCTAATCCCGTAGCACTCACAAGAAAATATGGAATAAGGCAATTTCTGCAAATGTATATCTCGATTAACAAAGTAGATAGAAGAATAAGCGTTTGTACGAGGCATGTTTTTAAACTAAGCACCGTTTTAATATTTTGCCGCTGCTTTCGCGATTTTGAGCATGCGCTATCACTTTCTCCATTCATTGGGAAACCTTACGCAGCTGGGACCGATCGTTACTTTGTATTTTCCTGTTGTTAGAGCGTTTCAAAATGTTCAAAACAATAGAACGAACCGCCAACTGTGAAGTCAGATCAGTGATTCGTTTTTTGAATGCAAGAAATGTTACACCAGCAAACAATCATCGCCATTGTTTGAGGTTTATGGCAAACAACAATGAGTGACAATGCCCGGCCACACACAGCCAAACAAACTCAAGATCTAATCGCATCATTTGATTGAGAACAATTCGACCATTCTCCTTACAGTCCGGATTTAGCACCAAGGGGTTTTCTTTTATTTCTTCATCTGAAGAAATTCCTTGGAGGAAAACATTTCAACAACGATGATGTGAAACAAGAAGTGCAGACTTGGCTTTGATCACAAGCAGCATCATTCTTTGATGAAGATTACAAAAACTGGTTTCCCGTTACAAGTGCCTGAATAACGGCGGTGGCTGTGTAAAGAAGTAGTGTAAGGTGTAAGATAATGAATAATTATGAAGTATTTAGAAAATAATGTTCTGTTATTTTTTTTAAAAAAATTATTGATATTTTAAAAATACGCCTTTTAAAAATAGTTTGTACAAGATAGGTAGAGAAAGTCATGTGAGTGCAACAAATCAGATACTTTTTAGAAGCCCTGAATATCAAATTATAAAGTATCCAGCTGAAGTTTGCGTGGAATTACGATATACATTTGGGCATGCGCAATGGTGAGCTCTAGTCTATTGTTGTTTGATCTTCATAGCATCATAATATTATTAGTATGAGTGGCTCGTGTAATTATTGTGTATGCTTTTTACCTTGGATCATTGGGTAAATCTGTTGTATGCAATGTCGTACTGTTTCCTCAACTTCTTTGATAACGATTCCAAAGTTATCCTCTCCGCTGCTTGCAATAGTATGTTATGCAACAAGACCACAATTACAGTAATTAAGTTGCGAGTATGTTTATGAAACGAGAAATAGCGATGTGAATACGACTGTTTTTGGTCGACCACACT
This sequence comes from Deroplatys truncata, assembly GCA_030765065.1. Classification (NCBI taxonomy): domain Eukaryota; kingdom Metazoa; phylum Arthropoda; class Insecta; order Mantodea; family Mantidae; genus Deroplatys; species Deroplatys truncata. The sequence continues at coordinate 181,286,825 of CM060984.1, forward strand.
AATTTCAGTCGTCCTACGTGGTGTAGTGGTTACCATGCTAGCCTCTAGTTCCTGAGGTCGCGAGTTTAAACCCGGCGGAGAGCGATGAATTTTTTTCGGGCGTAAAAATCCTTAGCATGACTTCCTTCGGAAGGGAAGTAAAGCCGGTGGTCCCGTGTCGTAGATTTACGGCACGTAAAAGAACCTCAAGCCTGATAAAGAGACTTATGAGCAACATTACCGGTCTTTCACGCCCAATATAGAATGGTACGCTAAGGACCACAGCTGTTAAAGAGCGTCTATAAATGAAACTCAGTTTAGTTTATCAACTATAATTTCAAAACTTTGAGTTTTTACAAAAAGATTTTACCTGTTAATTGTGTGTAATTAAACGCTGATCGGATGGCAGCACCTTAAGCGAGTAGTGCAACAGATGGCATCACTATTACGTCCACGCTGGTTTTATTGTTTTTTTTTTGCACGTAACGTAATAGTAACACACATCGAAGCAAATAAAATGAACTCAGTTTATTAGAATATTAAAATTAAAATGAACAGAATTAACTTTATTCTAAATACACATATTTCATTGTTTATGTGGGGAATGGATTCCAGTGGACTGCTGTTTTGAAGGTGTTAAAAGTTATGGGCGATAGGGGAATTGCGCGCGCCGTCGAGTAAGATTATGAGTCACTGAAGTATTATGCATGCCATAGCAATTCAGTTACGTCACATAATCAGCATACTATAGTGTGGTCGATCAACAAATTTCTTCTGTTTCTGCTGAATCCATTTCCGAGTCATTCAAGTAATCCATTACATTAATCGATATAAGGACTCCGCTCAATATACATATAATTTCCATTGCAAGAAACAAGGGTGATAACAATAGAATGGTATAACATTTTTATTCCACTGAATTTTGTAATCTATTTCTAGTATGAGTGACTCGTGTTAAAAGCTCTACTGTTAGTGCCAGCTGTATAAAACATCCTTATAATATCGCAGTGAAAGGCATAGGTATCTCGTAGCGGTTGTTTTAAACTAAACATTAAGACGTGATATACCCTCATCCTGTTGAAAGCAAAATATTCTCAGACATACCTGGGATTAGGTAGCCTCGTGGTTGTTGCGGAGCAGTTGCACCCCCGCTGTTATGGAGTAAGGGAGGTTTACCCCTCCAACAAATTTCGGCAGAGACTACAGTCGCGCTTATTCTCGTCCTGCTGCGACTGGAATTCCTTTTTTTCCCTCCCTCCCCTTCCCCAGAATCCTCGACTCGCGTCTCTGTTATTCTGCCGCCTCTCCGAGTTTTGAGACAATGAAAACTAATGTAACAGACGGACGTTTTTCATCGTACGTCATCTTTTGTTTTGGGGATTAATTTAACGCGCGCTAACATTACTCTGCACATTTTGCTAATACAGGATTCCTAGGATAGCTTGAGCATGGAACCCTTAACAATGCTGTAGTGTCCTGGATTATTGTTTAACAATAGCGTTTAATCCTTATGATGGTCATCTGTGACCAAATATTTCTAGTTTCTTCTCTTGTTTTCACGAGTGTATTCGGATTTTCAGTGTATTCTAGTGTAATAGCCCATTCATAAACACCGAGGCCGTGTATTAAAATGCTCACTTTTTGGGAAAAATCGTAGTTGTGTTTCTGATTAACATACAGTTCTAAAAATCCCGGGGTCCCTGAATAGGGGTGTGAAAGAATGCGGACAAGAATGGATTGCTATAGTAGTACTAATCAAACTCAATGAGAATTCTACAGATATGGGCAATTCTTGTGTAATTTAGTCTGGCATGCTTTGAGGCATACAGCTGCACGAGCTAAGGTAAACATCTTCATGGCCATGGCAAGTCATGAGTGTATGCTGGAAGGTTCGTGGAAGAAAGATACTACAAGCTGTCCTAGTGCGACAACCGATGTCTGCAACAGTTTTTTTTTCTCTTCGCTTTAGTAGTGTGAAGCTTTAGGCTGCATCAAGTGAAGCGACTGCATGTTCGAAGTATTGCATTGCATTTGGTAAAAGATACTCCTAATTGAGGTTTTCTGAAAAGTTTGCTCTGCTTTACTCTAGTTGATTTTGCGAACTGAGCAGCAGCAAGTTACTACAAAGAAAAGCTGCTGCTTTTATTTCGGAAATATGAGCTCATTAAGATGAAATCCCAATTGGTTTGAAAAATTAAGTATTCGAACATTTAGCGGGGTTTGATTTAATTTCAGGCCTGTTTTTTATTCCAGTATATCTGGATAACTGTAAATTAAGCCCTTCAGTTTGGAGATTACAGCACTGATGCAGGAGGGAGGAAGATGTCTAGGGCAGGGGAAAATACTTGTTTTCATACAAGGGTTGTCGTAGCAACATTTGTGCGCAGAAAATCCTCTAGTGAGTAAACTCCTAGCTGTAGTATAACCTTGTTTTTCTTCGACGCTTCTTCTAATCAATTAGAAATTGTCTGTTGAGACAGCCAACGCAACTTAGAGGAACTTAAAATAAAAGCTTTGTGGAGCATAATATGACTGCTTTTTGGAGCGCTTGCTCATTTTCCTTTCCAAGGCTTAACCCACAACAGAACTCAGCAATGCGACGACACCTGCGAGGAAAAGTCCAGTGACAAGCATGCAGCCACGTGAGAGATCCTGAACGTGCAGACGTGAGTCTCTGCCACTACAACTGTAATTTTAAAGGATTCATTCTACAACGGTGATGTTTCTAAAACAATTGTGATAATAAGGTTGCATTATATTTATCCCTGCTCTAATTACATCGATAATTCACCAATGAATAATCCGGTCTTGATGTTCACGGAAATTGTACCCGCCACAAGTTCAATTCTTGGCAGTAGTATAACGAAAAAAGCAGCAAATCGGCGACTCCTTCAAATATGTCACGTACTTTCATCGTTACACGGCGGGGGTGGGCATAGCTCTAAAGAAATTAGAAGGGAACAGATGGTAGAGCACATTGCACCCATAACCTTTGAAACTTCTGCTTTCACAGGAGATTACTCATGATCACAGCACTGTAAATCTATTTACAATTTTTGTTCGGATTACTCTTTACGTTTGTGATGTACTCTGGAAGCCAGGCTGATTAGAGTTTGCAAGGGCAAGTCTGAAAATACGTCATGTTTAACACACGCCAGGCCTCAAAATACTGCTAAGTGCGGCGGAGTGCCGTTTGGACATCGGCTTTATTCAAGCTATCAATTCAAGAAACAACGTAATTGATAATCATTCCAAAGGGGAACACTTCTGGAAGTGCCTTAATCTTTGATGATTTCACAACTTGACCTGCTAATCATAACTGTTAAATAGAGCACAACGGAAAACAATTACATTATTTATGTAATCTTATTCTAAGCTTCCTTTGATATGATTTATTAAAGCTAAATGTGTTGGTGTCTTTTTTACTTGAAATACAACTAAGCTATAAAATTCGTCACAGCTTCCATAAGCAACAATACCAGTGCTCCGTTATGCTCTCTAGGTGTCGGACAGAATCGCCTACTCAACGAGGGAGCGGTTTTGGAAAAGGTAGTTGGTGACCAATTCAGCTAGCGGGACGTCCCCTGCAAAATACACCTGCCGTCATCGTTAAATATAAGGAATGGGTCACAACTGTCCCATAATGTGAGACACACTGTCAGGTTCTCCATTCAGTAGACAGAGCTAAGTGCGACCTTACAGAGAGAATGCGAGTACCTCAGTGGGAACTGTAGAACCATCTATTAAACTCTCTGCTACGTAGGGTGTGCAAGTGCGCAGCCTTGGGGCACGACCCTTTTGGGGCTCGCGATTAGTTGGTGCGATATCATTATTTATTTCTCTATATGTAATTCCTGTGTATATGAGTAAAAGAGAGGAGGGAGGGAGAGAGAGAGAGAGAATACAAATAAAACACTGCGCTGTTGGAAGAGAAAGTCAAAGAATATGCTAATATCGTAGGAGAGTATGGGACGTTTGCCTCGCACTTGAAGACACAAGAGTGGAAGATTTTTCGACTTCGTCACTTGGATAATGAGTAGTTTATTCTGTTTATTATTTCACTGCTACTTACCTATAGTAGTAGAGAGAGTATTGCTTTTCACCCAAAAATTCGACACCGAGATATCACTGGGAATACACGCTTTTAGGCTTCCTGAATAAATTAAAAAAAATATAGGAAAATGTCCATGTGTGTTTCTCTCTCTGTACGTGCGTCTGTTTATCTGCTTTTGAACAGAATGACTCAGAAACTAAACATCGATCAAATACCAGGTTTGGTATTTAAGTGAGTACCTTCCAACGACACGAAGGTTTTAGAGAAAATTCTTCCACACCAAACTACCCTTTACATGGAAAAGTGTTATTTATTTTTGATTTTCTCAAAAATGGCTTTAACGATTTTGATCAAAATGTTTTTTGATTCAGATATTTGTATGGCAAATAAAATGTACCTATATATCTTAAATGTTCTGTGAAATTCATTCTGAGGAAATATTCTATACGTTTTAAGCCGTATGAGATAAACAAGAGCTAACTGTACAGAAATGTAGACCTCATTAAAACACACACCTTATGTGAAGTAGTTTTCTTGTGGCATTAACCATTTCCGAGATATTCTTTATTATTTTTTGAATTGTCAAATACTTAATCATTTTTTCAATTGTTGAGTCGCTATTATTTTTTTCTGGTGACTATGCAAAGAGAAAGAAATTATATTCATCACTATAGTGACCCGCTTTTAAAAGATTTGACTATCGCTTAAGCCTACTGCAGTTATTCTCCTTGTAGCTACAAGAAATGTGTAGTATAAAGCCATTTCTGCAAATATTTTATGTATTAACATACCCACGAGAAAAAAAAGAAAAATGGAAAACAACGACTAATGGCATAACAGTCTAAAAAGGTATGAAATATTTTGCAATTCAAACCAATAATAAAAAATATATCGGGAATGGTTAATGCCACAAAAAGAAAATCCATTTTTTATAAACGGCGTGTTTTAACGAGACCTACTTTTTGTGTAGTAATTTAAAATTACTATTGCCAGAAAATGTAAGATATACATTTTGACGTGCAAATATTTTAAATATATTTTAATCAAAATCGTTGGTCATTTTTGAGAAAATAAAAACATAATGAAAAGTTTTTCCTGTAAAGGGTAGCTTGGGGTGGGCGAATTTTCCCGAAAATCTTTTTGTCCGCTTAACTTAAATACTAAGTTTAGTATTTAACCGGCTTTTCGTTTTTGAGTTACGTTGTCCACAGACCTAAAATGGCTTTTCTAAAATGGCTTTTTTAAAGGGTTTTAAGGGGCCTCAAAACATGCATTGGGGTTAAAATTTCGATGTAGAGTTTTTGGGTGGAATACAATTGTAATATAATTATAACTGTTCTTTAATTGTATTGCTCACATAAGAAAAGCATTGTCTGTTTATTACCAAATGATACTATGTACGTATATTCCTAGAAATCTATTGATGTTCAACTACCACTGTATTAATGTAAGAGTCGGTAATAGACCTTGGCGAGTTAAAGCGATTTAAAATAAATAAATGAAAAAAATACTTCCTATACTTATAAGTTAAGCAGTGAGTAAGTAAGAAAGCTATATGTAGGTATAATAAATCCCCGAATGTATAATTAGTTGACTCGGCGGGCCACGGGTTGAAGATCCATGTCTTAAAATACTTCTCTGTAACCCTAAGGATAAATGAGAAGTAGTCGACTGCTATATTGGGTTTTAGTTGGAAAGTGGAAACTGTGATCATTATACGTAAACATCAGAATTTTCTGGATGGCACGCGGCCAGGCTCTGACGTTAAAGTCTCCTTCTTGTGTGGGGGTGTAAAACTGTTGGTGGTGACATAGTAAGTTATTGCTTAAACAAGCTTTACTCTTTTAATTCATGATATAGAGAAGTAAGATGTGATAGGCATCTGATGTTACGAATGTTGCAAATTATGTCGTTAACGATAATTTTTCTTCCTTCTTTCGTTTTATTTCTTTATCTCTTTCCTATCTGTTGAATAATTCTGGATTAGTAATATATTAAAACGCTTTCATGTATGTTTGCAATAATGAGAGTTATTGCTAACGAAAAACACGAGAAAAGAAAGGAAAACTCCTCACGCATTAGGAGTCTGTATGCCTTGAATCACTATAATTTTATAATATGCTTTGAAATTTAATTATTCGGTAATTTCTATTTCCTCATATACTGTTTTAATTACTGTTTTTCTCCTGTAGCTGACCTTTTATTTTGTTTTCTGCTAGAACACAGTTATTACTTAAATCTGCGTTGTTTAATTTATGGCCAAAACATTATTTCTCAGTTGCTCAGTGTGGAATCATTATCTCATAGCCAATCTTAATCGATATGCTTGTTTCAGAAAGATGATGCGTGATTTTCAGATTTGAACAGAGAATCGGTGCATGCTGCTGTATTTTGTTGTATTGGAAACTTACTGTATTGTTTAGAAAACCTCTTGAAACACCAGCCGTTAGAAACTCGCTGGTGTGCCGGATTTGTCCCGCAGCAGTTTTTTTTTAAATCTACTGGCATGAGCCAATTGCATTTAGGCCAAGATCGAACTTAAAACCTTTAGTATAGAAACCTAGTGCTCTACGAAATGCACTATCCGGTATTAATAATAGCGGTAGTAGTTTTTACTATGGTTGTCAAATAACGTATCTTACTCTTTTGCTTTAAAAGAAAATTTACGAAATCCTCCTCTAAAATAACTTTCCGTATCGTGTACACGTGTCTTTCAGAAGAAAGAAGAGCACATGTTAGAATCTACGCTCTATTTGTTGTACTTAGGGATAATGAAACATATTCGTGTATTAAACTATGGAACATGCAAATGTAATTTAAAACGAAACAGATGGTTTCACCCTGCAAAATATACATGTAGGCAATACCGCACTGCAGCAGTGGTGAAGAAGTTGCCGCCGTGAAACGGGGTTCTCGCTGCTTCTCCACATGTTTCAGCTCAGTTGATCCGTATTTACTTTTGTCTCAATTTCATTGTAAATAGTTCTGGGCCCAAAATGCATATGTTCAAGCCCAATAATTTCAGACTAAACTCTTAAACAATTTTTCCGAAGTACTCTATTGCTGTATTTTACACTGAACTGAGCATACAACCTCCGCTTTGTCATATTTGGAAATCTGAGGCATTAAAATAGATTTTTAGACAGCATGACGTAAAAGTAGAACTAACACAGTGCACACGAGCTAAAAGCTTTAGATTAGCGCATTTAATCTTCATTGTGACCAACTTTGGTTTCAAGTCCACACACATGGCAATTACCCTTTGTATTTGCACATGTTTAATAACTCGACAAGGTTTGATTAAGTTTTACTTACCTGATTAATTTCTCGTGGCGCTCCCATTATCTGTTCACAATTCAAATGTCATACTTAAGTTTGTCACAACTCGTTGTAGAGTTAACCTATACGTTATATCGATAGCCTTCTGCTTTCTTTGATCTAGTATAATCTACATAAATATTAAATGGCGGAAATTATGAATTCAGAAGAAACTGAAATGGAAGAGCCAGGTGAAATAACAGAAGCAGCAGAAAGAATAACACTAGAAATACTTACCCAAAACATCCAGAACAATATTATATAGCATTTAGTCACTTCATTGGCTGGTGTAAGGCAATTTCATTCAAAACGACTGCTAGCGAATCAACAAAACATCAAACTATCTCATATCTCGCTTTTTTAACGTCAGTTCTCTTGTTTCAAGAATTGTCTAAAATATAATGCCACACGTGTTAAAAGTGATTATATTTTATATATTGCTCATAGGATTGCAAACTCGGCCTGCGGCCTTTGTTTCGTAAGCATTGCTACTTGCAAAATAAAACCCTACTTTTACCCTTTGTATCATAATCTACTATTATACATGAATTCATGAGATTTAGAGCTACTCACACGGGATACTTGCTTTTGAATTTACTAAATTTACATAAGATCATAACTTTGGAAAATTAAAAACATTAATTAAAAGTGATGGAATCCTTTTACGTTATATTTACGTTCACAAAACAATATTAATGAAAACTTCTTCACAGTAGTTAACTTTTCTATATTAATTTAAATTTGTCCTAAATATGTAAAATGTACAAGTTTTCTCGCTTTACTTGCTTTGATTTCACTATTTTATATAGTAGCTAGCCTCTTTCTTGTAGGTTTTTAAAATGAAGGTGGTAATCTGTATGGTATACTAATATTCTATTTCTCTGCAGTGCAAGTGCCCCATTATTTCTAATTTGGAATAAATCAAACTCACGATTACGGAGGAAAAATTAGAAGTTAGTTCAATGTATAGGACAGCTAGAATAAATGTTGATAAAATATCATGGTATTAAAACGAATTACCAATACAAAACTTATTGTGCAATGAACTTTGTTTTGAGAATAAAAAGAGCTATTATTATTATTATTATAATTATTATTATTATTATTATTATTATTATTATTTTCTCTACTGCTTACCCACAGTAGGTAGAGGAAGTATTTATTCCACCCAAAAATTCGATGTCAATATTTCATTGGAAATATATGTTTTAAGTCCCCTAAACCCAAAAGAAATGCATTTAGAGAAAGTTGTGTGTGTGTGTGTGTGTGTGTGTGTGTGTGTGTGGCAGAACTTAAAAATAAATACTAAATTCGGTATTTAACTTAGCAGCTTTCAAATTGGTTTGATTTTCTAGTGCTTTACACATTCAAGTACTAAGCCACTATTCGTTTGTTTCTCGTGATGTAATCAAAAAAGCATTCGGAGATTTGACTATCATTTCAGCATCCTGCATTCCCCTTGTACCTCAACGAAATCGATACTATATATCTTAATGATACTATTCCTAGATTAACACGAAATAGACATAAAAATAAGTTTTCTGAGAATAATTTGTATAGTGGTTAGAGAAAAGCATGTGAATGTAACACTCAAAATTATTTCTATAAAGTTAGCTTGAATAGAATAGCTGGTTAACTGGGATGTAGCTAGATTATATAGGGATTAACATTTGTTTGTTCTAAGCAGACTTTCTGTGCAAGGACCTTTTTTCCATTTTGGTGTTTTACTGCTCTCCTTCAAAATTTCAGCCTGTGAAAACATTGTGGAATGCATCTGACAGAATATCATCAAAGGAGTAGGAACAGAACCAGTGAAGAAGGATGATATTCATAAAATTATTTTCTTTAAGCTTGGGAGAAAATAATTCAATGAATGTGGACTCCAACCGCGAAAGCCTACGCTAGTGATGATATTATTTGGTAGAAATACATAAGTATATTTTACAGACAAACAATTGGCCTTCAGAGAAATAATTAATGCATGTATTCTATGCTGCACTGTTTACGAACATGTTCTTTTATATTAGGAGCCTTTGTACAGTTAATTCCAAGATTTTCTGTGAGTTGTCTGTATGTGAGGATTTCTTTTACAAAAGTAGTAGTTAAATCTATATAGTGGAAGCAGATTTTTTTTCTATATCTTAAATTTTATTTCTTTCTTCCTTGCCAAATATATGCGCAGTTTCGTAGATTTTATGATTATAATTCCTTGAGAACTGTGATTTTAAACTCCCAGCGAAGTAAATTAATTTCTTGGCTTTGTTATCTTTCCGCAATTCTGTTATGCTGTTTTGATTTTTTTGTACTCTCAGCTTATCGTGTCTGTTAACCTTTGAGCATATGACATTGTAATTTTTCTAAAATATTAAGTCTATAATGTTTATAACTAAACTCTTGTTATAACACAATTCACAACAATTAGCATAAAAATAAAGGTCGGTGTAATTGTTCAAGAAAGAACCCAATACTTTGGGATAATTATGAAAAGTAACAACATATACGTACTAAATACACGTACCTACGTCCACTGGCAACGAACATTACATTAAATGTAAGCTCAGTCGAAATACATAAGAGTGCAGTCAAGTCATGTAATGTAATCTAATGATTGACAATACAATTATTATTAGTACCAAGTTAGGCTAGGACACAAGGTGGAGTTAGACACTGTAAAAATCTTAGAGAATATTCAGGAAAGAGAAACCAATCACAGAGCCTAAAAGAAATATAATATGGCATCGTTTGACAAACTAATGTTCAAATTAAGTGCTCCGGCCGATCTGACGTACACACACACACACACACACACACACACATATATATATATATATATATATATATATATATGTAGCCTTACATCTTTAGGGCATCTAGGTAGGATAGCTCATGTAAACACTCCCAAGGTGAGTCAGTCCATAGAAGAATTAACCTTTTACTTGTAGGTATTTTCATTTAACCCATTTCATCAAAGTTTAGTCCAACACCAATTAGTTCTTAGTATAATAATGTTGGCTATAGCTTTAACTCCTTGGCGGTGATTTCCTTCCATAATTGGCGGTCCTTGGCTAGAGTGGTCCATCTCCCCGTACCAGTTTGTCTGACCACCTCTGAAGAGAGCGACCTTTTCTTCTTTTTCCGAGCCTGTTGTCCCAAACTGTGGTCGCGTGGGCCCATCTTCTGTGGTCCAGTCTTGCTACATGGCCTCCCCATTTCTACTTGAGTTGCCGTGCGCGTACTGCTGCGTCCTTCATTCCTGTTATTCTTCTGATTTCTGTGTTTCGTGTTCTATTTTGTAGTTTGATGTTCAGTATTTTCCGTTCCATTTTTCTCTGGCGCACTTGTAGGGCTTTTGTTTTACGCGTTTGTCTGGCATCCGTATATGAGCACTGGAATTGCGCACGATTCCATGATTTGTGTACCATTATCCAAAGTTCACCCATACAATAAAAGAAATAGGAGTAATACTAAACGGCACAGGAAGGCAATTAAAGCGATCTATCAACAAGTTAACCAAGCAGATGTAACAGGAAGGCGGCTAAGATATTAGAGAAAGTCGATTACGCAATTAAGGTCATCTATCGGCAAGTTAATCAGATTTAACATAAATGTGACTACCTAACTAGGGTCTCCTGACCAATATCACACTGAACACGTGTGTGTGTGTGTGTGTGTGTGTGTGTGTGTGCGTGTGCGCGTGTGCGTTTACCTACAGAACAGCAATTCCACATTCACAAAATTCCATCTTTCGATTAATTCAAGATTGCCCAGGCAGGTGACTACGTAACTGAGGCAATCTTGCAATGCGCGACTTAAGCATATGTTAGAGAAAGACGACGACGTAACTAGACCATCTTTCCGCCATTCTTTGAATAATGTGTACCAATGAACCTACACGCCCAGCAGATGTGCCTGGTTACAATTATTATCGTTATTTACATATCAAAGTACGCCATTCGTATAAACGTAAGCAAAGCGTGACAAACTTTGGTTTTGCATTTGGTTTGGTTTGAATATAGCTCTGTTCCGTGTAACTATGAAGTAGTAATAATAACGTATGTAACTTTATGTCTGCGTATATTTCATAGATGCGAAGGATTCCTGTACTCATTATCCCTAAAACGACACAACACTGCGCAAATGAGCACCTACTAACGTGTTACATTTGCTGCATTATTTTAGGAAACAGATATAATTTTATGACACCCATGCTGTGCGTTTACATTAACATATTCATTATATTCGTCGGATGCCTCAAATAGGGAGAGGCTGAACAAGAATAAATATCACCGATTTTTACTTTCTCCAACACGTACGTAGTAAGTAAAGAAGGTATTGCATTCCACCCAAAAATTCGATATCGAGATTTCAGAGTATATATGCGTTTTGAGGCCCCCTAATTTAAAAAAAGCATTTATAGAAAAAGGTCCGTGTGTGTCTGTGAACAGTATAACTTAAAAACGAAAAGTCGGATAAGCACCAAACTTGGCATTTAGGTTCAGTACCTTCTAAAGATGCGACACGAAGATTGTCAAGAAAATCCTCCCACGCAAACTATCCTTTACATGGAGGATTTTTCGAATTTTTTTATTTTCTACGCATGGCTCTAAGGATTTTGATTAAAGTACTGTGTATTAATGATATTTACCTAACAAATAAAATGCATATATTGAATTTGATGAGAATAGCCTTTGAACTCCTCTTCATCCGGAAGGAATTTTATATAACCTTGTGTACTGGTAAACGTTAAGCGATAAACGAAAACTTACCGCACAAGAAATGTAGATTTCTTTAAAACACACAATTTATTTCAAATAACTTTTTTGTGGTATAAGACAATTCCGAAATATCCGTTTTTAATGGTTCGAATTGTTCATTAGTTGGTCATCAACATCATCAGTTGTTTCTCGCGATTGCGTGGAAACTACCGAATTTCAAGGCTAGCATATAGCGTCCAGTTCTTAAACATTTGACTACCACGGTTTCCTTTGTATCTTTGATGTAATGTGTAACTATTTCTGCAAAGGTTTATTTGGGTTAACATGAAGTAGATAGAAAAATAAGTTTTAGTAAGAATAGTTTGTATACCCAATAATAAGCAATGCAACTGATCAGAACTTTTATATTAATGAGATGCCCCGGTCCTTTGGGACATTCCCGCAATTACCATTAGTGTTGACCAAAGTCTGTCATTTGGAGCGACATTTTGAAATTCTGATCACCTGATACAAAGTTGTATATTTTTAAAGGAAGCGCCCATTATTTCAGTTCCATAAAGTATTTATATTCTTCATCCTTATTTAAATGACAAGCCGGAATTATCGTATGTTTGTATTGTGATCATTTTACGTAGCATAAACGATTTAAGCGCCATGTTTATGTATTAATTGTTATTTCATTGTTATGAATCGCGCTTTATATGTCCACAAAACTCTAGATAAAACACTGGGAACATAATTTATTTTAACCAAGTTTATACGTCTCTCATATTTTGATACTGCATACTTCTATCATTTAAATGAAGATGAAGAAAGCGGTTCTTTCTAGCTTTATAACGTATACTGTTTCTCTTTAAGTACCGTATTACCGAAGCAATCTTTTTATAAGGACGTGGATGCTGTTTCAAAGATGCCGACTCCATTAAGAGTGTTCCTGGACAAGGTAAAGTCAAAACTGTGGTGCTAAAATCATCTGTCGTGAAAGCCGACCGCCGTCTGGAAATTAATCTTGACAGCAGACGCATTCAGAATGAGCAGCGTCTAACAGAAAATTGCCTGCGCTTAATTCGCCGTAGTTCAGCGTAATTACGTTGCCACAACCTTTGCACTCGAGAAGGCTGCTGATTGTTTTTCTGTAGCTCGTTAATGTCTGCCGCTACACCTAGAGGCGGAATTGGCGTCGTGATAGTGCGAGGGACGATCGGAAAGTAAGCGTTTCTCTTTAATGTTAAAACTAGCCGCGCTATTTTGTTACAGGGCATTTGTGATGCTGCTTTCCGCTCGAGCATATTTGTATTTGCAAAGTAAGGAACAATAAGTACATGACAATCTTGGCTGACACGACTGGCGGCCGCCGAGTCTGACTGGTTGCAAGTATCGGCTACCTCGTTCTGCAGTAGCCTAGCTCAGCGCCTGTATTTGAAGTTCAGCATATCGTTGTTTGACATGTGCATAGTGGGAATGACTTTATGTGAAGGTGACTGTTCACTGTGTTTAGATGTGTAGGTATAATGGTGTGTACTACAAAACTGTGGGTGTTTATTGTTTTAAGTTTTGCTTGAACGGATTTACATGTGGACTGTGAGCTTAAATTTATACAGAAATTCCCTGCTGTTAAAGTTTCTAACAAATCCAAATTCATTGGTCACTGGAAAAACAAAAATAATAAATAGATGGACCCGTGTTAGACAAAAAGAAACATGGACGACCAACAGTTCTAACCGAGAACAAACTCAACGAGACAGGGACTAACGTGGAAAGAACTCAAGAGTATCGGTGCCTCGCATTACCTGCTTTTAATGGCAGAATAATCTTTAGATCTAAATCCATGTGATTATCTCTAGAGATTAGTTAATGCAACAAATCCCCATATCCTCGGCGAATTAGAAGACGGTATCTGGCGTGCGTTTTCCAATATTTCTGCTGCAAAAATTCATCGAGCGTTTCAACAGCTGCCAGGTTTGTATAGACGCAGAGGGAGAACAGTTAGAAGGCATTTTGTAACTAAAAGGTAAGCGTATTGTTTCGCATCGTTAGTGTTATCTACGGGAGAAACGGCAGGCCAGTCTGCTGCTACTGCACGAACGGATGCCGGCCCTCGTAGCCGTGGTCGCTTGAGTGTATGAGGGGTATTCAAATGAAATCTGGTCAGTGTGTCTAACTTTGCATTACACGTAAGCTGGCACCACGTAACTGCGTGTATGGCGCCACCATCTATTGGTAGAGCGACTGCAGTGTGCACAACGTTTGACGTTGCGTAGCGACAGTGTAGTTTCACGCCGAAGAGAAGGTGGTCACACAAGTTATCGTCCACTACTGAACATGAAGGCGAGTAAGTAGGAACGAGGAGTGATTCGATTTTTAGCGGTGAAGGGAGTTGGGGGCCGTGAAATGTATCGACGGATGAAGGCTGTGTACGGTGAGTACAGTCTGTGTCGTTCAAGTGTGGTGAAATGGCGCAAAAGATTCCTTGAGGAGCACGAGTTACTGGAAGACTATGCTCGTCCTGGACAGGCTCATCCTGTCATCACACCTGAAATGATTGCGGAAGTGAATGCTTTAATCTTGGGCAACCGCAGAGTCACCGTGGACGAGATCCATCAGTTACTGGGTATTAGCGTGGGCACCATTCACACCATAATGCATCAACACTTGAAATTTCGAAAAGTTTGTGTGCAGCGGGTTCCCCACTAACTAACCGCTGAACAGCGCAATATTCGAATGGCGCTGTCTTTGAGTCATCTGCAACGTTATCATGAGGAGGAATATGGCTTTCTGTCGCATATTGTCACTGGTGACGAAACGTGGTGTCACCATTTTGAACCGGAAAGCAAGCGTCAGAGCAAGCAGTGCAAATATGCGACTTCACCACCTCCAAAGAAATCAAAGGCCGTGCACACCGGTTCCGGTAAGGTCATGATGTCCTTTTTTGACTACAAGGGCCCACTGCTTGTCGAGTTCCTGGAACGAGGAACCACCATCAATGCCCAGCTTTATCAAGCCACTTTACAGAACCTTAGACGAGCCATCAGTCGAAACGCCCAGGCATGTTGTCCAATGGCGTTATTCTCCTGCATGATAATGCCCACCCACACACTGCCAATGAGGTGAAGACGACATTGCAGCAGTTTCGATGGGAAACGCTGGAACATCCACCGCACAGTCCAGACCTTTCACCATGTGACTTTCATGTTTATGGACCTCTAAAACAAGCTATTCGCGGACATCGATTCACAACGGACGACGAAGTGTGTGAATGGGTCTAGACCTGGATCCGACAGCAGCCTACTAGCTTCTTCAAAGATGGAATCGACCGGTTAGTGTCGCAATGGGATAAATGTGCCAACAGTTTTGGCGACTATTTTTGAGTTAATAAAATCGCTACCGTTACTTTACACAAGTGACCGGGTTTCATTTGAATGGCCCTTATATATTTTCGGCGCTCTGCCAAGCGGAGTGTCGCGGGTTCGAGAGTCCCGCCATGGGCATGTGTGTGTGTGTGTGTGTGTGTGTGTGTGTGTGTGTGTGTGTGTGTGTTGTATAATTACGGTAATAAGCGGTAAAGAATACAGCAAAACACAGTAATAATAAACAACGGATTCGTATAGCAGCGCCGCGAGATCAGCGAACTACCAGCCGCGTCATTCAAGAGAAATCCGATGGAAGGTATACATATTATATTTACTATGTCGTCTAGTTATCATTAGGCCTACGTGAGGCCTGGCATGCTGCTAAATTTTAACACCTCAAATATCTGAACCTATCTCTTAATTAGGGTAAACAATGGAAGATGTCAAACAATTACATTACGATCGTCATTACGATGGGCAAGAGTAGTACGTTAATTTCCTTTCCTTAGTTACTTTTCACTTTCTCTACCACATAGATGGTAGAGGAAGTATTTTCCAAATGAAGTGGACTTCATAGGCTATTCACAGAAAATCCATGATATATATTTTATTTGTAATGTAAATAACTTTAATATATGCTATTTTAATAAAAATTGATAGCCATCTTTTTAGAAAATAAAAATTTTTCGAAAAATCTTCCATGTAAATGGTAGTCTGGGGTGGGGGATTTTCTTGAAAATCTTCGTGTCGCATCTTTGGAAGATACTGAGCCTAAATACCAAGTTTGGTATTTATCCAACTTTTTGAGTTATGCTGTTTTCTCTCTCTCTCTCTCACACACACGCATACACATGGGCCTTTTCAAAATGCTTTTTTTATTCAGGGGGCCTCAAAACATGTATTTCTGCTGAAATCTTGATAGCGAATTTTGGGTGGAATACAATACTTCCCGTACTTACTATACGTAGCAAAGAAACTAAACATCTGACTATTGCTTTACCCACTATATCGTAAAATGAAATGAGTAAATGTGAATTGAAAGTTTTTCTGGATTAACAAAAATAGTAACTAGAAGAATAAGCATGTGTAAGAATAGTTTGTAGAAGAGTGAGTAAATAAAATCATGTGAATGTGACCATCTTAAGAAAACACTTGTAACTTTACCGGATGAGTTGTTTTAGAGCTGAGTCGGGTAGTTTATAGAGAAATGGCGCCGATTACAAGAAATCTATTAAGATATTCTTTATTTGCAGTTCAACATGTACTGAACAATGGTGCAACTTGTTGGAAACAGATGTTTTCCATGGGAATAATAAATCTGAAGCCGCCATTACGTTGCTGAGTGGTAACACATGTTGAGTGATGCTGTTGTAATTCAGCTAATGCAAAAACTTTCAGAAGAAGCATTTGTTAATAAAAATAGGAGGGTTATTTAATAATAGATTATGATATAAATGTTAAAAGTAGGGTTTTATTTTCATACAAGCAAAATAAAACACGTGTGGTAATTTGTAAAATATAAATATATTAATTCCTGAAACAAGAGAGATCACGTTTACAACGCGTTTTTGAAACAAGAGGAATGGTGTTAAAAAGCGAGATGTCAGATATGATGTTTTGTTGATTCGCTAGCAGTTAAAATCAGTGAAATTAGTTTTACTAAGTTTTGCCTTACACCAGCAATGAAGCGATTAAATGTTATCATATTGCTTTCTGGATTTTTTGGGTAAGTACTTCTAGTGTTATTCTTTCTGCTGCTTCTGTAATTTCACTTCCATTTCAGTTTCTTCTGAATTCATAATTTCTGCCATTTAATCTTTATGTAGGTTAGATAAAGAATACCGTTTTAGATCAAAGAAAGCTGCCAATATAAGGTATAGGTGAACTCTACAACGAATTGCGATAAATTAAAGTATGGCGATTTGCATTATGAACAGATAATCCGAGCGCCATGAGAAATTAATCATGTGAAACGACATGACACCAGTGCGATAACCTAAAGCTTTTAATTTGTGTGCACTCGCACTAGTTGGATAATCTAAAGCTTTTAGTTCGTGTGCGCTGTGTTAGAGGCTATACTTTTAGGCCTTACTGTTTAAAAAGTAAATTCATATGTATTTCTTAAAGTTTTATGATACATACAGTCAATGAAGAAATTTATTGTCACATTTTCTATTCCCAGAGAGCTAATTAATAAGGAATGTTATGTTCATGTATCATCGCATCTCAAAGGTCATCTGTTAACGTTTTCAAGAAAACAATCTTATATCATAGATAATCCCACGAGCGGTTACAAATTTATCTGATGAAACTCGTAATCTCAAAAATGGGATTGTACGATTAAGACTTTTCCTAAATGTATAAGCTTTTATGAGTAATAAATACTTTCTTACTTGTATTATTTAAAATCAAATACGTTAGTGTCAGCTGTCAGGTCACACCATAATATCTACTAAATAATGAACAGTTTGATTTGTTACGGAATACTAAACAATGCTATCAATACTGGAAACGAAAAAAATTGTTAACCTCAAAAATAAGCTAAAATCACAACACATATTTTCAAGAGCATGATTCATTTCGTAACTGACGCTATTTGAATGTGCTTTGATTAGTAACACAATTGGATGATATGGCCTATAAATCACTGCCTACTGATTCTATTACGGCTCAATAAGAAACTGACGTTTCATCTGATAAAATACTATCCTTGGCAGTATATTATAAGATAAACGACAGTGATTGGTCGAGGCATTGTTAAACGTTATTGGTCATTATCAAATACGCGGCGTATGGATGAATAGTTTTGCATTGTTAGAGCTCAGGAGTTTCCTGTCACATGCTTCAAGTGCATCGATACTAGTTCCAGAATTTTTCATTATCCGTCTGTCACGAGGCCTAACCACGTACCCGGTAGGGAGTATCTTCCAGTTGACAAAGCATTACAAGCGTGATTATTTCCTCTCCGCTCAAAGCTTCCATTGTGGAAAATAGGCAAAGACTGGAGGAAGGAATAAATTCGGGCTTGGAGCTGTAAATGGAACGAAAACATTGAGGCCACGACGTTATTTACCAAGAAGAGGAAGACAGTGTCGAAGAATGTTGCTCATCATACTCAGACTCTTCTGATGAATGTTTATTTTTTGATAGCATCCTTTCAGCTGATGCACTGGGTGAAAATTGAGTGCAATGCACTGTGCATCACCATTGAGTTCACTATGGAATCTTTAAAAGATAACTTCTTTGTCCTAAAAGAATAAACGTGTGAGAAAATAGAAGAGGCTCATATTGGAAGCCAGAGTTTAGAACATTAATATTTGCGTTTTTTTAATTTTAAACATTTGCTCAAGTAAAATGTATAAAAAACGGTATATTTATAAAGATACGAGGGCTGTCCCAGAAGTACCCGAGTTAACAAAGAAAACACAAACATTTTGGGAAAAAAAAAACATCTTTATTTCTCTACATAGTCTCCTTTCAGCTCGATGCACTTTTCCCAAAGTTCAATAGCTTCAATACCCTCTTTATAGTGAGAACCGTCGAGTTCTGCAAAATAGCCATCAACTGCAAACTCCACCTCTTCAATGTTGACAAATCTTATACTACCAAACCATTTCTTTTACTTTGGAAGCAGAAAATAATCAGATGGGGCTAAATCTGGCATGAGGAAGCAATTCGAACTTTAACTCATTGATTTTGGCCATGGCGATAATGGATCTGTGAACTGGTGCATTGTCTTGATGAAACACAACTTTCTTTTTCGCTAAATTCGGCCGTTTTTGCTTAATTTCATCATTCGAACGCTGAAATAAGTTTGCATAATACTCGCCATTGATTGCTTTTTCTTTTTGAAGATAATCAATGAAAATTATCCCAAGCGCATCCCAAAAAACTGATTCTCCCCTTTCAATCCACTGCTTTGACTGTTCTTTCATCTCAGGTGTGAAGTGATGGACCCATGATTGATCCATGGTTATGAATCGACTCAAAAACTTGGCTTTATTGCAGCGAAACATCGCCAAACACTCTATTGAAACATCCTCAGGATGTGCTGCGTTTGATCCATTGTGAGTAAACGCGCCATCCACTTGCGCACAGCTTTCTCATGTCTAAATTTTCAGTTAATATGCGATGTACAGCACTTTTTTGAAATGTCTACGATGTTTGCTAGCTCGCGCACTCAGTCGACGGTCATCCAATACCATTTTGAGGATTTTCTTCACAATTTCTGGCGTGGTCACCTCATATGGTCGACCACTGCGATGTTCGTCTTGACAGCTCGTACGGCCTAGCTTAAACTCTGCCACCCAATATTTTAGTGTTGTAAACGAAGGAGCAGACTCCCCCAGAATAGAATCTAGCTCAGCTTTAATATTAGTTGGACTAAGACCTTTCAAATGAAAGTATTGTATCACATAACGATGGCCAGTTTTATCCATGTTTATAAATTCGCTGAGAGTTCAGTATTAATGGCTGACAAACAATTACTAAACAACGTAGCTCATTCAAACTTCAAACTTAAGCTTTATACGGGTGGTACTTTCTACCATAGTCATTTGTTTGAAACAAATACGTCAGGTCGGGTACTTCTGAGACTGACCTCTACTTCTGTTTTTTATAATAGAGGGTTCGTTAAACTCGTGTCATATTTGACATCGTTACCCCTTTAATAATTAATTGTTCGTCCACACAAGGCTAAAACTGGAAAGGTAGGGACAGTCTGAAAAAATTAAATGCCACAAATGGGATTTACGGATCTTCAGCTTTCCGTGCCGTTGCTCTAACCAAGTGAGCTACCGTGTCAAAATGACTGCCCGACATTAAATTCCTCATTAGAGTCATTTGCGGAATTTAATGGGGAACAATGCCGTGCAATCAAGTTTACATGGTAGCTAAGTTGGTTAGAGCAACGGCACGGAAAGCCGAAAATCCGTTGTTAAAATCCCAACTATGGCATTGGATTTTTCAGTCTGGTTCTACCTTTTCACCCTTACCCTTTATTTATTTTCTTTATTTGCTGTAGGTCCTCAGATTTATTTCGGAACATCCTGTGTTGCTCCGGTGATCTTTTGAGGTCTGTGGCGCTGTATTCACACCCAATGGCGTTATTTCAATAAAGCCAGCAGGGGACTAATATTTTCACTTGTAGCCTTGCAAAGAATGTAAATTGCCGTATTTTTCCCCCATAAAAAGCTATAAATAATGGTGGCGGCAGTCCTTTCTGCGGTAGTTGTATTGACACTTGGTCAATTGCTTCTACCTGGTGTTTGTTTAGTGGTTTCGCATGAGAACACCTACAGAGCGTAAAATGTAAATCTGGGAACTTCACCCCATGCTAGGAGTGGGTGGATCTTCAAACATTCCCGGACAAAAATAAAACAAAGCATTTCCAAGAGGGAAATGAATTTAAAAGTAAACATAATCGTAAACGTTAGCACACATTGCCTAGAAAGATACTGCCTCATTTTGCATCTTGAAAGAGTAGTTACTGTTATGAAGTCTCGCAAAGGTAACAGCATGTTTTCATGAAACGTGGTTGCCTTTGCGGTGAATCTTTCACAACATAGACGTTTAATGCTGCTGTTAGACATCAATTAATTTATCTGCGAATGAGCAGATTCTCGCATGAAACGTAATTTGCAAAAATTCTGATGCCTCACTCGCACGAATTTCTCTACCCATTGCAAGTTCACGCATTCCCTTATACAGGGTCTTTCATAAGTAAGAAATAATGTAAATAAACCTAAAATGAACTGTTTTTAAAAATTTAATAATTTGTCACGGGTAGCCGAGGTCGTTAAGATATGGACTCGTGAACGACAGGTCTGCGGTGGAAATCCTGCCAGGATCGCCCACCCCGATTGAGGATTTTCCCTCAGTTTTCGTAACAGGCAAATGCCTGGGAGGTACCTTAAACTTAGTCTTGAAAAGTTTCGTTCCCAAATTTCTTGTATCACCGCATGTGGTGCCCTGTGTAGTAAGAATGGGTGTTCAATGCTACTAAAAGAACACCGAGATTAGAACTCGAGATCTTTTGAATGCGAGGCAGACACACTACGGAGGTGGGGAATCACGATTTAGTCACGAGAAAAACTGAATGGATTTTTTTTTTATTTATTTTATTGGGACAAATACATCGTTCAGCACTGATGCTTTGCGGATATCAGTGAGAAGAATTGACATTTTACTCAGGACACAACAAAGAGATTTACCTAAATGGCTCCTCGAGCTAAAAAATAAGTGAACAATGCAGTAAATAGAAGAGACAAAAAATAAATATAACACAAAAATAGTGCACAGTATAAAACAAAATAATGAACACACAAATCAGTGAGTGTCTGAGGCAGAACTGAGATCATTGAGAAGCACATCTTGTGGTGATCTGCGCTTCAACCGACTTGGCCCATGAGTTCTTGCTCGGAGGTTGTATTCTACTGCTCCTTGGACTTGCTGAAGGTTGGCGAAGAAAGGTTTAGAGACGGTGCGGATGAACTGGTGTGTATGGAAATGAAGTTAAGGAACAGGCATTGCTATTCTGCGAGTGAATGGTTAAGGAAGAGGATGCCTGTGCCATAGATAGTGCGACTCTGACCGTTAGTTAGAACCACTGTTATTTTATTAGCGCACAGAGTGATGTGGTATATTAATAATTTGGAGCGTTACATTATCATTGTCAGACATATTGTTCTACATTGTCATTACCACATATTATTGTTTTCCTTAAATGTTGACTGGGAAGACGTCACTCTTGGCTGGGAGTTTTTTTGCTAGTCACGAGTGGTGGGGATAGCGTCTGTCTTAGGATTCTGTGAGAAGCGGATCGCGCGTGTAAGCCGACTTTCGGATCGGTGGACATCTCCCTTCACCTTTCATATTTAATAATGTAGGAACCCCAAACGGTTGGGAAATAAATCTACGAATATGCAAGTAGATTGGTCTTATGGATTTTGTACAGTGAAAAACCCACGCCTGCACACCACGTTTCGGTCTTCCGCAGCCAAATTAGTATACGTCCCCTGGGTACTATAAATTAATTTAATTTTTCATGTGAACCTTTAGGCCTCTACCCAGCATATAACATGTATGCTGGTACTATTTTACTGCTCTAGCAGTGCTTGTAAATGGTTATATTCTATAATAGCTAACAATTGATTTTTGGTGATTCAATTTTACATTTGGTTGTTCACGTCGCCTAAAGCCGTGTAACTCTGCAAGCCGTGCCGAATACGGAAGAAGCATAGTGATTTTTTATGAGGCAGCTTGTTGTTATCGGTGGTACAAGAATTCGGATTTATTGTATCTGAAGTTGTTAAGGATGTCTAAATATGGCGGGAGATATTTCACTTTGCACCTATTTATCGCAAAGTTCCCGGAAATCCGAGCGAGATGACCGGCGCCAGGGTGTAATGTGGGCGGGAGACTTGGCCGCTACACTCCAATGATTCCTATCTTCCCGATTATCTGCGTGTCCCATTTTCGCCCACTACAATTACAAGTATTTCACCGCGATGGTACTTTGAGGTCCATTCCACAAATTGGCAGTTAACCGCTTGCTGCTGAGAGGGTGGATAGATAAGCCAAAACATTGTCTTCAACACCTCATGCATATTACACTTTGGCTATACAATAGCAGTTTGAAAATGTTGAATTAAAGACTTGGACTAACTCTTCCAGAAATGCTGGGTTAGATAGAGTTTAGGAACATTACAAATAATTCTTAAATACGTTTTTATTTCGATATTCATATTCAACAACAATTTAATACATTTTTGTGCATTACATCACTAGAACCTAAAGTTAACAGTAAAATAAGGCACATTTACTACTTTTGGGGGCAACAGTGTGTTAAAAGTTGCGAGTTTCAGCGTTTCTGCTACTGCACCTAATTGCATTATGGTTCTAATGGGAGTAAAAATTAAATAAAAGAGCATCCTTTATTTCCTCTCGAAGTTAGGAAAACTTTGGCTGCAGCCTCAACAAGTGTTTGATAAATTATGACAAAGAGCCTGGCGAGTTCCATCAAATTTAAAATGTGTCTATTATACGACACGTGCGTGTATGTGTGTGTCTCGTATTTTGTTCAAGCTAATCGTATAACAACTTCAACTGCTTACATATAAGTAGTTTGCCTAAAATTGACTCCCAATCTAAACTACCCTTAATTTATTAGGGATTTTAACTAAATTTAAAATGTTTTGGTATTTTTTTTTATCAAACTGTATATAAAATTTCGACTCCTCGGCGTCGAGTTGTTTAATGCATACGGACGGACAAAACTACGCTAATAGGTGCACTGCAGTAACGAACGCACCTAAAAATCATCAAAAATAATGTATATTAAGGAGGCTCTCTATACCTTTAAACCAACAAACTTTAGCCTTATTTGAAATTCAGCAGCAAACTTCCAGCAATTTTCTTGAAATTCACGCGTATACATAGACAAACTGGTGATAACAGGTGCTCCTAGAATACACCTAAATGCGAGGTAGGTACATTAAAACAGTTGAACATACCCTAAGTGAAAAACACATTTGTATACATAACTAAATTGGGAAATGCGCTTACGTCATGGAGAGTATCGCCCGATTGGATCCCGCGGACAAGTGCGCACTTTCTCCTTAAAAAAAAGAAGTAATACTGCGTTCAAATTCCTGGTTAGAAAATGAGTGTCCCAGTTACATAGGATCCCAAAAATATGATTGGAATCTTTGTTAGCTCATTAACAATGTAAGGGTTTTAGCATTTGGTTAATGTTTTGATAATTTTAAACAAATTTGTCCTGTGGGCTAGAGATGTGGAGCTCTGGTTCCCGGCCACCGAATTCGCCCGGGTACGTTCCCACCCATGGGTTGCAGATTTAAAGTCTCGGGTATAGGACCAGTGCCCGCTCACAGCGTAGGGAAAGCGAGAAGCTGCGATAGGTAGTGATCCCGGCCACGGAGGCCAACATTCTGACTGGGAATGCGTGATGCCGTGCGTACGTGTGCGTGAGGCCGGCAGTCGGATTGACAGGTATAGGCCCTTCCTGTGCCTGTAGCGCCACAGGACTATTATTATTATTATTATTATTATTATAATATTTAAGCTGTAATTTCATTTCCTTTCTTCTTTTTCGCAAACTTTTGAGTATTATCCACCGTGACTTTCAAAGTTGCATTGCTCGAATGTTGCAAATGAAGTAGCAAGTGGGGCCAGCGACATGCGTATCAGGAATGTTTTTAATACTTCAGTATTTTCAATGATGTATACATCTGGATAAGCACAATAAAATAAATAATTTAACCTTAAATCGAAACTTTCAGAGGCATCAATCGTTCGTACGCCACTACTGACCAGCAACTAAACAAAGGCGCTGTCAAGTCCTCTTGAAAGTATTAGTTACTGTCAACATACAAGAGGTGCAAATACTTCAGGGGGAAAAATGCTTGGGCCAGACTTTTATGAGGGGCGCTGATACAATTAGACCACCTTTCGTGGCAGTGTTTTTTATCCCATAACTATCAATTTAATTATATAATATAAAAATAATAGCCCACCTGTAAACGATCAGTAATTTGCTATAAAGTGTATATTACAGCCATTGTATTATATATATATATTTATTGTATAGGTATATGTGTAAAATATGTGAATGTATTTCTTAGTTTAGAAACGTAGGAGCTGTGAATGTAGAAGCAAGCTGTTTTTTTGTAGCAAACAGTGTCATAAAGTGGAAAACAGAGGGTGGCTAACAATGAGTTGTAACCTTGGCAGAACAATAAGTTAGAAAGCTAAGGAAGGCTACCAATAGTCGATGGAAAAATACTAATGTAACGTCAAAAGTTAGTAAATAGTCAGGTGGGTGCAAGAAACCAATGTAAATAAAATCGACATTGTTCTGCTAGAGTAGGGTAGAGTAGGCTAAAGTAGGCTTAGCCAATCAGAAAATAGAAACATTAAATTTAAAATTTTAAGCTGTGGACGCTAAGAGGTAGCGTACTCAAGCAAAGTCAGTTCAGTAGCTGAAGCTCAGAGTGTGCAGATATGAAATATTACTGCAGTGCTGAGAAGATAAGTTTTGGCCTCTAAAAAAGTGTATTTAGAAACAGATAATTATTACAACCGTAAAATACATTTCATTATATATTCGCAGAGATATATATTTGTGTGATTTATAATTTTTTAACGCGAATAAAGAACTTAAGAAATTCTCTGTAAACTGCAGTTCTTTAGCACACAATATATAGAACTTAATATCTTAGAGCTCCACACGTAATACTTCAGTAATTTGATATTATTTGATATATTATTCAACTGCCTTCAATAATTAATAAAGAAGTGAGAATTTAAATTATAACTTCTGTAAAGTGTGTGAAACTATTCTACAGCCGTACCACCCTTGTTAAGAGATACTTCTCTACCAGATATAATTGACGCAGCGAAGGTATAAATTAAATTAAATCATAATTAATTAATAATCACAAATTACTACATATAAACTTTATTACGAACATACACATACGAGACCCCACCGCACTTTCTACTCGAACGGGAACTCGAGTTCATCCTGTCCATTCTTTAATCCAAACGAGCGGGCAAAATCTTTTCTAGCAAAATCTTGGCCAAACTCTGAAAGTAACAGAACTCAAGGCGCGCGCGCACACACCCACACGCACGCGCGCGCACACACATTTTGTGTGTGTGTTTCTTTTTAGGCATATGTAAAGCTGTTAGAGTAATATTTCTACATTTAAGAGCCAACTGATCCTTAAATTGTTCATTTTAGAGAAAGTTTAAGTTGAAGACGGTGTTTTGTTGGAGTTGTTTGCACGTATGATAAGCCGATTTAAAGTAGGTTGTATTGAAGGAGTTGTATCGTATTTCAACTGTTGGAGAGCCGAACTTGTAGTAGTTACAACAGCATGTATAGTTAACAGTTTCCGGTAGCCTTCGCCCCAAATGTATTTTTAGGTGGCCTTTGCCCCAAGTTTAAAAAATATTAACTTTGTAATTAAACTGTTTCTTTAAGTATTAAATAATTATGTTTGCCTCGGCTGCGTCAGTATTACTGTTAGAGACATAGAAGTCTTGGCAGAGCGTGATGCGACAAGAATGTAGGCTTACACAGATTTTAAGTTTTAATTCACTCCTTTTTATTAATTCTTGATACAAGTTAAATAGCACTTCACTGATATCGAGAGCTGTGAAATTCTTTTATTTAATACTTGCACTTTTTAATGTATATATCTACTATTTTCGTCTCACACGACTACGTATTTAATTTCTCGAGGACGCATCATGCATCCGGTTACTATCACTGTCTGCAGGCAACTCACTAGATTTCAACCGTCTAAACTTGTAAATTTCTGTATTTCAAGTCTCTGATTGGCTAATCCACTCCAATAGAATACCTGCATTTAACTAAAACTTTTTCTGGTTGTTGATTGGCTATTTTGTTTATAAACTGTCACTAAAATTACATTAATGCTTCCAAGAATCACAAATAACATTTAAACTCTCAAACTCATTATTGCCTCAAGGTTACCTCATTGTTAGCAACATTTAACTTATTATTCTCACAGCTCCTACATTATTAAATTACGTAATATATTCACATAAGATTATTACACATGGATACAATAATATAAGCATATGCAATGACTGTTACATTTTACAAATTATTACATACACATATTGCTTCAAGGCGGGCTGTTATTGAATTTACATATTATATAATTTGACTGAAAATCATTTAAATGTTAAAAATACTGCCTCAAAGTGAAGCATAATGGAAATGTTGCACAACTCGGTAACATTTGAACTATTGGGAACCGCGCTAGAATAAAATTGCAATTAAAGAATAAGCGTATATTTATTTGAAATTTAATGACTGGTTTATAGCGCCATTGCCACTCCCCAGGTGTAACCTTTGTGACGCCCTTTTCACGAGGAGCTTGTTCCCACGGAGGCTCGTGCTGGCGAGAAGAGTGTACCAATTAACGCGCCCCTTGAGCCGGATACGGCATTTGTGACCAAATATGTGTAGTCCTTCCTTGGTACATGTTCTTCTGTGACAGTTAATTGTATCGGTGCAGCGGTGACCGCCAACTCAGCTTATGTAACGAGCTCCAGTCCGGTGTGTAGTGGTTATTATTCCTGGTTTAGGTTACTTTTTTGTCACTTCTTAACTTTCCCTGGCTAAACTGGTTCATCGAATTGTGGGTTACCAATACTTTAGCAGCATTCAAAAGGAGCGAGTGTTAAACGCAGAATGCAAATTCGGATTCAAATCTCATTTTCTTCAATGATAAGGGCAGCTGTAAGATCTGAAGCTAAGGTAATTTACAACGGAAATACTTTGGATTTACATGGAAACATTTTTGACAAAATAAATTAAAATTCACATCCATATGTGAAAATGTGGAACATAAATAAGGAGTAAACATAAAAAATTACGTGCAGGTGTAGGCATGTTTATACAACGAAGGGGCACACCTTGCGCACTGCGACCTACATACATCTATTGTGGTTAACATCCCCCAGGAGCAAGGGACTTTTGTTTCTAAAAATGCTTTTTTTATTTATTTTTATTCTGTGGGCCTCAAAAGATGTATTTCGGTGAAATCTCGATATGGAATTTTTGGGTGAAATACAATACTTTGGCGTACTGGGTATTGTCATACCCCCATTGTTGCGCGGCATTGTCGACGGTATTATTGGGGTGATTTATTATTTCTTTGGCTTGTTGGAAGCTCCGTCTAATATGACACTCGCCAGCTCTAACTAGCGGGCTTAGCCAGGGTTGGAGAGAAGGGGATAGATGTTAGCGTTACTTCTTTGTGTGTTTGAGCGTCACTTGTTGAGTAAGTGTGTAAGGAGTAGGTCGCGTGTGTGAGGCATCTCCCCTCAATCCTTTATTTCCCTGTGTGTGATGTAGGTCCACTAATTGTTTTATTGATAAACCACAAGTAATGTGAGTGATGTGAAATTTGTTAAAAACTCCACGCCTTCATCGAAATGTAATCACCAAGGTTCTGGTCCTCTCGCAGTTTCTGTGCTAAGTTTTCCCCATGTGCGTGTTGGGGTGATTAAACATGTAATATTTGCTGGAACCTTTTGGCCCTCACCCCAGCGTGTAGCAATACTTCCTCTACTTACTATGCGTTGAGAGAAAGTAAAAATGAATACAATTTCAAGTTTTAATAACAATAATATAGCAATGTAATTTGAAATTTCAAAACGACAGTTGCTAGAGGTTGGTGGATGACACTAAAATGCAAACAGCTGTGGTTGTAAATGTTTCCCTCAATATCTAAACTGATGTATATTTTTAAAGTCTTATTTGAAAAACATAACTTTATTTTTACCCATTACGTTATTTATGATATATTTTTGTCTGGGAGTGATTTCAAGTTAGTAACAAGTGCTTAGTTACGTTCCACTTGCGGAAACTTTCTCTTTCAATATCGAGATTTCACCGGAAATACATGTTTTGAGGTCCACTGAATCCAAAAAACCGCAGTTTTAGAAAAATGTCCGTGTATGTGTGTCTGTGAACAGTATAGCTCAAAAACATATTGTTCCAACGAAATTTCAACATCAACTTTTTGGTTAAAATGCAATACTTCTCCTACTTACTATACATAGACCGAGCGAGTTGGCTCAGGCGGAAACGTCTGTGGCTCGCTTTCGAGAGGTCGTGGGTTCGATTTCCGCGGCCGACCTTCCTGTCCATGAAGTTTTTCGGGGGTTTCCCCGGCTCGTTAGTCCAATGCTGGGAAGGTTCATTACATCCCCCGAATTTCCTGCCCCTCCATTTCACCTCCATTCTCATTTCACTTCACCTTTTATCTGCTTGGTCTGTTTGAGGGTTGAAAGTGTCGGCGGTAGTCTCAGCGTTGTATGGCATGGGAAAAGGATGCTCTATGTAATCCGTTGTTCCCTCGGAATGGGAGCGGTCTGCGTGTCCCGGACCTGCCAGGGGATGATCAAGCCTGCAAGGGGAGAGGGGAGTCGATGGCACCAGCTGCCATCTAGGAAGTGTCAATCTGTTATAGGTAGGGACCGCGCACTCTGCCTTGTCGTGCCTCCTGGTCCAGCCACCCTTTGTCTCCTCTCACCTCGCCCCTCCCTCCCCGTCAGGGTCTTAGGCACAAAGGATCTTGTAGGTGGAGGTGCTAAATCCCCCTCCGTATCTAGTCCTACTCCTACTATAAGTAGTAGACAAAGTAACAGAAAGACTTTCAAGTCTGTCAGCTGACACATACTTGGGAAAGTATGAACATGCAACATGAAATATTTCAAAATCGGCTAACGCTATTATACAATAAAAGGACAATGTATATTTTAAAGATTCTGTATGTCTGTCTATCTCTTATGACTTCTCTGTCACACAAGACCATACAACTTTCAGGACTTCGTAGGCTATTCATAGAAAACTCAATATGTAGGCAGGTATATTTTATTTGTTACAATATATCAAACAAGTATGAACTGTTAGAGCCATTTTTGAAATTAAAATTAAATTGAGTTTTATTTATAGGCGCTCTTTAACTGTCGTGATCCTTAGCGTCCCATTCTATATTGGGCGTGAAATACCGGTAATGTTGCTCAGAGGCCTCTTTATCAGGCTTTATCTACGACACGGGACCACCGGCTTTACTTCCCTTCCGAAAGAAGCCATGCTAAGGAGTTTTACGCCCGAAAAAAATCCATCGCCCTCCGCCAGTTTGAACTCGCAACCTCGCGAACTAGAGGCTAGTATGGTAACCACTACACCGCTGAGGACGACAGCTATTTTTGGGAAAATGAAAAAAATAAAATAAAAAATAGACCGTGAAAGGTAGATTGAGTTGGGAGAATTTTCTTGGAGATCTTCGCTTGTTATGCTTAAACATCACCTGACTCAGTTATGAAATTTGGTAAATATACGACTTGTAGTTTTTGAGTTATGATATTCACAAAGATACACACGGACGTTTTTTTTTTCTAAAAATGCTTTTAGACCTTCCGATATCGAATTTTGGCTGGAATACCATGCTTATTCTACCTTTTAAAGGTAAGTAGTAGAGAAAGTAAACATGAAATTATATTTAAATACATAGTTTTGAATTGAAACCCATGTGTTTCTTGATAACCACTGGGAGAAATTAATGATAAATTAAAGCAACAGTCACAGAACACAGAGAAGTCCTGTTTATCTGCTAGTTTGTTGTGCAGTTTGCGCACTGCACCATTAACCTACAGAGGGAACGAGGTGATTATGTCGATCTCTATCTGATGGAACCCAAAGTAGCCGGTAACCTGTTTTGTTGTGATTTACTGCCGCGATGATGCGAAGGTGGTAATTTACGGTGGTTGCCTCAAATCTTATCTCACTGCGTACTTAAGAAATAGCTTTCAGCTTAGAAATGCAATGAAGGCTGTGTGTATCCAGGCGCTAAAGGGAAGCGCTGCATTATGTACACAACAGGATGTTTCCTAGTAAATGAAAATATTTAAGTGGGGAAGCATGCAAACTGCAGCGTTATACAACGATTGTCCCAGAAGTACCCGACCTGACGTATATATATATATATAGCGGTTGTTGTTTCAAACAAATGACTATGGTAGAAAGTACCACCCTTATAAAGCTTAAGTTTGAAGTTTGACGATGCTACGTTGTTTAGTAATTGTTTGACTGCCATTATTAGTGAACTCTCTCAGTGAATTTGTAAACATAGATAAAACTGGCCGTCTTTATGTGATACAATACTTTCATTTGAAAGGTCTTAGTCCATTTAATATTAAAGCTGAGCTAGATTCTACTCCGGGGGAGTATGTTCTTTCGTTTACAACAGTAAAATATTGGGTGGCAGAGTTTAAGCTAGGGCGTACGAGTTGCCAAGACGAACATCGCAGTGGTCGACCAAATGAGGTGACCACGCCAGAAATTGTGAAGAAAATCCACAAAATAGTATTGGATGACCGTCGACTGAAAGTGCGCGAGCTATCAGACATCATAGGCATTTCAAAACGTGTTGTACATGGCACACTAACTGAAAATTTAGACATCAGAAAGTTGTGCACAAGATGGATGCCGCGTTTACTCACAATGGAACAAAAGCAGCGTCGTGAGGATGTTTCATTCGAATGTTTGGCGAAGTTTCGCTGCAATAAAGCCATAACGATGGGTGAAACATGGGTCCATCATTTCGCACCTGAGACGAAGGAACAGTCAAAACAGTGGATTGAAAGGGGAGAATCGGCTCCAAAGAAGGTGAGACAGTTCCATCTGCAGGCAAGGTCATGACGTCAGTTTTTTGGGATGCGCGTGGGATAATTTTCATTGATTATCTTCAAAAAGGAAAAGCAATCAATGGCGAGTATTATGCAAACTTATTGCAGTGTTTGAATGATGAAATCAAGCAAAAACGGCCGCATTTACCGAGAAAGAAAGTTCAGTTTCATCAAGGCAATGCACCAGTTCACACATCCATTATCGCCATGGCCAAAATCAATGAGTTAAAGTTCGAATTGCTACCTCATGCACCCTATTCGCCAGACTTTGCCCCCTCTGATTATTTTCTGTTCCCAAAGTTGTAGAAATGGCTTGGTGGCAAAAGATTTGTCAACAATGAATAGGCGGTGTTTGCAGTTGATGGCTATTTTGCAGAACTCGACGGTTCTGACTATAAACAGGGTATGGAAGCTGTGAACATCGCTGGGAAAAGTGTATCGAGCTGAAAGGAGACTATGCAGAGAAATAAATATGTTCTTTCCACAAAATGTTTGTGTTTTTTTTTTGTTAGGTCGGATACTTTTGAGGCAGCCCTCGTAGCTAATGAGTTATATCTTTTGAAGTATCCACGTAACAGAATGAGAGTTTGTATTTGTTTGCTTTCTGTGCCACATACGTAGTGGATAGAGAAATGTCACCAGTATAAGTGAAAAATGAAATGTGTGAGCTTGGTATTTAGGTTCAGTGTGTTCCAAAGATGCGACAAGAAGATGTTCAAGAAAATCCCCCCACTCTAAACTACCGTTTGCATGGAAGATTTTTCGAAACTTTGGATTTTCTCAATAATGGTTCTAACGACTTTGATTAAAATATCATATGTTTAAGATATTTAGATAACAAATAGAATGCATAGGCAAAGGATCCATTATTCAAACTATGACCACCCTATGTAAACTCCCCAGTAAGTGGCGCACTTAGACACTATTAACATAAATTTCGTCAGATGCCACTTGTAATTCATATAGAGTGCGTGAAACAATATCCTTATCTGTGACAGTTCTGAATCTTGTTTTCTTTTCAGTGCAAAGGTGAGCTTTTGGCTCGTTTTTTGTTACAAAATGTGTTTCACTGTGAAATATAAATACTAGAAATCCAGTTTTTTAATCACAGATAGTCAGCATTCTTTGCTTTACCTTGGAATTGTTCAATGTACTTTGCATCAACAGTAGTTTTGGCAAACCAGTGTTATCTGCAATGCAGGCCATTCTCCTAATATGACCTCCATGACAGCATTCTTTTAATTTAGGTTTATTATTTTTTTTAGTATGTACGAGAATAGGGGCTTATACTGAGTTTTAAAAATTAATTATTTTATTTTTGCCAAAAATGCACAATCTGCAGGACAACAAAGGGCAAAAATGTATTCGATGCCTACATTGCTTTTTGTGGAACCATAAAAAATGCAAATGATCAGTTCCACGTAAACCTCAGTTTATTTGTACTAATCGTTTGAAAAGCAAATATTAATACTCGGGTGTTTTCTGACATTAACTAATTTTTGCAAGTTAAAATGTGTTTAACGATTTTATTAGCAACTCTCAAAGTTTTGCGTGCTTTTGATAATAGGGACCATATTTGAATTCACTTTTCTCATAAATAAAGGAATGTCAGTTTTTTGTATAACCATTACATTTTATATTCTTCTTAAAGGTATTGCAACGTTGACATTAGCACAAACAGTAAAATACTTAGGTGTGTAATGAAGCATGTACTATTTTTTGTTCAAACAATGTGATAGATTTACGAGTGATAATTAAAAAGGGGACCATATTTGGGGACGTTACCTTATCTGGAATTTTCTGGGAATAGCCCGCGAAGTCCTCTTCATTCTGGATGTCTTTTGTAAAACAAGTAAACCATAAGAGAGATAGACAGAATGTTATTACATAAAAAATGTAGATCTTGTTAAAGGACACAATTTATGTCAAATAAAAATTTTCTGGCGTTAACCATTTCCAAAGCATTTTTCGTTATTGAATTGAATTTGCTTTTTCTCGTGGTCAGGTAAAAAGCGTGGAATTCCAAAGACGTCACATAGCGATCCACTTTTTAAAAATCTGACAATCGCATTAGCTCACTATATCCTTATATTTATGTGTAATAGAAATTTGTCTCGATTAACATGAACTACAGACACTGCAAATAACCTTATTTTTACACTTTGTTAAAGTGCAAATATTTACGGTATAAATATATTTAAATATGTATAAATATATCAATTAGTTTAAACACAAATTGTTACTTTTTAGAATATGCTTTAATGAACTTCATAAATAAACGCATATAACATTGTAATTATAACTTACAAACATAAGGCATCATTAAGTAATATTTGATATTTAAAGCTATTCTTTCATACAAAAGAAAGCCAATAAATTGTTCTGAGAGCTTACAAAATGCACTGCGTACATACAAACTAGATAATGTTTGCAAGCCCATATTATGAACGTTGTGAACCTCTCTGGTTCCCACAATAGTGCATTTAACAGTGATTATGACATCATGCCGGACCACCACACAGATAAACAATTTACCCGTTTCCTCCACGTGGTTGTAATAAGTGTTTGGCCACCATGCCGGCGGATGCATGATCTCAGTATATCATCGCCCGCCTAACCCTGCGCAACATGGCCGGTGTCATGTCACGGCAAGCTAAGATGATGGATTCCCTGAGCTGTTGAGGGGTCATTGTCTGCCCCTGGGACACGATATCTTTAAGATAACTCCATAAGAAAAAATATAATGGGGTTAGATCTGGTGAGCGTGCTGGCCACTCTATTGGTCCATGCCGTCGGATCCATCGCTCAGGGTAGGTGGCATCGAGATAAGCCGTTACACGACGGGCCGAATGAGTTGGCGCCCCATCATGTTGGTACCACATAGTTAGTCGGTTCTGCAACAGCACTTCATCCAGTAGAGTAGGCAGCTAGTGTCGTAGGAAGTGGATATAGCGATTCCCAGTGAGGTGGCCATCATAAAAATACGGGCCTATTAGATGATCACCGAATATACCAGCCCAAACGTTGAAACCCCATCGGACTTGTAAGGCCGTCTCTCGCATCCAATGTGGGTTTACAGTGCTCCAGTAATGCATGTTGTGCGATTTACATGCCAGTGTTGTGGAACCCTGCTTCGTCTGTAAATAACACAGTTGCCAAAAATGTGGATCTTGTTCAGTTTGTCGTATGATCCACCTAGCGAACGCCACTCTCAATCTATGATCTGGCTGCAGTACCTCCTGGTGTAGTTGAAGATGATAAGGGTGAAATTTTGCATGATGTAGTATTCTCCACGCTGAAGATTGGCTAATATTGAAATGCCTGTGAATGTCCCTGGTATTACAATACCATAGTCACAGGATCCGTCGTTGCTTGGTCACAGACAGGGTGATCTCTTCATGGATGTGGTTTCTTGTGCACTGTTCCTGATTCTAGAAGGCGCTTCGCAACTCGCAAAAACGTGTAAACTGTAGGAAGTATTCTCTGCGGAAACCTCTGTTGGTATAGACGACATGCCTCCGTTGCATCCTGTTGCGCTTCCCCATACACTAACATGTCCAGATACTCTCTATTCGAAAACATTGTTCCGCAGTGAGCACGAACGGCTGGAACTTCGTATTTATAAGCAAATCCATTTGGAAAGAAATGATTGATTAGAACGTTCTGGAAACATGAACAGAAATGAATATAAAAAAACCTCATTTATTCGCAGCCATGGTAAGAATAGTTCGTAGAAGTATGATAAAAAAAAAATTCATGTGGCTGCAACACATCGTATTTTTCTTTCTTTCTTTCTTTCTTTCTTTCTTTCTTTCTTTCTTTCTTTCCTTTTCAAATTAAGGTAGCTTAACTGGTAAGTGATATAGTGACGATAGTTCTCTGGGTTGGTGCAAATAGTCGGTGTAGATGACAGAATCATTTTTTTTTTTCTTTTTAGTCTGATCTTTTTTGGAAGTTGCATCGTGGCGGTTCAACCTCTAAGGCAGTATTTACGTAACAGTTGTGGGAAATCACAAAAATTCCTTTCAAATCGGCTGGTATACGGAATGTGAATCCGTGTTCTCGCGAGTAGCAACCACAGATGCCGCCGCCTGAGCCATCTCATCCAGTTTCTTCCATTTATTTACCTGTTGCTTTGTGAAATACGAGCTTTTGACAGCGTTAAAACCCTAACCCCAAGCCACCTGTGGCAGGAATCGAAGAAGGCACCTCTCATTGCACAGTGGTCGGACGAGCTGGACAGTTACCGCTATTTATATTCGTTTATTGTAATCACCACTAAGGGCGTGTGCCCTGTCAAAGCAATTTCAAGAAGTGGCCATAAGGAAGAGTAAAATAAAAGTGTTTGTCACCGTGCTTTGTTAATGTTTCCATTTAAATGTCGCCATCGCGTTGATTACCGGATATGTTGCCATATCGGGACTGTGACTTGCCCACGTAGTCCCTGGAACATGCTTTGCTTTCTTTGATGTCCTAGATTTAACTTCATTCAGCAACAACCTGCAGATTACTGAGGATGCGTTTGTAGTGTAGTTTCCTGTACGAGGGTATAATATGTTCTTTTTAACGTGACACGCGTCATAAAACTTATGCTTGAAACAAAGGTTTGTAGATCTCCGAGTCAGTTCAACACCAAAATAGTTTTATTCGTCTTTGTTGGGTTATACTTTCAAAAACTAGAAATGCTTCGCGAAAAACTACAGAGTCGGGTATGCTAAGTTAAAGATTTATGGCGTTCGTTATGATGCCATATCGACATTCTGATTTCCACTTTTGTAAATGCTTTGAATAATAGGAGTCCACGCACCTACGCAATAATAATTGATAAATTAACGACACTATGAGGCAGTATTTTTAACACTTAAATATTTTAATCAAATTATATAAATATAAATTTGAATACAGCCCGCCTTAAAACAATATTTGTATGTAACATTATATAAAAAGTGTATATTACAGTCATTTTAAATGTTTATATTATTGTATCCATGTGGAATAATGTTATGTGAATGTATTACGTAATTTAATAATGTAGAAACTGTGAGAAATAGGTTTAAAGTTGCTAACAATGAGGTAACCGTGAGGCAATAATGAGTAAGGAAGTTTAAATGCTACTAGTCATTATTAGAGCAGCAATAATGTAAATTTTGAGACAGTTTAAAAATAGCCAATCAACAACCAGAAAAACTTTAGTTAAATGAAGGTATTCTATTGGAGTAGGATTAGCCAATCAGAGACATGAAATACAGAAATTTACAAATTTAGGAGGTGGAAAACAGTTCAGTTGCCTCCAAACAGTGCTCATAACCAGATGCGAGATGTGTCCTCGAGAAATTAAATACGTATTCGAGTGAGACAAAAATAGTTTACCTGTTAAAAGGTGCAAGTATTAAATAAAAGAATCTCACAGCTGTCGATACCAGTGAAGTGCTATTTAATTTGTGTCAAGAATTAATAAAAAGGAGTGAATTAAAACTTAAAATCTGTGTAAGCCTACGTTCTTCAGTCGCACCACAATCCTGCCAAGACTCCCATGTCTCTAGCAATAATTCTGACGCAGCCGAGGCAAATATAAATATATAATATCTAAAGAAACAGTCAAATTACAAAGCTAATATTTTTAAACTTGGGGCGAAGGCTACCGGAAACCGGGTACTATACGTGCGATTGCAACTACTTCAAGTTCGGTTCCCCAACAGTTGTACTATAATACAACTCCTTCAATACGACCTACTTCAAATTGACGTCCATATGTGGTGCAAACAACGTAAAGAAAACCCCTACTTCAAATTGGCTTCCCAACATAAACAAGTTAGTGGGGCTAACATAAACAACAAAAGCTACTTCAACTAGCAACTGTAAGGTACATAGCAGTGGAGCCGATGTGCCGGAATTTTGTCTCACAGGAGTTCGTTTACCTGTTAGTGAATCTACTTAGCTATCGCATTTAGCACGTTGATATGCTATCGTCATGGATTGGGATCAAATCTGCAACTTTGAGTACAAAGAGCCAAGGCTCAACCATTTTGCCTCCCAGGTAGACAGGGAGTGTGTGTGGTGTTTATATAGCATAAACCAAAAACGAAGTCAGATAAGTACCTTACTTGGTATTTAAATCCAGCATCTTTTAAGGAAGCGACACGTAGATTTTCAAGAATATCATCCAAAATTATTTTCATTATTTCTGATTTTCTCTAAAATGACCGTGACGGTATGGATTGCAATACCGTATGCTTAAGATATCTGCATAAATATATATTTCTGCGAACAATCTCTGAAGTCCTCTTCATTTGGATTGAATTTTGTGAACTTTTGTGTAAGACAGTTTAGATATCGTAAAAGCACACGGTCATGATTGAAGGTTTGCAATTTTTCACTTCCCCCTACTTTCCATTGCAAAAGCTTATGACCACAATTAAACATTTGAATGCTACTTTAGCATGTTGTAAATAATTTGAAAACATTCCTAGCAAAAATATATCGCGAGTAAAGTAGCGTGAATAGAGGAACCACTTTTTATATGAATACCATAGCATATAATGGATATATGTGAATTTTTGCCTGGTAGAGACAGTCATGTGAATTTATCACAACATATATTCATTATTTTATGAGTGATGAATTAAAGTGAGAATTCGGAAATACAAATAATCTTAAGGAAATGCATTTTATCTGGGAGCACATACTAGGTTAAAGGATGTTTTTCTTAAATTTACAAATAAAAGGTAAAAGAAATCGCGCGTGCATGGTATGTGATGCATTGTGTGCTGCCCAAGATTTTACGCCTGTTATCATACTGGTGACGCTGCCAGCAAATTGTCTGTCAGTATTGGGAGAAAAAAACTTTCTGCGAGTAAGCGAGCTTTCTGGAAGGATTTTGGCTTACCGTCCACAGATAAGATATTTAAAATTTTATTTTATTTACAAGTTTAGCATAACACTGTCGTATTACTCATACAGAAACTTACATTTTTCGCCACTTGTAGCCTGATCTCTGTACGCAAGGAGATTTTGGGTACGTTGGGAGCTACCGTCATGCAGGGAAATCAAGGATGGAATACAGACGTTTTTACTTGAGGCGAGGCAGTGCAGATCTGTGATTGCTTTTAATTGGTGAAGGTTATGGACAGAAGTAGATGGTTTTTGGGTTGTTTTATTTTATTTATCGGTTTGTTAAGTTTTTCCATGTTCTGTGCGTTATTACAGTACCGCTTTGTTATTATTTTGTTGTTCTATAATGCGCTTTCTCTTCCTAATATTTAGGATATTAAACTTAACAATACATTCTTTATTTTCCTAGACCAACCGTGATTACAAGTATAACTTTTTGAACCGTACAATTGTGCAAGATATGTTTTAGGAAAATGAATAGCCTCTTTCAGCGATATTTAAAACCGCACTATTCACTCAGCGATCGAAGGAAAGTAACGTTGAAAGTGCAGGCGTTGTAGTCTAGTGATAACTAGAGACAGAAATTTTATGTTGTAATACTCGCAATGCCTTTAATATGTATGCATTTATGTATTAAAAACTTCCATATATGCACATGAATATGCCCATATAAAAAGTTTTAAGACATTTTGACATAAACTAAAGTTTAAGGCAATTCTATGTAATCTCTCTGTGATTTAATGTATTGTGTATGTTGTAGAATATTGAATAATTAGTGTATACTCCTGTAACCAAGCTTTGTCGCTCACTTTTGCTTTTGGCATGATTACACGAAAACATGACCATCATGTTCAAGTACCACACCACTGAACTGAATGATATGATTATTCAACTGGAGAGCAATTGCGAACCTGCAGGAATATATTCGGAATATATGTCTAAAACTATTAACGGTTGAACATTTTGAAATGCTTTCGTTTGTATAAATCAGTAGGTTACATTTTCATAAATCTTAAGAGATACTAAACAATAAAATTTAAACTATACTTTGAACCCAATTAAACTAAAATTTGAAAACTAATTCCGAGAACTCCTTAACAGCCACTTTCATACCGTGAGAGAACGGCTACGACCAGATAAGGCAGTGATTCACCGGTGGGACAGCTATTGATTGGGTTGTTTGTGAGCTACCATCAGTTGCCAAGTTTTAACGCTGATTCAATGGCAGATATTATTCGGAAGTATCCTACTGTAAATCAAATATGAAGATAAAATAAAAATATATTTATAAACATATATTTAGAAAATATATACGTAAAACAAGCAGACATGTAGCATAATTTGCAAACTGGTGAAATATAATGCTTGTTAAAACAAAATAGGCAAAATATGCATTATATGCAACATATAGGTATTGTAAATTGTTGGAAATTTAGTAATAAGCTGACATACCAAATGTGCATAACCGAGCAGGAGGCTCAGGCGGTAAAGTCTGTGGCCCGCATTCAGGAGGTTCAAATCCCGGGGCCGACCAATCTGTCTGAGGTTTTTTCGTGGTTTTCCTCAGTCGCCAAGGTTAATACCGGATTGGATATTTAATACCACGACCCAAAGTTCTATCTTAAGTCTAAAACAATAGCAAAATGAAAAATAAGTAGTAATAGCGAATTCTATGCCATCTATCTACAGACAATGTAAACAGTTAGACTGGACGGCACCCTAATGCCATCTGCACGTCACGAAGCAGAATATCCGGCTGCCATGCGCCGGGGGTCTCTGTGGGTTCGTGGCGAAGCAAGATGACATTTCCAGGGATGAGACCTAGAAGGTTAGCCAGCCGCCTTTCTGTGTGGGGGCGGCGGTTGGACTGGACGGCATCTTAATGCCATCTGCACGGGGTGAAGCAGGGGTTACAGGGATGAGACCTAGAAGGCTAACTGTCCGCGTTTGTGTGTGAGGGCGGCGGTTAGAATGGACAGCACCCTAATGCCATCTGCACGTCATGAAGCAGGGGTTACAGGGATGAGACCTAGAAGGCTAAATGTCCTCCTTTGTATGGGGGCGGCGGCTGGACTGGACGGCACCCTAATGCCATCTGCACGGCACGAAGCAGAAGATCCGGCTGCCATGCGCTGGGGGGGTCTGTGGGTACGTGGCGAAGCAAGATGGCATTTCCAGGGATGAGACCTAGAAGGTTAGCCGCCTTTCTGTGTGCGGGCAGCGGTTGGACTGGACGGCACCCTAATGCCATCTGCATGGCATGAAGCAGGTGGTTACAGGGATGAGAATTAGAACGCTAACTGTCCGCCTTTGTGTGTGAGGGCGGCAGTTAGAATGGACGGCACCCTAATGCCATCTGTACGTCATGAAGCAGGGGTTACAGGGCTGAGACCTAGAAGGCTAACTGTCCTCCTTTGTATGGGGGCGACGGTTGGACTGGACGGCACCCTAATGCCGTCTGCACGGCACGAAAGCAGAAGATTCGGTAGCTATTCGCTAGGGTCTCTTTGACACGTGACGGAGCGGGTGGTTACAGGGATGAGACCTAGAAGGCTAACTGTCCATCACATATAGTTCTAAGAGTTATTTACCAACAGATCCGTCGCGATATGACCAAGGAGTTAAAGCGACGTAAAATAAAATAGAATAAAAAAAAATGTGCATGCTTTCTGACACCAGAGAAAAAATATGCATTTGCATGAAAATCCTGTCCCTAGTGATAAGCTGTTTGATATGGAAGTGATCTGCTCGATATAAATCGCATGCATGAGACTGCAATCAGTTAAGAGCACTAGGCTAAATCCTATTACTCTGTTGACGACAGCTGAAATTTTTGCTAGTTAGAGGCTAATTCTATTGTGTTGCTAGCACCTGCTGCTGTACCTGGATATGATCGGGTGTTGTATTTCCATCAGGGAGCTCTAATACGATCTGTGAGTGAACATTATACTGGATGCAATCACGAAGCAATATAAAAAGAGATGAGATCTCCATTATGCTCCTACTTATTTTCATTATCTAGGTAATGATGGCTATATATTTTCATTAGCCTTCGTCGATCACTATATTAAGGTGCCATTAACGGCCTGAAATGGTGCGTAATTCTGTTTTACTTCGTAACAGTATTTTTAAGCGTTCTTGGTTGCATTGTGTATCTGTTTCGGGTCATTTTCGGCGCCATTTTTAATGTGTAGTTGTTATTTGTATTGCATTTTGGTTGCCTTTTTATTTTGTTTCTTACTGCTTAACTGCCTTTCATTACTTTTTTATAAATCTTTTAATAAGTAAATGATTTTCCGTCTTTTCTTCTCGCCTGTTTTGGACATGCGTATGGCTTTTTCAGGAACTGAATACAAATGAGGAACCTTTTATCAAAAGTTATGTAATCCAGCTAGATGATTTTTAGAGGACAGCAGGAAAACTTTCCAAAGCTAGAACTATATTGTTATTGCATCACTATTTCATAGTTCCCTCATCGCTTAACGTCTATTTTATATAGGGGTTTTTAGGAAATTATTTTTGATTTCGGTACATTTTTGCATAAAAGTAGCACAATTTTAGCAAACAGTACATTTAGAAAGGAAATAAATCTGAATAAGAATAAAAGCAATAATTATAATTTATACTATCTATTAGTGTTCATGTGTTCTCTTGTGTTAATGTCGACCAGGGAGCAACAAGCTCTTAAAAAATCTTAACAGTACTGGAGGAAATGTTGTTATGTTTTCTATACGTTTTCCTAATGTTACTACGGCTCAATGAGAATGCTGACTAATCGCTGAAGCCGAATATGTAATGCCGCGATGGTGCGACAATTTGAAGCAGGATTGTAGTTGCTAACTTTTCCCGTTGTCTCCAATATTTGCTGCCGGCTGCTTCAGTGGTTGAGCTATGAGTATTTCTCCTCAGGATATGCGTGGATGTTTAAATTGACTGAGAAACGAGACGTGTAACTCGCTGTAAGTCGCTAAATTGTTGACCGACAGGATCCCTCGCGGCAGGCGCGAAATCTTAATCACACAAGCGCCGCGTCACTAGGCGCTTAAGTCACACGCCTTAGTACCACTACTGCTACCAGTGAGAGTAACTAATAGTGTGCGTGCATTAACGTCGATGCGTATCAGTCCCGGTACCAGAGAAGAGTTAGTCCTCGGAACTGGATGCACGAACATTTATTAATTTTAGCTCCACTTACATTAGAATTACTTCCACCATTCCACCTTATACGTTGCCAAATCTCAAAACTCTTGGCATATGAATGTGACACTGTTACTAGAGACTTAGCTAAAATTCTCAGAACTTGCGTCGCCTCTCTAATTTCCAAAATTGGCCTAAGTGCCTGTGTAACGTACTGAACTTGACTCTAAACTGCGTTCCCAGAAATCCTTAAGCTTATGTGCACGTACCTTCTCGGCTTTCTGATGACTCTGGCTAACCTGACTGTCTAATTACCTCCATCTTTCCGGACAAACATTTCAACTCAAACTTGTTACATTATACACTGATTTAATATACGAAAAATATTTGTCACAATTATTTCTCTCACTGTTGTTTCTTCATTTGATTATTTCTATCTGCCCGTCAATAATTACAGTATCATAGTCTCAGTTTGGCGAAAAATTAGGAACATTTTTCAGGCCTCCAAATAGCGTTTGTGGAACTCGCAAATCTCCAAAATATTATGTTTATCATCGTCTTCGTAGATCAAATTTGTTTTCGCTGTTTCTTCAATCGACGGCCAGCATTTATTACTTTATAATCAGTAGGTAGATGAAGTACTGTATTCCACTCACTGTGTGTGTGTGTGTGTGTGTGTGTGTGTGTGTGTGTGTGTGTGTGTCTTGAAGAGCATAATTTAAAAACGAAATGTCGGATAAATACGAACCTCGGTATTTAAAATCAGTATCTTACAAAGCTGTGTAAGAATAGTTTGTAGAAGCTGTGTAAAAATAAATGATAGCGAATGGAGAAAGCAATGAGAATGTAACATATTTTTCTCCCTATTAGAGGTACACCATGGCGACCTTATCTATTCAAGTATCTGGCATAACTTGGAATGATCTTTACAGTTTGTGTCTATATATTTATATTATAGTTGCAGCACACTCGATAACCAGTTCCTATCTAATATCATTGACTAGCGTTGTGTTCTAGTAACCTGTGTCTGGCCACAACTCAGAGAAATCTCATTTCTGCAGACCATTCGCCATAGTTGATCTGACGGCATAATGAACTCTTACATCCATACAGCAAAAGTGGGCAGCGCAAACACCTGGTTTAATTTCAATAATTTTTTTCCACTCTGCATGTTTTATGTTGCTTTAACTACTTGGTCATATGGCACGTATCTGTTAGGAGATACCTCGTGGCTCGGTGTGTGATACAGTTAACCTTCTAGATCATCCCTGTTCCATACCATCTTGTTTCGTCACGTACAGAGTCCTTAGTGCTAGGCAACAGTACCTCTGCTTCTAGTCATAACGGGCAGGGGGCAGCTATTACGTGTCCATAGAGGCCTTAGTGGCAGGAACTGTACTCCTTCTGCACGTCCGGGCAGTTGGCATTACGGTACTGTCCAGTTTAGTTGCTATCATTATCTGTGGATAGATGGCAGAGCATTCGCTAGTACCATCTATTTTTATTTTACTATTTTTTTTAGCTAAGATGGAACTTTGGGTCGTGGTATTAAATACCAAATGCTGTATTTATCTTGGCGACTGCGGAAAACCACGAAAAACCCGTCAGATTGATCGGCCTATTGGATTTGAACCAGGGATCTCCCAAAAGGCGTTACAGCCTGAGCATCCCACGGGTAATTTCAATAATGTTTCCCTTACTTCACTCTGTCTCAACGATCGCTTTATTGTTCCACACAACTGTGTAAATATATTCAGTTTTAATTGTATATCGTATATTCCTCTGTACCCGATGTGGCACCCTAAATATTTAAATTGAGACACTTGTTCGATAATATTACGATTTTAGCTCCAGTTAGCTGTAGTCGTACTAAAGATATAACCTTAATTTAGATGCTAGGTTAAACTACTAAAATATCTTGGAAACCTGCTGGTTTTACTACAACTTTATGGAGGTGCTCTGACTTAGCAGCTCTCGGACGAAATATCCCCACACCTTATGTTACCTCCATACAACCCAGGAAAGAGATTTGACCCGAGGATAGAGCAGTTAATTACTCATATCTTGGTTGGGCATTACTTCGGGCAGATGCTGGTGTTGACATCAGCGATGTCTTCATTCCTGATTAGAAGGGTATGAAACACCTAACGAG
Organism: Deroplatys truncata; assembly: GCA_030765065.1. Lineage (NCBI taxonomy): Eukaryota > Metazoa > Arthropoda > Insecta > Mantodea > Mantidae > Deroplatys > Deroplatys truncata. Next base: position 181,331,678 of record CM060984.1, read on the forward strand.
CAGCAAACCACTAGGTACACTAGCCGCAGAATACTGTGTCGCCTTTATTAGAAGTCGAGTGTACATGCTACAGCAGTGGTTCCCAATTTCTATAAACTGGCGTCCTGTTTTGTTCGCTCTGCAATTCCCACATACGCCCTTCATTGACTGCAGTTTTACTTTCTCTATCATGTATCTAATAGGTAGAGAAGGTATTGCATTCCACCAAAAATTCGATACCGAGATTTCACAAAGCATTTTTAAGAAAAAATGTCTGTATCAGTGAATAGTGTAATGTAAAAACAATGATAAATACATGTATTTCGAGTCAGCATCTTCCAAAAATATAATATGAATATTTCCAAGAAAATCCACCATCCAAAAGTACCTTTTAGTTGGAAGATATTTTTCGAAATGTTCGATTTTATATAAAAAAAAATCTAACGATTTTGATTAAAATACCAGGTTTAAGATATTTACATGTATAAGGGTATATATTACATTTTCTGGGAATAGACTTGAAGCCCTCTTCATTCGGAAGAAATTTTGTGTAATTTTGTACTATAACTAATAAACCTAAGACACAAACAGAAGCATATCACACAAAAAATGTAGATCTCTTTAAAACACAGTTTATTTCAATATTTTCGAGACACGTTATTGGTTTGAATTTTTCAATACTTTGTAATCTGTTTAAAGTACTATCACTATTTAGTTGTTTCTGGCAATTTTGTAAAAAGAGTATGGCATTTCTATGCCAACATATGGTGACCCGGTTTTTAAACATCTGACTATCGTTTCGGTTTTTTGTATCCCCCTTGTACTTTCAGCGAAATGCGTAATGAAACTTTTTCTGCAAACGTTTGTCTGCACTGGCAAAAAAAAAAAAAAAAAAAAAAGAGCTCTCCTAAGAATAGGTTGTAGAAGGGTATAAACATAAAGAATAATAGGTAGAGAAAGTTATATTAATCTACTGTAACGCATCAGATCTTTCTTTCTGAAAATCTCTAACATCCGAGAGGATGTAAAATAAATATGACCACGTAATTGAGTGAGTGAGAGGAGGAGAGTGGGCAAGAGTTTCACTTACATTAATCTAGTTAAAGCATTTTCTAAAACAACTTGAATTCAAATTCATTTTAGTATTTAATGATATTCCCTGTTAGAGAGCAACAAAACAATATTAGAAAACTTCTATCAGGGAGCTGTTATTTAAATTTTGTTGTTATGGCTATTACTATTAAATTTTGTATTTATTACATCACAAATTTTGTTTCTTATTCTGAGAAATTCGCCTTACTGCGCCTTGCAGAGCTCCCAATTTTAGGAACCTTTCTGTTGCTAAACATGTCCAATATGAATTTACACACACCATCACCTGGAGATGGACATTGTGTCTTTATGCGGGACTGGACTCTTCCTTGACATTCACAGCGCATACTAAGAACATATTATAACGTCTAACAATAAACCAGTGCAATTCTCGATTGAAGAATGAAGTGGGTTGTAGCCTTTACGTTATTAAAAGCCAATTTTGAAGAAGTAACTGCCGCAAGTGTGGTACAAAGTTCCGGTAGCCTTCGCCCCAACGTTCACTTTCCGGTGGTCTTCGCCCCAAGTTTAGGAATCAACGTTGTATTTTAATGTTTCTTTAAATATTATATATATTTTAGATTTGCCTCGGCTGCGTCAGTATTAATTTTGTAGAAACATGTTTCTCTTAACAGGGTGTGATACTGCTAAAGAATGTAGGCTTACACAGATTATAATTTTTACTTCACACCATTTATTAATCATTCACACGATTAAATAATACTTCACTGATGTAGAGAGCTGTGAGATTATTTATTAATTACTTTACGTAAACTTTATAATATTCTTTCCGTAATGAATTTTTGTCTCACACTGGATCGTATTAAACTTCTCGAGGACGCGTCTTGCGTCCGGTCAGGAACGCTGTCTACTAGCAACTGGTTCCTGAATTTGTACAATTTGCTCTATTTCAGTTTCTGATTGGCTAATCCTACTCCAATAGAACACTTTTATGTAACTTAAACTTTTTCTGGTTGTTGTTTGGCTATTTATAAACTGTCTAAAAAATTACATTATTGTAGCTCCAAGAATTACTAGTAGCATTTCTAAACTTTCCAATTCATTATTGCCTCATTGTTAGCAACTTTTTACCTATATTTTCACAGCTCCTACATTATTAATTTACATAATACATTCACATAACATTATACATGTACACAATAATATAAACATATACAGTGACTGTAATATGCACCTTTTATATATTGTTACATACACATATTGCTTTAAGGCGGGCTCTTATTGAATTTATATATTATACAATTAGACTGAAATTATTTAAGTGTTAAAAATACTGCCTCAAGGATTTACCCATTTTGTTTTGTTGGCGTTTTCGAGACTGCTTGGTTCTCAAAAAAAATTATATATATATATATATATATATATATATATATATATATATTGCAGAGTGTAGTCTATACATTTTAAGTACCCTATACACTCTATACATCATTCCTTCTTCTTCTTCTTCTTCTTCTTCTTCTTCTTCTTCTCCTTCTCCTTCTCCTCCTCCTCCTCCTCCTCTGGATTTTACCCATTTGGGTTTTCTGTTTGTCCGTCTCCTTCGATGTCCTGTTTCTTCCATATCTTCTTGAATGTATTTTCCACGTCAGCAGTGGACGTCCCCTTTTACGTCTTCTTTTGGGACATTATTCCAACGTCTTAGGTCATCTCGTTTCCTCCATTGGTTTTATATGTCTATACTACTGAACTGCCCTATTTTCTAGTCTTTTTTGTTATTGTTTTATCTACTCCTTCCCTCTTCCATACTTCATTCCTTTCAAGCTTAATTTATTGCTACATAGTGTGCTCAGTTCCACGTTTATTAAAGTATAAAATCACAAGCTGGTGTTCCGAAACTAAACTATGTTGTATTAAGTCCGAAGATTTTGTGATCAAAACCGCTAGTACATAATTATTACAAAACAACAGTTTCGTAATCAGATTGACTTACCATGTTGCTGTAATATTTTAATGGTCCAGGTTTTCTTTTCTCATGAAAATAAAAGTTAGGAAACTTAAGCATAATTTGGTATTTAAATTCGGCATCTTTCAACGATGCGACATGCCCATCTAACTACCGTTTACAGAGAGCATTCGTAATTTTTTAGACTCTGAAAAATGTACTACCCATTAAAATACACAATTTGTATCAAATATTTTCGTTACGTTTAGTCGCTTTCGAAATATTGCATATTACAGGTTTATACTTTGTCAAGTACTTCATATAACGGACATGCTTGAAAGTTTGTGATTCTTGTTTCATACCTTAGCAAGAACTCGTTCCGTTACCACAGCTAAACATTTGAATGGTGTTCCGGCATGTTTATTAGCTCGTATTGCTTAATTTGAAATAATTTCCGGGTAAAAGTCTATCATGTTAACGTAACTTAGAGAATATAATAGCTCTTTATGAACACTAGTAGTATAATACATCGCCTATGTACATATGTGAATTTTGTCACGGGTAAACAAAATCGTGTTAGTATTAGATTTTTATAGCTATTGTTTTTCTGCTTATTGATTTTGAATATTTTTATTATACATGTTAGTCTTTAACCAACAAGATTTTTTTAATTATCCATATAAATATACATCGTCCTCTTCTAGTTCAACGGGACATTTTTCTAATGTGGCTACTTTTTTCTTTAGAGAAGTAAGGCAAGCCCTAACTGTACACCCCAAGGGGGGGGGAGGAAAGGAGAGAGAGAGAAACAGACTCTCGAAGCATATTTTGTCTAAGTCCAAAATTTTTCCGCAACCGGTTCACAATGGTGTCTCGGGACGCGTGCCTTTAGCTTCGTTCTATTGTCACCTTTTATATGAAATATCTGATGTGATGCATTCACATGACTTTCTCTACCTTCTACTGGGTATACCAGAGGTGGCGAAAAAGTGCTTCGCGAGTTATTTTGACTCGCAGGCGCCGTTCCCTCTCTGCAATCGTCCCTTTGTTTTACACGTGCTGTGAGTGATGTAGTGCGTATTGCCTATTTGGTGACTTGCGGAAGGAAGTCGTTTTCGCCACCCTTGGGGTATACCAACTATTGTTACTAAAACTTATTTTTATATCTACTTCATTTTAATCTAAATAAACTTTGCAGAAATAGCTGCATTACACATTTCGTTATACACATAAAAGGGAATAGCGATAGTCAGATGTTTAAGAACTGGACACTATACACTGGCCGTAAACATTCCATACTATTTCAATGCGACTACAGCTTAGAATACTAATATGCCACTTATTTTGAAAACGAAGAGAGTAATTTGTTTGTGCTTTTATGCATGAATGTCTTAAAATTAATAGATATCTTAAACATGGAAAACATACGGCATTGCCATATAGTTAACAAATTAAAATTTAAATAATAATAATAAAAAATCACGCTAAGGATTCGAACTTACGTTGTTCTAATTACGAGACAGATGCGTTTCATGCTCGGCTACCATGCATACAACCAGACTGAAAAGCATCTTCCTATTTATCGCTTAGCTTTGAAATGAACTTAGGTAGTATGAAATCGTGCATTGTGAACGCAGCGTCAGCGAATGCGTCCGACGTTTTCCGAATGGAACTCCCACTCTGGCTGTTGCTCATTTATTTTGTCTTAGGCTGTACATAGGTTTTTACTCTCAGCTGATTATGCTATATAACTGGAAGTCCACGGAATGCGATTTAAAGGTGCTTCATTCGCATTGCTGACAGCTCCGGAAGCGGTGCGCACGCGCGGGAACGCACGTACTTGCGTTAAGGACTGTACGAGCCTGTTAACGCCAAGCTGTATGATTATCCTTGTGATTGATTACCATGGTACCGTCTAGCTTTAATTGCTGGTCCGCTTGCTTTTTGTTGCACCGAAATGACGTGTTTCATTAACAGCTTCAAGTAGTCGTGTCAATTTTATTCCTATATGCAGGTTTAAAACATATTATTGAGTGTTGTTTTCATATCACATTCATGTTAACCAATTTTCATACGCTATTAATACACTCAAACCTTGGATTTAAATCATTTCTGTGCTGCTGATTTGCGCAACGTTGTACAAAACTCAAGGAAACCTGCTCCTGCTAGGTCTTAATATTATAAATCAGTGTTTCCTATTTGGTGGTTCGCGGACTGCTACGATACATCTTATTAATAAAGCACCTACTTTTGCAAAACCATCACCTTCTTCGATGTTAAATGTGAAAGAATACTTAGAACTGAAATAGTATTCATCGAGAAGCCTTAGCTGTAAAGACAACACTACTATCACTAAAGAAAGTACCTGATGAGCTAATTAATCAATGAGGCAGTTCTATCAATCCTCGGCCTTTTAATTACAGAATCATCTTCAAATTATGTGAAGAAATTGGAACCCGATATACGCACATATCTGCTTTTGCGTACCTACAGAAGTGCTTTGATTATCCAGAGGAAAAACTTGTAGTCATTCTTTGAGATACGTTAATATAAATTTTATCAATCCTAGATCTTTAAATTCCAGAACCATCTCAAAATTATGTGAAAAAATTGGAAGCCGATGTGCAAAATTACTTTTGCATGATTACAATTAAATTGAATTTTATTTATAGAACGCCCTTTAACTGCTATGGTTCTTAGCGTCCCATTTTAATTTTGCCTAGAGGCCTCTTTATCAGACTTAAGGTTCTTTTACGTGCCGTAAATCTACGACACGGGACCACAGGCTTTACTTCCCTTCCGAAGGAAGCCCTATTATGGATTTTACGCCCGGATAAATCCATCGCCTTCTGCGGGTTCAAACCCGTGACCTCGGGAATTAGAGGCTAGCATGGTACCCCTAGACCACGGAGGACGACTACTCTTGCATGAGAAATGCTTTGGTTATCCAGAGGACAGTACGTAATGAAGTACGACTGTTTTTGAGCGACACTAAGTTTCTATATTATCAGTTGAACTGTTTCACTTGGTTGTCTATGGCAGCTTACTTGAAACCGCTCTGTATGAGCCTTTGGAAACAGAATTGTGGCTGCAATTATACTTGCATATATTGGTGGGCACACAAACCAACATTGCAGTTATTTCTTAAGCTTACTGATGAAGCTCTGTTCATCAGATTCCGAAAACTCGTGGATAAGAACTCCTTTCGAGTGTGGTGTACACATTAAAAACCTCGAGAAAGAGCAAGATGAACGTTTTGATGTTACATGTATTGGCTCATTTCAAATAGTCTTCAAGGAATGTTCACTTGATCAGCTTTCCATGAAGGATATACGAGTGGCACTATTTATATTTTGAGCCTTGGCAACCCTGAATGTTGTAGGTGCTATCTGACGTTTCCAATGGAAAGTTTGACATTTTTGCCCATAATCTGCTTCAAACATTTTTTTCAATAGAGCGTAATTTGTTTTGTTTACACTAACTTGAAAATTGTGTGTCAACAAAAACATGAAATTAACTCGTGAAAATGTTCGTGCAATGATTTATTACGACTTTCGACGTGGATTATCAAGACAAGAGTGTATTCGATCAACTAACTTCCACATTTGGGGACGAAGCTCCATCCTTTGCCACTGTGAAACGCTGGTATAACTAATTTAATCGTGGCCGCCGTTCGCTCAATGATGAAGTTCGTGAAGGTCGTCCAAAATCAGTTGCTGTGCCAGAAAACATTGATGCTGTGCAAAATCTAAGATCGCCATGCGACATATTGTGAGACTGAGGCAACCCTAGGCATTAGTTCCAACAGCATATATAAAATATTGCATGATTATTTAGCCGTGAAAAAGGTTTGCTCTCGTTGGATCCCACATACTTTGACGCAATCTCAAAAAGTTGCTCGTGTCGATTGGTGTACAAAACTGCTCAAGAAATACAATGGCGGTGCCTCAAAAGATTTATATAAGATTGTAACAGGTGACGAATAATGGATCTATGCGTTTGAGCCGGAGCGTAAACAGCAGTCGACTGTAAAGGTGTTTCAAGATGAAGCAAATCCAACAAAAGTTGTTCGCCCTCGAAGCACTTCGAAGCAAATGGTCGCCTGCTTTTTCAGCAAAACTGGCCATGTGGCAACAGTGTCTTTAGAGGAACGTAAAACGGTCAATGCCGAATGGTACACAACCATTTGTTTGCCGGAAGTCTTCGGTGAAGTAAGGAAACCAACAAGAACCGTAGGATCGTTCTTCATCAAGACAATGCGAGCGCACACACATCTCGTCTAACAGAGTATTTGAAGGCACAAAACATCGAATTGATGGGTCATCCGCCATACAGTCCTAATTTGGCACCCAATGACTTCTTTTTGTTCCCGAACATCAAGAATACATTGCGTGGACAACGATTTTCGTTGGCAGAAGAAGCCGTTGGTGCCTTCAATAACCATGTTTTGGAGGCGTCTCAAGAAAACTGGAATAAATGCTTTGACAAATAGTTCAAACGAATGCAAAAGTGTATTGATCATAAAGGAGAATATTTTGAAATACAATAAAGCAGTTTACTTTATTTTAATTACTTTATTTTAATTATTAGGCTCAAAATATAAATAGTGCCCCTCGTAAGAACCCATCGAAAAGGCGTTCAAACAATTCGATTTTGTAGCACAAAACATTTTCAATACTTTGTTTACTGAAAAACAATCGTACATATTACCTCGATGCTGAACCTGATTTAAGGCCAAAAGAAGTAAATCTTGAACCAAATGTGTGAGTGTTTGTCCGGAACAAAGGCATGATTTTCCCCATAACATCTACATGTGGTACATAGATGTACTAGTCATATATTTTGAGGCAGTATTTTTAACACTTGAATAATTCCAATTAAATTATATAATTTGTAAATTCAATAACAGCCCGCCTTGAAGCAATATGTATGTAATAATTTGTAAAAATGTATGTAATAGTCATTGGAAATGCTTATATTATTGTAAACATGTTTAATAATGTTATGTGAATGCATTATGTAACTTAATAATATAAGAGCTGTGAGAATAATAAGTTTAACGATGCTAGCAATGAGGTAACAATAAGGTAACCTTGAGGCAATAATGAGTTTGAGAGTTTAAATGCTACTAGTCATGATTAGAGCAACGATAATGTAAATTTTGTGACAGTTTAAAAATAGCCAATCAACATCTAGAAAAAGCTTTAATTAAATGCAGGTATTCTATTGGACTAGGATTATCCAATCAGAGACTTGAAATACAGAAGCTTACGGGTTTTGACGGTTGTAATATGTTCAGTTGCCTGCAGACCTTGGTAGTAACCGGATGGAAGATGTGTTCCTTAAAGAAATATTACGTATTCGTGTGAATCGTAAAATTAAGTACACGCGTTAACAAAGTGCAAGCACTAAATAAAAGAATCCTACAGCTCTTAATATCAGTGTAGTGCTATTTAATATGTGTCATGGATTAATAAAAAGAAGTGAATTTAAACTTAAAATCTGTGTAAGCCTACATTCTTGTCGCACCACGCCCTGCCTAAGAGATACGTGACTCTAAAACAATACTGACGCAGCCGAGGCAAAAACAAACATAAATAATATCTATAGAACCAGTTTAATAACAAAGTTAATATAGTTTTTTTAAACTTGGAGCATAACAACAAAAATACATCTTCAAATCGGCGGCTTCTCATACGTAACAGCATATTACGTAACAAAACACTTCTTAACGCCCAAAATTAACGCCCAAAACGTGGTGCAAACTTCAACAACAGAACACTTTCTCAAATTGGTTTTCCAAGTGTGGAAATAAATAAACAAACTCCTAAAGACAATATCTACTTCAAGTTGTCGTCCATACGTGGAGCTAAATAAATAAATAAACTTCAAGAACAATATCTTTTTCAATTTCGGAAGACAAAGATATTTATAACTAAAGTACTTGTGAACTTTCACATGAGGTTGATTTCATTAACCAGCTATAACCGAAAGTGGGGTCAGTAGCGTATCATTTAAAAGTTCAAATGAGAGTGGGGGACCAATAGGGTATCATTAGAAGAGCTCTTGAAAACTTTAATGTAGTATTTCCGGAAACAAATGACTCTAATGGGTGGTCTCTTTCACCCTGTATACTGTAGGTTGGTAATATAATTGTTTATACGGTTGCCTATCCCTCAGTTACTACTTCTACCCAGATACTAACATTTAAAGTTGAAGTCCTTATCCTGGCTTAAAAATGAAAAGGGGTATACAATTCTGAAGTAATTGTGAACCACTGCTTTAAAGCAATGCTTTTTGCAGCTATTACAGGTAATAGCAAGAACAACGAACAGTCGTATCATTAGGCATCAAAACCGTTAAGTAGTGTATTCCGTACTCATCCTTATTCACAATATATTTTCACACATTTATGATTTTCTAATATTATTGCAATTGCGTAATTTTTAAAATATGTTCAGCATGTAAAATGTTTGGGATTGAATGCGATTTCAAAAAAAAAAAACAAAAAAAAAAAAAAAAAAAAAACACGCTACGATGTAGTTAGCATGCCAAAATCTAATCCAGAGACCCGGTACAACTCCTTGCAGAGGGGGATTTTTTACTTTCTCTTCCACGTACATAGTGGGTAGAGAAGATATTACAGTCCACCCAAACATTCCATACCAAAAATGTGCGGGAAATACATGTTTTGAGGCACCTTGAATAGAAAAAAAAATTTTAGAAAAAGGTCCGTTCTATGTCTGTGAACAGCATAACTCAAAAAGAAAAAGTCGGTTAAGTATCAAACTTGGTACTTAAGTTCATTTTCTTCTTTCAACACGAAGATTTTCAAGAAAATCCCCTCACCCCTAGCTTCCCTTTGCATGAAACTTTTTAACATTTTTTTTTCTCTAAAAATGACTACCATACATTAAAGATATTTACATAACAAATAAAGAATTTTCTGTGAACATCCTATGTAGTCCTCTACATTCCGAAGGAATTTTCTATAGTCTTGTATAACTGATACACGTTAAACGATAGACGAAAACGTACTACACAAAAACCGTAGATATCTTTAAAAAAACACATTTTCTTAAAGTAACTTTTTTTTTAAGTATAAGCCATTTCCGAGATATCCGTTATTAATGGCTTGAATTGTTCAATACTTTATCATTCATTTCAAGTCCCGTTGTTTCTCGCGATTGCATGGAGGGAGTATGGAATTTCAAGGCCACCATATAGCGTCCAGAGCTAAAATATTTTGACTATCTCTGTTCCCTTTGTGTCCATTAGGACATTTTAATCTACCTATTTCTGCAAATGCTTATCTCGGATATAATGAAGTAGATAGAAAAATAAGCTTTAGTGAGAATAGTTTGCATACCCAGTAATAAACGATAGGGGTAAAGAAAATCATATGAATGTAACACAGATTTTTATAACTAGCATTATGCTCTCTCCTCGGAGTTAGCAAGCAGGAATGACAGTGTGACGTATGTGATTCATAGTTAAGAAAGAAGAAGAAAAAGAAGACGAAGATAGGAACTGAATGTAAAGTAGTGAATGTATATACATAACCCACCGACTTCCTCACAAATGGGGCTCAAATATTAGACATTTGCAGCGTTAATTGAAGTAAAATATTTCGATTTTGTTTATTTGTTGCACATACCTACTTCAAAAAATATGTAAGATGAATGGACCACTAATGCATTATCCATTCTAAATAATTACAGTGACTCCAGAAAGTACTCGCCTGTTAAAAAAATTCTAGCAGCTAAATCAACGGAGCAAAAATATGCAGAAAGAACAAACGATATTACACTTTGCGAACTCAGGCGTTCTTCAAGACTTTTCAATTGTGCAATGTGCCCCTTCTCGGCTTTTTACTTAAAGTCTAAATTCAATCCGGACGATTAAATAAAAAAGTTGCTTGATTTAATCGTCCTGGAGTAGCATCAGCTTTTACCCCAGTTCTTGGGATTGTTCATGAATTAATTACATCTTCTGATGTAATAAAAACAGTGTTAATACATACTGACTGGGTATAGGGCTTCGCAGGGAAAACGCCACTTCATTTGTACGAACCATTGAGGCAGTATTTTTAACACTTAAAAATATTTCAGTCTAATTATATAAAATATAAATTCAATAGCAGCCCACCTTGAAGCAATATGTGTATGTAATAATTTGTAAAATGTATGTAAGTCATTGCATATGCTTATATTATTGTATACATGTGTAATAATGTTATGTGAATATATTACTAATTTAATAATGTAGGAGCTGTGAGAATAATCAGTTAAAAGTTGCTAACAATGAGGTAACTTTGAGTCAATAATGAGTAAGAAAGTTTAACTGTACTACTTGTGATTCTTGGAGTAACAATAATGTAAATTTTGAGACAGTTTAAAAATAGCCAATCAACAACCAAAAAAAGCTTTAGTTAAATGAAGGTATTCTATTGGAGTAGGATTAGCCAATCAGAGACTTGAAATACAGAAATTTACAAGTTTAGACGGTTGAAATCAATTCAGTTGCCTGCAGACAGAGTTACTAACCAGACGCAAAAAGTGTCCTCGAGAGATTTAATACGTATTCATGTGAGACGAAAAATAAGTTTACGTGTTAAAAAAGTGTAACTAATTAATTAAAGAATCTCACAGCTCTGTATATCAGTGAAGTGTTATTTAAATCGTATCAAGTATTAATAAAAGGAGTGAAGTAAAATTATAATCTGTGTAAGCCTACTTTCTTAGTCGTATCACAACCCTGCTAAGAGAAACGTGTCTCTAACAAAAATACTGACGCAGCCGAGGCAAAAGTAAATATTTAATAGAAACAGTCAAATTACAAGGTTAATATTTTTTTAAACTTGGGGCAAAGGCCACCTGAAAGTACATTTGGGGCGAAGGCTACCGGAAACTGTTTTCCATACGTGCGGTTGCAACTACTACAAATTCGGCTCCCCAACAGTTGAAATATAATACAACTCCTTCAATACAAACAACTTCAAATCGGCTTTCCATACATGGTGGAAACTCCTACAACAATACAACAAAACATCTACTTCAAATTGGCGTTCATACGTGGAGCTAATGAAAACTTCACCATCCAATTGATTATTAACATCTAATACTTGTTCCTATTCTCACTTTTTATAAAAAGCAGGCAGCTATAGGTAGTATTAGAAATTAGATGAATTTATGGCATTTTGAATCATAATAGCGGGGTTTTTCTCCTTTTATCTAGTTTATTTATCTTTGAGCACCCGAATCGTTTGACATTCTATCTTGTGACGATCTTGGCCTTGACCACCATCTGTTGCTTACTGGTGATTTTTATCGTGAAGCTGCCCTTTACAGAACTTGTAATTTGTTCTGTAAGGATGCAATATCGTCATTGAGCCTGAATGTGACAGCGTATTTTTCTCTCGGAACGATACACCGATTTATTTCGAATATCAGCTGCTTTTCCGTAGGTGAAATCCTGTCACTAAATCGCATGATATATTGATCCGTAATGCTGCATACGGTGATTGTATTATAATTTGCATGTTATTTGGCCCTTGGGAAGGGAACTGTTAACGAAATCACTGGCACTCCATAGAGTGAAACTCCGTAGGGCTGATTCCAATCTGTAGCTGGTTCGATAATTGGACAGATGACTGTAGCCGCAAGATTAGATAGCGCATCAGCGAGAAGCCGAAATGTTGTTAGCTTGTTAAATAGATTTTCTGAAGCGAAATGTTCACAGAGATTACGCTGCGTGGATGCTTTAATGAAATGGACCTCGAAACTGCTCTTTAATCTCTGTCTAACGTTACTACAAGAATCTGAGCTCTTTACAACTTCGTTGCATGCGCCACGCTAAGGTGTAATCATGAGCTAAACACTAGCCTTGGGATTAGTGTCGGGCACATTGAAATAACAATATTTAAATTTACATCGAAAATTGTAAATATGTATAATTTGACATATAGATCAGTGGAATGTTTGTATTCCGCAGACACGTTGCTCATTATTTAGTTAAGTTGGAGCATTTTTGTTTCATCACAATTTCGCTTCAGTGTCTTGAAAACTAAGCTGAAGTAGTTCTTTTTTTTTAGTTCCATTTATACCCCGCCTTTAGCTACATTGGTCTTATCGGCGTCCTTTGCTTTGGAACTTATTGCCTCTTGGCAATGGTATTAACTCGTGTAACTCTTGACGTTGGGCTTCTTGCACTTTGGGTTTTAATCATTAGATCATACACACATTCACACTCTCACTCATACTTCCAGACTCTGGGGACGATAAGGAATAATCTTGGCTAGAGAGAGAGAGAGAGAGAGAGAGAGAGAGAGAGAGAGAGATTCCTACCTTCCAGCCGGGAATCGAAACCGGGACCTTCAATATATACATGTACATTAGCAGCAACTTCCCTAAGTATAACATTTGAGAAAAGAATTAACAATAAAAGCATTCTCAACAATTCAACTTCCCCAAAACATTAGATATACAATTGCAAATGCCCAAGCTAAAATCTGCCATTAAAATCATTCGGATCGTTCCCTTGTTTAAGGATTCTACCAACATATTTCTTTAAAAAATCTTTATCAACAGAGAATTACGAAAATAATAAGTTTAGAAGAATTTAGTTGTCTTTTACAATTCGGCATGACCTTCGCTTCCCTACGCATTTAATTATGCCTTTCCGAGACTATACGCACGTCTATTGAACTAAATTTGTGAATTTCTACTGACAGACACGGTTAAGGTTAAGTTTAGAATAAAGCCGAAACTGTTAGAAGTACGCCGTAATTCTCTGCTCGTGAGTCCCCTGCTGAAGTGTTGTTTGTCGCCGACTAGACCCCGCTGGGCTCTGTCTCCGCTCTTTGTCCTGTCGGTTGAGCTGCTCGCTTCCACCTGGGAGAGGAGGAACTTGGCGATCACACTGCCCTTCCCCATGCGTGACGAGGTGAACTGCCCTCCTTTCTGACGTAATCGTAATAGCGACGTCAGGTACTTGCGTAGCTGCTATGTTACCCAATTTTTAATGGTGGGTCGATGGTTCTGGTCGCTAAAGTTCTTTTCTAAGACAGGATCACCGCTTCGGATCATAATACTCTGGACTGTGTGGGGGAGGGGATTGTGCAAAACTGCACAGTCTGTATATAATATATACATGCGTATATCTATATCTACATATAGAATATAACACAGGCATATTTGTAAGTAAGGGGACGAAAAAAGGAATAGGGCTGGTTTTTTAAAGTCGTGAATTGCCTGTAGTTTGCACTGGTACCTAAAGCGTGAGTGTCCAAATTTGTTTCCATATTGGTCAAATGGTGCCAGTTTGTACACAAAGAGGTTGAAAATGTAAGTGGGATAGTTTTTGAAGTTGTATGGTATCCTATAATTTTCTGTAGTTCAATTTTGTGCCCTAATTCACCAAACAGTATATTTTTGTGTATAAGGGGTTAACAGTAAAAATAAGGGTAGCATAAAAATTTGGGAATACTATACAGTTAAAAATAAGGATTAGGTGGCTTTTGGAAGTTTAAGATGTTTATGGTTTTTGCCAATTCGTATTGCATAATTCTGCAATGTTTTGATGAGATGCTTTGAATAGTATAGACTCTACATAAGGGATTAGAAATACGGTAGGGATCGTTTTAGAAAATTTGTAGAATGTGTTTATGTTGCCATGGTATGTCAGTTGTTAGAGCGGCGGCACGGCAAGCCGAAGATCCGCGGTTCAAATTCTGGCTATGGCATTGAATTTTTCGGTCTGATTCCACCTATTCCGTTTGGGTGCATAATACGTAAATTACCTGAAGATCCCAGGGAAAACATGAAAACAGGAATTTTTGGTGATGTACAGTTGATAAAGCTTATATATGTTCACATTTTATAGCTTTATGAATTAATTCCAATCTTGAGTCTGGTGCTCATTAGCTCTTGTGAAAAGCAACCTTGAATCTATATTCACAGTGGCTGCAAAGATAAAATTGTACCTACCGCAGAAGGCAGTTTATATAATTTTTATTGGATATTATTGGTTTGTTTGCTAAGGTAAATGTGCGCCTAATATGACAGGGTATAATGAGCGATTTACCGAAAAAAACAACGAGGCGGAGAACTTGCGAGCTTAAGCTTAGCTATCAGTTATGTGAGTTTTGAACGGTTTTGTTTTTATTTTTCATGTATGAATGTAATATTCAATTATTCCAAACGTTGCGTTAGTTTTTTAGTAAATAAACTAATATCATAATATAATAAGGTTTATGCAGAGAGTTATATCCGAGATGACCAACAATACTAATGTATTAAACTGGATGTTAAATCTAAATCTAACTTCTGCTTATAAAATTATGTTAATATTTACTATGGGTAATACTTGGAAACCTTAGAAATTCAGCACGGAAGCACATAGGAGACTTATTGTGCTTACTGAATCTCGGGAGGAAGGCGTAAAGTGAAGCACACAGAGAGCCACCAGAGGGTAGGCGTTGACCCAGACGGGGTCCCTAAGTCTCCAGGTGTAAGATCCCGACGCCGCCAGGACCATCCACACAAGCCTCCCTCGCAAGGAGAGATCTCGCTGGAGGTTTTTTCACACACTTGACGCCAGGGCAAACGGTTACTAAAAGCAAATTCCATCGCCACTCGCCTCGTTACGCCTTCCATTCGCCTGATCTTTCGATCGTGAATCACAACGAATCGCCCCGTTAGCGTCTCACTCGGTTACAGAGGTAGTAATAACAAATATACAATCACTACTTTTATTCTAAAAATTTGATGACATGGCCCATAATGTAGATATGTTATTACTTATATTTGCCTTATAATTTGGCTGTACTTTAAATGTGAGGCAGCATTTTTATCACTTAAATGATCTTAGTCAAATTATATAATAAAAATATAATAACAGCCCGCCTTAAAGCAATATGTGTATGTAACTATATAAAAATGTATATTACAGTCTTTGTATATGTTTATATTATTGTATACATGTGTAATAATATTATGTGAATGTATAACGTAATTTAATAATGTAGGAGCTGTGAGAATAATAGGTTAAAAGTTGCTAACAATGAGGTAGCCTTGAGGCAATAATGAATTTGAAAGTTTAATGCTACTAGTCATTATTGGAGCACCAATAATGTAAATTTTGTGACAGTTTATAAAATAGCCCAAAAAAAGCTTTAAGTTAAATAAAAGAATTCTATTGGACTAGGAATACCAATCAGAGACTTGAAATAGCAAAATTTACAAATTTAAGCGGTAGAAATCAAGTCAGTTGCTTGTAGACAGCGCTCATAACTGGACGCGTTGGTTGTAGACAGTGTTCCTACGCGACGCGAGATGTGTCCTCGAGAAATTTAATATATATTCAGTGTGAGACGAAAATAGTTTACGTATTAAAAAGTGCAAGTAATTAACAAAAGAATCTCCAAGTCTCTATATCAGTGAAGTGTTATTAAAAATCGTGTCAAGAATTAATAAAAAGTAGTGAATTAAAAATTATAATCTGTGTAAGCCTACTTTAGCCGCATCACGCTCTATTAAGAAATTCATGTCTCTATTAAAAAATGAATATATAATATTTAAAGAAACAGTAAAAATTACAAAGTTAATATATTTTTAAACATTTTTGGGACGAAGGCTACCGGAAACATTTTACCATACGTGCGGTTGCAACTACTACAAGTTCGGCTCCCCAACAGTTGAACTACAATACAACTCCTACTTCAAATTAGCTTTCCATACGTGAAGCAACAAACTACTTCAAATTGGCTCCCAAAGCGTGGGGCAAATAACAACGTAAAAATAACAATACAACAAACCATCTTCAAATGCTGTCATTTCTACAACCTTTCTTGTTGTTAATATGCATGCTGTAATTAAATTCTCTGTGGACTTACACTCAAGTGGAGGGATGTTAATCTGTTAGATCTCAAGTTTAAATTGAATATTTAACTAAACTTTTATTACCATTAAAAACAAACAATATAATAATAACACTGCTTTCAAAATAATATTAATGTATTACTATTAATTAATTTTTAGTTTACATATGCAGGTCTACATTAATTTGTAATTACGAATTTATTGAAACGTCAACGAGAAGAGCAGATATACAGTTTTAATATTCGAATTTGCTTCTACTGTGAGTCTCGCTCTCCGTTCAGTTGTTTCGGCAGCTAGTGGCGCCTTCCTATTTGTTTTAGTTAATTTAGAGGAGATGCTCTTTCATTTCAACAGATTTGAATGTAAAAACCTGATGTGAGATTGGCCATTCTCAGAAGCCTTAAAAAATGAGTCACATTAAGCAGTATTTTGCAGAAAGAACATCAATTAGAATACTAAACTGAATGTAAAAATGCTTTTAAAGAGCCACTGAATTAAAAAGTGAAATAGTCAATAACTATTTGGTGGTAATCATTTCATAGTCGAGCAGCAGTATCTCTAAAGAAGGCCTAAGAAAACTTGGAGGTCTCCAAAGATTTTTGCTGATCGTCCATGAAACGATTATCTTAAAACTTCCATTCTTTAGGTAATACTCGTAGCCATTTGTTATGTTCTGAGGCAGTGAATCAGAGAGCAGCGTACGGTGCTGTACCTTTTAGAGGTAGTTCCTTGTACCATGACAAATAGACAACACCAATGACGTTGACTCCTCCAATCACTAGTCTAGCAGCATCCTATCTCCTTTATCTCTTCCTTCATATGTATTTATTTCAGAAGTTAGAGATTTGATGTTTTCTTTCAAAATGAATATTATATTTGAACAAAAACGTACACCTATACTATGAGGCAGTATTTTTAACACTTAAATGATTTCAGTCAAATTATATAATATAAAATATAATAACAGCCCGCCTTAAAGCAATATGTGTATGTAACAATATATAAAAAATGTATATTACAGTCTTTGTATATGTTTATATTATTGTATACATGTGTAATAATATTATGTGAATGTATTACGTAATTTAATAATGTAGGAGCTGTGAGAATAATAGGTTAAAAGTTGTTAACAATGAGGTAGCCTTGAGGCAATAATGAATTTGAAAGTTTAATGCTACTAGTCATTATTGGAGCACCAATAATGTAAATTTTGTGACAGTTTATAAAATAGCCCAAAAAAAGCTTTAAGTTAAATAAAAGAATTCTATTGGACTAGGAATACCAATCAGAGACTTGAAATAGCAAAATTTACAAATTTAAGCGGTAGAAATCAAGTCAGTTGCTTGTAGACAGCGCTCATAACTGGACGCGTTGGTTGTAGACAGTGTTCCTACGCGACGCGAGATGTGTCCTCGAGAAATTTAATATATATTCAGTGTGAGACGAAAATAGTTTACGTATTAAAAAGTGCAAGTAATTAACAAAAGAATCTCCAAGTCTCTATATCAGTGAAGTGTTATTAAAAATCGTGTCAAGAATTAATAAAAAGTAGTGAATTAAAAATTATAATCTGTGTAAGCCTACTTTAGCCGCATCACGCTCTATTAAGAAATTCATGTCTCTATTAAAAAATGAATATATAATATTTAAAGAAACAGTAAAAATTACAAAGTTAATATATTTTTAAACATTTTTGGGACGAAGGCTACCGGAAACATTTTACCATACGTGCGGTTGCAACTACTACAAGTTCGGCTCCCCAACAGTTGAACTACAATACAACTCCTACTTCAAATTAGCTTTCCATACGTGAAGCAACAAACTACTTCAAATTGGCTCCCAAAGCGTGGGGCAAATAACAACGTAAAAATAACAATACAACAAACCATCTTCTTCAAATGCTGTCATTTCTACAACCTTTCTTGTTGTTAATATGCATGCTGTAATTAAATTCTCTGTGGACTTACACTCAAGTGGAGGGATGTTAATCTGTTAGATCTCAAGTTTAAATTGAATATTTAACTAAACTTTTATACCATTAAAAACAAACAATATAATAATAACACTGCTTTCAAAATAATATTAATGTATTACTATTAATTAATTTTTAGTTTACATATGCAGGTCTACATTAATTTGTAATTACGAATTTATTGAAACGTCAACGAGAAGAGCAGATATACAGTTTTAATATTCGAATTTGCTTCTACTGTGAGTCTCGCTCTCCGTTCAGTTGTTTCGGCAGCTAGTGGCGCCTTCCTATTTGTTTTAGTTAATTTAGAGGAGATGCTCTTTCATTTCAACAGATTTGAATGTAAAAACCTGATGTGAGATTGGCCATTCTCAGAAGCCTTAAAAAATGAGTCACATTAAGCAGTATTTTGCAGAAAGAACATCAATTAGAATACTAAACTGAATGTAAAAATGCTTTTAAAGAGCCACTGAATTAAAAAGTGAAATAGTCAATAACTATTTGGTGGTAATCATTTCATAGTCGAGCAGCAGTATCTCTAAAGAAGGCCTAAGAAAACTTGGAGGTCTCCAAAGATTTTTGCTGATCGTCCATGAAACGATTATCTTAAAACTTCCATTCTTTAGGTAATACTCGTAGCCATTTGTTATGTTCTGAGGCAGTGAATCAGAGAGCAGCGTACGGTGCTGTACCTTTTAGAGGTAGTTCCTTGTACCATGACAAATAGACAACACCAATGACGTTGACTCCTCCAATCACTAGTCTAGCAGCATCCTATCTCCTTTATCTCTTCCTTCATATGTATTTATTTCAGAAGTTAGAGATTTGATGTTTTCTTTCAAAATGAATATTATATTTGAACAAAAACGTACACCTATACTATGAGGCAGTATTTTTAACACTTAAATGATTTCAGTCAAATTATATAATATAAAATATAATAACAGCCCGCCTTAAAGCAATATGTGTATGTAACAATATATAAAAAGTGTATATTACAGTCATTGTATATGTTTATATTATTGTATACATGTGTAATAATGTTATGTGAATGTATTACGTAATTTAATAATGTAGGGGCTGTGAGAAATAGGTTAAAGGTTGCTAACAATGAGGTAACCTTGAGGCAGTAATGAATTTGAAAGTTTAACAATACTACCTGTGGTTCTTGGAAACAATAATGTAATTTTTGTGACAGTTTATAAAATAGCCAATCAACAACCAGAAAAAGCTTTAGTTAAATGAAGGTATTCTATTGGAGTAGGTTTAGCCAAAAAATCTGTGTAAGCCTACATTCTTCAGTCACACCACTCCCTGCTAAGACATTCAAGTCTCTAAAAAAATATAAATACTGACGCAGCCGGGGCAAACATAAATATATAATATTTAAAGAAACAGTCAAAATTAAAAAGTTAATATTTTTTAAACTTGGGGCGAAGGCTACCGGAAACATTTTACCATACGTGCGGTTGCAACTACTTCAAGTTCGGCTCCCCAACATTTGAACTACAATACAACTCCTAGTTCAAATCAGCTTTCCATACGTAGCAGCAACAAAAACTTCTTTAAATTGGCTCCCAAAGCGTGGGGCAAATAACAATATAACAAAATAACCTTCAACTATTAGAATTCCAGTGTACTCATAGGTTTGCTTGCGCTTACCGTACTACTTTTCCGAAGTATAAGCATTTAGTACATAAACAGATTTTATATTCCCCGGTTTAGGTGACAGGCTTCAAGCGGTTGCATTATTGAGTCTTGTGAGTTTCGGATGCCCAACGAACATTTGGTAGCTTGACGCAGTTTACGATCAGTGTGGCGTCACATTAAATGCATAATGTTTTATTGCCAGTTTTATTTCCACTCTTGCAGCTTTACGATTGTAGTTTAAAGCATTGCAACAGCACAGGTGCGTTGCGGGTTGGTCCTTGCCAGCGCCTCAGTGTCTTCTTGCTGTTAACTGGAGTGACATTTTCTAGTGCCTGCTGTCTAGACAAATTTTGTAGTGCCGTTTATATTCGAAATCTTTTCTCTTTCCAGTGCATGACTTTCAACTGACACCCTGTTTACCAAACGCAAAATATAAGACGTTTATAATCTTTCAATGTGTTAGTCTTTTATGACGAAAGCCGCAAATTATAGCCTCTTTCAAAGCGCTTCAAACTTTGAAGCGTTGTAAATTTTGTGATTTTCTGAAGACAAAACAAGTATCCCCTCATTGACCAATAGGTGGGATTTCGTTTGTAAAACGTCGTGAATATAAATTACTTTTATGTGTAGCACTTTCGTTCCGTGACACTATGCACAGCTGTTTTCCCAAATGTTTGTTGGAGGAAATACTCGGTTACAACAGAATTGTTACTAAACTCGTTCTTTAGTGTAAAGCAGCAACCCAAAGCCGGATGTGTTGAATCTGAAGATTATGAAATTCAGATCTATGGAATGCACTTGCTGATGACGTGAATAGAGTTGTTTAGCAGTTCTGAAATTTACAAAGAATCAAAACTCTGTCTGAAAAACCCATTATCATTTTTCTTATAGAAATAATGGGGAGGCTGTACAGACTTCCAATTATTTATATGAATTAATGGAGTTCTTATGGAGTTCACTATTATTATCATCAGAAGTATTCCAGTGAAATTGCATTTTAAACCAACTCGTATACTCCATGATGAGCCAGCTGGCTTAGCGGAAACTGCGAAGAGGACTGGTATTCAGGATTTTTCAGAATTTCCTGGGCCGACTAAACTAAGATTTTTACTTTCTCTACTACGTATAGTAAGTAGGGGAAGTATTGTATTCCACCCAAAAAATTCGATTCCGAGATTTCACCGAAAATACATGTTTTGAGAACCCCTGAATCCAAAAAAAGCATTTTTGGAAACATGTCCGTGTGTGTGTGTGTGTGTGTGTGTGTGTGTGTGTCTGTCTGTGTCTGTAAACAGCATAACTCAGAAACGAACAGTCGGATAAACACCAAACTTGGTATTTAGCTTCAGTATCTTCCAGAGATGCGACACGAAAGTTTTCAAGAAAATCCCCCTACCCCAGATTACCCTTTACATGGAAGATTTTTCGAAAATTTTAATTTTCTCAAAAATGGCTCTAATGTTTTTGATTAAAATATCATATGTTTAAGATATTTTCATGACAAATGAAACGTATATCTCGGATTTTCTGGGAATGTCTCAAAAGTGTTCTTCATTGTGAACGACTTTTGCATAACTGGTAAACCATAAGAAATAGACAAAATGTTACTGTACAAAAAATGTAGATCGCGTTAAAATACACAATTTGTCATATATATGTTTTGTTGAGTGAACCATTTTCGAGATATTGCTTGTTATTCCCTTAAATTTTTCAATACTTATTTTCTCAAATGGGAATTCGTTATTCTTTTTTTTTTTTGTCTTGGATATGTAAAGAGTATTAATCTGTGGCAAAGAGAATGGTGCTGCACATAGCAACCAGCTATTAAGAGATATGTGTATGCTTAAAGGCTACTGAATTTTTATATTGCACTTGCAAATGCAAAACAAGGGTAACATTGTACGCCTTAAGCGATAGTCAAATATTTTTAGAACTGGTCGCTATGTGTAAAATGTAATTCTCTTTGCATGTCAAAAGATCGTTTCTGCAAATATTTATCTCGATTAACATGAAGCATATGGAGAATAAGCGTTTGTAAAAATAGGTTGTACATGAGTAGAGAAAGTCATGTGAGTGTAACACATCAGATTTTTTTTGTTTTGGTAATGCAAAGAGAATGGAATACTCCACATAGCAACCAGCTCTTAAAATATTTGACTCTTGCTTAAAGCCTACCAATTCCCCTTGCATCTACAAGAAAATTAGCAATAAGATAAACATCTCGATTAATATGAAGCATATGGAGATAAGCATTTGTAAAAATAGTTTGTACAAGAGTAGAGAAAGTCATGTGAGTGTAACACATCAGATTTTTCCATTGTTTTCCTTAGTTACGTGAATGAAATGCTGCTTTAAATTTCTCTTAATCTATCGTATCGTTTCATTGTATTACTTTCTCTACTGCGTAGAGTAAGTAGGGGAAGTATTGTATTCTACCCAAAAATTCGATATGGAGATTTCACCGGAGATATATGTTTTTGAGGCACCTTGAATTAAAAAAAGCAATTTTAGAAAAGGTGTGTGTGTGTGTGTGTGTGTGTGTTTGTGTGTGTGTATCTGTGTCTGTCTGTGAACAGTATAACTCAAAAACGAGTTCAGTACCCTCCAAAGATGCGACAAAAAGGATTTTCAAGAAAGTTCCCCCACCCAGTCTGCGCTTTACATGGAAGATTTTTCGAAATTTTTGATTTTCTAAAAAATCTCAAGCGATTTTTATTAAAATACCATATATTAAAAATATTTACATGACAAATAAAATATATATCTTGAAATTTCTGGGAAGTCCACTTTATTTGGAAGAACTTTTGTGTAATTTGTATAACTGGTAAACCTTAAGCGATAGACCTAAACGTACACATAAAAAATGCAGATCTTTTTAAAACTCACAATTTATTTCAAATATTTTTTTGTGGCATAAACCGTTTCTGAGATATCGGTTATTAAAGGTTCGAATTGTTCATTTTTTTGGTTATACTCTTAAGTCCTGTCAACATTCTTTTGTTTCTCGCCATTGAATGGAAACAGTATGGAATTTTAAGGCCAGCGTGTAGCATCCAGTTCTTAAAGATTTGACTATCGCTGTTCCCTTTGTATCTGTAACGAAATGTGTAATGTAACAAAGGTTTATTTAGACTAAAATGTAGTAAACAGAAAAATAAGCCTTTAGTAGGAATACTTTGTATACCCACTAATAAGTGATTGAGGGTAGAGAAAGTAATGTGAATGTAATACATCAGATTTTTAAAATGGGATGCTGCGTAGTTGTTAAACGTTACATGTCATTGTTGACAATTTCCTCGGGCTAACTCGTCTTATGGGTGTGGGTAATACAGTGATATTGTAATAACGACACTTTCATTGCACTTTACCGCTAGAATTTTTATTTCTTTGTCGGAGTCTAGCGGACAAAACATTAAATTATGTTACTTCAAGCCAAGCTATTATCGCATTAACCAAATAAACATTTTCCTATTGCGGACGTTACTCAAGCAATGATCCAAGAACACTGATTTACACTGCCGCGAATCTATTGAGTTGAGCCCGCGCCGGGTTGATTCTGAACACTGATATCTGACTGCTCATTCAATGCTGAATCAATGAACTAAACTCAGCGTCAATCAAGAAGGTGATTGACATTTCGCGGAGAGAGAGAGAGGCGACGTTGCCACTCATCGCGACCACGTGGAGAGCATGCTAGAACTGTGTCAAAGGCGACTGGGTTGCGCCTGCATTGTAGAGCGGGTATTATTTATATTCGTATACGAAGACAATTGTAAAATAATGAATCTACGTGCAGAGGATAGAACATGCAAGAATATATCAGTGTAAAAACCTGCGTTAACAGAAGAGATATACCTGCGAAATATTGATGCTTATTCTAATGGAAAAAATGCCACATTTCCGAATCGCTTGCATCGCTGTTGTTGTTGCTGCTGCTGTTGCTGCTTGTTTGATAGACAATGTTGCCACCGCCACCGTCATCATAATCATCTGAAGAGCTGCTAGAATTCTCCACGTAAATGACAAGCTGTTCTGTAGTTTCTTCCGAAACTCCTTAATTTTCCCAAGCTGCAGTATGAGTCACCGCTTTTTTTTTCTTCAGTTTTCAGCTTTTACTGCTGTTAGTGCCTCTTCTTAAGCTTTATTACCGACGAAACAGTGAAACCTTTATTGTTTCGCCCAACATAACCCTTTATGTCGGCCCAAATTAATTCAATCGAGTTAAAATGACAATGATAAGGGGGAAGTCTAACTATTTTGTAACCATGTTCTGCAGCAATGCCATCGCCTACATAACTTGGAAATCGCGGTTTGTTTGCTTTCACAAGTTCCAGTAGCTCACTTTTCTTTAGTCCCTCCTTCATCGGTATATTGCGGTGAACAACCCACTGAAATATTTTCTCGTCTTCGAAATATTCTCCCACAGAGCATATTATTTCCCGCGCCTGTCCTTTAATTGGGATACCTTTACAAATACTGTCTTTTTCGGTTCCCGAGTGCGCTCAGTTTTTCGTTTGGCTGCGCTATGTTTGTCGCTATTTTTGGACATTGTTAAATATCCATTAAACGTGTTAACACAATTATAAATGCTCACACAACATACACACGCACATATACACGGATTCAAACACACGTAACACAAGGCAAATACCATACAAATAGGACGATGCAAAAGAACGTTTCAGTACGCAGGCAATCTCCAAACTGATACAAAACATAAGCAAGCTGGGGCTAAAAGGAGGACATTGTTTATAACTGCAGCGACAGCAGAAGATAAGACTGCAGTTCGTGTTTACTGCAACGGTCGCTCGCCCGGCACGTGATGCCAATCACGTGTTACGATATCGCTACAAGGCACTTGCGTCTATCGCTGCTATGGAAACGCCTCAGTTCTAATTGGTCCTTCTAACAGTTGCTATGACGACCGCTGTGTCGTATTCATCCCCTCCCATTCATTTAAAGCTTTCCGCCACGTGGTTAGTAACTGTCAATCACCTTCTTGATTGGCGCCGAGTATAGGTGCGTCGACACACGCCTTTTCAGTTTATTACGCTCCGCGATTTAGCACATTCTCTTAATGCTATGCGATTGCCTATATGCAACGGCTGGGTAACCCCAATCCATCGGCTTCTCCCTGAATTTACCTACTCTGAATTACGCAGATGTCGCTAATAGCTGATCCTAGCCACTATTACTTCCGTTTACCTAAATTTTAATATTTTCAATTTTAATTCTTACACAAACTATTACATAAAGTTTGAAATAATAGTAGATTATGATACAAGGGGTAAAAGTAGGGTATTATTTTGCAAGTAGGAACGGCCTTCGTTTCCCAATCCTACGAGTATATACACGTGGCATAGACTTTTTTTAGACAGCGCTCGAATTTTTAGAATATCAATAATATTATATTGATTCCTGAAACTGATAGAGATCACGTTTAGAACGTGTTTTTGAAACATAGAAATGACGCTAAACAGGCGAGATGTCAGAAGTGTTGATGATTCGCTAGCAGTGATTTTCAGTTAAATTATTTTTACCATGATTTGTTCACACCAGGCAATAAAGGGATTAAATGCTATATCATATTGCTTTCTGGATTTTTTTGGGTAAGTATACTTCTAGTTATTCTTTCTGCTGCTTCTGTAATTTCACTTTCATTGCAATTTCTTCGGAATTCATAATTTCCGCCAATTAATCTTTATGTAGGTTAGATAAAAGAGTAACGTTTTATATCAAAGAAAGCTGCCAGTATAATGTATAAACTAACTCTACAACGAATTGTGATAAACTGAAGTATGCTGATTTTTTATTGTGAGCAGATAATGCGAGTGCCATGAGAAACTAATCATGTAAAAAGAAACAATGAAAAGTAAAACCTAATCAAACCAATTCAAGTTTATTAAACATGTGATTGGACTTGAAACCAAAGTTGGTCAGCTGAAGCTGGTGTGCTCTGTGTTAGAAGTTCTACTTCCTGGCCATGCTGTCTAAAAATATTTAAATTTTTGCACTCATACTATGCATATTGTTAACATCAAGTATTCCCTTTCCTGTTACATATTACCATTGTTATTCTGTGTTTTGAAATAACATTATTTGTATTTATTGTAACCCCACGTTGTGGTGGCCAATTTGTAACGGTATTTACCTATAAAGTTTGTGTATTTGTGTTTACTTCACGCGTTGAAGCCATCTTGTGACGTGATTCATTTGTTAGGTTTGTTAGCTCCATCTGGTGTTAGCAATTTGCGGTAGTATTAGTGTTTGAAAGAATGCGACTGTTATTTGTTTTAATTTTTGTTTACTGTCCTCCGGCTAGCTATTATCTTTTCTTGGGTCGAGCACTTCTCTTTATACAGGTTGTGTAAACGGAAAGGAATCTTTTATCCAAAGATAACACTGATGAAGAAATTTGTTTTACACTTTTATTGTCGAACACGTTAACTATCACATTTACATATTGATCTTGACACTCGCCAAACAAACTGTTATAATAACTTCTTACTGATCACTTTTAATCCACGTACTTCAACCTTTTGTATAATTAACTTTACAACACTTTAGATTTTTCATAATTCTGCTACGCGTAACTTGTGAATCTATAGCCGACGTGTAATATTTCTGCTGGACTGAAGGCGACGTGTATCATACAAAATATTTTCGACGAACTGACTGAAGGCGACGTGTACTTTACAAATATTTTCGATGAACTGACTGACTGAAGGCGACGTGTAGTGTACAAAGAATTTTGATGAACTGACGGGGTCTACCTCTAACCTACTCTTTTTATACTCATTCACCCAGATATGCCTAAAGATTATAACTGAACTGCAATTGGCTAATAAAACGCGCCAACATTAGCGTCTATTTTTATATCCAATGAAAATTATGAATACATATGCTCTAGGGAAATGTTCCAGCAATTTCTACCAAAAAAACGCGCCAACATTACGTAACTTTCTCGTTTCCAATAATGATAAACAACTCACTCCCTCGCTGCATTATTGCACGCTATTATTGTCAGTTTCAGTAAGGCAGTATAAACTTACTTCCCAACAATAATTACAATCAACAAACATCTCAAATCAATGTCACATAATAATGCATATTCATACTATAATCACTCTTTACATTTAAATTATTTGTGATACAAATTACTGCATCATATGGCCCACTAGAAACGTAATTATGAATATTTACAACTTGTTTGGAAATTTTATAATTGGGTTTTTAGTCTCCTAAATCTTGGAACACACGCTATCACTTTCACTTAACACTTCACACGTATTTAACACACGACATATGTTTTGCCTTCATCTCGCCACTATTTACTGGCTCTGGTCTAATGTGTTTAGACATTAATCTGACATTACAAAAAGAATTTTTTTATAGCAAATACTGTACCCTGAATTTTTTAATTACTGTTACAAAATTGTTTACTTTCTTAAGTTGTTGACAAAAATTTATGCATTCAAGAATTTTTGTAATTATTACACATATTTACCAAAAATATTCACCCTCTACACAAATATATTTACATCTATTAAATCTAGACACTGTTTCACATTTTTTCTGTTTATTACATAACTATTTGTTTTAATTATTTTTACCCAAATTTTTTTTTGTTCTGAATTTATTTTTTTTTCATGACATATATATATAGTTAACCCTCTTACATTCCAATACGTTGCTCTGCATTTCGTCTTTAACTATCCAGCATTTACTTTTCATCTCATTGCTATTTACCCTCCTGGATCAAATTGTCTGTGGCTAAGCATTACTCGTAACCGTATCCTAACCTTCAAAAATTTTTTCATGAATAATCTCTTGTATTCATATGAATTTTCGTCCCATGATATAATTTGAAAACAATCTAAAGTTTTCTGAACTACACATCTTTTAACAACTTTCATTTTCAATTCTTCTGCTATCTTTTTAATCTGAGAATACTCTGACAAGTCTGTCATAAATTGTCCTGGATTGGAGTTTTCATTTTAAACAACTTGGTACTTGTTAATTTCAGAATTTAGCTTTTGATTATTTACAGGCAAAACTTTAACTTCTTCGTACAATTTGTTTCTTTGCATTTCTGATTCTTTCTGAATTTCAGATATCTCCCCACTGAAATTAACTTGTGCTTGATTAACATCTACATTCATAACCTCTTTCATCTCTCTTATCTCACTTGAAATATTACTCATTCTACTACCTAACTCTGCACATTCTACATCAACATGTTCATTTTTAGTATTAACCTCACTTTTTTTGTTACCTATTTCCCTGCTCATGTCTAACATTTTCTTTGAAACTTCACCTATTTCATTTGCTATCATTTCCTGATTTTCATTTCTCATTCTCATCATTCTACTATCTAGCTCCATGAATTTCTTTTCAATTTCTTCCCTATTTTGATCTAATTTTTGCTCTAACTTCTCATTTCTCTTAGCAATTTCTTCCCTCAATTTCTCATTATTCTGAGTTAGTTTTTGTTCTAAACTCCTATCAATATCTTCCCTCAATTTCTCATTATTCTGAGTTAGTTTTTGTTCTAAACTCCTATCAATATCTTCCTTTAATTGATCTGATTTTTGCTCTAATTTCTCAATATTCTTTTCCATATTCTGAGTTAGTTTTTGTTCTAATTTCTCATTATTCTTTTGCATATCTTCCCTGTTTTGATCTATAAAATTTCTCAGCATTTCCATCATCATACTAGCATCAAAATTAACATTTCCTGCTATTCTATTCCCACTTTCTGCACTAACATTTCCTCCCTCTAATCCTACATTGTTTGAGCTATTTTCTGTAACCTGTTTTGAATTACAGCTAACTGTTACACTATCCCCTTCCATCATTGTTTCTTCAATATTATTAGTAGCCATTGTTTTCTTTATCCTACCACTCCTCAAGTACATTTGAATGTTACAATTTTGTTTTCCAAAAAAAAATTACTATACTCTGACCTTTGTGATGCTGTCCGTTGCTGTTACTTTGATGTCCAGCTTTCTGCCCCTCTCTCCTAGATTATGTTGCTTCTGCGTTGTGTTATGATGAATCTACGTTGTTTTGTTGTCCTGTAGTTTAATTCCCCTGTTGCCTTGTAATTTCGGAATTACGATGTCCAATCATCCGCTTAGTCTGTCGTTCCTTTTGTTGTTTCTGGAATCTGCGTCTTGTAGTTCAGTTCACTGCTCCATTCGCTCCACGTCCTGATTCCTTCTCCCTTTCCTGGTCACTCTGCCCCACGTTCTGGGTGCCAATTTGTAACGGTATTACTTATAATGTTTGTGTATAACCCACGTTGTTTGTGTATGTGTGTTTACTCAACGTGTTGAAGCCATCTTGTGACGTGATTCATTTGTTAGGTTTGTTAGCTCCATCTGGTGTTAGCAATTTGCGGTAGTATTAGTGTTTGAAAGAATGCGACTGTTATTTGTTTTAATTTTTGTTTACTGTCCTCCGGCTAGCTATTATCTTTTCTTGGGTCGAGCACTTCTCTTTATACAGGTTGTGTAAACGGAAAGGAATCTTTTATCCAAAGATAACACTGATGAAGAAATTTGTTTTACACTTTTATTGTCGAACACGTTAACTATCACATTTACATATTGATCTTGACACTCGCCAAACTGAAACTGTTATAATAACTTCTTACTGATCACTTTTAATCCACGTACTTCTACCTTTTGTATAATTAACTTTACAACACTTTAGATTTTTCATAATTCTGCTACGCGTAACTTGTGAATCTATAGCCGACATGTAATATTTCTGCTGGACTGAAGGCGACGTGTATCATACAAAATATTTTCGACGAACTGACTGAAGGCGACGTGTACTTTACAAATATTTTCGATGAACTGACTGACTGAAGGCGACGTGTAGTGTACAAAGAATTTTGATGAACTGACGGGGTCTACCTCTAACCTACTCTTTTTATACTCATTCACCCAGATATGCCTAAAGATTATAACTGAACTACAATTGGCTAATAAAACGCGCCAACATTAGCGTCTATTTTTATATCCAATGAAAATTATGAATACATATGCTCTAGGGAAATGTTCCAGCAATTTCTACCAAAAAAAACGTGCCAACATTAGCGTCTATTTTTATATCCAATGAAAATTATGAATACATATGCTCTAGGGAAATGTTCCAGCAATTTCTACCAAAAATAAAACGCGCCAACATTACGTAACTTTCTCGTTTCCAATAATGATAAACAACTCACCCCCTCGCTGCATTATTGCACGCTATTATTGTCAGTTTCAGTAAGGCAGTATAAACTTACTTCCCAACAATAATTACAATCAACAAACATCTCAAATCATTGTCACATAATAATGCATATTCATACCATAATCACTCTTTACATTTAGATTATTTGTGATACAAATTACTGCATCAGTTTCTATTTCTTATGAATCACTTGGTGCACGTCTATTTGATTTATTACTGATTATACCTATAAGTTACCAGCGGAGTTTACCTATACAGTCTCAGTTTTCATTTTCATAGTAAGTACTATGTCTTTTTTTATTGGACCTTGACGTTTTGCTTAATAGTGTCGCAGGGTACTGGCTAGTGATTCTTATGTAGATGTCTTCCCAGCCTTAGCAGGCAACAGTGGATGTTATCAGTGAGAATTTGTGCAAGTTTAACTGGCGCCGGTGTAAATGCGAACCTGCGCGGCGTCGTCGGTGTCTTTATCTGAAGCTATTACATGGATACTTTCTGTGCAGAAACTATTTCGGAATGTTAAAATATATTACGGCAATTTTCAAAATTCGTTAGATGTACCTCGACCTGATAACGTACGAGTCTTATACGAGTGTTTTTAAGAAATGGAACGATAACACACCATTCACTAAGTAAAACGTTCACTTCAAACCATCTTGCGGCTTAAGGCGTCAGGGTGTTCGCGTGTTTGCTTGATTACCCAACGTGTCTCAATAAAGGAGTCACTAGACATTTTCAGTGTAAATTTTTGTGATTTCTGAAACGCACTTTTTACCATTACTTCTGTTATATTTTCATACTTTCTGGAGCCCACTGTCCACATATGCATAGAAGTAATTGTGATAAAAGCTCGCTGTTTAGGATAACAGAAATTAATACTCGTATGGTTCTAAATACAGGGTGGAGCATTTAAGTTGAAAATGTACAATATCTCCAAAATTAAACGTTGTAGAAAGAAATGTCTTGAGTAAAAGTTGCTTGATGATATGGGGGAAAATAAATCCCATTAGTCGTGTTTTATTTGGAGGACGTTGTGATGTTATTTTAGGATCAATTTAAGTTGACCCTAGTTGTAGGTTCCCATTTAAAAATATTAAATTGACCCTAAAATAACTATCATAACATCTTCCAAACAAAGCATGACTAATGGCATTTGCTTTCCTCCATAATATCAAGCAACTTTTATTAAAGACGTTTCTTTCTGCAACGCTTAGTTTTGGAGATATTGTACAGTCTCAACTTAAATGATCTACCCTATATAGGTAACATTACAAATATTAGTGGTGAATTAAATTCTTGAACAGTTTAGGTGTAGTAGTTTGATATGAACAAGATTTAAACCCATCCTTTTCTCTGACGTAGATGAATTTTCGTTGTAAGAAGTGTTTTTGTTCTAACGTTTTCTTCCATTTCTTTCCAGGCATTGAACAACAACCTCGAAACGCGAGACCGGTAAGTAATACAACGTATATTGTTATTACAAACTATGGTACTTTAAGAAAGTATAAGTAATTAGGATTAGCTTGATGTAAAACAGTCACATCTCCAATATTGAGAGAATTACATATATGAGCGAGCTAACAATGTAGAAGTAAATGGAATTCTTATGCATTCTTAAAACTGAGAATAAACATTGTTTTGTTACACGAGCACGATGGTCTCCCCTTGTCAGTTTTAATAAATTACAAATGCATTTACTTCTATGATAGAGAAAGATCTTAAATGGTAATATTGTGTTGTATAGGGTTCAAAGAAAGTGACTGGTACGTTGCTTCATTGTAGCTGTTCTTGTTTAAAGGGGCAATAGTCATCCGTCGTTAAATGTTCCCCTGCAGTCCATTATGTAAGGATGGAATAGTTTTATACATCCGATAACTAAATAAAGAATAACATTTACAGAACAGTTCTCTTGCAACCCATTTTGAGGCAGGTAACTGAATTTTGACGCGATTCAGTTTTTGGAGACCAAGGTTGTAAGTACGAGGGCAGTTCCAGAAGTACCCGACCTGACGTATAGATAGCGGTTGTTGTTTCAAACAAATTACTATGGTAGAAAGTACCAACCTTATAAACCTTAAGTTTGAAGTTTGACAATGCTACACTGTTTAGAATAGTTTGGCAGCCATTAATAGTGAACTCTCTCAGCGAATTTGTAAACATGCATAAAACGGTCATCGTTATGTGATACAATACTTTCATTTGAAAGGTTTTAGTTCAACTAATATTAGCTGAGCTAGATTCTACTCTGGGGGAGTCTACTCCTTCATTTACAACAGTAAAATATTGGGTGGCAGAGTTTAAGCGAGGCCGTACGAGTTGCCAAGACGAACATAGCAGTGGTCGACCAAATGAGGTGACCACGCTAGAAATTGTGAAGAAAATCCACAAAATGGTATTGGATGACCGTCGACTGAAAGTGCGCGAGCTGGGCATTTCAAAAATTTGGACATGAGAAAGCTGTGCACAAGATGGGTGCCGCGTTTACTCACAATGGTACAAAAACAGCATTGCGCGGATGTTTCAGTCGAGTGTTTGGCGATGTTTCACTGCAATAAAGCCGAGTTTTTGCGTCGATTCATAACCACGGATGAAACATGGGTCCATCACTTCACACCTGAGACGAAGGAAGAGTCAAAAGTGGATTGAAAGGGGAGAATCAGCTCCAAAGAAGGCGAAGATAGTTCCATCTGCAGGCAACGTCACGGCGTCAGTTTTTTGGGATGCTCGTGGGATAATTTTCATTGATTATCTTCAAAAAGGAAAAGCAATCAATTGTGAGTATCATGTGAACTTACTGCAGCGTTTGAATGATGAAATCAAGCAAAACACGGACGCATTTAGAGAAAGTTCTGTTTCATCAAGGCAATGCATCAGTTCACACATCCATTATCGCAATGGCCAAAATCAATGAGTTAAAGTTCGAATTGCTTCCTCATGCACCCTACTCACCAGATTTAGCCCCTCGATTATTTTCTGTTTCCAAAGTTCAAGAAATGGCTTGGTGGTAAAAGATTTGCCAACAATGAAGAGATGGAGTTTGCAGTTGATGGCTATTTTGCAGAACTCGACTGTTTTCACTATAAGCAGGGTATCGAAGCTATTGAACATCGTTAGGAAAAGTGTATCGAGCTGCAAGGAGACTATGTAGAGAAATTTTTGTGTTTTCTTTGTTAGGTCGGGTACTTCTGAGATAGCTCACGTACTTGATGCCATTCTCGCGGAGAATCAGAACGTTTAATGTCGTTCAACTTGTAGTTTAGCTCTGGTCGTTAAGGCACGGACTCATGAACGGGAGGTCCGCGGTTTATCTCCCTGACTGAGTTTTTCTTTTCCAGGTTTTCCTCAGTCCTCATAATTGGCAAATTCCGAGGGATACACTAAACTTAGGCCAGAAACGTTTCCTTCCCAAATTTTCTTTCCCAGTTATCATTTCATTTATGCATCAACTGCCGTATGCAGTAAGAACGGGCGTTAAACACTATAAAAATGTGTTAACTAGAGGTATGGGAAATACCGAATAAGTTTCAGAATTAACTTCAGTGACTGTTTAAAGAACTCAACAATGCCGTGGACAGAGGCGAGGACACGTACCCACACCTCCTGCCGTGATACACGCGCGCGGGTGTTTGGAAGGTCGCCACGTGTAATGTAACTGCACTCTTCCATTAATGTAAACATTTTTCTGCTTCCTTCTGCATAGGACGAGAAAAGAAACCATTAACTTTCTCTGTTTCGGATGCGCTGGTTATCAATATTATGTATAGGTAGTTAATGAGGACGCTCAGTACACTGACAGTTTCAAAATGAGCGAAAGAAGAAACGGGGAAAACGGGCATATAGCTCACATCATTCATAAGTTATGACAAAGTCAGAAGTGCTGTAAGTCACTTGGGAGCGTCTTCTAAACGCTACGTTAGCTTCAAACTGTGCTGCATTAAATTAATTTCTCTAAGATTTTAAATGTATAGTGAGACGACATAAAGTAAGCAATTTTACCAATAGAGATTTTTACTCGTGCTTAGATTTTTCAAATGTGATCAGATATTTTGAAGGTTATTTTCTTTTTAATTTTAAATTCAAATATCTCAGTTATATAAGTGCTCTGGCTTTGAAATGAGAGGACTTGTAAATTCAAGTCGTCCTCCGTGCTGTAGTGGTTACCATGCTAGCCTCTAGCTCTCGGGGTCGCGAGTTCAAAACCGGCAGAGGGCGATGAATTTTTTTTTCTGGCGTAAAAGCCTTAGCATGGCTTCCTTCGAAAGGGAAGTAAAGCCGGTGGTCCCGTGTCTTAGATTTACGGCATGTAAAAGAACCTCAAGCCTGATAAAGCGGCCTCTGAGCAAAATTACTGGTCTTTCACGTCCACTGGGTTGCTAAGGACCACAGCAGTTAAACAGCGTCCATAAATAAAACTCATTTTAATTTAATTTTTGTAAATTCAGATAGTCGTTTGCATATTTACCATAGTTTAGCTTATTTTCATAGTTAAGTTTGTAATACTTAACGTCATTCCAAGCTCTGTAGTTTTTATCTGGTTTACTTCAAATGTTTATCAGTAATTTATGGTTAACAGGAAGCGGAGACGTATTTTGGACTTAAGCTGAAATTAAGAAGGCGTAGTGTGGTTGTGGAAATATCCTAGAGGAAGGGGTGAAGAGGACATAGAGGGCTACTAGATCGGAGGCAGCAGGCTTGGACACAGGTGGAACCCGCCGTCCACTCGTCTATTCCTTCTACCCGGATCATGATAAAGAAATTAGATGACAGGAAATGGGGACAGGAAAATTCTCGGCATTATATAATCCAACTTTCGCCTACCAACCAGAGAAAAAAAACCCAAGGTGACAGCGGCCGGCCAAACGGGAATGAGCGCAGGACCTCCGAATGCCAGCCATGTCGCTCGGCCTTTGTCAGTCCTTTACGGAAAATAAGTGGATTAGTTTCAGCATTGGTTTTTGTATACGCCTAACAATATTTAATTAAGCTAATGAACTTTTTGAAAAGGCGTCTACTTGGCAAATGTTAACGTTGTAGATGAGCCGCGCATAAAAACTTTATTCAGCAATTGTAATTGTGCAGTGGACGATTAAGTGTAAGCAAGCACTGTCACTGCTACAGCTGAAGCCTTCTGCACTTGTTCGATGGAGGAGACATGCAGTATGATTGCTGTTTACATTTTAAATTTTGTGTGCTTGGAAGCAGTAGGGATTTTTAGATTCTTTTGAAAATTTTGATTGTATGCATAATCCATTAAATATTTGCCCTAACGCCTGGCTCCTTGAATTAAGATCCTAATTCGACCAAGTTTCTCTTGAATACCCTCCATAAATTCTATATCCATCGGTGCTTCGTGAACATGCTCATTGAAACATTCTAGGTAAACGAAAGATGAAATGTCTGAAGCAGTTCAAAATATTTGATAAACGCCTGGCTTCTCGAATTTAAAATCCTAATTCGATCACTATCCTCTTGAATATTCTCCACATGTCCTTCGAAAACATCCATATTGAAACAAACCTAGGTAAACCAAAAGTGAAATGTGTATCCCTGAATCGCTTGCGGTTGACGAAAATAACTTCGTGTTTGGAAGCATATACGAATTATCTTGGAAATTAAGTTTTACTCCTCATCCACTGGTTTGACTTTTTAGGGGTTTATAGGCTATAAACTCCTAAACATTAGCAGCGAAAAAGTTTAAGAAAGGTACTGGAATACTTCAATACCACTTTATCAAAGCGATGAACACATTGACGTAAAACTTTATTGACAGAAAAATTGCAATCGTGTATTATGCTGCTGGTATCTTTGCTGGTACTGAAATGTTATTTCAAGGTGGAGAATGCTATTGAGGTTCAACGGCGTTGGAGTGTTGAATTTGGTACACCTCACAGACAAGGTTAACAATCACAAGAATCCGAGACAAGTTTGAAGTCGATAGAACGGTGCAAGATGTGTTGATAGGGCGGTGCGTAAGAAACAGATGTTCCACGACAACGCGAGTGTTGATTCAGTCATGCAGGCTTTTGCATGAAAAGCGCCTTTGTTGTGAGTGTACTGTGGCAGAAGGAAACGTATTCAACATGTACGGGTATAAGGAATACAGCACAACAAAAACTGTATTTATGTCTCATTTTGTATCTGAGCAATAGGGCTTCATAGGGAATATTTTGAGACACTGTATAACTGCGCTAATTGTTTAGAGTTACGTATAGGTAAACATGTATACGAGGTATTTCAAAATCTGGGAATGACAGACATGGGCAAAATTTCCCAGAGGTGTTTCCCACTTGGCGTCTGACACGGTGAAAAATATTTTCTATTTTGATTTCATTTATACAACTGTCTTCAATACTTATGATTCTGTAAGTGTTTGAGTCCCGAGCTTCATAGTTTCGACCACTATTAGACTAAGTAATGGAATTGTATTGTAATTTATTGTAAGTTGTAATTGTAAGTTGCCATTGGGGTCTGCCATCTCAATATAATTTGAGATCTCCTTGTGGTTTACCGGGAAAAATTGAATCAGTTGGGGAATTTAATGTCGTACCGGCATGTTGCCATGGTAGCTCAGTGGCTAGAGCAACCGGACGGAAATCGGGAGATCCGTGGTTCAAATCCCGGTTATGGCATTGAATGTTTCAGTCGTCTGATTCTACCTTTCTATTTCTGTAAACGTTTATTTCGATTTACATTAGCTAGGTAGAAAAATAATCTTTCGTATGAATATTTTGTAAAAGATATATAAACGATTGTGGGCAGAGAAAGTTGCGTGAATGTAACATCAGATTATAAATATTTTTATAACCGGTTCCAAACGTTACGTTCTGATGGTAGAGACTATTGTTTTCCAATACAACAGTTGCAAGACCTTAGAATCGTCCCTGCTTTGATGCTCCCAATTATGTACAATAGAGAGCAGCACTCACTAGAATTTTTCCAGCCAAGAGCTGTCTCTGCAATGCACACGCAAAAGGCTTTTAGGAACATAGATGTAAGTAACGCATAATATATCGTATTGGTAACAGTACTGATGGAATTTGCGGATGCAATTTTGGGAGGGAAAATAGGTAGGAGGGAAATATCGGCTTCTGATACTCTTGGAACGAAGAATCACGATTTGATGCGAAAGAAACCGAATAGTCAGGTAAATAGAGAGGAACAAGAGTATCGTTATGCGTAAGCACTCATGCAGCTATAATTATTTTGGAACCATTGTTTTGCTTTGGAACGGGAACGGCCGGAACTGTTACTGAAAATAGCCATTTCCCTACCTCTCTACCATAGCGCTCTATAAGCTAATTAATTGATTATTATACATCATTTGAAGATCTGAAGAAAGGTTGCATAGTACTTTGAGTGGAAAATATTGTGAGACATATTATGCCTCTCTCTTGAATCTAAGAAGAATACACAGTGCATATGGGGGCTTTAGAACGATTATACAAGTTGTCGATATTGTTTTTAATTTTACAGAAAATTATAGAGTAATAAACCACGCACTATGTTTTTAGCAACCCGTAGCTTAAAATATTTAACACGATCAAAATCTACGTTTATTTATTTTGACTGGTAGGCATACTGATAATGAAGCAACGAGGCACTGGGTGTGAGCGTTCTTTTTAATTTCAGCAGAAATGGGATGGCATGTGTAATGAAGTTGTCAAATAAGTGTGAAGCTGAAGCTCATGTTAACCCAGACTGTTACATGCGATTATTAAACTGATAAGGGCGCGTTTTGAATTGCAAAGTATCTCTCAGCTTCTCTGTTACGCCGCATGCTTTCGGAAATGAATATGGAATGACTGCTGCTTCTGTTTATTTAAACCAGAGATACTGATCTCTGAAAGAATGTGCCCATAGTTTGTTATTGTTGCAGTTATTGAGGTATTGGGAAACTCAGGGGAAAACATTTCGGAAGGAATTTCGCGCTCAGCAACAGCAAGTATACCAGTTTCTTTGGAGTACTAGTTTAAATAAGGTACACTACGTAATCCTAACGATATTAATAGCGATAATAAAACACCGTAATCACCAATGGCATATTTAAAGAGAAAGGGTTCATATGTACTTCTCTTTCTTTAAGGCTAATACTAAATTTTCGACAAAATTTCGAATAAAAGTTCTCTTTTATAAAATTTCCTTAGAAACAAACCCTCAAAAAGTATAGAATCAGGTTCCATTGGGGTTTGGCCATCCGACTATTTAAAGCGCCCAAATGCAATGCTTTAAAATGAGGTGCACAGGTGTGTGCAAATTACCCGTGAAATTTAAAATTTTGATTTTTACTTTCTCTACTACGTTTAGTAAGTAGGGGAAGTATTGTATTCCACCCAAAAATTCGATACCGAGATTTCACCGGAAATATATGTTTTGACACCCTCTGAATCCAAAAAAAAAAAAAAAAAAAAAAAAAAAAGCATTTTCGGAAACATGTCCGCGCGCGCGCGCGCGCGCGCGTGTGTGTGTGTGTGTGTGCCTGTCTCTGTGTGTCTGTGAACAGCTCAGAAACGAACAATCGGATAAACACCAAACGGTATTTAGGTTCAGTATCTTCCAGAGATGCGACGAGAAGGTTTTCAAGAAAATTCCCCCACCCCAGATTACCCTTTACATGGAAGATTTATCGAAAATTTTAAGTTTCTCAAAAATGGCTCTAACGATTTTGATTAAAATATCATATGTTTAAGATAGTCTCATGACAAATGAAATGTATATCTCGAATTTTCTGGGAATGTCTCCAAAAGTATTCTTCATTGTGTACGACTTTTGCATAACTGGTAAACCATAAGAGGTAGACAGAATTTTACTGCACAAAAAATGTAGATCGCGTTAAAATACACAATTTATGTCATATGCATTTTTTACTTTCTCTACTACGTATAGTAAGTAGGGAAAGTATTGCATTCCACCCAAAAATTCGATACCGAGATTTCACCGGAAATACACGTTTTGAGACCTCCTGAATCCAAAAAAAGCATTTTTGGAAACATGTCCGTGTGTGTGTCTGTGTGTGTGTCTGTGTGTGTGTCTGTGTGTGTGTCTGTGAACAGCATAACTCAAAAACGAACAGTCGGATAAACACCAAACTTGGTATTTAGGTTCAGTATCTTCCAGAGATGCGACACGAAGGTTTTCAAGAAAATCCCCCCACCCAAGACTACCCTTTACATGGAACATTTTTCGAAAATTTTAATTTTCTCAAAAATGGCTCTAACGATTTTGATGAAAATATCATATGTTTAAGATAATGTCATGAGAAATGAAATGTATATCTCGAATTTTCTGGGAATGTCTCCAAAAGTATTCTTCATTGTGAACGACTTTTGCATAACTGGTAAACCATAAGAGATAGACAAAATTTTACTACACAAAAAATGTAGATCGCGTTAAAATACACAACTTATGTCATATACATTTGTTTTGTTGAGTGAACCGTTTTCGAGATATTGCTTGTTATTTCCTTAAATTTTCCAATACTTATACTTTTTCTCAAATGCGTTATTCATTTTTTTTATGTCCTGGACATGCAAAGAGAATGGAATGCGCCACATAGCAACCAACGTTAAAATATTTGACTATCGCTTAAAATCTAGCATATTCCCCTTGCATCTACATGTACATTACCAATAAGATTGACATCTCGATATCTCGATTAACATGAAGCATATGGAGAATAGGCGTTTGTAAAATTAGATTGTACAAGAGTAGAGAAAGTTATGTGAGTGTAACACATCAGATTTTTTTACTTTCTCTACTACGTATAGTAAGTAGGGGAAGTATTGTATTCCACCCAAATATTCGATACCGAGACTTCACCGGAAATACATGTTTTGAGACCCCTGAATCCAAAAAAAGCCTTTTTGGAAACATGTCCGTGTGTGTGTCTGTCTGTGTGTCTGTGAACACCATAACTCAGAAACGAACTGTCGGATAAACACCAAACTTGGTATTTAGGTTCAGTATCTTCCAGAGATGCGACACGAAGGTTTTCAAGAAAATCCCCCCACCCCAGACTACCCTTTACATGGAACATTTATCGAAAATTTTAATTTTCTCAAAAATGGCTCTAACGATTTTGATTAAAGTATCGTATGTTTAAGATATTGTCATGAGAAATGAAATGTTTATCTCGAATTTTTTGGGAATGTCTCCAAAAGTATTTTTCATTGTGAACGACTTTTGCATAACTGGTAAACCATAAGAGGTAGACAAAATTTTACTACACAAAAAATGTAGATCGCGTTAAAATATACAATTTATGTCATATACATTTTTTTTGTTGAGTGAACCGTTTTCGAGATATTGCTTGTTATTCCCTTAAATTTTCCAATACTTATACTTTTTCTCAAATTCGTTATTCATTTTTTTTATGTCCTGGACATGCAAAGAGAATGGAATGTGCCACATAGCAACCAGCGTTAAAATATTTGACTATCGCTTAAAACCTACCATATTCCCCTTGTATCTACAAGAAAATTAGCAATATGATTGACATCTCGATGTCTCGATTAACATGAAGCATATGGAGAATAAGCGTTTGTAAAAATAGTTTGTACAAGAGTAGAGAAAGTCATGTGAGTGTAACGCATCAGATTTTTTGTCCTGGCAATGCAAAGAGAATGGAATACTGCACATAGCAACCAGCTCTTAAAATATTTGACTATCGCTTAAAACCTACCAATTCCCCTTGCATCTACAAGAAAATTAGCAATAAGATTACCATCTCGATATCTCGATTAACATGAAGCATATGGAGAATAAGCGTTTGTAAAAGTAGTTTGTACAAGAGTAGAAAGTCATGTGAGTGTAACACATCAGAATTTTTCCTATTGTTTTCTCACATTTTTGACGATTTAAAATTTTCCTCATGATGCAGTTAAAATTTTCAATGTACGTTCTATGAAGGTTATGAAATAAAACAAAAGAGCCTTTTCTTGATGTTCAGTATAGTTTCGGATTTACGGTTTTAGTAAAGTAATACGTGATTGATTAGTGGCATTTTTCAGGAAAACTTTTAATGTCAATCTGTGATAAAGATCTCAGCTGTCATTTGTAGAAATTCCAACATCCATTTTGTTCTGTTATTGTTCTATGTCTCTCCTTATTAATGCTTTCTTTCAATGTTAACAGTGACTAGGATTTTGTTTCTTAAGCTTGCTGTTGATTATATGTAAATACTTTTTCCCCCAAACTTTTCCTCTTTCATAGTTTCAATTCGCATGATTTACTGGCAAAACAGGATTTGTTCGCAAACTTTAATGTGAAGTTTAGCGTACCCTTGTATAGAACATTGTTAAATGATTGCAATCCTTGTAGCATAAAGGATGATGCTTCTCTAAATACATTTTAAAAATACCCTCCAATCTGCCCTAGGACAGTTTCTTCAAAATAAAAGTAGCCTCTTCCATTGTTCCCTGTTCGTCTCTTGTGAATGAATCATTATTATAATGTCTATTATCTGTTATCTTCTGCCCAGAATCTTTTTCCTGTTTGAGACTCCTTTCAGTGCGCTTCTGCCTTCGAGCAGTCTTTAACTTTTCACTCCAAATGCTCCGTTCGTCTCCATATCTTCATTTCAAATGTTTCCACTGTTTTTCCTCAAATCGTCGCACGGTTCACGGTCGGTATAATGACACATTCCGATCAAAGTCCTTTATTCATCCTTTCTTGTTGAAGTGGTTCTTTCAGAGTACCTGGAAAATGTTTATTTTTCTATGTTCGAGCCTCATGATCACCATTTCTTGTTCGAGTGATGTTGAAAGCGGTTTTTAACAATTATTTGTCGTTGTTTGGTCCATTCACTTCGATCAATATTTATTTTTTTCCATTTACTAAGTCAGTATTTAATGCCTTTTAGCCTGTGTTTGAAACCCA
The DNA here is from genome assembly GCA_030765065.1 of Deroplatys truncata. Classification (NCBI taxonomy): domain Eukaryota; kingdom Metazoa; phylum Arthropoda; class Insecta; order Mantodea; family Mantidae; genus Deroplatys; species Deroplatys truncata. The sequence continues at coordinate 181,374,276 of CM060984.1, forward strand.
TGTAGAAACAACCACTTTTAATGCACTTTAATAATTGAACGAGGTATATTACCTGAAATATTATGATTATAGAATAAGGAATAACTCCGAAACGACCTTTCCGCACAATTCACCACAAGTTTCGAACTCATGCGCTCCTGATTACTAGATAGACACATTCAATACGCCATGGATGTTGGTGAAGCGTTTTAAATGTGCATTGTGCGAGCAGTGACATATAATACTACACCCCAAGGAATTACATATCTTTATTTTATTTCAATAACAATATTTATAACTCCTCCATTTAAAAGGATGTTTTTATGAAATGGCAGTGCTTTTGTTTTATTTATTGAGGTCTGAAGTCCAGTTCATAAAATGTTAACGGTACCTTCCGCTTTTATCGCTAGTGTACAATTTGTTTTGCATGTTAGCCTTTAAACCTTTTCGTATAAAACAATTCACTGTGTTTGACTCCAGTTTAAATTACATACGATCTTACGCAAGTTAAGAGCAAAGCAGCCACAATTGGAACAGCTTCTTGAGATAAAAGGCAAATCCTTTACCAAAGGTCATATTGCGCGTTTTACCAAATTGAAGTCTGCCTTTCGAGATTGTGTTAAAGGTGCGACTGCGGGAAAGTCAGTATTATATTTAGACGTGACACGTCGTTGACCCCTGCTGACCTAATGGAGACATTATTGCGATTGCCAAGTGCACAGTTATATAAAAATGCGACCTTGGAACCGGAGGTACTGGATTCCCAAGGTCGTGGCGCTTGTAATTCCCGATTCGCCAATGTACACTCTTAGATGATAGTATTCTTTAAAATCAGCAGCTAAAAATGTGTTTACTTTATTTAGCAAGTAGACAGCAAAGAAATATCCCACTCTTTTTGTACGCGAAATAGAATTTCGCTTTATTTATGTAATAAACAACAAATGTTTTGTTTATGCAGAAGCATTTTCGTCTCAAAAGCATTGTTTTCCCACCCTCACTCTCTCTCGACTTATATTGCTTAGTATTTAGAAAGCTAATTCTCAGCATTAGCAAAATTGGCACCAAGAATGGACAAATCAGGAAGAGCTGCAGTCATCTTATATCGTAATTCAATCATTTTTATGTCTCATTCTTATTGTGCTTCTACCTAACAAGAAAGAAATCAGTCATCATTGTTTAAATTCGTAAAATATTATACCCACCACCATAGTGTAAACATGTGTTTCGCATGGTTCAGTTACTGTACACATACTAATATTTTGCTGCACCATAGTGCCGTTTGTCTAATTAACCATAGAATTAGCGTGATAATGAAAATGTACAATTTGTGGCTGCTGTAATCCTTTGCTGTTTAGCGAAATAAAATAAGCTGTTTAGCCTCGAGAAGGTTACAGGTTTTATCTCTAATAACAAATACATGTATTGATCGACATGTTATAGATGGCGAATATTTAGAAATCATTTGAACAATTCTTCCTGGAAAGGGGAGGAGTGAAAGGGTGCCATTATAAGACATGCAACTTATGCTCCCAATGTTTCTGATCTTTAATTTATCTAATATAACCTAAATTACATTTCAAAAAGGAAGAATTAAAGGACTGGTGGATTTACCTGCATGGCAGAGGAGGTCGACTGTCCATCGTCGTCAGGCCTAGCGCCTACGTCGAGATTGCAAATTAACACTAGATGGATTTAAGAAACTGACCAACAAAGAGTCCGGCACGTGGTTGATCAAGCCCGCAGCGTCAAAAAACCGTAAGTTTAAATACCCGACAAAATGCTGACTAGCGCCTTGTTGGTAACAGACGTAAGCGTATGTCAGCAGAAATTACGTAACTCACCCACGTGTCAGACATGAAGTGATCTTTTACTTTAAACCACGTGTCACCCACTCTCTGCTTACTTCAACTTTCAGGAAATTACGTTACAGAAAGCTAAAGCCAGTTTCCTTGAGTTACTTAAAGTTTGTCCTGAATATCTCGAACTGCATAAAACCATATTTATCAAAATCCTTTAAAATAAAATTATAACTCTCACAATATTATCAACTTCCTCCAAAGACACTTGCCATGTTTCGTCTTCGGCTTATGGTGAACAATCCAAATGGATGACGAAGAGTATTAATTACTGCATACTGATACTTTTATGGTTCAGTAGGAAGCTGACATTTTAGCCGATTAAAACATTTAGCCTTGTAAGCATATTATAAGATAAACAACTGTGATTGATCGATATTCGAGGCATTGTAAACGTTATTGGTCAATATGAAATACCCTACGTATAATGGAATATGAATAAAAATGAAAGAGGAAAAAATGTATAGGTCCCAGCTCATTTTCAGCCAAAATAAAATTCTCAATCTGACATTTTATTCGAATATGCGTTTTATTTAATAGGTTCTTGATTCAAACTATTATTAGTAATAAAAATATTACGCTTAAAGCAAATGTTGGTGTTATTTCTAATTAACGAACACACAGTCTTGGTGAGCAGCACCAAAGTATTCACACCCTTAGAACATATTGGACTACCAGTTCTAAGCCACGAAGCAAAATAGAGTGTATTTTATAAAATACTTCATAGGAAATTCCAGAATTACAGGTAGAACAAGTTTACTAGTATTTCCCCTGAAGTAGTGAATATTTTCTTGCAGCCTTGAAATGTATAGCAAAAATAAGCCCATTGAATATACAGCAGTGCGCTTTTTCTACTAAAGTTTCCAGTTAATGCAACCTGAAAAATCTGATGTGCTACATTCACATGATTTCCGCCCACTCTTTTACAAACTAATTCTACAAAAGCTAATTCTTCTATCTACTTCATGTTAATGGAGATAAACGATTGCAGAAATGATTTTATTGCACATTTCGTAGTAGGCACAAGAGGAATAGAGTAGGCTGAAGCGCTAGTTAAATGTTTAAAAGTGGATAACTAAATGTTTAGAGTAGCTGTGTATAACTCGGAAATCTATGACCACGTGAAAAAAGAAAGAAAGAAGGAGGAGGAAAAACAAAAAGGAAGAGCGATTAGCATTTGAAAAAGTACAAAGTTGTTTACTATGTACAATCTGTGGTGAACTTGTTTTGTGGCGGGTTGCCGCTACAAACACCAATTAATATTTTCTCATATTTGAACTAATCATGCTGCTACCCCAGTATTCCAGGCAGCTGTGACTTGGCCATTCAACGAAAACATTTCCCAGGATATTGAGTCCCAGGATATTGTCAACAATGGATAGGCCTATTGTTGACAATGCCAGAGACTCCACACTAACGGCAGAAACTGAAAATGCGCACTAAGCTGTCGAACTCCTGTTCCATGCCGGTTAATATTGTTCATCGAAAAAGAAAACAAATACCACAAGGAAAGTGTCGACTGCCATTCTCACAAATTCTCCTATAAAAATGCTCTGAAAAAAAGGGAAAGATAAGAAGGACATGAGCCAAGTACATCAGAAGAACGGGCTTTTTTGTGAAAAGAATAAAAATTCAAGAAGCTTCGACAAACAGAAGGGAAAATGAAGAAAACGAAACTTTTGCTTATATTGCATAATAAAGTCCTACTCTACAAGTCTACCAGGTGAGAGTTAGATTCAGTGTCTGGACTGTAAACTGTGAGCATAGAAAGTGTTGTGATGCAACATGCAGTTTATGTGTTTAAATTGTTTTTCGGACATTTTCGTATAATTTGTCTACAGTGCTTCGTTTTATTATTGCCATTTAAGTGTTTAACTTTGGACGTTATATGTTACTTTAAGGGTCTTTGCTTTGCTTAACCTTGTTTTGCTATGCTAAATCTTTAATTATATTTCCTTTATAAGTATTTTGTTTTGATAAATTACTTAAAATGCACATTTTCCATTTAAATCAACGTGTAGCCAACTTACCCCACATCCTGTGCCAACCTGCCTCCTAGGTGGGGTAAGTTGACTCATTATGCAATGTTTTGAAGAGAGAAAAAAATTTAACTTAAGTGACCGTAAAATAATGACGCAATTATTAATAGATGCAGTTAAATTTATAGAACAATACCATGTCAGGATTAGTTGAAATGTTGCAGTATAAAATATAGAAAAATAAAACTTAAAATGTGTGCCAACTTACCCCCCTTTCCCCTACAGGACGGTCGCAACTGGAAGCTCAAGTCGTAAAGTAACCGGAGAGCCAAGAAACTACGAACCGGCTGCGCGGTGTTTTTCCACTGGGCGTGTGGAAACGTGATAATGCACTACTGCTATAAACAAAGTCATGCTGTGTTTTACTCTGCAGTGTGAAGTGCAGTATTGAGTTGACGGTGATGTCAACTCTATACTGTCCTGTACTTAGTCACAAAGTATATTATGGCTCAGTTATGTTTTTATACTGCAAAGGTATATTTATTTATGATTCGAATGTGTTAACTCAGTCAGCTCGCCAAATGAAAGTACGATTTGCAGAAAGATTTCCAGGTGTAAACGTTCTAGGCCGTACAACAATCCATGAACTTTACAATAAATTTCAGGCCACAGGAAGTGTTCAGGCTAAGAAGTCTAAAAGACGGCGTACGGTTCTCATCGAAGAAACATTAGACGACATCGGTCATCGTTTGGAGAATTCCCCCCAAAAATCACCTAAGGCGTCTTTCACAACTGCCAGGCATATCCTATGACTCTGCGCGAAGCGCTACTAAATTGCTGAAGTTAAAACCATATAAAACAAATGTGGCAATGCTCTTCAACCAGGTAATCCTGAATTATGCGCACATTTTGTGAGTTGGGTCTCAATAGCGTATTCAATGGCGAAATAGACCAGTATTTAATATTTTCCACGGACGAGGATTGGTTCCATTGGTTCCATGTGTGTACACAAAATAATCGTTATTGGAATTCTGATTGTTCATGAAGTACCCCTTCATGACGAAAAAATTGGCGAATGGTGCGCCAGGAGCGGAGAAAGGGTTATAGGGCCGATTTTATTTCGAGTCAACAGTTGAAGCCCGCACATACGTGTATACAATTTTGCCCCCCCCTCTAGAGAATTAACACACAGGGAGCGTGATTTTTCCTTTTTTCAACAAGACTCTTCAATAGCTCATACGACCAATATTTCGATGAGAACAATTAAAGTGTGTTTGAGGACAATTATTAGTATAGATTTATGGCTCCCTCGGTCCCCCGACCTAACCCACTACGATTTGTACCTCTGGGGTAACTTAAAACATAAAGTGTACAAGACAAACCCACACACCCTGGAAGAATTAAAACAAAATATCCACCAGGAAACTGCCAGCATTTCTCAACGTGAACTACGGCGAGTGATGGACACTTTCCTAAAGAGGTACCAAAAATGTATGGACAACGGCGGTGGCCAGTTTCAGCATCTCCTTTCATAAAGTCGGTAAGTAAAAGCTTTAAAAGTAGTTTTAAAAATGCTGTATGGTTTTATCCGCGCCTTTCTATGATAGCGGCAGACGGCAGCGAGCGCCGAGGACGCGGACAGGGAAAACACCGCGCGACCGGTTCGTAGCTTTTAGCTCACCCCATATATATATATATATATATATATATATATATACATACATATGCTCAGGTTTAGCAATTTGGATACAGCAAAGCAAAAGAGAATCTAATCTGTTATAACGCTACGATACGCATGTGATATCAATGCGAAAATATTTTAATAACCATCATGTAAGAAGGTTTTGATTTATTTCCTTTGTACTTATGATATAATCAGCTTCTCTCGCAGGATACGCTAAATAATTGTACAAAGAGAGAAAATTGCTGTCATTTCAAATCATTGAACTAAAATGTTTTAAATAACAACTGAGAAGTTTTGTTTTTCTCGATGAGGTGAACTTGGTGTCCTGGGAATACGTAATCTACATATTCACCAGCATCATCTCCACTTCGTAGTGTACAAGTGATAAGAGTTTGTGTATTATGTGAAAACTGTGTACCTTTTATGTTGTTAAATAATTACGGCACCAAAGAGAAGGTACAAGGGTTTAAAAAGCTACCTGCTGTAATTATCTAACAAGTTATTCTACCATTCCATCAATGATTGTTCCACAGTTAAAGGGTACTTATAGGCTATGCAGAATTTCCAGAACTTGAAAGACTCGATGGAAGGTAAAGGAAGTCGACGTTCCGCCGATGTTTCACATCCTTTCTCGTGAATATAAGGAATTTTTGAATCGTTACTAGAAATATGAAATTACAATCTTGTAAGACATAAAGGTGAAGATTAACCATAAAAACCCTCGAGATAATGTACAGTCATTTTCCACAAAGCGGGGGGAGGGAAGTAAAACAAATTAATTCTACATTCGAGTTTAGAAAGCTAATCATTAAACGTCGGGTAGCCAGTAGTAATGCTATACAGTGCGTTCGCTTCCCCCTGCGACCGGCCGGGCGATCGCATGTAGGCGCGGAGCATTAAATAGCGACGTGTATCAACCCGCAAGCTTATTTTACTCATTTATTGTTATCACTTGAGTACTAACCTTGTCACAGAAGATGTTGAAAGTGCTTTCTATCACCAGTGACGCATTCTTGACATCTTTTGATGAAATTTATATTCACCCGATGAAGATGTTTCAAAATTCAAAAATTCTGTTCTTAGTTGGAAAGCGAGTGAATGATGCATTCATTGCAACGAATTTTTCCTCAGTTAGGACCCTTTGGCTTAGGATATTTAGCGCTTAGAGATCCCGTTGTTCTTAATTTATTAACAAGACGCCTGACAGTCTCTCTATTTGGAACTGGAACGGTAGGGAATTTGTCTTGAAATTGCCTACACACCGCTCTGCATGACTCGGTTTTTACATAGTGTCATACACGAAAACTTTGTTCAAGCTTGAATTTCTCGATTGCCATATTAATGAATTATAAAATAGACCTATGACACGTCTTATACACTGCAAAACGTTTTATACACTGTAGAGATAAACGAAAACTGACTGCGTGTTCTACACTGCACAGAGAAGCGTAAACTGTTTTACGGAAACCACCACGTTGACGCAGCATGTATGTAGGCTATATTACTGCTGCTCCGCGCTTGCATTCGAGCACCCGGCCGTAGGGGAACGCTTACGTACGGTATAGGGGATATATCGATGGCTAACCGACAGAACATCTTACCCGTCATTTTTGAGACATTCATTTTTTATCGTAATGAGCACGGAAATCCTAGACACACATCATAGCAAAACATCCTAGGCGACCCTTTAAAGGTCATAGAGAAAACAAGGTTTACATTTTATCTTAACTGTTTAAAATATTGTTTTAGTGACCAACAAATCATCGTAACGATTGCCCAATTCCAACTTATTATAGTATTTTATGTTCCCAAGTGGCTCTTAAGATAACAATTCTGGCTCTTAAAACGAAATTGGTGGTTGCTAAGATATTTATTTCGGTTCGTCAGTGGGAGATAAGATAATCAACTCTTTTACTTTATTTCAAACAGGATTTGTTAGATTTATATTCTGGTGAATAATAACTATAGTGTAATACTGTTTAAATACAACGGATATAAAAGCTTTACAACAATTAATTTTATGATTAGTGAGTGTCTCTTACACGATAAGATAAAAATAGCAAGAGCAAAAATCTTAAGAATCTTATTAATGCAACTGTGCATATCATTCATGTGTAATACATGGCGAATCTATTTTCTATTTCTATAAACACTATTAGTTCTTAATTTCAAATTTATATTACAGGCGTACTACAAGGATAAAAACAGTTTTTTGTCTCTTCTGAAAAGTTTGTGATTTGGCGGAAAAGGTCTTTTAACAAATAGCCATCGATATGTAAATTTGTAATGGGTAGAAAAAGTCATATGAGTATTGCATGTCAGAATTATTTCCCAATCTTTACTTTCTTCACCACGTACATAGTAGGTAGAGAGGGTATTACATTCCACCCAAAAATTGAATACCCAGATTTCACTGGAAATACATGTTTTGAAGCCCCCTGAATAATAAAAAAGTATTTTTACTTTCTATACTACGTATAGTAAGTGGGGGAAGTATTGTATTCCATCCAAAAATTCGATACCGAGATTTCACCGGAAATATATGTTTTGAGACCCCCTGAATCCAATAAAAGCATGTTTGGAAACGTCCGTGTGTGTGTGTGTGTGTGTGTGTGTGTGTGTGTGTGTGTGTGTGTGTGTGTGTGTGTGTGGCTGTGTGTCTGTCTGTGAATAGTATAACTCAGAAACGAACAGTCGGATAAACACCAAACTTGGTATTTAGTTTCAGTATCTTTCAGAGATGTGACACGAAGGTTTTCAAGAAAATTCCTCCACCCCAGATTACCCTTTACATGGAACATTTTTCGAAAATTTTATTTTCTCAAAATGGCTCTAACGATTTTGATTAAAATATCATATATTTAACATACTTTCATGACAAATAAAATGTATATCTTGAAATTTCTGGAAATGTCTCCAAAAGTATTCTTCATTGTGAATGACTTTTGCATAACTGGTAAACCATAAGAGATAGACAAAATTTTACTGCACAAAAAATGTAGATCCCGTTAAAATACACAATTATTTATGTCATATACATTTTTGTAGTTGAGTGAACCATTTTCGAGATATTGCTTGTTATTCCTTTAAATTTTCCAATACTTACACTTTTTCTCGAATGGGAATTCGTTATTCATTTTTTTTGTCCTGGTAATGCAAAGAGAATGGAATACTCGAGATAGCAACCAGCTCTTAAAATATTTGACTATCGCTTAAAGGCCAGCAATTCCCCTTGCATCTACAACAAAATTAGCAATACGATTAACATCTCGGTATCTCGATTAACATGAAACATATGTGGAATAAGTGTTTGTAAAAGTAGTTTGTACAAGAATAGAGAAAGTCATGTGCGTGTAACACATCAGATTTTTAGAATAAGGTCCGTGTGTGTATGTGTGTGTCTGTGAACAGCATAACTCAAGACGAAAAGTCGGGTAAATACCAGGCTTGATATTTAGTTTCAGTACCTTCCAAGATGCGACACGAAGATTTTCAAGAAAATCTCCCCACCCCAAACTACTCTTTACATGGAACATTTTTCAAACTTTTGATTTTCTAAAAAATTTGGCTGGTACGATTTTGTTTAAAATACCACATATTAAACATATTTACATTGCAAATAAAATGTATATCTTGAATTTTCTGGGAAATTCACTTCGTTCAGAAGGAATTTTGCATAATCTTGTATAAGTGGTAAACAAGCGATGGGGAAAAAAATGCAGATGTCTTAGAACACACATTGTTTTCAATAGGCTTTTTTGTCGTCTAAGCCTTTTCTGAAATATCCATTAGTAATGGTTCAAATTATGTATTACTTGGCATTCTCTTGAAGTCCTGTCAACATTCAATTTTCTCGCGATTACATGGAAACGGTATGAAATTTTATGGCTCGTATAGCGTCCAGTTCTTAAACATTTGACTATTGCTATTTCTTTTGTATTTATAGCGAAATGTGTAATGCAGCTATTTCTGCCAAGGATTTGGATTGAAATGTAGTAGATAGAGAAATAAGCTTTAGTAAATAAAAGTTTGTATACCCCTAGTAAACGATAGAGGGTAGAGAAAGTCATGTGAATGTATCACAACAAATTTTTTTAAATAGTTCTCCCACAACAAAATAAAGGTTGGAAGTAAACTAAGTTGGGAAATACACTAGAAAGCTAATCGGAAACATACTGTGCGACTGTGGAAATCCTCGATGTCTGAGAGTACTATGAACGTGAGAACATCGAGTTGGTATTAGTAATAAGAACGAGAGTAACGACAAAAACAGTAGCGATTAAATCCTAGCTGGGTAATGAAATCCAAAGCATTGTCACAAAAGTCAAAGCAAATAATTTACCACGCAGTAATTAAAATCATAATTATGAACAGTGTGAAATATGGGGTACTTAAATACTTGTAAATCTGTTTAATAAAAAGGAGAATGTGATTCCTATGAACATTTATGACCAAAGAAGAGGGAATACTGAATGACCAAGAGTTCAGGGACAAATGCAGATAATGAATTGCAGGCTGGGAAAGAACTGAATAAGCTGAGAGTGAAGAGCATAGAGATTGTTCTCCGCTCCACTTTTAGAACCCAACTTTGATGTAAACACATAGCTTCATACTAGCTCACGATATCCGGGCACACCATAACACACAGTACCTTAAATATGCACAATTATCTGCTGGTTTTAAAAAAGTATATTCATAAAACGTAGTTCGAAGCTTTTGATTAATATGGAATACTAAATAATATCAACTAAAGAAAGCTGTAGCTTCCGTTTAATTCTGTATGGTGTCGTTCACCCTTTTGCATTCATACGATAATGATGAGCAAGGTAAGGGGATAAACTTGGCTAAGCATCTACAAGTGCTGAACACGAGGAATACAAATGTTTTGTTTACATCAAGTCCGGTTCTAAGGCTGGATCGATTGTAGGTGTGAATTCTGAAAAGGCCAATGCAGCAGAGAAGCGTAACATTATAACGCTGGGGGTGAAATATGAATACAGCGGAGAGGATAGGCAGACAACTGAAAGGTTTAAATTGTTTCATTTGTAGAGCCGCCCTTTAACTTCGTTGGAGAACTTTTTTGTTTTTTATTTTTTTTAAACTTCCCTTGTTTACCCAGTTTAGGAGTACTGTTTTACTGTTTACTTTTACGGCGTATTAGCGCAATTACACATAAAACACACACAAATATCCATGCCCATGGCGGGACTTGAACCCGCGACCCTCAGCTTGGCGGAGCGCCGAAGCTATACGCTCGAGCGAACACTGCTACGAGGGCCGGCAAAGGGAGCTTTTACTTGAGAAACAACTCATGGTGTTATTGCTCGCTGAGTTGTAGGTTTTGTTAACCTCTTAGGGTTTACTACTATTAAACACACATTCACTCCACATTAACAATTTCAGAATCTGTTTTGGACCGAGCGGGATGGCTCAGGCGGCAACGTCTGTGGCCCGCACTCGGGACGTTCCGGATTCGATCTCCAACAACTGCCCACCATGATCCATGTTTTTTTTCGGAGGTTTTCCCGGGTCCTTAGGCGAATGCTGGAGTGGTTTCTTTCAGCCCCCGAATTTCCTGTCCCTCAATTTCATCCCGTTCATCGTTTCATTCTTCCTTCATCCCGTTGGCCTCTTTCAGGGTCGGAAGTGTCGGCGATGGTGTTTCGGTGCAGCGTGGCAGAAGAAAAGGATGTTCTCTGTGGACTCTCCGTCCTTCGGCATTCGGCTTGCTGGTATCTCCTGTCGTCTCATCGTTCCTCCCGGGGACATTACCTCGTGGGGCGTAGGAACAATATCTCCACTCTGGATCGGTGCCGAGTCCCCTCCGTTAAGAAAGATAAGATAAGATTCTGAATAGGGAATGATTCTGGTTAAATATTTCCCATCCCAGCCGGAAATTGAACCCGGGATCTCAGGGTTTGGGAAGCCACTCGACCGTAGAGGCAGTCTTTTAAACTTTTAAGGGTATACTAAATCGCGAAAAAAAGATTTCCGGATTTTTATGTAGTCGTATCAATTAGAATTTCCTATTTTATTATTATTATTATTATTATTATTATTATTATTATTATCATCATTATATCTTTTAAATATATGTTTAAAATGGTATTGCTTCTGCCACTTTTGTACTGTGAAATCTGCCCCACTTCACAGGATGGGGAGATCATATAATTCCTATACACTTTGGAGTAGAGTGGTAAACTTTACTCCATATTTTAAGGGAAGCTCTCGTAGCCGTGGTCGTCAATTGCATAGCTTCGATGCTTCGCCAAGCTGAGGGTCACGAGTTCGAGTCCCGACACCGACATGGGTGTTTGTGTTCATGTGTCGGTGTGCTGTGTGTGTAATAGCAATTACGATATAACGGCGTAAGATAAGCCAGAGAACACAGTATTAATAAACCGGGGAAGAAGAAGGAAACATTAAAAGAAAGGGGAAGTTTTGTACATCTACTTTTGTTACGTATGACAGCTTCTATGTGATAAGATCATGCGGTTTCTTCCTTTGCAGATAAATGCCCATTTTCTTTTCATCCATTTCTTTGAAATACTTTTCTATGACATTTTTTGGTACGTGTCCCCTTTTTTTTTAAAAAAAAACTATTGAATATAGCTAAATGAAACTTTAGGATGAGAAAAATTCAACCTCTAAGTGCTTTTGCGGATCTGTTTTGGTTTTAATGACATGGTTTGTTATTTTTTCAGAAAATAATTTATCATACATTTTATTAAAAATAAAGTAAATAAATTTAGTACATTTAACATTGGCGGGATATGGCTTTTAATCTCCCCTTAAATTAAAATTTGTCCATATACATTCACATAGTAAATAAACAATACATATCAGGCCTCTGAAGCACGCATAGAAGAAAGAAGGCGAGGAGAAAAACCAAAGAAGGAATGTGTACATTATATTGATGAGGTATCAATGAAGAATGGAATTGAATTGTTGACTTTAAAGAGAGAGTGACAAAGGATCTACAGCAGTAAGAAAACGGATAGAAAAGCAGAAAAGGAATTGGAATAAGAATATAAAAGGAAACTAAATATATTTACATTTTATGTTCTTCAAGAAATAATTTGTGTGTCACCCAAGAACTGTCAAAGCAATTTACGCCTCACTGCTATTCAATACCACGTTAAGTTTTTAAATTAAGTTGCTACTTTGACAGTTTTGATCTTGGCTTTAGATAGATATTTGCCTCTTGGGAATACCCGTACTTAACCTATTTTCACATATTGCACGACGACGTAGAGCATTAACGGCGTCACCACGGCGCCTGACCCCGACCTTCTGGACCGTGGCCTCAGCATCCATCACGGCGTGGGTAGGTGTACCATCGTGGGTGGCGCTGCATGGCGCATATATGCCTTCTTTACGGCCACGAGGCAGGTCATGTCATTTGTCCTGCATTAGTGTTCAGATATGCACAAAATTTCCTGCAAGGGATCCAAATGCGAACAAGCAGACTAAAAGTTATGCATAACTGAATCAGACTGGAATCTCGTTGCTATATTTGATGGAAAATGCGCATTATCAGCGTGGATAAAACGGGTAAACATAGCTATTTCTGCCAGATCATTACCTCTGTTTCTGTGGAGTTAGGCAGTAAGCTAACATAATGCTAACCGTAGGTAACTGTAATGTACCCAGCAGTCCACATATAATTTGGGCCCCCGACAGTTCACTATGGCAACTCCCCTTTTCGTCATAAAGTTCGATGCGACCGCCCATTGGTCACAAAGCCCCAAATGATTTGTACAATAATGGAAAAGTAGTGACGTGGTTAGGAAACGTACAAAATGGTATAACTTGATTAGCTGATACATAGGTGCACTTTTCAATTAATTATTTAATTGAAAGGCCTTCCTCTTTGAGCTGCCACAGTACCTTTTGCTTACGAGAGCGCACAACTTATGGTCGCTTGTTATTCAAGTTCGGCAACAACCACGGAAGTTCAATGGGTAGAGCACCGGCATGCTGTTCCCAAGGCTCCGTATTCGATTCCAACTAGGCTTGAGCAATTCTTCTTTGAAAAAAATACCTCTATATGTCTAGACACTAACGTGTGTGTTTGGGTTATTTAATAACCATTTAACCTGAATCAGGACTGTCACTGGACAGATGCCCGAATATAGGTTCCGCAGTCATCGTACATATATGGCACATTTATCGCTATAGCGAACCACGACTATAGAGCGTGGCCGGCCTAACGGGAATTCTCTTGGTACTGGTAAGCACGTTGTTTGCGGCGGAGTCGGAACATCCATAGCCCTTAAATTTTAGCCCATAGAGTTCTCGTGCAAATTAAAACTACAATAACCGCATATCTTCATCACATTGGGATTTATGTGCCGACACACATCTTTCACATATTTTAAGAACATTTTCGCTAATACTCATCAGTTGTTTATGGTCATGCAAATAAAACCTACTCCATTCCTATAAACAAATAAAAAAAATCTTATGTGTTACACTCACATGACCTTCTGTACTCTTGTACAAACTATTTTTAAAACTCTTATTCTCCATCTATTTCATATTATTTGAGATAAACATTTGCAGAAACGATCTTTTGACATGCAAAGAGAATTACATTTTACACATAGCGACCAGTTCTAAAAATATTTGACTATCGCTTAAGGCCTACTATGTTCCCCTTGTTTTGTAATTGCAAGGGCAATATAGAAATACAGTAGCCTTTAAGCATCGACATATATCTTAATAGTTGGTTACTAGGTGCAGCACCATTCTCTTTGCCACAGATTAATACTCCTTGTATATCCAAGACAAAAAAATGAATAAAAAATTCCCATTTGAGAAAATAAGTATTGAAAAATTTAAAGGAATAACAAGCAATATCTCGAAAATGGTTCACTCAACAACAAAAATGTATGTGACATAAATTGTGTATTTTAACGGGATCTACATTTTTGGTGCAGTAAAATTTTGTCTATCTCTTATGGTTTACCAGTTATGCAAAAGTCGTTCCAATGAAGAATACTTTTGGAGACATTCTCAGACAATTCAAGATATACCTACATTTTATTTGTCATGAAAATATCTTAAACATATGATGTTTTAATCAAAATCGTTAGAGCCATTTTTGGGAAAATTAAAATTTTTGAAAAATTTTCCATGTAAAGGGTAATCTGGGATGGGGGGATTTTCTTGAAAACCTTCGTGTCGTATGTCTGGAAGATACTGAACCTAAATACCAAGTTCCGTGTTTATCCGACTGTTTGTTTCTGAGTTATGCTGTTCACACATACACACACACACACACACACACACACACACACACCGCGCGCGCGGACATGTTTCTAAAAATGCTTTTTTTTTGGATTCAGGGGGCCTTAAAATATATATTTCCGGTGAAATCTCGGTATCGAATTTTTGGGTGGAATACAATACTTACCCTACTTACTATACGTAGTAGAGAAAGTAATAAGCGCGGGTCACAAGAGCGATCATTAACTTTATCCAGCATCCAATTGCAGGAATTAACTCTCTTCACATTATCGTGTGGTTGCAATTCCTGAACCTTATAAGGTTTTAATAAAGCTTAGTGGCATTCCAAACCGAGGTTCGCAAAATTCCTGTTTACTATGCAAGCTTTTCAGATGTTTCTTTGGAATTCGTTCTAAGTTTTCTCCAATGTAATCGAGTTTTTATATGTAAGAACATGGCGGTTTACTTTCAGTTTCTTATCAAGAATAAGCCCAGTTTTCCTAAATCTATTTACAAGATTATGAACCGTTTCTCTGTGAGGCGCACAAACAGCAGGGAATCTGTCTATAAATCGCCGTCACATTTCTCTACAAGAGTTTGTAATCACATAGGATTCATACGTGAAAATTCTGTGTGCCAAAGCATATGTACGTTTTGGCATTTTAACAGCACTAACATACTATTAACACTAAAACACGTGGTCTGACAATGTATCAACCGCTGTACAGCACAGACTTCGCGTCAACTGCTAGGCAGCACACGGAGAGGGAGGAAGTAGGGAAACAGCACCGGTTAGAAACAGCGCAGTGCAGGGCAAGCAAATCGCCGTGGAAACGAAAGCTCTGTATATGATACTAAAAGCTTGCCGCAAAGTCAGCTGGAATAGAGAGAGAGAGAGAGAGAGAGAGAGAGAGAGAGAGAGAGAATATTAATGGTTACTTGTAGTTTGTAGTGCATCGATTCATCGAATTATGTGATACCGACCCGTCGATATGCGGCTGATTTCACTGGGAGTTTAACTAATTTTTACCATCACTTCACTAAGATGAACTAACTCAATTCTCCGTCACTTAACTTCCTCGCGACGTAGCCTCTTCTTCCGGACGGTCCATTCATTGAACTCAAGACCTCTACAATTTCTCGCTCTGTAGCAGCACCCGCTGTATGTCACAGCAGACGTCACGAACTCGCTCGCAGAATCGCACTTGATATCATACCAGAAACTCATTCACCAACTCGCTCACTAGTGACTCAACTCCTACTCAACTAACTGTTCTCGCGAGAGCGCTCGCTTATATAGGCAATGGAAATTTCCACAGGGTTCTTGAAAGTTCGAGAAAAGAAATATCCAGAAGATTCTGGTTTCCTAGCGATAGCGCTTCCTGTGTTTACTATTTATCGTTGTTTATCTCCGACTGCCCGGCGCCACCCTCCCGATAACCTTGCGTCAAGGCCGCTGTGTCACAATACGAAGAACTTTAATGCCAATGTCGATACGATAGTAACAATTTCCGAGCTTGAAGGCAGTAGTTTATTAATCAAATTCAACAAACCTGACGTCTCTTGCAACTCTTTGGTTGCCAAATTCAGAGGATTGGAACCTTGAACAGCAATTGCTGTTAACGGTTATAAAGTGGATTTGACGACAGAGTAATTGACTGGCCTGCACGCTCTCCAGATGTAAAATTCAATTGATTATTGTTTGCTTGAAATAGTACCTAAAGTTAGGGTTTATGCAATAAATCTGTATACGCTCGACGAATTGGAAGTCACCATTCGCCATGAGTTTTCTAATATTTCAGCTGCAGAATTTCGTTGAGTGTACAATAATTGCCAGGTTCATACAGATGCAGAGAAGCATAATTTCGAACACCTTTTATAACGAAAGGTAATGTGACATATTTATTCAATTTCGCATTGTAATCGTTATCTAGGGGAGAAAGGTTTGACCTGTCGGTCACTTCTCCACGAACGGATTCGTATAGCAGTGTCGTGGAAGTGGAGGACTGCTAGTCACGTCATTCAAGAGAAGTGCCGAACCTAGAGCACTAGTCATGCTGGTAAAATTTGGTTACTTGTCTCTTGACCCATATCGCCCTATCTCTTTATATTTGGAAAATGAAAATCTGAAAAGTTTAAATTTTTACTTGGTTTTATTGTAATTGGTCTTTTTGAGAAACAGGCCCCATTACCAGTAAATAATACAAAATGCTCTAATAGTTATTACCAGATAAGGATCATCGATCAGTATGATAGTGTAATCTCCTTTGATTTCACAGTAAATGTTTAATTTAAAAGTAAATTGTTTCAAAGCATTTCCCTTGAAAACATTGTAATTAAACATTTGGGAGTCTAAGGTTACGTGAGTAAACATTCCTTATTAATCCCATGAAAATGATGTACAACATAACTACTTCGTTTCATTTAATATTTTTAAAATAGTGAACATTTTGAAATAGAATGAATAGCTATTGTTGGAATTGCCAGCCGTCACAACAGGCCCATACTCCAATCCTTTGTCCGTAAATTATATTGCTTCCAGGAAGGAATTTAAGCATAGCTATTCCCAATCACTTTCCAAGAAGCCCAGTGTCCATATTTATCATCATTCCATTATGTTGGAGAGAGAAGTTAAGTGATTTTTATCGTGTCGCACAACACCCTTCCTTTGTCATCTAGGTGACCTTTAACAGCATTCAGTAATAGAATATGTACTTGGGAGTTCACGAAGGACAGCTTTAAAATAAAATATTCTCTGTCATTTCAAAACGTAGGTTCAAAGCATTCCATTCTCGAAAATTGCATCTCAACGTAGCCAAATACCAGTTGTTATTTCCTCCATATGAAGGAAAATAATAATTTGAAATATTTCACTGACAATCTCTATGGTGTGGGGCAGCGTGTGTACTTGGAGTTCGAATCTGGGCTAGGATAAGTCAGCGGGGTAATGCTTTATTCCTCCAGGGTTTTCCGTTAACCTCACAAGACGTATTTTGGGAAACTCTATGGATTCCGAGCTCATTTAAGCATCTTTTTATTCATTCATTGACCCTCTGATATGATCCATCCGCCGATTATTGGATATTACACTCACAAAAACGAAGAATAAATAAAAAAAATCTGATGTGTTACACTCACATTACTTTCTTTACTCTCTATAGTTCATTAGTGGTTATACCAGCTATTCTTACAAAAGCTTATTTATCCGATTATAACCGACATAAACCTTTGCAGAAATAGCTAAATACATTACACATTTCGATATAAATGCAAACGGAACGGAGATAGTCGAGTGTTTTAGAATGGACGTTATACGTGCTGGCTTTAAAATTCCATACTCTTTCTATTCAATCGCGAGAAACAACTGAATATCCATAGGACTTAAAAAAAATGACAATATGTACAATTCGAACCATTAATAACGGATATCTCGGAAACGGCTTATGCAACAAAAAAGTTATTTAGAGATAATTCCGTGTTTTAAAGATATCTACATTTTTTGTGTAGCACGTTTTCGTCTCTGGCTTAACCTTTACCAGTTATACAAGATAATACAAAATTCCTTTCGAATGAAGAAGACTACACAAGTTATTCCCAGAAAATGCAAACTATACATTTTATTTGTCATGTAAATATCTTTAATATATGGCATTGTAATCAAAATCGTTAGTCATTTTTTAGAAAATTAAAATTTTCGAAAAATATTTCATGAATAGGGTAGTTAGAGGTGGGGGACTTTCTTGAAAATCTAATGTCGTATGTTTGGAAGATACTGAACTTAAATACTAAGTTTGGTATTTACCCGACTTTTCCTTTTTGAGTTATGCTGTTCACACACACACACACACACACACACACACACACACACACACACGCGCGCGCGCGCGCGTTATTTCTCAGTTCTCAAGATAAATACAATAATATCAGGTGAAACTTTGTATTAACCATTAATGCGAATAGGTTACTTATTACTTTCTCTACTACGTATAGTAAGTAGGGGAAGTATTGCATTCCACCCAAAAATTCTATACCGAGATTTCACCGGAAATACATGTTTTGAGACTCCCTGAATCCAAAAAAAGCATTTTTGGAAACATGTCCGCGCGCGCGTGTGTGTGTGTGTGTGTCTGTGAACAGCATAACTCAGAAACGAACAGTCGGATAAACACCAAACTTGGTATTTAGGTTCAGTATCTTCCAGAGATGCGACACGAAGGTTTTCAAGAAAATCCCCCTACCCTAGACTACCCTTTACATGGAACATTTTTCGAAAATTTTAATTTTCTCAAAAATGGCTCCAACGATTTTGATTAAAATATCATATGTTTAAGATATTTTTATGACAAATAAAATGTATATCTTGAATTTTCTGGGAATGTCTCCAAAAGTATTCTTCATTGTGAACGACTTTTGCATAACTGGTAAACCATAAGAGATAGACAAAATTTTACTACACAAAAAATGTAGATCACGTTAAAATACACAATTTATGTCATATACATTTCTTTTGTTGAGTGAACCGTTTTCGAGATATTGCTTGTTATTCCCTTAAATTTTCCAATACTTATACTTTATCTCAAATTCGTTATTCATTTTTTTTATGTCCTGGACATGCAAAGAGAATGGAATGCGCCACATAGCAACCAGCGTTAAAATATTTGACTATCGCTTAAAACCTACCATATTCTGCTTACATCTACAAGAAAATTAGCGATAAGATTGACATCTCGATATCTCGATTAACATGAAGCATATGGAGAATAAGCGTTTATAAAAATAGTTTGTACAAGAGTAGAGAAAGTCATGTGAGTGTAACACATCAGATTTTTTTATGTTCAAACTATATATATATATATATATATATATATATATATATAAACACACTGTCTTTTGTGAAAATTGCAACACCAAGAAAGAATTTCCCGAATAACTCCAAACTTGGTGGAAGTGTAGAAGAGTGTGCAAGCAATAAGTGATTAGGTTTGAAGAAGCTGGGGCACGCGTAGGCCGAGCAGAGCCCTCTTGTGTGGGTCCGACAAGGTCAGTGTTGCGCCCAGTGTAGTTAGCGCAGAGCTGTCAAACAAGGTGGAAACAATAAAGGGAGTGCCAGTATGCCTCGTCTACGTCAAAGGGAGCCATATCGGCATGTGAGTGAGTTGGAATGGGACAAAATGATCGTCTTCCGGGAAGCAGGTTTGTCATACCGTGACATTTCGGCTCGTACAGGGCATGCTGCTACGACAGTAAAGCGAGTGTGAAAGCAGTGGATAGATGAAGGTCGTACGCAGCGAAGAGCAGGTACTGGACCACGGAACAGGACCACAGCACGGGATGACCTGATCTTGTCCGCATGGCCATAACGGACCGTACAGCTTCATCCACAGTGCTGGGTCGACATTGGAGCACTGCAACAGGTGTGAACTTGTCTGCATCAACGGTCCTGTGCTGCAGGTTGAACCTTTTTTATTCAATGCCACGGCGTATAGCAGCTCTAATTGCAGCGCATGGAGGCCACACCAAATATTGAATATTAGGGCTCAAAGGTTATGTATAGATTTGAAAAGTTTATCATTTGTTATTTGTCATGTACCTAACCTGTGGCATTAAATTCATTGAGTTCATGCGTTTCCTTCTTGGTGTTGCAATTTTCACAAACGACAGTACACACACACGCACGCACACAATATATATATATATATATATACATATATAATGGGTAACTCTACTTCTACCTTCTTTACAACAATGAATCAAAGAGATTATATGTAGTATTCCTATATATGACATTTGTTCCATTCTGCCCTTTATGTATGACATTTTTGTCAGCATTAGCCTAACTGGCGTAAAAAAAAAGTGTTACTCTTACAGCTTCTTCTAAATCTTCTAATTCAAGGAAAGTAGGCCATTTCATTATCAAATTTAACTTCCTTTAGAGTTTCATCAAGCCAGAACGGAGCTAATTAAAAATGATTAGTGAGCCGGTTTCTCTACATGTAAAATGCATTTGTAAATTTCTAATATCCACGGTTAAATAGATAGTTGAATTCTTCTTTTTATTACCCTTATTTACGTAATTTCTTAAACTTTAATAAAATATATCTGTTGCTTCCCTGCGTCCTGCTTTTTTTTTCTCTAAAACATAAACCCCTATAATTATTATTAATTCTTTTTCAGTTTTTAATCAACTATTATTCTGTATTAACAAATATAGTGATGTAGTTTATAACTCCACTTTTTACCAACGCATATCGCTACAGCGTCAGATATTCACATCTTTTCATCTACTCTAGAGTAGGTTATTAATTAATCTACTCTTTTATTTCCATTGACGTTTTTGTCTCTGTCTGGAAGCAGTATTTGTGTTGTGTTCCTTGAAAGTCTTAATTGAGATTTTTAAAAACTAAAACTTCATCTTACACTCTAGGTTGCTTTCATGAGTTCATCAAGAATAACAAAATCTCTAGCCCTGATGGTGGTCTTGCCATTGTGGAAACGATGGGTTTGTTTTTTAAGAGTAAGGGTAAATTACCCCATGACACAAACCACTCCTGAAGAAATTGGTGGTAAGAAATGGTATTTTACATAAAATTGTTATTATTTCTATAACTGCGCTCCTTTGAGGGCTGATTCAGTATTGTAACAGAGGAGAAAACCAGTTACTGTGAAGCACACTTTATTATTTAGGCGCTCAGCGTAGCATAAACGTTACGCTTGAATCACTTTTGGCATATACTCGGAACACAACAAAACTGATCCTTCGAATCACAACTCACAACTGAACTGCTGAGTCACAACTCACAACTGGCACTGTCCACTTTTCACTTCGTAACTTCTTCATTAACAGAACTCAACTGTTCGGGCAAGAGCAACTCCCTTATATAGGTCTCGTATACAAAGCGGATGGTTCTAGAAAGGGAGGCTACTAAAACATGCCGAACGGAATGTTTTGGAACAAGGAAGCAGCACTTAAAGGACTATTGTTCCGACGGCCCTGGCGGAAGGCGCTTACCGGCGGCCCATAGGTAACTTCGCGCGCATTCACAGTACAGTATTTTTCAAAACATGGCGGCCTCACCTCCCACTCCTGCCCATGTCTGATAGCTTTGAGGGATGGTTTTAGAAGGTTTGCGGTTTAAAGTAAACCTCGTAGTTACCAAGTCTTTATTGGTTCTCAAAGTGTGGAGCGCGATTCTCTTTTGGCACACTTGAGAATGTTTATGTAATTTAGCACCTTTTGTAATGACGGAGCTGTTTTTATTTTTCACGCAAACCATTGGTGAAGAAGGCTGCTGATGTTGATCACATCATCAGATTCAGGTTCAGACAGGGTCGGAAAAGGAACGACATGTTGTGCACTAACTCACCGGTTTGCAAATTTACAACTTCAAACACGAAACTAGACTAACTGATGACAAAGCTGAAGGAAATTCAGAAATACAATTTGACTAAGTTGCTTCTCACTCTCCTAATGAGGGTCGCTTTTTGTTTGCTAATGGTTATTGCCCACTGGCAGGGGGAAGGCTCTGGTCAAGGGTATAGGGTGAGGCCGTCGTGCTTTGAAAAGAAGTGTATACTCCTAAATTTTGATGATAGAAATACATCAAATATAAAACTGCTGGGCTATAGAATAAAAGTAATAATAAGAAAAAGAAGATCATGCCCGAGGGGATATAAAAAAGTTCTTTGAGTTATCACTTTGACTCTCGAATGCCTTAATTGCGTTTTACATTTCTTACTCGGACCAGATCCGCCGAGCCCCTTTTTACTTTCTCCTACGTATAGTAAGTAGGGGAAGTATTGTATTCCACCCAAAAATTCGATACGAGATTTCACCGGAAATATATGCTTTGAGACCCCCTGAATCCAAAAAAAGCATTTTTGGAAACATGCCCGTGTGTGTGTCTGTGAACAGCATAACTCAGAAACGAACAGTCGGATAAACACCAAACTTGGTATTTAGATTCAGTATCTTCCAGAGATGCGACACGAAGGCTTTCAAGAAAATCCCTCCACCCCAGATTACCCTTTACATTGAAGATTTTTCGAAAATTTTAATTTTCTCAAAAATGGCTCTAACGTTGTTGATTAAAATATCATATGTTAATATATTTTCATGACAAATGAAATGTATATCTTGAATTTTCTGGGAATGTCTCCAAAAGTATTCTTCACTGTGAACGATTTTTGCATAACTGGTAAACCATAAGAGAGAGACAAAATTTTACTACACAAAAAATGTAGATCGCGTTAAAATACACAATTTATGTCATATACATTTTTTGTTGTTAAGTGAACCATTTTCGAGATATTGCTTGTTATTCCCTTAAATTTTTCTCAATACCTATTTTCACAAATGGGAATTAGTTATTCATTTTTTTGTTTTGGATATGCAAAGATTATTAATCTGTGGCAAAGAGAATGGTGCTACCCATAGCAATCAGCTATTAAGAGTAATGTCTATGCTTAAAGGCTCTGTATATGCTATATTGCCCTCGTAAATATATATTCCCGTTACATCTACAAGAAAATTAGCAATAAGATAGAGTCTGCAGATGTTTATCTCGATTAGCATGAAGTAGATTGAGAATAAGCGTTTGTAAAAATAGTTTGTACAAGAGTAGAGAAAGTCATTTGAGTGAACACATCAGAATTTTTTTCATGCCATTATAAAGCAGTAGTTTCTAATTTAAATACCGGAGAGTGCTTGAAACTCGGCAATTGCTTCTGATCTTTGTCTAGGAAGAAACCCATTTTTGTTAAAATCTACATTTGTTCATTTCTTTTCACCCCTCTTTTACAGGAGATTCCACTGGGGAATAAAATTGACGGAATCATTGGAGCTGGAACAAGAGGCGCGAGCTTAAATATTTGTTTCATTCCTGAAAGGATTCATCTGAGCTTACGACTACTTTTCTCGCTGAATATACTTAAACCGGCCATTTTTAATCCGTTCTTTTAACAACAGTTACTTCAAGGGTTCTCTTCATGTATTCTCGGAGTTTGTACCTATTCAGTCACATTCATATATGCGATTGACTACACTTAACAGAATATATTATAATCTTTTCAAAGTAATCCGCTCAACATTCTAACAGCTTTTTAGTTCACTTAAGTTAAAATTTATAGGAGCAAATCACTGGAAATAACATGCTTTAAGTTCATGGAAATAAACCTAATTACATTGGGACGCTGCATGTATGTCAGATGATATAAAATGCCATATTTCAAGCTAACGGCCAGTAAAGGCATTTGTAAGTGGCAATAATAATACAGAAATAGCTTCTGGAATCAAGTCTTCTGTGTGGAATATTATGCTGTCTTCCTATACCAATCATCCAGTATCTAATGAAGTCCTTTTTTTTTAAACCAGTAATTTTTCTCTAAATGAAGGGTAATGTAATATAATATAGGGTTCACCTTTTCCCTTTCGTTTGATATCGAACATTAGCATAACTAGGGAACCAGGGGCGGATTCTATCTTACAGGTGATTTAATAGACAGCCTTCAAAGCGGCAAGATAAAGGAGATTGATTATTTGCAAATACACCCCTCATTAGCTTTAATCATGGGGTAGCTACAGCCCCTACTTAAGGGTTTCGGATGTCTGTGGACCCTGGTTCTCAGAACGTGGCCTCATTAGAAGCATTCAATTTCCTTCATGTATTAGAGTCGTGATTGACGTTTGGAAAGCGGAGCTCAGCCGGAAATTAGTAATAACTAGATCAAGGGTGCCCAAATTCATATCATGTAGGGTGCAAAGCTATCAAAATTGCTTCCAAACTGCATTGACTGCTGGATGCCAGTCTTGATTTGTAAAAACGGAGTGCTACGTATGGCTGAATGCATATTCCGTTTCCGTTTGCACTGGTGACTTAGGCAGAACCTCTCCTTCTCCTCATCAAACCTGAGTTTCAAGCTGTTCTCCTAATCCTTTTTTAGGTTTGAATATTTGCTTCTAAATACTGACATCTGCTCATGAGGTATTACAAAATCTCTACATACTTATAATAAAAGTAACTGAAGTCGGTGAGATAATTTTCGATTGATAATTGATAGTAACGTATACAATGGGCTAGTCTGAAGCCAGAAATACGAGTATCATTTAAGCATTATATGTATAACTGTGTATTCAATGACTTAATCGATTGTTGAGAAAACTTGATAACATACGATATATTGCACTTAGAAAAATAATGCGCGTTATTATGACACCTTAATCACTTTCCACAAGGGAGGGGGAGATTCTAACGTGTCGTAAAACACCGAAATATCTAATTATTGCATTTTTTACTTTCTCTGCTACGTATAGTAAGTAGGGGAAGTATTGCATTCCACCCAAAAATTCGATACCGAGATTTCCCGGAAATACATGTTTTGAGACCTCTTGAATCCAAAAAAAGCATTCTTGGAAACATGTCCGTGGGTGTGTGTGTTTGTGTGTGTGTGTGTGTGTGTGTGTGTGTGTGTGTGTGTGTGAACAGCATAACTCAAAAACGAAGTCGGATAAACACCAAACTTGGTATTTAGGTTCAGTATCTTCCAGAGATGCGACACGAAGGTTTTCAAGAAAATCCCCCCACCCCAGACTACCCTTTACATGGAACATTTTTCGAAAATTTTAATTTTCTCAAAAATGGCTCTAACGATTTTGATGAAAATATCATATGTATAAGATAATGTCATGAGAAATGAAATGTATATCTCGAATTTTCTGGGAACGTCTCCAAAAGTATTCTTCATTGTGAACGACTTTTGCATAACAAGTAAACCATAAGAGATAGACAAAATTTTACTACACAAAAAATGTAGATCGCGTTAAAATACACAACTTATGTCATATACATTTCTTTTGTTGAGTGAACCGTTTTCGAGATATTGCCTGTTATTTCCTTAAATTTTCCAATACTTATACTTTTTCTCAAATTCGTTATTCATTTTTACTTTCTCTACTACGTATAGTAAGTAGGGGAAGTATTGCATTCCACCCAAAAATTCGATACCGAGATTTCACCGGAAATACATGTTTTGAGACCTCCTGAATCCAAAAAAAGCATTTTTGGAAACATGTCCGTGTGTGTGTCTGTGTGTGTGTCTGTGTGTCTGTGTGTGTGTCTGTGTGTGTCTGTGAACAGCATAACTCAAAAACGAACAGTCGGATAAACACCAAACTTGGGATTTAGGTTCAGTATCTTCCAGAGATGCGACACGAAGGTTTTCAAGAAAATCCCCCCACCCCAGACTACCCTTTACATGGAACATTTTTCGAAAATTTTAATTTTCTCAAAAATGGCTCTAACGATTTTGTTTAAAATATCATATGTTTAAGATAATGTCATGAGAAATGAAATGTATATCTCGAATTTTCTGGGAATGTCTCCAAAAGTATTCTTCATTATGAACGACTTTTGCATAACTGGTAAACCATAAGAGATAGACAAAATTTTACTACACAAAAAATGTAGATCGCGTTAAAATACACAACTTATATCATATACATTTTTTTTGTTGAGTGAACCGTTTTCGAGATATTGCTTGTTATTTCCTTAAATTTTCCAATACTTATTACTTTCTCTACTACGTACAGTAAGTAGGGGAAGTATTGCATTCCACCCAAAAATTCGATACCGAGATTTCACCGGAAATACATGTTTTGAGACCTCCTGAATCCAAAAAAAGCATTTTTGGAAACATGTCCGTGTGTGTGTCTGTGTGTGTGTGTGTCTGTGTGTGTGTGTGTCTGTGTGTCTGTGTGTGAACAGCATAACTCAAAAACGAACAGTCGGATAAACACCAAACTTGGTATTTAGGTTCAGTATCTTCCAGAGATGCGACACGAAGGTTTTCAAGAAAATCCCCCCACCCCAGACTACCCTTTACATGGAACATTTTTCGAAAATTTTAATTTTCTCAAAAATGGCTCTAACGATTTTGATGAAAATATCATATGTTTAAGATAATATCATGAGAAATGAAATGTATATCTCGAATTTTCTGGGAATGTCTCCAAAAGTATTCTTCATTCTGAACGACTTTTGCATAACTGGTAAACTATAAGAGATAGACAAAATTTTACTACACAAAAAATATAGATCGCGTTAAAATACACAACTTATGTCATATACATTTCTTTTGTTGAGTGAACCGTTTTCGAGATATTGCTTGTTATTTCCTTAAATTTTGCAATACTTATACTTTTTCTCAAATTCGTTATTCATTTTTTTATGTCCTGGACATGCAAAGAGAATGGAATGCGCCACATAGCAACCAGCGTTAAAATATTTGACTATCGCTTAAAAGCTACCATATTTCCCTTGCATCTACAAGAAAATTACCAATAAGATTGACATCTCGATATCTCGATTAACATGAACCATATGGAGAATAAGCGTTTGTAAAATTAGATTGTACAAGAGTAGAGAAAGTCATGTGAGTGTAACACATCAGATTTTTTTATGTCCTGGACATGCAAAGAGAATGGAATGCGCCACATAGCAACCAGCGATAAAATATTTGACTATCGCTTAAAAGCTACCATATTCCCCTTGCATCTACAAGAAAATTACCAATAAGATTGACATCTCGAAAACATGAAGCATATGGAGAATAGGCGTTTGTAAAAATAGATTGTACAAGAGTAGAGAAAGTCATGTGAGTGTAACACATCAGATTTTTTGAAATATGTTTCATACTAAAGGTTTATAAGCATACAGTTTCTGACAACTTTTGTTATTTACAAAATTTGAGGGGATAAATATTTAGGAAGTAAACCGTTGTACGTGAACCGGTTGCGACGAAAAGCAATATAGTACCGAATGCGTTTCAAACAGAACCACAGGTTTTTATAGTTTTAAACAGCATTAACACCCCAGGAAAAATGGTTTTACGCCGATTTGTTTTAAAAAATCATACGATATTTAAGTTGCGCAGGGAGAAATGAGGGGGTGAGCGCCGTGGAGTGGAAGACAGTAGAAACAGAGAAGAGGGAAAGAAGAGGTTTTAGAGAGGTGAAAGACAAAGTGAAAAAGAGCGAGGGAGCGGAAGACACAAAGCGAGAGAGAGAGTTTGAAAGAGGGGCAGTGTGGGGGGGAGAGGAGGAGGAAAGAGAGAGAGGGAGAGAGAGAGAATATTTGCAGTTAAGGTAATAATGCGAGCAGAGCTGCCGATCCTACTGTTAGATAATACATTTGCTTTCCCATTTTGGGTGAAGTTTAATCTCAAATTAAAGTGTACGAGTAGAGCAAAGAAAGAGTCTGAACACAGCGGTCCCGGATTTATGTCCGCCTGGGACGATGGGATTTCTATAACTAAAGTCATTCTCCAACCTCCGCAGAGTCTGCAAGTATCCAGGTGTGAGTGAATATGTTTCAATGTAAAAAAGAGTAAAACTAAAGTTTAAAAACTTACAGCTGGAGTTATTAATGCCATTGTTTCTCAAGTCAAAGCCCTCGATATGACTATAGGACTTAAAGGTAGTATAGGTATTAATGAAAGGACCTTTATGAGCTATACAACGAGTATAGGAAATGAGTATATACAGCTATGCAACGCTTTAAGAGGACTTTTGAAATTAATAGCATCTCACAGCTTTTAACCTTTCATTATGGTTGCCACCTTTGATTGAATGAAATGGAGACATGCATAAAAAAAATTAACATTAGAATAAATAAGGGATATTTGAAACATTTTAAATGTTACTAGCAATGTATGTGTTTCTGTTCTTAGGGCTACCTCTTCCCTGTTCATATTACTTTCTCTGCCCTTACTTGTGGTAGAAAGAACGTTTTAGATCCCTTGATCTCATACATCCACTGTACATGTGTGTATATGAGTGAGAGATATCATTAATACAAAACTTGGAACGTATTCAAGTATGCAACTTTCTAGAATGCAAGGCAACTTTAATGAAGTTCTCCCCCCACCCTAAACAACATGGAAGAAATCTGATGTGTTACGCTCACATCACTTTCTCTACTCTTGTACAAACTATTTTTACAAACGCTTATTATCCATATGCTTTATGTTAAGCGAGATATCCAGATGTTAATCTTATTGCTAATTTTCTTGTAGATGCAAGGGGGATTGGTAGGCTTTAAGCGATAGTCAAATATTTTAAGAGCTGGTTGCTATGTGCAGTATTCCATTCTCTTGGCATTACCAGCACAATAAAATCTGATGTGTTACACTCACATGACTTTCTCTACTCTTGTTCAAACTATTTTTACAAACGCTTATTCTCCATCTACTTCATGTTAATCGAGATAAACATTTGCAGACTCTATCTTATTGCTAATTTTCTTGTGGATGTAAATGGGGACTATATATTTACAAGGGCAATTTGGAAATACAGTAGCCTTTAAGCACATACATATCTCTTAATAGCTGGTTGCTAGGTGCAGCACCATTTCTTTTCCCACAGATTAATACTCTTTGCATATCCAAGACAAAAAAAATGAATAACGAATTCCCATTTGAGAAAATAAGCATTGAAAAATTTAAGGGAATAACAAGTAATATCTCGAAAATGGTTCACTCAACAAAAAAGTGTATATGACATAAATTGTGTATTTTAACGCGATCTACATTTTTTGTGCAGTAAAATTTTTTCTATCTCTTATGGTATACCAGTTTTGCAAAAGTCGTTCACAATGAAGAATACTTTTGGAGACATTCCCAGAAAATTCGAGATATACATTTCATTTGTCATAAAAATATCTTAAACATATGATATTTTAATCAAAATCGTTAGAGCCATTTTTGAGAAAATTAAAATTTTCGAAAAATTTTCCATGTAAAGGGTAATCTGGGATGGAGGGATTTTCTTGAAAACCTTCTTGTCGCATCTTTGGAAGATACTGAACCTAAATACCAATTTTCACACACACACACACACACACATACACACGAACATGTTTCCAAAAATGCTTTTTTTGGATTCAGGGGTCTCAAAGCATGTATTTCCGGTGAAATCTCGGTATCGAATTTTTGGGCGGAATACAATACTTCCCCTACTTACTATTCGTAGTAGAGAAAGTAAAAATCGTTGGGTTTTATTTTTTCAACGGAGCTGAAATTATTTGGATTAAAATATCTTATGGTTTTGAAGTATTCACGTGACAAATTAAATTTATCTTGAATTGTCTGTAAACAGTCTGTGAAGTGCTGTTCATTGTGATTGAAAACCATAAAAAATAATTATAAAAGATAAACACTTGCTGCAGAAAAAATGCCGCTCTAAAATACATAAGCTGTGTGTATACCTAACTCTTTCTCAGCATTAGCAGTTTTCGAGATATTCCTTGTTGTATTCGTATATTTCTGGTGAAACAATCTGAGTATTCGTGTTATTCCTTTTTCTAAACCTTGGCATGAGCAAGTTACTAACAAACAGATTTCTGATATTTATAATATAAACAGTTGAATGTCGTTTCCCCATGTTGTATGTATACAGGTTATATTGCTGTATTGGCATTTCTAGGAAGATATTTATCGCAAATAACGTAACATAAATAAAACTACTTTTATATTCATAACATATTATAATATTGTCGTAGCCTCTCTTTAAATTACTTTACAAGAACAGATGGGAGCTACTCGCTTGCAAGAGGCGCGGGCAAATTAAACAAAAAACTTCACATGGCGAGGCTACGACGAGGGACGCAGCTAAAGAAAGTACAGAAAATAATGGCTATTCCAACATAATACCTGGCTTTAAAGGAGAGGAAGGACACTACACTACCATAATTAAGACTCCAAAAGAGTGGATGGCTAAGGATTTAATGAGATAAAGACTAATTACATTAATTACATTCTTTTCCCATTGTCTACCGACGAGGACATCGTGCTTTAGCAGTCGCACGTCTTCCCTGCACGAATCTTACTTACTGACTGTTAAACCAACGCTAAAAACTCAGGCGTCACTGACGCTATCCCCTCCCTAACACTTAGTTCCCCTAACACCTAGTTCCCCTACTCCCAGGCAGACTGCTGTCACGGATCTCGGTGCCCAGAGAGTCGTGTATCCTATCATCTTAGGCATACGCCACATCTCCCCCTGGCCACCGAGATCGACGCCCCCGTCGACACAAGGCAAACAAACAAAATAAAAGACATTAAAATAACAAAAAATGACATACAATAAGGAACAAAACACATGTGTGATAAACACCCAGACGACGACAAAGAATATTACTGGGCGTAGTGGAGTCTCGAGAATCTTGAGTTCTATCGGATAATATTGTTGGAGCAGTAATGCTCGAGCACCCCGCACAGGCACACACACCACGCTGCCTCAGTTCACACGCACACTATACTGCACCTGCGCTTGATGGTCCGTTGAAACTGTTTGTGGGTGAGTTTATAATGTGCCCACAACGACGACTTGTCTTGGCTGTAGAATTTTTATTCCTGCAGGTCTCTGGTGATGACAACGGGGTGGGCAGTCGCTGGCTTGGACTGCCCCCCGACATGGTGGCTCCTCATGCCACGGCAGTGTAGTGGCTGCCCGACAGCTTCCTTGTGGTGTGTCTTGAACTTCTGGTGTGCCACGTGGGTTGCTCGCTTATCCTTTCGAGCTCCGCCACAGCAAAATACTACAACAAAACCACCAAAGAATAAAAAGAGTGCTCCAACAAACAATCACACATAAAAAGAACGGTATGTCATGTACAATCAGATATTTGAAAGGTTTGCACTAAAATTCTTTTGACATGGGCAAAGAAAGAGAAAAAAATAAGTACAAATTGGCATAAGAACTAAATTTTATAGAGAGTTGCCGTCCAAAATTTAACTCACAATGCTTCACAATCCAAATAAAACATTAAAACAGACTCAGAATACATTAACATTATATCAATAACAGTGACTTTTTCATACAATAACATGACAGAAAAAACATAACCTTATTTGGGATCCCAATATTAAATCTTAATGACCAGCTGGTATCACTAACAAAAGAAAATAAGTGCACTTACAAGACAATCACACATGACAATGAAATGAACTCATTCACACTGACCATGGCCCAAATTACACACAACACTCACTTAGCTAGCTACTGAAAACTACTGTATGCATTACTACAAACTACAAAATAAATCCACAATACATCTCCAAACTACGCCACGTGACATGCTTTCAACATCTATTGTCATACTCTTGTCACTAATACAGTTTCTCGTCCACAGTACTATCTTCCTCATCTCATTATTATCATCAACTCAATCATAATCATCATCATCATCATCAGTATTTCAATCAGCATCATTACTTCAGTCATTATCATCTTTATCTCAACTTTCAATTTTCTCTTCAAAAACAAAACATCTTCACTGACGTGTCTCATTTACCATGCTGCAAATTCAAAACATCTAACATAGGCATAACCTTCAAGAAATCACATTAAAATTTCAGGAATGACACAAATAACATGACATTGTACTGTTGCATCCACATCCTCCAAATCAAAATTAAGCTGGAAAACAGTTGGTATTAAAATTTGCTATCTAAGATGGTAATAAACTTGTTGCATAAACAGAAAAAAAAATTATTCACATTACAATCACTTCCATCCATTTAATCTCTCGTGTGAATTCATCACACACGCTATACTGGGCACGTTACAGCAACACCAATAAGCCAAAATCTCTGAAATCATCACATCACATCAACTTTCCAGGTACATGTAGCCCTCCTGAAAAAATCAACACATTCATACACTTCAACTATCGGGGTTACTCTTTGGCACTTCCACCGAAGCTGACATCATCTCATCTCTTGTCATCTCTCCTCATCTCATCTCTCACATTAGCACCGTCGGGGTTACTCTTACGCACATCCACCGAGGCAAATCTCAACTCATATTTCTCACATAACCTCACACTACGCCATTGGGGTTACTCTTTGGCACTCCCACCGAGGCAAATCTCACATATATCACATAACCTCAAATACACACATACATACACACACTATTCATGCAACAATTTTCTGCAAATAAAAATCACAGCATCATTATGAAACCCAAAATCAAATCGAGTCAAATCAAATCAAATCATATCAAATCAAATCGAATGCAACAAAACAACATCACATCATTACTCAAAACAATATTTTCACAGAACATTCCTGAAAATGAAAGCTCAATTAAGCACATAGTACACATGAAACACATTCCTGCAGCATGACACAACAACAAAACAAATGATTTGCAGTTCCCAAAACATAATTCAAAATTTGAGTTACACCAAAAGAATAATACACTTTTAATTTAGCAGAGACATTCATAGCACATATTATTCCTGAAAAGCAAAGCTTAATTAAGCATCACAAACTCAGACTTTACAGTCTATAAGGACCCACAGGATCATAGTAAGGGTAAAGGCGTGACACATGAACACTGATGTTTGGTACGGGGAGCATGAGGTCGACCAACAAGGTAGGTAACGGGAGTGATCTGTCGGATAATTTCAAAAGGGCCAAAATATCTATGTAGCAACTTTGTACATTTACCTTTCTTCCTAATAGGAGTGAAGACTTTAACTAATTGACCTACATTATAAACCACATCTCTGTGTTTAGCATCAAATGCTTCTTTTTGCTTCACCTGCTGCTTTGTAATGTTAGCAACAGCAACCTCCCGTGCCTTCTGAATCTCTTGCAACGTCTGTCTCACAAAAAGGTCATTAGACGTAGCTTGTAGCTGAACCTGGTTAGGTAAAGAAGGTTCACGACCATATATCAAGAAAAAGGGTGAAAATTTAGTAGACTCTTGAACACTTGAGTTATACGAAAAGATGACATAGGGCAAAATTGAGTCCCAGTTCTTCTGATTATTGTCCACAAAATGGCTGAGCATATTTAAGAGGGTTTGGTTAAATCTTTCAGTAAGTCCGTTACAAGCTGGATGATAAGCACTGGTGAAATGGGAAGACACTGATAAAGATCTCAACAATTCTTTTTCACCTCACTTAAGAAAACTGAGCCACGATCAGATAACAAGGCAGCAGGGGTCCATGCTTACAGATGATGTTATGCAAAATAAATTTAGCAACTTGAGGGATTGTTGCTGAAGAAAGCGACGCAGACTCGACCCAGCGAGAAGCATACTCGGTCGCAACGACAACATACTTGTGTCCAGAATTTGAGCGTGGGAGAGGCCCAAGCAAATCAATACCCCACCGCTCGCCTACTGATGTAACCGGAATTGGTTGTAATAAGCATGCTGGTTTCTGATTCTTCGGTCCTTTTCTTGTTTGACAGCTGGGACAGGTTCGGACAAAATGTTCAATATCTTTCTTCATACCAATCCAGTAATATCTGGAGTGAATTTTGGCAAATGTTTTTGAGAATCCTAAGTGGCCTGAAAGAGGATCATCGTGACATGAAGAAAGAATTTCATGTTTTAGAGCTTCTGGAATAACCAGCAGATGAAGAGGGCCAATGAAGCCAGCATTTTTACGATAAAGAACCCCTGATTTGAGTGTATAGTTGGAAATTTGTCTCTGAAGCTTAGCAGGGGCGGACGGAGGATCATGGAGAGCATTAATAAGCTCAAGTAACCCAGTATCTTTCTTCTGGTGGTCAGCAACTTCAACTGATGACAGTAAACATGTGGGAAGTTCTTCAAGCTGTTCAAGCTCACTTTCTGTAGGTTGTAACACAGGAAATCTCGATAGAGTATCAGCATCATGATGTTTCTTGCCAGATTTATAAGAAATGGTGTAATCAAACTCTTGCAATTTCAAACTCCATCGTGCCAAACGCCCAGTCAAATCGTTCAAATTATTTAAATAACAAAGGGAGTGATGATCAGATACAATATGAACCTTGTAGCCATAAACAAAACTACGAAAGTGGGTAAGTCCAAACAGAATGGCCAACAGTTCCAACTCAGGAACACTGTAATTACGTTCACATTTAGATAATGTCATCGAAGCATAGCCCACTGGTTTCAACACATTATCAATCTTTTGATACAACACTGAGGCAACCCCTAGTCCACTGGCATCAGAGTGTAGTTCGGTATAAGCACCAGGAATATAGTGAGCTAAGACAGGGACCGAAACTAATAAGTCCTTCAAATTTTGAAATGCAGTTTGCTGATCAGATCCCCAAATAAAACTTTGATTCTTCCTAGTCAACTGAATTAGTGGTTGAGCAATATTAGCATAGTCCTTGATGAATTTCCTGTAAAAATTAAACAATCCCAAAACTTTTCTCACATCTCGAACATTTTTAGGACGAGGCAAATTTTGAATGGAAACAACTTTATCAGAATCAGGGGAAATACCATCTTTAGAGACTTCAAAGCCTAAGAGTTTGATCTTTTGCATGGCGAAGAAACATTTTTCTGGTTTGAGTTTAAACTTGTGGTGATCCAGACGTTGAAAAACAGCCTCAAGATTTTGTAACAACTCCTCAAAGGTTTTAGCAAAAACAACAATGTCATCCAAATATGCAATAGCCTTTTTAAAATTCAAATCGCCTAACAACTTGTCTGCGATGTAACTGAAAAACCTAGGGGCATTTGCCAACCCAAAACTCAAGCGTGTAAATTGATATTGACCCTGAAAAGTGACAAAAGAGGTATATTTTTGGCTATCCTCTGCAATAGGTACCTGAAAGTATGCTGACAGTAAATCTAATGAGACAAACCATTTAGCCTCCCCCAAATAACTTAACAAATCATCTATCAATGGTAAAGGGAAAGAGGAGGTCTCTGTAACAGCATTCAATTTTCTATAGACGACACAAAATCTCATGGAACCTTCTTTCGTTTTGACAAGTACTACAGGAGAAGCCCAGGAGGACTGCGATTCCTTGATAATTCCAGCATCTTGCATCTCTTTAACTTGCTCAGCAATAATTTCCTTTTGTTTATGAGGAACTCTATATGGTCTTTGCTTAATTGGTTTAGGGTCATTTACTTTGATATCAAATTCTGCAACATCAGTAGTACCCAGTTCTTGTAATGTTGTCGCAAAAAGATCACTATATTTCAATAATAAAGCATGTAAGTCAGCCTTTTGGGTTTCCAGGAGTTTACCATTAACATTAAAATTACAATTTGGAGCTGGCAGAGGAGTAACATCGGATGATAAAACAGAATTACTCTGAACGAGTGCAACATCATAAGCTTTGGCTAAGACTGTATTTGCAAACAATGTTTGTGGAACTGAAGTATTATTGTGCACTGGAATGTTAAGTTCAGAGGCAGAATGACACAACAACGGTGGAATGGAAAGATTCTTCTTTTGCATTATGTTAAGAGCGGATTCAAACATAACCTCATTGCTAATGGCTGACAAAGGCTTAACTGATATATAGCATGTAGAAAGAGGTGGAATTTTAACATCATTCATAACTGCCATTTTAACACCAGAATCTGCACAATCATTATCTTGGAGAGGATTTACTGCCATATCAACAAAAGGTCCTTGTGTTAGTGTTATTGGTATACTGAACGCATCATTCTTAGAAGATTTCAGGGTTATCAGATTATATGCATAGTCAATTATAACATCATGGGTCTGCAAAAAGTCATTGCCTAAAATTAAATCATGGGACAAATCTTTCACAACTAGTACATCCTCCTGAAAAAGAACATCATTAATATAGAAATCTAACACAGTGTGGTAAGGCGCATCAAGTAACTTGTTTCCTGCAGTGCGGAGCATCATCTCTATAGGTTTTAATGTAGAATGATCAAGAACATGTGCAGCATTCACAATACTCACTGCGCTTCCTGTATCGAGCAAGATGGAGAGCTCTGTCTGGGCAATACGACCAGTAACTTGCAAGATCTGACCTGATAATGCAGACACATCCCGTTGAGGTGTAGCTATGTCCCGTTGAGGTGCAGCCATGCTGGTGGGCGGTGGTGGTGCTGCTACGTCTCGTCGTATGAGGCTCGGCGCCAGTCGTTTTTTGACTGCGGGAGGCGGCTCCGGCAAAAGCGAGCCAGGTGGCCCTGCCTGTTGCATCTATAGCAGGTGACGGGTGGATCCCTCCGGTTGAAGTCAGATGACCGTGGAAGCTGTGAATGCTATGAAGTTCTCTCCGAAGATGGTAACTGAAACTGGTTAACTCTGTTACATAACTGTTCCACACGATCAATCAGCTGATGCATAGGATCGATAGGTACGTCCACAAGAGAAGAAGCCTGAGAAGGCTGAGGAGAAGCTGGTAAAGTAACAGCAGGAACAGATGCATTATTAAATAGAACAGAGGGTGGCGTAACCACTGCAGCCTGAGATTGAGCAGACACTAGATGTTCACGGTTCTGCATATAAAACTGTGCTTTGTCCACTCGTCGAATGATTTGTATTACCTCATCAACAGTTTGAGGATTTAATGGCAATAAAGATTGTACATAAAGAGGTCTAAGACTTTAAGCAAGTGTTTAATTTGTTCCAACTGCAACATAGCTGGGTTGACTTGGTCACATAAAGATAGCACGTCATAGATGTAACTAATAACAGGTTCATCATCCAACTGTACCCGCTGTCTGAGTTTCATTTCCAGAATATCACTCTGGTTTGTTATCTGAAATGCATTTAGAAATTGTGTAGACAAGAAAACCCAATCATGGTGAGGGTGGCGATGGCGAAAAGTTTGAAACCATGATGCGGCAGTGTCTCGTAAATAGCATGGAAAGCATTTCAATTTCATTTCTTCTGACCAGCCATTAGCAGCAGCGACCATTTCAAAGTTCTGCAGAAATTCATGCGCCGACAACTTGCTGGAATTCTCAAGGTAAGAGGGGTCAATGACCGGGCGACACACAGCTGACTGCATTGTACTGGCCACGACAGGCGGATTAGGCACCATTGATAACTGATTAACAACAGGCGTACGAATACTGGACTTAGATTCCTCTTCACTATGCTCGCTAACTGGAGCAATTGCCATATCAGATTTTTGCGTAGTACGTCGCTTAGGCATGATTGCAGCACAAAAGATAACACAACCAGTAAATGAACAATATGAAACGCAATACAGATTACACCAAACGAAACACTTATAGCATCACATGAATGTACGTAGCAAGATCAGAACATAGCCAAATAAAAGAGTACCAGAAGTATTACAATTAAGCGCCCGCGGCGAAATATCAGGAACTTATACCAACATACGGTCTACACAAGCATGACACGCAAACCACTTGGACACAATACCAAGATTTTTAAACAGAATGAACACATGGAAGAAAAACAAAATGATGTCTTCAGTGAGAAACCTCGAACTGGAAGTTAAAAAAACCACGTCACACCTACTGTGACCACCGCTACCATTATCTCAAAAAGAGCAGAATACAGACTTGCAATTTGTACGTAGCACACAAAAAAAATTCCTTCTCTTTTTTTCCTTTAAAACAAATGTATCTGACCTGATATACACACGCAAATAAACGCACCAAAACACGTGCTGATGAAGACTGGTTTCACAAGCTAGAATTAGTGCTGAAAATCATGACCACGCGGGAATTACATAACACACGTGCGTACATAAAAGTTACACGAAAAATGTCCCACAAAAGTATAGTAAACAGCTAGAAATCACAATCACTGGAATATAAAGTTATAAGCTTCCAAAACCACTGCTAATAAGCACAGAAAACAATATTTTCACCTAGATCGCCAACACGTGACGAGCACATTTCGAAAGTTGCAAATATCTCACTCGTTGCACAACTCACCTTTCACAAAAGTATATTTGAAAATAACCAGCACGAACCACTTAGCACAGCAATATAATTTAATACAAATGAAGCCAAAATAAGAGGAAAATGGAGTCAGGAGTTTTAGCGTCACGCCGACAGACAATGGAAAAATGCAAAAATGAACTCAAAATTAAAATTTAGAAACGAGACTTTCAGAAATTATAGCAACAAAATTTAGAAAATGGAAATCACAAATTATGCCATGAAAATCCTTACCCTTAAGCCAGAAACAAATTTTGATTTTTAGCGACCACGTGGAGGACCACAAACCGTTACATTTCAGAGGGGAAAAAATTTTGCACTTAAAAATCTCTCAAAAAAATTAAATTATGCCTGGCCCTCCACCAACTGTCGTAGCCTCTCTTTAAATTACTTTACAAGAACAGATGGGAGCTACTCGCTTGCAAGAGGTGCGGGCAAATTAAACAAAAACTTCACATGGCGAGGCTACGACGAGGGACGCAGCTAAAGAAAGTACAGAAAATAATGGCTATTCCAACATAATACCTGGCTTTAAAGGAGAGGAAGGACACTACACTACCATAATTAAGACTCCAAAAGAGTGGATGGCTAAGGATTTAATGAGATAAAGACTAATTACATTAATTACATTCTTTTCCCATTGTCTACCGACGAGGACATCGTGCTTTAGCAGTCGCACGTCTTCCCTGCACGAATCTTACTTACTGACTGTTAAACCAACGCTAAAAACTCAGGCATCACTGACGCTATCCCCTCCCTAACACTTAGTTCCCCTAACACCTAGTTCCCCTACTCCCAGGCAGACTGCTGTCACGGATCTCGGTGCCCAGAGAGTCGTGTATCCTATCATCTTAGGCATACGCCACAATATAACATTATATATGATCTTGAATAGGCGCAGAGATTCTCATTTGAATGTCCAGATAAGAGTTTTTTCCCCTCACCCTCCCACAAGTTTAACGTACTTTAAAACGGTTTACACTCGTTTTAATCCCAATACAATAGTGTTTGCTGGAAATAGATAAACTCAAACTTTTCAAGAGTATTTAGAATTAGATTTTTTTGTCTTCGAAAGCTCAACATCTTTTCGCTGCAAATTCATGCTCACTGAAACTACGATCTGATTTTCACTGTGAGAAAGGTGTATTTTAGAAGGAGTTGTGTCGTATTTTAACTGTTGGGGAGCCGAACTTAGTAGTTGCAACCGCACGTATAGTAAACAGTTTCCGGTAGCCTTCGCCCCAAATGTACTTTCAGGTGGCCTTTGCCCCAAGTTTAAAAAAATATTTTAACTTTGTAATTTGACTGTTTCTTTAAATATTATATTTATGCTTGCCTCGGCTGCTTCAGTATTATTGTTAGAAACACGTTTCTCTTAGCACGGTTGTGATGCGATAAGTATGTAGGCTTATACAGATTATAATTTTACTTCACTCCTTTTATTAATGACTGACATTATTTAAATAACACTTCACTGATATAGAGAGCTGTGAGATTCTTTTTATTAAATACTTACACTTTTTAATACGTAAACTATTTTTATCTCACACGAATACGTATTAAATTTCTTGAAGACACTTTTTGCGTCTGGTTAGTAACGCTGTCTGCAGGCAACTGAACTCTAAATTTGTAAAATTTTCTCCTTTTCAGTTTCTGATTGGCTAATCCTACTCCAATAGAATACCTTCATTTAACTAAAGCTTTTTCTGGTTGTTGATTGGCTATTTTATAAACTGTCACTAAAATTACATTATTGCTTCCAAGAATGAGAAGTAGTAGTGTTAAACTTTCTTACTCATTATTGACTCAAGGTTACTTCATTGTTAGCAACTTTTAACTTATTATTCTCACAGCTCCTACATTATTAAATTACGTAATATATTCACATAACATTATTACACATGGATACACTAATATAAGCCTATGCAATGGCTGTTACATACATTTTACAAATTATTACATACACATATTGCTTCAAGGCGGGCTGTTATTGAATTTATATATTATATA
The DNA here is from genome assembly GCA_030765065.1 of Deroplatys truncata. Lineage (NCBI taxonomy): Eukaryota > Metazoa > Arthropoda > Insecta > Mantodea > Mantidae > Deroplatys > Deroplatys truncata. Next base: position 181,414,716 of record CM060984.1, read on the forward strand.
ATTTGATTGAAATCATTTAAGTGTTAAAAACACTGCCTAAACTGGGACATTGTACACTGATTGCTTCTGTAAATGTATTTATTTCACGTTAATGAAAAAACACCAGTGTTTTTGTTACATTGTTGATAACTGAGGACAACAGCGACTGTAGTTATGTCCTAGCGATAGTAATCAACTAGTAGAAGAGTGTAAAATTATAAGGCTAATATGTACGCATTTCCGTTACTTTACGTGACACCCACTAATAATACGGGATGCATCATTTTGACTTAATTGTTATTGCGAAGCAAGTGCATCATTGGAGAATGAGGAAGCATTTGAAAATACGAGACAAAGTCGAGATTCTACCAATGCACTTAACGCATGTGTACTACACACCTACTATTTTTTAGATGATAGGAAATAAAAGAAATAGTACTTACACGAAAATAAAATTAATAACTTGCCAACAGCTGTTGCACATGGTGTCCAGTAGCAAGGTCACCATTGACCTTGGTGGCAAAGTGGTGATCGATTATCCACGCCTGGTTGTTGACCTAAAACAATGAGTAACTTGCTGCACACTCTTAGCTGCTACATGAATTAAATGTTAAGTATTTATTAACAAGTAAAAAGGAAGTAAAGATCCATATTTAGGTATAGGTTATACAGCGGAGTACAGCTTGCGCTCTGCGATCTACATAGATCTATTGTGATTACCACCCTCCAGGAGAAAGGGATAAAGTGAAGGAACCACAGAAGGCTACAGGCCGCGGGCAGACAGGCTACAGAAGCGTGCGGAAGTCCCTAACAGTTCTAGGCTCGAAGACCAGTCCCATTGCTGGAGCTGTCTAGAGAGGTGAATGAACGGCCCGTCAACCAAGTAGCCCTCTAGTTTCCACCGGGGTACTCTTTCCTTTGAGCAAGCATCTGCGTCATCTGTCCGGCACCGCCATACCCCACGAAACCTAAAAGCACGCCTGAAAGATGGGAAAAAATAGAATGAAAGAGAAATTTTGGAAATGAAATCGTGGTAGATGAGAAACCTTCTTAGAATTCGCCTATCGACCAGGGAAAATCCGAAAAAGCCAAGGTCAGAGTGTGCGGTCCATGGGAAACGAACCCGAAGGCGAGCCTCACACGTTACCGCGGAGTCATCTCGCTTGGTGCAAAGCTCCAGATAAGATTTAAACGGTAGAATTCAACTATCAAATGTGGTTATATTCCATGTCTGCAATAATAAATACAACATTTAGAGGATTTAATATAGCTCTTGCACATAAATGTAGTAAAATAGCCAAAAACGCGCAGTAGGCTAAGTTAGCAGCACTAAATGGGGAAATTCAACTTTTGACCAACACAGCCTGAACGCGCAGTGGATCAAAGAACACTATCGTCCAAACAATAGCTTTATCTGTAATACCACCGGTAACAACTTTTAATCGAACATTGAAGAGAGAGTAAGAAATGAAATGTGAAAATATCATTTTTTTTAAAAGTAAATTGGACCTGAATAATTAGTTTTGAAGCTGCTCTTATGAGGTGAGGGATCGAAGTCAATTATGTGCAGGTATTCGCAGGCTTAGAAATCCATTATATTTATTACACGATAGTGTTTTCTCTTACCCTTATGGACGCTCATATTGGGAAATTACGATTATATATTATATTATAGCGAGTTTTCAGATTTATTCGGCCTTTACTGCCAGTTGGTTTAAATGAATGACGTCATTAGTTCAGCGAGCCCCTTGTCTCAAGGGAGAGGTGCGCAATTGAACCTCGTTCTGTATGCGTTTCCGACTTCGTAAACAGGTTGATGTAAAGCGGCGTTGCAGAAGTATTTTCCACTAGGACATTTTGTGCGTTCTTTGCACGCGAAATGGAAGTGACCACCGATCACAGAATTTGCATAATTATGTGCTACTTCCGCACTGAAAGGATACGAGGGGAAGTATAGCGTTACGATATTGGTCGTTGTGTGAATGATTTTCTCCGTTGTTGCCTAAATATATTTAAAATACTCATAAAGGTTACTTCAGCTGTTTTTTATTAAAAAATTTAAAGTTGTTCATTTAAAACCTAGACACTCCTCGTTACAAAACCCGTCCAATTATTTGAGTTACCTATCAGCATACATGCTGAGATTGCGAATTCACGAGTCGCAAGCGAAAGAAGTTCCAAATGTAAATACTGGAAAGGTACGATTCAAGTCCCATTTCGTTAAGGTGACCTCGTGACAGTTGACATGCATCCCTTTCACTCATATTTCGCTAGTCCTCTGTTAGAGGCACTCGCTTCAAAGTATTGACTTCATGAGCAGACAACCGATTGACAACTTTGGCAAAGGCCGAATAAATCTGAATACCTCGTATAAATTATGAAATAGATTGGTTTACCAACATAGATGTAATGTCACTTGTCATTTATGTTACAGTTCGCATGAACTCCACTCATATCCAGCATAATATCCATTTACACATATTGGCAATTCTCTCTTATCGTCACTCAGGTGTTCCATTAAGTGTGTGCCTTCGTGTTTAAACACTTTATATTTTAAAAGTATAAAGCTGTACTAAAACTATTATACAGATGAAGTGTTTTACAAAATCTCGGAAATAAAGAGAGTGCGTTATTTATCTCTTATGGTATTTTTATTTATTTACTTATTTTAACTTTTCCCTAGGTCTGTAAACCTTACTTCGCAACAACTTCGTATCATAATATAATATTTTTCTAGTGTTGAAATATACTTGAAAAATAGTGCGGCTTCTAACTGGATGAAAAAATGGTTTTTCAGATAAGGGATTTGACATGTTTAAGCATCTTTTTAAAACAGATAACTTCCTCTTAAGTTATACTCGTAATACAGGGTATTTTTGTAAAGCCCTGTGAAGGGCTTTTAACCAGTTGAACAAGCAAGGAATAGCAAGGAAAAGTAAAGAAAGCCCTCTATTTTTACACGGTTCAAGGATACAGAGAAATATGCAAGTAACACACTCATTAGAGCATTTCTGCAAGTTGCTTGGCTGAAGATTTAAGATTACAGATTGCTGAGCTTGTAATGTACAAGATGGCCACGAATTCGCTCCCCAACTCTCCTCGAGATGAAATGCCTCTGGATACAAAAACGTTAAAGAAAGCCTCTTCTAGACTGCCTCTGTGGTCGAGTGGTCAGTATTGTGTGTTCTCGACCCAGAGGTTCGGGGTTTAATTCTTGACTGTGGTTGGAGAATTTTTCTTTAATCATTCCCTATCCTACGCAGAGTCTGGAAGTGTGCATGTAGGAGTGAATGGAACGTGTAAAGTCAAATATGATTTTGAAACCCCAACGTTAAAGGAACCTACAGACGAGTGTGCAAGTTAAAGTCCCCTATTTGACCATAGAAGTTAAAGGGGGTTATATGAAAGAAAGAAAGAAACAAACAAACAAAAAGGACGTCGGAAAGTGCACACCATAATTTTCTACTAGTTTCTGGGATATGGAAACTGCACACTATTTTGTACCTAGATTATAGTCATATGGAAAATGCACCCATTTACCAAACAATTTTCATTTCGTTAGAGATGGAGCGTTGTTTTAGTTCACAAAACCTGTCGCCCGGCAGCCCAGATGGAGCGCACTTACTTCTCAAAGCCATCGCCCGCACCACGGTTTCAGTCCTACCCACTTTGTAATCATAAACCTTGGTTCTGTTGTGCTGTAGTTTGCTTTATGGACGACATTAGGGACAGAGAAAATGAACGGGACAGTTTTGTGTTGATATAAGAGAACTACAAATGTTTTAAAGGCAGGCAATTGAAAACATATGAAGTACTGTGGAAGTGTTTTATGTGAAAATGTAAACCTTGATGAACATTAACGAAGTTATTAGAAGAAATTGTGAACATAGCCATATGGTTGACATTAGCAAATTAAATTCCCAAATTATTAATGCAGCTACGAAAACAAAGCTGTCGATGATGTTAATACTAAGCCATCAAAAATAGTTCATACTGTTTGTCAAAGTTTTCTGTAGAAAACATGAAAGTGCATGATATATCTCGTATAAAAATAATTTGTAAATATCGCGGAGAAATCATCAGCCAATATTACGTAAATCACAACCCGAAGTTCATGACAGATGAGTCCTTTAAACTTTAAAACTAACCGGCCGAAGATTTCGTTCTTTTCAATGACAGTAATTGTGTTTACGTGCGTTTCCAACCTGACATATTTATGTAGACTTGATAGAATATACGTCTTGGGTTTTTATACCAAATGTTTACAATTCATGACGTAAAAAACAATCAATATGTTGCGTTGATTTTGTTGTGCTTTACGTAACAAAACGGTTCAAACTTGTGAAAAGATATTTCAGGTTTACAGCAGTCATTCTTCTTTATAAATTCGTCAATCAACTTTAGGGCATACAAACTGAGAATTATATTAAACTGCAAAGCAGTGTAGGAAGTATGAGAAGTTTTATCGTGAAGTCAACCAAATGCAAAAGAGATACAGCGGAGAATAGAATTGTATAGCTCTTCGCAACTACCCCGTATGCAGTGAAATACGTTTTCACTTCGGTGGTACTGACGAGTAGGTATGTACTTCAGCTTCATTTACTTGCAGACATGAATGTGCAGGATTTAAAAAAAAAAAAAACGTTTAACTAGTTTTTACTAGCATTTTTATGTTCAATTGTTTCACAACGTGGGCGACTATATTAGCTTCTGATAGTCTACGCTACACTGCAAGTACACCAAGGAATAAAACGGTGATTTATATTTGCCAACAAAGTACGTGGTAGTGCTTAGAAACCCCGAGTTGCAGCATGCTGCCGATCTATTAGGTTGCAGAATCACTATGCACCATTTGGTAAGTGGACCTAGTTAAAATTTGGCTTAACCAATGTAAATCCCACATTTTATAGGTGTGCATTTTCGAGTAGGATTAACTCTTCTGAACCAGTGTGCAGAATCCGGATAGGATTTGTGGGATCCTTAAAAAACGGGTGCAGTTTCACGGATCAAAATGTGCAGTTTTCGCTCACCCCCAAACAATTGATGTGTTGCATTCACTAACTGCCTTTACTCGCTTTTCCACAACCTGTTATTACAAAAGGTTATTATTCTGTCTACTTATTAATACAGATAAATCTTCATTACTCATTTACTCAATTCGTTGTAGGTATAAGAAGAATACAATAAGCGGGAGTCAAATCTTTTAAAAGCCGATCGCTATGTGATGGCTTTGAAATTCTGTTCTCTCTGCATGAACTCGAAAAAAGAAGGAAAGAAAGAAAAGCGATTTGCAATTGAGAAAAATATAAAGTATCTGAACGTTCAAACCAATAACGAAGAAAATCTCGGAAATGGCTAAGCCTACAAAAATTTTTGTTTGACAAATTGCGTGCTTTGGCGGAATGTACTTTTTTGGAGTAATAAGATTTTAGCAATCTCTTACGGCTTACCAGTTATACAAGTCATTCAGGATAAAAAGGACTTCGCAAGCTATTCCCAAAAGATTCAAGATATGCATTTTATTTGCCATGCAAATATTTTAAACGTATGGCATTTTAATCAAAATCGTTGAGGAAATAAAAAATAACGAAGTTTCACTTTTCATTTTTGAGTTATGCTGTTCTCTCTCTCTCTCTCTCTCTCTCTCTCTCACACACACACACATCTTTTCCTAAACATGCCTTTTTGGATTCGGGGGCCTCAAAACATGCATTTCGGGTGAAATCTCGACAAAATGTTTGGATGGAATACAATACTTCCTTTACTTGCTGTAAGTACGCAGTAGCGTAAGTAAAAATATGTAACTATAACAGTCCCATTCTCTCTCTCCCTCCCTCCTCCTTTGTTCTGAATTTAAAGTGCTTTAACCGTATTGGAATAAATTAAATGGTGGAATGGATACTCAGATGAGCTCTGGGTTCGTCTTCGAAGAATAAGGAAAAACCCTGAAAAAAACTATCCAGGTAAACTAACCGAGATTATAACTCATGATCTCTTGAATAAGAAACAGATACAGTTTCTGTAGTGTCTGAAAAAACTAACTAACCGGAAGGCGCCAATCCCATAGTAAGTTGGCACGAGGCACTTCTGAGACGCTGCTAATGTTTACAATAGATGTCGCGTACTGGCTACTGTGCAGCCCTCATTCACCTTGCTTTTTTTGCCGCCTTAACACAAAGCAGACTTAACTACAATTTCTTTTGTATATGCGCACAAGGTAGTAGACTTCTGGTTTACTCGTTCCCATGCTCCAGACAGGTGTAAACACCGTGTGATCTCCGCATTGCATTCACTTGTTAGGGATGTATATTGCCTGCCAATGCCCTCATCAGCGGAGCCTTTCATCTGCGCAGTCAGTGCATGTAATTATCCCTTGAGGGGGGTGCTTGAAGAATTTGAGGTATGAAATTTATTGCATGAGCGTGGCCCCCGTATCGGTTCTCGCAACGATTTTAATTGCTAGTTCACTTTCTACGTTCATCAGGCACCTACGGGCTTTTAAAAAAAGGGGGGGCAGTAGGAGGGCAAAGATGTTTACAGCCATTTCCAATACAAATGAGGCCCTGCATCCAAGCACATTCCACATAATTCTAATTCAATTTAAAGCGCCCTGATGGTTGTTAGAACGAGGGTGATATTTTAATAAGCTGGTAATCAGATTTGGGTCATTCTATCCGACAGTACAGTCTGCCGAAAGAACAATGTCTCACTTAGAAACTCCACGAACATCCAGCACTGTGAGTTGATGATTACAGAAAGATCTTAGGCCCATCTTTTTATGAGATTAACTCCAGTTTCATAGTCCATGGAGGCAGACATTGGCATAATGTGAATTAAGCAGTCCGATACAATTTTTACTGGTGTTTAATAAAAACGTTCTTTCCGCTTTGGAGAGAGTAATGACAGTTAATGACTGAAGCAGGTATTATCAGTATGTAGCTTTAGGGAGCTGGCCTTACCTGCTCCGATCCCGTTAGCGTCTGCCACAAGGAAATCTGAGCAATAAGCCTATTTGTAAATTCAGTGGCGTTTCCTGTAGCTGCACGAAAGTAACTTTATCATACAAATGATTTGAAGGTTATAATCGTATTGTGTTGTCGAAGTATACTGCTTATATGATACATTATTATTATTATTATTATTATTATTCAATAATACAGTTAACAATGTTCAGTTTGGGAGATGTGATTAATTTGTGTATTGCATTATAGGAGGAATTATACAAGCTAGAATAATATATAATAAAAACATTTTAATTCGTATGTTCAAAGGTAAAATAAACAAGTTGTGAGTCTGAACAGCATAAACAAATTGAGCAATAGCAGTAAATTACGGTATGATAAACTTGGACTTAAATCCACAAACATTGTACATTTTAGTTGATCCATAAGCTGATATTTCTTCCCCTTGGTATTTTTCATACTGATTCGCATAACAAGACGTATAATGGCGTGTAGATTAAACTTTTTTATGCGGTTAACATCTTGTACAAAATAAAACTTTTACACATTATATTGAGCTGTAATAAAATATATTTCCTCCCAAGCAGGATTGAACGTAGTTGGTGTTGTTAACGTGCGCTTTGACGTTGCTGTCCTCCATGGCAAATAAAAACTACACGATAGAACCGCCGCTGCGCCGAAGGACGTTATGAATATCAACATTTTCCCCTTTACTCCTCTTTCAGTTGCTCCCATTACGCTTATGTTCTGAGCAGGCAAGTTCCCAACCGGCCTGCTCAGTACTTAACAAGTACAATAACTGGACCAAAGGATGCATTCACTTCATTTTAGTGAACAGTTATGTTAAACAATGTAGCTGCATTTATTAGTTTCTCTGCTACTTAGCTGCAATAGAGTAGAGGAAGCATTGCATTCCAACCAAAAATTCGATACCGAGATTTCACCGGAAATACACGTTTTGAGGCTTCCTGGAACCTCCCTGCCTTGTCTGTGTGTCTGTCTGAGAATAAAATAACCCAAAAACGAAAAATCCGCTAAACATCAAATGGTATTTATGTTCAGCATCTTCCAAGGATGCGACACAAATGTTTCCAAGAAAACCCCCAATCACAAACTATCTTCTACATGGAAACATTTTCGTTATTTCTGATTTTTTAAAGATGCCTCTAACGATTTTGATTAAAATATGACATAAGATGTTTGCATGGCAAATAAAATCACTCTTCATTCTGAATGACTTTTGTATAACTGGGATACCATAATAGATAGACAAATCGTTACTGCACAAAAAATGTAGATCTCGTCAAAGCACACAGCTTGTGTCAAATATTTTTGTGGCGATAACCGTTCCCGAGATGTTCTTTATTATTGGTTTGAATTTTCAAATGCTTATACTTTTTCCAAGTGGTAAGTTGCTATTAGTTTTTTTTTCCTCGTGGTCATGGAAGGAGCATGTCATTTCAAAGCCTCACAGAGAGACCCGCTTAAAAAAATAAATCTGCTCTTTTAGCCTACTTTATCCTTCTTATACCTACAACGAAATGTGTGATGATCGTTTATCTCGATTAACACAAAGTAGACAGAAATATAATCTTTTGTAAGAATAGTTTGTAAAGAGTAAGTAGAGAAAGTCATATGAATATAACAGATTTTTTTTCTTAGTTTTCTGATATACTACTATATCAGAAGAAAATGTCCAATTCTGTGAATCGAAGAGAATAGCTAATTCCATAATTAAAAAATTAATAACCCGCTAAGCATAGGCCAGGTTCCTTTATAGAATTGCACATCAAACTCGTCTAAGAAAGAACGCAATTTCGCAATAGCTTTCCTTATTTCGAAACAAAATAGTCAATGGTAAAGCATCTATGTGTTAGAAGAGCTGAAGCTTTCCCAACGGCATAATGTCTAAATTTTCTCCGGCCTTCTAAATGGTGGTTTAAAATTACGTTTCGAAGGCATTCGTCATCTCATCTTCAGGAAAAACCCGCCTAGAAGCCCGAGAAACTTTAGAGTTATCTAAATAAGTGTTATTCATTTGTTTGTACGCTTATTTCCAGAGCTAGCACTATTTATTTTTGTTTTTAGACAGCATGGCCTAAAATTAGAACTTCTAACATAGTGTGCATGAGCTAAAAGTTCTAATGCGATAATCTTCATTGTGACCAACTTTGGTTTCAAGTCCAATCACGTGGCAGTTGCACTTCGTATTTGCACATGTTTAATAACTCAACTTGGTTTGATTAGGTTTTACTGTTCATTATGTCTTTTCACATGATTAATTTCTCACGGCGTTCGGATTATCTGTCCACAATACAAATCGTCATATTTAATTTATCGTTGTAGAGTTAACTCTGCTTTCTTTTATATAAAACGTTATTCTTTTATCCAGTATAACCTACATAAAGATTAAATGGCGGAAAACGAATTCAGCAGAAACTGAAATAGAAGAGCCGGGTGAAATTATAGATGCAACAGAAAGAATAACACTAGAAGTATGATATAGCATTTAATTGCTTCATTGCCTGGTGTAAGGCAAAACATGTTGAAAATAATTTCACTGAAAATGACTGCGAGCGAATCATCAAAACATCTGACACTGGCTCTGTTAAGGTCATTTCTCTTGTTTTAAGAACCATGTTCTAAACGTGATCTGTGAATTTCACGAACCAATATAATATTATTGATATTTTACAAATTCGAGAGCTGTCTAAAAATAGTATATGTTAAAAGTGAAACTATGTTGCACATAGGATAGCGAAATAAAATCCTACTTTTACCCCTTGTATGATAATCTATCTATTATATACATTGCTATAGGTAACTTAAGTATAAAAGTCGCAATGTCTGAAACACAATAGGGATCATGGGTGTAAGCAGCGCTGCAATCTGGCGGGTACTAAGCACTAATGGTTGGAGGAAGCATATTATTTTAATTACCCTGGGGGGGGGGGAGTAAGCTGATGTGATGCAGCATGCTATCGCGATTCTTTGAAGCAAACAAAAGTATACGGTGCGAGCAAGAATATTAAATAGATTAAATGTTTGACTACAATGACTACAGTTACTTGAAAGGAAGTTTAAAACACTCTAAAATTAACAAAACTTAAATTCATTTACGCATAAGAGGTGGGTAGGTTGATTAGTTTCTCCCTCTCAAACAAAAGGTTTCTCCAGAAAGCTTTTCTTTAATTTGAAGATGACTACTTATCATATAATTGTTGTCCTTTTTTACTTTCTCTACTACGTATAGTAAGTAGGGGAAGTATTGCATTCCACCCAAAAATTCGATACCGAGATTTCAGCGGAAATACATGTTTTGAGACCTCCTGAATCCAAAAAAAGCATTTTTGGAAACATGTCCGTGTGTGTGTCTGTGTGTGTGTGTGTGTCTGTGAACAGCATAACTCAAAAACGAACAGTCGGATAAACACCAAACTTGGTATTTAGGTTCAGTATCTTCCAGGGATGCGACACGAAGGTTTTCAAGAAAATCCCCCCACCCCAGACTACCCTTTACATGGAACATTTTTCGAAAATTTTAATTTTCTCAAAAATGGCTCTAACGATTTTGATGAAAATATCATATGTTTAAGATAATGTCATGAGAAATGAAATGTATATCTCGAATTTTCTGGGAATGTCTCCAAAAGTATTCTTCACTGTGAACGACTTTTGCATAACTGGTAAACCGTAAGAGATAGACAGAATTTTACTACAGAAAAAATGTAGATCGCGTTAAAATACACAACTTATGTCATATACATTTCTTTTGTTGAGTGAACCGTTTTCGAGATGTTGCTTGTTATTTCCTTAAATATTTCAATACTTATACTTTTTCTCAAATTCGTTATTCATTTTTTTTATGTCCTGGACATGCAAAAAGAATGAAATGCGCCACATAGCAACCAGCGTTAAAATATTTGACTATCGCTTAAAAGCTACCATATTCCCCTTGCATCTACAAGAAAATTACCAATAAGATTGACATCTCGATATCTTGATTAACATGAAGCATATGGAGAATAGGCGTTTGTAAAAATAGATTGTACAAGAGTAGAGAAAGTCATGTGAGTGTAACACATCAGATTTTTTTTACTTTCTCTACTACGTATAGTAAGTAGGGGAAGTAATGTATTCCACCCAAAAATTCGATACAGAGATTTCACCGGAAATACATGTTTTGAGGCCTCCTGAATCCAAAAAAGGTATTTTTGGAAATATGTCCGTGTGGGTGTCTGTGAACAGCATAACTCAGAAACGAACAGTCGGATAAACACCAAACTTGGTATTTAGGTTCAGTATCTTCCAGAGATGCGTCACGAAGGTTTTCAAGAAAATCGACCCCCACCCCAGATTACCGTTTACATGGAACATTTTTCGAAAATTTTAATTTTCTAAAAAATGGCTCTAACGATTTGGATTAAAATATCATATATTTAAGATACTTTCATGACAAATAAAATGTATATCTTGAATTTTCTGGAAATGTCTCCAAAAGTGTTCTTCATTGTGAACGACTTTTGCATAACTGGTAAACCATGAGATAGACTAAATTTTTCTACACAAAACTACACAAATGTAGAACGCGTTAAAATACACAATTTATGCCATATACATTTTTTTTTGTTGAGTGAACCATTTTCAAAATATTGCTTATAATTTTTCTCAAATGGGAATTCGTTATTCATTTCTTTTTTTGTCCTTAGCAATAAGATTAATATCTTGATATCTCGAATAACATGAAGCATATGGAGAATAAGCGTTTGTAAAAATGGTTTGTACAAAGGTAGAGAAAGTCATGTGAGTGTAAAACATCAAATTTTTTAAAGTGGCAACCCTAAAACGTTCACATTCCCACAGGTTTTCTGCATATCTAAGTAATAGGAGTCATTGCTCATTACATAATTAGATGGGAACTAAACGCTTCTCCTTGATCGATTTTTCTATATTGCAGTTTAAAGCTCCCGATAGTTCTGTATGCCTGATTCTTAAAAGGAAGCTTTGGTCATAAACCACATTAATCTTGTGGTTATTAAAATTAGCAGGGCCCTTTAAATGATAGAGGAATACTCATTGGCATGTTTTAAATTGTGTTGACATGTTTATTATGCTTGGAGATAGAGTGTTTTCTCCGGTTTCCCCTGGCATGTTACATTCCACCGGTGCTCCATCATCACCTTTCCTATCATTCATCTCTCATCTGCATCCATCATCCACTTCCTCGCTCTCATCCCGGGCGTCTGGCTGGTTACCCAGTCTGGTCTCCCACTTTCTGATCCATAGGCCCTGCCCCGGGTGTTGTCATATGTCCTGGAGAATATGATTCCTCGGTTTGGTTGGGCGTTAAGAATGGAAGGCTCTGGCCAGTTGAGTTATTTTGTTAGTTTTATTATCATTTCATGTATCACCAGTGTCACCTCCTTGATGCCGTGGTAGTAATAGCGGCGTTAAACACTGTTTAAAACCGAATGAGATGGCTCCGCAGTAACTTGCGAGGCTCGTATTCGGTAGATCCTGGATTCGATTTCTGGAGTGGACTACTCCACCACGGGTTTTTCGTGGTTTTCCCTGGTTAGCAAGGCGAATGCTGGGGTGGTTTTTCTTCTACCACGAATTTTCTTTCCCTCATTTCATGTTTCAGTTAGGGTTAGAGGGGATGTGCAGTGGCGGACAGATGACACAGATGCTTGCTCGTTGGAAAGTTCTTCTCGATCCTGCCAGAGCCGCCTCAGATGGATCGATTTCTCTCCGGTTCCGTCAAGAGGGAAGGCTTCTCTGAACAGCCTTTTGGTGTGACCAGGTCACCAAGCTTGGAATCGTTAGGTACCTCTGCGTGTCTGTCGGCCGGCCTGCCTGTGACCTGTAGCCTCCTCAGTTCCTTTACCTCATCCGTTCCGCCTGGAGGCGATTTGCGTTGGGTCGAAGTGGGAGTTGTCCCCTCCGCTCCCTGGTCATATTGTCACATGCTGGGTAGAGACCTAAAAGTTCACATGAAAATTAAATTAATTTCTAGTACCCAACACGTACATTGAGGGGACGTATACTGACTTGGCTGCGGAGGACCGAAACGTGGTGTGGAGGTTAAGAGAAAGGCATGGGTTTTTCACTGTACAAAATACATAGCACAAATCTAATAACATATTTCTAGATTTATCTCCCAACCGTTTGGGGTTCCTATATTATTAAATATGAAAGGTGAGAGGAGATTCCACCGCTTGCACACGCGATCCGCTTCTCACGGAATCCTAACTAAGACAACCAGTGTTTCCCCACCACTCGTGCCTAGCAAAGTTACCAGCTAGGAGTGGCGTAAACAACAATGTAGAACAATAATATGTCTGGCAACGACAATGACAATGTAACTCCCCAAATTATTAATGCGCCACATCATGTCGTACCACTATTTAAAAGATTCAGATGTTCTTTTTACTTCTCAGATCACACTACTGTTGAAAAGGACAGATGAGGCGCTCTTAAAATATTTTTTTTCACGAAAACCACGCTAGCGTTTCATGTTAGAAACCCACCAATAGTCTTTGCCAATAGAATTGTGGAGAATCGTTCACCCGCAATACATTTCCGGGAAAAAAAGTTAAGCATAAAAATAAATTTAAAGAAAGAACATAAATCTTTTCAACAGGCGAAGAATAATATGTTGCGGTTCAACAAAGCTCGTTTCTAAGAAATATACAAATAAATGGAACTTAGCTTTAGTTAGTGAACTACTGGCGACGACAATGTCCAAAACAATGCTCTAAACGTCTTTATGTATGACACCCATCACAGCCAACTCGGACTGTACGTGGATGGACGTTCCAGGGCGCAAAATGGATTTCCGGAACGGCGTGTTGCCTATTTTGCTGCCCATTTGTATTCATGAAAAATAAGTGGAAGGGTTAAATGATGGGGTTGGAAGGTGATAACGAATGGCCCAGGGTAGAAACCGGTTCGACTTTCAAGCTACTGACCTTCGTAAAAACATCCACCGTTGGAGTCTTAATAATTGTTCATTAAGGTTTGGAAACCTCTTCATGACCACCACAGTGCTATGATTGGTTTTCCGATTGCTCCATGCCGTCTAAAGACGGATCCATTCTGTATAAAATTTAACATTTAACGTTTAACAATGCACAAAATTATCCTTTAACATGTCGAGGAAACAGGCTGCACTTGATAATTAACATTCAGTCCAGGATGACTTGCTTGTTAAATGTCAAAGCTAGTGTTGATCTGTACTTCGTGCTGGGTATACAAATCATGCTAGAATCCAAGGTGAACATCAGCGATGAAGGTTCTGTATTTCTAATGTGTGTAGGAAAATAATTAGCAGAATGTGAATGATGTCTTAACTGATAATTGGAAACACTATGCAAGATACGTTTTCTACGACAGTGTGTTTTTTTGTTTTTTAAATTCACTTCCCGTTCATGCTGTCATGGTGGAAAGTTGAATTTCCTGCATTAAGTGCTGGTAATCTAACCTACTTGAGTGTTTTGTAACTTCACTGCAAGTATGTGCATGCACTATATTAAATCCTCTAACTTTTGATATATATATATATATATATATATATATATATATATATATGTTATTGTAGACATGGAATATACATGAAATATTTGATATTTGAATTTTACCATCTAAGTGATACCTGGGTCTTTATTTCCTTTTTATTTGTGATATTTACTTACGGATTAATTCATGCAGTAGGCTAAGTATGAGCCAAGTTATTTATTTTTTTCTAAAAACAACCAGCATTGTTAATTAATTCATACACGGTCCGCGACCGTTGTTGGTGACCTTGCTGTTGGAACCACTTAAGTTCAACAGTTGTTAGTAATTTATTTTATTTTCGCGTATGTTATTTTTATTTTTCACTATCGTCGAAAAAATAGAATGCCTTACACGTGCTTTAAGTGCATTGTATTGCAGTATACTATTTTAGACAGCTGGAGCTAAAACTAGAACTTTTAACACAAGACGTGCGAATTAAAAGATGTACTTTATCGCACTAGTGGAGTACAATTTTTTATGCTACTCCATTGTTACCAACTTTGGTTTCAAGTGCAACCACATGGCAGCAGCATAACTCAAAAACGAAAAGTCCGATAAATATCAAACTTGGTATTTAATTTCAATTTCTTCCAAAGATACGACACAAAGATGTTCAAGAAAATCCCCTCATCCCAAACTACTCTTTATATGGACAATTTAGGAATTTTCTCCAAAATGGCTCTATAACGATTTTGATTAAAATACCATATCTTGAAGATAAAGATGAAATGATTATCTTCACTTTTCTGGGAATAGCGTGTTCAATCCTTCTCATTCGGAAGGAGATTTGTATGAATTTATATAACTGATAGGCCCTTAAGAGATAGACTAAAATGTACTAGAGAAAAATATAGGTTTCATTAAATGAGGCAATTATTCCCAACTTTTTTATGCCATCAGCCATTTCCGAGATATCCGTTGTATTTGGTTTGAATTTTTTCAACACTTCGTTTTTAAGTGCTATCGCTCTTTAGTTGTTTCTCGCGATGTCATGGAAGGAGTATGGAATTTCAAGCCTAGCATATAGTGATACACTTTTTAAACATCTGATTATCATTTGATTTCCCCTATCCCCCCTTAAATTAAATTGAGTTTTATTTATGGACGCTCATTAACTGCTGTGGTCCTTAGCGTCCCATTCTATATTGGGCGTGAAAGACAGGTAATTTTCCTCAGGGGCCTCTTTATCAGGCTTGAGGTTCTTTTACGTGCCATAAATCTATTCCTCCTTGTACCAACAACGAAATGTGTAATAAACCTATTTCTGTGAAGGCCTATATCGATTAATATGGAGTAGATAGAAAAAAAATCTGATGTGTTACACTCACATGACTTTCTCTACTCTTGTACAAACTATTTTTATAAACGCTTATTCTCCATCTACTTCAAGTTAATCGACATAAACATTTGCAGACTCTATCTTATTGCTAATTTTCTTGTAGATGTAAGGAGAATATATATTTACAAGGACAATATAGAAATACAGTAGCCTTTAAGCATAGACATTAGTCTTAATAGCTGACTGCTATGTGCAGCACCATCCTCTTTGCCACAGATTAATACTCTTTGCATATCCAAGACAAAAAAAGAATAACGAATTCCCATTTGAGAAAATAAGTATTGAAAAATTTAAGGGAATAACAAGAAATAGCTCGAAAATGGTTCACTCAAAAAAATTATTTATATATATATATATATATATATATATATGACAAATTGTGTATTTTAACGCGATCTACATTTTTTTGTAGTAAAATTTTGTCTATCTCTTATGGTTTACCAGTTATGCAAAATTCGTTTGCAATGAAGAATCTTTTGGAGACATTCCCAGAAAATTCAATATATACATTTTATTGGTCATGAAAATATCTTAAACATATGATATTTTAATCAAAATCGTTAGAGCCCTTTTTGAGAAAATTAAAATTTTCGAAAAATGTTCCATGTGAAGGGTAGTCTGGGGTGGGGGAGATTTTCTTGAAAACCTTCGTGTCGCATCCCTGGAAGATACTGAACCTAAATACCAAGTTTGGTGTTTATCCGACTGTTCGTTTCTGAGTTATGCTGTTCACAGACACACACACACACACACACACACACACACACACACACACACACGGACATGTTTCCAAAAATGCTTTTTTTGAATTCAGGGGTCTCAAAACATATATTTCCGTTGAAATCTCGGTATCGAATTTTTGGGTGGAATACAATACTTCCCCTACTTACTGTACGTAGTAGAGAAAGTAATAAGCTTTCGTAAGAATATTTTGTAGAGGCCATATGAAAATAAACAGGGATAGAGAAAGTCAGGTGAATGTAACACTTCAGATTTTTTGTTTTTTACAATTTCATCTAATAGCTTGTCTAGAATATTTGTAGATTTGAAACGATGCTTCGTATGGAGTACTTTGGAAGGACTTCAAGTAAAGTGGTCCATATAACGAAAATTACACTCTTTAAACATAAAAAACACAAAAAACAACAAAAAACGGATTCATAAATAGACGAAGTAACAAAATTGACCGTGTCACATGTGGGAAGGATTTTACTTATAAGTAAACCTAGTACAGGCCAATTAGTCTCGACATTCTATTGTTGCTTCCAAAATGTGCCCAACAATAGCCCAGCAACTTTTGGACGAAATTAATAACGCTAACGGCCGAACGCCCCAAACTGTTCTGGATAATTGTTTTGGAGCGACATTTACGATGTGGCGAACAGAAACGGGTGTTTTTATTGCCTTTCGACCTCAGGGCAGCTTTGGGGTCCCATAAATTAAATAGAAATGCATACATTACGTCGAGGGCATTGTTTTCTTTATATATGCCTCATTTTATGTGTTTAGAAACTTAAACTTGGGCTAGCGCATTTCAGATCAGCGCTGATTGTTTTCGCTGGCCATGTTGAAACAGTCGAATTTCTCGGTCGTTTGAAGGCTTCCCTCGGGTGATTTAGGGCAGAGCTGCATGGTGTGGCGTAAGTGTACCATAAATTATGAGGTTCAGCCTCCTATGGTAGAAGTAGTTAATAAGAACACCGTTTTGGTGAGAGAATGTGCTGCTTTTTAAAGCTACCTACGCATAAGAAAGCCGTAACAGAATTGTTTCTAGTTAGCTTTGATTTTGGATAAATAACTTATGCTGTAATGAGCTAGCCGGAAACTAAAGATACAGTTTTTAAAACAGTGAGCGTGTAGATATTGAGGGGGTTTAATTGTTGCGGTTGCACCATGTATAGGCACCAATTTGAATCAAGGTGTTGGGTCACGTTTGGGCGCCAAACTTGCGGGAGATATGTTTCTTGGAGTGTTCGCCCCACGTACGGTACAAACTTTCCGGTGGCCTTCGCACCACGTTTACTTTATGTGTAATAATTATTTTAATGTTATTTATTTATGTATGCCTCGACTTTGGCAGTAGTAATTTCCAGATCACGTATCTCTTAACAGGGCTGGTACGGCTAAGGAATGAAGGCTTACACAAATTATAATTGTATTGTACTTTTTTTTATTAATCCTTCACACGATTAAATAACACTTCACGGATGTATCCTACTATAGAACTGTGAGATTATTGTCAATTGCACTTTTATCAGGTAAACTTTATATTATTCCCACCACCATGAATTTTCATGTCTCACCTGAACCCGTACCGAACCGAACTGCTTTGGTATGCTATCTTCTAGCGTCTACCGTTTTAACTTTTAGCTTTTCTAGATTTTGATTGACTGTAAACTGTTTTAAATATTACATTATTATTGTTCCAAGAACTATTAGTAACCTTTATAAACTTTCTAATTTATTGTTGTCTCAAGATTACCTTATTGTTAGCAACTTTCGGCTTCTACTTTATAATTCTGTTTGCTACGAAAAGCAGCTTGCTTCTATTCTCACAGCTCCTACATTGTTAAACTGCGTAATACATTCACATAACATTATTACACATGTATACAATAATATAAACATATATAATGACTGCAATATACCCTTTTTATATCTTGTTACATACACATATTGCTTTAAGGCGGGCTGTTATTATACTTTTATATGATATAATTAGACATATCATTTAAGTGTTAAAAATACTGCCTCAATATAGAAACCGATTGTTACGTAAATATCAACGGACCATAGGCAGCGCTTACAAAATAGGCGGCATGTAATTACTTTTCCCAAAGAGAGAGAGGGATTTTAATGGAGCAAGAAATCCAAAAATCCAAGGGCCAATCTCGATTATTGAGGTGTTTTTATTTTAAATTTGATATAATAAAACTTTATAGTATAATGTTTCCGTGCAATCTTGTTATTTACCGGCTTTCAGTACGCTGCACATCTAATAAGCTTTAGTGTTGTTAATCGTGTACGTAAACCAGTTACCACGGGAAGCGTCATAATCCCGATTACATAAGCATAAGGAACAACCACGAATTTGTATACTATTAAATATTGTAATTGTGTTTTAATTGCTATTTTCATTCCAGAAAGAGCAGCTTTATTATCCGTATTCAAAACATCAAATTACATGCACATTGCACAGAAAGGGAAGAGAGAATGAGATTAATAAGAGTGACGGAGAGAGTGAAGACACTACGTAAACCCAATAACGCAAATGCTAAATTATTTATGAGGTGAAACCTTCGTTTTCCACAAGACAGAAGCAGAAGACATCGCACTCTGTTCTTTCGAAGTTGATTACTCGGTATACATAAATTAGCTTTAACGTTAATTAACCTAACCACGTATCATTTTAAGTAATCCCAAAAAATCAATTTACGTTTGGTATTGCATTTTAAAGCAATCGGTTAAGTGTCCAAAAGTGGCCAAATATCGATTTTCAGTATTCTATTCTGTTGGTTCTTTCTAGTTCCACATTATGCTTTCAGCATTCCAACAGCTGTGATGTTTATGAAATAATTCAGAAACTTGAAAGTTAGTGTGCATGTATTTTGCTTGATATGCCGATTTTAAAATGTCTTTTTCTCCAATACCTTTTTCAGCATCTTGCAATGTTCAAATTGTTTCACGTGATGCAAATCTCAGTTAATGTTGCTAGATTTTCGCCATTGGTGGATAACTATTTAACAAACAAACTGGTTTTGACTTTTTTGTATAATGCATATTGATTGTGTAATTAAATATTTTGTATAATACTTAGTGCAGAAAATTTTACAGCCAAACTAATTACCATTTCCGAAAACGCCCAAATAAGATATTGTAACACCAGTTACTACGAAACACTATTTATCACTAGACACTCAACGTAACACAAGGTTACACTTCAGTTACTTTGCAACACACTCGAAACACAATACAACTGATCCGTCGAATCACAATGAACTGTTGAATCAAAACTCACAACTAAACTGCACTGAACTGCCGTCCGGGCATGAACAGCCCCCTTATATAGGCCCCGCATACAAGAACTTATCAGAACATGCTACATGCTTAAACAAAGGTTCCGGAACAGGTAAGCGGCACATAGAGGGGGTTTTATTCCACACGATTATTGTTCTATTACTCCGACGGCCAGCTGAAGTCTCCCACCCAAGTGCTGGACGGGCCTCAGGTAGCTCCGCGCGCGCGATCACAATATTTTATTCTGGTTTAGCGGTGTAGAAATTAAATTTCGAGTCAGAAATCTGTAATCGTTCATCGCGAGAGGCATTTTGAAAGATTCCAAAATTAGAATTGAGGCAGTATTTTTAACACTAAATGATTTCAGTCCAGTTATATAATATATAAATTCAATAACAGCCCGCCTTAAAGCAATATGTGTATGTAACAAGATATAAAAAGGGTATATTACAGTCATTATATATGTTTATATTATTGTATACATGTGTAATAATATTATGTGAATGTATTACGTAATTTAATAATGTAGGAGCTGTGAGAATAGGTTAAAAGTTGCTAACAAAGAGGTAACAATGAGGTAACCTTGAGACAATAATGAATTTGAAAGTTTAACAATACTACTTGTAATTCTTGGAAACAATAATGTAATTTTTGTGACAGTTCATAAAATAACCAATCAACAACCTGAAAAAGCTTTAGTTAAATGAAGGTATTCTATTGGAGTAGGATTAGCCAATCTGAAACTGAAATACAGCAAAATTTACAAATTCAGAGTTCAGTTGCTTGTAGACAGCGCTCATAACTAGACGCGTTGCTTGTAGACAGTGTTCCTAACCGGACGCTAGATGCGTCCTCAGAAATTTAATACGTATTTTGTGATAGACAAAAATAGTTTACGTGTTAAAAGTGCAAGTAATTAACAAAAGAATCTCATAGCTCTCTCTCTATATCAGTGAAATGTTATTTAAATCGTGTCAAGCATTAATAAAAGGAGTGAAGTAAATTGATAATCTGTGTAAGCCTACATTCTTCAGTCGCACCACTCCCTGCTAAGACATTCATGTCTCTAAGAAAAATATAAGTACTGACACAGCCGAGGCAAACATAAATATATAATATTTAAAGAAACAGTCAAATTACAAAGTTAATATTTTTAAACTTGGGGCGAAGGCTACCGGAAACTTTTTACCATACGTGCGGTTGCAACTACTTCAAGTTCGGCTCTCCAACAGTCGAAATACAATACAACTCCTTCAACACAATAACTTTTTCAGAGTATAAAATGCTAGTAAATAATTAATTTATCGGTAATGGTTCTTAGAGGTACCAATTTTGTTTTATTTGTAGAACTAATGCAGATTATAACATAAAAATGTCAAGTCGACAAGTAAAAAATTGCGCATTTTGGCAAATTCACGGACGGCTAGCCTGAAATACAGGAAAAATAATGGATGGCTCCGCACACATATGAAAAATGCTTACATTTATGGGAAATGAGTATACAACTTCTATAAGTTTATGTGAACTATACAAAACTACAATTTTAATGACAATGGATTGATGGTATTGTTATATGTATACCTACAATAAATAAACCTATAAATATACGCGGAAAAGCGTAAGTTCTGTCGGAATGTGGTTGGTTGCGCATGGGAGTAGCGCGAACTCGTGCCTTTCTTAATGTTTTGTTAATTCAGTGAAAAAGAAACTCATTTGGTGAAGTGAGAAAAAGGGTTCTATAGGCATAACATTTTCAGGAGAGCAGGTTAAAGTTCAGAGAACAATATGGGACCTGATATTTATTATATAACAGAATGCCACAAATTATACACTAATAGTCCGTTATTAAGTAATGTTTTGTTTTTTTAAATAAATAAGGAAATATACAGCTTTTAATAAACACAAGGAAACTTTGCAAGTAGAGAATGAACCGTCTGTCTCTGAAGAATGCTTCAGAATCATAGGATTCTTCATCGATTTTTGTAGCAGATTTCGGATTTGACAGTGGGCGGGTCGATCCCCCTCCCCCCGTATCTAAGAGCACCTGTCGCTAAACAATCCAGTTCCCTTTGTCTTAGTAGGTATATGTTGAAGATGTCATGAAAATCGTGCTTTTATCTGCCTTGTATGGACGCAAAACTGGAAGTGGATTTAACAAATTCTGTAGAAAAACTCACAGTTGTCAGCTTATAATAATCGTGTTGTAGTATCGCACCATCATGTATTGTGTAAATCGCTACCCCCTTTGTACAGGTGGAGCTTTTCGTCATGAAAAGGCAGAAACGCGAGGAAGAGAAGGTAGTCTAGGGTGGGGGGAGAACTGCTGGCAGTATTCCCGTCCTATGGAACACTCACTCGGAACCGTGGCTACGTCACCTTATCTCAATTAGCGTACGCGCCTGCTGCTCTCGTACAACTGAACTAACCCCTCCCAGAAGATAAATCGTCTTGTTAAACTACTGCGCATACAGATAAGCCTGTCACGACGAAAAAGTACTGTAGGTTGTTACGGCTTTTGGATTAAAACAGCTCACCTGAATCCATTGCGGTAGCAGTTAACGTTGATAACACGTTCTTTTCGTTACTCAGTGTATTTAGCCATATGAGATATAGTATACGCATTTAAATACTTTGTATTTTCAAAATGTTTAGCCATGCTAAAATGTTTACAATACATGGTTAAAAGCTTTGCTCTGATCTGCAAAACCTGTTTCCCCAACTTCATACAGAAGAGCAATTGGGGTAAAATGCTAAATTTCTTGTTGAATGACAATTTTAGCTACTGGTTATTAATTTGCTTCATAAGGACATTTGTATGTCAGTTTGTAACAAAACAGGAGACGTTCTTGAGTGTGTTTACGCACAAGTTTGTTTTTTTGTTTTGTTACCTGCACTTATGTATTTTCATCTAATAGGGTAAATGGAAGATGTATTTATAAAAGATACTTATTGTTGTTATTATTATTTAATTTTTACTTTGTCATTTTTTTATTATGGGGGTCCTACAGTCTTTGCTGCATCCCGAATTTCGATCGGCATGTCTTTCAGTCCATTCATCTTCTTCAATAGCATATCGAGTATAGAAGTTGCAGGTCTTCCTCTTCTCCTGTTCCCTGGATTAAAATTCGGAACTCTTTTTTTGCCATCTTTCCTCTTCCATAAAACATACTTATATATTTATTAAATTCTCTTAAGCCTGATTTGGTGCATTTAAGTCTCAGAAACGCTTACAACTAGAGTTATAATCATAGGTACTGATAGAATGGAATGCAGGCTTTCAGGTTGCCTGTCCCTTTGACTAAGACTGTGTATGTAATACACAAGGCAGGTATGAAATTGATCAGTCGCTTTAGTGCAGTCAACTTGCGCTATCTGAACCCAAGATTACTAACCTACTTATAACTAGATATCGGATTTGCATGCAAATGCATGTTTAGTTTCATTTTGCTTGTGATTTGCAATTAAGCTATGCAGTACGTTTCGTGTTCTTCTGTGCTTGTATGTTAGGTTTTATATTACATATTTCCGATGTTGCTGCATATTTCGTTTTTCCATGCATCGAGCATATAATATACGTATTTTTAAAATTTAAAATTAATATATAAACACATTAATGATGAAACAATAAAAGTCCTTGCTATGGAGACAATATCATTTCGCATAAAATCAGAGTAAACCCGCAAGCGCTCTTTTAAAGTATGAAGGAAACTTAACCGCTAAATTGTGCAGTGTGAGGCAGTATTTTTAACACTTAAATGATTTCAGTCTAATTATATAATATATAAATTCAATAACAGCCCACCTTAAACCAATATGTGTATGTAACAAGATATAAAACGTGTATATTACAGTCATTGTATATTTTATATTATTGTATACATGTTCAATAATGTTATGTGAATGTATTACGTAATTTAATAATGTAGGAGCTGTGAGAGTAATAGGTTAAAAGTTGCTAACAAGGAGGTAACTTTGAGGCAATAATGAGTAAGAATGTTTAATAATGCTACTAGTCATTATTGGAGCAACAATAATGTAAATTTTGAGACAGTTTATAAAATAGCCAATCAACAACCAGTAAAAAGCTTAAGTTAAAAAAAAAGTATTCTATTGGATTAGGAATAGCCAATCAGAGACTTGAAATACAGAAATTTACAAATTTAGGCGGTAGAAATCAAGTCAGTTGCTTGTAGACGGTGTTTCTAACCGGACACTAGATGCGTCCTCGGGAAATTTAATACGTATTTTTGTGTGAGACAAATAGTTTGTGTTTAAAAGTGCAAGTAATTAATAAAAAAAATCTCACAGCCCTCTCTCTATATCAGTGAAGTGTTGTTTAAATCGTGTCAAGCATTAATAAAAGGAGTGAAGTAAAATTATAATCTGTGTAAGCCTATATTCTTCAGTCGCACTACTCCTTGCTAAGGCATTCATGTCTCTAAAAAATATAAATACTGACGCAGCCGAGGCAAACATAAATATATAATATTTAAAGAAACAGTCAAATTACAAAGTTAATATTTTTTTAAACATTTGGGGCAAAGGCCACCGGAAAGTACATTTGGGTCGAAGGCTACCGGAAACTTTTTACCATACGTGCGGTTGCTACTACTTCAAGTTCGGCTCCCCAACAGTTGAAATATAATACATCTTCTTCAAACTGACTTCCCATACGTAACAATACAATCAAACAGTTTCTTCAAATTGATGCCCAGAGCGTGGTGCAAATAACATAAATACAACAAAACTTCTTCAAATTGGCTCCCAAAGCGTGGGGCTTATACAAAACGTAAAAATAAAACCTACTTCAAATTGGCCCCCAAAGCGTGGGGCAAAATAACAATGTAAAAATAACAATACAACAAAATTACTTCTTCAAGTGTTTTAGAGAGAAATCATGACGTTAAGGTTTTGTGTTCTATGAATACATGGTGCTTCCTGAAGAAATTTATCCAGAGAGAGTAAGTGCTTTCAAATGTACCCAATAGCATTTTTAGAGTGGAAAATCCTTCTCAGCATAAGACTTGTGTTAACTACAGCTGAGCTTAAAGTTAACCGATTAGTGCACATATTTTAAATTATAGAGCATATTTTAAAGATTTTGACACCATAAATGCATATTTTAGATATAACCTTTTGATGCTTTGAATATATGTCACCTGTCCGGACATGCTCCATAGCAATTGATGGGTCGTCCTCTGTGGTTTAGTGGTTACCATGCTAGCCTCTGGTTCCCGAGGTCGCGGGTTCAAATCCGGCGGGGGGCAATGGGTTTTTTTCGGGCGTAAAAATGCTTAGCATGGCTTCCTTCGGCAGGGAAGTAAAGCCGGTGGTCGCGTGTCGTAGATTTACGGCACGTAAAAGAACCTCAAGCCTGATAAAGAGGCCTCTGGACAAAATTACCGGTCTTTCACGCCCAATATAGAATGGGACGCTAAGGACCACAGCAGTTAAAGAGCGTCCATAAATAAAACTCAATTTAATTTTTTTTTAGCAATTTATGGTCTTCGTTCCACTGACGTATCTGTGAGCTCCGACATAATTTCTAAACATCTACTGCAGTAAGATAAATAAAAATCATAATATGCTGATACCTCATGCTGAAAAAAATAGATATCTTTCTTTCCCAAGCTTCATGGTAAGATTTCTACTGAAAGAACACTAGCAAAGATGGCCTAACAAGGACCGGTGCTGTAAATAGATAAATTTTTGAAACCTTACTGCACAGTAAGTCAAATAATGGACAAATTATTTAAAACATCGACAATAAATATTCAATATAATTCTGCAGTTATTTGACGATGTGAAATCCGATTCGTTTCTGCATTTTCTTGGTCTGCACAGAACACTACGGGTTCATGCAAGTCATGGAAGTGGTTCAAGCGTTCATTCCTGCCAATTTATCATGGTAAAATATTGTAGATAGAAAAATATCCTTTTGTTTGAATAATTTGTAGAACACATGGGAAAATAAATCATAATCTGTAGGGAAAGTCCTATGACTGCATCTTATCAGACTTTTAATGGATACGTGAAAGAATACATGATAACAAAACAAAGCCAATGTCTATAAATTATATAATTTTTCTCCTTGGTTGTACTGGAATCGCAGAGCAGTAAAAATCAGCCTTCTGGAGCTGTTCTTATGAACGAGTGTGTTTAACTTAAAATACGTAATGATCGGTTTTCATCATATGGGTACAAAGGACTGTGTTTATTGATAACACATGCTGGTCAAATTTAACAGCCTAAATAAGAAAAAGAAAAAATTCTGATGTGTTACATTCACATGACTTTCTCTACCCTGTATCATTTATTAGTGGGTATACAAATTTTTCTTACGAAAGCTGCGTTGCACATTTCGTTATAGATACAAAGGGAACAACCATAGTTTAATGTTTTAGAAATAGACGCTATACGCTGACCTTAAAATTCCACACTCTTTCCAAGACAACACAAGAAATAACTGAAAATTGTCAGAACTTGAAAAGAATGGCTAACATTTGAACAGTTCGAACCATTAATAACGGATATCTCGAAAATGGCTGATTTCACAAAAAAAGTCATTTGAAAGAAGTTGTGGTTTAAAGAGACCTACTTGTTATGTGTATTGCATTTTCATCTATCGCTTAACAGTAGTAGAAATTTGATATTTACTGTATATTTTAGCACCATAATCTGTATCTATGTGCTCTTTATATATAATTTTTTTTGTAAATGTATATCTAAAATTCTGACACTTGGGAAAGGAGTATTTTAGGAGTTGTATTGTAGTTCTACTGTTGGGGAGCCGAACTTTAAGTAGTTGCAACCGCACGTATAGTAAACAGTTTCCAGTAGCCTTCGCCCCATGTACTTTCAGGTGGCCTTTGCCCCAAGTTTAAAAATATTAACTTTGTAATTTGACTGTTTCTTTAAATATTTATGTTTGGCTCGGCTGCGTCAGTATTATTGTTAGAGACACCTTTCTCTTAGTAGGGTTGTGATGCGACAAGAATGTAGGCTTACACAGATTATAATTTTTTCTTCACTCCTTCTATTAATGCTTGACACGATTTTTAAATAACACTTCACTGATATAGAGAGAGCTGTGAGATTCTTTTTTATTAATTAATTACACTTTTTAACATGTAAAACTATTTTTCGTCTCACACGAATACATATTAAATCTCTCGAGGAGGCATCTTGCATCCGGTTACAATCACTGTCTGCAGGCAACAGACTTCTAGATTTGTAAATTTTGCTACATTTCAGTTTCTGATCGGCTAATCCTACTCCAATAGAATACCTTCATTTAACTAAAGCTTTTTCTGGTTGTTGATTGGCTATTTTATAAACTGTCACTAAAATTACATTATTGTTACTCCAAGAAACACAAGTAATACTGTTAAACGTTCTTACTCATTATTGACTCAAGGTTACCTCATTCTTACCTCATTGTTAGCAACTTTTAACTTATTATTCTCGCAGCTCCTACATTATTAAATTACGTAATATATTCACATAACATTATTACATATGGGTACACTAATATAAGCATATGCAATGACTGTTACATACATTTTACAAATTATTACATACACATATTGCTTCAAGGCGGGCTGTTATTGAATTTATATTATATAATTACACTGAAATTATTTAAGTGTTAAAAATACTGCCTCACACTCTTTGCATATAAGCAAAGGTTTAAGCATTGAAGGGAAGGAATTTTGTATTCTGACAATTTTTTAATGTAATAGAAATTTGATACTTGCTGTTTACATTTTAGCATCATAACTTAGAATGTTGTAAACTTTGTGTGTGCAAAAAGAATAAGTTTATTGTACATAATTGACAATTTTGTAAAATCCTGACACTCCTGGCATGCAAGTAAGGATGTAATACCTTGTGCAGTGACACAGACTGTAAAAGCCAAGTTATATTAAGTTCAATTCAAGAGAAATATAAAATTTTTTGTCATGTTCTGTGTTCAAGGCCTTCTGACCATCAAAGAACCTAGAGAACGCATTCTAATCTATTCTAATTTAACATTTACCAGTTTTACAAGATTATACAAATTCTCAGGCTATTCCCAGAAAATTCAAGATATACATTTTATTTGTCATATAAATATTATTAATATATGGTATTTTAAACAAAATCATTAGCCACTTTTTGGCAAAAATAAAATTTCGAAAAATGTTCCACGTATACTGCGGTGGGGGGGTTCTTGAAAAATTTCGTGTCGTATCTTTGGAAGATATTGAACTTAACTACAAAGTTTGGTATTTTTGAGCTATGCCATTTACAGACGCGCGCGCGGACTTATTCTAAATGCTTTTTTAGGATTAAAGTGCCCTCAAAACGTATATTTCCGGTGAAATCTCAGTATCAAATTTTTGAGTGGAATGCCATACCTTCTCTAGCTAGTATGTGCGGGGTAGAGAAAGTAAAAAGACGTATCTCAGAGCCCTAAAAGTAAATAAAATTCCATTCATAAAGTTATGCTCTATTACATTCACCGTAAAACACAAGCAACAAATAAATAGAAGTAATATAAATT
Organism: Deroplatys truncata; assembly: GCA_030765065.1. Taxonomy (NCBI): domain Eukaryota; kingdom Metazoa; phylum Arthropoda; class Insecta; order Mantodea; family Mantidae; genus Deroplatys; species Deroplatys truncata. The sequence continues at coordinate 181,443,115 of CM060984.1, forward strand.
ATACGAAGATCCCACATAATTTACTTACTTTGTTCATAGGACTTCCATGATTGCTAGCGTTAACAGATAACCTAAGTTATACTGTGGCGGAACTATTGTCTGCAAGTGTATATACATTTTTGTTTTCCCTTGCTGAGGAACAATGGTAAAAATGGAATGAGTATTGTATATTTTTCTTTTACCAGGTTTTCTCCGGAAATGCTGCTGGAGAAATGTCCAGATCTGGGGTTGGTCATAGATCTTACCAACACAACACGGTATTACAACAACTTGGTGAGTATCCTATAGCTACAGATTTTAGCAGTTATAGCACAATAATTATGATTTATATGTTATGGAAGATTTTAGGGAATATAGTTCCGAACGCTATTTAAGAAAAAACCTAAGAATTGCCATGGCTAAGATCCAATTTGACAGAAATCAGGAGTGCTGATTGTGGGAAGTATTCAAGTAGATCTTTTCTTTGCAGAGGAAATAGAAACATCCCAAGCAGTCATTAACTCAACAACAAAAGGCTATGCAATACTTTATGTGCTCAGTATTAAAAGTAAACTTACCATTTAATTGATCAAAATATCACTGTTACTGTAAATAAGTTTACAGGTGAGATGGAATAACTCGAAACACATTTTCAGATATAATTTCACCCCATCTATTTAAGGGACAAGGTAGTCTGAATACATGAAAATTACACCTTAAGTGTGTTAAATTACTACTGTTCTTAAAGTTCTCAATGGTTTTTCCTGAAATTTCTATGAATTATTTTATAAATCATGACAGTTATTTCAAGTTGTTGTTTTCATTGATAGCTTTTGTAGTTGAGTCCGTAAAAATTATTTCATACAGCAGAAAAATAATAAAATTTACTCTTAAAACATGTGAATTCATGTCCTTTTTCTCTGATACTACTAGCAATACAGAAGCACACGTTTACATGCTTGTTCTTACAATCAGCTATCTTTTGAACCTGAATTATTTAGTTATGTATATCAATTCACTAGAAATTGAAAAAAAATTATTTGCAAAGTCAAAAAAGTAAAAATATGGAAATTTGCAATGTTGTTGCTTTCTTAACATCAATAATATACATACATTATAACATTATGATTCTGGTTCAGAAAGTTTAACTATGTGTTGTATACATGTACTGGAAATTCCAGCTCTCTACCTCATACGTTCTGAGAAAAAGGTACATAAGTATCCAAAAATGTTGTTTTGAGAGAACTGAATATAAAGTTAGAACATTAAAATTCTGACACACTTCAGTACATTCCAGGGTCATAATCATCGGCACCTTCATTCCTGGAATGCTTCAGTTTTCTGATTGCCTTCTCTTGGTTCTGGCCTCTTTTATTAATTGCTGAACTGCTCGCTGGGCCTGATATAATCGTTCGTTGTTGAAAGATACAAGCATGTTCTAAAAAGAGGCGTTGCATGACAGCTTTAAAGGAATGCAGACTAGCACTTAAAAACCTCTTAACCGTGCAAAAGTATATATTTTCTGAAACTGGAAATATTAGAGATTTTATTAGTGCCTAAAATAAAACAATGTGATTTTTGACCATTTCAGAGTACCTTGTCCCGTTAAGTATTTTCATATAGATACAGAGTACATGCCTGTAAATGTCTTATCAAAGAGCTATAGGACATTAAAGCTATTAAACGTCCACGTCGGATTAGATGAAATTGCACATAATCTCTTGTATGTCTATCCTTCTCCAGGGACTATATTCTGATACATTACAGTTACACCGACAGTTAACATCACATTTATCTTATACCTCGCAGATAAATTGAAATAGTCCCTTGTAACTTAATTAGGTATATACAATTTGAGGCATCTGCTTTATTTAATATTATATATTCTCACCAGATTACTTAATTAGTTCTGAAAATGAAATTATTTTTAATATACCTAGCATGCGAAAGCTTTAATTTATTGGTTAGTACACACTTGACGATCGGCCTTCGCTCTTATCTTGCAAGTAACATTACACAATATTATGATAAAAAAATAAGTTTTTTTTTTCAAATTTCTGCAATAATTTTTAATTTTTTTAAATGAATTTATCACCCTGTTGTTGTGTTGTCAATAGCAGATAAGAATTTATTACAACAGTGTTAAACGCAGCGAAAATTAAATTATTGATAGCTTGATGATCTGTGAATCTCTATTTAACTAAGTACACTAAAGATATCAATAATTTTTTGACCGATCTGCAGCTATGCTGTGCATATTATTGTCAATAATGACAGACAGAAATAATACTGCGGTTGGGGAAATTTACTCCCTCATACAAATAACTAAGGAAAGTTAAAGAAATAAACATTAATCTTTCAAATCTATTAAGGTAAACGGTACTTACACTTTTTTCACGTAAGAAGTCACTATTCATTTTCTCTAGTGGTCATGCAAAGGGCATGGAATTTCAAAGTCATCAGATAGCGATCCGCTTTTTAACAATCTGACTATCCTTTCCTCTAAGCGAGCGGGATGTCTCAGGCGGCAGCGTCTGAGGCCCGCATTCGGGAGGTCCCGGGATCGACGCTGACCCATGGTTATTTTCGGGGGTTTTCCCAACTCGTCAAGCGAATGCTGGAGTGCTTTCCTTCATCCCCCAAATTTCCTGTCTCTTAATTTCGTTCTATTCTTCATTTCATTCATCTTTCATCCCGTTAGTCTCTTTGAGGATCGGAAGTTTCGGCGATGGTGTTACGGTGCAGCGTGGCAGGGAAAAAGGATGCTGGCTGCCGGGTATTCGAACCCCCTTGAGGGGTTGAACCCCTTTCTGTGTGGGGTGGAGTCCCGGATCTATCTGTCCGTCTTCCGCGGTGTCTCTATCTGTAAATTTAAGGACCCTGTCATTGCTGTGCCATCGCTTCTAGTTCCGGCCGCCCGGTGTCTCCTCTCGCCTCATCCTTCCTCCCGAGGACGCCCCTTCATGGGACGTAGATTACAATATGATCGGTGCCGAGCCCCCTCCGTAATCAATACTATCCTATCCCTTTATACTTATACTGAAATGCGTAATGAAAGTTTATCACGATTAACAAGTAGTAGATTGAAGAATAAGGTTTTGTAAGAATAGTTTGTAGAAGAGTGAGTAAAGAAGGTCTTGTGAATGCCACACATATCGTTTTCCTTTATTGCACGTAAAACCAAAGATATTTCAATAACTTGAATCTTTCAGAAATTAAAAATCCTACCAACAAAGAGAACACTTTAATCTGTCCTGAAGTATATTAGGTTTGCCTACCAGTGCTTCTTATAGAGCTTCCAATCTCACTGTAACAAGTTGGGTGATATGCGAAGCCGAAATTTAACAATTAAAAGAAGCAGTTGTAAAGTAAATGATGATCGTATTGATATCAAAGTGGTTAAAAAAAAACACAAAAGAGAGATTACAAAACGTATGAGAATACATAACATAAACGACATTCCCAATTGCGACAGAAGAGTGTTGGGCGAAATTTTCCTCTAACCACGCAGCTATTAATAACTAATATCCCAGAGGTCATTAACAAGACGTTTACTTCATTCTGCATGAAAATTCTCAATAGGTCACCTGAATAATGCCACAAAATTATCTTCTGTATATATGTAAGAGGGGCGTCCAATAAGTAAGTTCCTCTATTTTATAAAAAATACATTACACACAATTTATCGTGTTGAAATAATTTATTTACATTCTACAGTCCTTCTGTTACTTTTCTATATAGTCGTCATGTTTTCCCAAGGTTTTTGGTGACGTGACACAAGTTTTTCCAAACCAGTGTAGTACCAGGTCGGGTCCTGTGCTCGTAACCGGCTGCTCACTTTTGATTTGACTTCATCGTCGGTGTAACGGTATAAGGTGTTACTTATTTTAGGTGATTGGGGGTTCTGAGCTGGCTCTGGATCTGGAAGTTATTCTTAGCTCCCGCAGTAATTGTTGAACTGTGTTAGCTACTAGAATTTTGTGAAAGCTTTATTTTAATTTGCTACTTTTGTCCGGTGTATTTAAAGTGATTTTAAAATACTTTTAGCTCAGTCATGAGCAATCTGCTCTCATCCAGGGGTTTTATTACGGTTTTTAATTCATTTATAGCAATAATAATGATATTCACTGAAAAGTGATTTATTTTCTTTCAGGCAATTGAACAATATAATGTAGAACAAATTTTACCTTTGTATTTATTCTTTTACTCCATTTTTCAGCGTTTGTTCGCTGATTCTTTGTATTTCTCAAATCTTAATAGACAATTTCTTTTTGCATATGATATAATACAATATTCGTTACAATTTAAATAATTTTCTTTGAGTCTTGCTCAAGATGTATGCTTTTCAGCAAAATGTTTATTAAGGTAATAAAAGAATGGAACGTTGTTTACTTTCTAGCTTGGTTGCTACGCGTAATGAAATAAATTATAGCTTATATAAAATTCTTAGATAAATGAATTTCGATATAAATAGTATATTTATAATATGAATTCATTTTTTAAGATATTTATTTTTCAATGTTCTCATTTGTTGACATTTTTCATTTCCTCTTTTGTTTAAAATATTGCAAATGCAGTGTTTTCATTCATTCTTGTTAACGTATTTTCTCTTTTTACGTTATTTAATTTTCTTTTGTTTTCTGCTTTCTGCACAATACAATTGTTTTAAATTGAGTTTTCATAATATAAGCATACTTTGCAACGATTAAATTTTTATATAGAAATTTCCAACATTTTTAATTTGTGATTTTAACACGATGTATTCATAACAATGGTATATGTGTCAAGTATTGTCCATCTCTTTGATTTGCAATTCTAGTATGGCTTTAACTCATTTGATACATACGTTACTTTCATCTCATTTAAATTCTGCGTCAAGGTATATACCATAAAAGAAATCCTGGAGTTTTATCTCGCAGTCTTCTTCATGACAGTGCTCGGGCATCACACAGCTCGAATGACCCGGGCGGAGCTCGGAAGATTCAACTGGGAAGTTTCCTCGCATCCTCCATATTCACCAGATCTTGTCCCAATTGATTTCCATATGTTCCCCAACTCAAAGGCCGTCTTGGAGATAAACACTTTATCACCGATGATGAAGTCAAATCAGAAGTGAACAGGTGGTTACGAGCTGGTACAACAGTGGTTTGGAAAAACTTATGTCAACGTTATCAAAAATACTCGGAAAAACATGGCTACTATGTAGAAAAGTAACAGAAACATTGTACAATGTAAATAAAATTATTTCAACATTATAAATTATATGTGTGTTTTATAAACTTACTTACTGATTGCCCCTCGTACATTGGGATTGCGGAAAAAAGAAAGAAAAGAACAGGAAATAAATACACAAATAATGAGTATCCAAATATCCAAAATATTTAGATCCTTTCAATGACCTTTTGTGCGCTCATAGCTAATGACTGACAGTTCAAGTAGCGGGGACAAAGTGCTGCTTTTAACATTGATAGAGTAGACAGGACGATACTTTGTAACCATTAAATACAGAATGGTTGAGTGCTTATCGAATCATTCAGTGAGAGCAAATAAAGTGGAATTGCAATAAAACAAAGTAAATGGTGTTATTTAAACATTTAATAAACGAGACTTTAACAGCTAAACCATCTTATTTAACCATTCAATATAAGGAAATAAATGAAGGGTCCTTGGTTCACTCGTACTACCAAGGACTGAAACTTCATTGGTTCAGTTTGCGAGTCTCTTTAAATATAGTAGGTGGGGTGAACTATGGACTTGAACCTTAGCTCTTAAGAGAAAAGGTTGGGCGTCACTGGTCATAAGTTCAAGTTACAGGTCGAATGTTTCGTCGTGGAAAGGCAGAGACGCAGAGGAGAAGGTAGTCTAGGGTGGAGGGAGAACGGCTGACAGTATTCCACTTGTGTGTAACAAACACTCACTCGGAATGTATGGTTAAATTAAATTAAATTGAGTTTTATTTATGGACGCTCTTTAACTACTATGGTCTTTAGCGTTCCATTCTATATTGGACATGAAAAACCAGAAATTTTGCTCAGAGGCCTGATTAGGCTTGAGGTTGTTTTATGTGCCGTAAATCTAAGACACGGGACCACCAGCTTTACTTCCCTTCCAAAGGAAGCCATACTAAGGATTTTTACGCCTGAAAAAATCCATCGCCCTCCGCCAGGTTTGAACCCGTGACCTCGGGAACCAGAGGCTTGCATGGTATCCCTAGACCATGGAGGACGACAAACTTAGTGCAGGAAACTTGAGAAAATAGGAAATAAAATATTTTTTTGTGGATATCATAAACGCAGAGCATTGCAGGAATGACATTCTCACACCATTGTTTTTTTAAAAGCTGATACTGAATGTCACTCTATATTTCCAGTGAGATTCCGCTGCCTTTTTCGTCGTGGCACGCTTGTCTGTATGTGCAGCAATTGGACAAGTCCATTTATCTTCTGGGATCTGCTACTGGCCCTTATCTTCGGTGTTGAGTCAGTAGGAACAGATCAGCAGGCACATAAAGGTGACATCACCATTTATATTTTCCGGTGAAATCTCGACATCGAATTTTTTGGTGGAGTACAATACCTCACTTACTATACCTAGTAGAGAAAGTAAAAGTACAAAAATTTGACTACCCAAAAAATTCGGGGTAAAATATATAGCACGTTCGCTATGCACTAAAATTACGGCATATACGTCTTATACAATACAAAGCTGCTAAGTTGGCACATAAGGAAGAAAGTGAAGATAACAACAAATATTAGTTGCTATTTCAATATGGTTTGCCTTAATCGTTCCGTATATGAATTACAATGCGACGAAAAAAGGCGCAAAATGTTTTTGTTGTACTGAAATAAATATTCACAGACCGAAATGGCTCTAAATTTATTTGTCCTTGCACATACAGAGGCTGACAGTATTCAAATCTATGGATATGCAGCTTTAAATGTTGAATTAACCCACACAGCAGGTGGAATTATTTATTATTTTGTGATACCATTGATGCATTACTGTATGTTTCATACCATACACAGTACACGAATGATAAGAATGCGTGTGTATTATTCAACATGTGATTTCTCTTAAAAACGTTACGTTACCTTATGACACAAGTATCCAAACGCGCTTTATGATACAGTAGTAAAAATAGTAAACGAGGGAATGTTGACTTTTATACCTTTAGAACTCATTAGTCGTATCTGCTGTCATACAGTACATAATCAACTTCAGCTACAAATGGCCACAGTCCAAATGGGGAGATAAGGAAAGGAGAGGACTCTAGAGGAGAGAAAAATCATCTTGCGTTTGAATAAACAAAATAAGACATGTAAATAAATTGGAAAAGCTATACACAGAAATCGTCCACTGTATGGTGTGTCATCCAACGCTATAAAATGGGGAATACTATTGTCAATAAGCCTAGAAAAGGTGCTCCGCCAAAACTTACTTCTAGAGATCAAAGACAAGTGAACATGGTGAAGCAAAATCCCAGAATACCAGTAACAGAAATTAGAGCACTTCTGGAAGAATCTCTTGGGAAGGTGGTTCATGAAAGAACAGTTCCTACTGTTCCAGAACACCAAGAAGAAAACCTTATGTAAGTAAAGTAAACAAGAAAAAGTGTTTAGTATTTGCCAATGAGTAGGTATGTAACAAAGAACAATGAGTTCTGGGATCGTGTGTTATAGTCAAATGAAAGAGAGTTCAATGTATATCGAAGTGATGCCCGATTAAAGATGTGGAGACAGAAGAATACTGAGTGGGATCCTAAAAATATGGAAGCTACAGTCAAACTTGGGGCGGCAGCGTAATGATATAGGGATGTATGACGTCAAGTGGTGTGGGTGAGCTGGCTTTTATCAATGGTAACATGAACGTGATTATAAGAACATACTACAAGAACATCTGCAGAGAAGCGCTCAAAAACTAAATCTCGGATATAATCTTTATTTCCAAGAAGACAATGATCCTAAGCACACCTCAGAAGTTGCTAGGTTATGGATCATCTACAACGCACCCCATACACTCAAAGCACCACCTAAATCACCCAACTTGAACCCGATCGAGAATATCTGGCAAGAATTGGAAGATAGGATCAGGAAACACATCACAACCAAAACAAGACTGAAAGACATTATTCGGCAGGAATGGAGTAAAATTGATTTAGATGTAACTAACAGCACGTACATTCAATGCCAAGGCGTTTGGCAGCAGTTATTCATAGGGAAGGCATTGTAACTAAGTAGTGGAGTGCTGTGTTTTGTTTATTTTCAGGCAGTGTTTTTAACACTAAAATGATTTCAGTCTAATTATATAATATATAAATTCAATAACAGCCCGCCTTAAAGCAATAGGTGTATGTAGCAATATATAAAAAATGTATGTAACAGTCATTGTATATGCTTGTATTATTGTATCTATGTGTAATAATGTTATGTGAATATATTACGTAATTTAATAATATAGGAGCTGTAAGAATAATAGGTTAAAAGTTGCTAACAATGAGGTAACAATTAGGTAACCTTGAGGAAATGATGAATTTGAAAGTTTTAACAATACTACTTGTGATTCTTGGAAGCAATATTGTAATTTTAGTGACAGTTTATAAGAATAGCCAATCAACAACCAGAAAAAGCTTTAGTTCAATGAAGGTATTCTATTGGATTAGGAATAGCCAATAAGAGACGTTCAATGAAGGTATTCTATTGGATTAGGAATAGCCAATAAGAGACTTGAAATGCAGAAATTTAGAAGTTTAGGCGGTTGAAATCAATTCAGTTGGTTGACAACAGCGTTACTAACCAGACGCAAAAAGTGTCCTCAAGAAATTTAATACCTATTCGTGTGAGACGAAAATAGTTTTACGTGTTAAAAAGTGCAAGTAATTAATTAAAGAATCTCACAGCTCTCTATATCAGTGAAGTATTATTTTCATCGTGTTAAGCATTAATAAATGGAGTGAAGAAAAACTTATAATCTGTGTAAGCCTACATTCTTAGTCACACCACAACCCTGCTAAGAGAAACGTGTCTCTAACAATAATATACTGACGCAGCCGAGGCAAACATAAATATAGAATATTTAAAGAAACACTTAAATTACGAAGTTAATATTTTTTTAAACTTGGGGCAAAGGCCACCTGAAAGTACATTTGGCTACCGGAAACTGTTTACTATATGTGAAGTTGCAAACTACTTCAAGTGTTCAGCTCCCCAACAGTCGAAATACGATACAACACCTAAAATACTCCTTTCTCAATTTGAATACTTATGTCCAACAGTTGGGAGAACATTTTTCAGTTTTCATTACGAAAACGTATTTATGTTTAATTTAAATAAATACATGTGACATTTAAAATGAAATAAAGGTGTATTAAAAACATAGAAGAGAGTTTGTTTAGTTTATTGTGTATGTTTTGGTATTTGAATGTCCTCTTTTAGTAGCATAATGTTGACATTTGAATACTTCTGTCCGACTCTGTATAAATAGTTCCATAGAGAATAAAAGTAATTTTAAGTGGACTCGGACAGACACCCGATACGTAAAGTAAGGATTAAGTCTACTTCTGTCGTGTGGGGAATAGACTACTTTATAACACAGAGTTCTGAAGTGGAATAAGTTACATGATAACGTTGTTTGCGGAATTTACCATAGCCTCCTAGCACAAATGGTAACGCTCAGCTCAGTGAACCCCAGGCGCATTTGAGCATCATTCCACTCATTCTCTGCAGTCGTGAGTTTTTAAAAGGAACATTAAAAGCGACGTTGCCCCCCCATCACCCCCAATATAATATATTACGTGCAATAGAAACTGGCTTATTAGTGTAGCTTGGTGAATGTGTTTTGAGTAAAGAAGATATGTGAATTTCCGAGGCATGTATTCGAAACAGAGTGATTGTAATTGACAAGTGTTGAATATGGTAATATTTCCTTTGGGGTACCATTGGGTCAATTTCACGTTACATTAACGTAAAACACGCAACATCTTTAGCTTGTCACGAAATTATAATCACAACAATAATTGTTTTCAGCTTACATTATCTTGTCCGTAGCAAATGGTCACTGGGAAAACGCCCTACCATGAGATCACTACAAGGCCTCTCGCTTGTTTATCTCGCCTCAGTTTATGATCTTTCTTTTCTTTCTCGTGGACTGCTTTAATACAGAGTTCTAATTTTAAGTAGAGGTTAGGTTCAAGAACGGTTGCTGTTATTTTTCTTTATTTATAGTCGCTTTGACTGCTAGGTCACATATCGCGACTTATATCCATACATATGAGTACAATAATGATACATTGTATACTTTACATTGATTAAATAATACAATAATTGTAATTTATTAAGTCCTGAACACAGCTAGAATAGTATAACGTATTACCTATTATACACTTTTATTTGATGTGTTATATTTCGATCTTGTTATTCAGTTTGATGTCTTTCAAGAAAAAATAATGTTTTTGAAATGAGTAGGGTTGTTTAAAACTAAGAATATATCTTCAGGGATGTTATGTCTTCTTCTCTCCATGGTATAACTTCTGCATTTAGTGATGAGGTGTTCGATGGTGATACGGCAATTGCAGGTCTCGCATTTTCTTTGGCGAGTAAGAAGGAATGGGTTAGGCGTGAATGGCCTATTCGTAAACGTGATATAATCAGTTGATCTTTTCTTTTTTAGAGTCTGCAATGTGCAGGGTTTTGTGGAGCCTTTCCTAGCTATGTGGAGTTTGCTTGATGTTTTAATGGTCCAGTCTTGCTTCCATTTGACAGTTGGAAAGCCAAAAAAAAAAAAAAAAAAAAAAAAAAAAAAAAAAAAAAAAATTGAGCATCTGTAGGGCACTGCCAATTCTTCTACAGGAGGTAGCAAAGTTGCTTTTTTGGCTTCCCTATCTGCTTCCTCATTTCCTGATATTCCACAGTGAGACGGAATCCAGAAGACGGTTTTTAAAAGGAGGACCACATTTGAAAAATTTGATTCACCGACAGGATTAGAAGCACGAATGCTGATGCTCTTTCCAGTTGAGATATTATAGACTCCTCATAAATAAAACCACAAACTTCTTTCTTATCTCGAAAATCTCTAAGGCTAGTTTAGTAATGAGAAGCTTATACATTAAGAAACATCTCTGCTGTTCTTTGTTTGCTTTTAATATGGATTCTTTATTTAACTTCACATGTTAGACTGAAGACCATGGAAAGTTTCGCTAGAATTATAAATCTCTGTTTCGGCGTTTCTAATTCCAAGATGGCAGCCAACGATAGAATTCCGTGCTAGGATAGGAACTGAATTTGCATATTGTTAAGCGCTCCTTTCTACTGAAGAAAGCGACGCTTATACAACGTTTAGTGTCCATAGGAATGGCAATCACCGCTAGTTGGCGAAGCTTACATTTTTGAGCGCGACTGGCCATTTCTGTGTGCTTATCATATTATAGCACAGAGTCCCAGGGGTAGTTAGACTAGTCACTTACTCCGCCTTGGAGTCTAGTTCTGGGTGGAGTTAGCAACGACTTTAATGATTCTAGTTCGCAACATGGTTAAGTTTTGCAGTACATTTTTGCTAATATTTATGATGAAGGAAATGCTTTCTTCGAGAATAAACGACTACTAATAGTTTTCGGTAGTTTAATTGAGGTTAGCGAATGCTAGTTGTCATGATATCTGATAACGACAATAATGTGTTTGAAAGCTCAATTACGAGGGAGTCCCAGAAGTACCCGAATTGACGTTTATATAGCGGTTGTTGTTTCAAACAAATGACTATGGTAGAAAGTACCAACCTTATAAAGCTTAAGTTTGAAGTTTCACGATGCTACGTTGTTTAGTAATTGTTTGGCAGCCATTAATAATGAACTCTCTCAGCGAATTTGTAAACATGGATAAAACTGGCCATCGTTATGTGATACAATACTTTCATTTGAAAGGTCTTAATCCTACTAATATCAAAGCTGAGCTAGATTCTACTCTGGGGGAGTCTGCTTCTTCGTTTACAACAGTAAGGTATTGGTTGGCAGAGTTTAAGCGAGACCGTACGAGCTGCCAAGACGAACAGCGCAGTGGTCGACCAAATGAGGTGACCACGCCAGAAATTGTGAAGCAAACCCACAAAATGGCATTGGATGACCGTCGACTGAGTGCGCGAGCTAGCAGACATCGTAGGCATTTCGAAAAACGCTGTATATCGCGCACTAACTGAAAATTTAGACATGAGAAATCTGTGCGCAAGATGGGTGCCGCGTTTACTTACAATGGAACAAAAGCAGCGTCGTGAGGATGTCACTAGAGTGTTTGGCGATGTTTCGCTGCAATAAAGCCGAGTTTTTGCGTCGATTCATAACCATGGATCAAACATGGGTCCATCACTTCACACCTGAGACGAAGGAACAGTCAAAACAGTGGATTGAAAGGGGAGAATGGGTTCCAAAGAAGGCGAAGACAGTTCCACCTGCAGGCAAGCTCATGGTGTGGGATAATTTTCATTGATTATCTTCAGAAAAGAAAAACAATCAATGGCGTGTATTATGCAAACTTGTTGCTGCATTTGAATGATGAAATCAAGCAAAAACGGCCGCATTTGGCGAAAAATAAAGTTCTGTTTCATCAAGGCAATGCACCAGTTCACACATCCATTATCGTCATGGTGGCCAAAATCAACGAGTTAAAGCTCGAATTCTTTCCTCATGCACCTTATTCGCCAGACTTAGCCACCTCTGATTATTTTCTGTTTCCAAAGTTGAAGAAATGGCTTGGTGGTAAAAGATTTGCCAGCAAAATAAGAGGTGGAGTTTGCAGTTGATGGCTACTTTGCAGAACTCGACGATTCTCACTGTAAACAGGGTATCGAAGCTATTGAACATCGCCGGGAAAAGTGTATCGAGCTGAAAGGAGAACTATGCAGAGAAGTAAAGATGTTTATTCCCAAAATGTTTGTGTTTTCTTGGTTAGGTCGGCTACTTCTGGGACAGCCCTCATAAATGACCTAAGAAAAATAATTTATAAGCAAGAGGGGGGCAGTATAAGATAATAATTATAATTCGCGAACGATGTTCTCTTTTGTGATTGTATAATCTGAAAATGTATAGTGAGTTTATTAGCTTTTATTCCAAGCAGAACTGCTTATTAAAATAAATATACTATGAACTATGTACAGGCTGAAGCTTTCACGGCCGGCGTCGAATATAATACAATTATTTCCCGGGCTTGTAGGCCGTGGTCTAATGGGTTTTGAAGTTCTTGACGTCAGCTTGAGCTCTGACTTCTTAGATCCCTATTCGGATCGAAACAGAGATTATAGGAATAAAAAAAATCTTATGTGTTACACTTACATGACTTTCTCTACTCTTGTACAAAATATTTTTACAAACTCTTATTCTCTATCTACTTCATGTTAATCGAGATAAACATTTGCAGAAACTATCTAATTGCTAATTTCTTTGTAGGTGCAAAGAGATATGTTAGTCTTTAAGCGATAGTCAAATCTTTTAAAAGGTGGTTGCTATGTGGAGCATTCCATTCACTGCATATTCAGGACATAAAAAATCTGATGTGTTACACTCACATGACTTTCTCTACTCTTGTACAAACTATTTATACAAACGCTTATTCTCCATCTACTTCATGTTAATCGAGATAAACATTTGCAGAGTCTATCTTATTGCTAATCTTCTTGTAGTAGTAAGGGTAATATATATTTACAAGGGCAATATAGAAATACAGTAGCCTTTAAGCATATGCATATCTCTTAATAGGTGTTTACTAGGTGCAGCACCATTCTCTTTGCCACTGATTAATACCCTTTGCACATACACGACAAAAAATGAATAACGAATTCCCATTTCAGAAAATAAGTATTGAAAAATTTAAGGGAATAACAAGCAATATCTCGAAAATGATTCACTCAACAACAAAAAATGTATATGACATAAATTGTGTATTTTAACGCGATCTACATTTTTTGTGCAGTAAAATTTTGTCTATCTCTTATGGTTTACCAGTTATGCAAAAGTCGTTTACAATGAAGAATACTTTTGGAGACATTCCCAGGAAATTCAAGATATACATTTTATTTGTCATAACAATATCTTAAACATATGATATTTTAATCAAATTCGTTAGAGCCATTTTAAGAAAATTAAAATTTTCGAAAAGTGTTCCATGTAAAGGGTAATCTAGGGTGGGGGGATTTTCTTGAAAACCTTCTTGTCGCATCCTTGGAAGATACTGAACCTAAATACCAAGTTTGGTGTTTATCCGACTGTTCGTTTCTGAGTTATGCTGTTCACAGACAGACACACACACAGACACATAGACAGACACACACACATACACACACACGGACATGTTTCCAACATTTTTTTTTGGATTCAGGGGGTCTCAAAACATGTATTTCCGGTGAAATCTCGGTATCGAATTTTTGGGTGGAATACTTTCAGAAATCAAAGCAACAAAATTTAGAATATAGAAATCACAAATTATGCCATCAAAATCCTTACCCTTAAGCCAAGAAACAGATTCACATTTTAGCAACCACGTGGAGGACCAAAAACCGTTACATTTTAAAGAGAAAAAAAACTTTTGCACTTAAAACTTCAGAAAAAAATTAAATTATGCCCGGCCCTCCACCAATTGTCGTAGCCTCTTCTTATTAATACTCAAAAATGATGGGGAGCTACTCGCTTGCAGAGGTGTACCGGAAAATTGAGCAACTTCTTACATGGCGAGGCTACGACGAGGGACGAAAGTACAGAAAAATATTACTAATCAGAGACGTTACATGCCTTAAAGGAAGGAAAGGACTCTACACTAGCATAATTAAAACAGGAAGAGAATGGATGGCTCACAATTTAATAGATAAAGACAGATATCGTAGTGCTTACACTCTTAGCCCACATGTCCGCCGGGCGAGGCCGCCATGCTTAGCACGGAGAAGGCAGTTTCACGTCCTTGCAGCTCGAAGGTCACCCACTGACACTCTGTCTCAAACGACACTTCCTGAAGCGTCGGGGACGCTATCCCCACCTAAGGTTCCAAATTCCCCCTACCCCAAGCTCCAACTGCCAACTCAAATCCCGGTGACCAGAGAGACGTATGTTCTATAATCTCTGCATACGTCACAGTATTTAGGTTCAGTATCTTCCAGAGATGCGACACGAAGATTTTCAAGAAAATCCCCCACCCCAGATTACCCTTTACATGGAACATTTTGCGAAAATTTTAATTTTCTCAAAAAGGGCTATAACGATTTTGATTAAAATATCATATGTTTAAGATATTTTCATAACAAATAAAATGTATATCTTGAATTTTCTGGGAATGTCTCCAAAATTATTCCTCATTGTGAACGACTTTTGCATAACTGGTAAACCATAAGAGATAGACAAAATGTTACTGCACCAAAAATGTAGATCGTGTTAAAATACATAATTTATGTCATATACATTTTTTTTGTTGAGTGAAGCATTTTCGAGATATTGCTTGCTATTCCCTTAAATTTTTCAATACTTATTTTGTCAAATGGGAATTCGTTATTCATTTTCTTTGTCTTGGATATGTAAAGAATATTAATCTGTGGCAAAGGGAATGGTGCTGCACCTAGCAACCAGCTATTAAGAGATATGTATGCTTAAAGGCCACTGTATTTCTATATTGCCCTTGTAAATATATATTCCGCTTACATCTACAAGAAAATTAGCAATAAGATAGAGTCTGTATGTGTTTATCTCGATTAATATGAAATAGATGGAGAATAAGAGTTTGTAAAAATAGTTTGTACCAGAGTAGAGAAAGTATGTGAGTGTAACACATCAGATTTTTTTTGGATTCAGAGGGCCTGAAAACACGTATTTCCTGTGAAATCTCGGTATCGAATTTTTGGGTGGAATTATGCAGTAGAGAAATTTAAAATAAATGTAGTTATTAGGTTTTGAGCACCATGCTTTAAAACTATCGATTAACTTGGTTTCTGATTGATGAATAAAGCACCAATGACATCGTACATGGCCTGAAAGGCTCTCGCGTTTAAGTAGGCCAACCCTAGATGTAGAATTAAGTAGTTACTAACCTTTATAAACAGCGATAGAAAAACTACGGTTATAAAACGCGAATGACCTGAAATTAGCTTTGATGGTACCATTTGCCTGCACCCAGGCGCGGACTTGTATCATTTGTAAGTGATGGTTACCTGTTGCAGGAATTCATGAGAAGAGGTGTTTGCTACAAGAAGATATTCTGTCCTGGACGAGTTGTGCCACCACCAGGTTTAGTTTCCCAGTAAGTACATACAACTATCAAATTTTAGTTTCTTACATATATATTTGAAAGGAAATACATAATGTGACAATGTGCCATTTTAAAGGTATAGCTCAATGTTTAAATAGAACTCTTGCAGTCCTTCAATATATAAATTCGATACCGAGATTTCACCGGAAATATATGTTTTGAGACATGTCCGTGTGTGTGTGTGTCTGTGAACAGCATAACTCAGAAACGAACAATCGGATAAACACCAAACTTGGTATTTAGGTTCAGTATCTTCCAAAGATGCGACACGAAGGTTTTCAAGAAAATCCCCCACCCCAGATTATCCTTTACATGGAACACTTTTCGAAAATTCTAATTTTCTCAAAAATGGCTCTAACGATTTTGATTAAAATAGCATATGTTTAAGATATTTTCATGACAAATAAAATGTATATCTTGAATTTTCTGGGAATGTCTCCAAAAGTATTCTTCATTGTGAACGTTTTTTTGCATAACTGGTAAACCATAAGAGATAGACAAAATTTTACTACACAAAAAATGTAGATCGCGTTAAAATACACAATTTATATCATATACATTTTTTTTTGTTGAGTGAACCATTTTGGAGATATTGCTTGTTATTCCCTTAAATTTTCCAATACTTATACATTTTCTCAAATGGGAATTTGTTATTCATTTTTTTGTCTTGGATATGCAAAGAGTATTAATCTGTGGCAAAGAGAATGGTGCTGCACCTAGCAACCAGCTATTAGGAGATGTGTCTATGGTTAAAGGCTACTGTATTTCCATATTGCCCTTGCAAATACAAAACAATGGGAACATAGTACGCCTTAAGCGATAGTCAAATATTTTTGAACTGGTCGCTATGTGTAAAATGTAATTCTCTTTGCATGTCAAAAGATCGTTTCTGCAAATGTTTATCTCGATTAATATGAAATAGATGGAGAATAAGAGTTTGTAAAAATAGTTTGTTCAAGAGTAGAGAAAGTCACGTGAGTGTAACACATCAGATTTTTTAATTTATAAACATGCGTTTCTGTATACGCCTTTAAGATATTAATTGTCACTTGTGTATCAGTTCTGGACCAGTGTTAAGGAATTTTTTATGTATAGTCATAAGGATCCGGGACAAGTTAGCAACCAGTGCATGTGCAACCTTACTATAGAGTTCCGTAAACACAGTACTGTTGATGTAAACAAAGACACCAATGCGCTACTTTATTTGCTACTGCAAACAGTTCAGTCTAGTGATGGTGGAAAATGAAGGACTCATGCATCAGAATGAGTCACACCAGTATATTACGCCTCTAGTCACGAAGCGAATTTACACGGTCTCACAGATAAACAACACCCCTTAGCGCTACCTCACTCCACCGTTCTGGATGCACAGTATACTTCTATTCACTCTTAAGTTGTCCGGGATCCTTAGCCTGGTCATAATAAGCTCTTTTTTCTAAAACATTTAATTGTTCAATATGTATATATTTTGATTGAAAAATCTCAAGTGAAAGACAAATACCTAGGCAGTAAGTGTTTAAAACGCTAATAAACACGCTTAATCTTTTAATCCCTAAAGCTATAAGAAACTATATTTATTATTGTACTTCAGTTTTTTTTTGTTGCAAAATGTCTCCTAAGGCAGCGTACAAAATATTTTAGTATTACAATCCGCAGCTCTGCTCGCGTTATGTCGAACATTTCTGCCTCTCTCCCGCCACTTATCACCCATTCCTCCCTTCCATCATGCGTTTCTTCCTCTTGGACTCATCTCCTTTATTCACCTACGTGCCATACGAGATTTTAAAACCAGCAATGAAACGGCTTTTTCTGGGGATTAATAAAAATTAAAACCCCGAGGTTGCGGGTTCAAACCCGGCAGAGGGCGACGAAGCAACTTGTTCAACTTCGGGCCCCGAGTTGGCAACCTTTAATAAGGACCCATGTGAAGCTTTCACTTGTACTGACGTTGAAAATTTTTAAACAAAATAGGAAATAAATTTTAACATCCTTAAATCAACAACAAATTATAAATTTATATAATTGTTTATTAACTTGCACTTTTAGAACATATGTAAAACAGACTATACCACATGGGTCTACTCTTCGTAAATTTTTACATTACTTTATGAAACATCTCATGCATTGCACTCACATGGCTTTCTCTGCTCACTCTTGTTCTATCTACTTTTTGTTAATCGAGATAAACATTTGCAGAGAGAGAGAGAGAGAGAGAGAGAGAGAGAGAGAGAGAGAGAGAATAACGATTTGCCATTTGAGAAAACTATAACTATTTTCAAATTCAAACCACTAACAAGCAATATCTCGGAAATGTTTTACTAATATATAGAGTTTGACATAAATTGTGTTCTTTAATGAGATCTACTTTTTTGTGTAGTAAGATTTTGTCTATCTCTTACGATTTACCATTAAGAAAAAGTCCTTTAGAATGAAGAGACTTCAGGAGGCTATTCCCAGAAGATTCAAGATATACATTTCATTTATCATATAAATATCTTAAACAAATTATATTTTAAGCAAAATTGTTAGAGCCATTTTTGTGAAAAACATTTTCGAAACATTTTCTACGTAAAGTGAGGGAGTATTTTTTATCGCTCAACTGATATCAGTCTAATTACACAGTATAAAAATAATAGTCCGCCTTTAAGCAATCCGTGATATTACAGCCATTGTATTATGTTTATTTTATTGTATATGTATAAAATGTTATGTGAATGTATTTCTTAGTTTAGTAATGTAGGAGCTGTGAGGATAGAAACAAGCTGCTTTTCGTAGCAAACAGAGTCACAAAGTGGAAGCCGAAGGTTGCTAACAATAAGGTAACCTTGAGACAACCATAACTTAGAAATTTAAAAAAAGGTACCAACAGTCCACGGAACAATACCGATGTAACGTCCAAAAACGTTTGTAAATGGTTGCGAGGGTACAGAAAGCCAATCAAACTAAAGGTGTTCTTTTAGAGTAGGCTTAGCCAACCAGAAACTAGAAAGATTAAATGTGAACATTTAAACTGTAGACGCTGAGAGGTAGCGTGCCAAGCAGTTCAGTTCAGCGGTTGTATCTCAGAGTGTGCAGATGTGAGAATTTAGCGCAGTACGGATAATAGATAAAATTTGACCTTTAAAAAACTGTAGTCAGGAATAATATCTCACAGCTCCATATTTAGATACGTCAGTAAATTGTTATTCAACTGCCGTGAAGAAGTAAGAATTTACAACTAAAATTGGTGTAAATCGTGTAAAATTATTCTGCACCGTACCACCCCTATTTAGAGATACTTGCTCTACCAGATATCACTGACACAGCCGAGGAATAATTAAAAAAAAACAATAATAATTTAAAAAGTTCAAAAATTTTATAACATAAACTTTCTTAACACACTACACCGCCGCAAAAGGATAGTTTTGGGATTGATGAGTTTTCTTGAAAAAACTTCGTGTCGCATTTTTGGAAAATACTGAACTTAAATACCTAACAAGTATGGTATTTATCCGACTTTTCGTTTTTAAGTTATGCCGTTCACAGACACACACGGTCCTTGTTCTAAAATGCATTTTTGGGGGTTAAGGGGCCTCAAAACTGATATTTTCCGGTGAAATCTCGACATCGATATTTTTTGGTGGAGTACAATACCTTACTATACCTAGTAGAGAAAGTAAAAGTACAAAAATTTGGCTACAAAAAAATATTTAGCACGTTTATTTTAGTGCATAGCGAACTATCCTTAAAATGTGGATCGTATTTTATGAATCCAGACGTGTAAGAGAATTCTCTAAGTTAAAGAGTTGTTTATGCAGACTAGAGATTCATAAACTCATTTTACTGTGAACATAGATGAGCGAAAGTAAAAGTACTGAAGAGGCTGGTCAGGGTATCATGTTTGAAATTATTGTTAGCGAAGACATCCTCGGTATCCAGTTGCAGCGCTTGGATAATCTTATTGGAGGCTGAGATTTATAACGGCGACCTCTAACCTTCTCTACAGCTACCGCTGCTACCTACTGCTTCTTGCGTTACAGCGGCTGCCACTGAGAATAACGTACTGGCTAGAACTGATGTAGATTTAGGAAAGGTTGATCTTGCCGGATAACGAAGCTACAGTTACTATTTATTGACTATAAAAATGCATTTGATAGTGTCAACAGAGAGAAGCTGAACACACCGCGCCAGTTAATTTAGTTCCCACAGACATCTCAAAATGCGTATCAAATCAACTAATGGGTTAATGCTATTTACATATAAATTTAGCTGTCACACAGAGGTTCACTTTATCCTCCGGACTGTGCTGTCCACCGTTAGAGTGGTTAAACAGCATCTGAGAACCTTAACGAAATAACCTTTTTAAAGACATGCCTTTGCCAGTGAGCTGTTAATCATAAGCGAAATAAGAACATGCGTGAATATTCTTACTTTTGAACTGCTTTACTCATACCTACTTGCTCCATTCAGAAACCGGGAGAGTTGTAATTATTGTTGTTTCTGAAATCAGGGAAATCACCAGCGACTGTATCTACTACAAGGGGAATATTTGTTTTCTCTCCCGCTTCCCTCTGTTAGAATAGTGTGTTATGCAACAAGAGTATAATCGGGTGTCCATGGTCAATAATCGTATGATTATGCTAAGAAAATATCGAGGGATTTATTTGCAGTTTTAAAGTTAACTCAGATTTGCTAAAAGATTATCATTAATACAAAGTGCAGTGTTTTGATTGTGCATGTTTTGTGATGATAGAAACTGTGTAAATAGTTTATTCAGGTGCAGAATTAAGACATTGTGGGAAGCTTTTCCTAACTATACAATTTTCTTTCCCTGTTCCTTCCCTTCCTTCTTTCCTCAACTAAATCAGCAATAAATATGTCACAAAAAAAGTTCAACCAGCTACACCAGTAATGATAGCTCTTCGAAAAGACTTAAGGCCCTTGTACACGATCAAACTTTTTTTTCAATTCAAGAGTTTATAAGAAAAATAGTCAAACATTTTTCAATATGTGACAAGATTGGACAAGACTTGACAGCGTCATAAATGTGTATTTACAAGTTGTCTTTTTTCAAACTGAAACCCTTCAGAACACTTTAATAAATAATTTATCACGCATAAAGCACTTTACTATTTGCTTCACGGTATAACAATTTACAACGAAATATTGTTCTTTACCAATATTATGTAGCACTTTCACGTATTATATCCAATGACATCATATTACGATTATGGAATACCAACTGATAGGTTAACCATACTCGGAAATCTGCCTGGCAATTATTTCATCTGCTTCATCTTATTGTGGTAATCCATGGAGTCCTAGAAATACGGACATGACCAGCTTATGTTTAACCTAATCAGTTCACATACGATATACCTTGGCCGGGTAGCCATTTTTGTTTACTTTTCGCTTTCCGTCATGTTGCAGATTTCGTGACGCACTGTAAATACTCGCATTGCATTGGCTAAGCTATCAAATCATTGTCAAATCTTTGATCGTTTAGAGCATGTCCTTATTTGCTTTCAAGACTTTCAAAGAGTTTAAAAGTATTGGAAGCAATTTGACAAGAAAAGTTGTAAAGTTGTGACAACTCTTGAAAGGTCTTTTAAAGTATTGCATTTGACAAAAATTTGATGTGTACAAGGGGCTTAAGAATGCATGAAGAAATCACTATACCGACATCCAACGCCATTGCTCCCCTAGTCAGCCATGATGAACACTTCCAAGATGAAACACCAGTACAGATTATGATGGAAACTTCACAGCCAAATAAACCTCCACCTATCTAGATACATAACCTACAAAACATCAATGCCATGCTTAAAGAACTCAAAACACTTTATTGTGGAGATTTTCGACATGTGTCAGTGAAAAGTAACAAGGTTAAACTAAACGTGGATTCGATTGAAGGATACAGAAAGGTAATTAAGTACTTAAACTCACACAAAGCAGAGTGTCACACTTATTAATTAAAATCCGATAGAGCTTTCTGTGTAGTCATATGAGGACTAAATCGCACTTGTACTACAGAATTAATGATGGCTGAATTAAAGGACATCGATTACGAACCGCTACAGATTTACCAGTTACCCGTCGCATTGCTCTTTCTGGATTTAAATCCAAATCCAAAGGCTCCAGAAATCTCTAACGTAACCCGACTTTAAATGGTGTTATTAAAGAAGCGCCACCAAAATCGAGAAAAGTCATTATACAATGCCAATGTCAACAATTTGGGCACACCAAAAAGTTCTGCGATCAAACTGCAAGATGTGTAAAATGTGAAGTGCTTCATCTAACGAAAAGTGCAACAAACATAAGGACACCTCGCCGATCTGCACAAACTGCAAAGGTTGTCATTCAGCCAATTATAGGGGTTGCGCTGAATGCCAAAGAATCTAGAGAAGTACAGCTAAACTCCAGGAAAATTTGACAAGGAATGCACCAGCCGAAGCTACATCTCAGCATAAACATATATACCAGCACCACCAGCGACAGCATCAGTAGTAAAATCATCACCAGCAACAGGAGCAGCAACTGCAACCCAAAATCGAGGATCAACTCTACCTAACTACAACAATGCCACCAATAAACCTTCTAATGCCTGTGCTGTAAGTTATTCCATAAGCAAGCAAGGTAATAACACTGACAACACAGCAGCAAATAGCACATTATTTAATGAAATGGTCAGCAAAAAAAGGCATGCTTGTATCACTAATCCAACCTCTCATTAACACATTAAACCTGTTGATACTTAAATTGCTTCACAATGAATAATACAAGATATAGAGTATTCAAAATTAGCACATGGAGCTGCCAAAGTCAAAATAATAAATATCTTGAATTAAAATAAATTTTTAAAAAGTTGTGGTGTAGAAACAAAATTGTCAAAATTTTGAACTTTTTAAAACCTGATTACAAAATATATAGGGCAGATCATCCCTCTCACAACAGGAAAGGTGGAGATGCAATAACCATTAGAGCAGACATTAACCACAACCAACTCCCTCCAATCTCAGAAAATGAGTTGCAAATTGTAAGACCACAAGTGCAAATTGATCATGTTAACTACCAAATAGGAGCATTCTGTTCAGCTCCTGATCAACATGTAACTCCTAGCATAATATGGGGAATAGTGCATGAAATGGAGACAGACATATTAGGGGAGATTTCAACAGCAAACATCAGAGATGGGGATCTAACGTCATTAATCCACGAGGAAGAATACTATATGAACAGATACACAAACTAGGGCTTCAAATAGCACATCCAATAGAACTTACGTATTTCCCAGGTTCACGGCACAGGCCTTATTTTCTTGATTTCTTTGTTGGAAAACAATTCAATCATATCTGCAGCTTTCCAAGAGTTATTCAGGACATTGACCACTATTCAGCTTTGACCACTATCCTGTTATAGAACTATCTGTTATATATTTCTTGAATAACAAAGAAATTCAGCATCCATTTTTAACTGGTCATATATATATAATATATATATATATATTCATATCTAAATGATTACAAAAATCCCTATGAAAACCAAGACAGACATCGACATAGCAGTCAGCATAATAAGCAACAAACAGACAGTGGCTCGTCTGGTATCCTCTATCTGTTCGGGCAGATGTTACAAAAATGCCAAAAAATGTATGGACAACGACGGTGGCCAGTTTCAGCCTTTCCTTTCATAAAGTTGGTAAGTAAAGCCTTTAAAAGTAGTTTTAAAAATGTATGGCTTCAGCCGCGCCTTTCTATGATAGCGGCAGACGGCAACGACAGCGGAGGACGCGGACAGGAAAAACACTGCGCGGGCGGTTCGGAGTCTTTTGGCACACCCTATATAATGGATGCCATAACAGTTCGGTTACGTCACATGTAATCAGTAGGCTGCGACATTGGAGTCGCTACATGGAAGAAAGCGTATACATAAATCGGATTTAATATTTGATGTTTCTGCTATTTATCCCGCATAGTTTTTAATTTATTCTATTACAAATATATACGATATATTTAAGAATTGTATTGCATTACAGGTATCAGAGACTTTCACCATATTATGGCGCCTAAACTAAATAGAAGGGATCAGGTCGTCATCAAACTTGCTGACACCCTGGTTATTCCCCATTTGCTCTCTGTATATTTCATAATATATTTATACTGCTAGACCGAGTGCTTGCGATAATGTTTGTGTGAATGATGCATACAGACCGCGTTCATTCTTCAGTTCTTATGAACAAGTGTTTTGTGTAACTTGTGCGTCTTAAAAACACGCCAACATTTAAATCAAGTGTCAAATCGCGTCTTCAGCAATACGTAGACGGATTTAAAAACATATTTCCCACGGACAATAGTTTTGTTTTGTCAACAATGTGGAAAAACAATAAGTGGAGATCAGCGTTCACAAGTCACTCAATATTTATCGGGAAATAAACACATTGCTGTTGCGACTCTTGTGAATTCACGACAATTATTGACAGGGTGAACCGGCTTTTCAAGCATATGGCAATCAAAGTGTTGCCAGTATTAAATAGATTTATACAGAGCGTTCGTAGCAGTCGATATCCCACTCAAAAAGGTCAATAATGTTCAACTTAGGAGCTTTCTAGTAAATATATAGGCATAAGAAAGAGCTACCTTCCTAAGTGCTACAACGAAACTTTGCAGAAAATTAGGGCAGCATGTGAAAATGAAAAACTTTGGGTGAGCATTGATGAAACCCAAGAAGAAATGTTGTCGGTGTATTGAGAAATGAAGCGGGTTTGTGGGCCTGGGTTCTCTGCTGTTATCCAGCATCCTAGATCACAGCAGAGAACCCCCCCCCCCCCGCTTCAACATGGCGCCGGAACTTCAAGGCACGAGCTAGGAAGGAAGACAACAGTAGAAGGACCGAGGTTGGAGTCCAAGGTAAGAATCAAAACTAAGCATCTTCATCCCACACCAATGGCGAGAGTGACATCACAAAGTAAGTCTTCGTACTTACGAGTGTATGTATCCGCAGTACGGAAAAACTACAAAAGGTAACACAAAGATGGAGTCAAAAAGAATAGAAGAAGCGAAGACACCTGAGTTTAGGGAAGCGGCATCAGATGCAGAACAAAGACTAAACTCAAATCAACAGCACCAAGAAGCTAATGTTAGTACGAGGGCTGATCAATAAAGACTGAGACTAATTTTTTTCACAGATATTTATTACTCCATTTCAATGTTGACATGGTCTTTTTCAAAGTAGTCCTCACCTACTTGAATGCACTTTTTATTGCGTCTCTTGCCAGTCCTCGAACACATGGTACAGGCCATTCTTTGTCAGGTCTTTGAGAATCGCCTCACTTTTCTTCAGCACTGCTTCAGTGCTCTCAAATCGAATGCCCCGGAGCTTTGCCTTTAGTGATGGGAATAAAAAGAAATCACAGGGGACAAGATTGGGGCTATAAGGCAGATGCGGCACACAGATAATGCTGAATTTAGCCAAAAATTCCTGGACTAGATTTGCAACGTGAGGCCGCACGTTGTTGTGATAAGTTCTGGATGTTTCCTTGCAATGTGCTTCCTCGGTGTAGCCAATACTGACGTGTAGTACGCTGCTGTAACAGTGGTGTGAGTGGGAACAACAATCGCAGCAGCTGTGTTGATGTTGACTTCAGTCATAGCAGAAGCCGAAGCACCAGGCCCACCTTGCTTAGCACAGAGGACTCGCTCTACTTTGAAGTCTTTGAACCACCTAAACACTGTTGCACGAGGTAGTGCATCTTCACCGTATGCTTGCTTCACCTTTGCCAAAGTTTCAGAGGCTGTATGATTTAAACGAAAACAAAATTTTATTGCTCCTCTTGTGTCACCTTCATTTTGTGGTATGCGAAATTCAACTAGGGTCAACAATATACAGCATTACTACCAACCTACCGATACGAGAGTGCTGCCGCCTATGGACATTATACATGAAACCCCGCTCTTTTCAAATATGCATAATAGAGACAGGAAACTCTCAAGAAAGCTACAGGAAAAAATCAATCTCAGTCTTTATTGATCAGCCCTCGTATGTTACCCGAGTTAAAATTGCAAGTTAATACTATCAGCACTGAGTTAGGAGAAAAAGCCAATTCAGTAAATGAGAAAGTCTGTACAATAAGACTGCGTTAGGAGAAAAAGTCATTAATATCAGCACTGAGATAGGAGAAAAAGTAAATGCAGTGGACAATGAATTAGCTAATACAAAATTAGAACTGGCTCATCAAATGGAAAGTCAGATTTCAGTATTAAATAGCAAAATATATTTACAAACCAGGGAATACAAAGAAACTGTTACAGAATTAAAGGAAGAGCAGGCTAATTAGCTAAAGTCAATCATGAGGTGACAGAAAATATAAAAGTTGAACACCAACAGCTCAAAGCAGAAGTAAATGACACATTTGAACTGCAATCTGCGGAAATCAATAAGTTAAGATTATGCAGATGTAAATGTAGCTAATGCAACTAATCATGCAGAGCTAAAATACAGGGTACAATCAAACCATGAAAGAATTAAATTTGAATATACAGAAGGAAACAAGTGCCATGAAAAGCGGAAATGTTAGGAATTAGAAAACTTGAAATCTGAAATGCTAACACAAAACGGTGATATAGTAACAAAGAAAGAGGCGTTAAAGAAGAAGAAATTACTCCAACATAAAAGAAATAGTACAAAAAATAAAAAATGCCCCAAGGAAAGAAGCCGTTGCTCACTTCAGATTAGTCACTAGACATGACTGTCTGGCAGAACATCTACATAGATTTGGTTTTATGAATGACAGAGCATATAAGATTTGCAATGCTGACAAGATTTTAAATGGAGATATGCCCAGAATTGAGGGAAGCTGTACCAGATGGGAAGTTACACAATTTATATTGGCCAGCAAGGGGAAAATTGATGAATCAAAATCCTGTACATTAGATCAACAAAACAACAACAACCTATATTCCAATGTGGATAGGCTTGTATCAAATAAGAAAAAAATTATTTCTTAAATCACCATTCAGGATTGATCTCTACAGAGAAAAAAAATCCAAATCTCCCTCTTCCCTATGCGCCAGTAATCACGCACTGGGGCACTTGGTTAAGTGCAGTTTTTGAAAGTTTTGCAACTGTTGTACATGAGTTGGACAAAAAGTTATCCAATGAAATAGTTCGCCCTTTATTGAGAGACGGCCGATTAAAAAATGATTTGACGGTCATCTACAAATTTAAACTTTTTGTGTGACTCCATACAAAAACTAGAAACTTCAACAAATCTGTTGAGTAAACGCTTAAGGAGGTACGGGCTGTTGAAATGAAAATTAATTCGTTACCGGGGCTAAAAGTACTAAAAGACAAATTTAAAAGTTTGAGAAAAACAATGTGTAAAGTGGCTCAAGTCATAGAAGGTAAACAAGTAGGTTAGGGCGTGTGAGTGTTAGTGACATCGCTTTGTTTAAATATGCATGTCTGATATCCTGTGATGTGGAAAGATAATTTTCACAATATAAGACGCTATTTATAGACAATCGGCTTGCATTCGTGATGGACATTTGGAGGAGGCTTTTGTTGTCCACTGCAATTATAAGGGAACATGCTAGGAGCTGCTATCCATCTACGTGTGGTGAGTACTTCTAACAATAATAAATTAATAATTTTCTCTCATTCCTATGAATTTAAGTAAAATATATTAAACATTTTACCAAATATTTTCTTCTGTTTTAGCACACCAAAATAAACATTTTAACTTTTTTTACCATATAAAAATCCGCCGCCCCCTAATTATTGGGAATAGCCGGTGCCGTACGAAACTAGATAGATAAGGTATCTTTATTGATTTCAAATCATTGAAGTTATTACACAAGTATTTAGTGCATGGATCATTGACCGTACATGCATATTTAAGATACAAGTAGGATGACAAAATAAACAACAGAAAAAGAAAACAAAACAAAAAAAGAACGAGAAAAAGGAAAATAGAGATAAATTACCTTGTCTAACTGAACAAATTTGATCTACCTTCGCGCACTTTAAACAAAAAATTGCCCATGTTTTGGCAGTTCCTGCGGTTAGCCAGTAGCTCCCAACATGCCAATCTCTTTCTTGAGGGACTTAAGAATTTTTCTTTGAGTTTAGTCGTTCGCTGGTTCTCCCACTGTGCTCATTCCGCCAAAATATGTACCCAGTCCTCATCCAAATCACAGAATGGGCAGATTCTCCTGCCAGAATCGTCAGTCATTTTCTGTGCCCTCCAGCCCCCCAGTCTAAACCATGATTCCTGATCTTTCCTTTCTTCCTAAATTAAGTATATATGCCTCTTTACCCCAGTTCAATTTTATTTCATTTACTAGACTTAGAGAAGGTTTAATTTTACAATCCGATTCCATTTCCGTACGAAATTATAATTATAAGTGGTAAAATCCTCTAGTTCATTGTACAACAGTTTCACAAAGAACAGGTTGAAGTAAATAAAATTCGTCATTCGAGGTTAAAAAGCTACCGTGCAATGTAGGGTAAGCCAGCTAGTCTATCACTAAAGTGAAGTGATTGTCAGGTATTTTAGATTGCTAACATCCTGTTTTGCTGCCATTTTAGAGACTTGTTCCAATAGACATCACCATAAGACGACGTTTTCCCAACCAAAGAGCTGAGAAGGCATATATGGAAGGCATGCTTTCCTCGCTCCAGGATCCTCTCGAAATTGTTAATGTCCGCATGTTTAAAACGATCAAGTCATCGCCGCCCTCAGAAATAATAATTTCCACACGTAAACGGAATATGTCAGAAGGGAACTTTATTACAGAATTCTTAATCAAGAAACGCTTTTTTTTTATTTTTTTATTTTTTGCCGCTCGTTGACGGGATTAAAAATCGATCGGAATTAAGAAAGAGACGGCCTCCGCCCGGGCGATATTAATTTACTGCCCAAACTTTCCCATTCCGATGGCTCCATAAATTCGGACCCGTTTACAAGAGCGTAAAAATATTTACGTCTGCCTTCAGCAAGAGCTCGCCTTTTCACTTAAGCAGGTCGTTATATTGCATTTTTCGTGCTCATTATCTGCAACAGTTTATTTTTAATTCTCGTTTCTTTAACACTACCTCTTCTTTAGAATAGCAGCTACATGTTATTTATTGTCCGTGAACGTGAGGAATATACGAGGGCCTTGTCATAATTATCGACCAACAATTAATATTAAAATCAACAGACATTTTTCTTAGAACTCTCCGTGCATATCTGATATACGCACAGAACCGGTAGACGTTGGACGCGAGCAGTGTCATTTTCCGGAAAGAGCGCAATGGTCACTATCGTCTCACAGAACCGGTAGACGTTGGACGCGAGCAGTGTCATTTTCCGGAAAGAGCGCAATGGTCACTATCGTCTCACAGAACCGGTAGACGTTGGACGCGAGCAGTGTCATTTTCCGGAAAGAGCGCAATGGCCACTATCGTCTCAAACGTGTCCTCTTAGAAAGCTTCTACCTTGTAAGGATTGCTTTATCTCCAAAAATAAGGCATGTGAAATCAGAGCAATGTTTCCCAAAACGGTTTTTGCCTAAGTGCTACAATAGCAGCTACATTACAGTAACTGTTTTAATACAGTACAATTGTCTACTTGCAGGAGTTCGGGCTTCCTGCATCGAATTACAGGCCATAAATGATGTTCCTTGAACTTTCTATAATAAGATGCATTAACTATTGGCCCTTCCTCAATGACATTGTTATGCATTACTAATGCAGGCTGGGGGGAGGCAGAAGTGCCTTACCCCTTCCTAAGTCAACGTATAAGAATGCTATTTTAGAGCGATTATTAAGCAAGACTGTAGTTTGCCACGCTACTGCTGCTACTACTCCCAACGGTGCGCAATAATAGAAGCGGCACATATTGATGGCGACGACGACGATGGTATAGGCCTTACGCCAGTATCACCCTGCTCATGGAGCATAGAGATGAAGTCACGTAGAAGTGAAGTTGCAGGGTGCGACGGGGGAAAACGCAAAGTTACTCATGAAGGGGGAAAAGGAATGAATGTTGTGTTTATAATAATGTTCATTCCTATACATTGTATTGTTGAACTTGCTGAGAAATAAATTTACTTCTCTTTAATTCCTTCGAGTGCAACTTTATTTCTACATTTGGATTGCCAGGTGTTAAACTTACTAATTGCCTGCAAAGGGGACAATGAATCTTAGAATGTCTCATTCCTATTACTCATTCAACCCCCCCTCCCCATCCCGAGAAGACTAGAACCTGTTTGTAGCAGGGAAGAGCCACCTAATTGCAACTCTCTGACTGGCAATATTGCTGGTTAAACGATAACATCATGGTATAGAGGAAGGTATAACAAGTAAACTTTACAGTCAAGGGTAGCACTACCCTTGACTTATAGCTATAACAGATTTTGAATCCAGAATAGGAAGTTATTGCGAATGATCAACAGTTATAACACCGCTTTCGTAGTTGGATCATGATGAAGTACAAAACATCCAGTGAAGATAGACTAAAGCATCACGAAGTGAGACAGCAATGTCGGATTAGTGAAGTTCCAACGCGATATAGTTTGTAGCAGAAACGTCTTGATACTGCTGTGCTAAACCGTAATCATATACTAGTCGGCCACGATACGAGTGCGTTTGGTGGGAAGAGGAGCTCAACAGTTACAAATGGGCGGGTTAACGAAAGGACAGGCAAAGAAAACATCCGCAGTTCCGAGTTGCCTTGCTAGCGAGGCTGAGGCTTGCAAGTGTAGTTACTGTTTTCATTGTGCAACTGTACTGTACTATCGCCTTGCCCCTCACTCCTCTCTGATCCCAAGACCTTGGTGACTGTAAGCATTGTCAACAAAAGCAGTGACGCCCTCCAAGCGCACTCATGTTGTGACCGACTAGTAGGTGAGCGAGACCTCGTCGCAAGCTGGTACGTTCGCGAGTTGCTAACTTTTGCTCAACCTGAGCTGAGCCCAATATCCATGGCGCGAGCATCAATGCTTCCCATATCACAGGAGGTAACGCATAGAAAGCGATAAAGAACTTGTTGGGCAGGTGTGGAGAGTCTGTACACGTCCAAAATGTATGGGGAATGAAGCGCGAGCATTCTTTTGATGTGTGAAGGGAAGACCGATGAGGGCGAGCCTGCCTCCATGCTCTGCCATTGTTTGCAGGTGGCAAGGCCAACTCGATATACGCTGCTGAATTCTAAGGAAAGAACAATGGATACAGCTCGCGACAGTGTTCGGCTCGCAAACGCGTACAGGAAAACGCTATTCAATCCCTCTGGACTGTAGAGGAAGATCAGTCCTTGAGATCTTAACTTTTCGCTACT
Organism: Deroplatys truncata; assembly: GCA_030765065.1. Lineage (NCBI taxonomy): Eukaryota > Metazoa > Arthropoda > Insecta > Mantodea > Mantidae > Deroplatys > Deroplatys truncata. The sequence goes on from CM060984.1 coordinate 181,474,654, forward strand.
AAGTACTTCGCGCAACCGGTGACCAATTGTACTGACTCGCCTGCTCCGACATTGTTCTCCCAAGTTTGAATGCTTTCCGCGGTATAGCGGGATTTCAGAACCTGAATGTTGACATGGTTTTCTGGAATGGAAGGTGAGATAAACAAGTAATTGCAGTGCACGCCTTATTTGTATCGCCGTGCACTCCATACTGATCGATAAGTGTAAACGATGCGTGGGTTACCAGTGTAATATGCGTAAAAACTCGTGCGCTTTATTGTAGAATTAATAGCGAAATCCAAAACCATAACTGTATACAAAATAAAAGCCAAAGGAGGACAAAACAATAAATACAAATAATTTAGAGGAGAGGCAGTACATTGCAGACGTCGTCATAAAGGGGAAACACCAAACCGAATCGCAGATAGTGACTATGAAAGACGGCGGCGCTCTTACCGCCGTATCTGTCAGCAATTGAGCTCCTCTGGGGCCTGAATCATGAAACTCGATTAGCCAATATTATCAGACTGTTGGAAAAGAATTATTAACGAAATTCTGTTTCATAACTGTTCTTGGAAGCTAATAAAATAACCTCACTAATATTGTCATAGACTGTAACTTGTTTTAGGTCTCGTTTTGTTTCTCTTTTCATTATATACTGAGCATCTGTTATTGGTTTTGTTTACAAGCTTTTATTTTTTGAATAAAAATAGTAAAACAGAGCGAAAGTAGTTAGACAAAGAAAACTTATCTGCGGAAGGCGCTCGAAATAAAAACTTAAGCCTTTGGAGGGTGTTCTCCTACAGTAATCATACAAACAAAAAAGGAAAGCTTGGATGGAAATAGAATATTTTGCAGCATCAATTGACCTCATTTCAAGCGATAAAGAGTTCGCGTATGTGTGTATGTGTGTATTTAACTGACTTAGGTTTGCACACAATCAAATGTTTCAGCATTTAATCGAAAGCTCTCATTGCTTCTTCCATCCAATTATAGCTTATTCTTGATCTTACATTTCTTGGACGAAATTTGCATGTCTTCATGACTATATGAGTCAGAATTACACATTATACTGATTTTGTGAGTACTACTGTGCAAACAGACAGCATTAATTCAAAAGGTTTCCACTAATACATTAATATTAGAGTGGGCTTACTCATGAAATTGAGCCTAATAAAATTAGTGAATTTTATTACTCTTGCTGTTTTATGAAAAGGTTTACTGATGTTCTAGTAAAAGGTACTAACATTACTAGGTAACCCGCTGGTAACTAATATATTTATGAAACAGAATGCTAATATTATTATTTAACATTACTACGACTTACTTGTAATGTTATTGTAAAAGCTTTATGAAACAGGTCCCTGTAGTGACGTTTGATGTTGGAGACATTATACACAACTGCAGAAAGCTAATCTGGATCCTCGTGGAGGTTGCCTGCAGTTGCATGGTGAGCATAAATGAAAAGAGAATGTGGTGGTCCAGTGTCAAAAGATCTCTGTTCAAGGATTTCATCATTTTAACACTGCGACAAGTCAGTTATAGCTAGGAATGTCTTGGTGAGGAGGGCACGTTCAAATACTAATCATTTGTGTTTTATTAGAGGCTACAACTTAAGCTTAATATATTAGGTGCAAGAACACTAGGATATGAATTGTTTAAACGAGCCCAATGTAGAACCTCATAAACTTTGGTATAATTATTCAGAAAATTACTGAAATCATTTTGACTTCTATCATACCCATGCACGAAAAATCGCTATAAATCACTGTGCACCATCACACGAATATTCTCTTTAACTTGATTTAGGCAGGTGAGAATTATAGCGGCTCTGATTAGCATTCGGTTGTTCCGTAACTAATAGTGTTAAACGAAGTAAAACTGTCTGAAATTTATGTTTACCAACAATATAAGAGGTTTCTACAAGTAGTTTTACTCGTAGGTGTACACCGATCATTGTATAAGCGGCATAACATTTATTTTTCTTTGTTTTTAACGAACAGCTGCTGTAACTTGTTCTTTAGGGTTCAAACTGGGATTTTTTTTCTTTTAAACTTTCTCTACTGCCTACTTGCATATAGTAGGTAGAAGTATTGTATGCCGTTCAAAAATTTGATGTCGAGATTTCAATGAAAATACATGAGTTGAGGTACCCTGAATTCCACATCCTTTTTCCTTTGTAGAAAAAGGGTGAAACGAGGGGGATGGCTCAGGCAGTATCGACTGTTGCCCGCATTCCGGAAGTCCCAGGTCCAAACCCTCGAGGCCGACCAATCTGACCTGGAGCTATGTCAGTTGCGTCCACGTAAACATGTTTACAAAAAATCAGTACGTCAGTTGCGTCCACAGCTACCTGCCTAGGTAGCTTGGGTAGTTTAGGTTCTTCGATAAGACACAGCCAAACACTATAGAAGACGTTCTAATATGAGACCAACAAAGCACTGTTTAGAACGCTTCCTGCTACGTTATATACAGCATAAAGGTCAAACTGGACATACGTAATAGTTCTCAATTTCAGTTGTGCACGAGCCATGGAGTCGACAAATGAGAAGGGGAAGCCTTTATTTGTGATCGATGGTTACAAATTTAGACATCACAAGGATCTGCAGAATCATATTTCGCGTTGGGCATGCTGCATGAAATATTGTAAGTGTTTCATAAAGTTAAATGTTAAAAATGAAAAATGTGAAAAGAAATGTTGTTTGTGCCAGGAAAATTGAAAATCTTTCTGGGACGCAACTAACGTATGAACAAAAATTGCCAGGGACGCAACCGACGTATAAAACTGGCCGCGGGACGCAATCGCCGGTCTCCGTCTGACCGAAGGTTCTTTCACAGTTTTTCTCGGCCGTTAAGCGAATGCTGGGTTGGATAATTTGATCCACGAATTTTCCTTTCAACACTACACATTTCATTTCCTTCTTCACTGCCATACCAGGCATTGGACTGATTACCCATCCTGAATATGCTATGATCCAAAATTTGCTTGCTCCTCGACAAGCTATTGACCCAGACCCAAAGATTGGCTTGGAAGATTATTTCATTTTTAGTTGTTATACAATCTAAATAAAAAACATAATTTCATCTCCCAAAATTGTACAATTCTTACTTAAAATCAAATCAATACGCAGTCTCTCTTTAAGATTAATAAATTTAATGGTAATCAATCCTTGGAGGTGTAACTCTTATAAAGAGGAGAGTAATCCGTTAAAGAAGAAGAAGAAAAAGGAAAAAGGGCGAGCGCGCACGCATGTATCTGTCTGCTTGTCAGGGATTAACAATTCAAATCTTTCCGAGACGCAACCGACATATTTACCAAGAAATCCATGGATGCAACTGACGTATGACCCAAAAATTCCAGAGACGCAACCGACGTATAAAACTGGCCGCGGGGCGCAATCGCCGGTCACCGTCTGACCGAAGGTTCTTTCACAGTTTTTCGCGGTCGTTAAGCGAATGCTGGGTTGGCTAATTTGATCCCGAATTTTCCTTTCAACACTACGTTTCATTTCCTTCTTCTTCACCGCCATACCAGCCATTGGACTGATCACCCATCCTGGATATGCTATGATCCAGAGTTTGCTTGCTTCTCGACAGGCTACTGGCCCAAAACTTGACTTGCAAGTTCTTCGGGTGTAACTCTTATAAATAGTAGGGTAATCCGTTAAAGAAGAAGAAGAAAATAGAAAAAGCGTGAGCCGCGAGCATGAATCTGTCTGCTTGTCAGTTTGTCTATCTGTGAACAGCAAAACTGATAACTCAAAGAATATGGAATAAATACCAAACTTGGTAATTAGGTTCAACATTTTCCGAAGATGTGTCACGACATTTTTCAAGAAAATACCCCTACCACGAACTACACTTTACATGGAACAGTTTTGGTCATTTTTACATTCTTGAAAATGGCTCTAACGATGTTGATTAAAATACCATAAGCTTATCATATTTGCATAAAATATATATCTTGAAGTTTCTACAACTACTTCCTGAAGTTCTCTTCATTTTGAAAGAATGTTGTATATTTCGTATAACTGGCAAACCGTAAAAGATACATTAAAGTATACTTCTTTAAAACACAATTTATGTCTGATACAGTTTGTGTGAAATTAACGCTTCCGGGGTTTGACTTTCAACACTTAACCTTTTTTAGAAACTTAAAACAACGCTTGTTTCCTTGTGATGTCATGCAAGGAGTATGGAATTTGGAAGTCAGCATATAGCGACCCGCATTTTAAAGATTTGACTGTCCCTTCAGTTTCCTGTATCCCTCCTGTATCTACAAGAAAATATGTAATGAAACTAGTTTGCAATCGTTGATCTCGATTAACAAATGAAAACTAATATTGCCGGTAGCCTTCTGGGTGCATTTAAGAAAGAATTAACATTAAATAATTCAAAATATTTTATTATACCATTGAATAAACAACAAATTAAGACTAACATTGATGACAGCTGAAGTGGAATATTTTTAGGTAGTTGGTAGATGCTTCATGTTTATATGCCCTACGTATGGGAGCCAATTTGTCGCGGTTACTTCGTGTTATCTTATTTCTGAGCGCCTGTTATTGATTTACTACTTTGAATGTTGGGTTCATTGTCCTCCGGCTAGCTATTATTATTATTATTATTATTATTATTATTATTATTATTCAGTCGAGCATATCTCTTGATCAAGGTGTGTAAACGGAAAGGATTTGTTACTCAAAGATAACACCGATAAAAGAATTTGTTTTTACACTTTTATTACCGTCACAATTAATTAAGTTCACATATTGACTCTTGATACACGCCAGACTGAAACTGTTATATTTTCTAATATCACTATAATCACTTATTTACTGCACATTATTAATTCGCGTGTTTCACATTTATAACAAACTTTAAGACGCGAGAGATTCTGTAGAATTGCGACGTGTAACTCGCGAACGATTCTGATGAACTAAGCGACGTTTAACTTCTGAATGATTCTGTTGGACTCAGCGACGTGTAACGCGTGGATGATTTTGTTGAACTGGGCAATACTTGCCTCTGGCTTTAGCTTTTTATACTCCCACACCCCGATATGCCTAAAGATTATAACCGAGCTGCTATTGGTTAATAAAACGCGCCAACATTAGCGTCTATTTTTATATCCAATCAAAATTACTAAAACATATGCTCTAGGGAAAATATTCCCGCCATTTCTAAGAAAAGCGCGCCAATCTTACGTCATTTGTTTCTCTCTTCTAATTGATAAACAACTCACCCGCTCCTCATTGTTACCCGCTATTATTGTCAGTTTCAGTGAGGCCGTGTAAACCTATTTCCTAACAATGTTTATAATTAATAAACATCTCAAATCAATGTCATACAATAATGCTTATTTACACTACAATCACTCTGGCATTTACATTATTGTGATAAAATTTACTGCCACACAGCCTTCTGGATGTATTTAAGAAAGAATTTTCATTAAATGATTCAAAACTGTTTATTATAGCACTTAAGAAAGAATTTTCATTTAATAGTTCAAAACATTTTATTATAACAAACAACAAATTAAAACTAATATTGGTGGTAGCCTTCTGGATGCATTTAAGAAAGAATTTACATTAAATAATTCAAAACATGTTATTATAGCACTGGATATAACAACAATTTGAAACTAATATTGGTGATAGTCCTCTGGGTGCATTTAAGAAAGAATTTTCATTAAATAATTCAAAACATTTTATTATAGTACTGGATATAACAACAAATTAAAACTTGGTGGCCTTCTGGATGCATTTAAGAAAGAATCTTCATTAAATAATTCAAAACATTTTATTATAGCACTGGATATAACAACAAATTAAAACTAATATTGGTGGTATCCTTCTGGATGCATTTAAGAAAGAATTAACATTAATTAATTCAAAATAGTTTATTATAGCACTGGATATAACAACAAATTAAAACTAACATTGGTGGTAGTCTTCTGGGTGTATTTAAGAAAGGATTAACATTAAATAATTCAAAACATTTTATTATACCACTGCTTCAATTTATATAATCTAATTAGTATTTTGGTAAAACTCCTCAGTTTAGGTAATAAAGGATTAAAACTGATTTAATAAAATATTCTTTTTGAAGGAGAGGCTTAAACTGCTGAAATACTAATCTACCATACTGTATTTGTAGCACTAATCCACTGGGCCGCAAGGCATCTTTAGGAAATATTCTACAACGAAATGTTTCTCCATCATCGTCACCTATTGCTTTTTATTTATTTATTTTTGCAGCTTCTTTGCATTAGTAGTTCATTTCGGTCAGGCACATGAGCGAATAAGCATCTTAAAGAGTATCTTGGCTGCAGAAGAACATAGTTGTTCGACAAAATAGGTGAAGTTTTCACTTGCGGGTTGCTTAGATACAGAAACCTAGGGGCGACTGGTTCACCCGGTATATCATAAGGGAAACTGAGTAATTTGGTGTCAACATATGGAATTCTTGGACCATTATGAGAGTTTAAAGGACGCATATAAGCGTTTGCAATAATCTACAATTTTCACCGAATGTGCACGATTCTGCACAAAGGTTTCAGACGGAATTGTCAGAATATATCATGCAGTTCTTCATCACTTTCCCTTATGGATTTCTGCCTCAGCATAGTACTACGTATAGTAAGTAGAGAAAGTATTGCATTCTGTCCAAAAATTCGACACCAGGATTTCACGGAAAATACATTTTTTGAGGTCTCTGAATAAAAAAAAAATAGTAAAAGATCCGTGTTGTGTCTGTGTGTGTGGATGTGTGTCTGTGAACAGCATAACTCAAAAACGAAAAGTCGGATAAATGCCAAACTTGGTATTTAAATTCAGTATCTTTCAGAGATGCGACACGAAGATTTTCAAAAAAATCCTCCACCCCAGACTACGCTTTACATGGAACATTTTCGAAAATTTTGATTTTCTCAAAAATGCCTGTAACGATTTTGATTAAAATATCACATATTTAAGATATTTTCACGACAAATGAAATGTATATCTTGAGGTTTCTGGGAATGTCCCCAAAAGTCTTCATTCTGAATGGTTTTTGCATAACTGGTAAACCATAAGAGTTAGACAAAACTTTTGTATACAAAAAATGTAGATGTTAAAATACACAATTTATGTCGTATACATCTTTCTGTGGTGTAAACCATTTCCAAGATATTCCTCGTAATTTGTTTGAAATTTTCAATACTTATACTTTTTCTCGAATGAGAATTCGTTATTGGCTTCCCCCCCCCCTAAGACACGTAAAGAGAATGAAATGCTGACATAGCAACCAGCTCTTAAAATATTTGACTATCGCTTAAAGCCTACCACATTCCCCTTTCACCTGCAAGAAAATGAGCGATAAAATAGCTTTTGCAAATCTTTATATTGTTTAACATTGAGGCAGTGTTTTTAACGCTTAAATGATTTCAGTCAAATTATATAATATATAAATTCAATAACAGCCCGCCTTGAAGCAATATGTGTATGTAATACTTTGTAAAATGTATATAACAGTCATTGCACATGCTTATATTATTGTACACATGTTCAATAATGTTATATGAATGTATTACGTAATTTAATAATGTAGGAGCTGTGAGAAATATGTCAAAAGTTGCTAACAATGAGGTAACCTTGAGGCAATAATGAATTAGAAAGTTTAAATGTTACTTGTGAATCTTGGAAGCAATAATGTAATTTTTGTGACAGTTTATAAAAATAGCCAATCAACAACCAGAAAAAGCTTTAGTTAAATGAAGGTATTCTATAGAATTAGGAATAACAAATCAGAGACTTGAAATACAGAAATTTACAAGTTTAGACGGTTGAAATCAATTCAGTTACCTGCAAACAGTGTTTCTAACCGGACGCGAGACACATCCTCGAGAGATTTAATACGTATTCGTGTGAGACGAAAAATAGTTTACGTATTAAAAAGTGCAAGTAATTCATAAAAGAATCTCACAGCTCTCTATCAGTGAAGTGTTATTCAAATCGTGTCAAGCATTAACAAAAGGAGTGAAGTAAAATTATAATCTGTGTAAGCTTACATTCTTAGTCGCACCACAACCCTGCCAAGACATCCATGTCTCTAACAATAATACTGACGCGGCCGAGACAAACATAAATATATAATATTTAAAGAAACAGTAAAAATACATTTTGGGGCGAAGGCCACCGGAAACTGTTTACTATACGTGCGGTTGCAACTACTAAAAGTTCGGTTCCCCAACAGTTGAAATATAATGCAACTCCTTTAATACACATTACTTCAAATTGGCGCCCAAAACGTGGGGTAAATAATATAACACCATCTTCAACATGAACTAGGCGGAGAATAAGCGTTTGTAAAAATAGTTTGTACAAGAGTAGAGAAAGTCATGTGATTGCCGGAACTATTATTATACAGGTATAAGAATGTTTTATTATTTCCATAGACTTACAACAATGGCACAACACTTAAACCTGGTGTAGTTGCTGTTTGAATTTACTAGCAACAGGAGTGTGACGAACAAGGTACCGGGGAAAGTATATTCCAAAGTAGGCTCCGCTAGGATGACACGTTGTGTGGGTGGTGGTAGCAGCGTACAAAAAGATGGTTTATATATTTTACATTCGGAGATTTACGGTCGTTGGAGAAGTGGTGGGACAGCAGTAACGGATAAGAACATCAAACTGCGCTATAAACATTAAATTGTGTATGTTCGGTATTATTTTATTGATTCGGTACAGGATTTTCAGCTCAGCGTGGTGCCTGCAGCTCGCAACAGTAGAAGAAGAAACAAAATTAATAAATCCTTAACATGATTTCCAGCACTCGAACAGAAAGGGCGTAACGGACTCCTCGCTTCCGGTGAGCAAACGTCCTTGCCTTATAATGACGCCATATCCGTTTTCCTTCTAACTACGATGCTCTTCAGTGGGTGCGGTTTTTTGCTTTCTCTGCAACCTATCAAGTGTAGTTAAGAAGAAGTATTGTATTCCACCCAAAAATTCGAGTCAATGTTTCACCGGAAATACACGTTTTGTGACCCTCTGAATCCAGAAAAAAAACCGGTCCGTGTACGGATAAATACCAAACTTGTATTTAAGTTTAATATCTTTCAAAGGTGCGACACAAAGCTTTTCAAAATGACCCACCATCCAAATTATCATTTAAATTGAAAACATTTCGAAATTTTTTATCTTCTGAAAAATTTCTCTTATTATTTTGAGTAATACTAATATATTTAGGATATTTACACGAAAAATAAAATGCACATCTTGAATTTTCTGGGATAGCCTGTGAAGTCCTCTTCATTCGGAAGGAATTTTATATACTTTCGTATAACTGTTAAACCATAAATGTTATTACACAAAACATGCAGATCTCTTTAAAACACACAATTTATCTCACATAACTTTTTCTGTCTCATTTTTAAAGTACTGTCCTGTTCAGTTGTTTCTCTCGATGCCATGGAAATATTAGGGAATTCAAGGCCAGCTTATAGCAACATCTGATTATCAATTGTGTTTTCTGCATCCCCTTTGTACCTACAATGAAATGTGTAATGAAATTATTTCTGCAAAGATTTGTTTCGATTAATAGGAAGTAGTAAGAATTGAAGCTTTCGCAGAAATTGTCTTCAGTGTATATTTATATAAAAATAAACTGGCTAGAGAGTCATGTGAATGTAGCACATCAGATTTTTATTCCTATAGTACACTCGAAGGGACGTTGTGGCTAGTGACCCAAACGTTTAATCTTTTCGGGAGGTACATAAGCCACTGTTGCATCTCTTCTGCTTAGGGAGATTGCAAACAGAGTTTAGCATGTTTATAGGGTAGGAAGCGGGCAGAAGGGGATAGGGGAGGTAATGTATGCTTGTTTGGAAACTAGGTCGCAAGGGGCTTCCCAAAACATAAAACGAAAGCCTACTTTCTGGAATTTGTGTTCTGTCCAGGAATCAGCTTCGGTAGAATAAAGAGGAATTGATTATAATTTATGCTGATAAAAAACATCAATGCTGATTTGAAAATGTACTTCGTTTGGGCTCGTTAAAATACAGAACCAATTCGTAACGTGATTACACCTAGGGACCATTCACAATGTAAATTAGGTACTAACGTAACGACTTAAAACTCAGGAAAAACTTCCGATATGTTTCCATTCACAATGACAAACAGAAATATAAACAGCAGCGAATCGCAAGAGAGCGTGAAACAGCTGAGCTAATATGACCGCCTGCGAAACGATCACCGACAGTACATACGACAAAAGAGGTTATGTACAGTGCGTCAATTTTAAACTGGCCGGCGTCTGAAAGACGGAGCTCGAATCGAGTACGTTCGTGAGCGCTCGGGACAGCCAGGCTTTGTTCACAAAACTGCGTATATTCTTGTAATAGTTATAACGGGGAACATAATTGTAATCACAAAAGTCTTCCGAGAAAATAATTCACATACGAGATTTCAAACAGACAGATGTTTTCAGAGTGTTGAACACTGAATATTTGTAACCAAAACACATTTTATTGATTTATATAGTTCTCAAGTGGAGTACGACTAAAACCCGTTACAATGCCACGCTTACTGTAGCACTCTTAGCTCGGTGGCAGGGTGTTAGTTCACTGTTCCTGGGGTTGCAAGTTCAAATCTCCGTGGAGCTACTCAACCTTCCCTTCCTTTCATTTTAAATACATGAATAAAATATATCAGTTTTTCTTTACTATTTTTATGTGTGTGGCGTTTATTTAGTAGTCTGTCATAGCGGTAGATGGCAACCATGACATTAATTTATCGGTCTGGAGGAGGTTTCATACTCAGTCAATTTAGTTTTTTAACCACACATTACATCATTAGTGTGTAATTATATTTGTAAATAAAATGAAGTAACACAACGAATATTATTTAACTGTTTTACAGTAAACCGAGTTATAAAAAATATAAAATAACAATCCACTAGGGAGAATCGAACTTGAACTGCTTGTTCAAAAATTAAGTAGTATAACCACTGTTCCCCGCCAAGCACGGTGTGGGCGTAGCCCAAATCCGTGTCTTGTGACTTGTAGTATAGAGTAGCCAAAGCGGCGCACAGAAGTTGACGGTTGTGAACTGCGCGATCACTCACTTGAAAGCAGTTAACTGCTCAAGAGTCCAGCAACTTTTAGTTTGACTAGGTGTGTAGTATATATATATATATATATATGTCTTGAATAACTATTGCTTGATATTATGGGGAATAGTAAATGCCATTATTCGTGTTTTATTTGAAGGACGTTGTGATGGTCATTTTAGGGTCAATTTAATTTTTTTAAATGGGAACCTACATTTTGTGTGTTGTTTTCTCATTAGAAAATGGTGTATAAAAAGCTGTTTACTTTGTAATGAGGAATAACGAAACCAAATAAAAAATGTTGGTTCCCAATTATGAAAGTAACTTTACCCTCAAATGACCATCCAGGGTGGTCCATATCGCTTTCGACACAGCCATTCAGAATTTTCGTTGTTGTTTCCGTTGGTGTAAGAACAATTGCAAATTGCTTTATTCGTAAAATGTTATTTAGTTTTTATGAGGCGTTAGTAAACAACATACAAAAGGTAGGTTTCCATTAAAAAAAATAAGTTGACCCTAAAGGGCCATCACAACGTCCTCCAAATAAAACACAGTAATGGTATTTACTTTTCTCCATAACATCAAGCAACTTTTATTCAAGACATTTCTTTCTACAACGCTTAGTTTTGGAGATATTGTACAGTCTCAACTTAAATGGTCCATCCTGTATGTATATACATATCAAAACGAACAAGGAGGTTAAAGGAGGTTAAACTGCCTAATAGCTATCACCTACTGTCTCAATTTGTTTTTCTGCTATTTTAATAGATACCCCAATGATTCCTGGTCCAAAATCTTACACAGTTAGCAAGTCAACATATGACAACTTAAAATCTGATGTGAGGTGACAGAATGATCACGTGTTGAGAATCGCTCTCTGATTGGCTAGTTTCTTATGTTGAAGTAGACAAACTTGAAAGCTGTGGCCTTCCAAACTTCTATGTTTACGTTGTATGTTTATGTTAATGTCAGTGTGAACGCGTGAACATGAAACAAGCTTCTGTGCTTAAACTATGCTTATGTCTAAGTTTATTGTGAATGGGCCCTTAGGTGCAAAAGGTTTGTCGTTTCTCTTGAATAGCAGTACTGAGTTTTCTTGTGCGAGTTATCTCAGTTGCCTAATTAAGCCAAGCGACTTATGAAAATTGTAAATTTTTTTCTGAAAAATAACAACTTTGTATAGTAGGTAATACATTTTAATGTCTTTAAGAGGGATGGACATATAATGGTACACATACTAAAATGCACAAAGTTTCAGCCTTTACAGGGTACATTTGTGAGAGTTAAAATCAGCTCTATACCCTTAAAAGTACTTCCTTTCTTTTCTTAATTTTTTCCATGCTCGTTAAATCCATCAAATTGTTCCATGCGGTACAAACTTTTACCAATTATTTGAAATTTTCACCAAATTTTCACAATAAATATTAGTTATTGCAAGACATTTTCGGGAAGGTAAAACGACAAAGCACATGCCTCTAGAAATCATTTTTAGGAATTAAAAATTGTAAAAAGCAAGAAGTACTTTCGAATTTGTTTTCTAAAGTAAATTAATGTTTTATTTCCACATCATGTGATAGATTTGTAAGACATGTGCTTGGAATTCAAATTGAAATTTGGTTTCAAAATTTTGAAATTTGAAACGCATGGAGATTTTCCTGCCGATCATTAAAGAGCATAACATATCTTTTTCTCAGGAACTACGCAAGGAATCGGTCTGAAAATTTGGAAGTTTGATAAAGAACACAAGCATATAGTTAAAACATCAAACTATTTTCACAAGAAATACGGAATTTCCAAATGCACAGGATGGTCCCATTAGCTTTTGATCATCCTTCCAACTTTATCCTTCACCTAAGGTAAATTTTGGAGAAGAAATGTTGGCTAGGGAACTATTATGATGTGGATAAGAAAGAAGAAGTTTCCTGCTATATCCTGCTTATATGACTGATAAAGAATATTGAGTGTGATCTGGCTCAAATTGTAGCTCAGTGGCTTGCTGCGGTGGGCTAGGCCTACTTCAGTACTTGGGCAGAAGTGCAGGAGGTTCACGAGGAAAGAACAGTATGTTTGACAGTTCAATACCAACTGAAACTGCCTCTCTCGTATATCGGCAAGGCTCTTTGCAAGTAGCTTTACATGTTGAGCGCTGAATACGTATAATGACTTAAGTTGCATTTAGCTAATTTAGCATTTAAATAAAAATGCTGAGTGTAACACCTTATTTGAACACCTCTGAAGCCCAGAGTGAATTACTTCTGTAGGACTGTCTTCAATGTGGGTAGTCAATACTTTTGGCTGCACGATTTTGTAGCACGTTAATAGAGCTGAACATTTGTTGTTCTTTTAAACTGAAAAAAGACTATGCTTTGTGAATGTAATCCTTAAAATGAGGTTACGTAAAATTAATCAGAATCATTTCCCAAGGAAAAACACGGTACAGATACATGAGTCCTCTAGATTAGCAAAAAGGTGATTCGCGAGATATTTGAACTCTCTCCATCACATTCTGTCATTTCGTAACAATAAAGAATTATCATACGTTTTTTTCAGCCATACCTTCTCGCGCTAAAATTTAAACTTAACAATGTTCTGTTAGTTTAGTGTGTAACGAACACGTACTAGTTTCATTGTTGGCACTCGTACTTCCCGTCTGTGAGAGGCATGCAAGCCTACAGTATGCCTAAAGCAAAAAATCTGATGTGTTACACTCACATGACTTTCTCTACTCTTGTACAAACTATTTTTACAAACGCTTATTCTCCATATGCTTCATGTTAATCGAGATATCGAACTGTTAATTTTATTGCTAATTTTCTTGTAGATGCAAGGAGAATTGCTAGGCTTTAAGCGATAGTCAAATATTTTAAGAGCTGGTTGCTATGTGGAGTATTCCATTCTCTTTGCATTACCAGGGCCAAAAAAAAAGTGAATAACGAATTACCATTTGAGAAAAAGTATAAGTATTGGAAAATTTAAGGGAATAACAAGCAATATCTGGAAAATGGTTCACTCAAAAAAAATATTATATGACATAAATTGTGTATTTTAACGCGATCTACATTTTTTGTGTAGTAAAATTTTGTCTATCTCTTATGGTTTACTAGTTATGTAAAAGTCGTTCAATATGAAGAATAGTTTTGGAGACATTCCCAGAAAATTCAAGATATACATTTCATTTGTCATGAAAATATCTTAAACATATATTTTAATCAAAATCGTTAGAGCCATTTTTGAGAAAATTAAAGTTTTCGGAAAATGTTCCATGTAAAGGGTAATCTGGGGTGGGGGGATTTTCTTGAAAACCTTCGTGTCGCATCTCTGGAAGATGCTGAATCTAAACACCAAGTTTGGTGTTTATCCGACTGTTCGTTTCTGAGTTATGCTGTTCACAGACACACAGACGGACATGTTTGCAAAAATGTTTTTTTTTATTCAGGGGGTCTCAAAACATATATTTCCGGTGAAATCTCGGTATCAAATTTTTGGGTGGAATACAATACTTCCACTACTTACTATACGTAGTAGAGAAAGTAAAAAGGTGACTCACGACAACAATGCTGCTTTGAAATCCTGCTTTCGTCTCAACTAATCTTCAGCTGCAATTTTGCAGAAGGCCTGTGGATAGTTTTTTTACTTTCTTAAGCACAACTCAATTAATATGCCTAGAGCTTAAATTGTTAAAAGAGGGGGATTATCAATTTCAAAGGAAAATTGTCCCGACGTTCCAGTTACTGCGTTTTCGGAAGAAAACACCCACCCCGCTGCTGTCATTATGAGAGGGGGTCGATGAATAACTAAGAACACTTTCAGAAATACTGAAGATTTCAATGGGAACCACCCCACTTTAGTAACTGAAAAATTGCAAATGAGACGTGTTTGTGCGCGGTGGGTTCCAAGTGTGATTCCGAGCAAAAGAAGATGGTGTTAGAGGAAGATGCAGAGTTTCTTTCAAAGGTACTCTTTACTGATGAAGCGTGGCTACAACTTTTCGATTCTGAGTTCAAACAGCGAAGTTATGAGTGAAAATGGTTACATGCCTCTCTCTACCTATGCCAATTTCACATGTATCCAATTTAATTATAACATTCAGAAACAAAGTGATAATTCTATTCTTGCTTCGTTATTCACTATATATTTTTGCATAGAAATTATTTCAGATTAGCAAGAAGTGCTTACTAGAATACGCCGAAGTAGAATAGTTTTCTTTAGACTTGAAGTAGATGGATTTCAAAAAGATGCCGCCACTTAAAAGAAGGGAAGGTAAATGTCTCGCAAGCCTAAAGCGGGATAAGATAGAATTACATGATGGCACTATTTTATTTCGGATCAGAAAAAAACACCACCTTATGCTCAGTCATTATTTTGTAATTATATGTTAACATAAACAATAATTGCGAAACAAACCAAAACAAAAGAAAAAAAATCTGATGTGTTATACTCACATGACTTTCTCTACTCTTGTACAAACTATTTATACAAACGCTTATTCTCCATCTAATCGAGATAAACATTTGCAGAGTCCATCTTATTGCTAATTTTCTTGTAGATGTAAGGGGAATATATATTTACAAGGGCAATTTGGAAATACAGTAGCCTTTAAGCACATACATATCTCTTAATAGCTGGTTGCTAGGTGCAGCACCATTCCCTTTCCCACAGATCAATACTCTTTGCGTATCCAAGATAAAAAAATGAATAACGAATTCCCATTCGAGAAAATAAGTATTGAAAAATTTAAGGGAATAACAAGTAATATCTTGAAAATGGTTCACTCAACAAAAAAAATGTATGACATAAATTGTGTATTTTAATGCGATCTACATTTTTTGTGTAGTAAAATTTTGTCTATCTCTTATGGTTTACCAGTTATGCAAAAGTCGTTCACAATGAAGAATACTTTTGGAGACATTTCCAGGAAATTCAAGATATACATTTTATTTGTCATAAAAATATCTTAAACATATGATATTTTAATCAAAATCGTTAGAGCCATTTTTGGGAAAATTAAAACTTTCGAAAAATCTTCCATGTAAAGGGTAATCTGGGGTGGGGGGATTTTCTTGGAAACCTTCGTGTCGCATCCTTGGAAGATACTGTACCTAAATATCAAGTTTGGTGCTTATCCGACTGTTCGTTTCTGAGTTATGCTGTTCACAGACAGACACACACACACACACACACACACACACACACGCGCGGACATGTTTCCAAAAATGATTTTTTTGGATTTAGGGGGTCTCAAAACATGTATTTCCGGTGAAATCTCGGTATCGAATTTTTGGGTGGAATACAATACTTCCCCTACTTACTATACGTAGTAGAGAACAGACACAGACACACACACACACACACACACACACACACACACACACACACACACACACACACACACACACACGGACATGTTTCCAAAAATGCTTTTTTTGGATTCAGGGGGTCTCAAAACATATATTTCCGGGAAATCTCGGTATCGAATTTTTGGGTGGAATACAATACTTCCCCTACTTACTATACGTAGTAGAGAAAGTAAAAATATATGGAAATAAGCTTGTGTTCAAATATTATAACCAGATTGAATCAAACGTCAGGTCACTTGCAGCTGCTGTGATTTTAAATTGCATTGGTTTTGGATAACCTTTTTTTTTCCTCTATGGAAATATTTTAAAATGTTACTTTACTTGAGTATAAGTTGGAAGTAATGTAACTTCCCGATAAAGACCTAACCATTGGTGTGCGATGGTAAATTTATAATGTTTATGTATGTGTGTTTACTTCACGCGGTGAAGCCATCTTGTGACGTGATTCATTTGTTAGGTTTGTTAGCTCCATCTGGTGTTAGCAATTTGCGGCAGTATTAGTTTTTGTTTGAAAAAATGCTACTGTTATTTTATTTAATTTTGGTTCTCTGTCCTCCGGCTAGCTATTATCCTTTTGGTCAAGCACTTCTCTTTATACAGGTTGTGTAAACGGAAAGGAATCTTTTATCCAAAGATAACACTGATGAAGAAATTTGTTTTACACTTTTATTGTCGACCATGTTAACTATCACATTTACACATTGATCTTGACACTCGCCAAACTGAAACTGTTATAATAACTTCATTACTGATCACTCTTAATTCGCGTACTTCAACTTTTTGTATAATTAACTTTACAACACTTTAGATTTTCAATAATTCTACTACGCGTAACTTGTGAATCTATAGCCCACGTGTAATATTTCTGCTGGACTGAAGGCGACGTGTATCATACAAATATTTTCGACGAACTGACGGACTGAAGGCGACGTGTAATGTACAAAGAATTTTGATGAACTGACGGGCTCTACCTCTAACCTACTCTTTTTATACTCATACACTCCGACATGCCTAAGGATTATAACTGAACTGCAATTGGCTAATAAAATGCGCCAACATTAGCGTCTATTTTTATATCCAATGAAAATTATGAATACATATGCTCTAGGGAAACGTTCCAGAAGATTCTCCAGGAAAAACGCGCCAACATTACGTAACTTCCTCGTTTCCAATAATGATAAACAGCTCACCCCCTCGCTGCATTATTGCACGCTATTATTGACAGTTTCAGTAAGGTCGTATAAACTTACTTCTCAACAATAATTACAGTCAACAAACATCTCAAATCAATGTTACACAAAAATGCATATTCATATTACAATCATTATTTACATTTAAGTAATTTGTGATACAAATTACTGCATCATATGCCCCACTAGAAACATAATTATAAATATTTACAACTTGTTTGGAAATTTTATAATTGGGTTTTTAGTCTCCTAAATCTTGGAACACACGCTATCACTTTCACTTAACACTTCACACGTATTTAACACACGACATATGTTTTTTTTTTATCTCGCCACTATTTACTGGCTCTGGTTTAATGTGTTTAGACTTTAATCTGACATTACAATTTTTTATAGCAAATACTGTACCCTGAAGTATTTAGTTACTGTTACAAAAATTGGTTTACTTTCTTATATTGTTAACAAAAATTTGTGCATTTAAGAATTTTTGTAATTATTATACATATTTACTAAAATATTCACCCTCTACACAAATATATTTACATCTCTTAAATCTAGACACTGTTTCACCTTTTCTGTTTGCTACATAACTATTTGTTTTAATTATTTTTACCCCATTTTTTTTTGTTCTGAATTTCTTTCTTTCTTTTTTTTTTATTGTTTTGTTCTGAATTTATTTCTGTTTTCTCATGACATATATATATATATATATATAGTTAACCCTCTTACATTCCAATACATTTCTCTGCAAGTCATCTTTAACTATTCAGCATTTACTTTACATCTCATTGCTATTTACCCTCCTGGATCAAATTGTGTGTGGCTAAATATTACTCGTAGCTGTATCTTAACCTTCAAAAATTTGTTCATGAATAACCTCTTGTATTCATATGATATTTCGTCCCATGATAACATTTGAAAAAAATCGAAAGTTTCCTGAACAACACATCTTTTAAGAACTGTCATTTTCAATTCTTCTACTATCTCTTTAATCTGAGAATACTCTGACAAATCTGTCATAAGCTGTACTGGATTGGAGTTTTCATTTTGAACATCTTGGTACTTGTTAATTTCAGAAGTTAGCTTTTGATTATTTACAGGCAAAACTTTAACTTCTTCGTATAATTTATTTCTTTGCATTACTGACTCATTCTGTATTTCTGATATCTCCCCTCTGAAATTAACTTGCGCCTGATTTACATCTACATTCATAACCTCTTTCATCTCTCTTATCTCACTTGAAATGTTACTCATTCTACTACCTAACTCTGTACATTCTACATCAACATGTTCACTTTTAGTATTAACCTCACTTTCTTTGTTACCTATTTCCCTGCTCATGTCTAGCATTTTCTTTGAAATTTCTCCTATCTCACTTGCTATTACTTCCTGATTTTCATCTCTCATTTTTGACATACTACTATCTAGCTTCATAACTTTCTTTTCAATTTCTTCCCTGCTTTGATCTACTTTTTGCTCTAATATCTCATTCATCCTACCAATATCTTCACTCAATTCCCTATGATCTTTTTTTATAGCTTCACTCAATTCCCTATTCCTTTTTTTTATATATTCACTGTCTTGATCTAATTTCTTTTCTATATTTCTCAGCATTTCCATAATTTCCATCATCATACCAGCATCAATATTAATATTTCCTGCTATTCTATTCTTACTTTCTTTACTAGTATTTCTTCCCTCAAATCCTACATTGTTTGAGCTATTTTCTGTAACCTGTATTGAATTACAGCTAACTGTTACACAATCCCTTTCCATCATTGTTTCTTCTGTATTATTAGTGGACATAGTTTTCTTTATCCTACCACTCCTCAATTACATTTGATTGTTACAATTTTGTTTTCTAAAAACAAATTACTATACTCTGACCTTTGTGATGCTGTCTGTTGCTGTTACTTTTATGTCCAGCTTCCTGCCCCTCTCTCCTAGGTTTGTATGTCGCTTCTGCGTCGTATCATGATGAATCTACGTCGTTTTGGTGTTCTGTATTTGAATTCCCCTGTTGCCTTTTAATCTCGGAATTACGATGTCCAATCATCCGCGTAGTCTGTCGTTCCTATAGTTGTTTCTAGAATCTGCGTCTTGTAGTTCAGTTCACTGCTCCATTCGCTCCACGTCCTGATTCCTTTGCTCCTTCCTGGTTATTCTGCTCCTTCCTGGTCACTCTGCCCCACGTTCTGGGTGCCAATTTGTAACGGTATATATGGTTGTTTTGCTTATTTTGTTGTTGAGCCCCACGTTGTGGTAGCCAATGTAGTAACTTTATTTGTATATGTTTGTATTTGTTAGCCCCACATTTGGGAAGCCAATTTATAACGGTTTAATGTTATTTATTTAACATTATTGTAGCCCCACGTTGTGGTAGCCAATTTGCGAGTGTATTTCTTATAATGTTTGTGTATTTGTGTTTACTTCACGTGGTGAAGCCATCTTGTGACGTGATTCATTTGTTAGGTTTGTTAGCTCCATCTGGTGTTAGCAATTTGCGGCAGTATTAGTTTTTGTTTGAAAAAATGCTACTGTTATTTTATTTAATTTTGGTTCTCTGTCCTCCGGCCAGCTATTATCCTTTGGTCAAGCACTTCTCTTTATACAGGTTGTGTAAACGGAAAGGAATCTTTTATCCAAAGATAACACTGATGAAGAAATTTGTTTTACACTTTTATTGTCGAACACGTTAACTATTACATTTACACATTGATCTTGACACTCGCCAAACTGAAACTGTTATAATAACTTCATTACTGATCACTCTTAATTCGCGTACTTCAACTTTTTGTATAATTAACTTTACAACACTTTAGATTTTTCATAATTCTACTACGCGTAACTTGTGAATCTATAGCCCACGTGTAATATTTCTGCTGGACTGAAGGCGACGTGTATCATACAAATATTTTCGACGAACTGACGGACTGAAGGCGACGTGTAATGTACAAAGAATTTTGATGAACTGACGGGCTCTACCTCTAACATACTCTTTTTATACTCATACACTCTGACATGCCTAAAGATTATAACTGAACTGCAATTGGCTAATAAAACGCGCCAACATTAGCGTCTATTTTTATATCCAATGAAAATTATGAATACATATGCTCTAGGGAAACGTTCCAGAAGATTCTCAAGGAAAAACGCGCCAACATTACGTAACTTCCTCGTTTCCAATAATGATAAACAGCTCACCCCCTCGCTGCATTATTGCACGCTATTATTGACAGTTTCAGTAAGGTCGTATAAACTTACTTCTCAACAATAATTACAGTCAACAAACATCTCAAATCAATGTTACACAAAAATGCATATTCATATTACAATCATTATTTACATTTAAGTAATTTGTGATACAAATTACTGCATCAAGTGGTATAACCTTCAGTTTATTGCAGTAAAACTAATACTTCCACTCAGTTGCCATAAGTTCTTCCAGATGTTTCCAAGCCTAGTTGAACATTGCCAAGCAATGCCAAGTTACAAATGTTGCACAAAAGCTTTGTTTAATTATTCGAAATGGATACTGAAGTTAGCTTACATGATTGATATTTGATTACTTTGTCAATTAATTTGCTAAATTAGTTAGGTTTGTCACTACAATATTTTCTGTTTTCAACTGTGATTTGTGAAAAAGCCCCTCCCTCCCAAAAATGAAATGATTACACGCCTTTCTCTAGCTATACCTATTTCACATGTATCCAATTTAAGTATTCAGAAACAAAGTGATTATTCTATTCCTGCTGCGTTATTCGTTATATTTTTTTGTATAGAAATTATTTATGATTAGCAAGAAGTGCTTACTAGAACACGCGGAAGTAGCATACAAATGGTTAGCCGTGGTAAGTGGGCGGGCTGTTGCGATTGGAGGAATATAGAAGAATCGCAAACTTTCAGATGACGTATTTGGGAAAGCTTAAATATACAACTAAGGATATATCTATATCGGCTAACAATACATTAAAAATCAACACTATATCTTCCTATAGTAAGATATTGCCTATGTCTTATTATTCCTCAGATACACATTATATAATATTCAATCACTATGAGGACGAATTCACAGGTTACATTGTATTAATCATGCAGATATCTTAAAATGTAGTAGATGGGTAGAAAGATCTTTGTATATCTTTGGAAAGGTTTGTTTTTTAATTAAGGTGTTCACAGACTGGTAGACACACATACATAGACAGGCAGGCATCTTCTTCTAATAATATCTATCTTTTTTGGGGGGTATGGTTTCAGCGTATCTCAATACATGCATTGCCGGTGAAATGTCGATATCGAATTTTTGGATGGAATAAAATACTTCCTGTAGATACTATAGGTAGGCGGTAGAATAATTAAAAATCTGATGTGTTACACTCACATCACTTTATTTACTCTTATACAAACTATTTTTACAAACAGTTATTCTCCGTCTACTTTGAGTTAATCGTTATAAAAATTTGCAGAAACTTTTTGCTAATTTTATTATAGGTGCAAGGGGAATATGGTAGGCTTTAAGCGATAGTCAAATATTTTAAGAGCTGGTTGCTATGTGGAGCATTCCATTCTGTTTACATATCCAGGATATAAAAAAAAGAAGAAGAAGAACGAAATCCCATTTGAGAAGAATATAAGTATTGGAAGATTCAAACACATAATAAGGAATATCTCGGAAATTGTACACTCGGCAAAAAAATGTATATGACATAAATTGTGTGTTTTAACGAGATTTACATTTTTGTGTAGTAATGTTTTATCTATCTCTTACGGTTTACCAGTTATGCAAAATTCATTCAGAATGAAGACAACTTTTGGAGACATTCCAACAAAATTGAGGATATGCATTTCATTTGCCATGAAAGTATCTTACACATATGATATTTCAATCAAAATCGTTAAAGCGATTTTTGAGAAAATTAAAATTTTGGAAAAACGTTCCATGTAAATAGTTGTCTGGGGTGGGGATTTTCCTGAAAATCTTGTATGCATCTTTGAAAGATACTGAGCCTAAACACCAAGTTTGGTATTTATCCGAATTTTCGTTTTTGAGTTATGCTGTTCATAGACACACATCCACACAGACACACACGCACACACACTATCTTTTTCTAAAAATGTTTTTTATATTCAGGGGGGGCCTCAAACATGTATTTCCGGTGAAATCTCGATATCGAATTTTGCTTGGAATGCAATGCTTCCCCTACTTACTATACGTAATAGGGAAAGTAAAAAAGGAAAGAAAAGAGGAAAAGTACACTTCAGAGAGCTTGGATAAACAAAGAAATTGCCTCAAGCTAATTTAATTCTCCGTTAAGATGTTTTTATCGTTTTGTACCCTCTTGCTACTTGCAGTTTATTAGGGAAAGATGTGAAAAGCATTTTTGTTTCACACTATCTGGAATTTTACGTTTTTCCGTCTCCAAACCGGTACGTCAAATTGAAATTTTCCGTTCACTTACTTTCTTTACTCCAACACCAACGTATGAATACATTAGCCCTGCAGTGAGCATATGAAACATATGACTGCGTCCATGTACAACATAATATGCAGTGCTATATTTACCAATAGCTATATAAAGTATTTCGACATAGTATGTATGAATAACTACTAGAAAGGTTTTTTTTCAGCTTTGGTTTCTATATTCCGGTCTCGGCTTCGCTTCGGCCGTAAACATTATGAGTGTGCTGGTGCAGTGTTGCCAATCTTAGCGGAATTCCGCTATGCGTAGCGAATTATAAAATAGTCATGTAAATAGTCATATAATAGTAATTTTAAGTATTACCAATTATATAATAATGAGTGATAAAAGGTATCACTCCACCGCTAAGAAAAAAGGAAATTCCGTGGAAAATTGCCGAAAGATGAGAAGAAAGTGAGAAACAGTTGTTTTCGGATAGTGGTTAAAAGATTTTTTTCGAAGTGGTTATAACCAGTTAAAGGAGACAGTGCAAAAGCAAAACGTAGAGCATGTAATGTTGTTTTTGGGGCAAAAAGCTTTTGAAACACTGTGAAAGCTAGACACACATAAAGAATCTAAAAGCTACTGGCATAGCAAACATTTCTCAGATAATGAAATTAATTGTTCTTCCTCACAAGCCGTGTGTTGGACAAGGTTGGAAAGGTAGAATCAGACGACTGAAAAATTCAATGCCATAGCCGGGATTTGAACCACAGATCTCCCGGTCTCCGTCCGGCTGCTCTAATCACTGAGCTACCATGGCAACATTGTAAGTCGCCATTGGGATATGTCATCTCAATGCAATTTGAGATCTCTTTGTGGTTTACCGGGAAAAATGCGAATCAGTTTAAGGATTTAAGGTCGTGCCGGCATGTTGCCATGGTAGCTCAGTGGTGAGAGCAACCGGACGAAGACCGGGAGATCCGTGGTTCAAATCCCGGCTATGGCATTGAATTTTTCAGTCGTGTGATTCTACTTTTCCATTTCTCAGATAATTAATAAATTAATTTATTTACGGTTCACTAAGAAATGTGTAAGGATTAAATTACTTTTAACTTAGTTATTCACTTAATCAAAAGATAAACTACTGCTACTAAAATAGGCCTAAATTCCCAACAGAGAAACTATAATAATTTTTCTGTGACTTAATAATAATGATGTAATGTAGTATTTTGTTGAGGAATTTTGTTCGACCTGTAGCGAGATTCAGTGTGTTTTCGTTGGCAACACTGCGCTGGTGAGAAAGCTTTGAAAAACCGCTAAACTAGGCAATAAGAAGTTTGGAAACATGCACCTTCGGCATTTCCTGTAGAGAGTGCCTCCAGACTGGCGAAGAACTGCTTCAATGACTTCGTGCAGGTTGAGTCCAGCAGATGTCGTTTATCACCGAATGCAGTCCTGGGGACATAAAGCACTCTAGCTTAGGAAAGATAGACGAAGATCGCGTTCAAAGCTCCCGGGAAGTTGATGGCTATTAGTTCACATAAACCCACTTTGTCGAGAAGCGCGGCAGAAATATTGTAGAGCAACTCCGCCAATACATTGCTTTATAATGTGTTTGCGAGTCGAGCAACTCCTGTAGAAGTGCAATAGGACCATTCTGTTAGAGTTATGGGCCACTTCAGTTGGGTGGGGACTGCAAAACGTTTTATAGGGAGCATATCAGTAGATAATGTGGCTAACCTGGACGAGTTTCCTTTGTTGCTGCAGCTACTGCTGGTTTCGTCTCACAAGTACCGGTAGTCAACTTGTTCAACAGACTCGTGCGCCTACTTTGTGAAAGTTAAAAGTATATTCGGCTCTCCTACAGCGGTTCTATTATCTGCACTTATTTTAATACCTTAGTTACTGGTACAACACTTTTTATTTTCTCTACTACACTTACCTACTCGGTAGGATTTTAGTGGAAATACACCGTTTGAAGTCCTCTGAGCAAGAAAAAAAATCTGATGTGGTACACTCGCATGGCTTTCTCTACTCTTATACAAACTATTTTTACAAACGCTTATTCTCTATATGCTTCATGTTAATCGAGATGTTAACCTTATTGCTAATTTTCTTATAGATGCAAGGGGAGTATGGTAGTATTTAAGCGATAGTCCGTACATTTTTGGCACCCCTTTAGGAAACTATCCATCACTCGCCAATATTTTTCAAGTCAACAGTTGAAGGACGTACATAAGTGAGTACAATTTTGCCCCCCCTTTTTTTTTAGAGAATTAACAGCCAGAGAGCGTGATTTTGCCTTTTTTCAAGTAGACTCTGCAACAGCTGTTCTCATATTTCGATGAGAAAGATTGAAAGTTTGTTGAGGACAGCATTATTAGTAGAGATTTGTGACCCACTGCGATTTATATTTCTGGTGTAACTTAAAACATAAAGTGTACAAGACAAACCCACACACCCTGGAAGAATTAAAACCAAATATCCGCCAGGAAACTGTCAGCATTTCTCAACGTGAACTACAGCAAGTGATGAAGAGTTTCCTAAAGAGGTGCCAAAAATGTATGGACAACGACGGTGGCCAGTTTCAGCATTTCCTCTCATAAAGTTGGTAAGTAAAGCCTTTAAAAGTAGTTTTTAAAATGTTGTATGGTTTCATCCGCGCCTTTCTATGATAGCGGTAGACGGCAGTGAACTCCGTGGACACGGTCAGGAAAAGCACCGCGCAGGCGGTCGTAGTTTTTTGGGTCACTCTGTAGCACCATATTTGAGTAGCCTTCTATTATACGGCATCAGAAACTAAGTTCCTGATGAACACAACATACTGGCTACTACCTAGTATGCAATGAATTGGATCCAATGAGCATCGGTTGGAAGTCAACACTAGTGATGCACCTAAGAATTATATCGCCACACTGTGCCTTTATTCAGACGTAAACACCATTAAAGTCATAAGCGCGTATTTGTCAACTAGAGAAGGCCCAGATGTAGAAAATGAATAACACGAAATAAAGCGTTTCCGTTTCAATCTCTACACATGAGAAATATTACTCCAAGGGCTTGATACATATTTTGTAACATTCTGTCTCTCAAATGCTTTGGTAGGATACATTATTTCGATTACCTACTTTAGGCAAGCGGTAGAGGAAGTAAAAGGCTGAGAAAATGCATGTTTTGAAACTTGAACTTAGGCTTTTACTAAAGTGAAACTGAAGTTTTCCTTAAAACTAAAGGAATTTAAATAGGCTGCTATGTAGAAGATTTAATTAGGTTCAAATTTTTATGCGCATTGAAGCGTTGTGCAGAGAAGTATTTAAACGGCCATATGTAGTCTTAAATATGAACAAAATGAAAAGAAAAGCTGCTATTATGCACCACAAAGTTAATCAAGCGCCTGAAAGAAGATTTTGGATCCTTTTGTTTTTCTTTCCTCACAGATTAACCCAAATTTCACCTGATGCTTTGGTTAGTCAATAATTAAAAAAGAAAAGAGTATGAAAGCTTTGGCCTTTTTTGAGCAATTGCTTTGTTTGGTTAGTAGGCTTGTACATGTGTTCCAGAACTAGTTGTTGTATTATTGCTACGGTTCGGTAGGTAGTCGGGCTCCATTGTTCTTCAACGTTAAGCACTGCCTTTTTACAGATTCTTGCTTCCAGTACTAAAGGTTGCCGCCCACCACCAAAATTTTATCACTTTTTGGAGCGGCGATTCGGTGTGTCGATGTCATAAATCAAGCAGGTTGTTCCCTGGTCGAGAGGAATATTCTGTGAGTGGGAGGCAGTCTAGTAAAGTTTAGCGACTCCACCATAATGACGATTGGAGGGAGGAGACAGACTTCGCTTCTTTTCTTTACAACTTGCAAATAAAAAAGTTCCTCTCCTACGTTTTCAGAGAGGAAACGCTATGGTTATGTCATGTGCTCAAGGAACACCAAAAGTGTCATTTTAACATTACGTAAACATACTCTGTGAATTTCACCTCTCTCGAAATGTGAATAATTTAAACTTTGCTCATAAGGTACCATCGCAACAAATTCTTAATGTGTAGTATAAAAGTGCATGCATGTCTTCTAAATGCTTACATGGGTGAATCGGGTCACATTTTAATGCTCTAAATTCTGACATTACATTATGTTTAAAATATGCCATCAGTTAGAGCCAGCTTCAAGTAATAATTTGCATCAAATTTTATTTTTAAATCAACCTATTTGTGTATATGCTAAAGACATATGAATGCAATGCCCTATTTACCTGGTAATGACAGTGAAACTAGCACAAGGGTTTTGTTTACCAAGGTGCATTTAATGATATCTGTATAGATTAAGTTAAAATAGGTATTTTAAAATAATTTTAGATGTTTTTACACCATGGACATTAGCGGCTAGTGAGTATACATTTTGGATGCTCACAAAACTTTAGTCAGACAGCCCTGAAAATAGCATCTTCTGCATGATGGTTAAGATTGTGAACAAATTGATATAACTGCAGCCGCCCCTAACAACCACAATGATAATAAACATAACTTATCTGTAGAAACAGTTTTTATGGATGTTTATTGGTGTGTGTATAATTAAGTATACCGTGTTAGGCCAAGAACAAAGTAATGTGTAAATTAAATTGTAGTTGAGATTTTGGATGGTATGGAGACACCGGGAGAAGTTTCCGCGCTTGTACACGTTAACTACTTCTGCTACAATGACTAACTTCTGCGGTGGAAACAGTGGGGGAATAGCTTCACCCGCTAATGAACTTCAAGTGTGCGCGACCAGTATGTATTTGGTCCCATAAGGTAATTACGGTTGCGCATGCGCAGAAGCTCATTAAAATGTGCACAAGTTAAAATGCGCTACCGACCCATGCCATGTCGCGTCGAGTTTAGAGTAGTGCGGCAGATTTAAACTAGATTTTAAATTATCACATGTACGTGACATTTAATGGCATTGAAATAAATTAATAAATCCCAGTGTCAAAATTTAGGGTGCTTTTATGCAGTAGCCGCCACTGTCCATATGTCCACCTTATGCAGCTTAAGTCTTATATTTAAATTGCAGAGAGATTCGAAGGCAACATGTACGAATAGGAACGCTGTTTCAACCCCCATATACCCATTCTATGATATATTTTCCCTGAATGTTAAATAATAAAGAGAATGTACACTACTTTACCTTATATTGTTACGTTAGGATATTATTGTAATAATTATAAAGTTACCGTTGGTGGCTCTCAAGTATGTCTCGGCATGCGCAGGTTTTGGAGAGACCTAAAGGCCGCTATTGGTTACAAGTTGGGCTTAAAGTGCGGACAAGACAGGTTGTAGACGCTCGGTGATTGTTAGCCCGGTTTTTAGTTTCTCCCCTAGGGACGGTCTGGCAAGATAAAGGTAAAAAATATGACTAAATAAATAACATACATTTGGAAATAACTATAATTTTATAATTGAACTAGTTAATATTAATTCTTCCAAACCTCTACTATTCTTACCCAAATTCCTGAGCTTATGTTCTTTTAGGTAGCGTATCACCAGAGAATGTGGTACAATATTATTATTTTCTTAGAAAACAAACATTAACCTCCTGATATTTGAGTTAGGCAATTGACTGAAAGTACTCATAAAAGACAAAGATTGAAATTGTTCCACTTGTTTCCACTGCACATATGTTCGTTATACTTGATCGTAAAGGAACATGGGGATAATAGTCCAGCGATAATAGACTCCCCAATTACCTATATAGAGTCATGCTTGATTGATATCTAACACTTCTAGCATATGTTGATTTATATCAGATGGCTGAAGTATGAGTAAAATATTCATAAGTAATACCTCGAGTGAGTCCGATAGCATGATTAGTTGCCCAAGCGCGTAGTGGGATTTGCTAAAACTATTTATTGAGAAAAACGTTTTATAAGCGATATTTGTAAAAGAAAATAACATAGATATTTTATATAGTATTATTTAATTGAGTTTATTGCAACCCAATATCAATGCTGTTAAAGAGTACGTATGCTCACAAGCATATTATTCTGTACAAGATTATCTGAATGACAAATTATCCTGATGACAGCACATATATAGCTCTGTAAGTAGTATTAGTAAATATGAATGACAATTGCCAAATACATTTGATGCCTTCTTTAGAATTAATGAAGCTATTTAAATGTATGTATATTAATAACTGACAGTAAATGCTATGCATTACAAATCAAACAGAACAAAATAATAAGACGAGCAAAAGGTATAAGCCTAGTGAAAGTTAAAATTCTTGTCAATAAATATAATTTAACCTTATAACGCTAGGGAGGTATTCGATTTTGTACAAAACTACACCTTCTTTGTTTAATTTTGTTTATAACATGTCTTTATTTTATTTTAAATGTTCTGTATTCTATGTAATATTTATGTATATGTAATTTTTGTACATTTCCTTGACATGTTCTATGTTCACAAGTCTTTATGGCTGCTAGTGAACTCACAGAATGTAATCCAATCCAATCTAACGTAATCTAACGTAGTATGGCCTTCTATGTTCTTTAAGAAAGCTTTCTTTGGTTTTTTTAGCTTACAAATCAGAAACAATTGCGAATCAGGTGCGACAAACTCGTTTGAACAAGATTTTAGTGATAGTCTATCGTAGTTGGTTCAAACTGGCAGGGATTGTGAATTGGATTGGTCGATATTGAATGCTGACCCATGAAGTAAATAGTGTAATAACTCGATTGCTATTGTCATACGAGAAAAACTGAATCCGTTGATCGGACGAAAGGGGATCTCATGCATTTGTCTTTGTTTACTTCAAAACCTTTCGTTTTCACTAGGTTATCGTTGGGTTTAATTATCTCAGGTTCTAAACTTCAATCTCCCACGGAATCACTCTCTCATTCATACTTCCTAGAACCTGAAAAGATCAGATGAAATCATACTTAAAGAAAAATTAACCCCTTCAACCGGAAAGTAACCTGGAATTTGCGGTATGCTGAGCCTAGACGCATCATCTGTGATCTGTTTTAAGTTCCTCTACCTATTACATATAGTAATTTTTCCATTTCTTTTATGCGCCGCCTTTATATCGGCGGCTTTGCGTTTGGAACAATTGCCCATCGGAAATGACGTTTACTCGTTTACTATTCTGTTAATCTTTGGATTTGTTTACATTGGGTTTTGTTTATAAACTTAAATTCACACAGATTTACACTCTCACCCATACTTTCAGATTCTAGGGAGTCCTAGCTAAAGAAACATTACCATCCTGTAGCCGGGAATCGCACCCGGGACATCTGGATTTGGATGCTAGCACGAACCAGCAGACCGCAGAGGCAGTCCAGAGAAAATATTGCGTTCCAACCAAAAATTCACATAGAAATTGTACCGCAAAAAGGTGTTTTGAGACCCAATTTAAAAAAGGATTTTCAGAAAAAAATAGTAGATATATACATATAACTGAGAAGTGAAATGTCGGATAGTACATACCAAACGTGGTATTTAAGTTCAACATCTTCCAAGCATGCGTTACGCAGATTTTCAAGAAACGTTTTGCACCTCAAACTACCCCTTACTTGGGGAATTTTTCGTTATTTTTTGTGTTGACAAAGAATACCTAACGATTTTGATTAAAATACTGTATTTTTAAGATATTTACATGACAAAATGTATATGTTGAACTTTCTGTAAATAGCTCTGAAATCCTATTCATTCTGGTAGAAAATATTATATATTTTGTATAACAACTAAACCGTAACAGATAGGCAAAAACTTACTGCATGTAGAGCTCGTTAAAACACACAATTTGTGTTAAATAACTTTTTGTGGCATTAACCGTTTCCGAAATATTCGTTAACAACGTATGACTTTTCAGATACTTGTAGCTTTTTGAAGTGCTAAGGCGCCATTCATTTTTTTTTTTTTTTTTTACTTTCTCTACTACGTATAGTAAGTAGGGGAAGTATTGTTTTCCACCCAAAAATTCGTAACGAGATTTCACCGGAAATATATTCTGCTACACCGAACATTTTTAGAAACTCAAACAAGGATTAGTTTTAAAAAGTTTGAATGATTTTATTGTTTTTCAAAATATTTCCCTTTAACATCTATACATTTTTGTATTCGACGAAACCAGTGCTTAAAGCATCGATGCTACTCTACCTCAGGCACTTCAGAAACCAGGTTTTTTTAATGTTCCACTGCTTCATCTAATGACGAAAAAGTGTTTCCACGCATTTTATCTTTAATTTTTGGACTCAAAAAGAAATCGCAACGTCCTGTGAAGGGTCCATGGTGTTGACCTTTACTGTATCTAGATTCTCAGTTGCTAGTTTTGCTGTATGCGACGATGCATTGTCATGATATAATATTATTTTTCACATCGGGCACTTTTCATGAACTTTTTCAAAAATTTGCAGTAAACAGACATTTGAGTACCAATAGGTCGTAACGGTATGCCCGTCTTCTAATGTTATAATAGCAATACGGCCTGATTTAGGGAAAAACAACTAGTAACCATCTTCGCCAATACTGCGAATTCGTCGGACTTTTGTAGGCTTAGGTTCTGTTCTAAAGACCCATTGAGCCTATTGACTTTTCTTTTCAGGATCATAACAGTAAATCCAAGATTCATCATCAAACCAAATCTGAAGTTCTGCCCTGGAATTTTTCCAGCTTTTTCTTCACCAATCTGTGATTGTTTTTGGTCGGAAGTCAGTTTATGTGGAATCCAGCAACAAAGTTTTCTCACGTCTAACTGTTGATGAACGTGTTTTGGATTTGACTCATACCAATGCCCACTGTCGCCCGAATAAATTCTGAGATGTCCGTTAATCAAGCATTGCTGAACAGCGGCAGTATTTGCATCAGCAACAGCAGTTCATGGGTACCCACGAAAATCATCAATAAGATAAGACCTATCTCTTTTGAATTCACTGTACCAAGTATAAATTGTTGCCTTAGATGGGCTCCTTCGCCAATCGCATGTCTAAGCCGATGTTTACACCGTGTAAGTGTTAATGAGGATTTAAAATCGTAAAAAATGGTAGCCCGGAAGTTCTCTAGTCATGTTTGGGTGAACAAAGTCTTTAAATAATGATAATTAACAAACTACTAAAGCAAATTGAACAAACTACTAGACATTCAACTCGCAAAACTAGAAAGTAGCTGTCAAATATAAAGCAATTTCATTTGTTTTTAGAAACATGGCATTCTAAAAATTTTCAGTATCGTCCTCGTATGTAAATCAATTGAAAAAAATACTGCCTCTTTTTGTCTGCTTCATCTTCTTTTCTCTTGAATATAGTTTCTTACACATGACAATTTACCAAGATTCTTAGCTTTCATCGATTATGATAATGTATTCGATAGCGTAAACAGAAATATTGAGTAGCAAATATTAGAAAATAAAGGAGTACCATCTCACTTATTAAGAACAATATAGAGCCTTTACAACAACACCACAATACAAATGAAAAACGCCTATAGGTAGTAATACAAGGGCTGATCAATAAAGACTGAGACTGATTTTTTCCTGCAGCTTTCTTGAGAGTTTCCTGTCTCTACCATGAATATTTGAAAAGAGCGTGGTTTCATGTATAATGTCCATAGGCGGCAGCACTCTCGCATGGGTAGGTTGGCAGTAATGCTGTATATTGTTGATCCTACTTGAATTTCGCATACCACAAAATGGAGATGACACGAGAGGAGCAATAAAATATTGTTTTCGTTTAAATCATACAGCCTCTGAAACTTTGGAAAAGCTGAAGCAAGCATACGGTGATTGCACTACCTCGTGCAACAGTGTTTAGGTGGTTCAAGGGGACTTCAAAGTAGAGCGAGTCCTCTGTGCTAAGCAAGGTGGGCCTTGTGTTTCGGCTTCTGCTATGACTGAAGTCAACATCAACACAGCTGCTGTGATTGTTGTTCCCCCTTACACTACTGCTACAGCAGCATACTACACACCAGTATTGGCTACACTGAGAAAGCACATTGCAAGGAAACGTCCAGAACTTCATCAGAATGGGGGCAACTTCATCACAACAACGCATGGCCACACGTCGCAAATCAAGTCCAGGAATTCAACATCACCTGCGTACCGCATCTGCCTTATAACTCCAATCTTGCCCCCTGTGATTTCTTTTTATTCCCATCACTAAAGGAAAAGCTCCGGAGCATTCGATTTGAGAGCACTGAAGCGTGCTGAAGAAAAGTGAGGCGATTCTCAAAGACCTGACAAAGAATGGCCTGCATCATGTGTTCGAGGACTGGCAGAGACGCTATAAAAAGTGCATTCAAGTAGTAGGGGACTACTTTGTAAAAGATCATGTCAACATTGAAATGGAGTAATAAATACTGTGAAAAAAAAATCAGTCTGTCTTTATTGATCAGTGCTCGTAAAATGGCAGAAATAAACCAAGTTCGACAAGGATGTCCTCCGCCACCGAATGAACATATACATATATGGACGAAGTTACAAGAATGTGTCTAAACCAAATGTCAATAGATTTCAAAATAAAGGACATAAACTGAACGACTGTTTTATTCGCTGGCATCAAAGTGATCATAAATGAAAGAAAAAATACCTAAAGTTCAATACGTTTTTAAAGTAAATCAGACAGCTTCTAATTTTAACATGAAAATATATGGAAAGAAGACCATATCAATTGCATTCATTGGCCCAACCAGTGAGAGTGAAGTTAATGATAGATAATAAGTTGAACAATTTAATACATATAAATATTTGCATTGTTCAATAACACACAAAATATAAAGCGGAATGATAAAAAAATAAACAAATTTAATCATTTTTGTGGAACAATACGAAGAGCGTTAGAAAAAAGGGTGAGAAAGGAAACCTTACTTAAGTTTAGCAAAGTGTTGACACTACCGACTATGTTATACGGCTTCGCATCATTGGGTCAAAAAAAAGAAAAAAAGAAACAGGCATGAGAAATGAAGTTTCTTGTGTTCCTGGCTGGATATATTCTATTGGATGTAAAAAGAAGTGAAGCTATTAGAAACGAACTCAAAGTAGAGGCTAAGGCTATTCTACAAATATTGTAAAGATATCAACATAACTGGAAAAATCACGTAAATAGAATGACAATCACAAGGATAAAAAGCTGACGTGTTACACTTAAATGACTTTCTTTTACTAACAATTCTCCATCTACTTCGTGTTAATCGATATAAAAATTTGCAGAAACCATCGTATTGCTAATTTTCTTATAGATGCAAGGGGAATGTGGTAGGCTTTAAGCGATAGTCAAATCTTTTAAGAGCTGGTTGCTATGTGGAGCATTCCACTCTCTTTGCATGAGAAAAAGCATTGGAAAATTCAGACAAATAACAAGTAATATCCCGAAATGGTTCACTCGACAAAAAAGTGTATATGACTTAAATTGTGTGTTTTAACGAGATCTACATTTTTTTGTGTAGTAAAATTTTGTCTATCCTTTACGATTTACCAGGTATGCAAAATTCATTCAGATGAAGACTTTTGGGGACATTCCCAGAAAATTCAAGATAATAATTTGATTTTCCATGAAAGTAACTTAAAATGTGATATTTTAATCAAAATCGTTGGACCTATTTTTGAGAAAATCAAAATTTTCGAAAAATCTTCCATGTAAAGTGTAACCTGGGATGGGGGGATTTTCTTGAAAATCTTCGTGTCGTATGTTTGAAAGATACTGAAGCTAAATACCTAGTTGGTATTTGACTTTTCGTTTTTGAGTTATGCTGCTCAAAGATACACTCACACACGAAGCTTTTTCTAAACATGCTTTATTATTCAGGGGGCCTCGAAACGTGTATTTTCGGTGAAATCTCGATATCGAATTTTTGGATGGAATGCAATACTTTCCGTACTTACTATACGTAGTAGAGAAAGTAAAAACGAACTACAATCCAAAAGGAAAAGGATCAATTGTAAGGCTAACGAAAATATGGAAAGATACATTTAGAGGCGGAACAGACGAAGAGGTCTATACCTTGAAAAATAAGAACAAGAAGATAAAGATGACGGTGATGACCAACGGCAGACCATAGAAACTTACTCGTATTTCTTGACTACCCCTCACAGAAACAGTAAGCATTTGAGGTTCCAACCATAAAGATGAGCAAAAAATCCTTGAATCTCAATTTTGAGGAGCTGGAGAATATGCTAGAGATAGAGAAACATTATCTCGCACGTGTGTATTCCTTCTCACCATAAAATCAAGCAGTACAATACGATTACTCTAATTTGCTTAGTTAGAAACTGTCTATTGCACACACTATGCAGTTAGAATTTATCCTAGGGATATACCTACTCCTGTAAATTTGTCATAGCACACGCACGGTCACACGTATTGGCATATATTGCATCTAATACTAAAATAACTCCCATCAGGGATTCTTAATTTGGTGGCGGTGTCTCGCGACTCGGTGGGGTTTTATATTTGGCTATAAATACTTCCAGGTAAGGCCTTATATGGCACAACACCATATAGTGGAGATGATAAATCTCAAATGCCAATGTAATCATCCCTAAACGTGTTATGGCCAACACCTTGGAGAGGCGCTGTATCTATTCAATAAATAACGATATTAACTAGGTTTTCCAGCGTGGTTATTGTTGGTATCAAGGAGGAGGCTATTATGTAAACCGACGGGTCGTTTCTTATATTGAAATCTCCACGAAGAGAGCCGAATCATTAGCGTAGAACCCTTCAAGTACAGCTGGCAAATTAAACGTACCTTCCATTTTCAAATAATCGTAAATCACCACACGAGCTTATGCTGTTGTATCTCTTCGCCTTTTGTTATTGCTTCCCACCAACCGAGTAAGGCATCAGAACCAAGATTCTATCTTGGTTATCTCCATCTTTACTGTACTACAACAGCGTACACCTTCCGTGCTCAGAAATGTAAAATGCCGTACCTTAGGGGATCAAATACACCTTAAAACATTCAGAAAATTAAATTGTTGGGTGTAGCGACAATGAAAGTCCATGTGGAGAAAGGATTACTTAAATATTTGCATTGGTTTAAAAGTTATGGGTTAAAGGCAAGAATTTATACCTTGTCACCAAGTGGCAATGAAGGCACCGCCATTTTTGTCTATTTTACTTGTAATTACTTTAATTTCGCTACCCTTTACCTGTAGTAAGCGATAGAGAAATGTATTTTTTTCAGTTGCATTTACCCCTGCCTTTATCTACATTGCTCATATCGGCGGCCTTTCCTTTCGAAATTATTGCCTATTGGCAACGGTGTTGACTCTTATTCTCTTGTCGTTGGGTTTCTTGTACGTTTTGGGTTTTAATCATTAGATCACACACACACACACACACACACACACACACACACACACACACACATTTACACTCTCATTCATGTCGTCCTCCGTGGACTAGTGGTAGCGTGTTAGCCTCTGGTTCCCAAGGTCGCGGGTTCAAACCCGGCGGAGGGCTTCCTTCGGAAGGGAAGTAAAGCCGGTGGTCCCGTGTCGTTGATTTACGGCACGTAAAAGAATGTCAAGCCTGATAAGGAGGCCTCTGAGCAAACTTACCGGTGTTTCACGCCCAATGTAGAATGGGACGCTAAGAACCATAGTAGTTAAAGAGCGTCCATAAATAAAACTCAATTTATTTATTTACTCTCATTCATACTTCCAGAATCTGGGGAGGATAGGAAATAAACTTGGTTAGAGAAAAAGTCCCACCACCAGCAGGGAATCGAACCCGGGACCCCTCACAGCAGGCAGGTGCTCTATCGACTGAGCTACGGGACCAGCCCAGAAAGGTATTGTATTGTATCCAAAAACAGATATCGAGATTTTATCGGAGATACACGTTTTAGGCCCCCTAAACATTTTTAGAAAAAGCTTCGCCTGTTTGTGTGTGTGTCTCTGTTTGTGAACAGCGTAACTCAAAAACGAAAATCTGTTGAAATACGAAATCCTCCCACCCTAACTACCTTTACATGAAACATGAAACATGAATTATTTTTTTTCTTCTCAAAACTGGCTCTAACGATTTGTTTAAAGTACCGTGTGTTTAAGATATTTGGTAACAAGACGTATATCTCAACATTTCTGCGAATAATCCTTGAAGTCCTTTTCATTCTTAATGAATGTTGTATAACTTCTAAAGCATAAGAGATAAACAAAATCTTACCATACAAAAACATAGATCTCATTAAAACATTAAATTTGTAAAGTAATTTTTATGATTTTAACAATTTCCGAGTTATTCTTTATACAGGGTTGTCAATACAATTAATGGCCGGACGAATGCGGTAGATTACGCGAGAAAGAGACTCGGAATCGTCGGGCGTAAAATGTTTCCTGAACGTAGGTATTACTTAAAACAACAACAACGATAACAATGATGATGATAATAATAATAATAATAATAATAATAATAATAATAATAATGGAACGCAAACCGGTGATATAAGCGATGTTGAAAATGTTGTCCCTCAGCAGCAATGCATCGTCATCTGCATATGAAATTCACTTCCTTTAGCTGCTGATACGTAATTGCAGCAATTTGTTGTGTGATATTTGCTTTTAGATCCTCAGTTGCAAGGGAGTTATTCTGATACACATTGTTCTTTAAGTTTCCCCATAAATAAAAATCACAAGGCGTCAAATCAGCCGAGAGGCCACAACCCAGTACTGATAATTCTTTCCTTAAAAATCTCGGGAAACCAAGTTAAGTTAGTAAAACGGCGTGTGCAGTAGCTGAGTCCTGCTGGCATTCAATGTCTGTCAGTTGTTGAAGAAAGGCTATAAATGCCTCTTCGTTATCTTACACCATCAATAGTGGTTTAAAAAAATTGACTGCTGGTAGATACAAAGGGAGTAACGATAGTCAAATGTTTTAGAACTGGACGCTATACGCTGGTCTTAAATTCCATACTCTTTCTATGAC
The DNA here is from genome assembly GCA_030765065.1 of Deroplatys truncata. Taxonomy (NCBI): domain Eukaryota; kingdom Metazoa; phylum Arthropoda; class Insecta; order Mantodea; family Mantidae; genus Deroplatys; species Deroplatys truncata. The sequence goes on from CM060984.1 coordinate 181,512,573, forward strand.
AGCTGACAATCGACAGGATTAAAAAGGGCTGGCCCCGTAGCTCTCGGTAGAGCACCTGCCTGTTGTGCTAGGGGACCCCGGTTCGATTCCCGGCTGGGGGTGGGTGGGAAATTTACTCTAGCCAAGATTATTCCTTATCCTCCCCAGAGTCTGGAAGTATGAATGAGAGTGTGAATGTGTGTATGATCTAATGATTAAAAACCAAAGTGCAAGACAAGAGCTACACGAGTTAACACTATTGCCAACTTGCAATAAGTTCTAAAGGAAAGGCCGCCGATAAGACCAACGCAATTAAATGGAACTAAAAAAAACTATTAATAACATATATCTCGGAAATGAGTGATGTCAGAAAAAAAGTTGCTGAAAATAAATTGTGTGTTTTAAAGAGATCTACATTTTTTGTGTAGTACCTTTTCGTCTATCGCTTAACGTTTAACTGTTATACATGATTATACAAAATTGCCTCCAAATGAAGATGACTTCACAAGATATTCCGAGAAAATTCAAGATATACATTTTATTTGTTATGTAAATATCTTCAATATATGGTATTTTAATCAAAATCGTTTGAGCCATTTTTTACAAAATAAAAAATGTCGAGAAATCTTCCATGTAAAGGGATGTTCTTGAAAAACTTCGTGTCGCATCTTTGGATGATATTGAACGTAAATACCAACTTTGTTATTTATCCAACATTTCGTTTTTGAGTTATGCCTTTCACAGAAACGCACACGCACGCGCGGGCGCGGAACTTTTTCTAAAAATGTTCTTATTTGGGTTTAGAGGACGTAAAAGCATATATTTCTGACGAAATCTCAGTATTGTATTTTTGGGTGGAATACAATACTATCTACACTTACTATGCTAGTGTGTCCACAAATTGTATTTCTGGTAAAATCTCCATATCGAATTTTTGGATGGAATACAATATTTCCTTTTACATACTATAGACATTGCCTATCGACCTCATTTATGTTTAAATGGATTGACATTTACCTCGGAGAGTACGTAGTGTCTAATGACTGTGCACCTTGTAAATCTCGTAAGCGACAGACAAGGTAATGGTTTATGCAGCAAGGCTCAAAAGCAATGTCGAGGGGATGCTTTACCGTAACTTCAAACAAGAGCAAGCAGGAGAATGTCATGTCCGGATAAATAAAGAGGGGACACATAAACACGGGTACATGAGCTCGCATTCATTACGGCAAGTGGAGAGAAGAGGGGCGAATAAACATGACGTCCATAAGCGGCACTCTTCATTAATTACAGGAAAGGCTTTCGACCTGGCCGCGCGCAATCCTCTTCTCCGCCGGCGTCATATTCAGTTTCTGTGATACGGCATTCCAAGATTTCCATCTTTCTCTCTGCTCGTTTGTCAGCTTCCGTGTTTTCCTTTCTCTGTTTAGCCCCCATAGTTTCATATCTGACTTTGTACATCCTATTTAGTTTTATTGTTATATTAAAACAAATTTCGTTATCCTAGTATCTGTTAAGATATCTTGCTTGCTTATTTATTTATTCTCCCCACCTCTGAAATTATTTGTTTAATGTTTTTTTTAAATTATTATTATGCTTTTTGTATCATGTCTGTTAAAAACTAAAATCCTTCGTGCCAATGAGACTTAGGATTAAAATTTTTCTTTTACATGCTTTAATAAATAATGAAAGTTAATAAGGAAATTAAACGAAAAAATGCTACTTCCACCATAACAAAAATAATTAAAATGAAATATACTAATATCGATATAAGTAATTATTTCCCTAATATAGACCAAAAAGTGTTGGAATTAATTGTTCTTTCACACAAGCCGTGTGTTGGACAGGGTTGGAAAGGTAGAATCAGATGACTGAATTTATTCAATGCCATAGCTGGGATTTGAACAACGGATCTCCCGGTCTCCGTCCGGTTGCTCTAACCACTGAGCTACCATGGCAACATGCCGGCACGCCATTAAATTCTCCAGCTGACTCGCATTTTTTCCGGTAAAGCACAAGGAGATCTCAAATTGTATTGAGATGTCATACCCCAATCAAAGACGAGTCAAAACACGTCCAAGCAAAATAGCTGTCAACAATTAACTGAACATTCAAAATGGCCGAGCTTGTCAACATAAGAGAGGGACATGAGTACCAACATAACACCACAAAACAATCGAAATTCAAAAAAGCCCCGGAAATTCAAAATTTGCGTTACTTTCGATTATGCTGTAATGAAATACGGACTTTTATCTACAAAATGAGGTTTGGTGCAATATTCTGAAATTAAGGGTTCCGGCGTTATGTGAACTTAAAATGCGACAAAAATTATTAAAACGCTACATTTATCCTTCAAGAATTTGAAAACCGTTGGATTTTAGATGCTAATATTTGATAAATGCGGTTTCCTTAGACCCGTTATTAATAGGAAAAAATTATAAGGGAAAGAAAAAAATCTGATGTGTTACACTCACATGAGTTTCTCTACTCTTGTACAAACTATTTTTACAAATTCTTATTCTCCATCTATTTCATATTAATCGAGATAAACATTTGCAGAAACGATCTTTTGACATGCAAAGAGAATTACATTTTACACATAGCGACCGGTTCTAAAAATATTTGACTATCGCTTATGGCCTACTGTGTTCCCCTTGTTTTGTATTTGCAAGGGCAATATAAGCACAGACATATCTCATAATAGCTGGTTGCTATGTGCAGCACCATTCTCTTTGCCACAGATTATACTCTTTGCATATCCAAGACAAAAAATGAATAACGAATTCCCATTTGAGAAAATAAGTTTTGAAAAATTTAAGGGAAATAACAAGCAATATCTAGAAAATGGTTCACTCAAAAAAAAAAAGAAGAATGTATGGGACATAGATGCTGTGTATTTTAACGCGATCTACATTTTTTGTGTAGTAAAATTTTGTCTATCTCTTATGGTTTACCAGTTATGCAAAAGTCGTTCACAATGAAGAATACTTTTGGAGACATTTCTAGAAAATTCAAGATATACATTTTATTTGTCATGAAAATATCTTAAACATATGATATTTTAATCAAAATTGTTAGAGCCATTTTTGAGAAAATTAAACTTTTCGAAAAATGTTCCATGTAAACGTAATCTGGGGTGGTGGAATTTTTTTGAAAACCTTCGTGTCGTATCTCTGGAAGAAACTGAACCTAAATACCAAGTTTGGTGTTTATCCGACTGTTCATTTCTGAGTTATGCCGTTCACAGACACACACATGGGCATGTTTCCAAAAATGCTTTTTTTTTATTCAGGGGGTCTCAAAACATATATTTCTGGTGAAATCTCGGTATCGAATTTTTGGGTGGAATACCATACTTCCCCTACTTACTATATTAAGTAAAAATGCGAGGTGTTTTGGCTTTCGATTTCACATGGAATATCCCATATTTATTTTCAACGTAAATTCCAATTGGAATTCCAACCTTATCGACGGCTCGGTCATAAACATCTCACTTATAAGGAAGTGCATTATTATTATTTTTTAGCTGTATGAGTAACCATATTCATTATAGCATACTCTTTAACATTCTGCATTAATACCCCTTACACCTTGTGTATATGTTAATGATCTATAAACATGTGGAAGAAAGAAACGTTGCAAACCAAGCAGGAGACCATGAGAACAGATGGAATAGAATTAGAGTCTCCAAGTGGTTTAAACATTTAGCCATGGCGCTATGTGCATCGAAAAAGATTTATCAATATTGGAGAAACTTCGTAATAAATGAAAAGTAAACAGGGCATCGATTTCCGCCGGTCTTCTCTTTGAGTGGTCCGAAGCGTTAAATTGATTTCGTTATTAGCTTTTATACTTTGATTGCTTTTATATGGTTTAATATTCTCTATGCAGACTGAGTAGTATGACATGAAATATTTATTTTCTAATAAATGAATACAAGTTCTACCAGTGTTTGGATTTACAGATGTGCTTTTAAGCTGCCGGTTGAAACACTCACGAAACATTTGCTCCAAGTGCTTGAATTGGACGAAATGACATAAGATGTTTAAACGGAGTATAAGGAAAATAATGAACGAAGCAGATGGTGACGATGATATCTATGTTTAAGACATGATATATTTAAAAACTAGGGCAGTTTGCTTCTACGGCATAGCTTCGTCTACCTAGTTTTGCAAAATATTGTAGCGGGAAAGCGTTGTGCATCATCTGAAGCTGTTGTTCCTCTGGTTGATGCCCTCTGCTGCAGGGTTCTTGTCTCCGGCTATTGCTGCTCGTCGGCTGCTGTTTTCTCCATTCCTAATCAATTACCTATCTAACTAACTTCACGTAGGGTTTTCGTAAGTGGGGAAAATTAAAATACACTGTATCTCCCTTAAAAGTTTTGGTTTATTATCCAATAAATACTTATGGGTGGCTAGCTTTTCCCATTATAAAAATTCCCACCATTATAATAAATTAGGAGCCTAATCTTATTGCACACGCTTCCTACCCTAATGCACACACGTGCATTTATCGTCTAGAGAGTATCACTGTGTGTCAACGAGATTCTATAAGAGAGTTAAAATCTGGAGCTTGCTTTCCCCTTTTATACTCAAACTTAGTGATGTTCACCTCCGCGCCTCAAAATGTAATGACATTTCTAATTGGTCCTCAGACCGCGTTACCTTACTATGCATGAGAATATTCTGCTCCAAAAGATTTCGCGTACGCGCCCGAGTGACACGTCCGGAAGCAGATTCAATATCTCTGTCTCTTTCCTTTCTGTATCTGTCTCTTACTATTTCTCCTTACTGCTTCAGTTCCTTGCTCATTAGCTTGGTGAAAGGTGGGCTCTACCTAGAATTTCTTTTACCTGGAATTAGCTAGCTCGCCCGTCCCTTACTTATCTAAGTTACAATCTGCGTTTGTACAATTCTTGGTTGTTAAATATTCTAACATCTTTCTTGGTGAATTATATTATTATGTACAATTCTTGTTTAATATTGATTTATATGTCTGTGTATATATATATATGTGTGTGCGCGCGCGTGTGTGGTATATCCCATTTCAATATCTACCTATATGTATGACGTTTTACTTTATTTACTATGTACTTACAATACTTCCACATGGAATTCGATGCCGATATTTCATCGAAAATACATGTTTTGAAGTCCCCTGAACCCAAAAAAGCTATTTTTGGGAAAAAGGTGTGTGTGTGTGTCGGCGAACAGCATAACTCAAAATGATGATTCCGATAAATAACACATTTGGTATTTAAGTTTAGCATCTTCCAAGGATGCAACTAGAAGGTTTTCAAGAAAATCCCCCCACCCCAAACTACACTTTACATCGTGGCAGGCAGATGCTTTGCTGTGTGACGTCATACTCACGAGTCACGAGCAAAATTGCTCACTGCCCTGTGATATCTGTATAGTGAGCACAGAATGAGCGGAGGCCTGAAAAGCTTCAGCTGAACAGTGGCCTGAGCTTTAAACGACTACGCATTATTCTTCTGAGATACTACAGAGAGAGCCAAAAGAACTACGAAACGGCTGCGCGGTGTTTTTCCTGTCCGCGTCCTCGGTTCTTGTTGCCGTCTGCCGCTATCATAGAAAGGCGCGGATGAAACCATACATTTTAAAACTACTTTTAAAGGCGTTACTTACCAACTTTATGAAAGGAGATGCTGAAACTGGCCACGGTCGTTGTCCATACATTTTTGGCACCTCTTTAGGAAACTATCCGTCACTCGCGTAGTTCACGTTGAGAAATGCTGGCAATTTCCTGGCGGATATTTTGTTTTAATTCTTCCAGAGTGTGTGGGTTTGTCTTGTATACTCTGTTTTAAGTTAGGGGGGTACCGAGGGGGCACAAATCTCTACTAATAATTCTGTCCTCAAACACACTTTCATAAAGCTGTTAAGTAAAGCCTTTAAAAGTAGTTTTAAAATGTTGTATGGTTTCATCCGCGCCTTTCTGTGATAGCGGCAGACGGCAACGAGCGCCGAGGACGCGGACAGGAAAAACACCTCGTAGCCGGTTCGTAGTCTTTTAGCTCTCCTTGTATAGTGGTAGTACACATTATTTGCGACTGACTACAAATGCCATTCACAGTAGGAATACAATACATTTGTATGACAAATACTCACAGTAAAACATATAAGAAATGTCTTATTTTAATGTTCCAATATAACCAAGAAATACATACATAACTCCAGAGGCATTCGATTACATAAATGCGCCTGTAAAGCTTCTTCGAATACTTTCAGCAGCAGTGCCACATTTTTCATTTGTAACGTTGATAATAGGCTGCCTATACCTTTTGCACTATAAGCTGAAAGGAGAAGTAAACAAAACTTAAATGTATCATTCCGCCGAGCACATGGCAGCACCACGTGGAGGATGATGGGACCTAAGTACCCGTGAGAGGAAATTGCTTCAGATAGAATGGGAATACGGTATATTACGCAGCTTGGGGATCATTAGCTTTTAAACATTGTATGTCTTATTCCTATATTTTGCCTTACATCCTAAACTTCTAACACATAATACTAGGAGTAGACAAATAAAAGTTGTACCTGAACAGTTCGGCATCTGAGATAAAAGGTACTGGGTTAAGCTGTTCTTAACTTCAGGCTTTAGAAATCATTCATTTAATGACTAATATCAGTATACCACTTTTGTTTTAACCCTTTATGAGTGAAGTGGTATATTTTTTATTAGTTGGTAGTTGGAGGATACTTCATGTTTATATGCCCCATGTATGGAAGCCAATTTCTCGCAGTCACTTTGTGTTATCTTATTGCTGGGCGCCTGTTATTGTTTTATTATTTTGCATTTTGGGTTCATTGTGCTCCGACTAGCTATTATTATTATTCAGTCGAGCAAATCTCTTAAACAGGGTGTGTAAGCGGAAAGGATTTTGTTACTCAAAGATAACACTGATAAAAGAATTTGTTTTCACACTTTTATTACCGTCACAATTAAGTTCACATATTGATTCGTGATACACGCCAAACTGAAACTGTTATATTTTCTAATATCACTATAATCACTTATTTACTGCACATTATTAATTCGCGTTTCACATTTATAACAAACTTTAAGACGCGAGAGAGTCTGTAGAATTGCGACGTGTACTTTATGTATGCTTCCGTTGAACTACGCGACGTGTAACCCGCGAACGATTCTGATGAACTAACTGTGCGACGTATAACGCGTGAATGCTTCTGTTGGACTGACGAAATCTGCCTCTGACTTTAGCTTTTTATACTCCCACACCCCGATATACCTAAAGATTATAACCGAGCTGCTATTGGTTAATAAAACGCGCCAACATTAGCGTCAATTTTTATATCCAATCAAAATTACGAACACAAATGCTCTAGGGAAAATATTCCCTCCATTTCTCAGAAAAACGCGCCAATCTGACGTCATTTGTTTGTCTCTTCTAATTGATAAACAACTCACCCCCTCGCTCATTGTTACTCCATCTTATTGTCAGTTTCAGTGAGGCCGTGTAAACTTATTTCCTAACAATGCTTATAATTAACAAACATCTCAAATCAATGTCATACAAGAATACTTATTTACACTACAATCACTTTGGCATTTATATTATTGTGATACAAATTACTGCCACATGGGACAACAAGTTAAATAACGATTAGCACCATAGGTTAAAACACAAAAGAAAACAAACGCGACCCTAGCTATCCGAGCAACAATTCTGCATCACTAACAAAGAAGTTCAATTCTTGCTAAACAATGACCAACCATATTCATTGTCGATTAAAGGTGGGTACTTTTCATAGAATTTGTTAAAATCATTTAACACAATGTCTTCTATCCGTTTCCTGCGTTTATGTTTTCCACAGTATCAGAAGATTCTCAGCCGGAAACCGGAAACGAACTGCAGCGCCTGCGCATAGCCTCTTAAACCCTCTGCTATAACGGTTCATTTAGTTATGGGTGAATCTGAACAAACAAATTTAGTTTCATAAATTTAACTGTTACAATAATGAGTGTTTCTGTGCAAGGGAATAACCACAGCATGTTACGATCTGAACTGAACTGTGTTTTATAGAGGAAGAGATGACATGCTAAGCAGGAAAGGTTGTAGTTTGCGCACCAGCCAATGAGGTGCTGTCATGTCACGTGGTTTTGTTTACTTCTGCTTTCAGCTTTCAGTGAAAAAGGTTTAGCTCTCAAATTCTTTTACGCAATACAGTTTTATACATTTTACTTTGCATTACGCACAGCATGCATGCGAAACACACAATTATTGCCCTGCCCAAACTCGACACTTTCTCGAGCTTCTCCACTCCGTAGTTTTGTGATATTTGAGCCGTAGTCTCTGGCTAACATGCAAGCGAAGAAGGTTTTTCAAGTACAGGTCAGAAAGTTGGTTCCTATGTTGTTCTTTTTGTTTTTAAAGCTGTCCTTCAGTCTATTATTTCTAATTGCAATGTCGGCAGTCTGTCAATACCCACTGAAAATGAATATGTAAATATCTAGATTTGGATGGAGAATTGCCAATATCTTGAAACCGGTATCAATTTCTTGACTTAAATCTTCCAATGTTTGTACATAGTAATTCATGTCGGTAATTGGGTGACATTCTGTAGACCACTTTGGAAAATGTGGGACTTGATAGCAGTCTTTCACTACTGCATTCTTGTATCTCCGCCATGATTAATACACGAACTACAAAAAACACTGTCACGGTACACCTTAATAGCTATGTGGTTTACATTTTTGTGCATATTTGCATGCACAGTTTACTATTTGAAACAAATCCGGACCCTGGTAATATTTTGCACGCAAGATCGTAAATAACAATAAAGATGTTGTGCTCGCAGATTGTTACAAAAGTACACTTATTCTATTCGGGGCTACATTATCCGATCTCATATTGTTTTATCATAATGTATCTAATTATTATAGAGGACGAGATGGGTAAAGTAACATAACAAAGAACTACTTAGTGGAAGTAGATGAAGGTGCGGGAGCATGTTGCTAGAAGTGTCTCACACATACACAAAGCTGGACGTCATATGGCGTGAGTGTAGCGAGCCTATAGCGCCAAATGGATCTGGTCCCGCAACACGGGTAAGTTGACGAAACAGGACAAGACGGTGTGTGGCAATTAGCGAGCTGTTACGGTGCACTGTAGTGGTGTTCTTCATTGCAACATGACCCGTAGACACCATTTGGATGACTTCACACGAGGAAGAGTCATCGGGAAACTGGAAGAAGGGCGAAGTGTGACGAGTGTTGCTCAGGAGTTTGGAATTGCTCACAGCATTGTTTCACCTGCATGGGGAACGTTCCAAACCACAGGCACTGATATCCCTAGGAGAGGAGGTGGTCGACCATGCTCAACTACAGCAGGAGATGACCGCTACATTGTGCAATAGGCAAGAAGGGATCCACGCCAAACAGGGGGTGCAATTGCAACCACATTTAACAGGACAGCTAGGCACGTAATTTCACGATACACAGTGGCATGGCGGACTACACAGAGGTGATCTCTTTGCCCGACGTCCAGGACGTTGTGTTCCATTGACATCCGCACATCGGCGGCACCGTTTACAATGGTCCCAAGAGCATAAAAATTGTACCAACGAGGAATGCGGCAGCGTGCTCTTCTCGGATGAGAGCAGATTCAGTCTAAGTAGTGACGTACCCTCATCTGGCGAGAGGTGGGAGGAACACGTAATGAACCCAGGAACATCCTTGAGCATGATCGTTTTGATGGTCCGGGTGTTATGGTTTGGGGAGGCGTAATGTTGCATGGGCGCACCGACCTCCAAGTCTTTGAACACGGTACGGTCACTGGTGAACGTTATTGTGATACTGTACTCCTCTATTGCGTCTATTCAGGGGTGCAGTCGGCCCTGACTTCATTTTTATAGATGACAATGCGCGACCGTATCGAAAGAGGATCTCCTGGAATGAGAGTATATTCGGCGAATGGTCTGGCCTGCCCGTTCCCCAGATTTAAATCCCATCGAACACGTGTGCGATGCTTTGGGTAGACGCATTGCAGCACATCCACATGCACCAACGACCATCCAACAGTTGTCGACAGCGCTGGTGGAGGAAAGGAACGCCTTACCATAAGAACTGCTTACCAACCTTGTAGCCAGCATGGGAGCACGATGCAGAGCATGCATTGCTGTCCGTGGTGATCATACACCCTTTTAAGCATCATGTATCTGTTTCTGTAAATCTAGAGAGCCATCATATGTCGTACTGACTTTAGTGTAGCTTATGGTCTATGAATAAACGTGGCATTTCTGTTCGTCTCATTGCACATTTCGTTAAGTTGCCTACTGTAGCATACCGTAGCAGTTCCCTCTATGTATGATTGAAGTTTCATCGAGCTGTGCTACTTGGCAGTGTCACAGCATGCGAAGATTACTTTCCACCTTAGGCTTCGCACACCAGTGTATATTGTATTTTGTAGAACATTGTATAAATTGATAGTATCGGAGGAGTTTGCAGGAGCCGTTTGGCTCAATAAACCTAATGTCATTTGACTTCAAAGGGAACAAATTGAGATATATTTTGAATTCAGGAAGAGGCCGGATGGTAAAAGTATTATCGAATATTATAGAAATTCGTGAGCGAATGTTATACAGTTATAAACCAAGACATTGATTTGACTTCCGTATTCTAGAGGAAACAGTTCCAGATACATGAAACGCAACCTGAGTTCCTTCCATAGTAAAAACTTGCTAAAGCAGGCTTTTTCAAGGAGTTTATCTTTCAGGAGCGCGAGCGAGATGAAGGGAAGTTTTGGAATATGGGGACCATTTCACGGATCGGAGCATCCAATGGCTGCGGCAACTTATGGTTCGTAAAGCAGAACTAGACTTTAGTGCATATTCTAGCTCCGCGGTGTCTACCTGGGTTCCATATAGGATGTTTTGTTTAGGGATGTTCCACCAAGAATATAAAACTGCTGTAGGGAACATAGTTTTAAGATTTTGCAAGCAGGATTTTGGATGCTTATAGCCTGTACAAAAAATGTATTTAATTCACGCTGATTGTAACTTTCTAAAAGCAATGCATTAATAAAATACTTAGAACTTTTGACATAGACATTCTGTATATGTGTACATCATAAACCGATTGTTATGGGCGAGAATTAAAATTCTCAGGTGAAATCCCCTCTCCGTTCATCTAGCTGTTTATCAAGAAATAAACTTCCTGTAAGTAAACAAAACGTTCTATTCAATCTATTAAGTAAAATATGTGTTGTACTCACATGACTTTCTCTACTCTTGTACAAACTATTTTTACAAACGCTTGTTGTCCATCTACTTCATGTTAATGAGATAAACATTTGCAAAAATTATCTTATTGTTAAATTTCTTATAAGTGCAAGGGGAATACGATAGGCTTTAAGCGATAGTCAAACGTTTTAAAGCTGGTTGCTATGTGGAGCATTTCATTCTTTTTGTATGTCCAGGGCATTAAAAAAATAATAAAAAAAATAAATAAAAGAATAACGAATTCCCATTTGAGAAAACGTATGTGTTCGAAAATTCAAACAAATAGCAAGGAATATCTCGGAAATGGTTCGCTCGATAAAAAAAAAAGGTATATGAGTATATGACATAAATTGTGTGTTTTAACGAGCTCTACATTTTTTGTGTAGTAAAATTTTATCTATCTCTTATGGTTTGCCAGTTATGCAAAATTCATTCAGAATGAAGAGGACTTTTGGGAATATTCCCAGAAAATATGGGAAAATATCTTAAACATATGATATGTTAATCAAAATCGTTAGAGCCTTTTGAGAAAATCAAAATGTTTGAAAAATGTTCCATGTAAAGGATAGTCTGGAGTGGGGGAATTCTTTTGAAAATCGTCGTGTCACATCTTTGAAAGATACCGAGTTTGGTATTTATCCCACTTTTCTTTTTGAGTTATGCTGTTCACAGACACACACACGAAGCATTTTCTAAAAATACTTTATTTTTATTCAGGGGGTCTTAAAACACGTATTTTCGGTGAAATGTCGATATCAATTTTTGGGTGGAATGCAATACTTCCCATACTTATACGTAGTAGAGAAAGTAAAAATATGAGACAATAGAAATTAAAGAAACGCGAAGAAATCCATAACATTGAAGCATTTTCAAACTGTAGTGAAATATGCATTTTTTTCTTCTATCCGTTGCATAACGCATACCTAGAAATTCAAAGTCATGCCAATTTTGGTACTCAAATTAAAGATAAAATTATATAAAACTTCATTACAGACTATTCTACGCAGGATCATTGAGGCTAGTTTTTTTAGAAAATAGCCAATGCACGCGCGCGCTCACCTTTTGTTCAGATTGCACGGGCGAAAAAGACGCTGCTATGAAGTCAGGAAAAACAGAAGTGTTTCAGAATGTAATATGGAGAGGACCGGAGCATGTGAAATAGACGGTCAAAATGAATATGAATCTGTTGTAGTAAGAATGGACGAAGGAGGGATTATGATTCTGAAAGTGATTTGGGATAAGAAAGAAATTCCCTGGGATATTGGAAGGGTGGAACTGCTTCGGATGCAGTAGAAGCAATAGCGAGTGGAAATAAGATTCATGCCAGCAAGTAACAAACAATAGACAGTATTAAGATAAATGGTTCACATGCGGAAACAAAAAGGAAAGCTGAAAAGCAGGAGGAATATAGTAAGCAAGGTTTGCCATATTACGCTCCTGTGAAACGTTAGCATCAAAGGGACACAAAATCGTAGGGGAATTTTTAATGGAACCAGGGACTACTACCCCAACACACTACTGGGCCTGGTAATTTGTTGAGGGACACAGAACTAGTGTGGAGTGGTAGCAATTTTATTACAGGGTTAGCACAATAAGCCTTAGGCCGCAGTGCAACCAGAGCTTTTGCAGACGGGTCCTTGCCCTTTAAAAAAAAGTTTCATTAGTTTTGTTATAATTATGTTTATAATATGCTGAATGTTTATTCAGTAGCAAGCTAGGAAATAAAACAGAGTCAAGAGTTATTTAGGATTCGGGAGACCTGAAATAAGTATTTTCGGTAATTTTAAAGATATTCACTTGAAAATTAGTACACTTAATATTAGAAAATAAAGAAATTCTAACCTCTAGCTCAAATCGTTTCTTATATAATACAATTAATTATTTTTAATTAGCGAAAAAAAAGTAATTTTTCTAAAGTTGCCTTGCCCATTCATATTTGTCAAGTATATAGTGACATATTCTAATACATTAGTACAGTGAAAATAAATGTTAAGATTTGATTGAACTTGACGTTATTAGATATAGAGAAATAATTTTTTTTTGTTTCTCAGTATAGATTAATTTCTGCGAGCCAATGAATAAAGCAATCATAAAATGCATGCTTGAATCTTTAGATCGCACTTTGAGATTATGAATGCAAAGAGACATACAAATCAGAGCAAAGCTGAAATGTAAGGATTAAATTTCATGCGTAAAATGTAAAGCTGAGCCAAACATAGAGGAAGCGTCCACTGGGATTAAGGGGGAGCACATTGGTGATTTAAACATGTCCCTGGGTTTTTAAAAATGGCGGATTGTAAAAAATGTTTGGCCAAACCGATTCACAAGTGTCTATAGAAATAAATAAATAAATAAATAAATATATATATATATATATGGAAGCTGATGTAATATTCACATGACCTCCCCTCTATCGTTTACTAGTATGTATAGAAACTAGTCTTACTAAAGCTTAGTTTTACATCTACATCATTTTAATCCAAATGAAGTTTTACAGAAATAGCTACATCACATATTTCGTTGTTTTAATGGAACCGCGAAAAACAACTGAACTTCAAAGGAATGGCTAAGCATTGAACAATTCGAACCATTAGTAACGGATATTCCGGAAATGGCAAAAGCTACCAAAAAAAACGTTATTTGAAATAAATTGTGTGTTTATTTCTTGTGTAGTACCTTTATCGCTTAACGTTTATCAGTTATACAAGAGTATGCAAAATTCCTTCCGAATGAAGGGGACTTCAAAGGCTATTCCCAGAAAATAAAAGATATACATTTAATTTGTTATGTAAAATCTTTAAAAATTTAATCAAAATCGTTAGTGATTTTTAGATAATCAAACATTTAATAAAATGTTTCATGAAAAGGGAGTTTAGGATAGGGAGGTTTTCTTGAAAATCTTCTTGTCGCATCTTCGGAAGGTACTGAATTTAAATACCAAGTTTGATGTTGATCCGACTTTCGTTTTTGAGCTATGCTGTTCTTTCTCTCTCTTTCACACACACAACGGACATTTTTATAAAAATGCTCTTTTTTGTGTTCGGGTGCCTCAAAATATGTTATTTCGGTGAAATCTTGGTATCGACTGTTTGGGTGGAATGCCTTACCTTCTGTACCGACTATATACATGGTAGAGAAAGTAAAAATAGAAAAGTTTGTCATTTTCACCTAAAAACTCAGTCTCAGTGACTCTTAAGGGTGATGAAATTAAGGGGAAATTATAAACCCTATCCCGCCATTGTTAAATCGGCTAAATTTTGTGACCTATTATTTCAGAAAACGTTTAAGATCAGACTGAAACTTTGTCAGGATGTACATGTATGTCTTTTTAAGTTCACTGGTCTACTGTTATCCAGTAAGTTTGTTTATTAAGAAAAATAGGAGTGTGTTCTTTATTACATCATCTTTTGATTACATCCTTATCAGCAATTTTTTTTAAAATTATCAATCAATTTAATAAAACCAATGTGGTGTTAATTTAATTCACCTATTTGTAGTAGTTTATGAAAAAAACGCCATTTATACCAGAAAATGTCATTCACACACACAGAAAAAAAGCTGTTCAAAGCAAAAATGGAGAAAAAAACCTCGCATATATTCCCCCTAAAAATAAATAAAAAAAAAATAAACCACGTGGCTTGAGCACACAGAAGCTGCCGTAGTTAACAGTAGTACTGACTTGTAGAGCAGAACTTCCTATAAAAGATAGGCTAAAGTTGACCACTCTACTCCAATGTGAGGCAGTATTTTTAACACTTAAATGATTTCAGTCAAATTATATAATATGTAAATTCAATAACAGCCCGCTTTGAAGCAATATGTGTATGTAATAATTTGTAAAATGTATGTAACAGTCATTGCATATGCTTATATTATTGTAGCCATGTGTAATAATGTTATGTGAATATATTACGTAATTTAATAATGTAGGAGCTGTGAGAATAATAAGTTAAACGTTACTAACAATGAGGTAACCTTGAGGCAATAATGAGTTTGAGATTTTAAATGTTATTTGTGATTCTTGGAAGCATTAATGTAATTTTAGTTTATAAAAATAGCCAAACAACAACCAGAAATAAGCTTTAATTAAATGCAGGTATTCTATTGGAGTAAAAAATAGCCAATCAGAGACTTGAAATACATAAATTTACAAGTTTAGACGGTTGAAATCTAGTCAGCTGCCTGTAGACAGTGATAGTAACCGGATGCAAGATGCGTCCTCGAGAGATATAACGTGTATTCGTGTGAAACGAAAAATAAGTTTACGTGTTAAAAACATGCAAGTATTAAATAAAAGAATCTCACAGCTCTCGATATCAGTGAAGTGCTATTCAATTTGTGTCAAGGATTAATAAAAAGGAGTGAATTAAAACTTAAAATCTGTGTAAGGCTACATTCTTGTCGCATCACGCCCTGCCAAGACTTCCATGTCTCTAACAATAATACTGACGCAGCCGAGGCAAACATAAATATTTAATTCTTAAAGAAACAGTTTAATTAGAAAGTTAGTATTCTTTTAAACTTGGGGCGAAGGCTACCGGAAACCGGGTTCTATATGTGCGATTGCAACGAATTTCAAGTTCGGCTCCCCAACAATTAAAATATAATACAACTCCTTTAATACAGCATCTACAAACTGACTTCATACGTAGCAGCAAACAACGTAAAGAACAATACGACCTACTTCAAATTGACGCCCAAAGCGTGGTGCAAACTCTTACAACAAATACTACTAACAAATTGGCTTCCATACGTGGGGCAAAAACCAACTACTTCAAATGTGCGTAGGAGTTCGGATTTTTTTCCTTTCTCTATGAAGTAGTGCAGAATTTACGGTACAAAGTGGCAGGTACAGTAGATATAATTTTTTAAAAACACATTTAAAATAAGTATTCTGCCTACAATAATAAAGCATATATCAAATCTAAGTCGAAATTCTAATTAATAAGACTGCCCAAAAACTAAAAATCGAATTTTTGTCAATTATTGCCATTTAATCTGCTTTTAAAAGAGGATGATGTAGCTCAATCAAAAAGAAAAAAAAAGTTGATAAAGGAGTAACGGAAGGAAACGAAACAGGGGTGAAAGAACTGGAAGATCAGAAATATCAGGACGCAGAAGGTGACGTCACTACTGGCAGGGATGCTGGCGACAACTTTTCCCGGAACCCTCAGAAAAACATGTCGTCATGGTGAGCGTCGGGTAGGACCGCTGTCTGTGTAAACAAACAATACAATTTGAATAATATCGAAAACAAAGGGAGGACAGTAGAATGTGTGTGGTCTGTCTGTTGCCAACACTTTCTGTTTTAGGCAGTCACCCAACTTTAACCTTTTACACGCCCTCGCGGTTCTGTAGGGAGTTTCCAATACACGATCTACCTCAAAGCCAATCAGATAAATAAAACCATTCCTCCCTCTGTATGCCTAGTGTTAATTAGAAAAGACTCTCAAACACTTGCATGTGGAATATTTAATTTACAGGAACCTCTCTTTGAAACCTACAAACTCTATACAAAGGTCATATTTGTTGAGTAATTGGTAAGACGAGCTGTTAGCGTTACTCTCCCATTTTCCTATATACTCGTTTTTGCCAACAACGTCCTCTTTCCGAATGTAGTGCATCCCTGTTGCTGCTGAAATGTCCTATATTCACAAGTGTCTTGCCGGCCCTCGTAGCCGTGGTCGCTGTAGTGTATAGCTTCGGCGCTCCGTCAAGCTGAGGGTTGCGGCTTCGAGTCCCGCCATGGGCATGGATGTTTGTGTATGTCTGTGTGTTGTGTAATTGCGGCAGTAAGCGTAAAGAATACAGTAAAACACAGTAAGCATAAACTGGGTAAACAAGGGAACTATATATGTATATATATGTATATATATATATATATATATATTAAAAAGTGTCTCGCCGCAGGGAATGTACCTTGACTGCAAGTACAACGGTGCGCATGCTTAAAAAAATCTGTTGTGTTACATTCCCACGACTTTCTCCTACCCAGTAGTGTCTATGTATAGTTTCTATAAACTATTATTACGAATGTGGGAGTCAGCTGGGGAATTTAATGTCGTGCCGGCATGTTGCCATGGTAGTTCAGCTAGTAAAAACAACCAGTGGTTCAAATCCCGGCTATGACATTGACTTTTTCGACGGATTCTACCTTTCGAACCTCATCCTACACACGGGCTTGTGTGAAAGAACAATTAATTACTATTCTTACGTAAACTTGTTACTTTCTCTACTACGTATGGTAAGTAGGGGAAGTATTGCATTTCACCCAAAAATTCGATACCGAGATTTCACCGGAAATACAAGTTTTGAGGCCCCCTGAATAAAAACAAAAAAAAAAGCATTTTTAGAAAAAAGGTGCGTGTGTGTTTCTGTAAACAGCATAACTCAAAAATGATAATCGGATAAATACCAAACTTGATATTTAGGTTCCGTATATTTCAAAGATGTGACACGAAGATTTTTAAGAAAATCCCCCCACCCCAGACTACCCTTTATATGGAAATTTTTCGGAAATATTTACTTTCTCAAAAATGGCTCTAACGATTTTTTTTATTAATATATAATATATTTAAGATATTTTCATGACAAATGAAATGTCTATCATGAATTTTCTGGGAATGTCCCCAAACGTTCTCTTCATTCTGAATGGCTTTTGCATAACTGGTAAACCGTAAAAGATAGACAATATTTTACTACACAAAGTGCAGTTCTCTTTAAAACACACAATTTATGTCATATAAATCTTTTCTTTTTTTTTTTTATGGAGTGAACCATTTCCGAGAGATTCCTTTTTATTTGTTTGAATTTTCCAATACTTTTTCTCAAATGGGAATACGTCATTCGTTTTTTTTTATGTGCTGAACATGCAAAGAGAATGAAATGCTCCACATAGCAGCCAGCTCTTAAAACATTTGACTATCACCTAAAGCCTATCATATTCTCCTTGGACCTAAAAGAAAATTATTCTTTTATCTCGATTAATATGAAGTAGGTGGAGAATAAGCGTTTGTAAAAAATTGTTTGTACATGAGTAGAGAAAGTCATGTGAGTGTAACACGTCAGATATTTTTTTCCATTTACTTCTTGTTAGGCGAGCTAAACCTTAACAGAACTAGTTTCCTCTCACATTGTAGCTACAAGGGTATAGAGCAAACCGAATCGATAATCAGATGTTTGAAAAGCTATCCCCATATTTTGGCTTAAAAGAACCATAGTCTTTCCATGACACAGGAAGTAACAAGAGATTAGTGGCAGTGCTTTAAACAATGACGAAACTATTGAAAAATTCAAAGCAGTAGTAACGGATAAGCTGGATATGGCTAATGCCACAAAATAAGTCATTTGAATTAGTTGTGTGTGTATTGAAGAATTCTACATTTTTCGTGTAGTAATATTTTGCCTACCTCTTATCGTTTACCAGTTATACAAATTTATACAGAACTCTTTCCGAAGGAACAGGACTTCACAGGCTATTCCCAGAGAAATCTTTGTGTCACATCCTTGGAAGACCCTGAACTTAAATACATGTTTGGTGTTTAACCGACTTTTCGTTTACGAGCTATGCTGTGTAAGAACTCGTGCGCTCACACACACACACACACACACACACACGGACGTTTTTCTTATACGAAATTACTTCCAGGATATACAGGGTTATTCGAAAAGAAGGAACAGACTTTAAATGTGTGTTGCTAATGAACGACAATAGATGGCGACACATGTGATACATCACTGAATAGTTAAAAGTTCATATTTTATTTTATGTGTTGAAAATGAGCACCATTTGTTATGCGAGGACGACCAGTGCTTTTCCCTTTGCATACACAACCATCTTCTACGAATTTATTGTATCAATTGTAAATTTTGTATGACGAGGCGGCTCGTTGTTGAACTTACAACGAAATGCACGCTGCAATGAAACAATGGATTCACTCTTTGCATAATGCAGCACACAAAACGACTTTTCCTGTGGCGTCGCCATTTGCTCGTAAACAAACCCGGCGCCGCTGAGGCACTAAATGGAACTATAGATGGGGCTTAAAACTTTGCACTTCCTTCTATTGAATGATGTATCGTATGTGTCGCTATCTATTGTTCATTAAAAAGGAATATTTAAAATCTGCTCTTCTTTTTGAATACCCCTGTACCTTTTATTTTTCATGCAATTATCTTGAAGATGTGTCATTTTAATCAATATCGTTAGAGCCATGTTTGGGAAAATAAGATTTTTAAAAAAATAAGGGGAATTTTCTTGAAAGTGTTCGTGTCGCATCTCTGGAAGATGGTGATCTTGAATAGCAAGTTTCGTATTTATCCCACATTTCGCTTTTTAATTATGCTGTTCGCACACACGCACGTACCTTTTTCTAAAAATATTTGTTTTTTATTCAGGGGACCTTAAAGCATGTATTTTTGGTGAAATCTCCATATCGAATTTTGATGCAATACAATACTTTACCTTACCTACTGTAGGTAGGTGGCAGAAAAAAATAAAACAGTGGTTAACGAAGAAATACTAATAGATAATCAAGTAAATAATAATAATAATAATAATAATAATAATAATAATAATAATAATAATAACAGCGAGTGTTCAGATCGCGTCCGCTAGTTGGTGACCCTTAATCAGTACCAATTATTAGTACTATCCATGAATCGATATAAATCTTTTGCTCACAGAAGTTTCCGTGGCTCAAGGAATAAAAGCTTATGTGAATCTTCTTGTTAAAACCGTTCGGGTTCCAATTTGCAGTCGTAGTAATATTTTTATGATGGGGAAATTCATTTAATACGCAGCGACGAAGAGAAGGGCTAACCGCATAATAAAGAAAGCGCGGCTGTGTTCTTCAAAGCTCGAAATGAAAGAACGTAACCCCATTCGGTCCCCACCAATGGCAACACAATACTGAGTGTTAACCTGTCCGGATGGGGTCTCCACGTGGTACCGCTAATAGGTAATGGTCGTGTTCTAATGTTCCTGCTTTCCCAGGAACATTCTGAATGTAATTTATGGCGATCTTAATGCGCCTGTGAACCTGGGAGATCCTTCCTTGCGCCATGTCCGCTTTGTGTTGGCACAGCCGAAAGAATATTAACATATTTGGGACAACGGAATAGCAATGAATATTTTAAGGATACAGTTAATATTACTCCAAGCGTACAGACACGTGACTATGACATAAGACATAAATAACCATTGTTGAAGTTGTCACAAATCCAACGTGCATAATCTCTTCCAATCAGTTAATATAATGTAAGAATGACATGTATTGCACTTCTACGATAACTTTAATTCTCATGCGATACTGTTTTTCTTATTTTCTCTACTACGAATAGTAAGTAGGGGAAGTTTTGCATTCCACCCAAAAATTCAATACTGAGATTTCACGGAAATATATGTTTTGAGGTCCCTGAATAAAAAAAGGCTTTTTAGATAAAGATCCGTGTATGTGTGTCTGTAAACAGCATAATTCAAAAAGGAAAAGTCGAATAAATACCAAACTTGGTATTTAGGTTCAGTATCTTTCAAAGATGCGAGACGAAGATTTTCACGAAAATCCCCCACCCCAAACTACTCTTTACAAGAAACATTTTTTTGAAAATTTTGATTATGTATCTTGACTTTTCTGGGAATATCCCCAAAAGTCCTCTTCATTCAATGACTTTTGCATAACCGGTAAACTGCAAGAGATAGACAAACTTTTACTACACAAAAAATGTAGATCTCTTTAAAATACGCAGTTTATGTCACTTTTTTGTTTTGTCGAGTGACCATTTTCGAGATATTCCTTGTTATTTGTTTGGATTTTCAATACTTATACGTTTTCTCAAATGGGAATTAGTTTTTTTGTTATCTCCTGGTCATTCAAAGAGAATGAAATGCTCCACAGAGCAACCAAATCTTAAAAGATTTCACTATCGCTTAAAGCCTATCATATTTCCCTTGCACCTACAACCAAATTAGCAATAAGATTATCATCTCGATATCTAGATTAACATGAAGTAAATGGAGAATAAGCGTTTGTAAAAATAGTTTTTACAAGAGTAGAGAAAGCCTTGTGAGTGCAACACATCAGATTTTATTTCCCTTCAGATTCTTCAAGCAAAAACACGAAACAAATGTATTTTTACGTAATTAATTTTATAAAATCTATCTCATGATTATTCTTATAGCAACTTTTTCTACATCTACAGCAGTTATACACATACATCTATAAATTAATGTATAACTTTCTATAAACTAATTTTAATATATGAAATAAATTTAAGTTTGCGGTCATTTTTGTAATTGTTGTCATTGTGGTTTTTTTATTTTGTAGTATCTAAAACGACTGAAGCACGCAGACAAAAAGACCTTTTTGATCCGAAGTATTGAGTCGGCTGATCCATCTCCCATTATCTGCGGAGAGAAAGCAGATGCATTTTATTCGTGTATTGTTCCATATTATTTTCTGTACGATCGCGTTTATATGCAAACAGTCGATACAGCATCCGTTCCTTTTCTGTAGTGGGTTTGAATATGTGATTCAGTTCTTACATATCAAAATTGAGAAGTAAATTATTTTTACGAATTTTTTTAGCACCACGCTTTGGGCGTCAATTTGAGATAGTTTGTATTGAAGGAGTTGCATTATATTTCAACTGTTGGGGAGCCGAACTTGTAGTAGTTGCAACCGCACGTATAGTAAACAGTTTCGGTAGCCTTCACCCTAAATGTATTTTCAGGTGGCCTTTGCCCCAAGTTTAAAAAAAATGTTAACTTTGTAATTTAGCTGTTTCTTTAAATATTGTATATTTATGTTTGCCTCGGCTGCGTCAGTATTATTGTTAGAGACACGTTTCTCTTAGCAGGGTTGTGGTGCGACTAAGAATGTAGGCTTACACAGATTATAATTTTACTGCACTCCTTTTATTAATGCTTGATGCACTTTTTAACACGTAAACTATTTTTCGTCTCACACGAACACGTATTAAATCTCTTGAGGACACTTTTTGCATCTGGTTAGTAACGCTGGCTGCAACCAACTGAATGGATTTCAACCTTCTAAACTTGCAAATTTCTGTATTTCAAGTCTCTGATTGGCTATTCCTAATCCAATAGCATACCTTCATTTAACTAAAGCTTTTTCTTGTTGTTGATTGGCTATTTTTATAAACTGTCACTAAAATTACATTATTGCTTCCAAGAATCACAAGTAACATTTAAAGTTTCTAATTCATTATTTCCTCAAGGCTACCTCTTTGTTACCTCATTGTTAGCAACTTTTAACCTATTATTCTCACAGCTCCTACATTATTAAATGACGTAATATATTCATATAACATTATTACACATGGATACAATAATACAAACTTATACAATGACTGTTACATACATTTTTTATATATTGTTACATACACATATTGCTTTAAGGCGGACTGTTATTGAATTTACATATTATATAATTAGACTGAAATTATTTAAATGTTAAAAATACTGCCTCAAAATGAATGTGGAATGTAAAAGGTACGAATGAACGGAGTGGCGAGACATAGCGCTGCAAATAGGCCGCAGCGGCCCTTTTTACTTCTACCGTGACTCGTAGGAGGTAGAAATGAAGAGTGAGGTCCGAAGGGAGAAGATCCGGATGATGGGCACAATCTCTAACGTTTCCAGCATCCGACGCCGCCCGGCCCCATCCACAAGCCCCGAACCTGCGACGGTTCCTGCCGACGCTGAGCAATTTAGCAGTCCTGCAACGACGCCAGGGAAGAAACCGATGTATAGCCCACATCCATCGACCAGCCGCAACCCGCCGAACGCCGTCGCCTGGTCCTACAACTCTGAAACAGATGACAAATAAGATGATGGGTATAGGAAATGAGGGGCAGGAAAGTTCGTGGTAGAAGATGAACCACCCCAGCATTTGCCTGCCAACCCGGGAAGCCATGAAGAACCCATAGGTTAAAGCGGGCGGCCGCTGAGGCTCGAACCCGGGACCTTCCGCATGCCAGTCGCACACGTTATTGGGGCGCCACCTCGCTATGTATGAATGTGGAAAGTAAATACACTGGATTTCCGTTACTCCACGTAAACGTACTAAATATGACCATTGCCACACACACACACACACACACACACACACACACACAAATTCAAAAATATTAAGATTTATTTATTTGAGTATATTGCATACAAAGGCCCGATGTTGCACCGAACAGGTAACCTCTTGACACAAAGCGCAAAATAATTTGATATTCTTCTCTCTCATCGCAAAATAATAATAATAATAATAATAATAATAATAATAATAATAATAATAATAATAATAATAATAAGGAAAATGTGGTTGAGACGATAAAGAACAATAAACTAGTGGGTTCTGAAAACAGAAATTATATACACCTTAAATAATATTTAGATTTTTAAGAAGGATAGTAAAAAGGTAGGTGTGTACCTGTCCAAAGTAAAAAAGAAAGGGTTATGGACAATAAAAGAGATGTAAATTAATTTCATCATGTGATGTTTAGTTATGTAATATTATTATTATTATTATTATTATTATTATCATTTTTATGTTATAATTAAAGTGTAATATGGGTAGAATATGGCAAGATAACAGGATGTATAGCCATATTCTAAGGAAGATTACTAGCACAAATAAATAAATTAAAAAAAATAATATTTTGGACCAATTATGACCCTTCCTCAGCAGTAAATATAAGACTTTTTCCAGCTCTGATGTTTACGTATTAAACTGTTCGAGCGAACTGTTGTTTATAATGTGCATACTAGTTTCCTGAATTTTGGCGGAACCCTCTGGTTTACTGTAACCTATATATAATGTACAAAGAAACGGAAAGGAAGAGGGGGACAAGTAGGTATGAGTGAGAGAAGGGAAAGCGAGGCGGGGAAGGAGATGCAGAAAGGTAAGCAAGGGAGCAGTATTGAGATATGTAGGGGGGGGGAGGCAGAGGGTAAAGAAAGAGGCGAAAGTGATAACGTCGAAAACGAGTTTAGCAGAGAGAATTATATCTATATTTAACGCAATACGCGAGTGCAGCTGCGGGTTCTGCTAGTAAATACAAAATAAACCATGCTTAAATTATCCAAAGTTTCTCTTAAACCATTTAAATAAACCTATTACAATTAATGCAGTTGTGCTAGCTGATATATAGGAGCACAGACTTGGAATGATACAGGGATATCCGAAAAATTGCCAGAGAAGGTTACGAGACATTGATAAGCAAGAGCTGAGGACAAGGAGTAGTAAATGAGATCATTGCATTTTACAAAGTGATAAAGACGTAATAGGAAAAGAAAAATATGTAGACATTTATAATAAATGGGAGAGGGAAACAGTAGCATTGTTTAGTTTAGGGGTATGGAAACTTGAGACTCATAGGCAATGTTACATAAGGGATATGTCCGATATGGGGAGAAATTAAAGATGGAATACACATTCTTATGATATATAAAGGAACAAAGAATGGAGGAAAAGCTTTATCAGAAAGAAGTGGCTGAAAAATAATATCGTTGTAAAAATTTAATAAATGTTCTTAGATAGGTCTCAGGTAAGAGGTTTTGGAGAATTTTTGTGGAATGTGAGAAGGAAATGGAAATCGGAAGTTGAAAATAGTATGTGAAAATAGGGAGAGTGAGGAAGATTGTAGAATTTAAGAATGTAAAACAAACTCAGAATGTAATATCGTATCTCTGGGGAACAAGTGGCCAGGGCCAATCCCAACAGATACCGAATGTAAATAGCTTAGTACAAATAAATACATACAATTAATGCCGTTTTGATTACTTGTCAAGGAGAAGGTTTATCAAAATATAGTTTAATTGCAAATTTGTTGTATATTTGTCCAGAATGTCTACTAATACTGAAATTATACTTGAATTAGTACTACATCCTGGAAAAATTGGATGAAATATCCATATAATATTGATTTATTTCAGATGATTGGTTCTTAGAAGATCTTGTTAATCAAGTATTTTTGGAATGTTATTATTTTTGCATGGCGTTGTTTCATAATTTTTTTAATCTATACAACATTTCCAGAGTTTTGAATATTGTTGTGGGTGAGGGCGTGACGTAGGGAGGGGAGGCTATAGATAAATACAAAATCTGACATTTCATTCCCATTTCTGTGAATATCAGTGAATGTTTTGTCCATTATTATGACTAGCATGAGACTTTTATGAAATTAGAGTTTTAAGAGGTATTGGGGAAAAATCAGCGTAAAAAGAATGTATCTAGATTCGTCGTTATATAGATTGTAATTTTAAGACATTAATAAATAAAACGAAGACAATGGCATTTCATGGGAAATACCCAGTAAGATGTAAAATAGCAATTGAAAAATTTGGTCTTGGACTAAGTTCAGCATTTCAACTATTTAGGAAGTTATATTACTTTTAATCAGGATAAGAATATAGACATCAAATTACAGAAATATCAGAGTATCTGCGATACTATAAGCAGAACATTAAAAAAATCACACGAAGAGAAACAAAAATTAAATTTTATAAGGTGATGGCTTTACCTATCCTATTGTATGGCAGTGAATCCTGGGTGATGAAAAAAGATTGATGTCATGTTTAGGCTACAAAAATGAAGTTTTTTACGAACAGTTAAAGGTTTCACTAAATTGGACAGGATCCCTAATAAAGTAATTAGTCAAGAACTGAATATTTTTGCAGTGAAGGATAAACTAGAAGAACAAAAACAAAAATGGAAAGAACATTTGGAAAGAATGGACGAAAGGATTCCAAAGATAGCCTTACAATAGGAAAGAGGCACATAGGAAGGCCAGTTAAAATATGGAATTGAGGTCGGAACAGGTCTATAGGCCTAATCCCTGAAAGGAAGAAGAAGAAAAATAATCTACTAGATCATTGTACAATAATATACAGAGTACAGAGAATACGTTTAATTAAATCGTCGTTAGAGATTTAAAAAGTCACCTGTGCAACATCGAGTATGGCAGCTAGTAATAAACACAACTTCATATTATGGCTGTGGAAGCAAATAAAACCAGTAAAGATGTTAAGCTAGCCACAGCATATTTGAATACTGCTGTCTTTTTACTGCATTATGACTCGATGTAATACTGGAATTATGTTGAAATTTACACTAGAAATACTAGAAATATACTGGAATTCTAAACCTTCAAGGCAGCAGACACCTTGTATGATAACAAGGTTCGTGTGCTGGTGAAGCAGAATATGTTGTTTAAGGAATGTAAAACACATATGTCAGCGTCAGTTTGGTTACCGTTACAAATACTATTAACAAAGTGTCTTCAGTCTTAATATTTATCATGTTTATACTTATGTTGACGGTTTTAGCTCAGTTGACACTTATAAATTATTGTCAGTGGCTAAAGAGAAAGTAGAACATGTTAGTTTTTGGATGCCAGAATGACATAAGAAAAAATATTTGTATCGGCCTGATTATGGTTTTCATTAGTACCATTAGAAGAAAAAAAAAGATGGTTTGTAATTGCACACAAAATATTCTGGAGGGAACATGCCAGTTTTGACAGCTATGATGTATGCCCGAGATAGTTGGCAACATTTAATGAATATTCGTTTTAAAATTCTCGGCACATTTATTATTAAGTCTTTAAAAAGAACGCAGTAAGAGCGCTCTGTATTCCCTAGAGTGCCCCATCGTTCTTTTTTTATTTCTTGTGATGGGTGGGACTGCTTTATGACATGTTATTAACATGACATTAAAAGTAAAAAGTTGTTTAGCTAATGATTAGACAGAATTGAGATGTTTTCACCTTATTACATGTCACCGAAATGTTTAAGATTTCACACCTAATCTGTGTGGTTTTAGTCAAACGTGGCAGTTGTGACTTATGTTGTAATTTTTTTGTGAAATTATATAGACAGGCTTGAAATTATTTCAATCACAAATTGTAAGTATACACAGGGTGTCCCAAGAGCGTACCCAGAAGATAAATTGGCGTGAAAAAACAGATGCAAATTTTTATATGACCAGTATAACTCAAAACCAAAAAATTGGATACTAATCGAACTTCCTATACTCTCACATGTTTTAGGAATGCAGGAAATAGATTTTTCGAGAGTTTCCTCCATATCAAATAACCCTCTTATATGTAAGCCTTTCCGTTGTGCTTAATTGCATTTATTTGGTCAAATATCAATCAAACTATTTTGTATTTGTTATAATGGATAACAAATAAGAGTATATTTTGAATTTCCTTGCCCGCTGATTAGGGCTGCGATGGTGCTCGTTGTTAACGTGCTGTAGTAGAGCAATGGTTAAAATGCTGGAAAGTCATGGTGAAGGTCGGAAGTTCAAATGACGCCTGCGAATAAATGAGTTTTTTATTCGTTTCTGTTTATCTTTCAGAACGTTCTAGCAATCATGATTCCTTCACCACTGAAGACCAATGCGCCCACTGTTGCGCTACGAATGCAAGTGACTGCACGCACAACGGTGCAAAGTAGTCATTTCGGTCGAAATTGATACGACAACGCCGGAACTGCATAACTTCTCAATCCGCAGGCTGAGAAGACTCGCCTATTCATTTATGTCAAACAATTTTCTTTATTTTAGCGATTTTAAATATTCCCGGATTGAAGCTCACTTTGGGCACCAAGTATGTAGTATTTAGACATCGATTTGTTCCGCAAGAGTTCATGACCAGAAACAGAAGTCGATTTATAATACAGAAGGTAAATGTAGTCCCGAATATTGTATGTAAGAAAGCCCGTATAGTGTTTGTTGAAAACTTCTCTAGCTATTTATCATTATTAAAGTGAATAAGAAAATTAACCTAAAAAGGGAAAGTCGGTGATTGTGGCACATCAGTTTCTTTCTTTTTTTTATTTTAGCTACTGCTTACCTATAGTAAGTAGAGAATGTATTGCACTTCATCCAAATTTCGATACCGAAATACACGTTTTGAGTTTCCCTGTAACCAAAAAAGGCATTTTTAGAAAAAAAGTCTGTCTGTCTGGAAACAACTCAACTCAAAAATGAAAATTGTTTAATACCAAATTTGGTATTTAAGTTCAGCATCTTTTAAGGGTAGGGCGATTTTCAAGTGCTAATTCTACCCTATATAAGGGTAGCGAATAATAAGTTAGTAATTACTGTATCGCCTCAAAATACCAAGCGGAATGGCTCAGACGGTTACGTCTCTGGCCCGCATTCGGGAGATCGTGGGTTCGATTACC
Source organism: Deroplatys truncata (assembly GCA_030765065.1). Taxonomy (NCBI): domain Eukaryota; kingdom Metazoa; phylum Arthropoda; class Insecta; order Mantodea; family Mantidae; genus Deroplatys; species Deroplatys truncata. The sequence continues at coordinate 181,541,019 of CM060984.1, forward strand.
ATGGCCGACCTTCCTGACCCATGGGTTTCTTCGGGGTTTTCCCCGGGTCGCCAGGCGAATGCTGGGAAATATCATTACACCCCACCAAATTTCCTGTCCCTCCATTTCATCTCCATTCTCATTTCACTTCACCCTTCATCTGCTTGATCTCTTTCAGCGTTGCAAGTGTCGGCGGGAGGTCTCAGCGTGTACATGGCATGGGAAAAGGATGCTCTAAGAAAACCCTCGACCTTCGGAATGCGAGCGGTCTCCGGATCTCGGACTCCCCAGGGGATGTGTAAGCATAAAGGGGGAGGGGGCCGGCTGCACCAGCCAGCACCCGGGGAGTTCAAATCTGTAAATCGTAGGGACCCTGCCCTCTGCCTGTCGTGCATCCTAGTCCGGCAACCCTCTGTCTCCTCGTCCTCCCTCGTTAGGAGCATAGGTCCATGCTGTCTCCCTCCGTAGCTATCCTATCCCATCACCTCAAAATGATATTTGGCCTAGAAGGTAGGATAAACTCTTCTTTAACAGTTTGTCTTTACCTGCCCCAAGCTATTATTTACATGGAAACATTTCGTTATTTTTGTATTTTCCCAAAAATAACGGTAGGGATTTCTCAGGTAATTGCGTAACAAAATGTATATCTTGAATATTCTGCGAAAAGCTTATTAGGTTTTCTTCGTTCTGCATCAGTTTTGTATAGTTGGTAAACTGTTAGCGGTAGACAAAATCTTACTACGCAACAAATTTAAATCTCGTTAAAACACAATTTATGCCAAATCTTTTTTTTAAACCGTTTCCAAAATATTCTTTGTTATTGACTTGAATTTTCAAATACATTTAATGTTTTCAAGTGTTACGTAATTCGTATTATCACGTGGTTACGCAAAGAGCATGACATTTTAAAGCCATCACAGAGGGATGGCATAAAAAAACTGACTATCGCTTTAGCCTATACCTAAAACTAATGTGTACATGTGTAATGGAAATTTGTCTCTATGAACAAAAAGTAGACAAAAATACGATTTTGTAAGAATAGTTTGTAGAAGAGTGAGTAGAGAAATCATGTAAATGCATCACATCGGATCTTTTTTGTTTGCTTTGTTCCACATATTTATTGAATAGGAAATATATTATTACAGCAATCTAACATAGAAGATTTATTATTATATTTTGGGAACATAACAGATAATTATGCCAGAAACAGAGGGAGGGGTGGAGGAAACATACTAGTGAAAAGGAGCGCTAGTGTAGTAGTGACTATGCCTGTCGTGCATAAAATTAGATAATAGTCGACGTCATATTATACCCTCCGGATCAAAATGCTGAACTATTTATAGTTACTTAAGAAAGTTTTCGTGTGCACTTTAAAAAATTCTAGCAGCCAAATTAATGGAGGGAAAAATCAAATTTTTTGGACATCAAGATAAAATGGTAATACAGTTTACGTGTTTTGGCAGCTTTTCAAATCAGTAATTTTATCACTTATATAAATTTTCGAAAAATATGCCAAATTTGCAATTTTTTGTGCATGCATCCACACACTTTCATCGACAAGTGACATAAACTGTTGGAGAAGTAAATTCGTGAAATCGTAAAAACTGAGCCGAAAATGAGGAAACAAGGCCAAAGGGTTGAAAATTCCCAACTATACATTTTATTCCTCCGTCAAATAAAATCCTACTTTCACCTCAAAATCAAATAATACAAAGAAAAATTGCTCTATTCAATGCATGTAAGATAATTTTGAAAACGCCACGTACAAAAGAGTTGCAATTTTGGCATATATAAAAAACTTATAAAACTGATAAAATGAACGATTTGAAAAACTGCCAAGCACTTAAACTGTATTACCATTTGATCTTTATGTAAAAAAAATTGATTTTTTCCTCCCATTAATTTGGCTTTATAAAGTGCAGCGAACACTTCCTTGAGTAACTGTATCTACGCATAAGCTATACTGTAATCTCGCTTTATCTAGGCTTAATAGCGATGAGATTAAAACCAACTGCGGCATTAATTGGGAGATAGCGACGGTATCGCTAATTGCAAGTGATCCGGTTCACCGGCGTAACGGTGCTGCTTTTTGCGTTGAGAACTCCGAAACTTTTGAGGGGTTATAGGCTCATTGTTGCGTTTAATAGCCTCTTGTTAAGCGAAATGAATTGTGCGGGTCTCCAGTGACGATCACCGCCTTGCCTCACATGGGGGCTGGGGCGATATAAATTTAATAAGAAACACTCAAGCCAACGGTATTGGTTATAATGCAATAAATCAAGTAAGGGAGAAGTTTTGTGGCAGGTTGAGCGATGAGGGTAGTACCCCCTGAAGAGTAGACTTCCCATTGTTCTCTCTGTACTTTGTCATAAAACTGTCCCGAAGGATTCGCATATTTGTGTGAATATTCCCATTGTTCATCGCTTCGTTTGGAAGGTCATGGTTCCTCCGTTATTTGTCATTTCTTCTGTCTTTCTTGCCACGCCTTTTACATTATCTTTCTTTCCTCTCACCTCTGTTGATGTTTCAGCATTGGATGTGCATTATCGATGAAGTATGCAGTCTGACGTTATGTCATTAGTGCGCTGGCTGTCTTATCACCCGTATATATTCTAAAACACTAATGATGTTCGGAACAGATTTATATGATCCGCGTTGTTCAGATATTTTTTGGTTTCTCTCGTCTGCTTCTATTTTAGTTGTGATCGCATTGTTCACAGAATTGTTAGTTAAGACTGGTTTACAGTAACCGAGAACGGAAACCAGACGAGAACAAGTTAAAATACGCGTGTTTAATGTGAGCGTTCACTTAACGGGAAACTTTCCCGGTTCCAGGAACGAGAAAGAAGGCTTGGTCAAATTTTAACTTTCTCGTTTGCGTTCCCAGTCATGGCATATTAGATCCATGTTGCGCTGTAGCGGTTCCTCCTTGGTAGGACCCCACTTCGTGATAATGAAGGATGCTGTATTACGTACCCATAGGTCGTCTTGATGCCCTATTCTTGTGACGTATCTCGACGTTCTCGTGGACTGGAATCTGATGATTGTATATCTGTATTATTCTTGCGTGTGTGTTAGTATGTTGTAATTATTATTTTATGATTATGCCACGGCTGCTATATTTGTGTCAGAGAGCACTTGTGCCTTGTCAGGGTTGGGTATGGAGAAGATTAAAATTTTTGCACACACGTATTCTGTTAATTATTTCACTTGTATTTTAGATAAACCACATGTGATATTCACAATTCATTATTACCTTTGTCATGTTGAAATATGTATAATTGGTAGACTTTAAATACGTAGTTTTAGCGTCTATTTAGAGACGAGCTTATACACAGCCTTCCTGCTCGAACACTGACAAGCTTCTGTTAGCGTTCCTTTCAACCGTTCTTCGTAATGTACGTATTTGAATTATAGGCATGTATCAATGTACCTGATTGGTGCTACTATCCAATAACATCGAATAACAGTTTATGTTTTATATTTATTTATATATGTATATATATACATGTTTACAGACTTCCATCGTCTTCATTATGAATCCAAGGTCCGTTACATACTTACGTAGATACTACTGCATTTCTCGTAATTTTATATTACTGGTTATATAGCCAACAATCCTTTCCCCCTCATATTATATTTTATATGTTATAACGTTATAAACTTGTTCCCTACCATGTGTACATTATGAATGTATGTGATTTAACATCCTATTAATTATTATACGTACAGTATTAGCAAAGAAAATACATAACACTTAAAACTTATAGCAAAAAAAATATCAAAGAAAGAAATTATTAATGTGTTGATGCTGAGAAGCTGTGAATTACATATCTTATTGCATTAATGAGTTATTTCATTAGTTTGTCCGTGGCTAGTATTGTATGTTGCTTCAGCTCATATTAGACTCTTCGCTGTAGAAGTTAGGCAGCCGTGACATGAAACAGCAGCTGGAGCTCTCTCACTATCGCCAGCTGGGAAAATGAAACCGGAAGAAATTCCAACAAATGTGCGTCCTGACCACAGATCCTGACTCACTCGGATTCATTGATCGATGGTTCTTCTAGCGAAAGTGTCATCTTTAGTTTGTTTATATGCAACTCAAAACTGTGTATTGCCTCAAGCAAAGCTACAAACAGCAAAAACCTGTAGAAATTAACAAAGTACAACAAATAACCTTAATAAGCGCTATTAATAAAGGAATCAAGCTTGGTACGACTAGAGGAATAGGAAATAATAGTGGAACTGCATTTAGAAAATGTTTACTCTATCGAATTTAGTCGTTGGCTAACCTGCATTGTGTTGGCCGAAATAGAAGCAGATGAAAAAATCTGATGTAATGCACTCAAATGACTTTTTCTACCCACTACCGTTTATTAGTGGGTATACAAACTATTCTTACTAAGCTTATTACTTTCTCTACTACGTATGTAAGTAGGGGAAGTATTGTATTCCACCCAAAAATTCGATACCGAGATTTAACCGGAAATACATGTTTTGAGATCCCCTGAATCCAAAAAAATCTGATTTGTTACACTCACATGACTTTCTCTACTCTTGTACAATCTAATTTTACAAACGCCTATTCTCCATATGCTTCAAGTTAATCGAGATATCGAGATGTCAATCTTATTGGTAATTTTCTTGTAGATGCAAGGGAAATATCGTAGCTTTTAAGCGATAGTCAAATATTTTAACGCTGGTTGCTATGTGGCGCATTCCATTCTCTTTGCATGTCCAGGACATAAAAAAATGAATAACGAATTTGAGAAAAAGTATAAGTATTGGAAAATTTAAGGAAATAACAAGCAATATCTCGAAAACGGTTCACTCAACAAAAGAAATGTATATGACATAAGTTGTGTATTTTAACGCGATCTATATTTTTTGTGCAGTAAAATTTTGTCTATCTCTTATGGTTTACCAGTTATGCAAAAGTCGTTCACAATGAAGAATACTTTTGGAGACATTCCCAGAAAATTCGAGATATACATTTCATTTCTCATGACATTATCTTAAACATATGATATTTTCATCAAAATCGTTAGAGCCATTTTTGAGAAAATTAAAATTTTCGAAAAATCTTCCATGTAAAGGGTAGTCTGGGTTGGGGGGATTTTCTTTAAAACCTTCGTGTCGCATCTCTGGAAGATACTGAACCTAAATACCAAGTTTGGTGCTTATCCGACTGTTCGTTTTTGAGTTATGCTGTTCACAGACACACACACACACACACACACACACACACACAGACACACACACAGTCACACACACAGACACACACGGACATGTTTCCAAAAATGCTTTCTTTGGATTCAGGAGGTCTCAAAACATGTATTTCCGGTGAAATCTCGGTATCGAATTTTTGGGTGGAATGCAATACTTCCCCTACTTACTATACGTAGTAGAGAAAGTAAAAAGCATTTTTGGAAACATGTCCGTGTGTGTGTCTGTCCGTCTGTCTGTGAACAGCATAACTCAGAAACGAACATTCGGATAAACACCAAACTTGGTATTTAGGTTCAGTATCTTCCAGAGATGCGACACGAAGGTTTTCAACAAAATCCTTCCACCCCAGAGTACCCTTTAAATGGAACATTTTTCGAAAATTTTAATTTTCTCAGAAATGGCTCTAACGATTTTGATTAAAATATCATATATTTAAGATATTTTTATGACAAATAAAGTGTATATCTTGAATTTTCTGGGAATGTCTCCAAAAGTATTCTTCATTGTGAACGACTTTTGCATAACTGGTAAACCATAAGAGATAGACAAAGTTTTACTACACAAAAAATGTAGATCGCGTTAAAATACACAATTTATGTCATATACATTTCTTTTGTTGAGTGAACCATTTTCGAGATATTGCTTGTTATTCGCTTAAATTTTTCAATAGTTATTTTCTAAAATGGGAATTCGTTATTCATTTTTACTTTCTCTACTACGTATAGTAAGTAGGGGAAGTATTGCATTCCACCCAAAAACTCGATACCGAGATTTCACCGGAAATATATGTTTTGAGACCCACTGAATCCAAAAAAAGTATTTTTGGAAACATGTCCGTGTGTGTGTCTGTGTGTGTGTGTGTGTGTGTGTGTCTGTGTGTGTGTGTGTCTGTGAACAGCATAACTCAAAAACGAACAGTCGGATAAACACCAAACTTGGTATTTAGGTTCAGTATCTTCCAGAGATGCGACACGAAGGTTTTCAAGAAAATCCCCCCACCCCAGACTACCCTTTACATGGAAGATTTTTCGAAAATTTTAATTTTCTCAAAAATGGCTCTAACGATTTTGATGAAAATATCATATGTTTAAGATAATGTCATGCGAAATGAAATGTATATCTCGAATTTTCTGGGAATGTCTCCAAAAGTATTCTTCATTGTGAACGACTTTTGCATAACTGGTAAACCATAAGAGATAGACAAAATTTTACTACACAAAAAATGTAGATCGCGTTAAAATACACAACTTATGTCATATACATTTCTTTTGTTGAGTGAACCGTTTTCGAGATATTGCTTGTTATTTCCTTAAATTTTCCAATACTTATACTTTTTCTCAAATGCGTTATTCATTTTTTTTATGTCCTGGACATGCAAAGAGAATGGAATGCGCCACAAGCAACCAACGTTAAAATATTTGACTATCGCTTAAAATCTAGCATATTCCCCTTGCATCTACATGTACATTACCAATAAGATTGACATCTCGATTAACATGAAGCATATGGAGAATAGCTGTTTGTAAAATTAGATTGTACAAGAGTAGAGAAAGTCATGTGAGTGTAACACATCAGATTTTTTGTCTTGGATATGCAAAGAGTTATAATCTGTGGCAAAGGGAATGGTGCTGCACCTAGCAACCAGCTATTAAGAGATATGTATGTGCTTAAAGCCTACTGTTTTTCTATATTGCCCTTGTAAATATATTTTCCCCTTATATCTACAAGAAAATTAGCAATAAGATAGACTCTGCAAATGTTTATCTCGATTAACATGAAGTAGATGGAGAATAAGCGTTTGTAAAAATAGTTTGTACAAGAGTAGAGAAAGTCATGTGAATGTAAAACATCAGATTTTTTTAAACAATTATTTCGCTCATATGACGCAAGCACGATAACATAGACATATAGTGCCTGTTCCGCCTTTAAGGTCCTTTAGCCATGTTTCCTGGCTCTGCCCACAGATGTGCTTCCTTTAGGATTATATTTCATTATATTTGCTTTGTGAGTCTCGTCTCAGGCATTCTTTCCACGTATTCTTTCCACTTTTGTTTAAGATCCTTTAATCTATTATTGATATTAAAAAATTATACTTCTCTTATACTTTTCTTTGTTATATGATCTTGCTTTATGTGCCCTTTTATATTCCTTAAACATTTCATTTCCTCTACCACGTACCTAGTAGGTAGAGAAGGTATTGCATTCCATTCAAAAATCTGATACCGAAATTTCGCAGGAAATACATGAGGCTCCTGAAAAAAAAAGTAGAGAAAGATCCGCGCGCACGCATCTATGCCTGTAAACAGCATAACCCAAAACGAGGAGTTGAATAAACACAAAAATTGATATTTCAGTTCAGTACCTTCCAAAGATTCGACACGAAGATTTTCAAGTAAAACCCCATCTTAAATTACCCTTTCATGCAACATGTAATCTTTTTTGTTCTAATATTGACTCAGTCCATTTTGATTAGAATAGCATATATTAAATATATTTACATGACAAATAAAATGTACATAATTTTCTGTGAATAACCGTTTGAAGTCCTCTTCATTTCAAAGCAATTTTGTGTAATCTTGCATAACTGGTAAACGTTAAGCGATAGACGAAAACGCACTACACAGAAAATATATATCTCTTTAAAATATGCAATTTATTTCAAATAACTTTTTTTTTGTAGCACCCGTTTCCGAGGTATCTGTTATTAATGGTTCGAATTGTTCAATACTTAGCCATTGTGTTAAGGTCCTGTCGATTATCAATAATTTCTATTGAAAGAGTATGGAATTTTAAAGTCTGCGTATAGCGTCCAGTGTTAAAACATTTGACTATCCCTGTTCTACAACGAAATGTGTAATGTAGCTATTTCCGGAAATGTTTATTTCGATTAAAATGAAGTAGATAGGAAAATAAAATTTGGTAAGAATATTTTGTATACGCATAATAAAGATAGAGGGTAGAGAAAGTTATGTGAATGTAAACATAAGATTTTTTACTTTCTTTACTACGTATAGTAAGTAGGGGAAGTATTGTATTCCACCCAAAAATTCGATACCGAGATTTCACCGGAAATATATGTTTTGAGACCCCCTGAATCCAAAAAAAGCATTTTTGAAAACATGTCCGTGTGTGTCGTGTGTGTGTGAACAGCATAACTCAGAAACGAACAATTGGATAAACACCAAACTTGTTTAGTTTAGTATCTTCCAGAGATGCGACACGAAGGTTTTCAAGAAAATCCCCCCACCCCAGATTACCCTTTACATGGAACATTTTTCAAAAATTTTAATTTTCTCAAAAATGGGTCTAACGATTTTGATTAAAAGATATGTTTAAGATATTTTCATGACAAATAAAATGTATATCTCGAATTTTCTGGGAATGTCTCCAAAAGTATTCTTCATTGTGAACAACTTTTGCATAACTGGTAAACCATAACAGATAGAGAAAATTTTACTACACAAAAAATGTAGATTGCGTTAAAATACACAATTTACGTCATATACATTTATTTTTTTTTGCTTGTTGAGTGAACCTTTTTCGAGATATTGCTTGTTATTTCCTTAAATTTTCCAATACTTTTTCTCTAATGGGAATTCGTTATTCATTTTTTTTACGTCCTGAACATACAAAGAGAATGGAACGCGCCACATAGCAACCAGCTCTTAAAAGATTTGTCTATCGCTTAAAGTCTACCATAGTCCCCTTGCACATACAAGAAAATTAGCAATAAGTTTAACATCTCGATTAACATGAAGCATGTGGAGAATAAGCGTTTGCAAAAATAGTTTGCAAAGAGTAGAGAAAGTCATGTGAGTGTAACACATCAGATTTTTTTAATTAATGTCCAAATTTAACTTACGTATGTGAACACACATAAGAATTTCATCTTAGTTTTTATAAATATAATTATAATGAAATATCGCTATTATAATTATTATTATTATTATTATTATTTCAAATATCTTATACTACAGTTATAAATTTATAAAACTTGGATTTTCTTTCTTTGCGACATGTCGTGTCGGCATGTTGCCATGGTAGCTCAGTGGTTAGAGCAACCGGACGGAGACCGGGAGATCCGTGGTTCAAATCCCGGCTATGGCATTGAATTTTTCAGTCGTCTGATTCTACCTTTCCAACCCTGTCCAACACACGGCTTGTGTGAAAGAACAATTAATTCCATTACTTGTTTCTAAATGTTCGTCTCAATTGTTCCACATATTCTCCGGAATGAAAATAGAAACGTTTATAAATTAATGTGTTGAAATATGCTTGACTGTCCCATTCATTTCAATGGAATGGCTATACCTAAACAAGCAAATGGTATGTAATATTCTTAGGTATTTTTGCAGAAAGCAACCACATAAATGTGGATATTCACGTGTATGTTTAAGCGCTTAAGCATTTCTAAAGTCCTTTATACATCGGGTGCATTGCTAGGCATTGTTGGTCAATAAACTATTTTGAAGCCTGAAAATAAACGCGCCCTAAGACAGAGGCTTCTGTTAGCAGCAGTACCCAACAACGATGAAACATGTATGAGTACAGATATTTATTTACACCATCTTCTTGGCTGATTACTGTAATCGTTTCGTTTTAAGACAGTAATCGAAGACGGGGAGGAGATCAGTTAGAAGAGGCGTGGTCACCGTGCTTTTGTATCTTAATGTATTCCGTTGCAGGGCACAGGGTAACTAAGCAATTGAATAGCCGTGCATACATAGCTTGGGAACCCAAAGAGTGTGGTCTGGAATGAGTGTTGAACGTAGGCAATTTGATATATAAGTAGCTCCGTTCCTGTGTTCATCTAAACGGAGTAGAGAGGCGCTTGGGAATTGGAGCATGAAAATTATACATACTCGGGCGTGATTGAATAAAGAGAACGGTATACAGTATGATAACCAAGGCTCGGAAATTAAGGGGAAGTCCTTTTCCTTTCGAGTATCTAAAGGTGAGGTCTTATATAATGTGTATTCATTTTGAGTCACTTTAGGCCAGAAAATGGTGTGTTTTATTTGTCCTCTTTTGCTTATTGATGTTTTATTTTAGCCTTTTTTACTTTCTCTACCACGTAACATAGCAGGTAGAGAAGGTTGGCATTCCACCCAAAAGTTTGATACTGAGAATTCACTGGAAAAACTTATTTTGAACTCCCCTGGATAAATAAATAAAAAAACATTTTTATTAAAATGTCCGTGTGTGTGTGTGTGTGTGTGTGTATGTGTGTGTGTGTACAGCATATCTTAAAAACGAAAAGCGGAATAAATACCAAAGAAGATTTTCAAGAAATTTCCCCCAAACTGCCCTTTACATGGAACATTTTTCGAATTTTTTGATTTTCTAAAAACTGGCTCTAACGATTTTGATTAAAATACCATATATTACATATATTTACATGACAATTGAAACATATCTTGAATTTTCTGGGAATAGCCTTTGAAGCCCTCTTCATATTGGAAGGAGTTTCGTATAATCTTGTATAACTGGTAAACGTTAAGTGATAGATGAAAATGTATCACACAAAATAAGAGATCTCTTGAAAACACAATTTATTTTAAATAATTTTTACTTTCTCTACTACGTATAGTAAGTAGGGGAAGTATTGCATTCCACCCAAAAATTCGATACCGAGATTTCACCGGAAATACATGTTTTGAGACCCCCTGAATCCAAAAAAAGCATTTTTGGAAACATGTCCGCGCGCGCGCGCGCGTGTGTGTGTGTCTGCGAACAGCATAACTCAGAAACGAACAGTCGGATAAACACCAAACTTGGTATTTAGGTTCAGTATCTTCCAGAGATGCGACACGAAGGTTTTCAAGAAAATCCCCCCACCCCATATTACCAATTACATGTAACATTCTTCGAAAATTTTAATTTTCTCAAAAATGGCTCTAACGATTTTGATGAAAATATCATATGTTTAAGATATTTGCATGAAAAATGAAATGTATATCTCGAATTTTCTGGGAATGTCTCCAAAAGTATTCTTCATTGTGATCGACTTTTGCATAACTGGTAAACCATAAGAGATAGAGAAAATTTTACTAAACAAAAAATGTAGATCACGTTAAAATACACAATTTATGTCATATACATTTTTGTTGAGTGAACCATTTTAGAGATATTGCTTGTTATTCCCTTAAATTTTCCAATACTTATACTTTTTCTCAAATTCCTTATTCAATTTTTTTGTCCTGGTAATGCAAAGAAAATGGAATACTCCACATAGCAACCAGCTCTTAAAATATTTGGCTATAGCTTAAAGCCTACCAATTCCCCTTGCATCTACAAGAAAATTAGCAATAAGATTAACATCTCGATATCCCGATTAACATGAAGCATGTGGAGTATGAGCGTTTGTAAAAATATTTTGTACAAGAGTAGAGAAAGTCATGTGAGTGTAACACATCAGAAATTTTTTTGTAGCATCAGCGATTTCTAAAATATCCGTTATTAATGGTTGGATTTGTGCAATACTGCATTCTTTTTAACTACCATAGATTTTCAGTTGTTTCTGGTGATTGCATGGAAACGGTATGGAATCATAAGGCCAGCGTATAGCGTCTAGCATTAGACTATCGCTGTTCGCTTTGTATCATAATGAAATGCGTAGTGTAGCTATTTGGGCAAATGTTTATTTGGATTAAAATAAGTAGATGAAAATAAGCTTTAGTAAGAATAGTTTGCATAAACGATACAACGGTGTTACACATTTACACATATTAACATAGCATCTAAAACTATTTGTTTCACTTACATGACTTTTTCTACTCACTCGTAGAATATACTTATACACGCTTATTTTTCTGTCTGCTTCATGTTAATCTAGATAACATTTGTAGAAATTGTCTTTTTGCATATTTCCTTGTAGGAATAAGGGGTTTAGTGGAATATAGTGGCTTAAAACGACAGTCAGAACTTTTAAGAGCGGGTCGCCTTGTAATTGCGCGACCTAGAGAGAGGGAGAGGAGACGAATAACGACTTCCCATATAAGAAAAATATAATAATTTGAAAAGTCAAATCAATAAGGAATATCTCGGAAATCATTAACTTCACAAAACAAAACAATATATTTGGCATAAATTGTGTGCTTTAAAAGATCTATACATTTTTTATGTAGTAGGATCCTATTTATCTCTTACAGTTTATCAATTATGCAAAAGAATATTCAAAATGAAAAGACTTCAGAGGCTATTTCCAGAAAATTATAGATACATATGCATATATTTCATTTGTCATGAAAATATCTTAAACATGTATTTTAATCAAAATCGTTAGAGCCATTTTTAAGAAAATCAAAATTTTCGAAAAAAATGTTCTATGTAAAGGGTAGTTTGGGATCGGGAGGGTTTCTTGAAAATCTTGGTGTCACAAACTTGGAAGATGCTGAAATTAAATACCAAGTTTGGTATTCATTTTCGTTTCTGAGTTAGGCTGTTCACAGACACACACACACACACACACACGGACATGTTTCCAAAAACGCGTTTTTTGGATTCAGGGGGTCAAAAAAAATGTATTTCCAGTGAATTCTCGGTATCGAATTTTTGGGTGGAATACAATACTTCCCCTACTTACTATACGTAGTAGAGAAAGTAAAAATACAGAGGCTAAGAATTTCTGTATTCTGAACACTCGAAGCAGTCTTTAAATGTGTAGGCATTCACCTAAATGCAACGTTTAATTAACTAGATACATTTGATGTATAACCAACAGTTCATGAGTAGCTTTATGGTCCAGAAAGTTTAAACTCGTGAGTGGTGAAGCCGTTATGAGAGGAGACACAAGGGCCACCAGGCTAGAGCTGTAAGTTAGCGATCTCTTCGGCCCGCCTCAATATTTTCAGAAAAAATAAGCTATTGACATTTTCCAAGACCATTTATTAACCTTACATGCTTGTAGACACACATCCCTTCTTGGAGATGGGCGGCTGCCGTATAACGATTGTTTTCTCTGGCTTACAGGTTCATCAAGAACGTGGACGACTTCCTGAACAAGACCCAAGGTGCGTATATACGCCAGTAATAGCCTATTACATTGTAATAATCGATTTTGGTGTCATTACGCCAACGCAGCTTGTTTTAAAAGTGCACAGAACAAGATTAAGCCACTCTCTTCTGTTGTTTTGCTCAAACTTTGGTGCTTTTCTTTGCTTCCACTGCAGAATACCTAGTTGCGGAAGGCACTCTTAGAACAGCTGCTTCTGCAAAGCTTTTATAGTCTCTTTTAATGCCTTGTATATTACGTTTTTATTATTATTATTATTATTATTATTATTATTATTATTACTCTATTTATTTTACGTCGCTTTAACTCCTTGGTCATATCGGGACGGATTTGTTAGTGGATAACTCTTAGAACGATATGTGATGGACAGTTAGCCTTCTAGATCTCATCCCTATAACCACCCGCTCCGTCACGTGTCACAGAGACCCTAACGCATAGCTACCGGATCGTGCTTCGTGTCGTGCAGACGGCATTAGGGTACCGTCCAGTCTAACCGCCGTCCTCACATAGAAAGGTGGACAGTTAGCCTTCTACGTCTCATCTCTGTAACCATCTGCTTCGTGCCGTGCAAATGGCATTAGGGTACCCCCAGTCTAACCGCCGCCCTCACACAGAAAGGCGGACAGTTAGTCTTCTTGGTCTCATTCCTAGGGCGCCGTCCAGTCTAACCGCCGCCCTACACAGAAAGGCGGACAGTTAGCCTTCTAGGTCTCATTCCGTAACCACCCGCTTCGTGCCGTGCAGACGGCATTAGGGTGTCGTTCAGTCTAAGCGCCGCCCTCACACAGAAAGGCGGACAGTTAGCCTTCTAGGTCTCATCTCTGTAACCACCTGCTTCGTGCCGTACAGACGGCATTAGGGTACCGTCCAGTTAACCGCCACGTTCACACGGAAAGGCGGACAGTTAGCCTTCTAGGTCTCATCTCTGTAACTACCTGCTTCGTGCCATGCAGACGGCATTAGTGTGCCGTCCATTCTAACCGCAGCCCTCACGCAGAAAGGCGGACAGCTAGCCTTCTAGGTCTCATCTCTGTAACCACCTGCTTCGTGCCGTGCAGATGGCATTAGGGTACCGTCCATCTAACCCCACCTTCACGCAGAAAGGCGGACAGTTAGCCTTCTAGGTCTCATCTCTGTAACCACCTTCTTCTTGCCGTGCAGACGGCATTAAGGTACCGTCCAGTCTAACCGCCGCCTTCACACAGAAAGGCGGACAGTTATCCTTCTACGTCTCATCCATGGAAAAGCCATCTTGCTTCGTCACGTGCCCACAGAAACTCCATCACATGGCAGCCGGATCTTCTGCTTCGTGCCGTGCTGATGACATTAGAGTGCCGTCCAGTCTAACTGCTTACATTGTCTGTGGATAGATGGCATAGCATTCGCTATTATCACTTATTTTTCATTTTACTACTGTTTTTAGACTTGAGGTGTAACTCCGGTCGTGGTATTAAATATCCAATCCGGTATTTACCTTGGCGACTGAGCGCAACCACGAAAAAAACCTCAGGCAGATTGGTCGGGCCACGGGATTTGAAACCGGGACCTCTCGAATGCGGGCCACAGACGTTACCCCCGATCAATGCCACTCGGTTATGTTTTTGTAGTGTTCACTAAAACTATAGTTTAGAATAACCAGGAGAAGACATTTGCCAAGTATGAATTGTGTAGCTTATTTACTGAAACATTTTGTGGAAAAGTATTTCTGATTTATCTGCGGAGATTCAGAAAATAACATGAGTGGTTTAGTAAACAAGAAGTTACAAAGTAGAGAAAGTAGGACTGTAATGGTTTATTTGTAAAAGAAGCCGGTAAAGAGGCGTTTCATCATATAACCATTTGGTGCTGTCATACACTAATAATTATTTAAAGTTGTCCTTAAATTCTTCGTATTTATTAATAGGGTAAACACCTACTCATAACAGTTATTGTTTGCTGTGCAGCTTAAGTACTTAGAGTGTTCCATGCAAAATTAGATGTTGAGGTTTTGCAATGTTTATCCTATATGTATGGGAGGGATCACTCTCTGCGTGAACTTCATAACTTAGAAAACCAAAAGTCGGATTAATTCGAAGGCTGATACGTAAGTCAGACATCTTTTAAGAGCATAAGGAGAAAATTTTTATAAAATTGCCCCCCCCCCCACGCAAACAAACCATTACAAAACAGTTCTTTCTTTAAAGATTTTGATGTTTGAAGAATTGGCAAGAGAAATAAAATGCATATCTTGACACTTTTGTAAACACATTATGAAGTAGTCTTCACTGTCATAGCTTTTTGTGTATAACTGGAAAACCGTAAGAGGTATGCAAAATATCTGTTACGGGTAAAACGTAGGTATTGCTAAAATATACACTTAATATCAAATAACATTTTGTGTCACTGACCATTACGAAACATTATCTGTTTCTCAAACAATTTTTGCAAATCGACATTCTCAGGAGTAAATCGTTTCTGAACGACATTTTCCCGAATCATCCATGTAAAATTAAATATATAATAGCAAGGGTACATATGGACAGCCATAATTACTTATTACTTTCTCTATCTCGTACATAATAGGTAGAGAAGGTATTAAATTCCAACCAAAAATTCGATATGGAGATTTCACCGGAAATACATGTTTTGGGCTCCCCTGAACAAATCAAAAAAATGTCCTTGTTCGTGAGTGTGTGTGTGTGTCAAGGATGCGATACAAAGATTTTAAAGAAATTCCCTTCACTCCAACTACCTTTTACATGGAACATTTTCGAAATTTTTTATTTTCCACAAATGGCTAATTTTTTGATTAAAATACTGTATATTAAAGATATTTACATGATGAATAAAATGTATATCTTGAATTTTCTGGTAATAGCCTGTGAAGTCCTCTTCATTCAAAAGGATTTTGTATAATCTTGTGTACCTGGTAAAGTTAAGCGACTACGAAAATGTACTGCACAAAAATTGTAGTTCTCTTTAAAACGCACATTTATTTGAAATAAGTTTTTTGTAGCATAAGCCATTTCTGAGATATCCGTTATTAATGATTCGATTTGTTCATTGCTTGGTCAGTCTGTTAAAGTCCTGCCAACATTCAGTTGTTTCTCGTGATTGCATGGAAACAGTATGGATTTTTAAGGCCAGCATATAGCGTCCAGTTCTTAAACACTTGACTTTCGGTATTCCTTTTGTATTTATAACGAAATGTGTAATGTAGCTGTTTCTGCAAAGGTTTATTTGGATTAAAATGTAGTAGAGGGAAAAATAAATTTTAGTAAGTATAGTTTGTATGACCACTAATAAAGATAGAGGGTAGAGAAAGTCATGTGAATGCATCATCAGATATTTTTTCTCCTTGTTTTTATTTGCTTGCAGTATCAAATGAAAATATAGCGGCACATACATGTACATAAAGTTGTTGAGTAATAGACGTGTGGAATGAGCTTATGTGATTAATAGCGATGTTTTACTTTCGTTGGGTTACTGAGCACTATCTATTTGCCAAATGGGTGAGCCATTCATTTCTTTTTAAGCACATCCTAGACGCACTGAATTGCAACAGAAATTTATGAGCTTTAACATAACTCAGTTTAGTAGTAGGTTTAGCTGAACAGTTTAAGAATAAAGTAATGTGCTACTTGAGATTTACAAGTCCCAGTTACAGGACACTGCGCATGCTTAGATGCCGAGAGTTTCATAAAGATAACACCACTCACTTCGTTATCGAATTATTATGAGTGCCGTATTTAAACTATATTCACTCTTAGGTTGATCCGCGGCAAAACAAAACCACGTGGTCAGTGTACCGTGGTGTAACACGGTGGCAATGCGCCCAGGAAAGTAGTCCCATGCTAATCTCTGAATTTTAGAATGAATTTATCCTTAAATGGTATAATATTCTATACAAATACCTAACGTTTTATTTAAAGCTGATTTATACCGTAAAACAGAGCTACAAGTCCCATGAGCAATTCGTATGAGTCACCTGACATCCGGGTAGGTGCAGAATATTGTTTACAGCCAGAAACCAGCAGTTGTGTTTAGTATCATGGAGGACGGTGAATTCGCTCTTGTGTTTTCGTCGAATTAGGTAAAACATTAGCCGCGCAAACCATCGACTAGTGGTGAAAAAAACAATAGTATTGAATCTTTATTAAAAGTTATGTGCGAAATATCCAACACTTTCCGCGAAAGAAATGGTGAAATTAACTTCTGAGTTCACTGGTGTTTCGAGTACAAGTATAAACAGTGCTTGTGCAGAAAAATCTGAAACGAGAAAAGTGGTTACACCCGGAAAAAAAAACATATGAAATACGTGATGCAAGAATGTAGTGATTTTAAGAAGAATGCAATTCGCGTAACAGTGCACAATTTGTTTTTTAAACTAAGCCGCCAACAGTTAATAAAGTGCCGCTTCCAGAGAGCGAATAAATTAGGTTATCGCATACCTGTTACTTTATTTTTCGCTCATTTATTTCAGAATTAACTATTATTATATGTGCAAACGTTTATTTTGTTGCAACTATCAATCTTATCACCCTTAACCCTTAACAGAATATGCTAGTCACCGTTTCAGTTGTCGAAATAAGGGCTCTGTTCCTTTTTGCATTACGTGCCGCTTGTACTCGCCACATGGTCTGAAAGTGTGACAGTATTTCTACTGTGAATGGCGGAAGGATACATTATAGCGGTGCACTGGTCACCTGGGGTTTGTTTCGACGCGGATCAACCTAAGAGTGAATACAGAGTAGATGTTCTAAAGGCAATGACTGCATCCTCACACGGGAGATTAAGAATAACTTCTTTTGGTTATCATTAGAAGCGGAGTACACCAAAACATGAAGTGGATTGTAATTTTTTAAAGAGTGCTAATGGAAGATGCAGACCGGTGGTCCATAATGGTGCAGTGGTTAGCAGGACCGATTTCTCTTGGGGACTGGTGATTGGTTCACTACCAGGGAGGTATAATTTTATCCACACTAAATGTTCGGAAGTACTCCTAATTCATTGCATCTCGGCTGATGAACATAAGTTCTAATTTATTTTAGTTATGTAACGTTCTTTTTCTTTTAACCTGTGAGAGCATGCGACGAGGAAACCCAATTTTAACTTTCTCTACTACGTATAGTAAGTAGGGTAAGTATTGTATTCCACTCAAAAATTCGATACCGAGATTTCAATGGAAATATGTTTTGAGACCCCTGAATCCCCCCAAAGAAAAGCATTTTTGGAAACGTGTCTGTGTGTGTGTCCGTGAACAGCATAACTCAGAAACGTACAGTCTGATAAGCACGAAACTTGGTGTTTAGGTTCAGTATCTTCCAGAGATGGGACACGAAAGTTTTCAAGAAAATCCCCCCACCCCAGATTACCCTTTACATGGAACATTTTTCGAAAATTTTAATTTTCTCAAAAATGGCTCTAACGATTTTGATTAAAATATCATATGTTTAAGATATTCTCATGAGAAATTAAATGTATATCTCGAATTTTCTGGGAATGTCTCCAAAAGTATTCTTCATTGTGAACGACTTTTGCATAACTGGTAAACCATAAGAGATAGACAAAATTTTACTACACAAAAAATGTAGATCGCGTTAAAATACACAATTAATGTCATATACATTCTTTTTTGTTGAGTGAACCGTTTTCGAGATATTGCTTGTTATTCCCTTAAATTTTCCAATACTTATACTTTCTCAAATTCGTTATTCATTTTTTTTATGTCCTGGACATGCAAAGAGAATGGAATGCGCCACATAGCAAAGAGCGCTTAAAATATTTGACTATCGCTTGAAACCTACCATATTCCCCATGCATCTACAAGAAAATTAGCAATAAGATTGACATCTCGATATCTCGATTAACATGAAGCATATGGAGAATAAGCGTTTGTAAAAATAGTTTGTACAAGAGTAGAGAAAGTCATGTAAGTGTAACACATCAGATTGTTTTTGTCCTGGTAATGCAAAGATAATGGAATACTCCACTAAGCAACCAGCTCTTAAAACATTTGACTATCGCTTAAAGCCTACAAAGCCCTTAAAGCCCTTGCATCTACAAGAAAATTAGCAATAATTTTCGTTTCTGTTTGGTTTTACTTATTTTGTTTGAGGAAGACAAATTATATCTTCCACTTAATGTTTACTGTTTTAAAGCCAGGTAAATTCTAGTAACGCACCATAGGAGTTGGCATGGTAAGAGTTGCAATTTTTAACGGACTCAAAGACCCAGTGCTCTGAAACAGCTGCAGCGTAATTCAAGGGAAAGAGTTAGGAGCTTTTAGAGAGACTGTCAGTAACTGGAGCCATAGGGAGCCATTTGTGGTTACAATGTCAGCCCGAAGGGCGACCAGATCCAGACCACGATCTGCGCTAGCAAGGACGGGGCCCCTAACGATTCCATCAACGATGAGACCAATCCTGACGCCGACTAGTCCTGCCTGAGCCACTCTACTTGGGGTTTCCGCATGCAGACGAGACAGCTCCCAGGAAGAAACTCCCATCTGCCCCGCCAAGCGCAAACTCCAATGTCTTGCGGCAATACTTCAATCGACGTCGCCTTGAACTAAAACCCTGAAACATGAAAGGGAATGATAGACAGGAAATTATTGATAGAAGCGTAATAACCCCAGCATTTGCCTACCCACTCGGGAAAACCAGGGAAAAAAGAATGGTCAGAGTGGATGGCTCTTTGGAAATCGAACCCGACACCTCCTGGATGCGAGCCTCACACGTTACCTTGGAGCCATCTCGTTCGATTATTCAAAAGAGGAAAATCAATCGCAGACTTGGATATTTGAATCAGGTGCCAGACCAATGACACACTTGTTTTAACCATTCAGTTACTAATAGGTTTTTGTAAGAATAACATTACCACGCATAATTATCCCGGCAGTCTATTCTGAAGTTGATATACAGAGGAAGGAACGTTAATACATGCAGGAGGTTCTGAAAGCAGCTCCAAGAGTCGGCCTATTACTTTATTCATATAGTGTGAAAATTCAGAAGTAATGCTTTTAGTCGTGCAAGAAGTTTCTTCGTCTCATTTGTTCATTAAATAGTTATCTTTCGCTCTCCGCATGTGATTGTGGGATCTAAATAGCTGATTAACATTACACTCACAGGACTTTCCTTACTCTTGTACAAACTATTTTTACAAACGCTTATTCTGCATATGCTTCATGTTAATCGAGATATCGTGATTGTCAATCTTATTGCTAATTTTCTTGTAGATGCAAGGGGAATATGGTAGGTTTTAAGCGATAGTCAAATCTTTTAAGTGCTGGTTGCTATGTGGCGCATTCCATTCTCTTTGCATGTCCAGGGCATAAAAAAATGAATAACGAATTTGAGAAAAAGTATAAGTATTGGAAAATTTAAGGGAATAACAAGCAATATCTCGAAAATGGTTAAACTCAACAAAAAATGTATATGACATAAATTGTGTATTTTAACGCGATAAACATTTTTTGTGTAGTAAAATTTTGTCTCTCTCTTATGGTTTACCAGTTATGCAAAAGTCGTTCACAATGAAGAATACTTTTGGAGACATTCCCAGAAAATTCAAGATATACATTTCATTTGTCATGAAAATATCTTAAACATATGATATTTTAATCAAAATCGTTAGAGCCATTTTTGAGAAAATTAAAATTTTCGAAAAATGTTCCATGTAAAAGGTAATCTGGGGTGGGGGGATTTTCTTGAAAACCTTCGTGTCACATCTCTGGAAGATGCTGAACCTAAATACCAATTTTGGTGTTTATCCGACTGTTCGTTTCTGAGTTATGCTGTTCACAGTCAGACACACACACAGACACACTCACGGACATGTTTCTAAAAATGCTTTTTTTGGATTCAGGGGGTCTCAAAACATGTATTTCCTGTGAAATCTCGGTATCGAATTTTTGGGTGGAATACAATACTTCCCCTACTTACTATACGTAGTAGAGAAAGTAAAAAGCAGAAACGTATAGAAAATGGAGATTTACTAAAGAAGGCTGACTATGTGAGCATTCTTGTCCAATAAACCATTCTTTTTACTTCGTCTAGCACGTACATAGTAGATAGAGAAGGTATTGTATTCCATCCAAAAATTCGATACCAAGATTTCACCCGAAATACATATTCTCAGATCCCCTGAATCTCAAAAAATGCATTTTTAGAAAAGTCCGCGCGCGCGTGTGTCTGTGAACAGCATAACTCAAAAACGAAAAGTCGGATAAATGCCAAACTTGGTGTTTAGGTTCAGTGTTTCCCAAAGATGCAACACGAAGCTTTTCAAGAAAATCACCCATTCGAAACTACGCTTTATATGGAACATTTTTCGAAGTTTTTATTTTCTAAAAAATAATGATTTTATTAAAGTATCATATATTAAAGATATTTACATGATAAATTAAATGTATATCTTGAATTTTCTCGGAATAGCCTATGAAGTCCTCTTTATTCGGAA
The DNA here is from genome assembly GCA_030765065.1 of Deroplatys truncata. NCBI lineage: Eukaryota > Metazoa > Arthropoda > Insecta > Mantodea > Mantidae > Deroplatys > Deroplatys truncata. Next base: position 181,562,680 of record CM060984.1, read on the forward strand.
GGAATTTTGTGCAATCTTGCATAACTAGTAAACGTTCAGGGATAGACGAAAACAAACTACACAACACATGTATATCTCTTTAAAACAAATAAGTTTTTTTTGTGGCATCAACCATTTCTGATATATCCGTTATTAATGGTTCGAATTGTTCATTACTTGCTCATTCATTTAAAGTCCTTTCGAACATTCAGCTGTTTCTCGCGATTGCGTAGAACAGTATGGAGTTCTAAGACAAGCATATAGCTTCCAGTTCTTAAACATTTGACTATCGATGTTCTGTTTGCGTTAATGAAATGTTTAATGTAGCTATTTCTGCAAAGGCTTATTGGGATTAAAATGAAGGAAAATTAATCTTTAGTAAGAATAGTTTGTATAACCACTATATGTAAGGTAGATGATAGAGAAAGACATGTGAATGTATCACATCACATTTTTATCAAGTACTTTTCGACCCAACCTGTCGTAAACGGAAAAAAATAAACTAATGCACCATTTATTAATAGTTTCGTTCATCTTCGTTGCCTTTACAGTGCAGTACAAGTTCCATAACTTGATCTTTGGTTAAGGGAGTGCTTTTGCAGGAACTTCGCGCGTCTCAGAGCTTCTGCAGTGCAAACGGAACCGAGTATCGATAGATTGTGAGATACGATTGGTCAGTCTTTTGGCGCCAGAGAGCAACTTCGTCCAGGAAGAAAAACTGACTTTTCTCTGAGTGCAAGTCTATTATGGACATGACCAGTGTTTAAGTAACACAGTGCTAACAGGTGAATGTGGGAGCACTGATGCCGTTAGCAACAGTTGGTGATTTAAGGCAGGCTTGTTTCCTGGTAGGTCTTCTAGTTAGTCACGTTGTAGAGCTGGCTTTCAGTATTCATTTGGTAGCCTGCCACCTAATCAAAAGGAACATTCAATACAATATAGTGCATGTTGTTTTGTTACTGAGTAAAAATAGTTGGAGCAAATTAACTGTAGGGTAAGCTTACACATTCCAGCTCCTCTCTATGGTTAAGAGAACCATACCTTGAGTTTAGGTGTTTTGATGCGTATTCATTGAAAAGTTCGCTCCAATACAAGCATGCCATCGCAGAGAATCGACCAGTACATATTCAGTTTAGATTGTTGCATCTATCATTTGCAACGCACCTCCTCTCGTCAAGTTACGTGAATCATTTGACGATGATGTTTTTAGAATCCCCTAACTTCTAGGCGGTTGGGTTAACTTGGAATCGTACTGGGTCTAAGAGGCTAAGGAAACTCCGGATCGATAAACTGGTATGAGTAATAATAATTCAGCAACTACATGAATGCGATTTATAACAATTTGACACATATAAAATATAGTAAAATGTGTATAACATATAGGAATTATTTGTCTGTGATCTGCGCAGTCAGCTATTTGGAAATAAATATTAAAATGGGCTGTGAGCTATATACAAATGAAAATGCAGTGCATGGAAATGTTAAAGAATCGTGTTCCCATGCCTTGAATTTCGTAATAAATTAAGCTAGCTAAAGACATATACAATAACCCTTGTATGCAACATAAAACAAAATACCTTTAGAAAGGGAACATTCGATACCGTAGCGTGTATGTGTGAGCATTGTCACGTCGGACGCATTATTGTTTTGTAGCGACGACATTGTTGAACTAATTATTTCGGCTGGGGCTTTGAATTTCGTCCGACGTGATATCTCTCCCCATCTCCTGGCCAAGGGTGGAGGGAGGAAAGGGAGGGAAGTTAGTAGTTTTTCTTTGTCTGGGAGTGTGGCGTCAGTCAGTCGCAAGTAGCCAGGCTGTCGTAGTGTGCCTCTTGAGGGCGAGTGTTTGTATGTAAGCGTGCGTGGATCGTGTGAGTATGAAGCATCTCCCTCCAATGTATGTTCTTCAATCCTTTTTGAACGATGTAACGACACCAAGTTTAATATTTAATAAACCACAGGTAATGTGAAATGTAAAAACTCGTAGATTTTTGTGGTAATTATCCCACGCCTACTCTAAAGTGTGCAGATAAGATCCTGGTCCTCCCGTTGCCTCTGCAGTTACGTCTCCCAATGTTTATGCTAGGGTATCCAAATTTAATATCTAGCTGCAATACGAATGATTCACACTTGAATACAAAGCGAGTAAATATATAACCCTGAATTACAACTAAAGTATTAAATGAATGAAAAAGCTGAATTTAAGAATTGAAAGAATCACCATACTATCTTTCCGCGTTAAATCAAAATTTAGAATTTAGAATGGTGGACGATATCCTAATGCAAGATAGCAAAGTCTACCAAATTTAAATACCAGAAATACATTACCAAATATAACCATGATCTAACAAGGTCTCACGCGTGTCGACGACGTAAGCAACTGGCCAAAGCCAGAAGTGTAGATTCGTCGAAGGTTGAAATCGGTCTCTCTGTGTGGAAAATCAGGGCAGGCCGGCCGTGCCGACGGGAGGTAGATGGAGGAATAACTTTCACGTTTGAATGACGTGGCATAGACAACCTAAGCTACGCTTGGTGTTGCCAACACAAGCTTCAAACCAAATAGCGAAGAGTATATACAGCCACAAATTTCCAATAAATGCAATATTCCAATGAACTAAATAGCAGTCGATAGAACAATGTTCATCGAATCCAGCTAGTGATGTCATTTGGTATTATGTGGGAGAAACATATTGTTACATGCCGGGGTGGGGGCCAAAAGGTTCCCAGCAAAGTATTACATTTTAATCACCCCAACATGCACATGGGGGAGCGTAGCTGCAGCAACTGCGAGAGGACCAGGACCTTTATGTTCACATTCCGATGGAGACGTGGGTTTTTTTGGTAACAGATTACACAAATTTCACATCATTCACATTACCTGTGGTTTATTTAATAAAGTATATGGTGTCCCTATATCACACACAAAGGAATAAGGAATTGAGGGGAGGTGCTTCACACACGACCTACATCTATACTCTTTCACACAAATTCACAGACCCAGACTGACGCTCGCAAACACAAAGAAAGTAACGCTAAACTATTCCCCCCTCTCTCCACCTCTGGTTAGGCTCGCCAGCCAGGGGTGACGAATTGCCATGCCAGACGGAACTTCAAACACAAAGCCGAAAGAAATACTGAATTACCCCCACCAATGCTGTCGCCAATGCGACGCAATAATGTGTCTGGCATGACAATAGCTACTAATACGTCACAATATTGCGGCAAAAATTGGGGAGTCGCGCAGAGCAGAGGTGAGTAACTCAAGCATACGAAGGGTTAAGATGTTTTCATTAGAGCCAGAGGATTCTGAAATAGCCTACAGTTTCAACAGGCAATTAGCGATTGACAGTTGAATGAAAATATTTGCACTGTATTTCTCATATTCTTCCCCCTTTTTCGTTTTTCTCCTCATCTTGGCATATGAATCATTTAATATTCTCTATTATATGGTGCATCTTCCGCCCGAGTTCACCGTTTCTTCCAGTGCATTTGTTTGCAAGCATCCGATATGGCACAAGCAAATTGTTTTCAGCATTGTTCTTCCATAAACATCTATATATTTATTACTTGTTCCGTTCATTCATCGATCCAAAGCAATCCAGTTTATTCCCATTCAATTCATAGATTTTCCTCGCTTCGTCAACGCCATGGTTTCAGCAATCCATACAAAGTACTCAGTAATCTTTTTCTTAGTTATATCATCAAAGGTCCATAGAGGATACTTTACTGTTTGAAGCTTCTTTTGCCATCGCTAGGCGTTCGTTGACTTCTTGTCATCAGTTAATATAACTAACCATGATACATCTCAAGCTTTTGAAGTTGTCCATTTGCTCCATAATCTCTTCGCAAATTCTTCAGTCTATCGTTTTAATGTGACAGCGTTTCATTAGTATACCTTGCATTCAGTATCCGATTCTGACATTTGCATTCTACGTAAAATTTGTAACAGTGTCGTTATATTAGATTTCGAATTATTATAAGTGACATAATTAAATGTACTACTCGGCAGATATAGGCGGAAAATTGAAATTGAGTTTTATTTATGGACGCTCTTTAACTGCTGTGATCCTTAGAGTCCCATTCTATATTGGGCGTGAAAGACCGGAAATTTTTCTCAGAAGCCTCTTTATCACGCTTGAGGTTCTTTTACGTGTCGTAAATCTACGACACGGAACCAGCGGCTTTACTTCTCTTCCGAAAGAAGCCATGCTAAGGATTTTTACGCCCGAAAAAATCTATCGCCCTCCGCCGGGTTTGAGCCCGCGACCTCGGGAACTAGAGCATGGTAACACTACACCACAGAGGACGACATATAGGCGGTGATCATATTTATTAATGGTGGGACGCTAGCACTATTTGTCGATACTCGATATTCACTTTATAACCAACTGTGAAGGTGATATCTTGTTCGATGAGTTATGTTCTTATTAGTAGTTTTCTGTGTATAAACGCATGTAACCAATTATGCACTATGTGCTAACTCCGAAGTTGTTGCTGTTTGACATTTTCCAACTGCCAACAATTTTTTATCTTGATAATGTAACAGGTTATATATCCCCCATTGTTAGTAAAGACTGATGATGATGATAAAAAAATCTGATGTGTTACACTCACATGACTTTCTCTACTCTTGTACAAACTATTTTTACAAACGCTTATTCTCCATATGCTTCATGTTAATCTAGATGTTAATCTTATTGCTAATTTTCTTGTGGGTGCAAGGGGAATATGGTAGGCTTTAAGCGATAGTCAAATCTTTTAAGAAGCTGGTTGCTATGTGGCGCATTCCATTCTCTTTGTATATGCAGGACATAAAAAAAATGAACAAGGAATTCCCATTTGAGAAAAAGTATTGGAAAATTTAAGGGACTAACAAGCAATATCTCGAAAACGGTTCATTCAACAAAAAAAAAATGTATATGACATAAATTGTGTATTTTAACGCGATCTACATTTTTTGGGTAGTAAAATTTTTCTATCTCCTATGGTTTACCAGTTACGCAAAAGTCGTTCACAATGAAGAATACTTTTGGAGACATTCCCAGAAAATTCAAGATATATATTTTATTTGTCATAAAAATATCTTAAACATATGATATTTTAATCAAAATCGTTAGAGCCATTTTTGAGAAAATTAAAATTTTCGAAAAATGTTCCATGTAAAGGGTAATCTGGGGTGGGGGCATTTTCTTGAAAACTTTCGTGTCGCATCTCTGGAAGATACTGAACCTAAATACCAATTTGGTGTTTAGCCGACTGTTCGTTTTTGAGTTATGCTGTTCACAGACACACACACGGACATGTTTCCAAAAATGTTTTTTTTTTTTGGATTCAGGGGGTCTCAAAACATATCTTTGTCTCGATACATATCTCGGTATCGAATTTTTGGGTGGAATACAATACTTCCCCTACTTACTATACGTAGTAGATAAAGTAAAAATGTATTTGCTTCCCTTTACATGTAACTTAATTAGTGCTGAAATCTCTTTTTAACGATTTTATATGTATTAAAAAACGTGTATTAGAAGTTCTTTTTTATTCTGTAAACTTGAAAATATAAACTGTATGTATTTTACATGAACTCAAACAACTAAAAATAACAAATATTTCCATGCGCTGTGTATTATCTTACGTCTTAAGTTCTGATTTGTTTCTGCTGGATTCACAGATTTTTGTCGCCGGATAGATACATTTATTGGCTGAGATTGAATCACCAAGCCAGCGAAACGTGATTTAGTGCGTCAATTAAATCAGCTTCATTCACAGCTCAGCTAATGCTGCACGTGACATGAGTACCTCTACTCCTCCATCGTGTAGTATGTTTTCATTTAAACACAAGAGTCTATGGAATGTTGCATTGATTCACCAATGGGAAACGCAGTCGTGGTCTATCAAGAGTTATAGCCCACCAACTCTTTGGGGACACTTGCGAGGCAATAACGTGAAGTATCTTATTCCGTATCTAGCATAAAGTTAAAGGCAACAGCTTTCAATAATGCAAATCTTAATAATTTAGAAGTATCGAAAAAGTATCAAGATTTGTCTCAAAGTATTAGACATACTTCGATACCACCGAGTATCGAGAGTATCGAGGTATCGAGGTCCCATCCCTGATATTAATAAAGAAGGCTAAACGATAAGGGTAATCTCATGAAGCAATATTTATCTCACACTGTGCGCTGTCAAAGATATATCGGGTGGAATGGGCAGAGATGGCACGCTTTAAGCCAGAGATACATCCAAATGAATACATTACAAATGTTTTTAATTTTTTAAAAATCTTTCATTGATTTTTAGAGAAAACGCTTTGAAATGCAGAGATATTTGGCAAAATCACACCTTTTCCTCCAGGTGTTCAGGGTAATGTCAGATCCACTGCAGAGTATATTGCGCGCTCTTTTTTCCGATACTACTGCGAAATTGTTACCACATTACAGGACTAATTAACTTTGCTAGTGTCATTTAATTCCCAAATTCTATGGTGTATTTTCGAGGAAAAGTTTGATTTAGGTAATGAAATAAACTAAAAACGAAACTCTGTTATTTAAGTTTGAATTAAAGGACAAAAGAAAATAAATGTTTCAACTTAAAGGTTTATTCGTTTTATGTACTTAATGTAAAACCAGACAGATACAGTACGTCATGACTATCAGTCATATAGTTGGATAATTATCGAAGCATCAAGTGAGAAATGTTATGGATGCTTTTATACAACAATTTAAAGAAATATGAAATAAAATAAATTTTTATTAAAACGTTCAATAAAAGGAAATAAAAACGACGTACAATGTCTGTAATGATGTAAGTAATTTCAATGTCGTTATTTTTTTTTTGCATGTTATACCCCACAGTGTCACCCACATGTGAATTAAACTGGAGGGAAATAGTGTTAAGTCGTAAAAACTGTGAACTAACAAAGAAGTTTAGTAAACATGTAGTCCCTGGTTTGACAGTCTTTTTCCTGATATCAAAACGCTTTTTCACTGCAGTTTCAATTATCATATTAAAAATTGTTCTAATAAATGTATGCAAAATCATGTAGACATAATACATGGAAAAATTGAACAATATATGTATTTTAAAAAAAAATATTGGAACTGAGTTTTTAAAGTGAAGATGAATGCCTTCTGGAGTCAGTGAACATTCAGAGAAAATCTATTTGAGATATGTTGATTAGTTGCATTGGAAATTGGCGTTGAATGTGCTAAACTTAACATTCTAAAATGGAGTATTGCTTATTCCTGTTTCAAAAAGCTGTCATTCAACTATATCTTACATATTGTTACCCACGATCCATCCTTGGAGCGACCCAGAAGGGTATCAATACTCCCGTATCGGAGACCTGTGTAGCTTTGGGAGTAAATGTGGGGCATTTTGCTCTGTTTTCAGCCACATCGGTGCTGGCTCATTACCGTGAGTACGAACGCGCCTGAGAGGATCCATTAAATTATCATCAGGGCGATGGAATTAGTAGCGGTCGTCAGAAATGCGAGCAGCAGGTCAGCGCGTGGGAGCTCGCTTGATTGGAGACGCTGTTCGTTACCACGTGCTCGTCATTTTGACGTAATTAGAAGTAATGTTCCCCTAGAGTGTCCGGGTTCGCCAACATGCACGTTAAATCAATTTCCTCACGGACCAAATCGTTTGGTAAAATATAGGCTTCCTGACGCACCAAGCCTTTTAAGGGGCGGAAGGAATTCAAAGTTCACACCCTGATTATTTGTTGATTCCTTCCAATACTTACTCTCACACCTCCGTTTTCCCACAAACTGCCGAGAGTATTAATCGTGCACCATTAGCTGGTTCCCATTATGTAATAACGTCCTTGTCCAAAAATCGAATTCGTGATTGTACTAAGAAAGTGAAACGCGATCGAAGTTGACTTATTTTCTATGCATAAGCTAAAGACAGATGAAGACATACGCGTGATTAAAATGCACGCTGCGCTCTGGCTTAGGCATGGTCCAAGGCCCTAATTTATTTTCGGAAGCGAAACATTACAACAAGCATTTTGTATATGTATCGTTTCTCGGAATAATTAGGCGTGTTTCGAAAGTAACTGTTATAATTGATAATTGGGGCACATCGATATCGTCGATTACAGTCTTTTGTTGTGTTCGTTCACTACGTGCACGGTAGATAAGTAATAAAGGATGATGCAGGTTTTTCCGGGGGATCTTCTTCCATGGCCTCATGACCAGTTCCGAGGATCATTTTGTGTTCTTAAAAGATCGAGTGTACTGACCATATTTTACGTCTGAAAAATGTTTATTAACTTTAGTTTTGGCGAGTAATATAATAACTCAGTGATTTGATTAAATTGATTTTGTTATGATAACTAATACTCCAACTAAATTAAATTTAATCATATGTAGGCTATATGTTGATAAAGTATTACTCGGATATCGTAATAAATGTAAAAGTTAAAAAAAAGAAACTCAGCAGCACGTATCCTTAAGTATTATGTGCATGGATAAAGATTTTTGGAGTGACATAATTATTGTAGTGCTAAATGTATAAAACCTATCGGGGAAGTGGGAAGAATAATTGCCCCATTTTCTCTGTCGCTTGACTGTGCCAGGTAGGGGAAACTTTTGTGTTCCAAACAAAAATTTGATTTCACAGGAATTACACGTTTTCAGACCGCTTTGCCTAAATTAAAAAGGAAAGAGAAAAAATTAGAGAGAAAGTGGGAAGAGGAAGGGAGTGTATGTGTGCAGCATGTGAGCGCAGAATGTTGGAATAAATGCCAAGCTTCGTATTGAAGTCTGGCCTTTATCCAGGATGCAAGTACAGTACTTTTCTGTTACACTGCGGCCACCGCACGGTGGCTCGCGCACCGGCTGCTGCATCTCGGAGTCCCGTCGCAACAGTTATAATATCCGCACAACAAACCCCCATGCTTTGAAAGAACTAAAAGAAAACATCAAGCGAGAAATTCATTCAGTATTAACTATTGAACCCCCGAGTGTAAATGAAAATTTCTTGAGAAGATGCCACAAATATGTGGATAGAGAAGTGTCGTATGCCTCACTTTGTATTATTATTTAACTTCAGAGGAGAGCTACTCGCTTGCGAGAGGGATCGTTAATCAAACAAAGAACTTTTAATTTACGAGGCAACGACGAAGGGACGCAGCTAAAGTTAGATTACAAAATAATTACTACACCAACACAATGCCTGGCTTAAGGGAGAGGAAAGGATTCTATGCTACCATAATTAAAACTGCAAGAGAATGGATAGCTGGTAGATTTATTATAAAAAGATTTCTTACCCCAAGTGTCTGCCGAGCGAGGACGCCATGTCTTAGGCAGTTGCCCGTCTGACTCACTCGAAGCCTACTCACAGAATGATACAAGAAGCCACGCTAAGTTGGCGTCAGTAACGCCATATCCCTTCCAATGACACTGTTTCCCCTGAATCGCCCCTACGCACGGACAAACTGCCGTGCTTCGGTATCCAGAGAGCGTCTTAACAAGACTATCTGTGCACATGCCACATCTCCCCCTGGCCACCGAAGTCGACATAAGGAAAATAAATATAACAAGAAACATGAAAATAACAAAAAAAATGACATACACATGTGTGATGAACCAAAATATAAGAGAGTAATATACATGTGTGAGAAGCCAAAATATGACAGAATAATATACATGTGTGGTAAGCACCCAGATGACGACACAATGTTACTGGGCGGAGTAGAGTTTCGAGAACCTTAAGTGCTGTCGACTAATATTGTTAATGCACTTATCTTGAGCATCCCGCACACGCACACACCACGCTGCCTCAGTTCACAGGCACACTACACTGCGCAAGATATCGAAGGTCTGCTGGAACTGTTTGTGGGTGATTTTATTCAGTGCCCACAACGACGATTTGTCCTGGTGTAGAATCATCACTGCAGGTCTCTGGTGATGACAACAGGGTGGGCAGTCGCTGGCTTGGACTGCCCCCGACATAGTGGCTCCTTATGCCACGGCAGTGTAGTGGCTGCCCGACAGCTTCCCTGTGGTGTTTCTTGACTTCTGGTGTGCTCCGGGGATGCTCTTGGGTTTTCTCGCTCTCCGCCACAGCAAAATACTAAAACAAAACCACCACACAATAAACAGGGTGCTCCAACAAACAATCACACATAAAAAGAATGGTATGTCATGTACAATTAAAGATTTTAAAGCTTGAAAAGTTTACACTAAAAATTCTTTTCACATGGGGCAAAGAAAGAGAAAAAAAATAAGTACAAATTGGCATAAGAACGAAATTTTACAGAGTTGCCATCCAAAATTTATCTTATAATGCTTCACAATCCAAATAAAACAGTAAAACAGACTCAGAATACATGAACATGACAGAAATGAAACATAACCTTATTTTGGGATCCCAATATTAAATCTGAATGACCAGCTGGTATCACTAACAAAAGAAAGTGAGTGCACTTACAAGACAATCACACATGACAATGAAATGAACTCATTCACACTGACCATGGCCCAAATTACACACAACACTCACTTAACTAGCTACTGAAAACTACTGTATGCATTACTACAAGCTACATCCACAATACATCTCCAAACTACACCACGTGACATGCTTTCAACTACTATTGTCCTACTCTTGTCACTAATACAGTTTCTCGTCCACAGTACTATCTTCCTCATCTCATTATGATCATCAACTCAATCATAATCATCATCAGCAGTATTGCAATCATCATCATTACTTCAGTCATTAACATTTTTATCGCAACTTTCAATTGTCTCTTCAAAACAAAACATCTTCACTGACGTGTCTCATTTAACATGCTGCAAATTCAAAACATCTAACATAGGCATAACCTTCAAGAAATCACATTAACAATTCAGGAATGACACAAATAACATGACATTATACTGTTGCATCCACATCCTCCAAATGAAAATTAAGCTGGAAAACAGGTGGTATTAAAATTTGCTATCTAAGATGGTAATAAACTTGTTGCATAAACAGAGAGAAAAAAAATATTCACATTACAATCACTTCCATCCATTTAATCTCTCGTGTGAATTCATCACACACGCTATACTGGGCACGTTACAGCAACACCAATAAGCCAAAATCTCTGAAATCATACAACTGTCGGGGTTATACTGTGGCACTTCCACCGAAGCTGACATCATCTCATCTCTTCTCATCTCTCCTCATCTCATTAACACCGTCGGGGTTACTCTTTGCCACTTCCACCGAGGCAAATCTCAACTCTTATTCCTCACATAACCTCACACTACGCCATCGGGGTTACTCTTTGGCACTCCCACCGAGGCAAATTTCACATATATCACATAACCTCAAAAACACACATACATACACACACTATTCATGCAACAATTTTCTGCAAATAAAAATCACAGCATCATTATGAAACCCAAAATCAAATCGAGTCAAATCAAATCATATCAAATCAAATCAAATCGAATGCAACAAAACAACATCACATCATTACTCAAAACAATATTGTCACAGAACATTCCTGAAAATGAAAGCTCAATTAAGCACATAGTACACCTGAAACACATTCCTGCAGCATAATACAACAAAACAAATGATTTGCAGTTCCCAAAACATAATTTAAAATTTAAGTTACACCCAAAATAATAATACACTTTTAATTTAGCAGAGACATTCATATCACACATTCCTAAAAGCAAAACTTAATTAAGCATCAGTCAGTGAAACAATAAAGTTAGCATACCTGTGTGAGTCGTAAAACTGTTTCATTCGTCCAAACTTTAGCACTCACAATGTTTACATACTTACAGGTGATTTTTCTTTCTTTTCTCTTACTCGTTTACCACAAAATTCCAGTGCAAATTTTCCAAAATCTGGTAACACACGTACAGCTGGTTCATCAACATCCACATCGTACTGGTCCATATTAGAAGCACATCAAATCTAATTAGGTGCAGATACTGGCAAGGCTGGTAGGCTCCTGAAACTTTTACTTACATGAGTAATTATGAAGCATTTTTCCCCTAAAAATATGCATTGCGTAATTAAATAAACCAAACTTGGTAACGGTGAAGCAAAATTATCAGCATGATTATTATCACTATTTTTCCGCGAGTGTACAATGCAAAAATTTTTCAATATATATACGTGACCTCTTTCATTTTATTACTTTAAATATTTCAAACAGATGCCACACTTTTTATACACACGTAAATTTTAAACACGCAACACACGAATTTTAAACGAATTTGTTGCACTGTCGAGTCGTTAATAGTTTCAATATGACGCAATCTAGAATGCAATGTTACGTAAATCAACTCACACACGCAACCACGCTATCAACGACACAAATATCACCCAATTTCACAATTCACTTTCCACAATTTACGAAAATTTATACTTCAAAATGACCAGCACGAAGAACTTAACACAGTGATATAATTTAAAGGAAATGAAGCCAAAACAAGGGGAAAATGGAGTCAGAAGTTTTAGCGTCACGCGGCTTAAGGGAGAGGAAAGGATTCTATGCTACCATAATTAAAACTGCAAGAGAATGGATAGCTGGTAGATTTATTATAAAAAGATTTCTTACCCCATGTGTCTGCCGGGCGAGGACGCCATGTCTTAGGCAGTTGCCCGTCTGACTCACTCGAAGCCTACTCACAGAATGATACAAGAAGCCACGCTAAGTTGGCGTCAGTAACGCCATATCCCTTCCAATGACACTGTTTCCCCTGAATCGCCCCTACGCACGGACAAACTGCCGTGCTTCGGTATCCAGAGAGCGTCTTAACAAGACTATCTGTGCACATGCCACAGAAGGACAACATTTCCAACATCTCTTATGATAAGATGCATGCTTCTTATCATTGTAATTGTATGAGAACGCGAGGTGTTGAGCGAATATAAGTTTTGGCAGCAGTCCGAGCTGCGGTGAACAGCCGTGGCCACAGTGTGGAGGAAAACCGGTCTCCGGCGATTGCGTCCCGCGGTCAGTTTTATAAGCTAGTTGCGTCCATGGATTTCTTGGTTAATACATCAGCTGTGTCTCTGATAGATTTCAGCTGTTAGTCCCAGTATTTTCTATTTTTGGCACAAACAACATTTCCCTTCCCATTTTTCATTTTTAACATTTAACTTTATGAAACACAAGATTTCAGGCAGCACGCCCAACGCGAAATTTTGTTCTGCAGATCCTTGTGATGTCTAGCTTTGTAACCATCAATCACAAATAAAGGCTTCCCCTTCTAACTCGTCATCGACTTCATGGCTCGTGCACAACCCAGAATGAGAACTATTACGTATGTCCAGTTTGACCTTTATGCTGTATATGACGTAGCAGAAAACGTTCTAAGCAGTGCTCTCGTCGCAGAACGCGATCTGTTTGGCCGTGTATTATCAAATAACCTAAATCTATCCAAGCTACCTAAGCAGGTAGCCGTGGACGCAACTGACGTACTGATTTTAAAAACCCCAAACCCAACTGACGTACTGATTTTTCGTAAACATGTTTACGTGGACGCAACTGATATAGACCCAGGAAAAGCACGGCAGAAGACTTCTACGAAATTCTCCCCATCGCAAGTAACCTATTTAAGTATAAAAACAAACAAACAAACAAAAAACGAAGAGAGCAAAAAGGGCTCCCAACAATTTTTTTTATAGTGGCATGACAAATAAAATGTATATTTTGATAATTTTTGTAAATACGCATGCTCATCGTGCTTTGAACTTTATAAAACTGGCAAACGAAAAGATATAGATAAATATTTAATACTACAAAAAGTGTAGAGCTCATTAAAATAAACAGTTATGAAATAACCCTGTGTGTAGCATTAGTCTTTTACGAGATACAGATCTTCGTTTGAATTTTCAGTCTTTAGAGCAATGACTTTTTAAAATGTTATACCCATTCTTTTGTTTTATCAGCCCATGCAGAGAGAATTTAGCATCAAGGCTTACCTTTTTTTAGCACTAGACTGTTGCCCTAGACTCTTGTATGTGTCTGCATACCTATAAGAACATATTGCTCAAATAATTTGTAGAACAACGATGAAAATACATGGCAACTGATAGAGACAAACAAAATAGCTTTTCTCTTTTACCTTATAGAATTTCTTACCTTAAGAAATATCGCAACTTCGGGAAGTAATTTACTTCAGATTTGATGGTTATCGTTAAAAGCATGTAACATAATGCAGGGTGTCCCAAAAGCTTGACCAAGATATGAAAATATGACAAACCTCAAAGCTAAGAAAACAACGCTTGTGCAATTAATGTAAGTACTATTTAAATAGTTGAAGACATAGAACTGACAAAAGTTGCTCAAAATGCTTTTCATTTAGTTACTTCAATACGTTCTCGCAACGTTGTTTCACATTATTAACCAAATGTTTACACAAATCTTTGTTATTGTTTTGTGCTTCGCTTTTTCTTCGATTATTGTTCTCATAAGTTCCAAATTCGTGGATCTTTGCGAAAAAATTATTATTTTTCAAAATTCCTTATACTGAACATGAAGTAGGTACATGCTGTGAAAGTTTCACAATTATAAATGGAAAACTGTGGAAAATAAAAAAAAATTGACCACCCATACCCTTAATTTAAGAAAGCAGTTTTCGCTGTTTTGTCAATTAAACACATTGCAGTAGAACTTAAATAATGCTGTGACCACGCTTGCGAATTACCTACGGGCTGGCCGTGTGAGCGCAACCCGACTCGCCTACTTGGTCGGCTGGGTGTGGTTAATGGCCACCCCTCCAAAACAAAGGACGCAGAACAATAGTCATTGTGTGCCGCTTTCCCGCTCCAGAGGATTCCTTTGGACCGTTCCGAGTAAATTCCGCTTTTAGAAGATTGCGCGTTGTTTGCGGGCTTATATAAGGGGCTGTGGCAGTTCAGTCAGTTAATGTACACGAAACTCGCCTACCATACCAACCAGCTGGTTAACTCTTTGGGCCGCTATGACCATAAGGCGCCGCGGCGGAGGAAGAGCTACCGGTTGCCGAAAGACGGCTTGGGCCCCCGAGGCTGAGGTCTGCCAATCCCTCACTTCACAAACTTCCCCAAGTTAAGCAGCATTGGGCCCGGTCGCTAGCTGGATGAGTGACCATTTAGCAACGACCCGCCCTGCCGCCAACTTGAGTACCCCCATCCCATTACCTACATTCCCATCATGCTTTGCTGCCATGCCGGCCTGCTTAACTTGACGACCACACAAGCGGTCGCCCAAGTTAAGCAGCATTGGGCTTGGTCACCACGTGGTCGCTAGTCCGCCCACGAGGGGACACCGAGACCCAGCCAAAGGTAGCGCAGCAAGCTAAACTCCGCCCAAGACACATAAATCAAAAGCTTGTGTACATTCTTTTATCCTTCTATATCGCACAGGTAAAGCCGCATACGCGGCTAGGTACTGTGGCGATTACATTCCGCCCAGGTTAACCTGGGCGACCTGTTCTCGATTGCTGGATTGCAGTCAGTTAAGAAGTTACGAAGTGGACAGTGGAGGTGTAGTTCAGTGACAAGTTGACTCAGCAGTTGTGTTGTGTTCCAAGAAGTACCAAAAGTGACCCAAGAGTAACTTTTGTGCTACGCTGAGTGCCTAAGTGATAAAGTGTGTTTAGCAGCAATTGATAACCTTATTTCTTACAATACTCGTTTTATGAGTAGTCGCCTTTGAAACCTAGATTGTGCATGTATATTTCTGAAGCAGCTATATTTTCAATAAATTGAATTACAATGCGACAAGATAACTCTTTAATAGGTCTTCTTTTACATGAAAATCAAATCAAAAGAACGTCATTCGTTACAGCTACAGGGTTTGAACGAAGGGTACCAGCTCATTGCAGCTTTTCATTCCCTGTCCTGGAAAATCTTAATTCACTCTGCATTCTCGTTGCTGCAAATCTCATGAGAATTGTTACCAAGGATATGAATGCACTTTTCAGTTTTTGTTGTGTGATAAACTCTCCCAGAAAGAACTTCAGTTAAGAATCCGAGTTTCACTTGTATTCAAAAGTTCTGTCTGAAAACGAATGCATGTCTTGCACAAGTTTGCTACTTTCATCAGAGCATGTAAAGAAAAAAGCTGACATGGTATCAAAAGGCGTCTGTGTGCTCCTCTTTTGTAATATTTCATGTTGGCATACATGTGGTCTCTTTCATCTCCATTGCTTCTAGTATTTTCATGATATGATTTTTTGTTAAAGTAAAGAATGTGTTTTTATCAGCGAGTACGAATATAAACTAAAAGGAGGGAGCAATACATTTTGTTATGTTAGGGATTATGAAAAAGCTTTCGAAGTGTTCAGTGGAATCTACTATGGATGATGATGATGATAATAATAATAATAATAATAATAATAATAATAATAATAATAATAATGAAAGGAGTCACATCCGTTGGAAATAATAAAGAAATGTATGTAGGAACAACCATAGATGTAGACATAATGAATAACATTAGTTCCCGCAGTATAGAAGTAAATCAATGACTTAAACAGGGTGCTCATTATCACCTACTTTATTTAATTTATATATCGACGAGGCCATCTTCAACGGCCTAAGTGTTTAAAATACACATTTTAAAATAAATGGAGAAGAAATGGGCACTTTATTGTATGCTGATAGCCAGGTAATAATTGCAAAATCAAAAGATATCTTTCAAATGAAAGTACAAATATTAAATACATTATTGACGAATTACAATCTGAAAATATCAAACAATAATACAAAACGTTTAGTATTTGAAGGCAAAGAACACATTAAAAGCAAGATTGTAATAAATGACAAAATCGTCGAACAAGTTCCAATAGTTATATACTTGGGATGTGATTTAATGCTGTATTAGATGAGAGGGTTGTAGACAATAAACTCCATCAATTTAATGTCATCTGTGGCACAAGGAGACGCAAATAACATTTTATAAAACTATGCCATTCCTGTAGCTCTATAAGGGCCATTCAAATGAAACCCGGTCACTTGTGTAAAGTAACGGTAACGAGCTTATTAAATCAAAAATAGTCGCCAAAACTGTTGGCACATTTATCCCATTGCGACACTAACCGGTCGATTCCATCTTTGAAGAAGCTAGTAGGCTGCTGTCGGATCCAGGTCTAGACCCATTCACACACTTCGTCGTCCGTTGTGAATCGATGTCCGCGAATAGCTTGTTTTAGAGGTCCATAAACATGAAAGTCACACGGTGAATGGTCTGGACTGTACGGTGGATCTTCCAGCGTTTCCATCGAAACTGCTGCAATGTCGTCTTCAGCGCATTGGCAGTGTGTGGGCGGGCATTATCATGCAGGAGAATAACGCCATTGGACAACATGCCTGGGCGTTTCGACTGATGGCTCGTCTAAGGTTCTGTAAAGTGGCTTGATAACGCTGGGCATTGATGGTGGTTTCTCGTTCCAGGAACTCGACAAGCAGTGGGCCCTTGTGGCCAAAAAAGGACATCATAACCTTACCAGAACTGGTGTGCACGGCCTTTGATTTCTTTGGAGGTGGTGAAGTCGCATGTTTCCACTGCTTGCTCTGACTCACTCCTCGCTGTTCCTGCTTACTCGCCTTCATGTTCAGTAGTGGACGATAACTTGTGTGACCACCTTTCTTCGGCGTGAAACCACACTCGCTATGCAACGTCAAACGTTGCACACGCTATAGTCGCTCTACCAATAAATGGTACCACCATACACGCAGTTACGTGGTGCCACCTTACGTGTGTGCAAAGTTAGACGAACTGACCAGATTTCATTTGAATGCCCCTCATATATTCAAGTAAAACGTTGCCCCTAAACAGAAAACAGAAGAAAAAAAATTCAATCGACATGCATTTATAAAGTCTGTTGCTGGATACTCTTTGTTGGATCACAAATGTAGCCGGGAAATAAGGGATGAATTGAAAATATTTAAACGCATAGAATGAATTAACCAAAACAAGGAAAACTGGAGACACCATCTTCAGTGGATGGATGAGGGTAGATTACCACAAATATTAACACCATACAAACTATTCGAGAAACGGAATATTGAAAGACCAAGGCGTAGATGGAGGGACGAGTTTAATTAATGGGGACAGAGCAGATTTTGAACCTTGAATATGATGATGTTAGGAAATAAATGAAATGGAAATCTTCACAAACTCACCCTTTCCGAATAACAATTCCTTGCGCTACTCCCGGCTGTTTTTCGTAGATATTTTTTTGTGTATTCCGAACTGTAAACATAAATGATGCCTGGCAGCTGCAACTTCCTAGGACATGAAGGTTTTACACACATATTCACACTCTCATTCATACTTCCAGACTCTGGCGAGGACAGCGAATAATCTTGACTAGACAAAATTCTCAACCCCCTGAGCCATGACCCCTCGCACAGCAGGCAGGTGCTCTTTCAACTGAGCTAACCAGAAAGTTTTATTTCGATTAAAATGAGTAAGATAGGAAAATCAGCTTTCGTAAGAATAGTTTGTATAATCACTAATAAGCGCTACAGTAGAGGAAGTCATGTGAATGTAACACGTTTTAATATTAGTTCTGTATGAAACCAAATACATAAAAGATATCTGTGGTCATCTGCTCTATGAAATTTTAGTGTATATGTATGCCTCTACAGGATATCTGGCCCTTCATTTATGTCGCAATATGACCTCGACATGCCTTTCATTGCATATGCAATCTCCTTCATTCTTTCCCCTTCGTTTCGGCGTATGAAACCTTTATCACAATATTGTTTTCTCATCTGATTTCTTCTGCCTCACCTCCCCATTCAACATCGTCTGTCGCTTAAAGTTTACAAGTTATATAAGATTATACAAAATTACTTCCGAATGAAGAGGAATTCAAAGGTTATTTCCAACAATGCCATTTTTTAGCAAATAAAAAGTTCTGAAAAATCTTCGTGTCGTATCTTTGGAAGGTACTGAACCTAAATACCAAGTTCGGCTTTCCGTTTTTGAGTTATGCTGTTCACAGACAGTCGCATACACATAGGAACACAGGGTCTTTTTCTAAAAGTGCTTTTCTAATTATTTATTCAGAGGGCCTCAATATATGTATTTTTGGTGCAACATCGTTAGCGAATTTTTGGGTGGAATGCGACACCTATACTATGTACGCGGTAGAGAAAGTAATAAAATCACGCATATAGTTAATCCGCTACGGTATGACATTTACATATTAATTGACATACACCGTTTAAATTGTTAAAGATTGGAACAGTTATCATTTGAGTCACACAAGGCAGAACAACGTAATACGGAAACGGAACGCTAGGAATGTATGACAGTGGAATTAATTAATTAGTGCTTCAAGACATCTGATAAATATCATGGCGCTAATATTCCCGTACATGCTTACGCATGGGAAGCTATATATTCCTGTAGTGTTATTCTTTATAGATTTTGATTAGAATGATAATTAAAGAAGAAACAAAACGACTCGCAGGAAAGCGATATTGTGACCTCTGGGAAGCACCTGTGGTTATTTTGTGCTGAGATACCAAAACGATGGTCATGCCCCTCAAATGTTGATAAATATGTTACACCAAACTTAAGAATCAAAATATCTTTGAAGGTACTAAATGTTCAACATCAGAAAGCAAGCAAGCGAGCAAATGGTGCTGGAAAGCGTTTGTATTTTTGTGCCCTTTTTGGTGTTCTATCGCACATTCTACATAGTTAATAATAGAATTCTAAATTGCGTATTTTGTTAGGAAAAATGCCGAAAAAGGTGAATTATAATGTGTTAATCTAGCAGGCCTTTCAATTAGCTCTTATGGTTGATAGCGTCTAATAAATTAGAATTATGCATATATACTAAAATACAGGGTGAATAGACCATCCGTAACAGTCATGTTTATTTCGGAAAGCACGCATCTATGTTTCGAGACAAAAATGTTTATATATTAAAGAACACGTATCAGTTTAAAATCTCAACTGGGATTGAGGGTCAAATAGGTACCATTAGATAGAGCGCTTCAAAACAAACGACTTTTGTAGGAATCGTTTTTAGTTATTCATATTTTTTCAAGGACAAAATCCCACGGAAAGAAAGCGCAGCAAACTTCAGCTATGCAGATAGCAATGGCATTAATGTTGAGGACTGGTCGTGTTGACTGGTGGTTAGTTAGCATGCTGGTTTCCAAATCTAGAGATCCCGTGTTGGATTCGGCTGGAGAGTGGGAATTTTTCTTTAGCCAGGATTATCCCAATCGTCCCTTGAGTCTGGAAGTATGAGTGAGAGTAAAGTGTGTGTGTGTGTGTGTGAATTTAATGTTTATAAAGAAATCCTAACGTAAACAAACTCAAAGATTAACACAACAGTAAACGAGAGTCATTGGTGTTAAGAAATTGTTCCAAAAGGCAAAGCTGCCGATATGACCTGAAATGTTGAAAGCGTCATACCAATGGAAAACCCCTAAAAGAAAAATCTTATAAGAAAGAACATTATTATTAATGTCGGCAAAGGAAATTCAGATGTCCTTGCACAATACAATGAAACTCGAGTGTTTTTCTTGAATTTTGTGGTCAATGAAGTAAGTACTATGAAAGATAACAGTGATTATAAATGCCTTACCTGTACCACAAATAGTGACAGTTTTCACAAGTGGCAATAGTTTTGATATGTTGGTGGTATTGGGTGGATGTATTTAAATTTTCGGGCTACCGCGTATGAATACTGAGAGATACACTCAGCGTCTACTGTTCGTTTACAAGCAACTGGATAACTGCAGCCTAACCATAACAAAAACAGACATATGCATTTCTCCTTGAAAGGGTATTTATTAATAAAACGTTTCCCACGAAGTTGTGTGTTTTGAAGAGCTCTATCTAATCGTAACCTATTTGATCCCCATTCCCATTTGGAATTTTGAAGTCATATGCCACTGGCCCAACTTCCAGTTATGGCTGATTAATGAAATCAAGCTCAGCGAACGTTCATATGTACTTTAGTTATAAATATGTTTGTCTCGAAAATTTTTATGCTGAATTTTACGAAATATATGACTGTTACGGATGGTCTGGTTCATCCTGTATAACGAGAAAATGTCATTATTTTTGTTCAAATGTATCTCAGAAAATACTCATTAGATTTGAAACATTTCTTCGATGACGTAAACTCTTGTGTGTGTGATATAGACTATAGCTTTGTGACAATATACAGGGTGATTTATGAAGAACTGACACATTTATTTCTTTAATTGTTTCAAAACGAGTTATGCTAGCGACAAACTATTGTACCTGAAATGCAGAGAAATTTTGGGAGATTATTTAGCTCTACAGCAAATGTTGAAAATGTTCTCCATCCTGCATAAGGCACAATTAAACACGTCGTTCCATGTTACTGGCCACTCGTTGGAGGACTCTGTTGTCAATAGTTTGAATCTCCTGTGTAATGTTGTGCTTCAGATCGTCCAATGTCTGAAGACGTGTGGCATAAACCCTGTCTTTTAAGTAACCCCATAGAAAGATGTCCGGCGATGTCAAATCCGGAGATAACGGTGGCTACAGTTCTTGGAAATTATCCGGTCGTCAAAGAAACTTGTAATTAGTGCCATGGATTCATTTGATGTATGTCATGTAGCGCCGTCCTGCTGAAAATAACATTGACTCAGCTCTACATCGTCTACTGTCCATTCCAAACCAGAGTTCCCTCTGATGTAAACAGAAGCACGTGCTTTGGCTTGTCACGAACCCAAGAATATACTCTTACGCCAACGTAAATAGTTCCTTAATACATGTATTGTATTATGAAATATTAGAGCAGGAAAGGTATAGAACTGCACATTTTATTGCTGTTATCATAAGAACTCATCGTTAAAGGTAATGGATATATACTAGCTGTTAAGAGATTACAACATATGATTTTCGCCTGCTATGGCGCTAACGCACGGAGCATCTTGCTTGTTAATACCAACCGACTGCCACTCTCTTACATACATAAGAAATGCAGCAATGAATTCCAAGAGGTGCTATCTGAGTACCGAATAAACACTTTGCGTAACACAGGATATATGATAAGCGAACAGTCATTCATAATACACTAACACACATATGCTCAGCTCAGGTCAAATCTTGTGATTTAGTCCGTTGGTATTTGAGCTCACATGGCAGAAGAAGGTGCGTGTAGTGCGAACAAACTGTTCAAACACAGAAGCGGGAAACAGTTAAAAGTGGCTAAAAACAAACAATACTTCATATATTCAACTCACTATTATAAAAATACCCGACACTTGCATTATTGCACATTACGAAACTAATATCGGATTTTACAGGCGTTTCAGTGAGAAGTGTAACCAAAGCGAACAGGCAATATTAACAGACATAATATAACATAGAAAAGGATAAAATGTGGGAACTTGTTTTAAGTGCGACAGTGCTGTTGAATTGTGGATAAGCTTGTCGTTATTTTGAAGAGTAGTTCTGATTCTAATATGGCAGCTGAGTCATCTTCGGAGGATTCGGATTTGGGTGTTGCACTTTTGCCCGAGGATTGTGATCAACGTAAGTAAAATGCTCATTGCCGCATACTTATAAAATCGATTGTTACCTCAGGTTGCATTTTGAACTATGATTCTCACGCAGGGCGCCTTTTTATAGATTAAATAGTGTTCAACAAGCACGTGGGAGGGGAACAAGCAGCCATTATGGGCGGGGACTGCGAACTACTTTCGCGCGGATAATACAAAGAGTTTGTTTTCAGTGAAAGGCACTCAGGTTTGGAATGGACAGTAGTTGCTCAGCAAACTCCATGAAAATCCGCCGGTATTCTGCAGTGTTCATTGTTTAAAAAAAAATTGGCCCACTATTCTCTGTGCGGATATTGCTTACCAAACTCCGATTTTAACCGGCTGTATAGGTCCTTCATGAATAACAAATGGATTTCGCAATAACGTGAGTTATTTGAGATCACATAGCGGATAAAGGAACCATGCTTCATCTGTGAACCATGTGATGGACAATATGGCAGGATTTTGCACAATGAACGCCTTTAGGCCTGCACTTTTCACAGCTCTCTGACACATTGAGTAGCTGTACTCAGTCTCCTGCGACGAACGTCTTAATGATTTTTGGGTGACTGATCCAGTCGTGCTCTTACGTCAACAACAACCGTGGGAAGCCTAGATGAGCGAGTTTTGCCTTTTTCACTCATCAGAGATCCAATTGTTTCCAATTTGTTTACCACTCCCACTACTGTGTTTCTTTGGGTAGGATTCCGAACAAAAATTCCCTCTGGTGTGCCCTTTAAATATAGCTGTAATTGAATTCGTAATCCAGTATTGCTTTACAAGGAAGAGTCGTTCATTTAATGTCTACTCCATTTTCACGTTGACTAGAACAAAATCTCAAAAACAGTTGCCGACAATAAAACTAACAATCACGAATAAAACATGAACAACTGCGCATCTAGTGACAGGCAATCAAAACTCCAGAACATTCTGCTTAATTTGGTGCTAAAATTGGGGCATTGAGTGAATTTCGAACAGAACAATTAAAGAAAGAAATGTGTCAGTTCTTCATAAATCCCCCTGTATTATTATTTAATAGAAAATTTAGCATTAAACGTGTTTTGCGGACACGACCATCGTACACCACTTCTGAAAGCTCAGACACCATAAGCCTCGATCTTCCTGAGCTATTTAGTGTTGTTAGCTTTGTTTTATTTGAGGTGATCAGATTTTGCTACGGAAGTAATAGACTCAGTAGGTTATACAACGGAGGGGGACACCTCGCGCACTGCGACCTACATAGATTTATTGAAGCTGACACCCCCCAGGAGGAAGGGATAACGTGAAGGAATCATAGGAGGCTGCACTCCACAGAGATGCGCGGAAGTCCCTAGCAATTCCAGGCTCGAAACTCGTCCCACTACTGGAGCTGCCCAGAGGGGGCGATGAATGACCTGTAGGGTAAGCAGTCCTCTATTGTTCACGGGGAGTACTGTTTTCTTCGAGCAAGCATCCACGCCATATGTCACGAAACCTAGAAGCATACCTGAAAGATGAGAAACAAACAGAATGAGAGGGAACTGAGGAAACTGATAGTTGAGAAACCACTCCCAGCATTTGCCTACTAACCAGGGAAAACCACGAAAACCTACGGTCAGAGTGGACGTTCGACGGGAATCGAACCCAGGATTTCCCGAAGGAGGTATATAACCTTAGGTTTTACAAATTTATTTTATTTCGGATGCAACCAACTGTGCCTCTGAAGGTGTCTGTGCGGTAAGAATCGGTTTATGCCGTATACAAACGAATCACATATTCACCCGGGGGATAACGCGGGTAAAAGCTACTAGCATGATCTATAAAGAAGCAAGTTTGTCTATGTACCAATAAGCTAAACACATCTACACGAAACGTATCGCTTTTAGAAAGAGTAGCATTTAACTGGGAAACTCAGATGCCCATGAAAACAGATGAAGCTTAAAGTAGAACACCCCGTATATAACGATACGATATACTAGTTATATTTACTTCTTTGACAATTTATTTTATTATATTGCAGATTTGTGAATTGAAGTTTACACTTGGCACCAAAAGCTTTGAATAACATCAGTGCTAACGGTTGGTTCTCACTGACCCGAAAACGAAAACCGGAACGGAAAACAAAACAGCATACAACCTTTCGGTTCACACTACCCCGGTAACGAGAACTGGAATGTGTATCGATGACCTTATCGATAGTAAAGTAAAGAGTCGATTTTGGCATTGGGATGTAATTTATTTGTAACTGAACATGTTATATTTTCATCTGCTTCTAATTAGCGAACGTCAAAATTCGACAAAGTAAACATTTTTTAAATGCAGATCCATTACTATTTCCGATTCCATTATTGATAGCGTACGAGACTCTAAAGTAAGTACCGTTTTAATATTTTGCCGCTGCAGCGCTGATGTCATGATTTTGAGCATGCGTGATTACTTCCTCCATTATTAGGAAGCCAGACGCAGCTATGAAGGATCGCCACTTTGTGTTTTCTTGTTGTTAGAGCGTTTCGAAATATTCAAAACAATCGAACAACCTGCCAACTGTAACATCAGATCAGTGATTCATTTTTTGGGTGCAAGAAACGTTACACCAGCAAAAGTTCATCGCCAATTGTGTGAGGAATTAATAATGAGTGACAATGCCCGGCCACACACAGCCAAACAAACTCAAGCTCTGATCGCACCACCCTCCTTACAGTCCGGATTTGGTACCAAACGATTTCCACTGTTTCTTCATGTGAAGAAATTCCTTAGTGGAGAACGTGTCAACGGCTGTAATATTGTGAAACAAGACGTGCACATTTGGCGTCGATCTCAGGCGGCATTATTCTTTGACGAAGGCATACAAAAACTGGTTTCCCGTTACGACAAGTGCCTGAATAACGGCGGTGACTATGTGGAGAAGAGTATAAGGTAATGAATTTTGATAAAGTATTTGGAAAGTAATGTTCTTTTGTTTTATTTAAAAAAGTATCGGTATTTTAGAAAACACACCTCGTACATTAAGGTTATTTGCTGTTCTGTATTGCTCTTTGTTAATTTCTACTGGTGTTTTGTCGTTCTTTGTAGTTTTCGCTGTTGTTTTTCAAGACAATAGCCGGTTTGAGTTGCGTATAAATAAACAAGTAGTGCTTTCGGTAGAAACACCATCGCTCAATAGATCTTAGGGAATCAGGACGCACATTTGTTGGAATTTCTTCCTGTTTCATTTTCCCAGCTTGAGACTAGAGAGAGAGAGAGAGAGAGAGAGAGAGAGAGAGAGAGAGAGAGAGAGAGAGAGCTCTAACTGCTATTTCAGTTCACGGTCGCCTTGAATCATTTCTGCAGTGAAGAGTCTAATATGCACGACATAGATCTAATATGCCGTCTCCGGGAACGAGAACGCCGACGAGGACGAGAAAATTAAAAATATGACCAAGTCTTCTTTCCCTTTCCCGGAAGCGTGGAAAGTTTCCCGGTAATGACTGTACACCTTAATGCATACACAATTGTATCCTTATTGGTGTCATATATTTGGGGGACGTGTTCCTGACATCAAAACTGTAAAAAAAGTTCATATGAACATGGGTCTGAAAATAATTTATTTCAGAGTTACAACACAAAATCGAGAGTTACCAAAGTTGCTCGAAGTGGCTTCCTCTTGCTTCGATGCATGCAGTAAGCACGCAGTAGCGTTCTATGCTCTGGCGAACTCTGTTAAAAATTCCTGGTGTTTTCGCATTTGGTCAAGTCCAGTTTGGATACTCCTCTCAAAATGTCAACATTAGGTACAGGAGTCGCATAAACCAAGGACTTAATATGTCCGCAGACGAAGAAATCCATTGGATTCAAATCAGGCGATCGAGCAGGCCATGCAATGGGTCCCCCTCGACCAATCCATCTTTGCGGAAATCGGCCATTCAAAAACTTACGATCTATCATACTGAAATGAGCTGTAACACCGTCGTGTAAAAAGCACATTAGTTGGATGATGTCCGGAGGCACATTATCAGTTACTCGTAAGTGATGCAACTCATTTCTGAGAAACTGGAGATAGGTATGTCCATTCAGACGTGGAGGGAAGGAGTAGGGACCAATAAGGTGATCATGAATGATTCCACCCCAAACGTTGAAGAGAGAAGCTCTGTTGATGGTTGTCCTGTCGTACTTCATTAGGATCTTTAAATGCCCAGTTATGAGTGTTATGAAAATTGAAGATACCGTCGCGAGTAAAACCAGCCTCATCCGTGAATAAGATACAGGCTAGGAAATTGATGAACGCAGCACACTGATGTAACATGCGTTGACAGAAACGTCTTCTTGGCTCAAAGTCCGACTCATTTAATCCTTGCACACGTTGAAGGTGATACGGGTACAGAAGATTTTCATGCAGAAATCTCCAGATACTCATATGACTAACTCTTTCCCTTACAGTCATACGTCTTGTGCTTTGTGATGAGTCTGCATCCACAGCAGGAAGAACTCGTTCTTCAAGCTCAATGCCTCGTACCGCTCTTGGTCTCCCAACACCCCTAGTACTCCTCTCAAATGCTCCAATCTCTCTCAAGCGTTGATGAATTCGTGTGAATGTTCTAGCACACGGTAACGGCCTGTCAGGATACCTTTCTGCATAAATTTCACGTGCTCGTGCTGCATTGCCGTCTGCACGGCCATACTTGTAGTGCATATCCGTTTGTTCACTCATGGAATACGTCTTCTTCGACCTATAACAACGAAACGGTTGATTTTCAGACCATGCACATATGAACATTTTTTACATGCCCCCCAAATATATGACACTAATAAAGATACATCCTGTATTAACTTTATCGTTCTCGTTTATAGCTGGATTTAGTTAAGCTTTTGGAGGCCGGTGCAGCTGAATAGCATAATATTCCATTATATGTATATTGTAATGAAGACTATTACCGTTGGAATTATGTATGTAGACGAAATCTGTGTTACAGTCAGATGCCTTTCTCTACCTTCTATCGTTTATTAGTAGGTGTACAAATTATTCTTACAAAAGTATTTTTCTATCTGCTTCATTTTGATCGAGATATAGCTACATTACACATTTCGTTATAGATACAAACGGAATAGCGATAGTCAAATGTTTTAGAACTGGACGCTATAAGCTGGCCTTAAAATGTCATACTCTTTCCATGATATGGCGAGAAATAACTGAATGTCGTCAGGACTTTAAAAAAATGACAATGTATTGAACAATTCGAACCACCAGTAACGGATATCTCGAGAATGGTTTATGCCACAGAAAAAACGTCATTAGGAATATATTGTTATTTTAAATAGATCTACATTTTTTGTGTGGTGCATTTTCGTCTATCGCTTAACGTTTACTGGTTATACAAGATTATAAAACATTCCTTCCTAATGCAGAGGCTATTCACAGGCTGTTCCAAGAAATTTGTGGATATACATTTTATATGTCATGTAAATATCTTTAATATATGATACTTTAGCCAAAATCGTTACAGCCAGTTTTGAGAGAAAAAACAAAAATGTTCCATGTGAAGGGTAGTTTGGTGTATCCTTGGAAGCGCACGCACAAACACATATGCGCGCGCGCACACACACACGGACCTTTTCATAAACATGCTTTTCTTAGGTTCAGGGTGCTTCAAAATATATATATTTCCGGTAAAATTTCGACATCAAAGTTTTATTTTGGATGAAATGCAATAGGTACTGACTATAAGTACGTAGTGACTTCACTATTGCTGGAGTCGGGTTGTAATCGCCCTTAACACTCAAACCTATCACTGTTGTTTTGGTTAAATAGTTCTGTCCCTTTAGTTAGGGACAACAGTTTGTTAACTAAGTTTTCTTTTAGAACATCATCATTTGGGTTTATCAAACCCAAAAGTTTATATCTTTTCCTATTCAGTGGTTCACATTTGAAGATTATATTAGAGACAGATTAATCCTCTTTGTTTCATAGCCTGCATACTGGTTCATCTCTAAAGATTCCCATTGTAAGTAGGTGTTACCGTAATCTGCAATGTCCCGTGAGGAGCCCAGCTATCAGGTTTATTTCAGATCTGTTGAGATAAAGTACATCTTCAGTAAGTGAAGAGGATATACTGTTTATCACTCTCTTACTGTGCTTGCATCCGTCTGTTTGAACCCTTCTCAATTGGTAGTTATGATTAATTTTTTATCAGCAATGGTTCTTCGAACAGAGTTTAAGGGGACAAGGTAGTCTGAACATATGGAAATTACACCTTAAGTGTGTTAAATTACACTGCTCTTAAAGTTTTCAATGTTTTATCCTGAGATTTTTATGAGTTATTCTATAAATCATGACAATTATTTCAAGTGGTTGGTTGCATTGATGGCTTATGTAGTGTCCGTAAAAATAATAAAATTTACTCTTAAAACATGTGAATTCGTGTACCTTTTTCTCTGATACTACGTGCAATTCAGAATCACAATTTTGCATGCTTATTATTAGTATAAGCAGCTATCTTCTAAACCTCAATTATTTAGTTATGTACATCAGTTCACTAGAAATTGAAAAAAAAATGCAAAGTCAAAAAAAGTAAAAATCTGGAAAACTTGCAATGTTGTTGCTTTCTTAATATCACTAATCTACATTATAAAATTATAATTGTGGTTCAGAAAATCTAAGTATGTGTTGTATACATATACTGAAAATTTCAGCCTTCTACCTCTCATACTTTCTGTTAAAAAGGTAAATAAGTAATCAAAAATGTTGTTTTTAGAAAACTGAACTTAAAGTTTAAACATTAAATTCTGACACACTTCAGCACATTCCAGGGTCATAATCATCTGCACCTTCATTCCTGGACTGCTGCAGCTTTTCTGATTGCCTTCTCTTGGTCCTGGCCTCTTTTGTTAATTGCTGAACTGCACGCTGGGCATAATATAGTCGTTAGTTGTTGAAAGATACAAAAATGTTCTTAAAAGGGGCGTTGATGGATTTAAAGGAATGCAGACTAGCATTTAAATGGTATTTAAATGTCTTAAAAAACCTCTTAATTCTCAAAAAGTATATATTTTCTGAAACTATAAATAATAAAGATTTTTCAGGTACCTTGTTCCCTTAAGGGTATCCCAAAAGCTGGTTCAGGTCCGGTAAAGTAGTAATACATAAAGTAATAATGAAAAGTGTATCCAGCTTCTGGAGTGCGTTAAATCTAGGACTAAACACAGGAGCAAGTGTGCACTATCAATTCGGTTATGGAGCACAGCGTTCTGAGCTATGGAACGATAATAATATAAATATTTCTATATATATAGAAATGCCGGTTATGAAGACACGCTGACCTTACCCCTGAAAATGTTGTGCTCGGGAGGGAGACTGTGTTCTCACGGTGTAGCGGGAAGCGGCAAGATGTTTGTACTGGGCGGGTCTACTTGGCCCCACTGCCATTAGCCTATCTCGTATCATCTGCTTCTTAGGTGCGTTCGTACAGTACATAACAGAACTGTTGTGTTTATTGTACAGAGGATGTATAATTTTCCCCAGTTTTATGTGTATAAGAAGACAACGTTGCACTTTATGGGATGACAATGGAATTCGGGCGCCCTTCACTTAAGACAATGATTCCGACAAACTCCCCAATATGTTGTTATTACTTTCTCTACTACGTATAGTAAGTAGGGGAAGTTTTGTATTCCACCCAAAAATTCGATACCGAGATTTCACCGGAAATATATGTTTTGAGACCCCTGAATCCAAAAAAGCATTTTTGGAAACATGTCCATGTGTGTGTTTGTTTCTGTGAACAGCATAACTCAGAAACCAACAGTCAGATAAACACAAAACTTGGTATTTAGGTTTAGTATCTTCCGGAGATGAGACACGAAGGTTTTCAAGAAAATCCCCCCACCCCAGATTACCCTTTCCATAGAACATTTTTCGAAAATTTTAATTTTCTCAAAAGTGGCTCTAACGATTTTGATTAAAATATCATATGTTTAAGATATTTTCATGAAAAATGAAATGTATGTCTTGAATTTTCTGGGAAAGTCTTCAAAAGTATTCTTCATTGTGAACGACTTTTGCATAAATGGTAAACCATAAGAGATAGACAAAATTTTAGTACCCAAAAATATAGATCGCGTTAAAATACACAATTTATGTCACATGCATTTTTTTTTTTTTTGTTGCGTGAACCATTTTCGAGATATTGCTTGTTATTCCCTTAAATGTTCCAATATTATACTTTTTCTCAAATGGAAATTCGTTATTAATTTTTTTGTCCTGGTAATGCAAAGTGAATGGAATACTCCACATAGCAACCACCTCTTAAAATATTTGACTATCGCTTAAAGCCTACCAATTCCGGTTGCGTCTACAAGAAAATTGGCCATAAGATTAACATCTCAATATCCCGATTAACATGAAGCATATGGAGAATAAGCGTTTGTAAAAATAGTTTGTACAAGAGTAGAGAAAGTCATGTGAGTGTAACACATAAGATTTTTTATTTATTTATAGTCGCTTTGACTACAAGGTCATATCGCGACATATCCATATATACGAGTACAATAATAATAATAATAATATATTGTATACTTTACTACACTGATTAAATAATACAATAATTGTAATACATTGTTACAAACATATTTTACATTATTAAGTCTTGAACACAGCTAGAACAGTATAACCTATTACACATTTTTATTTGATGTATTATATTTAAATCTTGTTATACAGTTTGATGTCTTTCAAGAAAAAAAATAATGTTTATGAAATGAGTAGGGTTGTTTAAAGCCAAAAATATATCTTCAGGGGTGCTATGTCTTCTTTGGCCATGGTATAACTTCTGCATTTAGTGATGAGGTGTTCGATGGTGATACGGCAATTGCAGGTCTCGCAGTGAGGAGCATTTTCTTTGGCGAGTAAGAAGGAATGGGTTAGACGTGAAAGGCCTATTCGTAAACGTGATATAATCACTTGATCTTTTCTTTTTAGAGTCTGCAATGTGGAGGGTTTTGTGGAGCCTTTCCTAACTATGTGGAGTTTGCTTGATGTTTTAATGATCCAGTCTTGCTTCCATTTGACAGTTGGTCTGCTAAAAAATTAACTTTGAACATCTCTGTAGGGCACTGGCAATTCTTCCACTGGAGGTAGCAATGTGTTTCCTAGCTATGAGGATTAAACACATTGATCCGAAGGCTGCAATTCAAGTGTGATTCCTGTTCCATCATTTTTACTTCCTCTACAACTTACGTAACAGGCATTCCACAAGAAATGCACATTTTGAGACTCCTGAATCCAAAAATTATTTTTAAAGAAGTTCCATATGTGTGTTTGAACAGCATAACTGAAAAAAGGAGAAGTCGGACACATACCCAACTTCGTATTTAAGTTATGCATCTTTAAAGGACGTGACACTAAGATTTTCAAGAAAATCCCCCCACTCCAAACTACCCTTTATATGAAAACATTTTCGTTAATTTTTTTTCGATAATGCCTCTAACGATTTTGATTAAAATGTCATACGTTTAAGATATTTTCATGACAAAAGAAATTAATATCTTGAATTTTCTGCGAATATTTGATGAAGTCCTCTTCATTCTGAATGGCCTTCCTATAACTGGTAAACCGTAACAGATAAACAAAATCTTACTACACAAAAAACGTAGATCTCGTTAAAGGGCATAATTTATGTAAAATAACATTTTTGTGGCGTTAACCATTTCCGAAATATTCTTTATTGTTAAGGTTTGAATTTTCAAATACTTATACTTTTTCAAGCGGTAGTCGCTGTTTTTTTGTGGTCATACAAAGAGCATTGAAATTTAAAGCCATCACATGGTGACCCGCCTTTTGAAAATTTGATTATTACTTTAGCCTTCTGTGTCCTTCTTATATATACAATAAAATGTGTAAATTTCTAATTTAAGTTTATCGGGATTAACAAGGGGTGGACAAGAGAATAAGTTTTATAAGTATAGTTTGTAGAAGATTATGTAGAGCAAATCATGTGAATGCAACACATCAGATTTTTGTTTTGTTTCGTTCTGAGCTGAGAAATTCGAGTACAATCAAATTTAGTTACAGTAGGATTTAATGTGCAGAAATATTTACAATAATAATAATCCTGTGGCGCCACACCCCATGGAGGGTTGTTAGACCTGGAACCCGACGGCCGGCCTCTCGCCCACGTACGCACGGTAGAGTTGGGCGACACGGGGAGGTGATGTGGGCAGCATGACGCATCTCCCAGACAGAATGTTGGCCTCCGTGGCCGAGATCGCTGGCTATCGCAGCTCCTCACATTCCACGATGCTAAGTGGGCACAGGTCTTATACCCGGGATTTAATATCTGCACCCCCTTGGGTGGGATCGAACCCGGGAGCATTTTGTGGTGGGGAACCAGACACCACGCTCTAGCCCACTGCGCCACGGTACAGGGCAGTATTCACACTACTTAAAGTTACTAACTCGGATATTTACATTAACGCAGGGGTTCTAATTTACGCCCATTTGGTTACTTTCTCTACTGCATATTGCAAGTAGGAGAAGTATTGCATTCCACCCAAATATTCGATACCAAGATTTCACCGGAAATACATTTTTTGAGGCCCCCTGAATAAAACAAGTACTTTTAAAGCACTTTTAGAAAAAGGTCCGTGTGTGCGTCTATGAACAGCATAATTAAAAACCGAAGTCGGATAAACACCAAACTTGGTATTTAGGTTCAGTATCTTTCAAAGTCGCGAAACGAAGATTTTCAAGAAAATCCCCCACCCCAGACTACCCTTTCCATGGAACATTTTTCTAAATTTTTAATTTCTAAAAAATGGCCTATAACGATTTTGATTAAAATATCATATTTAAGATACTTTCGTGACAAATAAAATGTATATCTTGAATTTTCTGGGAATGTCCTCTTCTTTGTGAATGGCTTTTGCATAACCGGTGAAGAGATAGACAAAATTTTACTACACAAAAAATGTAAGAGGTCTTTAAAACGCAATTTATATCGTATAGTTTTTTTAATACTTTTCCTCAAATGGGAATTTCTTATTTTTTTATGTCCTGGATGTGCAAAGAGAATGGAATGCGCACATAGCAACCAGCTCTTAAAAGATTTGACTACCGCTTAAAGCCTACCATATTCCCCTTGCACCTACAAGAAAATTAGCAATAAGATAGTTTCTGCAAAGTTTATCTCGATTAACATGAAGTAGATGGAGAATAAGCATTTGTAAAAATAGTTTGTTCAAGAGTAGAGAAAATCATGTGAGTGTAACACATAATTTTTTTTCTTTCTTACATACAATAACAATTTGGAGAGAGGAGAAATACATTAGAAATTTCTTAACAATTCTATGATGCATCTTACACACAATTTTATTAATTGCACTTGATAATTTGTTTTAAAATTGTAGTGTTTTTTTTAAAACTTTCTTTTGCAACAACTTTACTTTAATAACTAGAATTGATGTTGTATTTATTCCTTTAATTTTTCATATCGCTCATTTTTCTATGGGAGCTACAGATTCGAAGTTCAGAATCTAACTAAATCAATAAGCAATTCATGTTGACGTGGAGTCGAAGCTATAACTCGCATTTGCAGGGCAGCAGCTTTTTCTACTGATGACTTCAGTGAACAAATCATCAGTCAAGTATAAAACGCTCCCCAAGCGATACGCTCGTGAGGCAAGTACAGAACTATTCAGTTGTGAAGGTTCCCTCTTTAAACTAGTGAAACTATACACACTCGTTAACATGTTTTTTATGCCTTTTTATCTGTCTTTAAATGTAATACAACATAATAAAAATCTCATGTGTTCATGCTGGATTGTATGGCGGTATCACTCCATATTGGTTTCAACTTGTGTTTACCTCCCACGAGGTCACCTGTTTCATGAGCCTGGGGTGCACTCTGAACTTCTCACAGAGGTGACGAGTCATTTGGAATAGCAGGGGCCGCTTCCTCCCTCCCTCTCTGGCTGGCTGTCAGTTTATTTTCATATACCTACTGCTGAGTGGTGTAAAACGGGTTGCATATTTGGTGACTCGTGGAAGGAAGGCATTTTGCCCACCTCTGCAGTAATTCAATGAAAATCATCAAAGAAAATTTGCTTTTATATTCTTTAAAACCATTGACATTAGAAGAAATGTTACTTTCATTATTTATTTCAGACTGCCCCTGTAGTCGAGTGATCGCGTTCTCCTGCTCAAGTGCGATTCCCACCCAGAGTGGGGAAATTTTCTAACTGGAATTATTTCCTACCCTCCGCATATCTGGAAATATGAATGCGAATGTGAGTTATAACAAAAATGGAACGTTAAGACCTATAGTAAAACGAATCGCCAGCTGTTTCTCAATAAACAAATAAATAAGATTAAAAAATCGGTGCCGTTTATATGACGTAAGCACAATGGACGAATAAGTTTAACAACGCCTTGGACACAACCAATCGCGATTTGATTACAGGTTATTATAGCATCCATAGGAAGTGATAATCGTCATTCAATTATTATGCCTCTCCCATTATTTATTTTCTATTACGGGAGATTCAAAACCAAATGGTACCTGGAAGATTTGTTCAAGCGTTATGCATTTAACTACTTTGTTTTAAAAAGAAATGTTCTTTCAGATTGTTTGCATTTTTATTCGTTAAAGTAATGTTTAAACTTTACTTTTAAGCTTAAGCAAGTGTTTAGGCATTGTTTCATAATTCAGCAGCCGGTGCTAACGGTACAACACATGCGATGTGATTATTTGTTCTTAAACAGAAACTGGCATAGGTTATTTATAGTATTGTCATAATAAAAACCACTCGAGGTGTTAAACTTTTTGTATAGCCTATAAACCTTTTGTGATATTTTAATTAGAATTATCTCCCTCTGCCTCCATTGAAAAGAGAACCCTTATTTCATTCACAACGTGTATAACTTCAAAGCAAGGGGGAAAATGTTTCCCAATTTGGAAACTCTGCTGATTTGTACAGGGCTATTCAAAAAGAAGGAACAGCCTTTAAATATTTATTTATAATGAACGGCAATAGATTGCAACACATACGACAAATAATTCAATACAGGGAAGTTCAAAGTTTTAAGCCCCACCTATTAGTTCCATACAGTGCCTACATGGGCGCTGTGTTTATTTACGAGAAAATGGCGATGCCACAGGAAAATTCGTTTTCCGTGCTGCGTTATGCAAAGAGTGAATCCATTGTTTCATTGCAGCGTGCGTTTCGTTGTAAGTTCAACAACGAGCCGCCTCGTCATAAAAAGAATTTACTATTGATACAGTAAATTCGTAGAAGATGGTTGCGTATGCAAATGGAAAAGCACTGATCGTCCTCGCATAACAAATGGTGCTCATTTTGAACACATAAAATAAAATTTTGAACTTTTCTCTCTTCAATTATGTATCGCATATGTCGCCATATATTGTCGTTCATTAGAAATAAATATTTAGAATCTGTTCCTTGTTTTTGAATAACTCTGTATTACAGCATAGAGCAGATGGTTGAAAAATTTAAACATACTTTCGGTATGGGATGGTGCACACCTCTAGTAAACACCAAGTGTTCAGATAAATGTGCCGACTTCATTTTTTCTAGAGGATATCAAAAACCTCGTAATGCGCAAGTGGTAAAAAGTCTTCAGTGGTTGTCTGTATTCTCACAAAAGTGGGCCCAATATACAGTGAGCGTTTTGGTCACATTTTGTGCAGTTATTGCCAACTTTTATGCATTTATCACGTTTAATCTTCAGCTGTTCGCAGCTAGTAAATAAACTAAAAGGAAGGAAAAGCGTTTCGTATATATGTGAGATTAGCTGCATAACTACATTCGATCAATAATAACGCCCTGTCACGCTGTTGTATAACGCTCTGTGTTTTCTGTAAACAGGTGAATTTCTACAGTCGCTGAATTCACCACCAGGTGCACATAGTGGCAGGTGATTAGCCCACCGCCCATAGATAGAGTTACCGGAGAGAAGCAGGACACCGCGGGCGTGAAATGACCGATAATTTTGATCACGGAACTTCTAATCTGTATAGGAGGTTCTTTTACGTGCAAATAAACATTACAGGGGACCAGGCTTTATTTCCCTCCCACACTGCTAGGGTTTTTAAGCCCGGGAAAACTTTCAGCGACTTCCATTGGGTTTGAACCCACCACCTCAGGAACATCGGGACCACGAAGGTCGACTAATAACGCAGAGTGAGAATTAATGTTCATGCAATCTAAGCAATCATCTCCCGAGTTTTCATCTGTTCATGCAGCCGCCAGTGCGATTACCACAAATAATTAGCACAGATACTCATTCTCTTCATTAGTTTACACCCTCCCTCTGCATAAATGATATTCCTTCATCCAGTGCATAATTTTGCTTTTCCATACAATTATGCTTAATGGTTCAGCTTGGGTGCCTTCTTGAATCTTGCGTAAAGATTTCACATGGGCATTTCGATCAGCAGAAGACGTTCTACAGGTTAGTTAGATATGACTACCGAAAATTAAAACAATAAGCAATAACTTACATCGTGGCTCAACAGCCCCATTGGACAGGGTTTAACACACAACCGCTGCATGCTCTACCTCCGACCACACAGGACATCAAGGGCAAAGTGCTAGTATTGGGGTTTGGAGTGTAGTCAGCATGACGCCTCCTTCTGGTGGCCCTACTTCTCCATCAAGCCGCTCCGCATTGGTCCCCCAGAACTTCTTGAAGCTGGGTGCACCCTTCTCAACGGAGGAAAAGTTCCCATACCAGTACTCGGGATCGAGGTCAGGTCTCCTCGGACCGCATGTAGTAACGCTATCCCAGCGCTAACGGGCGGCCCCACTTATGAAAACTACACAAGACTAAAAGGTTACACCATCATTGTTGCTAAATATCTTAAAAAATAGTGACAGACTACATCTCAGTTTACACTTCGGGAGCAAGAAAATTAATTGTAGCCATTATATAAAGGCATACTGTACCTCAAAGTCTATAATTTATGGATGAATGTCTGAATCCATTAATATTTTAACTTAGATACAAAAGTAGACAGAATGGATTTGATACGCTATGCCTCCTAACAATAATAAAGAAATGGGACAATAAAAAGCAGTGATAAATACAAGAACTCCAAAAACATTCGTGTCACTTCTTTCCCTTAGATCTTAAAAATCTGAAATGTTAGTAAAACATAACAGATTCAAAATGTGGATGGGCAATTATAGAACCAGCTTGGGAAGTAAGCTTCACAGCTTTTTTATTATTTTTTATTTACAGTATTATACTTCACAAATGAGTACTGTGATTTAGTTCCACGCGTATATATTTTGAATATGTAAATTATTTTAAAAACTAAAACTAGCCCTGTTTAATGGGGACAGCCAATGTACGCTAAATACTGAGCTGCCAAAGTAAGTTAATGCTATGAAGGATTCAAATGAGCGAAGTCATTCCGAGGATCATGCCGATTAGCATCATTTCCACGTGAAATCGAATGTTAAAAAAATCTGGTATTTTTTGTTTCCATTGTAATTTTTTATATTGATAAGAGGTGCTAAGGAAAGCATGTTCATAAAATATTAGCATCTTAACTCTAACGGTTGTCACGTTATTGAACGATAAATTTATCGTATTAATTCATTTTGTCGTATTTTAAATGCTCATAGCTCTGGAACCCTTTATTTCAGAATATTGTGCGAAATCTCATTTTTTAGATAAAAATCCGCATTTCATTACAGCATATATTAATTATTTGTAAAGGGAATATTCAAAAATATGTATCTAGTTCTTACATATTTTAAGCGTCTTCTGAATTTTATACAACTAAAATATTAGATTGAGAATAATCCATAGTGTCATTAAGCGAAGCCGCAAAGTTGGTAAAGTGGTAATCTTAGGATGTTCGTAGCTATAACACAAAAAGCGAATAAACGAGCAATTTACGTGGTTGATGCACGGTGATCTCCAACCGCTCTGTGAATCTGTGAGGAAATACTCAGAACGCTGCATAAGTGATCTCATTGTTTAACCGTATACACAGCAGCTTGCTTGACCTTCATTTCAAAACAAACGTACGAGAGCGACCATGAGCATGCACTTTACTACTCCTGCACATAAAATAATTTATTTCTTTAATTATTTTAGACGATTCCTTATCAGTCACCATTACAGTAAAATATATATGTGATTGTGTTTAAATTACGGGATCTTACTATATATAATACCATTATTTTTCTTAATCCGTTACCGCTTACACTTGAAAAAATAGGAATTTCTTCACTTAAATAAAAGTAAGAAGAACATGTTTACTTATCAATATGAAATTAAGGTTTCGGGAATCCAAATAAAACTCGATTTAAATAATTAGATTTAAAGGTTTCAGAGTTATAACAGTTTGTAGTTAGAAGATTTAGGGAGATATGACAAATTTGAACAATTTTAATTGCAAAACTATGATGTTCAGAATTTTAAGAATTTGCATAAAGCACTGCTTTCGAATTTCCTTCTACTTCGGACGATTTGAAATGGAATGTCTCATGTACAGAAGACAACGCTTTATACCCACAACGTAGTCAAATAATGAAATATTACAGCATCACAATATAACTTTTCCACTCAAAAGTTTTTTAGAATTTAATAAAATTCGTTGTAGGGTGTGCGTTAGTATTGTGGAAAACTTTTAAAACAGAGCGTAAGCAGGTTTTTTTATTCCCTAGTTTGTTGCAAAGCACTAAAATGAAAATTTATTATACAATGTTTTTATACCATCATATATTATTGAAATGCTTCATTGCGAATTAACCTGGCTTAATGGCAAGAGCTGCGAACGAACAACTTCTTTACCAAAGTAATTTGGTGTCATGAAAGATTCAAATAATTTAGTCATTCCGAAAGCATACTTTAGGCAGAGATTTTAGATAAACGGTGCATCAAATAAAACATTTTCAGCAGCGGAATATGGGTTAATAAGCCTGTTATAACTTAACAGCCCTATAGACGTGTAAATTCCACTACATTCTGTGGTATATAATGCTCGTATGATAGAAAAGTTTATGAAGTGACGTATGTTGTTCTACCAAATTAAAACTTGTAACAACCTGGATCGAAATTCACACACACAAAAAAAACATGATAAATTAATATATTTTCTCTAGGAATAATTAAGAATGTTACTGTCTTGTATGACTTCATTTAGGTTTATAACTTACAGTTTTCTTTGGAAGTCTTTTCTTATCCCTTATAAAAACATAGCTTATAATTATTTTTAATTCTGATTCCTATTCCGTCAGTTGCATCAATAATATAAAGGTATGTTTTTTCAACTCCTATACGTAAATGTGTTCATTTGTTGTTAGAAATCTATATCGTAATGAAGTCCATTTCGATACAGATTTTCCGCGGCACAGAAAAGCAGCTTTTTCAGTAATATGAATATACATTAACTCTGTTTCACTGTTTTCATTCTTTACAATGGAATTCTAATAAATCTCTGTTCACATTTTACAAACGTTTTATAACAAAGACTTTAAAAACAAAATCTAACTGTTATCTACCTTGTTAATATACAATTTTGTGTGATGCAATTTGCAAAGGTAGTTTCTGGAAATGTTCCCTTATGAAACTTAGTTGAAGTAGATGGCGAATTTATATTTATTTGAATGTTTTTATTTTCTATTGACTTTAATACTGTATTTGAGATCTTTAGTTTATTTTCAAGAGATTCCATATAACCTTCAGCTACTGTTGTGGATTTCCAACCACATGGCGTTTTAAAGTTGTATTGTCACCACCTGCATCAACTAACATAGTTGAGGAACTAGGAAACAGTAGCCTGTGGGTAAGGGAGGTTAAGATCGGTAGCCATTTGTTTGTCCATATTTCCAAATTTATTAATGCCAACGTTTTGCATTTTCCACTGTGATAATTAGCAAAAGGATTGAGATTTACGGCTTCACGGCGCAGATTCATGTACTTTTTACAGATTTTGTAATACTTCCCTGTTACTGTGAAGCCTCGTGATGTATTCGTTTTTGTGTTCGGAATAGTAACTAGTAAACATTTCTTCACCATCCTGTAAAATCAACACCTACGACCTTGAATCGATCTTCAGTTGTTATCGAACCGCATCTAAAATACGTATCGGGAAATTGATTTATCACATTTTTATTTTCTTTCGTATGCATCTAAATATTAAATATTTATCTTATATCTAAATGTCTAGAAAAACTATTGTATGCAACTCTCATATAATGGTTATTAAGACACTCGTGTCTTAATAATTCCCATTATAGGATGGTTGCATAAATAACTATTCTAATTTTCTGTGCCCTGCTATAATGCTTATATTTCTCTCATTTATATGTCGGATTTGTATGTGGGAGATACTTGTTATTGGGGGTGCGGGTTCATTTTTCGGATGTGTATACGGGAGATACTTTTTGGGGGGTAGGGTTTCATTTCTATAGCCCCCCTTAACTGATGTGGTCATATCAGGGACTTTGACTGAAACATTTGATGACGTTTTTACTCTTTGACCATTTAGGTTAGCTAACTCTAGGTTTTCGTCGTCTTTACTTTCACGCGCACATTCACTCACACATCCACACTTCCAGACTCTATGGAGTAACCATGATTAAAGAAAAATTCCCACCCCCAGCCGGAATCAAACCGGGACCTCTGGGTGAGAAGTCAGCTCGTTCACTGTTCGACCAAGAAGGCAGTCGGGAGATATTTATTCAGCTTTCGCTATAGCTTCACATTTTACACGTAACTGCTGCCACGTGTATCTATTTCTTCCCATCAAGAAATGTTAAAAGTCGAAACTGTACTTTCTCAACCTTTTAGTAAAGTATTGAAGTATTAAGTTTCCATCACACTTGTGTTGATGTTCTGAATTTGACGTTTTTAAACGTCATTGTTATAGTCCGAATTGCTAATTATAGTCTGAATTATAGTCCGAATTGCTAATTGCTAAGTATTTTAGTTATATAGATTTTACTTCATGTATTTTTCCATGGCAGCAAGCTGCAATTTTACATTTCATTCAGAATTTTAGACCACGGCAGTTATGTTTACTATTCGGATTCAATTTTTCAGGAAACGGCAGTTCTTCGGGTGCCCGAGTTTAGATGCAAAGCTTACCACTATCATATTAGCGGCTTTGACATAGAAACAAATCTATGTTCGTAGCTCGTTCAATTGGATTTAATTTAATTTTCTTTAAACTTTGAAACACGCTGATATTCGATATATCAATTACACTTTCTAGTCGAAAATTGCTCCCGGAACCCTGAGATAAGAAGTGGCAAGCTGACCACTAGATCTTAGGAGTTCTAAATTGTTCCAAGGATATTAAAAAATTTATGATGTGATACATTCACATGACTTTCTCTACCCTCTATCGTTTATTAGTGGGTATAGAAATTCTTCTCACTAAAACTTATTTTTCTGCCTACTACATTTTAATTCAAATAAATCTTTGCAGAAATAGCTGCGTTATAGATTTGTTATAGATATAAAGAGAACTTCGATAGTAAAATGTTTTAGAACTGGACAAAATTGAATTGTTTATTTATGGACGCTCTTTAACTACTATGGTCCTTAGCGTCCCATTCTATATTGGGCGTGAAAGACTGGTAAATGTTCTCAGAGTCCTTTTTATGAGTGAGGCTTGAGGTTCTTTTACGTGCCGTAAATCTACGACACGGGACCACCGACTTTACTTCCCTCCTGCTTAGGATTTTTGCGCCCGAAAAAAATCCATCGTCTTCCGCCGGGTTTGAATCCGCGACCTTGGGAACTAGAGGCTAACCTGGTAACCACTACACCACGAAGGACGACTTTAGAACTGGACTCTGCATGCTGGCCTTAAAGTACCATACTCTTTCCATGCAATCACGAGAAACAAAGAATGTTGACATGACTTCAACAGAATGGCCAAGTATTGAAGAATTCGACTAGATATATCAGAAATGGCTTATGTCACAAAAAGGCTTATTTGAAATAAATTGTGTTATAAAGACG
Organism: Deroplatys truncata; assembly: GCA_030765065.1. Lineage (NCBI taxonomy): Eukaryota > Metazoa > Arthropoda > Insecta > Mantodea > Mantidae > Deroplatys > Deroplatys truncata. Next base: position 181,605,110 of record CM060984.1, read on the forward strand.
CGTAATTTTTTGTGTGGTACGTTTTTGTCTATCGTTTAACGTTTACCAGTTGTACAAGATTATACAAAATTCCACTCGAATGAAAATTCAAGATATACATTTTATTTGTAATCTAAATATCTTTAATATATAGTATTTTAATAAAAAAAAGTTATAGCAGTTTTTAAGAAAACCAAAAATTTCGAAAACGGTTCCATGTAAAGGGTAGTTTGGGGTGAAGGAATTCTCTTGTAAGTCTTTTTGTGGCATCTTTGAAAGGTACTGAACCTAAATATCAAGTTTAGTATTTATCGTACTTTCCTCTTTTGAGTTATGCTGTTCACACACACACACACACACACACACACATTTTTCTAAAATTCTCGAAGAATTTTTCATGTTAAGGGTAATTTAGGGTGGGGGGATTTTCTTGAAAATCCTCGTGTCGCATCTTTGAAAGATTCTGAACCTGACTTTTATTATTTTGTGTTTAGCTATCAACAGACACAGACGCGTGCGCGGAGATTTTTCTACGAAAAGGATTTATTTGAATTCAGGGGACCTCAAAACATGTATTTCCGGTGAAATCTTGGTATCCAATTTTTGGGTGGAATGTAATACCTTCTCTACCTACTAGGTACGTGGCAAAGAAAGTAACAAAACAGAGAGAGAGAGTGAGGAGGGGGGAAATGCTGTAGAACTACTTATTTGAACACAAAACATCGATCTCTAAGATGTAACCAGCTACGTGACCACCTGGTGTTCTGGAGTCTTTTTTTCTATGGTAGCTCACAGCTTTTTGGACTCGGGCTCATTTTAGCAGTCATTAATTATTCAGTGGTTTTATCGTCATGTTCAGTACTGATGTGTTATAAGGACGTTGAGCTGTTAAAATGGATGCAAAGCAGAGAGGATAAATATTAATCTCATATCTCAACAGTCACCTAAATTACAGAATTAGTGCAATTTACATCCATTATATTACCGATTAGGGATACATTGAAGTGTACTGAAGCAATAGGGCGCGTGTTACGAATTGTCCTGGATTTTCTCATGCGGGTATATTGTAGTTGGTTTATTTGTGAACCTTGGCTCGCATGTAGCATCACGTCTCGCTATGGTAGTGCGACATCGAACCGTGCTCCTCACAATGTCGAACGAGTGCTTTAGATCGTGTAACACCCTATGCCGAGCAGGCCAACAATATGAATAATTATGCTTTGGGCCCGATATGGTGCCAGCTTTCTCCGAGCTGCCGCTGCGGTATTTTTGACACACCCAACTTATTTTAAAAAGTGAACATCGGTAACAATTATTGGTTACCGATATTTGATGTATAGTCTGGTCCAGTAATTTGTACATGCAGTCATAAGGGGACCTGCTTACGGGAAACGCATGTGCCCCTGAAATGAGATAGAAATTTCAACTCATGGAGTGAAATACGGCACGTGCTGTAAGTTATGGACCCAGTCTACAGTCTGGGTTGGAAGTTCTATTTGTCTTTTCTAGTATGTTGAACCAGTGTTCCTTAAATCTCGAGAAGAAGCTGTTTTGTGGTAAACGAAAGAACTACAGGGTCTGAGAGCAGGGAAATTGCTTTCCATCGAGTAATCGGTTTTCTAGAGCTAGTCCGATCATGGATTGTCTTCTGAATCAGCATGTACACAAACCCATATAATAACATTTTGTCAGGATTATGATGATGATGTTCAGTATTCCTTTTCACAGAAGTTTTCAGTTAAATTAATGTTTTAACTTCACATATCTGCGCATTCAAACAACACTTTTCATGAACGTCTCTCTCTTGCAGCTTTATTGACACTGTGCGCTCCTTGGAGGCTCGAAATGCCAATTTCATGACTTCTCAATAACTCGCTTTCTTGTTGTTATATAGGCGTATCACCATGTAATATGTCAATTCATATAAGTTTTATTCAAATTGGACGAAGTGATGAAATCGTGATTTTGCTCTCCTTGGAAGCTCAAAATGCCGTTTTCATGACTTCACAATAGCTCGCTTTCTTGGTGTTATATAGACGTGTTACGATGTAATACGTCGGTTTATATAAGATTTATTCAGTTTAGACGAAGTGATGAAATGATTTTGGAGTGCACGCGCAGTAGGTCGTGTAGAATTTGTGCGAATGTCAAACAGAATTTAGATCTCCACTCTTCTACCATTTGAAGGGGAATAGAACTGCAGAACTATGCGTATAATTTTCATAGATTTGTATAAATATGCCTTGAAAAGCATAGTCGCTTGGCAAGCACACATTTTCCTGTGCAATTACGATGTGACAAATAGTTGCTCTTGAGGAAGGTCACGTTTGCTCTGGAGTAGAATTTGCGGTAATGATGTTCATTCCCGATGTAGTCATTTCCTATATTTTCAGCGAACTCTAAACTTTAATAATCTAAGCAATCTATATGTCATTATTCATAAAATCTATATTTAGACTAAAAGTGTAGAGTTTATTTAATAATTTAAGAAGTGCCATTCAGAGAGGTTGTTGAAAACGCCAATGCATGTGCTTCACTTGCTGCTGAGATTCTGATCAGCATTTATTTCCAGAATTTAGGTACCAGACAAGATAAACTCGGCAGAATGGAAATAACCAAGTTTGAACTTTGAGGGGAAAATTAGATGTAATTGAAATACAAATTTCCCGCAGATTTCAGCGAATATGCGGACCACAAGCTACGATAAGAAACCCATAATTTTTTACTAAATGTTTCGGCTATGGTCATCGTTAAACTAAACCTGCACCGTATAAGGAACCTTTTGAAGTGCGCTCACGGAATAATTTGAATTATTCATGTATAGCGGCAACGCCAGCGGTGGCCTGCACGAGCTAGCCTGTTCTTAGTCGCGATCTCTTCAAATGTTTGGAAAACGCTTGTATGTTACTAGCTAATTGTTACAGGTTTATTATTCATAGAGGCCACAGAAACAAATTGCGTTTTCTGCTTAGGCTTTGTAGTCCCCATAGTTTCTTGCCGAAACTAGGAACATTACTTGGGTGCTGTGGAGGATAAGAAATATTGACATTTGTTTTCGAAAAACTGAACGGAATGCAATATCCCACATTGGTGTTTTGTTTCGCAAGTTGGGCTATACAGGGTGGAAGGGGTGTAGATGCTGTCCTATAAACAAGAGCTTAATCTCGATGTTGAACTGTATTATACAGAAAAACTTCTGATGTGATACATTCACATGACTTTCCCTGCCATCTTTATTGGTGGGTATACACACACAGACACATATACGGACATGTTTCCAAAAATGTTATTTTTGGATTCAGGGGGTATCAAAACATGTATTTCCGGTGAAATCTCGGTATCGAAATTTTGGGTGGAATGCAATACTTCCCCTACTCCTATACGTAGTAGAGAAAGTAAAAATACCATAACCCGTTCAAAGCCTGGCCAATGATTGTAATAAATAATAAATTGGCTAGAGGAGTGGATTGTTATTACAAGGTTTAATGATGCAAATAAAGGAATGATAAGCCGAAATTGTAACAGAAATTCTGTGAGTTGGTTCTATTGTTGTTTCTTTTCAATTTTGTAACTAAGTATATCATGAACTATTATTTTGCACAAAAGCATTGAAATTACATGCTGATTGAAAAAGTCATTTGCATTCTTAGTGCTTTGAAAGACCATTGAGTTAAAAGTCCCTGGTGGAAGAGTAATGTAATGCTAGTTTTGTATAATGACTTACAGAAACATGTTGAAATAAATTTTGAAAAGGTCCAAAAAATATTACCCAGGATAACTTTGCCGAACGCTCGCTCAAACCTACTCGCCGACTGGTCTGCTCGCTTCGCTGGTACGTTGTCCTGTCACCTTTCTCAAACCTCCTCCTCCTCCTCCGCTACACCATAGTGGCGCTGCTGTTGCTGACGTGTTTTCTTCTCAAACAATTTGAACGCACGAACACTATGACGTCGTTCCACCTAGCGCTCAGAACTAGGGCGGCAAAATCCGTTGCTTATCGTTTGTTTCATCCTGATCTTGTCCTCTCATTGAAGATGCGGGGATAAAAACGCCTCAATGTGAACGTTGGAGCAGTTTATGAACTTTTTTTCTACCCTACGTAGATTTGTAGAAACAATGTCTGTACGTTTGGCAATTTCTCCTTGAGGTTGGGCGAGAAAATTATACTTGATGGATAAACTCAGGCTCACTGCAGAGTAGAACGTAGAACAGCGCGTTCTTTTTCCGATGACTTTGCGAAGTTGTTGCATTGCGAGAGCGATATAAATTCTGCTGGTGGTGTTTAATTTGCAATGCAGTTGTTTCATATATTTTCAGCGAAAAGCCTAATATAAACAATCAGCCAAAACGCGCTTGTTTAACTTACACCTTAAATTATCATTTACTTAATGTAAACCCAAATAGGCAGATTATTTATAACTTTCAGGTAAAAATCAGATCAGGTACTTAGAAAAAGCATTCACCGAGAGCAAATAAAGAGGAGTAGTTTGATTTTACAATGTAAGAAGATGCAGTAAACAAAGTTAACTATTTAATTTAATATTTTAAACTTTCACAGCGACTAAAACTTATAGCTTCACGTCGATCTCCCATGAAAACTTTATTTATTTTATTTGAACCTTAACAAACAAGATTAACTCGCGGTAGGGGACGAGCAACAAATACCATGCTGTTCATTTCATGAGTAGAACACCTTGCCCTACCTTTACCTCACCCCGCTAACCACAATGGCAGCTTTGATATATAGACATTTCCGACTGTTGCCACTGTACTGTAACGCTCTTTTTTCTTCCCTCTCTTATCTCTTCGAGTGCGAGCTGGATTAATGCTCTCTTCGGTAGAGGAAGAAATGAATAGTTTTATTAAGTTTCATTTGGCTTTGTATACAGGATCACCCCTCGTCAATGTCTTTTTTTCCCTCCAACATCGCGATTTATAGATAGCGCACATGTTTGAATGATCACTGATCATACGTCATCCTTCTTCTGCTTCGGCCATTTTGTGCGAATGTGTTACAGAAAGTTAAAAATGTAAAGAAGGAACAAACGATAAAATACCTTGGCATGAACTTCTTTGATGAAATTCAATTGGATAGAAGTAAGATAATTAAAAATTTAGAAAAAAGACCTAAATTCACTGTCAGTATCTAATTTGCTTAAGGCAGATCAAAAATTAAGCACCATTGACCAGTATGTATGGCCAGACTTAATATGCTCCCTTCAAAGCACACCGTTGAATAAGATACCAATCTGGATAAATTCGAACAACGGTAAAAGAAATAATTGGCCTATCTCATGATGCCCCTAATGATAATAAACAGCAGAAAGATGCGCCTTCACACCTTCCCTGTAATGAAGAAACTATGCTGAAATCAGACGTTGGCTCTGTAAAGAGATACGCTTATGGTCATATGAGTCATAGTGCAAACTACCTCATAAGGGAAAGGGGTGGAAGTCTACAAAGATACTCCTAAGAGTAATTCCTGAATGAGTAACAGAGAAGCGTTATCTTATTCGGAATGTACAAATGCAATTATGGTGTCTTCCAACATCTCAGCTGTTAGATTAGAGAAGCCTGGGAGAAGCCAGAGAACAACACTTTTTCGTTATCATGCTTTGGGATACTGCGCAAAGGGCGAGTTGCTAAGAAATACTCGCAGCACTTGGTTCGCTCATCACTATCCACAGCCCTCTGTAAGGTCAAATGGGAGGTTTATAAGGAGGTCCATAGTATATCCGAGGATGGAAGCAACCGTAGGGCGGACATTGTTGCCATCGGCAGAGAAGCAGGAAGAGTATTGGTGCTAGATCCAACCGTTTGAATGGAATGCAACATTCAGCAGGCATATAGGCGAGCAGGAGACCATTTACCGACCATGCAGTCCTCACCTCGGTGGGCGATATAATATACCTGCAAATGCATAGCAAGTGAAAGGTTTCCTTTTTGAGGCTCGTAGCTGCTGTGATAATTTAATAGCGATTACCTAAAACTGCTTGGTGTGCCCATCAAACAACATGAGAAAATTTGTATTAAAATTTTAAAGGATTTGTAACAATACTAAATAATTATTTATATTCAATGTTAAAAAATTGCATTTTTGCTACTGTTATTATTAGCATGTAATTCTGTGTACTAAATTTTTTTAGACATAATGTTTAGTTAAACTTACTTGTTTCTGTAATTTATTCTGTTTTATTCATTTTATGTTTTCTGGATCTTTATGTTCACCTGTACTGTCAGGCAGATGTTTTAAATAAAAAAGTTGCATGTTATTGGTTCCCAAAGATGAATTAGTAGTAAGCTTCTCATTGTTTCACATTTAAGGTGACCGCAGCTGTTTGCAATTTTCAGTTATGTTCCATGGTTACGCGATTCAATTATTTCATTTTAAATTTTGGTTGGCACTTGTTTTTAATAAACTGAAAAGCACATACGTTGGTGGCGTAGCTAGAAAATGTCACAACTTGAGCAGCCAGCATAAAAGGGATCCGCATGCTGTTTAAAACAGCATTCAATACAACACATGGTTCGTGTATTATGTAACGCAACATCATCATCATAATTATCACGGCATAAGCTTTGTGGCTTGTTCCGTCGTAACTGATTCTGCCCACCTCATTCGTGGTGAAGCAGTATGTTTTGAGTAGTAAAATAAAATTTAGATCATAGGGAGAATAAATATCAATAACAGTAAGGATAGTGTTAAATAAAACTGGAAAGCGAATGTTACTGTAAGTGGGAATAATGGTTGAGAGAGACAAGGCCATCAGCGGCCGGAAACGGGTGGTTTTTGCCTCTATTGAAGTGTCCTGTTAGGTTGCTGGAACGCAGAGGTGTAAAAAAGGGTCAATGTTCGCCAAAAGCCAGATAACCTTAGGCCTCCAATGAAAGAAGCTAGAAATCAGGTGATAGTGGAATGTGGAGATATAGAACGTTTGAAACAGAGAAACAGAAAGTTTAGAATACACACTTGGCTGTGGTAGTTCCTTGGAGATGGTTGTTAGAACATGTGTCGGCGGATAGGTGCGATGATATGAAACGTAACAATAAGGAAAGGCGCGTGTGTGTGTGTCGAAGTAATAGCAGGAGTCAAATGTTAAAACGGTGACGGTAAATAAACGAGCAGGAAAACAAACAGTCGTATTCACCACTAACCCGAGATCCAAGATCCATGCAAAGAACCCTGAGCTAGTACCGAACCCGAGACCATTCCTACAAATCCCGTACCGCAGAACTGACATACCACCGCAAATTGCCGCCCTAACGTGGGGCCTACAAACAACCAGAAGAAATACCACAGTGGTCTGCCAACATTCCTTCTACCTGTTGGTTTATATTTTGGTATTATTTGTGGTGTTCGACCTTCATTCATTCTGTTTACATGATCCTGCCATTTTCGTCTGTGTTATTAAATTATTATTCGTTTAGACTCTGGACATCCTGTAATGTCTTGTTCCTTTTTTTTATCCAAGTGTCTGTAACCTGGCATATTTCTAAAAGTTTCATCTCGGCAACCTCTATATTTTTCTGCTGTGAGGCGGTTAGCACCCATTTCTCACACGCGTAGGTCAATGTTGGAGTAACCATCGCTTTATAAATCCATAGTTGCTTTTTTACAACTTTTAAAAGTTCGTTTTATTACACCAAATAATATTTGGAATTTAATTAATTTGCATATCTCTGTTATTAATGTATGACTCAATATATCCAGGATAATTAAAATAACTTTGTTGCTGTATAATTTTCTTGTGTATACAGATTTTTATTCTTATATGGTTTATTCTTCCAAAAGCCATTACTTTTGTTTTCGAAATGTGAGATTATTCACTTGAGATATTATATAATACGTGTATAGCACGCTGTAAATTGCCTTCTGAGTTTGCAATCAAAATCTGTCATCAGCAAACAGCAATGGTCAGTTGTTTTCCCTTTTATTATATTATAAAATGAGTTTTCAGCTTTTTTTGCCGTTGAACAATAACGTCATTGATATATATTAGCACGATAGGTGATAATGGGCATCCCTGTTTTACTCCTAAATTAGTCTCCACATGCTTCTGTTTTTCTGTTGATTTGTCCATTCTAAATTCTCTGTTTGTATAAGTGCTTTGTGAAATCCATTTTGAGCACTATTCCCCCTACCAGATTGCTTTTAACTTTAATGTAACGTAACATCTGTATATTTAATACCGATTATAGTCGGAGACACAATGTTAACATTTAGACACAATCTTTTGTGAGTGTGCTTTTTACGGAGTAAAATAAGTGTTTGCTGTAATGGGATTTATATTAATCTTCCCTGTAATGAATATCGTGCAATGTTGTACGCTGTATATACAAAAGTAGAATAAGTACACTCGCATTCCGATTCAGTTACGAGTATGTAACTGAAGGTTTGGATGGAAATGTGGTTGAACCTATTTCTTAATGTAATTTACTGATAATATTACTTTATTTGTTGAAAATGCACAGCATAATGTAATACGTTTCAACAGCTAAGAAAAGAATATCTATTCCACTACCAAGACTAATTTACTTTTTACTAAAAATCCGACGATTCTTAATATCTGATTTACTAAATCTAATATTTGTATGATATTAACATTCCGAGTTATCCTGAAATATATGCAGTGTTTATGCAATATGTGTTAGATTATTTTTCCCTTGTTTTTCAAGGAGTTTAAGAGAATGACCAAGTAAAGAACAATTCGAACAATTAATAACGGATATGGCTGATGCCACTAAAACAAATTATTTTAAATCAATTGTGTATTTTAAAGAGATCTATATTTCTTGTGTAGCATGTTTTCGTCTATCGCTTAAGGTTTACCCGTTATGCAAGATTATACAAAATTCCTTCCGAATTTCCAGAAAATTCATGATATTTGCAATGTAAATATCTTTAATTTGCGGTATTTTAATTAAAACCATTAGAGCCAGTTTTTAGAAAATAAAAAATTTCTATAAGTGTTCCACATAAAGGATAGTTGGATGGGGGGATTTTCTTGAAAATTACGTGTAGCATCCTTGGAAGATACTGAACTTAAATGACCAGTTTGGTATTTATCCGACTTTTCGTTTTGGACTTATGCTGTTCACAGCATTATACACACACGCACGGATATTTTTCAAAAAATGCTTTTTGTATTCAGGGGCCTCAAAACATGTATTTCGGTGAAATCTCGGTATCGAGTTATGTGTGGAATGCAGTATCTTCTTTGCCTACTATGTATGTGGTAGAGAAAGTAAAAAAGGAACAGAACGTGTAATGATGAGTAAAGTATTCAGAGAGTAGGTAAGGTAATTTTGCAGTTTACATGTTGAACTACCCTGTTTTTTTCACTGTCACTTCTCTAAGTTCACACTATCGCGTTACTAATGTGATCTGGTTCAATTTTCACGGTCGCTTCATTTAGTTCTCGTGACGCAGTGGCGTAATGAAATACGCGCCACAATTGAGCCTCTTCTCCTTTTCGCTTCAGACGCTGGGAAGTCGAACAAAAGACCTCTCTAATCTCTTGCCATAGCAGCACTCACTGTATCTTATAAAAGTCGTCAGAAACTCTCGATTTGGCTTCCAATAGCGACACGTTAAAGTTGCTTATATTTTCGTCGATAATTATTATTGTTACTGAATCGTGAAAACAACAAACATTTAGGTAGGTAACTCGAAATTAATGGGTTCGCAAGGGCATATTTCAGGAACAGTAGTGGCAAGTGCTGTGTACGAGCACGTAAACACCCTAACTTTTGAAACCTTGCGCATTTATTGGTTATTTTTTATTACATGCTATTAAACGTAATGTATATGCGGTAATTTAAAATCTATGGCGTCTAAATCTACTCTCTCCTATAAACTCGACGAAATGTGGCAACAGAGTCGATAGCGCATCTGAACTTGTGTACGTTTTAAGGAGCTTTTGCGTCTGCGCAACTGTTTGACGTCAATTACCTTATGGGCCAAGTACATACGAAGCGTCTCCCGTGATGTTTATCTATATCATGACAATTTTACGTTAACGCTACTAGATGATAGCACTACGGCACAAGTAGTTAACGTACACGAGCACGTAAACTTTTCCCAGTTATTCCAGACCATCCATACTTTCGGCTACAATTTAATTTACACATTACTTCATTCTTGCCCTAAAACGCTGTGTTTAATTATCTACACAACAACGTACATACAGACAACCCTTTCTTTCGTCAGACAGCATGCATTTTTTATTATTTATTATCACTGTCAATATTGTTGTTGGGAGCGCTTGCAGTTATAACAATGTGTTTACAACCATAACTATTGTGCAGCAGATGCTATTTCACATTTTCAGGGCTATCTGATTAAAACTTTGTGAACACCCAAAATGTACACTCACGAGCCGCTACTGTTCAGGAAGGAGGCTCTATTAGCATCGTCCTCTTTTGAAGACAGTTTTAAAGGAACCCAGTCAAAACTGAGCGTGCTGGACGGTTCTTCCACGTATCCTTTTTATTGCATTTTCCGGGCAATAGCCAGTAAGTGAAACTTGCAGTAGCTGCGGGTTGCAGCAAAACAAATGACTGTACTCTTGATGCCGTGTGTTGATAGAGTCACAGCGGGGTGCCACAACGTGTGAACAGCTTGTGACCCTCAGGGTTAGCTAGACCCCACTGCTTTAGAGCCTACATTCATCACGTGAAATATGAATCATAACCTTCCGCTTGCATACCAACAGTGCGCTACTCCATTGCCTCTTCGGCCAAGGAGCTGTAATTCCCTGTGTTAGGATGGATCAGAGATTCCTCTTCGCATCTCAGAGATCGGATTCTTAAGAATTAATGTTTTTAAAAGACTTTTCGTTACGTTTTGTCGCAAAACCTTTAGATTTAGCACGATCATTCCATCGAGTAGTAATGTTTAACGCCTGGTCGTATTGTACGCGACACTACAGGCAAAAGAACATTGATAATAATATTTCTTTTTTAACCGATTACCCTCGTCTTTGTAGGACTTACACTCCCAAGGACGTAAAAGCCAATCAATGCCTTGGGTCAGCAGCCTGTCGAGGAACAAGCAAACTTTTGGATCCTAGCATATCCAAAAGTTGGGGATCAGCCCAATGCCTGGCAAGACGGTGAAGAAGAAGCGAATGGAATGTAGGGATGAAAGGGATGGTATGAAAACTCCCAGATAAGTTATCCACTCAGCATTCGCCAGCGAATGAGGAAAACCGCGAAAAACCTTTCAGTCAGATTGGCCGGCCCTGGGGCTTTGAACCCGGGATCTCCCGAATGCGGACTACAGACGTAACTGCCTAAGCCATTCCGCTCGGTCACTTTTAATACATAAAATGAAATGATAATTGGTAATGAAAGCAAGGCACCCAAGTTTAGGGTGCTTTCTCGGCATTTGCTAGTTATGACTGATGAAAAGCTGGGAAAACCTTTAGTCAGGGAGGATAGTCCTGGCTGGGTTTGAACCGCAGGTCTCCCCTTTACGAGTCCGTGCCTTAACACTCGTGTCATTATTCCATCGAGCCCTTAATTCATTAATTTGGCGTTATCAGTTATATGTTCTTGATGATGATCGTGTCTTGTGAATGCAAGACTTTATCGTCGCCAAGCGTTTCATGCTGTCCGGGGAGTTTTTAGGGTTTCCACCATTTATGTTGAGGCAGTATTTTTAACAGTTAAATGATTTCAGTCAAATTATGTAATATAAGTATAATAACAGCCCATCTTAAAGCAATATGTGTATGCAACAATATATAAAAAGTGTATATTACAGTCATTGTACATGTTTATATTCTTGTATACATGTGTAATAATGTTATGTGAATGTATTACGTAATTTAATAATGCAGGAGCTGTGAGAATAATAGGTTAAAATTTGCTAACAATGAGGTAACCTTGAGGCAATAATGAATAAGAAAGTGTAATAATGCAACTAGTCATTCTTGGAGCAACAATAATGTAATTTTTGTGACAGTTTATAAAATAGTCAATCAACAACCAGAAAAAAACTTAAGTTAAATAAAAGTATTTTATTGGATTAGGTATAACCAATCAGAGACTTGAAATACAGATTTACAAATTTAGGCGGTTGAAATCAAGTCAGTTGCTTGTAGACAGCGCTCATAACTGGACGCGTTGGTTGTTGACAGTGTTCCTAATCGGACGCGAGACACGTCGTCCTCGAGAAAGTTAATACGTATTCGTGTGAAACGAAAATAGTTTACGTGTTTAAAAAGTGCAAGTATTTAATAAAAGAATTTCACAGCTCTCTATATCAATGAAGTATTATTTAAATTGTGTCAAGGATTGATAAATGTAGCGAAGTAAAAATTATAATCTGAGTAAGCCTACATTCTTCAGTCGCACCACGCCCTGCTAAGACACCCATGTCTAAAAAAAATACTGACGCAGCCGAGGCAAACATAAATATATAATATTTAAAGAAACAGTCAAATTACAAAGTTAATATTTTTTAAGCATTTGGGGCAAAGGCCACCGGAAAGTACATTTGGGGCAACGAACTTCAAGTTCGGCTCCCAACAGTTAAAATATAATACAACTCCTTCAATACAATCTACTTCAGTTTGGCTCCCAAAACGTGGGGCAAATAACAACGTAAAAATAAAAAAAAATAACAAACAACAAACATATCAACTTCAATGTTCCAATTGCCTGATAATCTACCACGATTCGAATATCTTTAAAGATTACGTACATACTACATGATATAACCCATGTCCTAAAAGGAAGAGAAAAAGCAACTGACAACAGCTCAGATGTTTGTGTTGCAAATACAGACCTTTTCTTCACAGGACCCACATTGCGAATCTAAGAGATAATCCTCTTCGTCAATTTCCAGACTAACAAGGAACGCCCCACTTGTTCGAAACTCAAGATTTTGTTTGGCCTTCAAGTATCGCTAATGGAGTTGTTGCGTTTTTCAGAAATTTATTTTTTTTTAATGATTTATTGAGCGATCAGCGTATTTGCGCTCCTCAGACCATTGTTACTACAAAACAACATTGAAACGAGGTAAACCCGATTGGCCCCTCATAGACAGTAATTTGTTCACATTATAAAGACTTTGTTTTAAGAACTGGTCCAGTGGTAGATGGCTCCTGATGCGAGTTTGGAAGCTGGATTTTACGAGTAGTAAACAGCTCCAGGGACGTTTTTTTTAGGTTACTGTAGAATTGTTCTGTTTGTGAAGAAGATTGCATTGATTCCAGTTTCTCTGTGTCGTAGGCTATTTCTGACCAACCACGGAGGGTTGGTTGAGTTGTGTAGAATTTGTCTTGGAATGTTTGGCTTGATTTGATTTTGGAAGCCCTGGTTCATTCCCAAAACGTGCAGCCATACAATAAGAGTGGTCTTAACTGAGTAGTATAGAGTAGTATCAGTGAAGATCTTTTGTTGAGAAGTGGGTAATTTGAGCTAGTTTAAGTTTGTTATTTAAGCGTGGTTTCCGTGTGAGTCGTCGCGCCAGGTGTAGGTACACCGAGGTACTTCAGGGTCTCTCTTTGAGATTTGAAGAAGAGTATCTTTACGTAGATTTGCACCACGCTTTGGGAGCCAATTCTAAGAAGTTATTTTGTTGTAGGAGTTGTATTGTAGTTCTTATGTTGGGGAGCCGAACTTGAAGTAGTTGCAACCGCACGTATGGTAAAACGTTTCCGGTAGTTTTCGTCCCAAAAATGTTTAAAAAAATATTAACTTTGTAATTTTGACCGTTTCTTTAAATATTTATGTTTGCCTCGGCTGCGTCAGTATTATTTTTCAGAGACATGAATTTCTTAACAGGGCGTGATGCGGCTGAAGAATGTAGGCTTACACAGATTATAATTTTAATTCACTCCTTTTTATTAATTCTTGACACGATTTTAATAACACTTCACTGTTATAGAGAGCTGTGAGATTCTTTTGTTAATTGCTTGCACTTTTTAACACGTAAACTATTTTCGTCTAACACGAATACGTATTAAATTTCTCGAGGACGCATCCCGTGTCCGGTTAGTAACACTGTCTACTAGCAACGCATCCAGTTATGAGCGCTGTCTACAAGCAACTGACTTGATTTCAACCGCCTAAATTTTTAAATTTCTGTATTTCAATTTCTGATTGGCTAATCCTAGTCCAATAGAATACCTTCATTTAACTAAAGCTTTTTCTGGTTTTTGATTGGCTATATTATAAACTGTCTCAAAATTTACATTATTGTTGCTCCAATAATGACTAGTAGTATTGTTAAACTTTCTTACTCAGTATTGCCTCAAGGTTACTTCATTGATAGTAACTTTTAACCTACCAAACTCTAATTTTAACAACGTGTCCTTTAAAATGGTTATTTACACAGGAATAATATTGCAGTTATATAAACCACCAAAATTTTGATCATTCTCACAGCTCGTACATTATTAAATTATGTAATACATTCAGGTAACATTATTACATGTATACAATAATATAAACATTTACAGTCACTGTAATATGCACTTTTTATATATTGTTACATATACATATTGCTTTAAAGCGGGGTGTTATTATATTTCATATTACATAATTTGACTGAAATCATTTAAGTGTTAAAAATACTGCCTTAGATTTCCAGGGTATAGGTTTTGTTTCAAGTGTTATTGATTGAGCATAGCCCGGTCTGCATAATGTAAAGATCATTCCTTCACATCTTTGATGATTGAGCGAATGCTCCACGCTTCAAGCCATGGCATGTTTATGGTCTCTTGAAGATGATTTCTGGCGGTGTGAGTATTATGATGGGTTACATAGATAGCAGTATCATCCGCATACATAGAAACTTGAGCTGTAGGCGTTGTAGCCATGTCAGAGGTAAAAGTTAATGAAATCGTAACCGGATAGAGCCCTGGAGAACATCTGCTGTTGGAAATTGAAATTGTTTTGGCCCAAAGTGTTCGGTTCACGGAGTCACTCACAAACGTGCTATCCTCACATTCTCTCTGTCAAATATAGACGTATCCTATTACCACGTCGTTCCTTACATCAGCACAAATCCAAACGCTCAAAATTAAATCCGAAACGGCCATAAATATCACGTGGCCAGAACCGTTACAATTTTTGAGAGGTACAGCATCTAAGTCAGTTACCCTTGCAACCCGAACTAAATCCCGTTCCGCACGAATGGAGTGTTCCTTGTGAAGTATTTCGAAATGATGTTGATACGCATGCATTCTGTGTTCCTGTAGGGGCAAGATTTGAACCTAAACAATGAAAAACAAATGCTCGTGAATCTTTATGTGCCTATAAAAATCTAATGTGTTGCATTCACGTGCCTTTCTCTGCTCTCTTTTCTACAGACTAATTTACAAAAATTTCTTCTTCTACCTAGTTCTTTTTGATCGAAATGAACTTCCATTGCACTTTTACACATTTCGTTGCAGGTTTAAGAAAATGCAGTACAGCGGGTCCTATGTGATGGCTTTGAAATGTCATGCTCTTTGCATAATCATGAGAAAAAAGGAACAGCGACTTACCATATGAAAAAAGTAGGACTATTTTAAAATTCAAACCAATAACTAAATGGTTAACGCCACATAAGTTTTATTTGACATAAACTGTGTGCTTTAACGAGGTCTGCATTTTACATGTAAGATTTTGTCTATCTCTTATGTTTTACGAATTACACAAAAGTCATTCATAGTAAAGAGAACTTCACAGGCTGTTTGCAAAAAATTCAATATACATTTTTATTTGTTATGTAAATATCTTAAATATATAGTATTTTAATCAAAATAGTTATAGCCATTTTCGAGAAAATAAAAAATAACGTAAATTTTCCCATGTTAAAATAGTTCAGGTTGGGGTTACCTGTTTGAAAATCTTCGCATCGCATCCTTGGAAGATGTTGAATATAAATGGAAAGTTTTATTTTTAACCACCTTTACGTTTTTTAGTTATGGTGTTCACGGACACACACATATGGCACTTTTTCTAAAAATGCTTTACTTATTCGTGGATCTCAAACCGACTTGAAATCTCCATATCGAATTTCGGTTGAAATGCAATACTTCCTCTACTTACTTTAGGTAAGTGTTAGAGAAAGCAAAAATACAGTCGCAGAAAAAGGTAATAGTATTTCAACTTCACGTCGTAAGTACATCCTTTTAATATGCGTACGGATAGTACAAGTAAAATCATATCTGGTGCCTAAAATCACTGTAATTAAATTGCATATTGCTACCATTATTTCCTTACGTACGCAATTTGAAAATTAATAACCATAAACCGAAGCCAGGCGTTAATCTGTAACAGGAGAAGGGAAGCTATTACGTAACTGTATGTACTGAGTTTTTTTTTTCCAGGACGAGTAAGTTGTTTATGGCTTAAGCGAAGCTGAGACCGGAATATCGAAACGAGTCCTGGAAAAAAAACACTTTTCTGCAAGTACGTACAATATTTTGTTTCATACTATGCCGAAATACTTTATATATTGGTTAAATATTGTACTGCATATTATGTTGGTCATGGACGCAAACATATGTTTCATATGCTTATTGCAGGGCCAATGTATTCATATGCTGGTGTTGGAGTAAAGAACTGACGCTAATTGAGTGGACCACTTTCATTTCGTAAATGTATCACTTGGGTTAAGGGCATTTTAGCAAAAGAGGTAAATTCAGATCTTAGCAAGTGTTATAAAAGTATCAACAAGGGCAGCTTTAGCCAGCAACTTCCCGTGAAACGGTATCCGGTGTTTACCAAAAGTAAAAACAATATTCATGTCTAAAAGTTTATTTTATTTATTTTTTATCGATCAAGAAAATCCCCCCACAACAAACTATCCTTTAAATGAAAACACTTTTCGTTTCTTTTCTAAAAAAAATTAAAATTTTTATTAAAATACCATATGTTGAAAATATCGTGACTGCCGAAGCTATTTGCGGGCTGCCGGTAAGCGCATCCCGGCTCGACACCTGGGTGGGGACCTCAACCAGCCTTCAGAAAAATAGGCACCCAACGAACCCATTATGTGCCCCTTACCGTAGGCTTTACTGCTTCAGAAGATTCCTTTCAGCCATTTCCAGCAGCGTCCCCTTCTAGAACATTCCGCTTTGTATGCGAGGCCTATATAAAGGGATGCTCTGCCCAGTGAGGGAGTTCAGTTAATTAAGAAGTTACGAATTGAAAAGTGGACAGTGAAATTGAAGAGAAGTCAGTTGTTAGTTGTGGCTTAGCAAATCGATTGTGATTCAATTCCATGGATCAGTAGTATTTTGTTGTAAATGTGTCTCAAGTGTAACGTTTGTGCTACGTTGATCATCTAAGTGATAAATAAAGTGTGTTTAGTAGCAAATGGTGTTCTCATTTGTTATAATATTTACATGACTAATAAAATGTATATTTCTGGAATTTTCTGCGAATGAACGTTGTATAATTTTGTGTAACTGGTAAATCATAACGGATAGACAAAAAATTGCTACACAAAAAATGTAGGAGGTTCACATTTTTCAATATTTTTGCTAGTTATTATAAGCACCGGCATGATTCAGTTGTTTCTTGCCATGTCGTGAAGAGAGTGTGAAATTTCAAAGCCAGCATATAGTGATCCACTTCCATTGTCTGTAAGCTTAGTTTTTGAGTTTTTAGAAACTTTAAAATTAATAAAACGATTTATTAATATATTTTCATTTAATACATTAGAATCATTAATGCGATGCAATTTGTTTTTTTCACGCTGAAATGCTGTAAAAGTTGTTCAAAACAAAATTATAAAAAGTGTGTATGTTCATCTTGTCAACTGTATGCTTGCAGTATACCGCGAAAACATGCAGAAGCTTAAAGCAAAATTTTGGCATAAAAGTATAACTAACTGATGTCAAAAGTTCTATACCAATGTTTATGTTTGTTTATAAATTCTTATGCCGACATCTTACGTTGTAATAAATTTAACTCATTAAAGCAAAAGAAAGTAATGCTTTTAAATGGCCACAAATTTCCATAAGCTTAAGAAAAGTTTATAATAATGTTCGTATTTAGAGAACATTTTTCAATGAAAACTGGATTGGTATTACATTCCAGTATTCTTCAACCACGGAGCGAGAAAGAAGTAGAGTAAACTAAGCCCTCCAATTTGAAACCACTTTCGCCACGCCCACCCCACGCCATTTTGCACACAAAACTGCTATACAAGAATACGTGTACTGAAAGTGTGTCTGCTCGAAGTCTGGTTGTGGCAACCCTTTTGTGCAATGAATAATAAAGTAGATGCATTATTTCCTTCTTCGTCTTGTGCAATAATGTCTAGGAAGGACGTTTATCGCTGCTTAGTGAAGATATAGCTATTTAAAGGGAATGCGTTGTGTACACATTTTCGCAGCTACAAAGTTGTACACAATGCAATTTAGTGCCTGTTTTTCTGTTTTGTTATTTAAATACTGGTAACGTAAATTTATAGCTTATCCCCTATGCGGTTTGTAGTTTAGGAGGCTACGTGCCATCTGGTTTTCCATTCCGTTTCCTGGCACGCTTCCTTTTTCATATAATGCTGCTTCGAATCTTTCTCCCTCTCCTGTTTAAACCAACAAGAGAGAGAATGAGAGAGCGAGACATATATATTTTATGCTGAAAAATAAAAATAATATATGTAAGAGTTATTTATTTACATAGACATTCTGCAAAATTCCCAGTAAAATTTATTTTTCTACCAACTGCATGTTACATATAACCAGAATTTATTTCAAGCATGTCTATATACCCTAGCCGGTGTATTACGAACTCGTTGCATGAGAAACAAAAGAAGACCTTGCCTCATAAATAGTGTTTTTTTAGGAGACTGCAAAACATGAGCTTCCAAGGAAGTCACGATGCAGTTTTTTTTCCTTTTACTTTTCTTTAATTTCTGTTTTGTGCCAAAAAATTCTACCTCAGCTAAGCGATAAAAAAAAGTAAAACAAGACCTTAAATGTACACACAGTGTTACATTTCAGGTGTTTTCGCAACATTTTGTACTTTGCGTTTTGGTATTTAGTACGATTGGCAGAAATATTTCCAGGTGTAAAAGTTCCAGGCCGTACAACAATCCATGAACTTTATAATAAATTTCAGGCGACAGGAAGTGTTCAGACTAAGAAATCTAAAAGACGGCGTACGGTTCTTACCGAAGAAACATTAGACGACATCGGTCATGTTTAGAGAATTTCCCTTAAAAATCACTTAGGCGTCTTTCACAACAGGCAGGCATTTCTTATGGCTCTGCACGAAGAGCTATCAAATTGCTGAAGTTAAAATCATATAAAACAACTGTGGCAAATGCTCTTCAATCAGGTGATCCTGTAATTAGGATGTGAGTGGAGTTTCAATAGTGTACACAATGGCGAAATAGATCCATATTTAATATTTTTCATGGACTAGGCTTGATTCCACCTTAAAGAATATGTGTGTACACAAAATAATCGTTATTGGAGCTCTGACAAACCTAATATTGTTCATGAAGTATCCCTTCATGACGAAAATATTGGTGTATGGTGCGCCATGAGCGGAGACAGAGTTATAGGGCCAATTTTTTGTCAACAGTTGACGCCCATACATACGTGAATACAATTTTTTCTCCCCTTATTTCATAGAATTAACAGACAGGGAGCGTGATTTTGGCTTTTTACTTTCTCTACTACGTATAGTAGGTAGGGGAAGTATTGTATTCCAACCAAAAATTCGATACCGAGATTTCACCGGAAATATATGTTTTGAGACCCCTGAATCCAAAAAAAGCATTTTTGGAAACATGTCAGTGTGTGTGTGTGTGTGTGTGTGTGTGTGTGTGTCTGTGAACAGCATAACTCAGAAACGAACAGTCGGATAAACACCAAACTTGGTATTTAGGTTCAGTATCTTCCAGAGATGCTTCACGAAGGTTTTCAAGAAAATCCCCCCACCCCAGATTACCCTTTACATGGAACATTTTTCGAAAATTTTAATTTTCTCAAAAATGGCTCTTAACGATTTTGATTAAAATATCATATGCTTAAGATATTTTCATGACAAATAAAATGTATATCTTGAATTTTCTGGGAACGTCTCCAAAAGTATTCTTCATTGTGAACGACTTTTGCATAACTGGTAAACCATAAGAGATAGACAAAATTTTACTACACAAAAAATGTAGATCGCGTTAAAATACACATTATGTCATATACATTTTTTTTTTCGAGTGAACCATTTTCGAGATATTGCTTGTTATTTCCTTAAATTGTTCAATACTTAATTTCTCAAATGGGAATTCGTTTATCATTTTTTTGTCTTCGATATGCAAAGAGTATAAATCTGTGGAAAAAAGAATGGTGCTGCAATTAGCAACCAGCTATTAAGATATATGTCGATGCTTAAAGACTTCTGTATTTCTATATTGTCCTTGCAAACACAAAACAAGGGGAACATAGTACGCCTTAAGCGATAGTCAAATATTTACTTTCTCTACTACGTACAGTAAGTAGGCGAAGTATTGTATTCCACCCAAAAATTCGATACCGAGATTTCACCGGAAATACATGTTTTGAAACACCATGAATCCAAAAAAAAACATTTTTGGAAACATGTCCGTGAGTGTGTGTGTGTGTGTGTGTGTGTGTGTGTGTGTGTGTGTGTGTGTGTGTGTCTGTGTCTGTCTGTCTGTGATCAGCATAACTCGAAACGAACAGTCCGATAAACACCAAACTTGGTATTTAGGTTCAGTATCTTCCAGAGTTGCGACACGAAGGTTTTCAAGAAAATCCCCCCACCCCAGATTACTCTTTACATGGAAGATTTTTCGAAAAGTTTAACTTTCTCAAAAATGGCTCTAACGATTTTGATTAAAATATCATAGGTTTAAGATATTTTCATGACAAATAAAATGCATGTATTGAATTTTCTGGGAATGTCTCCAAAACTATTCTCCATTGTGAACGACTTTGGCATAACTGGTAAACCATAAGAGATAGACAAGATTTTACTACAAAAATGTTGATCGCGTTAAAATACACAATTTATGCCATATACATTTTATTTGTTGAGTGAAACATTTTCGAGATATTGCTTGTTATTCCCTTAAATTTTTCAATACTTATTTTCTAAAATGGGAATTCGTTATTAATTTTTTTGTCTTGGATTTTCAAAGAGTTATAATCTGTGGCAACGGGAATGGTGTAGCAACCAGCTATTAAGAGATATGTATGTGCTTAAAGGCTACTGTTTTTCTATATTGCCCTTGTAAATACATTTTCCCCTTACATCTACAAGAAAATTAGCAATAAGATAGAGTCTGCAAATGTTTATCTCCATTAACATGAAGTAGATGGAGAATAAGCGTTTGTAAAAATAGTTTGTACAAGAGTAGAGAAAGTCGTGTGGGTGTAACACATCAGATTTTTTTAGAACTGGTCGCTATGTGTAAAATGTAATTCTCTTTGCATGTCAAAAGATCGTTTCTGCAAATGTTTATCTCGATTAATATGAAATAGATGGAGAATAAGAGTTTGTAAAAATAGTTTGTACAAGAGTAGACAAAGTTATGTGAGTGTAACACATAAGGATTATTTAAAACTATTCAATTTACAGCATGAAACTTATGCCAACAGTATATTATGGCAGGTGTGGTTTAACCTAAAAATTTCATTCAGATTGGTTGATTAGGGTAGAAAGTCCATTTGGTAATAGAGTGTCCCCTTAATAGGTGCAACTAAAAATCACCCGGTGAATGTGTACAAGATAATAATGAAAGTGTTCCGTTTTAATAAACTTCTTTGAACAGTTTCGGACTTCCCAGCCTAATTACAAATCACTCTTCTGTGTATCATTATCTTAATGCTGTTTTAGAATGCAGAGAACGCTCCCGCTAGATAATATTTTGTTTCTAAACGCGATAGTAATGCACTGCGTTGAAACTTCAGACGAACGCTTTTAAATACCAAAGCATAACATGAACTAGTGATGTGATAAATTGACCAATTGTTTATATTTTACTGTAAAGCTTATCCACGGCCGTGTAGAACAACGTTAAAGTGTCAAGCTTCGAGTTTATTACTTCATTATTCACGTAGCTGGCTTAGTGTATGGACACTTTATATCCAGCTTTACCAGTTTCAAGAAATGTCAGTAAACCTGTTTGTCCGCTTTACAACTTGAAGTGCAATTTACGCTGTTCATAACAAGTAAAATGGCAGTACAATTGAATTATATAATTCTGATGTGTTACACTCTCATTACTTTCTTTACTCACCATTGCTTATTTTTATATAGCTTCTAGAAACTATTTCTCCTAAAATGTATTTTTATGGGATAGAGGAAACCGAATCGAGTCAGATGTTTAAAAGCGGGTCGTTATGTGCTGGTCTTAAAATTCCATAACCTTACATAACACCGCGAGAAACCATTGAATAGCGACAGCGCTTGAAAAAAGACACGAAGTATTACAAAATTCAAACCAGTAATAACTGAGGCAGTATTTTTAACACTTAAATGATTTCAGTCTAATTATATAATATAAATTCAATAACAGCCCGGCTTGAAGCAATATGTGTATGTAATAATTTGTAAAATGTATATACCAGTAATAGCATATGGTTATATTATTGTATGCATGTTCAATAATGTTATGTGAATATTACGTAATTTAATAATGTAGGAGCTGTGAGAATAATGGGTTAAACGTTGCTAACAATGAGGTAACTTTGAGGCAATAATGAGTTTGAGAGTTTAACAATACTACTTCTGATTCTTGGAGTAACAATAATGTAATTTTAGTGACAGTTTATAAAATAGCCAATCAACAACCAGAAAAATCTATAGTTAAATGAAGGTATTCTATTGGATTAGGATTAGCCAATCAGAAACTGAAAAGGAGAAATATTTACATATTTAGAGTCATGTCGCCTGCGGACAGTGTTTGTAAGGATGCGTGATGCGTCCTCGAGAAATATAGTACGTATTCGTGTGAGTCTAAAAATAAGTTTACGTGTTAAAAAGTACAAGTAATTAATAAAAGAATCGCACAGTTCTCTATATCAGTGAAGTGTTATTTAAAATCGCATCAAGCATTAATAAACGAAGTGAAGTAAAATTTTTGCATAAATTTTGCATAACTGGTAAACCATAAGAGATAGACAAAATTTTACTGCACAAAAATGTAGATCGCGTTAAAATACACAATTTATGTCATATACATTTTTGTTTTTGAGTGAACCATTTTCGAGATATTGCTTGTTATTCCCTTAAATTTTCCAATGCTTATACTTTTTCTCAAATTCGTTATTAATTTTTTATGTCCTGGACATGCAAAGAGAATGGAATGCGCCACATAGCAACCAGCTCTTAAAAGATTTGACTATCGCTTAAAACCTACCATATTCCCCTTGCACCTACAAGAAAATTAGCAATAAGATTAACATCTCGATTAACATGAAGCATATGGAGAATAAGCTTTTGTAAAAAATAGTTTGTACAAGAGTAGAGAAAGTCATGTGAGTGTAACATATCAGAATTTTTTTTGTAATTCGATGTGCTCAACGACGTATTTCCGGTGAAATCTCCGCACGGAATGTTTGGGTGGAATATAAGTACTTATTTCATACTTCTGAGATGTTAAAGAAAATACTGACCTAACAAAAACAATTTAAAACTACTCAACTACTCCTTTTAGCCAAAATAGTCAAAATTATTCATTTTTACTTTCTTTACCATTTACCTAAGCTAGGTAATGGAAGCATTGTATCCCTCCCGAGCGTGCTCGTGCGTTGTGTGTGTGGGTGTGTGCGTGTGTGTGTGTGAGAGAGAGAGATAAGCATAGCAAAAAACGAAATGTCGAATAAATACCAAACTTGGTAATCAAGTTCAGTATCTTTCAAAAGCGCGACATGAAGATTTTAAAGAAAATCCCCCACCTGGAGCTATTCTTTGCGTGGAAAATATTTCGTTATTTTTAATTTTTTCAAAAAAAAAAAGGAAAGAAACGGCTATCGATTTTGAATAAAATACCATATGACTAGATACTTGTACGATCAATAAAGGGTATATCTTGAATTTTCTGCGGATAGGTTGGGAAGTGCTCTTTATTCTGAATGTCTTTTGTATAATTGGTAAACAGTAAGAGATAAGACAGACTCTTGCTACACAACAATTAAGTGCGAAATTTATGTCAAATAATTTCTTAACTCTACATTTTCGCAAGCCGGGTAACTTTATGGTTTTAAACTGACGTTTCGAATGCGTTCATCCTTTTCTTCTTCAGAAAACCTGAAGCTTTTTTTTTCCAGTTTTTCCTGAAGACGAAGGGGATGTACACCTTCTACACTTTGGTTTCAAATCATCAACTTACTTGGATAGACGCTTCAGCTCTTTATTTTATCCCTAGAATGCATATGCAGGGCTTCCGAAGCCTTTATTAGCTAATAATTCATGGACCATAGTATCGTTTTTAAAGTGTGGTTACTGAGCGTCTGTGTAGTCTTCAAATAAAGCCTTGGGAGTCTTCTGTCAAGATTTCACCAATATATCTAATTTATGTTTAATATTATATATATTTTTTCATAAACACTCCGAGAATACACAAGCAGGGCTTCAAAGGCCCTATGCATATCGAAGCTTCAATTGCTATAAGATATTTATGGCAATAGTTGGGCAACAATGCAATTAGTAGACATATTCTAGGGCTTCAATTGTTACAGCAATTGTTTTGAAAGGAAGTTAGTAGATGTTGAGACATTTGGATATTTTTCATTAGTTCAAACTTCCAAATACAGTGAGTTGCTTGTGATATGCGCTTACCAAATGGCTTCGTCGTCAATATCTAAATCCAATAAACGAAGTGTGCGTGCTTCAATTCCTTCTTTTGAGAGAACAGTAACTTATTGGTTAAGAGAGGATGTTGGCGACGAAGCGAGTATTTCTGGAGAAGAAAGTAGTGAGGATTCAGATTGGAGTGAGAGTAGCATACAGCAACATGGAGTGAAAGTAGTGATTCAGACATTCCCACATCAAATGACAGTGATATTGAAGGGAAAAAATGTGAGTGGAAATTCTAATGAATTTACTAATAATTACATTAGTCGGAATGGCTAGTACAATATGGAGTAAAAATTCTTCTACAATTGCTCGGATTCCAGCTCGTAAGGAACCTACCAGGATAGGTAGTAGGTACTGTAACAACTACTATTAAAAATGCATGGGAATATTTCATATCTAAGGAAATAATAGACGAAATCATTGCCTGCACAAATCTGGAGGGGAAGGCGAGTATGTACGGAAAAAGGTAAAACCTGAAAAAAGTCTCAATTGAAGAAATGTACGCATTTTTGGATTACTACTACTTGCTAGTGTCGACAAGAGTTTGGACATTCCAATGAGAGAGCTGTTTTAGATGAAAAATAAAATCCAATATATCAGGCTACAATGTCTGTAAACAGGTTTGAGGATATTAGGAGAATGCTTAGATTTGATGATAGTCGCACTCGAGCACCCACTCTGATGGTGATAAGTTAGCACCTCTGCGATATTTCTGGGAAATGTTTCTTGACTGTTCTCAGAAAAGAATGGTACATAATGAATCACTTACTGTCGATTAAAGGTTGGTAACATTTCGTGGAAGATTTGGATTTATACAGTATATGCCCAGTAAACCAGACAAATAGGATTGAACATATTCTGGTTATGTGATTCTAAAACACCTTCTACTATAGATGGTATGGTTTATACAGGACGAAAACCAGATGAGCGTATACAACAAAAATGTAGGAATGAATGTAGTAAAACAGTTAGCAAAAAGTGTGGAAAGGTCATCGAGAAATTTCACTATGGATAATTATTTTACAGGTGTGAGGCTAGCAGAAGACATGCTGAAAAAGAGAATCACTATAGTGAGAACAATAAAGAAAAACAAACCTTATATTCCCGCTGAAACGAGACTTTACCTTCCAGAGAATCTTTCAGTTCTAAATTTGGTTTCAAAGACAATGTAACAATGGTGAACTATGCTCCCAAGAAAAATAAGGCTGTCATTCTGATTAGTACTATGCATCGTGGCAGAACTGTAACACAAGATCATCCCAAGAAAAGCCAGAGACACATATTATAGTTCAACAAAAGGAGATGTAGAACAAATGAATCAAAAGGAGATACTACACTTGCAAGAGGCAAACGAGGAGATGGCCCTTTGCTCTCTGGATGAATATGATGAACATCGCTGCAATGTACAGTAAAAGTTCTGTTTTGTTTCTTACATCCAACATACCATTTCAGAAAGGACAACGACGCTTGTTTCTGAAAGATTTTCCAAATGAGATGACACATCCTCCAATGGCTTCAAAAGCAGCAGTTTGCCGAAGCAATGAAAAGAT
Organism: Deroplatys truncata; assembly: GCA_030765065.1. Lineage (NCBI taxonomy): Eukaryota > Metazoa > Arthropoda > Insecta > Mantodea > Mantidae > Deroplatys > Deroplatys truncata. Next base: position 181,631,419 of record CM060984.1, read on the forward strand.
GTTTGGTTCCTGCTTCATCATCTCAAATTCCGGGAACTGTACAAGCGAAAAGGAAAAGGTGTTATTGTCCATACAATATACACAGGAAGAGTACCCTGCTTTGTGCGAAGTGGATTAAGAGTATTTGTAAGGAATACTGTTCATTGGTATTGTACTGCAGAATACAACTTAAATAGAACAAGTACTTCAGTTCGTGTTTACCATCTGTGTCTGTATAATTTTTACTTTCTCTACTAGGTGGGGGAAGTATTGTATTCCACCCAAAAATTCGATACCGAGATTTCACCGGAAATACATGTTTTGAGACACCCTGAATCCAAAAAAAGCATTTTTTGGAAACATGCCCGTGTGTGTTTCTGTCTGTGTGTCTGTTTGTGAACAGCATAACTCAGAAACGAGCAGTCGCATAAACACCAAACTTGGTATTTAAGTTCAGTATCTTCCAGAGATGCGACACGAAGGTTTTCAAGAAAATCTATGTCATATACATTTTTTTTTGTTGAGTGAACCATTTTCGAGATATTGTTTGTTTATCCCTTAAAATTTTCAATACTTATTTTCTCAAATGGGAATTCGTTATTCATTTTTTGTCTTGGATATGCAAAGAGTATTAATCTGTGCCAAAGAGAATGCTGCTGCACCTAGCAACCAGCTATTAAGAGATATGTATGTGCTTAAAGGCTACTGTATTTCTATATTGCCGTTGCAAATATATATTCCCCTTACATCTACAAGAAACTTAGCAATAAGATAGAATCTGCGAATGTTTATCTCGATTAACATGAAGTAGATGGAGAATAAGCGTTTATAAAAATACGAGTGTGTACAAGAGAGAGAAAGTCATGTGAATGTAACACATCAGATTTGTTTTAAAAATATTCAGTCAACTGAATTATTTGCAGTTGTACATCTACTAACAACTAATAATTTGTTGTTATTGTGTAAATGTAATTTGCAATGGATAAAATTAAATTCCTATTATGAAATTTTATCTTTAAATGTTAATAAGTAAATATGTGAATATTAAATATTGTAAATAAACAAAAATATTGTAATTTTGATAATTTATAAATAATACATAATAAAACATAATCACTGTATTTTACAATAAACATGTCATCCCGAATAAAAAAGAAATACTGAAAATATAGTTAAAAGATGGGAGAGGTTGTGAGGCCGTGTTTATGCATTCTCCCACTGTTCAGAACCATGCATACTAAGGTTAAGTAATTTATTTTTTATGTCGTTTACCATAATTCCGTTTTTATTGGTATGAATTTTAAAATACTTACCATTTTGAAGTAGTAAGTCGTTATTCGTCTGTTTTTCATAGCCATGCAAGGAGCATGACATTTCAAGGTCAGCACTATGATTTTAAAAATCTGATTATACTTTGGCATCCATCTTATAACTACCAGGAATGGCATGAACCTTTATCTCGAGTAACAAGAAGTAGAAGAATAAGATTTTGTAAAAATGCTGTCTAGAAGAGTGAGTAGAGAAAGTACTGTAAATTCAAAAAATACTATTTTTCATTTATGTTCGTTAGTATACGCTTCCATAGCTAAAACAAATAAATTGTTACGAAATTACACGCTGGTAAACGCAACCTTAGCCTGTATTAAAGAACGAAGGAAAGAAAGGTATAAAGAAAAAAAAAACACGTGTTCATGATTGGTATAAACATAAACATTTGTAGCTATTCATCCAGAAGCACGCTAAAGCTTTGTAATCACCTGTGTTAACATGTGCAAGAACAAAGTTCAGTGGGCCAGAAGATTTAAGTTGTATTATTTAGGCAGGTGAATAAATAAATGCATAATTCCATGCCCACTGGAATCGACATATATTTACTACCCCATTACAGTAAAAGACACTAATCAGTAACTGTGGTGGGTAGTTGTTACTGGCAATGATCACAGTGGTAATATAGGAGTGACAATGTCATCATTATTTACAATCCATCCTGAAAACCTATAAGAGCTTTTTGCTGAAGACGCCGTTTGACTCATCAGCAGTGCTAATGAAATCAAGTTTGTTGACAGGTTAAATTGTTTTCCTATGTAATGGAGCAACAATAGTTTATGATTTGTTCTGCGTCGTAATGGTTTTGAATAACAATGAGATTATTGTAGGCTCTAAACTTAGGGTAACCGTGCCAGTTTTGGTACGTATTGCTGCATGATGTTTTAACACATTGTAGCGGGAATGGTGCATCAATGTAAATATCTGCATAACGTAAATAATACCGTACAAGTGTAAATACGTTGTATGATATATGTAACGGAAGCTAGCTAGCCGTGCAGATTTACAATTTAGTAGCAGTACCAGCGGAGATATCTCGGGTGACTCGAAGGATAGGGTATCGTTTGAACATGACCAGCTGAGACACTTGGGTGAGAGATGAGTAGAGGTTGAAAGGAGATACCGAGAGGCCGGGACAGAAACGGGAAGACCGAATTCTTCATGATGAAAAACACGAGAGCAAATGTTCTCATACGACGATAATGTGATCAGCTAATCACAATATTGCTTTAAAATGGTTGTGGAAAAAAAGCGTCTTTAGCGGGCTGTACAAATAAAGCAGGGCTCCAGCAATCGCACGACTCCATTTTCCTCAGGGGCTGAACTTCATGCCACTGAGATGTCTGAGTGTGTGAAGAAGCTGTTAGCAATTTAGGAAAGCAGCATAGAGTGGAAGATACAGCTTGATAGACAGGCCCCAATAACCCAGTAAAATAATTGTGGGATAGAATTTACGGATAGCTGCGAACAAGTGTGCAAATAAATTACAGTTTAAGTGAACTTAAAATTTTTCATTCCGTCTTCTGTGTCCACCCCTAGATCAGAGCATAGGTCAGCATAGAAGTGTTGTAGGGCATTCTCTACAGAAAGCCAACACCGACACCAGGAAGGAAGACGAGCAACCAGAGAGGAGGTCCGTCGCAACATAATGTATTGTAGCGGATCAGGTTGAGCACCGGGGATTACGTCAGATGAGGTAACCAAGCAGGAAATTTTGAAATGCGGTTACCTCAACACGGGCGCGCATAGGAATGCGGAGTCAGCACTTCCAAAAGTATATATACTACGGGAGTCTGGCTCGTGGTGTGTGATGGAGAGTGATGCAGTGTGATGGTGTGTGATGGGTGAGAGAATCGTGGAATAGTATCGTGAATAACGGAGAGAGGGTGACTTGTATCATCGACGACCTGTGGTCTGCCTTCCATACACGAGTCGCCAGCGCAACAGCAGTTGAATAGGTAAGAATGCATCTACTCTAAGATCTGCTCTGCTTGCATGGGCTTCACCCAGTCTAAGTTGCCCGACTGCGGGCCCCATGTACACACATTGAGACAAATACAATCTATTGTGCCTATGCATCCCCTGTGCATTAATTAACTACTCACATCCTGGAACGTCGCCCTGGCCTACCTACCACCCCAGTACCGACGCATCCCCCTACCTCTGAGCTATTACCCTCCTAGCGTAACCAACTACTGCGGGGTAACCACCCCCGGTAGGGGTTTTACAATATCCACTATCAGCTAAGGCCTCGTACACTTGGGACGATTTACGCCGCGTTAATCGTGCGTTAGCGGAAGCACTCGACCGTATAATGCGAACACTAGACGCATTAGCATCATTATGGAAGCTGAAGAGATACTAACATGGCTATGAATTCTGTATCGACGATATAAACGCCATAACAAAGGCAGAGATAATACTGGAGTATACAATCTTAAGGGATAAAATACTAATGGCATGTTCATAACTCTTTGACCTTCTTCATCACTTTGTTCTTATGTCCCAGACACTCCATCTTCAAAATAGCCGGCCTTTTCTAACTTTAATGGTTAAGCAAGTCCGCCTCAAAGCCTTCGACCTCCATGCTGCTGTCTACTAAAAAAGGGTGCACTCTTCTGAACACGACAGTGCCCACACGCAGACCGGGTTCGGGATTATTTTGAAAAATATTTGTCGGGCTTGAAAATAACGATTAAAAAATAATTAGGTACCACATTCAACGTATGCATTTTATTGCCATGTAAACATCTTAAACTTCTTCTTCTTACAGGCGCTGCCTGGGGTCAGAGGCCCGTCGAGGAGCAGATACTCGTGGATCAGACAGAATATCCAGGATGGGTGATCAGCCCGATGCCTGGTATGGGAGGAAGGAAGTAGACGAAACGAAATAATGGTGAAATGGATGAAAGGAAAGGTGATGATGAAGCAGTTGGTGGAATGAATGGCGGGGGAAACCGGAGAAAACCCGCCCAGACACCGCTTTGTCCACCACAAATCCCACATGCGGGTCCCTGGGATTGAACCCGGGCCGCCTCGGTGAGAGGCGAGCGGTCTAACCACTCGGCCACGGCGCCGCCAACATCTTAAACTTACAGTATTTTAATCAAAATCATTACTGCCATTTTTTAGAAAATAAAAATAACGAAAGCTTTTCCATGTAAAGGGAAAATAAAGATAAAAAATTAATGTATCACCTTTGTTGGTCCGCGATCTAGAAATGCCCGAAATAGCGTAATTATCACAACGTAAGTTGCACGCATCCATAGTAGTAGTAGTAATACTAGTAATAATTAATAAATGCTCGCTTTGGCCGCAATTGCTATCTCTGCCTTCCTCCATCCACCCACACCAGGGACATCTTAGAATGCAGTAAATGGGGCGACGTGTGGTCAGTAAGGCAGTATGTCGTCAACTTGCCGCTTACGACAAGCAGATTCCAGGACCTCAGTCACCACTAGGGGGAGGTGGATAAAACGGGGTAGCCTGCTAAAACGAAGTACCGGCTTTTCTTGTTTTGTAGTACCGACATCTTTCTGTAGAACATATTAGCTTATTAACCATTTGTTTACTACCATTTTGAGGGTAGCAACAATCTGTTGTGGGCAACCGTATGTTCTGTGCGTCAAAAATAGTTTTTTTTACATTGTTGTGTTGTAATGTCCAACTCCGAAAGCTGTGTTTGTACCTGGGAGACATTACTTTGAAGACTGTGAAGTATTACATAATTTAAGACATGTCTGTACTACATAACCATGTGTGTTTCAGAATGTATAGCCCGCTAATTTTCCTTTGTTGTGAAATTATTCATAACATGGTGCTGTTGGATAAAACAGACCGTTCCCCGTTTTATCCGATAGGCTTAAAATTAGTTATGGTTATTTATTTAGAGAAAGTTATTATTATTATCATCATCATGATCGCACTGTAATTAATACCACAGCTTCCTACTATTATGACACCCTATACAAGGAAGATTGGCAGAAGAGAAAATCACCAAAAGAAGGAAAGATAGCAATCCTAACAAATTCTTCTTACAAGGAGGAAATAATTTCCTGCATGAAGATTACAAGAAGGAAACTTCAAATAGAGCCAAATGCTACAAAATCTGCTGAAAAAGAAAACAGAAAGACAGGAAGAAAGGGAGAAAATGGTGTAGGAAAGAAGAGACAAAAACAAGCTGGCATAATACACATGATTGTAACACGTCATCAGAAGAGGAAGCAGAAGATAACTCAGCTTGCATCTATTATAACAACTATTTTCTAATTCTAAGTCTGAAGAGGGATCGGCAAAACGTAAGTGTAATGAATGGGCTCATAAACAGTGTGCTGGCATTGGTGATGAGGATGACGAATCTTATACTTGTGATATTTCTGCACATAAAGTGAATTTTAAGATTTCCAAAATTATTATACATTTTGAAATGTACTCTGTTTTGTCCAACCACTCTGACCAGACAGAGTTTTTGACATAAATTAAGGAAAACATTATTTTCTATGGTTGTGCTTATAATAAAACCATTTTGTCACTACCAATTTGAAGTAGACATACCAGGTAATTAATCATTAAATAATTAACAAGGTATCATGCAGAGTTTATGAGATATGTGAAGTTATTTATTAAGTACTTTGTTTTGTTCAACGTTCCCCATTTCTGAAAAATGGCTCCTCAATTGTCCCAAGGAGTAACTGTGCATCCCTTACTAAGCCTCCCAGCAGGCGAGAAAATCCCCAAGCCGGTACCAGAAATTGAACCGGATCCCTTCCACCGCAGGCAGCACATTTCGTTAGCCAAGAACAACAGTAATTAACTGAAATGTCATTTATTTAAAACAAAATTAGACCATCGAGCACTAACCGGGTGTGGGCTGGGTTCAGATCGCACCAGGCCTGATGTTTCTACGTTCTTTACTTGCGATCGACTTCAAGTAAATCTCGGGAAATAAACATTGTAACTGCAATGTGAGTTACAAGGATGTGACTGCGATTGGAGGTAAATAAACTTAGTGTGAGAAGAAGTGGGGATGCTGGCTAAAACACTCGGTTACATATATTTTGTAAATTTGGAATACGAGGGATTGAATGTTGATACCGGAGGATGGAAGGGCTGTTTGATTTTGCTGCACCAACTGAAACTGCGACGCTGCTTTTTGTGTTCTCGGGACGTTTGGTATAGCATATAGGGGTACTATGGCTTTGAAAACACAGATATGATTGACAATAATTCACAAAAGTATTTGTAGACTAAAGTTGTAAAGGTAGACTAAAAAAAATCTGTTGCATTCACATGATTTTTTCTACCCTATATCGCTTATTAGTATACATATAAACTATTCTTACAAGCTTAGTTTTCTATCTACTTCATATTAACCCAAATAAACCTTTGCAAAAATAGCTGCATTACACATTTCGTTATAGATACAAAGGGAACAGCGGTAGTCAAATGTTAACAACTGGACGCTATATGCTGCCCTAAAATTCCACATTGTTTCCATGCAATCGCGAGAAACAACTGAATGTTGAAAAGAATGGCCAACTACTGAACAATTCGAACCATTAATCGAAAATAATTTATACCACAAAAAAGTTATTTGAAATAAGTTGTGTGTTTTAAAGAGATATACATTTCAATTTCATGTGCAGTACGTTTTCATCTATTGCTTAACGTTTACTGGTTATATAAGATTATACAAAATTACTTCCGAATGTGGAGTACTTCAGTGGCTGTTCCAGAAATTTCATGTTATTTATCATGTAAATATCATTAATATGTGGTATTTTATTCAAAATTTAAGATTTCGAAAAATCTTACATGTAAACTGTAGTTTGGGATGGGGATTCTCTTGAAAATCTTCGTGTTGCATCCTTAAAAAAGGAACTGAACCTAAGTACCAATTTGGTGTTTATCCGAGTTTTCGTTTTTTAAGTTATGCTGTTCACAAACACACACCTACACATATGGACCTTTTTCTAAACATGTTTTTTATTCAAGGGCTCTCAAAATATGCATTTCCTGTTAAATCTCGGTATCAAGTTTTTGGTTGGAATATAATACCTTCTCTACCTACTATGTACGTGGTAGAGAAAGTAAAAATCTAATACCATAGTCGGATATGAACCACGATGCCGCTGCTCTAACCAACAAAGCTACCATGATATCACGCCGGTACGACATTAAATTTCCCAACTGACTCGCACTTTCCACGGTGTGACGTTATCAATCCATAAGAGGTTGTCAAATTCATTTTGATATAACATATCCTAAAGGGGACTTCATCTCGTAAGTATTTTAAGTGCGGGCTGTATGGTCACCTACTATTAGGTCACTTAGTGATAGTAAATTGTTCTTTTACAATTGCCATGTGTAAACTAAAGTTAGAAAAGTAGATCAGACTGAAATCTGCCACGGCAGCTCATTTGATTAGAGCAGTGGCATGTTAAGCCTGTCATCTTGAAAAAAGGCTGATCTACTTCTCGCTAATGAGACCCGCCTGGATGTACGATGTTCTATGTGGAGCACTGCATCCAAAACTCAAGTCAACGGAACACAAAGTATATACAGTACGTGATCAAAAGTATCCGGACACCTGGCTGAAAATGACGTACAAGTTCGTGGCGCCCTCCATAGGTAATGCTGGAAGTCAATATGGTTTTGGCCCACCTTTAGCCTTGATGACAGCGTTCACTCTCGCAGGCATACTTTCAATCAGGTGCTGGAAGGTTGCTTGGGGAATGGGAGCCCATTCTTCACGGAGTGCGGAACTGAGGAGAGGTACCGATGTAGGTCGGTGAGGCCTGGCACGAAGTCGGCGTTCCAAAACATCCCAAAGGTGTTCTATAGGATTCAAGTCAGGACTCTGTGTAGGCCAGTCCATTACAGGGATGTTATTGTCGTGTAAGCACTCCACCACAGCCCGTGCAGTATGAACAGGTGCTCGATCGTGTTGAAAGATGCAATTGCCCTCCTCGAATCGCTCTTTAACAGTGGGAGGCAAGAAGGTGCTTAAAATATTAATGTAGGTCTGCGCTATGATTGTGCCACGCAAAACAACAAGGGGTGCAAGCCCCCTCCAGGAAGAACACACCACACCATAACAACACCACCACCACCTCCGAATTTCACTGTTGGCATTAAACACGCTAGCAGATGACGTTCACCGGGCATTCGCCATACTCAAACCCTGTCATCGGATCGCCACATTGTGTACCGTGATTCGTCACTCCACACAACGTTTTGCCACTGTTCAATCCTGTAATGTTGACGCTCTTTACACCAAGCGAGGCGTGGTTTGGCATTTTCCTACGTGATATGTGGCTTATGAGCAGCCGCTCGACCATGGAATCCAAGGTTTCTCACCTCACGCCTAACTGTCATAGTACTTGGAGTGGATCCTGATGCAGTTTGGAATTCCTGTGTGATGGTCTGGATAGATGTCTGCGTATTACCCTTTACGACCCTCTTCAAATGTTGACGGTCTCTGTCAGTCAACAGACAAGGTCGGCCTGTACGCTTTTGTGCTGTACATATCCCTTCACGTTTCCACTTCACTATCACATCAAAAACAGTGGACCTAGGGATGTTTAGGAGTGTGGAAGTCTCGCGTACAGACTTCTGACACAAGTGATACCCAATCACCTGACCACGTTCAAAGTCCGTGAGCTCCACGGGGTGTCCCATTCTGCTGTTTCACGATGTCTAATGACTACTGAGGTCGCGGATAATGAGTACCAGGCAGTAGGTGGCAGCACAATGCACCTAAGATGAAAAATGTATGTTTGTGGGGGGTGTCCGGATACTTTTGATCACATGTGTATAATTGGGTTCTTCGTGTAATAGCGAATGTACCTTGGTACATTCGAAATTCAACACTTCATAAAGAAGTTCTTATGCCAAAAGTAGGTACCGCCCTCTAATCTTACCTCTTCACTTCCTTCAGTGAACATGAAAATAAACGAAAACAAAACACTAACACAGATGTCCCGGCATATACAACACGAGCTAACACTAAGAAGACAAACGAAAACGACATACAAATGTAATATGAAATTTTATCTTACACTGCGTGCCTGAGGACAGTCGGTAGGCTACAACCTCACCACCTATCTGCGATTTCTTGTGAATGAATAATTGGATAGCTATGAGCAAACTTAACAATACTGCAGTGTGTGAAATGTTTTCATATATTAAAAGAAAGAAAAAAAATCTGATGTGTTACACTCACATGACTTTCTCTACTCTTGTACAATCTAATTTTACAAATGCTTATTCTCCTAATGCTTCATGTTAATCGAGATATCGAGATGTCAATCTTATTGGTAATATTCATGTAGATGCAAGGGGAATATGGTAGCTTTTAAGCGATAGTCAAACATTTTAACGCTGGTTGCTATGTGGCGCATTCCATTCTCTTTGTATGTCCGGAACATAAAAAATCTGATGTGTTACACTCACATGACTTTCTCTACTCTTGTACAATCTGATTTTACAAACGCTTAGTCTCCATATGCTTCATGTTAATCGAGATATCGAGATGTCAATCTTATTGGTAATTTTCTTGTAGATGCAAGGGAAATATGGTAGCTTTTAAGCGATAGTCAAATATTTTAACGCTGGTTGCTATGTGGCGCATTCCATTCTCTTTGCATGTCCAGGACATAAAAAAATTGAATAACGAATTTGAGAAAAAGTATAAGTATTGGAAAATTTAAGGAAATAACAAGCAATATCTCGAAAACGGTTAACTCTACAAAAGAAATGTATATGACATAAGTTGTGTATTTTAACGCGATCTACATTTTTTGTGTAGTAACATTTTGTCTATCTCTTATGGTTTACCGGTTATGCAAAAGTCGTTCACAGTGAAGAATACTTTTGGAGACATTCCCAGAAAATTCGAGATATACATTTTATTTGTCATGACAATATCTTAAACATATGATATTTTAATCAAAATCGTTAGAGCCGTTTTTGAGAAAATTAAAATTTTCGAAAAATGTTCCATGTAAAGGGTAGTCTGGGGTGGGGGGATTTTCTTGAAAACCTTCGTGTCGCATCTCTGGAAGATACTGAACCTAAATACCAAGTTTGGTGTTTATCCGACTGTTCGTTTTTGAGTTATGCTGTTCACAGACACACAGACAGACAGACAGACACACAGACACACAGACACACAGACAGACACACACACGGACATGTTTCCAAAAATGCTTTTTTTGGATTCAGTGATTCTCAAAACATGTATTTCCGGTGAAATCTCGGTATCGAATTTTTGGGTGGAATGCAATACTTCCCCTACTTACTATACGTAGTAGAGAAAGTAAAAATGAATAACGAATTTGAGAAAAAGTGTAAGTATTGGAAAATTTAAGGAAATAACAAGCAATGTCTCGAAAACGGTTCACTCAACAAAAGAAATGTATATGACATAAGTTGTGTATTTTAACGCGATCTACATTTTTTGTGTAGTAACATTTTGTCTATCTCTTATGGTTTACCAGTTATGCAAAAGTCGTTCACAATAAAGAATACTTTTGGAGACATTCCCAGAAAATTGGAGATATACATTTCATTTCTCATGACATTATCTTAAACATATGATATTTTTATCAAAATCGTTAGAGCCATTTTTGAGAAAATTAAAATTTTCGAAAAATGTTCCATGTAAAGGGTAGTCTGGGGTGGGGGGAATTTCTTGAAAACCTTCGTGTCGCATCTCTGGAAGATACTGAAACTAAATACCAAGTTTGGTGCTTATCCGACTGTTCGTTTTTGAGTTATGCTGTTCACAGACACACAGACACACAGACACACACACACACAGACACACACACGGACATGTTTCCAAAAATGCTTTTTTTGGATTCAGGAGGTCTCAAAACATGTATTTCCGGTGAAATCTCGGTATCGAATTTTTGGGTGGAATGCAATACTTCCCCTACTTACTATACGTAGTAGAGAAAGTAAAAAAAAGATCCGCAGTTCAAATCCCGACTATAGCATTGCATTTTTCAATCTGATTCTACCTTTCCAACATGGGTGTGATTGGGCTAATGCTACATAAAGTATTTTACTTTCTCTACCACGGACATAGATAGAAAAGGTTTGCATTCCACTCAAAAATTCAATACCGAGATTTCAATGGAAATACATGTTTTGAGGCCTCGTGAATCCAAATAAAGCATTTTTCGAAACGTGTATGTGTATGTGAACAGCATAACTCAAAACTTGGTGTTTAAGTTTACTATCTTCCAAGGATGCGACACGAAGATTTTCAAGAAAATTCCCTAACTATGCTTTACATGGAACATTTTTCGAAAATTTTTATTTTCTAAAAAATGGCTAACCATTTTGTTTAAAATGCCATATATTAAAGATATTTACTGGCAAATAAAATCTATATCTTGAGTTTTCTGGGAATGGTCTAAAAAGTTCTTTTCATTCGGAAGGAATTTTGTATAATCATGTATAGCTGGTAGACGTTAAGCGATAGACGAAAAAGCATAAAAAAGGTAGATATCGTTAAATCCAACAATGTATTTGAAATAAGTTTTGTTTAGCATAAGTCGTTTCTGAGATATCTGTTATTAAAGGTTCGAATTGTTCAATACTTGTCATTCTTTTTAAGTTCCATCGATTTCCAACTGTTTCTCGCAATTACATGGAAACAGTATGTCTTTTAAGGCCAGCATATAGCGTCCAGTTCTTATACACTTGACTATCGGTATTCCCTTTGCATTTAAACGAAATGCGTAATGTAGCTATTTCTGCAAAGGTTTATATGCATTAAAATGAGTAGATAGAAAAAAATCTGATGTGTTACACTCACATGACTTTCTCTACTCTTGTAGAAACTATTTTTATAAACGCTTATTCTCCATATGATTCATGTAAATCGAGATGTTAATCTTATTGCTAATTTTCTTGTAGGTGCAAGAGGAATATGGTAGGTTTTAAGCGATAGTCAAATATTTTAATAGCTGGTTGCTATATTCCATTCTCTTTGCATGTCCAGGACATAAAAAAATGAATAACGAATTTGAGAAAAAGTACATAAGTATTGGAAAATTTAAGGGAATAACAAGCAATATCGAAAATGGTTCACTCAACAAAAAAAAATGTATATGACATAAACTGTGTAATTTAACGCGATCTACATTTTTTGTGTTATAAAATTTTGTCTCTCTCTTATGGTTTACCAGTTATGCAAAATTAGTTCACAATGAAGATACTTTTGGAGGCATTCCCAGAAAATTCGAGATATACATTTCATTTGTCATGAAAATATCTTAAACATATAATATTTTAATCAAAATCGTTATAGCCGTTTTTGAGAAAATTAAAATTTTCGAAAAATGTTCCATGTAAAGGGTAACCTGGAGTGGGAGGTTTTTCTTGAAAACCTTCGTGTCGCATCTCTGGAAGATACCGAACCTAAATACCAAGTTTGGTGTTTATCCGACTGTTCGTTTCTGAGTTATGCTGTTCACAAACACACAGACACACACACGGACATGTTTCCAAAAATGCTTTTTTGGATTCAGGGGGTTTCAAAACATGTATTTCCTGTGAAATCTCGGTATCGAATTTTTGGGTGGAATACAATACTTCCCCTACTTACTAATCGTAGTAGAGAAAGTAATAAGCTTAAGTAAGATTAGTTTGTATGCCAATAATAAACGATACAGGGTAGAGAAAGTCATGTGAGTGTGTCACATCATTAAATGTTTTACACTGATTGCTTATTAACGATTAATTGATCGGTAACTCTCATCTTTAAAGCGTGTTCATTTATAGTTTAGAACAACATGTAATTTTTGGCTCAAGTATCTCATCTGCAGACACCAGATCAGTATTCAAAGAATTTCATTTTGGACACCTATAACTCTCATCTTGTTTGCTCATTCATATTCGTTTACGAACTTCATGTGTAAAAGTAATATCTGTAACACACGTGTTATGATTTCCATTGCAGAGATATTGAAATTCTCCATTATTGGACACATTTTCTTAATGCAGCATATTGTTTCATTTTCCAGATAAACTCATCGGGGTTCACTGCACTCACGGCGTTAATCGAACAGGTTACTTCGTCTGCAGGTAAGGAAAAATATTTCTGGAGTGTTCTCTTATCATCTTAGTCTTTAATTAGGACAATGTTTGTGATAGTTGAAGAATGCAGCGTTATGATAGAAAATGACAAGTAATCGTGTAGGTAATTGACGTTTTGTAATTTATATTAGGTAGGGAGTTTAAAACAAGGTAATACATATAGGCGAGGCACATAAAGCTACCAACTAGAAATATGGGCTATAGCTATCAAATGCAAAGCTCATTTTAAACAGGTGAAACTTTTTTTATAGAAAACAAGACTTCCAGAAGGTAAACAATATGTTTTAAAAATTATCTTTAGGATAATTTTCAAATAAGAGACATACAGTGTAGTATAAAATATCAAATTAACATTTAATTTTGGATAAGGACAGATTTTGCAAATTGCAGAACGCAAGTGTTGGTGGGAACACCATACGGTTTTACATTACATTTCAATGCATTTCCTTTATTTTTGTAAATATTAAACCCGGTTTCTAAATTGAGGCATTATTTTTAACACTTAAATAATTTCAGTCTAATTATATAATATGCAAATTCAATAACAGCCCGCCTTGAAGCAATATGTATATATAATAATTTGTAAAATGTACATAACAGTCATTGCAATTGCTTATATTATTGTAAACATGTTCAATAATGTTATGTGAATATATTACGTAATTTAATAATGTAGGAGCTGTGAGAATAATAAGTTAAACGTTGCTAACAATGAGGTGACAATGAGGTAACCTTGAGGCAATAATGAGTTTGAGGGTTTAAATGTTATTTCTGATTCTTGGAAGCATTAATGTAATTTTAGTGTCAGTTTATAAAAAATAGCCAATCAACAACCAGAAAAAGCTTTAGTTAAATGCAGGTATTCTATTGTAGTAAAAATAGCCATTCAGAGACTTGAAATACAGAAATTTACAAGTTTAGACGGTTGAAATCTAGTCAGTTGCCTGCGGACAGTGTTTATAACTGGATGCGAGATGTGTCCTCGAGAAATTTATTACATATTCGTGTGAGACGAAAAATAGTATACTTGTTAAAAAGTGCAAGTATTAAATAAAAGAAACTCGCAGCTCTCGATATCAGTGAAGTGCTATTTAATTTGTGTCAAGGATTAATAAAAAGGAGTGAATTAAAACTTAAAGTATGCGTAAGCCTACATTCTTGACGCATCACGTCCTGCCAAGACATTCATGTCTAACAATAATACTGACGCAGCCGAGGCAAACATAAATATTTAATACTTAAAGAAACAGTCAAATTAAAAAGTTAATATTTTTTAAACTTGGGGCTAAGGCCACCAAAAAATACATTTGGGGCGAAGGCTACCGGAAACTGTTTACTATATGTGCTGTTGCAACTACTACAAGTTCGGCTCCCCAACAGTTGAACAACTCCTTCAATACAAACTACTTCAAAGCGGCTTTCCATTCGTAGCAGCAAACAACGTAAACAACAAAATACGTACTTCAAATTGGCGACCATACGTGGAGTTAAATAAACAACTCCAACAAAAATAACTTCTTCAACTTGACGCCCAAAGCGTGGTGCAAACAACGTAAAGACAATAACTACCTCTAAATTTGAACATGAAACAAATAACTGAGTAATATAGTCTATGTGGTGGTTTCTGTGTTGTTCATATTGGCGTGTTCGTACTCTACCAAAGGTCTAATCGCTTACTCGCCTCGAGAGCTTCCTCAAATAAGGTGGCTCACAGAGGTCGAGCCGGGTTCGTCATCCTACGACAACAAAGTGCCATTGGTCCACCACTGACTACCAAGCTCCATTTGAGCAGTGCCGAGCACTCCGGTGAGCTTCGTTCACTAAGCTCAGAGGCACCGTCCGGGATCGTTAGGTTATCAGTGGGAGAACGCGGCGGTTGAAAGGATCAGGTTGAGGGAGAGCATTAGGGAAGATAGGTATGAGTAATAAAAAAAGAGTTTGCTGTTCCCTTAGGGATGGGCCACCGTAGCTATCACTAGTGTGTCGGCAAGGCCCAGAATGCATCTGCATGCTCTTATGTATCTTCTGTGCTAGCGACCCGTTCCAGCGAGCAGTGAAAGCACCGGTGGCGCCATCTCATTTATTCGATTGAACTACATACATTAGCGCCATTGTGGCGACTACAACCTCATTATCAAAGTAGTTCTTCGCTTCAAAAATCCTATTGAGCATATGTACGTGATAAAACCCATTGTTTTGTTACGTGTTCTGACATAGGGTATACAACGGAGGGGGACACCTCGTGTGCTGCGACCTACGGGAAATCTATTGCGGCAACCATCCCCAAGGAGGAAGGAATGAATTGAAGAAACCACTGTCTGCTTGGTTGGCTGCAGGCTGACAGGTCACAGAAACGCGCGAAAGTCCCTAACGGTTCCTGGCTTGAAGTCACCTCACATGAACGACTCGGTCAAGCAAGCAGCCCTCTAATGTCCACGGATGCTTTCCTTCGAACAAGCATCCGCAGCAATCTGCCTGACACCACCCTACGCCACGAAACGTAGAAGCACACCAGAAATATGAGAAGGAAACGAAATGAAAGGAAAATGAAGGAAGGGGAATCGTACCCCGACCTCCCGAATGCGAGCATCACACGTTTTCGCGGAGGTATCTCGCTCGGTTGTTCTGATATATAATACCTGTTCCTCAAACAATAGGACAATACAAAAAGTTTCCGTCCTTAAATCCTCATCCATTAACGCAACATAAAACAGTAAACTTGGGCCAGTCAGTGCCGTGATAGAAAGATCGGGATCACTCCCACCATTGTGTCTACAGTAAGAAGCTGATGACGTTCGGAGTTGCCATAGGAAAGGTTAAAAATATTGCGTTGCAATCCGGGAAGCTAGAAAACTGGTCATTCAGAAGCTCACTGATGGTTCGTTCCCCTTAAAGCATTGCTCGAGATTTGAACTGGCTTAATCTACAATGAAAGATATCATAAAACGTTATAGAAGAAAATGCCCTCAGAAGAGAATACCGTGAAATGCTACAGCTTAGTCGACATACTGTAAAAAAACAGACACATAGCCATAGCTGATCTTTCAGAATTGGCAGGAACAACCTTTGGGAAGGGTATGTCTGAAATAACTATTCGCCAATAAACTCGGTGATGCTTGTACAACACGAATGCAGTTTTAGGTTTGCTATATTTAAAAGTGAAAATTCAGGACATCTTACAATTTTTAAGCATATTTTAAGCAAAACCTATAAATATTCCTTATATTTTACAATGTAAATATAGAATAACCGGAAATAAAATATTTAAAAAAGGCTTGTGTGCATGGTATTATAAGAAAATTGTTAGAAATCCAAATCATTGTTGCGCATTAGTTATTTATTAACACAGAAAAGTGTTAAACACACACATACACACCCTGTTAATTTCCTTCGCCTTATGGTTTCCTTGAGCCATAGATTTGTTCAAGTACTATTTTGTGTAAGTATTCTCAGGTGAATCTGCACAACGGGAACGCCTAGCTATTATAGCATATAATAGAACAATTGAAAATAACATCAGCCGATCACTTTGATGCCAACCTATATGTTACGTGTTTGCCAGCTTGGTACTCGACTCATGTACGATTGAGATGTAGCGACTTAATGGACATTTGACTTTCACAAGCTCAAAATTTTAAAGTGATGTTCACGGATTTAAATAGAGACAAAGTTTATGAATGAAAATACATCAGGACATCAGTGTGTCAAGAAACATCTCGTAGAGACGTCGGGATAAACGAGACAAATCTGGTACCTATAGCAACCTTGGGTCAGATGAAACTGTCTTGGAGATTTCTTGTGGTTATATTGGATATTGGATGATATGGAAGAAAGACGAAGTCTATGATCGCACATTTTAGAAGTGGAAAGTGGTTTAATGGTCTGGTACTATGGCAGCAACTGGAACGGGCAGCCCGCACTTTTGTACAGGAACTGTTTAGAGGTAGACGGTGGACCAAATGCGTATTCTAGACGAACAACTTTGTCCAACAATGTTTGGTAGATACGGAACAGATTCCACCAAGACAATGCAAAATCACATTCGGTCAAAATAACAAGGCGTGGCTGAGAAACAAGCCTGTTGAGGTTCTCTACTGGTCTGCATCCAGCCAGGAACTTTTATCCATCCACAGAGTTTGACGACTCGCGAGGCGTAAGAATGTTCACAGACCTCCTCAGACATGAGACCGATTGAAGGAATATTTGCAACAGGGTTGGGCGTGGATCCTTATGGAACCCCCAAATTGAGTAAATTACACGAGTGTGTCATGACGCCATTGTTTTGTTTCAGTTTTTGAGCGAGTGTCAGCTCTAAGGAACAGGACGTAACGTAGTACATATGTGGTGGAGAAGTTGCCTAGAAAGCATGGCATTCGATCCGAAGAGTAAACACGCAATGGCGTAAAATAAAATAAACAATCAAATATGTTAGCATTTCACCCTACCAAAGTCTGTTCATTCCACACAGATGCTTTTATTTACATTCGCAGCAACATACCTGTTGACAAATTCATATTGCCTTCGCTATGATGTTAACAAGTACCCCATTCAGAGCTTTCACGGACCTTCGATACTGACCAAACAAAGCAATGCGAAAGAGGTTCTCATTGGATACTTAACTGTACACATCCCATACCGAACGCCAGGGTAGACAGGTCCTCAAAGCAAACTGCACCGCCTCGCCCGCCATCCACTCGCCTGATACTTCGGCCTCAAACATAAGAAATGAAATGGGAGGACAAGAAAGCTCGCGACATTATATAAGCCATCCCAGCATTCGCCTACAACCAGGGAAACCCGCCAAAAAAAGTCAGGGTGGTTAGCCCAACGACAGTTGATCTCGTACCTCCCGAATGCGAGCCTACACGTTACCGCAGAGCCATCTTGAAGGTATAAAAGGGAATATAAAATCAAAGAGAGTAGAATACAGAGATTAGAGAGAGAATTGAACTCGAAAAGATAAGGGAATTGCGTTATTAAAGTATGCTGTAAAATGTTAGTTTGTAATACAAATTAATGTTACAAAACCGAAAATAGATTTTTTTTGTTTGGCATAGCATTTCAGATGGTGGTTTTTAGCGCTTCTCTCTAAACATTTAAATGTTTATTTTAAGTGTTTCTCATACTATGATGTTTCCCTTTTAAACATTCTACTAATACGCTGATATTTACTAATAACATGGCGCAACGGTAAATTCTACATTGGTTTCTTTTTAAATTGAACTATATAAATGTTAAATTATAAATGTTTATTCTATAACCAGAATCTTAAAGTATTGAAGGGTAAGAGTAGTATATATAGGGGGCAGCGAGCGCAGTGTTTTGCGTTTATATGGGAAAGGATAGGGAAAACGAGGGTAGATGCGACGGTTCAAGGAGGAAAATGCGTTTATATGGGAGAGATAGGGATTACGAGGGTCGATGCTAGGCTAGACAGATGCTGAAGGAGGGAGGGATACGCTTTATACGTGAGAGGTAGGGAGTATGAGGAGAAGTGCTAGGCTAGAAGGAGTTTGAGGTGCGGAGTATGACTTTTTTGTCCACCACAAATCCCACATGCGGGTCCCTGAGATTGAACCCGGGCCGCCTCGGTGAGAGGCGAGCGGTCTAACCATTCGGCCACGGCGCCGCCTCTACTGGTAATATCAAGAGGAAAATTTGTAGCAGTAAAATTTATTTTAAAAATGCATCCCTTCGTGATTCCTGCAAGAATGTTAAGCTTTAAGATTACTACCGTTCATAAATTCTGTTACAGCTGAACTATTTTATTCATTTTTGGGACAAGCACGGATTGTTGCACTAAATTTCCTAAAGCCTCGCTAACTTTTTTATTTTCTTGTTAATAGAGGGCAGAGAAAGGAATATTGTGTTAGTGTTTCTTCAGGCAGTAGAAATACTGCATAATTTAGACTGTATACATTTCATGGTGTTTTATTAAAACGTCTTACTTGCATTTCAGTTACATGATTCGCCGACTAGGAATGTCTCCTCAGGATGCCCTTTCAGGTATGTTTTACAAAGTTTGATTTAATTTTATTTTTATGCTTAAAATGTAATACCTAGTTTGATACTTATTTTGGATTGCAATATGAGATGACCCGGTATCGGCATACAATTTTTCTCATGTATCGAGATCTGGTACTTGATACACACAGCCTCGTGAACTACTTTATAAATAAATAGCAGCTCTTGGTCTAGGTGACTATAAGTGGCCGGAAGGATTCTACCTCTTGCCCATTTGCCACCGCAGTACTGCCTTCGGCCTATGCTGTCCTCCTGTGGACGGAGGCTGAGGATGCGGTGGCTATGAGGTTTCTACTTTGCTCCCTAGGTTATGGAGAAGGTAATGAGCGAAAAATTGTTGCGTTCTTAAACTGCTCCTTATTCTCAACGCAGCTTCAATTAGAGTTTCCTCTTCCTGCAAATAAAAAATTATACTTTTACTTTCTCTGCTATGTACTGGAAGTGGAGGAAGTATTGGAAATACACCGAAAATACACGTTTTGATATTCCCTAAATAAAAAACGCATTTTTAGAAAAATATCGCGTGTGGGGGATATCAAACTTGGCATTTAAGTTCGCTGTCTTCCAAAGATGCGACACGAAGACTTTTAAGAAAATCCTCCACCCCATAGTACCCTTTACAAGCAAGATTTTTCGAAATTTTAATTTTCTCAAAAATGGCTGTAACGATTTTTTCTTAACACCACATATTAACAATATTTACATGACAAAATGTATATCTTGAATTTTCTAGGGATAGTCTTTGAAGTCCTGTTCATTCGGAAGGAATTTTGCATAATCATGTATAATTTAAGCGATAGACGAAAACGTACTACACAAAAATTCGGATCTTATTTTAAATAACTTTTTTATGTCCTAAGCAATTTCCAAAATATCCGTTATTAATGGTTGGAATTGTTCAATGCTTATTCTTTTAAAGTCCTTTTAATTGTTTCTCTCGATTGCATGCAGAGAGTGTGGAATTGTAAGGCTAGGATATAGCGTTCAGTTCTTAAACATTTTACTATAACTGTTCGGTTTCTATCTATAACGAAATGTGTAATGTAGCTATTTCTGTAAAGGTTTATCTCAGTTCTATTGCCAGAATTATTTTGCTACATATGTCGCCTCTACCTCTAATTCTCATTCCGGCTTTTATATTCTTTTCACCCCAGGACCACCGAAGCGATATGAATAGCTGTGACCATTAGTGCGATACGAAATTGACTGGTTATCCAAACGTCTTTAGTTTGAGTCTCAGCGACTACAGTCAAATTTGTCTGTGGTAAACGAAAGGGAGGGCACAAGTAAAATAACCGGTGTAATGCCAGCTTGGATGCTGGCAGCGTCACATTTGACTGCAGTTGCGTGGATTCTATTTTTAAAAAAAACCTCAGTTGTATTGCAAAATATTAATATTTTGACTCAAATTTACAACATGTGAGGCGAGATTTTTTCTACGTTCAATGTCTGTGGTGTAATGTTCACATTCTTTGGTGAAATATTCTTTTAGAATCATTTATTTGGATGATTTCTTGTTGGAAAACGTTTTATCAACAACATTTAAGCTTTATAATTATTTATTTACTTACTTACTGAGCATGTAGCCATATACAGGATATTTATGAAGAACTGACATATTTCTTTCTTTAATTATTCCGTTCTGAGTTCACTCAATGCCCCAATTTTAGCCCCAAATTAAGCAGAATGTTCTGGAGTTTCGATTGCCTATCACTAGATGCGCAGATGTTTTATTCGTAATTGTTAGTTTTAATGTCGGCAACTGTTTTTGAGATTTTGTTCCAGTCAACGTGAAAATGGAGTACACATTAAATGAACGAATCTTCCTTGTAAAGCAATACTGGATTACGAATTCAATTACAGCTACTCAAAGGGCGTACCAGAGAGAATTTGGTGTTCGGAATCCTCCACAAAGAAACGCTATACTGGGACTGGTAAACAAATTGGAAACAACTGGATCTCTGCTGAGTGAAAAAAGCAAAACTCGTTCATCTAGGCTTCCCACGGTTGTTGACGTAAGAGCACGACTGGATCAGTCACCCAAACAATCATTCAACCGTTTGTCGCAGGAGACAGGCTACAGCTACTCAATGTGTCAGAGAGCTGTGAAAAGTGCAGGCCTAAAGCCGTATAGGATTACGGTTGTCCGTAACAGGAACCAGATAAGGATAGACGACTGAATTAGTGTCGTTGGTTTCAGGCGTTGATTGTGCAAAATCCTGCCATATTGTCCATCACATGGTTCACAGATGAAGCATGGTTCCATTTATCCAGCTATGTGAACTCAAATAACTCACGCTATTGGGCCAGCGAAAATCCACATGTTATTCATGAAGCACCTATACACCCGGTTAAAATCGGAGTTTGGTGTGCAATTTCCGTACAGAGAATAGTGGGACCAATTTGTTTTGAAAACAATGTGAACACTGCAGAATAACGACGGATTTTCATGGAGTTTGCTGAACACCTAGAAGATGTAGACGGCGCAGGATGGTGCTACGTGCCGTACATCTAATGAATCCATGGCACTAATTGCAAGTTTCATTGACGACCGGATAATTTCCAAGAACCTGTGCCCACCGAGATCTCCGGATTTGACATCGCCGGACTTCTTTCTATGGGGTTACTTAAAAGACAGGGTTTATGCCACACGTCCCCAGACATTGGATGATCTGAAGGACAACATTACACAGGAGATTCAAGCTATTGACAACAGAGTCCTCCAACGAGTGGCCAGTAACATGAAACGACGTGTTGAGTTGTGCTTTATGCAGGATAAAGGACATTTTCAGCATTTGCCATAGAGGTAAATAATCTCCCAAAATTCCTCTGCTTTTCAGGTATAATAAATTGTCGCTAGCATAACTCGTTTTGAAACAATTAAAGAAATAAATGTGTCAGTTCTTCACAAATCACTCTTTAGTAGAATGCAGGACAGTCAAATTCTCCATCTTGCATCACTCAAAGTAATGCAGCAAATCATTTTTGTCACTAAATTACACTAACTATATAATTATATACATTGTTCCTAAATTATGCTGACTAGCTATGTACACTAAACACTAACTACTCTGTATTCACTCTTAGGTTGATCCGCGTCAAAACAAACCCCAGGTGACCAGTGCACCGCTATAATGTATCCTTCCGCCATTCGCACTAAAAATACTGTCACACTTTCAGACCATGTGGCGAGTACAAGTGCTACGTAATGCAAAAAGGAACAGAGCCCTTATTTCGACAACTGAAACGGTGACTAGCATATTCTGTTAAGGGTTAAAGGTGATAAGATTGATAGTTGTAACAAAATAAACGTTTGCACATATAATAATAGTTAATTCTGAAATAAATGAGCGATAACCTAATTTATTCGCTCTCTGGAAGCGGCACTTTATTAACTGTTGGCGGCTCATTTTAAAAAAGAAATTGTGCACTGTTACGCGAATTGCATTCTTCTTAAAATCACTACATTCCTGCATCGCGTATTTCATGTGCTTTCTTTTTTTTCCGGGTGTAACCACGTTTCTTGTTTCAGACTTTTCTGCACAAGCACTGTTTATACTTGTACTCGAAACACCGGTGAACTCAGAAGTTAATTTCACCATTTCTTTCGCGGAAACCGTTGGATATTTCTCACATAACTTATAATAAAGATTCAATACTATTGTTTTTTCACCACTAGTCAATGGTTTGCCGGCTAATGCTTTACGTAATTCGACGAAAACACAAGAGCAAATTCACCGTCCGCCATGATACTAAACACAACTGCTGGTTTCTGGCTGTAAACAATATTCTGCGCCTACCCGGATGTCATGTGACTCATACGAATTGCGTCATGGGACTTGTAGCTCTGTTTTACGGTATAAATCAGCAGTAAATAAAACGTTAGGTATTTGTATAGAATATTATACTATTTAAGTATAAATTCATTCTAAAATTCAGAGATTAGCATAGGACTACTTTCCTGGGCGCGTTGCTACGTGTTGCACCACGGTGCACTGACCACGTGGGTTTGTTTTGCCGCGGATCAACCTAAGAGTGAATATAGTTTAGTTAATTTAATTACACCTAACCTAAACTTTAACTAAACCTAATCGCTACGCCACAGGTTAGACCTGCCTAATGGCTTCCGTTAGTTCCTGGAAAGGGTCTGCTAAACGGTTCTTAGTGTCAGAATGCCACAAATGCTGATAATTGCTAGCATTTAAGTGCTCTCTGTATCACTGAGGTAAACCTACAGATCCGTCTTATTAATCGAATGAACCATTTCTACAATTTTTGCTATTTACAAGAATATATCCAAGAACACACAAACCTTGCTTTTCACACTACAATAAATTCTTCTTTACTGCATGACCGTGATTGTAAAGCAATAATACCTGAGAGAAAGCATGGTCAGACTTTTCAAAACTGACCAGTTGCTAATAGGTTCGAGATTGTTGTATACATGTATGGGAATTTTTTCAGAGGTTGGCTACGGTTGTTACAAATGAAGCATATGTTGGCTGCTATGCGAGAAGCAATAAAAGTAATTAAACCTTTTTCACTATAAGCTGAAAGGAGAATTAAACAAAACCACGTACAAGACAGCACCTCATTGGCTGGTGGGTAAACTACAACCTTTCCCGTTTAGCATGTCATCTCTTCCTCTACAAATAAAAAAATCTGATGTGTTACACTCACATGACTTTCTCTACTCTTGTACAAATTATTTTTACAACCGCTTATTCTCCATATGCTTCATGTTAATCGAGATATCGAGATGTTAATCTTATTGCTAATTTTCTTGTAGATGCAAGGAGAATTGATAGGCTTTAAGCTATAGTCAAATATTTTAAGAGCTGGTTGCTATGTGAAATATTCCATTCTCTTTGCATTACCAGGACAAAAAAAATGAATAACGCATTTGAGAAAAAGTATAACTATTGGAAAAATTAAGGGAATAACAAGCAATATCTCGAAAATGGTTCATTCAACAACATCACAGTTTATGTCATATATATATATATATATATATATATATATATATATATATATGGCACAAACTGTGTATTTTAACACGATCTACATTTTTTGTGTAGTAAAATTTTGTCTATGTCTTATGGTTTACCAGTTATGCAAAAGTCGTTCACAATGAAGAATACTTTTGGAGACATTCTCAGAAAATTCGAGATATACATTTCATTTGTCATGAATATATCTTAAGCATATAATATTTTAATCAAAATCGTTAGAGCCATTTTTGAGAAAATTAAAATTTTCGAAAAATGTTCCATGTAAAGGATAATCTGGGGTGGGGGGATTTTCTTGAAAACCTTCGTGTCGCATGTCTGGAAGATACTGAACCTAAATACCAAGTTTGGTGTTTATCCGACTGTTCGTTTCTGAGTTATGCTGTTCACAGACACACACACACACACACACACACACACACACACACACACACACACGCGCGCGGACATGTTTCCAAAAATTCTGTTTTTGGATTCAGGGGGTCTCAAAACATGTATTTCCGGTGAAATCTCGCCTTCAAGTTTTTGGTTGGAATACAATACTTCCCCTACTTACTATACGTAGTAGAGAAAGTAAAAACAGTTCGGTTCAGATCGTAGCTCATTAAAACGCTCATTGTGGTACAATTAAATTTATGAAACTAAATGCGTTTGTTCAGATTCACCTATAACTAAATGAACCATTATAGCAGAGGGTTTAAACGTGGGAAATGGAAAGAAGACAGTTGTGTTAAATGCTTTTAGCAAAGTGAAAAGTACCCACCTTTAATCGGCAACGAATATGATTGGCCATTGTTTAGCAATAATGAACTTGTTTGTTAGTGATGCAGAATTGTTGCTCGGATAATTTCGGTCGCATTTGTTTTCTGTTGTGTTTTAATTTATTTATTTATTATAACACTTCTCTCAATTAAGGGCAGCCGTATAGATAAAGTATACCTATACAATTAACAAATTTAAATTAACAATAATAATGACGATTTATAATTAACATATCAAAATAATGAAAATCAACTTAAAGTAGAAATACAAATGAATTTAAATCGGGACAGAAAAGCAGTATAAAATAATCCTATTATGCAGTTAAAATAAATACATATATAAATATATAATAATTTCAATGATTTGTAAAGTGTGTATCGATATTATATTGAATACAAATGATTTCTGAAGATGAGAATTGATCCTCTAATAGCCATGATTGCTATTTGATAAAGTAGGCGTTTATCTAGGCCATAATCTACCCAGAACTTGTATAGATTTTTGGGTATTGTCCTTCTAGCTCCTGTCACCAATCCTGTGACTGAGATTTTATTTAAATTATATTTATCCTTGTAATAGGAGATAGTGGGTTCATAAATGGCCTTTTTTTCGGCGTCATCTTCTTCGGGCTGTTGACAGTGGGATTCAAAGCGCAAAATCGTTATTTAAATTTTAACTTGTTGACTCATAAAAGGTTAAAGCAGAGGTGATATTCTGATATTTGTCATTAAATGAATGATTTCTAAAGCCTGAAGTTAAAAAAAAAGTTTCATTCAGAATCACAGATGCAAAACTGTTGAGGTACAACTTTTATTTGTCCACTTAGTAGGTATTATGTGTTAGAAGTTTAGGATGTAAGGCAAAATATAGGAATAAGACAAACAATGTTTAAAAGCTAATGATCCCCAAGCTGCACAATATACTGTATTCGCATTCTGTCTGAAGCAATTTCCTCTCACGGGTACTTAGTTCCCGTCATCCTCCACGTGGTGTTGCCATGTGCTCGGCAGAGTGATACATTTAAGTTTTGTTTACTTCTCCTTTCAGCTTATAGTGAAAAACGTATAGTCAACTGTCGTTTCAGTCTGCTTGCGCATGCGCATTGGTGAACCTTTGGACTTGGAAAATTTCTCGCATTTCTCGCGTCACATGTTCGAAAGTATCTCCAATATTTTTATAATGTAAAACAGCTATTTCTATAAATAACCTAATTTCATTGTTGTAGGTTGATATAATGTAAAATTACAAAAAACGCCCATTAAAAATCCTAAAACCTTTAAAACAACACACACCTTTGTAACGAATATGATGCACCAGGCTATAGCTATAAAGAGTTAAATTAAAGTAGATACAAGAATAAACGTACGTAAGAATAGTTATTATACTGAAGAAGTTTGTTGCTTCAAGTTTTTGTTATTTTTACCTTGTTATTAGTCCCACGTTTTGGGAGCCAATCTGAAGTAGGACTAACCGCACGTATGGTAAAAAGTTTCCGGTAGACTTCGCCCCAAATGTACTTTCCGGTGGCCTTTGCCCCAAATGTTTAAATATTAACTTTGTAATTTTTACTGTTTCTTTAAATATTATATATTTATGTTTGCCTCGGCTGCGTCAGTATTATTGTTAGAGACATGGATGTCTTGGCAGGGTTGTGGTGCGACTAAGATTATAGGCTTACACAGATTTTGAGTTTACTTCACTCCTTTTATAAATACTTGATACGATTTAAATAACACTTCACTGATATAGAGAGCTGGGAGATTCTTTAATTAATTACTTGCACTTTTTAACACGTAAAACTATTTTCGTCTCACACGAATAGGTATTAAGTTTCTTGAGGACACTTTTTGCGTCTGGTTAGTAACGCTGTCTGCAACCGACTGAATTGATTTCAACCGCCTAAACTTTTAGATTTCTGTATTTCAAGTCTCTGATTGGCTAATCCTAGTCCAATAGAATACCTTCATTTAACTAAAGCTTTTTCTGGTTGTGGCTATTTTTAAACTGTTTCAAAATTTACATTATTCCTTCCAAGAATCACAAGTAACATTATTAAGCTCTCATACTCATTATTGCCTCAAGGTTACCTGATTGTTACCTCATTGTTAGAAACTTTTAACCTATTTCTCACACCTTCTACATTATTAAATTACGTAATACATTCACATAACATTATTAAACATTGATACAATAATATAAACCTATACAATGACTGTAATATACACTTTTTATATATAGTTACATACACATGTTGCTTTAAGGTGGGCTGTTATTGAATTTTTTATTATATAATTTGACTGAAATCATTTGTGTTAAAAATACTGCCACAATACCCGATAATAAACGATAGAAAGTAGAGAAAGTCGTGTGAATGTAACATATCAGATTGCTTTATTTGAAACGTGCATTTCACACGT
The DNA here is from genome assembly GCA_030765065.1 of Deroplatys truncata. Lineage (NCBI taxonomy): Eukaryota > Metazoa > Arthropoda > Insecta > Mantodea > Mantidae > Deroplatys > Deroplatys truncata. Next base: position 181,659,047 of record CM060984.1, read on the forward strand.
GCAGTTTTTTAAGCAGCTTCTTATGTTGGTACTTCGTGCATTTAATAATGTAGACATCGTACCATTGGCTTCATTTCTGTCTATAATCTCAGAGCATTGAGGTAATTAATTAGCGTATTCATTGGTTTACTTTGTGTGAACGGCGTGAAGTGTTGTGACGCACCCGGTAGCTATGTAATTAGCATTCTATGATTACCGCATACACCAGATGCCTATCGCCTGTCGAGCGAGTGTTAAACGCTCATGTACTACATTGTTCATTTAGCTTTATGAATATTCAGTTGATATTCGATACAATGTGATGAATGGGTTTATCCTGATTTATGTTTCACACCAGAATATTGTGCGAGGAGGATCTCGCGCTTTTGCATAATTGTTTCACCTCCTCTTTGAGGCAGTATTACTCCAGCTACCTTTGCGTATGACCTGAGCTTTCCTAAGAGATTGATTTACTAAGATACATTTGCATTTTTAGTGTGTTGATAAATACCATGGAATAGTAACTACATTATGCAGCGATGTTGTAATAAATAGCTATTAATGCACTAATACCACTTCATAGAGTATCAGAGCTGCATATGCTATATTTCGGTGGCCGTTGCTAGGGAGACTAGGTCATAAATAACATAGCGTTGAAGTTAGAGTGCGTTCGTAACCTTTTATGTATAATAACTTTGGGGAGTATCCTAAAATCCTACATTTTCAGAACGCTGACCGTATAATATTACTTCCCCTACTTACTGTACGCAGTAGAGAAAGTATTGCATTCCACCCAAAGGTCGATCCGAGATTTCACTGGAAATACATGTTTTGAGACTCCCTGAATGCAAATGAAGCATTTTTGGAAACATTCCATGTTTGTCTTTGAACAGTATAACCCAAAAACGAAAAGTCGGATAAGTACCAAACTTGGTATTTAGGTTCAATATCTTCCAAAGATGCTACACGAAGATTTTCAACAAAATCCCTCGCTCCAAACTGCCCTTTACATTGAAGATATTTCGAAAATTTTGATTTTCTAAAAATGACTCTAAACGACTTTGATTAAATTTTGGTTTTTATATTAAAGATATTTACATGAAAAATAAAACATACATCTTGAATTTTCGGGGAATAGCCTATTAAGTCCTTTTCATTCGGAAGAAATTTTGTATAAGTACAACTGGTAAACGTTAGGCGATAGACGTAAACGTACTACACAAAAAATGTAGATCTCTTTAAAACACATAATTTAATTAAAATAATTTCTTTTGTAGCATAAGCCATTTCCGAGATATCCGTTATTAAAGGTTAGAAATGTTCATTTCTTGGTCATTTATGCAAATGTTTTTTTAGATTAAAATGTAGTAGACAGGAAAATAAGCTTTAGTAAAAATAATTTGTGTACCCACTAAAAAAAGATAGAGGGTAGAGAAAATCATGTGAATGTGTTATCAGGTAAATTTTTTTCACGATGGTTTGTTATCTACGTCATCCAGATGATATTTAACAAGAGAAAGTTTAGTACCCCAATACACATACATCTATCAATATAAATTTGGTATCGTAATAACATACAATATGCACTATCCAAATCCAGAGGTCCCGGTTTCGATTCCTGGCTGGAGATAGGAATTTTTCTATAGTGAGGATTATTCCCTATCCTCCCTAGAGTCTGAAAGTATGATTGAAAGAGTAAATATGTGTGTTAAAATGGAGTTTTATTTATGGACGCTCTTTAACTGCTGTGGTCCTTAGCGCCCCATTCTATAATGGGCGTTAAAGATCGGTAATTTTGCTCAGAGGCCTCTTTATCAGGTTTGAGGTTCTTTTTACGTACCGTAAATCTACGACACGGGACCACCGGCTATGCTTCCCTTCCGAAGGAAGCCATGCTAAGGATTTTTACGCCCGCAAAAAACCCATCGCCCTCCACCGGGTTTGAACCCGCGATCTCGGGAATTAGAGGCTAGCATGGTAACCACTACACCACGGAGGATGAGCTTAAGGAAAGAAATGCATAGAAATTTGTACATATTAGTCTGAATTCCTGCGACCATAGCATCAAAAGCATCAGATAATCTATGTAGATCCATCTTTTTCCATAATTTTATTTTGTAATGTTGCGTTGCAGTGGCGTTATTAAACTGTCAACTGACATAGTGTGTGGCAAAACACTGTCGTTGCAACCAAGAAAGGAACAAATCGGTTTCATTTCAGTTAATAGTTTATTTTAAAATGTTTGGTATGTCACGTGAAAGATGTAGAATCAATTTTAATACCCCAAAATTATGCGAAGGTTATGAATATAATTAACAGTAAGGTATAGAAGAAACTAGTATTGAAATGATTATCTGCATGAAAACGCCAATTCTGTATAGGTTAAATACAGGAAACGATATTTCACTAAAAAATAGTCTAATGTGTTACACTCACATGGCTTTCTCTACTCTTGTACAAACTATTACAATTATTTACTATTACAAACGCTTATTCTCCAACTACTTCATGTTTATCGAGATAAACATTTGCAGACTCTGTCTTATTGCTAATTTTCTTGTAGATGTAAGGGGAATATATGTATTTACAAGGCCAATATAGAAATACAGTAGCCTTTAAGCATAGACATTACTCTTAATGGCTGGTTGAATTAGTTTTTGTTGTTACACTCCAAGTTTAAATATATTATATTAACTTTATTATTAAACTGCTTCTATAGATAGTATTTATGTTTATGTTTGCCTCGGCTGCGTCAATATTGTTTTAGAGACACGTTTCTTTTAAACGGGGCGTGGTGCAACAAGAATGTAGGCTTACACAAATTTTAAGTTTAAATTCACTTCTTTTTATTAATCCTTAACACAAATTAAATAGCACTACACTGATATTAAGAGCTGTGAGGTTCTTTAATTTAATACTTGCACTTTGTTAACGCATATACTTAATTTTCGTTTCACACGAACACGTAATATTTTTTTAGAGAACACATCTTCCATCCGGTTACTATCACGGTCTGCAGGCAACTGAAAGATTTCAGTCATCCAAACCCGTAAACTTCTTATTTCAAGTCTCTGATTGGCTGATCCTAGTCCAATAGAATACCTGCATTTTACTAAGGCTTTTTCTGGCTGTTGATTGGCTATTTTTAAACTCTCAAACTCATTATTGCCTCAAAGTTACCTCATTGTTATTAACATTAAACTTATTATTCTCACAGCTCTTACGTTATTAAATTATGTAATGCATTCACATAACATTTTTGAACATGTTTAAAATAATATAAGCATATGCAATGACTGTTACATACATTTTTAAAAATTATTACACGCATATTGCTTCAAGGCGGGCTATTATTGAATTTACATATTATATAATTTAATTGAAATTATTTAAGTGTTAAAAATACTGCCTCAAAACAGCTGTTTAAATCAATGGTACTTTGAAATGAAGAGTGAAGAGATAAGACGTTATCACCTTAGCACTGATTAATTGATCCCAGTGCAATGTCTAATATTGCATTACAATTTCTACCACCATCTTCCTCCCTGTCTCTCTTGGGTTAAAACTTCATATTTTATGCTTATGGATTAAATCAAGTCTTATACGAGAATAGCCTTAACTCTCTTTTCAGAAATTACTAGGAACCACTGAAATCACTATACGTAACTTCTAGCGAGAGAGGCATTTTGGGTGACTTCTTTGAATAAGTCACCTTTGTTGCTTTATTCAAATGCTTCAGCCTTACTTATTAACATATCTATAGGTGCCACATTTTTCTTATGTCACAGTGCAGTTGTACTGACATGGTGGCTCAGCATCATCAATATCTGTATACCGTGATTAAACCTTTGTAACTGTTCTTTCCGAATACATTAATTACCCTTAAGAATATTACAAAACTTGGCCTTCAGCAGTCAAAATCTTATTACAGCCTTCATTTTATTTTTGGGGCTGTCTAGCTGTGTTACACTAGATGTATCTTATGACAAATATGACTTTGTTGTTGACTTCAGCCAAATTGTTATTACTAGTCGCAGGAATAATTCTATCCTGTCATACATTATAGGAATTTGAGGAGACTTTCTTGAGCCAAAGCGAAAACTAGCTTCTGTGATTTGTGATCCGCAGAAAATTAGTTTATCAATGTATGGTAAAGCCAGATGTTCATACGTGACATAACTGAGAATATTGCTCTGTGAGTTCTGTAAATGCGGTTACTTAAAACGCTCACAGGTGTAAAATAGCTTTGCTGTTATTAATGATGTAATCAAAAGAAGCCTCCAAGATTGGCAGACTGTAACGTTTATGTCCAATCCGATGAGTTATAAGTTTGTCCGCGTAGCAGGTTTTGGTATTTTTGGGGGAAATCGAACTGTGCTTCTGCACAGCTAAACAACATTTTTAAATGTTTGCGATCCCTTTTAAAAATTCAGGTCATTGTGAACTGTGCTTAAATGAGCCCGCGGTACGCTGAGCTGAGAGTTATCCGCTAGGATAAGATAATTTATGTTATCTAGGTACTTACCGCAACCGAAGCTCCACCTAGGGCCTTCCATGTAGGTAGACATGTAGCCACAGAGGTGCTCATTGCTGGTTGAAGGGAAACAAACGCCGGCTTAACTTCACGATCGCTTCAACTCGCAGCTTCGCGTTGGTACGGTCCAATCCAGACCAAATAGGGCAGATTCGTGGTGAGCCAGGTATACCTTAAAAGTACCCGTTTAGATGTCACAATCACATTGTCAAGTATATAGAATGAATTTTGATAGTTTTTGAAAGGAGCTACTTAGCGCTATGGTCCTTAGTGTCTGCCTTTTGCCAGGTGCACCGTCTTCAGCTATTGCTATGCAAGTGAACATTTTGGAAGGAAAGCATCGGTTAATTCGAGCGGAACAATCAAGTCGGAGCTCTACTAAATATGTCAGCTAAAACCCTGCCGGTTACAGTGAGGGAAACCCAAGTATTTGGTGCCCTTCTAGTTTCAATGTGACCTAACAACGTAGCTTCCATAGTGCATATAACTGCCGTAATTTTGTTTTTTTTAATCCGGGCCTACTTATATTGTAACAAATTAGAACACCATTTGCTGCTATACACACTTAATATGCCACTTAAGTGCTCAGCGTAGCACAAACTTTACACTTGAGACGCTTTCGGAAGAAAGTGAACAAACACAACTGATCCGTCGAATCGAATCACAACTGAACTCGGCATTATCCACTTTTAACTGTCCAAACTCTTCGACTTCTTGGCTATACTTAAATTCGTAGCTTCTTCACTTCACTCAACTGAACTCACTGGGTAGAGATTTGGAACTTTCTAGAAGAGAAGCTTATTCGAAACGGCCCAAAAGAATCCTCTGAACGGAGAGGCAGCACACAATGGCTATTGTTCCGCACGATCTTTGTTCTGAAGAGGATTGGCCATTGGCCCCCACCGCGATTAATTAGACGAGCCGGGAGGCGCTCTCACCGCCGGTCCGTAGGTAACTTCACGTGCGCGGTCACAATATACTCTAATGGATTCAGGCATGTAGCCTTCCTACAGGAGTTTCATGCCAAAGCGGTGACATACATAACGTAGTCATCTGCATTTTCTCATTCTGAGTGAATTTTATGAATTATAAAATTCCATTATACTGCTCAGAATCAGATTTACCCATATACATGTGTGATTAGTCCAATGGTAGGGGGTTTGTGCTGTCTCCTTCCCCTTAATGTCTATCCTAAATTCACAAGGGTGAATGAGTACCTATTATCTGGTAAAAGTTCATGGATTTGGGTAGATATTTCCTCCTAGGCCAACAGGCTATGGTTTTCCTGGGCTGAGCCCGACGCTTAACAGCAGAAGGGCAAGAAGAAGAAGAAGAAGAAGATGGTAAAATTCATAAACATTTCTCTTACGACAATAAAAAATTTATGTTAAAATTCCTTTCGTAGCACTAACCATTTTCGAAACATTCACTGCCGTTCGTTTGAATGTTTCAGTGTTTTAACAAGCTTTTGATACCTACTCTCATATTCCCATGCAAAGTGTATGTAATATCAAAGTCAAATTTTATCAGATTTCACCAGAAATCTGTAGTTTTGAGATCACTTGAATAAACGACAGCACTCTTAGAAAAAAGGTCTATATATGGAGGTGTGTGCGTGTGTGTGTGTGTGTGTGTGTGTGCGCGCGCGTGTCTCTTAAACACCATAGCTCAAAAACGAAAAATCCACAAATATCAAACTTGGTATTTAAGTTCAGTATCTTCAAAAGATGCAACATGGACGCTTTCTAGAAAATCCGCACACCCCAAGCTACCCTTTGCATGCAACATTTATAGGAATTTTTTATTTTCTTAAAAATGGCTTTAAGGATTTTGATTGAAATACCACATATTTACATGACAAATAAAATATACATCTTGAATTTTCTCGGAATAGCCTGTAAAGCACTCTTCGTAGGCAACTTTATCTAATTTTTTAAAACAGGTAAACCATAAGAGGTAGACAAAGAAATCTAGATCTCTATAAACCACACAACTTTTTATAACGTCTTTGTGGCATTAGCTATTTCCAAGATATTTGTTATTGCTTTGAACTTTTCAATACTTTGTCATCTCGATTAACATGACATAGATATAAAACCAAGCGTTCGTAAGAATAGTTTGCAGAAGAAATATAAAAATAAACGATAATAGAGAAATCATGTGAATGCAACACAAATTTTTACTTTCTCGACTACGTATAGAAGTTGGGGAGGTATTGTATTCCACCCAAAAATTCCAAAACGATATCTCACCGGAAATACATGCTTTGAGACCCCCTGAATCCAAAAAAAGCATTTTTGGAAACATGTCCGTGTGTGTGTGTCTATCTGTGTGGGTGTTTGTGAACACCATAACTCAGAAACGAACAGTCGAATAAACACCAAACTTGGTATTTAGGTTCAGTATCTTTCAGAGATGCGGCACGAAGGTTTTCAAGAAAATCCTCCCACCCCAGATTACCCTTTACATGGAACATTTTTCGAAAATTTTAATTTTCTCAAACATGGCTCTAACGATTTTGATTAAAATATAATACGTTTAAGATATTTTCATGACAAATAAAATGTATATCTCAAATTTTCTGGGAATGTCTCCAAAGTATTCTTCATTGTGAACGACTTTTGCATAACTGGTAAACCATAAGAGATAGACAAAATTTTACTGCGCAAAAAATGTAGATTGCGTTAAAAAATACAATTTATGTGATATACATTTTTTTTTTTGAGTGAACCATTTTCGAGATATTGCTTGTTATTCCCTTAAATTTTCCAATACTTATACTTTTTCTCAAATTCGTTATTCATTTTTGTTTGTCCTGGTAATGCAAAGAGAATGGAATACTCCACATAGCGACCACCTCTTAAAATATTTGAGTATCGCTTAAAACCTAGCAATTCCCCTTGCCCCTACAAGAAAATTAGCAATAAGATTAACATCTCGATTAAGATGAAGCATATGGAGAATAAGCGTTTGTAAAAATAGTTTGTACCAGAGTAGAGAAAGTCATGTGAGTTTAACACATCAGATTTTTTCAAGTAGTAACTCACTATTCGTTTTCTCTCGTGATCACCCAAAGAGCATGAAATCTCAAAGTCATTACATAGTGATGGATATGACTATGGCTTAAGCTCGCTGTAGGTACTCTCCTTGTACCCGCCTGCAACGAAATTGTAATAAAGCCATTTCTGTAAATGTTTATTTGGATTAAGCAGATAGAAGAATAATCTTTCTTTAAAAGCATAATTGTTAGAAGAGTGGCCAGAGGAAGTTGGATGAATGTAACATATAAGACTTTTTATCGTGATCATGCAAAGATTGGAGCTTAAAACCAATCCGCGTTATAAAAATGGGATTCGCTTCAGCGGCTTCGGCCTACCGTAGAAAGAAATGTGCGGTGAAACTATTTCTGCAAACGTTTATCTCGTTTAGCAGCACGTACGAGGGCTGTCCCAGAAGTACCCGCCCTAACAAAGAAAACACAAAAAGTTTGGGGAAAAAACATCTTTATTTCTCAACATAGTCTCCTTTCAGCTCGATACACTTTTCCCAGTGATGTTCAGTAGCTTCGATAGTATGAACCTCGAGTTCTGCAAAATAGCCATCAACTGCAAACTCCACCTCTTCATTGGTGGCAAATCTTTAACCACCAAGCCATTCCTTCAACTTTGCAAACGGAAAATAATCAGAGGGTGCTAAGACTGGAGAACAGGGTGCATGGGGAAGCAATTCGAGCTTTAACTCATTGATTTTGCCCATGGCGATAATGGATGTGTGAACTGGTGCAATGTCTTGATTAAACAGAACTTCCTTTTTCCCTAAATGCGGGCCGATTTGCTTGATTTGATCATTCAAACGCTGCAATAATTTTGCATAATACTCACCATTGATTGTTTTTCCTTTTTGAAGATAATCAATGAAAATTATGCCATACGCATCCCAAAAAACTGACGCCATGACCTTGCCTGCAGATGAAACTGTCTTCGCCTTCTTTGGAGCCGATTCTCCCCTTTCAATCCACTGTTTTCACTGTTCCTTCGTCTCAGGTGTGAAGTGATGGACGCATGTTTCATCCATGGTTATGAATCGACGCAAAAACTCGGCTTTATTGCAGCGAAACATCGTCAAACAATCGACTGAAATATCCTCACGGCGCTGCTTTTGTTCCATTGTGAGTAAACGCGGCACCCATCTTGCGCACAGCTTTCTCATGTCTAAATTTTCAGTTAGTATGCGATGTACAACACTTTTTGAAATGCCTACGATGTCTACGAGCTCGCGCACTTTCAGTCGACGGTCATCCAATACCATTTTGTGGATTTTCTTCACAACTTCTGGCGTGGTCACTTCATTTGACCGACTACTGCGATGTTCGTCTTGGCAGCTCGTACGGCCTTGCTTAAACTCTGCCACCCAATGTTTTACTGTTGTCAACGAAGGAGCAGATTCCCCTAGAGTAGAATCTAGCTTAGCTTTAATATTAGTTGGACTAAGACCTTTCAAATGAAAATACTGTATCACATAACGATGGCCAGTTTTATCCATGTTTACAAATTCGCTGAGAGAGTTCACTATTAATGGCTGGCAAACAATTACTAAACAACGTAGCATCGTCAATTTTCAAACTTAAGCTTTATAAGGATGGTGCTTTCTACCATAGTCATTTGTTAGAAACATTAGCCACTATATATACGTCAGGTTGGGTACTTCTGGGACTGCCCTCGTAGATAGAAGAATAAGTTTTTTTCGTAAGAATTGTTTGTACAAGAGTCGCTATAGAAATTCATGTGAGTGTAACACACAAGTTATTTGTTCACTATTGTTGCCTCTACATTGTAAATTTTTTCAAGCATTACGCCAGTGATACATGAAAATCGTCACGATGTCCGTAGTTCAGATGGATTTGTGTCACTGTTGCACGATGTTGGGGGCGTAGTATGGGACATATGTTTGGTATATAGAAATAGTGTTTACCGAAGTTAAAAGGCAGTGTTAGGACGCCGGCCACTTGAAGCCCTTGTTTTATTGGTTTTGGAACAAAAGTCTTAGCACTCCTTCACGTACGTAAGAAATTTTATCAATATCGAATTTCACTGTGGTATGCAGTCGCTAAGCCTTTTATATTTTTTAAAAACAAAGAGCGGCCGAGACATAGCAGTTGAAATTCTTCTTCGTCTTCTGAGAATATATTTACTTGGTCCTCTTCTTTGAGGTGCTCCATATGCGCTTCAGTCGACTTTTCCATTCCTTAACTCGAAAGTTAGGTGCTGCTCTCGCAGAAGTGGTTATGTAATGACCTGGATTGTGATGACATGCCATCTTTTAATTGTTGCATCATAGGCGTTGCTAACCTGCATAAATACGAGGCCTACTTTTAAAGTAACTTTCCATAATTTTTTAAAAAATAACAATCTATTTTCCAAATACTTTAACATCACTCATTACCTTACATTATCCATACTCATTACTTTAGATTATTCCATATCCTCCCCACAGTCTGCAAGTATGAGTGTGAATGTGTATATGATCTAATGATTAAAAACCAAAGTGCAAGAAACCCAAGGACAAGAGTTACACGAGTTAACACCATTGCCAATAGGCAATAAGTTCCAAAGGAAAGGTCGCCGATAAGACCAATGCAGTTAAAGGCATGGAACTAAAAAAAAAATACCTTATACCTCACACTACTTCTCTACATAGTCACCGCTGTTATTCAGGCACTTGTAACGGCAAACTAGTTTTTATATGCTTTTGTCAAAAAACGATGCCGCCTGCGATGAAAGCCAAGTCTCCACTTCTTGTTTCACATCATCGTCGTTGAAATGTTTTTCACCAAGAAATTTCTTCAGATGAAGAAACACATTAAAATCGCTTGGTGCCAAATGTTCTCATGCAAACAGAACTTGAGTTTGTTTGGTTGTGTTTGGCTGGGTATTGTCATGAACCAATTCTTTCCCCATAAACCCCACACATTTGGCGATGAGTGTTAACTGGCGTAACATTTTTTGCATTCAAAAAGCGAATAACTGATTTCCGAGTCGGCGGGTCGTTCGATTGTTTTGAACATTTTGAAACGCTCTAACACCAGGAAAGCACAAAATGACGATCGCTCACAGCTGGGTCTGGCTTCCTAATGAATGGAGGAAGTGATCGCGCATGCTCAAAATCGCGATTGCAACGCTGCAGCGGCAAAATATTAAAACGATACTTATTTAAAAACACGCCTCGTACATACACTACGTGATCAAAACTATCCGGACACCTGGCTAAAAATGACGTACAAGTTCGTGGCGCCCTCCATCGGTAATGCTGGAAGTCAATATGGTGTTGGCTCACCGTTAGCCTTGATGACAGCGTTCACTCTAGTATGCCACTTTCATTCAGGTGCTGGAAGGTTTCTTGCGGAATAGCAGCCCATTCTTCACGGAGTGTGGAACTGAGGAGAGGTATCAATGTAGGTCGGTGAGGCCTGGCACGATGTCGGCGCTCCAAAACATCCCAAAGGCGTTCTATAGGATTCAAGTTCAGGACTTTGCGCAGGCCAGTTCATTACAGGGATGTTATTGTCGCGTAACCACTCCGCCACAGCCCGTGTGGTATGAACAGGTGCTCGATCGTGTTGAAAGATGCAATCGCCATCTCCGAATTGCTCTTCAACAGTGGGAAGCAAGAAGGTGTTTAAAATATCAATGCAGGTCTGCGCTGAGATCGTGCCACGCAAAACAACTAGGAGTGCAAGCCCCCTCCAGGAAAAACACGGCCACACCATAACACCACCACCCCCGAATTTCACTGTTGGCACTACACGCGCTGGCAGATGACGTTCACCGGGCATTCGCCATATCCACACCCTGCTATCGGATCGCCACATTGTGTACCGTGATTCGTCACTCCACACAACGTTTTAATACTGTTCAATCGTGTAATGTTGACGCTCCTTACACCAAGCGAGGCGTCGTTTGGCATTTTCCTGCGTGATGTGTGGCTTATCAGCAGCCTCTCGACCATGGAATGCAAGATTTCTCACCTCACTTGGACTGGATCCTGATGCAGTTTGGAATTCCTGTGTGATGGTCTGGATAGATGTCTGCCTATTACTCTTTACGACCCTCTTCAAATGTCGGCGGTCTCTGTCAGTCAGCAGACGAGGTTGGCCTGTACGCTTTTGTGCTGTACATGTCCCTTCACGTTTCCACTTCACTATCACATCAGAAACAGTGGACCTAGGGATGTTTAGGAAGGTGGAAATCTCGCGTACAAACTGCTCAGGCAAGTGACACCCAATCACTTGACCACGTTCGAAGTCCGTGAGTTCCACGGAGCGTCCCATTCTGCTGTTTCACGATGTATAATGACTACTGAGGTCGGCGATAATGAGTACCAGGAAGTAGGCGGCAGCACAGTGCACCTAAGATGAAACACGTATGTTTGTGGGGTTGTCCGGATACTTTTGATCACATAGCGTGTGTGGTATATATGTCTAAGATCCCATTTATTTAGTAGATATATTTCTGACAGAAGTGTGTATTCGCACGATATTCCTATTCGGGGAAATACATCATCCCTATTCTTACAGAATATAAAGCAATATACGCATGTTGGAAGGGTAGAATCAGATTGAAAAATGCAATGCCACATCGGGATTTGGACCACAGATCTCCAGCTTTCCGTGCTATTGCTCTAGCAACTGAGCTACTGGCAAATGCCTATACGATATTAACTTCCCCAACTGAGCCGAATTTTCCCCGGTAAACCACAGATCAATCTGAAATTCATTTTGAGATGACATACCCCAGTGGCGACTTACAATCTCGTAAGCACTTAAATCCCGGGTTTCATAGTTAACAAACTATTAGGTCAATCAGTGTCAATTGATTGTTGTTTTACACATGCCATGTTTAGGCTAAGATTTGAAAGGTAGAATTAAGCTATGTGTGCATATATCGTACTATGTGAAAGAACAATATACGTATGTGTTACACTTGTTTTCCAATATAAGAAAACATCACTTGTAATAGTTCAGGTCTTAACACCTCAAATGTTTAAGAGGTCAGATATGCCACTTTTGCATTGATTTAACGAAGCTGGTTTTCAGGTACAATCCGTAAGAAACGAGAAGGAATCCGAAGCAAGCCAATTGAGCGCCAGCAGGAGCGCTGTGTTGGCAGATAGTTTGTGAGTGTGACAGAAAGAGACGAGACACAACATGAAGCAAGATACGTCCCACAGATTAATACGGCCAGTGTAGCACACACATTACCCCGATCACTTGGCGCGGAGTCCAGCGGGGATGCTTTTATAATTGTTAAACACTTAATTAAGACCACTACACTTATGACAGTAACTTTGAAACTTTAAGCACACTTTGCGTGCAGATACACTGTCTAAAAGGTAAATTACAAGCAACAAATTAAGCATTGAGGTTGACACGTCTTTACTTCGCTAATCTCGGAACGCAACTGCTCTAAGCTCTTGCAACTGCTCAGCTCTCTTCTTTCTCTGTTTAACCTCCTCTTATGTAGGACTTACACCCCCAGGACTTACAGACGGGTGCCTGGGGTTAGAGGCCCGTCGAGGAGTAGACACTCATGGATCAGGCAGAATATCCAGGATGGGTGATCAGCCCGATGCCTGGTATGGGAGGAGGGAAGTAGATGAAACGAAATGATGGAAATGGATGAAAGGAAAGGTGATGATGGAGAGTTGGTGGAATGAATGGCGGGGGAAACCGGAGAACACGGAGAAAACCCATCCAAACGCCGCTTTGTCCACCACAAATCCCACATTCGGGTCCCTGGGATTTAACCCGATCGCCACGGCGCCACCCTGCTCAGCTCTCTAAACACAATACTGCTGATGGTGGTGTACAGTGGTTAAGGTCTTTTAGCAATATCTGCTTTGACATATAACTAAAGAACCAAACATCGTAGAGACATGGTTTTTGAACAGTATGATTCAAAATTCGTAGCCCTGCTCAGCTATAATACTATAAATGAGAGTACTTTACAAATTTTAACAGCGCAATTGAAAAGTAGAAACCGTAGCCTACAGCGAGACCGCGCGACATTTGAACTAGACAGCCTCGCTCTATCGCTATTGGCTGAGCGACTTTCACCAGCGTTATCTAGCTCCGCCTCACATTCCTTCTCGTTTTGTGCAGATTATAGCTATGTGAACAACGAACCTCTTCCCCTCGTGTTTACGCGAGAACTTCGCGTAATTTTTTTCATCCCTGCCGTAAGCAATATCATTTGGCTAAACTTGGTAATAATGGTAGGGCACGATCAGTGGTCAGTAGTGAATGAGGTCAGAGTCTTGTAGCACACACAGAAGGCAATGAGTTTAATTACACGTTATGAGTGATTCTATAGCATCCCTATGCAGTTGGCAACGCTGTGTTTTCTATAGACTGCCCAATAGGAAACCAGTTAAAATTTTCAGCCGTGCTAACTTCATAGCCTTAAGTTACTGAATATGAGTTCATCGAACTCACTTCACTGACAAATAATTAGATTTTGAATAATAATCATTGGCATGACCGAAAGTTCCACCTACATCGAACTCATTCGGTTGATACCCCATGAGGTTTCGATGAATAATAATTGTGACGTCCGAAAGCTCACCTTCATCCAGCTCATTCGGCTGATAACCCATGATATTTCGTTAAATAATCATTGTGACGACCGAAAGCTCACCTTCATCGAACTCAATCGGCTATAGGTAATCCATGAGGTTTTGGTCAATAAATAATAATCGTTGTGATGACCGAAAACTCGATCTTTATCGAACTCATGTGGTTGATCTCCCATGAAGTTTTGATCAATAATTATTGTGATGGCCGAAAGCTCGATCTTCATCAAACACACGCAGTTGAGAACTCATAAGCAGGCAAAGGCGGATCCAGAGAGGGGCACGCGCCCCCTCCTCACCAAGCAAAACATTAATAAAAATCTGATGTGTTACACTCACATGACTTTCTCTACTCTTGTACAACCTAATTTTACAAACGCTTATTCTCCATATGCTTCATGTTAATCGAGATATCGAGATGTCAATCTTATTGCTAATTTTCTTGTAGATGCAAGGGGAATATGGTAGCTTTTAAGCGATAGTCAAATATTTTAACGCTGGTTGCTATGTGGCGCATTCCATTCTCTTTGCATGTCCAGGACATAAAAAAATGAATAACGCATTTGAGAAAAAGTATAAGTATTGGAAAATTTAAGGAAATAACAAGCAATATCTCGAAAACGGTTCACTCAACAAAAAAAATGTATATGATATAAGTTGTGTATTTTAACGCGATCTACATTTTTTGTGTAGTAAAATTTTGTCTATCTCTTATGGTTTATCAGTTATGCAAAAGTCGTTCATAATGAAGAATACTTTTGGAGACATTCCCAGAAAATTCGAGATATACATTTCATTTCTCATGACATTATCTTAAACATATGATATTTTAATCAAAATCGTTAGAGCCATTTTTGAGAAAATTAAAATTTTCGAAAAATGTTCCATGTAAAGGGTAGTCTGGGGTGGGGGGATTTTCTTGAAAACCTTCGTGTCGCATCTCTGGAAGATACTGAACCTAAATACCAAGTTTGGTGTTTATCCGACTGTTCGTTTTTGAGTTATGCTGTTCACAGACACACACACACACACACACACAGACACACACACACACACAGACACACACACACACAGACACACACACGGACATGTTTCCAAAAATGCTTTTTTTTGGATTCAGGAGGTCTCAAAACATGTATTTCCGGTGAAATCTCGGTATCGAATTTTTGGGTGGAATGCAATACTTCTCCTACTTACTATACGTAGTAGAGAAAGTAAAAATACAGGCTGTAGCATAATGTCATAACGTGTTATAGTGTCAAAGTGTGTCATAATTACATTTGGTGGACAAGAAGACACAAAGATGGACTAGATCATTTAAGTAAAAATGCATGTAGAAAGGAAGTTGGTTTTTTCACTGTTTGCATGGATGCTCCTTTTTTGCATAAGTTAGTTTTTTTTAAGTATAAGTAAAAATACTAAGGTTTTTTACTTGCACATCGATTAATTCACAACTATTTCAGTGTTCCTGCTGTAATGCTTTTCGTTTAGCGGTTCAAAACATAATAAATATTTTTAGTACCAGATATAGTATTTTTATTTTGGCTCCTTTTAGGATATAATTCACCAAATTATCTCCTAAATTTTCAAAGATAAATTTTAAAAAGTTTATTTAGGGAGGACCACCAAAAATCCGGTGCACTCCCTTATCCTGGATCCGCCCTTGTAAGCAGGCATAGGATAAAGCCAGGACGAAAGAAAATTAGGTTGAACTGTTACTCGACTTTACGCAGTGACAATGCAGATAACACTTCTTCACTCATTCCTCTTACAATCTGTTGGCGTGTGCAGGCTGCTCACGAGACCGTGTGCCAGTGATCCTTGGCCGCTCTTGTTTACGTTCTTTGAATTGTAATGTTATCATGTAGCTCAATTGAGGCCAACTAGTTAAGAATTCCTTGGACTGCTCATGAGGTTTCATCGATAATCCTTTGAAAAAGCAACCAGTCGTTCAAAAAAAAGCCTTTTTAATACGTATAAACGTGTTATTCATGCTATGTTTCTAAATGTTTTCATTAATGCACGACTTTCTTCAGAAGGCAATCTTCTTTAATGCCATATTCTTGCAAAGTTTAGGTTTATAAATATGCAAAGTCACAGTAACTAATCATCCTTAAAATTCAGTTTCTCTATTGATATTAATTGTCTTGTTTGACATTTTCAGAGTTTGAAAAGGCACGTGGACACGGAATAGAGCGTGCCTTTTACGTGGAGGAACTGCAGAACGGGAGCGAGAAAGAGCTGCCACCTCCACCGAACGAAATCGAGCAAGAAGTGACGGGAAACAGGTTGGACGGACCTGGCCCAAGAAGGGAACGCCATAGGAAGCGAAATCGTGGAGATGGTCAGCCGGGCTACTTACCCGAACGGCCTCATTCTGCGGATAGGCACACTAGGTCTGATAAAGGTTTTCAACAAGGCCATTTCAACCATGACAGGAATGCTGAGATGTGGCAACAATGTTCTGATGGGGCATATGGAGGATATGCACAATTCCGTGAGCCTTATCGTCTCCATGGCCAAGGAAAACCTCCCTATCACTCAGCACCCGCCATGTCTTCGTCCTCTGGTGCTAACAGGATTCACCAGGAGCACATATCACCTCTTAGTGGAGCCTATGACGACGATGATAACCGGCCACCTTTCAATAGATATGGCAACCGACAGGGAGTTGTAAAGAATTATGAGGGGCATCGGATATCTCCAGATGGAGCTAATGGTCCAGGTAGAAATAATTCCAGACAAAATTACAATAATTATCACTGGCGTAGGAGAGATGGTTCCCAAAATACGAACTCTGACAGATCCTAGCGTCTATAAAGGAGCAGTTCACTGCTCCTATTGACAATACCACGCTTGGCTGCCTTATTGAAAGAAACGAGTATTCACATGAATTTTTGAGATGACATCTTTATTTTATTTACAATCGATGTGCTTCTTTTGTATTATGTGGAAGATTTCTGCTGATGTAGAAATGCATATTCTGGTTGTTTTAGTGAAATAATAACTAAAGCAAAACTCTACAAATAATCCAGTTTACTCTATCAGTGACGAGTTAATGTTTACTTTGTTTATTTGCCGTTTTAACAGAACTCATTTGTTGGAGTTCATTTTTTATTCTTTAAGTTGAAACCAACCCAGAGCCTATTTAGAAGTTAGAAATATATCCGGATGCTGCATTACACATTACAAATTCAGGGCATTTTTGAAAAATTGAATGTGTAATAAAGTAAAATTTGCACAGGTAGTATGAAAGTGGTACAAGAAGCTGTCCTTGATTGTTGTCGTCTTCTTCGTAGCATGATTGATGAGCTATTTAATTTGATACATTAAATTGTTTCTTATTATCTTTCTAACAGTCACGTCTTTTGTGAAACTTTTAAAAGGTAACTGGACAAAATCCATTAAACACGCTCTTTTTGTGTTTTAAGATCACTGTTATTGGTGAGGATTCTTCTCCTGAAATCATTTTGCAAAGAAATAAAGTTCCATGAAGGTAAGCTTTCTTTGGTGAGATTTATCATTCCCGATGTCTAAATAATCACAGATTTTAGGGCTGAAACTGGATATATTTGTACAACATATGTATTAATGGCTCAGCCGGTAGGTTTGTAATTTGAATTCGGTAGGTGACGGTTTCAAATCCCGTGTACTGGCCAGTCTAACTTTTCTTTTCGTAGTTTCCCTCAGTTGTCAAGTATTTACCGGAATGGATATTCATTACCATGAATCAAAGTTGAAGTTACCACCAGACCCAAAAGAAGAAAGCAAATAATTTAGATGATAGAGGAAGGTGACTACGTATACATTCAAATAACAGCAATTGAAATGGCGGTATGAACTTGCAGCATATTTGCATGCGCTTTGGCACACTATCTACTCTGGTAGGTGCTAATTACAGTAACATTTGAAACCACATTTCGATAAAGTTTTGATAAAATGGCACAGAGTTCTTCAGTTGCCGGCTCTTCTACTGTTGCTGTTCGATTCCGGTACAATTTGTCTTTGAGGTAAACTCAAAGAAAGAAATAATATGGTTTGACATACTGAAGTCATTGCTGACCAGTCCAATCCACCTCCATTTGGTCGAGGATAATGTAAAGTATTGCCGTAATGTTCCTGCGATACAGAGAAAACAAGATGCGTGCGGTTAGGTCGAGGACTGTCTTGCATGAACATGAAATGCTCCATTTCTTCTTCAAGGAAACTAGGGAGGAAATGAATAAAGGTTTCTTCGAGTAATGGGAATTAACTGATTTGGCGATGGCATACAGTCAGAACACACCAAAAGCCATCATACGCGTTGCAGATGAACAGAATCTGGTACATCAATGTGTGGATGTTCCGTATTCCAAACGCGCAGGTGTTGTTGAGATAACCATCAAGGTGGAAATGTGCTTCTTCCCAAAACTAGGTGAGTTTGGAGGCCAGCCTTTTTCTCAGATCTTGCTTATAATATCTCAGCACATCACGTCTGCCCTCAATCTGTGCTTGTGACAAAGGAGATGTACTTGAATCTTATAAGAAAACATATGAAAGTCTTCATCCTTGAGCATTTCACCCCAATGGTTATGGTTTGTTAGGATTTCTCTAAAATTGTTTTCACCCGTTCCACTTAGTAAGCTCTTCTGATCGGCCACCGTCAGAAACGTCATCTGCAGGAAAACCAGCTGCAACACATGTCGTCAGTGCTATTATAGGGTTATCGGGCCTTTCTTTACATCAAATTGTGTTTGAAATGCTCGTCAGAAACGCTCTGGACTCTCATTCTATCGATAGCACTCGGTGACGATTGTTAACAGATATTCAGTGAAATAAAATGGCGGAACATCATCAGTACATGTTACAAATTTCAATGGTTCATATGATATACTTCTTGGTCTTTAATGGGCAGTTCTTGGACTACAATTTATCTCAACACGCTACTCAGTAAAGGGAATCTGAAGAAGCAGAAGTAAACTTCGGAGCTGTAGGCGAACCTATTTGCCATCTTAAACACTCCATAACTTCCAGCCAAAATACGCCCTTCCCCCATATGTGTTCAAACAACAGTAATATTCAAAGCTATGGGGTTCTGGCTCTACATATTTAACATTTTAAGTGTGCATTTCATTTGGCATTTAGAACAAACTGAGGTAACTCTTACATCCCTAACTATGAAACCTTTTTCGTGAATCAACTCTCTGGTACACGAAATAAATGAGCGGTGGAATCGTCACAACACAGATAATATAGTTTAGTTAAGATCACGGGCTTCCGTTGGGTGAAAAGCTTGTTGCCGTTATTTTACCTTATATACAAGGACACAGATATACGTATATATGTATATTAAATATTATTTGTCCTAAATACTAAATATTTAATATAAATGCCGTAATGTTAGTCTACTTCAGGCATTGCTTATACAACAAACAGTAAACTTTGAAGCTCCTATATCTTCCGTCACGAACGAAGACGGTAGATGGTAGTTGCAAGGAGGGAGAAGGGGAGTGGCAGCAAATGGCTGTTTGTCGCGATCAGAGACAAAACATTATTTCGTTAAACGTTAATGCATTACGTAATATGTATGTTATCTTACTCTTCATCGATGGCACAATAAAGTCTATTTATAGTTCCAGTTTCAGTACTAAACGTCAAGCATCTTCTTCAACCTCTGAAACGGAGCACTGCTGATTGGCTAGGAAGTACACCTATGACGTGTCCATGAAGTCATAAGTGCCTGTTTCGTTCTTCACCGAGGCTTTGTCTAAAACTATTACAGTTGAGATGTGCACCCCAAACCAATGGAAGCAGGTTACAATTTTTTTACGTAATGAAATGATAAGTTTTTCGTCAAGAAGTTATATTTCATACCTTAAAATATAGGTTGATTCAGGACCTCTGCAATAAACTTTGTGGAATGATGGTCTCACAAAGAGGATCATGCTTGTCATACAACCTTGTTGGCTGACGCGTTGCTTGGGAGCCATGTGATAGACCAGACAAGATCCAGAGGTTACTAAGCTCATTTATTGCTATAAGAGCAATAATTCAGAGAAGACCTTCAAAGTGTCCACCTTTGGTCCCAGTGCATTCACGACATTCTCTTTTCATGGCTGTTGAACGCTCCTTAACCGTCTCGATCGCGGTGTCTATCGAATGTGATCAAAGAAGCGTGCATGTGCGCAATTTATTCTTCCCTGATGTCAGCTGGGAGGGTATACATGACACTTTTCGTCGTCCTCCGTGGTCTAGGATACCATGCTGATCTCTAGGTCCCGGGTCCAAACCCGACGGAGGGTGATGAGTTTTTTTCGTGTGTAAAAATCCTTAGCGTGTCTTTCTTCAGAAGGGAAGTAAAGTCGGTGGTCGTAGATTTACGGCACGTATAAAACACCAAGCCTGCGCTCTGAGGAAAATTTCCGGCATTTCACGCCCAATATAGAATGGGATGCAAAGAACCATAGTAGTTAAAGAGCGCCTATAAATAAAACTCAGTTTATAGACTCTTTACGTGCCCCCAAAGAAAGAAGCCAAGCGCCGTTAAGTCGGGCGATCGCTTTGGCCATACAACAGGTTCTCTTCTCCCTATCCAATTCTCCTTGTAGGTGTCGTTGAGAAATTCTTTTACAGCATGTCTGAAGTCGGCGGAGCCCCGTCATGCTGGAACTACATATACCTTCGCGCAGGAAGGGGCACAATCTCGAGAGTAGTGACATTGATTGAAGACAAATATACAGCTCCGCTTAAACTTGGAGACATCTCAGATGGCAAGACAGGAGCAACTATTGAATGCGTAGGACTGGGGTTAGCTATTCAATCATGTGGCTCCTAAACAACGCAGCAGCACACATCGTTTATGTGATAAAAATGGGCCTGTTTGTGAGACGTATCATTCCACCAAGTTTGTTGCAGAGGTCCTGAATCAAGCTGTATAATTGAAGTGCTGTATAAATATAATCATGAATTCTAACTTTACTTACGCCTGCAATGTACATAGATATGAAGAAATTATCCCTAGTTCTATTAGTTCAAGCAAGTTACTTTAGTGTAATGTATTGTTTGAGAAAAATACTGGAATCAGGTTGTATGTTGTGTTTGCTGTATTTAACTATTTTAATTCAAAGGAAGAAATGTAGAAATTAATTTCTTTTTTATAAATTCTGATTAAGACATTGTACCCGTTTCATTTCGAACTACTTGAATATGTATATAACTCAGGTTTGGAGATTTTTTAGAGGTTGAGTTTTGCAAAAATGATCCTGAACTGAATTCCTCAGCTTGCACTTAAATCCTTTGAAGTTTTCTATATGCCTATAGGGTTATAGGACCGAAGAGTATCACTCAGTGGACAGCTTTAAAAGTTGTTTTATTTTAGGCTACTATTTGGGACTTGTTTTTCTTGATATCCCGATGCGCTGTTTACATGTAACATTGAATTGTATAATAAAGCTAAGAGCATAACTTTGTAATTTTGATGATTTTCCTAACCTATATGAACCCAAAAATATGGTCATATGATTCTGTCGGTATTAAAGAACTTCGCTTAGTAATTATAGTTTCTCATCTTCAGCAAGTACAAGCATTTGGAATTCTTAGGAAACAATACTGTTCTTCTCCAACATTTAACTACATAAAGGAGGAATAAGAAAAAAATAAGGATGCGTTATACCAGTGCGGATTGATAAAACCATGACTTTGACGAGAGATAGCGTTCTAATCACAGGTTTCTTATTTGCAACCAAGTCTTACATCTATTCTGGGTATGATCGCAGAAATTCGCCGTCATTTGATTCTTAGAACATTGTTGAGAGTGTCTAAAGTAAGCAGATGTGTGTTGCTTCGTAGAAAATGGAGAAAAGTGAATGTCGTGTTCTGATAAAAGCACTATTTTTGCATGGTAAGACGGTGAAGGAAACGGAAGAAAAGGTGAACAAGTATTATGGGTACTCTGCTTCATCACATGGCGTGGTTCACAGAATTTCTATGTGGCCGTTCGAGTACCGTAAACAACTCGAGTGAACGGGTGTATAACATTCTGCACGAATTTTTGGATATGAAAAAGCTGTCAGCAAGATGGGTGTCGCGACTGCTCACAGTTGAGAACAAGCGGAAACGTGTGACCATTTCACATTTAAACATGTTGCAGTGCAACCCAAATGAGTTTTCTGCAGCGTTATATCACGGTTGATGAAGCTTGGATCCATTACTGTCAACCTGAAACCAAACAACAATCAAAGCAGTGGGTTTCCTTCGCCGAACCTACTCCAAAGAAAGCGAAAACCATTCCATCGGCAGGAAAAATCATGGCAGCTGTCTTTTGGAGTTCATAAGGGGTGATAGACATCCACTACCTGAAAAAGGATAAAACAATCACAGGTTCATATTATGCCGCAATGCTGGGTCAGTTTTAGAAGGCATTGTTAAAGAAGCGACCCCATTTGTTGAAGAAAAACGTTCTCTTTCATGAGAATAATGCTCCCGCACACAAGTCAGCCATTGCCATCGCAAAATTTGTGGAATTGGGCTACGAACTGCTACCACCATATTCTCCAGATTTGGTTCCAGGCGAGTTCTTCCTCTTCGCAAACTTGAAAAATTGGCTTGCTGGGAAGAAATTCACGCCTAGCGAACACATAATGGCAAAAGCCTCATATTTTGCAGATTTCCGAAAAATCATATTTTTTGGAAGAGTTAAAAAATCCAGAAACGTTGGACAACGTGTATTGAATTAAAAGGAGAAATGTTGAGAAATAAAATTGATTTTTTGGAAAATATTGTTATTTTGTTTAAAAAGTCACTGACTTGTCAATCCGCCCTCGTATATAACATTGATGCAGATTGGTCCTAATAATTTCATTTAACATTTAGCAAGTGTATGATTATTTTGCATATAATAAGAGTACAAAATATGCTCAAAATTTCTTAAATCCCCTTTTGTTTAATACTTCAATGTTATGGTTATCAGGAAGCGGAGGAGGATTTCAGCACTTAAGCGCATAATCGGCTATCGTGCTTCTAGAAACCTGCAGGAGGAAGGGGTGAAGTAAAGGACACAGAAGGTGACTATATTGGGCGGCTGCCTTGGGCACAGTCGGGGTTCCTAAGGTCTCAAGATATTACCTCCTGACTCCGGCAGGACCCCACCACAGGCACACCTTTCCCCACGGAGAGGTCTCTGAGGTTACTCTTACAGCGAGCGCCTAGTCAGACTCCACCATCTTACGCCTCGCCCGCCGTCCAATCGCCTGACCCTTCGACCCTGAAACATGATAGGGAAATAAACTGACAGGACATATAATCTACCCCAGCCTACTAAATAGGGAAAATCGTAAAAAATAATAATAATTATTACTACTACTACTACTACTACTACTACTACTACTACTACTACTACTACTACTACTACTACTACTACTAGTACTACTACTACTACTACTGCTACTACTATTATGCTTCGCTATCAGATACCAAAACCCCCGACAGACCTCTGACAGAGTTTTCTTTGTCCGCTGCTGCTTACCTTCGCAATAGAAACCGATGGAAAATGGCCATCAGCCAGGAGAAATGCTCTGCCCTTGTAGACGATAGTGGTTGAGCAAACCTCTGAGGCTAAGGCGGAGAGAATCCCCAGGGTTTACTTCGGCTAAATACTAGAGTCAGTTCATGCTCATATGCGGCGTAACCATCACTTCACGTCTGAGCAAAGGTCGAGTATCGCCACGCCGCGCTTCGGCAAATGCATCCCGTTTACCGCTCCAACATGCCCACACATCTTAAACTACGCCTCAAATGCCAATTCCGTCCCTAAATCTGGTATCTGAGTTATGTTGTTCACAGACAGACAGACACACACACGGACATGTTTCCAAAAATGCTCTTTTTTGGATTCAGGGGGTCTCAAAATATATATTGGCGGTGAAATCTCGGTATCGAATTTTATGGGTGGAATACAATACTTCCCCTACTTACTATACGTAGTAGAGAAAGTAAAAAGATACATAACATTGGAAGAACTAAAAGAAAACATCAGGTAAGAAATTCACTCAATTTCAGATATTGAACTCTTAGGTGAATGAAAATTTCTCCTGAGAAGATGCCAAAAATGTGGATAGAGGAAAACATTTTCATCATCTCGTATGGTAAGGTATACGGTTTCTATCATTGTAATTGTAGCTATAAATGCGAGAATGTTAGGCGATTGCCCGGATGTTTTAACTGTTTTGGCGGGAGAATTGCAGGGCCGGGGCACGAGCATTGGACACAGCGTGAAAGTAAAGCACTGTACTTTAATAACGCATGTAAAAGGTATTGCTTTATTTCCTTTATACTTATAGTGTAATCAACTCTTTTAGCAGGGCATGCTAAATAATTGTGTAAAGAGAGAAACTTGCCAACATTAAAGTCAGTGAACTTATGTGTTTTAATTAATAACCGAGAAGATTGCTTTTTTCGATGGTCACAGACTATGTCTTTTCCAAAGAGGTTAACTTGTTGGCCTGGGAGTAAGGGCTGTTTAACATTCATCAGCTTCGCTTGTATCTCGTTGTTTATGTTAAGGGTTTCCGTATTATGTGAAAACTGTGTACCCTTTATGTTATTAAATAACTACGAGACGAAAGAGAAGGCATAAAGGATTAAACATTCACCTATTGCAATAAAATTATCTAACAAGTTAAGTCGATCATTCCAATCGATGATTGCTCCACAGCCAAAGGGTACTTATAGGTTACGCAGAATTTTCAGAACTTGGAAGACTGTCGGGGGGGGGGGTGGTTAACCCTGCAGTAGTCGAACAATTTTTTTTTCTCGTACATTAGTAGCCGCTGCGGACTGTCAGTCGTATGGGAAAAAATATGCATTTATAATTAACAAAGTAACATAGACTATACAATTTACTATGTTTGAATTTTAATTTACTAAGCACATAACTTAGTAAATTAGTTTTATAAAACAATAAATCCTTTCCAATTTTACTGAAATTGTAAGCTTCTTAATACGTTAAGTGTGCTTCAAATATACAAATAAATATTGTATAACAGTGTAAACAGGATTTAAATACATGATTGGTTACTATAGTACTTCAGTTTAGATTTCAGACACACCTATTATTATGGTTGTTAATATTCATCCAATACGATTAATAGATGAAAATGATAAATTTTTTCGTAAAGAAATTTTATTAACACCACCAAAAAATGCAGATAATGTAATTGTAATTGGAATAAAACAATTATTAATAATTATATAGGAAATGACTCATGGAGTCTCTTTGCCAAAATCTCAACAACATTATTCCCGATTCTTTCAGACTGTTTCATAAGGATCCATTCTGAAAGAAAATGAATTAACTGACCTGAATGTAACAAAACGACCTGACTAATAGAAAGTGAAACTTCAATAATAACAAAACCCTTGTGAAAAACTATTGTATAACTGCAATATACACTAGGGTCTCTGTGGACACATAACGAAGCAAGATGGCATAGTTACGGAATGAGACCTAGAAGGCTAACGTTTGCCTTTCTATATGGAGGCCTCGGTTAGACTGGATGGCACCCTAATGCCATCTGCACGGCACGAAGCAAAGGATCCGGTTGCTATGCATTAGGGTCTCTGTGGACACGACGAAGCGGGTGATTACAGGGATGAGACCTAGAAGGCTAACTGTCCCCCACACATCCATCTAAGAGTTATCCACTAAAGATCCATCGCGAAATGACCCTTTAGTTAAAGCGATGTAAAATAAATAGAGTAATTAATTATGACTGCAACAGCTCACTTTTACCATTTCTGAACGGCAACAATGCAGATATTTCCAGCGTTCTTACTTCTCTTCTCTTGGAACTGTCAGTCCGCATTTGTTGACCATTCCATAACCGCTTTACAATTCCAAGTGTAACAAAGGAATAACGCAATAATAATTATGATAGAAGGTACTCGTGTCATGTGATTGTTAAGTTCACAGGGCCGAAAGAAACACTTTCGTGCGGACTGTAAATCCGTATGCGACTACAGGCAGGGGAAGTTCAGACGCTTCGCCGATATTTCGCATCCTTTTGCGTGAAGATTAAGGATTTTTCATCCGCTATTAGAATAGCCGGGTGTGTATGAAGCTACAATTCTTTGGTGGGAAGCCATAAGTTGTTATGTGAAAAATATAAGCGTCTCTTAACAGATTTTGGTGTTATTATTTTGTTCACAAATCA
This sequence comes from Deroplatys truncata, assembly GCA_030765065.1. Taxonomy (NCBI): domain Eukaryota; kingdom Metazoa; phylum Arthropoda; class Insecta; order Mantodea; family Mantidae; genus Deroplatys; species Deroplatys truncata. The sequence continues at coordinate 181,685,375 of CM060984.1, forward strand.
GACATCAAGACATGTCCAGGAAACTTTGTAGCCCTATTGGCTCTATTTCAGATGATACAATTATTAATTTAGATAGATTCGAGATTACCGTTAAAGCAACACATCAATAAACAACCCAAAATGTACATATCAGCTTATGGCTCCCCACCACAAAATTATAAGGGGTAAAGGGGTGGATTCACCATCAAAATCTTATAGATAATAGGTAATCATTGTAGAATAATGTCATGAGAACGAGGAGAGGTAATGAGAATTAAAACGCAATTCGAATTTAAAAAGTCTCCCGTGCAGCGTCGCGCATAAAATGCGCCAGCATCTCGTAACCTATAATCCCTTTACAGAAAGACCTGCCCTGCAAAGTCATACTTTTAAGGAATTTACTGTAGTTTTCTGACTTGGGAGTAACCCTGTATTTTAGGTGCAATAATTGCGTGTAATCCTTCACGCAAGTGGGTGACGTTTACCGCATCAAATACTGGAAAGCTTGTACGAGTTTCCCATATTAATCAGCCCTCTATAGAAGTTATGTGAGATAATAAATAAGAACGCGTTCGAGATCTAATTTAATGGCATAGAGGTGAAGAACACATGCGCTGATTTTTTACTGTCATGAAGGTCCGCCGAGTAAACAATGGCTATCAAACCCCACCCCTATGAAACGGTATTTAGTTCTTCTTTAGTATTCATGTCATAAACACTTCTCTTTTGTTTGAAAACTGTATTTAAAAGGAACGCTGACAAGCGTCTGTATTTTATTGGCTGCCAATTTGTACTCTAGAATTTATGAGATGAGGTAACGAGTGTTTTCAGGGCATCTTTATATATCTATTTGTGCTGTAAATAAAGAGGAATTATAACTGCAATTTTTGTTTGAAGCTGTCTCGAAAACTATTCATCCATATCTTCAATGGCGAATAACTTAATTATTTTGCGTAATGTAGGCTATGGTTTGATAAAAGTGTGTGATTATTAGCACAGTCGACTATCAGCTGGTGTGATTACAGCGTTCTTAGTGATCAGTTACTAAACAGCTGTGTTAATTTTCAGTTTGAGAGAAAAAGGTGATTTCGTATTTGAAATATTTATTAGGAATAATAATAATATGAGATACTAAGAGAGCTTGCAGTGCTATAAATTGTTCTAAAACAAAGAAAAAGAGGCCAGATTTATCCTTCTTCAGATTTCCGAAAGATCCAGAGTTCATAAGACATTCTCAACCGACACCAGTTGAGGTCGTTAAGATGCGGTCTCGTAAACGGTCTGAGGTTCTACAGATTTTCCTAAATTCTCATAGCTGGTAAATGCCGGAAAGATACCCTAAATTTAGGCCTAGAACGTTTCTTTCCCAAATTCTTATACTGGTTTATCATATAATTTCATGTAACACCAACGCTACCACCTCGGGTTCAAATCCCCGTGGCCGACTTGTCCGAAGGTTTTTCCTCGGTCGCCAGGCGAATACTGAATTGGATAATTTGGTCCTCTAATCCCTTTTATCACTACATTTTTATTTCCTCCTCCTTCACCGCCGTACCAGGCTTTGGGCTGATAACCCACTTGGATATTCTGTGATCCAGACTTTGCTTGCCCCTCAACAGGCTACTAACCCAAGGTATTGAGTTGTAAGTTCTACCAAGAAGTGGGTAATTCATTGAAGATGAAGATTATTTGCAATGTGACCGCTTGTGTGTGTAGTTAGAGTGGGCGTTAAACACTTTTAAAAGTAAATAGATTCTACTTACATTAAAATGTAAAGGTATAAGTTTTAATGACCCCAGTTGTGGTTGACACAATTTATCAATGAAATCAACTCTTCACGGTTACAGTAAACGTCATGTCTATATATCTGAAAATAGCTATTTTTGTGTTTATGTTGGAATCTATTATACTTCTTTAAAATATCAAATTAGCTATGCTCTATATGTTTAAATAATGGGATGATAATGGAGGAGAAATGAGCGGCCTCTTTTTAGAAGCTGCTCGTAGGCTCATTGAGCTCGTTGTGTCTTTTAATCTGGGCTTTCAATCCTGGTCCCTATAAAACAGACCACGTCCTTTGATGTTTGCCCTTCTTATACCTTAAAAAAGGAGCATAAGCATACATCTCTATGCATGGCAACATGGTACTTATATGTTTGGAGGTTTCATCTTTCTTCCACACTTGCTGCGTATAGGGACTGACACAACTCTCTGGATACCAATTCTGAGTAATCACGTTCGTTGCTGTCTTGGTCTTCTGCAGTTTCCCAATAGTTTTAAGTTGGCTGAACCTAAATTTAACCACAGGTCAGCTATTATACCGGATGGCTCAGCCGGTAACGTCTTGGCCTGCTTTCGGGAGATCTCGGGTTCAAACCTACGGGTCCAACCAATCTGACCGAAGGTTTTTTCACGGTTTTCCTCCGTCGTTGGGTTGGATAACTTGATCCGCGAATTTTCCTATCACCCCTTTCATCATTTCATTTCCTTCTTCTTTACCGCCATACCAGGCATTGGGCTGTTCACCCATCCCAGATATGCTATGATCCAGAGCTTGCTTACTTCTCAACAGGCTACTACAAGGTATTGGCTTGTAAGTCCTTGGGGTTTAAGTTCTACAAAGAGGAGGGCAATAAGTTGAAGAAGAAGAGCAGGCATTGTGCTGCAGATTGATAGCTCAAGCTAAAGACTGCCGGATAGAACATAACTGCTGGTGAAGGCGTGGTTTTTCGTAAGGTAAGGGGGTCATAAGTTTGTTACCATAGATTGCAAACAACCCTCTGCACTATACATATAAGAGCAGTTCACAGACATAACAAACAAAATGCAAAATTGCACTATGATTATGTGAAACTACGGCGAAAAAAACAAAGGGAAAACATATAGTGGATCATAGACTTTCCAAAAATGCACATTAATTTTTCTGAGCTAAGAGTTAATATTTGTATCTAATAACGGATGCATGTGATTGAGATGCAAAAGCAGATACTAGATTATACGAATTGCTATTTAGATTACCATTTTGGTTCAAGTTGCTTTTAAAATGTAATTATTCATTTTAATAAAGTACCTATATGTCACTAAAGTTAGATTTTATAATCCTACCAGTTGCTTTTCTTCTACCATTTCTTTCAAGTCATTTATGATTATATACGAAACAAAAATTATAAATTAAGAAGATTACAAATTATAAATTAAGAGGATTTTGTTTAAGTTGTATTTATTTTTAAAAGCAAGTGCAATGGTAAACTTGAATGACAAATTTCGCATTTAATACTGATTACTTAATATAATTTTTGTATTTTTGTTTTGGGAGTTTTTTTTAGAAAGAAAGTAAATTATTAAAAGCGAAAAACGGAATTGCGTTGTTCTTTTAAGTTTACATAATTAATGAGATGAACTAAGTACACAGCGGGAACTGTAGTATATGCAATTAAGATAAAAAAACACCTTATTTATTTTGCTGTAAATGAATAAGTTTAGTGTTTGATGCTAACATTATCCAGTGATATATCTGTCATGAATAGAACACTTTACTGATTCATTACGTGTTATGTCGATTTTCCGACAGTGCAAATTACCCTGTGTAATAGTATTCTACGTAGCTTTGCGCTGTGGACTGCTACACACAATACACGAAGTGGTTATTTGTTATCGTGCTATTGTGAAATTCCTAAAAGGAAAGCAAAATTGCAACTGCTGAAGTTGAAGTAGGTAATAAGATGAAGTAAGTGTACAGTGTAAAATGTAACAATATGGAATGAACATGAAAAATATACCCTTTTGATTTTGCTTTTCCCAATAAATAAGTAACTTTAGTGGATTGTGCTAAAATTACTGTGGTATTTCTGCTATGAATGTAACGCTTTTTCGAGCGTGAAATCCTGTGTTGATTGTTCGACAACACATTTTCCCTGTATACACTAGACTATTACACACGATACATAAAGTGGTTATCTGTTATCCTGCTGTTGCAAAATTCCTAAAACGAAAGCAAAATCGCAATTGACTTGAAGCACTCTGGTGACAAATTACGTTGGATTGGAGAATCTAGCTATAGAAATATTTTCGACTCTTGTTTTTAGTATAGCTGATAGTGGAATCAGAAGGCTTATGAAGTTTTCATGCAGTATTGACGCGATGTAAACCTTTGCTCATGCGGGATAAGCCGCGGGTAAAAGGTAGATAATGAACTAGAAAAAGCGTTGTTGTAGCATACGGCAGATGCGACTCTACAAAATATGTAGTAGAGTGGATGTTTCTGTACTGTACCAGTCCCGAATAATCGAGTTTTGGATGAATTCATTTTTTATTAGTTCTTCTAACATTACATTTCGCAAATTTATTTCTATACATGGAGCTGCTTGACATTGATGGATCCTAAGCCTCCTTTAGCTTTAATACCACAGCGATACTGAACATTTTTATAATGCAATATATTTCACAGCTACTTTTTTATGTTTTGCTAGTTGATCGCCGTGTAGCTCGTTCGGTTTGCTCTAATAGTTTGTTAATTATCATCATTTAAAGATGACCCAAAATTAATTTGACTAGAGAATATTTCGGGGGTATGATTTTTACGATTTTAAATCGTCATTAACGCCTAAACAATGTGAAGATCGGCATAGAAATACATTTGGCGAAGAAGCCCCATCTAAGGCAACAATTTACAATTAGAACACCGAATTTCTTAGTGATGAATTTCGTGAAGGAGGCCCAAGAACTGCTGCTACTGATGAAAATATTGCCGCTGTTCGAACAATGCATGAAGAATATCGAGGGACATCTTATGAATTTATTCGGGCGACATTGGGCATTAGTATAAGACAAATTTTACACCAACAGTTAGACTAAAATTTTTGTTGTCGATGGATTCCACATTAACTTCCGATCAAAAACAACACGCATTGATTGGTGCAGAAAAATTCCGGAAAAATTCCAATGTGGCACCTCAAATTTGTTTTGAAATATCGTTACTGGTGATGAATTTTGAATTTATTGTTATAATCCTGAAAGGAAAAGTCAATCAGCTCAGTGGGTCTTCCGAACGCCCAAAAGGAAAAATAATGTTGCATCATGACAACGCATCGTCGCATATAGCAAAACTAACAACTGAGTATCTGGATCTGCTAAACCTTCCACCATACAGCCCTGACTTAGCACCTTGCGATTTCGTTTTGTTTGCAAACATTAAAAATAAAATGCGTGGAATCACTTTTTCGTCATCAAATGAAGCAGTGGAACATTATAAAACCTGGTTTTTGGAGTGGCTCAGGAAGAGTGGCATCATTGCTTTAAGGACTGGTTTCATCGATTGCAAAAATGTATTGATGTTAAAGGGGTATATTTTAAAAAACAATAAAATAATTAAATGTTTTAAAACTAATCCTTGTTTTATTTTCTTAAAATCTTTAGTGTCACCCTCGTATCTTCCTCCATCATTTTCCCCCTACCTCCCTAACGTAGTTGCCAAATCGTTTCAGAAACTATTCAGCTATGTCAAAATAATTTTAAAACCAAAGTGTGTATTTTTTAATTATTCAAACTTTTATTCCATACGCTCTTTCTCCATATTTTGGTTCACGGGCATCCTATTTATTATACAGTAAATTTTTCCACTCAAAAATTCGATACCGAGATTTCACCGGAAATACATGTTTTGAGACACCCTGAATCCAAAAAAAGCATTTTTGGAAACATGTCCGTGTGTGTCTGTGTGTCTGTCCGTCTGTGTGTGTGTGTCTGTGAACAGCATAACTCAGAAACGAACAGTCGGATAAACACCAAACTTGGTATTTAGGTTCAGTATCTTCCAAGGATGCGACACGAAGGTTTTCAAGAAAATCCCCCCCACCCCAGATTACTCTTTACATAGAAGATTTTTCGAAAATTTTAATTTTCTCAAAAATGGCTCTAACGGTTTTGATTAAAATATCATATGTTTAAGATATTTTTATGACAAATAAAATGTATATCTTGAATTTCCTGGGAATGTCTCCAAAAGTATTCTTCATTGTGAACGACTTTTGCATAACTGGTAAACCATAAGAGATAGACAAAATTTTATTACACAAAAAATCTAGATCGCGTTAAAATACGCAATTTATGTCATACATTTTTTTGTCTGTTTTCACGCATTAGGCTTAATTCATTTGTATTAACCATATTCCCATGCAAGCCCTTCCCTTTCCTAATATCGCGTTTGCAGAAACCTGTGAATCTTGTCTCTCTCCCTCTCTCTACGCCAAATTTGCACCTCACACATCCTTTCTATTTTACTATTGCTGGATAAATTCTCTATAGCCAATACATCTTTATATTTGGTATTTTTCTCGTTATGTTTTCAAAAGGATTAAACATATTTAAAGCATTGTTGAAACCTCTTGACATTGTATAACGTTGTGCAGTGTACATAATGTTACTCTAGGTAAGCATTGCCATTTTATCCGATATAATGATATACAGGATGATTGAAAAAGTCCGTTGATGATAGAGGAGGAAAAGCAAACGCCTTTTTAAGGTAACAGAACTTCGGAAGAGGCACTATATTTTCACTAGGTGGTCTTAAAGCACATTGTTGCAGCTGGAGAGATTATTCGGCAAGAACCCAAGATCTTTTAGCGTATCAGACAGTCAGGTGTATAGAGTAATCAATTGTGCACGCTTAAATAAAACTTACGAACACAAAGCTATAAATGACAAGTCGAGATGTCACATACATGAAACAGATCTGTTGATTTATCTTCACTGTCACCCCTGAAATGTGGTAACTTTGGTTACGCCATATAAGTCGATCGACCTACTCTTTAAGTCCACCTATCTGTGGCAAATCTGAAGGGTTTCTTTTTCTCTTTCTCTTACGATAATTCTGGCACACGTTAGAAGTATGAAAACATAAGGTGTCAATATTACCAATTAATAGGGCTATTGCATTTTTTCTAGCCTTACACCACGCAATCATATACAACAGGCTGTATAAGCGACAACATATTATATGTAATCACAAGGTAAAGACAAAGAACTGAAGCTACAATATAGTTTACATATATAACCTTTAATTTAATAACTACGCATGCAAAAATGTTTCGTCTTATCAGCAATAAAAATTCCCCTTGCGTTGAATCGATTTATTGTAACTTAAACAATAAAAATTGTTGCCAATATTTACTGTTTACAAACCATTATTTCTCCTGTCCCAGTGCTCTGAATTACAATGGAGTAACAAAAGTTTCGATAAGCTATGAATGGCTTTAAAAGTTCATTATTTCTTTCCCTAGAATTATGGGACACACCATAAATCGTTGGATTCATACATGAACTTACACCTTTTACCTGCTTTTCGACAGAGTCACCAAGTTTCTCAACACATTTCTTACATCGTGATACCAGTTTAAATATGCCCTGTTCATAGAAGTCCGTTTCCTTGGAGTATAGCCACCTAGGACTGCTGATTTCAGTTCCGCATCTGTTCCTTAATGATTGTGAAGAAACATAACTTTTATTTGAAGGTGAGTATATATATGTATAATTATCTTATTTGATAATGAATACTTTTAGTAATCTTAATAAATGCTACTCATGATTTCCCTAGACCGTTTCACTTTTAATGCAACAGGCTACTCTTGACGAGGATGGAAACGTTGAATTTCAACCAAGTATTTCAGTCCTGAACTACTTTAATAGCATTTTTGAATAATATTTCTTGCTGGTGTATCTTTTTGATTATAATATTCTGTACGTAAGCATTCTAAATTACTATGTGTGTGGTAATACACATAGGAAGATATCTTTATGGCGGAAGAGGCGTTATAGCCTAACGTTGCATTAGAAGAAGTAATAACATATATACAGGGTTAGTTAAAAATCCCCGCACCACCTAAATAACTTTTGAAGCAGTGGCTGATTAACACAAAACTCGGTGTACGAAGATAATCATGCACACGAAACTCAAAATGATTATACCAATTTTTTTGCTATTTCCGGTTTAACCGGAAGTGACTGCAACGTGCTTATTTTAAATGGTACCTATATATATTACAGATATGAATAGTACTCTTCAATAGCTCTTCAACAAGTACCTACCATTGGAAAACAAAGCAAAGCTCAAAGGTAGTTCGCTTTCTAAATTCTGTGTTCAAAGTGGTAGCCCTCAACCGCATGTAATGTGGCAGTCAATCATAGAAATCATTTAAGGAATGACTTAACCAGGAATGCCTCTCATTGCTTCCATTATTCGATGCTCCAGATCTGCTAAGTTGTTGGGTCTGTCTGAGCATACCACTGACTTCAAATGGCTCCACAAAAAGAAGTACAAAGGCGACAAGTCTGGGATCTAGCTGGCCACTCTTTGTGACCTCTCCTGCCGATCCATCGTTATGGAAAAACCTGGTCTAAGTGCTGACGACCACTCTAACGAAAGTGAGCTGGAAAAAGAAGTCATCTTTGGGTACCGATGGTTGACTGGGTGTGGGAAGAAATTTGCGATGACTGGTACTACTTGATTTGAAGCAATTCCAAGTATCTATTAGCGTTTAGCGTTTCTCTAGCGAAGAAAGGATATGGTCACCAACAATACCAGCCCTAACATTTAGTTTCTGCGTGTGGTTCTCCTCCATACATTGTGGATTTACGTCTGACCAATATCGGCAATTGTATCTGTTGACAATTCCATTCGGGCAGAAAGTGTCTTCATCTGAGAATACAATTTGTTTTCGAAAAACTGGATTGTTGTTAATGCGCCCCATCATTAACTCACAAAACTGCATTATTATATAAGGTTCGTCCTCTGAAATTTCATGCAAAAGTTGAATTTTATAAAGATGTTGCGTGGCACTTTTTAAGAATTTTCTTCACGGAACTTTTGCTTATATTGAATTCTAACGCTAAATTTGTTGTAGATACTTTTGAATTCTCTTGCATACGGAGGAGAAATCCAATGAAGTATTCTCATCTGTTGAACTTTTCGGACGATCTGATCGCGGTTAGTCCTTAATGCTTCCAGTTTCAATAAACATTCCTACAATTCTTGCCACTGTTGTATGCGGAATTGGAACACGATCCGGATACATATAATTAAATAAATTCGGCACCTCTTGATCAGATCGTTGCCTGTCTCCATAGCCAACCATCATTAAAATTAGAATCCTTTTCACTCAGCATCAGATAGAATATTATTTAACACATTAGGCGCCAGATTTAGACCCACAAATCCATATCAGTAAACGTGTTACCATGGATATAAACAAAGTACATTCAAATTACAGGAAAAAAAGAAAGTTTTATTCCGTTTAGCCTACACTTTTCTGTTTCCTCTTTGTTTTATTTAGGTAGTAGCAATTACATAGAAACATCTAGTGTGGGTACTTGTTGAAAAGCCGTGGAAGAGTACTATTCAAATGTGTAAAATAGATGCAGTCATTTCCTGTTAAATGGACACCGAGTTTGGTGTTAATCAAGCGTATGCTTTATAGTTATTTAGTTGGTGCGGAACTTTTTACTAGCTCTGTATATTAATAGGCTAGACGTAGTATCATTGTCCTATTACACTGGCTTAAATATTCTTCAGTAGAATGCGTGCAATTTTACTGAGAACAAATTCATACAGACTGCCTCTTAATAGAGAATATTTAATTTTGTAATAAAAATCTTGTAGAGACTTTTACCTTATGTGGATTCACTTCGAGATGAGGTATTTGATTAAGTTGATGACTTGGATTTGTGCCTATACTCTTGAGTTCCATATGTGAAATACATCATACATTTCATTGTAAATAGGAGAGCAAAGCATTAGCCTATCCGTGGTACTTATATATAACATATTTAACGAATGTGAATATATTGTTTGTGACTGGTTTGGGATACAACACTGTGAACCATAGTATACTCCATTCCCGCTTAAATTTCCTATCCACAGTCAGTTCGAAAGCTGTAACGAAATAACTAGACTACAACATGAAACAAAATTTCAAAACTATGAGAAAGCGTATCATTAAATGAAAATGTGGTATAGCAAAATGAGTTTTCAAGGTTTCCTTATAAGAGTTTCATAATTTGTCGTACAAAACTAGGAGAAATGACACTTAAGTATGTGCCCCTCTTACTTAGACCCCCTCAGTGCATTTCTATTAACCTTTACACTGGCGACTCTGGCAGGAGAATCTGTCCATTTGGTAATGAAGATGAAGATTGGGTACATATTTGTCGAAATGTGCACAGTGGAAAACCCGGCGAAAAATTAAGTTCACGGAAACGGTCTATAGCCTAGCTAGAAGGAGATTAGCATGTTGGGATCTACTGGCTGACCAGAGGAACTAGCAAAACATGATGGTCAGTTTCTAGGTTATAATACTCGAAGTCAGAACAAATTTGTTGAGCTAATCGGAGAAAATGTATCCCTACTTTCTGTTTCCTTTTCTTTCTTTTCTACACCTTTAACTTGCATCTTAAAAACGAGTGTACACTCATTGGGTCAGAGTGTACAGTCATACGGTCTAAGTTTACTTTGTTTCAGTGTTTAAGTAATCTAACCTAAATCACACTCAAATTTTGATTTTATCTATATATTCATAAACCTGAAACCTGTAATTTACCCGCGTCTGGTACGGTTAGTATAGCTAATATCTCTGTAAAGGAACTCATAAGAAAACAAATGAAAACACTTGACTGCCGGTACCGAATTAAAACAGATACGTCCTACATAGAAGGAAAGGCTGAACCTTCTTATTAACGTGTACACATTATCTTCACCCAATTTTCCTCGCTGTAAAAGAGATGGTTTAGTAATGGCAGCATGTTTCCCGAGCATCCCCTTCCATCATTTTGTCAAAATTACAAGTCTTGGTGCAGAGGGGTCGTGGCTCCTTCTACCTTTTTAGGAATGGAGCCAGATTTGGGCGTGCGACGGCGTAACCGTAATATTCTAAATATAAAGCATGTAACCGCACTCCCACACGCTCGTAGCATATTAGTCTTGCATGTAATCGCTCCGTATACCTCCTAAATATCACCCTCTTATTTCTCACGCATTTGTTTATGTATTAAATATGCATCTTAGGGAAAATCTCTTATGTTCTGTATTCACATAACTTTCTCTACTCGTTCTTCTACAAAGTATTCTTAGGAAAGCTTGTTCTTCACTCTACTTCTTGTTAATCTAGATATAACTTTTTTTTTTTAATTTAACGCCCGTTAACCAGGTAGGACATATCAGACGATGAACGAATGAAAAGGCGAAATGATGTTCAAATGCGCCCGGAGGTCCTTAGAGCTTAAAGTTATCCGACATTAATTTCTTCAGGATAAGGAAAAACCTCGGAAAAAAGATTTATCCTGATAATTTACCCTAACCGTGATTAAAACTCCAGACCTCTTGAGATAAACTTTCGTTAATAATTTAGACACTTTGTGTTATGAGTAAGGATATAGAAAGTAAAGCGATAGTCAAATTTTTAAAAAGCGTGTGACGATTTTGAAATTCCATCCTGTTTGCATCACCACGAGAAAAACGAATAAAGTGGCCACTAGTAAAAAATATAGGTAAGCATTAGAAAATATTCAAAACAATAATATTATCTCCGGAATGATTAACGTCACAAAAAAAAAGATTTGACACAAAGTGTGCACTTTAACGAGATATAACTTTTTTGTGCAGTAAGGTTTCGTGTATCTCTTATGGTTATCAGTTATACAAAAGCCATTCAGAAATAAGAGGACTTCACAGACTATACTTGGAAAATTCAACATTTACATTTTAATTCTCATATCTTAAATCGTTGGAGCCATTTGAGAGGAAATTAAAATATAATGTAACTTTGTTCCATGTAAAGGGTAGTTTGTAGTGACGCGATCTACTTGAAAATCTTCGTGTCGCATCCTTGGAAGAATTATTACCAGGCTTGGCATTTATCTGACTTTTCGTTTAGTTATGCTGTTTACACGCACTTGGGCATTGGCACACACACACCCTTTTTTCTAAAAATTACTATTTTTATTCAGGGGTGTCAAAACGTATATTTTCAGTGAAATCTGAGTATAAAATTTATGGGTTAAATGCAGTGCTTACTATAGGCCGTAGTAGAGAAAGCAACACGGGAATATTGGAAAAACATAGCTTACCCATCTGTATATGCGTTTCGGCTTCTGAGCTCACATAAGTTTGTGGATGTTTACAAATGGGTGAGAAATTTAAAAACTAATTTCGGACCAAAGCCGCCACGTCTCATTTAGAAAAAAGAAGACATTGAAAACGAAAGAGCTTTACTAGATGCGATAAATGAATGTACATGTGCGCGCATCACAAGATCTGATTATGTTATACTGAAAAAACTGAAAGACACTATAGGATTGAAAACTATGGTGGGTAGTTTTTGGAAGCTGTAAGTTAACCTATGATATTTGCTAGGTCCTACGGAATAGCTGTATAATATAGGGTGATTTATGAAGAACTGACACATGTATTTCTTTAATTGTTTCAAAACGAGTTATGCTAGCGACAACTTATACCTGAAATGCAGAGCGATTTTGGGAGATTATTTACCTCTATAGCAAATTTTGAAAATGTCCTTCATCCTGCATAAGGCATAACCCAACCCGTCGTTCTATGTTACTGGCCACTCGTTGGAGGACTCTGTTGTCAGTAGCTTGAATCTCCTGTGTAATGTTATGCTTCAGATCGTCCAATGTCTAGGAAGGTGTGACAGAAACCCCGTCTTTGAGGTAACCCCATAGAAAGAAGTCCGGCGATGTCAAATCCGGAGATCTCGGTGGCCACAGATTCTTGGAAATTATCCGATCGTCAAAGAAACTTACAATTAGTGCCTGGATTCATTTGATGTATGGCATGTAACGCCATCCTGCTGAAAATATCCTTGACTCAGCTCTACATCGTCAAAAAACTCCATGAAAATCCGTCGGTACTCTGCAGTGTTCTCATTGTTTAAAAAAAAATTGCTCCCACTATTCTCTGTGCGGACATTGCGCACCAAACTCCGATTTTAACCGGGTGTATAGATGCTTCATGAATAACATGTGGATTTTCGCTGGTCCAGTAGCATGAATTATTTGAGTTCACATAAATGGAACCATGCTTCATCTGTGAACCATGTGATGGACAATATAACAGAATTTTGCACAATGAACGCCAATAATTCAGTCGTCTATCCTTTTCTGGTTCCTATAACTATGGGCAATCGTAAACCTATACGACTTTAGGCCTGCCCTTTACACAGCTCTATGACACATTGAGTAGCTGTACCTCGTGCGACAAACGTCTTAATGATTTTGGGTGACTAATCCAGTCGTGCTCTTACGTCAACAACCGTGGGAAGCCTAGATGAACGAGTTTTCCCTTTTTCACTCACCAGAGATTCAGTTGTTTCCAATATGTTTACCAGTCACAGTATTTGTTTCTTTGGGGAGGATTCCAAACACAAAATTCTCTCTGGTATGCCCTTTGAGTAGCTGTAATTGAATTCGTAATCCATTCATTTAATGTGTACTCCATTTTCATGTTGACTAGAACAAAATCTCAAAAACAGTTTCCGCCAATAAAACTGACAATTACGAATAAAACATGAACATCTACGCATCTAGTGACAGGAAATCGAAATTCCGGAACATGCTGCTTAATTTGGTGCTAAAATTGGGGCTTGGGTGAATTTCGAACAGAATAAAGAAAGAAATGTGTGAGTTCCTCATAAATCACTCTGTATTTGATCCAGTGATTTAAAGAATGCGGATTTCCGCATTGGGGTTAAAATATGATAAACGCAGCTTTTGATAGTTGAAAGCCTGCTTATAATTACTTTCTAGTTTATTGCATTACATTGATATCGAATTACATAGTAACCGGAAATGCATGTTTTAAGGCTCTGGAATCCTAAAAAGCATTTTTAGGAAAAGGGCCGCGCGCGTGTGTGTGTCTGTGAACAGCATAACTTAAAAACGAAAAGTCGGATAAACACCAAATCTGGTATTTGTTCAGGAAAAATCCCTCAACCCGAAACTATCCTTTAATTTTAATGTATATTTTGATTGGTACTTTACATAGCGTTCTACGAGAGCTCAACCGCGTATTTCTGTTGCCACGCTTGTGGTGTCAATTGGGAATCCCGACGTACCTCTCTGTCTTTTAAGTCGATCCTCTCTCTCATACAACCTGACACTTTTTCCAACTCTCTGTGCCGCTACTGTCGTCTTGGGGAATTTCACTCTGTTTCTTTCTTTTCGTCGGCTATTCCTTTTACCACCTCCCTGTGTTGCTAAAGTTCAGATATAATTGTTTTAACTTGCTAGCTGCTTTTCCTGTCCAACGATTCTTTTGCAATGTTCCATACATAAGATTATAATATTTTATATTACTGGACTGGACTAGTGAACGGGGGGACACCCAGCATTGTGATACTCAAGGGATCTGTTGTGTCGCCCTCCGTGGTGTAGTAGTTACCATGCTAGCCTCTAGTCCCGAGGTCGGGGTTCAAACCTGTCGGAGGGTGATGGATTTTTTCGGGCATAAAAATCCGTAGCATGGCTTCCTTCGAAAGGGAAGTAGATTTACGGCACGTAAAATAACCTTAAGCCTGATAAAGAGGCCTCAGCAAAATTACCGTTCTTTCACGCCCAATATAGAATGGGACGCTAAGGGCCACAGCAGTTAAAGATCGTCCATAAATAAAACTCAATTCAATTTAGTTTGGATCTGTTGTGTGGATGACGTTAGGGAACCGCAGGAGATACACGGGTTGCAGAGCGACACCGGTGGAAGTGGACAGAGACGCGTAGAGTTCCCTAACAGCTCCAGTCTTGATCAACTGGCCACGGGAGGACTGCTCGGAGACGCCCCTCCTGTGGGACCGGGGAAACATTTCCAAAGCGCAACGTGTGTGCCATCTACCCAACACCGACCGAACAGCCCGGGAATCAACCGAAAACGTGAAAGGGAAATGAAATTGGGAGAGAGCAGTGCCGAGGTAGAATACACCACTCCATTATTCGCTTTGGTCATCTAAGGAAATCCACGAAAAACCCATGGTCAGATAGGGCGGCCACCAGGAATCGAATCGGAACCTCCCGAATGCGAGCCTCGCCCTATCTCGTTCTGTTATTTTATATTACATGCTATATACAATATTACTTAATGTTTCTGCTATCTACACCTGTTCCTTTTTTTTAAGTTGCCTTGTTTACCCAGTTTATCATCATTGTGTTTTACGGTATTTCATTACCGCAATTACACACACAAACACCCATGCCCATTGCGGAACTCGAACTCGTGACCCTCAGCTTGGCGGAGCGCCGAAGCTACACACTCCAGCGACCACGGCTACGAGGGCCGGCGCCTTTCTTACTTATTTGCCTTTTTACCATATTATATTCTTTGCTATTACTTTACCTATAGTTTATTACGATACCTGTGATTAAATTCCGTATAATCATTTGTGCATATTGATTATAGTGTGGGTGTTCCCCTACACCAACAAACATAAGAGACTTCACAAGCAGCTGCGATAGGAAGATCTGTGGCGGAAGAGAGATTTGCACTCTTACCTTGTAGACTTTTTGAGTATTCCAAGTATACCATAAAGGAAAGCTAGCCTTGTGCATCAGAACTTCTCTTTTAGAGTTTATTGCTCAAATAACTACAGCATTACATCCTTAATTAAGTTCGTATGCAAGAACAAGTATCCGCTATGTGGAAAACTAGCAACTTCTGCATGAAGTATAATATAACTGTATTGCGTGATTTGGTTTTAATTTATCCAATGGAATGTCTGGATATTATCACCTAAAATTGTAGTTTGACATCTCAGTCATGCGCTAGTGGCTTGTGCACATTTTAGCTGGTAGGGAAAAATTATAAAAATAACATACATTGAATCCATTAAAATGAATGTATCATATTGCACTCCAAAATTAGGCCAAGCCAAAAAATAGAAAAGCAAGCTATTACTTTTCTCGAAAATACAACCAAAAGCAATTTTATTAGCGGTATTAAAATTTTATTTGATGTAAATATTCACAACACATTTGCTAAAATAAATAATTCGCCATCACTTAATTTCTCATGCATTTCAGAGCTTTCTTAATAGTTTTGCTATATATTCTTGTACAAAAACTACATACAAAAATTAATCTCAGCAATAAATAAAAACACTTAGGATGGAGCAGCATTTTTAAACAACATTACTGTCCGCGACCCTATGTTTCTTCTGGGTATTAAAAACTGAGAAAGGTGTTGTTTGTATTGAAGGAGTTGTATTATAGTTCAACTGTTGGGGAACCGAACTTGAAGTAGTTGCAACCGCACGTATAGTAAACAGTTTCCGGTAGCCTTCGCCCCAAATGTACTTTCAGGTGGCCTTTGTCCCAAGTTTAAAAAAAAATATTAACTTTGTTATTAAAATGTTTCTTTAGACATTATATTTATATTTGCCTCGGCTGCGTCAGTATTTATTTTAGAGACATGGATATCTTGGCAAGGTCGTGGTGCGACAAGAATGTAGGCTTACACAGATTTTAAGTTTTTAATTCACTCCTTTTTATTAATCCTTGACACAAATTAAATAGCACTTCACTGATATAGAGAGCTGTGAGATTCTTTTATTTAATACTGCACTTTTTAACGCGAATTCTTATTTTTCGTCTCACACGAATACGTAATATTTCTCTAGAGGACGCATCACGCATCCGGCTACTATCACGGTCTGCAGGCAACTGACTTGAATTCAACCGTCTAAACTTGTAAATTTCTGTATTTCAAGTCTCTGATTGGCTAATCCTAGTCCAATAGAATACCTTCATTTAACTAAAGCTTTTTCTGGTTGTTGATTGGCTATTTTTAAACTATCTCAAAATTTACATCATTGCTGCTCTAATAACGACTAGTAGCATTTAAACTCTCAAACTCATTATTGCCTCAAGGTTACCTCATTGTTACCTCATTGTTAGCAACTTTTAATTATTATTCTCACAGCTTCTACATTATTAAATTACGTAATGTATTCACATAACATTATTGAACATGTTTATAATAATATAAGCATATGCAATGACTGTTACATACATTTTACAAATTATTATATACATATTGCTTCAAGGCGGGCTGTTATTGAATTTACATATTATATAATTTAATTAAAATTATTCAAGTGTTAAAAATACTGCCTCAAAACGATAGTAAAATGTAATAAATGTTGCAATACACACTAACCTCTCTATTAATAGATGAGTCCGTTCTGTGATCCTCCACTTCTAACCGTTAAAGTTTACTCTTATGGTAATGCTGGCTGTTTTTAAAACGTAATATCATTTAAGGATACCTTATTTTTGGTATATGTTGACCTCACGACAAATCGTTTGGGGAAGCTCCTCTTGTAGGTGCTCTGATAGGGAGTATAGGCTCAGTAAGCATGTATGAGGAAGGTCCACAGATTTTGGCATACTCTTTGTGAAGCCTCCCTGTCATACCCTTGCCCATTATGACTCCTTTTAAACCAAAGCATTCTGCCCTGCAATGCCTGGAATCAAAGAGAATGTACCCTGGCTCGTTCTCTTCACACATACACACACCGTTATCTGCATTCGTCTGCACGTTTAAACCACGTGCTTATACTATCTACATCGCAAATCCTGAAATAAATCCTGAGCGGCTACTAATCAGACAGTTAATGTGCTGAACGAAGAGAAGCAAATTTAGTATTATTTCACTGCAAGGTCTTCATTTTTTTTAGTTTCATTTAACTACATTGATATTATCGGCGGCCTTTCCTTTGGAACACATTCCCTAAGGCAATGGAGTTAACTCGTGTTCGCTTGTCGTTGGGTTTCTTGCACTTAGATTTTTTTAAATCATTATATCACACACACATTAACACTCTCATTCATACTTCCAGACTCTGGGAAGAATAGAGAATAATCTTGGCTAGAGAAAAATTCCCACCCCAGCCGGGAATCGAATGCGGGACCCCTCGCACAGCAGACAGATGCTCTACCGACTGAGCTACGGGGTCAGCCAAGTTCTTCATTCATTTTCTATTTTGTACATATAGTGTGACCGCGCGCAAAGTTATCTACGGACCACGTTGTGAGCGCCACCCGCCTCGTCTCCTGGCCGCAAGAGGGGCTAATGGCAAAACAATGGCCGTGCGGAACAGTAGCTACTATGTGCTGTTTCCCCGCTCCAGAGGATTCCGTTGGGCCGTTTCGAATAGGTTCCTCTTCTAGAATGTTGTGCGTTGTATACAGGGTCTATATTAGTGCTGCTCTGCCCAGTGAGTTGAGTTGAGTGCAGTTAGTTAAGAAGTTACGAAGTGAAAGTGGACACTGCCAGTGTAGTTCAGTTGTGAATTGTGACTCAGCAGTTCAGTTGTGAGTTGTGATTCGAAGGATCAGTTTTGTTGAGTTCCGAGTGTGGGCCAAGAGTGGCTCGTGTGTAACGTTGTGCTACGCTGAGTGCTTAGTGGATAATGAAGTATGTTTCGCATATCTGTGTTCTTATTTGTTACAGTAACAATGAATCTCTGAACTCCTGGTTTGAAAAGTATTTTTTTAGTGTGTATGCAAACTCGAATCTAAACTCTCTTGTTTTCTCTTGTTCGCAGCCTGTATGTACAAAGACAAGTAAGCAATTAGGAAATCTAACTTTATACGTTTCTGCGAACAAAATGCAGTCTAATAATTTTAAAATTTTAATTTAAATGTAAAGAACACAAAATGAATGTGAGTTGCAGAGCAATGGAAAGCCACACTTTTGTACACATTCACAAAGGCAGTATCCATTATTAAAACAGCACAGCAGTGCAAGTATACTATCAAGTACTAAAATAATTGCATGCTCTCTGTCCCTAATTAAGTTTCTTCGCCTTTATATTTTTGTGTATAGTGCAGATCCACTGGTTTATAGTATATAAGCATAACTGTTTAAAGCAGGTGTTTACATAATGGAATATTCCAGACAAAATAAGGGCAAAGCGAGATTTTGAACTTGTTCATAGATGAGCCTTCGATGTGGATCCAAATAAATCAAAAGAGGTATGTAGGTACTCAAACATGAGTGGTGAAAATAAAACCTGCCAAATAGGGAAGTGAGAGATGATCGAATGAGAAAACAAAAAAGGCAATAATTTAGATTATAAACGTGTTTATTGTTTGTAATTATATAGATGGAGAGTATTGGAAAGAGGGAGCAGTAATTAAAACAGGTAGCGGCTCATGAGATCGTTTTTCAGCAGGACCTCCCAGCCAAGTTACAATAATGACCAGAACTTTTATTTTATTTTCCAGTTTAACTTTATATTTGAAAGTATATACGAATGCTAAAATGGCATTCATTATCAAAGTATTCAGTGTTTATGTTGTTTCCTCCTGTTTAAAATGGTATCTATAATTTCAAGCATAACTAGAATAGAATTAGATTTAAATATTTCTTTGTACAAATGGAAAATTGGACATGGTATGTTTTCTTTATGCGTATTCTTTTAATTTTCTGGTTCAAATTTCCCATCTTCAAGTTATTTTGGCTTCTACAGATATTTCCTACCACCAGTAAAGCGGATAAGCACGTATTGTTTTAGACTTTCCAAGTAAATAGTTTGCTTATATGAATAAGGTATTGGTGTTTAACTTTGAAAACGTACACGCTCGCAGTCTTCAAAGTAGCAAAAGCTATACCTACTCAATTTGGGCTAGAAAGTCCCATCATATATCTAGAGGGTAAGTCAATAAGTATCCGCACACTATAGGGTAGTTAAATTATATTCGAACCCATTCGCGGGCTCTCTCTACTGCCCGAGACAGCCGGCAGTCGAATTACATCTGCAGAGGCGGACTAAAATCCTTACCTTATAATGGATGCTGGAAATGTTGACCTTCTTTCTCAAACAGGCAGCATATCTCGTGTAAATATTCTCGCTCACCCTTCGAAGCTCAGCAGCAGGAATTCTTGTGATGAAACACCTCATTATGATCAGAAAATTGGAGTGTGGTGTGCGATAAGTGTTAGGGCCCATATTCTTTGATGAAACAATCAATGCAGAGCGATATCAGAGGTTAATTCTGAAGCCATTTTGAAATCGCTTGACAGATGAAAAATCCTATGGTTGGTTCCAGCAAGATTCTGCTACAGCACATGCGGCTGCCGAATATATTACATGCAATAAGAGAGGTGTTTGATGACAGAATAATTAGTGTTGAAGTGGCCCCCTCGTTCTCCTGACCTAACGAGTTGTGATTTTTATTTATGGGTGTTCTTTAACAGACAAAGCGTACTGTTCCAATCCTCGCACACTACAGAAACTTAGAGAAAACATTGTGCTTCGGAGAGTGAGCGAGAATATTTACACGAGATATGCTGCCTGTTTGAGAGCAGAAGGTCAACATTTCCAGCATCTATTATAAGGTAAGGACTTTAGTCCGCCTCTACCCGTGTGATTTCCCCGGCGACTGCGGGCTGTCTCGCGCAGTAGAGTGAGACCGCGAGTGGGTTCGAATATAATTTAACTATCCTATATTTTTAATTCTTTGTAGGTTGACTGTATCGGTTTGTGCGCGCGCACATCTACATGTAGTTTCTTTGTATCCGCTTGTGGTATGTTTGACCGTTATCACTCCAGTGAGTGTTGCATTGTTGCATAATAAGCATTGCTTCACCCCAACCGTTTGCACCAAAGGAGAACAGCGTGCGGTTATCCGTTTTTTTTTTGTCTTCTGAAAGGTGTACCAGGAGACAAAATCCATCGAAGGCTTTTCACGCAATATGGGGGCAATGTTTTACCTCGTCAAAATGTGTACGAATGAATTCTAGGTTCAAAAATGGTCGAACAACTGTGAAGGACGAGGAAAGAGCAGAACGCCCATCCATATCCACTAGTGACGACAACATTGAGCAAGTCCATACCTTGATTCAGGCAACTGAAGACTGACTATCGATGAAGTGGCAAATCATATCTTTTTGGTCCAATTAAAAATGCCTTAAAGGGCTGTCGATTCATCACAATCCAAGAAGTGAAGGAAGCGGTTCATACAAGACGTGCTACTCAAAAGAAAAATTTTTTTTTTTTTGAGGGCATCAGAAAGCTTGAGAACGATGGACCATATGCATTGAGAAGCAAGGGGTCTACGTTGAAACATGAGGTAATTGTAAGCTTCTATTGTTGTTATAACAAATTTAAAAAAATTATGTAGTTTACTTATTGACTTACCTTCGTAATTGAAACATAAAAATTACGTATTTTATACTATATGTAAATACAGGGTTATTCAAAAAGAAGGAACAGATTTTAAATATTCATTTTTAATGAACGACAATAGATAGCGACACATACAACACATTATTGAATAGAGATAAGTTCAAAGCTTTAAGCCCCACCTATTAGTTCCATTCAGTACCTAAAGCGGCGCTCTGTTTGTTTACAGAAAATGGCGACACCACAGGAAAAGTCGTTTTGTGTGATGCATTATGCAAAGATTGAATCCATTGTTTCATTGCAGCGTGCATTTCGTTGCAAGACAACAACGATCCGTCTCGTCATAAAAATTTACAATTGAAACAATAAATTCGTAGAAGATGGTTGCGTATGTAAACGGAAAAGCACTGGTCGTTCTCGCGTAACAAAATGGTGCTCATTTTAAGCACATAAAATAAAATTTTGAACTTTTCTCCATTCATTGATGTATCGGATGTGTCGCGATCTATTGTAGTTCATTAGAAATAAATATTTAAAGTCTGTTCCTTCTTTTTGAATAACCGTATAGTATAATACCATAAACGATACCCTGGGGAGGGTTTCACAAAACTACAAATCTATAAAATGTTGAATTTTGAGGTATTAGTGCACTATTGTTTTAGCAACCCCTCAATCCATTATCGTGATCAAAATTTAGTTAGGTAATTAAGAGGTAGACAATATGGAGTTTTCACAACATTTAACAACTACTGCCAATGGGTACAGGTATATTTTTTCGTAGTGACACGGAGAAACGCAAAGGAGGAGAAGGTAGTCTAGGCTGGGGAGAGAACGGTTGTATTCTCCTTGCGTGGAACGTGGTAATGTCACCTTATCTCACGTAGTATACGCGCCTGCTGCGCATAAAAATAAGCGTGTCACGATGAAAAAATCGACCTGTAGTTTGATTCAGCTGTATGTTTCCTCAATTAATATATATATTTTTAAAAATTATGGACGCTCTTTAACTGTTGTGGTCTTTAATGTCCCATTCTATACTGGGCGTGAAATACCAGAAAGTTTGCTCAGTGGCCCCTTTATCGGGCTTGAGGTTCTTTTACGTGCCGTAAATCTACGATACGGGACCACGGATTTACTTCCCTTTCGAAGGAAGCCATGCTAAGCATTTTTACACCCAGGAAAATCCATCGCCCTCCACCGGGCTTGAACCCGCGACCTCGGGAACTAGAAGCTAGCATGGTAACCACTATACCACAGAGGATATCAATTAAGAATGATTTTTATACTGGAGAATAGCATTATAGCCGTAACGTAAATTGTTTTGACAGCACAACAGGAGTAAAAGTAAGTAAATTCTGATTTATATAAACTAATGCAAACTCTCCATAAAGTGAGAATTTGGATTGTTTCTCTAGTCAAGGATATTGAAAAAGGGCGTAAAATATGGAAGGAAATATATCTGTATGGACAGGTTTGGAGTATCACGATCCAAGTAGCACTCCCAACATCGTTTACATGCCTTAAACACCCATATTGAAGATGTACAAGAAACAAAAGCAAAATTCGCGTGAGGTTTATTTGATTATTCGACGACCAGAAGAAAGTATATGAAGATTAGCAGAAATATACCTATACAATAAAATATTCATTGACTTATTAAATTACTAAACGCCATCTTCAATTAACGGAAAGAAATGGCGATCGCAGAGCGTGTTTTATGTTGGCGTATCGCAAACACAGAGGCGAATAAAAATAAAAATTGTAGGGATGAGGAACCATGATGGTTGAAACGCGTCGTGCCGTACATTTTATTTTTCAAAAGTACTATGACGCAGTAAAAGTGAAATAGTCAAAATGATACTGAAATAAAATACGTCACATTTATCCTTAAACTTGCAACAATGACAACAACTGCAAGACTGACAGTAGAGGAGGAGAAAATGAGAAATACTGTAGTATACCATGAAAAAGAGACAGTAGTGAATCTATGGGTGTGTTCACAGCCTCTTTTGTAAGCAGTTTTGTGTGTTTCAAAGAGAACAATACTATGTTTAGCCAAACAGATTTTGCTCCTGAATAAAAGTGATGAAGAACAAACAGAACTATTCAAAAGGAATCTATTAAAATATAAATGCGAGGTCGGTTCTTCTCGACGGTATTCTTGTCGCTTTTACCTACCATCTGAACTGAATATTAAATGATGCAGAAAATGTATTGTGCTGAAAATGTTCGCCAAGGTCATTTATTATTTTCCGTCTGATAATGTTGAATTCGGCAGTCCTCGTTTAGGTATCTATTTCGCACGCGCTGGCTTCTTGCTGAAATATTGAGTGAACTCCAGGTTTAGAAGAAAAGAGCCAAATTAGGACTGAGTTCAGAGTCCCTAAGCTAGGGCAGAGAAGTACTTTTTTCAGATAATGAAGCAAACAAAAGATAAAATGAATGTTTAGATTGCCAGTTATTGGACTGATGGTTGTGGCAAGAGAAACCATGTATTGCCACATTGCTAAGTTTTGCAAAAGTTTCAATCTCAAGGCCAGTTTTATGTGCAATATTGAAGTTTTTGCCATTAAAGGTAAAGGCTAATTTCAGTTTTTAGCATATGTTTAAAAGAAGAGTAGACTGTCTTATTACAAGTACTTCTTTTCCATTAATTTTATCCTAAAATAGGATTTCGCTGTTTTTACTAAAGACTGGATTTTATTTCAGTGCTACTATATTTTATCTTCTTGTGTTATTCTTGTTATATATATAATTATTTCTAAAATATTAAGCTACGCTATGTGATCAAACGTATCGGAAACCCCCACAAACATAAGTTTTTCATTTTAGGTGCATTGTGCTGCCACCTACTGCCTGGTACTCATTATCCGCGACCTCAGTAGTCATTAGACATCGTGAAACAGCAGAATGGGACGCTCCGTGGAACTCAGGACTTCGAACGTGGTCAGGTGATTTGGTGTCACTTGTGTTAGAAGTCTGTACGCGAGATTTCCACACTCCTAAACATCCCTAGGTCCACTGTTTTTGATTGATAGTGGAGTGGAAACGTGAAGGGATATGTACAGCACAAAAGCGTACAGGCCGACCTCGTCTGTTGACTGACAGAGACCGCCGACATTTGAAGAGGGTCGTAAAGAGTAATAGGCAGACATCTATCCAGACCATCACCCAGGAATTCCAAACTGCATCAGTGTCCACCCCAAGTACTATGACAGGTGTGAGGTGAAAAACCTTTGTTGCTATGGTCGAGCGGCTGCTCATAAGCCACACATAACGCAGGAAAATGCCAAACGACGCCTCGCTTGGTGTAAGGAGCGTCAATATTACACGATTGAACACTGGCAAAACGTTGTGTGGAGTGACGAATCACGGTACACAATGTGGCGATCCGATGGCAGGGTGCGGGTATGGCGAATGCCCGGTGAACGTCATCTGCCAGCGTGTGTAGTGCCAACAGTGAAATTCGGAGGTGGTGGTGTTATGGTGTGGTCGTGTTTTTCCTGGAGAGGGCTTGCACCCCTCTATGTTTTGCTTGGCACGATCACAGCGCAGACCTACTTTGATATTTTAAGCATCTTCTCGCTTCCCACTGTTGAAGAGCAATTCGGGGAATGGCGATTGTTGCATCCTACAACACCATCGAACACCTGTTCATACTGTACGGGCTGTGGCGGAATGGTTACACGACAATAACATCCCTGTAATGGACTGGCCTGCACAGAATCCTGACTTGAATCCTATAGGGCACCTTTGGAATGTTTTGGAACGCCGACTTCGTGCCAGGCCTCACCGAACTACATCGATACCTCTCCTAGTTCTGCACTCCGTGAAGAATGGGCTGCCATTCCCCAAGAAACCTTCCAGCAACCTGATTGAAAGTATGCCTGCGAGAGTAAATGCTGTCATCATGGCTAAGGGTGGGCCAACACCATATTGACTTCCAGCATTACCGATGGAGGGCGCCACGAACTTGTACGTCATTTTCAGTCAGGTGTCCGGATACTTTTGATCACGTAATGTATGTCTATTTGGAACTCTCTACTTTTGGAAAAGCAGAATGCTTTTTTCTTTTTCTTCTGGATAAACAGGTTCTCTCCCAAACTACCAATAGACAAGTGTGAGTATGCAACTTTACATACCATGGAGGCTCATATACCCCTTTATTGACACATCACTGGCTAGACAAGGAAAATCTTTAACAGATAGTGTTTCTTACAAACGTGTGTTTAACGAATTGTGTACACTGTATGCAACACACACTTATATCTTCACTGATGGATCCAGACTTGATGATCATAATGGATGTACAGCGATATTCCCTGATTACACCATACAATAAGTCTTTCCGACTATATTTCTATCTATTCTTGTGAATTGTTCGCAGTTCACTGTCATTGGAATATATATTTAAAAAGGATAATCTACCTAATTAAGTAATATTCTCCGACTCGTTGAGTGCTTTAACATCCCTTCAATAAACCTCAAACCCCCAAAATATTGTTAAAGAACTTAAAAAACTGTACAACCAAATACTAATCTTTGGTAAATCAGTATTATTCGCCTGAACTCCATTTCACTTTGGAATTCTGGGAAATGAATCAGCTGATCAGGCAGACAAAGAAACCACCAAACATCCCCTTCAGGACATCAAGATTCCACAAACGGACTTCATCAACTTCATCAAAGAGTCTTGCAATAATCAATGGAGACAAACATGGAAAGCCACATCTAGAAACAAGTTACACTATGTCTACATTTCCGAGTCCAGACTTCAACACTATCATTTCAACCGCAAAGACCAAGTTGTATTAACTCGACTATGTATTGGACATACTTCTATAACGCATAAACATCTCCTCAACCGTGACCTTCCTCCTGTGTGCGACCTCTGCAGATCCAACCTCACAGTTCATCTCGTTACAGCCTGCCGTCGCTATGTACAACACAGAGAAAGATATGGCATCCCCAACAGCCTACCAGACGGCCTAAGTTCAGCACAACAAAGAACTTTAAACTTTATGAAAGCAACAGAATTTGTATAACAATATGTAGCACACCAATCTAGAGAATTTAATGTTGTATGTACTATTACTGTTTAAAATATTATATTTTCATTGTAATCATGTTCTGTATTTTAAAGTAGTTGCGATATGACTTTAAAGTTGAAGCGACAATAAAGAATATATTATAATAATAATAGTAATATTGCTCGTGGAAAATAACAGAAGTGTACATATATCACACTACACATAGCTGCAAGTTCAAAGATGTCGTGGGTCAAATGAAACTGCATCTCCATTAAAACACTACAGTCATAACCAGGGTCAGGATTCTGATGACAACTGCTACAGCTCAGGCATTGCTAAAGTGTACATAATCTGGGTCCCAGATTATGAAAATGCTTATTTTTAGATCATCTCTTGCTCATTTTATGCCACTTTATATTTTTAGTTTTTTTCAATTTTACATCAATATTTTGTCATTTTCGTCCCATTTTCGTGTTTATTCAGCCATTTTCTTGCATTTACTTGGAGTATATAAAGATTCTGTATATTATTGACATTTTACATAAGGATAAATTTTCAAACATTGAAATTTAACTATAGTAAATAATAATCCTGTGGTGCTACAGCCCCAAAGGGCCTGGGCCTGCCAACTCGACTGCCGGCCTCACGCATATGTGTGCACGGCAGAAGTGGGCTATCATCCAACCGATACGGAGAGGAGATGTGGCCAGCATCACGCATCCCCCAGCCGGAAATTTGGCTCGCAAGGCCAGGATTGCCGCCTATCGCGGCTCCTCACTTTCCTCACGATGCTGAGTGGGCACCGGTCCTATACCCGGGATCTAAAATCCGCACCAGAATGGGTGAGGTCGAACCCGGGCGCATTCCGAGGCCGGGAACCAGAGCAGCACGCTCCAGCTCACTGTGCCACGGCGCAGGGCAGAAATATAACTATTCAACAGAGAAATAAAAGTAACGTTGTATATCCTTTATACGCATTCTTAGAAAGAAAATCACATTCCTATTTAATGGTTAGTCACTGAGCGGATGGCTCAGGGGTTGCATCTGTGAACCGCATTCGGGAGGTCATTAGTTCGATTCCCGTGGCCGACCTTCCTGATCCATGGGTTTTTCGGGGGTTTCTCCGGTCGCCAGGCGAATGCTAGGAAGGAGCCTTACATCCCCCGAATTTCCTGTTCCTCCATTTCATTCCATTAATCATTTTATTCCTCATTCACCCTGTTTGTTCTGTTTCAGGGCTGGAAGTGTCGATGATGGAGTTTAGGTGCAGGTTGTCAGGGGAAAAGGATACTCTCTGTGAACCTTCTCCGTCCCTCGGCCTTCAGTAGGTTGCCAGGGTATAAGGACCGCCCCAAGCGGGAGCGTTGGACCCCACGTGGGGTGGGGTCCCCGATCTGCCTGTCCGTCTGCGTTTATATTTGGAAACGTTAGAAACTCTGTTGCTGTGCCGTCACTCCTGGTTCTGGCCGCCCGGTGTCTTCCTTCACCTCATCCCTTCCTCCCGGGGGCGCCGCCTTTGTGGAGTGTACGGTACAATGTCCGCTCTCCCTGGATCAGTGTCGCATTCGCTCCAGTTCTCATTCTATTCCATTCCGGTTAGTCTGGAAAAGGTTTGCTTTTTGGTTGAGGGGGTGACTGTTGTCAGGGGAGCAGGAATCATTACAGTTATAAGTTTATAGGGATGAGACAGGCTAGTTTTCCCCTTTTCGCGTATACCAGTATGCTATATTGGTTGCCACTGTTGTACCTGATGTGCAGTTGGTTCCCAATGTTCTATCTGATGCCGTATTGGTGGCGCCGCTGGAGTGGACTGGTGGTGGTACTATGTAACAGTGTGGCATATCGTATACTACGTTTTTGTTCCAGTGCTCTTTTTCTCGGGGTTCACGACCACAGTTTTGCAAACTGATATCTGACACGGCAAACTGGGGTAGATGAAATGTTATCGTGCAGGATAATGACAGTGGGTGTTCAACGAAAATAATAGTCAACCTCTTTACTATTTCTCTTTTACTTACTCTAAAGAACATCTGTATGATAATTTAATAGAGGAATTCCAATGAAGTTATTTAAATAACATTTAACTCTTTTAGAACAAAATTCAACAAGTATGGTTTTTCCATACCTAAAACGTGTATCAACTTTGTTATTGTTTCTGCGCCCGTTTTGGCTTCTTGTAATTATTATGTATACAAATAGCTTTTACCCATTACTTTACCGGATGTTCCTTTGTACCTCCTTTATCATACGCATACCATGTATTTTACCTTTGTGCTTTGTGGTGATCTTTTAGTTTTTAGCCATCTTATTCTTAACGTTTTACCTTGTGTTGATTCTCCCTATGTTCCTATGTCATTCTTTCCAAGCATATTTTACATTTAAATTGAATTTCATAATACTTATCGCTAATGTAACAATTTAACATGCTCTATTTCATAAAAAAATCTCTTAAATATTTCTTAACTATGTCGCAGTTCTCAATGGCTTGTGTTATCTTATTTTTTGGGCGCTTATTGTTTAATTATTTTTTAATTTGGGTCATTGTCCTCCGGCTAACTCAGTCGAACACGTGTCTCTAAGCAGGGTGTGTAAACGGAAAGGAGTTGTTGCTAAAAGATAACAATGATAAAAGATTTGAATCTAGACTTTTATTGCCGTCACACTTAATTAATAATTGATATATTTAATCTTTATACACGTCTGACTGAAACTGTGATATTTCCGAATGTAACTACAGTCGTTTTATTTGCCGCGCACCTATTACTTCGCGTACTTCACATTTTTGTAACTAACTCGTGCACCTCGTGAGAGATTCTTCAGAACTGTGCGACACTTGCTTATGGCTCGAGAATATATACTCCTTCACCTCGAAGTGCCTAAACATTATAATATAGCTGCTATTGGTTACCAAATTGCGCCCAATTTTGGTCAGCAATCCCTCCATTTCTAAAAAAAAAGCACGCTACCCTGACGTCATTTGTTTGTCTCTTCTTAGTGATAAACAACTCACCCCGTCGGTTTAGTGTTACCCACTTCTATTGCCAGTTTCAGTTAGGCCGTTTAAACTTATTTCCTAACAATACTTATGCCTAACAAACATCTAAAATCCTGTACATACAATAATATTAATTTACACTACAATCACTCTGGCATTCACAACATGTTGTGATATAAAATATTGCCTCAACTATTGTAAATTACGTACATAAAATAAAATATGAGTTTGTTTGTGTACTTTCAGAAATTAAGCTCTTCTTATTCTTTATTAATTATATGCGATAAAGCAAATTTTATATAATTAAGCATTATTAACTATCAATATACGCTATGCATCTTTCCTTAAACATTTTGATAAATATTACGCTATATAATTCTCGCTAACATATTGATAAGAGCTGCTATCCTTCTTGTGTCGTGTCATAGGCTGTGAAGTTCTCTTCACTCCCAATGAATTTTGTATAATCTGAGAACTCAGAAAACTTATGCTACTGATTTCTAAGACTTGTTTCAAAAACAATTTTCTTAATTTTCTTTTTCAGATTCTTCAAACAAGAACATGATACAAATATATTCTAAATTACTTTTATAAATTGCCTCATTGTTCTTATATCTACTTTTCGACTTGTATAGCAGTTATAATCCATCTATAAATTAATTTATAACTTTATTTGCACTTATTTTAATAAATTAAACAACTCTCAGTTTTAGGTCACAATTTATAATTATTGTCATTTTTTAAAACTGTTAGTCTTTTGTAGGTCGTTTTTTTTTCAAATATTTTGAGTACCAGAACTCGGACCCTGGTCATAAGCGAACTGGAAAAGAACCTGAGAAAAGAAAGAAAGAAAGAAAACCTGTTATTTGCCTCTTCTCTGATCCTTACGCTTCACAGAACAAAAAAATCTACAGCATTAAAATAATTGCAGATTATTGTTTTTAGGAAGATCCCTCATTATTTTCCCATACGGATACAGCTATCTTCTTCCAAACCATATCTTCGGAAATACGGAGAAAGAATACCAAACTTTAGATATAATAATAGGAAAGCATGGTAAAAGCATGGTTCTTGATAAAGCCTGGAAATGCAGTTCTGAAGAGGAAACTGCCATTCAAAGTGATCAATAACGTATGCTGCGATATTAGAAGTGGTAGGCAAGGCAGTATACGAGAGTCCAGTATTGAAATTGACCTTAAGGCGAGAATAAGGAATATGCTATTTACAGCAATGGAAGTTACTTCTGTAAATCAGTGAAGAAAGAAGTGCTGACATAAAAGGTTATTGAAGTACTTCAACTCATCTTTAGAAGAAGCTGTGGTGTCTTACAAAGCTGTGTGCTGGAATTTTCAGTAGGATAGCGATAATGCAGTGTCTATGCATCATGATGGAAATTTTGTATTAGTGTTATGTGGTTTCTGTTAGGACTTTTCAGAGTTACCAGTAGAATTACTTGACTCACCGATAAAACAGAACGTAAGTATTTACATGTCTAGAAACAAATTCCCCTGCTTTTTCGTCATACTGTGTTTTAATTTCAAGGAACATTAGGATCTTAAATTGAAAATATTGGAAAAAGATATTGAAGTATTGAGAAAAGTAATTAGCTAGTAAAGTTGGTAAGGCTCGTTAAAGTGTATCAAATACTTTTTTCTTAGCATTAGCCACTTCCGAAATATGCTCTGTTTTTCGCTTAAATTTCATGTATTTCAAGCAATTCACTTTCAATCATCTTGTCCTTTTTGTTTCCCCTAAGTTTATGAACAGAGTACGTAATATCAGGGCAGCCATGAACAGAACAACTGACTGTTGCATCAGCCTGCTGAATGCTCTTATGTGCCTACTATGAATGTGCACTGAAGCCACTTCTGCCAACATTCGTCAGAATGAAAAATGTGCTTTTATACTAATAAATGTAGAATAAATACGGAAATAATTATACTGGGTGGTGAATGTCGTTCTATTTTAACATCGCATAGAGGATTACTAAGACAAGTAGGATATAAAGAGCTCACTGCTGTTTGTTTATCTTGTATGTAATCAAGCCCTTGTCGTCCACTTTTAAACTACTCCGAGACTGATATTATTACAATTAACGTAAGGTATATAACAGAGCCGTGTTTTATATGAATAGTTTGATGTACGGAAGGATATCTATTAAGTGGTAATGGTTGAGAAATTGTACGACTCTTACACATCACATTCTTTTCCGAACGGAAATGATACGCTTGAACATTTCAAAGCCTTCACGCTGTTTTGCAGAATTTGCCGAAAAAATAATAAAATTAAACTCGTTAGTAATGGTGAACAGTTTGAAAACATTGAGATTGGAAATGCTGGAGGTATGTTTAAAAGCTCGTGCTACGTGTATACTTACAATAGTTTTTTCTTCTTTGTCGGCGTCAAACGGGACAAGGATAAAAAAAAGTTCACCTGTCGATGTTGGTAGCCCTGAGCAGGGTGGGTCTAATCATGTGATAACTACACAGTGTGATTATGCAAATCAAGATGATGTAGAGTCACTATTTACAAGGCTCTGGGAGCAGATTAAAGAAGACGAGACAAGAAATTATATTACCATACATTAGCCCTTAATTAAGAATGTAAAATATGATAAACTGTTGTTATCGATCAACAAGTATGCGGTATTGTCTGGTCAAAACCTTTTGGGTTAGGATAACCGTTTTACCTAGAATAGCATTCTTACTCTTATCTTTATAGTAAATATTAACTGGAGCGGGAATGTTAAAACAAGGTCTCTCCTTACCCAATGGAAAGATGCCAAGTTAGTGTAATCCTCTTTGCTAAGGAAATAGTGGCGTTTTATTAATCGGATTCTCTCAGATTTGCATTTAGAGATACAATGTGGCAAAGTTAAATTCCCTGAAATATTAATTCTTTCTAATAGGTGTATAAAATGTCGTTTCCACAAACCTTTCCGTTACAGGACAGGATTAATCCTCCATGTTTGTGTCTGTTCATCTAGTTTGTCGCAGTTCTTTGGCCCGTGTTATCTTATTTACTGGGCGCCTCTTGTTTTATTATTTTAAATTTGGGTTCATTGTCCTCCGGCTAGCTATTATAACTTAGTCCAGCAAGTATCTCTAATCTGGGCGTGTAAACGGAAAGGAGTTGTTGCTAAAAGATAACACTGATAAAAATTGTTTTTACAACTTAATTGATAATTCACATATTTAATCTTTATACACGCCTGACTGAAACTGTGATATTTCTGAATGTAACTACAGTCGTTATAGTTGCCGCACACCAATTACTTCGCGTACTTTACATTTTTGTAACTAATTCTGCGACGTGCACCTCGTGAGAAATTCTTCAGAACTGCGTGACGTGTACCTCGTGAGAGACTCTTCCGAATTGTGTAAAACTTGCTTATGGCTCGAGAATATACACTCCTTCACCTCGAATTGCCTGAACATTATAATAGAGCTTCTATTGGTTACCAAATCGCGCCCACTTTAGCGTCTGTTTTGGTCAGCCAATCACTATCACTAACATATATACTCTAGGGAAGATATTCGCTCCATTTATAAAAAAGGCACGCTACCCTAACGTCATTTGTTTATCTCTCCTTAGTGATAAACAACTCACCCCCTCGGTTTATTGTTACCCACTTCTATTGTCAGTTTTAGTGAGGTAACAATACTTATGGCTAACAAACATCTAAAACCCGTACATACAATAATATTAATTTACACTACAATCACTCTGGCATGCACAGCATGTTATGATATAAAATATTGCCTAAAGTTTGGATATATGCATCAGCATCTGCGAACAACGGTACAGAAGAGCTACGAAAGTAATGTTGCTTCCAAGATTTGTCAAACAAGATATGTTGAAATGTTTTGAAATTCGTCAGAAAAAGATTATACCCATAAGTTGTCATGTACAATTGCCATCTTTGTAATACACAAACAAGCGATCATGTGCTGTAGTTGGTGGGAGAAGATTAACATATTTTCGAACATTCATCAAATAGTCACATTCTGAATTATTTCACTTCGTGACAACAAATTTCCTAAGAACTTTGGCTTTGGTTTTAGATAGTGTAATTGTAACGCAACTTTTTGTGTAATCAGTGCCATGTTGTGATAATTTTTCAGCTCTTCTGGACGGCAGAATCCAAAAATGTGAATAATTAGTTATTTTATCATAAAATAAATGTGTAATCTGCTTCCATTAGAAAATTGTAAATGTCCAGTTTTCCAAAGATACCAGATTTCATAGACTGTGAGGCAGTATTTTTAACACAAATGATTTCAGTCTAATTATATAATATATATAACAGCCCGCTTTAAAGCAGTATGTGTATGTAACAATATATAAAAAGTGTATATTACACTGATTGTATATTGTCGCGTACCTCAATAATCTGTAATTTATTATTTAACTTTCAGGGGAGAGCTACTCGCTGCGAGAGGGATCGTTATTCAGACAAAGGAAACTAATTTAAGAGGCACCGACAAAAGGGACGCAGCTAAAGTTAAATTCACAAATATTCTTACACTGACATAATTCCTGGCTGAAGGGAGAGGCAAGGATTCTATACTACCATAATTAAAAAGTCAAGGAAGAAGATTAATTAGAAGATTTATTATAATAAACTTACCCATGTGTCTGCCGGGACGAGAACGCCATATCGTTGCGCAGCTATCCTTACATCTGAACAACACGAAGCCTAGACACTGACTCTCCTTGAAAAACTCGTTAAGCTTGGCGTCCTAACGCCATATCCCCTCCAAAGACTATTTCCCCTCAAACGCCCCTCCTCGGATAAACTGCCAACCTTCCCTTGGGTAACCAGAGAGCGCCGCTAAAGTTATAATCTGTGCACATGCCACATCTCCCCCTGGCCACCCAAGTCGACGTCCTCGTCGACAGAAAGAACATAAGTATAAAATACAGGAAAAAAAACAAAAGAAAGACATACAAAAAAAAAAAAAAATGACATAGAAATGTGTGATATAAAATAAAAGAGCAATACATATTTGTGGTTGCACCCAGCCGACGACAATGGTGCTGGGCGATAATGAGAAGCGAGAGTGATGTAAGTGCAGTCGACGTAATATTGTTAATGCACTAGCTTTGGCATCCCGCACACGCACACACCACGCTGCCTTAGTTCACAGACACACTACACTGCGCAAAAGGGTGATGAACTGCCGTAACTGTTTGTGGGTGGTTGAGACAGTGCCCACAACGACGATTTGTCCTGGTGTAGGATTAGCACCGCAGGTCTCTGGTGATGACAACAGGGTGGGCAGTCGCTGGCTTGGACTGCCCCCCGACATGGTGGCTCCTTATGCCACGGCAGTGTAGTGGCTGCCCGACAGCTTCCCTGTGGTGTTTCTTGACTTCTGGTGTGCCCCGGGGATGCTCTTGGATTTTCTCGCTCTCTGCCACAGCACAATTCTAAAACAAAACCACGACACAATAAACAGGATGCTCCCACAAAGAATCACACAGAAAAGAAGGGTATGTCCTTTACAAATAAAGATTTTAAAGTATGAAAAGTGTACACTAAAAATTCTTTTGACATGGGCAAGTAAAGAGAAAAGAAAATTAGAACAAATTGGCATAAAAAGAAATTTTACAGAGTTGCCATCCAAAATTGAACTTACAATGCTTCATAATCCAAAAAAACAGTAAAACAGACTCAAAGTACATAAACATGACAGAAATGAAACATAACCTTATCTTGGGATCCCAATATTACATCTCCATAACCAGCTGGTATCACTAACAAAAGAAAGTAAGTGCACTTACAAGACAGTCACACATGACGATGAAATGAACACATTCACACTGACTTAACTATCTACTCAAACTAGTGTATACATCACTACAAGCTACATCCACAATACATTTCTAAACTACGCCACGTGACATGCTTTCAACTACTAGTGTCCTACTCTTGTCATGACTACAATTTCTTGTCCACATTATTATTTTTCTCATCGCAGTTTAACTATCATCTTCCATAATAATCATCATCATCAGTAGCAGTAATAGTGCAATCTCGATCATTACTTCAATCATCATCGTCTTTCAATTTTCTCTCCAAAACAAAACATCTGCACTTACGTGTCTCATTTAACATGCTGTAAATTCAAAACATTTGACATAGGCATAACCTTCAAGAAATCACATTAATTCAGGAATTACACAAATAACATGACATTATAATGTTGCATCTACATCCTCAAAATCAAGAAATAAGCTGGAAAAACAGGTGTTATTAACATTTGCTATCTAAGATGGTAATAAACTTGTTGCATAAACAGAGAAAAAAATTATTTTCATTACATTCACTTCCATCTATATAATCTCGTCTGAATTCATCACACACGCTATACTGGGCACGTTACAGCAACACCAATAAGCAAAATCAGTACAATCATCACATCAACTTTCCAGGTACATGTAGCCCTCCTGAAAAATCAACACATTCATACACTTCAACTATCGGGGTTACACTGTGGCACCTCCACCGAAGCTGACATCTCATCTCTTCTCATCTCTCCTCATCAACACCGTCGGGGTTACTCTTACGCACATCCACCGAGGCAAATCTCACCTATATCACATAACCTCAAATACACACATACATACAAACACTATTCATGCAACAAATTTTCTGCAAATAAAGATCACAGCATCATTATGGAAATCAAATAGAGTCAAAATCAAATCATGTCATATCAAATCAAATCGAATGCAACAAAACAACATCACATCATTACTCAAAACAATATTGTCACAAAACATTCCTGAAAATGAAAGCTCAATTAAGCACATTGTACACCTAAAACACATTCCTGCAGCATAATACAACAAAACAAATGATTTGCAGTTATCAAAACACAATTCAAAATTTAAATCACACCCAAAATAACAATATACTTGTAATTTAGCAGAGACATTCATATCACATATTCCTGAAAAGTAAGGCTTAATTAAGCATCAAAAACTCAGACTTTACAGTCTATAAGGACCCACAGGATCATAGTAAGGGTAAAGGCGTGACACATGAACACTCTGATGTTTGGTACGGGGAGCATGAGGTCGACCAACAAGGTAGGTAACAGGAGTGATCTGTCGGATAATTTCAAAAGGACCAAAATATCTATGTAACAACTTTGTACATTTACCTTTCTTCCTAATGGGAGTGAAAACTTTAACTAATTGACCCACATTATAAATCACATCTCGATGTTTAGCATCAAATGCTTCTTTTTGCTTCACCTGCTGCTTTGTAATGTTAGCAACAGCAACCTCTCGTGCCTTTTGAATCTCTTGCAATGTCTGTCTCACAAAAAGGTCATTCGACGTAGCTTGTAGCTGAACCTGGTTAGGTAAAGAAGGTTCTCGACCATATATCAAGAAAAAGGGTGAAAATTTAGTAGACTCTTGAACACTCGAGTTATATGAAAAGATGACATAGGGCAAAATTGAGTCCCAATTCTTCTGATTATTATCCACAAAATGGCTGAGCATATTTAAGAGGGTTTGGTTAAATCTTTCAGTAAGTCCGTTGCAAGCTGGATGATAAGCACTGGTGAAATTGGAAGACACTGATAAAGATCTCAACAATTCTTGTGTCACCTCACTCAAGAAAACTGAGCCACGATCAGATAACAAGGCAGCAGGGGCTCCATGCTTACAGATGATGTTATGCAAAATAAATTTAGCAACTTGAGGAATTGTTGCTGAAGAAAGCGACGCAGACTCGACCCAGCGAGAAGCATACTCGGTCGCAACGACAACATACTTGTGTCCAGAATTGGAGCGTGGGAGAGGCCCAAGCAAATCAATACCCCACCGCTCGCCTACAGATGTAACCGGAATTGGTTGTAATAAGCCTGCTGGTTTCTGATTCTTCGGTCCCTTTCTTGTTTGACAGCTGGGACAGGTTCGGACAAAATGTTCAATATCTTTCTTCATACCAACCCAGTAATACCTGGAGTGAATTTTGGCAAATGTTTTCGAGAAACCTAAGTGGCCTGAAAGAGGATCATCATGACATGAAGAAAGAATTTCATGTTTTAGAGCTTCTGGAATAACCAGTAGATGGAGGGGGCCAGTAGAGCCAGCATTTTTACGATAAAGAACACCTGATTTGAGTGTGTAGTTGGAAACTTGTCTCTGAAGCTTAGCAGGGGCCGACGGAGGATCATGGAGAGCATTAATAAGCTCCAGTAACCCAGTATCTTTCTTCTGATGGTCAGCAACTTCAACTGATGACAGCAAACATGTGGGGAGTTCATCAAGCTGATCAAGATCACCTTCTGTAGGTTGTAACACAGGAAATCTCTATAGAGTATCAGCATCATGATGTTTCTTGCCAGACTTATAAGAAATGGTATAATCAAACTCTTGCAATTTCAAACTCCATCGTGCCAAACGCCCAGTCAAATCTTTCAAATTATTTAGATAACAAAGAGAGTGATGATCAGATACAATATGAACCTTGTAGCCATAAACAAAACTGCGAAAGTGGGTAAGTCCAAACAAGATGGCCAACAATTCCAACTCAGGAACACTGTAATTACGTTCACATTTAGATAGTGTCCTCGAAGCATAGCCCACTGGTTTCAACACATTATCAATCTTCTGATACAACACTGAGGCAACCCCTAATCCACTGGCATCAGAGTGTAGTTCTGTATAAGCACCAGGAGTATAGTGAGCTAAGACAGGGGCCGAAACTAGTAAGTCTTTCAAATTTTGAAATGCAGTTTGCTGATCAGATCCCCAAATAAAACTTTGATTCTTCCTAGTCAACTGAATTAGAGGTTGAGCAATATTAGCATAGTCCTTGATGAATTTCCTGTAAAAATTAAACAATCCTAAAACTTTTCTGACATCTCGAACATTCTTAGGACGAGGCAAATTTTGAATGGAAACAACTTTGTCAGAATCAGGTGAAATACCATCTTTAGAAACTTCAAAACCTAAGAGTTTGATCTTTTGCATGGCGAAGAAACATTTTTCTGGTTTAAGTTTAAACTTGTGGTGATCCAGACGTTGAAAAACAGCCTCAAGATTTTGCAACAACTCCTCAAAGGTTTTAGCAAAAACAACAATGTCATCCAGATATGCAATAGCCTTTTTAAAATTCAAATCGCCTAACAACTTATCTGCGATATAACTGAAGAACCTAGGGGCATTTGCCAACCCAAAACTCAAGCGTGTAAATTGATATTGACCCTGAAAAGTGACAAAAGAAGTGTACTTCTGGCTATCCTCTGCAATAGGTACCTGAAAGTATGCTGACAGTAAATCTAATGAGACAAACCATTTAGCCTCCCCCAAATAACTTAACAAATCATCTATCAATGGTAAAGGGAAAGAGGTGGTCTCTGTAACAGCATTCAATTTTCTATAGTCGACACAAAATCTCATGGAGCCATCTTTCTTTTTGACAAGTACTACAGGAGAAGCCCAGGAGGACTGTGATTCCTTGATAATGCCAGCGTCTTGCATCTCTTTAACTTGCTCAGCAATAATTTCTTTTTGTTTATGGGGAACTCTATATGGTCTTTGCTTAATTGGTTTAGGATCATTTACTTTGATATCAAATTCTGCAACATCTGTAGTACCAAGTTCTTGTAATGTTGTGGCAAAAAGATCACTATATTTCAATAACAAAGCATGTAAGTCAGCCCTTTGTGTTTCCAAGAGTTTACCATTAACATTAAAATTACAATTTGGAGCTGGCAGAGGAGTAACATCGGATGACAAAACAGAATTACTCTGAACAAGTGCAACATCATACGCTTTAGCTAAGACTGTATTTGCAAACAATGTTTGTGGAACTGAAGTATTATTATGCACTGGAATACTAAGTTCAGAGGTAGAATGACACAATAACGGTGGAATAGAAAGATTCTTCTTTTGCATTATGTTGAGAGCAGGTTCAAACATAACCTCATTACTAATGGTTGACAAAGGCTTAACTGATATATAGCATGTAGACAGAGGTGGAATTTTAACATCATGCATAACTGCCATTTTAACACCAGAATCTGTACAATCATTATCTTGGAGAGGGTTTACTGCCATATCAACAAAAGGTCCTTGTGTGAGAGTTATTGGTATACTGAATGCATCATTCTTAGAAGATTTCAAGGTTATCAGATTTTGTGCATAATCAATTATAACATCATGGGTTTGCAAAAAGTCATTACCTAAAATCAAATCATGGGACAACTCTTTCACAACTAGTACATCCTCCTGAAAAAGAACATCATTAATATGGAAATCTAACACAGTGTGGTAAGGTGCATCAAGTAACTTGTTTCCTGCAGTGCGGAGCATCATCTCTATAGGTTTTAGTGTAGAATGATCAATAACATGTGCAGCATTCACAATACTCACTGCGCTTCCTGTATCGAGCAAGATGGAGAGCTCTGTCTGGGCAATACGACCAGGAACTTGCAATATCTGACCTGATACTGCAGACACATCCCGTTGAGGTGTAGCCATGTCCCGTTGAGGTGCAGCCATGCTGGTGGGTGGTGGTGCTGCTACGTCTCGTCGCCAGTCGTTTTGTGACTGCGGGAGGCGGCTCCGGCAAAAGCGAGCCAGGTGGCCCTGCCTGTTGCATCTATAGCAGGTGACGGGTGGGTCCCTCCGGTTGAAGTCAGCTGACCGTGGAAGCTGTGAATGCTGGGAAGTTCTCTCCGCAGATGGTAACTGAAACTGGTTAACTCTGTTACATAACTGTTCCACACAATCAATCAGCTGATGCATAGGATCGATAGGTACGCCCACAAGAGAAGGCTGAGGAGAAGCTGGTAAAATAACAGCAGGAACAGATGCAGTATTAAATAGAGCAGAGGGTGGCGTAACCACTGCAGCCTGAGATTGAGCAGACACTAGATGTTCACGGTTCTGCATGTAAAACTGAGCTTTGTCCACTCGTCGAATAATTTGAATCACCTCATCAACAGTTTGAGGATTTAATGGCAATAAAGCTTGCACATACAGAGGTCTAAGACCTTTAAGCAAATGTTTAATTTGTTCCAACTGCAACATAGCTGGATTGACTTGGTCACATAAAGATAGTACGTCATAGATGTAACTAATAACAGGTTCATCATCCAACTGTACCCGCTGTCTGAGTTTCATTTCCAGAATATCACTCTGGTTTGTTAACTGAAATGCATTTAAAAATTGTGTAGATAAGAAAATCCAATCATGGTGAGGGTGCCGATGGCGAAAAGTTTGAAACCATGATGCAGCAGTATCTCGTAAATAGCATGGAAAGCATTTCAATTTAATTTCCTCTGACCAGCCATTAGCAGCAGCGACCATTTCAAAGTTCTGCAGAAATTCATGTGCCGACATCCTACTAGAATTCTCAAAGTACGAGGGGTCAATGACCGGACGGCAGGCAGCTGGTGGCGGGACATGTGCCACGACAGGCGGAGTAGGCATCACTGACAACTGCGTAACAACAGGCGTACTAACACTGGACAGAGATTCCATCTCACTGTGCTCGGTAACTGGAACAATTGCTATATCAGATTTCTGTGCAGTACGTCGTTTAGGCATGATTGTAGCACAAAAGATAACGCAACCAATAAACAAACAGTAGAACCAAGCAATTCAGATTACACCAACCTAAACACTTATAGCATCACATGAATGTAAGTAGCAAGATCAGAACATAGCCAAATAAAACAGTTGCAGAAAGAACACAATTAAGCGCCCGCGGCGAAATATCAGAAAATTATACTAACACACGGCTACACAAGCCACTTGGGCACAATACCAAGATTTTTAAGCAGAATGGACATATGGAAGATAACAAAATGATAGCTGCAGTGAGAAACCTCGAAGTGGAACTTAAAACTACGTCACACTTACTGTGACCACCGCGAAGATTCTCAAAAGGAGCAGAATACAGACTTGTAATTCTAAACTAGCACACAAAACTTCCCATTTTTTCTAAAATCAAATGTATATAATCTGATATGCACACGCAAAGAAACGCGCCAAAACACGTGCTGAAGAAGACTGGTTACACAAGCTAAAAATTGTTGCTGAAATGCACGACCACGCGGGAGTTACACAACACACGTGCGTACATAAAAGTTACACGAAAAATAACTCAGAAAAGTGCAGTAAATAGCTAGAAATCACAATCACTGGAATATAAAGTAATACATTTCCAAACCACTGCTAATAAGCACAGAAAACAAGAATTGCAAACGGATAACCAACACGTGAGGAGCACATTTTGAAACAACACCTATATCACTCGTTTCTTCTCAAATTTCACAAAAACATTTTTTCTTGAAAATAACCAGCACAAAGAACGGAACACAGTGATATAATTTAAAGGAAATAAAGCCAAAACAAGGGGAAAATGGAGTCAGAAGTTTTAGCGGCACCCGGCAGACAATGAAAAAAAATGCAAAAATGAACTCAAAATTGAAATTTCGACACCAAACTTTCAGAAATGATGGAAACAAAATTTAGAAGAAGAGAATCACAAATAAAAGTATAAAAATCCTCACCCTTTAGCCAGAAAGAACTTTACATTTTTCACGACCACGTGGAGGACAAACCGTTACATTTGGAGGGAAAAAAAAATTTTGCACTTAAAATCTCAAAACAAATCAAACTAATTGCTCGGCACCTCCGCCAATTTGTCGCGTACCTCAATAATCTGTAATTTATTATTTAACTTTCAGGGGAGAGCTACTCGCTGCGAGAGGGATCGTTATTCAGACAAAGGAAACTAATTTAAGAGGCACCGACAAAAGGGACGCAGCTAAAGTTAAATTCACAAATATTCTTACACTGACATAATTCCTGGCTGAAGGGAGAGGCAAGGATTCTATACTACCATAATTAAAAAGTCAAGGAAGAAGATTAATTAGAAGATTTATTATAATAAACTTACCCATGTGTCTGCCGGGACGAGAACGCCATATCGTTGCGCAGCTATCCTTACATCTGAACAACACGAAGCCTAGACACTGACTCTCCTTGAAAAACTCGTTAAGCTTGGCGTCCTAACGCCATATCCCCTCCAAAGACTATTTCCCCTCAAACGCCCCTCCTCGGATAAACTGCCAACCTTCCCTTGGGTAACCAGAGAGCGCCGCTAAAGTTATAATCTGTGCACATGCCACAATATGTTTATATTATTGTATACATGTTCAATAATGTTATGTGAATGTATTACGTAATTTAATAATGTAGGAGCTGTGAGAATAATAGGTTAAAAGTTGCTAATAATGAGGTAACAATGACATAGCCTTGAGGCAATAATGAATTTGAAAGTGTAATAATGCTACTAGTCATTCTTGGAGAAACAATAATGTAATTTTTGTGACAGTTTATAAAATAGCCCATCAACAACCAGAAAAAACTTAAGTTAAATAAAAGTATTCTATTGGATTAGGAATAGCCAATCAGAAACTTGAAATATAGAAATATACAAATTTAGGCGGTAGAAATCAAGTCAGTTGCTTGTAGACAGCGCTCATAACTGGACGTGTTGGTTGTAGACAGTGTTCCTAACCGGATGCGAGATGTGTCCTCGAGAAATTTAATACGTATTTTGTGTGAGAAAATAGTTTACGTGTTAAAAATTGCAAGTAATTAATAAAAGAATCTTACAGATCTCTATATCTGTGAAGTGTTATTTAAATCGTGTCAAGCATTAATAAATGGAGTGAAGAAAAACTTAAAATCTGTGTAAGCCTACATTCTTCAGTCGCACCGCTCCCTGCTAAGACATTCATGTCTCTAAAAAAATAAATACTGACGCAGCCCAGGCAAACATAAAAATATAATATTTAAAGAAACAGTAAAAATTACAAAGTTAATATTTTTAAACATTTTTAGGGCGAAGGCTACCGGAAAGCGGGTACTATATGTGGGTTGCAACTACTTCAAGGTCGGCTCCCCAACATAAGAACTACAATACAATTCCTACTTCAAATTGGTTTTCCATACGTGAAGCAACAATCTACTTCAACTGGTAATCTTCAACTTTTCGTATGTATCTGAATGCAGTATTTGCTTATAGACTTTTCTCTTTTAAAGTACATTCCGTAATGTTGAATAGTATATCCACAATAAACATGTCGGAGGAAGTAAAACTCCTTAAGATGGCTTTCTTCGGAAGGGAAGTAAAACCGTGGTTCCGTGTTGTAGATTCACGGCACATGAAAGAACCCCAAGCCTGATAAAGAGGCCTCTGAGCAAAATTGCCGGTCTTTCACGCCTAATATAGAATGGGATGCTAACGACCGCAACAGTTAAAGAGCGTCCATAAATAAAACTCAATTTAATTTCAATTTTACAACAAACTTGGCTTTTCCCATGCAACTTTCTCACGGAAATACTTCTCCGATACATTTTCTATATCTTTCTTGGAACACCATCCTAAAATGTTTATACATCACTTCTATCTTACGCAGATGTCGATGGTACTAAACATTCAGTTTAGTTTCAT
The DNA here is from genome assembly GCA_030765065.1 of Deroplatys truncata. NCBI lineage: Eukaryota > Metazoa > Arthropoda > Insecta > Mantodea > Mantidae > Deroplatys > Deroplatys truncata. The sequence continues at coordinate 181,729,058 of CM060984.1, forward strand.
ATTTGAATCCTCTTTTGAATTCATTTTAACGTTTTCTGTTAGTTAGCACAGCATTGCTGTTCTCATATAAACAAAAACCTATCTTTCTTTTTCATTTGTATGCCACCTTGAACATCTAGGGTTATATCGGCGGCTTTGCCTTTTTTGGAACAATTGCTCATCGGCAATTATGTTTACTCGTTTATATTCTGTTAATCTTTAGGTTTGTTTACGTTGGGTTTTCTTTATAAGCATTGAATTCACACACACACACACATTTACACTCTCACCCATGCATTCAGACTCGAGAGGATAGGGAATAATCCTGGCTAAAGAAAATTTCCATGCTCCAGCCGAGAATCGAGCCCATGTCCTCTGGAAGTGGAAGTTAGCACGCTAACCAACAGACCACATAGGTAGTCAATCCTTACTAGCATGGCTTCCTTCGGAAGGAAAGTAAAGCAGGTGGGCGCGTGTCTAGATTTACGGCACGTAAAAGAACCTCAAACCTAATAAAGAGACCTCTGAATAAAATGTCCGGTCTTTCACGCCCAAGATAGAATGGGACGCTAAGAAACATAGTAGTTAAATTTAACTTAATTTACAGAGGTAGTCTGTTATCGTATTTAAAGCTAATAAAACAAACATAACCAATCGCCTCTCGCAGGAAGAAACTATTCTAATCGAAAGTATTGAGACTATTATAAAATTCTAAAATAAATAATTTCGTTAAAATGGATAAAACGTACGATACACGTTTCGTGACGTCTAATTATAATCCTCAAGTGATTTTAATTTTTTTTTCCAGTCTGTTGTAATACGGTATTCCGACACTTATGTCGTAAACAATAATTACTCTAGATTTCTTTTGTTGTAAGTGCTGACGATCTATGTATGTAAAAACACAATTGAAATTTGTCGAATAGGATAGGACTAGTTAACAGAGAGGACACCTAGCATCTAGACACACAATAATCTTTTGTGCGTACATCCCCGGGTGAGGTGAGGAAGTCGCAGGTGGTATGGGTTGCAGAGCAGGGCGGCGCAGATCGACAGAGACCACCCGGCCACGGGAGGGTCGCTTGGAGACGTCCCTCTAGTGTGATCGGGGAAACATGACCCAGCAGTGGAGGCTCGACAGGCGTCCCTCTAGCAAGGCCGGTAAGAAGTTCCAAATCGCAAGTTCGACCGACCGAATCACAGCCCCCCGGCGTCAACCTGAAACATGAAAGGGAAATGAAATGAGAGGAAATGGGGGAGAGAGGAGAGCCGGGTTGGAATACACCACTCCGTCATTCGCTTATGTCACCCAGGGAATACCACGAAAAATCCATGGCCAGAGTGGGCGTCCACCGGGAATCGAACCCGGAAACTCCCTCACACCTTACCGTGGAGCCATCTCCTTCATTGAGGAAGAGTCAAGTTTATTTTCCGTTCACACTTTTAACCGGGAAACCAATGCTGTTAAATTCCTATCTAATTATAGTTCGCGAAAATTATTCTTGCATTGCAAAACTTATCAAGGACAACGTGAGGACACAATAAGCGGGCTTTACAAAAGCCAAAGCAGAATGAAGTTTAATGATCCTTCCATAGATATTGGCTGTATACAGTAAAATGTTATACCGCCATAAAATCGGAGGTGAAATATTTTTCGTTATGGCCATTCCAAGCCTAATGGGAATTATGATAATGCTGTTGAATACCAACCTCCCATTCTGTCAAAAAATCCTGAAGAGCAAGTTCACAGGAGAGAAAGAAAATTGCTCGTTGTTGTTTTTTAGCCTGCTTATAACCTGATCGTCTTGCAGGCCTTGGCAACCATGCAATCGTAATTAACATTTAATTATATGTTCTCGCATTCTGGTTCAGATTTTAATCAAATAAAATATGTAATTTCATAATAAATATATACCGGCTCCAGAAAGCATTCGTCTCTACTTTAAAAGCATTGTAGCAGCCTAATTAATGGAGAGAAGTTTCTCATTTTTAGTTTGCGGAAAGAATAAGTATTTTTAGTTTACAATAGCACGCAAAAGTATTTTGTAGAGACAGTAAGAAACAGAAATCAAATGTGTATATGGCAATTGAATTGAAATAAAATGAACAGCATATTAAGACTGCAGGTGCAATATATTTCCTTATATATAACATTTAATACAAAGGCTTCGTCGTAAATAAAATTTAACATACCAATTATACAGGTTCAAAGGTATTTTGTAAATCGAAATAAATGCAAGATAACAAACAAAAGAGGACTTCTGGTTTTCTTGGCTTAATACTTAGTTGTTGCATAACATTTTTCCTTTAATGATTGCAGCGCATAATGAAGCGTATTAATAATTTGGGGGTTACATTGTCAATACCAGACATATTGTTGTTTTTCTTTTATGTTAACTGGGATGGCGTCACTCCTGGCTGAGAGTTATTGCTAGCCACGAGCGGTGGGTATATAGCGTCTTGTCTTACTTATGATTCCGAGAGAAGCGGATCGCGTGTGCAAGGATTGGTGGACATCTCCCCTCAGCTTTCATATTTAATAATGTAGGAACCCCAAACGGTTGGGAAATGAAAAACCCATGCCTTTCTCTTAACCTCCACACCGGTTTTCGGTCCTCCGCGGCCAAGTGAGTATCGTCCCCTCAATGTACGTGCTGGGTATTAAAAGTTAATTTAATTTTTCATGTGAACCTTTAGGCCTCTACCCAGCATGTAACAACAATGGAGGCATTTAATCAAGAAGTTTAGCCAAATGCACTTGTGGAATGTTTGTCCAAACATCACATACTGTTGTTTAAAACTCCTTCCTATCCATGTAGTTTTTCTGCTGAACACATCTCTCCAGCATCTCCAAAGGTGCTCAATTGGGTTAAGGCCGGACTTTGATTTAGCCATTCTAAAGCGTTAACCCTATGCTTCCGCAAAACTTCCTTGACATGGCCAGATATATGCTTAGGTTCACTGTCATGTTGAAACTTCCAATTACGTGGCATATTTCGTCTTCCACGAGAAATCATATTGTCACCAGTATACTGCCATACTTCAGTCTGTCTATTGTTACATCAATTACGACCACAAGACCAACACTACTTCGTGAAAACCATCCCCATACCATGATACTACCTCCTGTGTGCATCATGGTAGGTATCTGATACTATAGTCATTTCTCTTTTTGTTCGGCCTTCGAGTACACCTTATTCCATCTAATGAGAACAGATTGAACTTGGCTTCCTCAGTCCAGATAATTTTGGACCAGTCAGCAGTGGTCCATGTTGTATACTTCTTAGCATGTTGTATACTTCCCTATTCTTCTCTTTAGTAAGACCTTTCTGAGAAGGTCGACTTCCACTCAGATCAACAGATGGTAATTAACTGTTGAAACATGGAATTTTACCCCATATTTTCCTTCAAGATCATCGCTATTGCTTGAGCTGACTTTTTAGTATCAGCAATCGATCTTCTTATACAGTTATTCTTCTTGATCGACCACTTCGGAGATTGTTCTCTACCATCCCTCGCTCTTTCTGAAGTTGACCCCAAACACTCACAAGCTGTTGGGAGACACCAAACTGCTTTGCAACAAAGGATTGGGTCCGTCCTTTATTGATAGGATTTAAGACAGCTTGTTTCAAGACAGCTCTTAAATACTCCTCTCGTATAAACAAATGGAAACATTAGAATCACTATATTAGCATTTCTTTAAAAATCTGATGTGTAACGCTTACGACTTTCTCTACTTTTGTACAAACTATTTTACAAACGCTTATTCTCCATCTACATCATGTTAATCGAGATAAATATTTCCAGAAACTTATTGGTAATTTTCTTGTAGGTGCAAGTGGAATATGGTAGGCTGTAAGCGATAGTCAAATATTTTAAGCACTGGTTGCTATGTGGAGCATTGCATTCTCTTTGCATGGCCAGGATATAAAAAATCTGATGTGTTACACTGACATGACTTTCTCTACTCTTGTACAAACTATTTTTACAAACGCTTATTCTCCATATGCTTCATGTTAATCGAAATATCGAGATGATAATCTTATTGCTAATTTTCTTGTAGGTGCAAGGGGAATATGGTAGGCTTTAAGCGAGAGTCAAATCTTTTAAGATCTGGTTGCTATGGGGAGTATTCCATTCTCTTTGATTTACCAGGACAAAAAAAATGAATACCGAATTCCCATTTGAGAAAAAGTATAAGTATTGGAAAATGTAAGGGAATAACAAGCAATATCTTGAAAACGGTTCACTCCACAAAAAAATGTATATGCCTTAAACTGTGTATTTTAACGCGATCTACATTTTTTGTTTAGTAAAATTTTGTCTATCTCTTATGGTTTACTAGCCATGCAAAAGTCGTTCACATTGTAGAATACTTTTGGAGACATTACTGGAAAATTCGAGATATACATTTCATTTGTCATGAAAATATCTTAAACGAATGATATTTTAATCAAAATCGTTAGAGCCCTTTTTGATAAAATTAAAATTTTCGAAAAATGTTCAATGTAAAGGGTAGTCTGGGGTGGGGGGATTTTCTTGAAAATCTTCCTTTCGCTCTTTGAAAGATATTGTACCTAAATACCAAGTTTGGTATTTATTCGACTTTTCGTTTTTGAGTTATGCTGTTCACAGACACACACACACACACACACACACACACACACGGACCTTTTTTTAAAAATGCTTTCTTTTTATTCAGGTGGTCTCACTTCATGGTGATCTCGGTATCGAATTTTTGGGTGGAATACAATACTTCCCCTACTTACTATACGTAGTAGAGAAAGTAAAAATGAACAAAATACTTATGAGCTACTAGGGAATTGAAGCTACCTGATAATTGGTATGTTTACCTACACTCAGTGCTCGTTACACATAACAGTGGCGAGGTCAAGCAGTCTTCTGTTTGAATCACGAGTTTATTTTAATTCAGCCTGCAGGTAAACACTTAGCTCAATGAAGCAGCTTTCTACAAAATACTTTTCAGCGCAACCTGTATGTGCTCTAGCGTTTTTCAAAATTATTCATTAATTATTTTAATTTTTCTAAAATTGCACCAACCTATCACATTTTTGGTATGATGTTTAAGGTATTACAGTAAATTTAGTGTGAAAATAGATTTTGATCTGACAGAGAAGAAAATGTCAAAGTGAAGTATTTTCAATTTTTTTACTGAACTTCCACATTAACTCCTCAGTTCTTCATATTTCTGTGTTACTACATTGACATTTGACTTTATAGGGTATTATATAAAATTGCAGTCTTCAAAACAACTGTAAAACCATTAAAATGAAGAAAAAAAATCTGATGTGTTACACTCACATGACTTTCTGTACTCTTGTGCAAACTATTTTTACAAACGCTTATTTTCCATGTACTTCATGTTAATGGAGATAAACATTTGCAGACTCTATCTTATTGCTAATTTTCTTGTAGGTGCAAGGGGAATATGGTAGGCTTTAAGCAATAGTCAAATCTTTTAACAGCTGGTTGCTATGTGAAGCATTACATTCTCTTTACATGTCCAGTACATAAAAAAATAAAACATTTTTGGAAACATGTCCGTGTGTATGTCTCTTTTTGTAAAGAGAAGCATTTTCGAGATATTACTTTTATTTCCTTTGAATTTTACTTTTTCTCAACTGAGAATTCGTTGTTCTTTTTTTTGTTAGTTCTTGACATGCAAAGAGAATTACATTTTACACATAGCGACCAGTTCTAAAAATATTTGACTATCGCTTAAGGCCTACTATGTTGTTTTGTATTTGCAAGGACAATATAGAAATACAGTAGCCTTTGAGCATAGACATATCTGGTAATAGCTGTTTGCTATGTGCAGCACCATTCTCTTTGCCACAGATTAATACTCTGTGCGTATCCAAGACAAAAAAAAATGAATAACGAATTCCCATTTGAGAAAAAGTAGAAGTATTGGAAAATTTAAGGGAATAACAAGCAATATCTGAAAATGGCTCACTCAACAATAAAAATATATGACATAGTTTGTGCACTTTAACGCGATTTACATTTTTTATGTAGTAAAATTTTGTCTATCTCTTATGGCTTACCAGCTATGCAAAGGTCGTTTACAATGAAGAATACTTTTGGAGACATTCCCAGAAAATTCAAGATATACATTTTATTTGCCATAAAAATGTCTTAACCATATGATACTTTAATCAAAATCGTTAGAGCCGTTTTTAGAAAATAAACATTTTCGAAAAATGTTCCATGTAAAAGGTAATCTGGGATGGGGGATTTTCTTGAAAACCTTCGTGTCGCATCTCTGGAAGATACTGAACCTAAATACCAAGTTTGGTGTTTATCCGACTGTTCATTTCTGAGTTATGCTGTTCATGGACACACACACACACACACACACGGACATGTTTCCAAAAATACTTTTTTTGGATTCAGGAGGTCTTAAAACATGTATTTCCGGTGAAATCTCGATATCGAATTTTTGGGTGGAATACAATACTTCCGCTACTTACTATACGTAGTAGAGAAAGTAATAAAAAAAGGGAGAGAAGAAAAGTACCAGAGCACTTAAACTGTAAATATAACTAGTTTTTTTCGCATGTTAAAATAATAATTTTCTCTTCTTTAATTTTTAAATTGGAGACAAATTTAGTCACCATATATTGAGGAAGTTATAACAATGTACTAAGTCAGGCAAGGAATGGCGTATTGCAATTATTTACTGCCATTTTGCGAGCAGAGGTTTACTACATCCAGAGACAGAACAGAGAGATTGGCATTATCACAGAGGCCATCTAATGTTTAAGCATTAATATCAAAATATATTCCTTTTACCAGAACTCATGTAAAAGGCTTTAACGGACTGCTTGAAAAACCGTCTATGATATACTTCAAGGTTGGAATCAAACAGTGCATGAGGTACAAGTGTAGAAAGAGAAAACACATTGCTGCCAATACCAGGAAAGGTATATACAATTGCTGGAATTATAAATTTACCTTTTTGCTTCTTTGTTTCTTTCTTTTTGTTACCTTTGTCAAAAAATGAGACATTAAAGCCTAAGTTGGTATTCTTAGGGACACTAAGACAACATTCAGGAAATGGTATTGGATTGGCTACGGAGGGGACTCGGCACTGATCTACAAAGGTGATATTGTACCTACGCCTGATGTCCTCCGTGGTATAGTGGTTCCATGTTAGCCTCTAGCTCCCGAGGTCGCGGGTTCAAACGCGGTGGAGTGTTTGCATAGCTTTCTTCGGAAGGGAAGTAAAGCCGGTGGTCCCTGTCGTAGATTTATGACACGTAAAGGAACCTCAAGCCTGATAAAGAGGCCCCTGGGCAAAATTAGCGGTCTTTCACGCCAAATATAGATTGAGATACTAACGACCACAGCAGTTAAAGAACATGCATATATAAAACTCAATTTAATTCATTTTAATTTGTACCTACGCCCCACAAGGGGGCGTCCCAGGGAGGAGGGATGAGGCGAGTGGAGACACTGGGCGGCCGGAGCCAGGAGCGACGGCACAGGGTAGGCAAGGACTCTTCGACAAGCGGAGAGGGGACCCCCACCCGCACGGAGGGGGTCCAACGCCCCTCAAGGGAGCTCGGAGATCCCCATCAGCCAGTCGAAAGCTGAGGGACGGAGACAGTCATAAAGAGTATCCTTTTCCCTTGCCACACTGCACCGAAACACCATCGCTGACACTTCTTACCCCGAAAGAGACCAACGACTGAAAGATAAAATGAAATGAGAATGGGGATGAAATGGAGGGACAGGGAATTGGGGGATGTGAGAATCCTTCTCAGCATTCACCTGACGACGCAGGAAAACCGCCGAAAACCCCATGGGTCACGAAGGTCGGCCAAGAGAATCGAACCTACGACCTCACGAATGCGGGGCACAGACGAAACCGCCTGAGCCATCCCGCTCGGTCCGGTAAGGAGATAGTCCTGGATAAAAAGATAACATTTGGAATCTCAAGTGCTCTTCTTTATTTTAATTGTTTCAATGCTTTATTTGTTACACGTCTCTTTATCATACTTTCGGTTCTGGAGCATTCAGCACTGCCCAGACTAGCTGTAAAGTTGCTAAGAGCGAATCAATGTAGTAAAACACCAGGTATTATATTTTATAAGTTCTAAAGACTTAATGTTATAATCTGAGGTTTTCGTCAGTTCACGCCTTTACTGCGGTTTCATGTATTTATTTATTTATTTATTAAAGCTAATTTACAAAATGTGTTTTCTCCGCATGTACATGTATAAGAGATGTTTCAGGAGTGATGGTTCAAAAAGCCGGGATGAAAAATAAAAATTAAGAGAAGCAAAAATTGTCTAGTAAATATAGGTCCGGAAATTAAATGATTACACGATAATGCCAATTTTTGCTGGTTGGAGCCTGCTGGATACAAAATACTAATTCCAACATAACCAGTGGCAATTTTAGTTAGTTTACCACTCAAGTGATACTCACAACTATCAAAGCACAAACAGAAACAACTGAGCGACGTGGTGGCGCGCTAACGCAAGCGATTCGCGTTCGGGAGATCCCGTTCGACCCCCGACGATCGCCCATTCTGGCCCATGGGTTTTTCGTGGTTTCCTCGGGTCGGAAGGCGAATGCTGGAGTGAGTTAGCTTCTATCACGACTCTCCTGTCCCCATTTCCTGCACCGATCACCTTCCTTGTCACCTGTTTCACGGTTGTAGGAGCAGGCGATATTGTTCGGCGGGTTGGGGCTGGACGGTGGCTGTGTGCTCTGCGGAAGTTTCAATCTGACGTCGTTCAGAGACTGCTCGGCTGGAAACCGCTTTCTACAGGCCTCAGGCGGACTGCCACAGAGACGTGCGGAAGTCTCTTAACATTTCCTCACTTGAAGACCTGGCTCTTATTGGAGCTGCCCAGAGAGGTCGGTGAACGTCCCACCCAACCAGGTAGCCCTCTAGTATCCACCGGGATTACTCCTTCCTTAGAGCAAGCAACTGTGCCATCTGTCCGGCATTGCCTCACGCTACCAAACCTAAAAGCACAAAAAAAAGAAATAAAAAAATAAAATCGAATATACAACCCCGGCATCAAGGTTACTGTACCGGGGCATATATTCAAATGTTCTATTTATTGAATCAAATTTTCCAATTCTTATATATATATATATATATTCATTTTACAGATTAAGTCTATAACTACTACCTAACTACAAAGAAAACATAAAATAGAAAACATAAGTAATCAAAATGAATAATAGATAGTAAAGCTGTAAATAAATAATTACAAAATCTATAAATTTATACTAATACTGGTAATCAGCATAAAAAACTGGTATCCAGCTACTTAACTAACAAAAATTAATAGAAACTAAAATCTACTCCACTGGTATCCAGCGGTTACATACTGGTATCCAGTACTGTTTACAAGATTCTTCTAGCTTAAATAAGTTCTTTTTTTTCTCTAAAAGCACGCTTGACGCACAATAGGAAAACAGAATGAAAGGGAAATGAGGGAAATAAAATCGTGGTAGATGCGAAACCACCCCAGCATTTAGCTGCCGACCAGGAACATCACCAACACCCAAGCTTAGAGAGGGCGGTCATTGGTAATCGAATCCAGGTCCTCCCGTATGCAGCCTTTACAGGTTACTACTCGGTTTAGCAAAACTAAAATATAGAAGAGTTAATGGTTAGATGACAAAGGAGAGAAAGGAAGTATAGAATGAGTAGGAAGCAGCAACTTTAAGAAAATGATGAACATTTTCGATGCAACATTGAATTCTGTCACCACGCATCTCTGACAGGTGAATATGTAAATCAGCTGGTTTATTTATGTGAGCCGCTAACGGTATTGATTTACTCTCATTTGCCAGCTAATCATCATTGACGTATCTATAATTTGTAGCGGATAAAAAAAAATGAAAAGCAGTTACAGAATGATTTACAGTCGGAATCGCCAAAGCTAATCTGCATAGAGCTGTTTGGAATTCATCGCCACTCAACGCTTACTGTCTGGGGCGAAAAGTGGGTTACTGTGCCATAGTCGACTGGACTCGCGGAATATTCGGCGGAAAGAGGGCGACTCCTGTAATTTGGCGCTAATCTTTGTTCAAATATTTTCAACTATGATCCATGTTAAAGATGCTTTTGCTTCCCGCAAGAAAGAGCATAAGCTCTGGGATACTGTGTTCCCCTTATTTCCTTCAGTTTTGTTTACTTTCTCTACCACGTATAGTAACTAGGGGAAGTATTGCATTCCGGCCAAAAATTCGATACCGATAGTTCACCAGAAATACCTACATGGTTTGAGGCCCCTAAATAAATAAAAAAATCTGATGTGTTACACTCACATGATTTTCTCTACTCTTGTACAAACTATTTTTACAAACGCTTATTCTCCATATGCTTCATGATAATCGAGATATCGAGATGTTAATCTTATTGCCAATTTTCTTGTAGATGCAAGGGGAATATGGTAGGCTTTAAGCGATAGTCAAATATTTTAAGAGCTGGTTGCTATGTGGAGTATTCCATTCTCTTTGCATTACCAGGACAAAAAAATGAGTAACGAATTTGAGAAAAAGTATAAGTATTGGAAAATTTAATGGAATAACAAGCAATATCTCGAAAATAGTTCACTCAACAACAAAAATGTATATGACATAAATTGTGTACTTTAACGCGATCTACATTTTTTGTGCGGTAAAAGTTTGTCTATCTCTTATGGTTTACCAGTTATGCAAAAGTCGTTCACAATGAAGAATACTTTTGGAGACATTCCCAGAAAATTCAAGATACACATTTCATTTGTCATGAAAATATCTTAAACAAATGATATTTTAATCAAAATCGTTAGAGCCAATTTTGAGAAAATTAGAATTTTCGAAAAATGTTCCATGTAAAGGGTAATCTGGGGTGGGGAGATTTTCTTGAAAACCTTTGTGTCGCATCTCTGGAATATTCTGAACCTAAATACCAGTCGGTGTTTATCCGACTGTTCGTTTCTGAGTTATGCTGTTCACAGACACACAGACAGACATACACACACACACACACACACACACACACACGGTCAGGTTTCCAAAAATGCTTTCTTTGAATTCATGTATTTCCGGTGAAATCTCGGTATCGAATTTTTGGGTGGAATACAATACTTCCCCTACTTACTATACGTAGAGAAAGTAAAAAAGCATTTTTGGGAAAAGGTCTGATATGTGTGTCTGTGAACAGCATAGCTCAAAAACGAAAACTGGGATAAATACCCAACTTGGTATTTAAGTTCAGTAGCTTACAAAGATACGACACGAAGATATTCAAGAAAATCCCCCCGTCCCAACTACCGTTTACGTCGAACATTTTTCGAAAATTGCTCTAACGATTTGTTTAAAATACCATATATCAAAGATATTTACGTGGCAAATAAAATGTATATCTTGAATATTTTTGGAATAGCGTGAAGTCCTCTTCATTGGAAGGAAATTTATATAATCTTGCATAATGGTAAGCGCTAAGCATTAGACGAAAGCGTACTACACAAAAAATTGTAGATCTCTTTAAAACACCTAATTTATTTCAAATAACTTTTTTGTAGTATCAGCCATTTCCGAGATATCCGTTAGTATTGGTTCGAATTGTTCAATACTTTGTGATTATTTTCAAGCCCTGCCAATTTCCAGTTGTTTTTGCGAATCGCTATTAAGGCCAGAATATAACTTCCTGTTCTTAAACATTTGACAATCCCTTTTTCCTTTGTATATATAACTAAATGCGTAATGCAGCTGTTTCGGTAAAGTTTCATCTCGATTAAAATCAAGTAGATAGGAAAACAAACGTTCGTAAGGATAATTTGTATACCCACTAATAAGCGATAGAGGGTAGAGAAAGTCATGTGAATGTAACAACAGTTTTTTTTTTACTTTAGCACCGATATGGTTTAAGCCGTGCAAATTCGCGGAATTTAAATATTAAATTTCTGAATTTTGCTACTCTCTCTCTCATATGTACACACACATACACACACACACACATACACACACAATCTTTCTTTAAAGTGCTTTTTATTATTTTTGTTGAAATTTATAGTTAGATATGAAATTTGTGGCGGAATACAACACTTCCTCTACCTATTACAGGTAGGCGATGGAGAAAGTAAAAATTGCTTATTAATATTATTGCACGGTTGCATAGGCCTGCTTTATTTCACTTTAAAACCCTAAATTACGTGTATTATTGTCATTCTTAATCCTTATTTGTAAAATGAAAATTATTATTATTTTCTTTTTACTCTATTTATTTTACGTCGCTTTAACTCCATGGTTATATCGCGACGGATCTGTTGGTGGATAACTCTTAGAACGATGTGTGATGGACAGTTAACCTTCTAGGTCTCATCCCTGTAACGACCCGCTCCGTCACGTGTCACAGAGACCCTAGCGCATAGTTACCGGATCTTCTGCTTCGTGCCGTGCAGATGGCATTAGGGTGCCATCCATTCCAATTGCCGCTCTCATATAGAAATGCGACAGTTAGCCTTCTAGATCTCATCCCTATAACCATCTGCTTCGTGCCGTGCGGACGGCATTAGGGTACCGTTCAGTCTAACCGCCTCTCTCACACAGAAAGGTGGACAGTTAGGCTTCTAGGTCCCATCCCTGGAAATGCCGTTTTGCTTCGTCACACACCCATAGAGACCCCAGCGCATGGCAGCCGGATCTTCTGTTTCGTGCCATGCAGATGGCATTAGGGTGTCATCCAGTCTAGCTGCCTACATTGTTTGTGAATAAATGGCATAGCATTCGCTATTACCACTTATTTTTAATTTTACTATTGTTTTAGACTTAAGGTAGAACTTTTGGTCGTGGTTTTAAATATCCAATCCGGTATTTGCCTTGGCGACTGAGGGAAACCATGAAAAAACCTCGGACAGATTGGTCGGCCCATGGGATTTGAACCCGGGACATCCCGAATAGAGGGTCACAGACGCTACCGCCTGAGCCATCCCGCTCGGTTGAAAATTATTCTGTGATCGTTAAAATGAATATTCTAGTCTACAGCAAAAGTAAACTTTCAAAGTCACCCGGAGTAATTGGACTGGGTATTAAATTATAAACGCCAATAGGTTGAAAATCCCCAAAATGAGCAATGGTATCCATTTTATGGTTGCTGTTCATATTTCTACGTTTAATTTGTAAATTTTATGGCAAAAATAAGTTTACTTTTATAAGTTCACTGCACTCACAATCATTATTCAAAGTTATGGCTTTAAAGGTGATAGTTTTCTTAGGTGAAGCAACAATATACCTAAAATCGTTCCACTCTTAGAACCCAACTAGGTGTAAACAATGACGTCATTAACTAACGTGCGATACAAAAGGAAGCAAAGCACACCATAAATGTAACGAGTTTTCATATTTATTCGGAATTGAACCTGGGATTGCATGCGTTTCCGATTTGTAAACAGGCGGTGTACTGCGGCGGTGCAGAATTGTTTTTTCACTAGGACATTTTGTGCATTCTTTGACATGAGATGGAAGAATCTGCATGTTTGAGTACTACTTCAGAACTAGAAGGATACGAAGGGGGAGTCTGTTGATACGATACTGGGCACTGTGTGAATGATTTTCTCCCTTCTTACTCAGAATTTCATCAAGTCCCGAGATTAAACATGTTAAAAAAGGTTGTTTTTATCAACAAAAAAGGAGAAACTACTAAAATATTTAAAAAAATATTTTTAAAATGTATAAAGGTTACCTCAATTGGTTTTTATTTAAAAAGTTAACGTTGTGCTATTAAAGCTGAGACACCCTACGCCACAAAAACCGTCCAATTACTTGAGTTACCTATCACCATGCTGCTGAGATTGCAAATTAACGAGACGAAAGCGAAAGAAGCTCCAAATGTAAACTCTGGAAAGGTGCGATAAAGTCCCATTTCACTAAGGTGATCTCGAAACTGTTGACATCCTCCCCTTCCACTCATTTTTCGCTAGTCCTCTGCCAAAGGCACTGTGATAAATTCGCTTCAAAATATTGATGTCATGCGCAGACAACCGATGGCGGCAAAGCCGAATAAATCTGAAGATCCAGTATACCTTAACACGTGTGATTATGTGTGAGTTTTGTCGCGGTAACTTCGTGTTATCTTATTTGCTGAGCGCCTGTTATTGTTTTACTATTTTTAATTTTGAGTTCTTTGTCCTCCGGCTAGCTATTATTATTCAGTCGAGGAAATCTCTTGAACAGGGTGTGTAAACGGAAAGGAGTTGTTACTATAGATAACACTGATAAAAGAATTTGTTTTTACACTTTTATTGCCGTCACACTTTATTAATTTCACATATTTACTCTTGATACACGCCCGACTGAAACTGTTATATTTTCGAATGTAACTATAATCACTTATTTGCAGCACATTATTAATTCAAGTATTTCACATTTTTGTAACAACTAGCTTTACGACGCGAGAAATTCTGTAGAATTGCGCGACGTTTAACCCGTGGATGATTCTGTTGAACTGCGCGACGTTTGCCTTGTAATGATTCTGTAAAACTGCGCGTTACCCGTCTCTGACTCGGAATTTATACTCCCTCACCCCGATATGCCTAAAGATTATAATCGAGCTGCTATTGGTTAATAAAACGCGCCAACATTAGCGTCCATTTTTATATCCAATCAAAATTACGAACACATATGCTCTAGGGAAGATGTTCCCTCCATTTCTAAAGAAAAGCGCGCTACTCTGACGTCATTTGTTTGTCTCTTATAATTGATAAACAACTCACCCCCTCGCTCATTGTTACCCGCTCCTATTGTCAGTTTCAGTGAGGCTGTGTAAACTTATTTCCTAACAATCCTTATAATTAACAAACATCTCAAAATCATTGTCATACAATAATATTAATTTATACACAATTACTCTGGCATTCACAGTGTTGTGTTAAAAATACTGCCTCAGTTTTCAAGAAGTGTGTTATGCGGCGATCTCCTCCTCATCCGTTGCTGTAGCTTACCTTGATGCTTCTCCCGTTGCTTCCAGAAGTTCTCAGCGTGTTGGTTCTTCAATTTATCCTCGGCTAGCTGCAGTAATTTTCCTTAAATTATATGGGAGCATGGACTTATCCTCGGTAAAGGAAAACGTAGATCTCGGGTGGTGATATAGGAAGACATAGACTTGCTTTGTTTATGAAAAGATGACACTGCCGTTTCTTTTTTATTTAATTAACACTCGTAGTATACAAAACTGGTATTGCCGCTGTAAAATACTGTCCACCGCTGTTAAACTATGGCGTGGATATGGCACGAAATATAACTATTCTTATTGTCGCTTTCAGAGTAGCGGATCTTAAGTGTGTTGCTAAAACTATTTTGATTCCCTGTTTTGGCGCGATATCTCACACATCCTGCAGCATCTCTCCCTGACCACACATGACATAAACTGTCGAATAAAATGCAATACTAAGCTGACATTACAAAGCTGACTTGATTCCCTTCTTGGCGCGATATCTCACGCATCCTGCAGCATCTCTCCCTGACCACACATTACCAAAAACTGCCCCGAATTTTCCCTAAACAGATCCATTTATAGCCTCAGGCTTCTGAGGCTGCTTCCTTTCCTATTGGTCCATTTTTAGCGCGACTCGACGCGTCTAACTATTTCGAATAAACTTCCAGGGATTTCATTGGTCCAATTTTAATATAAATCGCGGCTTTTCCTACATTTACCGTTAAGGTTGTCTGTCTCACTCACTTGGTCACGGCGAATTATCAAATAATGGGACAAAGGCTCTACACCCTCGCTGTAGGAATAATAGCACAGCGACCGAAGAGAGGTAATAAAACTAGGTTTTCTGCCTTCGAAAGCACTATTCCTGTAGCTAAAACTTTCCCTCGTGGACAGTATTTTAACATAGCGCTTAAATTATTTACATTAAACCATTTATAACTCTACTAATATTAATAACCTAGATAGATACATAATGTTAAATCACCCTTCTTAAAATATACAAGCAGTATGAGAAAAAGATATTTACATAATACGATTTAACATCACTAAAAGTTAATTAATAAGTTATCTGTAATTATAGTTCTTGGGCTCGGCCTAGAGTTGCCGTTTCAAATTGCCCTGTTCTGGAAAAGAATAAATTTTTCAACACTTGATACAATTTTCTTTTACAGAATAATTCCTCTGATTATGGCCTTTGTTCGTTTGTTTTGTTGACAGAGACCCTTCGCTATACCTGCTCCTTCACAAGGGCTCTGACAAACCGGTGATGTTTATATTTGGGTCATTCACTCTACACTCTCCCTTTAAAAACAGGTTTCCGAGAGACATTCTTATACACAATACATTTCCCGCACACGAATAACTTGTGACGCATACAAATACTCTAATACCCAATTTAAGTTCTAAAATTAAATCTATTTACATACATATTGGTACATAATTATTATGCCTTTATTTATTTCTTTACATCCTTATTTATCGGGTGTATTACCTTTACTATTTGTTCACAGGGGTGTTACCTCATTTCGAGTAAAACTAACCTGATTCTTTTCATTATATTCTTCACCCTTCTCATTCTCTAAACATTTGTACGGTTTGAGCAACTGTTTATGGTATCTCCCTACGATCTTGGAATTCTTTATTTCTTGTAACTCAAATGTATCCGAGCCAAAAATGTTAATCACCCGGTATGGACCTTTAAATAAATTTTCCATTCTATGATACCTTTTGTTCAGAATGCTAGACTTTTTCTTGTCCCGTACCAATACTAAGTCTCCCAATTTGATCAACCAGTGTTTTCGTTTCTTTTTCTTAAACTTTTCTTTTCTTTTCTGCGCCTTATTGGCCATTCTTTCAAAAGCTTTCTTAAACATCTCTTCTTCCGTTAGTGCTTTCGGATCTTTAGCTTCTAGTGTCTGTGGTAATTCCCCTTCAAGTGTTTCCATTAATTTCCCCTTCATCAGCTCGATGGGCTTATAACCGGTAGTAGGGCTCACACTTTCATTTAAAATACTTTCGATGCGCTGATAGTGATTTGCCCAATCACTGTGTTTTTTATTGGCCAAAATTCTCAAATAAACCGAAATGTCCCGTATTATTCTTTCGCAGGGATTGCTTTGTGGGTGGTATTTTGAGCAATGATACAACGTGATTTCGTTTTCTTTTAAGGTGTCTACAAATTTTCTGCTGGTAAATATTGAAGCATTATCACATAAAATTGCCTTCATCTTTCCAAATTGTGGAACATACGACTTCATTATCTTCCTTAGGCATGTTTCACTTGTAATCTTCCTGACTGGGTAAATTTTCACAAATTTTGAAAATACATCTATTAACACCACTATATACCTAAATCCAAATTTACTACAAGGCATCTCACCATGACAGTCCAAGGTCACTAACATGCCTGGTTTTTCCCTTAGTATGGAGTTTGTCTCGTATTCATATTGTATATTCAATGGCTTTGCTTTTTGACATTGTAAGCATGTCGAAATTATTCTCCTTACTTTATGGTGTAATTTTGGAATATACAGATTTTCTTGGATCATTAAAGCTGTGCGTTCTGAGCCAGAATGTGCTAGAGCTTGATGGAACGTGCTTATGAGTTCATTCTCCATGTTCTTAGGTATATATGTCTTCCATTTCTGTATTTCGCTGCCATGTAGTTTATATAACACGCCCCCTTTTACCCCTATGTTTCCCTTGATATTTTCATCTATTTCTGGGGCCCTTTTTATTAATTTATTTAACTTCTCATCTCGTCGCTGCTGGTCCCCTATTCCTTTTAATTCTTTTATCAATCCTTTACTCAAGGGTATTTCAATACTCATTAATGTTACTTCATTTTTAGGGCGTTCTATTCTCTCCGGTATTTCACTGTTGTTATGTAACCTAGACAGCAAATCGCTAAAAACATTTGTTTTTCCTGGAATGTGTTTCACCTCAACATCATACGAAAGAATCTCATGGATGTACCTAGATAATTTAGTACTCGTAAGCCGACAACGTTTCATAAATGAAAGACTCACATGATCTGTGTATATAATAACCTTCTGTAGATATATATATGATCTAAATTTCTGTAGTGCGTAATACACAGCACAGATCTCTAATTCGGTGACCGAAGCATTTTTCTCTATTTGACTTAAACCTCTTGAAGCGGTACTTATCACGTGCAGTTGATTTTCCTCATCTGATTGGGCTAGGACACACCCATACCCGTGACCTGAAGCATCCACGTAAATTACATATGGTAGGTTGTCCTTGGGTCTCTCTAGTAGAATTGATTTCGCAAATAGTTCTTTTATCTTTTCAAAAGCTTTCTGGTGTACCTCGTCCCATTTCCATCGCACTTTCTTTTTAAGTAATTCGCGCAAAGGCGCTATTTCTGCGGCGTACCTCAGGATAAATTTGCTTTGATAATTTAGCACTCCAAGAAAGGACCTAACCTGCTTAACACTCTTGGGCGCTGGTATTTTTCTCACAGCCGCTACTCTTTCTTCGTTTGGCTTCATTCCTCTATCATTAATTACATAGCCTATAAATTCCACCTCACGGATGCAAAATTTGGATTTATTAATGTTCACCGTCATACCGTTTTCTCTCAGCTTTCTAAGCACATAATTCACATGTTTAATATGCTCATCAAAATTTTCATCAACTATTAGAAAATCGTCGATATATTGGATCAAAAATTCGTCGGCTGAGTCGCCAAATATTTTATCGATGGCTCTTAATAGTCCACTACATGACGTAAGCATACCAAAAGGCATTCTCAAAAATTCGAACTGTTTCCCAAAAAATAAAAAAGAAGTATACTTTCTAACATCCTCGTGAAGCTCAATCTGCCAGTATGACGCCGTTAAATCAATAGTGGAGAAATACTTGCCTTTGGTTATTTTTGACAGCAATTTTTCTACACTTTCGCTCCGAAATCTGTCTGGTTGTGTATATTTATTTATCCTTCGAGCATCTATTGTCATCCTAAGTTCGCCATTGCGTTTCGTCACCCAACATAATGGACTGCTGTACGGAGAATTTGACGTTTGTATTATTCGGTCTCTCAACATCTTATCGATCACCTGTTTGGCTCTCTCCCTTAATGCAATCGGAATATCCCGATACTTGTGTGTGAAGGGTGCAATATCTTGTACCTTAAAACTGTGTTTGTATGCTTTGCACTTGCCTGGGACGTCCGAAAATACCGCTTTGTTTTCTTGTAACATTCGCCTTAATAGATGCCTTTGTGTCTCTGTGAGGTTCTCGGCAAGGGTCACTTTCTCCTCTACTGCTTCTACCTGGCTGCCGGTATCTTGGAATTCTTTATTTCGGGCGTAACCATAATCTTTCTCATTGTGCTCCGTATACCCGTTGTAAAACCTGTCAGCGAACGCATGCATCTCATCGGTTTCTTCCCCTTGTACTATAGCAATTAATTTCTCACTCCTACCTGTTTGTAATAATTGTACGAAAAATCTTTCTTCGGCTATATCTTCTTCTCCTTGGGTTTTGTTATAAGTATCCTGCTTCATACCCTCTACAAAAGGGATTTCTAATGTTTTTCTGTTCTTCTCTATTTTCAAAACTTTATCAGCAAAATCAACCCTAGCTCTTAATTCAAACAAAACGTCACACCCAATCAAAATGTCACAAATCAAATTATTGATTACCAGAAAAATAAACTCAAAATTTTCTTCTCCTATTTTCATGTTCAACATTACTTGCATTTTTATTCGGGTAACCTCTTTGTTAACTGCTACCCGGCATACCGTGTTCCTTATGGGTAATGTCATTAGCTTAATTCCTTTATTTACCAGGTTCTGATATAACCTCAGGCTGCATACACTCACATTGGCTCCAGAGTCTATTAAAGCGTTATATTCTTCATCCAATAATACTACTTTTATGCTAGGGGAATCTGTCAGATCCTTTTCCGAGTGATTTTGAATAGTAGTTATCAGTTCTCCCAGTATAAATTCATTTTTGAGCCCTGTTTCACATTTTCTGTTTATTTGAGAATTTTGCGCGCTTAGAATCCGCTCCGAGCTCTTGAATGGATCCTGTCTTAGTTTTCCGGGTTATCGACACTATTTGGTGCTCCGCTAGTCTCTTCCACATTTCCCTCTCTCTGCATTTGCCTATAGTTTCCTCTGCTTCCTCTAAAATGTCCCCGGGAATGTCTCTCTCTCCTTTCGTTTCTTTCTGGATAATTTTCGTCATACCTTTCTCCTACATCACTTTCCCCTCGGTCAGAAAAATAATGTTCTCTGGATCTGTTTTCATTGTTTCTGCCTCTCCTATAATTAAAACGGCCGCTATATCTTGGTCTGGTTTGTATAGCATTTATGTGATATTGGTTATCACCTTCCCTCCTGAAACGGTTATTTTGACAGTTTCTGTTCCCGGATTGAGGTACGTCGTTCCAGTATCTCTCTCTGGGGTTATAGTTCCCTCTCGCGTTTCCTCTCCAATTCGCATTCCTTGCATTATCCGGTATTGGTCGAACTGTATAGTTTTGTCCGTGGTTCCTACTACTTGTCTCGAATGATGATACCAACTCAATCAATTCGGGAATAGAATTTGGCTTCGCAATGAGTAGGTAATGGTGTATACGTTCTGGATAATGTGGTACAATCATATTAATGAAATCCCTCTCGCTTATGGGTGGCTCGATTAGTCTACTACTCTGTGCTTTAGTTAGCAAATAATCTACCATGCTTATGTTTCCGCGTTCATCGTACTTGCCATTAACTAGGATAGATCTCACCTGGTTCTGAGTATTAGTACTCCAGTACTTATTCAAAAATGCCCTTCTGAAATATTCAAAATTATTATTCTCCCCCAAAGTCAATCTTACCCATTGGAGAACCCTTTGACGTAAACCTTTACGAACGATTAACATCTTTAGCTCGTCCGGAATCTGCTTCAAACGGAAATACTCCTCAAGGTCATTTAGGTATTGTTTAGGATTATCAGCCGAATTTTCCTCGAAAGTAGGTACCCCTATCTCATTTAATAAATGGTAGTTTGCATTACTTGCATGGTTAGATGTACATTGGTGACCTGGATTGAAATTATATGGGTCGGCAGCTGGACTTTGACCTCCATTTGCCTCCCTAAAAGTGGTGCTAGTTTCACTGGGTGAGCTATCATCACTCTGTCTCACACTTATCCCTAGTCTACCAATAGAGCGTTTTAACTCCTTTACACAATTTTCATGCTCTTCAACCCTCTTCACAATTTCATGATGATTTGAGAGCTGTTCAGTCATTTTTGACGAAAGTTCATTCATCTTTCCCTGATCCTTTTCTAACACTATTCTAAATTCTTTGAACTCCCTTTGAATGTTAGACTCTAAGGTACTTTGTTTTTTTTCTAAAGAAACATTTACAGCTCTTAAGTCATCATCCAATTGCTCCTTTATGGCTAAGCTGGTAACACTTAATTCTGTTTCTACATCCTTCCTTAGTTTTTCTACATCGTTTCTTAGACATAGTTGTCCTGCCTGAATTTCTTGCACTACCTTCCCTTGCTGACTGAATTTGGAGTCCAATTGACTTTGTAATCGGGTGACCTGTTCACCTAAATATTCCCTCATCTCCTGAGCTAATTCCCCTCTCATCTTCCTGTTTTCCTCTCTGACATATTCACCTATCTGTATACTCTGCTCATTTAATTTCCCTTCTAAATTCTTACTTTGTTCACTTAATTTTTCTAAGTTTTTACTTTGCTCACCTAATTTCCCCTCTAAATTCTTACTTTGTTCACTCAAATTTCTTTTTGACTCCTTACTCTGCTCATCTAATTTCCCTTCCAAATTCTTATTTATCTCGTCTATCTTTGTGCTTAAATGTTGAAGGAATATTAGCAGCTGGTTTTGACCTGCGTCAATGACCTGCTCAATCGGTGGTTGCCTAACTTCTACCTCTGCTGCACCCATATTTTCTCCCTCTGTTGTTATGCTGACAATAGCCTCCCTATTCAGTTCTTCCAAATCTTCCCTTGACCTACTCATGGTTCCGTTAGCAAGTTCTACCTCCCTAGTAATGACTTTACCCCCTCTCAATAACATGTGTTCACAAAACTGAGTCACTACTCTGCATGCCTTTTTGTTTGTTTTTGAATAAATGTTCTAACCTGTATTTTTTTTCAATGTTAACTGATGCGTTCCGGGTTCGAATCCTGGTGAAGTTCTAGAAGCGATGCTCTCAGCTGTTTTGTTGTCCCACGTAGGTAGACTAGAAGTTCGCGTTGTAATTTTGTTCTGCTGTGCCCCTTTCCTCTGAAGATTCTTCGTCTGTTCGTTGTTTCCTAGTCCTCCGTTTGTGTCGTTCTTCCCTTCGAGCTCCACGTTATGGCGCCAGTTTGCGGCGATCTCCTCCTCATCCGTTGCTGTAGCTTACCTTGATGCTTCTCCCGTTGCTTCCAGAAGTTCTCAGCGTGTTGGTTCTTCAATTTATCCTCGGCTAGCTGCAGTAATTTTCCTTAAATTATATGGGAGCATGGACTTATCCTCGGTAAAGGAAAACGTAGATCTCGGGTGGTGATATAGGAAGACATAGACTTGCTTTGTTTATGAAAAGATGACACTGCCGTTTCTTTTTTATTTAATTAACACTCGTAGTATACAAAACTGGTATTGCCGCTGTAAAATACTGTCCACCGCTGTTAAACTATGGCGTGGATATGGCACGAAATATAACTATTCTTATTGTCGCTTTCAGAGTAGCGGATCTTAAGTGTGTTGCTAAAACTATTTTGATTCCCTGTTTTGGCGCGATATCTCACACATCCTGCAGCATCTCTCCCTGACCACACATGACATAAACTGTCGAATAAAATGCAATACTAAGCTGACATTACAAAGCTGACTTGATTCCCTTCTTGGCGCGATATCTCACGCATCCTGCAGCATCTCTCCCTGACCACACATTACCAAAAACTGCCCCGAATTTTCCCTAAACAGATCCATTTATAGCCTCAGGCTTCTGAGGCTGCTTCCTTTCCTATTGGTCCATTTTTAGCGCGACTCGACGCGTCTAACTATTTCGAATAAACTTCCAGGGATTTCATTGGTCCAATTTTAATATAAATCGCGGCTTTTCCTACATTTACCGTTAAGGTTGTCTGTCTCACTCACTTGGTCACGGCGAATTATCAAATAATGGGACAAAGGCTCTACACCCTCGCTGTAGGAATAATAGCACAGCGACCGAAGAGAGGTAATAAAACTAGGTTTTCTGCCTTCGAAAGCACTATTCCTGTAGCTAAAACTTTCCCTCGTGGACAGTATTTTAACATAGCGCTTAAATTATTTACATTAAACCATTTATAACTCTACTAATATTAATAACCTAGATAGATACATAATGTTAAATCACCCTTCTTAAAATATACAAGCAGTATGAGAAAAAGATATTTACATAATACGATTTAACATCACTAAAAGTTAATTAATAAGTTATCTGTAATTATAGTTCTTGGGCTCGGCCTAGAGTTGCCGTTTCAGTTAATCAAATATAGTTTGAAACTTTTTAATTATATGAAATAGTAAATAATATGACTGGTAAAATTAAAGAAAATTGTGTGATTCCGTTTAATTCTGTGCGGTGCGCTCACCTCTCTTATGCATTCATACTACCCTTTTAATCATATTATTAACAAATTTATTATCAAAATAAAATAATATTGAAGACCAAAATAATTAAATCATTTAAAATAAAAATTATTCTAAAAACAAATATTATTAAAGAAAATAATGCTAAAAAAATGGAATCTATCTACTTGTAAGGGAAAAATACTTTAGTAGACCAATGTTTTATAAAAAACTTTAAATCGAATAAAGAGATTTTAAAATCTCATTAATAAATTTACAATCTATCACCTAACATCAGCCATTTTATTTTCTTTAATAATATTTGTTTTTAGAATAGTTTTTATTTTAAATGATTTAATTATTTTAGAAGGTTTGTCTTGAATAAATTGTTTTATTATTCTATCAATTCAAAAAATAGCCCCAGATTTGGCTTTTATCATTTATTAACTCATGCTTTATTTAAGGCACTATTATTTATGTGTGGGATAATGTGCAGTTTGATTCTCGCAGCTGATACGAGTACGAGGCTAAAGCGGAGGGATGCAGAATGGTTTGTTTATGTCAAAGCCGGTTCTAAGGCTGGATTGACTATAACTCCAGTGGAGGCATTCACCGTATTAGGAGATAAAGAAATATGTATTGGAAGAACAGTGCAGAGTAAGGCAAGACAATGCTACACTATTTGGACACCTTATCTCGTTCTTTTCATTGCTTCATTCTTATAGACAGACACCTCTGGTCATAACGGGGACTTTAATTTTGGAAACAATTGCTTGGTGTTAGCTCGCTTACATTGGGTGTTTACTTTTGGATTATACAGGGTTATTCAAAAAGAAGGAACAGACTTTAAATATTTATTTCTAATGAACGACAATAGATGGCGACACATGCGATACATCACTGATTAGAAGAAAGCTCAAAATGTTATTTTGTGCGTTCAAAATGAACACCATTTGTTATGCGAGGACGACCAGTGCTTTTCCGTTTGCATACGCAACCATCTTCTACGAATTTATTGTATTAATTGTAAATTTTTTATGATGCGACTCTTTGTTGAACTTACAACGAAATGCAAACTGCATGAAACAATGGACTCACTCTTTGCATACTGCAGCTCACAAAACGACTTTTCCTGTGGCGTTGCCATTTTCTCGTAAACAAACCCAGCGAAGATGTAGGCACTGAATGGAACTAATAGGTGGGAGCTTAAAACTTTGAACTTTCCTCTAATCAATGATGTACCTATGTGTCGCTATCTATTGTTGTTCATTAAAAATGAGCATTTAAAATCTGTTCCTTATTTTTGAATAACCCTGTATTTTATTCCTCTGACTGTTCCATCATACGCTGCGTATTTGATAGTGACTAACAACGTTTACTAGTACCTGTAATAATCGACCAAGCACGGTCGTTTGACTTAAGCTTGCAAGGATGCTACTTTATCGGATAAACCATCAGGTCGTCAGTGAACCGTAATGGTATCAGTGTGCAGTGATTTATAGGCTCTCATGCAATCGTATTTTTCAAGCAATTCCCATTCAAATAAGTTACACTACGTGATCAAAAGTATCCGGACACCTGGCTGAAAATGACGTACAAGTTCGTGGCGCCCTCCATCGATAATGCTGAAAGTCAATATGGTGTTGGCCCAGCCTTAGCCTTGATAACAGCGTTCACTCTTGCAGGCATACTTTCAATCAGGAGCTGGAAGGTTTCTTGGGGAATGGCAGCCCATTCTTCACGGAGTGCGGAACGAGGAGAGGTATCGATGTAGGTCGGTGAGGCCTGGCACGATGTCGGCGTTCCAAAACATCCTAAAGGTTCTATAGGATTCAAGTCAGGACCCTGTGCAGGCCAGTCTATTACAGGGATGTTATTATCGTGTAACCACTCCGCCACTGCCCGTGCAGTATGAATAGGTGCTGGATCGTGTTGAAAGAGCAATCGTCATCCCCGAATTTCTCTTCAACAGTGGGAAGCAAGAAGGTGCTTAAAATATCAATGTAGGTCTGCGCTGTAATCGTGCCACACAAAACAACCATGGGTGCAAGCACCCTCCAGGGAAAACACAACCACACCATAACATCACCACCTCCAAATTTCACTGTTGGCACCACACCCGCTGGCAAATGCTTTCACGGTCATTCGTCATACCCACACCCTGTCATCGGATCGCCACATTGTGTACCATGATTCGTCTTTCCACACAACGTTTTACCACTTTTCAATCGTGTAATGTTGACGCTCCTTACACCAAGCGAGGTGTCGTTTGGCATTTTCCTGCGTGATGTGTGGCATATGAGCAGCCGCTCGACCATGGAATCCAAGGTTTCTCACCTCACGCCTAACTGTCATAGTACTTGGAGTGGATTCTGATGCAGTTTGGAACTGCTGTGTGATGGTCTGGATAGATGTCTGTCTATTACTCTTTACGACCCTCTTCAAATGTCTGTCAGTCAACAGACGAGGTCAGCCTGTACGCTTTTGTGCTGTACATGTCCCTTCACGTTTCCACTTCACTATCACATCAGAAACAGTGGACCTAGGGATGTTTAGGAGTGTGGAAATCTCGCGTACAGACTTCTGACACAAGTGACACCCAATCACCTGACCACGTTCGAAGTCCGTGAGTTCCACGCAGCGTCCCATTCTGCTGTTTCAGGATGTCTAATGACTACTGAGGTCGCGGATAATGAGTACCAGGCAGTAGGTTGCAGCACAATGCACGTAAGATGAAAATCGTATGTTTGTGGGGCTGTCCGATTACTTTTGATCACATAGTGTATGCTCCTGCAAAAAAAAGTCTTTATTGTGATGTTCTGATTTTGATTATTTTGAGGTTAATTATTTTCTTTTTCCTACTGTTAAGCATTAATTAGTATCATACAATACATTCGGTTGTTCATTTAGTATATCGTGACTGAAAGCTGACGTAATGGTAATTTGTTTTTAAACAGCACAAGTAAAAAAGTAATTATTATTTGTATAATCTGTTAAACATTTTTTCATGGAATAGTCATAGTAAAACCCACTCGAAGTTACAAGTTTCATCAGATAAATTCTTGACCTCAGTTGGAATTACCTAGGAAAAACATTCACTCTCACTTTCGCACTGCCGTACCCTGCGGAGTAGGGGAACGATTCTAACTAATGAAACATACCGGCAGTCGAACAGGGAACCTTTGGAATGAGAAAGTAGCATGTTGACCATTTGACCCCAGGCAGTTGGTTTTATGACGCTTTAAGTTATCTTCGCAGAAGCAGAAAGTTGGGCATTGGGGAAACCCGGAATCCTGTGATACCCACAACAGGAAGCGAACCTAGAGCAGTTACGCACGAGGTCGGCCGACTTTGGAATCATTAGGAGGGCGCAAGAAAAGTTTTAATAGCCTAAGTGAAGTTATGACGGCGACACATCGATATTTTTCCAGGTACACACAAGTGGCGCCGACCTGGCGGCGGGTGTGGGAGGCATTTTGACGTGACGTAGAGCTGCTCCGCCCCCACGTTCACTGTCCGTGTGTGGAAAAGGGGGGGCGCAAGTTTCTAGTGCATACAATGTTTTTCGGAGTCACAGATTCTTCATTGTTACACCTGGTGACTAGCAATGAAGGACCTGCCTATAATACAAAAGGGCACGTGGCAAATAAATTCTAATACATTCAACCATGTTTTAATTAAGATTGAAAATATTATTTTTAAATTCGTAATTCTTATCTATTATTGCTAAACTTTAAATATTTGACTTGGAAAGGAATGAAGCATTATATCGTGGATATTTTAATGCTTGTCTTTCTGTTATAATGTGTAGAGTCTTAGAAGGAAAATTAAATTAAAAAAGGGAAGCTAAATACGAAGGATAAATTTGTTTTAAGCTCCACCTGACTCCACGGTCGATTCCTACTGACATTTCTGCGCGTGAACCTTTAGCTTCATTTTATCTTCAGTTCTATATTTAGTTTTCAGTATTAAAAGTGCTCTGATGGCTGAGAATTTATAAGTAGGAAATGCAATTTTTATGAACGCACATGGTAATTTAATTTGCAATTGCAAAAGCTTATTTTATTCTCGCAAAACTGAGGCACTCCTCCTTGTTTTCAAAATGAATATGAGATTAATAAATATTCTTAAACGGAAAACAAAGTAAAAAGTTTAATTAGCTTAATCTCGGATGCATACAGGGAGATAATATATTTTTGTGTTTAAACGTGAGACCTACCTTATCACAAGTAACACCACGAGTGAGTTAGATTAGCGCGAGGAGAATTATTTGACTAATGCGTTAAGGCGCCGTCGATTCACCACAGACCAAGGAGTGAAGGAAGCGTGCATACATGGCTTGCTGCTCAGCCACAATTTTTACTACACAAAAAATGTAGATCGCGTTAAAATACACAACTTATATCATATACATATTTTTTGTTGAGTGAACCGTTTTCGAGATATTGCTTGTTATTTCCTTAAATTTTCCAATACTTATACTTTTTATCAAATTCGTTATTCATTTTTTTATGTCCTGGACATGCAAAGAGAATGGAATGCGCCACATAGCAACCAGCGATAAAATATTTGACTATCGCTTAAAAGCTACCATATTCCCCTTGCATCTACAAGAAAATTACCAATAAGATTGACATCTCGATATCTCGATTAATATGAAGCATATGGAGAATAGGCGTTTGTAAAAATAGATTGTACAAGAGTAGAGAAAGTCATGTGAGTGTAACACATCAGATTTTTTGTGTAGTAATGTTTTGTCTATCTCTTATGGTTTACCAGTTATGCAAAAGTTGTTCACAATGAAGAATACTTTTGGAGACATTCCCAGAAAATTCAAGATATACATATTATTTATCATGAAAATATCTTAAACATATGATATTTTAATCAAAATCGTTAGAGCCATTTTTGAGAAAATTAAAATTTTCGAAAAATGTTCCATATACAGGGTAATTTGGGATGGGGGGATTTACTTGAAAACCTTCGTGTCGCATCTCTGGAAGATACTGAACCTAAATACCAAGTTTGGTGTTTATCCGACTGTTCGTTTATGAGTTATGCTGTTCACAGACAGACACACAGACAGACACACAGACAGTCACACAGACACACAGACACACACACGGACATGTTTCCAAAAATGCTTTTTTTGGATTCAGGGGATCTCAAAACATGTATTTCCGGTGAAATCTCGGTATCGAATTTTTGGGTGGAATACAATACTTCCCCTGCTTACTATACGTAGTAGAGAAAGTAAAAATTATATGGGGATACTTAGTGACTTACTCTCGTAGTTTAGGAAGAAAAGGGTCTTTATTGTATTCTGATTTTAACTTTCCTTCTTCTTTATACATGTTGTGTCCATCTGCTACGATATTCTATATAATTTTGTCATTAAGGGCACATGCGTCTAATTCTTGTCTTATATTTTTATGTTCTTCTCTCCTACAACCTTTAACACGTCTCAGGAAGTTCATCTCCATTACTTGAATTTGGCTGGTATCCTTCCTTGTTAAAATTCATGACTCGCTACCATATATTATAAGCGGAATGACTATTGTTTTATAAAACATTATTCTTGTATCTTTTCTTGTCTTATTTTTTAAAATCCTCTGAACTGTTCCGCACACCATCTGGAAGTTTTTCCATAATACATTTGTCTCTCTGATAACTGACATCACAATTAGATTACTCCGGCAACAAATTGTGAAGAATTTGAGTAATATTAATTCTCTTGAAGACGTTACCAGCGTCTTGCAAGGTAAGACCACCGTTGGGACTGCCAACTTAAAGTCCTGCTGGCCCTAGAAGGGAACCTGATGAAAAAAAACAAAAAAAAAAAAAAAAAAAAAAACACGTGGCAAGCTGTGTGCATCTGTCGCGGATTACAACATAATTCCATGCCGGACTACGGAAACTAATGAATGGAAATGCGTATGTACCATTTT
Organism: Deroplatys truncata; assembly: GCA_030765065.1. NCBI lineage: Eukaryota > Metazoa > Arthropoda > Insecta > Mantodea > Mantidae > Deroplatys > Deroplatys truncata. The sequence continues at coordinate 181,758,552 of CM060984.1, forward strand.
CCATCACAAAAATACAGTTGGTCAGTCTTGTTGCATTTAGCGGCGCTGGCTTGTTTTCAAATTATAGTTAAATTAAAATGAGCTCATTTTACTCATGGACGCTCATTAACTACGATGGTCCTTAGCATCCCATTCTATATTGGGCGTGAAAGACCGGTAATTTTTTCAGAGCCTCTTTATCAGGCTTGAGGTTCTTTTACGTGCCGAAGCCATGCTAATAATTCTTACGCCCGAAAAAGTACATGGCATTCCACCGGGTTTGAAACCGCGAGCTTGGCAACTAGAGGCTAGCATGGTACCCTTAGACCAAGGAGGATGACGTTTATTACAGTGTGGTTAACTGTGGCTAAGATTAATAATTATTATGAGTAATCAAAATGTATATTGAAACATTCCAAAGGGAACATTTTGAAAATTGGCGAAAAGAACTATTGCATTGAATGTGTTCATAAAGTTTTGTGTTGGGATTTAGCCATTAAATATATTATTAATTTAACGTTCTTTTACGTTAAAAAGTGTCAACTCCGCTCACGTGGAAAAGCAGAAAACTGGAAAACTGTTATCACCTTCAAAGAAAAAAGAAATGTGAGGAGAAGGAGGAAGAGGAGTAGGAGGAAATGGATGGGATTGGACCACTTTCATATTCTGATTAATAAGATTAATTTCAAATTTTATCATTCCATACTGTTTATTTTACTACTTCAATATTCTAAATAGTTTATAGCTCATGCTCGATCTGCAGGAAACATGTTAATTAAAGTACGTTGTTCTTCAATAGTCCAATGCACAACACCAAATTATTTTAAAGTGTGTTTTAGTCTAGGTTACAGTACAACAAATGTAAAATAATCGTTTGTTGTCAAACGAAGTGGCAGTGTTAATGAAAAGAGGAAAATGCGATCGTGCAGAAATAAACACCGCTGATGTGCATGTATGCCACTCAGGTGGTTCAGGTCAGAAGCATGTGTCTTCAGATAATGCGTGTGCTCCTCTCAGGGCGTAGTAATACAATTTGCAGACCAGTATTTCGCGTGCTGTTTTTGTTTACATCAAGTTGCCTTCTAAGGCCGGCGGGATAATGGAGCTTATGATCCAACCCCTATTAAGAGGGCTGCCACATCCCTCAAGACTGCCATAAATCCCCCTTCCTTATCGGTTGTGGACTTCACCTCTCTTCGGGAGCTTTTTAGTTCTCCCAGGTGGGATTGTTCTTTCCTATCCGATCATATTTTAACTTGTTTTTAAGTTAACTATTTTGTCATTCCCGCTGTTGGTAGCATTAGTTAGTATTACTTAACACATTTGATTGTTCATTCATTAAGTAGATAAGCCGTGATCTCACAGCTGATACAATTGCTTAATAATTGATGTTGGCTTAAATCAGCAACAAATTGGACATAACAAAAAAAAAGATAAAATAAAAAATAAATAAACATATACAGAGCGTACAAAAATACTTAGCCAAATGTTGGAGCGCGTTCCTCACACCAACACAAGGAAACAAATGTAAACTATACAGGGAAATACTTTTATTTGTTTACTTTTAGTAGTTATTCCAGATTTACATTCAACACGTTTCGAGGTACAAATCATCACCTTAAGTTTGTTAAAATGTCTCAAATAACAGAGTGATGCTATCGATACAGATTAATCTGCTGATGCACTTATTATATCCTAGATAGCGATGTGTCGCTATGGAAATTAATTTAGCATTTATCGTTTGTGGTCTGCCTTTTGCGCACGTCCGCAAGAGTTACATTTTAGTAACATAAACGCGCATCGACTGATGTGTAGCATTACAAATGAATAAGTAGTGGAACACCAGTTCAATGACCTACCCTCAGTACTTTGGATATTTATTTGTGGGCAACACTGGCTGCTGTGTAACGAACGTGAACACCCTATCTTTGACATCTTGTAGATTTATTGTTTTTATTTTTTTCCTTTTCTTTGAATGGCATTAAACGTAACGTATATCTACCGCGCTACACTTCTAGACTCGATAAAATGTGACAAAAGAATCGGTAGCACATTGACTTATGCACGTTTGAAGGAGCTTTTGCACATGCGTAACTGGTACGACGGAACTACCTTATGGGACAAATATAAATGTACACTTTAAGGCGTGCACGAAGCTTCTCTCGTGCTATTTCCATTCTATTACTACAGGTTTATGTTAATGCCACTAGATGGTTGCAATACGGCACAAGTACGCTGTATTTAATTATGAGCTCCACAACAAACATTCACAAAACAATCCTTTACACCTTTAACCCTAACAACCCTATAATAATATTCTATTATTACTTATTATCATTGTCATAATTGTTTTAGATGAGCCAGCAGTTATGTCAATTTGTTCATAATCATAAGTATTATGTAGCAGATCTATTTCCCATTTTCCAATCTGTCTGACTCTAAGATTTTTTAAACCCCAAACTCACGAGCCACTACTTTTTGTGGGCACACGTAAAAATATTTTATGCTACATAAATTCCAAATACACGGCCGCTTTATCGAAAGCCTGCAAAACCACTTCACAGCCTTTGAAAGGTGAGAAAATTCGATGATCTTACGAGTTCATTCATGTGTAGAAATAAAACGACATTTTGAACATTTTCTACGAGTTTATACCAGATGATATTTTGAACTCTTTTTATGAGTTGACAATTTCAAACAGATAACGTGTCATTGTAAAATGTTCTTTAAGTAATAAGCAACTACGGGCATATGTTTACACATCTTTTTTTCTTGTTTTGGTATGAGGAAAAAGTCCCCAATGCATTTCCAAGTATTATTCATACACCCTGTATAAATACCTTTTCACATTGTTTCACGAAAAACTGAATCGCCATTAGATTTGGACTCCTTATACCGCTATGTATGAGGCTCAGCCGGCCTCATTTCCATTTGTATTTAACGTGTTGTCAGGTATGTTACGCATGTTGTGTATTACTTCACTCGAGGCGATGGGGAAGACGAAAAGACTTGCATTATGTTAAAGCTTATGCCGTTAATGTTTATTCTTAGCTATTACTCATTTCTGCAAATGTTCTATTGGAAGGCGTTATCTTTAGTGTCTCTCCTCATTTCTCCCATTTACATCGTATCTTGCCTGTAGCTGGACTCTACTGTGACACTATGCCTCCCGTAGAGGAGGGGTTCCGACCCCTTCAGCTGCCGTGGTGCGGGCGCTGCGGACCCTTAGCACTCGTGGTACTTCTGGCGTTACTAGAAGTATGTCGGGTCGAACGTCTGAGCCCCTCCCGCCAGGGAGCTGTTCGGATTGGGTTGGTCTCGACGGGGCAGTGGTTCCCGATACCCGTGGGAGATTGGGTACGACTGTATGGGTTTCCATGCAGCCGGGATTTTGAGACGCCTCAATGTTCTCCGATACCGCCCTGGAGAGCCGGTAGATGGCATGCTAGATTGCTGTCGACCCCAAAGAGGTTCTCGGTAGTCGCCCTTCGGGGATGGCTCGCGTAAGTGGCGTATTCGGGGGGGGCCTTTATAGCCTCTAGACATTGGCCTCATGAGAAACCCCCACGGTTTGGAGAGCCACTCGGTTGGCGCTGAACCCTGGGTTGAGAAGGGGGGTTTTGGCTTTGGCTCTTACCCTGGTAGACCTTTGCTCAACAACACATCGGTGACACTATGCTAGAACTCCTGGGACGATGGGCAAAAGAAGAGGAAGAGTAAGAAGTTGCCGTCTGCTATGAAAATGTCATATAGGTGTAACCTTCGCACAATTAAGCAGAAAGGTAATTGCTCTCTCTTGAGAGGCCAATCTGTACCTCCTGTACCTCTTCGAAATGATGCACTGATCTTCTATTAAGCAATCCCACGAGAGGTTATGAGTTTATCGATACTGCTTCGCACTCGCGAATTTATCTGTCGAATGTTGTAACCTCGAATTGAAGTTGTTAAGACTATTCCATGAATAAAATGTAATGAATTATACAAATAATAATTTACACAGTGCACATAAGCTTTCCATGGAGGCAAGTTACTCCTTCGAGACCTCTGGTTTTGATAATCTTCCTTAGCCTCTTGTGTCTACTACACAGTAAACATGTACCCCACGAAAGTGGTAGCGATAAAGAAAGTAACTTAAACATCGTGCCACTAGAGCCTATAAAAATGCAAATGCTATTCCAGAGATCAGAAGGGCAGGAGCACAGAGCTCTTTGCATATATTCTCCACGGGAGGAAATCTGGAGCGTACTTAATTTTTTAACCGTGCTTTTGATTGCACTTTTAACGACCCGCAGAGCAATGTAACTTTCTCTTCATAGCGATGTTCAGGGAATTAAGGAACTATTAAGCTTTAACTAAGTCTGGGTGTAGTCTCTGTTAGGCGTCTTCTTGAAGTAGGAATGGCATATGTGCAACTACTTTCACTTTTAAAGTGGTTTGAACTACTGGACCTTCAATATGAATCAAATTAAGGCATGTTCAACACCACTGAATATGATTAAGTTTGTTAAACTCGCAAATTCTCATCATTATATACATTAATAAAATCCTGGAGGAGTGCAAGCTAACCAGCTCCAAGAGGAACTGCATAGGAGGAAATATATACGAGATAATAATACAGTCTTTTTTTTTTAGTTCCATTTATACTCCATCTTTAACTACATTGGTCTTTTCGGCGGTCTTTCCTTTGGACCTTATTACCTAAGGCAATGGTGTTATCTCGTATTCTCTGAATAATATTTTACAAGACTATCATATGAAAATATCTATTATTAAAACCAAAATATGTCAATGAAAGTAAAACATAATATAAGATTCAAAATATTTATAAATGGTGCTGTAGTGGAACAAGCTAATAGCTTTATATTTGAGAAGTGATGTCTCAGTGTATAATAAAAAAAAGTAAAGGTTCGTATCACGGAGGGGCCCCTGGAACCGGGGCAGGGCACCACTAGTAGGCCAGTCAGCCTTTTTTGCTTCCAACGTGATCCCTGTGAGGGAAGAATGAGGGGAGAGCCCCGAAGGTTGATCAGATTTGGATGCCGATGGACAAGCGTGAACTGGGACCCTAACGTTTCCAGATAGAAAGCATCCGACGCCGCACGGTCCCAGCACACAAGCCACCAACCTCCAGGGTCCCCCGGAGCGTACCCCTAGACCTAACCGAGTGGAACCGCAGCGATGCCAGGGAGAAAAACCTTTACAGAGCACAAGCCACCGCCCAGCCGCAACCCGCCGAACACCGTCGTCTGGTCCTACAACCTTGAAACAGATGACAAGGAAGATGATGGGTACAGGAGATGAGAGGAAGGAGAATCGTATAAGAAGATGAACCACCCCAGCATTCACCTGGCAGCCGGGGAAATCACGAAAAACCTATGGGTCAGAGTGGGCTGTCGCCGGAGATCGATCCCGGGACCTCCCGAATGCGGGTCACGACGAAACCGCCTGAGCCGAGATGCTCGTTCTCGTTGTATAATACAAAGCAAAGAATGGAAGATAACATTAGGAAATGCACTACCATCAATGGCTGCATTAAACATTTCTACCGAAAACAATGAGGAAATATATAAAATTACGGCTGAATAAGGTGTATCAAAACTATATGGAAGCGAAACCTGGATTTTAAAAGAAACGGGTATAGGGAGAATAGAAATGTCCCTCAGACTCCTGGATTTGAGTCTGAGGGACAGGTTATGGAGCCAGGATGTAAGACCAGGGTTACAACTTAACAATACTATGATTGAAGGGATTAAAATATATCAGAAGAAATAGTACAGCCACGTTAGAACGATTCCTTATGACCGCCAAGCTTTAGTTTATTTTCCTAAGGGAAGTCGATATGTGGAACGGCCAAAGATAAGATAGGTACAACAATTTCATTAAAATACTTTGATATCGGAACGGGTTACAAGAAGCCCAATCCTTGAATTTGTAAGAAGAAGCTAATCCTATTTCACATTAAAAAGAGTTTGTTTTTGTAGCGAAGTATTCGACTCGGTTTTTAAATGTTAGCTAATAGTTATTTAGAGGACTAGTTACTAAACCTAATTTGCAACGTGTTGTCTACAATATTTTATCTACGTTCAGAGTATTTTAGTAGATGTTGTATATTTAGTATATTTAATGAAATTTATTTATTGAGAAAGGCTTTGAAAAAAAAATCAACAAACTTTGGTGTTATATTCTGCAATTTTGGATGCTAGTTTCATATGCGAATTTAAAGTAAAAATGAGCGGAGAAGGTGATTTTCACGGTTCATCAGGAAAAATTGTATGAGACCTTCTCTACTTTCCTCGCAGACAGCGGTGCTGATGTTCTTACCTTAAAAAGACATGGAGGGTGGAAATCGAATACTGTTGCAGAAGGATACGTAGAAGAAAGTGTGGATGGTAAGAAAAAAATTGCTGTTTCTTAGGGGAGAAAGTTCAGTTACAGTCAAAGTTGTGAAAAACATGTTTATAGAGAAAATGTGCCTCCAATAAGTATTAAAAATTGTAATGGTTGTAATATTAAAATAACTATCAATTAGGGAAGAAAGTTTTTGCGTTAGTGCATATTATTATTATCATCAAGGAAAATAAGATATAGATGATCATCATTTAAGTGTATTTTACGTTATGTTGAATCTGTATTTTATGTTTTGTTAGAATATAAAGTATAGGTTTTGTTGCCTAGTAACTACGAACTAAAGCGTCACTGATTATTATATTAGTAGATTAAATATGTTTACTTTCTCTGCTACGTATAGTAAGTAGGGGAAGTATTGTATTCCACCCAAAAATTCGATACCGAGATTCCACCGGAAATATATGTTTTGAGACCCCCTGAATCCAAAAAAAAACATTTTTGGAAACATGACCGTGTGTGTGTCTATGTGTGTGTCTGTCTGTGTGTGTGTGTGTCTGTGAACAACATAACTCAGAAACGAACAGTCGGATAAACACCAAACTTGGTATTTAGGTTCAGTATCTTCCAGAGATGCGACACGAAGGTTTTCAAGAAACTCCCCCTACCCCAGTTTACCCTTTACATGGAACATTTTTCGACAGTTTTAACCTTCTCTAAAAGGCTCTAACGATTTTGATTAAAATATATGTTTGAGATATTTTCATGACAAATGAAATGTATATCTCGAATTTTCTGGGAATGTCTCCAAAAGTATTCTTCATTGTGAAGGACTTTTGCATAACTGCTAAACCATAAGAGATAGACAAAATTATACCACACAAAAATGTAGATCGCGTTAAAATACACAATTTATGTCATATACATTTTTTTGTTGAATGAACCATTTTCGAGATATTGCTTGCTATTCCCTTAAATTTTCCAATACTTATACTTTTTCTCAAATAGAAGTTCGTTATTCATTATTTTTTGTCCTGGTAATGCAAAGTGAATGGAATACTCCACATAGCAACCAGCTCTTAAAATATTTGACTATCGCTTAAAGTCCACCAATTCCTCTTGCATCTACAAGAAAATTGGCAATAAGATTAACATCTCGATATCTCAATTAACGTGAAGCATGTGGGGAATAAGCGTTTGTAAAAATAGTTTGTACAAGAGTAGAGAAAGTCATGTGAGTCTAACACATACGATTTTTATTTTACCATTCAAATGGAGAAAAGAGAAGGGAAATGGTTCCAGGCTGAACTTCATTTTAAGATTTAAAACATATATTATTTAATTTTTCTATTCAAAGGACTGTTCGAGAAAAAAATTATAAAAAATCACTTTTATGACACGTCGTTTTCGAGACGTTAGAAGTACCTACATATCAAGACTTCTTCATATAATATTCAAGTATGAATGCTTATCACAGTGAAAATGGAATCTCGTTATAAAATTAAATGCCTGCGTTTCTTTAAGTCCACTTATGGCTTCGTCTGGAATTATATAACAATACCTGCACTTTTAGTGGCACAAATGTCTACACAGAGTGTATTCAAACCATACAGTTTACAAACCGTTCTAGAGGACAGAACATACTGGGATAACATTGCGGTTATATGCACAAATGTGTACAAGAGGTTAGCATCATCCAGTGAAGGTTGCGTAAGCTTTGCTGCAGAGTCAATGTTTCGCTCTTCCTGTTGAGTGCTTCCTCTGGGCTGCTTTCACTAAGTGGATGAGTGGTGGCGTGTTTATCTATCAGCAAGGTCACCGAGCGGAATGGCTCAGTCTGTAACGTTTGTGGCCCTCATTCGGGAGTTGTGGGTTCGATTCTCGTGGTCGACCTGCCTGACTTATGGATTTTTTCGGGGTTTGCCCTGGTTGCTAGGCGTGTGCTTGGAAGGATCATTAACTTCACGAATTTCCTGTCCCTCCATTTCAATTCCATTCTCATTTCATTTCACCTGTCATCTGCTTGGTCTCTTTCAGGGTTGTACGTGTAGGCGGGAGGTCTCGGCTTGTGCATGGCGGGATAAAGGATTCTCTGTCATATGACCTACCGGTTAAAGAATGTTAAACTCCAAGAAAGAAAAAGAAAAAACCCCCTCCCCCCAAAATCCGTGCAGCAAGGAATGCAATTGTCACCAGAGAATCACCAAATGCACGCTGAAGCAATTTAAAGTTTTCTATAATGGTTCCAAAAGACAGTCAAAGAAAATCTACGCCAATGAAAAGGATTACCTTATGTTACACACGTGGACGCCCTCCAAAGACACCAAACGCCAATAACAAACTTGGCGTCACTGAAACACCAGGTGCAGTCGCTCGTGAATTCAAAGGACAGTGATGCTTTGTTTCATAATGTTACGTTAACTAGGAAAATACTTACACACACACACACACACACACACACACAGATATATATATATATATATATATATATATATATATATACGAGGGCTAATCAACAAAGACTGAGACTGATTTTTTCCTGTAGCTTCCGTGATAGTTTCGTATCTGTAACATAAATATTTGAAAAGAGCGGGTTTTTATGTATAAAGTTGGTAGGCGGCAGCACTCTCGTATTGGTAGGTTGGTAGTAATGCTCTATTTTGTAGACCCTACGTCATTTCGCATACCAGACAATGGAGGTGATGCATTTTTTAAATCGATTATCACCGGTGATGAGTCATGGCTGCATCTTTATGATCCTGAAGGAAAACAAGCCAGCACAGTGCGGAAATCGCCAGGTTCTCCAACACCAAAAATGGCCATCTGCAGGGAAAAAGATGGTGATCACATTTTTTTACTGTAATGGAATGATTTACTAGCATGCAGTTCCCCCTCACACTACTGTTACAGCAGCATACTACACGTCAGTATTGGCTACACTGAGGAAGCACATTGCAAAGAAACGACCAGAGCTTTCTCGGACTGGGTGGCGACTTCATCATGACAATGCACGGCCTCACGTCGCAAATCAAGTCATGCAGTTTCTGGCTCGATTCAACATTACCTGTGTACCACATCCACCTTATAGCCCCGATTTTGCACCCTGTGACTTTTTTTATTCCCATCACTAAAGGCAAAGCTTAGGGGTTTTCGATTTGAGAACTCTGAAGCAGTACTCAAGAAAAGTGAGGCGATTCTCAAGGACCTGGCAAAGAATGGTCTGCAGCACGTGTTCAAGGACTGGCAGAGACCTATAAAAAGTGCATTGAAGTAGGAGGGGACTACTTTGAAAAAGATCATGTAAACATTGAATTGGAGTAATAAACATCTGTGAAAAAAATCAGTCTCAGGCTTGTTGATCTTTGTATGTATAAAGACGGTTTTACATAAGATGGCTCTGAAAGCACCATTCAGATCTCCAGCAAGTCGATAGCTTCCAGTAGCATAAAAACGCAAGTTAATAGTCCATTACTGCATTGGTATTAGTAGGATATTATAACCAATGATACATTTCTTCTAAAATTTTAAAATTTCTACTAAATCGATATCTTTCGTGAAATGTTGTGTCACTAAAGTTTACAAAATTGTTATTTCTTAAATAATTTATATTTCCTGTCTCCTTTTGTCATTTGCAAGCAGTTACAGGTGTAATAAACCAGTAACTCCACTAATGATTCATTAAAAACTTACTGAAGCTTGAGTACACGGCTGACTATAAGGGTTTCAGATGCTTCAAATTACGGAGAATCCTTGTTGACCATGAGATTTTTAATGCTTCAAACTGAGCTAAAGACTTTTTTCTTTCTTTTTTTTTCGTTCTTTTTCTGTCTTTATTGTTTTCTTTCTGTTTTTTCTTTCCTTTTTGTCAATTTGCGTACCTCATGAACGGCCACATTTTAATGCAACGCCAGTATTTAAGTGGTCCCTTTCTCTAGTAGCCTGTTGAATAGCGTTATGACAATCTAAACAGCAACGACGCTGTAATTATATTCATGACATCGCTTGTCCATACTGCTTTTGATAAATATTCAGGGAACTGTTTATTCTTGCCCTTTATGAGGAACAAACATTTGATAATGCTTTTATAAAAACCTTGTGTCTGCAGGAAAGAAGCTGTTGACTTTGTAATGATTAAAAATAAAATCAGGTGTTTACTCAACCTTTTTTCACTGTCACGAACACGCGAAGAAAATGAGCAGAAAATACTTCTCGATCAACTTGCATCATTCTTGCACTAAGTTATCGGCACGTGTTACTTTCCGTTCTATTCTTCACGGCTAATAAATTCTGGGCGAATATCCGTGCCTAATGAATTAATTGGGCGGAGACTCGTCGAGGGAATTTGTTTCACAAATTTCTGTATTACAACTGGACCAAGGAAACCATCTGCTCAGTGCTCTTTAACCTTGTAGCTATCACTATCGTTTTAATAACACTATAATTTTTTGTTTGCATGCCGAACTATTTATTCTTAATTGTAATAGGTATCTTTCATTTGTATCTCAAATGCAGCCTAGACAACACACTGATTTCTGTAGTATTAGGATTATTAAGGATGCTTTAAATACAGTGTGTCCGTAAAGTCATGGTGCAGATTTGACCAGTCACAGAAAATCAACGAAACAAGATAGAAATGTGAAATCTGCACCAAATCAAAGGAAAGCTCTCCAAGTTTTGTACCTATTCAGTGCAGTTCGATGTGGCTTCCATTTGTTTCCCTACGCACATTGAAGTAGATAGTATCTTTACGTTGTTTGGACTCGCTTTGGGTGTCAATTTGAAGTAGGTCGGATTGAAGGAGTTGTATTATAGTTCAACTGTTGGGGAGCCGCACTTGAAGTAGTTGCAACCGCACGTATAGTAAACAGTTTCCGGTAGCCTTCGCCCCAAATGTACTTTCAGGTGGCCTATGCCCCAAGTATAAAAAATACTAACTTTGTAATTTGACTGTTTCTTTAAATATTATATTTATGTTTGCCTCGGCTGCGTCAGTATTATTATTATTATTATTATTATTATTATTATTAGAGACATTTTTGTAGGGTTATGGTGCGACAAGAATGTAGGCTTACACAGATTATAATTTTACTTCACTCCTTTTATTAATGCTTGACACGATTTAAATAACATTTCACTCATAGAGAGCTGTGAGATTCTTTTATGAATTACTTGCATTTTTTTAACACGTAAACTATTTTCGTCTCCCACGAATACGTATTATATTTCTCACTGTCCGCAGGCAACTAAACTCTAAATTTGTAACATTTTCTCCTTTTCAGTTTCTGATTGGCTAATCCTACTCAAATAGAATACCTTCATTTAACTAAAGCTTTTTCTGGTTGTTGATTGGCTATTTTATAAACTGTCACTAAAATTACATTATTTCTTCCAAGAATCACAAGTAACATTTAATACTCTGAAACTCATTATTGCCTCAAGGTTGCTTCATTGTTAGAAACTTTTAACTTATTATTCTCACAGCTCCTACATTATTAAATTACGTAATATATTCACATAACATTATTACACATGGATGCAATAATATAAGCATATGCAAATGACTGTTACATACATTTTACAAATTATTACAAACACATATTGCTTTAAGGCGGGCTGTTATTGAATTTACATTTATATAATTAGACTGAAATCATTTAAGTGTTAAAACTACTATCTCAACATCCAAACGATATCCAAGCTCTGCCCGCACACGTTTAAGGACGTGGTGTAACACAGTGAATACGTCATAACCCCACAAGTAAAAGTCTAAGGACATCACATCCGGGATCGTGGTGGCCATGGCTTGATAGAACCCCTGCCTATCCACCACTGGGGAATGTTGTATCCAGAAATTCGCGAACAATGCTGGCGTAGGGTGGAGGAGCGTCGTCTTGTTGAAAGATGACACCTTCTGGAAACTGTGTCACTGCATACAATTCCAACATGTCAAGGTAGTTTTTTTGCCACCACAGTCTGCTCCGCAAAGAAAAATGGGCCTATCACTGTCTCATGCACCAGACCACCCTCACGTAAACTTTAGGGGTGTTACGTTCGTACTCAACGTAAGCACGAGCATTTTCAGCAGCTCATGCACATGTCCACGACAAACAATGTCGCCGCATCGCTAAACACGATCCTTCGTCATCGTCGATCTCATGAAGCATATCTGTAGCAAACGCGCTGATCCACTGCTGCGCAGTCCGTGGTGTTACGTCATCACCTACTGGCGCACACGCTTGCACTCAAGACTACGGAAACTTGGAAAGTTTTCCTTTTATTTGGTGAAGGTTCCATGTTTATATCTTGTTTCGTTGCTTTTCAGTGACTTGTCAAACCTGCATCATAACTTTACGGACACACCGTGTTTAGCATTACAATCATTCACTCAGTCACAGTTCTCTGATCAAGGATGATTTAGAAATATATATTATAACCAAATGCTTCACCCATTAACAAAACATATGAGGAAATAAACGTTATTTGTAGCATAAGAAATAATCGTAGAATAAAACGATGGAATACAAACACGCATTCCTATAAATAAACAAAAACATTTATTACTTGATTTACTGCTACGTAACAAATCCTTATATTTGCTCTACTGGTTTAACTGCGTACAATTAATTACACGTTATGTATACTAAATTGCGTTTTTCCTTTAATTTTAAAACAGTTTGGTAAGTACTAACTGCCTCAACAGTGATTTGAGATGATCGTCATTCATATTATAGAGGCGTGAAGGGGAGATAACTCTCAACTAAGCGCAACAATCGATTATGTTCGCTAACTTAGGATTCAACGCGGAGGGGGCTTAGCACCCCACCTACCTAAATATTTTGTACTTATGCCCCCGACGGGGCACCCCGGAAGAGATGGATGAGGTGAGAGGAGACAGAGGGCGGTCGGACCAGGGGACTCGACAGGCAGAGGACAGGGTCCCTACCATCTAAAGGTTTAAACTCCCCGCATGGACACTGGTGCAGCCAGCTTCCCTTCACCCCCGTGGAGTTACACATCCCTGAAGGCTGGGAAACCGGGTGACGAAGGTTTCCACAGAGCATCCTTATTGCCTGCCATGCACACGCCGAGACCCCCCGTCGATTTTCCTATCGACCTGGGGAACCCCCCGAAAAAAACTCATGGGTCAGGAAGGTTGGCCATGGGAATCGAACCCACGGCCTCCCACGGCCAATTCCTGAAAGGGAATAATAATAATAATAATAATAATAATAATAATAATAATAATAATAACGGTAATAATAATAAAAATAATAACCGAGCGAGATGGTTCCGCGGTAACGTGTGAGGTTCGAGAGGTCCGGGTTTGATTCCCGTCGACCGCCCACTCTGACCTTGGGTTTTTCGTGGTTTCCCTGGTTGGTAGTAGGAATGTTGGGGTGGTTTTTCATCTATCACGATTTTCTTTCCCTCATTTCCCTTTAATTCCCTTTCTTTCTCATATTTCGGGTGTGATTCTAGGTTTCGTGACGTGGCGGTGCCGGAAAGATGGCGCGAATGCGTGCTCAAAGGAAAGAGGTTTCCCTGTGGACACTAAGGCTGCTTTATTGAGCGGTTCGTTCATCGTCCTCTTTGGGAAGATCCAATAGTGGTATGGATCTTCAAGTTAGGAACTATTAGGGACTTCCGCGCGTCTCTGTGGCCTGTCTGCCTGTGACTATAGCTTTCTGTGTCTCCTTTACTTCGTTCTTACCTCTGGGGGTGGTAGCCGCAATAGCTCTCAATAGAAGGTCGCAGTGTAATTGTATACCCTATACAATAAGAAGAAGAAGAAGAAGAAGAAGAAGAAGGAGGAGGTTAATATGAGAATACGAATATTAATATGAGATTACGTTTACAAAAGTCGGTTCCAGGGTCGAAGGATCCCTAGAGAATGTTCCCTCACGGTGATATTTTTGCAACAGGATAGGCTTTTCATTTGCAGATTCTATATAAAATCTTTATGTCCATGGACGTAGGTATGCTGGGATTCTAGACAACAGTTACAAGGCCCAAATTTTATTTAGAGTCCTGCTTACCGTTGGATACGGCAGCTTGAAGATGTCCCCGCAGCTGGAGGGATGGCTATCTGAATCCTTTCCCACTCATAGCCCTGTCAAGAAAACGCGTTTTTAACAAGAAGGATGAACCATATGCACCAACTAACTCAGATGGAAATAATATATACGAGTCAGTAGAGCTCTTATGTTTACAAGGGCCTTAAGTTCGCAATCTCAACAGCCTACTTTCTAAACCAACTATTTGTTATTCTTGTAGGTACATGAACATTTGTACTTCATGAGAATTTGTAATTAAAATAATTTCAACCGCACCTGCAAAACGAATTATTTTATTAACAAATCACATCAATGCTCCAGTTTCCGAGCGAGATGGCGACGTGGTAAGGGAGATCCTGGGTTCGCGGTCAACGTTCAAGTTGAGTCACTAGATAGGTTATTCAAAATGAAGGAGCACACTTTAAATATTTATTTCTAATTAACGAAAATAGATTGCGACACATGCGATACATCACTGAATAGAGGAAAAGCTCAAAATGTTATTTTATGTTCAGAATGAGCATCATTTAATATGCGAGAACGACCAGTGCTTTTCCGTTTACATACGCAACCAGCTACGAATTTTTTGTATCAATTGTAAATTTTTTACGCCGAAGCGGCTCTTTGTTGAAACAATGGATTCACTCTTTGCATACTGCAGCACACAAAATGACTTTTCCTGTGGCATCGCCATTTTCTCATAAACCAGCGCCCCTGTAGGCACTGAATGGAACTAATAGGAGGGGCTTAAAACTTTGAACTTTCCTCTATTCAATGATGTGTCGTATGTGTTGCTATGTATTGTCGTTCATTATTAATGAATCTTTAAAATCTGTTCCTTCTTTTTGAATAACTCTGTATATAACTAAAGAAATTATGAGACAACTTATTTACAAAAGACGCACTTTTTCGGTCTTCTGCTAGTATTATGAGTCATTTTCGTATCATATATACTGCTCTGTAATAATAATTCTTTTCTTCGGTGCAAAGGTTTTTTAGCCATCACTTTCCTTCTCCGCTATAATCGCTGATTACCTGTTACCTAAGTGTTAAATCAAGCACTGAACCGTTCTATGGACTTAATTTATAAAACATGCAGATGTTATTAAACGTTGTAAATTACTGTACTGTAATAATACGAAGAACAGCTTATGGTTAGTTACGTTTAAATATGATTTCGACGTGCTTACCTAAATCAACATTTAAGATTCTTGGTTTTCTTCTACTCACCACTTCATCCTCTAAAAATAAAACTCCACACATAAAGACAACGCTTACAACAAAGATTACAAAAACAATTCAAATTTCTAGTTAACTGCAAAGGTAACACCTAATAATTAACAATAATCTAATAGTCCGATAATCTAATCTAATATAATTAATAATTAAATCCTCGTGTAACTAACCTAATCACGAGATAACTACGACTAATAAGTAGTAATATAGTAATGTTATAATCAGTGCATCTGTTAGTAACTAAATGGTCGGCGTGCATAGTTTGAATACCTGCGAATATAAAATCAGGTAGCATGGCTTCCTTCTGAAGGGAAGTAAAGTCGGTGGTCCCTGTCGTAGATTTACGGTACGTAAAATAACCTCAAGCCTGGTAAAGAGGCCTCAGAGCAAAATTTCGGTCTTTCATGCGCAATATAGAATGGGACGCTAAGGATCACAGCAGTTAAAGAGCGTCCATAAATAAAACTCAATTTATTACTTCCTTCACCATGTATAGCAAGTAGGGGAGTATTGCATTCCACCTAAAAATTCGATATCGAGATTTCACCGGAAATACGTGTTTTGAGGCACCTTGAATCCAAAAAAGTATTTTCAGAAAAAGGTTCGTTTGTGTATCTGTGTATCTGAACTCAAAAACGAGAAGTCGAATAAAGGTATTTAGGTTCAGTATCTTTCAAAGATGCGACACGAAGATTTTCAAGAAAATCTCCTCACCCGAGACTACCCTTTACATGGAACATTTTTACAAAATTTTTATTTTCCCAAAAATGGCTCTAACGATTTTGATTAAAATATTATCTGTTTAAGATACTTTCAATGCAAATGAAATGTATATCTTGAATTTTCTGAGAATGTCCCCAAAAGTCGTCTTCATTCTGAATGAATTTTGCATAACTGGTAATCTATAAGAGATAGACAAAGTTTTACTACACAAAAATGTAGATTTCGTTAAAATACACAATTTATGTCATATACATAATTTGTTTTTGTCCAGTGAACCAATTCCGAGATATTCCTTGATATTTGTTGAATTTTCCAATACACTTTCTCTAATTGAACTTCGTTATTAATTTTTTTATGTCCTGGACATGCAAAGAGAATGGAATGCGCCACATAGCAACCAGCTCTTAAAACATTTGACTATCGCTTAAAGCCTCCCATATTCCCCTTGCACCTATAAGAAAATTAGCAATAAGATAGTTTCTGCAAAAGTAGATGGAGAATAAGCCTTTGTGAAAATAGTTTGTACAAGTGTAGAGAAAATCATGTAAGTGTAATGCATCAGATATTTTTTTTGGGGGGGGGGCCAACAACAGATACAATATAACTCGCCTTTCCAGTACAAGTGGTAGATGTGTATTTGCGGTTGTGTTGCCGGTTATGAATGTAGGGTAAGAACCTGAATATCACCAGATTTCAGAGACTTTTCACATAATGGTGGGGAATTAGCTAAGGAGATTACTCGCAACAAAAGAGGGTACAAGAGGATTTTATCTGAACACTTAATTCTCAACCATATGCATATGTTGTATTGTTCATCTTGAAAGATATAAATATTTATTCATACGTTGCTTTCAGCACAAGTTATCGTAACGCTTGTATGAATGTGGTATTATCGGATCAGCTTGAATTAATGACACCTCCAGTTTGTCATATTACTGCTTAAATAACAAATAATATGGATTCGCTCCAGAGTATTTCCAAGTAGTATCCCAAATATATTGCTAACTAGCCATGTGCTTCGGACCGAATTCATTTGCTAAGTTGGTTTCCAGGAAACACTCAAAGATCACAGGAATTATTTTTGAATAGGAATATAATTAAAGGTATGTCAGTTGAATGAATCACTTTACAAGAACTGTGGGATATATGCCTGCATTACCCACCCTGCAAAAGTTTTTAAAACAAGAAGCAAAAAAAGGGGGAAAATAAAGCTATAGGACTGGAACTGACTACGGAGGGAGACTTAGCACCTCGACCTACAAGAACTTTTGTGCCTGAAGCCCCTGACGCGTTGTCTCCTGGAACAAGGGTATGACGGGGAAGAGGGCATGGTCCCTACCTTTTACAGGTTGAAACTCCTCGAATAGCAGCTGGTGCAACCGACTCCCCTCCTCAGCCCGCGGGCTTGCACATCCCCGGGACTCGGAGACCGCACCCCCATTCCGGGGCACGGAGGGTTACATAGAGCATACTTTTCCCGTGCCATGCAAAGTCGAGACTCCCGCCGACACTTTCAACTCTGAAACATACCAAGCAGATGAAAGGTAAAGTGAAATGAGAATGTAGGTGAAATGGAGGGACAGGTAATTCGGGGGATGTAATGAACCTTCCCAGTATTCGCCTAGTGGCCCAAGAAACCCCCGAAAAATGCCATGGATCTCAGGAAGGTCGGCCGTGGGAATCGAACCCACGACCTCACGATTGCGGGTCACAGACGTTATCACCTTAGCCATCTCGCTCGGTAACAAAGAGTAAGCTTAAGGGAAGCCCATTTTAGAAAACATAAAAGCAATGCACCTCTTATCTCATATAATGAGGGCATAGTTTCTCATTCCGCAAAATCACCTAAATGAGAAACAATTTAATTATTAACTGAAAACATAGGAACATAAGATATCATGTCCTGAGATCGCGGGAAAAAATCGCTATAATTAAGTTCTGGCTTGTTACGTTCGTTAAACCTACCCAAATCGGACACCAAATATGCCGGTTTTGTCAATTTTAGAAAAAAGTTTAAAGTAGTTCCCGTGTGAAACTACTTTAAACGGAAATATGCAATATTAAAACGTATTTGTTTTGGGATATGCTGTGCTTCCAAAGAAGCTGCAAATGTTTTATGTATATTTATTTTGGGGCAAACTTACTTCCGAGGAAACTGCAAATGTAGACCATTAAAATAAATGAGATGTGTTTGGAAACGCACGTTCCTGAGCGAAGATCCGTCAAGTACGAAAGAAGGGGTTATAGCATCAAATGGTTCTTTTTCCTTCTGTGTTGCCTGTTGTTTGGAACGGTTTATTGTGAGAAAAGCTATGCATTTTGTGATAAAGATTGTGGCGTAAAGATGTGGCGCCATCGTTGGAGGATAAAATTAAAATGGTCAAATTAAAGGAAACGGAGAAATGCAGTGAGAAAGAAGTAATGTTACAGTTCAAATGTGGCAAAGTGCAAATCCACGAAAGTTTAGGAAATAAAATACGGAAAATGAGTGAATGAGGACAGAGAGACTAAAATAATGTATGTAACATACATAATATGTGGATATAAAACTACCTTACTAATATGAGTACTTTTTAAATAAAAAAGGTATTGAAATGGTGTTTGCGATTAATATTAAAACTATGCAAAGGAAAAGAATTTGGAATATTTGAATAATACGAAACCTCGCCAAAACGGTAAAAGAATTAGGACCATGCTACTTCAGCTGATACCGTAATTATTAACGAAAATTATAAATAAATAATAGTAAGATAAAGAAATAATCGCAATAAATAATTAAATCAATGTATAATGTAATAAGCTTGAGTTAAAAGATTTGTCCGGAAAGAAGAAGTAGGGAGTCAGGTTAACGAAAATCATTAGTATCAGCTGAAGAAAGAACACATTGGCTTAAAGATTCTGGAAACGCAGTTTAGAGCACACGTAGGATTTTAGTATTGGCCCGGGCGTAAAGTAATATTGTAGAAAGTAATACATTAAGCGGAGCTAAAATTAATAAACGTTCGTGCAATTTAAATCAGAGAGTTACTCTGGTACCGTCATCGGTACTTACTGTTTGTATGATATTTCAAGCGCCTAGTGACGCGCTTGTGTGAGTAAGATTTCCCGGTCATCGCGAGGGATCTTTCCGAGCAACATTTTAGCGACGGCAAATTACGCTTGTAGTTTATTTTATCGCGGAAACAGTTATTTCAAATCGTGAAATTGATATTGTAGAAGTTAGCAGGTATAGTAAATCAATTGTTATAGTTTCACGTTCTACGGTTCGTAATCAGTTTCATTCTTTATCTTCAAACTGTCGGCAACTCGCTTCAGTATCTCAAGTATTAGATCACATTAAACTTATCAGTCAGTTTAAACTGGCATCCACGCATGCCCTGAGAAAGAACACATGGCTCTACCATTGGAGCAGTTGGTGCACGAGGCAGTAGAAGGAGCCACGAGATAACCGACAACATCGAAAATCAGATAAAGTAGTGCGTTATCAAATTGTCGCATTATCGAGGCAACTCATACTGATCACAGTCACGCAGGTTTCACAATATTCTTTCGGGTGTCGATTTATGGTCATCCTCTCCAAATATTTCCTCGAGCCCTGTCGATACACATTAATTTATCTTCTATTGCAAAGACGTGGAGTTCTTGGCTGCTACTTTCATTTGTGAGATAATCCTTTAATTTACACCCCTGTTTACTGATTGCAAGAATCTCATCTCATCTTTAGGATTCATCTACTTCTTCTGATCCACATAGTAATAAGCAAACCGCAAAAAGTAATACAATTCTTATGTCTTTTGTTCTGTTTTAGTGTTCTTTTTAAAATTTCGACATTGGCATTGGAAATTAGGCACCCTATTAATTGTATTATATCAGAGTTGTACAGAATATCACTACTCAGATAGTTGTATTGATTTACCTACTCCATGATGGTGTTATCCAAGACTATT
This sequence comes from Deroplatys truncata, assembly GCA_030765065.1. Classification (NCBI taxonomy): domain Eukaryota; kingdom Metazoa; phylum Arthropoda; class Insecta; order Mantodea; family Mantidae; genus Deroplatys; species Deroplatys truncata. Next base: position 181,778,836 of record CM060984.1, read on the forward strand.
TTGCTTCATATGGGTATTATTTTGTTAATTTTAATTTCAAATTTTTGGAAAATGTTCTCCATATAAATAATAACCCTAGTTACAAAACGTGATGAAAATCTGTCGTGGACAGTGTTGAGCGCCATTCTGTGTGGGTTTAAACAGAAGATTACAGTAGTGTTAGGTAACTGACAGAATCAGCGTCTGACTCCAACTTACATTTGACTGGATTTATGACGTGATAATCATTTCTGGATGTAGGCGAGAACATGCGCGTGTCCAAGTTTCTGGGAAACATAGTTGGGTCAAGTAGTCAACCTACTGACCTAGCAAAGGTGAGAATATTTCCTCAAGAACACTTTCTAATTCATTCTCTTCTTTTGGTCTCCTGTGCACTATAGGCACAGCTTTACCAGACTTGGAGCCGGTTTCATCAATCGTTGTTAAAAATACCCTAAGATCTTGTTTGCTAACATTATGTTAAAATTTTAGCATAACATTAAGGGAACATGTACGTAAACAGGCATTATTTGATCACATTTGCACGTCGTTACATAACAGGGACTATAAAGAATATCAAACTATAATTTTGCACACATGTTAAATGCTCTTCAGTGAATAGCGTCTGCGAATTTCATTATCCGATTTGAATTATTTTAGATTTTATAAATATATTACATCTACTGATGTTCTGTTTTACAAAAATTCATTTTTTTCACATTTATGAACATTTTCTCAAGAATAGGCTGACCTAGAACCTTGAAATTTTTCATGAAGCTTAAGTTCATACTTATCTTTATCTGGTAGAAAGTTCATAGATATAAATTATAAATGTTCTGTTTTAAGTAATCTTTTTTGAAAAACATTATTAAAATTTGAATTGAAAGAAATAAATTTGTTATCTTAGCATATAATTGTTGAAGCAAGCCAAGTCTACTACAGATGTTGATGCTGACTTTCTAAATATCGTATATAAATTTGATGAAGCTCCATCGTATATATTCAGGAATCATTGTTACTAAATGGAATGGTGCGTTTACTTATAATTATAATTTATAGAATATAAATATATTTACAAAATATAAAATAATTAAAATAGGATAATGAAACTAATAGAAGCCATTAACTGAACAGTATTTAACATGTCTGCAAAATTACAGTTTGTTGCTTTTACAGTTCTTGCCAAGTGTGATTTTATATAACGCCTTGTAAATGTGACCAAATAATGCCTGTTTAACTTACATGTTACCTTAAAACTCTTGCTTTCATCAAACTTTTACAACGAATTCTTAGTTAACATCTTATTAAGACAACTGCGAATGATAGTTTCCGAGAAGGCGGTGACAGCTTCTGAACGCTCTCCGATGCTCTTTTTTCAGTGCATCCCAGTGCTGTCTGTTTCTGTAGCAGACAACTAATTAAGTTCATAAAAATTGACATGTGACCTTCCTATTGTTTGAGGTTAGAATCATGTCAACTGAAGAATCTAGGTGCAGAAGAACACTAATGTTTTCGAAAAGGCGTTAATTATAGTAGTGGTTGCTAAGTCTATACAGGAATTATCGGTGGGATAAGGCTGACCGCGAGGAATTTAATTCCAATGCACGCGTTCCTCCCATGTCCAGTAAACAATTGCGGCAATATATTTCTAACACAAAATACAGAACCAAATATTCCACGTGTGAAATGGTTTAAAATGGTTTAAAAGTGGTGGACACTACATTGAAACTAAAATGCACGGAAAGTGTTGTCACTCATTAAGGATCAAGCAGACTCCAACAAAAATGCTGTTTGCTTCTTGAAGCAATTACTTCTGAAACCTTCCGGATAAACCGACAAACGATAGCTTTGGAAACTGACTAGCCTACACTATCAGCTACCATTAAATGAAAAATGCCAGTAGCACAAAATCTCCGAATAATTAACACTTGCAGCATAGGAGAAAGCGGCACGTTTGTTGGTATTTCCTCCACACTCCTGCTCACGACAGCTTTGGACAGTGTGTGTCAGTTATAACTGCGTTTCAAATAATTTCTACAAAAGCGTTTTCCGACAATTTGGAGCTTGTTGGCATCAGTAGAACGAATGGAAAGAGGCCGAATGGCCTCAGCTTAATCCCGTGGACCAAAGGAGAATCTCTACTGTGAGACACACCTTGTACAGAGTCGTCCTCTGTGGTTTAGTGGTTACCATGCTAGCCTCTAGCTCCCGAGGTCGCGGGTTCAAACCTGGCGGAGGGCGATGGATGTTTTCGGGCGTAAAAATCCTTAGCATGGCTTCCTTCGGAAGGGAAGTAAAGCCAGTGGTTCCGTGTCGTAGAAGCCTGACAAAGAGGCCTCTGAGCAAAATTACCGGTCTTTCACGCCCAATATAGAATGGGACGCCAAGGACCACAGCAGTTAAAGAGCGTCCATAGATAACAATCAATTTAAGTTTACCTTCTGCAGACACAAGAACTTCTGCCTAAGCCGGCTCTTCTGCATTGTCATCAGTTCATAAAAAATTAATAAGCACAGGGAAATTACCAACTACTTTTTTGCTATCTTTGCAATGGAAATGATGGGATCTTGGTGTGCAGAAGCGAAGCCATTAATCGTTAATTTGGGCCAAACGCTGCAGGTCATCACCGATAATTCGCGATCAACAGTATATCTTAGGCAGTGAATTACGATTACTATACAGAGAGAAAATGCTTCAAGTATGATAGGGGCATCTCCGAAATCATCCTCTCTTGATGAAAGCTTTTATTTTACCTAATTTAATATCATTTATCACAATGTTCAAAATATTTCTGTCTTTATTTAAAATTAAGGATACTCCTAGACTTTTGTAATTTATGTTTTGAGCAGGAAAAGACAGTGTTGCTGATATAATATTTTATACTAGAAACTTGTGATTTGAATAATTTTATCTAATGAATTGTTTTCGCTTGTATAACTTTTATTGCCTTTATTTAAAATTAACAGTCCATTTGTAACTATATTTTGTGGAGCGTTTGTTCTTTAGCTTTTAAATTACTGCATATTTTTCTGTAATTTTATGCATTTTCACTCTTTTGTAAAAATAATTAAATTAAATACCCCTTTGTGGTCGCGTATTACCTATAAGACTAAAGCTCTTGTGTTATTACCTATTGCAATTCTTATTGATGTCTCATCTAAGGAATGTGTTTGTGAAGTTGTTTTCTACGTTCCATTGCACCAATTACAACATTACATTTTCTCTTACTGAACTGATCTTACCCCAGGGGTCGCTGAAAATTCTCTGCCCAACCACGGTAGATATGCACTGTTATAAAATATACCAATATACACAATTTTAATGCACTTTTCTGCTGTAAGTGGTTAAGAAACGGAGTCGTAATGTTTTGCAGAATTCAGTCACGGAGGCTGCTAGCATGAAATACTGACATGGGGAGGGCAACTGCAGCAGTAAAGACTATGAAACATGGGACAAAATATGTAGTTGAGCCGGAGTATATTATAAAAATTATTATACATTCCGAAACCAATCTCCAGTAATAAGTTGGGACAGGAATAGATATACGTGCTGGAAACCGTTGTGGTAAATTCCCTCACGGAGAAGTGCCTTCTTATTTGTTTCTTTGTTGACGGCTACACCCAAGAAAATCTACATAATTATTAAAACAAATAACGAGGAGATGTTGAAACACGTGTTAGCTGGATACGTCTTCATGTCGAACAGCCATTTGGATGTTTTAACATCACACGGCGTGGTAACAACAGATTGTCCCTCCTAGGGGCTGTAAATTCCTGCATTATCACTCCAGCGGCATTAGGGCAAATAGCCCAGTCACACCAATGTGCTGCCTCTCCCTTAGAATATTCATGTTTTCGGACCTTGCTATCTTTGTTTCTAGACTTGAAACTTGTTCTGGTATAATTACATACTAATGATGAATAGTGTTGAGAAATATATGGAAATGCATGTTTGAAATGCAGCGGTATATCTTAATGAAACTTTCATACTAAAATAAGACGAATGAAGCATGCTAGTTCGTGCATATTTGTGCATATTCTTGACGTTTGTGCATATTCAGTGATAAGAGCATATTGTGACATAACTATGTGCCGAGGTTATCACGTGGATGGCGCCGAGCGACCGGCCGAGTGGTGGAGAGATAAGGAGGAGCGCTTTCCCCGCGAACGTAAATTCCAGAAGCGCTATCGAGAAACGAGATTTTTCTGGAAGCTTATTTCTTCCCTCTCCCAAAGCTTCCAGAAACTCTCATAGCAAGCGTGCTTGCAAGTAAGTAAGTGAATCAATTGTTCTTGATGCGACATAAATTGGTGCTTGTGGCGACAGTTGCGACACATAGTGTTGGTTACTCAGTGCGTTCTCCGAGTGAGGTTGTGACGACAGTTGTGATATACAGTGAGATGCTTTGTGTACTGCGAGAGATTAGAGAGTTATGTGTTCGACGCCCACTGAGTGAAGTGGACGCTACTTCGCGCGTGATTTATTTGAACACTACTCGCGAGGAAAAGTGAAGTAACAGTGCGAAATGAATTAAATAACATTAGTGAAGTGATACAACTGAACAAGTCACAATACTTAGTGCATGTTTATACATTTATTGAGCATAAGCCATTTCGAGTTTTATGAACCTTTAAAATCCGTGATAATATTGGAAACGCTGTCAGAGCGTTACCGTGTCAACGTTGGCAATACTGTAGGGGAAATAGATGAATGCCGTCTTTGTTTATCCTCTCTTTCCCGTTTATTTATTGTGCGTTTGTTTATGATAGTGCAAGTAGGTAATTACGATGCCAAAAGAAAGGTCAAGCAAGAAGTTGTGGAGTCGAAGAGTTTAAAGGTGCTTGATTATGCGATCGAAAGTGTAGGCACTGCAAGTGGACAACGCAAACGTGATTCGATGAATAAAATGGCTAACGTATGTGAAAATAATAATGAGAATTTATCAGAGTTCTTCAATTTTCTGATGGCGATGTGGACCCTAACCTTATATTTATTGCTCGATTTTAAGTTTTGTCCGATCACTTCGTGTATGTTGAAATACTATTTTCTGCTCATAATATATTTTTACATATCCACTGGAGGAATAAGCTGGAAACAGAAAATATTAAAGATGTTATTGTTTGTCATAATTTTATTAGTTGAGGTTGTTTACTAAGAAAGGGTAGATAGAAATAAACTTGAATTAAATGTTGTATATGTAATGTATTATTGCTAGTGCTTGCATAAAATGGTATACTGTAGAACATATTTGGACATTTCTAAGTACATATTTGGGTCGTATATAGCGCATATTTTGATGTATGTTTTCGGATTTTATTGTATCTAATTCTGAACACTAATGATGAACAATCAGCCAGTATGCACACCTGACATCTAATTCGCGCATTGAAATCTCCAAACAAAGATGCAAACCTCTATAACCGGATTACACTCTGAAATGAATAGTCGCCATGATATCACAAACCAAGCGAGTGCAGTTTTAACCGAGGCCTAATACTGAACAGTAATCTGTGACTCTGCACTTTGTGTAATGAATGGCATTGTACAAGGTCCATCTTCACAAACTCGAATATTTTCTGGTAACTTTCGGTTTTGGTGGAATAAATGTTGCTAAAATGTTAAATAGACTACCTTGAATAAAAGAAATGGATTTTGAACACGTTTTATCTATTTCACGCATGAATGGTCAAGCCGATTTATATGATAACATTAGCTACCGCTTAGAAAATGGACCATAATTATGACATCATAATTACTTTCGCAAGACGGGAGTTTCTCATGGAGGACAAAATAAAAAAATTAAAATATCTCTTATTATGTTAAATACGAGGGCTGATCAACAAAGACTGAGACTGATTTTTTTCCTGTAGCTTCCGTGATAGTTTCGTATCTGTAACATAAATATTTGAAAAGAGCGGGTTTTTATGTATAATGTTGGTAGGCGGCAGCACTCTCGTATTGGTAGGTTGGTAGTAATGCTCTATTTTGTAGATCCTACGTGCATTTCGCATACCAGACAATAGAGGTGATGCATTTTTAAAATAGATTATCACCGGTGATGAGTTATGGCTGCATCCTTATGATCCTGAAGGAAAACAAGCCAGCATAGTGTGGAAATCCCCAGGTTCTCCAACACCAAAAAAGGCAAAAGTTGTTCCATCTGCAGGGAAAGTGATGGTGATCACATTTTTTGACTGTAACGGAATGATTTACCAACATACAGTTCCCCCTCACACTACTGTTACAGCAGCATACTACACGTCAGTATTGACTACACTGAGGAAGCACATTGCAAAGAAACGACCAGAGCTTTCTCGGACTGGGTGGCGACTTCATCATGACAATGCACGGCCTCACGTCGCAAATCAAGTCATGCAGTTTCTGGCTCGATTCAACATTACCTGTGTACCACATCCACCTTATAGCCCCGATCTTGCACCCTGTGACTTTTTTATTCCCATCACTAAATGCAAAACTTAGGGGTATTCGATTGAGAACTCTGAAGCAGTGCTCAAGAAAAGTGAGGCGATTCTCAAGGACCTGACAAAGAATGGTCTGCAGCACGTGTTCAAGGACTGGCAGAGACGTTATAAAAAGTACATTGAAGTAGGAGGGGACTACTTTGAAAAAGATCATGTAAATATTGAATTGGAGTAATAAACATCTGTGAAAAAAAATCAGTCTCAGTCTTTGTTGATCAGCCCTCGTATGTTACATAACTTCAGTTCATATGATGATTTAACAAAACTTCATACAACAATATACATATGTATAAACTTGTATTAATTTTCGCCACTATTATTCTGCACGTAAAACGACTGCCACGAGAAAAGCTAAAGTAACAATTGCATTGCGAGGATAAGTGATAGACAGAATTTTGAGTACTGTTTAACGTTTTATTTTTTAATTAATACCGTAGATAATGCGCTTTTATTACCGGATTGCGAAGCATCACATGCCATTTAAGTTGCACACAGAGTGGGAGAGAGAGGAAGTGAGGGAAAAGCAGGGAGAAAGATTAAATGGGAGAGTAGGAAGTAAAGCAGAAAAAGGAAGGGGTGGTGAGGAAAATAGAGGGAGAGAGATGGAGAGATAGAGAGAATGAGAGCTGAGGCAGTATTTTTAACACTTAAATGATTTCAGTCAAATTATATAATATAAAATATAATAACAGCCCGCCTTAAAGAAAATGTGTATAATATAATATAATATATAAAATGCATGTAACAGCCATTGTATTAATGTTTATATTATTATGTACATGTTCAATAATGTTATGTGAATGCATTACGTAATTTAATAATGTAGGAGCTGTGAGAATAGGTCAAACGTTGCTAACAATGAGGTAACCTTGAGGCAACAATGAATTAGAAAGTTTAATAATGCTGCTAGTCATTCTTGGAGCAGCAATAATATAAATTTTGAGACAGTTTCTAAATAGCCAATCAACAACCAGAGTAAAGCTTAAGTTAAATGAAAGTATTCTATTGGAGTAGGATTAGCCAATTACGAATTCAGTGTGAGACAAAAATAGTTTACGTGTTAAAAAGTGCAAGTAATTAATAAATAATCTCACAGCTCTCTATATCAGTGAAGTGTTATTTAAATCGTGTCAAGGATTAATAAATGGATTGAAGTAAAAATTATAATCTGTGTAATCCTAGATTCCTCAGCCGCACCATGCCTTATTAAGAAATTCATGTCTCTACAAATTAATACTGACGCAGCCGAGGTAAATAAATATATAATATTTAAAGAAACAGTCAAATTGCAAGTTAATATTTTTAAACTTGGGGCGAAGGTTACCGGAAACTTTTTACCATACGTGCAGCTGCAACTACTTCAAGTTCGGTTCCCCAACAGTTGAACTACAATACAACTCCTACTTCAAATTGGCTTTCCATACGTGAAGCAACAACCTACTTCATAGCAAACGGAGAGGGAGAAACAGGGAGCAAGGGGGAGAGAGAGAGAGAGAGAGAGAGAGAGAGAAGAAGAATCTCCGCATTTAATGTAATAATTGCCCGCAACTGTGGTGTGGGGGCAGTGTGTCTGCCTCACATTCAAGAGGTCCCGAGTTCGATTCGAATCTCGGTTAGGGTGTGTTACCCGGATAATGTTTCCTCCAGGGTTTTCCCTTATCCTGAAAAGATGAATGTTGGGTAACTTTATGCTCTATGGCTCTGGCCTCAGTTGGACATCATTTCATCCATATCATTCATGGTCCGATATCACCTAACCGGTTAAAGCAGAGGTGGCGAAAACGTGACTCGTGAGGCATTTTGACTCGCAGGAGCACGTTCCCTCTCTGCAACCGTCCGTTTGATTTTCACGTGCTGCTGAGTGACGCAATGCGTGTTGCATATTTGGTGACTCGCGGAAGGAAGTCGTTTTCGCCACCCTTGGGTTAAAGGATGCTAAATTAAAACAAAACAAAAAGTCTCTTTCCTTTACAGAAGTAGTTAATTCCAATGAAAAATCTATTCATTGCTTATTTTTACATTAACTCTTCTACACATTATTCTTACGAAAGCTTATTATTTTCTTTACTACTTACCTGTAGTAAGTATTCTTCTTCGTTCAAGGATTAAACCATTGTTGGTTCGTTCCCTCCTATTATTGTAGCTGCTGTATCCATATCTTCCGTGGACGTCCCTGGTCTCTTTTTCCTTCTCTCGGTTCATAGTTCAAAATTCTCCAAGACGTTCTATTGGTATCTATTTGCAGTCATATTCTTATCATTGTGTCCTATACTTTTCTATTTTCTCTATAAGGCTAAATATTTTCAATTCCTTACGGATGTATTCACTGGTGTTTTATCCATTAAAGTGTATCCTGCTACAAGTCGTAAATATTTCATGTTTGCAGCTTCGATTCTTTTAATTGTTTACTTATTCAGAATCCATATTTCTAAGTCATACAATAGTGCAGATACTGCTAATACTTTCTAAAATTTTAAGTGTGTTTCCTTTCTTACCCAATGTTCTTTTCAAGGTGCCACATAAGTTTTGGAACATTTGTAATTTACATCGTTCTCTTAATTACAAACTAAATAAACACCTAGATAATTGAAGTCTTTTACTTTTTCTAGTGTTCTATTTAACACTATTTTTGTTCTGTGTATTTCTTTACCACATTGGGCCATAGGTTTTGTCTTAGTAAGTATTCCACCCAAAAATTGTTATGGAAATTTCACTGGAAATACTCGTTTTGAGACTCTTAAACAATAAAAAAGCATTTTTGGAAAAAGGTATGTAGGTGTGTATGTGGCTGTCTATTTGTCAATAAACAACATAACTCGAAACGAAAAGTCGGTAAACACAAATTTGGTATTTAAGTTCAGCGTCTTCCAAAGGTGGGACATGAAGATTTCCAAGAAAATTCCCCAGCCCAAATTACCCTTTACATAGATACAAATGTTCGTAATTTTTTATTGTTTTAAAAGTAGCTCTAACAACTTTTAATTAAAATACTATATCTTTAGGTTAATTTGCACAACAAATGAAATGTATGTCTTGAATTTTCTAGCAATAGCTTGTAAAGTCCTCCTAATTCTGAAACGTTTTATAACATGTAAAGTAACAGATACACAAAAACTTACCACAAAGGTCACAGTTTAGAGTTAAAGGATATAATTTATGTCAAACAAAAAAATTGTGTCCTTAATCATTTCCAAGGTGTTTTTTATTATTGGTTTGAATTGTCAAATATTTTATTCCTTTCAATTGCAAAATCACTTTAGTTTTTACGATTTCCTTACCTGGATAATGGGTTTGCAACCTCGTGCTTCTATGTTCCAGCGATAAAAGTGTATATCTGGGTTTACATAAACCAAGATAGCTGGAAAGGGAATCGCTGATGGAGAAATTGGCCCTTAATGTTTAATAAACTACGCGTTCCCTAGTTTTACGTTTACTCCGCATAAAATAGTTTTAACGGAGATTTTTTAAAGCTAACAACTGCTTATAGAATGTGACCGTTTCCCAAACATAACTTTCAGAGCAAGGTGCCCTTGTCCTAATGAATTAAGAAGGGCGTGACCATTACCGAAGTTTTTTTTTATTTTCTTCCAAATAAGGGAGGTAGGAAAGTGGGCTGAAAATGGCGGCGGGCGGACTGTAAAAGAGGTGCGAGCTGGGAATGACCCCAGGGGTCACCAGACGGGTGGGGTGTCACAACCTGCACCTCGTTTACATAGTGCTGCTTCTCACCACACAGCCCGTGGGATTCCCCATAGCAGAGTTACGGCCGCTGAGTTACAGGAATACACGCTGCTTGTCATCCTACCAATTGCACCCAAATAGGCAGTTTGGATCAGCAGTTTGGTTTAAAGTTTTGTTTACGCGTTTCATGCTTACATATGTTTCGATTCCACATTCCTCTTCTAATGATTAGGTTGTAAGTTTTTAACATCTCTCAATTACTTTTGTTCCCTAGAAAACGAAGAAATGCATACAGTATTAATTGAATTTGATGATTTGGTGATTGAGATCTGTCTATGAACAACATAATCCAAAAAAAACGAAAAATCGTATATACAGGGTCATTCAAAAAGAAGGAACAGAGTTCAAATATTTATTTCTAATGGACGACAATAGATGGCGACACATGCGATGCATCACTGAATAGACAATAGTTCAAAGTTTTATTTTATGTGTTCAAAATGAGCACCATTTTTTATGTGAGGACACCAGTGTTTTTCCGTTTGCAACCATCTTCTACGAATTTATTGTAGCAATTGTAACTTTTTTATGACGAGGCGGCTCTTTGTTGAACTTACAATGAAACAATGGATTCAATCTTTGCATACTGCAGCACACAAAACGACCTTTCCTGTGGCGTCGCCATTTTCTCGTAAACAAACACAGCGCCGTTGTAGGCACTAAATGGAATAATAGGTGGAGCTTTTAACTTTGAACTTTCCTCTATTCACTGAAGTGTCTATATGTTGCTATCTGTTGTCGTTCATTAAAAAAGGAATATTTAAACTTTGTTCCCTGTTTTTGAATAAACCTCTACTATCAAATATATGTTTAGTATTTGGAATTTCACGAGGATGCAATATTTTCGGAAGATTTCACCCATCCGAGATAACCGCATACGTGGAAAATTAATTTTGATTTTCTCAAAAAATTGTTTTAATGATTTAGAAACTGTTTGAGATAACGACTCGGCAAGTAAAGCATACACTCTTGAGTTTACTGTAAATTTCCTGAAACTTAGACTAAATCTTACTTCTTGAAAAAAGTATTCTTGTTTTAAGGATATTTGCCAGGTGACACTAGAGGCGGCCCTGACTGCGTAGATCCATTAGATTCTCTTTCGAGAGACACAGAAGTGTCTGGAAGGAACCCAAAGAACATTTCATAGTATTGCTGAGGAGATTCCAAGGTAAAAACCAAGAGACGTAGTAGTGAAAGTAGAGAAAATTCAACGTAGGTAAACAAGAGATAGTCGCTTACATTTATAAAAATCTGATGTGTTACACTCACATGACTTTCCCTACTCTTGTACGAACTATTTTTACAAACTCTTATTTTCCATCTATTTCATATTAATCGAGATAAACATTTCCAGAAACGATCTTTCGACATGCAAAGAGAATTACATTTTATACATAGCGACCAGTTCTAAAATATTTGACTCGCTTAAGGCGTACTATGTTCCCCTTGTTTTGTATTTGCAAGGACAATATATAAACACAGTAGCCTTTAAGCATATACATATCTCTTAATAGCTGGTTGCTAGGTGCAGCACCATTCTTTTTGCCACAGATTAATACTCTTTGCATATCCAAGACAAAAAAATGAATAACGAATTCCCATTTGAGAAAAAAAATCTGATGTATTACGCTCACCTGACTTTCTCTACTCTTGTACAATCTATTTTTACAAACGCTTATTCTCCATATGCTTCATGTTAATCGAGATGTTAATCTTATTGCTAATTTCCTTGTAGATGCAAGGGGAATTGTTAGTATTTAAGCGACAGTCAAATCTTTTAAGAGCTCGTTACTATGTGGTGCATTCCATTCTCTTTGCATGTCCAGTACGCAAAAAAATTCTGATGTGTTACACTCACATGACTTTCTCTACTCTTGTACAAACTATTTTTACACACACTTATTCTCCATCTACTTCATGTTAATCGAGATAAACATTTACAGACTCTATCTTATTGCTAATTTTCTTCTAGATGTAAGGGGAATATATATTTACAAGGGCAATATAGAAATACAGTAGCCTTTAAGCACATATCTCTTAATAGCTGGTTGCTAGGTGCAGCACCATTCCCTTTCCCACAGATTAATACTCTTTGCATTACCAAGACAAAAAATGAATAACGAATTCCCATTTGAGAAAATAAGTATTGAAAAATTTAAGGAAATAACAAACAATATCTCGAAAATGGTTCACTCAACAAAAAAACTGTATATGACATAAATTGTGTATTTTAATGCGATCTACATTTTTTGTGTAGTAAACTTTTGTCTATCTCTTATGGTTTACCAGTTATGCAAAAGTCGTTCACAATGAAGAATACTTTTGGAGACATTCCCAGGAAATTCAAGATATACATTTTATTTTTCATAAAAATATCTTAAACATATGATATTTTAATCAAAATCGTTAGAGCCATTTTTGAGAAAATTAAAATTTTCGAAAACTCTTCCATGTAAAGGGTAATCTTGGGTGTGGGGATTTTCTTGAAAAGCTTCGTGTCGCATCTCTGGAAGATACTGAACCTAAACACCAAGTTTGCTGTTTATCCAACTGTTCCTTTCTGAGTTATGCTGTTCACAGACAGACACACAGACACACACACGGACATGTTTCCAAAAAAGCTTTTTTTGGATTCAGGGGTCTCAAAACATGTATTTCCGGTGAAATCTCGGTATCGAATTTTTGGGTGGAATGCAATACTTCCCCTACTTACTATACGTAGTAGAGAAAGTAAAAAGTTGTGTTTGTTTCAAATAATTTTGTTGCTTATTTGCTATTGTACGTTTATGTTCCCAAATTTTAAGTAGTAGATATTGAAATCCTTTCTTTTTTATTTTCTCTACCACGCAGAGGTAGAAAAGGTATTGCATTCCACCCGAAAGCTCGACATCGAGATTTCAACAGTAATACATGTTCTGAGGCCCCCTAAATAAAGAGAAAAAACATTTTTAGAAAAAGGTCTGTTGATGTGTGTGTGTGTGTGTGTGTGTGTGTCTGTGAGCATCATAACTAAACAATGAGAAGTCGGATAAACACCAAACTTGGTATTTAAGTTCAGTACCTTCTAGAGAGGCGACACGATTTTCAAGAAAATCCCCCTCCCCAAACCACACTTTACATGGAAAATTTTAGTAATTTTTTTTATTTTCTAAAAATGGCTCTAGTGATTTTGATTAAAATACCATATATCAAATATATTTACATGAAATATAAAATATATATCTTGAATATTCTGGGAATAGCCTTTGAAGCGCTCTTCATTCGGAAGGAATTATGTATAATCTTGTATAACTGGCAAACGTTAAGCGTTAGACGAAAACATACTACACAAAAAATGCAGATCTCTTCAGAACACACAATTTATTTCAAATAATTTTTTTGTGGCATCAGCCATTTCCGGGATATCCGTTACTAATGGTCCTAATCGTTAAATACTTGCCATTCTTTTAAAGCCCAGTCGATTTTATGTCTCCGATGTATGGAAAGAGTATGGAATTTTAGGGCCAGTGTGTAGCATCCAGTTATAAAAATCTGACTATCGCTATTCCCTTTATATCTGTAATGAAATGTGTAATGTAGCTATTTCTGGAATATTTATCTCGGTTAAAATGAAGTAGATAGAAAAATCAACTTTCTTAAGAGTAAGTTCTATAAACGATAGAGGGTAGAGAAAGTCACGTGAATGTAACACATCAGATTTTTTCTAATGGACTCATGGCTCATCTATATGTGTGCTGCCTATTTTTACTTTCTCTACTACGTAAAGTAAGTAGGGGAAGTATTGTATTCCACCCAAAAATTCGATACCGAGATTTCACCGGAAATATATGTTTTGAGACCCCCTGAATCCAAAAAAAAGCATTTTTGGAAACATGTCCGTGTGTGTGTCTGTGTGTTATTGTGTGTCTGTGAACAGCATAACTCAGAAACGAACAGTCGGATAAACACCAAACTTGGTATTTAGGTTCAGTATCTTCCAGAGATGCGACACGAAGGTTTTCAAGAAAATCCCCCCACCCCAGATTACCTTTTACATGGAACATTTTTCGAAAATTTTAATTTTCTAAAAAATGGCTATAACGTTTTTGATTAAAATATTATATGTTTAAGATATTTTCATTACAAATGAAATGTATAACTCGAATTTTCTGGAAATATATCCAAAAGTATTTTTCATTGTGAACGACTTTTGCATAACTGGTAAACCATAAGAGATAGACAAAATTTTACTGCACAAAAAACGTAGATCGCGTTACAATACACAATTTATGTCATATACATTTTTGTTGTTGAGTGAACCATTTTCGAGATATTGCTTGTTATTCCCTTAAATTTTCCAATGCTTTTTCTCAAATGGAAATTCGTTATTCATTTTTTTTTGTCCTGGTAATGCAAAGAGAATGGAATACTGCACATGGCAACCAGCTCTTAAAATATTTGACTATCGCTTAAAGCCTACCATATTTTCCTTGCATCTACAAGAAAATTAGCAATAAGATTAACATCTCGATATCTCGATTTACATGAAGCGTATGGAGAATAAGCGTTTGTAAAAATAGTTTGTACAAGAGTAGAGAAAGTCATGTGAGTGTAACACATCAGATTTTTTATTGGTGTTTAACGCCAGTTCTTACTGCATACCGCGCCACAGTCAGTGGACACTGATGATATAAGTAATTATATTATTTTTGGAAAGGATTTTTTGAGGGGTAGGAAACGTTCCAGACCTAAGTTTCATAACTGGTAATTGCCAGTTATGAGGACTGAGGAAAGTCTGGTGAAACCTCAGTCAGCGATGATGGTCCTAGCGGTATTTGAACCGCGGACCTCCCGAATGCGAGACTTACCCGTTATCGCAGAGCCATCTCATTCGGTTTATTACCTACTGGAAACCATGCTATACACATATATATATCGTGACTAACTTCAACTTGAGAGAAAAATTTATCTTTCACAAGAATATTTCGAATTGCTGTGAAACAGTAATGGATCCAAAAATTCAAGTGAGATGTGTTACATTCACTTGCCTTTCACTACCCTCTATCGTTTATTAGTGGGTATACAAATTATTCTTACACAAGCTTATTTTTCTGTCTACTACTGTTTAATCCAAATAAACCTTTGCAGAAATAGCTACAGTACACATTTTGTAATAGATACAAAGAAAATAGCGGTAGTCAAATGTTTAAGAACTGGATGCTATACGCTGCATTAAAATTCCATACTGTTTCCATGCAATCACGAGACACAACTGAATGTTGACAGGACTTCAAGAGAATAACCTAGTAATGAACAATTCGAACCATTAATATTAGATATCTCAGAAACGGCGATGCTACAAAAATTTATTTAGAACAAATTGTGTATTTTAAAGAGATCTGCATTTTTTGTGCACTGCATTTTCGTCAATAGCTTAACGTTTAGTAGTTATATACAAAATTCCTTCCAAATGAAGAGAACTTCACAGCTATTCCCAGAAAATTCAGATATACATTTTATTTGAGATGTAAATATCTTTAATATGCTATTTTAATAAAAATCGTTAGAGCTGTTTTATTAGAAACTAAAAATTCGGGGGTAGTTGGGTGTAGGAGGATTTTCTTGAAAACCTTCCCGTCACATCCTTAGAATATACTTACTTAAATACCAAATTTGGTACTTAACCGACTTTTCGTTTTTGAGCTATGCTGTTCACAGACAGAACAGACACACACAGATCTTTTTACAAATTTTTTTTTTTATTCGGTGCCTCAAAACACGTATTTCCGTTGAAATTTTGGTATCGAATTTTTGGGCGGAATGCAATACCTTCTTTACCTACTATGTACGTGGTGGTGAAAGTAGTAGCAATAATAATAATAATAATAATAATAACAACAGGGTAATAATAGCATCATCGGTGTGCTGGGTGTGCTGGCGTTTTGTGTCAGAACAGTTCTTTTACGTGCCAATAAATCTACGAATGAGGCTGCCGCATCAAAAGACTTAAATGGCATCGTGCTGGGCGCCAGTATCGAACCCACCAGCTCAGGCGCACAAAGCCAGCGGGAGATGCTTATTTGACGAACCTCCCTTTGCAATATTATTTTCACCTTCGTCAATGGCAATTCTCTCATCGCCTCAGTGGGGTTTTCCGGAGCCGCTTGACGTTTCGCACACCACACGCTGTTCCCCGTCGCCTTCCCGGTTCAGAAAGATGAATTGCGCATTAAAGGCGCCCTGGGACGGCGGGGCGTCTTACTCCTAAAAGCGATGTAGCCATTAAAGGCGGTTGGCCCAGGGTTTATAGCTGCTGTAAATTTTTTGCGTTACATCGATTACAAAATGTACACTTTTCTGTCCAAATGAAGAAACTAAGCTGCTATAACCAGAGGAGGAAACGCTAATCAGAGGTTTATGTATCATATTTTCTACAACATGCGATTGAGAAATTACTTCATTTGGATCTCTGATAAATAATCCTATCATACAAATTCCCCCATAGATGAAAATTGAAGCAGCATACAGTACTAGCCACGGACAAACTAGTACGATAACTCATTAATGTAATAAGATATCTAATTCACAGCTTCTCAGCATTAACACATTAATAATTACTTTCTTTAATATTTTGTCCTAAGTTTTACATGTTATGTGTTTTCTTTGCTAATATTATACGTATAATAAGTAAGAGGATGTTAAAAACACATATACTCATAATGTACACATGGTAGAGAACAAGTATATAAGGGCCCCGGATTTTTAGGTTTAAGCTTATATTTTTACTCGCTTTTTAATTAACACATTTCAAGATATATACTCGTTTCACACCTCCTGGAGCAGAATATGCGAACCTAAATGAGAGGTTGACACCTAAAATAACTTAAATAGCGGTTTTTCCTTTTTAGAAATGAAGAATGTTATTTTCGATTGAAACTCGTAAAATTATTTCCACCACTTATAGCCAGTAGAGAGCTCAAGTTACTACAGTTCAACGCACCACATGTGACGTGGTGACACCTGGATTCAACTAATAGAACGTCAGCAGGAGCGGACTTGGCTGTCTGCTGCCATTTACTATGCCGAGCACTTAAAAGAAATTAAAAATGTCGTCAATGAATTGGATGAAACAGAAGCTTCCTGCATTGCCAAGGCTAAGAAATCACTCGAGTGCCCCACTCTTGTCGCTTCGCTTGCATACATTAAGACACATTTTTGTTTTATACCAGAAGCTACTCTCCGGTTGGAAAGTACAACTTTGCCACTGAAAGAAGCTCTAGATATTATTGTCAATTTTTCCGGTAAAGAAGTACCTGGACCAGTGGGAATTGCATGTTCTTTGAAGTTGCAGAAGATTCTTCAACGAAATCATCAATTCGGTATTGCAGGGAGAAAAGTATACAGGAAAACTACCCCTAGAACCTGCCAGCTATGTTCTACGCTCCAATGATGTCATGTTCCGTTGAAAGAACCTTTTCTTCATACAAGAATGTATGATAATAGGAAATGGTTTACGCCAGAAAATTTGAGAATGTGTGTATCTACTACAATGACCAAAAAATAAATCTTACAACTAATACCAGAAAAACAAAATTATTATATCTGTATTGGTCCACAAAGCACAACAAAAATGGTTTAATCAAGAAAAACCTAAAAAAAACCTATTTTAAGCATATAAGAAACCTAAGATGGCTTATTCCACCTAAATATCCAAGCCCTATTCATGACATATAACGTTTTATATGGCAGGCATAATAGCTTACACTAAGATAATATTGGTATTAAAATCTCAAAAGAAGCTTAAAACAGTATTAAAGCTTCGAGGCGAGAGCCGAGTTCCTGCACTATTCAGATAACATTGCGGTTTAACTCGTTTCCAAACTTTGAGTGGTCGAGCAGAATTATTACGTTTCGTTCAGTACTGTGTCCTAAGAAATCGGATTCGAATCTTTGTTGTTCTTTCTTACCTTTATTTTACTTTATTTGATCAATGATTATTACGAAACAAAAAAGTTATTTGTTCATCATTAATAAATTACCTGAAACAAACGAGAATGCTTCTCTTGAATACCCCCTTCAAGTGAACCTGCGGTTCACAACCATCAACCTGTGCTGCTGTCGTTCTCCGTGGTGTAGTGGCTACCATGCTAGCTTCTAGTTCCCGAGGTCGCGGGTTCAAACCCGGCGGAGGATGATGAATTTTTTCAAGTGTAAACATCCTTAACATGGCTTCCTTCGGAAGGGAAGTAAAGCCGGCGCGTAAAAGAACGTCAAGCCTGATAAAGAGTCCTCTAAGCAAAATTACTGGTCTTTCACGCCCAATATAGAATGGGATGCTAAGGACCACAGCAGTTAAAGAGTGTCAATAAATAAAACTCAATTTCAATTTCAAGTCAACTTCTGTGCTCCGCTTTGGCTAACTATAATAAGAGCCACAAGACCCTGATTCGGGTTATTTCCACAAGGTGCTTGCCGTGGAGTAGTGGCTAAAGGCTGATTCACAGGAGCCCGAGAACCGTTACGAGAACGGGAAGCAATACACCATACAAGATATTAGTTCACAACAACCCGGTAACGAGAATGGGAATGTATATCGATGATCATATCAATCACAAAGTGAAAATCGATTTTGCGTATTGGGACTACGTTTGTTTTTAACTGACCAATGATATTTTTTCACCTACTTCCAATTTAGCCAACACAACGCGGATTAGCCAACGTCAAATTTCATTAGAGTAAACATTATCTAAATGCATATCATTACATTTCCGATCCTTCTAGTTGTGCCAAGCTTTCATTCACATGCGACTTCTTCCTCTTCGCAAATCTGAAAAGTTGGCTCTCTGGGAAGAAATTCACGTCCAGTGAACACATAATGCCAGAAACAACCTTATATTTTGCAGACTTCAAAAAAAATATTTTGGAAGGGTTATAAAAATTAGAGAAACGTTGGACAACGTGTATTGAATTGAAAGGAGACTATGTTGAGAAATAAAAGTAATTTTTTGGGAAAATTGTTATTTTCTTTAAAAAGCCACTGACTTATCAATCTGCCCTCGTAAATGCCTCCAAAGAAACGCAAAGCTATTGAATAAGTGCAACCAAAGGCTAAATTGTAGGGATACGTTGTCAAACCACGGGCAATGCCGGGTATTTCAGCTAGTATATAAATTATTTTACTGTAAGTATAGCAGAGAAAGTAAAATGTCAATAAGCAATAGAGTTTCATAGATACATTCTCCTAAATACCGTGCTTCAAATGCACGTTTTCGGTTTAAGAAAAGAGGTTTTTTTTGGTACATTAAACTTTTGTTGTTTGTCTTTGCTTTAGTATGTTGCCCACAATAGTCGTAGAGGTGTTTGAAATATGACGGTATAAAATTCAGTGCGCCGTATGAAGCTCAGAGCCAACATAACACATAGCACACCTCCTGGCGTCAGAGGAACACAACTACAATAAATATGTATACAACAGGTCGGTGAATACTCGACACTTTAGCTGTCAGCAGCGGCCACCTCGACTTTGTCACAGCGATTTGTCATAGAAGGCTCGTTACATAAATCAAGCAGCATTGTTACCGCATTGAAGTTAATAAATGATTCCTCTGTGAACACAAATGTTGGACCGTAAGGTATTTACAATGACCTCCCAGACACCCAACATTACTTGTAAAGCCACTGTACCAAGAAGCAAACCTTGTTTATCATTACCGTTGACACCCACAGTAGGTTTTCCTAACTATACCTCGTGTTAGTGTCGATATTCGAGCCACACTTTGATCACAAGGTAAGATATAAAATTATAGTAAACAGTGAAGAGGAAAGACAGCGATTTAAAACTTCCCCTACAGGGGCGAAGTAATTCAATTCCAAAAATGAAATAAAGGCTTTCCTGCGCAGAACATTTAGTTTTACTAAGTCTTGTCTTGACCCCAGAAAACAAACATGGTAAACTATTTATTAGAAAAGCATGTAAGAACGGAGCTGAAAGCTCACATAAATGTAACAGATTTCAGCTGAGGACAATTATTGCATTTCTCACACGACATACTCGTGTAAAAAAGCTTCTTTACACCATGGGAGTGTTTCAGGATAACAGCTTGTGCAAGAAATAAGCTGAAACAGCTCAGCACATTGTATGCTCCTGTGGGGCTTTGTTTCATAGGAGATATATTGCATTTGAGAAAATGTGTTTAGAACCAGAAGAATTTGAAATCATTGCTGTTATGAGACTGTATTCCTTGGTAAAGCGTGCAGGCATAATGAACTGGCTTTAAAAGGATACAGGTAGCACAATAAGCCCAAGGCTGAAGTGGTGACGTAGGCTCGGATGTACGACACGGGTAGCCGAAGTCGTTAAGACACAGCCACGCCAGGACTCTCTTCCCTGACTGAGGGTTTATTCAGGTTTTCTTCAGTCCTCATAACTGCTAAATGCCAGGGAGGTACCATAAACTTAGGCCCGGAACGTTTTCTTCCAATAATTCCTTTCCCAAATATCAATTCAATCCATGTATCATCAGTATGCTCTTTATATGCAGTATAAAGTATGAATATATGCATGCATCTATGCACCAAAAATCTGTAAAATATGCTCTAAAACTTTAAAATATGCACTTAAAATAAGGCATATTATTTTAACTTTCTCACATTTATTAATATTGGTGAAGTAATCAGATTGTAAATTCACTCTTAAACAGAGACATTAACAAAATTAATATTTGTTAGTCTTTCTTTCAGTCTAGTTTACCATTAGTCGTTTTTATTGCAATAAACAATTAAATATTTTTCACAGTTTAGGAAGAAACTACTTTCTTCTGTCGCTTAAAATGTTTTTATATGAAGAGAAAGATCTCTCTACTTCACACGAAGCCACAGGACAGTATCGGAAAGAGCTATGTCACTTACAGAATAAGCATTAAGTTCTTTTTCAGATTCTCCATGTGGCACCTTATTCACATCCCGAATAAACATTAAACCTGGATTTCTTGTTTCAATTTTCTCAATTTTGTTACTAAGACACTTTCCTATTTCTCCAGGTATATCTTTGGCGACAGCTGTTTCGTATACTTGCAGGGCAGAAGATAAAGACATTCCTTTTTTACTTTCTCTACTACGTATAGTAAGTAGGGGAAGTATTGCATTCCACCCAAAAATTCGATACCGAGATTTCACCGGAAATATATGTTTTGAGATCCACTGAATCCAAAAAAAGCATTTTTGGAAACATGTCCGTGTGTGTGTCTGTGTGTGTGTGTGTCTGTGTGTGTGTGTGTGTGTGTCTGTGAACAGCATAACTCAAAAACTAACAGTCGGATAAACACCAAACTTGGTATTTAGGTTCAGTATCTTCCAGAGATGCGACACGAAGGTTTTCAAGAAAATCCCCTCACCCCAGACTACCCTTTACATGGAAGATTTTTCGAACATTTTAATTTTCTCAAAAATGGCTCTAACGATTTTGATGAAAACATCATATGTTTAAGATAATGTCATGAGAAATGAAATGTATATCTTGAATTTTCTGGGAATGTCTCCAAAAGTATTCTTCATTGTGAACGACTTTTGCATAACTGGTAAACCATAAGAGATAGACAAAATTTTACTACACAAAAAATGTAGATCGCGTTAAAATACACAACTTATGTCATATGCATTTCTTTTGTTGAGTGAACCGTTTTCGAGATATTGCTTGTTATTTCCTTAAATTTTCCAATACTTATACTTTTTCTCAAATTCGTTATTCATTTTTTACTTTCTCTACTACGTATAGTAAGTAGGGGAAGTATTGCATTCCACCCAAAAATTCGATACCGAGATTTCACTGGAAATACATGTTTTGAGACCCACTGAATCCAAAAAAAGCATTTTTGGAAACATGTCCGTGTGTGTGTCTGTGTGTGTCTGTGTGTGTGTCTGTGTGTGTGTCTGTGTGTCTGTGAACAGCATAACTCAAAAACGAACAGTCGGATAAACACCAAACTTGGTATTTAGGTTCAGTATCTTCCAGAGATGCGACACGAAGGTTTTCAAGAAAATCCCCCCACCCCAGACTACCCTTTACATGGAACATTTTTCGAAAATTTTAATTTTCTCAAAAATGGCTCTAACGATTTTGATGAAAATATCATATGTTTAAGATAATGTCATGAGAAATGAAATGTATATCTCGAATTTTCTGGGAATGTCTCCAAAAGTATTCTTTATTGTGAACGACTTTTGCATAACTGGTAAACCGTAAGAGATAGACAGAATTTTACTTCACAAAAAATGTAGATCACGTTAAAATACACAACTTATGTCATATGCATTTTTTTTGTTGAGTGAACCGTTTTCGAGATATTGCTTGTGATTTTCTTAAATTTTTCAATACGTATACTTTTTCTCAAATTCGTTATTCATTTTTTTTATGTCCTGGACCTGCAAAGAGAATGGAATGCGTCACATAGCAATCAGCGTTAAAATATTTGACTATCGCTTAAAAGCTACCATATTTTCCTTGCATCTACAAGAAAATTACCAATAAGATTGACATCTCGATATCTCGATTAACATGAAGCATATGGAGAATAGGCGTTTGTAAAATTAGGTTGTATAAGAGTAGAGAAAGTTATGTGAGTGTAACACATCAGATTTTTTTTTTGTCTTGGATATGCAAAGAGTTATAATCTGTGGCAAAGGGAATGGTGCTGCACCTAGCAACCAGCTATTAACAGATATGTATGTGCTTAAAGGCTACTGTTTTTCTATATTGCCCTTGTAAATATATATTCCCCTTACATCTACAAGAAAATTAGCAATAAGATAGGGTCTGCAGATGTTTATCTCGATTAACATGAACTAGATGGAGAATAAGCGTTTGTATAAATAGTTTGTACAAGAGTAGAGAAAGTCATGTGAGTGTAACACATCAGATTTTTTCCCAAATGTTTGATTGCGGCTGGTATTTTACTAAAGTAGGTCTTAATAAACACTAATTTACTCTGGAGACCCTTCTCATTGCAGCAGGGATACTTGCAGCTTCATTTTTGTCCATCACGTCGAGCACCTTTTTCACGTCTTCCAGATGATCACTGTAATATAGAGCTGCTTCAATCCATGTTCCCCATTTCGTGAGGATAGGCTCTGGGGGTAAACCAGTATCTTGTATCATATCAGTAAATAATTTCACTCTTGATGGCGCCTTCACAAACACTTTTTCACAGAGGAAATTTAGGCATTTACTTCTGAAAAATTCGCTCGAATTTCCTCCGCTAACCGGTGGAGAGCTTGTGCTAAACAAGTCATATGTACTGCCTTAGAATAATATACCTGCAAAGCTTTAACTGCCTTAAGCATGTATGCTGCTGCATCTGTAACTATCACCAAGAGTTTTTCCTCATTTTCTTTAGCAGGCCACAAAACACGTAATGCATCACGAACAACTCTAGCAATCGTCGAATGGATTGTTACTTCCAATACCCTGGAGACAATGAGATGTGGCGTTCCTGGTTCAGATTCAGTCATTTTTCCTACGACGACATTGGCAATAAATCTCCCATACGAGTCGGTTGTTTCGTCTACAGATAACCACAAGTTTCAGTCGCCGATATCGTCTTTTATTTCTTGTATTACCTGAAAAAATAATTATGTTGAAAATTAGTAAAGATAAAGGGTGTAATTTGGAGGCTCAGTTTTAGGGGAAACAAGTTTAAAAATATATAAAAAAGTGTTTCTTGATAAACAACTAAAGAAATCAAATCTCCGTGACACTACGGGCCATACGTAATTTTGTTTCCATTTGAAAATATTTGTCTATAATGCATTTAAAAGTTTTAAATAAACGACAAATTTTTATAAGGCTCAAAATATTGGGGAGGGTGTTGGGGTGGTTGATACACAAACTAACTTTGTTTAATAAATTTTTAAACTTACCTCTTCATAAACTTTGCCAAGGTAGTTTTTCCTTATTGTTGATTCGTCAGGAACTTTTCGTCCGGAATATTTTTCCAGGAAATTTCGAAATTCCATATTATTTAACTTATTCAAAGGAATGTTGGCTGAAACTAATGCTTTGCAGATATCTTTCGAAAAATTATTACTGTCATCGTTTCCACTTCTACTTGCAGAAAATGCTGCTGGTAAGGTTGTTTGGATCTTGGAGACATTTTTATTGATAGCATGTCTATGAGCAGCTGTTTGTAGATGTTGCATAATCTGGAATTTTTTGTCACAGGACACCTATAACAATTGTATAAAAATAGTATGAGGTTATCTTAGTTAAATAAAACCAACTCTCACAAACGAAAAACGCGTTGATTTTTAAAATATTCTGAAAATACAACAATAAAACTTACATGTTTTTCACACACTTGGCAAAGTACTATATTTCCATCTGTTATTAGAGTAGGATTCCCATCAATCCAGTTTCGAAGCAAGTAAGCTTTATTGCTCTTCTCCTTAGGCATTGTAATATTCCGTTTCCTACTGCTTACACTTCAGAATACACACTAGTTACAAGTTTAAGAGTGACTGAAAACGGCACTTTTTATTTCTTGGAAATGTTAGCGTTGCGTCAGACGGCTTCGTTTGTGTAACATTAATACAAACCGTATCTAGTAACAATGGACTCGCCGAACTTTAAAGATTTGCCGCATGATTGTTGAACGCTATCTAGTTTATTTGTTGACGGCACATTTTTATGTCAGGAAGCGCTGGTTGTTGATAGCTATGTTCTCATTTTCGGCGACCTGTTATGCATTTAGAAATATGATAGCTTAACAGTTCTACACAAATAGAACAAAAAAGAGAAACTTTCTCTGAACCCTCTCTTTCTCTTAAAGTATCGTTGTGAAATACAAATTCGTATTTCATGAATAATTGCTGAAAAAGTAAAATATATGCAAAAATATGGAGAAATTAGTTAAATATGCACTAACCCCTTAAATATGCATTTATATGCACTATAAAACTTCCGTAATAAACTCCTTACAATATGGAATAAAATTATAAATTTATTATTTACTTGCATACGTCTATCAAGGAATAAAATATGCAAATATGCAAAAATCCGAGCTCTAATCACCAGTGTTCGCCACCTGTGGTGCCGTATGTAGTAACAACGGGCAATAAACACTTCTGTTACTAGGCTTGGACGCAGGCGGGGTCCCTAACGTCCCCAGATATTACGCTGACGCCCCACAGGCCTACTCTCTCCACGAAGATGTCTCTCCAAACGCTAAGGCAGATAGTTGTTCAAAGCAAACTCCACCACACATCCACCAGCTGTCCACTCGTCTGTTGCTT
Organism: Deroplatys truncata; assembly: GCA_030765065.1. Lineage (NCBI taxonomy): Eukaryota > Metazoa > Arthropoda > Insecta > Mantodea > Mantidae > Deroplatys > Deroplatys truncata. Next base: position 181,804,302 of record CM060984.1, read on the forward strand.
CCACTCTGAAACATAAGTACATTTTAATTTGTGTGCGCGACACGAAATGCACGTTGACTCGACAGTGAGCAAAGGTGGACATACAGGTAAACAACTAAGAGCATTGCACCCAAAAGAAGTGTAACAAGAAGTTGCAAATATCCAAGAACATGAAAATAAGAGGTGTCAGAAGAAATCAAGAAACTATCTCTAGGACCTTGTACACAGAGGATATTTAATAAGGGATATTTAACAATTTGTCACTTGATGAAGAATACAAAACAATCAGATGTTAGCATAGTACACTGATAGATGTACCGTTAACGCCCTGTGATGTTGAAGGAAGCTTCTCGCAGTTCAAAACGGTTTAAGTCAGAGGTGGCGAAAACGTGACTCGCGAGTTATTTTGACTCGCATGCGCCGTTCCCTCTCTGCAACCGTCCGTTTGTTTTTCACATGCTGCTGAGTGATGCAGTGCGTGTTGCATATTTGGTAACTCGCGGAAGGAAGTCGTTTTCGCCACCCTTGGTTTAAGTGATCGACGCCAAAGTTTGACATTTGATAATTTAAGAATGTCTACAATAGTGCAATGCAATTTGGCATGTGATGGCTTTGAAACTATGGATGGACCATAAAGGCAGGTTTCTTCTTCTAACTTTACTAATGCTTCGACATACCCTCATACTGTATATCGTCATCTGCTCTACCTTAATGGAGTGTTGCATTTCTTATTTTCAGACTACACGCTTCGCGTGGTTTGTATACAGTCTAGTGGCCTATAGTGTTTTTATTTATTTAATGTTGGCAGAATCCCCTTATCAGTTATGTTCTAGACCTCCACGGATGTGCTAATCTGTTATTGAATGAAATAATTAATCGGGCTGCTGCAAAAAAGATGACAATTAATGCTAGAAAAAGTACGTCCATTGCATCATTTAGCAGATCTAAAGGGGAAATCCTTCATAACCATCACATGGACGGGGAAGAAATTCCTCAAGTGGACAGCTACAAATAATTGCGTGTGTACTTGGCGAGTAACGCTCGATGGGACGATCAGGCAAATTCTGCATCTAGGAAAGCGTGAAAACATTGCATTTCGTAATGAGGACACTGGAAAAAGGGAGTGAAAAGTCAAGGAAATTACCTATAAATCGTAAGAATATGGAGTAGCATGTTGGGGCCCGTATAGAGTTAATGAAATGGATTCATTACGGAGAAGATACACAGAAGGGATATAAAATTCATAAAAAAATCTGATGTGTTACACTCACATGACTTTCTCTACTCTTGTGCAAACTATTTTTACAAACTCTTATTCTCCATTCTCCATCTATTTCATATTAATCGAGATAAACATTTGCAGAAACGATCTTTTGACATGCAAAGAGAATTACATTTTACACATAGCGACCAGTTCTAAAAATATTTGACTATCGCTTAAGGCGTACTATGTTCCCCTTGTTTTGTATTTGCAAGGGCAATATAGAAATACAGTAGGCTTTAAGCATAGACATATCTCTTAATAGCTGGTTGCTAGGTGCAGCACCATTCTCTTTGTCACAGATTAGTACTCTTTGAATATCCAAGACAAAAATGAATAACGAATTCCAATTTGAGAAAATAAGTATTGAAAAATTTAAGGGAATAATAAGCAATATCTCGAAAATCGTTCACTCAACAAAACAAATGTATATGACATAAATTGTGTATTTTAACGTGATCTACATTTTTTGTATAGTAAAATTTTGTCTATCTCTTATGGTTTACCAATTATGCAAAAGTCGTTCACAATGAAGAATATTTTTGTAGACATTCAAGATATACATTTTATTTGTCATGAAAGTATCTTAAACATATGATATTTTAATCAAAATCGTTAGAGCCATTTTTGAGAAAATTAAAACTTTCGAAAAATGTTCCATGTAAAGGGTAGTCTTGGGTGGGGGATTTTCTTGAAAACCATCGTGTCGCATCTCTGGAAGATACTGAACCTAAATACCAAGTTTGGTGTTTATCCAACTGTTCGTTTCTGAGTTATGCTGTTCACAGACACACACACGGACATCTTTACAGAAATGCTTTTTTTTGGATTCAGGGGATCTCAAAACATATATTTCCGGTGAAATCTCGGTATCGCATTTTTGGGTGGAATACCATACTACTACAATATGTAGTAGAGAAAGTAAAAAAGCTAAATATTTTGGGCCTATAAAAGGGGAAGAGATTAAATATGATTCTTTAAAAATTCGGCGTAAGAGGCATCGTTTATGCGCATTATTTAAAGCTTGTGCTGGTTTAAATGCATGGGTGGGCGCTAGTGAAAGATTGCAGAACCGGACTTATTACGGAACAAAGGATAATTTATTTAAAATTAAGGGCAGAATGTACTGAACTGACCTAAGAAAATTTTTCTTTGTTAGTAGAACCATTAAAGAAAGGAATGAATTGTCTGTAAAAACCTTTCAGGGTTGTCCTCTGTCCGTGAAGATGTTTAGGAAAAATCTGAATAGAATAAATGTTGGATAATTAATTATAAAGGTTACTTAGATGTACATTTGATGTTTTAGAAACTTGTTTTGAATACTAATGCTAAACGTATTGGCTATACTGTCTGTATAGGTAATTAGTGACTTTAAATAGTAAAATAATTAATGATTTCAAAACTTTTAGCTGTTATGTTACAAAACCATAAACTGGGTAGCTACAGTAATATGATTCGTTGATAGAACAGTTTTATTCACATTATTGTTTATTGTTCATTGTATTATTATTGTTTGGGCGCTTACTTTTGGTAATATTATTTTGTATATTTACTCTGCTACCGTGAATAAAATACACACACAACAGTTCAATTACGTCACATGCAATCAGCGTATTATACCTATAGCGTGTCGAGAAAAAAAAACAATAATACAATTTCTATAGTTTCTATTTTATGTTTATTAGCGCAATGACACACTTGTGTTTCCCTTAAAGCATCTGGACTCTGTGTGTATGCGTGAAACATAGTCACCATCTCTGAATGTACTACGTGGCAAAATATCTATACACAATTGCTCGATTTACATTACTCGAGGCTAGCCTCTCATCTGCAGAAACCCAAATAAATGGTGTGGACTAAAAGAGACATTACTGATCATCCTGGCCCCATCCCTAAAAAGGCTAAGGGAGGTTATATCACGACCATCTCTGGTAATTACCTTTGTAATTAAGAAGGCATGGCAAGTTTCTGAGATGAGATTCTCGGCGGAGAATGAACAGGGGTGAAAACAAGGAGCTGATAGAGAATGGAAATTAGAGACATCGCTCTTGGAGGATACAGCATGGTCACAAAGCGTTGTGGCCCCATCTGCATTACTACAGAAACTAGGGGCTAAGACGTTGTCTTAATAAAAACGACGTACCAAGGACTGCACCTTAATAAAAGAAATGTCTAGAAATTTAAACGATTCTAGATGCATTGCAGCCTCAAGGCAGCTATATTTTTCCAGAAACACATCACAAATTTAATAAAACAAAAGCGTAGCCATCTGCTACTTACGATTAAAAAATAAGCTTTAAAAATAAAAACCCAAATATTTTGTATTGGATTCCTGAACGTAAAGACATGAAAGGAACTTTTAAAGCTGTATTATAGGGTGATTACATCCCCTTGTTTGTTGTACACTGCTACAAAAATCTGATGTGTTACACTCACATGACTTTCTCTACTCTTGTACAAACTATTTTTAAAAACGCTTATTCTCCATATGCTTCATGTTAATCGAGATATCGAGATGTTAATCTTATTGCTAATTTTCTTGTAAATGCAAGGGGAATTGGTAGGCTTTAAGCTATAGTCAAATATTTTAAGACCTGGTTGCTATGTGGAGTATTCCATTTTCTTTGCATTACCAGGACAAAACGAATTTGAGAAAAAGTGTAAGTATTGGAAAATTTAAGGAAATAACAAGCAATATCTCGAAAATGGTTAACTCAAGAAAACAAATGTATATGACATAAATTGTGTATTTTAACGCGATCTACATTGTTGTGTAGTAAAATTTTGTCTATCTCTTATGCTTTACCAGCTATGCAAAAGTCGTTCACAATGAAGGATACTTTTGGAGAGATTCCCAGAAAATTCGAGATATACATTTCATTTGTCATGTAAATATCGTAAACATATGATATTTTAATCAAAATCGCTAGAGCCACTTTTGAGAAAATTAAAATTTTCGTAAAATGTTCCATGTAAAGGGTAATCTGGGGTGGGGGGATTTTCTTGAAAACCTTCGTGTCACATCTCTGGAAGATACTGAACCTAAATATCAAGTTTGGTGTTTATCTGAGTGTCTGTTTCTGAGTTATGCTGTTCACAGATACACACACACGGACATGTTTCCAAAAATGCTTTTTTTGGATTCAGGGGGTCGCAAAACATGTATTTCCGGTGAAATCTCGGTATCGAATTTTTGGGTGGAATGCAATACTTCCCCTACTTACTATACGTAGTAGAGAAAGTAAAAAGGTAAGAGTTGGAGTAATGAAAACTGTGAGCAAGAAAAACGCATAAATATGTATACTTTTTCATCAACAAGCAGTACACGCATTTAAAAGAAGCTATGATTTCTTCGGGAACGAAAAGTTAGTGAAAAGCAGTATGAACGATAAAAGAGGGTTTAAATGCTTAAAAATATAAACTAGAAGTGTGTATATCTTGTAAATAATGGAAAAGGAAGAACAATCTCTGCCTAATGATATAAAGTAAAGGATTTCTTCTCAAATAGCCAGAATTAATGGAAAGGAAGGACATATTAGTATTAATGTCTGGCGCGCCATCCACCGTCAATTAAAACATCAATTCCTCTTGTTCTTACACAGAGTGTGGGACAGGGAGAGAGAGAGTGACAAAAACAGGGAATTCTCTATTAATAAAATAGCTCCAATAGCCCTCTGTCTATCTCTCTCTCTCTCTCTCTCTCTCTCTCTCTCTCTCTCTCTGTGCAATCCGTCGTGCAGTAAATGAGGAAAGAAAGAAAGAAAGTAAGAAGAAAAGGGAATATGTAAGTGCTTTTTATTGTCAGAAAATAACATTCTGCTTAATGTTTTTCAAATTAATTTTTTTCAAATTTTTGTTAACTTATTTAATTATTAAGTTAATTAATAATTAACTTATTATCTGTCGCAATGTATAAGTTCCGTAAATTAAGTATATTCTTTGATATAAGGCAATCTCAGAGATTAAAGAAGATGTTTGATTAATAATAATATTACTAGTGAAAATTTGACCCAAATATAACACCATAGAAAATGATAATATATTGCATCACTATGAGGCGCCAATTCTGAAGTCGAACGATGGTCCTCATTACCCTCCCCTTTTTTTGATGCCACACGATGAATGCACATTTTTGATAACGCACTACGTTATCTGAATTTTTAAAGGCAACAATTTTGAAACTGTATACTTTACCTGCTTCTGATGTTATCTCGTAGCTCGAACTGTTCGTGCACCAGCTGCTCCAGTGGTAGAGCTACGAGCTATGCGTGAGTATAATGTGAAAGGTAACTCCAGTTTAAATGAACTGAGAAATTTAATGTGATCTAATACTTGAGCTATTGAAACGAGTTCCGATTGTTTGAAAATAAAGATGAAACTGATTAAGAATCGTACCACTCGAAACTATAACAATTGAATTATTATACCAGTTTACTTCTGCAGTATCAGTTTTACGGTTTGAAATAATTGTTTTCGCAATCCAAGAAACTAGAAAGGTAATTGCCGTGTGTTGCTAAAACGCTTTCGCCAAAAACCCTTCCGATGGCCGGTAAATCTTAAGGTGCTCGTCCATGATGCCGGTTTTATGGCATGCCATTTTTCTTAAGGGCCACAAATGTGGCACGTTCTGTTTACACACAGCTTGCAAAGTTGCACGATTTCGAGTTGTGCCACTATAAAAGTGGCATGTCCACAGAAATGTTGCACCGAGCGTTTACACGATGCTATATTTGTGGCGGTAATTTTTCTGCATGCCACTTTCTAGTCAGCTGTGTGCTTGGTATGGCGAATATGTCGTCTGATAATGAAGTTTTATCCGTAGCATGCCTGTCTCTTATTATACTTCGTCGGCGTAGAGATAAACGTAAAAGGACGGCCAGAAAGTGTTGGGTAAGAGAGTGGATTTTAAGTCGCGAATATTGTGGGGTTGTAAACAACTTGCTGCAAGAGCTCTACGACGGAGATCAAAATTTAGAATTTCCTACGCATGTCAGCCGTTGATTTTAATTATCTGCTTAGAAGAATAGCACCTGTAATACAAAAGCAAGATACAATAATGAGAAGGTCAATATCAGCAACAGAACGTCTTGTGTTGACACTGAGATTTCTAGTCACAGGTAATTCGGCTTAAAATAATGGAGCGGCAACATTACCGAGTTTAATATATAACACGTTCGGCTGTCATCTATGTAATCAATGTGATTTTTTTAGGCAGCAGCTATCATTCAAAGATGTATTTATTTCTTATATTTGGCACAACAAGAACTAAGACTTTGTGCCGTTGCAAAGAACTGTAATTATGAATCCTCATACTGCAGCAAAAAACGTTAGGAATTCAAGAAGTAATTTTTACCGTGAAGGAGAGGTTCCCTGGCAATATCGCTACATTTAAAAGTGCGTGTGTTGGTACTTACCAAAGAATCTACTCATCTACTGCATCATTATTGGTGCTGGTGTGGTAAAACATAAACTGCAGTGCATCGTAAAATTCCCATTTTGTTTTATACTTGTCTTTTGCACCACTTCCAGATTTCCCTGCCTTCATTTTGTTCCTATCGTTGATGAACTGGGTTATCAACCTGTGGATTTTTACTTTAATTTCCTCTGCTGACATGTAGCACTCTATTTCTATATCATGTAACGCATTTTGTCACTTTTGTTTATTTCTGTAATCCGCAGTGTCTACTCTCCACAAGCAATCTTTGGTCTCAATCAGTTCAATAAACTTTTTTGTCATTTCCCTCGTTCATTTATTGTTAAGGAAATTATTAGCTAGGAAGAAATAAATTGTTACCGTACTACAATAAATTGTTCGTATTGTTAAGGAAATAAAATGCACGTATCTGTCTTAATTATGTATTTAGTGTAACACAAATTATAGACCTTGTACCTACCTCTCAAACAGCTATTTACTATCACACAGACGACATAACAAAGTTGCACGGAATACGCCACAAAAGTTTTCTAAACTGTTCAAGCCACTTTCAGATGGCGCAACTTTCTTGTTTTCGCTGCGTACACGAAGCAACTTCCTAAGTTGCACGCCACTTAGAAGTTGCGCTGAATGTGAGTTGCGCGTGCAATTTTCCTACTTGCTTGGCAGTTTTCACGATGCAACTCCACTTTTGTTGCGCAGTTCGAGGTTGCAAGTCATTTAAGTTGCATCGTGGACGAGTCACAAGCGCGTCACTAAGCGCTTAAAATAACATACAACTCGTCATAAGTATCCAGAGTGACGAATGTATGCACGAATGTGTGCACGAACCAATGTTGTACGAAAAGAGTGTGCACGAACAAATGTGCCTGATTAGAATGCATGCCTTTATATTAAAACAAGCTCTGACTACATATTACTCCCACCAAATTTCCTTTCTTGCTCGTGGCCAATCTTACAATTTTTACTTGTGCGTCTCTTACCTTGTTGCTATGGGGAATCTTTCCGTCATTTACCTTTCTCCTTTACAGAATTATGTTCTACGTGACTCTGCAAACGTATTCCAAGAATATTTAATACTAAGGCGTTCGCTCCTCGCTGTTGCTAATGACTTTGCTTAACATGACTTGCTAATTCCTTCTTCTTTCCGGACAAATCTTTCAACTCAAGCTTGTTACACTATACATTGATTTAATATACGGAAATTATTTATTGCAATTATTCCTTTATCTTACTATCATTTCTTTATTTAATTGTTTATATTTTCCTGACAATAATTACGGTATCAGAAAGCAAACCGATATTTGTCTGACTAGGCAACATTAATAAGATGAAAACTACTGGACAAAAATCTACAAGAGGAGAAAGAGAAAAATGGCAAGGAAGATATCCAGGAATATTACCTGAACGACCATTTTCAGAAGCTTGGAAGCTCAAATGATAAAGAACCGATCGCAAAGTTTCCTTGTCGTGCAAAGGCTGGTAGTAAATATACACTGTGTCACATTCGATGCCTCTTCTACACACGCTGTTTATCCGATATCTTTGGCCTAGCTTACCTCTCGTCTTTTTCTTGGATTACCCTGCAAAAAATGCATAGCGTAAGCATATAATAGTATAAGATAGGGGTAAGGAGACCGTCTGAGTAACCTTGAGCAACCCTCTCGAAGAACATTTTTGCTCCTTTACCCTTCCAAACTGTTGATTCGTTACCAGAATTGTCCGTCAGAGCCAGGATTGAGTAAAGCACGCACAAGCCTAGTTGCTGTTGGCTTAACGTTTTCCTTCTTAACTTTTCGTGTGAGTGTACTGATGCAGTGTAAAATCATTCAAACTGTGTAAACGGGCGCGATACTAGCTGAAAACGCTTTGATTCTCTGAATATTCTGGGAAAAGGAAGAACTTGGTGTTCCAGCAGCTACATAATTTGGCATAGTGGCCAGTTAAGCGTGAGTTAATTAGTTTGTACGTCAAACAGCGATCCGTTATACGCATTTCTGTTCCCAAAAGAATTTTGCAACACAAAGTTAAGAGGGATTAGAATCAACATATTTCAAGCTGGGATAAAGACAATCAGGTTTATTCTGTAACTTCATGCTTAAGAAGATAGTTACCGTTACTCTTTAAGTTCAAGAATGTCGCGGTAACTCGTGTTATCTATTTCTGAGCGCCTGTTATTGTATTACTATTTTTAAATTTGGGTTCTTTGTCCTCCGGCTAGCTATTATTTCTCAGTCGAGCATATCTCTTGAACAGGGTGTGTAAACGGAAATGAGTTTTTACTGAAAGATAACACTGATAAAATAATTTGTTTTTACACTTTTATTGCCGTCAAACTTTATTCATTTCACATAATTATTCTTGATACACGCCCAACTGAAACTGTCATATTTTCTAATGTTACTATAATCACTTATTTGCTGCACGTTATTAATTCGCGTATTTCACATTTATAACTAACTTTACGACGCGAGAGATTCTGTAGAATTTCGCGACGTATAACGCGTAAATGATTCTCTTAAACTTTGCGACGTATAACCCGCGAATACTTCTGTTGAACTAAGCGACGTATAACCTGTGTATGATTCTGTTGGACTGAACGACGTGTAATGCACGAATGTTTCTGTTGAACAGAGCGTTACCCGTCTCTGGCTTTAGAATTTATACTCCCTCACCCGATATGCCTAAAGATTATAATCGAGCTACTATTGGTTAATAAAACGCGCCAACATTAGCGTCTATTTTTATATCCAATCAAAATTACGAATACATATACTCTAGGGAAGAAATTCCCTCCATTTCTAAAGAAATGCTCGCTACTCTGACGTCATTTTCTTGCCTCTTCTAATTAATAAACAATTCACCCCCTCGCTACATTGTTGCCCGCTCTTATTGTCAGTTTCAGTGAGGCCGTGTAAACTTATTTCCTAACAATGCTTATAATTAACAAACATCTCAAATCAATGCCATACAATAATGCGTATTTACACTACAATCACTCTGTGATTTGTAATATTGTTGTAATATAAAATACTGCCACAAGAAACACTGAAGTGCATCCATTTTCAGCCAGTAATAGTAGTATTGCTAACGCTAGCAATACGTTCTCGGCTCTGGGTATCGTTAAACATAATTTTCTTCCTCTTAACAAGATGTTGATAGCTTTAACAAGTTGTTAAACTTTAATCAGATGCTACTGAGTAAAGTGTGAATATATAATATCCAATTGAAGTTGATGACAATAATGTAATAACACCAGCAGTAGTAAAACTAATGACAGTAACAGAGATGGGCAGTGATAGTAGTATTGATGATAATAGTAGTGAAAATGAAATAGTAGTACTGTTAGTGGCAGTAGTAATTGTGGTAGATGCAGGGCAGTGCAGTCGAGTGCAAAAAAGGTGCCGATGCTTTTGATTACTTTTGGTGTTTTCCATTCTTGGACGTTGGCAGAATCTTATAATTTATGTTCCGCGACTACTTTAGGTGAGATATCCTTTAATTGGTTTTAGCTAAGTCCGATACGCAAGCATTACTCTATGAAAAAAAAAAAGGTCAGGCCTAGTTGGGCGATGAAAGGGGTGGAGAATTAGCATATGTCATCTGAATGGTTGAAACAACACGTCTCCCAAAGAATGTCCGTACTAGCCCCTGAATGAGTCCGGCTCTTATTGGTTCGGCATACAAGCATTAACCTCTGTAACCGAATGAGGGATGGAAGGCAAGGCAGAGCCGTACTAATTATTGATTGCCAAATCAAACCGCCGTTCTTCATATCGGCACGTTCTTTTTGGGGGGGGGGCATCCGACTATACATAGTAGCGGTAGAAGTAACGTCATCGGTAGCCTTAATGGTAGTGTGGTGGCAGTGTAGTGATAGTAATAGAGGTTGGTGGAGTGACAGTCATAGTCATGGCGATTGTAGTTGTAGTAGTGTTGTGTTGGCGGTGTGGAATGACATTTTTGGTGTTGGCGATGGTGGTGGTGGTGGTGGTGGTGGTGGAGTGGCAGCTGTTGTGTTAGCGGTGGTGGTAGGGTGACGGAGGGGCAGTTGTGTTAGTGGTGGTGGTGGAGTGGTAGGTAGTGATAGCGGTGGTATAGTGGTGATGGAGTGATAGTTTAGTGATAGCAGGGTTGTAGTGGTGGTGGAGTGGTAGTTGTAGCGACAGCGGTTGCAGTAGTTTGCTGGAGGGGCAGTTGTAGTCATAGCGGTGGTGGAGTGGTAGTTGTATTGGCAACGGTGGTAGTAGTGTGGTGGAGTGGTAGTTGTAGTGACAGCGGTGGTGATAGTGGTGGTGGAGTGGTAGTTGTAGTGACAGCGGTGGTGGTAGTGGTGGTGGAGTGGTAGTTGTAGTGACAGCGGTGGTGGTAGTGTGGTGGAGGGGCAGTTGTAGTGACAACGGTGGTGGTAGTGGTGGTGGAGTGGTAGTTGTAGTGACAGCGGTGGTAGCAGTTTGGTGGAGGGCAGTTGTAGTGACAGCGGCGGTGGTAGTGGTGGTGGAGTGGTAGTTGTAGTGACAGCGGTGGTAGCAGTTTGGTGGAGGGGCAATTGTAGTGACAGCGGTGGTGGTAGTGGTGGTGGAGTGGTGGTGGAGTGGTAGTTGTAGTGACAGCGGTGGTAGCAGTTTGGTGGAGGGCAGTTGTAGTGACAGCGGTGGTGGTAGTGGTGTTGGAGTGGTAGTTGTAGTGACAGCGGTGGTAGCAGTTTGGTGGAGGGGCAGTTGTAGTCATAGTGGTGGTGTTAGTGGTGGTGGAGTGGTAGCTGTAGTGACAGCGGTGGTGGTAGTTTGGTGGAGGGGCAGTTGTAGTCATAGTGGTGGTGTTAGTGGTGGTGGAGTGGTAGCTGTAGTGACAGCGGTGGTGGTAGTTTGGTGGAGGGGCAGTTGTAGTCATAGTGGTGGTGGAGTGGTAGTTGTAGTGACAGCGGTGGTAGCAGTTTGGTGGAGGGGCAGTTGTAGTCATAGTGGTGGTGGAGTGGTAGTTGTTGTGACAGCGGTGGTAGCAGTTTGGTGGAGGGGCAGTTATAGTCATAGCGGTGGCGGTAGTGGTGGTGGAGTGGTAGTTGTAGTGACAGCGGTGGTGGTAGTTTGGTAGTACAGTGGCAGTAATGGTAATTGCAGAGTGGCAGTAGTAGTGACAGTATTGGTGATGTTGATCGGTGTTGGTATGGTGATTGTTTTGTTTAGTAGTGTTTAACGCCCATTCTTACTACATACGGCACCACAGGCGGTGGACACTGATGATGCATGTAATAAACTAATAATTGGGAAAGGAAATTTGTGAAACAAACTTTTCAGGCCTAAGTTTAGGGTACCTCCCCACATTGCCAGTTATTAGAACCGAGAAAAATCGAAAAAACTCATCAGGGAGAACGGATCTTGCATGATTTGAACCGTAGACCTCCTGTTCACGAATCCAAGTCTTAGTGACCTCGGCTACCCGCGGTGCAGGGAGTGGTGGTGGTGAAGTGGCTTTGGTAGTGATAGCGCTATTGCTAATGGCAGTGTTAGTGTAGTGCCGGCATATACTGGGAATAGTACGTAATGGTGGTTTTGATAGGGTAAAGGTAATAGAAACGGTACTAATAGAAGTAATGATAACTGTAGAAGTGTTTGCAGTGGGAATTGATAGTATTAGAAGGATTCGTAGTGGAATTGGTGGTACTTGGGAATCACAATAGCAGCGAGAGTTGTAGTGGTACAGTACGAGAGGTTTAAGTTGAAACATGACCATTTTGACGCTACCTTACCGGCCTAGGAGGGTGGGGTGCGCTAATGACGGTCCGAGTGCTGAGAAACCCTGTCACAGTCACCCTTCATTGACTAGTTTCTTAGTGTCAGCTGTAGTGTTGTTGCCAGTTGCACTTTTGGCAGTGAAATATGAAAAATATCCTGATATATTCGGCCGTCCTTACTTCGCTGGCTTTCGTATTGTTACAAGCGGTGTTGTTTCTTCTCTTCTGAATTTCATGTTTTAACCTAACCCAGATTTTAAATAGTAAGTTTGAATAGTAAAGGTTTTGAGACCAGGCAATCAAGGATTACCAACAGTCATGTGGAATATAGTACTAACTCTTTCTACTTTCCATGTTTCAACTTAAAGCAGATGCACTATAGTTACAATGACAAGATGGGTGGACTGTAGTATTAATGACAGTAAGGGCAGTGGTGGTTATAGAAATAATTTTCGGTGTTATCAGTTAATGCCTTCGAGTTATGTTTGTATTCTTATTCATTAAACTCTTAACGTTTTGAGGTTATTTGCAGAATTTCTAATATGCTTGTATCACAGTCTTTTAGCGAACCATTTACAAGGTGAAGAACATGAAAATGAGTTAATTTTATGAATTTCTAGCAGATAGTGTAGATATTATGTACCGTATATTACAATCCCCGGGAAAGTGATAGAATCATGTTCCATACTACCTTCAATGCTAGCTGTTTTATTGGTTCAATTACATAATGCGTAGATGCATACTTACATACATAAATACCTACACTTGTACAAAGAGCGCCAAAGAAAATCTTCGGCGGATTTTGTATTGTTTTCTAGGATATTTTGAGGCGTGTGCTTCACCTCACCTATCGCAGAGCATGGTGGCTTGATAACACAGCAATAAGGGGCAAAAGAGGGGAGGTTGCTGACTTTGCTTTTTCTGGTGTTATTGAAACCAAAACATGTTTATTGTCTCAGAACCAGTCGTGCCGTACACTAGCAAAGTTACTCGTGGACGTATCGTGGGTATGTGGGAGGCTGGTTGCACTGTTACAGCAATTGCAACGGCAGTGTATAAAAGTGTTTTTATAGTAAATTACCGGATAAAAACATTCCAGGAAGGTGGGTAAGACGGTCTACATAGTCGTCAGAAAGTGAGCACTCCCCGTAAAACACCCGAGATAAAGATATTCGTTTACTAAAAGCAGATTACTCTTTTGTTATAATTGACTGATCATGTTTAGAAACTAGAGAGAAACGTATATATGTATGTGGTTTACCGAATATGACATACATATTATGGCAATAAAATGTGAGAAGCTGTATTGTCTTTACGTTGTTTGCACCGCGCTTTGGGCGCCAATTTGAAGTAAGTTGTTCCTTCACGTATGGATAACCAATTTGAGAAGGTTGTTTATTTTAGGAGTTGTATTTCGACTCTTGGGGAGCCGAACTTGAAGTAGTTGCAACTGCACGTATGGTACCCGGTAGGCTTCGCCCCAAGTTTAAAAATATTACCTTTGAATTTTTACTGTTTCTTTAAATATTATACATTTATGTTTGCCTCGGCTGCGTCAGTATTAATTTGTAGAGACATGAATATCTTAACAAGGCGTGGTGCGGCTGAAGAGTGTAGCCTTACACAGATTATAATTTGTACTTTACTCCATTTATTAATCCTTGACACGATTTAAATAAGACTTCACTTATATAGAGAGCTGTGAGATTATTTATTAACTACTTGCACTTTTCAACACTTAAACTATTTTTTTTCTCCCACTGAATATGTTTTAAACTTCTCGAGGACGCTCCTCGCGTCCGGTTAGGAACGCTGTCTGCTAGCAACTGAACTCTGAATTTGTACAATTTGCCCTATTTCAGTATCTGATTGGCTATTCCTACTTCGATAGTATACTTTTATTTAACTTAAGTTTTTTTTCTGGTGGTTGATTGGCTATTTTATAAACTGTGTCAAAAAATTCCATTATTGCTGCTCCAGAATTATTAAACTTTCTAATTCATTATTGCCTCAAGATTACCTCATTGTTATCTCATTGTTAGCAACTTTTAACCTGTTATTCTCACAGCTCCTACATTATTAAATTACATAATACATTCACATAACATTATTGAACTTGTACTTAATAATATAAACATTAATAAAATGACTGTTACATGCATTTTATATATTATATTGTACACGTATTGTTAAGGCGGGATGTTATTATATTTTATATTATATAATTTGACTGAAATCATTTAAGTGTTTAAAAATACTACCTCAAATGGGTTATACTTTTGTTTATATTATTGTTGTATTCCTATGAACAGTAATATGTTAGTAAAGGTATATTAACCAATTATAGCTTGAATTAGAGGGAAAACATGCTGCTTTATTTATTTATTATCTAGTTACGTTTGCTTCTGTGTAGCAGCAAGCATTTGATATCAGTGTGAGAGTATAGTTCTGTTTATTTTTTGCTATAAAGTGCTGCTTTGCTATGTATTTAATGAATACCATTCAAGCTTTAATTTGCATCCCCTGAAAATCTACACACTACGCATTCTACATTTCGCTAACCTGGGCGCTCATCAAGTTTTCTCCTTCGCCTTTAACTCTTTCAAAGGTGGGTCCTGCACTAGCCAATAAAGTATGGGCTACCAATCACGATAAGAGGTATGTATGACAAACTGAATGCATTCTACCTCTTTCTCTTTTGGCCAGTACGATCGACACGGTAAACATATATTTCTTTTTTTTTCGTTGCTATGCCATTTGGCAACCTTTGTTGTGGTTATTGGTGTAATTATTTAGCAGAAGGAGTGGCGCACCCTTGCACCGTGGCCTAAAGCAACCAATGAAATGGCCATGGCTTCGCAAGGCCACTTACACCGATAAATAATGTGACGTAGACGCGAGGTACAGTGAGATTTTCTTTGGCGCTCTTTCTACGTACGTACATGCATACATACATGCATACATACAAACATACACATGTATGTAAGTAAGTTGAAAACTATATTTTTATCATGGAGGCGGTGCATCTTATGTGATAACACGATCAAATATTTATTGAAAATCACCAAAGCAATTTTTACTACGTTATTAGAAACTAGAAATATTCTTGCATGTTGTTAGATGCAGGTAAGTTGATGATGATATCGAGTTTGCCTTTTCCATCGCAACTGACCAAAACGAATGCTTGCAGTCATTATAATAAAACAAAAAAGAGCACAGATCTGTTAAATGTTTCCTAGTAGCATTTAGGCAAGCGCGATTGTTTTGCAAGGAGGGATCGTTGAAGGCAAGCAACATGATACGGAGCTACTAACAAGCGAGCATCGAGCTGATAACGATCAAGGCTGGTTTGTATGCGAGCCCCATCGCTTCACGCTGAGGTCGTTAGGTTGACAGCGCGTGACACCCTCTGGTCGAGTTCGTGTCCTATTCTCGGCTACCATTTGTTTGTCTTTTAGCCTGCTTCTCATCGTATGAGCAAACCGAGTTTAAACGCTGGTGCAGTGGAGACAAGTGTACTCACAAGGGGAGCAAGCTAGGGAAATTTGTTCTTAAAATATCTAATGTATACACATGACTTTCTCTACTCTTGTACAAACAATTTTTACAAACGCTTCATGTTAACCTAGATATCGAGATGTTAATCTTATTGCTAATTTTCTTGTAGATGCAAGGGGAATATGGTAGGTTTTAAGCGATAGTCAAATATTTTAAGAGCTGGTTGCTATGTGGAGCATTCCATTCTCTTTGCATGTCAAGGGTATAAAAAACGAATAACGAATTCCCATTTGAGAAAAAGTATAAGTATTGGAAAATTGAAACAAATAACAAGGAATATCTCGGAAATGGTTCACTCGACAAAAAAATGTATATGACATAAATTGTGTGGTTTAACGTGAAGATGGTTTGTTGCTGCTATGTATGGTAAAAGTTCCGGTAGCATTCGCCGCAAAAATATACTTTCCGGTGGACTTTGCCCCAAATGTTTAAAAAATATATTAACCTTGTAATTTTTACCGTTTCTTTAAATATTATATATTTATGTTTGTCTCGGCTGCGTCAGTATTTATATTTTTAGAGACATGAATGTCTTAGCAGGGAGTGGTGCAACTAAAGAATGTAGGCTTACACAGATTATAATTTTACTTCATTCCTTTTATTAATGCCTGACACGATTACATAACACTTCACTGATACATAGAGAGAGAGAGAGAGAGAGAGAGAGAGAGAGAGAGAGAGAGAGGGGAGCTGTGAGATTTTGTTATTAATTACTTGCACTTTTTAACACGTAAACTATTTTTGTCTCACACAAAATACGTATTAAATATCTCGAGGACGCATCTCGCGTCCGGTTAGGAACACTGTCTACAAGCAACGCGTCTGGTTAGGAGCGCTGTCTACAAGCAACTGACTTCTGAATTTGTAAATTTTGCTATTTTTCAGTTTCTGATTGGCTAATCCTACTCCAATAGAATACCTTCATTTAACTAAAGCTTTTTCTGGTTGTTGATTGGCTATTTTATAAACTGTCACAAAAATTACATTATTGCTTCCAAGAATCACAAGTAGCATTATTAAACTTTCAAATTCTTTATTGCCTCAAGGTTACCTCATTGTTACCTCATTGTTAACAACTTTTAAACTATTATTCTCACAGCTCCTAAATTATTAAATTACGTAATACATTCACATAACATTATTGCATGTGTATACAATAATATAAACATATACAATGACTGTAATATACACTTTTTATATTTTGTTACATACACATATTGCTTTAAGGCGGGCTGCTATTATATTTTATATTATATAATTTGACTGAAATCGTTTAAATGTTAAAAATACTGCCCCAAACGAGATCTTCATTGTTAGTGTAGAAAAAATTTGTGTACCTCTTACGGTTTACCAGTTATGGAAAAACCATTAGTAAGAAGCGGACTTTTGGGGACATTCTCAGAAAATTCAAGATATGCTTTTTATTTGTCATGAAAGTACTTTAGATATATGGTATTTTAATCAAATCGTTAGTCCATTTTTGAGAAAAATCAAAATTTTCGAAAAATTTTCCATGTAAAGGGTAGTCTGGGGTGAAGGGATTTTCTTCAAAATCTTCGTTTCGCATCTTTGAGAGATATGAACATAAATACCAAATTTGGTATTTATCCGACTTTTCGTTTTTGAGTTATGCTGTTCACAGACACACAAACACACGGGCCTTTTTCTAGAAAGGGCTGTTTTGGATTCATGGACCCTCAAAACATGTATTTCCGGTGAAATCTCGGTAATGAATTTTTGGGTGGAATACAATACTTCCCCTAGTTACTATACGTAGTACAGAAAATAAAAACCTGATAGGTTGCATTCACATGACTTCTATGCAAATTGCGGCGCTCTTAACGTTTGTTAGCCCCACTTTTGGGAGCCAGTTTGCGGCGATCACCTCCTCAACCGTTGCTGTAGCTTACCTTGATGCTTCTCCCGTTGCTTCCAGAAGTTCTCAGCGTGTTGGTTCTTCAATTTATCCTCGGCTAGCTGCAGTAATTTTCCTTAAATTATATGGGAGCATGGACTTATCCTCGGTAAAGGAAAACGTAGATCTCGGGTGGTGATATAGGAAGACATAGACTTGTTTTGTTTATGAAAAGATGACACTGCCGTTTCTTTTTATTTAATTAACACTCGTAGTATACAAAACTGGTATTGCCGCTGTAAAATACTGTCCACCGCTGTTAAACTATGGCGTGGATATGGCACGAAATATAACTATTCTTATTGTCGCTTACAGAGTAGCGGATCTTAGGTGTGTTGCTAAAACTATTTTGATTCCCTGTTTTGGCGCGATATCTCACACATTCTGCAGCATCTCTCCCTGACCACACATTACGAAAACTCTCGAATAAAATGCAATACTAAGCTGACATGACGAATTTAACTTGATTCCCTTTTTGGCGCGATATCTCACACATCCTGCAGCATCTCTCCCTGACCACACATGACATAAACTGCCCCGAATTTTCCCCAAACAGATCCATTTATAGTCTCAGGCTCCTGAGGCTGCTTCCTTTCCTATTGGTACATTTTTAGCGCGACTCGACGCGTCTAACTATTTCGAATAAACTTCCAGGGATTTCATTGGTCCAATTTTAATATAAATCGCGGCTTTTCCTACATGTACCGTTAGATTGTCCTTCTCACTCACTTGGTCACGGCGAATTATCAAATAATGGGACAAAGGCTCTACACCCTCGCTGTAGGAATAATAGCACTGCGACCGAAGAGAGGTAATAAAACTAGGTTTTCTGCCTTCGAAAGCACTATTCCTGTAGCTAAAACATTCCACCGTGGACAGTATTTTAACATAGCGCTTAAATTATCTACATTAAACCATTTATAACTCTACTAATATTAGTAACCTAGATAGATACATAATGTTAAATCACCCTTCTTAAAATATACAAGCAGTATTGGGAAAAAGATATTTACATAGTACGATTTAACATCAATAAAAGTTAATTAATAAATTATCTATAATTATGGTTCTCGGGCTCGGCCTAAAGTTGCCGTTTCAAAATGTTTCTATTGACTATTCTCATAAAAGCTTATTCTTCTGTCTACTTCTTGTTAATAAAAATTAATTTTCATTACACATTTACACTTTTTTTGTAGGTATAAGAAGAATGAAGAAGACTAAAGCGATATTCAGATTTTTAAAAAGCGGATCGCTATGTTATGGCTCCATGCTCCTTACATGACCACTAGGGGAAAAACACGAATAGCGACTTACCGTTAGAAAAAAAAGCAAGTGTTTGAAAATTTAAACCAATAGGAATAATGTCTGGGAAATGAAAAGAAAAGAAAGAAAGAAAAGAGAAAATACAATCATTTGGCATAAATTGTATGCTTTAAGGAGATATACATTTTTTGGGTAGCAGCATTTTGTTTATCCCTTACTGTTTACCAATTAAACAAAAGTCATTATGAATAAAAAGGACTTCACAAGATATTTCCAGATAATTCAAACCACTTTCTATTTGTCTTGCAAATATCTTTCAATATATGGTATTTTAATAATAACCGTTAGAGCCCTTTTTGAGAAAACTATAACGAACATTTTTCGATGTGAAGGGCAATTTGAAATGGGGCATTTTCTTGAAAATACTCGTGTCGCATCCTTAAAATACGCTGAACCTCAATTCAAAGTTTGATATTTAACAGACTTTTCATTTATGAGTCATGCTGTCCACAGACAGACAGTCACACTTATATACCTTCTTCTGGATTGTTTTTATTTAAGGGATCTCACAACGGTGAAATCTCGGTATCGAAGTTTTTGATAGAATTCAACACTTCTTCTACTTACTATATAAGTAAGCAGTACAGCAAGTAAAAATCTGATGTGTTGCATTCACATAACTTTCTCTACCCTCTATCGTTTATTAGTGGGTATACATATTATTCTTACGAAAGTTTATACTTCTGTTTACTTCATTTCTAATAGAGATAAACAATTACAGAAATAGCCATATAACGCATTTCGTTAAGATACAAAGAGAAAAGCGATAGTCAAATGTTTAAGAACTAGACGCTATATGCTGGCCTTAAAATTCCATACGTTTCCCTGCAATCACGAGAAACAACTGAAAATTGACGGAACTTAGAATGAAAAAAGTATTGAAGAAATCTAACTGTTAATAACGGATATTTCGGAAATGGCTGATGCCACAAAAACAGCTATTTGAAATAAATTGTCGGTTTTAAAGAACCTACCATTTTTTGAGTGGTACGTTTTCGCTTAACGCTTACCAGTTATTCGACATTATACAAAATTGCTTCCGAATGAAGAGGGCTTTGCATATGCCCTGAAATTTCAAGCTATCATTTTGTTTGTCATGTAAATATCTCCAATATATGGCATTAAAATAAAAATCGTTAGAGCCATTTTTTAGAAAATCAAAACAAATCTTCCATGTAAAGGGTAGTTAAGAGTGGGAGGATTTTCTTGAAAATCTTCGTGTCACATGCTTGGAAGATACTGAACCTAATAAAAAGTTTGGTATTTATCACACACACAAACTCGCACGCGCGGACCTTTTTCTAAGAATGTTCTATTTGGAGTCAGTGGGCCTCAAAGTATTATTGTAGTGTATTAATAATTTGGGGGTTTCATTGTCATTACCGGACTATTGTAATTTCCATTGTTATTAACAGACATATTGTGTCTCATTCAGTTTAGCTAGTCACGAGTGATGGTGATAGCACCTGTCTTACTTAGGATTCCGAGAGATGCGGATCGCGCGTGCAAGTCGGTCTTTGGATCGGTGGACATCTCCCCTCACCTTTCATATTTAATAATGTAGGAACCCCAAACGGTTGGGAAATAAATCTAAGAATGTGTAAGTTGATTTGTGTTATGGGTTTTGTACAGTGAAAAACCCACGCCTTCCTCCTAACCTCCACACTACGCTTCGTCCTTCGCGGCCAAGTGAGTATACATCCCCTCAATGGACATGCTGGGTACTAAAAATTAATTTAATTTTTCATGTGAACCTTTAGGCCTCTACCCAGCATGTAACAGTATTTCCGGTACAATTTCGGTTTCGAATTTTTTGGTGGATTGCAACACCTTCTCTAACTACTAGGTTCGTGGTAGGGAAAGTAAAAATGAAGATTACTTCATTCAGGCGATAAAAATTTTAAAGACTCATAAAATTAGAATTTACATTTAATTCTCAATGTATCCACCCCCTTTATCCGTCCATTCACCAATTCCCATCACGTGTAGTGTTCATTTTATTCTTCCTACTTCGTCCACCCACGTGCGGTTATCTCCCGTTAAGGTTTCCTTTGCGTTTCCTCCCTTTTGCTCTCTTCCTTTCCCTGGATATTTTTACTCCCCCTCTCACTTTCTTAAATCTCTTAGAACAGAATCTCGGCTACATCAGAAGAACGCTTCACTTGAGAATTATCTGTCCCCTTGATCGTTACAGACTTCTATTGTTTTTAGAGAAAACAAATAAAAACCGTATTTCTGCGTTTCCATGACAACGACCTTGACATATTAATGTTGCAACTTCCCGCCGCTTCCTTCCTTGTTTGTCGCGTCTGCGGGGCGACCATTATCGCTTTAAAGCACCATTACTTTCTCTTCGAAACCACTGCAATAAAAATACTTTCTGTACTCTGCAGTCGTTACATACATATCCACGTTCTCCCCTTCATTAGAACAAAATCAACACAAAGATAGTAACTTTTTCAATACTCGGACATTCCTTGCAAGTATGCAGTCTTGTTGTTGAGAAGCGGGACCCTGTTTTTTATGCTAAAATATTTGAAAAATGACGTATAAACTTACTCTAAAATTAAAAAAAAATGACATAATTACAAAATTTCTGATGTGTTACATTCATATGGCTTTCTCCACTCTCTATCGTTTATTAAAGGATATACAAATTATTCATACGAAAGCTTATTTTTCTATGTACTTCATTTTAATTGAGACAAACCTTTGCAGAAGTAGCTAAATTACACATTTGTTATAAGTACAAAGGAAATAGCGATAGTCAAATGTTTAGGAATTAGACCCTATAAGCTGGCTTAAAATTCCATAATCTTTCAATACATTTTTTGTGTAGTGCATTTTCGTTATCGCTTAGCGTTTACAGTTATTCAAGATTATACAAAATTCCTTCCGATTGAAGAGGACAGCACGGGCTAATCTCAGAAAATTCATGATTATATTTCTCATTTAAATATCTTTAGTATGTGATATTTTAATAAAAATCGTTAGTTATTTTTTACAAAATCAAAATTTTCGAAAAATGTTTCTTTATAAAGGGTAGTTGGGGTGGGGCGATTTTCTTAAAAATTTTCGTGTCGTATTCTTCGAAGATACTGAACTTAAATAACAAGTTTGATACTTATCCGACTTTTCGTATTTGAGCTATGTGTTCACAGACACACAGACAGACAAACACACACGGATTTTTTTTTCTTCTATTAAAAATGCATTTCTTGGATTTGTAGCGGGAAACTGCAAGTTACCCTTAATCAATGAAGTTTATTTCACAGTTTGAATAATTATGGGCGGCTAGCTTTTCCCATTATTGTTATAATCCCACCACTTTAAGTTAGTCAGGAGCCTAGCTATATTCACACGCACCCCACCTTGTACACCCACGTGCATCTGTAGCACCTCGTGTAGACGTGACTTCTCGATGAGTTACATTCAGAATAAGAGCGGGCTCTGAGGCGTTGTCCGCCCTTATATACGGGAGCCTAGTGACGCTCACCTCTGCGTTTGAAAATGTAACGACGTTTCCTATTGGCCCTCAGGCCGCATTACCCTGACATGTATGAGAATGTGTGGATTCAGATCCGTGCGCTCAGGCGCCATCATGTAGCGTTATACCGCTCGGTGGCAGATACGGTCTTTATGACTTCTTGGAATTCTTGCTAGCTCGCCCGTGTTTTATAATCAGCTCTGTACAAATGTTACATGTTGAATATTTTGACATGTTAGTGAATTAAATTATTACTATACAATTCTTATATGTATGGTTCCCCTTTCATATGTATAATTCCTCTATATATGTCTAATATATCCCCTTTCAGATTCAGGGGTCTCAAAACATATATTTCGGGTGAAATCTCGGTATCGAATCTTTGGGCGGATGCAATACCTTTTCTAACTACGTAGAGAAAGTAATAATGATGTTGAAGAAATCAGGCGATAATAAGCTGAAATAAAAAGATGGAAAACACTACTAAAACTTTATATTGTGCCAGATAGTCCTCGATCAGATGAAGTTGCCTGCTTTCGTCCAGAAACAGGTCATGAATGTTTGGCAGAACATCTTCACCGAATAAAGTTGCTCAAATCAATACATTGTGCTATATGCAAAGAAATCAACACCATCGTGAACAAAAAACACCTACCAGTCTGCAAAACTCTCCAGAATTGCTTAAAACAGAGGAATTAAAAATAAACCAATAATATTTGGAAGCAGGAAAGCGAATGTTGTTAAAATAGCTTCAGAGCATTTTACTACTACTGCTGCTGCCGCTGCTCTTTTAATTTCGTTTTTTAAATATAGCCTCCCTCTCTGTGCAAAGACTGATACTAAAATTACCGTATGTTTGGGTTTGTTGAATGATGAAGCTTGTTCTATGGAATAAATTAAATTATAAACACACTTTAAGACTGCTACTGTTGTTCTTCTCACAAAACATTTAAACTACTTATTGCTTTATTTTATGTATATTAGCTTGTTTGAAGTGTTTATTTTTCCAAAATCCAATTTTTAAACCATAAACAGCAATTTTATGACCATATTTTAAACAGCCATGTTTGCTACTAGTGACATTTGAGAAACCATATTGAAATTATGCATTGCTTTTGTTTTATCATATTATGTAAGTTGATTGGAGCTAACAACCTTACTTCTCAACTACTTCATCCAGTTTTCCCACTTCACCTTAATAGATTTAATACTACATTTATGTAGGGATAGGTTATGCAACGGAAGGTGATACCTCATAGATCTATTGTGGCTACCATCCCACAGGAGGAAGGGATAATGTGAAGGAACCACAGGAGGCTACAGATCCCAGGCAGGCAGCCACAGAGACGCGCGGAAGTCCCTAGCAGTTCCAAGCTCGACGACCCATCCCATTGCTGAAGCTGCTTAGAGAGTGCGATGAACGACCCTTCGACCTAGCAGCGCTCTAGTGTCCAAGGGAAGTACTCGTTCCTTTGAGCAAAAATCCGCGCCATCTGTCCGGCACAGCATACACCACGAAACCTAGAAGCACACCTGAAAGATAAGTAAACAGGATGAAAGGAAATTATGGAAAGGTAGATGGGAAAACGCCCCAACGTTCGCCTACCGAGTAGGGAAAATTACGAAAAAATAAAATCACAGTGGACGGTCAACGGGAATCGAACCCGACCTCCTTAGTGCAAGCCTCACGCGTTACCGCGGAGCAATCTCGCTTGGTTAATGCTACATTTATTTCTCAGTAAACATGGGGAAAAGCAAGAAAGCCGAAAGGAATGTATTAAAAAATACAATTATTTTTTATATTTGGTGAGGGGTAAACCTGCTAAGGATAAAGTTTATCTGGCGAATGGCCGCACAGCCGGGGGAAGCTGTGAGATCCCAACCTCGAATCTCGTTTAGGGTGATGCGCAGTAGTAGGGCCTTGTTGGGAAAAATCCAGCACGATGAACGTCAGTCAGCTGCTCAAAAATGACATATGACATTCCTGTTACTGAATTTATTGTAGTTAAAGGAATATAGGTCCTACTATTCTGTATGCATTCACTGTACAGCAATCTTCGCGTCATACAAGGGAATCTCGTGTGTAAAATCGGGTTTCTGTGTACTGCAATATCTGTTATTTTGCGACGAAATATAGTCATACAAATGGATCCATACTTCGTCAGAGAAGAATATTAAGTGTGTGCAACAAACCCTCATACATTGAAAGAACTAAAAGAAAACATCAGGCGAGAAATTCACTCAATTTCGGATATTGAACTCTCGAGAGTGAATGAAAATTTCTTGAGATGTCTGAAATATATGAATAGAGAAGGACACATTCCTAACATCCCTTACGATAAGATATGGACTTCTTCTTATTATTATTATTGTTGTTGTTGTTACTATTGCAATTGTAATTGTAACTATGAGTACGTGAAACGATAGCGTGGATACTGTAACTGTTTCGGCAGTTATATGATTTTTCTAAATCTGCTAACAGAGCAATATCGAACTAATCGACCAGAGCTTTGGAGTGCTGCACAACTTAACAAGTAGGTATAAGAGACTGGTGAACCACGTTGTATAATTGACGTCAAATAAACTTCTTCCACGATTATTTCTGAAATCCTTGCTGTTGTTCATTTCAAATTTTGCCTCAGCTTAAGCAGTCAATTTTGAAATGTTAAAGGGTCGTTCCTTCTTTCTCATGATATTACACATTGAACTTATTGAGGACAGTATGCTTATATCCCCTTTATTGCTTTCTCTCTTAGATATAGTAAGTAGGAAAAGCGTAGCATTCCACCCAAAAATTCGATACCGAGATTTCACCGGATATACATGTTTTGAGGTGTATCTTACTGTGTGCCTGATCTGTGAACACCACAACTCAAAAACGAAAAGTAGGATAAATACCAAACTTGGTATTTGAGTTTACAATCTTCCAAGGATGCGACACAAACATTGTTAAGGGAATTGCCCCACCCCAGACTACCCTTTACATGGAATGTTTTTCGAAAATTTTGATTTTCTCAAAAATGTCTCTAAAGATTTTTATTAGCATAAGTGTTTAAGATATTTTCATGGCAAATGAAATGTATGTATGGCGTTTTCTGGGAATGTCCCCAAAAGTCCTTTCATTCTGAATGAATTTCGCATAACTGGTAAATCGTAAGTGGTAGACAAAATTTTACTACACAAAAAATGTAGATCTCGTTAAAACACACAATGTCAATACTTTTTTTTGTCCCGTGAACCATTTCCGAGATATTCCTTGTTACTTGTTTGAATTTTCCAATAGTTATGCTTTTTCTTAAATAGGAATTCGTTATTCGTTTTTTCATGTCCTGGACATGCAAAGAGAATGAAATACTCCACATAGCAACCAGCTGTTAAAAGATTTGACTATCGCTCAAAGCCTACCATATTCCCCTTGCACCTACAAGAAAATTAGCAATAACATGAAGTAGATGGAGAATCAGCGTTTGTAAAAATACTGTATACAAGAGTAGAGAAAGACATATGAGTGCAAAACATCAGACCTTTTTTAAAGGTCTGAATATTTTCTGGACCTACAACTGAGCTGACTACAACTGTAACCATTTATTGCGAGCGTTTTAAAATAATTTAACAGTTTCATGTGCTTGAAAATACGTTTTATATGAATACTTGCAGAGTGGCTCTTAAAATAAATGCTAATGGTTAGAGAAAGTTGTGTGATTATACACACTTCGAGAACTTACATCAAGTCCTACACACAGTTGTGTTTGTTTGCTGATGGGCGTTAAATGTCATATTTTCCCAACAGCAGGCAGCACGTTGATGTGTATTCCGGAGCAAATGAGCGGAAACACGTTTAGTAGCTGGATGGAAAGAAACAGGGTCTCGTACATGGGGCATTGTGCAGCAAATTAAGCCGTGCTCACACCGGTAAGTATCCTATTTGTTGCTGTCAGCGTTACTAATATAATTTTCCTGTGCTGCCATCTATCACACTGCCTCCCTATCTCGTTAGTTTGTCCATTAGCATGAAAGAACAGGAGATGTTTCGCTGGCTAGCGAGTATTTAATGTTTGGAAAAAAGTCAAGTGTGCGACAGCTACTGGGGTCCGCTCTCTCTTAAGGCACATTGATACGAGTTGGGGAAAAATAGAAAAATAGCATGAACCTTTCGCGGTTTCGTTCGTGTTATCTTAATTGCTGAGCACCTGTTATTGTTTTACTATTTTGAATTTTGGGTTCTTTGTCCTCCGGCTAGCTATTATTATTATTATTCAGTCGATCAAATCTCTTCAACAGGGTGTAAACGGAAAGGAGTTGTTACTAAAAGATAACACTGATAAAAGAATTTGTTTTTACACTTTTATTGCCGTCACACGTTATTAATTTCACCTATTTACCCTTGATACACGCCAGACTGAAACTGTTATATTTTCGAATGTAACTATAATCACTTATTTCCCGCACATTATTAATTCGCGTATTTCACATTTTATAACTAGCTTTACGACGCGAGAGATTCTGTAGAATTGCGTAACGTTAATGATTCTGTAGAACTGCGCGACGTGTAACCCGTGAATGATTCTATTGAACTGTGCGATGTGTAACGCGCGAATGATTCTCTTAAACTGTGCGATACTTGTCTCTGGCTTTAGAATTTATACTCCCTCACCCCGATATGCCTAAAGATTATAATCGAGCTGCTATTGGTTAATAAAGCGCGCCAATATTAGCGTCTATTTTTATATCCAATCAAAATTACGAACTCATATGCTCTAGGGAAGATATTCCCTCCATTTCTAAAGAAAAGCGGGCTACTCTGACGTCATTTGTTTGTCTCTTCTAATTGATGAACAACTAACCCCCTCGCTCATTGTTACCCGCTCCTATTGTCAGTTTCAGTGAGGCCGTGTAAACTTATTTCCTAACAATGCTTATAATTAACAAACATCTCAAATCATTGTCATACAATAATGTTAATTTACACTACAATCACTCTGGCATTCACAGTGTTGTGATATAAAATACTGCCTGAAACTTTTGAAGCTTACTATAATTTATTAATAATTTCCAGAGTCAGTAGTAGTAGTAGCAGTAGTTGTAGTAGGTATGAAGTAGTGATGATAGTAATGGTGGTAGTGCTGCAGCACTGCAGTAGTTGTAGTGATTGTGTTGTTAGTGGTAATTGTCTTGTCTCATACGAAATAGATTTCCGTCATGCTCCGGACGCACTTCAGCCCTGGGCTTATCGTGCTACCTGTATCATTTTAAAGCCAATTCATTATGCCTGCACCCTTCACTAAGGAATACAGACTCATAACAGATATGGTTTCAAATTCTTCTGGTTCTAAATACATTTTTCCAAAAGCGATATATCTCCTGTGAGCAAATATCTGCAATCTTAAACACCTCTCATCGTGTTATGATGCTTTTTCATAGGAGCATGTCCTGTGAGAAATGCAATGCTTGTTATCAGCTGAAGTCTGCTACTTTCAACTCTTTTCTTGCATGGTTTTCTAATAAATGGTTTACCATGTTTGTTTACTGAAGTTTTAAGCCAGGTTTTATGATGTTCTACTTTGGACCACTGCTTAAAAGCCTTTCTTACTAAACATCGAGATGTTCCTAGAGCCGGCTCTGGCCCAATAAATTGTAAAGCTGCTGCTTGTCTTGGAAGTTCTTCAGCTTTTTCATTTCCCTCTATACCACTATGACCCGGCACCCAGATGAGTTGAGCTTCATTCTGTTCTGTCAAGCTTGTGATCACGTTTAGGCAGTTTAAAACCAGTCCTGACGTTACCTTATGGCAGTGGGGTAGTGGGCATGATTGTAATAGCAGCAGAAGTAGTAGTAGTAGTGGTAGTGGTAGTAGATAGGGAGTAGTAATGATAGTAATGGTGATAGTGCTGGTAGCAATGGTAGTGATTGCATTGTTACTGGTAATGGCAGCGGGGTAGTGGAAATGATGCTAATAGTAGAAATAGTAGTAGTGAAGCTGACGTTAGAATTAGTGCTAGCATTAGCAATGATGATGGTAATAGTGGTAGTTGGAATTGTCGTGGTGTTGGTATTGATGGCAATAGTCGTCGTTGTAATTGCAGTAGTAGTAATAGTAGTTAACGGTGGTAGCAGTGATAACGGCAGTATTGGTAGTAGCGGCAGTAAGGTTAGCTATGGTAATGGTTGTAATAGGTGTGGTAGTGATTATAATGGTTGGGTGGTTATAGCCGTTATAGTAGTGGTGGTGTTACCAATAGTGATTGTAGTGATGTTGGTGGTATTAATGGTGGTGATAGTAGTCAGGGTGGTAACTTGGCGGTAGTAATGTAGTAGTACAATGTTTTTCCTTCACACTGTGGCCAACGCACGGCTGCTCGCGCGTCGGCTGCCGCAGCTCGGACTCCCGCTGAAACATTCTAATATCCCCGCAACCCTTCAGGTTCTCATAGTCACAATTACAATTACAATGATACCTTATCATAAGAGGTGTTGGAAATGTTGTCCTCTATCCTCACATTTCTGGCATCTTCTCAGGAAATAAATCATTCACACTAAGCATTCATTACCCGAAATTGAGTGCGTTTCTGTAATTGGATTTTGCGAAATTATAGAGCAATAAAATTGACCCACGCTCAATATTCTCTGACGAAGCATGGTTCAATTTATTTGGCTATGTTTCGTCGCAAATATAACAGATGTTGGAGCACAGAGAAACCCGATTTTACACACAAGATTCCCTTGCATGAAGCGAAAATTGGTGGGCAGTAAATACATACAGAACGATAGGAATTATATTTTTAACGAAACTAAATGCAGAGAGGTACCTACAGGAATAACTTACACCATTTTTGAAGCTGACCGATGAATGCCAGTCTAGATTTTTCCAACAAGGCTTTGCTACCGCGCAAACTGATAATGGGTCATTAAATTTAATTCAGGAAAATGTTGATGTTGGTGTTATTAATAAAGCATTATGGCCCTCACGATCCTCAAGTTTAACTTTGTGAGATTTTCATCTATGGGGAACTTGAAAAATAAGTGTGTGCAACAAACCACATACTTGGGGAGAACTAAAAAAAAACATCAGGCGAGAAATGCACACAGTTTCGGATAATGAACTCTCAAGTGTGGATGAAAATTTCCTGAGAAGATGCCAGAAATGTGCGGATAAAGGACATTTACAACTCTCTTATGATAAGGTATATGATTATTAACATTGTAACTGTAAAGGTAAATATGAGAACGTGAGACGGTTGTGGGGATATTATAACTGTTTCGGCCGGAGTCTGAGTTGCAGCGGCAGGCGCGTGAGCCGCCGTGCGGTGGCCGCAGTGTGAATGAAAAAACACTTGTAGTGGTGGTTATAGTAATAATAGGAATGGTGGTGGTAGCAGTATTAGTGGTAGTGGTAGGATTAGTGATGGTGTTAGTATTTTGGTCCTGGTTCTGGTGATAGTAGATGTCGTTGTGATAGTAGTAGTAGTAGTAGTAGAGTAGTAGTAGTAGTAGTAGTAGTAATAGTAGTGGTGGTGGTGATGGTGGTCTTAGCACTGGTGGTACTCTTAGTAGTAGTACTAATAGTAGTAGTAGTAGTAGTAGTAGTAGCAGTAGTAGTAGCAGTAGTAGCAGCAGTAGCAGTAGTAGTAGTAGAGGCAGTAGTTAGTAGCAGTAGTAGTAGTAGCAGTAGTAGCAGCAATAGTAGTAGTAGCAGTAGTAGTAGTAGTAGTAGCAGTAACAGTAGTAGTAGGAGTAGTAGTTGCAGTAGTAGTACTAGTAGTAGTAGCAGTAGTAGCAGTAGTAGTAGTAGTAGTAGCAGTAGTAGTAGCAGTAGTAGCAGTAGTAGTAGTAGTAGCAGTAGTAGTAGTAGCAGTAGTAGTAGTAGCAGTAGTAGTTGCAGTAGTAGTACTAGTAGTACTAGCAGTAGTAGTAGTAGTAGTAGTAGCAGTAGTAGCAGTAGTAGTAGTAGTAGCAGCAGTAGTAGTAGCAGTAGTAGTAGTAGCAGTAGTAGTAGCAGTAGTAGCAGTAGTAGTTGCAGTAGTAGTAGTAGCAGTAGTCATAGCAGTAGTAGCAGTAGTAGTTGCAGTAGTAGTAATAGTAGTGGTGGTGGTGGTGGTGGTGTTGGTGGGGTGGTGGTGGTGGTAACAATAATAACATCTACTGCAGATTAGAGTCAACGCTTTCAAATATTGACGACAACGCCTATTTCCCCTGTAAATCTTTTCTTTAGGCAAAAATCAAAACAAAACTATCTCGAGGTCTCGGATTTACAACGTTGCGCAGTCATAGAACGCACTTGGTTAGAAATGGTAGAAACCTTGTTAATTCATTTTTCCAGGACTGAGGACAGTAATTAAAAATTTGAGTAACTACACAAAGTAATGACATTTACCCCTTTCTCTTTTATCAGACTTTTCTTGCGATTTTGTAAAACTTGTTGTTATTTCACGACTCACATATGTATCAACCAGTCCGTCAATTAATCACGTCATCTCAATGTCAAAGTATGTTCTATACAGTGCCACCTTTGAATTTTTTCCCAGCTCGGGAGGATTTTCTTCAAAATCTTCGTGTGGCATCCTTGGAGGATGCTGAACTTAATATAAACTTTGGTATTTATCCAACATTTTTTTTTAGTTATGCCACACACACACACACAGACACACACACACACACACAACCACACGGACTTTTTTTTTTAAAATGCTTCTTTTTTATTTAGGGAAACCTAAGACGTGTATTTTGGTGAAATCACTATATGGAATTTTGGATGAATCGCAATTTGTTCCTCTACCTACTATAAGTAGGAAGCAGAAAAAATAATAAAATTTGATGACACTTTTCATGATGTTCGCGAATTCAATAGAAAGCATCAGCTATTACAGACAATGGGCCAATTACATCAGACAAGTAGGTACAACAGAGGAAACATACCAAAGTACCGTGACATAAGCAGTTGAGTGATCGCTTCACTAATTTCTAAACGGATTCCTTAGCTTTAAGAAATAAAAGAACGAGTATAAGGAGCGTTTGGCCAAGCAGAGTTAAAAGGCAACACTCAAAGAGGCAAGGATTATGATTTGAAATATCGTCTTAACTTTCAACTAAGTCGGTGGATACATTGTGGTGCTGACAAGCTCATTCTTTTTCTTGGCAGCCCTCGTGATGTTTCCAACACCAGAAGAATGTGGAATATGAGAAGTCAGGAATGTAGGGAAGTGTAGAATGTTTAGCCTGGCATGTAGAACAATTACAGGGGAGACCTGAGTGGCGAAAGCTTACGTTCCAGAGAACTGCGTGAAGGGAAGGCAAAGAATGTCGGGAAAGGCGCCTTGGGTTTCTCACCAAAGTTAGAGCAGTTCATCACGGGTTAATGATGACGAGAGCGATGCCTATCGCCGAAGGTGAAAAACTCCAACGTGCCTTTTGAAAGCCGGTAGTCAATTTCGAGAGATATCCATCTGGGATATTTCTCCTTCCTCATTCTGACGCGGCGGTCTTCTGGATTCCTGAGGATCGGCGCTTTCAAAGCCAATTTACGAATTCTCCGAGTGACATAAAAGAGTCTTGAAGACCATTTTAATTTAGTTCCAGCTCGACAGCAGGCATTGTCTCGTAAAATGTCCACACGGTCTCAATCATTAAGATAAAAATAAATTTTATGTGTTACAAAACAGCAGAGAACAAAAGAGAAGCAATATTTCCCTTTGTGCTTGTGAGGTTATCGTTTAGGGACTAAGTTAGCACTGACAGGGATATTTTTAATCTGACAGTTGGCATCTTGGCTACGCATATTGTGTGTTGTTGCCAGTTGGCGTCGGCAGTCCAACGGCGATGAACCTCACCAGAAGACGGAGAGACCCTGTACCAAGCTTATATCATCGTATCGTTGTCATCGTCGTCGTCGTCGTTATCACATCTCGGAAGTAACCATAATACAATGCTCGCAGTTTAGGGAAGAGCACATTTTATGCTAAGGTCGCGGAAGAGGGCTCAAGGTTTCACAGTTTACCTTAAATTAATATCGTGTCAGTGTAAAAGTGGCCTTACTTTCTTGTAAAGCGTTGGTCGGACATGGTTTCCAAAGATTATCGAAGATACTCGTTTTTCTATTGCTTCCTAAACTGTAAAATGCTCAAACAGGAGTTGGGTATTCCAGAAAAATATTCCTTCCTGTATCTAACAGACGGGAGACTGTCTATTGCTGCTACATGGTTAAAAATACAGTGTCAAAACTAATTGCGTCCTTCGGGGTTCTGCCATTAATTAAAACCATTGTATGAAATAAATTATGCATTAAAATTTGAATTATATTTAGATCGTAGGAGGCTTAACGTTTAAAACAGACTGTTGCAGAATGACTATATTATGACTAGTGACTAATGCCACTTCCGCTCATATGTTTCTTTGTTAATTTAGTCTCCTCTGCCATTTACATGTATTAGACAGAGAAAAGTTCGATATGGACATTTCACCGGAATAAAACAGAAATATTTTTAGAAAAATACCCGTACGCGCCTGAATGAATAGCTAACTAAAATCGAAATATTAGATAAATACCTAACCTGGTTTTTAAGTTTAATATCCTTCCTGTTTCAACAATGGGATACAAATATTTTCAAGAGCCCCCATATACTAATCTAACCCTTAGATGGAAAAGTTTTCATGATTTTTAATTTTTTATAAATGTTTCTAACAGTTTTGTTTAAGTAAAATATACGTTTACGCGACTTTGGGACTGAGTTTTTGGGTGAAGATGAAAAAATTTGCAGTTTTTGAACTACATTACATAAATGTTCTATTGGCTCCTGTGAATAATTTTGACCAAACATTTTACACTCTCCGCCATAATTAAAGCCCAGCGAATGTTTAAATCACTTTGCGTTTCCCTTTTAACCCCACCGCATAGTTTTGTATGTGCTTTTTCTCAGTTTTACATTTTTGCACATGCAATTTATTCCGTACATGTCAGCTTTGACCAGCATACATAATCTCAAGTGCGCTATATAAAGATTCAAGCATGTATTTTATTCATTGACTCACAAAAAATTAATTTATACTAAAAAACATGGAACATTTTAACAGCAACAACTTCATAAAAACAAAAGTATATTTTTGAACTCATTACGTCAACTTCAATCAAATAGTTACATTTATTTTCACTGCAGTAAAGTATTAAATAATGTTACTGGCATACTTCTCTGATAAGCTTAAATACGCAAGGGCGTTTTAGAAAATTTGTGTATTTGTTCGTTAATTAAAAATATTTAATTGTATTATCTGAGACATTATTTGAGCTAGAACCTTAAGCTTTTGCACATCATATCTTTATTTATTCATATTAAGCATGCCAGCTCTCAAGTAAATAGCTTTAAAATTAAAAAAAGAAATAGAAAATTCCGTCCCAGTGTACATTAAAATGTTTGCATGACAAAATATATATTTCAAATTTTCTACAATGAGGTCCTCTTTATTCTGAATTAATTTTCTACAGCGTTGTATAGCTGGTAAACCACGAGGGTTATAAAATATATTTATTACAGGGATATTGTAAATCTCATTAATGCACGCAATTATATATGTGAAACAATGTTTTTTGGCATAAACCGTTTCTGAAACATTTATCGCTATTGGTTTGAATTTTACAACACTTTTGTCGTAATTTCGTTTCTTGTGATGCCATACAATATCTGGGATTTACAAGGCAGCCTATTCCGCTTTTGTGAACACCTTAAGTCTCTCGGATTCCTCTATGTCTACAACGGAAGGTGTAATAAAAGAATTTCTACAAATATTTATCTCGACTAATAAGAAATACACGTAATAATAGTTTGTAGAACAGTAGGTATGAAAACCTTATCAGAGTTTTTAAAGCTAGTTTTATATTTGGTATAATTCCTACCCTTATTTGCGGAATCTGAACTTAATACAGTGCGTTCTTTTTGTCGGTTTCACTTCTAATTTATATAATAGTTTATTATGAGTTATCCACGCCATCAAATACATTTGAACCAAATTTTGTACAGGTAACCTTTGACATATGGCAAAAAGGACTCTTTATCTTGTTGTTTGATATTAGACCTTCTTCTTCTCATTTTCCTTATCCACAGAGACTTAATGTTTAGGCACCAAGCGATGTAGCGCCGCGGTAACGTATGCGACTCGCATTAGCTCGTGCCCAATCTGACCCCTGGGTTTTTCGCGGTTTCCCCGAGTCGGTAGGCGAATGTTGCGGTGGTTCCTCTTCTACCACAAATTTCCTGTCCCTCATTTCCTCTCCTTCTCCAACGGATTGCCCTGCTGTTAGAGAACTTGCTCCTCCAAGGACTTACAAACCAATGCCTTGGGTTAATGACCTGTCGAGGGGCAAGCAAACTCTGAATCATAGCATATTGTTACTCTGTCCAATTTTTCAACTGTCACTTTTCACAGTTTTCACTGTTTCGTTTTTATGCATTTCACCTTCACTAAGGAGTTCACTTCCTTCACACTATCACTTCACTAAGATGAACTACTTCAACCCTCCGTCACTTCACCTTCCTTCGTGATGTAGCCTCTTATGCCGGACGGTTCCCTTTGTTTGGGAGTCGAACACAAGTTGCTCCGCATTAGCACTCGCTGCACGACACAACAGTTGTCTGCATCTCACTCGAAGAATCTCTCTTGATGTCGCACGGGAAACTCTCCCGCCAACTCGCTCGCTCAGTAACTGACCGACGCGACTCACTCTACTGTCACCGCTTCCGCGAGATCACTCGCTTATAAAGTCAATGGAATCATTCCACAAGGCTCTCGAACGTTCTAGAACTATTTCGACACACTTCCTGGAGGAGGGGAGGTAGATAAAGTTTCTGAAGTATCTGTTTATCTGCCGATACTGCTCCAGTGTTTAAGCTGGCGAGCGGCCGTTATCGTTATTTACTCGGACCGCCCGGTGCCGACCTCCCGATAACCTTGACCATAGCCGCTGCGTCACAATATGCAGGATGGATGATCAGCCCGATGCCTGGTATGGCGCTGAAGAAGAAGGAAATGAAATGTATTGATGAAAGGGATGATATGAAAATTCGCGAATCAAATTATCCAACCCAACATTCACCTAGCGACCGAAGAAAACCGCGAGAACCTTAGCTCAGTTTGGTCGGCCGCGGGGTTTAAACCCAGGACCTCCAGAATGCGGCGACAGCGTTGCCGCCTGAGCCACCCAGCTCGGTCCCTTTTATTTCCTGTGCTCGTAATCTCCTTGTCATCTGCTTCGGGGTTATAAGACCAGGTGACGGTGTTTGTGTGTTGCGGCTAGGCTGTGGATGTGTCCTTTGCAGAGGTTTGTTCCCTGGTGTCCTTGCGGGACTGGTCAGTTAGGACTCGCCTCCGATGTGCCCCACCAGGGGGACGGCCGGGAGTTTGGAGACTTGTGGGTGGGTCCGGCGGAGTAGGATGCGTTCAATCTGAAAATGTTAGGGACCCCCTCCATGCTTACGCGTCTGGTCGCCCTTCTGATCTCTCCCCTCATCCATCCCAGGTGTCGCAAAAAGGCCCGTTGTAGCCTACTTGCGTACTCTGCCCCTTGTGGGATCCCCCTCTATTCGTCCGTACCTTACCTTTACCCTTTTTAATGTTTGCTATAGTGTTGCTAGTGAACATATTATTGGTCGTTTTGTGTTTAGACAAACATACACAAATAGATACTTGGATTTCGCACTCAAGGAGTACTGGCCATGGCAAACTTGTTTCCACATCCAATCAGTCATCGGCTACTCAGAGATGACATATATTTCCAACAAGATTGAGCTCCAGCTCAGACAAAATGCTTGTCAGCAGTTAGACCAGGTATTTCCACAACGATGAATTATTGGTATGGGAGCTCACATAGAATGACCAACAAGATCCCCAGATTTTTCCACCTTTGGACTTCTTTTTGTGGGGCCATTTTAAGTCAGCACAATATCGAAAAAGACCCCAAAAACTTAGAAGATTTGGAGCTTCCAATAATGGAAGTGGTGCAAGATATTTCTAAAACCTGGGTTAGTCATTCCTTAAATGGTTTCTCTGATCGACTGGTAGTCAAGCAGCTGGAGTTACCAGTTTAGAAGGAGCTCCTTTGTTTTGATTTTGTTAAGAAAGGAACATTTTATTATTGGATACGCTTTTCTGTTTTCTTGATTATGCACAAATAAATTTGAACAGAGGTATCTAGTATGGGAGAAAAGATCTTAGCGAGCATTTTAAAAAAAATCTGATGTGTTACACTCACATGACTTTCTCTACTCTTGTACAAACTATTTTTACAAACTCTTATTCTCCATCTATTTCATATTAATCGAGAAAAACATTTGCAGAAACGATCTTTTGACATGCAAAGAGAATTACATTTTACACATAGCCACCAGTTCTAAAAATATTTGACTATCGCTTAAGGCGTACTATGTTCCCCTTGTTTTGTATTTGCAAGGGCAATATAGAAATACAGTAGCCTCTAAGCATAGACATATCTCTTAATAGCTGGTTGCTAGGTGCAGCACCATTATCTTTGCCACAGATTAATACTCTTTGCATATCCAAGACAAAAAAATGAATAACGAATTCCCATTTGAGAAAATATTGAAAAATTTAAGGGAATAACAAGCAATATCTCGAAAATGGTTCACTCAACAACAACAAAAAATGTATGGGACATAAATTGTGTATTTTAACGCGATCTACATTTTTTGTGCAGTGAAAGTTTGTCTATCTCTTATGGTTTATCACTTATGCAAAAGTCGTTCACAATGAAGAATACTTTTGGAGACATTCCCAGAAAATTCAAGATATACATTTTATTTGTCATGAAAATATCTTAAACATATAATTTAATGAAAATCGTTGGAGTCATTTTTGAGAAAATTAAAATTTTCGAAACATGTTCCATGTAAAGGGTAATCTGGGATGGGGGAATTTTCTTGAAAACCTCCGTGTCGCATCTCTGGAAGACACTGAACCTAAATACCAAGTTTGGTGTTTATCCGACTGTTGGTTTCTGAGTTATTTTGTTCACAGACACACAGACACACACACGGACATGTTTCCAAAAATGCTTTTTTTGGATTCAGGGGGTCTCAAAGCATATATTTCCGGTGAAATCTCGATATCGAATTTTTAGGTGGAATACAATACTTCCCCTACTTACTATACGTAGTAGAGCAAGTAATATAAAGCAGATTGAGTATTCCATTTAAATACTTAAGTATTCCCCACACAACCAGTTCCAAGGCATTGAAATACATGCTTCGAAAGTGTCATTTAGGTGTTGGGGAACTTTTAACTAATCATGTATATTTAGATATAATATGTAGTTACAAAAAAATTCCCTGCTCCTTGAACATGTGACGTTTTTGTTATAAAGATATTGTTCTATTACAGAACACCAACCGCAGATTAACGAGTCTGGTGGGAGTTTTTGGAAGTCCTCTGTTGTGGATATTTATGTCACAATTTGGCGTGACGAGCACAGCCTGTGCTTTGAGTGCTACTCACCTCATTAGTTTGTCTGCTTCCGGGCCTTCCCTATAATGATTAAAGAATTATTTAATTCCTGGCAGAAGGGCACATTTAGAGCGTAGAAATATGAAACTTTAACTGTCATTTTCATCTACTTCACACTGCGAACTCTTGCTGACTGATGTTATAAATGTACACTATCACATTTTTACTTTCTCTACTACGTATAGTAAGTAGGAGAAGTATTGCATTCCACCCAAAAATTCGATACCAGATTTCACGGGAAATACATGCTTTGAGACCTCCTAATCCCCCTAAAAAGAAAAATGTCTCTGTGCGTGTGTCAGTGAACAGCATAACTCAAAAACGAAAAGTCAGCTAAACACCAAACTTGGTATTTAGGTTCACTTTCTCTCAAAGATGCGACACGAAGATTTTCTAGAAAGTTTCCCACCCCAGATTACCCTTTACATGGAACATTTTTCGAAAATTTTATTTTTCTCAAAAAAGTTGTAACGATTTTGATTAAAATATCATATATTTAAGATATTTTCATGACAAATAATATGTATACCTTGAATTATCTGGGAATGTCTCTAAAAGTCCTCTTCTTTCTGAATGGTGTTTCCATAACTGGTAAACCGTAAGAGACAGACAACATTTTTCTTTACAAAAAATGTAGATCCCGTTAAAACACAATTTATGTCATATGAGTTGTTTTTGTCCAGTGAACCATTTCTGAGATACTCCTTGTTATTTGTTTGAATTTTCCAATACATATACTTTTTCTCAAATAGAAATTCGTTATTCGTCTTTTTATGTCCTGAACATGCAAAGAGAATGGAATGTTCCATATAGCAACCGGCTTTTAAAAGATTCGACTATCGCTTAAAGCTTATCATATTCCCCTTGCACCTACAAGAAAATTAGCAATAAGATTAACATCTCGATGTCGCGATTAACATGAAGTAGATGGAGAATAAGCGTTTGTAAAAATAGTTTGTACAATAGTAGAGAAAGCCATGTGAGTGCAAAACATAAGATTCTTTTAAAACAAATTTGAGTTCTCACAGGGAAGCTTGAAGTTTCTACTTTTCAGAAGTACGAGTATATTACTTTTATCTCCAATATTAATAATTTTACCATAAGTTGCTTTGTTTTGTATGTTAAGAAATTTAAGTTTGCTACTTGCTTATGACCGTTGTATCTTATGGCATTAAGAAGTCGTGTTTTTTGAAGGTCTATAAATGAACAGATGTACACTACGTTATCAAAAGTATCTGGACATCTGGCTGAAAATGACGTACAATTTCGTGGCGCCCTCCATCGGTAATGCTGGAAGTCAATATGGTGTTGGCCCACACTTAGCCTTGATGATAGCGTTCACTCTCGCAGGCATACTTTCAATCAGGTGCTGGAAGGTTTCTTGGGGAATGGCAGCCCATTCTTCACGGAGTGCGGAACTGAGGAGAAGTATCGATGTAGGTCGGTGAGGCCTGGCACGAAGTCGGCGTTCCAAAACATCCCAAAGGTGTTCTATAGGATTCAAGTCAGGACTCTGTGCAGGCCAGTCCATTACAGGGATGTTATTGTCGTGTAATCACTCCGCCACAGCCCGTGCAGTATGAACATCTGCTCGATCGTGTTGAAAGATGCACTCGCCATCCCCGAATTGCTCTTCAACAGTGGAAAGCAAGAAGGTGCTTAAAATATCAATGTAGGTCTGCGCTGTGATCGTGCCACGCAAAACAACAATGGGGTGCAAGCCCCCTCCAGGAAAAACACGACCACACCATAACACCACCACCTCCGAATTTCACCGTTGGCACTACACACGCTGGCATTCGCGATTCCCACACCCTGCCATCGGAATCGCCACATTATGTACCGTGATTCGTCACTCCACACAACGTTTTGCTCTGTTCAATCGTGTAATTTTGACGCTCCTTACACCAAGCGAGGCATCGTTTGGCATTTTACTGCGTGATTTTTGGCTTATGAGCGGCCGCTCGACCATGGAATCCAAGGTTTCTCACCTCACGCCTAACTGTCATAGTACTTGGAGTGGATCCTGATGCAGTTTGGAATTCCAGTGTGATGGTCTGGATAAATGTCTGCCTATTACCCTTTACGATCCTCTTCAAATGTCGGCGGTCTCTGTCAGTCAACAGACGAGGTCGGCCTGTACGCTTTTGTGCTGTACATGTCCCTTCACGTTTCCATTTCACTATCACATCAGAAACAGTGAACATAGGGATATTTAGGAGTGTGGAAATCTCGCGTACAGACTTCTGACACAAGTGACACTCAATCACCTGACCACGTTCGAAATCTGTGAGTACCACGGAGCGTCCCATTCTGCTGTTTCACGATGTTAATGACTACTGAGGTCGCAGATAATGAGTACCAGGCAGTAGGTGGCGGCACAATGCATCTAAGATGAAAAACGTATGTTTGTGGTAGTGTCCGGATACTTTTGATAACATAGTGTACCTCGTAGAATATGAGTTTTCTTTCCTTTCTTCATTGTTTGCAACCTTTGCGCTAGATCTTTCTGGTTTTGTCGCCCGTTTCACAACGACCAGAGGTAGCCTAGCTCCCCAATGCAAACTTGTGCACATCTTGTGACCTTTCTGTCACTTTAGTCTGAAGGCAGCTGTAGTCGAGTTTGTGCTTTAAAGTGCTACGTGTTGTATTAGTGCTTATAGATGTTACTGGAGCGGTGTTATGCTTTCACTAATACCTCTACAAATGCACACATTAACTTAATGACCTTTTATCGTTTAAATACGTTTTTGTCGTAGGTACATGATAGGATACAGGAAGCTGATATGACTGCAAAATGTTTATAAGTTAGGTCGTTCAATGCTGACCCTCATATTGTGCTTCTTTTTTTATTTCACGGGAAACAGACGAACGGTGACAAAGGGCTTCAAAGTACTGTTTAAGCTAGAAGTATTAATATAAGCAATATCAAAAACCTAAAATGTTTTTTTTTGACAGAAATCGTATATTTTAACACATTTGCCTTTTACTGTAGCAATTTGTTGTCTACCTCTTTTGGCTTCCAGGTTATACAAATTTCAGCGTTTTGATTTTATGATCAATCGGAAAATGCATGTGAGCATTTAATTCTTCATGATAATATTTCAGACATACGAAGTTTTAATCAAAACTGGTTACACCATTTTTAAGAAAATAAAAAATTAGGGCATTTTTGCTCTAAGAGTGTTGTCGGACGTACCACGAAAATCTTAGCTGTCAGCCCTTAAAAAGAATTTGAAATTTAGGATTCAACAGACTTTTCCTTTCTGAATTAAACTATATATATGTATATATATACACTCATACGCACACGCTCACACACAGGTGTGTCGCTACTGTAGAGCACCTATTAGCGTTACTTTGTCTATCTACTGTCCGTCCGTCCGTCCGTCCATACGATAAAACTAATCGTCACCAACCGCTGGAGTTTGAAGAAAATATTTGTCATTTGGTTGAAATCGTTACCAAATTAACGGTAGTTTAGATGGAGGGACATAAAACTTTGCAATTTTCTGTAATCAAGTCTCTACGAACATAAATGACAAATTCATCCGAACAAAAGTAACGCTCTGTTATTTAATTTTTATTGTTGTTAGAAGCGGAATACTCACCTATACCATTATGCAATCTTATGCAGTAGCCGATGCAGAGTTAACACGTTTAGATACTCAGTTCATCTTCGTAGTGTAATGGTATGTACGAGCGCATGCCGCGCGAAAAACTGGGGTTCGATTAATCACCGATATTAAGTATTTTACTATAATTTATAAAGCCTTAAATAGGTTAAATGCATTTTTAATAATCAGCAACTTAGCTGGAAATAACTACACTTTTTGTTTTAAATTTGCTGCTATTAATTAAGAATATACTATGATCCAGAGTTTGCTTGCTCCTCGACAGGATGTTGATCGAAGGTATTGGCTTTTAAGTCCTTGGGGGTGTAAGTCATACAAAGAGGAAGGTAATCCATTGAAGATGAGGAAGAATTAGGACTGTTTAAAAGGCATCTAAGTGCTATGTGCTGGGCACCACTTAGGAGGTCTTAACAATCTAAAAAAAAAAAAAAACTAACATTATGTAATTATAAAGTAACCTAACGGTAAAATCCCACCCGCGTAGTTAGGCTTGCAAAACGCAGATTGCACGATGATTTAAGAACCGAAACATTACATCCTTAATGTTGATACTTTTTAAATGACGAGAAAACAACTGAAGATGTTAAGTTAACAATCGTAAGAAGTGAAAGATAGAATCAGGCTGAAAAATTCAGTCTCAATTGAGCTGTCATCTCGGCATGTTACCATTGGTAGCTCAGTTGGTTAGCACAACCTCGCGTAGACCGGATGATCCGTGGTTGTAATCCCGGCTGTGTCATTGAGTTCTTCAGTAAGATTGCATCTTTAGATCCTTGTCTTACACATATCCAATTAATTATCATTAAATGACATAATAGGGGTACCTATAAAGTCCGGACTTTGGGTTATGATATCTCAAAAATGAGAAGTGAATGTGAGTCAGTTGGGGAATTTAATGTCCTACCGGCATGCTGCCACGGTAGCTCAGATAGTTGGAGCACGTAGAGCTGAATATCCGTGCTTCAAATCCAGGCTAATTGCATTAATTTTTTTCAGAATAGTTCTAGTTTTCAACCTTTGTCTTCCACACGGCCTTTATGAAAGAACAATTCATTATTAATGGTAGGAAATGCTAAGCGAATGTTCATGCATGCAATTCGCTTACATTCAATACACATTTGAGCAGTTTGTATGGGGAGACTGGTAAAAATGTCCTGTACACACGGTACAAAATACAAATTTCTTATAAAATCTCTATAACGAAATTTTTGGTCAATTTGAGGCAAATCTTAACACTTAAATAACTTTAGTCAAATTATATAATATGTAAATTCAATAACAGCCCGCCTTGAAGCAATATGTGTATGTAATAATTTGTAAAAATGTATGTAACAGTCATTGCATATATTATTGTAAACATGTTCAATAATGTTATGTGAATGCATTACGTAACTTGTGATTCTTGGAGTAACAAATATGTAATTTTGAGACAGTTTAAAAGTAGCCAATCAACAACCAGAAAAAGCTTTAGTTAAATGCAAGTATTCTATTGGAGTAGAATTAGCCTATCAGAAACTGAAATATAGCAAAAATTTACAAATCTAGAAGTCAGTTGCCTTCAGAAAGCGTTACTAACCAGACGCAAAAAGTGTCCTCAAGAAATATAATATGTATTCGTGTGAGACGAAAAATAAGTTTACGTGTTAAAAAGGTGTAATTAATTAATAAAAAGAATCTCACAGCTCTCTATATCAGTGAAATGTTATTTAAATCGTATCAAGTATTAATAAAAGGAGTGAAGTAAAATTATAATCTGTGTAAGCCTACATTCTTGTCGCAAAACGCCCTGCCAAGATATCCATGTCTCTAAAATAATACTGACGCAGCCGAGACAAACATAAATATTCAATATTTAAAGAAACAGTTCAATTACAAAGCTATTATTTTTAAACTTGGGGCAAAGGCCCCTGAAATTACATTTGGGGCGAAGGTTACCGGAAACTGTTTACAATACGTGCGATTGCAACTACTACAGGTTCGGCTCCCCAACATAAGAACTATA
This sequence comes from Deroplatys truncata, assembly GCA_030765065.1. NCBI lineage: Eukaryota > Metazoa > Arthropoda > Insecta > Mantodea > Mantidae > Deroplatys > Deroplatys truncata. The sequence goes on from CM060984.1 coordinate 181,848,131, forward strand.
ATATAAACTCGTACTTCAAATTGACGTCCATACGTGGAGCTAATAAAAATACTACTTCAAATTGACGTCCATACGTGGAGCTAATTTAAACAACTTTTCATAATGCAGCACTTCTTCTATCGTCAGTAAGGGTTAGAGGGACAGATTCACATCTTAAGAAAAAAGCTGAAACTCCTAATCGTTAGAAACGTGATTCCTGTCATTATTTCACTTATACTGCAACATACAACTTTCGACCAGTAAAACGAAATAAAATATTGAATTCCAAAAACTCGTGACAACCTACCGCTACAAAATTGTCGGTTTGATTTTATCACTTTTCTGGCTTTTGGTTTAGAAATAATAACACAAGTAAATAAGACAGCAATGTGACAATGAGAGGGTATTATGTTGTTAGAAACAGTAGGATGTATTCTGGTGCGAGGCATGGTCTCCACCGGGCCACGTGTTTCCAGGGGTACACGCCCTTAGACGGAGACAACGGCGCAGAGACGCCGGACGCCTCACTTCTCCATTGACCGAATTAAATAAAAGGGGAAAAAGAAGCCTACTTTTCTGGAGCAGGACTTTTCTTGTCCCTTCTTCCTTTTCTGAGCGCTTACCAGAAAGTTTGAACTGTACGGAAGAGTTTTTCGAGTTTCTCCTCGGAGGAAACAATTCTGGTGTGTGCGAGAGGGAGAGAGTGTGAGCGCGAGAGGGATGAAGAGACATGACTTGCACCGATTAATGTAATAACGGCACAAATCTCACGGAAGCCGCAGCTGCTGAAGACGATTACGATGTGTAAATAAACCTGCAAAGAAGATAGAATTAGGATTAGCAGATACTCGGATATTCTTTTTACCTCCAGAATTGCCTTGCTATGTTTACTTTCACTACTTCTTACCTATACTAAGTAGATGAAAAATTGAATTAAATTAAATTGAGTTTTATTTATGGACGCTCTTTAACTACTATGGTCCTTAGCGTCCCATTCTATATTGGGCGAGAAAGACCGGAAATTTTGCTCAGAGGCCTCTTTATCAGGCTTGAGGTTCTTTTACGTGCCGTAAATCTACGACACGGGACCAACGGCTTTACTTCCCTTCCGAAGGAAGCCATGCTAAGGATTTTTACGCCCGAAAAAAATCCATCGCCCTGATGAAGCAGGTATTTATTTCACCGAAAATTCAGTTACCGACATTTCACTGCAAAAACCCTTTTGAGGCTACCTAATTCCAAAAAAGGAGCATTTTTAGAAAACAGTCCTCATATATGTGTATTTGAGTGTGTGTATGTTTGTCTTTGAAGATGTAACTCAAAAACTAAAAGATCGTTAAGTACCAAACTTGGTATTTAAGTTCAGCGTGTTCCAAAGATGCGACATGAAGATTTTCACGAAAATCTCCTTATCCTAAATTATCTTTTACACGGAAGAATTTTCTTTATTTTTGATTTTCTCAAAGATGTCTCTTAAACCATTTTATTTTAAATATCTACGTATGTTTTATTTGCATGGAAAATAAAACATCTTAAATTTTCTGCCTGTGAAGTCCTCTTCCTTCTGACTTTATTGTAATAAAATGTGGATTTCGTTAAAGGACACAATCTATCTTAAATAACCTTTTTTGTAGCATTAACCACTTCCGAAGTATTTTTGTTATGTTTAAATGTTTAAATACTTATAATGTTCTGAGATTTTTAAAGTGGTAATTTAAGGAGATATCACATAGCGACCCGCTTTTAAAAATTGCTCTGGGCTGCTGTATTATTCATTCTACAACGAAAAGTGTGTAAACGTGTAATGAAGGTCTATCTCGATTAAAAAGAAATGGTTAGAGGAACAAGCTTTTCTAAAAATAATTGGTAGAAGAATGAGTAGAGAAAGTCATGTGAATGAAAGATATAATATTTTTATATCGGTTAGATTTCATGTTCCCTTAGTTGATACATTTTAGAATGTGTGTAAATGTAAACAGAAACATAATACAGTATTGAAGTGAATGCGAAAATCCGATACTATTAAATGCACTTTTAGTCTTGTATTGGGTCGATGCATAAGTTGGTGCCGTTTCTACAATGCGGGCGTGCATTATCGTGGAGTGACGACACACGTTTACCAGTTGTTTTGTTTTCAATAGTAACAGCAATTCATCTTAGCTGTTCAGTATACACAGCTGCATTCATCGCTTGATTTTTTGGTAGCAGTTCAAAGTGAAGAATGGCTCAGGTGAACGTCTGTGGCCCGCATTCGGGAGGTCCCGGGTTCCACTCCCGGTGGCCGCCCACTCTGACCATGGGGTTTTTCTAGTCGCCTAGGCGAATGCCTAGGTGGTGTATTCTACAGCGATTTCTTCTTTCCTTCATTTCCCGTCATTTAATCTTATTTCCTTTCATCTCTCAGGCAGTGTCTCGGGGTTCCGTAGTGCGTCTGGTAACCAACGACAGGGCACGTTGAACTGCCTGCAAGTGCCGCTTCGTCGCCCTCTCGCAGGTCTCTTCGCGTCTACTGGCGAGAGCGGGTGTTTCGTACTGGAAGTGATAGGGCCTTGCGTGCGTCTCTGTAATCCCGTCTGCCTACGGACCTACGACCTCCTGCGGCTCCTTCACTTCATCCCTGCCTACCGGGGGTGTAGCCGGTAGCCACAATAGATCTAGTTGGTCTGAATGGCGAGGTAATTAATCCTACATGGTGAAGAATGCCAGTTTGTTTCCACCAAATGCACACCATGATTTTTTTAGGGTGTGCACCATCCTTCGCACGGGGTGTTGCTTTTTTCGATGGACTGAGCCATTCTTTCCTTTTCTTTAAGTTCAGTACAGGCACCATTTCTTGTCGCCTGTAACAATGTTCCGAAGAAATGGTTTGTGCCTCCAACAAGCCAAACGTAACAGACAAAGACAAACACATGGTTATTCGTTGATTTTTGTCGGTGTAAACACATGTGATAAGCATGTACCCAATTTTTGCACGTTACCCAATGAATGCAATTGGCGCACAATGGTTGTATCGTTACATTCCATAATTTGTGCTAATTCCTGACTTGTTCTCTGGCTTCTGCAGCACTAGATCCTCCATTAAACTCGAAGAGTAAAATGTGACGGAAGTGTTCATTTTTCCTACTAGACACTCCATACCAATTATCTTCTAAATGACCAAAACGAGCTGTTAACAATATACAAGTTCCTGTTCGCAACGATCAAACTCCAAACTGAGGAAAAACAATTGAATGAGGAAAAACGAAGCCAGCCCAATGGAACGGCACGGGCATATGCACCGACCTTAATACATGCATATAATATGTGCATATTCCGATTCCTTAAATCTTCTACTTTCATTTCGAAGAAATTCTCTCTAATATATTTTGAGAATGAAAAATCAGTCTAGATAGTTTTCACTCATTTTCAGAGACTTTATGAAAACCGCTATCAACTAAACCAAAGCCTTAGATGTTAAAACGGCATATAAATGGGAGGGGACGCAAAGGAGAAAGAATAAAAGAAAGAAAGAAAAAAGGTCTGGTGCTGCCTCATAACTCTCTAGTTATGCAATTTCGCAAGTATAGTTATACTTACAATATAAGTACCTAGTTATATACAAAATGAGGAATTAAAGTTTAACATTTATTGGAAACATGGAGCAATTAATTCAGAGGTATAGTCATGGAAGAATAAACTACTCTGCCACGGTTATAGTGTTTAACAATTGCGAAGGAAAGGAAGAAAAGAAGAATCGGACCTTTCTAGCATTCTCTATCAGATGATGTACTTAAGTTTGGGAAAATGTGGTCTAGGTAGATTTCGAAAAAGGATTACAGCGCGGAGAAAATTATTTAATGCAAATTTGTAGTTTAATGAACTTGGTATTTTTACTTTCTCTACTACGTATAGTAAGTAGGGGAAGTATTGCATTCCACCCAAAAATTGGATACCGAGATTTCACCGGAAATACATGTTTTGAGACCTCCTGAATCCAAAAAAAGCATTTTTGGAAACATGTCCGTGTGTGTGTCTGTGTGTGTGTGTGTCTGTGTGTCTGTCTGTGTGTGTGTGTGTGTGTGTGTGTGTGTGTCTGTGAACAGCATAACTCAAAAACGAACAGTCGGATAAGCACCAAACTTGGTATTTAGGTTCAGTATCTTCCAGAGATGCGACACGAAGGTTTTCAAGAAAATCCCCCCACCCCAGACTACCCTTTACATGGAAGATTTTTCGAACATTTTAATTTTCTCAAAAATGGTTCTAACGATTTTGATGAAAATATCATATGTTTAAGATAATGTCATGCGAAATGAAATGTATATCTCGAATTTTCTGGGAATGTCTCCAAAAGTATTCTTCACTGAGAACGACTTTTGCATAACTGTTAAACCATAAGAGATAGACAAAATGTTACTACACAAAAAATGTAGATCGCGTTAAAATACACAACTTATGTCATATACATTTCTTTTGTAGAGTGAACCGTTTTCGAGATATTGCTTGTTATTTCCTTAAATTTTCCAATACTTATACTTTTTCTCAAATTCGTTATTCATTTTTACTTTCTCTACTACGTATAGTAAGTAGGGGAAGTATTGCATTCCACCCAAAAATTCGATACCGAGATTTCACCGGAAATATATGTTTTGAGATCTCCTGAATCCAAAAAAAGCATTTTTGGAAACATGTCCGTGTGTGTGTCTGTGTGTGTGTGTGTGTGTGTGTGTGTGTGTCTGTGTGTGTGTGTGTGTCTGTGAACAGCATAACTCAAAAACGAACAGTCGGATAAGCACCAAACTTGGTATTTAGATTCAGTATCTTCCAGAGATGCGACACGAAGGTTTTCAAGAAAATCCCCCCACTCCAGACTACCCTTTACATGGAACATTTTTCGAAAATTTTAATTTTCTTAAAAATGGCTCTAACGATTTTGATGAAAATATCATATGTTTAAGATAATGTCATGAGAAATGAAATGTATATCCCGAACTTTCTGGGAATGTCTGCAAAAGTATTCTTCATTGTGAATGCCTTTTGCATAACTGGTAAACCATAAGAGATAGACAAAATTTTACTACACAAAAAATGTAGATCGCGTTAAAATACACAACTTATGTCATATACATTTCTTTTGTTGAGTGAACCGTTTTCGAGATATTGCTTGTTATTTCCTTAAATTTTCCAATACTTATACTTTTTCTCAAATACGTTATTCATTTTTTTATGTCCTGACATGCAAAGAGAATGGAATGCGCCACATAGCAACCAGCGTTAAAATATTTGACTATCGCTTAAAAGCTACCATATTCCCCTTGCATCTACAACAAAATTAGCAATAAGATTAACATCTCGATTAACATGAAGCATATGGAGAATAGGCGTTTGTAAAATTAGATTGTACAAGAGTAGAGAAAGTCATGTGAGTGTAACACATCAGATTTTTTTTTGTCCTGGATATGCAAAGAGAATGGAATGCGCCACATAGCAACCAGCGTTAAAATATTTGACTATCGCTTAAAAGCTACCATATTCCCCTTGCATCTACATGAATATTACCAATAAGATTGACATCTCGATATCTCGATTAACATGAAGCATATGGAGAATAAGCGTTTGTAAAATCAGATTGTACAAGAGTAGAGAAAGTCATGTGAGTGTAACACATCAGATTTTTTTATTTTTACTTTCTCTACTACGTAGAGTAAGTAGGGGAAGTATTGCATTCCACCCAAAAATTCGATAGCGAGATTTCACCGGAAATACATGTTTTGAGACCTCCTAAATCCAAAAAAAGCATTTTTGGAAACATGTCCGTGTGTGTGTCTGTGTGGGTGTGTGTCTGTGTGTCTGTGTGTGTGTCTGTGAACAGCATAACTCAAAAACGAACAGTCGGATAAACACCAAACTTGGTATTTAGGTTCAGTATCTTCCAGAGATGCGACACGAAGGTTTTCAAGAAAATGCCCCCACCCCAGACTACCCTTTACATGGAACATTTTTCGAAAATTTTAATTTTCTCAAAAATGGCTCTAACGATTTTGATTAAAATATCATATGTTTAAGATAATATCATATGAAATGAAATGTATATCTCGAATTTTCTGGGAATGTCTCCAAAAGTATTCTTCATTGTGAACGACTTTTGCATAACTGTTAAACCATAGGAGATAGACAAAATTTTACTACACAAAAAATGTAGAACGCGTTAAAATACACAACTTATGTCATATACATTTCTTTTGTTGAGTGAACCGTTTTCGAGATATTGCTTGTTATTCCCTTAAATTTTCCAATACTTATACTTTTTCTCAAATTCGTTATTCATTTTTACTTTCTCTACTACGTATAGTAAGTAGGGGAAGTATTGCATTCCACCCAAAAATTCGATACCGAGATTTCGCCGGAAATACATGTTTTGAGACCTCCTGAATCCAAAAAAAGCATTTTTGGAAACATGTCCGTGTGTGTGTCTGTGTGTGTGTGTCTGTGTGTGTGTGTCTGTGTGTGTCTGTGAACAGCATAACTCAAAAACGAACAGTCGGATAAGCACCAAACTTGGTATTTAGATTCAGTATGTTCTAGAGATGCGACACGAAGGTTTTCAAGAAAATCCCTCCACCCCAGACTACCCTTTACATGGAACATTTTTCGAAAATTTTAATTTTCTCAAAAATGGCTCTAACGATTTTGATGAAAATATCATATGTTTAAGATAATGGCATGAGAAATGAAATGTATATCTCGAATTTTCTGGGAATGTCTCCAAAAGTGTTCTTCATTGTGAACGACTTTTGCATAACTGGTAAACCATAAGAGATAGACAAAATTTTACTACACAAAGAATGTGGATCGCGTTAAAATACACAACTTATGTCATATACATTTCTTTTGTAGAGTGAACCGTTTTCGAGATATTGCTTGTTATTTCCTTAAATTTTCCAATACTTATACTTTTTCTCAAATGCGTTATTCATTTTTTTATGTCCTGGACATGCAAAGAGAATGGAATGCGGCACATAGCAACCAGCGTTAAAATATTTGACTATCGCTTAAAAGCTACCATATTTCCCTTGCATCTACTAGAAAATTACCAATAAGATTGACATCTCGATATCTCGATAACATGAAGCATACGGAGAATAGGCGTTTGTAAAATTAGATTGTACAAGAGTAGAGAAAGTCATGTGAGTGTAACACATCAGATTTTTTTATGTCCTGGACATGCAAAGAGAATGGAATGCGCCACATAGCAACCAGCGATAAAATATTTGACTATCGCTTAAAAGCTACCATATTCCCCTTGCATCTACAAGAAAATTACCAATAAGATTGACATCTGATATCTCGATTAATATGAAGCATATGGAGAATAGGCGTTTGTAAAAATAGATTGTACAAGAGTAGAGAAAGTCATGTGAGTGTAACACATCAGATTTTTTTATTTTTACACTTTCTACAACTTACTTATAGTAGATGGAGGATGTTTTGGATTCCACTCAAACATTAGTATCTTGAAATTTCTTGCGAATAAACTGTGGTCATCTTCATTATGAATGACATTTGTATAATGTTATATACCTGATAAACCGTAAGAGATGGACAAAATGTACTGAAAAAACAAACGTAGGTCTCTTTAAAACATGCAATTTATTTCCAACAACTTTTTGTGGATTCAGCCATTTTCGAGATATTTATAGGTTTCAACTTTTCAATACTTTATAATTTTTTGAGTGGTTATCATTCACTTATTTTTCACGATGCCTTAGATAGACTGGAATTTCAAAACCTGCACATAGCGATCGTTTTTTTATTTTCTCTACTACGTATAGTAAGTAGGGGAAGTATTGCATTCCACCCAAAATTTCGATACCGAGATTTCACCGGAAATACATGTTTTGAGACTCACTGAATCCAAAAAAGCATTTTTGGAAACATGTCCGTGTGTGTGTCTGTCTGTCTGTGTGTCTGTGTGTCTGTGTGTCTGTGTGTCTGTCTGTGTGTCTGTAAACAGCATAACTCAGTAGCGAACAGTCGGATAAACACCAAACTTGGTATTTAGGTTCAGTATCTTCCAGAGATGCGACACGAAGGTTTTCAAGAAAATCCCCCCACCCCAGACATGGAACTTTACATGGAACATTTTTCGAAAATTTTAATTTTCTCAAAAACGGCTCTAACGATTTTGATTAAAATATCATATGTTTAAGAAATTGTCATGACAAATGAAATGTATATCTCGAATTTTCTGGGAATGTCTCCAAAAGTATTCTTCGTTATGAACGACTTTTTCATAACTGGTAAACCATAAGAGATAAACAAAATTTTACTACACAAAAAATGTAGATCTCGTTAAAATACACAATTTATGTCATATACATTTCTTTTGTTGAGTGAACCGTTTGCGAGATATTGCTTGTTATTCCCTTAAATTTTCCAATACTTATACTTTTTCTCAAATTCGTTATTCATTTTTTACTTTCTCTACTACGTATAGTAAGTAGGGGAAGTATTGCATTCCACCCAAAAATTCGATACCGAGATTTCACCGGAAATACACGTTTTGAGACCTCCTGAATCCAAAAAAAGCATTTTTGAAAACATGTCCGTGTGTGTGTCTGTGTGTGTGTCTGTGTGTGTGTGTCTGTGAACAGCATAACTCAAAAACGAACAATCGGATAAGCACCAAACTTGGTATTTAAGCTCAGTATCTTCCAGAGATGCGACACGAAGGTTGTCAAGAAAATCCCTCCACCCCAGACTACCCTTTACATGGAAGATTTTTCGAAAATTTTAATTTTCTCAAAAATGGCTCTAACGATTTTGATGAAAATATCATATGTTTAGGGTAGTGTCATGAGAAATGAAATGTATATCTCGAATTTTCTGGGAATGTCTCCAAAAGTATTCTTCATTGTGAACGACATTTGCATAACTGGTAAACCATAAGAGATAGACAAAATTTTACTACACCAAAAATGTAGATCGCGTTAAAATACACAACTTATGTCATATACATTTCTTTTGTTGAGTGAACCGTTTTCGAGATATTGCTTGTTATTTCCTTAAATTTTCCAATACTTATACTTTTTCTCAAATGCGTTATTCATTTTTTTTATGTCCTGGACTTGCAAAGAGAATGGAATGCGTCACATAGCAACCAGTGTTAAAATATTTGACTATCGCTTAAAAGCTACCATATTTTCCTTGCATCTACAAGAAAATTACCAATCAGATTGACATCTCGATATCTCGATTAACATGAAGCATATGGAGAATAGGTGTTTGTAAAATTAGGTTGTACAAGAGTAGAGAAAGTCATGTGAGTGTAACACATCAGATTTTTTTATGTCCTGGACATGCAAAGAGAATGGAATGCGCCACATAGCAACCAGCGTTAAAATATTTGACTATCGCTTAAAACTTACCATATTCCCCTTGCATCTACAAGAAAATTATCAATAAGATTGACAACTGATATCTCGGTTAACATGAAGCATATGGAGAATAAGCGTTTGTAAAAATAGTTTGTACAAGAGTAGAGAAAGTCATGTGAGTGTAACACATCAGATTTTTTATAAAGATTTAAGTACTGCCTCGGCTTCTGTGTTCCCTTGTACACAATATGAAATATGTCGAAGAATTTCTGCATATATTTACTCGATTTTGAAGTAGATTGTCTTTACGTTATTCGTCCCACGTTTGGGTGCCAATCTGGAGTATATTATTACGTTATTTGCACCACGCTTTGGGCGTCAATTTGAAGGAGTTGTATTATAGTTCCACTGTTGGGGAGCCAAACTTGATAAAGTAATTGCTCCACATATGGTACAAAGTTTCCGATGACCTTCGTCCCAACGTTTAGGAATCAACTTTGTATTTTAATGTTTCTTTAAATATTATATATTTATGTTTTCCTCGGCTGCGTCAGTATTAATTTGTAGAAACATGTATCTCTTATCAGGGGCTGATGCGGCTAAAGGTTGTAGGCTTACACAAATTATAATTTTTTACTTCACTCCTTTTATTAAAAACCTTCACACGATTAAATAATACTTCACTGATATAGAGAGCTGTGAGATTATTTATCAATTACTTGCAATTTTTAACAAGTAAACTTTATAATATACTCGCCGTAATGAATTCTATATGTCTCACACTGAATACGTACCCAGCGAACTGCTCAGGAACGTTGCCTTCTAGCATCTGCCGTTTACCGCTTAAATTTGTAAATTTTTCTATTTCAAGTCTCTGATTGGCTAATCCTACTCCAATAGAATACTTTTTATTTAACTTTCAGATTTTCTGGTTGTTGATTGGCTATTTATAAACTGTTTTCAATATTACATTATTGTTCCAAGAGTTACTAGTAGCATTACTAGACATTCCAATTCATTATTGCCTCAAGGTTACCTCATTATTACCTCACTGTTAGCAACTTTCGGCGTCTATTCTCACAGCTCCTACATTATTAAATTACGTAATACATTCACATAGCATTATTATTTCTGTACACAATAAAATAAACATATAAAATGACTGTTACACACATTTTATATATTATTACATACACATATTGCTTTTAAGGTGGGCTGTTATTTTTTTATTATATAATTAGGCTGAAATCATTTAAGTGTTAAAAATACTGCTTCAATTTACACGAAAATAGAAAAATAAGCTTTTGAAAAAAAGTGTAGGAAGATATACATCAAAACATCTGATGTTTTGTTCAGATGAGTTTCTCTACTCACGCTTCTGCAAATTATTCTTACAAAAGCTAATTCTTGCTATTCGAGATAAAATTGCATTGCACACTAACACATTTCGTTGTAGATATAAGAATACAAATAATACATAATGGGCATTATTCCATCCCTTCCCTGCCTATTTTAAATTTTCATATTTGATGGCTTCCTTGGCGATTTCACAACCTGCTCTGGAAGCTCTCTTTCCAGAGAGGCTCATCCCCAGACTGTCTCTTCCTCCCTCAGGTTCATGAAGTATTACCGATCCAAGGAAGTGAACTCGAAGAACTTCTTCCATTGTCTGCTTTGCTGTTTTAGTATATTCTCCATTTTCCAATTGTAAATTACTAATAAAGTTATGTGGATCATTTCTAAGAGCCTTCTGAAGTCTAGCACATTCTGGGGCCATTTCTATCTCCTCACAGTTTTTCCTCCAGGAGTTCTTCTTAGCCATCCTCAAGGCTTCGTTGTATTCTGTCAATGAACTGCTATAAGCAGTCCATTGTTTGGTTATTTTCACAAATGTTAAACAATCTGCGAATTTTCTTCCTTTTACTTGCAAGGTCTTGATTCCACCAAGGCACATTCCTGTTAGCTTGTCTCGTTTTCGGAAGACAGCTATCATTAAACGCTGAGATTATTGCATCCTGCAAATGCTCTGCAGCAATTTCTAAAAGGTCTGTTTGTATGTGTCTGTTTATGAATAGCATAACTCAAAAGCTAAAAGTGGTTAAATACCAAACTTGATATTTTAAGTTCAGCGTCTTCCAAGATTTTCAAGAAAATTTCCTCACCCTAAACTACCCCTTGCATGGAAGAACTTTCAATGTTTTTTTATTTTCTCAAAAGTGGCTCTAACGATTTGGATTAAAAACCACATGTTTAAGATACCTGCACAACAAATAAAATGTATATGCTGAATTTTCTGGGAACAATCTGTGAAGCCCTCTTTATTATGAATGATTTTTACTTAATTTGTAAATTGTAAGACAGACAAAATCTTACTGCAAAAAAATGTACATCTCGTTTAAGAACAAGATTATAGTCCATGTGCATCTGCCAGATGTATAAAAGAAGCTTATCGGGAACAATATATTAAAGATAAGCTTCCTTTGTTTATTGTGGGTGTTATCGTGGTAAAATGTAGGTTAGCCAACCTAAGAGCACTGAACTGTTCTGGAAGATCAAGACGACTGTGGAAAATGAGCTCTTAGAATTGCTGTGAAATGGTCATGCCTGCACGTTTCATGATAGCTATGAAATTTCCTTGTAAAAATAACATATTTTTATAAATGATAGCCTAGATTTGATGTAGAGATTTAAGCTATCATTTAAGAAATTGTAGAAATGAACAAGGAGTTTCCCGGATAACCTCTAACAAAAGCTATTATATTTGATTTCTATACAAGGTTATGATGCGTAAAACACAATTAAAATAAATGACTATAACTTTTAAATGAAGAACTTATTTGATTGGAACTTAGCATTTTGTGATACACTAAGAGTTGCAATTGTAATCTTGATTTCAATGAGCACTATTTGTATCATGATGATGTCAAGTCTGTTCCAAACTCTATCCAAATATTCCTCAGCATAGGATAAATGATATTTTGTATCGCAAGCAGATTCTATGCTTCAAATCAGTCTCTGTACTCAGTAAGCTTGATATTTTACGAATCCTCAAAGTCCAAAGGATCGATCTTCTTGGACTTCTTATGAAGCAGAATAGAATCCATTCCGTCTTATGGTTACAAATGGTTTCCTTAGAGTGCTTACAGGTTTTCAGTAACAGTAATTTTTACATTTTTCTTGGAGGGCCCCCAAACCGCCCCCGTTAACGTTCATCCCCAGAATCTACATCGCTTCCCTTGCACATGTTATTGGTGTGTCTCTACGTGCACAGTAGAGGATAAGTTGATTAAATATTTTGGGTTTTATATTTCTATTACGTAGCTTTGTGGGGTTCCACTTAAGCAGCCCAGTTAGTCCACGATTGCTAATGGATGCTAGCATGCATTGCATGGGGGATGTGCCCTAATGTTAATTATTGGGTGATATCCAAAACCGCCGCCCTGAATATTAACAGTAAACAGATTCGCAATTCAGTGCATTGCCATAATGTTGATGACTATGCTGTTCATACAGTATATTTCTGTACTTAACGTTAGTTTAATTTTCATAACCTCTTACTTGAAGGTAGTCGAGTTTCTTCCCTATGAATGGTACTTCGTCACACCCAGTGTTTTCTCAGAAAGAAGGTTCCAAAGTCGTCTGGCTTATTTTAGCTACAGTCACAGGGTTCAAGTCATTATTCCTTTATAGTCAGAAATGGGAGTGTGTCTTCGAATATTCAATTCTCAGTGAAATCGATGTTTTACATCCCGGATACTCTTTGTTTCTGCTAACCAAAGAAACGCTTGATTTTCTGCTCAATTGCCCACAAAACTCCACGCTCACTGAATTATCTTTGTTATTATTTGTTTCTTAACCTCATTCTACATGACAACCGTTGTTACACAAAATGCAAAGCCTGCATTGCCAAAGCTCTTTTGCTTAGTAAACTTTAAATTATAATTTTATCTGCTGATATTTTGAAGCGATATTATTTCTAATTAACCTGTATGGATTTACGTATTTTGTTTCTTCATGTCATTCAAGATGCTCAAAGGACAATCAGCTGGAAATAGCATCGCATCAGCTGCCAAAAAGAATGGACTTTTGTTGTTAGGAAGCTTCGTGTTCGTATGTTTTAAGACATTTAGCTACTGAACATTGAATACTATTATTGAATTATTTAGACCTAGTTTTACCCAGTACATCAGATAAAAAGTTTATTGCCGATTTTTAAGCATAACAGGAAATCATATGTTCCAGAGAGAGAAACAGACAGACAGACAGACAGTTAGATAGTCAGACAGAGAGACATATAGATAAACAGTCAGTCAAGCGGACATGCAGATAGATGGATAAATAAGCAGGCAAAAAAGCATTTTATCAGTCAAGTGTATAACACGAGCGTAGGCTGTAGCTTCTGCTTGTTTTTTATGCTCCTTTTCGTAGTTTTTACATCTCAGATTTCTTGCCTCACTTTACTCTATTGTGTATGACAACTTCTTTTCAGTTCAGTTCTAAAAATCTTCAAGAAGCAGATAGAATAACAAAACTCAAAATATACTAAAGACTAAAATGCGAAAAGCAGAAAGAAGACAAAGCCTGAGGAAACCAAAGAAAGCGAACAGGGAGAAAAAGGGGTATACTATTTTTACTTTCTCTACTACGTATAGTAAGTAGCGGAAGTATTGCATTCCACCCAAAAATTCGATACCGAGATTTCACAGGAAATACATGTTTTGAGGTGCACTGAATGCGTATAAAGCATTTTTGGAAACATGTCCGTGTGTGTCTGTGTATGTGTCTGTCTGTGAACAGCATAACTCGGAAACGAATAGTTGGATAAAAACCAAACTTGGTATTTAGGTTCAGTATCTTCCAGAGATGCGACACGAAGGTTTTCAAGAAAATCCCCACCATAGATTACTCTCTACATGGAATATTTTTCGAAAATTTTAATTTTCTCAAAAACGGCTCTAAAGATTTTGATTAAAGTATCATATGTTTAAGACATTTTTATGGTAAATAAAATGTATATCTTGGATTTTCTTAGAATGTCTCCCAAAGCATTCTTCATTGTGAACGAATTTTGCATAACTGGTAAATCAGAAGAAATAGATAGATACAATTTTACTACACAAAAAATCTAGACCGCGTTAAAATACACAATTTATGTCATATACATGTTTTTTTTTGAGTGAACCAGTTTCAAGATATTGTTTATTATTCCCTTAAATTTTTCAATACTTATACTTTTTCTGAAATGGGAATTCGTTATTCATTTTTTTTGTCCTGGTAATGCAAAGAGAATGGTATACTCCACATAGCAACCAGCTCTTAAAATATGACTATCGCTTAAAGCCTACCAATTCCCCTTGCATCTACAAGAAAAGTAACAAGATTAATATCTGGATTAACATGAAGCATATGGAGAATAAGCGTTTGTAAAAATAGTTTGTACAAGAGTAGAGAAAGTCATGTGAGTGCAGCACATCAGAATTTTTTTGTTGAGTCAACCATTTTCGAGATATTGCTTGTTATTCCCTTAAATTTTCCAATACTTATACTTTTTCTGAAATGGGAATTCGTTATTCATTTTTTTTGTCCTGGTAATGCAAAGAGAATGGTATACTCCACATAGCAACCAGCTCTTAAAATACTTGACTATCGCTTAAAGCCTACCAATTCCCTTTGCATCTACAAGAAAATTAGCAGTAAGATTAACATCTCGATACCTCGATTAACATGAAGCGTATGGAGAATAAGCGTTTGTAAAAATAGATTGTACAAGAGTGTAGAAAGTCATGTGAGTGTAACACATGATTTTTTTCCCTAAAAGCATGGAACATTTTAAGATTCTTGATGGAGTGGCGTATGCCATTCTAGCAGGAAAGTTTCTACCTCTAACACGGGTAGATTTATTGACATATTATTTTTTTCCCTCCTTCCTGGGTTTTCCTTTTCTGTTATCTTTTCATACTACATTTGTCTGACAAGAGACTTCTCTTCCTCTCTCAGTTTGCGGCTATTTGTCTCTGGTCGAGAGTTGGAGAGTATCGATAGAGTATCGCGATGGGGCCATAGACCCACATTTGTCTGGCGATAACATGTCCGTGTATCCAATGGCTAAGCAGCTTCGACCTGTGTCGCTAGAACGCTGTGGGCGGCCCTTGTTTCTATTGAGCCATGGCTACCTGGATACCAAGCAGCCAGTATTGCTTGGCAGAAACAAGAAGCAAAGTGTAAAACAGTGGGATTTACATTTTGTCGCTGGCATCTAATTTTATCTATTTGCAACTAACAGAACTGAAAATATCTTGAATGGAGAGAGTGTGAATTCAGAAAGGGACAGGTTATCAAATAATTAATAGGGAAAAGAAGAGAATTTTATTTGGCACCATATCTACTGGAACTAATTTCCTTCCACACAAGCCGTGTGTTGGACAAGGTTGGAAAGGTAGAGTCAGACAACTGAAAAATTCAATGCTATCGCCGGGATTTGAAACACGGATCTCCCAGTTACCGTTCGGTGGCTCTTACCACTGAGCTACCATGGCAACATGTCGGTACGACATTAAATTGATCTATTGGCCGTCGAAAATATGAAGCCCGGGACAAAGTACTTACAGCATTGTAAGTCGCCATTGGGGTATGTCATCTCAATACAATTTGAGATCTCCTTGTGGGAAAAAATGCGAATGAGTTGGACAGTTTAATGTCGTATCCACATGTTGCCATGGCAGCTCAGTGGTTAGAGCAACCGAATGGAAACCGGTAGATCCGTGGTTCAAATCCCGGCGATGGCATTGAATTTTTCAGTCTGATTCTACCTTTCTAATGCTGTCTCTGGATTATGAACAGGCTTAAGATATACTAAGGAATATTCTGAATGAATACAGAATACCAGTAAGTTTGTTAAATGCAAAAGAATTCGTTTACGATAATACATTTCGAGATTAAAATGAGATTCGGTCTCGCGCCGATATTTTTGTTTGTATATATTAATAAAGTTACACAAGACTGGAACAAATAAAATATCGATATGCACATATTGGGAACAACAAACTAATTAACTTCCTATTTACAGATGATCCGGTACTTTCAGCAAAATCGGAAGATCGTCTCCAAGCTAATATGAGAATATTAAAAAAAAATTCTGTAAAATTACAAAAACAAAAGTGACAGCTGTGAGAGGTAAAATCAATATTAGAGCTAAAGTAGTCATACATAGTAATGTAATACAACAAGTGAATACTTCCAGATACTTGAGGTGAAATATCAATACACAAAATAAATAAATAAATAAATAAACTTAGTAACGTAAAAAATCTGATGTGTTACACTCACATGACTTTCTCTACTCTTGTAGAATTATTTTTACAAACGCTTATTCTCCATATGTTTCATGTTAATTGAGATATCGAGATGTCAATCTTATTGCTCATTTTCTTGTAGATGCAAGGGAAATTGGTAGGCTTTAAGCGAAAGTCAAATGTTTTAAGAGCTGGTTGCTATGTCGCGTATTCCATTCTCTTTGCATTACCAGGACAAAAAAATGCATAACGAATTCCATTTGAGAAAAAGTAACACTATTGGAAAATTTAAGGGAATAACAAGCAATATCTCGAAAATGGTACTCTCAAGAAAAAACATGTATATGACATAAATTGTGTATTTTAACGCCATCTACATTTTTGTGTAGTAAAATTTTGTCTATCTCTTTAGGTTTCCAGTTATGCAAAAGTCGTTCACAATGAAGAATACTTTTGAGACATTCCCAGAAATTTCGAGATATACAATTCATTTGCATTAAAAATGTCTTAAACTTATATTTTATTCAAAATCCTTAGATCCATTTTTGAGAAAATTAAAATTTTCTAAAAATGTTCCAAGTAAAGGGTAATCTGGGGTGGGGGGATTTTCTTGAACACCTTCATTTCGCATCTCTGGAAGATACTGAACCTAAATACCAAGTTTGGTGTTTATCCGATTATTCGTTTCTGAGTTATGCTGTTCACAGACAACAGACACACACACGGACATGTTTCCAAAAGTGCTTTTTTTGGATTCAGGGGGTCTCAAATCATGTATTTCCGGTGAAATGTCGGTATCGAAGTTTTGGGTGGAATGCAATACTTCCCCTACTTACTATACGTAGCAGAGAAAGTAAAACTATAACATCATAAATGGATGTATTAAACGATATTTGGGAAGAATTTAAATAGAGAAATATAGTTAAGAGTACATAATATTCTCTCAACACCGTCTATGCTGTATCGAAGCGAGTCGTGCATATTAAGAACAAACCATAATGGCGTATCGAAACAGACGAAGTGGGAATCTTGAGATCGTTACTCGGTTTCAGCCTTAGTGCCCAAAGAAGAAGTCGGGAAGTCAAAGAAGAACCTCAGGTAGAAATGACATCAACATGAGCAAAGGATGACCCCGGATCGTCCACCATTGCAAGCATATCTCTATAACCCAACAGGATGACAGGATGCAGGACGGCGTAAAATGAGAATACAGGCAGTAGATTACATAATTATTTGGTTTCGAACCGGATTTAAAAACCCAACCCTTGCATTGGAGGAAGTAGGAAGCCAAATAGAACCTGCAACTCCACTTGCGTTACTGCACACACACACACACACACACACACACACACACACACACACACACACACACACAGACGCACACTCACACTCTCTTTCTCTTCAATATGCTTGTCTATATGATATTTTCACAGCCGGGTAATTAAACTTGTTTTTCTGATGAGTTATTAAATCTCAAAACATAAAAAAAGAATTTAATATTATACCACCTTTAGCAGTTACTTTTTGTCATACGTTCGCGGTCATATTCTTTACGATGGTAATAAAAAGGTAAATAATAATATAGAATTCTTAAGTATGCAGCTTTAATTGATCTATGTACACGAATAATAACGGAAAATTGCTGTAACTTCTTAAATACTCAACCAATAACTTTGTAAATAAGAAAATAAAATGTTTACCTTCACATGGTTTTCTCTAGTTACTACTGTAGTTATCGAGCGGGATAGTTCAGGCGGCAAAGTCTGTGGCCCGCATTCAGGTAGTCCCGGGTTCGATTCCAAGTGACCACCCTCTCTGACTATAGGGTTTTTCGTGGTTTTCCTCTGGCCGCTTAGGCGAATGCCGAGGTGGTATATTCTACCACGACTTTTCCTTTCCCCTATTCCTCTCGTTTCATCTCTCCCTTTCACGTTTCAGGTGTGTTCGGGTCCTGCGATACTGACGATGTCGGGCAGATGGCGTAGTTGCTTGCGCATTCTAAAGATTTCTCCCCGCGAACCCAGGGTGCGTTGTCACGTCCGTTAGGGTCGCTTCGTCTCTCTCTCTATGAATTCTTCACCTCTACTGGTGTGTGGGTGTTTAAACTGGAAATATTAGTTACTTCTACGCGTCTCTGTGGGCCTGTCTGCCTGCGGATTGCGAACTTCTACGGTTCCTTCACCTCATCCCTGCCTCCAAATAGCCTGCCTCAAGCTGGTCGCAGTGTTAAGGTGTCCCCCTCCGATAAACACATCCTACATGGTACTACTATAGTTTACATATAGGTATTCGCCTACTGAAGTGGGAAAACCACGAAAAAACCCAACTAATGGGAATCGAACCCGGGATCTCCCGAATATAAGGCTCACACGTTACCGTGGAGCCATCTAGCTCGGTTATGATGTATGACGTAAAGTTAGAGGTGGAGGGGGACTTAGCACCTCGACCTAAGGAGATCTTTTATGCCTAGGCTCCTAACGTGCGCACCGATAGGGAAGGATGAGGTGAGAGGAGACAGAGGGCGGACGGATCAGGAGGCACGTCAGAGCAGAGGGACTGAGAAATTTAATGTGAACTAACACGAGATATTGAAGACCTTTGAAGATAAAGAATGAAACTGATTATGAATCGTAGCACTCGAAACTAACAATGATTGACTTATTATACCTGCTAACTACTGCAGTATCAATTTTACGGTTTGAAATAGCTCTTTCCGCAATAAAAGAAACTAGAAGCGTAACTTGCCGTGACTCGTTAAAACGCTTATCGGCAAAACCCCTCGTGGCTACAAGTAAATATTACTCACATAAGCTGAGCGCTTAAAATAATACACGAGTAATCACCAGATAGAGTCACGAATGTATGCACGAACGTATAGTCTCTGATTAGATTGCACGCCCTATATTAACTCAAGTTCCGCCTACATATTACTCCCCATTCCTTCTTGCGCAGAACCAATCTTACAATTTTTACATGTGATCTGTTACTTTGTTGCTATTAAGGCCTGATTAAACTCTCAGAAATACCTTTCACTTATTTTTTGCAAAATTTCTGCCTACTGAACCGCTCAAACGTACTGAACTTAACTCTAAACTCGTTAAGCTAATGCTTTCGCTCTGTCTTTAATTATTTTAGTTAACTTGATTCGCTAATTATCTTTTTTCTTCGGACAAATTTTCAGCTCAAGATTATACATTGGTTTTATGTACGGAAACTGTTTATTGCAATTATTTCTTTATCTTGCTATCATTTCATTGTTAAATTATTTACATCTTCCCGTCAATATTTACGGTATCGCGGGAACCGACATGGGGATTTTCGCCCCGTTGGTGGCCTCGTAAGGGATGCTCTCAGGTCCTTGGGACTAATTGAGAGCTACTTTACAGAAATAGTGGAGGCTGAGGTCCAGGAATCCTATGTAATAAACATGCTGATACCATACTGTTTTATTGACTATATATCGCCCCTATTATCTACTTCAGGCTACCTAGGGTGAGGGTGTACGAAGGGAGGCGGAGTTTATAGCTGCCTTGCCGTTGTAACGTATTCGCAGCTGGCTGAAGCGAGTATTTATTTATTATTATTATTATTATTATTATTATTATTATTAGTAGTAGTAGTAGTAGTAGTAGTACTAGTAGTAGTAGTAGTAGTAGTAGTAGTAGTAGTAGTAGTAATAGTAGTAGTAGTAGTAGTTGTAGTAGTAGTACCATCACTGCTATGGATGTGTGCGATAATTATGTCTCAACGCCGAGGATCAAAAAAGGAAATGTAATTTTCTTGTCTTTATTTTCCCTTGGAATGGAAAATTTTCCTTATTTTTGATTTTCTAAAAAATGTCCCTAATGATTTTGATTAAAATTCCGTACGTTTAATACCTTTACATGACAAAATGCTATATTGAATTGATGAGTTAAATTCTCTTCGCCTTCATTTTCCAGCCCGAGCCTGCCCGAGCCCGACATTTTTCAATTGAAGCCCGAGCACTTGCAGGCCTCTATCGTCCACACGCTTGATCCTTCGACCCTGAAGCATGATAAGGAAATGATATGGCAGGAAATGAAGGACAGGAAAAATCGCGGCATTGTATAATCCATTCTACCATTCGCCTACCAACCAGGGAAAACCGCGAAAGAAACCCAAGATCAGAGGGGAGCCATCTCGTTCGATTTTGTTACAGTGTAATTAGAACAGTTCAGGTAAGTACCCTAAAATAGACAATTTTGATATGTACCTTGTGTTAATGGCGCTTTGATTTCGGCTTTAGATTAATGCCTTAAAAACCTTAAATCTAATTCTTCGTTAAAACCTGAACTGATTGATAAAAATAGAAGTCATCTTAGCAATCAACACAAATGAATGACTCAGAAGCACACACTTTTTCGAACTCATTCGAGAGAAAAACGCAAAAAGACTTAAAATATTCATACTGGAGATATCAACTTATGTATTGCTCTTTTCTGATCAAGATGTATGACTAACACAATACAAGCATCTATCTGAGATTACGTTGAACCTTTTATGGATTGAGGATTGTTTTCTCCTTTATTTATTTCCTGTAAAATAATACTAACATAGCTACAGTTTTCATTTTAATAGTTTTTGTGCAGTGTTCAAACGCATGATAAATATGTGTATAAAATAAACATAACACCTCCAAAATGCACTTCGTACAATAAAACTACGGATGGTAACTACAAATGAAAGCTGTTACTACTACAGGTATATGAACATACTGACACAAAAGCGTGTTCTAATGTATGGCATGAGATCTGGGCGCTCAGTATAAGGTTCAAGGAGATCCAAGTAGGCGAAATGAGATTTCTAAAGGCATGTTGCAACTTATATCAGATGGTATGAAGTTAATAGCCTTGGTGTTTATAACGAGAAAAATTAAAGCTAGAGAGGAGAACCGGTGGAATGACTTGTTAGTTATGATCTAATGACTAAGAACGCTTTATGAAACAAGTTCTCAGCTAATGCAATAATATTTCAGACTAGCCAAATGGGAAGATCGGAATGTACATTGGGTTCTCCCTGATATCACTGTATGAAGTAATCCATCTTTTTCAATTCTTATTTCATTTTCTTGCTTTATGTGTGGTTCGCACAGGAGGTCTTTAGAATTGGTGGTTTTCAGCATTATTCAAAATGTCGACCTATGAAAGGCTTTAGATCAAACAGTCAGAATATTGTGTTTCTAAATGTGCAAATTTGAAGTGCCATCGACTGTTTTTAGGAATGTTTTTCGGACTGTTGTCTTACTGGCCTTAAAATTCCACACTTTTTCCATGACATCGCGAGAAACAATCGAATATCGAAAGGAATGTAAAAGAATGACAAAGTATGAACAATTCGAACCATTAATAACGGATATTTTGGAAATTACTGACGCCACAAAAAAAAGTTATTTGAAATAGATTACGGGGTTTAAAGAGATCTACAGATTTGCGTAGTACTTTTCGTCTATCGCTTCACAACATTATAAGGTTATACACGGTTATTCAAAATTTCTTCTGAATGAGGTGAACTTCACAGGCCATTCCCAGAAAATTCAAAATATTTGTAATGTAAATATCTTTAATATATGGAATTTTAAACAAAATCGTTAAAGCTATTTTTAGAAAATAAAAGATTTCGAAAAATGTCCTATCTAAAAGATAGTTGAGAGGGGGATTTTCTTAAAAATTTTCGTGTCGCAATTTTGGAAGGTACCGAACCTAAATACCAAGTTTGGTATTTATCTTGCTTTTCGTTTTGAGATATCGCTGTTCACAGATACACGCAAACACACACACACAGACGTTTTTCTAAAACTACTGTTTTTGGATTCTGGGTGCCTCAAAACATGTATTTCCGATGAAATCTTGTTATCGAATTTTTGGGTGAAATGCAAAACCTTCCCTACCTCTATGTACGTGATAGAGAAGGTAAAAATGGGCATATAAAAGTTTGCAAATAAGCTATTCACCTAACGATGGCACAGACATTCACCTATTAATTGTAATGTGTACTGGTTGTAACTAAATTATGAGAAACTTCTGAATCTTAGGCGGCTCAGCCAACCCACGATACTACATAATATGAGGATACTACAAGTTTGCATAACAAAACTGCTAATGATGGTAGCGAAATGAGATTTTCCGGACATTGTAAAGAATATGTAGAACGATTGTTAGCAAAGAACGCGGTCTTGTTATAAAATTCAGGAGCACCATGTCGAGTCAAAGTTTGAAATCGTCTGCTTCCACTCTCACTTTTCCTTTTTCGAGAGGCCGTCTGTCTCCCAAGATGCAATCAGTTCGCTACTTGTTCGGTTCAAAGTGAAGGATCCCTCGTCTTCTCAAGTTTATCGATTCCTTCAACCAAAACTCTCGGAATAGCTTACCAGTTTTATCTACTACGCCCCTAGGAAATTTCTTACTAGATATTTATCCACTGTGCAGATACCTTTCTGTCTATGGTTTTAATTGGTAGATTAACACAGAAATACAGGATGAGCTGTAGTTTGATACTACTATGAAAATGAATTTAGTGTCATTTCTTTAAGGCTTTAAATGATGCAGTTCGTACACGCATTAGTATACCTGTAATCAGAAACTATCCTAATCATTACCACATTGATACAGTATTTACTGACGGGAATATATACTTAATTAAATAAAAGAAATTACGGTAAGATAGAGAAATAATTGCAGTAAGTAATTTCCGTACATTAAATCAATGTATAATATAACAAGCTTGGGTTGAAATGTTTGTACGGAAAGACGAAGGTAATTAGAAAGTAATTAGCGACAGCCGAAGTAGAGCACATTAGCTTAAGAATTTCTGGGAATGCAGTTAGGTTATAACTTCAGTACGCTTACACCGCCACATAGACCAAAATTTTGGAAAAGAGACGGTACTTTTGTGTGAGAAGCGGCTATCGCAAGGGATCTTGCTGGTAAACGTAGCGTCTCACGGCAGGTTGCGTTTCTAGTTTCTTTTATTGCAAAAACATTATTTCCGGCCGTAACTTTGATACTGCAGTAGTTAGCCGGTATAATAATTTACTTGTTACAATTTCGATTGCTACGATTTACAATCAGCCTATTTATTTATCTCGAACGGTCGGAAACTAATATCAATAAACCAAATATTAGTTCACAATGAATTTCTCAGTAAATTTAAACCAGTGTTGTCCTTCACAATATATCCACACATATTCTGAAGGAAAATATTCATAGCTCTACCACTGGAGCTACCGGCAGCAGAATCAACAGCAGATATTGGAGACTTCGAGAAAAGGTGGCAACTACATTCCCATACCAAATTGCGCATCATCGCGGCATTTCACACTCTGCTTCAAAAATGGCGCCCAACGTGGGGCAATAATGTCTGCTTCACATGCTATCTAATCGATTTTTCGGTGTGGGGAATAATGACAGAGCTTCTTTAGAAAAAATTCTATTGTTCTGCAACCACATGACTTTCTCTACTCATTCTTCTATAAACTATTCTTATAAAAGCTTATTCTTCTATCTGCTTCTTGGCAATAAATTTACACATTTGTGGTATTCAATGGACTGCATTCAGATAAAATCGGGGTGAAGTGATAGATTTTTAAAAAGCGAATCCCTATGTGGCGGCTTTGAAATTTCACAGTCCTTGCATGACCACGATAAGAAAATGTATATTTGGAAATTCAAACCAATAACCAAAAATATTGGTAAACGTACTACACAAAAAATGTGGATCTCTTAAAGAACACAATTTATTTCAGTAATTTTTTGTGGCATCTGCCGTTTCCTAGATACTGATTTCAATTGTTCATTACTTCGTATTCTGTGGTATTTATTTATATTTCGTGATGTAGTGGAAAAAGCATGGATTTTTAAAGCCATAACCAGACGCTTTAAATACCTAACGGTCGATTGGGTTTTTCTGTCCCTCTTGTGCCTACAACGAAATGTATGCAAAGGTTTTGTCTCGATCAGCATGAGGCAGGTAGAAAAAAAATCTGATGTGTTACACTCACATGACTTTCTCTACTCTTGTACAAACTATTTTTACAAACGCTTATTCTCCATATGCTTCATGTTAATCGAGATGTTAATCCTATTGCTAATTTTCTTGTAGGTGCAAGGGGAATATGGTAGGCTTTAAGCAATAGTCAAATATTTTAAGAGCTGGTTGCTATGTGGCGCATTCCATTCTCTTTGTATGTCCAGGACATAAAAAATGAATGACAAATTCCCATTTGAGGAAAAGTATAAGTATTGGAAAATTTAAAGGGAATAACAAGCAATATCTCGAAAATGGTTCACTCAATAAAAAAAGTGTATATGACATAAATTGTGCATTTTAACGCGATCTACGTTTTTTGTGTAGTAATATTTTGTCTTTCTCTTATGGTTTAGCAGTAATGCAAAAGTCGTTCACAATGAAGAATACTTTTGGAGACATTCCCAGAAAATTCAAGATCTACATTTTATTTGCATGAAAGTATCTTAAATATATGATGTTTTAATCAAAATTGTTAGAGGTATTTCTGAGAAAATTAAAATTTTCGAAAAATGCTCCATGTAAAGGGTATTTCTGAGTTATGCTGTTCACAGACACACACACACACACACAGACACTCACAGACACACACACACACAGACACTCACAGACACACACACGGACATGTTTCCAAAAATGCTTTTTTGGATTTAGGGGCTTTAAAACATATATTTCCGGTGAAATCTGTGGTATCGAATTTTTGGTTGGAATACAATACTTCCCCCACTTACTATACGTAGTAGAGAAAGTAATAAGCTTGAGTGAAGATAGATTGTAGGTATATAAAAATAATTTATGGTGTTAGAGAAAGTCATGCAGTAATAAATGAGATGTTTTTACTCCAGATTTTTGCTTGTCGGGGACAAGGTAGTCTGAACCTTAAGTGTGTTAAGTTACCACTGATCTTAAAGATCTCAATGGTTTTTCCGGAACATTTTATGAAATATTCTATAAATCATGAACATTATTTGAAGTAGTTGTTTGCATTGATAATAAAATTTACTCTTAAAACATGTGATTCATGTACCTTTTTCTCTGATACTACTTTAAATACAGAATCACACATTTGCATGCTTGTTATTAGTATAATCAGCTATATTCTGAACCTCAATTATTTAGTTATGTATATCAGTTCACTAGAAACTGAAAAAAAATTATTTGCAAAGTCAAAAAAGTAAAACGTTGGAAAATTTGCAATGTTGTTGCTTTCTTAATATCACTGATATACATTATAAAATTATGATAGTGGTTCAGAAAGTTTAACTATGTGTTGTATACATGTATGGATAATTTAAGCTCTCTACCACTTATACTTTCCGGGAAAAAGATACCAAATATCCAAAAATGTTGTTTTGAGAAAACTGAATTTAAAGTTTGAACATTAAAATTCTAACATTCTTCAGTACATTCCAGGGACATAACAAACTGCACCTTCATCCTCAATTGCTTCAGCTTTTTTGATTGCCTTCTCTTGGTCTGGCCTCTTTAGTTAATGCTGATCTGCTCGCTGGGCATGATATAGTCGTTCGTTGTTGAAAGACACAAACATGTTCTAAAAAAGGGCGTTGGGTGACAAATTTAAAGGAATGCAGACTAGAATTTAAACGGTATCTAAATGTCTTAAAAACCTCTTAACCCCCAAAACGTATATGTTTTCTGAAGCTGGAAATAATACAGATTTTATTAGTGCCTAAAACAAAAAATGTGATTTTTTTATCATTTTAGAGTATCTTGTCCCCTTAACTAGAGAGTATGTACAAACACAATCACTAATTCAGCTGTGTCATTGCCCCCGGGCTAGTTTATCAATATCCCAATAAACCGCAACCATTGTGGTGTGAAAGTGATAATTCATCCATATTGTTGCAATAAATTTCAAAGAGCATCAAGGAAATCACAACCAAGTAATGAAATTGTATTCTAGGACCATCATATCTGACTGCGACTGTACACTGTAATAACATTGCAACGTTATTTGGCCATTTGCTTTCCCAACATT
This sequence comes from Deroplatys truncata, assembly GCA_030765065.1. NCBI lineage: Eukaryota > Metazoa > Arthropoda > Insecta > Mantodea > Mantidae > Deroplatys > Deroplatys truncata. The sequence continues at coordinate 181,874,800 of CM060984.1, forward strand.
CATCCATCCACGTTAAATATCCACCACTATTATTTTCTCTTTGTTTTGTATTAATTTGTATATAAACGCAGATGAGTCTATATGTGAGATGCTACCCAAACGTTACCGAAATAACTCAATAAAAGTTTTACATAATACTTGGATCTCATGCATCGCCATTATATTCTTGAAGTAGGTTTGTTGCTGTTATGTATGGAAAGTCAATTTGAAGACGTATTATATTTCGACTGTTGGGGAGCCGAACATGAAGTAGTTGCAACCGCACGTATGGTAAAAAAGAAGTTTTCGGTAGCCTTCGCCCCAAATGTACTTTCCGGTGACCTTTGCCCCAAAAATGTTTAAAAAATATTAATTTTGTAATTTTTGACTGCTTCTTTAAATATTATATGTTTATGTTTGTCTCGGCTGCGTCAGTATTTATATTTGTTTTTAAAGACATGAATGTCTTGGCAGGGAGTGGTGCGACTGAAGAATGTAGGCTTACACAGATTATAATTTTACTTCACTTCTTTTATTAATGCTTGACACGATTTTAAATAACACTTCACTGATATACAGAGCTGTGAGATTTTTTTATTAATTACTTGCACTTTTTAACACGTAAAACTATTTTCGTCTCACACGAATACGTATTAAATTTCTCGAGGACGCATCTCGCGTCCAGTTAGGAACACTGTCTACTACCAACGCGTCCAGTTCTGAGCGTTGTCTACAAGCAACTAACTTCTAAATTTGTACAATTTGCCTCTATTTCAGTTTATGATTGGCTAATTCTACTCCAATAGAATACTTTTATTTAACTTAAGTTTTTTTCTGGTTGTTGATTGGCTATTTAATAAACTGTCTCAAAATTACATTATTGTTGTTCCAAGAATGATAAGCAGTATTGCTAAACTTTCAAATTCATTATTGCCTCAAGGTTACCTCATTGTTAGCAACTTTTAACCTATTATTCTCACAGCTCCTACATTATTAAATTACGTAATACATTCACATAACATTATTACACATGTATACAATAATATAAACATATACAATGACTGTAATATACACTTTTTATATATTGTAACATACACATATTGCTTTAAGACGGGCTTTTTTTAATTTATATATTATATAATTAGAGTGAAATCGTTTAAATGTTAAAAATACTGCCTCATTCTAAATAGTCCACTTGTGCATTGTACACCAATCTCAGCGCTTCTTCTAAGCGTGGAACATCATCTGAAAGTCCTTGTTCAGGGCCTCCTGCGATTTTGCTTGGATTTCCTCAACCGCCTCAAATTCTCGACGTTTCAATTTGATTATCATAGAGAACAAAATAAAGTCAGGCGGGCTAAACCTGCGAATATAAGGATGACGAAAAGTTGTAATTTCATTTTCGCCCAGGAATTCTTGCACGATGAAAGCTTTATACGGTGTTGCATTCTTGGGAAGATTATTGTTTCACGTATGGAAAAGCCGATTTGAAGTAGGAGTTGTATTTCAACTGTTGGCGAGCCGAACTTGTAGTAGTTGCAACCGCACGTATAGTAAACAGTTTCCGGTAGCCTTCGCCCCAAATGTACTTTCAGGTGGCCTTTGCCCCAAGTTTAAAAAAATATTAACTTTGTAATTTAACTATTTCTTTAAATATTATATAATTATGTTTGCCTTGGCTGCGTCAGTATTATCGTTAGAGACACGTTTCTCTTAGCAGGGTTGTGATATGACTAAGAATGTAGGCTTACACAGATTATAATTTTACTTCACTCCTTTTATTAATGCTTGACACGATTTTAAATAACACTACACTGATAGAGAGCTGTGAGATTCTTTTGTTAATTACTTGCACTTTTTAACACGTAAACTATTTTTCGTCTCACACGAATACGTATTAAATTTCTAGGACACTTTTTGCATCTGGTTAGTAACGCTGTCTGCAACCAACTGAATTGATTTCAATCGCCTAAACTTGTAAATTTCTGTATTTCAAGTCTCTGATTGGCTATTTATAATCCAATAGAATACCTTCATTTAACTAAAGCTTTTTCTGTTTGTTGATTGGCTATTTTTATAAACTGTCACTAAAATTACATTATTGCTTCCAAGAATCACAAGTAACATTTAAACTTTCTAACTCATTATTGCCTCAAGGTTACCTCATTATTACCTCATTGTTAGCACCTTTTAACCTATTATTCTCACAGCACCTACATTATTAAATTACGTAATGTATTCACATAACATTATTACACATGGATACAATAATACAAACACATACAATGACTGTTACATACATTTTTTTATGTATTATTACATACACATATTGCTTCAAGGCGGGCTGTTATTGAATTTACATATTATATAATTTGACTGAAATTATTTAAGTGTTAAAAATACTGCCTCATTCTTGTGATGGAGAATTCAATTATCCGTGCGTTACATTCCGGACTTTTCGTCTCATCATCTGAGGCGGTAACGTCTGTAACTGACCGAAGGCTTTTTCGCGGTTTTCCTCGGTCGCTAGGTGGGTGTTGCAATGAATAATTTAACCCACGAATTCTCCTATCATCCCTTTAATCACAACATTTCATTTCCTTCTTCTTTAGCGCCAGGTATTGGGCTGATTACCCATTCTGGATATGCTAAGATCCAAAAGTTTGCTTGCTCCTAGACAGGTTACTGACCCAAGGCATTGGTTTGTAAGTCTTTGGTGTGTAACTCATACAAAGAGCAGGGTAATCAGTTGAAGAAAAGCCACAATTTTCTCCCCCACCGCATTCGCTATCATACCTCTCTTGTGGATAATCCCTTTATAGCCCGAATATTTGCGACATTTTCGGGTGTAATGCCATTTGATGGCCATCTAAAAAGATCATCCTTATCAACTGATGTTCGCCCAGTTTTAAACCATTGAACCATTCATAGATTTGTATCTGGCTTAGAGCATCGTCTCCAAATTTTTGCTTTAATATCTTATGCCATTTCTGCAACAGTTTTCCCGAATTTGAAACTAAACCAAATAGAGACGCTCTGCTCCGTCCGAGATGGCGAGATTGCACAACATATATTGTAATGATGGTAGATTGAATCACAGTTTTTGACACTCACCTTCACTAATTAAAAGTTCTATAAAATAGAAACGTTTTCGAGGGCATTCGTCCTCATCGTCAGGGACTGGGTATTAACTTTTTGCACTTAATTAGAATTTTCTTAGATTATATACATGCATGTTATTTTACCTTTATGTGTGAACTAGATTTGTTTTTAAGAAGTGTAAACTTTAATCTGTGAATAAATGAAGCGTTGCGCGATGCATTCACAGAAATCCAGGAATATCAAAGTGCAGCAGAAACAGCAGACTTATCGGTAAACTTAAACGAGACAAATAATCTGTGCGATAATCGAAATTGTTCAATAAAATGATAACAGCATTTAACGTTTAACACGGTGGATGGGCGAGCGAAGGATATAGCATTTGAAAGGGTTAACAGGAAATAGCAGAGAAGTCTGTAGGGTTGCATTTCTCTACCACTATGACTTATTGTTATATTCCTTCTGCAAACAGCTCTTACACAGTTTACTTTTCTATCACTTGCAGAAATGGTTTCATTACGCATTTTGTTAAATGTACAAGGGCGATAAAGGCGCTGAAGTGGGGGGTGGCTTTATGGCGTTATTTTATGACGTAGCAGTTATGACGCAAGATTATCGGGACGTCCGCCTTGGCACCGGATAATCCGAGATAAACAAAGATGAACGGCGCTCTCGCCACGTAATGACCAGTAGCGCTATCATCAGATAACCAGATTCTTCTGGAACTTTCCCTTGCTCCACCTCCAACACGTGTGTACAGAAAGTTCTAGAATTCTGTGGAAGATTCCAACGCCTATATAAACGAGGTCTCTAGGAAGTTAATGAGCGAGTTAGCGAGTGCGATTCTAGTGCGACAAAAAGTGCTGTTCTCCTAGCTAGTATGTGACGACTACCGCGACATGCAGTGAGTGCTGCTTCCGTGAGATATTGGAGGTCTTGTGTTCCACTCCCCAGCGAATGAACCGTAATGAATAGTTGAACCACAGTAACGAAGTGACAGCAGAACTTAGTGAAGTAGCAGTGAAAACTGGTGAAAGTCACAGTATGATATGAGAAACCAAAACATGGCGTCCTAGCATCCCAAAAGAAGTATGATAAAGCGTTAGAAAATTAAAATCAATAGCAATATCTTGGATTGGTTAATACCACACAAACATTTTTGACATAAATTGCATGCTTTTAACCAAACCTACCAAATTTTTGTGTAGAAAATTCGCCTCCCTCTTATGATTTTCGAGTTACACAAAATTATTCAGAATGAAGACTTCGCAGAAAATTTGATGTATACATTTTATTAGTCCTGCGCATATTTTATGCATATGGTATTTTAATTAAAATCGCTAGAGCAATTTATTATAAAAATCAAACATAATGAAAATTGTTCCATCTGAACGATAGTTCGGAGAATTTCTTTCAAATACTCGTGTCACATCCTTGAAAGAGGCTGAACATAAACCAAGTTTTGTATCTACACGGCTTTTCGTTTTTACTTTCTGTACTACATACATAGTAGGTAGGTAGAGAAAGGTGTTACATTCTACCCAAACATTTGATACCGAGAGGTCATCGGAAATACATGTTTTGAGGCCCCCTGAATAAAGAAACATTTTTACTTTCTCTACTACATATAGTAAGTACGGAGGTATTGCATTCCACCCAAAATGTATAACAGAGATTTAACCGGAAATATGTTTCGAGGCGCAGTATCAAAACTGTATGCGCAGTAGCTGGACCAATTCATTTATCTTCTGGGAGGGGTGTTGGGTCAATAGTAACAGAGAACCAGGCGCATACACAACGTAAGATACGTGACATCACCACGCGTTCCAAGTGAGTGTTCTTTCACGCAAGGAGAATATTGCCAGCCGTTCTCTGCTACCCTACACTATCTTCTCCTCCTCTGCATTTCTGCCGTATCGCGAGAATAAATCGACCTGTTCCGCGGAGCGACCGTTGTGGAGGTCTTGTGTTCGACTCCCGAGTGAAGTGAACCATCCGGCGTGAAGAGGCTGCGTTACGAAGGGAGTGAATTGATGGAGATTTGAACTAGTTCATTTAATGAAGTGACATTGGTGAAGTAAACGCCCAGTGAAATTGGACTACATAACGAGGCAGTGAAAGCGAGAACTGAGTGAAAGTTGAAACACTGGACAAAGTCGCGGTGTTTATCTGACATTTCATTTTTGACGTTATGCTGTTCACAGATGCACATACACACGGGCCTTTTTCTGAAAATGTTATTTTTGGATTGAGGGTGCCTCAAAACAGGTATTTCCGGTGAAATTTCGACGTCTATTTTTTTGGTGGAATGCGATATTTCCTCCACGTACTAGGTATGAGGTAGAGAATGTAAAAGACTGAAAATAAATTAGTTACCATTTTCAAGCTGAAGTTTTTGTTAATTATGATTTTTTTGATTTGAGAACGTAGTTTTGTTGAAAGGTATATAAAAGTTTATTACATTGATTAAGATTAATAGGTCTGAGAAAAATGAGAAAAGTATTAATCAATTTAAATGTATTATTTGAGGGATAAAAGATATTAGCTATTCTAATAATTTTAATAAATAATCATATCCAAAAAGATATCTTAATTGTCTTCAACAATCAAAATAGTATAAATTAAATCATTAATGATGCTAAAAGCATTAAATTTTGAATTAAACATCAACGTCCATTAATAAAACATAAAGATACTATAAAAATTATATATAAAATATATCTTAACATTGTAATAAACCAAATGAATTAAAATAATAATTTCCATGCTTTATTGTGAATAATTTGTAGGCTAGCTAACGTGGATAGATAAATGAATGTTATGCTTATATCAGGTTTTATTTTAGTTCACAATGTATCCCATTTATGTACAAATATTTTTCGCTTGAACGTTTCTACTTGAATGTGAAATGCGACATAGCTTGACAGGTATCCTCCCTTGCCTCGGAGGGTGTAATGCTGGTATCCCTAGCTTTCTTCTTAACGCCCCACTTAAAATTCCTGGCCCGAGGCCGTCGGACAAATAACGCGAGCAAGCCACCCAAAGTGTCTCCGCTAGGTTTCAATGAGCAACGCCGATACGATATGGTAATAACATGGCTATATTATTATTATAAGCGCTGTGGACCCTTAACGATACGGAAAAAGGGACCTTCCTCGTTTCCCTTATAAAGAATGGACTGACCGCAATATTTCATATCAACTGTCCCCTCGGAATCCGGTTTCTTGTTACCAGACGCCGGCCAATTACAAGCGACGTTAATCCTCGGCGTCCGTCACTCTTGGACTGTGGTACAGCCTGATCAAAAACCAACTTCCTTGTACCCAATTGTGATGCTTTTTATATCCCATGAACTACCGTCATAGCTGCAGGCTTTAGTTGCCAAATTTAAAATACAGATATCATACAAAGCGAGTGATCTCATTTTCTGAATTTAAGCCCTTCTCTGTATCTGAAGTGACAATTATTTTAATAACCATCTCGCGCATACTATCCAGCTAAGATACAATGCGGCTACCAACCTCCAGGAGGAAGGATTGAATTGAAGGAACCACTGGAGGCTACAGTCGCAGGCAGACTGCCCACAGAGACGCGCGGAAGAAGACCCGTCCCACCACTGGGACTGCCGGAGAGGGCGATGAAAGAACCGCCCAACCAGGCAATCCTCCAGTGACCACGAGGAATACTTTTTTCTAGGAGCAAGCATCCGCGCCATTTGTCCGGCACCGCCATACACCACAAAACTTAGTAACACTCCTGAAAGATGCCACTGAAACGGAATGAAAGGGAAATGAGGGAAAGGAAATCGTGGTAGATGAGAAACTACCGCAGATTGTCCTACCGACCAGAGAAAACCACGAAAAATTCAAGGTCAGAGTGGACGTTCGACGAGAATCGAACCCGAGACCTCCCGAATGCGAGCCAACTCATGGAGGTCTTCTTCTTCCTGGATTTTGTTTTGATTTATATTACTTGAGTATATTTTGGGGAGAAGAGCCGACACTCTTTACTGAGCGAGATGGCTCCGCGGCAACGCGGCAGGTTCCGGGTTCGATTCCCGTGGGTGCCCGCTCTGACTATAGGTTTTTCGTGGATTTCCCTGGTTGGCACAAGACCAATGCTGGAGTGCTGTGTTCTACTCCGGATGTCGTCTCATTTCATTTCCATTTCATGTTTCAGGTTGACTCCGGGTCTGTGGTTCGGTCGGTGTCGGGCAGATGGCGCAGAGGCTAGCGATTTGGAACGTCTTCTCGGCCCTGCTAGAGGCTCCACTATGGGCCGTGTTTCCCCGGTCCCACTAGAGGGACGATTCCGTGCGTCTCTGTCGACTTGCACCGGCATCCCTGCATCCTACACGTCTCCTGAGGTTCCCTCAACTCATCCGTTCCTCCCGGGGGTGTATGCACAAAAGATCCCTTGCGGGTCGAGGTGCTAGGCGTCCCCTCCATTAGCTAGTCTAATCTTATCTTATACCCCTCTTTTAGTAAGTGATAAGACTGATTTCTTTGATATTTCTTATACTCTTTCTGTTAAGTCTTTGCTTATCATTCAGGCGGCATCGCGCTATTTGTGCTAAAAATATAGTTCTACTCAATTTTTCTTTGTAATTATATATTTCTCTCTCTCTTTTTTTTTCAAGATCCAGCATTCCGAACGGCACTGAGTGCTGCCATAAGTTGTCTTAATAAAATGTTTCTCCGTTTACATTTCCTCGATTTGTTCCCATATTAAGCTGAATGTTTGTATTTTATCAATATTTTTTACGTTTTCCTTGTCCTAGGTATTTAAAATGCTAACATTATCCCAAGGTTCTCTCATTTAAAATATTATTATCTATTTTTTTTTACAATATCCATTTTTAATTTCTCTGCTACGTATAGTAGGTACGGGAAGTATTTCGATGTCGATATTCGATATCGAGATTTCGCGGAAATACATGTTTTGAGGCCTCCTGAGTAAAAAAAAAAAACAGTTTAAGAAAAAAGATTCGTGTGTGTTATTGTGTGGATGTGTCTGTGAACAGCATGACTTAAAAACGAAAACTACCAAACTTGGTATTTAGGTTCAGTGCCTTTCAAAGATGCGACACGAAGATTTTGACGCAGTATTTTATATCACAACACTGTGAATGCCAGAGTGATTGTAGTGTAAATTAGCATTATTGTATGACAATGATTTGAGATGTTTGTTAATTATAAGCATTGTTAGGAAATAAGTTTACACGACCTCACTGAAACTGACAATAAGAGCGGGCAACAATGAGCGAGGGGGTGAGTTGTTTATCAATTAGAAGAGACAAACAAATGACGTCAGATTAGCGCGCTTTTCTTTAGAAATGGAGGGAATTTCTTCCCTAGAGTATATGTGTTCGTAATTTTGATTGGATATAAATATAGACGCTAATGTTGGCGCGTTTTATTAACCAATAGCAACTCTGTTATAATGTTTAGGCATATTGGGGCGAGGGAGTATAAATTCCGTGCCAGAGACGGGTAACGCGCAGTTTGACAGAATAATTCATGAGGTAAACTCGCTCAGTCCAACAGAAGTATTCGCGGGTAATACGTCGTTCAGTCCAACAGAATCATACAAAGGTTATACGTCGCACAGTTTAAGAGAATCGTTCACGCGTTATACGTCGCGCAATTCTACAAAATCTCTCGCGTTGTAAAGTTAGTTATAAATGTGAAATACGCGAATTAATAATGTGCAGCAAATAAGTGGTTATAGTGATATTAGAAAATATAACAGTTTCAGTCGGGCGTGTATCAAGAGTCAGTATGTGAAATTAATTAAAAGTGACGGCAATAAAAGTGTAAAAACAAATTCTTTTATCAGTGTTATCCTTCAGTAATAAATAATTTCCGTTTACACACCCTGTTCAAGAGATATGCTCGACTGAGTAGTAATAATAGCTAGCCGGAGGACAAATAACCCAAAATTCAAACTATTAATACAATAACAGGCGCCCAGCAATAGATAACACGAAGTTACCGCGACAAATTGGCTCCCATACGTTGTGCAGATAAACATGAAGCATTTTCCAACTACCAACAAAAATTCTATTTCAATTTTTAAGAAAATATCCCCACCCCAGATTGCCCTTTACATGGAACATTTTCAGAAAATTTTGATTTTCTCAAAAAAATAAACGATTTTGATTAAAAATCTTATGTTTAAGATATGTTATGGCAAATGAAATGTATATCTTGAATTTTCTGGGAATGTCCTCAAAAATCCTGTTCATTCTGAATGACTGTTGCATAACTGACAAACCATAAGTGATAGACAAAATTTTACTACACAAAAAATTTAGATCTCGTTAAAACACACAATTTATGTTATGTACATTTTTTGTTGAGCGAGCCATTTCCGATAATCCTTATTATTTGTTTGAATTTTCCAACACTTATACTTTTTCTCAAATGGGAATTCGTTATTGGTTTTTTTATGTCGTGAGCATGCAAGAGAATCGAATGCTCCACATAGCGACCAGCTCTTAAAGATTTGACTATCGCTTAAAGCCTACCATATTCCCCTTGCACCTACAAAAAATTAGAATTAGATAATTTTTACAAACTTTTATCTCGATTAACATGAGGTAGATGCAACACATCAGATTTTTAGAAAACGGTCCGTGTGTGTGTGTGTGTCTATGAACAGTATAAGTCAAAAAGGAAATGTCGGACAAATACCAAACTTGGTATTTAAGTTCAGTATCTTCCAAGGATGCAGCAGTAATATTTTCGAGAAAATATTCCCACTGCAAACTACCCTTTACATGGAACATTTTTCGAACATTTTGATTTTCTTAAGAAATGGCTTTAACGATTTTGATTAAAATATCATACGCATATACTTACATGAAAAATTAAATATATTATCTTGAATTTTCTGGGAATAGCCGTTTAAGTCCTTCATTTTGTATAATTTTGTATAATTGGTAAACGTTAAGCGACAGACGAAAACGTACTATACAATATATATAGATGTCTTTAAAACACACAATTTATTTCAAATAAGACTTTGGATTAAGTTATTTCTGAGACATTCGTTATTAATGGTTCGAATTGTTCATTTCTTGGCCATTCTTTAAAGTCCTTTCAGCATTTAGTTGTTTCTCGTGATTGCATGGAAAGGGTATGAAATTTTAGGGCCAGCATATAGCGTCCAGCTCTTAAACATTTCACTGTCGCTGTTCTCTTTGTATCTATAACAAAATGTGTAATGTAGATATTTCAAACGTAGTAGATAAAAAAAATAAGCTTTAGTAAGAATAGCTTGTATACTCATTAATAAACGACAGAGGATAGAGAGGTTCATGTGAATGTATCACAACAGATTTTTATTTTAGAGCGTCGTGTGATGTGACGTATGAAGTGTTTGAGATCACTTTGAGAGTTTATCGAGTCACTTGAATGAGATCACAAGATTCAATGGAACATTAAGGGTAGTAGCATCGGGCCGGAGAGCAGAAGATCCGTGATGGGATACCCGGTCCTGACACATGATTTTTCAAGTATGCTTCAATAACTTAATAACTACTAATGGCTAATGTAAAAGAAAACTCATTATCAAGCAGAGTGGTTAATTATTAAAGCCCGGAAATTATAAACGCACTTGCAACATTGCTAATTCTGTTTGAGGTACGGTATTTCCAGTATTTGAAGTCACCTTTGAAGTTTCCTTAGCTGTTTCAATCATATGATAAGGTTAAAAGGGTGTCCTGGTATCTCTCTATGGTAGCTCAGCGATAAGAGCATGGGCACAGAGTGCTAAATATCGGTGGTTCTAATCCCGACCGTGGTAATGGGTTTTGTTTCATAACTACCATCTAGAATTTCATGCTTTTCCGTCTCCAATTGATACCATAATTATTGACGAGAAAATATAAGTAATTAAATAAAGAAATGATGGTGTGATAGAGAAATAACTGCAATAAATAATTTCCGTATATTAAATAAAATTATAATGCAATAAGCTTGAGTTGAAAATATTTGTCTAAGTAAAATATCATTAGCGAGTCATGTTAAGCAAAGGCATTAGCGGCAGCCGAAGTAGTGAAAGCATTAGAATAAAGATTCTTGAAATGCAATTAAATTATCCGTTCAGCATGTTTGAACAGTAACATAGGCATACATTTTGAGAAAAAGAAAGATAATGGCATTCTGAGGGTCGGCGAGGTACCGCCTAGTAATAGTGCCACATATGCATAGAGTTTTGAGATTGGAGCGCATATGAAGGGATATTGGTAGGGGAGTAAAATGTAGGTGGAGCTTGAGTTAATATAAGAGCGTGTATTCTAATTAGAGACACATTTGTTCGAGCACATATTCGTGCATACATTCGTGACATAAATTCTTGAGAATTCATCACATAATCTGGTGATTATTTCTGTGTTATTTTAAGCTCTCAGCGACGCGTTTGTGTGAGTAAGATTTAGCGGCCATGGCGAGAGGCTTTGCCGGTCAACATTTTAGCGACTCACGGCAAGTTACGCTTCTAGTTTCTTTTATTGCGGAAAGAGTTATTTCAAACCGTAAAATTAATACTGCGGAAGTTAGCAGGTATAGTAAGTTAATGTTATAGTTTCGAGTGCTACGATTCTTAATAAGTTTCATTCTGCGTCCATGAATGCAGTAAAATATTTAAAATAACTCACTTTCCTACATAATTACGTAAACAACTAATTCAAGTCTGATTCAATTTTCCAACTTGGTACCTACACACGGCTAGTATGAAAGACCAGTTGAATGAGGGGAACAAGAAGGTTAGGATACGACATTTTAGTCAAAACAAACTAAAACTTAAACTAAAATAATTCCATAACCTAGAAACCAATGTTAAACCTATAGTTCAAGAAGTAATAACAATATCAATTGTTTCTCAATTTTAGCCCGCGATATAAACATAGAATTTGAAGGCTATGCAGATGAAACAATTACACAAATACTAAGATAGTCATTTGTTTCTCTATTAAAGAGAATTCCTATTAACCATACTGTAATAACTAACCCAAAGCTGAGGCAAGACTGCTCAAAAGACTTTTTTTTTTGAAAATATATTATCATGTCCTAAACCATTATAGTCTGTAGGTGAAGAATATCTTGATATTGATGAACAGAAATACTTGCTTCAATTTAATAATTTTGTGGCTCAGTCTAATGAAAAGAAATAGATCGAAAGTTAGTAATTTTTAACAATAATTATTTGTTTATTACATAATTTTTGCCAGAATACTTACTTTTTATTAATTATATTATTTTATGCATTTATTACCGATTGAAGTACAACGTTAGGTACATGTTACATTTATTTCTACGTAAATGCAATTGAGATCGAAAGGAAAACGTTTCACAACGATTGTTTAATAATAGTCATACTCTTAAATATTTAGGAAAAATCTTGTAAAATAACATTATCAGAATTGTGTAATAGGTATAAGTTTAAAATAGAAAGATTGTTTAAATTATTAGTTTAACCTTTAAAAACCTTTTATTCGCTGAAAACTATGATCTATGGAATCCTTTTCTTCTTACTTGCTTCAATTATTATTAAATATAAATTAACCCTAACAATAGTTAACCATAAAGCCCAGGAATTAAAGAGCACTTTCCACTATCACCAGTATTTTTTAAGGCTTGCAGTGATGTTTGAATCAGGAGATGCGGTAAAAGCATCGTTATGGACAGGCCGAAGATCTGTAGTTTCGAGTCTCGGCATGGCGTTGGACTTTACAAGTCAGATTCAATTTTCCAACTTATTCGCGATTGTTTTATGTAATTATTTAGCGGCATAAATAAGACGCTAGTGAAAGAAACCGTAATAATCAGGGGCGATACAGCTTTCTTTGTGTGAAAACGAAGCCATAGATAGCCGCATTGTACTAAGATTGACACTTTAATTAGTTATTTAATAAACAATAAATAAATGTAGTGTCGCAAAGAAGGACAGGCGGTTGTAGAGGAATATAAATGACATGGTGATGGTATACAATAGCCTCGACTACCATGCGGACCCTAAGGAAAAATATGGACCGCAGTAATTAAGTGCATTTACGTGCATGAGGGCGGGGTCCATCGATGGACCCACCGCATCGCTTCCTGGCATATATCTCTTCAACACACTCCTCTCTCTCTCTCAGTAACGTTTAGCACATCCATGGTTTAGAAAATGCTGTAGCATTTATGGAACCGGTAGAACAACATTATACTAGGACCAACGGCAGATGTGAAATTTATAGTAAGCAGAAATTCTCTTGGGCAGCAAAACTTGTGCATTTAAATTTAATAGAAACACCAAATTCATCCTTTCGCCACGCAGAATCCAACCCGAGGTAACCACTGCGCAGTCTAAACAGTTGCCTTTATTTTGTCTACCCTTCTAGGTACAAAATACCTGGAAGGGTAGACAAAATAAATTAAAAAAAATAATTTGATGTTTTCCATTCCCATATACTGTTTTTAAAAAAGCTAATCCATGTGTCCATTTCTTGTTAATGGAGGTAAGCTTTAATTACGCATTTATACATTCATTATAGGTATAAGAAGAATACAGTAGGTTAAAGCGATAGCCAGATGTTTACAAAGAGCATGGCTATGTGATAGCTTTGAAATGCCATGTCCCTTGAATGATGACCAGAAGAAAGAATAGCGGCCTATCACTTGAAAAGTATAAGTATTTGAAAATTCAAGCCAATAAAAAGAATATCTCGGAAATGGTTAAGTCTACAGAAACATTTATTTAGCATAAACAGTGTGCTTTACGAGATCTACATTTTTAGGTAGCGAGATTTATCTGTCTCTTGCGGCTTACCGATTATACAGAAGTTATTCAGAATGAAGAGAATAGTGTATTCTCAGAAAATTTAAAATACACATTTTAATTTTTATGAAAATAACTTAAAATATTTTCAAAATCGTTGATATAGAGTTTTATTTATGAACGCTCTTTAACTGCCGTGGTCCTTACCGTCCCATTCTATATTGGGCGTGAAAGACCGGTAATTTTACTCAGAGGTCTCTTTATCAGGCTTGTGGTTCTTTTACGTGCCGTAAATCTACGACAAGGCACCACCGCCTTTACTTCCTTTCTGAAGGAAGCCATGCTAAGGATATTTACGCCGGGTTTGAACCCACGACCTTGGGAACTAAGGCTAGAACGGTAACCACTACACCACGGAGGATGGCATTCAAAATCGTTAGAAACACGTTTGAAAAAATATAAAAATAACTGAAATCTTTCCGTTGTAAGGGAAGTTTGGGGTAGAGGATTTTCTTTAAAATTTTCGTGTCGCATCCTTGGAAGATGCTGTATTTAAATAATGCGGTATACTCTTGGTGGGAGAGCATAACTCGCAGTATGTCCGATATATTAATTAATACATGAACTATGGTGATACCGATAATTATCTTGTGTTTTAGTTGTTACTCTTAAAGTGTTATTGTTATTTCTTGCCACGGCTGCTGTTATTTAGGTTTTTGGTAGAGCTTGTTTAACTTTGCAGGGTGTGATACGGGAAGTAAGGTAATAAGTAACAACTCTAACAATAGCTTAAGTTAATGAAGAACACTGTGCTTTAATAGCACACGCATTTACTGTTTTAGTAATAAGCTACACAGTTACTTAGGTTAGTTGGAGCTGTAGAACGGTCGAGCCCTACCACGTTCGTGCGCCAAACTTGCGGTCACTGAGCAATCAAGAATTGTATACGTGCTCACACGTTCCTATGGACTTTTAAATTGATAACATTTTAACGTTCCTAATACATTATGAGAAGTAACTAATAACGCCTGCTTCTGAGAGCTTACATGTATGTTATTCACATTGCAGCACTTTATACTCAACCGCTTTGGCTGATGGAGACGTTACAACTAACTTTGCTGCACTTAAACATTTTAAACATATTCCTTCTTAAAATCTCATTGTCTGTCTTCGTTCAGCTTGGAACCTTCTAGAAGACTTACCCGGCTATTGTTCGTTGTTTGCAAACATGTGACCTCTCTACAAAAATATGTTGTGTTCGCTTGTCGTCTATTTCACTTTCCCTTACACGTCCTTTTTGCCTGGGCCCTAATTCTAACACAAAGATATGTTTGTCGGCTTTTAACAAGAGTTCCGCAGCTCCAGCTCAACACTTGCACATACATAAAACTTATGCCTTAAATTCTATTTATATAACAAGTATTTTGCTTATTAATGCCATTTCACATTATAATTCACATTATTATATACATGGCATATATAACCATAGTTACTGTCTCAATAACAGTTTCGTATTTATCCGACTTTTCTTTTTGAGTTCGCTGTTCGAGGTAAACAGACAGAAGGCATACGGACTTTTATCTAAACATTCTCTTTTTGGGGTATCAGATAGCCTCAAAAGGTGTACCTCCGGTGAAATCTCAGTATCGAATTTTTGTGTGGAATGCAATACTTCCTCTGGGTATGACCGAGAGAACTGGCGCCGCGGTAACGTGTGCCACTCGCTTTCGGGAGGTCCCAGATCCGGAACCGTTCACTCTGACCCGTGGGTTTTTTGTGGTTCCCCGAGTCGGTAGGCGAATTCTGGGGGGCAACTCTTCTACCACGACCTTCCTGCTCCTCATTTGCTACACCTATCATCTCCTTCACTGTTATCTGTGTCAGAATTGTAGGATGAGGTGACGGTGTTCGGCGTGTTGCGGGTGGGCGGTGCGTTTTGTAGAGGTTTCTTCCTGGCCTCATTGCGGGACTGCTCAGTTAGGTCCCACTTCCGAGTGGACCCCACCACGGGGGACTGTCTGGGGTCTGGAGGCTTATGGGTGATCTGGGCGGCGTAGGATGCGTTCGTTCTAGAAACGTTAGCGACCGCATCCATCCAGTCGTCATCGGGATCAGATCGCCCTTCGAGTCTCTCCCTCATCTCTCCCTCCCAAAGCTCACGTAGAAGCCAAAAGAGGCGGTGCGGCCTAGTTGCGGTGCTCTGACCCTGTTTGCAGGACCCGTTTACTATAGGTATGTTATTAATACAGTTTCTCATTATTAGAAATAACTGTTAAGAAACATTGTATGACAAATTTCTAGCTACGCTAATGCTTATTAGTGTTCAAGATAGTATTATACTCCGTGATATTTATGCGCAAAATATAGTCGTTCAATCTGTGTTATGTGACTGGTCATTTTATGTTATGATTTTTACTTTTTCTACCACGTATTTAGTAGGTACACAAGGTATTTCATTCCACCCAAAAATTTAATACCAAGATTTCACCGCAAATACATGATTCGAGGCCCCTGAATACAAAGTAAATATTTTTAGAAAATGACCCGTATGTGTGCGTATGTATGTGAATAACATAACTCAAAAACGAAAAGTCGGATAAACACCAAACTTGGTATTTAAGTTTATTACCTTTTAAAGACGCGACACGAATATTTTCAAGAAAATCCCCTACACCAAATTCCCTTTACATTTTCACATTTTTTGAAATTGTTTTCTAAAAAATCGTTCTAAAGATTTTGGTTAAAATATCTTATTGATACTAAAGAATTTACATGACAAATAAAATGTATATCTTGTGTTTTTTGGGAATGGTCTTTGAAATCCTCTTCAGTCGGAAGGAGTTTTGTACACTCTTCTATAATTTGTAAACGTTAAGCGGTAGACGAAAACGTTCTACATACACAAGAAATGTAGATCTCTTTAAACTACACATTTTATTTCAAATAAGGCTGTTTTTGTGGCATCAACCGTTTCCGAGATATCTGTTATTAATAGTTCGAATTGTTCAATACTTAGACATTCTTTTAAACTCCTGCCAACATTCAGTTGTTTCTCGCGACTGCATGCAAACTGAAATTTAAAGATCAGCATGTTATTAAACATTTAACTGTCGCTGTACAATTTGTATTTATAACAAAATGCGTAATGTAGCTATTTTTACAATAATAGAAGCAGCAAAATGAAGTAGATATAAAAATAATCTTTAGTAAGACTAACTTTATGTCCACTAATAAACGATAGAGGGTAGAGAAAGTCATGTGAAGGTATCAAACCAGATTTTTTGTATTATTATTGAGATGAAACCGTAACTGATATAAATGTCGGCATCTTAAAATCTTAGTTTACATTATACTCTGTACAGCTGATATGAGCAGTGTGCTTAGGAAAGCTTGTTAAAATAAATAAAAACTTCCTCGTGTCAATGTATCAAACATATGATACTTTAATCAAAATTGTTAAGGCACTTTTTGAAAAAAAAAAAAAAAGTTAACGAAGAATGCTTCAACTGAAGGGTAGTTTGATGTAACATTTTATTTAAAACCTTCGTGTTGTATCCTTGCAGGATGTTGACCTAAATAGCGTTTTCCGTTTTTGAGTAATTTTGTTCACAGTGTTTCCGGTAAACACTAGAAAGCGAATTTTTGGGTGGAATGCAACACTTCCTCCAGCTACCAAAGATAAGTGGTAGAGGAACGGAGAACACTAATCCGTGTATTATGTTATGGAATAACTGGTAATGATAGAAACTCTTCGAAAAAACTGCATCTGTTTCCTATTATAAACACGATATAGCAGCAAGAATAGTGAATGCTTTACTTTCATTCTTAGAACTCCTATTTAGTGATTTACGAATAAAGCTTTTTAAGATTTGTGTATATTTGTGTATATAAGATATTAAAAGTTAAAAAATGTGAAATCCTTTTTATTTGGTAAATGAATGCATACGCAGTATATTCTCACAATTGCAGGGAAGTTGTAGAAAGGTTTTTAGTTTGTTTGTTGCTTCTGATCTTTACATCCATTTGTAGTGCAAATGTATGCAAAATGCCATAGCAGTACAGTGCTTTTCCCTCACACTGTGGCCACCGCACGGCTGCTAGCGCCCCGGCTGCTACCGTTCGGACTCCCGCCGAAACGGTTATTATATCCCCGCAACCGCCTCACTTTCTTATAGTTACAGTTACACATACCTTGCCGTAAGGGATGTTGGAAATATGCTTCTCTAACCACACATTTCTAGCATCTTATCAGGACAGTTTCATTCACCTAGAGAGTTTACTAGTATTTGAACTTGAGTGAATTTCTCGCTTGTTGTTTACTTTCAGTTCTTCCAATGTTTTTTCTTCTTTCTTTGCATACACTTTATTTGTTTCCCGATAGCTGAAAATCACATTCATTTAAACCAGGAAATCTCGTGGACCATAATTCTTTACTAATTACCCTATCTTCAAAAAATTACTGAATCAAACTTAATGATCCATCAGCTGTATGCGCACTAGCAAAAGTCTTGTTCAACGTCGGTCGGCTGTTAAATGGTGTAATTAATTCCTGTACCTCTCTGCATTTATTGGTTCGGAAAATATAGGTCCTATTATTTTCTATGAATTTATGCATGCTCCACATTTGCGCGTCATGCAAGGGTTTCGTGTGTAAAATCGGGTTTCTCTGTGCTTCAATATCTGTTATTTTACGACGGAACATAACCACGTAAATAAAACCATGCTTCGTCAGAGAAGAATATTAGGCGTCCTATTGTTGGCATTCTATTGGTATTGGTATTCTATCATAGGCATTTCGCAAAACTCCAATTACAGAAGCTTACCCGACAATCACGTAAAACATAAAGTGTATACAACTAACCCATACATTGCAAGAACTAAAAGAAAACTTCGGAATAGGAATTCACTGAATTTCAGATACTGAACTCTCTTGGGTGAATGAAACTTTTCGGAGAAGATGCCAGAAATGTGTGGATAGAGAAGGGCAACATTTCCAACATCTCTTATAATAAGGTATGTGCCTATTATCATTGTAATTGTAACTGTATGAGAATGTGAGGCGGTGCGCACATATTATAATTGTTTATGGGAGTACGAGCTATAGCGGCAAGCTCATGAGCCGCCGTGCGGTGGCCACAGTGTGAAAGAAATGCACTGTATATGCAATTCAACTTCGCATATAGCCGCAACACAGTTGTGTTTTGTTTTAGCAAACAGAGTTTTCTTTGTTATCTTTAAAATTGTTCTGCATTATTGCATCTGATTGCTTTAACAACTATTTCGTGTAGGGACCTTTCTCAAAGCCTTTCGCTCATTACTACTTTGATTCATTGGTATTCAAAGCAATGCTTATTTTTTCATTATAAGCTGAAAGAAGAAGTAAACAAAACTAAATGTATCCTGCGCCGAGCACATGGCAGCACCACGTGCAGGATGACGGGAACCAAGGGCCCGTGATAGGAAATTGCTTCAGACAGAATGCGAATACAATATATTGCGCAGCTTGGGGATCATTAGCTTTTAAACACTGTATGTCTTAGTCCTATATTTTGCCTTACATCCTAAACTTCTAACACATAATACTAAGAGTAGACAAATAAAAGTTGTACCTGAACAGTTCGGCATCTGTGATAAAGGGTACTGGATTAAACTGTTCTTAGCTTCAGGCTTTAGAAATCATTCATTTATTGACTAATATCAGTATACCACCTTGCTTTAACTTTTTACGAGTCAACAAGATAAATAACGATTAGGACTATAGGTTAGAACACAAAAGAAAACAAACGCGACCCTAGCTATCCGAGGAACAATTCTGCATCACTAACAAAGGTCAACTATTGCTAAACAATGGCCAACAATATTCAGTGTCACTTAAAGGTGGGTGCTTTACACACAATTTGTTAAAAGCATTTAACACAATTATCTTCTTTCCATTTCCGCGTTTATGTTTTCCACAGTGGCAAAAGATTCTCATCCGGAAACCGTAAACTAACTGCAGCGCCTGCGCATGGCCTCTTAAACCCTCTGCTATAACAGTTCATTTAGTTATAGGTGAATCTGAACAAACATTTAGTTTCATAAATTGAACTGTTACAATAATGAGTTTTTACTTTCTCTACTACGTACAGTAAGTAGGGGAAGTATTGTATTCCACCTAAAAATTCGATACCGAGATTTCACCGGAAATATATGTTTTGAGGCCCCCTGAATCCAAAAAAAGCATTTTTGGAAACATGTCCGTGTGTGTCTGTGAACAGCAAACTCAGAAACGAACACTAAACTTGGTATTTAGGTTAAGTATCTTCCAGAGAAGCGATACGAAGGTTTTCAAGAAAATCCCCCCACCCCAGATTACCCTTTTCATGGAATATTTTTCGAAAATTTTAATTTTCTCAAAAATGACTAACGATTTTGATTAAAAATCATATGTTTAAGATATTTCATGACACATAAAATGTATATCTTGTATTTTCTGGGAATGTCTCCATAAGTATTGTTCATTGTGAACGTCTTTTGCATAACTGGTAAACCATAAGAGATAGACAACATTTTACTACACAAAAATGTAGATCGCGTTAAAATACGCAATTTATTTCATATACTTTTTTTGTTGAGTGAATCATTTTCGAGATATTGCTTGTTATTCCCTTAAATTTTTCAATACTTATTTTTTCAAATGGGAATTCGTTATTCATTTTTTTGTCTTGGATATGCAAAGAGTATTAATCTGTGGCAAAGAGAATGGTGCTGCACATAGCAACCAGCTATTAAGAGATATGTCTATTCATAAAGGCTACTGTATTTCTATATTGCCCTTGCAAATACAAAACAAGGGGAACATAGTACGCCTTAAGCGATAGTCAAATATTTTTAGAACTGGTCGCTATGTGTAAAATGTAATTCTCTTTGCATGTTAAAAGATCGTTTCTGCAAATGTTTATCTCGATTAATATAAAATAGATAGAGAATAAGAGTTTGTAAAAATAGTTTGTACAAGAGTAGGGAAAGTCATGTGAGTGTAACACATCAGAAATTTTTTTGTCCTGGTAATGCAAAGAGAATGGAATACTTCACATAACAACCAGCTCTTAAAATATTTGACTATCGCTTAAAGCCTACCAATTCCCCTTGCATCTACAAGAAAATTAGCAATAAGATTAACATCTCGATATCTCGATTAACATGAAGCATATGGGGAATAAGCGTTTATAAAAATAGGTTGTACAAGAGTAGAGAAAGTCATGTGAGTGTAACACATAAGATTTTTTTAATTTCTCTGCACGAGAATAACCACAAAATGTTACGATCTGAACCGACTGGTTTTTTTTTTTGTTTTTTTTGGTAGAGGAAGAGACAACATGCTAAGCGGGAAAGGTTTTAGGTAGTTTGTCCGCCAGCCAATGAGGTACTGTCTTGTCACGTGGTTTTGTTTACTTCTCCTTTCAGCTTATAATGAAGAAGGTTTACCTACCGTCATGATGCCGACCCTGTTTCCATACATATTCACTGATCAACAATATTAAGCGGATGCATCACTGAATATTCTCACACTTCTCAAGGTTTCCATTCATTTGACTGAAAATGTAACCTTTAGTTTGTTTTACATAAACATTGAACAGTTTTAAATTTCGTTTCCATGTCTTTTTTGTTTTTTGTCTTCTTTTTTTTTTGTTTATTTTCAAATTATTGAGTTTTAAAATGAAACTATACCATATATTCCCTAGGATGAAATATTAAAAATAATACTTCTTTTAAATATGCATATGATCATCGCATGCAGACTTCTATGCGTTTTATGTGGTTTTGGACCAAAAGAAAGACATAATTAATTTTATTTTTTCAGCTCCTTTTTACTTTCTCTACTACGTATAGTAATTAGGGGAAGTATTGCATTCCACCCAAAAATTCGATACCTAGACTTCACCGGAAATACATGTTTGGGGCCCCCTGAATACAAACAAATCATTTTTAGAAAAAGGTCCGTGCGTGTGTCTGCGAACAACATAACTCCAAAACACAAAGTCGATAAATACCAAACTTGGTATTTAGGTTCAGTATCTTTCAAAGATGCGACACGAAGATTTTCAAGAAAATCCCTGAATCCCAGACTACCCTTTACATGGAACATTTTTCGAAATTTTGATTTTCTCGAAAATGGTTCTAGCGATTTTGGTTAAAATATCATATGTTTAAGATATTATTATGGCAAATGAATATCATGAATTTTCTAGGAATGTCCCCAATCCTCTTTATTCTGAATGGCTTTTGTATAACTGGTAAACCGTAAGAGATAGACGAAATTTTACTACACAAAAAATGTAGATATGTTAAAACTCATATACCACTTCCAAGATATTCCTTGTTATTTGTTTGATTTTCCAACACGTATACTTTTTCACAAGTGGGAATTCGTTATTCGTTTTTTTATGTCCTGGACATGCAAAGAGAATGGAATGCTCCACATAGCAACCAGTTCTTAAAAGATTTGACAATCGCTTAAAGCCTACCATATTCCCCTTGTACCTACAAAGAAAATTAGTAATGTTTATATAGATTAACATGAAGTAGGTGGAAAATAAGTGTTTGGAAAAATAGTTTTACAAGAGTATAGAAAGTCATATGAGTTCAACATATCAGATATTTTATTTAAAATTCAACAATTATAAAACCCTTGGCAACAAAAAGAACATAAAATGGAAGTTTTAATTGTTTAAATTTTTGGAGCGTGCATGAAAATTTTCAGAAGGACCTAATGAAAGCTCCATCGTATGAAAAATTTTAAACTAGCAAATATGTGGTGAATAGGTTACAAAAATTGGAATTTAAAAATGAAAATAATTTTACTTCTATATTGTTAACTTTTGCATATAAAGGCAAACATCCAGAATATCGAAGATAAATAAATTTTTAAATTATAATTTGAATATGGGGGCCGGGGTAGCGCAGTGGTTTCATTTCCGGCTCTCACACTGAGGGTGCGGGATTTGATTCCCGATTCTGCGGTGGCGATTTTAAGTCGGCCCTATCCACGGCTTCGCTTTAAGTTTGTCATGTGAAGTATTCCCAAGGCACAACGGGATTCGGAATCCTCTGTAAAAGCTGTAGGTCCTCTCATCCCAACGCCATTCTCATCATCGCCCTACCATAGAAAGTAACGGATTCGGCCCGCTGAGTGCCTCCACCTCAGAAATGGATCCAGTCATCGCTTGGTAGATTGAGATAACCCGCGAAGGTCATAAACCATATATGGGGAGCGTTAAAAACGACGACGACGACTTTGAATATACACTATGTGTTCAAAAGTATACGGACATCCCATAAACATACGTTTTTCGTCTTAGGTGCATTGTGCTGCCACCTACTGCCTGGTACTCATTATTCGCGACCTCAGTAGTCATTAGACATCGTGAAACAGCAAAATGGGACGCTCCGTGGAACTCACGGACTTCGAACGTGATCAGGTGATTGGGGTGTCACTAGTGTCAGAAGTCTGTACGCGAGATTTCCACACTCCTATACATCCCTAGGTCCACTGTTTCTGATCTAATAGTGAAGTGGAAACGTGAAGGGACATGTACAGCACAAAAGCGTACAGGCCAATCTTGTCGGTTGACTGAAAGAGACCGCCGACATTTGAAGAGGGTCGTAAAGAGTAATAGGCAGACATTTATCCAGACCATCACACAGGAATTCCAAACTACATCAGGATCCACTCCAAGTACTATGACAGTTAGGCGTGAGGTGAGAAACCTTGGATTCCATGATCGAGCGGCTGCTCATAAGCCACAAATCACGCAGTAAAGTGCCAAACGACGCCCCGCTTGGTGTAAGGTGCGTCAACATTACACGATTGAACAGTGTCAAAACGTTTGGAGTGACGAATCCCGGTACACAATGTGGCGATCCGATGGCAGGGTGTGAGAATGGCGAATGCCAGCGTGTATAGAGTGCCAACAGTGAAATTCGGAGGTGATGGCGTTATGGTGTGGTCGTGTTTTTCCTGGAGGCGGCTTGCACCCCTTGTTGTTTTGCGTGGCACGATCACAGCGCAGGACTACATTGATATTTTAAGCACCTTCTTGCTTCCCACTGTTGAAGAGCATTTCGGGGATGGCGATCGCATCTTTCAATACGATCGAGCACCTATTCATACTGCACGGTCTGTGGCGGAGTGGTTACACGACAATAACAACCCTGTAATGGAATGGCCTGAATTGAATCCTATAGAACACCTTTGGGATGTTTTGGAACGCCGACTTCGTGCCAGGTCTCACCGACTACATGGATACCTCACCTGTTCCGCACTCCGTGAACAATGGGCTGCCATTCCCCAAGAAACCTTCCAGCACCTGATTGAAAGTAAGCCTGCGAGAGTGAACGCCGTCATCAAGGCTAAGGGTGGGCCAACACCATATTGACTTCCAGCATTACCGATGGAGGGCGCCACGAACTTGTACGTCATTTTAAGCCAGGTGTCCGGATACTTTTGATCACGTAGTGTATTTCGTGGTCGCGCATTCATAAGTTCCATTTTCCTAGATTTTAACACAATGTTAGTGATGCATTAACAATGGATCATTAAACATAGGTAACCAAGTTGGATGGCTCAAGCGATAACGTGCGCATTCGGGAGGTTGTACGTTTGATTCCTGTAACCGGCCTTCGTGACCCATAGTTTTTTTCGGGGGTTTCCTAGAATCGCTAGACGAATGCTGGAAAGGTTTTCCCCAAATTTTCTGCCCCTCCATTCTTAGCTTGTTCTGTTGAAAGTGTCGGCGGAAGTCTCGGCATTACATGGAATGGGAAAAGGATGCTTTATGTAACCCTTTGTTCCTCGGAATGCGGGCGATCTCCGAGTGCACATCCGAGGGGATGTGCAATCCCGTATGGGAGAGGGGAGTCGATTGCATTACCTGCTATCCGCGGAGTTTCAATCTGTGAAATGTAGGGACCCTGCCCTCTTCACTGTCGTGCCTCTTGGCCCGACGTCCTCTGTCTTCACTCACGTCAGCCCTCCCTTCCCGGGGCTTCCCGTCAGGGGCTTCAGGCACAAAAGATCTTGTAGGTCGAGGTGCTAAGGTACCTAGGTACGTGCTATAGCCCCCGTATGATTCTTGTCTTCATAATGCCATCAATGTTATCTTTCTATGTAGTATTCAGTTAAATTACAGTAACTTATGTTATAACAGATTAAAATAATATTTTAATATTGAGTGAAAAATTTAGCGCCCCAGGTTTGCCGAATTAACTGGAAAGGTAGAATCAGACGACTGAAAAGTTCACTGCCATAGCCGTGATTTGAACCGCGGCCAGTGACCTAATAGTGGCCGAAACTATGAAGCCCGGGACTTAAAGTACTTACAGCATCATAAGTCGCCATTGAGGCATGTCATCTTAATACAATTTGAGATCTCCTAGTGGTTTACAGGGAAAAATGCGAATCAGATGAGGAATTTAGTGCCGTACCGGCATGTTGTCATTGTAGCTCAGTGGTTAGAGCAACCGGGCGGAAACCAGGAGATCCATGGTTCAAATCCCGGCGATAGCACTTACTTTTCTAGTCGTATGATTCTACCTTTTCAACATTTTAATTTCGCATGTCATACATTATTTTATCGGCTACTAAAGCGTAAATCAGAGTAATTATTGTAATTAAATATGGTGGTTCTGTTCGAGATAATGTATATAAATAAACTGAATCTGATGGCAGGTAACATGAGTGTAAATTTAAATGTGAACACAAAAGGGAGAAATATTTATTCCTGAAGACGTTGTAATGAATGCTCAGAGTGCAGGAAATTGTGTGCTGTATACTTGAAGTCTAGTTTCAGAAATGAAATAAAAAGATTAAAACTTAATCCAGTAATGTGTTTAAATCAGTATTTAGGTTGCTAAACGACAGTTTGTATGGCAGCAGAGTACAATAATTTATGCAACTAGTGTACAATTGTAAGAATGTTTAATTTTCACGAGTACCACAACAACTGACACGAGTTCAATACAATGTTCAATGCAATCCTAAATAAATAATTTAAAACTTAGGTTTTATAACTTAATATGTATATGGCGGTTGTGTCTGACGTCATTAGCTTGTATTTATATAATAGCCTACACTATTCTAATTGAGTAATTTTTTAGTGATTTTAAGACATGTTTTAATACTTTGAAGGTATGAAGTAATGAGTTGTATATCTCTAAATATTTGATTCAATAAATGCTACTTATCGACTATCAAATCAGCAGGTGTAATGATTTTTACTTTGTATATTTTAGATATGACAGGTGGCGAAGGGTCCGGGGTTCGATTATCGGCTGGGGTGAAATCTTTCTCTAGCCAAGATTCCCTATCCTTCCTAGAGTCTGTAACTATGAATGAGAGGTGAATGCGTGTGTGTGATCTAATTTATAAAACGCAAAAAACATCAAAATACAATGACAAGGGTATACGAGTTAACACCATTGTAGTTAAAGGCGACCTATAAATGGAATAATTATATAATAATAATAGTTATGTAACTTGTATATTTTAACATTTATGTAACTGTTAAATTTAATGTTTTTTACATTGGTCTCAAATAACTGAAATGTATTTGTGATCGTTCAGTTTCATCCGTGGTTGCTTAGATGGCGTTGAGTTCCTTTTTTTTTTTATTTATAGACGCTCTTTAACTACTGTGGTCCTTAGCGTCCCATACTATACTGGGCGTGAAAAACCGGTAATTTTGCTCAGAGGCCTCTTTATCAGGCTTGAGGTTCTTTTGCGTGCCGTAAATCTACGACACGGGACCACCAAGCCACCCTTCCGAAGGAAGCCATGCTAAGGATTTTTACGCCCGAAAAAATCCATCGCCCTCCGCCGTGTCGGAACCGCGACCTCGGGAACTAGAGGCTAGCATGGTAACCACTACACTACGGAAGACGACGCCTAGAAGGCGTGAAATGACGTCCAGGGTGGGAATTTTAGCTATTTTTGTTGAATTTTGCAGGTAAGTGGGAATGAGACTTTAGATGGCGGTAATGACATCATTTTTTTAGCTACCCTCATAGCATGCATGCCGTAATTAGCAATTTATGCAGGATTTTGAAGTTGTAACTGTGTACCTAATGACAGTGTTAGGATTGCATAAAAAGTATTAATTTATTACCTTGATAATATTCATTTGTTTTATCACTATGGGTTGGTTAGAATTTATTTAGTAAGAATTTAATTACTTGAATAAGAAAGTTTCCATTCTACAGGTTTATAAAGTTTCAGAGCACACCTAAACATTTTGAATGCAAAAACGAGCAACTCTCCGTGACATTTAGACCTGCTATCACCGTCACAAATTCCACACATACATTATGCATACTGTGGGTGCTCCGCTGAACGAATAGCTTTCGGTAAAGACTCCTAATAACAAAGTTATGACCATAATACGAGGTCGCTCCGCATTCCAGCGGAGGCATATTTCTGCGCGATGCTGGGCGTGGGCAAGCCAGCGCTCTGCAATGCCGACCGAGCGATAATTATCTCACTTTACCACGCCTTGCCGTGCCTCCGGGGCTCCCAGATAAATCAGAAGCAGACAAATGTTACAGCTTCATTTCCACTGGCTTCCGGTGCCACCGAAAACAAAGTCTCTGGGCCTCTCGGGCGAACGTGGGCAGCGTTCGGGAGCAATTCCGGAATTGTGCGCAATTTGCAAACCCGGATACCAGTTGTGTTATGTAGGAACTACCGAGAGCAGCAAAATTCGGAAATACTTGCCCTTCTATACCTTTACTTTAGGTATAGTTTAATTTTAAAAATAATCTCATAATTTGGGGAGTAGTCATTAAGATTTACGAACATGCAATTTATTATGCACACCTTTTGTATTTTTCCTATAATTTGAAGCAATAATTCTGATGATCAGAAAATAAATCGTCAAATATCACTCATTAAAATATTATCTCACTTTAATTAAAATAAAAATTGGCCAAATTCCACATCTTTGGCATTATGGAATTGCATTAGAAAGCCCGCAGAAAACTACCACTATGTTATAAACCTTGTATATATTAATTAATAAATGAGCCCGTAATCATGCAGTGTTACTTGCAAGATTTTCCGCAGAAAATAAAGATTAGGCGACCGTTGTGTCTTTGTTATATTTCAAACACGGTGGCGTTGGTGACGCGTAATCTAGTGTATACAGTTAGGGGCTTGAAGTAACCAATGAGAAATCACAAAAAATTAGCAAAAAGGAAAATAACGAATGAGAAGATGATAAAGATTGGCGACGTGTAGAAATCACGAAGGTTTGCTGCTAACAATATACACTGGTGTGCAAAACCTAAGGACGAAAGTAATCTTTGCATGCTGTGACACTGCCAAGTAACGTAGCTCGATGATACTTGAATCATACATAGAGGGAACTGCTACGGTATACTACAGTAGGCAACTAAACGAAATATGCAATGAGACGAACAGAAATGCCACTTTTATCCATAGACCATAAGCTACGCTAAAGTCAATACGGCATATGATCGCTCTCTAGATTTACAGAAACAGAAACATGGTGCTTAAAAGGGTGTATGATCACGGACAGCAATGCATGCTCTGCATCGTGCTCCCATGCTGGCTACAAGGTTGGTAAGCAGTTCTTGTGGTAGGACGTTCCATTCCTCCACCAGCCTTGTTGACAACTGTTGGATGGTCGTTGGTGCATGTGGATGTGCTGCAATGCGTCTCCCCAAAGCATCCCACGCGTGTTCGATGGGATTTAAATCGGGGAAACGGGCAGACCAGTCCATTCGCCGAATATCCTCTCGTTACAAGAGATCCTCCACTTGCGCTGTTCGATGCGATGCATTGTTATCCATAAAAATGAAGTCAGGGCCGACTACACCCCTGAAAAGACGCACATGGGGAAGGAGTACAGTATCACAATAATATTGACCAGAGAGCGTACAGTTTACAAAGATTTGGAGGTTGGTTTGCCCATGCAACATTATGCCTCCCCAAACCATAACACCCGGACCACCAAAACGATCAAGTTCAAGGATGTTCCTTGGTTCATTACATGTTCCCACCACTCGCTAGATGAGGGTACGTCAGAACCACTACTTAAACTGAATCTTCTCTCATCCGAGAAGAGCAGCGACCCTATTCCTCGTTGGTTCAATTTTGATGCTCTTGGGACCATCGCAAACGGTACCGCCAATGTGCGGATGTCAATGGAGCAAAGCGTACTGGCCGTCGGGCAAAGAGACCTCCTCTCAGTAGTCGCCGTGCCACTATGTATCGTGAGATTGCGTGCCTAGCTGTCCTGTTAAATGTGATTGCAATTGCACCTGCTGTTTGGCTTGGATCCCTTCTTGCCTGTTGCACAATGTAGCGGTCATCTGCTGCTGTAGTTGAGCGTGGTCAACCACCACCTCTCCTTGGGACAGCAGTGCCTGCGGTTTGGAAGGTTCCCCATGCATGTAAAACAATGCTGTGAGCAGTTCCAAGCTCCTGAGCAAACTCGTCACACTTCGCCCTTCTTGCAGTTTCCCGATGACTCTTCCCCGTGTGAAGTCATCTAAATGGTGTCTATGGGCCATATTGCAATGAAGAACACCACCACAGTGCACCGTAACAGCTCGCTAATTGCCACACACCGTCTTGTCCTGTTTCGTCAACTGCCCCGTGTTGCGGGACCATAGCCATTTGGCACTATAGGCCCGCTACACTCACGCCATGTGACGCCCAGCTTTCTGTGTACGTGTGAGAGTTATCTGGCAACATGCTCCCGCACCTTCATCTACTTCCACCAAGTAGTTCATTTTTTATGTTACTTTGCCCATCTCGTCCTTAGGTTTTGCACATCAGTATAAATATTAATGGGGGAATGAAATAGTCAGTTTTTACTTCATCTTGACTTTACTTCAGTTTTAGTTCAGCGTAAGTGGCAGTTTTTAAGTCGACGCATAAGAAATATATAACCGTCAATTCCCGCGGGATCCTTAATTCCTCGCAGTTGAGTAGCCACGTGCAGTAGAGTATAACAAACTTTAAATAATTAACTGGAGGAAATATTAATCGTGTGAACTGTTATTTAGGTAAACGTAAGTACAGTGAGTGATACACAATAAATCCTGCGCGAGAGTTATGTGCGCGTGTGTTTGGGAGAACAAAACAATGACAGAGCAGCACAGGAAAATATTTTAGCGCAACATATACATTAGGGAAACAACGTAGTCCGCCTCCACGTGGTGTTCCCTGGGTAACGCTAAATGGCTACAACATAGGCATGTTTCCCATGCCAAAAAAGTTCTTAGTGCTATTTTGGAATGCCGGTGGAATGAATCAAAGTAAAAAAAATAAAAACACATGATAGACAATCTTTTAAGGGACAATGACGCAGATGAATTCGTCATAGCTGAAGCAAATATAGATCAACAAAAGGAAAAATTAAAACAATTTCCAAAAAGCAACACAAATATATTAGAAAAACACAGACAGATAGTAAGTGGCATACTCGCCGGCATTAAGCAATGCAGAAATGGAAATTTTGCAATTATAAAAGAAATGAATCAAGATGACACTTCTGAAATAATAAGGATGACAGCTTGTAAACCAAAACATAAATTTAAAATCTATGGTACCTACAGCCCACCCAATAACAATCACCTCAACCTGTATGTAATTGATATTAACGATAAATCATAATTGGTGATCCCAATGGACATTCTGCAAGATGGAGCTATAGTGACAACAACAAAGCTGGTGAAATTATTGAAGAATTTGTTGAATTCAATTTAATGAAAATATTACATAAGGATGAAGTCCCAAAAAACTACATACACTACTCAGGGCAGTTAATCAATCCAGACATTGCTATCATATCAACTGATTTAGAAGATAAAGCTACAAAAAAAAGTAATCGAAGATAGTGGTAGTGGACATAGAACCATAATAACAAAAACAGATCTAATTCATCAACCGCCAAGAACAAAGGGACAAATAAGGCCTAAATGGAATTTCAAAAAGGCACACTGGGAAGAATATAAAACAATTACAAACAAGCATCTCGCCAAATGCAAAGACCTTAAAAGTGATAACTTACAGACTTTATATTGGGAAGCCAGAGGGAAAATGATGCAGATCAATTAATCCCCAGTTCCATTCGTGAACAACAACAACAACATATTCATTGAAGTAACACGGTGATCCTAATGACTCAATGAAAGTGAGCCATTGTTTTTTTTTTGTTGGTGCACCATCAACCTACATCCCCATCCTTGGAAACTACCATCCAAATTACAGCTCATCATAGCCGAGGAGAGAAGGGTTGACCCTGGGATTGAACATGGACCCTACAAGTGCGATGACTCTGCTGGACCGGGACAACGACAACATCATCACAGGTAATGAACCCACTTCACCTTCTTCGAGGAGAAAAACGCTACAACTTTTAATATCAATTATGTACAGAGGCTATATAACAACAGTACGTATTGTTATTCACATACTCAACGAAAGAACATATAAACATTTTTATACGAGAATTGTTAAGAAGAGTTTTAAGTCTTTTTTTCCAACCTTTAACATCTAGGGTCATATCGGCTGCTGTTGCCTTTGGAATAGTTGCATATTGACAATAATGTTCAGTTCTTTACTATTGTGTATCTTTGGATTTGTTTACCTTAGGTTTTCTTATAGCGTTACATTCACATCACACATTTACACTCTCACTCGTACTTCCAGACTCTAGGAAGGATGGGGTATAATCCTGGCTAAAGAAGAATTTCCCTACCGCAGCCGGGAATCGAACCGGGCTCATGCCAACCACCAGACCACAGATTTAAGTATTTGCATTTGTTAGTTAGGACTAATATTGCTTAAGCTAAAACGGATAGTTTTAGGCTAAGAGAAAGAGCGTTGTAGCTAGTGATTTCTGCCACATGCAGTTTGAAATCCTTCATAGGACAATTTTGAAGCCGTACCCTTTGCTTCAAATGTGTGATGCTGCTTATTCAAAGTTGCATCAGTATATATAACGTTTAATTTACTGCTTTGTTGTTGAGTTCTACGATGTTGTCTGGTCCGCCAGCTGCTTCAGTGGTATAGCTATGAGTCTTTGTTTCAGGTACGCGTGAGTGTAATGTCAAAGGATAACACTAGTTTAGTCAGCTGATAAATATTAATATTGACTAAAATATTCTGTTTGAAAAGAGCCGCCAACTCTTGAATTAAAGTATTAAATTATCTCTATAATAATAATGCGAAGCGTAGTTGCCGTAAGTCGCAGAAATTTTACTCGGAAAGATCCCTCATAACAGCCGCTAAGTCTTGCTAACACCGGCGCTACGCAACTTAAACTAAAATTCACAACAGTCGTCACATGAGTAAGCCACAGAAGTAAGTAAGATTAAGTAAGTCTAATGCTCTTTTATTAACTTAAGCTCCGCCTGCCTATCGCTACCACTACCTTTAATAACGGATATCTCAGAAATGGCTTATGCCACAGAAAAGCTGGTTTAAAATAGATTATGTATTTTAAAGAGATATATATCTTTTTGTGTGGTACGTTTACTTTTATCGCTTACGGTTTACCAGTTATACAAGATTATACAAAATTTCTTCGAAATGAAGTGGACTTCACAGGTTATTCCCAGAAAAATTCAAGATAAACTTTTTATTTGTAAAGTAAATATCTTTAATATATGGTATTTTAAACAAAATCGTTAGAGGCATTTTTAGAAAATAAAAATCTTCGAAAAATCTTCTATGTAAAGGGTAGTGTGGAGTGTGTGGAATTTTCTTGAAAATCTTCGTGTTGCATCTTTGGAAGGTACTGAACCTAAATACAAAGTTTGGTATTTATCCAACTTTTCGTTTTTGAGTTATGGTGTTCACAGACACATTTGTTTATAAATGCTTTTTTTTATTCAGGGGTCTCAAAATATGTATTTTCAAAATATGTATGTTATATATGGGTGGAGTACAATACTTCCCCTACCTACTATACGTAGTACAGAAAATGAAAATGACAGCTAGTGGCATTATTGATTCTTAGAAATAATCTACTTTAATTTTCACAGCGAGTATTTTTATTGACGTTATATTATACTACGGAGTTTCTGTAGACAGGAGCTCATTTATATTATTGCTGCAGACAGTTTTAAAGAGGTGTATCCAACAGATTACCATTCCTCAACTGAGATGTTTCGGTCTGCTTAATATGTTTCGGTGGATTAGCGTGTGATTCAGTTGTTTCTCCTGAAGCAAGGTGGCTGCTACCGGAGTAAGGCACAGGTAAAAGTGCCGACACAAACTTAAATTAATTGAGTCGTCAACGCGAATTAAAATGGCCGTGGGCGCGGAGAGATATAGTGGGGAGACTTAGCGGGCAATACGCCCACCGTCACATTAATATTGATGATTCCAATTCGGCACGCAGCTTTGAAAACTCTCCTTCTCCCTCCTCAATGTGGGGTAACAGTTACGGAGTCTTAATGAAATCCCAAACAATAGTTGTTTCTGAAGTGGAACTAAACCGCAACTCCTTTCCTTCTATTTGGTGTCTAGCAATCTGCTTAAAATCGGATTACTTTACAGATATGTAGAGTATTTAAACCGTCTGTAGCATCCGTATGGTTCTACACAAGTCCCAAGGCTGTCGTGCAGTCCTCATCGGCTCTCTTAAATGAGGTCAGAACGATTTAAATGGAACACTATGTCTCTTAGATGCACTTGGAGATGATAAATAAAATGTGTAAGTCTTTTTACTAAACGTAATAAAACATAAATATTAACGTAGGCAGAAAATGGCAAATACTTACATACATACGAGGCGTTTTAAAAGTACCGTTAACTTTTTAAAAAAATCTGATGTGTTACACTCATATGATTTTCTCTTACTGTAGTCTATCCCAGTTCATTTTAATGCTTATTAATACAACGTTCTTCATTCATTGTTTGTTTAACCTCATCTTAAGTAGGACTTACAGCCCCCAGGACTTACAGGAGGGTGCCTGGGGTCAGAGGCCCGTCGAGGAGCAGACACACTCATGGAGCAGACAGAATGTCCAGGATGGGTGATCAGCCCGATGCCTGGTATGGGATGAAGGAAGGAGATGAAACGAAATGATGGCGAAATGGATGAAAGGAAAGGTGATGATGGAGCAGTACGGGCGGGGGAAACCGGAGAACCCGGAGAAAACCCGCCCAGACGCCGCTTTGTCCATGGGAAATCCCACATGCGGTCCCTGGGATTGAACCCGGGCCGCCTCGGTGAGAGGCGAGCGGTCTAACCACTCGGCCACGGCGCCGCCCAAGGTTCTTCAAGACCACAAAATATTAGTGAATCAAGGAGTTACAGTAAAATAAAAGAAAGTATTGATGTTTTTTCTTCGACGATGCGGTG
Source organism: Deroplatys truncata (assembly GCA_030765065.1). NCBI lineage: Eukaryota > Metazoa > Arthropoda > Insecta > Mantodea > Mantidae > Deroplatys > Deroplatys truncata. The sequence continues at coordinate 181,909,020 of CM060984.1, forward strand.
ACTGTCTTTAACAAAGTATGTTTTTGGCACTATATCATCTAAATAAAATATATATTTGAAAAGAAAACCGTAAACGATTGTGTTTTAGAAGAATTGCTATAAAACAAACTTAATAAGAAAAATCTGATGTGTTACACTCATATGACTTTCTCTACTCTTGTAAAAACTATTTTTACAAACGCTTATTCTCCATATGTTTCATGTTAATCGAGATATCGAGATGTTAATCTTATTGCCAATTTTCTTGTAGATGTAAGGGGAATTGGTAGGCTTTAAGCTATAGTGAAATATTTTAAGAGCTGGTTGCTATGTGGAGTATTCCATTCACTTTGCATTACCAGGACAAAAAAAATTAATAACGCATTTCCATTTGAGATAAAGTATTATTGGAAAATTTAAGGGAATAACAAGCAATATCTCGAAAATGGTTCACTCAACAACAAAAAATGTATATGACATAAATTGTGTGTTTTAACGCGATCTACATTTTTTGTGTAGTAACATTTTGTCTATCTCTTATGGTTACCAGTTATGCAAAAGTAATTCAGAATGAAGAGGACTTTTGGGGACATTCCCAGAGAATTCAAGATACGCATTTAGTTTGTCATGAAAATATCTTGAACATACGATATTTTAATCAAAATCGTTAGAGCTATTTTTGAGAAAATTCAAATTTTCGAAAAATGTTCCAGTAAAGGGTAATCTGGGATGGGGGGGATTTTCTTGAATACCTTCGTGTCGCAGCTCTGCAAGATACTGAACCTAAATACCAAGTTTGGTGTTTATCCGACTGTTTGCTTCTGAGTTATGCTGTTCACAGACACACACACACACACACACACACACACACACACGCACGCAGACACACACACGGACATGTTTCCAAAAATGATTTTTTTTGGATTCAGGGGGTCTCAAAACGTATATTTCCGGTGAAATATCGGTATCGAATTTTTGGTTGGAATACAATACTTCCCCTACTTAGTATACGTATTAGGGAAAGTAAAAGTTAATCGCCTCAATGGGTCTTTCGAACAGAACCTACAAAAGTCCACGAATTTGCAGTGCTGGTAAGAAGATAGTTGCTAGTTTTTTTTATTCTGAAACGGGCCATATTATTACTATAGCATTAGAAGATAGAAGTACCATTACAATATAATTTTAGGGCCGGTTTCACCAACAGATGCTAAATGTTAACACGTTGTTAAACGGATTTAACACTGAAGTTAACACAAATTTTGTTTCATCAAACAATGTTAACTTTAACAATCTTTTAAAGTAGGTGTTAAGTTAACATCCCCATACACCTGTGTTAAGGCGTTTAACAAATGTTAGAAATTGTAAAATGGCTGTCGCAAACCAAGCTGTTGTTGCGAGTTTGCTACAATTGACATTTTTGAATGTCATTCCTAAGAGAAGAGTATTGGTACGTCATAATAAATTTGAAACCCTTAAAAAAGAGGAATTTTTAAAGCAATATAGACTGTCAAGGGGACATAAACATGGTTTTATGGGAAATATGAGAGGCTAGAATACTACCAAAAGAAGCATTCCTCTTTCTCCTATGCTAAATGTTAACTAGTAACATTTTTCATTTACTTGTGATACTATTGGAATTTCCCAAGGTACCGTTTGTGGGTTTATCCAGAAGATTACCAAAACAATTGATTCAAGAAGCAAACAGTATTTTTTGGATCTGCTTGATTAATCAGCGATAACACGCTTTCGTACAGTTTAGTTTCAATGCAGTGTCCACCAGGAGTTTTAAACCGTCTTAAATGCTCTTCGCACCTAACGTTTCTGGTGCTGCACTTTATGTTAGCTAAAATTGTCGTAGTTGCTTACAGGACTTAAGGGAAACGCGTTCGCTCCAATTAAATTACGTGTGGATTTTGTTCCAGGCTGCAATCTTATCCTTCAATGTAAGAACGTCAGCTTTTTCGCACTTGACAATACGTCTGTATTTATTAACCAGATGTTAATTAACGCGTTTCAAACGGTGAAACATTTATTTCAGTTGACATCATGAGTCTAACCTCAAACAACCGGGAACATCACATGACCATTGCTATGAATGTAAATAGCTGTGGGCTACTTACGCAGATAGCGCGGCAATACGTAGACAAAAGTGCATCGGAGTACGTTCAGAAGCAGTGTAGTTCGGCCACCACCTTCTCGAAAGCTGGCGTTAGTAGTTGTCTTTGACGTTAGAAACATGTTAGCTAACAATTTGCTGTAAAAGCTTGATGAAACGCAAAAGTTTTAACCTTGTGTTAAACTTTGAACAACTAGTTAACAAACAAGAGGTTGGAGCATTTTAACATCGGGTGGTGTAACCGGCCCTTAGAGTATATAAAGTATAAAAGTGAAGGGTCATTTCCCTTTGTTGTTATTGTCTAGATGATTTGGGCATGATGCTTTATCACCTGCTTAATCAGTCCATTCTGAAGCAGTTCAGCATAAGCTCGACGACCCAGTAGCCTTCTTAGTTTCAGCCTCTCATTGAAGGTGTGATGAGCTAGGTAAGGAGTTAGGAGTGGTCAGAAAGAGAGGCCTCCATTAACTGGAGCGCAGCAACGTACGTACGCCATTTTGCTTCTAACCTGATCCCTGGGAGGAAGGGTTAAATGACCAGATCCGGACGACGATGTGCGCTGACAAAGACGGGGTTCCTAAGATTCCAACATGATACCACCCCAGGATTCGCCTAATGACTGCATAAGATCACAAAAATTCATGGAGCCATCTTGCTCAGTAACATTAGCGGGAGCGACGTGCTATGGCTTGACGCTTGGGTCATCCATTATTCTGTAATAAGCTACAGTAGCAAAACCAAAGCTAGGGAACCATTTTAAAGGTAGCGTCTCTTCCACAGCTTGTGTGGATCGTAGACCCGTGCTTCCCATGTTAAGAAAACAGGCCCTGCTTCTAAAATATAGTCATTTACTTCTCTGTCTCACACACTTTTCTTGGGAAGGTATTCATATATCTTGCCTTTTGTCTTCAGGAACATAACAATGAATAACAAGGCAATCAATAAAGGAAACCAGAAAACGATTACCAGAGTGGGATAAACGTGTTAATATCTGGGCATACGACTGATTTAGTTTGCGTGCTGGTGAATTCTAATTGTGATATCATACAAGTGAAATATTGTACGACAATTGAATGCACCCTGCTGATAATTTCAATCTTATCGTGTACGCGAGCTTGTTTCTACCCACGTGAGATGTAGGTGCGTGGGAAAACATGTTGTGCAAATGTGTTAGAGCGCTCACAGTCGGAAGCTGTTATGTAGATGTCCTTCCAGCTGTTCCCAGGAGATGCGCCCTCCACTTCTGGAATGCACTTAGCTTTGTGTTGCGACGTACCCAACTCTGTCACATCATCTCATTCTTTTACAGTCGTATTTAAATTGTTTTATGAAAAGTCTGTTGCACAAACAGGCCTGAATGCTCTTTAATCATATAACAAGTTCTTGGACAGCAGAATTTTGCATTCTAGTAGGTATCGAGATTTCTCTGGAAATATATGAGGCCCTCTCAACCCAACGAAACATAAAAATGTGCATGTGTGAATGAGAGACAAAGAAATAAAGAAAGAAAACAGCAGCCTTAATTAAAAAACGAAACATCATAAATACCAAACTTGATGTATAAATGTGCATCTTGGAAGAAAGCGATACGAAGATTTTCACGGATTCTCCGCCACTACAAACAGTTCTCTACATGGAATGTTATTTTCCGTTACGGAGGGGACACGGTACCGATCCAAAGGGGATATTGTACCTATTCCTCACAAGGGGGCGTTCCCGGCAGGAAGGATGAGGTGAGAGGAGACCCGGCGGCAGCATCCAGGAGCGACGGTACAGCAATGACAGGGTTCCTAAGCTACTAAGTAGACGCATCAGCAGACGGACATGCAAGACCGGAGATCCCGCTCCACAAAGCGGGGCTCCAACGCTCCTCGTTATATTTTGATGAACTCTACGTTCTTCTGGACTGCGTATTTTTACTTTCTCTACTACGTATAGTAAGTAGGGGAAGTATTGTATTCCACCCAAAAATTCGATTCCGAGATTTCACCGGAAATACATGTTTTGAGACCCCCTGAATCCAAAAAAGCATTTTTGGAAACATGTCCGTGTGTCTGTCTGTGAACAGCATAACTCAGAAACGAACAGTCGGATAAACACCAAACTTGGTATTTAGGTTCAGTATGTTCCACAGATGCGACACGAAGGTTTTCAAGAAAATCTCCCAACCCAAGATTACCCTTTACATGGAACATTTTTCGAAAATGATAATTTTCTCAAAAATGGCTAAAACGATTTTGATTAAAGTATCATATGTTAAAGATATTTTCATTACAAATAAAATGTATATCTTGAATTTTCTGGGAATGTCTCCAAAAGTATTCTTCGTTGTGAACGACTTTTGCATAACTGGTAAACCATAAGATAGACAAAAGTTTACTACACAAAAAATGTAGATCGCGTTAAAATACACAATCTATGTCATATACATTTTTTGTTGAGTGAACCTTTTTTAGAGATATTGCTTGTTATTCCCTTAAATTTCTCAATACTTATTTTCTCAAATGGGAATTCGTTATTCATTTCTTTTTGTCTTGGATATGCAAAGAGTATTAATCTGTGACAAAGAGAATGGTGCTGCACCTAGCAACCAGCTATTAAGAGATATGTTTATGGTTAAAGGCTACTGTATTTCTATATTGCCCTTGCAAATACAAAAAAGGGGAACGTAGTACGCCTTAAGCGATAGTCAAGTATTTTTAGAACTTGTCGTTATGTGTAAAATGTAATTCTCTTTGCATGTCAAAAGATCGTTTCTGCAAATGTTTATCTTGATTAATATGAAATAGATGGAGAATAAGAGTTTATAAAACTAGTTTGTACAAGAGTAGAGAAAGTCATGTGAGTGTAACACATCAGAATTATTTTTTAAAAGAAATGAGTTAATTATAGTTTTATTGGTATCTTGCGTTACTTATGAAACACCCTGTATAACACACCTACGTCAGGTTCTAGTAGAGAGTGGGAGTAGATAGCGCATCAAAAATGGAAACATCTCGTTTCGAAAGGAATTAAACAGTCAAAGAGGATTCGGAATTAATCAGCTGCATTGTCCATATGGCACTGATTTACAGCCCCCGTTATGAAAAATGCAATCCCTATTTGTTATATTAAATTCCCCTTCAAAGGGATTTGATAATTAACTGCTGAGTGCTCGCTGTCAAATTCTGCTTACCATTTTAGCTCCTTGTTCTTTTTTCAATCCTCTTTGCCATCTCAATCTGTTTCCTTCCAACTCCCAAAAGGAACTTTTATTATTTTTTTTTGTGAAACCTAACATGTAGATGTTTGATGATTAAAGAACCTTTATAAGTTATCTATCGTGGTTATTTTGTTTTTGTTTTATTAATTCCTCGTTCCTTTCTTCCTATATTTTTACTTTCTTTACTACGTATAGTAAGTAGGGAAGTATTGTATTCCACCCAAAAATTCGATACCGAGATTTCACCGGAAACACATGTTTTGAGACCCCCTGAATCCAAAAAAAGCATTTTTGGAAACATGTCCGTGTGTGTGTCTGTCTGTCTGTGTGTCTGTCTGTGAACAGCATAACTCAGAAACGAACAGTCGAATAAACACCAAACTTGGTATTTAGGTTCAGTATCTTCCAGAGATGCTACACGAAGGTTTTCAAGAAAATCCCCCACCCCAGATTACCCTTTACATAGAAGATTTTTCGAAAATTTTCTCAAAAATGGCTCTAACGTGTTTGATTAAAATATCATATGTTTAAGATGTTTTTATGACAAATAAAATGTATATCTTGAATTTTCTGGGAATGTCTCCAAAAGTATTGTTCATTGTGAACGACTTTTGCATAACTGGTAAACCATAAGAGATAGACAAAGTTTTACTGCACAAAAATTAGATCGCGTTAAAATACACAATTTATGTCATATAAATTGTTTTTGTTGAGTGAACCACTTTCGAGATATTGCTTGTTATTCCCTTAAATTTTCCAATACTTATTTTCTCAAATGGGAATTCGTTATTCATTTTTTTTGTCCTGGTAATGCAAAGAGAATGGAATGCGCCACATAGCAACCAGCTCTTCAAATATTTGACTATCGCTTAAAGCTACCATATTCCCCTTGCACCTACAAGAAAATTAGCAATAAGATTAACATCTCGATTAACATGAAGCATATGGAGAATAAGATTTTGTAAAAATAGTTTGTACAAGAGTATAGAAAGTCATGTGAGTGTAATAATCAGATTTTTCTATCTCTTATGGTTTCCTGGTTATGCAGAATTCAACAAAATTCAATCACAATGAAATGTATTTCACATAATATTCGCGAAAAGTTTACTATATACATTTCGTTCATGTAAATATTGTCAAAACAGTTTTTGTGAAAATAAAAAAGGAAAATATCTTCTATGCAAAATAGAACGGGTTGGGTTTTCCACAACCGGTAGACGATTTTATTGTAGACACCGACGCCAGCGACAGTGGTATTGGAGGTGTACTATCCTGGCCCAGGATGAACAGGAGCGGGTAATATCGTACTACAGCATGACGCTTTCCAAGGCGGAAACTCTGCGTTACCTGACGGGAGCTCCTGGCAGATGTGAGAGCACTGGAACACTTCCATAAGTACCTGTACGGTCAGCCATACCACCTGAAGACTGACCACTCCGCCCACACCTGGCTATTGAGCTTTAAGAACCTGGAGAGCCAGGCAGCCGGTTGGGTTCAGAGGCTTCAGGAATACAGGAATAAGAACATCGGAGAGGATGGAGCCACTCCAATGCGAATGCCATGTCAAGAAGATCCTGCCCGGAGGATTGCGGCCAGTGCACTAGGGTGGAGAAGGAGCATGCCCTGGCTATCCGTGCGATTTTGGCGATGCCTGCAGACACCGGGGGAAGGAGCAAAGAATGGAAACAGCGAGATTGCACTTAGAACCCTATGGACGTGAAGGACTTTTGGAAGTTTCCTTCGACGTACTATAACTTTAGATGAAACCTGGGTTCGATGCTACCAACCAAAATTGAAGAGACAATCTAATAAGTGGCGACACAATGATTCCCCATGGCCAAAGAGGTATCGACAAGAACAGGATCCACTTTCTCGCAGTTTTCATGGCTCGTGTTATCTTATTTACTGGGCGCCTCTTGTTTTATTATTTTAAATTTGGGTTCATTGTCCTCCGGCTAGCTATTATAACTCAGTTGAGCAAGTATCTCTAAGCAGGGCGTGTCAACGGAAAGGAGTTGTTACTAAAAGATAACACTGATAAAAATTTTGTTTCTACACTTTTATTGCCGTCACACTTAATTAATAATTCACATATTTAATCTTTATACACGCCTGACTGAAGCTGTGATATTTCCGAATGTAACTACAGTCGTTATAGTTGCCGCGCACCAATTACTTCGCGTACTTCACATTTTTGTAACTAACACTGCGACGTGTACCTCGTGAGAGATTCCTTAGAACTGTGCAAAACTTGCTTATGACTCGAGAATATATACTCCTTCACCTGGAATTGCCTAAACATTATAATAGAGCTGCTATTGGTTACCAAATCGTGCCCACTTTAGCGTCTGTTTTGGTCAGCCAATCACTACTACTAACATATACGCTCTAGGGAAGATACTCCCTCCATTTCTAAAAAAGGCACGCTACCCTGACGTCATTTGTTTATCTCTTGTTAGTGATAAAAACTCACCCCTTCGGTTTATTGTTACCCACTTCTATTGTCAGTTTCAGTGAGGCCGTGTAAACTTATTTACTAACAATACTTATGGCTTACAAACATCTATAACCCTGTACATGCAATAATATTAATTTACACTACAATAACTTTGGCATTCATAGCATGTTATGATATAAAATATTGCCTCAACTTGTTGTGATGTTGCTTATGTTTTTGATGGTGTCAGTGTCACTCATTCAGTTCCTGTGGGAAATGGTGTTAATAGTGCATATTGCAGTTACTTTCTGGAACACCATTTACGACCAGCTGTGCGTGTAAACATCCAAATCTCCTGAATTCTCATCCTATTGTGCTACATAAGGTGTACGCTCTCGCATAGCCACTCCTGCTGTTAGTTTATGTCGCAGATGGCACTGGGAAATTCTGGAGCATCCTCCATAATCCCCAGATATGAACCTATATGATTTTGACCTTTTCGCGAAAATGAAATTACCATTTAGAGGCGCTCGCGTTAGAACCAGGGAACAATTATAGCAACAGTAGAGCATCTGTTCGAAGATTAGAACAACAAGACGTTGTGGATGTCATCCGTGTCTCCCTGAAGTGTGGAGGTGAGTTATTCATGTTGGAAGAGGTAACTTCTGAGAAAAGCAACAATGTGACTGTTCCAAAAATGTTTTCTTTCTTGTTAATTGTAATATTACCACTTATTATTCAATGATCCATGTATGTGTTGATTGACTATGAATGAATATGTAAAATGGGTTAGTAAACAACAGTTCAATTGTAGAGCATATAAATATTGCGTGCTATTCGGATAATTTTTTGGTCAGCGGAAATGTCAATGTTTCTTTTTAGTTTCTCTACTGCGCCGGTGTTTTGTTTTGTTTGTTCGATACATCGAAAGCTAAAGGGAAACTTTCAGCGCTTATGCTTCCCGTTTTCTGTCATGCCTCTTTTGTTTTGGTCGCCTCGAGCGTCTAGCTAGTTCGACTCGTACGACGGGACAGCGAAGGTGTTGAATTTTTTAATGTGTGTAATTGTGGTATCACATGTACAGGTACGTGCTTGGTTGTGGAGGTTGAAACTATAAACGTTTTATTTGGTTCTTGTTGCAAATTCGTTTAACTTTTACAATCTTTTTCAACACAGAGAGTTCTCTGTTAGCTTCAAGTCATAAATTATTTATTGATCCTTTTGTAATCTGCAGATCCAGTTTAAAATTCGCTGCGTATGTAAAGTGTGTTGTGTTTCAAAACGGTTATAATGTGGGCAGATTTTTGTTACAATTTATTATATTGCGAGAAGGCCAAGTCACAGACTGTTTATTCCTGCTGCTTTTGACGTGAAGTGCGGCTGTAGCTGAATTTCAGGTATATTATTTCGTGAGAAATACTTCAGATTTGGAATTCGCGAAATTATTTTGAATCTTAGGTGAACTTGGGTGTTTTTACTTTCTCTACTACGTGTAGTAAGTAGGGGAAGTATTGTATTCCACCCAAAAATTTGATACCGAGATTTCACTGGAAATATATGTTTTGAGACCCTTTGGAAACATTTTTGGAAACATGTACGTGTGTGTGAGTGTGTGTCTATGAACAGCATAACTCAGAAACGAACAGGCAGATAAACACCAAACTTGGTATTTAGGTTCAGTATCTTCCAGAGATGCGACACGTAGGTTTTCAAGAAAATTCCCCCACCCCAAATTACCATTTACGTGGAACATTTTTCGAAAATTTTAATTTTCTCAAAAATGGCTATAACGATTTTGATTAAAATATCATATGTTTAAGATATTTTCATGCCAAATAAAATGTATATCTTGAATTTTCTGGGAATGTTTCCAAAAGTATTCATTGTGAACGACTTTTGCATAACTGGTAAACCATAAGAGATAGACAAAATTTTACTACACAAAAAATGTAGATCGCGTTAAAATACACAATTTATGTCATATACATTTTTTGTTGAGTGAACCTTTTTTAGAGATATTGCTTGTTATTCCCTTAAATTTTTCAATACTTATTTTCTCAAATGGGAATTCGTTATTCAGTTTTTTTGTCTTGGATATGCAAAGAGTATTAATCTGTGACAAAGAGCTGGTTGCTGCACCTAGCAACCAGCTATTAAGAGATATGTTTATGCTTAAAGGCTACTGTATTTCTATATTGCCCTTGCAAATACAAAACAAGGGGAACATAGTACGCCTTAAGCGATAGTCAAGTATTTTTAGAACTTGTCGCTATGTGTAAAATGTAATTCTCTTTGCATGTCAAAAGATCGTATCTGCAAATGTTTATCTCGATTAATATGAAATAGATGGAGAATAAGCGATTGTAAAAATAGTTTGTACAAAAGTAGAGAAAGTCATGTAAGTGTAACACTTCAGATTTTTTATTGTCTATTGTAATTTCTTGCCACGCTTTACGTCGTAATTGTGCTTCTATGTATTTTACTACATTGCTGTATAATATGGTGTTTGCTTGAGGCTTTTAGTGTATGTTATACATTGTTCTTATTAAATATAGCAAATTGTTGAAAGGCAACTTGTTTAATTGGCCAGTTGTACCCGACCCTAGTTTCATTTGAATATATTTAAGGTACCTTGAGAATATTCCACGACGTTAATGATCCTGGACGTGATGAGCTGGGCACACTGCTACGTACTACATAGTAAGTAGAGAAGGTATTGTTTCCGTCCAAAGTTCGATACAGAGATTTCACCGGAAATGCATATTTTGAGGTCCCCTGAATAAAAAAAGCATTTTTAGAAAAAGGTACTGCGTGTATCTGTGAACGGCATAACTCAAAAACGAAAAGTCGAATAAATACCAAACTTGGTATTTAGGTTGAATACCTTCCAGAGATGTGAAACGAAGAAAATCCCCCACACCAAACTCCCTTTTTCGAAATTTTTGATTTTATAAAAAATGGCTAACGATTTTGATTAGAATACCATATATTAAATATATTTACATTATAATAAGATGTATACCTTGAATTTTCTGCGAATAGGTTGTGAAACCCACTTCATTCGAGAGAAATTTTGCATAATCTTTTATAACTGGTATGCGTTAAGCCTTAGACAAGAACGTACTACACAAAAAAAATGTGGATCTCTTTAAAACAAACAATTTATTTCAAATAACCTTTTTTCTGGCATCAGACATTTCCAGATATCCGTTATTAATGGTTTGAATTGTTCAATATTTAAGTTATTCTTTTCAAGTCCTTTCGATATTCAGTTGTTTCTCGAATTGCACGCAAAGTGATTGGAGTTTTAAGGCCAGCATATAGCGTGTTTAAGCGTGTTTAAACATTTGACTGTCGCTGTTATATTTATATTTATAAAGAAATGTGTAATTCAGCTATTTCTGGAAAGTTTTATCTCGATTTAAATGAAGAAGATAGGAAAATTAACTTTCACAAGCATAATTTGTATACTCACTAATAAGCGCTAGAGGGGAGATAAAGTCATGTGTATGTAAGATATTAGATTTTATATTTACAATAACAGGAGTATCTCATATTAACGAGTGTTTAAGACATTTAAAGGACGATGTAAGAAAGGTATTGTGTATTTCAATGTTTAAATCAGTTGTTAATGAGACAGCTATAAGCGCCTCCATTCAGTACTGTGGCTTAATTCGAGTTAACATAAGTTCTAAGAATGAAATTACAAATTACGGATGCCTATCCTTGAAATTTTAAAATCCATAGTTTCAATTCGATACACTTGAAATTTTAATACAGTACTCAGTGTTTATGTACATCATATACAACAAATTGCACGCATATTTTTAAATTGGTTTCTCAAACATTAATTTTTAGTAATTTTGTACTGTTTTGAGAAACTGCTTCACACGATGTAACTATTTTAAAGAAAATATTTTATGATTAAAAACTTTAATAGTAATTAAATACATAGTGGTATTGACATTTTAATTATAATAATATTTCGGGAGAAAATATTGTTAAATATGAGACATACTTTTTGTGTATAGATTTACACAGCATTGTTTAGTAACATTACCAGCAGCAGCTCCTGTGTCGCAGATTTACGACACGTAAAAGAACCTCAAGCCTGATAAAGAGGTATCTGAGCAAAATTTCGGGTCTCTCACACACCATAGACGCCAAACCATAACAGTTAAAGAGTGTCTATAAATAAATAAAAAAAAGCAACAGTTCGTCAGTCTACATTTTTGGTGTTCACAAAATTTAGAACCAGACATCCCTGAAAGTTTGAAATAGCATCTCCTGCATAATTATGGTTATAAACAAAATTGTACAACTGCAGCCACTATCATCAGTAATAATATAATAATTATGATAATAAATGCTAATTAATAATAATATTAATGCATAAATTATTGTTGTTGTGGTTCACCAATGGAGATTAATTGATCTAAATCATTTTCCTTCTAGCTTCCCAATATAAAGTCTAAGTTATCACTTTTAAGGCATTTGCATTTAACGAGGTGCTGCTTGTTCAGGATGACATCTTCTTCACAGAGAATGGACTTGCTTGTAGGTAGGCATCGTATCTTGTAGAAGTGTTCCGCGATGCAATCGTGGCCTGTTGCCATCCTGAATAAGGCCACTGCAGTTTCCCTTGTCATTTTTTATATCAACTCTATCCTTAATATTCTTATAATATTTATCTTTTAATTTATCTTCTTCCTAATGTCTCTGCTGTCTTTTGAAATGTTGTTTAATGTTATTTAATTGTTTATTTATTTCTATTTGTCCTACAGGTTTTATTTTTTGTACTGTACCTTTCTTTGTTAATTGATCCTTAATGCTGATGCATAAATAGTCTGACGAAAGAAAAGGTTGTTTTGGGGATGTTTCTTATATTGTACATAATTAAGTAAAGTGGTTTAGGGCAAGAACGAAATAATATGTAAATTAAATTGTAGTTGAAGTGTGGATAGTCTGGAATAACCGGGAGAACTTTCAGTGCTTTTGCGCGTTACCTACTTTTGCCGTAGTGCTAGTGGCATTAACGTAAAATTGTAGCGATTGTATGGAAACATAATGCGGGAGATGCTTCGTGCACTTCTTCAAGTGTGCACGACTCTATGTATTTGTCCCATAAGGTAACCACTTCATACCAGTTGCGCATGCGCAAAAGCTGTTTAAAACGTGCCCAAGTTAAGATGTGCTACCGACCCTGTTGCCACATTTCATCGAGTTTAGATGAGTAGCGCGGTAGATTTAAACGCCGTAGGTTTTAAATTACCGCATTTACGTTACGTTTAATAGCATTCAAAGAGAAAATAACCAATAAATCTGCAAGATGTCAAAAGTTAGGGTGTTTTGCTGTTATATAGTAGCTGCTACTGAAATTCGTAACTAAACATATTAACAAAAATTTATCTCATTTTTTATCTGTTGTTTATAAGGTGGTATTAAAAATACATTCAATCATACCGAAAGTACATCGTATGAAAAAATTCAAAAATTAGAATGTGCTGACAAATGAAATCCCGAGAAACGAGAGTTTAAAAATGATAACGGTAAAATAGCGTTGTTTGACTTTATGCTGTTTAAAAACCGTTTAGTGCCTATACAGGCCCTTCTTCGTCTTTTTCAGCTCTTCTGCAGCTGGTTTAGTATTTAGCCTGAGGCGTCTGTTAAATGATTAACCACTTCAAACTTGTCGTTTCTTACTGCAATTTTATAGGAAGCTATGGTCACAGGCTGACATTTATATCGCTACTTGGCATGCCTTAAAAGGTCGTACAGCTTGAAAGTTGTGTAGAACTAAAGTAGGTCTGTATTGTTTGATAACACTAAAATCCATATTTTCACTTCTTTGGTACATACCTGTAACTTCAAACTAATGGCTAACACCCGGATATTAGAATATTAACTTGTTACTTTCTCTACTATGTACATAGTAGGTAGGGAAGGTATTGCATTCCACCCAAAAATTGGAAACCGAGATTTCATCAAAGTGCATGTTTTGAGGCCCCCTGAATCTAAAGAAGCATTTTTAGAAAAATCCGAGTGTGTGTGTGTGTGCGCGCGCGCGCGTGTGTGTGTGTGTGTGTGTGTGTGTACACAGTCGGATAAACACTAAACTCGGTATTCAAGTCCAATAACTCCCAAAGTTGCAAAACCAAAATTTTCAAGACAATCTCCCTCTCCAAATTACTCTTTACATGTTATATTTTTCGAAATTTTTAGTTTGTCGCGGTATCGTTCGTGTTATCTTGTTTGCTGAGCGCCTGTTATTGTTTTACTAGTTTGAATTTTGAGTTCTCTGTCCTCCGGCTAGCTATTATTACCCAGTCAAGCAAATCTCTTGAACAGGGTGTGTAAACGGAAAGGAATTGTTACTAAAAGATAACACTGATAAAAGAATTTGTTTTTACACTTTTATTGCCGTCACAATTAATTAATTTCACATAATTACTCTTGATACATGCCCGACTGAAACTGTTATATTTTCGAATGTAACTATAATCACTTATTCGCCGCACATTATTAATTCGCGTATTTCACATTTTATAACTAGCTTTACGATGCGAGAGATTGTGTAGAACTGCGCTACGTTTGCCTTGTGAATGATTCTGTAGAACTGCGCGACGTTTGCCTTGTGAATTATTCTGTAGAACTGCGCGACGTGTGCCTTGTGAATGATTCTGTAAAACTGCGCGACGTTTGCCTTGTGAATTATTCTGTAAAACTGCGCGACGTTTGCCTTGTGAATTATTCTGTAGAACTGCGCGTTACCCGTCTCTGGCACGGAATTTATACTCCCTCACCCCGATATGCCTAAAGATTATAATCGAGCTGTTATTGGTTAATAAAGCGCGCCAACATTAGCGTCTATTTTTATATCCAATCAAAATTACGAACACATATGCTCTAGGGAAGATATTCCCTCCAATTCTAAAGAAAAGCGCGCTACTCTGACGTCATTTGTTTGTCTCTTATAATTGATAAACAACTCACCCCCTCGCTCATTGTTATAACGCTCCTATTGTCAGTTTCAGTGAGGCCGTGTAAACTTATTTCCTAACAATGCTTATAATAAACAAACATCTCAAATCATTGTCATACAATAATGTTAATTTACACTACAATCACTCTGGCATTTACAGTGTTGTGATATAAAACACTGCCTCAAGTTTGTAAAAAATACTTTTACGATTATTGACTGAAATATCATATATTAAAGTTATTTACACCAGGAAGAAAATGTATATCTTGAATTTTTTAGGAGTTCTCTTCAATCCAAAGGAATTATAGCTTGTATAACTGGTAAACATTTAGCGTTAGACAAAAACATACTACACAATTTATAACAAATAACTTTTGTTTGTAGCATCAGCAATTTCCGAGATATCCATTATTAATAGTTCAAATTGTTTAATACTCTTCATTCTTTTAAAGTCCTGTCAACTTTCAGTTATTTCTCGTGATGTCATTAAAGAGTGTGGGATTTTAAGGCCAGCGTATAGCGTCCAACATTTGAACTATCACTATTCCCTACCTATCGGGATGGTTTAGTCGGATACGTCTCTGGCCCGCATTCGGGAGGTCTCGGAATCGATCCCCGGTAACGCCCACTCTGACCCATGGGTTTTTCGTGGTTTCCCCGGGTCACCAGGCGATGGTGGGGTAGTTCATCTTTTACCAAAACTCTCCTTCCCCTCATTTTCTTTACCCATCATCTTCCTTGTCATCTACATATTTCACGGTTGTAGGACAAGGCGACGGTGTTCGGCGGGTTGCGTCTGGGCGGTGACTTGCGCTCTGTAAAGGTTTCTTTCCTGGCATTGCTACATTAACGCTCAGCTAGGTCTCTCCTCCGCGTGAGGCTCCGCTGCGGGGACCATGGTGGTTGGTGGCTTGTGGGCAGGGATCGTGTCGCGTCGGATGCGTTCTATCTGGAAACGTTAGGACCCCGCCCGAGCTTGGGCCCGTCGGCATCCGGATGTGGTCGCCTTTCGAGTCCCTCCCCTCATCCTTCCCTCCCAAGGGTCACGTTGAAAGCACAATGGGCCGACTGGCCCCCCGGGGGCCCCTCCGTGATACGTACCTTTACCTTTATCTGTATCTATAACAAAACATGCAATGCAGTTATTTCCGAAAAGGTTGATCTCGATTAAAATGAGGTAGGTAGGAAAATAAACTTTCGGAACAATCATTTGATTACCCACTGATAAACGATAGAGTGTAGGGAAAGTCATGTGAATGTAGCGCATCAGAATTTTTCACGGTTCTATTAGTTATATTGTATTGATATTATTTCGAATAATTGTTAAGCCAACGTACCTATACAACTTAACTGACTATACCCAAACATTCCCGATCTTTTTGAGGGGGCTTAAACTCAACATCTTCCTCTTTGTAGACCTTGATTACTCTTGCTTTTCCTTGTAAAGTTTCTTAAATCCAAATAAATGCATAAGTACGGGTAGCAAAAGTGAGAGGTTGCTGAAAAATGAATTATTAATAACTGTGCGAGATATTTTGACACATAAAGCAGAATTTCAAGTATATATGGATATGAATATGCGTTTGTTTTAACTGTGTGTGGGCGAACATATTCGTTTTGGGAATGTTTAAAGCGTTTATGTCGCATAAAACACGTGTTATCTGCAGCAAAGCCCATTTTTCATTTGAAGCCATCCTGCTCCCACGTTGGCGCCGCACATTCGGTTTTATCATTGCAGCAAGAATAAACAAGCACTATGTAGTCGCGGTGTGGTTTCCGTATTTACAGACGGAGGGTCCTTATCGTCTGCGATCCACCGTCGTTTTTCAGCCCTACCTGAAAAAAAAACTACATTCAGCGTGTTTCAGAAACTCTGGATTTGAAACTTTTGATTTCAAATAAAACAAAATAAATCGTGGAAAATTATTAATAATTTCGTTTCGTTTATAGATGTAGCAACTACAGGAATCAAGTAAATATTGTTACTGTTGTTATTTTTCTTTATTTATAGTCGCTTTGACTACTACGTCATATCGCGACTTATATCCATGCATTCGAGTACAATAACATTACATTACATTGGAAAGGTAGAATCAGATGACTGAAAAATCCAATGCCATAGCCGGGATTTGAACCACGGATCTCCCGATCTCCGTCCGGTTGCTCTAACCACTGAGCTACCATGGCATTATGCCGACACGACATGTGTGAAATTGTGTGACAGAGCAGTTAATTCCATTAATTGACCTAATAGTGGTTGTAACTATAAAGCCCGGGACTTAAGTACTTACAAAGAATGAAAGTCGCCATTGGGGTATGGCATCTCAATACAATTTGAGATCTACTTGTGGTTTACCGGGAAAAATGCGAATCAGTTGGAGAATTTAATGTCGTGTCGTTGCCATGGTAGCTCAGTGGTTGGAGCAACCGGACGGAGATCGGGAGATCCGTGGTTCAAATCCCGGCTATGGCATTGAATTTTTCAGTCATCTGATTCTACCTTTCCAACCCTGTCCAACACAGGCTTGTGTGAAAGAACAATTAATTCCATTACATTGATTAAATAATACAATAATTTAATACATTGTTACAAGCATATTTTACATTATTAAATCTTGAACACAGCTAGAACAGCACATCTTATTACCTATTATACAGGGAGAGCCAAAGAACTACGAACCGCCTGCGCGGTGTTTTTCCTGTCCGCGTTCTCGGCACTTGTTGCCGTTTGCCGCTATCATAAAAAGGCACGGATGAAACCATACAGCATTTTTAAAACTATTTTTAAAGGCTTTACTTACCAACTTTATGAAGGGAGATGCTGAAACTGGCCACCGTCGTTGTCCATACATTTTTGGCACCTCTTTAGGAAACTATCCATCACTCGCCAATATTTTTCGAGTCAACAGTTGAAGCCCGTAAATATGTGAATACAATTTGCCCTCTGTTTGTTTTTTAGAGAATTAACTGCCAGAGAGCGTGATTTTGCCTTTTTTCAACAAGACTCTGCAACAGCTTATACTACCAATACTTCGCTGAGAAAAATTGAAAGTGTGTTTGAGGACAGAATTATTAGTGCAAATTTGTGGCCCCCTCGGTCCCCCGACCTAACCGCCCTGCGATTTCTATTTCTGGGATAACTTAAAACAAAGTATACAAGACAAACCCACACACCCTGGAAGAATTAAAACAAAATATCAGCCAGGAAACTGCCAGCATTTCTCAACGTTAACTACGGCGAGTGATGGATGGTTTCCTAAAGAGGTGCCAAAAATGTATGGACAACGACGGTGGTCAGTTTCAACATTTCCTTTCATAAAGTTGGTAAGTAAAGCCTTTAAAAGCAGTTTTAAAAATGTTGTATGGTTTTATCCGCGCGTTTCTATGATAGCGGTAGACGGCAACGAGCCCTGAGGACGCGGACTGGAAAAACACCGCGCAGCGGTTCGTATTTTTATGGCTCACCCTGTACATGTTTATTTGATGTGTTATATTTAAATCTTGTTATAGAGTTCGATGTCTTTCAAGGAAAAAATAATGATTTTGGAAGGAGTAGGGTTGTTTAAAGCTAAAAATATATCTTTAGGGATGTTATGTCTTCTCTCCATGGTATAACTTCTGCATTTAGTGATGAGGTGTTCGATGGTGATACGGCAATTGCAGGTCTCGCAGTGAGGAGCATTTTCTTTTGACGAGTAAGAAGGAATGGGTTAGGCGTGAATGGCCTATTCGTAAACGTGATATAATCAGTTGATCTTTTCTTTTTAGAGTCTGCAATGTGCAGGGTTTTGTGGAGCCTTTCCTAACTATGTGGAGTTTGTTTGATGTTTTAATGGTCCAGTCTTGCTTCCATTTGACAATAGATCTGCTAAAAAAATAACTTTGAGCATCTCTGTAGGGCACTGGCAATTCTTCCACTGCAGGTAGCAAAGTGGCTTTTTTTCTTCCCTACCTGCTTCCTCATTTCCTGATATTCCACAGTGGGACGGAATCCAGAAGAGTATAACTTCTTGATTATTTGTAGTAATTTGGTTGTAAAAATTTTTGATATCTCGGATTAATGTTAAGTCAGTAGAGCGATCTCGGAGTAGAGTGCTTAGTGAATCAGAATTGCACTGTGTTTATGCTGTGCTGGGGTAATGTAAATCAAAGCTTGTTTGACAGCATAGAGCTCAGAGGAGAAAACAGAGAACAAGTCTGGAAGCTTGTACTTAAGTTTAGCATTCGGTGTGATTGTAGCACAGCATTACCCTGATCAGATTTGGAGTCATCTGTATATATAAATACGTGTTTAGCATATGTGTTACGGATTTCCTGGTAAATTTGTTTATATGTGAAAGAATCTGTATGTTGAATGCAGTAATTTGTATCACAAATTACTTAAATGTAAATAATGATTGTAATATGAATATGCATTTTTATGTGACATTGATTTGAGATGTTTATTGATTGTAATTATTGTTGATAAGTAAGTTTATACTGCCTTACTGAAACTGACAATAATAGCGTGCAATAATGCAGCGAGGGGGTGAGCTGTTTATCATTATTGGAAACGAGGAAGTTACGTAATGTTGGCGCGTTTTTCGGTAGAAACTTCTGGAATATTTTCTCCCTAGAGCATATGTATTCATAATTTTCATTGGATATTAAAATAGACGCTAATGTTGGCGCGTTTTATTAGCCAATAGTAACTCAGTTATAATCTTTAGGCATATCGGGGAGTGGGTGTATAAAAAGCCAAGTCAGAGGTAGATCGCGGCCAGTTCATCGAAAATCTCAATACATTACACGTCGCCTTCAGTCGTTCAGTTCATCAAAAATCTGTGTACACTACACGTCGTCTTCAGTCAGTCAGTTCGTTTAAAGTATTTGTACGGCAAACGTCGGGTATCGATTTACAAGTTACGTGCAGCAGAATTATGAATAATCTAAAGTGTTGTAAGGTTAATTATACAAAAAGTTGAAGTACGCAAATTAAGAAATATCAGTAAGAAGTTATTATAACAGTTTCAGTTTGGCGAGTGTTAAGATCAATGTATAAATGTGATAGTTAACGTGTTCGACAATAAATGTGTAAAACAAATTTGTTCATCAGTGTTCTCTTTGAATAAAAGACTCCTTCCGTTTACACATCCTGTTTAAGAGATATGTTCGACCAAATAGCTAGCCGGAGGACATTTAAATAAAAATTAAAAAATTCTTTCAAACAAAAGACTAATACTGCCGCAAATTTCTAACACCAGATGGAGCTACGAACCTAACAAAGAACACGTCACAAGATAGCTTCAACGCGTGATGTAAACAAACATTATAAGTAATACTACATCAAATTGGCTCCCAAACGTGGGGCTACAATAATGTTAAATACATAACATTAAGTAATCCACTTACAATGTGGACACTTATGAAAAAGTAGAGCACAGCAAGACGCATTTCTAATGGGTTATTTACTTCGAAGCTGTACGCTTTGCTTCAAATTTTGAAGCTGCTATCTCGAAGTTGCGTCCATTTAGATAACGTTTAATGTTACCTTATCTGTTTATGAGTTTTATTAAATCATCTCGTAGCTCGTTCTGCGTTGTCTCGTGCGCCAGCTACTCTTGTGGTATATCTATGAGTTCTTTATCTCAGTGTATTTTGAAAGGATAACACCACTTAGCTAGTTGATAAATTATAATGTTGACTAAAATGTTAGGTTTGGGAAAAGTCGCCGACTGTTGTATTAAAGAATTAAATTACTCCTATAACAATAATTAAGCGAAGCATCAGTTGCCGCAAGTCGCAGAAACGTTACTCGGAAATGGCAATAGCCGCTAAATCATTCTAACCCCGACGCCTTTATGTGTGCTGCACAACTTAAAAGTTATACACGAGAGTAAGTCACACGAGAGTCCAGAATTTCAGAAGAGTCACGAATATATCACGAATGTGTGTCTGATTTAGAATGCTGTTCTTTTCTTAACTTAAGCTCTGCCCACATATTAATATCCCTACCAACGTTCCTTCTTATGCGGTCCAATCCCAAAACTCTGCGTATGCGTATCTAACACTGTTACTATGCAGTATCTCCTCAAATCTCGGAATTTCGTTCCCTTTTTAATTTACAGAGTTCCTGTCTACGTAAATTTTCAAACGTACTGAACATAACTCTAACTGCATTCCGAGAACTTTTACGCTAACGTTCTTTACTCGTTTATTACTAATGACTTTCTTCAACATGACACGCTAATGACCTTTTTTTCCGGATAAATCTTTCAACTCAGACTTGTTACATTATACATTGGTTTAATATACCAAAAGTATTTATTGCAATTATTTCTCTCTCTTACTATCATTTCTGTACTTAATTATTCACATTTTCCTATTAATATTTATGATATCAACTTTGTGTTTTGTAAGTTATTGCTATTAACACTCCACTCGTCCATAGTTAGTTTTCGAATTGCTGAATAGCTATGTAGCGATATTTGTAGGTTTTTGCCATGGCTTAGTGCGTCATCTTGGATGTAAGGTACTAATAAGTAGATGAAAATATTAATTTTCGCTCCACATGGGTGAGATCGTGGCTAAAAGTGATATCGTTACCGGGGGGAGAACTACGAAAAAAGGAGAATCTACGAAGATAAATAGGAAGATGAAGGAAAATAAGAAGAAGCATCATACGTAGCGTGTGGTCAAGCCGGGGCGCATTCCAAAGTGGGCGGGGCCCCCCATCTGTCAGCCGGCCAGCTCAGGTCAGCAGAAGGTCACCGGCACAGAGGGCGCCGCTGCATCTGCCATTGTGAGAGTAGCCAGCTCTTCATAGCAAAATTCTCACGGCCTTCCTGATTCTGCAGTGACATGTGCATCTTTGTAGTTTGAAGAATGGAGACGAAAGATGATCTGTTTATGGAATCCTACAGGCTGCTCCGGTTCATTAAAAGTACCCATGTTCAAACAATAGTTCCGCATTAATAGCTGGAAGATTTGCAGTTCCAAATATACTTAAAAAAATGGTTCCGAAGTAACCATTAAATCCTTCTAAACGTAATTGTGGTTCCGAAAATGGCAAAAGAGCTCTAGAACAACTCAAAGCACCAAACGGTATTGAAAGTATGACATTTATCTGAACATGCACTAAATCTAGGAAGCTCGCCTCTGTGGTGTAGGGTGGCTTGTTTGCCTCATGTTAAAAAGACGTCCTCCGTGGTGTAGTGGTTACCTTTAGTTCCCGAGGTCGCGGGTTCAAAACCCTACAGGGGGCGATAGGTTTATTCGGGCGTAAAAATCCTTAAGGTTGGTTTCCTTCAGAAGGGAAATAAAATAACGTTACGGCACGTAAGAGAACCTCAAGCCTGATAAAGACGCCTCTGAGCAAAATTTCTGGTCTTTCACGCCCAGTATAGATTGGGACTCTAAGAACTTTAGCAGTTAAACAGAGTACATAAATAAAAACTCAATTTTTTTCTCACATTAAAGAGGTGCCGAGTTCGAATCTCGGTTAGGGTGATTTACCTGGATAAGGTTCTTTCCGGGGTTTTTGCTTATGCTGAGAAGGCGAATGTCGGGTAACTCCAAGCTCCAGGGACCCCGAACTCGTTTGAATATCATTTCAACAGTTTCGCTCATTCATGACCTACCAGATTAAAGGGGGTTATTTACCAAAGCAAGCAAGAAATATAACACCCTGCTGGCCAAATGGTCCTTGACCAAAGCCCCTCCCCAAAAAGCTAGGAAATGTTAATGAACATTTTGAAAGACTAGCGTAAAGGAAAATATTAATGTAACATACCTCTGCATGAAGAGAACAACTAATCGTTAAAAAAGAAAGCATTCAGAGAAGAGGGCAATACAAATTAAAAGTTAACTTTTTTCCCTCGAAAAATACTTGAAGAAAGCGTTTGGGAAATCATATGTCATGTTCGCTGTTCTCTAGAGTTTTAGTTGTTCTGAAGAAACTAAATTGAAATTAATATCTAAAAATTTAAAATAGCACGATTTCGTCCAATTTTTCAACTGTAACTTTTGTAAATTCTCAAGGTCTCTTAACTCCTTTTATGTGGTTCAACTTCACTGGGAATTAACTTAATTCTAACTAAATTCATAATGTGAACTAGTTCAATTACTCCGTTACTTCACGTCTTCCTGACGTAGCCTTTTCTTCTGGATAGTTCACTCGCCGGGGAGTCGTACACAAGACTTCTACAATCCTTCGTCCCACACCCGTTGCACGCTGCAGCAGTCGTCACCAACTCGCTAAGAGAATCGCTCTTGATGTCGCACCAGAAACGCACTCTGACTCAACTCACTGCTTTCGCGAGAACGCTCGCTTATATAGGCAGTGGAATCTTCCACAGAACATTCTAGAACTATGTCGACGCACTTTCTGGAGGAGGGGAAAGAAACTTCCAGAATGTTCTGGTTATCTACCGATGGCGCGGCCGTTGATTATGCTGGCGAACGGTACTTATCGTTGTTTACTCCGACTGCTCGGCGTCGATAACCTTGGGTCATAGCCGTTTCATCATACAGCTCCCTTCTCAGAGCTGTTCGTCCCGGATCTGCAGCAGGGCGATCACAACGAACTACCATCAGCTTCCCTCTGTGTTGACTCCGAATGCATGATGGGGGCCTAGGAACTGCGACATAACTCTTCACGTCGCTTTGAAGAAGCAACTAATAGTATCGGCGAGGTAGCTTCTTCGAGGCATTATTCGCCTCCAGGTGCCCCTCGAGGGGAGTCTTGGGATTCCTCGAAGATTTCCTTCACATTTTCTTCGGGAACACCAGCTATTCCACCATAGTGCTTCTGGGTGCAACTCCTATATTCTCTTCGATACACCGTTCATAACCATCAGGGAGTTCCACCGCGTCCAACAGCTTTCATAGCTCGGGCCTTAGGCCATGCGCCTACGCGGGTCGT
This sequence comes from Deroplatys truncata, assembly GCA_030765065.1. Taxonomy (NCBI): domain Eukaryota; kingdom Metazoa; phylum Arthropoda; class Insecta; order Mantodea; family Mantidae; genus Deroplatys; species Deroplatys truncata. The sequence continues at coordinate 181,932,638 of CM060984.1, forward strand.
ACGCCAATGTCTTTATCTTTTAGGAGCGGCCCTATGTCTCGATCCTCCAATTACTCCCTTCGCAAGGTTTCCTTGTCCCAAACAACTGCAAGTTGTGCCGTGATTGGGTGTAGAGCTGCGGCGCCCGCAGTTACCTGCTGCTCCAGGCGCTCGTACATTGCTGCCTCTATCACCCTCTTGTTTTCTATCGTCTGCCCGTCTAGCCGTTTTTCCTGCCGATCTACACGCTCTTCCGGCACATTCATCTTATTTCCCATGCCAGATTTAGTTCCTTGTAACTGCTTTGCAAAGTTGCCTTTCTGGTTTTCACCGTTGCCTTTATCTCAGATTTTAGAGAGGCGATTTCACCACAAGGTCGAATTTCAATTTCTTCATTGCTATGTTCATTTCTGTTTTCACACTCTTCATTTCACTTCTCATTTCCTCCATTCCGGATTTCATTTCCGTCTCCATCTTCGCCATTTCCAGTCTTCATTTCACTCAGAATTTTCTCCTCCATTTCGGACAATTTTTTAAACATTTCCTCCATCTTGGCTTTTTTTTTATCCCACTTCTGACACCAGTGTGACTGTCCAGTTTTTCAACTCTCGCTTCTTTAAGTTCTCGTTGCCACTTAACTGTTTTTCTCTAGTTCAGCTTCACCGGAAATTCACTTAGTTCACACTATCAGTTCACTAATGTGAACTAGTTCAATTTCCCCGTCACTTCACTTCTTCGTGAGCCTCTTCTTCCAGAAGGTTTACTCGCTGGGAAGTCGAGCACAGGGCTTCTAGAATCTTTCACTCCGCAGCAGCACCCATTGCACGCTACAGCAGTCGTCACCAACTCGCTCGGAGAATCGCTCTTGAAGTCGCACCAGAAACGCACTCGCTAACTTGCTCGCTCACTGGCTGGCTCAACTCGACTCAGTACTCTCGTTCGTTTATATAGGCAATCGAATATTCTACAGAACATTCTAGAATTATTTCGATACGCGTTCTGGAGGAGGGAGGAGAAACTTCCAGAAGATTCTGGTTATTCGCCGATAGCCCGCCCGATGTTTGTGCTGGAGAACGGTGCTTATCGTTGTTTACTCCTACCTTCCGATAGCCTTTGGTCCATAGATAGATTGTGCAAAATGCAAAAGTTCAGTCTTGTAGTTTTTATAAGTTTTGAAGAAAAAAGGTAAATATGTGTAGGAAAATGCAGTTTAGAAATAATCTAAATCGACATATAACTTAAGTAAATGACTCACATTCCAGAAGAATAACCATTAACTGCTTTTTTTAGTTGCCTGGTGGGCTAATCTGCACGTATAGTTTAAAGGCTAGAAAGAATAATAATCCTCCAGATTTGTTAAACCAGTCCTTAAATTGTGAGAATTTTAATAAAGTAGTGTTTAGCGCATCTACTTTTAAAGAGGTTTAGATTTGACCAGAACGTGTGTTATACCAATCCAATTGCACAACTGCTCTATAAGCATATAATATATTCTGAATAAGGAAGGATCACAACATTTATTTTCATTGAAAACTTAAAATATCAAATTTAGTTTTGACTTTCCATAAAATTAGAACAAAACTCGGTTGTCCTACAATTGTAAGTGTGTGTTAAATTTAATTTAAATGTTATTTCTGAACTGTTTGTATTTTAACCATCTATGAAATGCCTTCAAGTATGTTATTCAAGTTACTACTTGTACTTGTCTTTATTTCCCTTTTGCTTCATTTGTACGCCTTTCTTTAACAACTTACACTTGGCAATAGGTTTACTATTTTTACTGTCTCCACTACGTATAGTAAGTGTGTGTCTGTGTGTGTCTTTGTGTGTGTCTGTGTGTCTGTGAACAGCATAACTCAGAAACGAACAATCAGATAAACACATAACTTGGTATTTAGGTTCCGTATCTTCCAGAGATGCGACACGAAGGTTTTCAAGAAAATCTCCCCACCCCAGATTACCCTTTACATGGAACATTTTTCGAAAATTTTAATTTTTTCAAAAATGGCTCTAGCGATTTTGATTAAAATATCATATGTTTAAGATATTGTCATGAGAAATTAAATGTATATCTCGAATTTTCTGGGAATGTCCCCAAAAGTATTCTTCATTGTGAATGACTTTTGCATAACTGGTAAACCATAAGAGATAGACAAAAAATGTAGATCACGTTAAAATAAACAATTTGTCATATGCATCCTTTTTTTGTTGAGTGAACCATTTTCGATATATTGCTTGTTATTCCCTTAAATTTTCCAATACTTATACTTTTCTCAAATGGGAATTCGTTATTAATTACTTTCTCTACTACGTATAGTAAGTAGGGGAAGTATTGTATTCCACCCAAAAATTCGATACCGAGATTTCACCGGAAATATATGCTTTGAGACCCCTTAAATCCAATAAAAGCATTTTTGGAAACATGTCCCTGGGTGTGTCTGTGTGTGTATGTGTGTCTGTGAACAGCATAACTCAGAAACTATCAGTCGAATACAGTGGTATTTAGGTTACGTATCTTCCTGAAATGCGACACGAAGGTTTTCAAGAAAATCCCCCCCATCCCAGATTATCCTTTACATGGAACATTTTTCGAAAATTTTAATTTTCTCAAAAATGGCTCTAGGAATTTTGATTAAAATATCATATGTTGAAGATATTTTAATGACAAATGTAATGTGTATCTCGAATTTTCTGGGAATGTCTCCAAAAGTATTCTTCATTGTGAACGACTTTTGCATAACTGGTAAACCATAACAGATTGACAAAATTTCACTACACAAAAAATGTAGATCGTGTTAAAATACACAATTTATGTCATGTACATTTTTTGTTGTTGAGTAAACCATTTTCGAGATATTGCTTATTATTCCCCTAAATTTTCCAATACTTATACTTTTTCTCAAATTCGTTATTCAGTCCTTTTTGTCCTGGTAATGCAAAGCGAATGGAATACTCCACATAGCAACCAGCTCTTAAAATATTTGACTATCGCTTAAAGCCTACCAATTCCCCTTACATCTCCATATCTCGATTAACATGAAGCATATGGAGAATAAGCGTTTGTAAAAATAGTTTGTACAAGAGTAGAGAAAGTCATGTGAGTGTAACACATTAGACTTTTTATTGTAATTTTATTTTGTTAACTCATTTGTCTTGTATCTGTTGAAAGAAGTAAATTGCTTCCCGCGGAGTAAGCCGGTTGTTATTCTCACTATGATATCCAATTTCGAAGAGGCGCCTGCACGTTATGTTTTACGGACGGTAAAAACAACAAATTTAAATGCCAGCGCTGTGTTTACATTGCATATTGACAGTTAATGATCTGCCGTTAAGTATTCCACACTTTATGGCTCGGGTTACACGAAGGTGGGCGGCAACTCTAGGCGCCTCCAAATATTTTACGCACATTATATGCAGCGATGAGCATCTTGCCCATTAAATGCACTTCTTTTGTTACTGGTTTGCAGAAGACCATTCCTGGTGGTGTAATTAGTCAGAAAGGGTAATAAATCACGTCATTTAAACAGAAATACAAAATAACGGAAACAATGATTACAGCCACTTAAACAAGTCAGGTGTTTTAAGATGCTCGTGGCTTTGTTTACTTATTATGCTTTCACATTATAATGTAATTTATCAAGCAGATGGTACAGGGAGGAGACTATGTAACTAATATAATTTTATTATCAAGTTACTGAAGTAGATCTTACGGTAAAGTTGATTTTATTTACACCAATCATGAACCATTGTTCATGGGTGGAAGGGATAGAGCTGTCATCCTTTAAGGCAGAGTTGGATCTCGGCTGAAAAAAATGTATGAACATCTTTCTGCCATTTTTCATAGATTTGTAGATAAACACTGTTAAATCCGAGACGAAAAGCGTTTTCCCTTGCAGGTGGATGAAAAAATAACGCTTGAGGGTAAGAGCAAGAGTAGAATGTTGAATAAAAGATAATAGAAATTCGTAAATAGTGTTAACGATGCTTATACTCAAGATACACTGCACGAGCAGTAAAAAATATTGTAGCTGTGTGAGGCGTGTGTGTGGTCAATTTTTCAGCCGCTGTTGCGACGTTGTAACTTCAGCGTAAATTTCGATTTGTGCAGGATAGAAATTCTAAAGCGTGGCAAAACGAGGCACTTAAGATAGAAAGCGAACAAAGCAAAAAATGTAGATTAGTAGTTGTTTTACTAAATATTTCAATAATACTTCCCTTAATCCTTCAGAATGTGAAATATAATGCGATGGAAAGTACGGAAAACCGTATTTTTTCCCGAAATAAGGCTAAAATGTAGTAAAGATTTCCATTCGTCTTTGTACACGGAATGACCTCCTAAGAGAATGATGTCTATGGCCCTTCTATCCGTCATGCAATAGAAGTCTGCTTAGGCCGAAATTGTTAGGTTCGACCGATTGTCTAATTTTACTTTAAATTCAATTATTTTAAGTTATTATTATTATTATTATTATTATTATTATTATTATTATTATTATTATTATTATTATTCGTAGTAGTAGTGGTAGTGGTGGTAGTAGTAGTAGTAGTAGTAGTAGTAGTAGTAGTAGCAGTAGTAGTAGTGGTAGTAGTGGTGGTGGTGGTGGTGGTGGTGGTGGTGGTGGTGGTGGTGGTAGTGGTGGTGGTAGTGGTAGTGGTAGTGGTAGTAGTAGTAGTAGTAGTAGTAGTAGTAGTAGTAGTAGTAGTAGTAGTAGTAGTAGTAGCAGTAGCAGTAGCAGTAGCAGTAGCAGTAGCAGTAGCAGTAGTACACGAAACACTGCGGTGTGAAAGGATCCGGATTCGATTTACGGTACCGGCATGGAGATTTTTTCCCTAGGTGGAAGCCTGGTAAGGGATACTCACAGGCCCTTAGGACCAACTGAGGAGTCACTTTATAAAAATAGGGGCGACTGGAATCCGCATGTACTAAGCGGCATGTTTGACGGCCTACTGTCGTATTGACCACATGCCGCACCTATTACTGCACTCTGCTCCTGATGTCCTGGGTGTGGGTGGACGGAGGGAGGCGGAGTTTACAGGCTGCCGTGCCATTGAAATTATGCGCAATTGGTCGAAACGAGTATTTATTTATTATTACTACTATTACTGCTACGATGAGTGTGTGCATATTGCGATAATTGTGCTATTCAGGCATCTCAATATCGCGGACCAAAAATTCTGGTAAATAATGTTTTGTTTTGTTTTTATTTTCTCTTTACACGGAAAAAATGTTCGTTATTTTTTATTTTCTGAAAAATGGCTCCAATGAATTTACATGACCAACAAAATGCATGCGCTGATCTTATAAATTAATTTTTTCTCGTCTTTATTTTCAAGCGCGACAAGCATTTTTCAAATTAGCCCCAAAACCGACCCGGGGGTCGAGCCTAGGCTCGAGAACTGGACCCAAACCCGTGCAGACCTTAGTATACAATGCCCCACTCCACACCAAGCACTTCACTAATCTCTTCTTAGATACGTTTGTGTAGGGAGAACTGATGCTGCGCACTTAAACACGCATTAACCGACGATAATGTCCAGGATTGAAGTACTGAACATTATAGTTGAGTGAAATAGTACTGGAAGAAGCCAACAGAATTTCACGCCGACAGCGACAGTGTTATGGAAATGAGATAGGAATGCACTCGGCAAGAGACATCCTACTGGCGACAAGGAATGCAGGGTGGAGTTCGACTCCTGCCTATTTTGCTTCAAATTATCTTTACAGAATTAATCATCATTCAAAGTTTGAAGACTTCGATGCTGTTGCTTATATTGCCGGTACATCTTAACTTTTACGTACCTTTATAATCAAGTAATTTGTCAAATAAACCTATGGAGGTAAGAGTGCATGTAACGGAGCTTTCTGATACCTAAAGTTTGAGTTTGCTTGATAGAACATTTATTTGCTTTGGTTTATAACTTAGCCTAGCCGAGCTATATGACTCGCCAGAAGCATGTGAAGCTCGCCGGGTTCGATTCCCGTAGGTCGAACACTCTGACTATGACTCGTTTTTTCGTGGGTTCCCTGGGATGTTAGGCGAATGCTGAGGTGATTCCCTTTCTACCGTAAATTTTCTGTCCACATCATTTCCTTTCATCTGCTTCGTATGCGGCGGTCACTGTCACCTGCGTCTCTGCGGCGTACGTACCTGACGGGTCTCGAAATCGGGACTTCTCGGATCTCCGCCCGGATCTGGTCTGCCGCCTACCTTCTTTCTGGTGCTTGCATCTTCCACGTAGGTCTATTGAACTGCATGATAATTAGGGATGAGCGGAAAATAACGTAACGGTTACCTTAATGTAACTACCAACTAACGAATATAAAGTAACTACATACCCAATAACGTTACCAAAGTAACGAATACAAAGTGACTAGTTATACAATAACGGTTACCAAAGTAACGAATACAAAATTAATTAGTTACCCAGTAACGGTAACAAAGTAACTAGTTACCCATTAACGGTTACCAAAGTAACTACTTACCCAATAACGATACCAAAGTAACGAATACAACTAGTTATCGTGTTAACGGCTACTGAACCTGGCTGACATCATTCGCGTATATGTGCAGCTTTGGTTTCGCTTATCGGGAACTATATAGTTACCTCAACATCTCCTCGTTTGCAACTTGAGTCTTCCTCGCACGGATTTACAAGTACATATTTGTTTATTACAGCGCATTGCTTATCGCTTCGAATATAGGTCACAGGCCACAGATGTCAGTTCAGTTGGCACTCCGGCAACAAAGCTGCACGCATTGCATTAAGATAGTTGTTCACATACGAGTTTTCATATATCGCGGTATGAATAAACAATTAACGCTCTTTAGTAATAAGTGCTGGCCGCTAAGCTCAAACGATGCTACATAGATTTTAACAGTAGCGAATCCAGATCCAGAGAGGCACAATTTCACCGTCTACCCTCTAATATTGCTTAAAAGAAACGGGAAATTTCTCCAACTTTCGAATTCGATAAGTACGTAAGATTTGCGCTTTTGGATTTATTAACATGGACTATTACGCCTTTAAGCTTGCATGGCAAAGAACAATGAAAGGCTGACAGGTACACGACAGGATTAAAGTATTTCCCAAATTACACCTCAAAACTGAAAGGACTACCTCATTACCAAGTACAACATAATTGTAAGTCGAATATTCTTTATTAATATTGTACAACTTCATGCTTCCAACCTCAATTTGCTTGAATATAATAATGTTTTCATTTACTCACGGCTGTTCCCATCTGCATGTGCTAAGAGTCCCGGCCTTGTAACCGTGGTCGCTGGAGCGTATAGTTTCGGCGCTCCGCCAAGCTGGAGTGGCGGTTTCGAGTCCCGTCATGGGCATGGGTGTTTGTGTCTGTGAGTTATATGTGTAACAGTAATTGCGGTAGTAGATGGTAAAAAGTAAAACGGAGGAAACTTGGTAATGATAAACAGGGGAAACAAAGAAGAAAAGCAGAGGAAATTGGATTAAAAAAGAAAAAAAGATGGGCACTTACGGCGCGAGTAGCCGAGCCAATAGACAGAAGGCTATATATGAACTAGTATGTATATAGTATGTATGTGGAGGAATGTAGAAGCTATTGCAATTGCATTTTGCGATTATAAACCACGGTAGTAATCAAAGTGTTGACATAACTGGAGAAACTTCTATTCTGATTGCATCAAATCACAAATAAGTCTGTATCGACGTCGTGCATATTGAAACTTAGTTGCAGGTAATCGTTACTGGCAACCGTTCATGTAATGTAAATGGGAACGTGATAACCATGAAAACAAATAACTTAAGCGCTATTCTAACCGTTACATGTAAAAGTTAACACATTATAACTGAAATTTATAACCGTTACTCGAAAATAACTGCTTGTCACATCCCTAGCTTGGTAATCTAAATGGCTTCTCAGGGTTTAGAGGTGAAAATAAAAGGCAATAGACGATATCTAGGCGAACATGCTTTATAAAACTCCACGTTCTTTCGCAGGCAACTATATTTTCCATAACTGATCAGGGCACGCTCAGAAAATCAACTGCTTCATTGAGGGAATTTCCACGCGTCTACTTTAAACATTCTTTGGTGGTTTCGCGCCGTTAACACTAGCTCTCAATCATCCGTACCGTTTGTTATACGCGTCCAGCTATGCACTCTGTTGATCATACGCGGTTCTTTTCACCACTGTGATTTTCACTGTTTTATTGTGCTTTTATGCTTCACTTTGCACACAATTATACTTTTTGAGCGCATTTTCTGTTATACAGACATTACTCACTATTACTGGGCATTATCACCGAGGATCAGATCGTGAACGACTGATCATGTATGATGTCGAAAAGACGCTAGGAGCCTCTGGCTACTCATATTTATAGCCTTTTTAAACTATCGCCAGCGTCTCAAACTTATGTTTTGATTGGCTATTTACTACGCGGTTAAATCTCATAACTCCTGGCGATTTACAAAATATCAACTTTCCATTGATTAAACTATTTTATATCACATGTCAACATGGAAAATACCCAAATTTTCTTCGCCCTCGCTCGACCTTGGCTCGCTGCGCAACTGCTAATACCAATAAACGTCCCTAACGGTATATTAGACAAAAAGTGCTTCCACCCCTCTGAAAGTTGCTTGAGAGGAAATATGATTTCTGTGGCGTAACTTAGCTTAAGGGGACAAGGTACTCTGAAATGATCAAAAATCACATTTTTTGTTTTAAGCACCAATAAAATCTCTATTATTTCCAGTTTTATAAAATATATACTTTGGGGGTGTTAAGAGGTTCTTAAGACATTTAAATACCATTTAAATGCTAGTCTGCATTCTAATAAAGCTGTCATGCAACGCCCCTTTTTCAGAACATTTTTGTGTCTTTCAACAACGAACGACTATATCGTGCCCAGGAGCAGTTCAGTAATTAACAAAAGAGGCCAGAACCAAGAGAAGGCAATTAAAACAGCTGCAGCAATCCAGGAATGAAGGTGCAGATGATTATGACCCTGCAATGTCCTGAAGTGTGTCAAAATTTTAACTTCAAACTTTAAATTCAGTTTTCTCGAAACAAAGTTTTTGGATACTTAATGTACTTTTTTTCCCAGAAAGTATGAAAGGTAGAGAGCTGAAATTTTCAGTGCATGTATACAACACATAGTTAAACTTCCTGAACACAATCATAATTTTTTAATATATATTAGTGATATTAAGAAAGCAACAACGTTGCAAACTTTCCACATTTGTACTTTGCAATTAATTCGTTTTTCAATTTCTAGTGAACTGATATACATAACTAAATAATTCAGGCTCAGAAGATAGCTGATTATACTAAGTACAAGCATGCATAAGTGTGATTCTGTATTGCGGGTAGTATCAGAGAAAAAGGTACATGAATTCACATGTTTTAAGAATAAATTTTATTATTTTTCTGCTGAATGAAATAATGTTTACAGACTCAACTAAATAAGCTATCAATGCAAACAACCACTTGAAATAATTGTCATGATCCATAGAGTAATTCATAAAAAGTTTAGGAAAATCATTGAGAACTATAAGAGCAGTGGTAATTTAACACATTTGAGGTGTAATTTCCATGTGTTCAGGCTACCTCGTCCCCTTAAGAACCTGCCCAGGTCCACAATACAATAATGTTACAACATTCATGCATACACAAGGCTTACAAATGAAAATAAATCAGAAATTACACGTGAAAAAATTACTATACTAAAACGTGATACCTAAATGTTGGTAAAAATGAGGTCTAATGTTAAATTATATCATTGGAGTACCGGGAAGAAATTTCCGTTTCACATCTCGTCTGTAACATGGTTATAGGAGCAGGTGACGTTATTGGTGTGTTCGGCACGACGCTGGAATTTACGTTTTGAAAAGATTTCTCCTTGAGGGGACTGCTGGGGCCCCTTTCTTCCTGGGAATGTCTCGTCTATTCCCGGCTGGCTCAGGCAGGCTAGCCGGCGTGAGGATTGTGCCATGTTGGAATCGTTAAGGACCCCATTGAATCTCCCCTTCTTCCCTTCATCCAAGGAGTTACGTTGGAAGCACAAAGGACCTACCGTGGTCTATGTACGCAGATGTGCTATAGTGGAGGCACCTCCGTCTGACTACTCCTAACTTCTAACTTAGCCTGAAGTCCTACGACGTCTTCGGGACGTCTCCGTAGGTCTATTTTGTTAAATTTTGAGGTAATACATGCTGAAAGGCCTCGGTCATAATATAAGGCAAACTGAGTTTAGTGCTAGGAAGATCTCTGATGAGTTATTTTTACAAATTCATGTTTATTGTAGAATTAAATGTGCAACCACTATGTTTACCTTATCTACTACGTATAGTAAGTAGGGGAAGCATTGTATTCCACCCAAAAATTCGATACCGGAATTTCACCGGAACTACATGTTTTGAGACGCCCTGAATCCAAAAAAGCATTTTTGTAAACATGTCCGTGTGTGTGTCTGTGAACAGCATAACTCAGAAACGAACAGTCGGATAAACACCAAACTTGGTATTTAGGTTCAGTATCTTCCAGAGATGCGACACGAAGGGTTTCAAGAAAATCCCCCCACCCCAGATTACCCTTTACATGAAACATTTTTCGAAAATTTTAATTTTCTCAAAAATGGTTCTAACGATTTTGATTAAAATATCATATGTTTAAGATATTTTCATGGCAAATAAAATGTATATCTTGAATTTTCTGGGATGTCTCCAAAAGTATTATTCATTGTGAACGACTTTTGCATAACTGGTAAACCATAAGAGATAGACAAAATTTTACTACACAAAAAGCACACGAATACAAATTAAGTCTCTCGAGGACGCATCTTGGATCCGGTTACAATCACTGTCTGCAGGCAACTGAATTGATTTCAACCGTCTAAACTTGTAAATTTCTCTGTTTCAAGTCTCTGATTGGCTAATTCTACTCCAATAGAATACCTTCATTTAACTAAAGCTTTTTCTGGTTGTTGAATATATTTTTAAACTGTCTCATTGTTACCTCATTCTTACCTCATTGTTAGCAACCTTTAACCTATTATTCTCAAAGCTCCTACATTATTAAATTACGTAATATAGTCACACAACATTATTACACATGGATACAATAATACAAACATATACAATGACTGTTACATACATTTTTATATATTGTTACATACACATATTGCTTTAAGGTGGGCTGTTATTGAATTATATATATTATACAATTAGACTGACTTCATTTTAGTGTTAAAAATACTGCCTCAATTGAAGATATGTATATGATAAAACTAATTGTATGTCCTGAATTTTCTGGGAATGACCTGTAAAGTTCTCTTCATTCGGAAGGAATTTTGTATAATTTTTTTATAACTGGTAAACGATAAGCGATAGTCGAAAACGTACTACACAAAAAATGTATATCTCTTTAAAACACATAGCTTAATTCATTTAACTTTCTGTGGTATAAGCCATTTCTGAGATATCCGTTATTAAATTGTTCGAATTGTTCATTACTTGGTCACTCTCTTAAAGTCTGTCAACATTCAGTTATTTCTCGCGGTTGCATGGAAGCAGTATGGAATTTTAAGGCCAGTGTATAGCGTCCAGTTTTTCAGCATTTGATTATCGCTGTTCTCTTTGTATCTATAACGAAATGTGTAATGTAGCTATTTCTGCAAAGGTGATAAACGATGGAGAGTAGATAAAGTCACATGACTGTATCACATCAGATGTTTAAAAATATTTACTTACGATTTAATTCATTCAGCAGTATGAATTAAATCGTAATTTATGTAGTAGTTATTAATTTTTTAAGGTCAACAACCAGGGATGGATAATGGATCACCACTTTTCCACCAAGGTTAATGTTGGTGAACTTGCTACTGAAACCACATGTGCAACAACGGTTAGTAAATTATTATTTTTATTTTCGTGTAAGTAGTATTTCTATTATTTGCTATCGCCGAAAAATAGTATGCGATACACATGACTAAGTGCACTGGAGCGGAAGTAGAAAAGACTCGACTTCATATTGTGGCATATTAATTTTATTGCCATTATCAGACGCACTGTTATACTGTATTGTTGCTACCGGACGTAGCATTATTGGGTCTCCTTAGATATATTTCGGCTTAACGGTCTCTTCTTTCGGAGCGGATCACGCGGATCTGTTTGAAATTGTCTGGTATGACGCCATCCCTGTCTGGCTTTGGCTAGACCGGTTGGTGCGGACAGGATAGCGTCACTCAAGTGGAAGTGGTCGTTGGAACCAGTCGTGTGTGGCCGGTTTGTGGCATCTCCCATCACGTTTCCTTTGTTATCTATGTAGAGAAGACAAACGTTTTTGTGAATAAATTGCAGGTAATGTGTGTTATGTAATCTTGCAATATAATATAAACCCCACGCCTTCCCCTTAATTCTACACACCAACGTTCCAAACCTTTTACTGCCAACGAATTGTGCCCTCCCATGTGCGTGTTGGGGTCACCGAAATTAATCATTTTCATGTAACCTTTTTGCCTTTTCCCAAACATGTAACAATATGGCATTTTCAAATTCTTCTTCGTTCTCCAATGATGTACTTACCGCACTTGTGTTGAAATACACTATTATTCTACCGAGCGGGATGGTTAAGGAGGCAATGTCTTGGCCCGCATTCGGGACGTCCCAGGTTCGATCCCCGGCGATCGCCCACTCTGACCCATACGTTTTTCGTAGTTTCACAGGATTCGACAGGCGAATACTGGGGTGGTTTCTTCTCTGCCATGATTTTCTTTCTATTATTTTCCTTCTATCTTCCAGGTGTGCTTCTAGGTTTCATGGTGTATGGAGTTACCGGAAAGTTGGCGCGGATGCATGTTCACTGCAAAGAATATTCCCCAGAACACCAGAGGGCGCTCGACTAGTGGGTCTTTCATCGCCCTCTCACGGCGGCTCCAAAAGTGGAATGTGTTTGCTAGTTTTGAAGCGTTAGGGATTTCCGCGCGTCTCTTTGGCCTGTTTGCCTATGACCTGTAGCCTGCTGTGTGGTTCCTTCACTTCATCCTTTCCTCCTGGGTGGTGGTAGGTACAATAGACCTATGTAGGTGGCGGTAGTCCCCCCCCCCTATTGAACTACCTATACTCTATACTAGGGGCTATGTCAGCAATTAGAAGGTGCATATATAGAGCACCTGGCATCAATTTTGGTTGTAGAGGCAAAAATGGTGTACGGTATTGAAATATGGGTATTAGATGGAAAGTATAGATGAGGTGCATAGGATGATTTGTAGAGAAATGCTAGGGCTACCAAACACAGTTGCAAGACAGATAGCTTAAATAGAAATGGGCAGGGTGTCAAGCAAGGGAAAGATAATGGAAAGAGCATTGAAATGTTGGTTTAAGATCTTAAATTAGATAAAGAAAATGTGTTAAGACAATGCTTAGAATACCAAGAAAAAAGTTAGGGAATCGTGGATGAATAAATAGTGTGAGGTACAACCCTTAGGAGAGATATGGAGAAGTAGGGAAAATAATCTGAATACTTTTTGGAAAGTGGTAAGAAAGAAATTAAATGATATAGAAACACAAAACATATTTAGCATGATAGCCGAAAACAGATCTATAGATCTTTACATACCTATAAAAAACACATGGGGAAGAGAAAAACTAGTAGATAATGCAAATAAGGACGAGCGAAAAAGTATTGCATGGATGAGAACAGGAGTATGCAGGCTAAGAGGTTTAAGAAAGGGTATACCTCAAAACCAGTGTCCCATATGTGGTGGAAATGAAGATGCCGAACATATAATATTTAAATGCAAAGGTACAGAAATTTGGAGAAAAGAGTTTATTAAATAGAAATGATTTAAGGTAAGAGTATAGGGCAATACTTGAGTAAAGTTAAAAAGAAATGGATTTGGTCTGTGAACAGATCAGTGGATATGGTTAAATAAGATTAAGGAAATGGGAAGTAAAGTAAGTAGATAAAAGGAAGTATTGTAATATGAATATGACTGGTAAAGAGCCTGGTTGAATGCCGGTCATATTACTTGTATTTTACTTGTAATAGCTGGGCACAATAAAGATTATTATTATTATTATTGTTATTATTATTATTATTATTATTATTATTATACTCCTCATTCGAGATTTAAAAACTCTCCCATGCAACACCGGGTAAGATATCTGCTTCATTTACATACCTCACGCTAAAAATTGGCTAAAATGCACCTGTAATTGAAGGGGTTGCATACTTCTGAAGGTATTTATTACTCTCTTGAAGAAGCTGTACGTCATTTCATCTCCATCATCTGAGAGTGCAAGACCCTGGGCCGTATTCAAATGAGTTCCATGCACCTAGCAGTCCAGGTTATAACTCTTAATTAGATGGAGGTCTCCTGTACCTAGATGTGCACTGACCTGAGAGTAGCACCTTGTACTGGGGGGTTGCTTTATCAGTGTCCACCATCACACTGGTCTCGCCCTCGTCTTCGGACTTCATCCTCCCTTCACACAAATGACTGTATCTCTCTCAGTTAAAACTTCTACTTGCTACTGAAATCCAGGTACACTAGATACCAACAGATACCAAATGTTGCTAGAAAGTGAGACAATGCGGACACTTTGGTGAAAACTAACAAAAACAAAAGACAATCTATGGTTTTTAGTTTTCAGTACAACTTATATAGGATTTTCGCCAATTCCCAAAGAAATCGCATTTTTACTTTCTCTACTACGTATAGTAAGTAGGGAAAGTATTGTATTCCACCCAAAAATTCGATACCGAGATTTCACCTGAAATATATGTTTTGAGACCCCCTGAATCCAAAAAAAAAACATTTTTGGAAACATGTCCGTGTGTGTGTGTCTGTGGACAACACAACTAGAAACGAACAGTCGGATAAACACCAAACTTGGTATTTAGGTTCAGTATCTTCCAGAGATGCGACAGAAGGTCTTCAAGAAAATCCCCCACCCCAGATTACCCTTTAAATGGAACATTTTTCGAAAATTTTAATTTTCTCAAAAATGGCTCTAACGATTTTGTTTAAAGTATCATATGTTTAAGATATTTTTATGACAAATGAGATGTACATCTCGAATTTTCTGGGAATGTCTCCAAAAGTATTCTTCATTGTGAACGACTTTTGCATAACTGGTAAACCATAGGAGATAGACAAAGTTTTACTACACAAAAAATGTAGATGCAATTTATGTCATATACATTTTTGTTGTTGAGTGAACCATTTTCGAGATATTGTTTGTTATTCCCTTAAATTTTCCAAAACTTATACTTTTTCTCAAATTCGTTATTCATTTTGTTTGGTCCTGGACATGCAAAGAGAATGGAATACTCCACATAGCAACGAACTCTTAAAATATTAGACTATCGCTTAAAGCCTACCAATTCCCCTTGCATCTACAAGAAAATTAGCAATAATATTAACATCTCGATTAACATGAAGCATATGGAGAATAAACGTTTGTAAAAATAGTTTGTACAAAAGTAGAGAAAGTCATGTGAGTGTAACACATCAGATTTTTACTTTATTTACTGTTTATCTATAGTAAGAAGAGGAAGTATTGCATTCCACCCAAAAATCCGATCCCGATATTTCATTGGAAAAAGCTCCCTTGAATCCAAACAAGTGTTTGTGCGTGAACATAGCAACTCAAAAACCAAAAATAAGTTTAATTCCGTACTACAGGTTTGTAATAAGACGTTTTTCAAGAAAATTCCCCAACCAAACTACCATTTACATGGAAGAAATTTCGTTATTTTTTATTTTCTCAAAAGTAGTGCTAGTAGTTTGGTTAAATTACATATATTTAAGATATTTTCAATAGAAATACAATTTATGTTTTGAATTTGTGAAGTTCTCTTCATTCTAAATTACTTTTGTATAATTGGTAAACATAAGAAACTGAGAAAACGATTTTGGTTAAATCTTCATATGTCGAATTCTTTGAGTATAGCCTGTGAAGTGCTCTTCATTGTAAATGACTTTTGTATAACTGGTAAATCGCAAGAAAAAGAAAAAAAACTTACGTTAAAGCACACAACCTGCCAAATAACTTTTTGTACAGCTAATCATTAACGAGACATTCTTTGTTTTGTAAAATCTCATGGAAAAAATCTGATGTCTGATACATTGTGAGGCAGTATTTTTAACACTTAAAGGATTTCAGTCAAATTATATAATCTGTAAATTCGATAACAGCTCTCCTTGAAGTAATATGTGTATGTAATAATTTGTAAAATGTATGTAACAGTCATTGCATATGCTTATATTATTGTAAACATGTTCAATAATGTTATGTGAATGCATTACGTAATTTAATAATGTAGGGGCTGTGAGAAATAGGTCAAAAGTTGCTAACAATGAGGTAACCTTGAGGCAATAATGAGTTTGATAGTTTAAATGTTACTTGTGATTCTTAGAGCAGCAATAATGTAAATTTTAGACAGTTTAAAAATAGCCAATCAACAACCAGAAAAAGCTTTAGTGAAATGAGGGTATTCTATTGGAGTAGGATTAGCCAATCAGAGACTTGAAATACAGAAATTTACAAGTTTAGATGGTTCAAATCAAGTAAGTTGCTTGCAGCCAGTGATTGTAACCGGAAGCATGATGCGTCCTCGAGAAATTTTATACGTGTGAGACGAAAATAGTTTACGTATTAAAAAGTGCAAGTATTTAATAAAACATCTCACAGCTCTCTCTCTAAATCAGTGGTGTTATTTAAATCGTATCACGCATTAATAAAAGGAATGAAGTAAAATTATAATCTATGTAAGTCTACATTCTTAGTCACACCACAACCTTGCTAAGAGAAACGTGTCTCTAAAATACATACTGACGCAGCCGAGGCAAACATAAATATAATATTTAAAGAAACAGTGAAATTAAAAAAGTTAATATTTTTTTTTTAAACTTGGGGCAAAGGCCATCTGAAAGTACATTTGGGGCGAAGGCTACCGGAAACTGTTTACTATACGTGCGGTTGCAACTACTACAAGTTCAGCTCCCCAATAGTTGAAATATAATACAACTCCTACTTCAAATAGGCTTTTCATACGTAGCAGCAAACAACGTAAACTCACGCCTAAAGTCTGGTGCAAAATGACGTAAACAAACCATCTACTTCAATTGTACGATTAGTATCAAATTTTGATTTTGCCTTACTGACCATTTAAATGCCCAAACGCGACTTTTAGATGCGTAAGTGTGTGCAAATAGCGCTTGAAATTATAAAACTTTGTCCTTTTAATAATTATGTTTTCTTTGCCTGTTTAAAGCATTCCTCATTACACAATTTTGGTTTGATTTCTTCCAGATTCTCAGCATACTTTGTATGAAAGTGGATGAAGATATTTCAAGAACCTTTCTTTGATGTCAAGTAGGTATATTTTTGGATTTAGCATTTTAAAAATTTAATATAAATTAATTCTTTAATAAACAAAGTGGTAACAAATATTTAATTAATTTATTCCACAGAAGTTTTAATGCTGTAAAAATTAATGATTGATTATAAAGAATTATAAATATTAAACTTTTCTTCATGTGTAGGATTTCACATGAGACTCCACTATGATTGTTAGAAAATTATTTTCTTGCATAAAAATTAATTTTCTTCTGTAATTATGTTGAAAAAATGTGTTAAAATATCAGCTAAATTTTGGAAGTTGTAGAAGTTTGCAATTTTGAAACCATATGATGATAGTTTTTGCAGTATCAATTTTAAACGTTATGGCTATCTTTTAAAACTCAGCGTGCTGACCTTGATAACATGCTCCTTTCGCTTTTTACTCTGACGACGTACCCTTCTGCGACATTTTTGACGTGTCTCCAATATCTGCGATGAATCTGCTGCCGGCTGCTTCAGTGGTGGGCTATGAGATCTTGCTCTCAGGGTATCCGTAGGTGGGATGAGGATAGACAACACCAGTTAAATTGACTGAGAAATTCAATTTAGACTAATATCTGAGCCATTGAAGCGAGTTGCCGACAGTTTGAGACGAACAATTAAACTGATTCCGAATTCTAGCACGAGAAACTGTAACATTTGAATTATTATAGCTGCTAACTTCTGAAATATCACATTTACGGGTAATAACAAATGTTTCCCAAAAGCTAGAAGCTTAAGCTGCCGTGAATCACTGAAATGTTATACGGCGAATAACCTTTCGGTTACCGTAAAAAATGTGATACCCTATCGCGGTCTTTAGGCGCTACAGAATGCGATCACCGTAAAAGATTGTAAGCCCCTAAGGTTGTACATGAAAGAAACTAGCTAATGTTTTAAATACCTGCTCTTTTATTAACATAAGTCCCGTCTATTTTATGTCTACCTCATCAAAGTTCCTACATCATATGTTGCCAACTCTTAAGCTAATTCGCATCTGAAGCACCATGTTTACTCTTTGACTTGGTAAATTATAAGAATTCCTTTCGTTTATAATTTTCGGAACTGGTCTACGTGCACTTTCATATCGTACTGAATTCTAGCTGGTTTTCTGGGTTTCTTGTTGACCGAGTTCGCCGGAACCTAATTGCCTCAGCTACTTTGACTTCTACCTAATTGCTTTTCCTGAATACGTAATTCTTCTGATAACGACTTCTTTATTCCCTCAAAAAATTGTAGCCCTTTCTTCTTCCATTATGGATTGATTAAATATAAGGAAATTATTTATTGCAATTATTTTTATCACCCTATCATGCCTTTATAGAATTATTAATCATACAAGTTAATAATTTCGGTAGCAACTCAAGAGTATTTTGGAAGTTCTGTATGCAATATTTTTATTTAAAAATGTTTTCTGTGATTGTTTATGACAACGACTTGAAATTTTGTACACATATAGAGTGATTCAAACAGTCTGCAGTTTAAATACAATGGTTTAAACCCAACAGACCATATCATTTTTGTTAATTCTTGGTACGGAAAATTGGTTATAATCAAACCCTGTATATTCACTTAGATTTCTCTGAATTTAAACATTTAGTATTTGATTTTTAAATTTTGTTTTAAAACCTTTTCTCTATAAAATAAGGTTAAATGTGAGTACAAATAGAGTTCATACACCTGCAGAATTGCATAAAATACTTGGGAAATAGGAAGAGTATGTGGAAAAAATATGCACATAACCGAATTACAAGGTCTAATGAACACATTAGCTATCTAGTTTAAGCTCTTTTCTGAAGTAGTTTTAATCCTTCTTTATTAAAGTTGTGTTTTCTGATTTTCTTCCGCAAATTATACCAAATGCGCTCTATATGATAAACACAAGGCTCCTTTTAAAGGTTCTCGGCCTGACTAAGGTGTCTTGAAGATGGCCAAATTACTATAGTGTTACTAAGTATCATCCATTATATGTTCAGAGGCATAAGTGTAGTCACTTGTTTGTGACGATCGTGAAAACAAACTAGTGTAAATATTTCCTACAAAACGTATAAAACTGAAATACGAGCTGTAATAAAGTACTTCGTTAGGAGGGGTTCAGCCCCAATATAAATGCAAAAGAATTAATGAACATTAATGAATTCTGTCTTCATTTTCGACGGATAAAAGTTGATTGTTGAATTTAAGGTTGGTCGTACATCTAATCGGGATGTTGAGCTCTCAGGTTCATCCTAAAACCTCTATGGCCGACGAGATTCTGACACAAATTCACAACGTCTTACTCCATGATCGCCGATTGAAGGTACGCGAGTTGGCTAAAATTATAAACACCTCAATATACAGTGTCTACTACACTTTACACGAAGTTTTTTGTATGAGAAACCTTCCGCTCAATTTGTATCCCGTTTGTTAACAACAACACAAAAGGCGTGCTCCAATAAACATATCTCAATCATATTTAGACTCATTTAAATGCATTTCACTGTTCTTCATAACAGTGGATGAAACACGGATTCATCACTACATGCCAGAGACGAAGGAACAGTCCAAACAGTGGGTGGCAACAGAGGAAAGTGCACTAAAGAAACCAAAAAAACGGTTCCATCTGCAGGAAAATTCATGGTTATGATTTCCGGGATTCTCGTGCTGTATTGCTCACAGCTAGGATTCTATTATACACCTTACGAAAAAGAAGGTTCTCTTTCATCACAATAGTGCACCTTATTACACATTTGGAGTTGTTACTGCAAAACGACGTGCCATATCCGCCATATTTGCCGGATTTGACTCCCAGTGATTATTTTTGTTACAAAATCTGAAGAAATGGCTGGGAGGACGCAGATTCACATCAATTGATGAGATTGAAACTGAGACAGAGGCTTATTTTGCACACTTGAACAAATCTTATTTTACTGAGGTATGAAAAAGTTGAAAGATCATTGGACTAAATGTGTGATTTACAAGGTGGCTATTTGAAAAAAAATTCTCTTAAATCTTTTGTTTTCTTGATGAGGGCAAGTATTTGAGACCCTCTCGCATTAGTTCCTTTGGTGCATTGTAAAGCAGCCCTACACAAGTTTTCCTACTCTTAAGTTTGGGGGTCGTTATCGTGCTGAAAAATAAACTTAATCTACACCCATCATGGAAAGTTAGTTTTAAAATGCATGTGTACACTTTGTGGTTCATTATTCTATCGATAAAATGCAGACAACCATCTCCTTAAATGCTCACACAGCCCAGGCCGTCACTAAGCCACCTCCTTGTTTCACTTGACAGGGATTTCAAGGATCCATCTCCGTATTCTTCTTGCACAGACCACACGTCATCCATCTGAGCCAAAACGTTTCTTTCCATCGGAACAAATTATCTCTTTACTTTCTCTGCCACGTACATAGTAGACAGATAAATTAAACTGAGTTTTTATTTGTAGACGCACTTTAGCTGCTGTGGTTCTTCTTGTTCCACTCTATATTGGGCGTGAAATACCGGTAATTTTGCTCAGAGGCCTCTTTATCAGGCTTGAGGTTCTTTTACATGCCGTAAATCTACGACACGGAACCACCGGCTTTACTTCCCTTCCGAAGGAAGCCATGCTAAGGATTTTAACGCCCGAAAAAAAACCCATCGTTTTTACGTCATAGCCTGTACAACGCCAGGACTGCATAACTTCTCAATCCGCAAGCTGAGAAGTCTCACCCGGTATATCTTATTATTTGTTATAGCACCGTTTTAAGTGTTCGTTGTTTTACGTCCTGTTCTTTGTTTTCGTTGCTTACATTTTAAGACTTTTCATTATGCCTAGTAGGAGACGAATCAGTTTTAATTTTAATTTTTTTTTAGTTGACTCTACATTAAAAAACTTTCTTAGGCCAGGCTAAGATCTATTAAAAGTATAATTAATTTATACAATAAAAATAAAAAAAATTAATTTTAATGTTAAGAAGAGATTTTTCGTGAAAGCAGCCAAAGATATTGCTGTTTCTATGAGCCAAAATAAGTATGTATTTGTTGAGGTTAAAAACACACAGTGCATTAACTGCTTTAGTAAGAATAGTTTGTACCTGCACTAATAAATTATAGAGGGTAGAGAAAGTCATGTGAACGTATCATAGCAGATTTTCACAGAAGTTTAATTATTTATTCCGATGCTCTTTTGCGTAATTTAATTTCCTTATATGATTGTTATTCACCCACAGTTTTTTACTGGAGTCCTGATCATGATGCCCTTCTCTATACATAAACAAAGCACAAGG
The DNA here is from genome assembly GCA_030765065.1 of Deroplatys truncata. Taxonomy (NCBI): domain Eukaryota; kingdom Metazoa; phylum Arthropoda; class Insecta; order Mantodea; family Mantidae; genus Deroplatys; species Deroplatys truncata. Next base: position 181,954,240 of record CM060984.1, read on the forward strand.
AGCATGTAGATAGTTTGTTATATTTTCCAGTTCCGCTGCTGACCTCACAGCACTTGGATGACTTTTATTTTTCTTATGATAAACATTCTGTCTTGCTCTGTCAACGCTGTTTCTCGCTGTTTTTGAAACGCAAAACCTATCAACTGATTGCACTGTGGAAAGAGGTCGTGGTTGGCCAAAGTCTCTTTACCATAGCGTTTTTTCTACAAATCTATGGAAACTAGAAGAAAAGTCTTCATTAGGTTTCAAATGCGCTCATCGTGACCTCTCTATTGTTTTCCTTTCAACGTGTATAGCTCCTATGAAGCATAAACTACCTGTAAAATACTGCAATGTTGATTTTTATAAAGCTCAGCTCTTATTACAAAGGGTCGAAAGTTGGGACCTTTCGTGTCTAAGCGAGCGGTATTCAATGTCAACACACATCTCCTACCAGCACAGAATGCGGTGGTATTTCTTCTTGTTGATTGGGGGCCCCACGTTAGGGCGGCAATTTGCGGTGCTATGTCGATTCTTTTGATTATATGTGGCTATTTTACGGCACAGGATTTGTAGGAATGGTCCCGGGTTCGGTACTAGCTCAGGGTTCTTTGCATGGATCTTGGATCTCGTGAACACGACTGTTTGTTTTCCTGCTCGTTTATTCACCGTCACCGTTTTAACATTTGATTCCTGCTATTTCTTCGACACACACAGGCGCATTTCCTATTTGTTACGCTTCATATCATCGCCTATTCGCCGACACTTTTCTTTAATGACCATCTCCATGGAACTACTACTGCCAAGTGTGTATTCTAAACTCTTCTGACAACCATCTCTAAGGAACTACCACGACCAAATGTGTATTCTAAAATCTCCTGTTTCTCTATTTCAAACGTTCTATATCACCCCATTCCACTATCACCCGATTTCTAGCTTCTTTCATTGGGTGCCTAAGGCTAACTGTATTTTGGCGAACATTGACCCTTTTCTACACCTCTGCGTTCCAGCAACCTCTCACTTAACAATAGAGGGAAAAACCACCCGTTTCCGGCTGCTGATGGCACTGTCTCTCTCAACCCTTATTTCCACTTACAGTAACATTCGCTTTCCAGTTTTATTTAACACTATCCTTACTGTTATCGATACTTATTCTCCCTATGTTTATATTTTTATTTAACTACTCAAAACATACTGCTTCAAGAAGTACTGCAACAGAATACGTGTTGTATTAGCTTTGTTTACGTTATATCTGTAGCCAGTTGACCGCAAGGCACATCGGGTCCCAAAATTCGAGCTTTACTTATTACCATAAAGCTTAGATATTGTAATATTGTCTTATTATACACAAACATTTTAGGGTTTCTTGTACAAACTCTTGCGAGCATAAACTTTTTAAATATACTTTCATCCATCACGAGAGTGAATAATTGATATAAGGAAAATAACGAAAGAGAGAGACAGTAATTTTATAAATCATACCTTTCGAATCCGAAAAAAAACTGATGTGTTAATCCACATGACTTTCTCTACTTACTATTCTACAATCTATTGTTACAGGACCTTAATCTTCTACCTAATTCTTTAAAATTGAGATAAAGTTTCGTTTCACATTTTCATGTTTATTGTAGGTACAAGGATAAAACAGACTAAAGCGATAGTCAGATTTTTAAAAAGCGGATCACTAAGTGATGGTTTGAAATTCCGTGCTCTTTGGATGACCACGAGAAAAAACGAATAGCGACTTACCACTTGAAAAAAGTATAAGTATTTGAAAAGTGTTAGACCAATATCAAAGAATATCTCGGATATAGTTGACGCCAAAAAAAAATGACAAAAAATGCGTGCTTTAACAAGATCTACATTTCTGTGCAGTAAGAAATGTTACACAAAATAGAACAGTTATAGAATATTATCCATAATGAAGAAGACCTCAAAGCTATTCCCAGAAAATTCAAGTTATACATTTTATTTGTCATGAAAATAGCTTAAAATATGATAATTTAATCAAAATCGTGTCATTTTTTAAAAAATCAAAATTGTTTTCATATTTAACCAACTTTTGTTTTTTAAGTTATACTGTTCAGACACACATACATAGACGTTTTTCTAAAATGTTTTTTTCCGCTTTCTTTTAGGTTCAGGGGATTCAAACATGTATTTCCAGTAAAATATCGACATCGAATTTTCGGTGGAAGGCTATACCTCCTCTACTGACTGTAAGTACGTAGTAGAGAAAGTATAAATGAAAAAAAAATAAAAAGTTCGGAGTTTTTTGTTCAAGTTACTTTGCCAGTATTTCCCTTAAAGAAATCTGGGCCAATTTTCGTTTTGTGAGGCATATGATAATCTTAAGCTTAAAATAATATGTAAGTTTTCTTCTTATAGAATGGATGCTTTGTTTGTAAGAAAAGTTCGGAAAATGCTGGTCTACAGTAACACGTAGCGACTATACTGCCCTCTGGGTCACCGACCCGTCACTTGAAAGCGCAGGGCACATTAATGCTACAGATTGCTTTTAATTGAATCTTCATTTTAAAGGATTTCCTCGGCTTTTTGGCGCCTGTAGACATGCACTCAAGATAAAAATGGGAATCCCTTCGTCAGCTCTGAAATTTATGAACGGCACGGTGTGGGTATAATTAACGAGAGTTATCTTGGGGCTAGCTCGGGTGCACTCGCGGCGAGTTGACAAAGGTCCGATAATGGCCGTTGATTTAAACATGAACCTTGAGCGTGTTTTGGAATTACCTGTAAAGAAAGTAATTCTGGTTAACTGAAAAAAAAATCACTTACTCCCAGATTAAGTGATTTATTGTTAAATATGCAATTCCTGGAACCGTTTTCTCAGTTGTTACCATTTTAAAACTCCAATTACCAAAATCACTATCAGCTATGATATTTATCATATTCTAAAGAGCTTCTCCTCCAATGTACCAGCGTTATCTTTTGATAAACACTTTCATATCAAACCCGGCGGAGGGTGATTAATCTTTTCGGGCGTAAAAATCCTTAGCATGGCTTCCTCCGGAAGGGAAGTAAAGCCAGTGGTCCCGTGTCGTAGATTTACGGCACTTAAAAGAACTTTAAGCCTGATAAAGAGGCCTCTGAGCAATACTGCCAATATTTCACGCCCAATAGAGAATGAGACAAGACCATAGTAGTTAAAGAGCGTCCATAAATAAAACTCAATTTAATTTAACTTTCATATCCTTATCATGTCATAATTCTATAAACTCGAATTATACCATGAGCCTTATGAAGGCATAAAGGCAATTAAATTGGGGTTAATCGGTTCAAAATGTAACAAACTCTAAAATTATAATCTGTACCAAAAAGTAGTTTGTTAGTATTTTTTATTTTATTTTTTATCATTATGGTCTTTAAGTTTAACTCCTACACCTGGTTAAATCATATCGGACGATGAATGAAATGGGATAATGTTGCTCAAACGAGGCCGGGGTCCATAGAGCTTAGAGTTACGCGACGTTTCTTTCAAGATAAGGGAAACCGGAAAAACTTTTTCGTGTAACTTACCGTAACCGAGATTCGAACTCGGGTCCCACACCAAACAGATGGGCAAAAGGTATTTCATCGATAAAATTCTATATGTAGATTTCAACGGAGCAGGCGTTTTGTGGTCCGCTGAATGAAAACCAGAATTGGCAAGAGGTCTTTGGGCGCGCGCGCATCTTTATGAATGTCTTTCTGCCTGACAAAAGAACAAAAGAGCTAGAATGAATTTTAAATGTTATGTTTGAGTCACACACTGTTTAAGTATGACAGACGAAGATTTTAAATAAAACTATTTTGTATATAGGTACATTGAAAACCTATTATTATTTTTTAGTTTTCTCAAAAATGGCTCTAACGATTTGATTAAAATACCATATGTAGATATTCTCAAGCGTAACAACATGTCTATCTTAATTTTCTGAGAATAACCTGTCAAGTCCTCTTCCTTCTAAATGACTTTTGCTATAATTTTGCATAGTTGTCAAACCATCAGAAATAAACAAAAGTTTACTGCTCCATTTTTCCTGCAGTTGGATTTTTACATTCTCTACTACGTATAGTAAGCAGGGGAAGTATCGCATTCCACCCAAAAATTCGATAGCGAGATTTCACCGGAAATACATGTTTTGAGTTGCACTTAATGCATATAAAGCATTTTTGGAACATGTCCGTGTGTGTGAGTCTGTGTCTCTGTGTGTGTGTGTCTGTCTGTGAACAGCATAGCTCAGAAACGTACAGTCGGATAAACACCAAACTTGGTATTTAGGTTCAGTATCTTCCAGAGATGCGACACGAAGGTTTTCAAGAAAATCCCCCCCACCCCAGACTACCCTTTACATGGAACATTTTTCGAAAATTTTAATTTTCTCAAAAATAGCTCTAACGATTTTGAAAAAAATACCATAAGTTTAAGACATTTTTATGGCAAATGAATTGTATGTCTCAAATTTTCTGGGAATGTCTCCAAAAGCATTCTTCATTGTGAACGACTTTTGCATAACTGGTAAACCATAAGGGATAGACAAAATTTTACTAGACAAAAAATGTAGATCGCGTTAAAATTCACAATTTATGTCATATACATTTTTTTTTGTTGAGTGAACCATTTTCGAGATATTGCTTGTTATTCCCTTAAATTTTGTAATACTTATACTTTTTCTCAAATGGGAATTCGTTAAGATATAACATGTGTATGCTTAAAGGCTACTGTATTTATATCGCCCTTGCAAATACAAAACAAGGGGAACATAGTAGGCCTTAAGCGATAATCAACCTGTATACGTTTTATACATATATTGACAGTTATAGTTTTATTTTACAAGAGTGTGATAAATATAATTTTATAAAACTCGAGATATCCAGGACAAAATCAGTTTAAGTAATTAGTTTTAGAATTCTTGTGAGTAATTTCCTGGATGCTTGTATAATTATGGCTTTGGTGGTATGATTTTTAAGGGAATGATCGCCACATGTTCGACACGAAGGTAGATTATGCAAATCATGCTGACATACGCTTACGTCAGTGCTGGCTAAAGCATTAATCAGCATACTCCTCGGATATTTAAACTTAGTTTTTTGACTCTGCCTATGGTTTGTCTGGCAGGACTCTGTGACTCTTTAAATGTTTTGTGCCAGTTTACAATTTCGGCATAGGCTCTAGGCACGGCAAAGATGGAGCACCGGATGTCTTCCGTAAACCCTCAAACTATCTAACTCTCCCCCTCTTGCAATGCAGCTTAGATTAGTTATTAGAAAGATCAAAGCCTCTCTTGGAATCAGAAAGACACGTCTAATAGTGTCACTCTTTCACCACCCTTCCAGCTACTCACAACATATAACGCTCCCTATTCTCTGAGCTACTTCCCCACTCCGTTTTCGTCACATCTGGTATAGGTGCTTGTTTGGGCAACGTGACCTTACGTCACATGTGGTGGAGCCGCCAAGGGCTTCGTGTCAATATAGTTCCCTGAATCGCCGTCCGGTTTGTCTAAATCAATGAATAACTTAACTTTCAGTGAGCGAATTGCTGGTTCAACGGCTCTTAATATCTACGTGCTACATCACATTTCTTGCAAAGCTATCAGGTGAGGCATGAGTAAATATGAAGAAATAATTTCAATAACTGGATGCCGAATCTGGCTGCCGTACGCATGTGGTTAGCATAACACTGATGCTCTCATTAGGGAAGAATTAGCCGTTGATACGCACTTTTCATGACTATAAAAGACCACGTGAGAGTTTAAAGCCGCAAAAGGACAATGTGTTTAACATTAGCGGAATGCTCCCTGGAGATATGTGCAAACAAGTCTCGATGTTACTCGAACTAAAAGAGCAGGGAATAAAGGCAAGCTAAAAGAACATAAAATTATTTTACATCCTTTAGAGCAAGTAATATCTACCTTTTCATTGTAAAGGAAAAACTATTGAAAATGCAATAATCGCTCCCTCGTAACAATACCTACTCTTAGGGTACTGGTAAAACTGTTTCAAAAGAGTACGTTTGCACCGTGAAAGCTTCTTTAGAGCTGAAACTGGCTTTGACTTTGAGAAATATATGAGAAATGTTTGTTGCTGCTACGTATGGAAAGCCAGTTTGAAGATGATGTATTATATTTCAACTGTTGGTGAGCCAAAGTTGAAGTAGTTGCAACCTCACGTATAGTAAACAGTTTCCGGCAGCCTTCGCCCCAAATGTACCTTCAGGTGGCCTTTGCCCCAAGTTTAAAAATCTGATGTGTTACACTCACATGACTTTCTCTACTCTTGCACAATCTATTTTTACAAACGCCTATTCTCCATATGCTTCATGTTAATCGAGATATCCAGATGTCAATCTTTTTGGTAATTTTCTTGTAGATGCAAGGGGAATATGGTAGCTTTTAAGTGATAGTCAAATATTTTAACGCTGGTTGCTATGTGGCGCATTCCATTCTCTTTGCATGTCCAGGACATAAAAAAATGAATAACGAATTTGAGAAAAAGCATAAGTATTGGAAAATTTAAGGAAATAACAAGCAATATCTCGAAAACGGTTCACTCACCAAAAGAAATGTATATGACATAAGTTGTGTATTTTAACGCGATCTACATTTTTTGTGTAGTAAAATTTTGTCTATCTTATGGTTTACCAGTTGTGCAAAAGTCGCTCACAATGAAGAATACTTTTGGAGACATTCCCAGAAAATTCGAGATATACATTTCATTTCTCATGACATTATCTTAAACATATGATATTTTAATCAAAATCGTTAGAGCCATTTTTGAGAAAATTAAAGTTTTCGAAAAATGTTCCATGTAAAGGGTAGTCTGGGGTGGGGGGATTTTCTTGAAAACCTTCGTGTCGCATCTCTGGAAAATACTGAACCTAAATACCAAGTTTGGTGTTTATCCGACTATTCGTTTTTGAGTTATGCTGTTCACAGACACACAGACACACACAGACACACACACACACAGCCACACACACGGACATGTTTCCAAAAATGCTTTTTTTTGATTCAGGAGGTCTCAAAACGTGTATTTCCGGTGAAATCTCGGTATCGAATTTTTGGGTGGAATGCAATACTTCCTCTACTTACTATACGTAGTAGAGAAAGTAAAAATATTAACTTTTTAATTTGACTGTTTCTTTAAGTATTATCTATTTATGTTTGCCGCGGCTGCATCAGTATTATTGTTAGAGACACGTTTCTCTTAGCAGGGTTGTGGTTCAACAAGAATGTAGGCTTACACAGATTATAATTTTATTTCACTCCTTTTATTAATACTTGATACCATTTAAATAACACTTCACTGATATAGAGAGCTGTGAGATTCCTTTTATTAATTAATTACACTTTTTTAACACGTAAACTTTTTCGTCTCACACGAATACATATTATATTTCTTGAGGACACTTTTTGCGTCTGATTAGTAACGCTGTTTGCAGGCAACTGAACTCTAAATTTGTAAAATTGTCTCCTTTTCAGTTTCTGATTGGCTAATTCTATTCTAATAGAATACCTTCATTTAACTAAAGCTTTTTCTGGTCGTTGATTGGCTATTTTATAAACTGTCACTAAAATTACGTTATTGTTACTCCAAGAATCACAAGTAGCACTGTTAAACTTTCTTACTCATTATTGACTCAAGGTTACCTCATTGTTAGCAACATTAAACTTATTATTCTCACAGCTTATTAATTTACGTAATATATTCACATAACATTACACATGGATACAATAATATAAGCATATACAATGAGCGTTACATACATTTTACAAATTATTGCATACACATATTGCTTCAAGGCGGGCTGTTATTGAATTTACATATTATATAATTAGACTGAAATTATTTAAGTGTTAAAACTACTGCCTCAACTTTTCTTTTCTGTCTCGTTTGACTTTCGCGGTACATTTTAAGACGCAATGGACAGTGTTTGCTATCATTCATCCGTACGTGCGTTCTTCGAGCTCTAGTCTAACCGTAGGTATGTTGTTTTACCTAAATAAAAATCTGATCTGCCACTTTCCCTTATAGTTACAAGTAGAAATCCCCTTTCGCTCTTATATCTTAAAAGTCCCTGAAATTCTATTTCTCTTTTTAATATTTACTTTACATACATCTTTAAACATATGTTCACGTGGTTATGCTAAATTTTTGCCTGCTCATTTTAATACTAGTAGAAGCCGCATCTCTTCTTACGTTATTCCATTAACTGCAAATATATTACTCTATGTGTTACCTGTGTCACTTTCTCGGTCTTTCACTCCCTCTTTCTCTCTCTCTCTCTTCCCCGCTCTCTCACTGTCTCCCATTCCCATTCTCTCATCTCACTCTCTCATTCTCGTTTACTGCTATTTCCCTTTCAATTCTATACTCCATTCTCTCATGCTATCCCCTTCTAACAATCTTTCTCTCCTCTATTCAATATACATACATGTTGAGTGACGTTTTGAAGACTGGTATGAAAACTTTTTCTAGAGTATTAATAAAAGCTTCAGTCGAAAGTTTAAGCTTTAAGAGTAAGCAAACTTTTTCTTTATGGTTACAATGCGCTCTAAACTATAGAATTTTCATGGTAAGAAGTTTACATACATTAGGATACATTTGTGTTAAATATTAATCCTATCCAACGTTTGTACATAAAAACTTTTCCGACACACTGTACTAATGAATCTTTCTATATATATATATATATATAACATTATAAACTAAGATATTTCGCTTTTTCATTTTTAGACTCCCTTTTGGGGCAAGTAATTAAGGTGCCATATAGTGTATTTTGTAAGCGGGACCTAAGATACACTGTATACTTATTTCATAATAATGTGTTTGACCATTCTTCCGTGAAAAGATAACACACACACACACACACACACACACACACATATGCAGAAGTTTTAAAAATGCTGTAACCCGTAATATATGTTAGTTTCAATAATTCATCCAAAACGAAAATTATCACAAAATTATCGGTTATAGTGTTATTATACACGGTGCTCCCGAATCCTTGTTCACTTCTTGAAGTTATATCTGTGGTTGAGTATATATATGGATGCTCTTTAGCTGTTGTGATCTTTAGCATCCCATTCTATACTGGGCGTGAAAGACCGGTAATTTTGCTCAGAAGCCTCTTTGTCAGGCTTGAGGTTCTTTTACTTGCCGCAAATCTACAGCTGGCTTTACTTCCCTTCCGAAGGAAGCCATGTTAAGGATTTTACGCCCGAAAGAATCCATCGCCCTCCGCCGGGTTTGGACCCGCGACCTGGAACTAGAGGCTAGCATGGTAACCATTAAACTACGTATCTGTAGTTGAGCATGGCGCATGGGTAATATGGTTTATATGTTGCAGAGTTTTCAGGAGTTGTATAAATTTTCATCACTTATGATTTCTGCCTCTATACGTACACTGTCGTGCATAAAAAGTGGCCCATTCCCTCAGGTCGCCATAGTGTTTTTCCCTCCGTAAGATTTCCACCTTCAGTAACCAACTATTGACTCCACCTAGGTATCAGTTCTCTGTGTGACTAGCCTGAAAAACAACACAGGAACGTCTATGTGAAATGAAGAGGTGGTTCGGATACCACCTCTATGAAAGGGTTTCGCTATTCTTGGTACATAAGCAAATACTATACCAATTACAGTTAATTCAGCCTTCTAGAGGAAGGGGTGAAGAACTATTTACATGCGTGGTTAAACTGAACGACAGCTATGACATTAACATATATAAGAGCTTTGATCAGCGACATGGAGACGAAGGTTAAGTTGTTGACGCTAATAAACGGCAATAAGAAAACGGCAGTGTAGCATGAAAATATAAGCTTTAAGTTGTAATGTTACCCTTCGGCAGTTCGGCAATACTTTAGGGGAGGTAAAATACTCTGCCAATCCAGGTGGCCAGAAAAACACAGGTGGTCACGGTATTAGGAGCTAGATTTTATCAGTACCAGCATAAACAATTTTATTCAGGTTGTTTACATTTATTCATAAAGGCATTATGCATTTTGGATACAAATTCTGAGGACGGAAGTAAGATTCGGTACCTCTCTTTAGTAGAATCCCCTGGTTTAACTATTGTACACAGAGTACAGCTGCAGATGTGTGGGTCAAAGCAACTACCTAACAGGAATCTTCAGATGTCGGAGTTGTTATTATTATTATTATTATTATTATTATTATTATTATTATTATTATTATTATTATCATCCCGTAATGTATTACGGAACATTACATTAGTATTTATATTATAAACATTTTAATACTATACGAATTACACAATAATACACAAACACTATGTTGGTTAGATCGATATAACAATCAAAGATTGCCTCCCCGTACTCGGTGACAATGTTAGAACAACAAAACAATTTTCAAATAAAGTAACTGAAGCAGATGCAAGTAGTTCTGTAACGTAATGATAAAATAACACAGATATTTCACATCCCTATTCGAACAAATTGTTCAAACGGTGTGTTTGTGGACTGTATACACCGCTGATACACTGTATAAGTAGAATTAAAATGATAGCCGTTACTATCTCTCCATTTCTATCTCACCGCCTTTTATTCCTAAGTTGGCAAACGCGGTGTTTCGTCCCCTCTTTCCTTCTTGGTCATTTCCGTTTCCTCTTTTGTAAGAGTTTCGCTTCATCAAGTTCCTTTTCCTTTCTTACTTGTTCGAAAGTTGTTTACCTCCCTCTAAATACCTGATTTTCTCAGGTATTGTTTTTGTTGTCGACGCCGTTACGATATCCCCGTTCCCGGCAGGCGCAAGTTATCAGAAAATCCATTATGTAGATTATATGGCAAGGTTTTTTCTATAGCTTCGCTGTTTGAGATCAACATGTTAAATTACTTCCAGCTATTTAGATTCATATAGGGAATGGAAATCCAAGAACTTTCCTTCCTTTAGAAAATAAAAGGAGGAACTAATTTTTGCCACAGATGTTTACCGTTTTCGTCTAAGGTCAAAGCGTCCAAAAGCCGTGAACGTTTAATCCAATTGTTAGTATATTTATGAACAAATCCTTTATTTTGGTTTAACGTACATGTTGATGGTACCAGAGTAATACAATTGTAGAACCTTGGGAAGTTAGGTATACGATTTGCTGAATAAGGACAAACCAATTTTCCTTTCTGTACTGTAGGAAAAGATTGTAGACATCAGAATGCAATACCTAAAGTAACCTAAGAACAGCAATGCAATGTTTACAGCAATTGCATTGCAAGGAAATGACTGGGTTTTAAACCTAAAAGGGCAGAAAAATGGACTACAACACAGAATGGAGAAAACATGACAAGAGTTAAAAATGGTATTGTCATTTTTTATTGGTTTACAAGGAAACAGTTCTGCTCGAACGAGTTAAGTGGTAAGTTTCAAGTATCAAATATGACTGTATTACATGTATACAGCAATAAATATGCTTATCAGTAGTTGAAGGATTAAATACATTTTATTAACGACTGCTGCAAAAAGTGCAAAACGCACGGAGTGCAGAAGTTTCAACTCCCAAGGCATAATAGCATGAGCGGAAAGTGGATAAAGCACACCGTCTGTTACATATCTAGGCATTCTGTCCTAAACACGACTACTGTGTAAATACAAATATTAAATATAAAAAATATGATGTGATACATTCACATGACTTTCTCTACCTTCTATCTTTATAACTATTCTTATTAAGCTTATTTTTGTATCTACTACGTTTCAATTCAAACAAACCTTTGAAAAATAGCTACATTACACATTTCGTTATAGATATAAGGAGAACAGCAATAGTCAATTGTTTTAGAACTGGACGCTATATGCTGGCCTTAAAATTCCATGTTTCCATGCAATCGCGAGGATAACTGGAAATCGATGAGACTTAAAAAGAATGACAAATATTTAACAATTCCAACCTTTAATAAGGGATATCTCAGAAATGGTTTATGCCACAAAAAACTTATTTTAAATAAATTGTGTATTTTGAAGAGATCTACATGTTTTGTGTGGTACGTTTTCGTCTATCGCTTAACGTTTACTAGTTGTACAAGGTTATACAAAATTCCCTCTTTCATGCTTTCGGAATGAAGAGGACTTCGTAGGCTATTCCCAGAAAATTCAAGATATACATTTTATTTGTTACGTAAATATCTTTCATATATGGTATTTTAATAAAAATTGTTTGTATTCAAGGAACTCAAAACATGTATTTCCGGTGAAATCTCGACATGAATACTTAGTATACGTAGTAGAGAAAGTAATTATATTAGTTCATTTTGCATATTATACAACTGATGTTTTTTTACATCATTTTCTATATATAAATGATCGTTGAATACTCGAAGGAAGTGTTGAAAGATGCAGTCGGTGGTTGGATGCTTTTTTTTTACCATGTCATTTTATTGCTAGTCATGAACTGCGATATACCAGCCCATATAGACATAATTCAACACGAGGTTGGATTCACGATCCAAGCTAGATACAAGTCGAGCTGAAAGCTTCACCGTCTGCTCATCAGAGATTTAATAAGGCATAAGCAACAGTGACTTTTAACTTCGTGATGTGACAAGTGAGGAAGGGCGTGTGCACGCGACAGCGGGTGGCTTTGTCCACACTAATCCTCGACACCCACTCCAACACAGGATGACTAGAAACTAGTTACTTGACGGCACTAATAGCCTGCGCTTATTCCAGATGACGTGGAGAATCATGGCAGTTCACAGAAATAAACAATAAGCGAAGCAGACATGCATATGCTCAAAAGTCTTTCACCTTTAATAGCATTACGTTATACTTTTTGCCAGCTGAGCGGAAGGAAAACAAAATAAGAGGGTCCTTCAGTTGCGAATCCGCTACAATAATAATAATAATAATAATAATAATAATAATAATAATAATAATAATAATAATAATAATAATAATAATAATAATACCACCAGGGGTCTTGTGCTAGTCCCCAAAAGGCACCTCCCTAGAGGGCGGATGGGGGAATGCCTTCCTCTAGGTTGAAGCAACATACAGTACTAGCCATGGACAAACTAATAAGATATCTAATTCACAGCTTCTCAGCATTAACACAATAATAGTTTCTTTAATATTTTTGTTTACGTTTTATGTATTTTCTTTGCTAATATTGTACGTATAATAATTAAGAAAATGTTAAAAATACATATATTCATAATGTACACATGGTAGAGAACAAGTATATAACGTTATAACATATAGAATATGATATGAGAGGGAAAGGTCATTGTTAGCTATATAAAATTACGAGAAATGCAGTAGCAACTACCTAAGCATGAAACGAACCTTGGTTTCATAATTAAGACGCTGGAAGTCTTAAACACATTATATATATGTATATATATATATATATGTGTGTAACACGAGCTGTTATTGGATATTAGCACCAATCAGGTACATTGATACACACCTATAATTCAAATACATAAGTTAAGAAAAACGGTTGAAGGGAACGCTAACAGAAGCTTGTCAGTGTTCGAGCAGGAAGGTAGTTTATAAACTCGTCTCTAAATAGACGCTATTACTACGTATTAAAGTCTACAGTTATACATATTTTAACATAACAAAGATAATAGTGAATTGTGAATATTATATGTGGTTTATCCAAAATACAAGTGAAATAATTAACAGAATACGTGTGTGAAAATATTTTAACATTCTCCATAACCCAACCCTGACAAGACACAAGTACTCTCCGACAATAATATAGCAGCGGTGGCACAATTATAAAATAATAATTACAACATACTGGCACACACACACACACACACACACACACACACACACACACACACACACCAAAGAATGCAGATATACGATCATCTGATTCGAGTCTACCAGAATATCAAGATACATCACGAGAGTACGGGCATCAAAACGACCTGCAGGTACGTAATACAGCATCAACGTAGTGGGTCCTACCAAGGAGGTACCGCTACAAGGTGGCATCGAGGAAATGAAATACTTGGGATGGGCCAAAACTAGCTCACAGTGAACTCTAGCTCCTAGAGTTAAATTGGAGACCCGTGCCCAGGGTAAAGGGTGAATACTTCAACGGTTGGAAGCAGGAGGAGGAAGCATTGGATACCAGAAGGTAGCAGCCCTGCCACCAATCTAGCTCTGCGTGGTGCTCATAACACCACCAGAAGATTTTTAAGTACTCGAAAGCTGCAAACTGTAAACCAATATCAATAACATTTGTGTGAACACGTACAACGCATGAGCCAAGGAATTCAAAAATAATATGCTGAATATGTAATGAAGTATTGGCAGACCAGCAAAAAGATGAATGCAGCAAATAAAGGAGCCGCAACAGCCTTAAAAGCCTATAGTTTGAATAATAATGATAATAATAATAATTGAAGTAGATAGTATCTTTACGTTATTTGCACCACGCTTTGGGCATCAATTTGAAGTAGGTTGTATTGAAGGAGTTGTATTATAGTTCAACTGTTGGGGAGCCGAACTTGAAGTAGTTGCAACCGCACGAATGGTAAAAAGTTTCCGGTAGTCTTCGCCCCAAATGTTTAAAAATATTAACTCTTTAATTTGGCTTTTTCGAAAATTTTATATATTTATGTTTGCCTCGGCTGCGTCAGTATTATTGTTAGAGACATGTTTCTCTTTGCAGGGTTGTGGTGCGACTGAAGAATGTAGGCTTACACAGATTATAATTTTACTTCACTCCTTCCATTAATGCTTGACACCTTTTAAATAACACTTCTGATATAGAGAGAGCTGTGAGATTCTTTTGTTAATTACTTGCACTTTTTAACACGTAAACTACTTTTGTCTCACACAAAATACATATTAAATTTCTCGAGGACACATCTCGCTTCAGGAACACTGTCTTCAACCAACGCGTCTAGTTATGAGCACTGTCTAAATGCAACTGACTTGGTTTCTACCGACTACATTTGTAAATTTTTGTATTTTAAGCCTCTGATTGGCTATTCGTAATCCAATAGAATACTTTTATTTAATTAAAGCTTTTTCTGGTTGTTGATTGACTATTTTATAAACTGTCACAAAAATTACATTATTGTTGCTCCAAGAATCACAAGTAGTATTGTTAAACTTTCTTACTTATTATTGACTAAAGGTTACCTTAATGTTAGCAACTTTTAACCTATTATTCTCACAGCTCCTACATTATTATATTACGTAATACATTCAGATAACATTATTACATGTATATAATATTATAAACATATACAATGACTAATATACACTTTTTATATATTGTTACATACACATATTGCTTTAAGGCGGGCTGTTATTATATTTTTTCATTATATAATTTGACTATAATCATTTAAGTGTTAAAAATACTGCCTCATAATAATAATGATAATAATAATAATAATTAATAAAAACCCTTTACCACTTCACAGGTGCGTGTCCTATACCCTGTTACCCAGCGAGATGGCTCCGTGGTAACGTGTGAGGTTCACATTTGAGAGGCACCGGGTTCAATTCCTGTCGGGTCGGCCACTCTGATCCTTTTTTTTCTGGTTTCCCCGGATTCGCATGTGAATGCTGGGATGGTTCCCCTCTGCTACGAATTTCCTGTCCCCATCATTTCCTCTTATCTGTTTCAGAGTTGTAGGACCAGGCGATGTCGGTTTGTGTGTTGTGGCAGAACGGAGTAATATGCTCCCTGACTGCGGGGGCCGCCTTCCTGGAAGCTGTCTCGATTGGCACGGGATCCCAGGGTGGCAGAGCTAGTCGGCGTCAGGAATGGCACCATGTTGGAATCGTTACAGACCCCATCCTTGCTAGCGCACATCGTCGTTCGGATCTGGGCGGCCTTCGAATCTTCTCTTCCGCCCAGCGGTCACGTTGGAAGCAAAAAGGGCCTGAGTTACTATATGAAGAACGCTCCGTCTGGTTACTCCTAACTCCTATACGCTTTTGCGCCGTGTAATTTCGATATACAAAATATTTCAAAAGGTTACCATCAAGTTTAAGGAGTATAAAGAAAGGACATAAAAGAGCAAATTTGTCTTAGACCAAACATTCTTCAACACGATCTAACACAGGGTGTACACAAACGATTATGGTGGTTTTAAACTTACATTTTTTTCTCTGCGGTATAACCAAAATAAATTTGAAAACACCTTGTGTTCTACCAAAAAAATGTGAGACAACTGGGGAATTTAATACCATACTGGCATGTTACCATGGTAGTTTAGTGCCCGAACAAGGCACGGAAAGTCGAAGATCCGTGGTTCAAATCCGGGCTATAGCATTGCATTTTTCAGTCTGATTTTACCTTTCCATAAGAGAACGATTCATACTGTATATCTTGCAACTGAGTTAATCATCTTAGGATATAGGCTATAAATATCCGGAGAAGAACTGTTTTTGAGTTTACATCTTGAACATTTACAGGCGTGAGATTAAATACAATGTGAAGTTTACGTATTTTATTTAATAACAACGAAAAGTCATTCTAATGTTTTTAAAGCTGCTAAATCCTCACCCACTTGTTCTATAAAATGGCAATTAATATCCTCTACATTGAATGCTGGACACTTCATATCTGATTTAAGGTTATTACTTTCTCTACTACGTATAGTAAGTATTGTATTCCACCCAAAATTTCGATACCGAGATTTCACCGGAAATACATGTTTTGAGACCCCCTGAATCCAAAAAAAAGCATTTTTGGAAACATGTCCGTGTGTGTGTCTGTGTGTCTGTCTGTGTGTCTGTGTGTCTGTGTGTGTGTCTGTGAACAGCATAACTCAGAAACGAACAGTCAGATAAACACCAAACTTGGTATTTGGGTTCAATATCTTCCAAGGATGCGACACGAAGGTTTTCAAGAAAATCCCCCCACCCCAGAGTACCCTTTCCATGGAAGATTTTTCGAAAATTTTAATTTTCTCAAAAATGGCTCTAACGATTTTGATTAAAATATCATATGTTTAAGATATTTTTATGACAAATAAAATGTATATCTTGAATTTTCTGGGAATGTCTCCAAAAGTATTCTTTATTGTGAACGACTTTTGCATAACTGGTAAACCATAAGAGATAGACAAACTTTTACTACACAAAAAATGTAGATCGCGTTAAAATACACAATTTATGTCATATACATTTGTTTTGTTGAGTGAACCATTTTCGAGATATTGCTTGTTATTCCCTTAAATTTTTCAATACTTATTTTCTCAAATGGGAATTCGTTATTCATTTTTTTTGTCTTGGATATGCAAAGAGTTATAATCTGTGGCAAAGGGAATGGTGCTGCACCTAGCAACCAGCTATTAAGAGATATGTATGTGCTTAAAAGCTACTGTTTTTCTATATTTCCCTTGTAACTATATTTTCCCCTACATCTACAAGAAAATTAGCAACAAGATAGAGTTTGCAAATGTTTATCTCGATTAACATGAAGTAGATGGAGAATAAGCGTTTGTAAAAATAGTTTGTACAAGAGTAGAGAAAGTCATGTGAGTGTAACACATCAGATTTTTTTTCAGTATGTCCGAGATATTCATTTAGGTGGCCAGACTTATATCTAAAATTTCTAATGAAGGTTGAATGGTAGTCAACCTTAATTGTTTTTAAAGCATTCTTGTATGTATACTTAAGTTGCCTATACCTTCCCTGCAATTCAGTATTTCCACTGAAGGTAATTTGTTCATAACACTGTAAGCATTTATCTCTTTATCGTAACTCGTTTATATCCACTTATTTGCATTATTGGTAGTAAGAACCTGTTTCAAGAAAACAGTTGGGAATATGGTATCGTAGTTAGATATAAGAGGGCGGCGCCGTGGCCGAGTGGTTAGACCGCTCGCCTCTCACCGAGACGGCCAGGGTTATATCCCAGAGACCCGCCTGTGGGATGTGTGGTGGACAAAGCGGCGTCAGGGTGGGTTTTCTCCGGTTTCCCCCGTCATTCATTTCACCAACTCTCCATCATTACTTTTCCTTTCATCCATTTCACCATCATATCCTCCCATACCAGGCATCGGGCTGATCACCCATCCTGGATATTCTATCTGATCCATGAGTGTCTGATCCTGCAAGTCCTGAAGGGTGTAAGTCCTATATAAGAGGATGTTAAACAGAGAAAGAAGAAGACAGGATAATAAATGAAATTAAATAATTTACTTTATCATTTGAATCATCAGTGCCATAAAGCGTAAGTCAATTGAAAATTTTCATTTACAAAATAACGTAACTTATCTTAATTTGTTTGTTATGCCTACAAGCATTTTCACAATTTTTGCCTTTCTTATCACGTCCATATTGTGTAGAAAAGGTATTGCATTCCACCCAAAATTCGATATTGATATTTAACGTAAATACATGTTTAGAGACCCCCTGAATAAAAAGAAATGTTTAGGAAAAGCTCCGCGGTGTGTCTGTGTGTTTGTCTCGGAACAACATAACTCAAAAACGAAAAGTCTGATAACTTGGAATCTGGGTTCAGCACTTCCCAAAGATGCGACAAAAAGATTTTAGAGAAAATTTCCCCACCCAAAAATTGGATCATTTTTCAAAAAATATGATTTTCTACAATCTGGTTCTTACGATATTGATTAAAATACCACATATTAAAGATACTTTTATGACAAATAAAATGTATGTCTTGAATTTTCTGGGAATAGCCTGTGAAGTCCACTTTGTTCGGAAGAAATTTTGTATAATCTTGTATAACTGGTAGACGTTAAGCAATAGACTTAGCGTACTACTCAGAAATGTAGATCTCTTTAAAGCAACAATTTATTTAAATAAGCTTTTTTGTGGCGTAAGCCATTTCTGAAGTATCCGTTATTAAAGTTCGAATTAATCATTTCTTGGTCATTCTCTGTCAACATTCAGTTGTTTCTCACCATTGCATGGAAGCAGTATGGAATTTTAAGGCCAGCATATAGCGTCCAGTTCTTAAACACTTGACTAGCGCTGTTCCCTTTGTATCTATAACGAAATGTGTAATGTAGCTATTTCTAAAAATGTTTATTTGGATTAACATATAGTAGGCATAAAAAAGTAATAAGATTTAGTAAGAATAGTTTGTATACCCACTAATAAAGGCAGAGAGTAGAGAAAGTCACGTGAATGTAACATTTCAGACTTTTTTCTTTTGCTACCGATAAATTTTTACTTCTGCACCACTTATCTAGTAGGTAGAGAAGGTATTGTATCGGCCCAAAAATCCGATATGGATATTTCACCGGAAATACGTGGTTTGACTCCGTCTGAATCTAAAAAATCTGATGTGTTACACTCACACGACTTTCTCTACTCTTGTACAAACTATTTTTACAAACGCTTATTCTCCATATGCTTCATGTTAATCGAGATGTTAATCCTATTGCTAATTTTCTTGTAGGTGCAAGGGGAATATGGTAGGCTTTAAGCGATAGTCAAATATTTTAAGAGCTGGTTGCTATGTGGCGCATTCCATTCTCTTAGTATGTCCAGGACATAAAAAAATTAATAACGATTTCCCATTTGAGAAAAAGAATTGAAAATTTCAAGGGAATAACAAGCAATATCTCGAAAATGGTTCACTAAAAACATGTATATGACATAAATTGTGTTTTTTAACGCAATCTAAATTTTTTGTGTAGTAAAATTTTGTCTATCTCTTATGGTTTAGCAGTTATGCAAAGTCGTTCTCAATGAAGAATACTTTTGGAGACATTCCCAGAAAATTCGAGATATACATTTTATTTGTCATGATAATATCTTAAACATATAATATTTTAATCAAAATCGTTAGAGCCATTTTTGAGAAAATTAAAATTTTCGAAAAATGTTCCATGTAAAGGGTAGTCTGGGGTGGGGGGGATTTTCTTGAAAACCTTCGTGTCGCATCTCTGGAAGATACTGAACCTAAATACCAAGTTTGGTATGCTGTTCACAGACACACACACACACACGGACATGTTTCCAAAAATGCTTCTTTGGATTCAGGGGGTCTCAAAACATGTATTTCCGGTGAAATCTCGGTATCGAATTTTTGGGTGGAATACAATACTTTCCCTACTTACTATACGTAGTAGAGAAAGTAAAAAGGACTTTTAGAAAAAGGTCCCTGTGTGTGTGTGTGTGTGTGTGTGTGTGTGTGTAGCTCAAAACGAAAAGTCCGCTAAATACCGCACTTGGAATGTATTTTAAGCATCTTCTAAGGATGCGACAGGAAGATTTTTCAAGAAAGAACCCCCCAGCATGCTATCCTTTAAGATCTTTACATGACAAATAGAATGCATGTCTTGAATATTCTTGGAATAGCCCGTGAAGTTCTCTTCATTCGGAAACGATTTTCAGCGCTTTTGTGTTACAGATAAACCCTAAGGGATGGACAAAAAGTACTGCACAATAAAGTAGATGTCTTTAAAACACACAATTTGTTTCAAATAACTTTTGTGGCATCAGTCATTCCCGAGATATGCTCTGTTATTTATTTGAATTTGTCAATACTTTTGTGTTTTTTTGAAGTGTTGTCGCCATTCAGCTTTTACTCGCACTGTTATAGAAGGAGGCGGCCCGGGTTCAATCCCAGGGACCCGCATGTGGGATTTGTGGTGGACAAAGCGGCGTCTGGGCTGGTTTTCTCCGGGTTCTCCGGTTTCCCCGCCATTCATTCCACCAACTGCTCCATCATCACCTTTCCTTTCATCCATTCCACCAACATTTCGTTTCATCTACTTCCTTTCTCCCATACCAGGCATCGGGCTGATCACCCATCCTGGATATTCTGTGTGATCCATGAATGTCTGCTGGGGGTGTAAGTCCTACATAAGAGGAGGTTAAACAGAGAAACGTTTGACTATGGCTTCTGTTTTCTGCATCCTCTTTGTACTCACAACAAAATGAAACTAATTCTGAAAATTTTATCTCGATAACATGAAGCAGTATATATGTGATACATTTACATACTCTATATCGTTTATTAGTGGGTTTACAAATTATTCTTACTCAATCTTGATTTCCTGTCTACTACAATTTAATCCAAATAAGCCTTTGCAGAAATAGCTACATTTTGTTATAGATACAAAGGGAACAGCGAGAGTCATATGTTTAAGAGCTGGCATTAAAATCCGTAATTTTTACATGCAATAGCGTGGCACAACTAAATAATGAAAGGACTTTAAGAGCTTTAATAACGGATATCTCAGAAACGGCTAATGGCACAAAAAACTTGTTTTAAGTAAATTATGTATTTTAAAGAGATTTACACATTATCAGTTAACATATATCAGTTATACAAGATTACACAAAATTCCTTCCGAATGAAGAGGACTTCATGGGCTATTCCCCGAAAATTCATGTAAGTATATTTCATATATCGTATTCTAATCAAAATCGTTAGAGGCAGTTTTTAGAAAGTCAAAAATTTCGAAAAATGTTCCTTGTAAAGGGTAGATTGGTATGGTGGTATTTTGTTGAAAATCTTCGTGTCCATCTTTGGTAGATATTGTACCTAAATACCAAGTTTGGTATTTATCCGACTTTTCGTCTTCGAGTTATGTCGTTTACAGACACACATACGGACATGTTTCCAAAAATGCTTTATTTGGATTCAGAGGCCTCAAAACATGTATTTCCGATGAAATCTCGACATGGGATTTTTGGATAGAATACAATACTTCTCCAACTAGAGGAGAGAAAGTCATAAAGTTTTGTAAGAGGGGTTGTAGAAGCTAAATAAAAGTAAACCATATTGGTTAGAGAAATTCATGTGAATGTAGCACCAGATATATATTTGTTTATTTAAAGGAACCTGTAACTTAACAGCGTCGTAATCAGAAAATATTGTCGGTATAACATTGACATAAGGTTTTCGTCAGGTATTGATGAATGCTTAAAAGTTATAACAATTTGTTTCAAATATGCTCCTGATATCTTTCTATAGACATATAGTTCTGATAAATAATTGTTGGACATCAGGTTATGTTCCGAAAGAATGGAATATAGCATTAAAGATACCTACCTCTAAGAAATGAGAATGGTAGAGATTGCAATAGTTATAGAAGGATAAGGCTGCTAAATACAGCGTGTAAAATTTAATCAATGATTCTCGCCGAAAGATTGAAACCCCTGAAGCACTCATATTAGAAGCCTAGAATGGATTCCGAAGTGGAAGGTCCACTATAGATTTGTGTTTACAGTTAATATAAAGCATACAGAATATAATTTACCTACTTAGCTTTAATAGACTACACTAAGGCACTCGACAACGTGAAAGAAGAGGGTTGGAGATATTATTAAATATACACATCCCCAAACACTTAGTAAGAGCAATTCTGTACACAAACACAGTAATTAAAATAAAAGTAGATAGCATATTAAGTGAAGAAACTAATCGGCGGGTAACGCAGGGATGTCCATTGACATCAGCCCTATTTAATTTATACGTTGATGATGTCTTAAGAAAATGCCTGATAACTTTGTACGAAAAGTATGCTATAAATAAGTGCAATTTAGATAACCCATTGTTTACACATGACAAAATAATATTTGCAAACTCCGAATGCAATTTAAAAAAGAAATATATAAACCAACTATAATTACAAAACAGTATTACTTAAAAATGTCCACAGGAAAAACTAAAGTAATGGGTTTCGAAGGAAAAATGCCAGAAAGAATAGAGATGATAGTAGACAAAAGTATTGAGCAGATGTCCAGTTTCAAATACTTGGGATGTATAACCTCAAATGTAAGCAATATTAGTGATGTAGAAAGCTAAATATAAAGCTAAATGGGACTATGAAACGACATTATTAAATAAAGTACGTAGAGAAACGATTTTAAAATTTTATAAGATTATAGCCATATCACTCTTGCTTTATGGAGTTGAGACTTGGACATTAACAAAAAAGAAAAAAAAAGAAGACACAAACAAGGGAAGTTGAAGTAGCAGAAATGGAACTAATAAGTCCACTGGCTGGATATTCGCTTCTGGACCCTCAGAAAAACGATGAAATTCGGGGAGAAGTAAATGTAATCAACATTTCAGAAGTAATACAACTATACAGAAAACAATTGTGTGACCATCTGTGTAGAATGGATACTTCCTGTATTTCAGTCAGCATATATAAATGCAAGCCCAGAAGAAGGAGAGAGGTCGGAAGACCGAGAAAGCTTTAGAAGGACCAATTTTAATACTTTGCGAAATTGGAACGGGCCAAAAGGCCCAAACCGTGCAGTATTTCATGATGATTTTGATGATAACAACAACTTGTTATTGCTGTGGTTAAAGCGTTTATCACGAGAAAGTGTAGTTTCGATCTATTGCAAGCACGTGGATGCATAAGTTGTGTACTCTTAAGCTTTTACTTGATTTATTACTGGTTTTCAAATCATCACATGGCATGTAAGCTGAGAGAGAGGGGGATGATGATGATGGAGAAGTGAGATGGAAGAGGAAGGGATATGAAGAAAAGAGAGGAAGAGGTAGAGAGATGGAGATGTCGGAAGAATGAGAGAGAGGGGGGAGAGGGAGGAGCAGTGAGAATGCGGGGGAGAGTGAAGGGTAAAGGAGACTCATGTTGTTGCACTTAACAAAATAATATGAACATAGCTACAGGTTCTGTTTGAGGCAGTATTTTTAACACTTAAATAATTTCAGTCAAATTATATAACATGTAAATTCAATAACAGCCCGCCTTGAAGCAATATGTGTATGTAATAATTTGTAAAATGTATGCAACAGTCATTGCATATGCTTATATTATTGTATACATGTGTAATAATATTATGTAAATACATTACGTAATTTAATACTGTAGGAGCTGTGAGAATAATAAGTTAAAAGTTGCTAACAATGAGGTAACCTTGAGTTAATAATGAGTAAGAAAGTTTAACAGTACTACTTGTGATTCTTGGAGTAACAATAATGTAATTTTAGTGACAGTTTATAAAATAGCCAATCAAAAACCAGAAAAAGTTTTAGTTAAATGAAGGTATTCTATTGGATAGGATTAGCCAATCAGAAACTGAAATATAGCAACATTTACAAATCTAGAAGTCAGTTGTCTGCAGATAGAGTTACTAACCAGATGCAAAAAGTGTCCTCAATAAATATAATATGTATTCGTGTGAGACGAAGAATAAGTTTACGTGTTAAAAAGAGTGTAATTAATTAATAAAAAGAATCTCACAGCTCTCTATAACAGTGAAGTGTTATTTAAATCGTATCAAGTATTAATAAAAGGAGTGAAGTAAAATTATAATCTGTGTAAGCCTACATTCTTGTCGCATCACAACCCTGCTAAGAGAAACGTGTCTCTAACAAATACTGACGCAGCCGACGCAAACATAAATATAATATTTAAAGAAACAGTCAAATTACAAAGTTAATATTTTTTTAAACTTGGGGCAAAGGCCACCTGAAAGTACATTTGGGGCGAAGGCTACCGGAAATTGTTTACTATGCGTACGGTTGTAACTACTTCAAGTTCGGCTCCCCAACAGTTGAAATATAATACAACTCCTTCTAAAATAAACCCTTCTCATGTTAATGGAAAAAAAAAATTAAAATATTTGCAACAAATAAATATTCACATGTTTGAACGTTATGTTAGCCACTGAAAACAGATTTACGATCTGATTGGACTTTAAGAGAAAGAAGATATGGCTTTTGTAGGAAGGGACACATTTCGAAAATGTTGGAGTGAATCATCGCTGTGTTGATATCTTCTTACACAAGACTGGTCCATGTCAGAAGTCATATCAGTGTGTGGGGTAGTGATTATAATCACGTTCTCATGTAGTGTCGTATACTTTCCTTCTGCCTCCTCTGATTGTAATGTTACTCTCGACCCATTGCCATACAAGGTTCGAAAAATAAGATGAGAAGAAATGTGGACAGTGACTGGTGCGTTTCTGTTCATCGGAAACACAGATACTATCATCAAAAATGTTAGGGAAAGAATACTCTTACTCATTTGTGTTTGTTAGAGATTATTAGGCTGTTTTACCATTTCAGGCAATTTTTCATTGTGATCCAAATAAAGAGATGTATCAGAGTTTAGCAATTCTCTGCCCATCCATCTTATCGAAACAGACGTCATCTTGATGTATATTGCCCACGACAGGAAATGTTACATTTGTCTAGCAACCCGGTCACTAGGGCAGGGCGTCTACAAAGACAAAAGATGGAATCCATTAATTTTCCTTCCCCGTGAGTCATCCGCTTTGTCTCAATTATACAAAAAGGGCGTAGAAGACCCCCACGTGACTTAACAACAGCTTCGGCGCCAAGGAATCTTCGCTTTTAGCCATCGTCATCGAATCCAGTAGGAGGAATAGTTTCCAAGGAACGTTGATTTGGGTAATAGATGTGGAGAGTAGTGAGGGAATTGTTGTAGACCTTTACGGACTCTCACAAAAATGCTTCTCTGTAAATCTGGCAATGGTGCGAAATCTAGAAATTAGCAATACAATGATTCCTTTCGAAGGGAAGTTAATAAAGTTTTAGCTAATGTTTGCTTGAAATCTGATGCTACTGCCGCTTAAAAGAAGCAGAACTGGTATTTTCAGACAATATTGTTTACAATATAGTAGAATATCGCTTTTAGTTCCGTGTGGTTACAGTCAAATATCGGTTTTGTTTATCTACCAGCATCGCATTTGCGGCACACGTTCCTACGTAGTTAAACGAGTCCTCTACCGTCGCGTCTTTGTTCTAATTTTGTGCCGTTGCGCTTGCGACACGCGTTATACCGGGCCGTATTGTACACCTTATGCCATGAGTGCTTAAGCAAGAGTTTTACGATCTTCAATATTTCTTTTTAATGCTAACTTTGAGGTCTCTTTATGCTTCGTACTTTTATATCTGCATAATTTCTTGAGTTTTAGCAATACAGTACACTTAAGACATTTTGTTTTGTTTATGTCCACATTTGAATATCACACGACTTAAAAAAAAAAGCAATTTCCCCCATTACTTTTTCCCCCATTACAATTTAGTTTTTCTAGAAACCAAAAAATTGTAAAAGAAGGATTCTTCTGTAATTAGGGACACGTATCCCATTGAAGTTAGCTGTATTGAAGGAGTTGTATTCTATGTCAACTGTTGGGGAGCGGAACTTGAAGTAGTTGCAACCGCACGTATGGTACCCGGTAGCCTTCGCCGCAAATGTACTTTCCGGTGGCCTTTGCCCCCAAAAAAACATGTTTATAAATATTAACTTTGTAATTTTGACTGTTTCTTTAAATATTATATATTTATGTTTGCCTCGGCTGCGTCAGTATTTATATTTTTTTAGGGACATGAATGTCTTGGCAGGGCGTAGTGCGACTAAGAATGTAGGCGTATACAGATTATAATTTTTTTTTACTTCACTACATTTATTAATCCTTGACACAATTTAAATAACACTTCACTGATATATAGAGAGAGAGCTGTGAGATTTTTTTATTAATTACTCGCACCTTTTAACACGTAAACTATTTTCGTCTCACACGAATACGTATTAAATTTCTCGAGGACACATCTCGCGCCCGGTAGAAACACTGTCTACAACCAACACGTCCAGTTATGAGCTCTGTCTACAAGCAACTGACTTCATTTATACCGCCTAAATTTGTAAATTTGTGTATTTCAAGTCTCTGACTGGCTAATCCTACTCCAAGAATATCTTCCTTTAACTAAAGCTTTTTTTGGTTGTTGATTGACTATTTTATGAAACGTCAGAAAAATTACATTATTGTTGCTCCAAGAATGACTAGTAGTATTATTACACTTTCTAATTCATTATTGCCTCAAGGGTTACCTCATTGTTAGCAACTTTTAACCTATTATTCTCACAGCTCCTACATTATTAAATTACGTAATACCTTCACATAACATTACTGAACATGCATACAATAATATAAACATATACAATGACTATAATATACACTTTTTATGTATTGTTGCATACACATATTGCTTTAAGGCGGGCTGTTATTGAATTATATATTATATAATTAGATTGAAATTATTTAAGTGTTTAAAATACTGCCTCACCATTAATACATGATAAAGGAAGCATTTTTCGGAAGAAATGCATTCCACCTTTACCCAGAAGCTGAGCATCAATTTGTTATTACAGAGGATTTTTTGCAATCTATGATATGATAACAAACTTAAGATCCCCTTACCGTATAAAAAGACCACGCCTCCACCAGCAGTGATGTCTGTCTGGGAGCCTTTAACTTGAGCTATTCATCTGCAGCACAGCTTCCACCGGAGCAAACTGCTATGAAATACAGGGATGTCAGTTTATTTCATTCCTCCTGGCAGTTTTCCAGAGACCATCCAAAGTTCGCGGCCGTCTTCTTCCAAGGGCTCTTTTCAGTAATCCAAATGCACAAAACTCCAGCAGATAACTTAACACGAATGTCGTTGAAACGTATGGAATGTATTCCCATTTCTCTCTCTATGTTCTCCAAAATTGTGTAGGTTGAAGCAGACGTATGACTTGATGCCTTATCCTGTTGCAACCAGACTTAACTTACATCTGCACCATAGAGAGCAGGGATTTCTGAATGGGAAATTGGTATCAGGACGTTAGTCTGATAATATGCCGAGTTGATTTTATGTACACAACGAATGGTTAATTTACCATTGTAACTGTACCTTACTACTACCATGAAACCATTGGGGAAATTTTCGTTAGTTTGCTTATACCAATTTTCAAATTTTTGTTCTCCTCTTGGTTGGTAATAACAGCCCATGGTTTTTTTGCATTCACTTAGATAACATATGGCTCATCTAAAAATATAACAAACATCCACTTTTCATCAACTAGGTATCGTTCATACAGCTTTTTACTATTAGTGGCATGTTCTACAATGTGTTTAGGCAACAGCTTATATCCCCAGCTCTTATTGCACTTTTATAGATAAAAAACCTGGTTGATTATGGTGTTCACAGTAGTAAAAGAGATTCCTAATTACAGTGCAATGGCCCTCTAAGTTGCAGGATTTGGCCCAGAGGCATGGACCTTCACCTTCCAAATTATCTCTGGAGTACGACTGGTGGCCAGTCGTAGATTTCATAAGTCCTGATATGGTCTTACCCTTTTTGTCGAGTGCATTTGTGATCACTTTATGGATATGGTAAAATCACGCCTCTTTTACTGCTTAATAATCTTAGAACACAAGTATTTTGCATAGGGAAGGGCAATAATGTACCCTTATCAGAATGGTTCTACTTTTGACGCCATTTGATGCTGCAAGAGCAACAGCATTCAACTGAACAAACACAGTGATACACTCATACTGCTGAACTTTCATTCGGTCCCACGTTTCAGAGCTATTATGCTCGTTTGGTATTGTTACGTAGATCGTGAACAACCCTCTGTAAAAATAATACCATATACATTTTATTTTCCTTCTTATTTTGACTTCAAATGTATTGACGTTGTCGCGACAAAAGTATATTGATGGAGACGGTTTAAAAGATAAATGTTTCCTACTATTCAAAAAGAAACACTGAATGAAAAGTCTAAGAAGGTTTTGCCTGATATTCTCTCAATTTAAATGTTACAGGTTTCACTCAAAAGCTGTTATAGGGACTAAATATATAGATAAATGCTATAATCAGCATGTTCAGAAGAAACCAAGGGATAAATGTTTCCATAATAATCCTGTTCCCCTCAAACAATTTATAATACAAACAATGTATGCTACTTTTCAATTTTCCTTATTAATATTGCAATACTGAGGGCTTCTCTGATTAACACTATACCGACGTTATTGTGAGAAATTGGAAATTATATATTAGCTTTTGATCTACAAATAAAATTTTCCATTTTTTTATTTAATGAAAATGCATGAATAAGAAAACATAATAAAATTTAAGCATACACATGTCAAAGAAAAAAAATATTCCGCTTACCAAGCCGCCGCTCCTGCAGAGCCACCGTGACCGGTTGGCTAAATCGAATCCCACTCTCTTCTCCTTTGATTCCTTGTTATAACAGAGATCGCTAAGATTATCTAAACAACCAAAAGTTTATCTTCAGAGGCAACAATAAGTACTAAAAGTATGTTTCAGGCCTGTATGTGATCTATTTAGGGGCGAGAATTGTAGTTTAAGAGCAAGCCTAAAATCTTTTAATTTCAAATGTATGTAGTTGAATAATCAAAAGGTTACGTATCAGTTCATTTCTACTTGGGTTTCATTAAGCTTCAAAGACTAATTACAGCCAAACTTAAATATACCCAATATAGTATCTGCTGACTTCTCAACGTACAGGTCCCGGGTTTGAATCCCGGCCGGGGCGGTAGAATTTTTAAAATCATTCTCCGTATGCGAGGATTAGGTTTAGTCAGAGGGCGGGCCTTTGTAGGTCCTTTGTGAGGGTATTTAACTTCTATCTTCCAAGTGTGTGACACGAAGATTTTCAAAAAGAAGACCCTATCCCAAACTACCCCTTACATGAAACATTTTTAGAATATTTTACTTGCTCAAAAATGGCTCTAAGGATTTTATATATTCAAATATTTTATATATTTATATATACATGGCAAATAAAACATATATCTTAAATTTCGTGAGAACAGCCTGTTAAACCCTCTTTATTCTGAACGACTTTCGCTAGTTGGTAAACGTAAGAGATAGGTAAAATTTTACTACAAAAAATGTACATCGTATTAAAAAACACAAATTATATCAATTAAAAGCTTTTCTGGCGTTAACAATTTCCTAGCTATTCTTTGTTAATGATTTGAATTTTCAAATTCTTAATACTCTTTTCAAATAATAAGTCGTAATTTTTTTTTACTATCTCTACTATGTATGGTAAGTAGGAGAAGTATTGCATTCCACACAGAAATGCCATACCGAGATTTCACCGAAAATACATGTTTTGAGGCCCTCTGAATCAAAAAAATGCATTTTAGAAAAAAAAGTCTGTGTGTGTCTGTGAGCAGCATAACCCAAAAATGAAAAGTCGGATAAATACTAAACTTGGTATTTAGGTTTCGTATCTCATAAAGGTGGGACCGAAGATTTTCAAGAAAATTCCCCCACCTCAGACTACATGGAACACTTTTCGAAAATTTTTGATTTTCTCAAAATTGACTAACGATTTTTATTAAAATATCACATATTTAATATATTTTCAAGACAAATAAAATTCATATCTTGAATTTTCTGGAAATGTCCCCAAAAGTTCTCTACTTACTGAATGGCTTTTCCATAACTGGTAAACCGTAAGGGATAGACAACATTTTTTCTGCACAAAAAATGTAGATATCATTAAAACTCACAACTTATGTCATATACATTTTTTTTCGAGTGAACCATTTCCAAGATATTCCTTGTTATTTGTTTGAATTTTCCAATATTTATACTTTTTCTCAAATGGGAATTCGTTTTTTTTTTGATCATGCAAATATAATGAAATGCTTCCCATAGCAACCAAACAGCCCTTAAAAGATTTGACTATCGCTTAAAGCCTACCATATTCCTCTTGCATCCTCAAGAAAATTAGTAATAAGGTAGTTTCTGCAAACGTTTCTCTCGATTAACATGAAGCAGATGGAGAGTAAGCGTTTGTAAAAATAGTTTGTACAAGAGCAGAGAAAGTCATGTGAGTGTAACACATCAGATGTTTTTGCTCGTGGTCATCAAAGAGCATAACATTTCAAAGTCATCAGACAGGGACCAGCGCTTTAAACATCTGACTATCGCTTTTCATACTGTAAAGAGACGAAATGTGATGTGTAATAAAAGTTTATTTCATTAACAAGAAGTAGATAGAAGAATAAGATTCTGTATGAATAGTTTGTAGAAGAGTTAGTAGTGAAGGCCATGTGAATGCAAAACATAAGATTTTTAAAACGCGCACCTCGTACAATTGCTACCATCATGTATAGAGTTACCACAATCAGCAGAACAGAAAATCTTAGTCTTGCCGTTAACCCTCAGCTACGAGAGACTAATACAACACATGTGGGAGAAACGAAACGACATTTGGAGCGACTTCTACAGCGCGGATGCGATGGTGTACAAAGACTGGATGCAAGGACTCTACGAACTACGACACGCCATGACCAGATTCGCTATACATGGCTTCCACATCAAAGTGTGCAAGAACAGAAATTACTACCAACTGGCCCCAGAATGCAAGTGCTCGTGATGCGAGATATGAGGGCAGTCCCAGAAGTACCCGAACTGACGTATATATAGCGGTTTTTGTTTCAAACAAATGAATATGGTAGAAAGTACCACCCTTATAAAGCTTAAGCTTGAATTTTCACGATGCTACGTTGTTTAGCAATTGTTTGGCAGCCATTAATAGCGAACTCTCTCAGCGAATTTGTAAACATGGATAAAACTGGCCATCGTTATGTGATACAATACTTTTAGTCGAAAACTCTTAGTCCTACTAGTATTAAAGCTGAGCTAGATTCTACTCTGGGGAAGTCTGCTCCTTCGTTTACAACAGTAAAATATTGGGTGGCAGAGTTTAAGCTAAGCCGTACGGGCTGCCAAGACGAAAATCGTAGTGGTCGACCAAATAAGATGACCGCGCCAGAAATTGTGAGGAAAATCCACAAATGGTATTGGATGACCGTCGACTGCAAGTGCGCGAGCTAGCAGACATGGTAGACATTTCAAAAAGTGCTGTACATCGCACACTAACTGAAAATTTAGACATGAGAAAGCTGTGAGCATGATGGGTGCCGCGTTTAATCACAATGGAACAAAAGCAGCGACGTGAGCATGTTTCAGAAGAGTGTTTGGCGATGTTTCGCTGCAATAAAGCCGAGTGTTTGCATCGATTCCTAACCATGATGAAATATGGATCAATCACTTCACATCTGAGACGAAGGAACAGTCAAAACAGTGGATTGGCAAGGGAGAATCGGCTGCAAAGAAAACGAAGACAGTTCCATCTACAGGCAAGGTCATGGCGTCAGTTTTTTGAGATGCCCGTGGGATAATTTTCATTGGTTATCTTCAAAAAGGAAAAACAATCGATGGCGAGTATTACGCAAACTTATTGCAGCGTTTGAATGATGAAATCAAGCATAAACGGCCGCATTTAGCGAAAAAGAAAGCTCTGTTTCATCAAGACAATGCACCAGTTCACATATCCATTATCGCCATGGCCAAAATCAATAGTTAAAGTTAGAATTGCTTCCTCATGCACCCTATTCGCCAGACTTATCCCCCTCTGATTATTTTCTGTTTCCAAAGTTGAAGAAATGGCTTGGTGGTAAAAGATTTGCCAACAATGAAGAGGTGGAGTTTGCAGTTGATGGGTATTTTTCAGAACTCGACGGTTCTCACTATAAACAGAGTATCGAAGTTATTGAACATCGCTGGGAAAAGTGTATCCACCTGAAAGGAGACTATGTAGAGAAATAAATATTTTTTCCCCAAATTTTTGTGTTTTGTTTGGTGGGTCGGGTACTTCTGGGACAGCCCTCGTATCACTCAGGTAACTCAGTAGTGAATATTAATGATGGTGCTTAAAACAACTGCAAATTTGTTCCATTATTATTACTATTATAATTATTATACACCTGTTCCATAGAATCTTCTACTGAACCCAGCACGAACAGTTTATTTATATTATTATTATATCTGATTTTTGCGCTTTGTGAAGGCTATTTATATCAATTGTGGAGCGTAATCTTTGCAAGCTACTTTACCCCTTAAGTAAAGAAGTTTAGGGCATTTATTGCAAACGAAAAACAGAAAAACATTGTCCATGTTGAACGAATGGACAGCGTAAGATACCCAAAAAATATTTAAACGATAAATCAGCCGGCAGAAGAAATATGGGACGACTGAGAAAAGGATGGTCTGACCAATTTACTTTGGAGATGTAAGCGGTTTTATGTAGTCCAAGATGTAAAGCAGACGGCGACGACGACGATGATGATAGAAATACTGCAGTGTTTTTGCATTTACTGGGGCTTAATTTTCTGTTTTTCTCTCATTCTTCCTTTCTCAATCTCTCTCCCTCTCTATCGCCCCTTCTCACCTTCATTCCCTCTTTCTCTCCCATTCTTTCTCCTACCTCCCTATCTTTATTCTCTGTATGTTTAACGTACATTTTCGTGTGATGTTTCCAAAACTGATAAAACAATGGTCGTCAAACATAAGTATAACATAATAGGTTTAGTAGGATGTGTTTTATCGGAGGGGGACACCTCACCACTGCATACAGCTTGGTCTATTGTGGCTACACCACCTGGGAGGCAGGGATGAGGTGAAGGAGCCGTAGGATGTCTCAGGTCAGTAGACAGACAGACCCACAGGGACGCGCAGAAGTCCCTAATATTTCCAGTTTAAACACCTGCGCACCAGTAGATGCGAAGAATCCCGAGAGAGAGAGCGGGGAAACGACCCTAACGGGCGGGACAACACACCCTGGCGTTCATTGGAAGAAATCGTTCCAATTGCAAACAGCTACGCCATCTGCCCGACATCTCCAGTGCCGCAGGACCCGAAGACACACCTGAAACGCGAAAGGGAGAGATGAAATGAGAGGAAATGGGGAAAAGGAAAAATCGTGATAGAATACACTACAACGGCATTCGCACAGGCGACCAGGGGAAAACCACGAAAAACCCCATTGTCAGAGTGGGAATCGAACTCAGGACCTCCCGAATGCGGTTACTGCCTTGGCCATCCCGCTTGGTCAATAGGTTTAGTACTACCATATCCAAATTTGTGACTTCTACAGCAATAGGAAAACCAATACGGAGTTGTAATTAATCAAGCGTTAAATGGTTAAGTGCACGAATAAGGGTAAAGAAAAGCTGCAAAACTCTTTGAGTATTCATCCTATTGAGCTTTCGTAATCAACACACCTGGTTAGAAGTAATTTGTTAATACATTTCTGCTAATGCAGTATTTTTCACAAAGCTGAATATTAGAGATATATTCGATATATAGATTTTGTTGTGTATTGCAATTTCCCAGGGAAATAATTCAGATACACTCTACTATTTTTCTTAAGAAGGACTTCACATATGTTCTAATATCAGTATAAATAAAAACATATGTAGTGTTTAAAATATCGGAGACCGTCTTGTGCGTTAAACAACTGTGTGAATTCAGAGTTGTTACTTATCAGGTTTGTTGCAGATTCATGTTTCTTTTGTCTCCTGGCACCTTATTAAATAGATGATGTATGTATTGTTCAGAGTACTAGTGGGACATTGGCCGTGATCCCAGAATAGTTCATCAGTGGCGTGCACGTCCCAGGTCGATTTACTTTTAAAGCAAGGAATGAACTTAATTTTAATTTTTGTTTTGCTTTTTTAACGTTTTGAAATAAGGGCGCGGGGGAGTGCAGTGCTTTCATTTCTGGCATTCGTACTGAGGGTCCGGGGTTCGATTCCCAGCTCCCGGGCGTCGATCCCCAAGGTTTGTCGTGGTGTAGTGGTTACCATGCTAGCCTCTAATTCCCGAGATCGCGGATTCAAATCCGACGATGGGCGATGGATTTTTTCGGGCGTTAAAATCCTTAGCATGGCTTCCTTCGGAAGGGAAGAAAGCCGGTGGTCCCGTGTCGTAGATTTATGGCACGTAAAAGAATATCAAGCCTGATAGGCCTCTGAGCAAAATTACCGGTCTTTCACGCCCAATATAGAATGGGACGCTAAGGACCGCAGCAGTTAAAGAGCGTCCATAAATAAAACTAAAAAAAATCCCCAAGGCCCAACTTGGTTCGGAGCCCACGATAAAAGCTGTAGTTTCGCTCATTCCACCGTCATCCTCCTTATTACCCTACTATCGGAGGCAACGAATTCCGCCCGCTGGGTGCTTCCTCCTCAGAAATGGGTCAGTCATCGCTTGGTGGAGCGAGGTATCCCCCGAAGGTTATAGACCATATGGGGAGCGTTAGAAACGACGACGTTTTGAAATTATAAGCTCCCAAATATTTCATATGAGTGTATTTAAAGCATCCACACCCTCTTTGGTTTCTTTTTAGCAATGGATTAATGGTTACTTAGAGAAATAGTTACAAAAGTAGAGGTTTGGTAACGAGAGGGTGAAGTTAGAACACGATCGAAAAGAGTTACTAAACTTAATTTGTAACGTGTTGTCTACAATATTTTATCTACGTTCAGAGTATTTTAGTACATGTTGTGTTTTTAGTATATTTCATGAAATTGATTTATTACACAAACGATGTGTGGGCTTTGGGGAAAAAAGATACGATAAATCAACAAACTTTGTTGCTATATTCTGCAATTTTAGATGCTAGTTTCATATGTGAATTTAAAGTAAAAATTAGCGAAGAAGGTGATTTTCAGGGTTCATCAGGAAAAATTTTAAAAGCAGTCCAAGATAGAACTATTAATATACTTTTAGAAAGGTCAAGGAAAGTTTATTTATGTAGTTATACGAAACTCAAGGACGGTGTGTGGCTAATGAAGCAAGCGTAAATGAAGATTCTTTGTTGACGTATTTTTATGAGAAGTCGAAATGTATTAAAGCTTCGAGGCTTTGGAGTGGATATTTCATGGTGAGATAATTGCTTTGATTAATGATAATATTGATATCAGTAAGTTTGGAAAATTAAAGGTATTTTAAAGAGTGTATTTTACGGTTTGTTGAACCTGTATTTTATATTTTGATAGCGTGATTTGTTAGAATTTAAAGTATAGGTTTTGTTGCCTAGTAACTACGAACTAAACCGTAACTGATTATTATAGTAATAGATAAACTTCAGTTTGTGTGGTTATAGTATGGATTACCTAGCATCTGGAAGTCTCATAATATTTTCCAATTACGATTCAGTTTGTTGCTAAAACACTCCATCAAATATAAACACTAATGGGTAATTTATAGCATCCCCATTAATCTAATTAATAGTTCATAAATATTTATAACAAGTGCTGTTATTAAACAATAATCAACTAATAATTTCATGATGATAAAAGTAAGAAGACATAGCTTTAATTTAAGTTATAAAGCCTAATTTTGTTATACAAATTCTTTATTAACTAACATTTAAAGAGAAGAAAAGGCACTAATACG
Organism: Deroplatys truncata; assembly: GCA_030765065.1. NCBI lineage: Eukaryota > Metazoa > Arthropoda > Insecta > Mantodea > Mantidae > Deroplatys > Deroplatys truncata. The sequence goes on from CM060984.1 coordinate 181,990,199, forward strand.
ATATTTAGAATAATAAATAGCGTCAATTAAACTAATTTAAAGCACACAACACAATTTTCGTTAAGGAAATATTTTACTGTTAACGCTTTTAAATGTAGTATTGTTTAATGTTGTAGTGCTACAAATCCAAATAATTTTTATTATTGCATTCTGTAACCGTGGACCAAGGTTTTTTACTGTAGTTGAAGGCTGCAGTTTTTGGGCATTTGTGTTCAGACGAGCACAAAAAATCAGATCGTTTAGTTTTCTGTGGATACAACCGGAATTTATTCCGAATTTTTTGCATATAATTTAATAAAAGAGTAAAGTGTGTTGAATTCAGAGAACAGAAGTTATATCAAATAATAATAGCTATTTCCAGATACATTTTAATTAATCTTCTTTTTAATAATATTAAAGGCAAAATGGTGGTGTGAGGCAGAATTTATAACACTTAAATGATTTCAGTCAAATTATATAATATAAAATTCAATAACAGCCCCCCTTAAAGCAATATATGTATGTAACAATATATAAAAAGTATACATTACAGTCATTGTATATGTTTATATTATTGTATACATGTGTAATAATGTTATGTGAATGTATTACGTAATTTAATAATGTAGGAGCTGTAGGAATAATATGTTAAAAGCTGCTAACAATGAGGTATCAATGAGGTAACATTGAGGCAATAATGAATTAGAAAGTTTAATAATCCTACTAGTAATTCTTGGAGCAACAATAATTTAATTTTTGAGACAGTTTATAAATAGCCAATCAACAACCAGAAAAAAGCTTAAGTTATATAAAAGTATTCTTTTGGAGTAGGATTAACAAATCAGAAACTGAAATAGAGCAAATTGTACAAATTCAGAAGTTAGTTGCTAGCAGACAGCGTTTCTAACTGGACGCGAGACGCGTTCTCGAGAGGTTTAATACGTATTCAGTGTGAGAAAAAAATAGTTTACGTTTTAAAAAGTGCAAGTAATTAATAAATAATCTCACAGCTCTCTATATCAGTGAAGTGTTATTTAAATCGTGTCAAGGATTAATATAAGGAGTGAAGTAAAAATTATAATCTGTGTAAGCCTACATTCTTCAGCCGCACTACACCCTGTTAAAAAACTCATGTCTCTACAAAATTAATACTGACGCAGCCGAGGCAAACATTATATAATATTTAAAGAAACAGTCAAATTACAAAGTTAATATTTTTAAACTTGGGACGAAGGCTACCGGAAACTTTTTACCATACGTGCGGTTGTAACTACTTCAAGTTCGGTTCCCCAACAGTCGAAATACAATACAACTCCTAAAATAAACCTTCCTCAAGTGGTAAACGAACTACCCCGGACTATAATACCGTACTGAAGAACGGACTGAGCCAAAGAGGCGAGTTTATCTAATCACAATGTTTCAAGTGAGATAGATCAGCGGTAATGTTGAAGCTCACATGCTGGAGAAATTAAGTTATAATCCTTGTTTCGACTACCTGACTAGGGTTTCTAGCAATTTTTTCTAAAGGCACAAGTCATGATGGGTTAATATACACTTTTCACGACCGCTGAAATCTCTACAGCAGTAAAATAGCAATAAAACTTGGTGAAAAGAACGAAACGTTAACTGTTTGCCATCAACATAAACAAATGGTGCAGATGTAAACTATAAGGGCATCTGTTTTCCACCTGCGAAGTGATTTGAACAAATAATTGTAAAAAATATAAAGATGTGCTAAAATAGAATATTCTACATAAAGCCAGGGTTGATTGTCATTGATAGACCTCCCTCTCCCCAAAAAAAGAACAAGTTGCAAAATAAGTTTATTGAAATACATACTATAGTTGTAATTTCAGAAATACAAATGTACCATTCTTATTGCTTAAGTATATGTGTAAAATAACAAATCAGCACAATTTCTTGCAAAGTTATTTGTACTCAGTGGAAACATTGTGTTGCTTTGGATAACAAATTTTAAATATCTTTATTTTAACATTCAAAGTCCAACGGATTAAGAACGTTTCCATTTATCCCAAAAGGTACAGAATCCTCTCCTCAACTCTTCTCATGTTACAGCAACTAGGATGTTGTTTCATATGGAAACTGCCTCAAACATGACCAAATTTCGTTCAAAGAAAAACGTTAATCATTTTCTAAAGAGCTTACATCGTTGCGGTGGCATGTTTTACTTTCTGTATCGCGTACATGAGGTATGAAAAGCATTAGATTGCATCCAAAATTCCATTCAGATAGCTCATCATAACTACATGTTTAAGACCTAAATAAAAAATATGATGTGTTACAATCACATGACTTTTCTACTCTTGTACAAACTATTTTTACAAACGCTTATTCTCCATATGCTTCATGTTAATCGAGAAGTTAATCTTATTGCTAATTTTCATGTAGATGCAAGGGGAGTATGGTAGGCTTTAAGCGATAGTCAAATCTTTTAAGAGCTGGTTGCTATGTGGAGTATTCCATTCTCTTTGCATTACCAGGACAGAAAAAATGAATAACGAATTTCCATTTGAGAAAAAGTATAAGTATGGGGAAATTTAAAGGAATAACAAGCAACATCTCAAAAATGGTTCACTCAACAACAAAAATGTATATGACATAAACTGTGTATTTTAACGTAATCTACATTTTTTGTGTAGTACAATTTCGTCTATCTCTTATGGTTTACCAGTTATGTAAAAGTCGTTCACAATGAAGAATACTTTTGGAGACAATCCCAGAAAATTCGAGATGTACATTTTATTTGTCATGAAAATATCTTAAACATATGATATTTTAATCAAAATCGTTAGAGCCATTTTTGAGAAAATAAAAATTTTCGGGTGGTGATTTTCTTGAAAACCTTCGTGTCGCATCTCTGGAAGATTCTGAACCTAAATACCAAGTTTAGTGTTTATGCGACTATTCGTTTCTGAGTTATGCTGTTCACAGACAGACAGACAAACACACACAGACATACACACGGACATGTTTCCACAAATTGCTTTTTGGGATTCAGTGGGTCTCAAAACATATATTTCTGATGAAATCTCGGTATCGAATTTTTGGGTGGAATACAATACTTCCCCTACGTAGTAGAGAAAGTAAAAAGGATGCATTCTTTAGGGAAAGTTTGTGTGTGTGTGCGCGCGTGCGCGTCTCATAAGTTGAAAAACAAGCCACCAGATTTCAGCCTTAGGTCGCAGGATACACGGTGAAACTGAAGACCTTCATGATATCACCTTGAATACGAAAATGAAAATAATTTCATTTTCTTTATTTGTTAAGATAATATTTTTTCTCAGTAATGTCCCTATACTTTATGTAAATCTGCAGTCATCTGCTTTCTGATTGAGCTTAAAATAACACGAGACATTAAGATGTAAACAAAAATACTACAATAAAGTTCTAAATTTTGTTAAGGTGTACAGTTAAACATTCTTTTAGCAACAAATATTTTGTAATTAAATTAATTTTGTTTCCATTTATACCCCACCTTTAACTGCAATGGTCATATTGGCGGTCTTTTAGCTTTGGAGCATATTGCCTATCGGCAATTGTGTTGACTACTATACAATTGTCATTGTATTTCTAGTTTTCTTTGGGTTTTGTACATTAGATCACAGACACATTTACTCTCTCACTCATGCTTCCAGACTCTGGGGATGATAGTAGTCCCTTGACTGGAGAAACATTCCCATCTCAGCCAGAAATCGAACCAGGACCCCCTGGCACAGCCGGCAGCTGCTCTACCGACGGAGTTGGGGCCAGCCCAAATAAATGTTGTTCCTCTGAATTCTTCCACATTTTAAGCAATAAACTTTGAAGTGTTAAGTGCTCATTTCCTTTTTGGCATGGACTCATGCAAAACTAAATATTATTATCCTTTCTAGCATATAACCATCACCTTATTAAACAAATGAGATTAGTTTCAGTCAATAAAGTGTATTTTAACCTGTTGTTTCACTAAACCATTTCCGCGATTATTTATCGGGATAAAAGGGAATAAAAACAGCTTTTATGAATAATTATAAGATAAATATAGAAACAAAGGTCGTGATAAAACCTAGGAAGGTTAAAACGACCCTAAATAGAACTTTTAAAAAAAGTTGCAATAATGGATAGAAAAAAATTTCTCGTGTTGCATTCATATGACTTTCTCTACTCACTCTTCTACGAAGTATTCTTACGAAGGATTATTCTTCTAATTCTTGATAAACCAGATAAACTTTTATTACACATTTGGCTTTAGGTATAAGAAGGCTAAAGCCATAGCGGATCGTTATGTGTTGGCTTTGAAATTCCATGACCACGAGAAAAAACGAATAGCGACTTACCGCTTGAAAAATATATAAGTATTTGAAAATTCAAACCAGTAATAAAGCATATCTCGGAATTTTTAACGTGCTTTTACGAGATTGTTTGTGTTGTAAGATTTTGTCTCTCTTTTACAGTTCACCTATTATACGACCGTCACGCAGAACGAAGAAGACTTTACAGGTTATTCACAGACAATTCAAGACAATTTTATATGTGTTGTAAATATTTTAAGCATCGGGTATTTAAACAAAATCGTTAGAGCTATTTTTGAGAAAATAAAAAATAACGAAAATATTTGCACGTAAAAGATAGTTTGGGACGAAGGGATTTTCTTTAAAATATTCGTATCACATCCTTGGAAGGATACCGAACCCTTTTTCTAAAAATGCTTTTCTTGGGAGTCTCAAAACGTGTGTTTCCGATGAAATCTCGTTATAGGATTTTTAGATAGAAAACAATAGCTCCTCTGCTTACCAAGAAAAATAACAGAGAAAGTAAAATTTATTTTTTAAACAGTGGATCTCAAAACGTATAAAATCACTGAAATAAGGATATAGAATTTTTGGGTGGAATACAATCCTTCATCTGCTTACTGTAGGTAGGTAGTGGAGTAAATAAAACGTCGTTTTATTATCATTATTATTTATTATTGCACAGAGAGCTTTTGTTTTCGTCATCGTATTCTGCAACATAAATAGTGAACGCCACTGATAACGATAAAGCGTTGGAAGCTGGATGTCAGTGAGCTGAATCACTGGAAAGTAGCAACGAGAAGAGCTAAATGATGGAGCTCCGTATATAAAAAGACATAGTTGGCATCCCGCGGGAATATTCTACTGTCATCTCCTCTGCAACCGCTGTACAGTCGGTCTAGAACACGCTCTCTCCGACATCCCCGCTGATGGCTACGACATGCTGGACAGAACTGATTTGTCTAACACCGCCTACCTCTGCTGCTGCCACTCTCGTGACACCATCAATTGTTATAAGTGTGAGGAGTTGAGCAAGAGTATTAGCCTTCATGGTCAAACTAGATGCATTGTACATAATTTCACATATAGACAAACATGACTGGGGTTTTATTTATCCAAATTTCACATATAGACCACTTGACTGGGGTATTGTTTAACCAAATTTCACATATAGACATCTTGACTGGGGTATTATTTAACAAAATTTCACATATAGATCGACTTGACTGGGTTTTGTTTATCTAAATTTCACATATAGACAATTTGACTGGGGTTTTATTTATCCAAATTTCACATATAGACCAACTTGACTGGGGTTTTGTTTATCAAACTCTCACATATAAATCAACTTAACTGGAGTTTCATTAATCGAAATTTCACAAATACCTAGACCAACTTGACTGGGGATTTGTTTGTCCAAATTTCACATATAGAGCAACTTTAATAGGGTTTTGTTTATCCACATTTCACATACACCTTAGCCAACTTGACTGGGGTTTTGTTTATCCAAATTTCACATATACCTATACCAATTTGAATAGGGTTTTGTGTATCCAAATTTCACATATAGACTAACTTGACTGTGAGTTTGTTTATCCCAATTTCACATATAGACCAAATTTCCTAGGGTTATGTTTATCCAAATTTCACATATAGACCAACTTGACTGGGGTGTTGTTTATCCAAATTTCACATATAGACCAACTTGATTGGAGTATTGGTTATCCACATTTCATATATAAACCAACTTCACTGCGGTTATGTTTACAATGGCTAGATAAATAACAGATTGAATGTGCCAATACCACGATCCAAAAATTGCAGATGCAATTTAGGTAAACTGTAATAGATAGATGGCACACCAAGGAAACTTATGCAACTGGGGGCGGCTAATTATGGGATAAAAACACAAATGTCTATCCTATTACATTCTCTGCCACGTACATAGAGTTAGAGAAGACATTGCATTCCACCAATAAATTTGGTACCGAGATTTCACCGGAAATACATGTTTTTGGGCACCTTTAATCCAAAGAAGCAGTTTAGAAAAAAATGCTGTGTATGTGTTGTGTATGTGTCGTGTCTGTCTGTGTGTCTTTGAACAGCATAACTCAAAAACGAAAAGTCGGATAAATACCAAACAATGTATTTAAGTATAGTGTCTTCGAAAATTGCGACACAAAGATTTTCAAGAAAATCCCCCAATCCAAACTATTCTTTGCATGGAACATTTTTCGAAATGTTTGATTTTTAAAAGAATGACTCTAACGATTTTGATTAAAATACCATATATTGAAGATATTTACATAACAAATAAAATGTGCATGTCTTTTGAATTTTCTGGGAATAACTTGTGAAGTCCACCTCATTCGAAGAAGTTGTATAACCTTGTATAGCTGGTAAACGTTAAGCGATACACGAAGACATACCACACAAAAAAACGTAGATCTCTTTAAAACACACAATTTTTTTCAAATAACTTTTTTGTGGTATCAGCCATTTCCAAGATATCCGCTATTAACTTGTTCAATACTTTTCCGGGTCTTAGAAATTTTACTATCGCTTTTCCGTTTATATCTATAACGAAATGGGTAATGTGGCTATTTCCGGAAAGGTTTATCTCGATTATAGTAAAGTAGATAGAAATGTAAATTTTTGTAAGAATAAATTGTATACGCACTATAAGCGATAGAGGGTAGAGAAATTCATGTGAATGTAACACATCAGAATTTTTCTATAATATGATTTCTTTGTTATCAAACCAAACTCCTGTGATTATAGGCTGTCAGTTTAGACAACATAACAACATTTCATTTATAATGAATGAAATAAGTTAATAAGGTATAGTTAATATTTCTACGTATTTATCTGCTTAAATGGATCTTATAATTAATTGCCAACTTATAATTTCATTTATAAGTTCCTTTTAAGGGTACCAAAAGGTAAAATTTTTAAATTTTGAAGTTTTTGCCCAATTGTTTTCAAAATTTTGTCATAAGTTGTCTGACACAATTATAAGTTTGTGTTAAATTTCACATCGATATCTTTAAAAGTTTTTGAGAAAAAAAGGTATTTTACATTATCAGCTGTGCATAAGTCCTAATTTAAAAACCTTCTACCACTTTATTTAATTAATACTATACAGAAGTGTATATAGAAACGTTTTCAGTCTTCTGTTTCAGAATTCCTTTTTATGTTTTAACTATAATTTCAGTGATAATTTATACGGTATGCCATATCTTGAACAATTTAAAAGTGTAGCGAAAGGCATATGCTAGATCTTTAAGTTCATTCTGTCTGAGCTTGTATGACAATTTTAACAATATTTGTTACAAACTACATCACATGGAATATTGTTAATGCGCAATAGTGTAAGAAAAACCAAAGTCAAGTAAAAGGTATTCGAAGTAAATACAGGCCATTTGATCGTGAGCTCTCGGGAATTTAGTTGGAAAGCTTAAAGGACTCTGAGAGCAAAAGCCATGAAGCTGAACCAGAAGGTTCAGAGTATTTTTTGGACCTAAAATATTTGTTTAATTCTTTTAAAATTTTGACCAAATTTCAGCTATTTCTAAAATGGCATTTATTTGTGTAACTAAAGTAATAGATGTAGATATAATCATTCTGTTAGTGTGTTTAAGTAAATATTTTATAATATTAATAATATATGTCACAAATGTGTATCTACACTGAAAGCAATGCGCAAAGTTTGAGGCAGTATTCTTAACACTTAAAGATTGTAATCAAATTATATAAATATGTATTTGAATAACAGCCCACCTTGAAATAATGTGTGTATGTAATAATTTGTAAAATGGATGTAACAGTCATTGCATATGCTTATATTATTGTAAACATGTTCAATAAAGTTATGTGAATGCATTACGTAATTTAATAATGTAGGAGCTGTGAGAAATAGGTCAAACGTTGCTAACAAAGAGCTTACAATAATGTAATTTTAGTGACAGTTAAAAATAGCCAATCAACAACCAGAAAAAGCTTTAGTTAAATGAAGGTATTCTATTGGACTAGGATTAGCCAATAAGAGACTTGAAATACAGAAATTTACAAGTTTAGACGGTTGAAATCAATCCAGTTGCCTCCAAACAGTGCTCATAACCAGACGCGAGATGTGTCCTCCAGAAATTAATTACGTATTCGTGTGAGACGAAAATAGTATACGTGTTAAAAAGTGCAAGTATTTAATAAAAGAATCTCACAGCTCTCTATCAGTGAAGTGTTATTTAAATCGTATCAAGCATTAATAAAAGGACTGAAGTAAAATTATAATCTGTGTAAGCCTACATTCTTGTCGCATCACGTCCTGCCAATATATCCATGTCTCTAAAATAATACTGACGCAGCCGAGGCAAACATAAATATTTAATATTTAAAGAAACAGTCAAATTACAAAGTTAATATTTCTTTTAAACTTGAGGCAAAGGCCACCTGAAAATACATTTGGGGCGAAGGCTACCGGAAACTGTTTACTTGCAACTACTACAAGTTCGGCTCCCCAACAGTTGAAATACAATACAATCATTTCTCAAATTGGCGTCCATACGTGGAGCTAATAAAATACCTTCCTCAAATTGACGCCCAAAACGTGGGGCAAATAACCGTACAACAAAAATAAATTATCTTCTCAAGTTTCCGTTTAAGGCAATTCATTTGTAAAAGTCCTAAGTTTTGCCGTTGTTAAACTATCAAGCTCATACTTTCACTCGGCTATGAGAAAGTAACATAAATGCGCCTGTAAAAAAGCGCTCAAGCACTAATGAGAGAATCAGATTTAGACACATTTTGGATTTTATCAAAAGAGTCGTTGTTATAAATTATTAAACTTTTCTGCCTCAAAATTTTACTTTAATTTTTAAGAAACGTCTACTAGTTTGCAAATAAAATATCAAATACAGGTATAACATTTCCTTCATAAGTTAAATTAAATGGCTTAGAAAATATTAAATTACTAGCTCAATTTTAATTTATAAAAACCTTCCAAAAGGTATTTTAATATACCATTAATATACTTTTAATGAAAATCTCAGCAAAAAAATCACCTTAAAAAACTGCTTCGCAAAGAACATTTTCAATGCTGCGCGATTCCGAGATTTTAAAATTCAGCAATGAAAATAAAGTATTTACATAAAACCGAAGGGCATTATCCATGTGTTCGAATAATTACAAATAACGAGAAACCCTGATGGAAACTATAAGCAGTGAAGGTAATAAAACATTTCTTCTCTATCTTTATATTATAAGTTGATTTTTATTACTTTGATATATTATTAATAATTCATTTTTATTGTTGTTAACTTATATTTTTGGTTAATTGTATAGCTATGGTTTGTCTATATATATATGGCAGCCCTCAATTGAGGGAAGTGTTAATAAACAAAAAATATAAATTTTCCCGACGCATTATCTTAACAAATACCATTAAAGGTAAGGGAATTACAGACTATCGATTATGAATCGTACGAAAGTTCCAATAAGATAGTGAATAAAGATTAATTCTACGAGTGAATGTATATTTAAACAGAACTTTGAAATAGTTTGAATGCCAATTTGAAGGTAGGTGTATTTTAGGAGGAGTTGTATTGTAGTTGGTCTGTTGGGGAGCCAAACTTGATGAAGTAACTGCCCCACGTATGGTACAAAGTTTCCGGTGGCCTTCGCCCCGGAATCAACTATGGATTTTTATGTTTCTTTAAATATTATATATATTTATGTTTGCCTCGGCTGCGTCATGTATCTCTTATCAGGGGGTGATGCGGCTAAAGAATGTAGGTTTACACAAATTATAATTTTTTACTTCACTCGTTTTATTAATCCTTCACACGATTAAATAACACTTCATTGATATAAAGAGCTGTGAGATTATTTATTAATTACTTGCACTTTTTAACACACAAACTTTATAATATTCTCGCCGTAATGAATTTTCGTCTCACACTGAATACTATTAAACTTCTCGAGGACGCGTCTCGCTTCCAGTTAGGAACGCTGTCTACTAGCGATGCCGTTTACCACTTAAATTTGTAAATTTTTCTATTTCAAGTCTCTAATTGGCTAATTCTACTCTTTTATTTAAGTTTCAGCTTTTTTAGTTTTTGATTGGCTATTTGTAAATTGTTTTAAAATATTACATTATTGGTCAAAGAATTACTAGTAGCATTATTAAACTTTCTAATTCATTATTGTCATAAGGTTACCTCAATGTTACCTCATTGTTAGCAACTTTCGGCCTCTATCCTCACAGCTCTAACATTATTAAATTACATAATACATTCACAAAACATTATTATATATGTACACAATAATATAAACATAATACAATGATTGTTACATACATTTTATGTTATACACATATTGCTTTAAGGCGGGCTGTTACTGAATTTATATATTATATAATTAGACTGAAATAATTTAAGTGTTAAATATACTGCCTGAAAGTAAAAGTACCTTACATTACACTAACAAAAATCTTATGCTTATACGTACATAATACCATGGTTTGCGTATAATTATCAATCTTATTTTTAGACAGTTGAGTGTTCTTGCCCAGAATTGCCTAATAGAAAACATTACCTGTGTATATTTATCGCTCACATAAACTAAAAACGAGTTTTTCTGTCCATTACAATTTCTTTATTTATCTATATAGTTTACAAATTATTCACAAAACTTATTTTTCTATTTCGGTTAATCACGAATCTCCTTTTCTCTTCCACGTGAGCTATTGACGAAATAAATGCAACCTGAAACAGATGAATGCGTTTCTGCATCTTCCATGCATCTTCCAACCATCTATATAGGCTAATTTGAAATAACTTCTAGGCAAACGTTTTATCCTGCTCAGATAAAGTGATTAAAAGAATCGCTTATTATATAAATCCTGGATACCTAAGGATAGAAAAAGTCGAGCGACTTGACTCCGCGGTAACGGGAGGTTCTGGGTTAGATTTCGTCAAACATGCACTCTGACTTTGGGCTTTTCGTGCTTACCAGAATCTCCTTTCCCTCACTTCCCCTGCCACTCTGTTTCCTTATTATGTTTCAGGTATGCTTCTAGTTTCGTGGATATGGCGGTGCCGGACAGATACGGCAGTATCGGACATTTGTCGCGGATATTTGCTCCAAGGAAAGAGTATTCCCGTGGACACTAGAGGGCTGCCTGGTTGAACGAATCGATCATCGCCCTCTCTAGGCAGCTCCTGCAGTGGGGTGGGTCTTCGAGCCAAGAACTTTTAAGAATTTCTTTGCGTATTTGTGGCCTGTCTGCCTGCGATCTGTAGCGCTCCTGTGGTTCATTCACTTCATCCTTTCCTACTGGGGGTTGTAGCCGCAATGCATCTCATTTAGGTCGCATTATGCGAAGTGTCCATCTCCATTGTGTACCCTATAAGGTGCAGAGAATATCGTGCGAGTGTAAATCAGATTCTGTTACCCCCCCCAAATGTCTTCATGAATCTTGGTAGCGCGTATTCCGTGAGACTCAAAACTGTCAGAAATCACCGATTAAGTTTTATGATATCTTAACATCACATTTGGCCCACCGTCAAAGGCATCAATGCTAATAAACCTAATAGAAGCATTTCATCTCATTAAAAAAAAATATTTCTTAAAGAGACCTTGCATATATTGTAGCGTTTAACGGGTTTTAGGGCATTATGTTAGTGTATTTGGGGTTGGCAGTATTTGGCCGGTAGTGATATAGGGATTAGAGGAAGGAGTTATTAGGTATATAGTAACGACAGTGAGCTCTCTCTCTGTCTCTCTCTCTTTCTGTCTTTTGTGCGCTAGCAATCGGCAAGTCAACATGGGAGGGTAATTAGCGCAATTCTCGCCCACCACTCGGTAATGATATTGCTTTTGTTTTTAGAATAAATGTACCTAATTGTTCTATAAATTCCTGTTGCATTCTTGAATGTATTTCCCTTTCCTTCCTGTTTATGTAGAAGTTAGGAAGTTTATAATAATAATAATAATAATAATAATAATAATGATAATGTAACGAATTTGGCTTCGCTCTCACGTCCAATCCTGTAGTAATATGTTTCCAGTACCCTGCTCTATCTGAATTTGTTTGAGATCGCGACATTTTGATGGAGGCTTGGGCAATATATTTCGTTGGATATTCTGTAGAATTTTTTCTCCACCTTAAATTCAAGATGTTATGATAGCTTGTTTTCTCGCCACATAGTCACTAAAGTGAGCGATTTCTGCTTTAGTTCAGAATACTTTTAAGGTAGTTTATTCACTCGACTTTGGTCAGTTTTAGAATAATTTCTGTTTTTTTTATGTAATTTTGTGCATATTGTGAAATTTTAGTACATGCTGAAAATCTGAAACCATTCCAAGTTGAAATTTATTTAAAAGGAAAGAGGGATCGGTACTTTGGAAAGAAAAAAGAAAGTCTCATCTACTTCATCGCTTCTGGTATAGATACAAAATAAGACAAATGTGAGGGCTTTTATTATGTCAAAGCGATTTGTACTAAACACGTGTTAAAATATTTATAATGCAACTTAATCAGTTTACTTGGTTCTGCATCTGTCCTGTTTAGTTAAACTTAGATTTTTATTTTGTCTCTGATTTTTGTTTATTTTCTTATGTCCAGCATTGCTCAGGCCATTTACTGGGTTAGAAAATCAATGCTGGAGGAAGTGATTCGCAACTAAGGTCATCTTTATGTTAGACATAAACTCAGGCTTAACAAACCCATAAGACAAGTGGCAATATACATGAAAAAATCTGATGTGTTACTCTCACATGACTTTCTCTACTCTTGTACAAACTGTTTTTACAAACTCTTATTCTCCATCTATTGTATATTAATAGAGATAAACATTTACAGAAACGATCTTTTCACATGCAAAGAGAATTACATTTTACACATAGCGACCAGTTCTAAAAACTATTTGACTATCGCTTAAGGCCTACTATGTTCCCCTTGTTTTGTATTTGCAAAGGCAATATAAGCACAGACGTATCTCTTAATAGCTGGTTGCTATGTGCAGCACCATTCTCTTTGCCACAGATTAATACTCCTTGCATATCCCAGACAAAAAAAATGTATAACAAATTCCCATTTGAGAAAATAAGTATTGAAAAATTTAAGGGAATAACTAGCAATATCTCGAAAAAGGCTCACTCAACAAAAAAAAATGTATATGACTTAAATTTTGTATATTAACGCGATCTACATTTTTTGTGTGGTAAAATTTTGTCTATCTCTTATGGTTTACCAGTTATGCAAAAGTCGTTCACAATGAAGAATACTTTTGGAGACATTCCCAGAAAATTCAAGATATACATTTTATTTGTCATAAAAATATCTTAAACATATGATATTTTAATCAAACTCGTTAGAGCCATTTTTGAGAAAATTAAAATTTTCGAAAACTGTTCCATGTAAAGGGTAGTCTGGGGTGGGGGGATTTTCTTGAAAATCTTCGTGTCGCATCTCTGGAAGATACTGAACCTAAATACCAAGTTTGGTGTTTATCCGACTGTTCGTTTCTGAGTTATGCCGTTCACAGACAGACAGACACACACACACGCACACACACACACATACACGGACATGTTTCCAAAAATGCCTTTTTTGGATTCAGGGGGTCTCAAAACATATATTTTCTGTTAAATCTCGGTACTTACTATACGTAGTAGAGAAAGTACTTAACACATTTCGCTGTAAGTATAAAAGAATACAGTAGGTAAAGAGATAGTCGTATTTTTAAAAAGCGAATCTCTGTGTAATGGTTTTAGAATTCCATGCTCCTTATAAGACTACGAAAAAATATCTAATGTTTTATATTCACATGACTTTCCTTATCCACTATTATATGTACATAGTTTATACAGTCTGCTTTAACGAAAGCGTATTTTCCAACTACTCTATGTTAATCGAAACAAACCGTTGCAGAAATAGTTTCATTTCACACTCGTTGTAGGCTCATATAAGGAGAATAGAGCAAACCGAAATTGATAGTCAGATGTTTTAAAGCTAGTCGTTTCAGGTTTGCCTTGAAATTACATGGCATTGCGAGAAACAACTCAATAGCGACAATGTTTTAAGAAAATGATACGAGAATTGAAAAATTAACACAATAATAATGGAATATCTTGGAAATATTTGATGCCACAGAAGAAGTTATTTTTAACAAACTATGTGTATTAAAGACATCTAAATTGTTCATGTAGTACATTTTTGTCTATTTCTTATAGTTTATCAATTAAAAATATTATATCAAGATTCTTTCCGTATGAAGAGGGCTTCATAGGATATTCTCAGAAAATGCAATATATTCATATATTTTATTTTTATGCAAATATATTCACAAAATTCCATATCACCTTATGTCCGGAAATGTATACTTCCACGGTAGATGGCACTGACGACATTCTCTCATAACTTGCAGTGTGCGTTTTGTGTGCTGCAGATAGCGTGTTTTAAGCAACGTAGAAGCACAATGGTCCGGTATTCATTCCAGGAACAAGCAAAAATGGTATTCATCTATGGCCGAGCAGCAAACGGTTGAGGACAAGCACGGATGTACAAAGCCACGTACCTGAAAGACATCACACAGCATTTGGAGCCATTTTTCGGCGTTTGTGTGAGCATGGATTCTTTGAGACAGAGGAAGGTTCAAGGCGACCGCGGACTGTCTGGAAAGACTGTGAAATTTCTAAGCCAGCATATAACGATCCGTTTTTAAACACCTGACTATGGTTTCCTGTAACCCCATTGTACCAACAAGGAAAGTGTAATGAAGCTATTTCTGCAAATGTTTATCTCGATAAACATGAAGTATATAGTAAAATTAGGTTTCGTAAGAATAGCTTGTGGAAACTATGCAAGAATAAACGATAGTGGGTGGAGAGTCATGCGAGTGTAACATATAACATTTTTTATATTTTAATTTACATAGATATTATCGATTTTAATACAAATCTCCTCCAACAGTATTGAACCTCAATATTTCTTATAAATACATCTAGAGGCACTAAATTTTCATGTAGTGACGTTATATTATTATCAATCGGGCATTTTATTCCAGACAGTTTGTTATGGAACATTTTTTGGAGCTGTATCTCTATTTGAATATGGAAAAACAGAAATAAAATTGGACATTACGGAGCGGAGCACTTTAATATGGCATCGAAAACATAAGCTGGGGAATAACATTTTGCGGAAATTTGTTTTAATGTGTGAATGTTTTGCCCAAAAAGAAAGAAAAAGAAATACAAGGCTAAAGAACCCTTTAACAGTCTGAGTGTGGTTGCAATTAGTTTTTCATTTTAAGCATAATCTGTGGAATTAAGGGAACCACGCTCTGCTACCAATGTTGTAAAGCACTGTGATCCAGAGAGAGTCCTTTAAAAACAGGGTGATTTCTTAATAATTTCATTCAACATTGTATAGAGTTTGCCTGTTTAATTCGTATTCAGAATCTACTTGCACACTGGCTCGTTAGATTTGAGGTGTGTGGTTTACTACTAGATACGTTAAGTTTGACAAGCTAGAACCGCGAGCGCGGCGCCGGGTCTATTGCTTTCACGTAGGGTAGTACATCGTAGTTGTCGCTCCCGATTTATCATCAGAGGCGGACCACGAGCAGGACTATTTTGAAAGGTGTGTTTATATGCTAGGTTCAGGGATCCCGTAGGAATGGCGCCGCACTGCTATTTGTGAGGGGGGGTCCTTTATTTCTTTCGTTACGGCACAAGTGTTTATCAAAACCAGGTTTAACCCATCTAACGCTTCGCAAAGTATGTTTTTTTTTCTTTCTTATTGAGCAACCAACGGCAATTGCTTCACACGATGAACTCTTAGTCGCGATACAGTGTGTTTCACGTTCAACGAAGATCATCAAAGTAAAACGTTCGTAGGTAAGTGTATATACGTGTGATAGCAAATACCAAATACTCGTCACGACTAAAAATTACAGCAACACTGTTTTTCGCAGAATAAAACGCGGAAAATAGAGGAATAAAACATTCTGAACCACATCGCTTCTCCGAGTATGTAAGATATTTGTTTTTGTTATTTCATTGCTTGGTGTATGTTTTCTTCCCCCTATTCATCTACTGCCTGCTCCTGTGTCACTGATAGATATATCACCTTCAACATCTTCCATTTCTATTGATTTTTCTTGTAATTAAATACGGAGTTCCTCAGGGTTCCATACTGGGACATGTCCTACGTTTAATATTCATAAATGATTTTCCATAGCCCCTGAAAGCAACACGCGTTACTGTGTTCGCTGATGACACAAGTGTTATAATCAGGGGAAATGGGAATGCAAGGCATGTAACTAGTAAAATTGAAAATTGGTTTACTGTAAATAAATTACTTGTAAATGCAAACAAATCAACAATTTCATTTTGTCCTAAACGAAAAAAAATATTCTGGGATAATTGATATCAAGCTATATAAGGCGCGTGTCTCTAATGTGACAGAAACAAAATTTCTGGAAATCTGGCTGGAGCGAAATTTAGATTGGGAAATTTACATACAAAACTTACTAGTAAAATTTTGCCTTTCACTAAGAACAATAGAAATAAACTAAGTAGCCTGTGACTTAGGAACCTTATATCTTGCGTATGCAGAAAATATAAGGATGTATGGTATAATATTCTGGGGAGGGAGTGGAGATAGCCACTTAGTTTTCAAAATTAAAAAAAAAGATTATAATATACATCATGTCAGAAAGAAATTATGATACGTGCAGAAACGTTTTTTAGGAACTAAAAGCCTTAACTTTACCAAATCTGTACATATACTGTTTATTATGCTACACTAAACAAAATTATGGAAACTTCACCACCGATAATCAAATACATAACCATAACACCAGGAATAAAACAAACTCAAGAACAGTATCACATAGAACTACGATCTATTCCAAGGGTTAGATATACCGCAGCTGCCCTATGTAATAAATTGCCAACCAGTTTGAAAAGCTTAAAATCCATGCAATGTTTCAAGAGTACTTTCAAGAAAATATTATTGAGAGATAGCTTTATGATGTGAATGGGTTTATGAAGGCATCGTAATTGTAAAACCAAATCGCTGTTTATTATATACGGTTTATCTATATAGTTACATGTTGGGATAAAGACCGAAAAGGTTACCAGAAAATGATTAATTTAGATCACCCCAATACGCACATGGGGGCACAACTCGCTGGCAGCAAAAGTCCGGGACTTTGGTGTGTAGAATTAAGAGGAAGTCGTGGGTTTTTATATTCTATTGAAAGATTACATAACACACATTACCTGGGATTTATTCACAAAAACGTTTGGCTTCTCTACATAGTTAACAAAGGAAACAGGATGAAGGGAGATGCCACAGACCGAAAACTGGCCACACACGACTGGTCCCACGACCACTTACTCTCGAGTGACGCTATCTTGCCCCCACCAACCGTGTCTAGCCAAAGCCAAACAGGGCTGACGTCATACCAGACAATTTCAAATAGCTCCTTCCCTTTGGCGTGATCCTTGCCAAAAGGAAAGACCGTCAAACCGAAATATAACTAAGGAGACCCAAAATGCTACGTCTAGTAACAACAATACAGTATAACAGTGCGTCTGGTAATGACCAAATTAATAATATGCCACAATATTATTATATACATTTTACTTAGCTGTATGCTTATTCTTATTATTCTATTATTTTTTCATAATGTGTATTATTGCCATCATTATTTCAGTTTTTAATGCACTGATGATATGTTAAGTCATAATTCTTATTAGGGCATATTGTAATAATGTTGTAAATAGCATTAATGTACTGACGTATCCAATGCACTAACTATTACAAATATTTCTCATCAATGGAAATTTAGAAGCTTTAGTTTTCTCGACTGTTGCTATTGATATTTATATTTTGTCATTTTGCTTCTAATGTTTCTTCAAGATCATTGGGTTTTCCTTTGCACTTTTGTCTTGATGTCATATTCTTTCTCTCATTGTATACACAACGTTTTCTCCTACAAGATCCTAATGTTCTCAAGATCATCTCCTAATGAATGCATTTACTTTTTGCTTTCATATTTTATCTGTTATTCTTTTTTCATTTTTACGTTTTTAGTTTTCTTCTGAAATATGGTCTTCTGAAATCCCAGCTGCCGGAACAAAGAAGAAGATTACTGAGGAAAATAAGCATTTAAGAGAAGAATTGGCTTCCTATGTCTTTATTAATGAGTTCCCGTTATAAAAATTCCACAAGAGGACTACCATATCTTTTTTTATAAAGTTCAAGATGACCATTTTATTCTTCATGCCAATTCCTCTAACTTACGGCATTTTAATAAACATTTTTTGAGAAAATAAAAAAAATAATGAGATACAGTAGTTTTGAGATGAAATCTTCAATTTGCAAGTTGGCCCAGTGCAATAGCTAAAGATTATTCGGCTTTTCGTTTTTGAATTATAATTTTGACTGACGAACTGATACTTTTGTATCACTCAGGGCAAGCTTCTAAACGTATAAACCTCGATGTCGAACTTTTTTTGGATGAATACAATACCTCCTCCACCTTGGACAAGCGGCACAGAAATTATAAATATTAATTAAAATTACGAAATGCAAGTAGTGAAACTGAAATAGAATGACATAATACAGATCAGCGTATGTCAACTGGGATAGGAACTTTCGGTATATCATCGATGTTCTCGCATCGGGCTCTGGAAAGGTACATTTTGAGCGCTGTATATGCCCATTTGCTTAAAATGCAGGCGCTAGATGACACTGTGAAGCTCGTACATATAACATTCAGTACTGCCAACACAATTATTCTACACTCCTGTGTTGAGTATTAAATTGTTTTAAAAATAACACATATTTAGTCCCAGATGTAATATATTATAACAGTTTGCCATTTATAAAGTCGTTTTCATAATATTAGTGAACCGGTTTGTACAGTATTTGAGCTCAATGTACGTGTGAACAAAGCTAAGGTTGGCTAAGTGTATCCGATTTGAGACGAAATTTTAAAGCTGCGGATCGTATTTTAAGGATCCGAGAGAGAATCTAAGAAGAAAATTCTTCGATTTAGTAGAACTAGCAAGATTTTAAAGGCATACAAGAGCGTACAAATACCAAGAAAGAAGCGATTTATTATTTTTCAAAGGCCTGTTGTTAAGTAGGATGTATGGATGTAAATAATATAGAATAACCAAAATTAAATCCATAACCTAACCAGAATTACATTACATATACATTTATTTTCAAAATAAAATTGTATCGAATACTCATGAGTAATATTACATTTTGTAATTCAGCTGCAGTTTGAATCTAATCAATGTATGCATGATAACACTAATAATAATGGTCATTTTACGAGTGAAATACTAGTGAAAAATAAAAAAGTCTATTTAGTATCCTAGTTGGGCTTTACAGTTGTTAGAAAGCTAGAACTGAAATTAAATATTAAAATTTAAGGTTTAAATTTTAAATTCATTTTTGCATTCTTTGAATTTCAGAACTTTTAATTTTTTTATATATGGGCTACTGCAGTTCTTTCTCTTGTTCAACACCTCCAGAAGTGGTATCCTCACGATTATGGCACAGATTTCCTTCGTTCATCAGTTAAAGTGAGTTATATTTCACAGAATTTTCATTTTTCTCTAATAAGCTAATGGCAGAGTTGTTGCCACATCTTCCTAAATTATTTTTTTGTCTTTCCTTTTTCACAGTGAGATTACATTGTATGCAACCATGAACATTTCTGGGACATAATTATGCCATGGCCTAGTACTATGTGCTAAGGTTAAACAAGATGGTGTGACCAACATTCTAGAAACGTCATTTCCGCTAACTTGATGATTCGGATGCCAGACATTCCAGATTGTTCTAAACAGGCGTCTTCCCTAATCTTTATCAATTTTGGAAGCTGCTGTCTCGAGCACATTATTCTTTGTTAGGAATGTTTTGTCTGTGCATTGTACTTCTCATTAAAGGCTATTTATTTCGTTATCGTTAAGAACAATCGAAACTGTCACTTGCTGTCTCTCGTAAAGATAACAAAACAATACCACCGTCCACAGGAATGCTCTTGATGTTTGTGTAAAACATCGGCTGCATTTTTTTCAGTTGAATAACGGCTTCTTATCGTCTGTGTTAGTAACAGCGAAGTATTGCAGCATTCCTTTCGTAGTTTTTGTTTGTTTTAACACATGAGCTACTTCTGGATACTGAGAAAATCACCGAAGATATTGTGGGCTAAGAGTATCTATATAAAGAGCGTGCAGAATAATCTCAAAAACCATGCTAACGATTCTGATAATTCTTTCGACATTGAAAATCTCTATTCTTCCCAACGGACATAGGCTATATTATATTTATTAAAACTAAAGCTCGAGATTATTAGGAGAATTTTCATATTCATTTTACACTTTCTTTGAATATGAATGTAAGATGATATTTTCAGCTCTTTATTGCGAAAATGGCACTTTTTTTACTTTCCTTATTATGTATACTAAAGTAGGGGAGAGTCGAATAAATATCAGACTTGGTGTTTAGGTTCAATATCTTACAAAGATGCAACACAAAGATTTTCAAGAAACTCCCCTTACTTCAGACTACCCGTTACATGGAAGATTTTTCGAAAATTTTGATTTTCTAGAAAACGGCTCAAAGATTTTGATTAAATAATTATATATTAATAATATATTACATGATAAATAAAATGTATATCTTGAATTTTATGTGAATAGCCTGTGAAGTCCACTTCATTTGGAAGAAGTTTTGTTATAATCTAGTGTAACTGGTAAACGTTAAGAGATAGACAAAAGCGTACTACAATTTATTTAACATAACTTTTTTGTGTCATAAGCTATTTCTGAGACATCGTCATTAAAGGTGCGAATTGTTCATTTCTTGGTCATTCTCTTGTCTTTTCAACATTCATTGATTCTTGCGATTGGATGGAAACAGTATAGCTTTTTTTTAGTCAGCGCGTAGCGTCCAGTTCTTAAACACCGGAATATCGGTGTTCCTTTTGTATAAAACTGACCGCGGGACGCAATCGCCGGTCACCGTTTTTTTCAACGATTGCTTTAAACGGATGAACAGGTTGGCAGAGGGAGGAACCGAGGAACTTGCAACTTTCTCACGACAAACATTACATTCGGCTGCTTCGAACAAAATGGCCATACAACATAACGAAATGTGTAATGTAGTTATTTCTGCAAAGGCTTATTTGGCTTAAAATGTAGTAGACAGAAAAATAAGCTTTAGTAAGAATAGTTTGCATACCTTCTAATAAACAACAAAGGAGAAAGTCATGTGAATGTATCATATCAGAAATTTGTTTTTACCTTCAGCCCTAATGAAGAAAAGGGGAGGATTAAAGTTTTTAATATTGGGGCGTGATTTTGTTGAAAATTGTTATTATGCATTACATAGTTTTGACAAAACTTGCTACTTTTGGGTTTTAAAATCTCGAAAAAATCTGATTTATAAAATTCTCGTTACCTTATTTTCGCCCTCTTCCTACAAATTGGCACTCTTTGTCCTATATAAATAAAACATTAAGCACTATTAAATACAACGAAAATATAAGGTACCTTACTTCTAAAACGCTGCCCTTACAATATTTTCAATCCCTTGTGTGGAAATATGCACTGGTTAATCCATCTGATCAAAATATGCAATGATTAGAACCCATTCTGGTGTTTATAATTCGTATGCGTTGGATTAAATAAATATTGGTCTGTTACCTTAAACACCATAGTACACATTCATTCACTCTCATATCGTATTATATGGGGATTAAGGAAGAAAACTTCTCTACTTTCAGAAGGAAATCGGGACTCGGGAGCCCTGAGATGAGAAAACAGAACGCTAATCACTTGCAGAGGCGTTCATTTGCGCTGCTCTCAAAGAAAAGTTCAGTGAAGGGCTTATAAACGCAACGGATACAAGATTCAAGCACAAATAAACATATTGTTTTTTATATGGAGCCATGCCTATTCACTTGAAAAAATAAAAATCTGTATAGGCTATATTAAATAATTGAATAATGAGAGAACATTATGTACAGCTAAAACTAAAAATTAGTCATTCAATACTGCATACTAAACAACTGGGAATATTACTTTTCTCGACAATCCTGGACTGTACGTCTTTTTCCAAAGCGGTTATGTTGACGGCCTGGGACTGCGTGTATTCACCACCTTCACATTTATTTCATTGTGTATGTTAACGGTGTATTCTGTGACCACTATGCAGCTTTTATCTTATTAAATAACTATGGGACCAAGGTGAAAGTACAAAAGTTTAAAAGTCACCTACGATAATTATCTAAAAAATCTTATGTGGCACCTACAACATTCAGGGTTGCCAAGGCTCAAAATATAAATAGTGCCCCTCGTATCTTTCATATATGATATTTTAATCGAAATCGTTAGAGCTAGTTTTCTAGAAAATATAAAAAGTAGAAAAATATTCCGTGTAAAGATAATTTGGGGTGGGGGATTTTGCTGTAAATCTTCGTGTCATACCTTTGGAAGATATGGAACCGAAATAACAAGTTTGGTATTTATCCGACTTTCATTTTTGAGTTAAGCTGTTTACAGACACACACATACGGACATCTTTCCAAAAATGCTTTATTTGGATTCAGGGCGCCTCAAAACATGTATCTCCTGTGATATCTCGGTATCGAATTTTTAGGTGGAATGCAATACTTGCCCTACTTACTGTATGTAGTAGATAAAGTAAAAAAGTTCTGATGTGTTACACTCACATGACTTTCTCTACTCTTGTACAAACTATTTTTACAAACGCTTATTCTGCATATGCTTCATGTTAATCGAAATATCGAGATGTTAATCTTATTGCTAATTTTCTTGTAGATGCAAGGGAAATAAGGTAGGCTTTAAGCGATAGTCAAATATTTTAACAGCGGGTTGCTATGTGGAGTATTCCATTCTCTTTGCATTACAGGACAAAAAAAATTAAAAATCTGATGTGTTACACTCAGATGACTTTCTCTACCCTTGTACAAACAATTTATACAAACGCTTATTCTCCATCTACTTCATGTTTATCGAGATAAACATTTGCAGAATCTATCTTAGTGCTAATTTTCTTGTAGATGTAAGGGGAATATATATTTACAAGGGCAATTTCGAAATACAGTAGTAAGCACATACATATCTCTTAATAGCTGGTTGCTAGATGCAGCACCATTCCCTTTCCCACAGATTAATACTCTTTGCATATCCAAGACAAAAAAATGAATAACGAATTCCCATTTGAGAAAATAAGTATTGAAAAATTTAAGGGAATAACAAGTAATATCTCGAAAATGGTTCACTAAACAAACAAAAAATGTATATGACATAAATTGTGTATTTTAACGCGATCTACATTTTTGTGTAGTAAAATTTTGTCTATCTCTTATGGTTTACCAGTTATGCAAAAGTCGTTCACTATGAAGAATACTTTTGGAGAGATTCCCAGGAAATTCAAGATATACATTTTATTTGGCATAAAAATATCTTAAACATATGATATTTTAATCACAATCGTTAGAGCCATTTTTGAGAAAATTAAAATTTTCGAATAATCTTCCATGTAAAGGGTAATCTGGGGTGGGGGGATTTTCTTGAAAACCTTCATGTCGCATCTCTGGAAGATACTGAACCAAAATACCAAGTTTGGTGTTTATCCGACTGTTCGTTTCTGAGTTATGCTGTTCACAGACAGATGCACACACAGACAGACACACACACACAGACACACAGACAGACACACAGACACACACACGGACATGTTTCCAAAAATGCTTTTTTTGGATTCAGGGGGTCTCAAAACACGTATTTCCGGTGAAATCTCGGTATCGAATTTTTGGGTGGAATACAATACTTCCCTTACTTACTATACGTAGTAGAGAAAGTAATAACGAATTTCAGAAAAAGTATAAGTATTGGAAAATTTAAGGGAATAACAAGCAATATCTCGAAAATGGTTCACTCAACAAAAAAATATATGACATAAATTGTGTATTTTATCGCGATCTACATTTTTTGTGTAGTAAAATTTTGTCTATCTCTTATGGTTTACCAGTTATGCAAAAGTCGTCCAAAATGAAGAATACTTTTGAGAAACATTCCCAGGAAATTCGAGATATACATTTCATTTGTCATGAAAATATTTTAAACATATATTTTAATCAAAATCGTTAGAGCCATTATTGAGAAAATTAAAATTTTCGAAAAATGTTCCAAGTAAAGGGTAATCTGGGGTGGGGGGATTTTTTTGAAAACCTTCGTGTCGCATCTGTGGAAGATACTGAACCTAAATACCAAGTTTGGTGTTTATCCGACTGTTCGTTTCTGAGTTATGCTGTTCACAGACACACACGCACTCGGAAATGTTTCCAAAAATCATTTTTTTGGATTCAGGGGGTCTCAAAACATATATTTCCGGTGAAATCTCGGTATCGAATTTTTGGGTGGAATACAATACTTCCCTTACTTACTATCTGTAATGGATACAATAATTACTCAACCATTCCGAATATTAGAGGATTTTTCATCCCTTATTAGTAATAACCGGGGCTGTATAAAATTAAAACTGTAAGGGATTAGGGAAGCATAAACCATAAAATCTTCTAGATCATTGTATAAAAGTTTCTTAAAGAACGAGGGACATAAATAAAATTAATTAAAGACTATCTGTGCAATAACGGGCAACCGGCTAGACTTTTGTAGTTTTTATGTGTTAATATCATAGGCATTGTTTATTAATACACCGATAATTAATACCACTAATCACTATACACAGTGTTTGTAAGAATATAAAAACAAAGTAAAAATAACTGGAAAATATATTTCAAGTGGATAACGGCACATGTGGGGCATTTTGGTACTGAAGTGGCGCACCAATTAGATAAGCAGGCAGCAATTGACAATGATGTAGAAGTAGGCTACAATAAAATGTCAAAATGTAAATCAAATGCAGAACTTAAATTACGAGAAATGGCGAAGAGAATGACAATTAACATCAAATGGTAAACTAACAAACTGTTACACGCCGTAAGCAACAAAATACAAACACAAGTAGCATCAACCTCCAACATAACATTTTTAACTGATAATGGAAAAATAAATGCATACTTTCATATATTTAAAAATTCTGATGTCTTACACTCACATGACTTCCTCTACTCTTGTACAAACTATTTTTACAAACGCTTATTCTCCATATGCTTCGTGTTAATCGAGATGTTAATCCCATTGCTAATTTTCTTGTAGGTGCAAGGGGAATATGGTAGTATTTAAGCGATAGTCAAATCTTTTAAGCGCTGGTTGCTATGTGGCGCATTTCATTCTCTTTGTATGTCCAGGACATAAAAAAATGAATAACTAATTTGAGAAAAAGTATAAGTATTGGAAAATTTAAGAGAATAACAAGCAATATCTCGAAAATGGTTCACTAAATGAAAAAAAATGTATATGACATAAATTGTGTATTTTAACGCGATCTACCTTTTTTGTGCAGTAAACTTTTGTCTATCTCTTATGGTTTACCAGTTATGCAAAAGTCGTTCACAATGAAGAATACTTTTGGAGACATTCCCAGAACATTCAAGATATACATTTTATTTGTCATGAAAGTATCTTAAACATATGATATTTTAATCAAAATCGTTAGTGCCATTTTTGAGAAAATTGAAATTTTCGAAAAATGATCCATGTAAAGGGTAATCTGGGGAGGGGGAATTTTCTTGAAAACCTTCGTATCGCATTTCTGGAAGATGCTGAACCTAAATACCAAGTTTGATGTTTATCCGACTGTTTGTTTGTGATTTATGCTGTTCACAGACACAAACACAGACACACACATGGACATGTTTCCAAAAATGCTTTTTTTGAATTCAGGGGGCCTCAAAACATATATTTCCGGTGAAATCTCGGTATCGAATTTTTGGGTGGAATATAATACTTCCCCTACTTACTATACGTAGTAGAGAAAGTAAAAAACAATAGGAACAATCTCCACATCACAGTCGAACTTAAGGACAAGATAAAAACAGAAACTATGAACATTACGCAAGAAGATCTTATTCCAACACCACTTATAGCATTATAATGCATGTTACTATCGCTCGTGTGTAAGTAACGCGGGAGTTGCGAACGAAAAATCCCCAATGTAACATACAGTGTACGGAGCACGTATACTCGCGATGCTTGGCTTTACCATAAAACGATCGCACTGTAGTATATGGGTATGAACTCCTATCTGAACTTCAGTTCTGAAAGCTCTTCAATAGTTAACTTTATGTTACGAATCCACTAAAAGAGGGTATATAATGAACACACTGTAACGACGTGTTAGTTTCACAAGTCTTGACAACTTGCGCATTTTTCATGGCATTATATGCAGGCTACGCAAACATGTACTTTGTATGCAAGTCTCGCTATTGATACATACTAACTGTAAGATTACAATATGACACATACATTATGCAATGTGAGTTTGGCACGCCTGCAGCTCTTAGGACGTCACTGAAAACAAAAAGAGCAAAAATTCCACACATCGAAAGAAGTACAAAAAGGCTCAACGATATTACAGGCATATTGTCTGGCAAAACTCCCGCGAACCGAGTTCCAAATTCTTCCTCCGGCTTTTATATATCTGTTGCTCACTTTCACGTACTCCTCGCCTCCCCTCAACCAACTAAATCTTGATGAAGGCAGATATTGTGGGCTTTCATATCAATATATACCTCTAAACAAAAGATCTGATGTGTCACACTCACATTACTTCTCTACTCTTGTACAAATTATTTTTACAAACATTTATTCTCCATCTATTTCATATTAATCGAGATAAACATTTGCAGAAACGATCTTTTGATATGCAAAAAGAATTACATTTTACACATAGCGACCAGTTCTAAAAATATTTGACTATCGCTTAAGGCCTACTATGTTCCCCTTGTTTTGTATTTGCAAAGGCAATATAGAAATACAGTAGCCTTTAAGCATAGACATCTCTCTTAATAGCTGGTTGCTAGGTGCAGCACTATTCGCTTTGCCACAGATTAATACTCTTTGTATATCCAAGAAAGAAAATGAATAACGAATTCCCATTTGAGAAAAGTATTGAAAAATTTAAGGGCATAACAAGCAATATCAAGAAAATTGTTCACTCTAAAAAAAATGTTATGACATAAATTGTGTATTTTAACGCGATCTACATTTTTTGTGCAGTAAAATTTTGTATATCTCTTATGGTTTACCAGTTATGCAAAAGTCGTTCACAATGAATACTTTTGGAGACATTCCTAGAAAATTCAAGATATAAATTTATTTGTCATGAAAATATCTAAACATAAGATACTTTAATGAAAATCGTTAGAGCCATTTTTGAGAAAATTAAAATTTTCGAAAAATGTTCCATGTAAAGGGTAATCTGTGGTGGGGGATTTTCTTGAAAACCTTCGTGTCGTATCTCTTGAAGATACTGAATCTAAATACCAAGTTTGGTGTTTATCCGGCTATTCGTTTCTGAGTTATGCTGTTCACTGACACACAGACACACAGACAAACACACGGACATGTTTCCAAAAATGCTTTTTTTTGGATTCAGGTGCCTCAAAACATATATTTCCGGTGATATCTCGGTATCGAATTTTTGGGTGGAATACAATACTTCCCCTACTTACTATACGTAGTAGAGAAAGTAACACTGCCCTCAAATCTAACATTATCGGTGTTTATTTTCTCTACTGCTTATCTGTAGTAAGCAGAGGAAGTATTGCATTCACCCGAAAATTTTATTCCGTGATTTCACTGTAAATACACGTTTTGACGTTCCATGAATTCCCCCAAAAGCATTTGAAGAAAAAGGTGTGTATGTGTGTGTCTATGAGTAGTATAACTCAAAAACGAAACGTCACTTAAACACCAAACTTTGTATTAGAGTTCAGTGTCTTCCAAGAATGCGACATCAAGATTTTTAAGAAAATCCCCCATCCCAAAATATCCACTATATTTAAACACTTTCGTTATTTTTTATTTTCTCAAAATGACACTTAACGATTTTGTTTAAACACCATTTGTTTAAGATACATATATTTTCATGACGAACAAATACTATATCTTGAATTTTCTGTGAATAGCATGCAAGTCCTCTTCCTTTGTAAACGTTTTGTATAATTTTGTGCAACCAATAAACCATGACAGATAGACAAACATTTACACAATAGTTTACACTACAGAAATGTAGATGTCTTTAAAACTCATGATTTATTTCCAATAAAGCTTTTGTACAATTAACCATTTCCGAGATATTCCTTGTTATTGCTTTCAATTTTTCAACACTTTGTCATGGTTTTTTTTAAATTTCTTCATTCAATTGTTTCTCGCGATGCCATGGAAAGAGTATGTGGAATTTTAAGACATCAAATAATACTCTGTTTTAAACATTTAACTATCACTTTGGTTTATAAATCCCCCTTGTAACTACAACAGAATGTGTAACGAAAATAATTCTGCCAACGTTTATCTCGATTTATATGAGCTGAACAGTCAAATAAGTTTTGTAAGAATAGTTTGTAGAAGCTATAGATGAGTAAACGCTACTGGGTAGAGAAAGTCATGTAATACATGAGATTTTCCAGGACAGCAACGTGTTCTGCATGCAAACAAAGTACAAGAAGGCAATATTTTTTTTTTCTCCAACGACCCCTAAGACGAAATTATGTAGTTCACCTCTGTATGCGAAGACATTAAACTACTGTAGATGATACATATCCCATTGGTAGTATACGTGTATTTGTTATTATATTTATTATTTTATTTTTGTATGGTCAATCTTAGCAACCACACATCTAATTTCAATCTCATTTCGTAATAATTTATTAGTGGCTCGTGTGGTGTGTCTACTATTTTGGAAAAATTAAATGAATAAAACAA
This sequence comes from Deroplatys truncata, assembly GCA_030765065.1. NCBI lineage: Eukaryota > Metazoa > Arthropoda > Insecta > Mantodea > Mantidae > Deroplatys > Deroplatys truncata. Next base: position 182,019,418 of record CM060984.1, read on the forward strand.
TTGTCATCAAATATGTATATTAATATTTACTAATACATAGGCTGTACCCCAAATTCTTAGCTTACTGACCTACTATCCTCAATCTAAAAGCGTATACGCTTTAGTTCTTCTTATGTTGGCAAATCAGATGCCAACCAAATCTCCATCTGGTAGAGATTGAAACATTATTCACTTTCGGTTTCATTTTCTTAACTTTCAGATACCTTTCACCGGGTCTCTGTTAAGTACTACTCTATATTTTGTTACATGTTGGGGTGAGGGCCAAAAGGTTCCCAGCAAATTACTAAATTTTGATCACCCCAACACACACATGGGGGGACGTAACATAGAAACTGCGAGAGGACCAGGACCTTGGTGTCTACATTCCGATGAAGGCGTGGTTGTTTTACTTTCTCTAATACGTATAGTAAGTAGGGGAAGTATTGTATTCCACCCAAAAATTCGATACCGAGATTTCACCGGAAATACATGTTTTGAGACCCCCTGAGTACAAAAAAAGCATTTTTGGAAACATGTCCATGTGTGTGTGTGTCTGTGTGTCTGTGAACAGCATAACTCAGAAACCAATAATCGGATAAACACAAAACTTGGTATTTAGGTTCAGTATCTTCCAGAGGTGCGACACGAAGGTTTTCAAGAAAATCCCCCCACTCCAGATTACCCTTTACATGGAACATTTTTCGAAAATTTTAATTTTCTCAAAAATGGTTCTAACGATTTTGATTAAAATATCATATGTTTAAGATATTTTCATGGCAAATGAAATGTATATCTTGAATTTTTTGGGAATATCTCCAAAAGTGTTCTTCATTGTGAACGACTTTTGCATAACTTGTAAACCATAAGAGATAGACAAAAGTTTACTACACCAAAAATGTAGATCGCGTTAAAATACACAATTTAGGTCATATACATTTATTTGTTGTTGAGTGAACCTTTTTCAAGATATTGCTTGTATTCGCTTAAATTTTTCCAATACTTATACTTTTTTCTCAAATTCGTTATTCATTTTTTTGTCCTGGTAATATAAAGAGAATGGAATATTCCACATAGCAACCAGCTCTTAAAATATTTGACATAGATTAAAGCTCACCAATTACCCTTGCATCTACAAGAAAATTAGCAATAAGATTGACATCTCGATATCTCGATTAACATGAAGCATATGGAGAATAAGCGTTTGTAAAAATAGTTTGTACAAGAGTAGAGAAAGTCATGTGAGTGTAACACATAAGATTTTTTAACAAAATACACAAATGTCACATCACACACATTACCTGTGATTTATTAATAAAACTTTTGACGGCCCTACATTACATACAGGAGAATAAAGGATTTAGGGGAGATGCCACGCTGTCGAGGACTGGCCACACTCGACCTACTTCTTATACACTCACTCAACAAGTGACGCTAACACGCTAGCCAGAGCTGGCGGTATCATCCAGACGGAACTTCCAATAGAGCTTACTCTCTCTGGCGTGGTCAGTGCCGAAAGAGAAAGTTCGTCAGCCGAAAGCATTAATAAATTGCTTCAATAATACTGTCGACAATGCGACGCAATAATGTGTCTGGTATGACAATATCTACTAATATGCCGCAATATTGCATTAATATTTTTAATTTCTCGCTGTAAACCTTCCCCTTTAGCGTCTACTCCATTTTCTATTTCTCTAAGTCGCGATGCATCGCAAAAACGGTGAAGAAATCTTCCGTTACACGGTAGATATATACATACACACCAAAACTTATATAACTGGGATACGAGCACATAATGTGTTCGTCTTTGTGACTAGAAAATTTCGGCTTCCTTGACCTCGAGCTTCTAACCGATAATTATTCAGATGCCTCTAAAAAGCATTCTCTCCGAGTTATCTTTATAAGAGCAGTAATAAAGTAACTCATAGTTTCTTCTCTCATGAAGCCTTGCGCTAAAATTGGCTTCCAGGCACGTTGATTGATTGCATGTTGAAGATAACATACCTTATCTGTCTAAGTGCTATTATCTAATATTATTTCAGCTCGTACGAGTTGACTAACCTTGTAAAGTGATTCTGGCCGAAGATTCTTTCAATTGCAACGGTTCTACTTTGGCTTTCAAGATGAACCTTGAAAGGTTATCAGACATATGCTAGATACCATGAGTGAATTGTCGCCTGATGCAGTGATTACATTCCCCAAACATGATTTTTAGTTCTTCGAATTAGAGTTATAGGTTTCTGTCGCTTTTTGTTTGTAATGTTACTGAATAAAATTAATAATGCATTACTATAATACCTTTCAAGGGACTCTTTGGTTACAAATAAACAAAATTACACAAAAGTTCAGTAACGGTAATTTTATTTACGCCTGAATGCAGTGGTAATATTAGTTTTTCTTTAAATCTGCACTTGATCTACAGATGTATTTTGACGGCTAGTGCCGCTTGAAATATGCACACAATAGTATATTGCCATATGAGGCTCGGAAGTGCATTATTACAGAATAGAGCGATAGTTTGAAAAGATGAAGCAAAATCGGGTTTTTATTATTTTGGATGATACATTGATAAAAAATCTGATGTGTTGCACTCACATGACTTTCTCTACTCTTAAACAAACTATTTTTACAAATGCTTATTCTCCATCTACTTCATGTAACAGAGATATCGAGATGTTAATCTTATCGCTAATTTTCTTATAGGCGCAAGGGGAATGTGATAGGCTTTAAGCGATAGTCAAATCTTTTAAGAGCTGGTTGCTATGTGGAGCATTCCATTCTCTTTGCATGACCAGGACATAAAAAACGAATAACGAATTCACATTTGATGAAAAGTATAAGTATTGGAAAATTCAAACAAATAACAAGGAATATCTCGGAAGTGGTTCACTGTACCAAAAAAGTAGGGGATAATTGTCTGTTTTAACGAGATCTACATTTTTTATGTAGAAACATTTTGTCTATTTCTCACGGTTTATCAGTTATGCAAAAGCAATTCAGAATGAAGAGGACTTTTGGGGAAATTCCCAGAAAATTCAAGATATACATGTCATTTGTCATATAAATATCTTAAGCCTATTATATTTTAATCAAAGTCGTTAGTCATTTTTGAGAAAATCAAAGGTTTCGAAAAAATGTTCCATTTTAATTGTAGTCTGGAGTGAGGGGATTTTCTTGAAAATCTTCGTGTCGCATCTTTTAAATATGCTGAACCTAAGTACCAAGTTTGGCACTTATCCGACTTTTCGTTCTGAAGTTATGCTGTTCACAGACTCACAGAGACACACACTGACCTTTTTCTAAAAATGCTTTTTTTTGGATTCAGGGGGCCTCAAAACGTATATTTCCGGTGAAATCTTTGTATCTTACTATACGTAGTAGAGAAAGTAAAAGATCTAGGTTACTCATGAGCACCTCGGATTTACGGTAACAAGCTGTCAGTTCTACCAGTACGATGGCTTAGTAAGATACTAAAATTTAGGAGGCCTCGAGTCAAATGTTTGAGGTTAATGCCATGACTCAAAGTGGGCTGTTTGAAAATAATATGTACGATAACTGAGTATCAGTATTTCAACAATAATTTGAAGACGGAGATGCTGATTATGAGGAAGCAAGGGAAGTTACGTTGTTTTTACTTCCCGCCCAAATATACAAGGGGCGTCCAATAAGTAAGATACCCTATTTTATAAAAAAACAGTACACTTAATTGATCATGTTGAATTAATTTTATTTATATTGTACAATCCTTCTGTTACTTTTATACATAGTCAACATGTTTTCCAGCATTTTTGGGGACGTGACAAAAGTTTTTCCAAGCCAGTGTTGTACCAGGTTGGGTCCTGTGCTCGCAACCAACTGTTCACTTCTGATTGATCTTCGTCACGCTGTTAAAGTGCTCACCTCCAAGAGAGCTTTTAGTCAGGGGAACATGTGAAAATCACTTGAGAAAGGATCTGGTGAATATGGAGGATGCGAGAAAACTTCCCAGTTGAATCTTCTGAGCTCCGCCTGGGTCAAGATTCAACTTGGAAGTTTTCTCGTATCCTCTGTATTCACCGGAGCTTGCCCCAAGTGACTTTCACATGTTCGTCCAACTCAAAGGTAAGCACTTTTAACACCGATGATGAAGTCAAATCAGTGAACAACTTGTTGCAAGCACAGGACCCGACCTGGTACAACATTTCACCGAAAATACATGTTTTGAGCCCCCCTGTGTGTCTGTGAACACATAACTCAAAAACGAAAAGTCGGATAAATACGAAACTCGTATTTAGGTTCAGTATCTTACAAAGATGCCACACGAAGATTTCTAAGAAAATCCCCGCACCACAGACTACTCTTCACATGGAACGTTTTTCGAAAATTTTGGTTTTCTCAAAAATGGCTCTATGATTTTGATTAAAATATCATATGTTTAAGATATTTTCGTGAAAAATGAAATGTATATCTTTAATTTTCTGGAAAGGTCCCCAAAATTCCTCTGCATTCTAAACGACTTTCGCATAGCTAGTAAACCGTAGGAGATAGATTGATAGTTTTTTTTATGTCCTGGACATACAAAGAGAATGGAATGCGCCACATAGCAACCAGCTCTTAAAAGATTTGACTATCGCTTAAAGCCTACCATATTCCCCTTACACCTACAGGAAAATTAGCAGTAAGATTAACTCCTGGATATCTCGATTAACATGAAGTATATGGAGAATAAGCTTTTGTAACAATACGAGTAGTTTGCACAAGAGTAAGAAATTCATGAGTGCAACACAGATCTTTTTTGGACCTAATCCAATCGTCACCAAAATTATTAAAATTCGTAGGCTTTCGCTACCATCTATAATTTCCCGGATTTATAGGTTATAATCAACTCAGCCCCTTCCTCTTCTCAAATATTTCGTCTAATCTTGCGGTAGATATCATCGGTGGCACTAGCTTGATCGAAATGTTTTGGTGGATGCCTCTGTCGCAAGAGTTATCTAATTATTTTACACTTTCGGTTTCACATTGTTCATCTCTATGTTTATTATCTCACTCTAATATAGATTGGCGCAAGAATATATATGAAATAGGGAAGAGAAAATGCAGGTCAATAATGGGAGAGACAATATTTTCCGCGTCACTAGCCAGGAATTCTTCGTGGGAGATATTTTTAAAGGCCGGCGGGATATTTTCATGCTCCACGCTGGACATGTGTAGCATTGTGGTGCGATTTATAGCTCACCGAAACGTGAATATTTGGCACTACAAACTGTCTTTTATTAATATAGCCTTATTTTCTTAGAGAGCGAGCAGTGGACGTTACAAGGTCCTTTCACTCTTAGAGCTCAGGTCAGCTGCAGATTTTAGACGCGTTCACGATTGTTTGGTATCAATAACTTCCTTCTAATTCCAAATATTATCGCGCTCAAGATTATTTAATAAATGACTCACCATACCTAACTTACTGCTCAACATTTAAATCCTTGTTGTTTTTAATTGGGAATTGTTTTACGACACAAATTTTTTCCCTACTTTTCTCCTTTTCAAAACGTTCACTAAAGCCTCCAGAAGATAAACGTGGATTAAGGCGGAAGAGAAACCAAGTTTTGAAATGAACTCTGTTTTTATTAAAACAGAGTAGATGTTATGATATTATAGTTTTAACAACTTACTGTAACCTTCAGAGATGTATAAATCAGTTAAATATATCAAGACTATAAATTGAAAAAGTCTATAAATTAAATTATAATAATGGTATTGGTAGAAAAAAGCCTATAAGGACAAAAATAGTAATACAAGATAAAGTAATTGAGCTAGTATAAAATATTAACTATCTTGGGTGTGTTAGAAGTTATAAATATCATAATGATATAGATAATAAGATACTTATGTACCAACATGTGTGAAACAATAAGAATAAATTTGAAAATCACAAGAAAGGAAACGCAACATGGCCGTCTTAGTAATACTTCACGGGTTTAAAACAGAAAGATAAGCCATATTACATTTTTGAGATCTTTCAAGGGAATAAGATTAATGAATAAATGAAATTGAGTTTTATTTATGAGCGCTCTTTAACTACTATGGTCCTTAGCGTCCCATTCTCTATTGTGCGTGAAAGTCCGGTAAGTTTGCTCAGAGGCCTCTTTATCAGGCTTGGGGTTCTTTTACGTGCCGTAAATCTACGACACGTGACCACCGGCTTTACTTCCCTTCCGAAGGAAGCCATGCTAAAGATTTTTACGCACGAAAATATCCATCGGCGATCTCGTTGACTAGAGGCTAGAATGACAACCACTACACCACGGAAGACGACCAAATAATAAATAAGAGAAGGCCTACAGATTAGTCCAATTGGAGAAGTTATAGAACAACACATACAAAAATAGAAAGACCATAGGTATTAATACAGGGAGACACAATGAACTATGAACCGGCTGCGCGGTGTTTTTTCGGTTCGCGATGGCGGCGCGCGTTGCCGCTTGGGGCGATCATCTACAGTTCTACACCTCCTAGAGAGAAGACCTGAGTATTAATTCAAGATTGCCGCTCATGTAGGTCATTGGTTGCAGCGAGTAGCAGAGGTAATTTAGTTCTTAAAAGTTGTTAAGATGTATTTAACAAGAATGTTGTCTCGTGTGAAGGAAAATGTAATTCCTAAACCTAAACACAGAAAATATGAACAATTATTATAAACTGGATTACTAATACATCACAAACATTCAGTTTAAAGTTTCTAATTGGGGAATATATTAATAAATCGGCTACTGTCACAGTATTGCATTTGAAACATTAATATAGAAAAGCAGAAAATTAACTTTTTGGAAACTTTAAAAAAATATGCCCGTTTCTTCTTTAACACCCATGCTAATATAAAGAAAAACCATTCCTTCGGGCTACTCTGTTAAAAATCTGAGAAAGTTCCAGGAGTACCTAAAAAGAAATATTTTAAATGTCCCTATCTCGGCACATACATTTAGATTCACTTCCAAAGACTATAGCCTAACAAATTAATTTAAGGATATTGGGGTGGTTGTTAATAACTATTGATATTTTTAAATTATATCACACTTACGCCATCGTGTCAAGGATATTAGCTTGAGTCAAGTTATTTAAATGGAAAGAGTATTACTATTTCACTTCAGAATTAAGGGGACAGCCTCAAAGAAAGCTCCGCCTCAAATGAAAAATAAAGCACAATATAACTCTGAAAAAACATCTCACATGACTTTCTCTACTCTTGTACAAACTATTTTTACAAACTCTTATTCTCCATCTATTTCATATTAATCGAGATAAACATTTGCAGAAACAATCTTTTGACATGCAAAGAGAATTACATTTTACACATAGCGACAAGTTCTAAAAATACTTGACTATCGCTTAAGGCGTGATATGTTCCCCTTGTTTTGTATTTGCAAGGGCAATATAGAAATACAGTAGCCTTTAAGCATAGACATATCTCTTAATAGCTGGTTGCTATGTGCAGCCCCATTGTCTTTGCCACAGATTAATACTCCTTGCATATCCAAGGCAAAAAATGAATAACGAATTCCCATTTGAGAAAATAAGTATTGAAAAATATAAGGGAATAACAAGCAATATCTCTAAAATGGCTCAGTCAACAACAAAAATGTGTATGACATAAATTGTGTATTTTAACGCAATCTACATTTTTGTGTAGTAGCATTTTGTCTATCTCTTATGGTTTATCAGTTATGCAAAAGGCGTTCACAATGAAGAATACTTTTGGAGACATTCCCAGAAAATTCGAGATATACATTTCATTTGTCATGAAAATATCTTAAGCATATGCTATTTTAATCAAAATCGTTAGAGCCATTTTTGAGAAAATTAAAATTTTTGAAAAATGTTCCATATAAAGGGTAGTCTGGGGTGGGGGGATTTTCTTGAAAACCTTCGTGTCGCATCTCTGGAAGATACTGAACCTAAATACCAAGTTTGGTGTTTATCCGACTGTTCGTTTCTGAGTTATGCTGTTCACAGACACACACACAGACACACAGACACACACATAGACATGTTTCCAAAAATGCCTTTTTTTTGCGATTCAGGGGCCCCAAAGCATATATTTCCGGTGAAATCTCGGTATCGAATTTTTGGGTGGAATTCAATACGTCCCCTACTTACTATACGTAGTAGAGAAAGTAATATGGAACAAAAATAAACCCATATAGCAGATCATAAACGAAATATATTAATCCTAGAATAATTGTGCAGGTAGCAAAGATAATTTGGCATATTACAGGTAAATCCAGCAAGGAGCAATATTATTACTATGGCTTGCTTATAAAAGTGCTTCAGTGAATATTATTTATTAGTGGATGGAATGATGAAATGAACAACTAAAATGACTGTCTATAAGTACTTTCTTTTAAGCAAACAGAAATGTTAACATAATATTCTGCTCCGTTACTTGGTATGTTAGAGCTTTAAATGTTATTAATTTGATTTAAAATATTTTATTTATTATTTTATGAAAGCTGTATGATGCCAAAGGAAAATAATCCCAAATACGAATAACAATGTTTAACAAATAAAAACAAACATAAAAGTGATGAAAAGTATCCCATAATAAACACAACTAGTTTCAAAAAGCACCAGTAAACACTTTTTCAATTAAATGCTCCTATTCTTTTCCAAACACATTGTTTGCTCATAATGGAACCTCAAACTTTTATTGGTAGGTGCCTATTATTAATCCGTTCTATTGGGTTTGCAAACAATGCACATGAACGTTTGATGATAGGTCTAGCCTTCAAATAATGATGACAATCATTATTGGAAAATTATACTAACTAATTTTATCATCTTTAAAACAGGATTTGTTGTAATTCAGAAAAAGATCACTGAGTTTATATTTTAAATGTATTCAACATACATTGAAAGATTAACTGGGGGATCCGAAAATACTAATTTACACCGGTTAGAAAATAATATTTGTTTAGTTAGGTAAGGTTATGTTAGGTTATAAACATGTTACCGAATGACAAAGACTTTTACATATTTGTATACCTACGTAGCTATATCAAACTTATAAAGCTGGTTACCTATTAGACTAAAAAATAAGCATGGAAAATAGATGATTACGATACATATGAGTATATTACGAATTGTGACACCCACAAAAAACTATATAAACCCTGCAAGCATGAACATTTGGACAGCAATTAGTTTATATTTTTAGGCATGTCTAGATTGTAATATTAAAGTAAATATTCCTATGTGATTCTGGTTGGCGAGAAATTCTCCCTTTTAATGAATTTCAACCATTGTTCCTTCAAGTTTTCATCCTTTGGGAAATTGGATGCACAGACTTTGCTACTATTTTTATAATTTCCCGTGCAGTAGGGAACACCGCACTTAAAAACCATTAACACCAACTAGGCAATAATCTTCTTAAATCAAACACCCCAAACACATTTAATTTGCATTAAATTACATAAAATCTGCGATACTGTCTCTACCACACATAGGCTGGCTAGAACCGCCGTTTTCTTTATCCTTATAGCAGTAGTGAGGCCTGGTACCATATTTTGCCGCAATGTAAATAATGTTATAGTATTTATGTTACTGTAAGGATCATATATATGTATATATATATATATATATCCCAGGAGGCCCAAACAAGCCATTTTATGTTTCCCAGTATACATAGGTGCAAAAGACGTTTGCCGCATCACTGCTGTTCAAAGGGGCAGTGCAGGTACAAAGCGAAAGGTCACTGAGGCAGTGCTGCTGTCTGCAGGTATTTTCGTGGTAGTTTAGTGCGGATAAGCGTCGCGTGGTCGCCTGCATGCAGTTCGAGCCAGGTTACGTTTGGTTACGATCTGTGCAAAGACGCACCAAAATGCGGCAGAGGCTCAAAGTGTTCTGAACGTTTTCTGACGTGGCATCTGTCTTCTGCACATGTTTTTTTCTTTCTTCGTACAGAAATAATACCCGAGAGGCTCTTACATCAATTCGTCCACAAAGGCGGGCATGTTTTTGTACATGTTTATTATGAATAATGCACTAATAGAAAATAGTTTAATTCTAACGCACATTAAAGGGAACATAAATTAATAAAAATAGAATTTTGTTTAATCTCGTTAACTTTGTAGCACCAATTTGTGCCATATAATTGAATTGGTTGTAGATTAACTGTCATGGCACTAAATGACTTAACACCTGTGCTCAGGTCTGCGACAGCGCAATCTTGAATTCTTGTTAATGAGCGATTTGCTTATTAAATAACCGATACCACCCCGCCCGCTTACCCATCGATAATCTCACATTCAAACACCAGACTTTGGGCATACCGTAAAATGTTTTTGCTTAAAGACAACTTTCTGGTCCCCAGCCGGGAATCGAATCCGAACACCTCATACAATAGGCAGTTATTCTACCAAATGAGCTCTGGGACCAGTAATAACAGTTAAAGTGTTTGTTTTCAAGCATTGGTCTTTCATCTCGCGGTTTCCTATTTGTCATTGGTATAGAGTCCCCTTTGCAGTTCTACTTAGGCAAACCTTTTGGCATCCACGCTATCCAGTATAAACTAACTTCAACTAAGGACGGTTTGTGTGGGCCACCTGGTGTAACACACACACATATGTGTGTGTATGTGTGAGTTTGTAATATACTATTATTAAAGGAAAGTCATAATTAATCTTTCACATTATAATATTCGTCCATGTTAAAATGTTATTAGTTCTTTAGCGTTAGGGTGCCTTTTTTAGACGTATAAGTGTAACTTTTAGTAGCCTCAGCTTACAAGTCTTTTATATTTATTCGAAGGAAAAAAAATATTTATTCTATTGTTAGCGCTCCGAGAAGTACAGTAGGCGAAGGAGTATGAGGAAACAAGGAAAGTCCCGTGTGATATAAAGTAAAAAGTCGCGTGATAGAGCACTTAAGACAATAAGAATCTTCCAGAATTACGCCATGGTAAACCGAAAATATAACCAATCAGGAATTAGTTGTGTTATAGTCCACGCGTGGGGTAGTCTTGCATATAGGATGAGTTTTAAGTCCACCGATAAACTTCAAGGGGTGTTTCCTGACTGGAAATGGGGCACAAAAGTTCATATCACCTTGTGTCCAGAGATGCATAGTTTTCACGGTAGATGGCATTAACGAAATTCTCTCATAACTTGCAGTTACGTCGTTAAAGTAAGCCACGTTAAGACAATCCTAAATAGCTCCATTTAATACAATGTATAAGACCTTCACGTTATGTCGCGTTAAGTCACTTGGGTTAGGTTCGAAGTAATTCAGGCTTTACCTACGCTTTCCTGGCGAGGACAGGAGGATTACAACTCCTGGAAGCTTTATGATTTCCCCAGGTAATTATTTCTGTATAATTACTCTCACACATTACCTATTTAATTATTTGGTTAAGATCCAGGGTGACATTTTAATAACGGCAAATGTTCCTTCCTATTTAAATACGATTTCATTCTGTAATTTTAAGATTAAAAGTTAATATTCCAGCAAGTTAAATTCTTATTGAAATGATTAACGATGCCATGAAACTGTGTATCTGGTGGATAAAAACGTTTCCAAAAAGGGAGGAGCGTCAATAGATTAGTATCATGCACAAAACTGCCTATATATGTATTTTTAGGGTTTGCATTTGTCGAAACCGATTTGTTTTCAATAATATCCATCATTTTTTCTATTAAGGAAAACAGGCATTTTCCTCCGACCGTTTTAATGCACGCTTCTTGATTATCTCCATTTTTTGCTGAGGGCGAGGAGTGAGCACTGAACCGATGAAAAAATAGCTGTGAAACGACCATAGAAAGTTAAAACCTAGGGAGTAACAGTGGTTGGTTTACTACTCTATGGAATTAGCGCATGTGCAGAACTACCTTTCTTCGTCGTGTAACATTTTCTCCTTGCTGATCCACGGCCTTCTTTTTATCGTCTATGAATATAAACAACTTGGTCGGCCTTTGGTCCAGCTGAAATGAGTCTGGAGATAGTCCAGACCAAAGTGAAAACCATGAAAACCATGAATTAGGGACTCCATTCCTGCTAGCGCACATCGTCGGATCTGGTGACCCTAAGGGTCTTCCCTTTATCCCATCCTCCGAGGCGTCACGTTGGAAGCATAAAGGGCCTGCTATGGCCTAATTGCGATGCTGGAATCCCCTCAGTCTTGTCACACCTACCTCCTAATACTTAAAGAAGAAGAAGAGGACATTGTCCGCCTCTATGTAGTTTGTATTTCTTCTACACAAGTAGTTGCTTCTCCTAACTTCCAGTTCATCTTTAAGATTATGTATACCACTTTATATCTCATTTTAAAAGCATTTCTTCCGTCAACATCGCGTCCACAGTTATTAGACAAATGTGGACTGTAACGTCTCGTTTGTTCACATATGACGAATTAAATAAATTATTTTTGGCAGAAGTTAGCCAAGGGGTTTTACAGGCGCCTCAAGGAATTTGGCACGCTTCCATCTAACCTGGAGTATTAATTCATTTCTTGAATACCAACGGCCTCAGAGACCACATGTATTATAAATATAATAAAACAGCTAACACAATAAAGAAAACAAACCGTAATATTAATGCTTGATATCCGCGAGTACAAAGGTAGTTTACGAGCGCGCCTCAGAAATAAAACCTTTCTTTTATATAGTTGGGAGGCCTTGCCATTTTTATGACCTGAGCGTAGTATCATCTTTTATTTTGGCTTTGGGTTTGATTCCGCTCCCCGCGAAATCTTGGCACCCAGCTGAAGGTATCCTCATTGGAGAGTCAATAAGAATTATGATGTTCTTGCCCAGATTTATTTAAAAACTTGCGGTCACTAAAATAGTCGTATGTTTATCTTTACCTCAATTATCATCATCACATTTTAATCATAATAATAATCGTCCTTGAGCTCTGCTTGCGGCTATTGAAGGTACTTCTGTTTACAATGTTCGATGCTTCCAACGTTTAGTGGGGAAAGGAGATATTTCAGTCTTCTATGTATTCCATCTTAGAAAGTAAATTTTTGCACAATAAAATGAAAAAAATGTCATGTGATTCATACATATCACTTTTTACTAAAGCTTATTTTTATGTATGGCGGCACAGTGGCCGAGTGGTTAGACCGCTCGCCTCCCACCGAGGCGGACCGGGTTCAATCCCAGGGACCTGCATGTGGGATTTGTGGTGGACGAAGCGGCGTCTGGGCGGGTTTTCTCCGGGTTCTCCGGTTTCCCCCGCCATTCATTCCACCAACTGCTCCATCATCACCTTTCCTTTCATCCATTTCACCGACATTTCGCTTCATCTACTTCCTTCATCCCATACCAGGCATCGGGCTGATCACCCATCCTGGATGTTCTGTCTGATCCATGAGTGTCTGCTCCTCGACGGGCCTCTGACCCCAGGCACCCGCTTGTAAGTCCTGGGGGTGTAAGTCCTACATAAGAGGAGGGTAAACAGATAATGAATGAATGAATTATTTTTATGTATACTACATTTTGAAAAAGGAGTTGTATTATATTTCAACTGTTGGGGAGCCGAACTTGTAGTAGTTGCAACCGCACGTATAGTAAACAGTTTCCGGTAGCCTTTGCCCCAAATATACTTTCAGGTGGCCTTTGCCCCAAGTTTTAAAAAAAATATTAACTTTGTAATTAAACTGTTTCTTTAAATATTTAATATTTATATTTGCCTCGGCTGCGTCAGTATTTATTTTAGAGACATGCATATCTTGGCAAGGTTGTGATGCGACAAGAATGTAGGCTTACACAGATTATAATTTTACTTCACTTCTTTTATTAATACTTGATACGATGTAAATAACACTTCACTATAGAGAGCTGTGAGATTCTTTAATTAATTAATTACACTTTTTAATACTTAAACTTACTTTTCGTCTCACACGAATACGTATTAAATCTCTCGAGAATGTGTCTCGCGTCCAGTTAGGGACACGTTTGCAGGCAACTAAACTGATTTCAACCGACTAAACTTGTAAATTTCTGTATTTCAAGTCTGTGATTGGCTATTCCTAATCCAATAGAATACCTTCATTTAACTAAAGCTTTTTCTGGTTGTTGATTTGCTATTTTTAAACTGTCTCAACATTTACATTATTGTTGCTCCATTAATGACTAGTAGCATTTAAACTTTCAAATTCATTATTGCCTCAAGGTTACGTCATTGTTACCTCATTGTTAGCAACCTTTAACTTATTATTCTCACAGCTATTACATTGTTAAATTACGTAATATAGTCACATAATATTATTATACATGGATACAATTATAAAAACATATGCAATGACTGTTACATACACTTTTTATATTATTACATACACATATTGCTTCAAGGCGGGCTGTTATTGAGTTTACATATTATATAATTAGACTGAAATTATTTAAGTGTTAAAAATACTGCCTCAATTTTGAACCAAATAAACCGTTGCAGAAATAACTACATTACACATTTCGTTAAAGATACAAACGGAACAGCGATAGTCAAATGTTTGAGAACTGAAAGCTATACCCTGCCTTAAAATATCATACTGTTTCCATTCAACCGCGAGAATTAAGTGAATGTGGACAGGACTTAAGAGAATGACCAATAAATGAACAATTCGAACCTGTAATAACGGACATCTCAGAAATGGCTGATGCCACAAAAAACTTATTGGAAATAAATTGTGTTTTTTAAAGAGATCTGCATTTGTTTGCGTAGTACATTTTCGTCTCTCGCTTATATACAAGATTACACAAAATTTCTTCCAAATAAAGGCTATTCAAGAAAATTTAAGATAAACATTTTACTTTTAATGCAAATATCTTTAATATATCGCATTTTAATCAAACCATTATGGCCATTTTTTAGAAAATCAAAAGTTTTGAACAATGTTCCATGCAAAGGCTAGTTTGGGATGGGGGAATTCTCTTGAAAATCTTCGTGTCACATCTTTGGAAGGTACTGAACCTAAATACATACCAAATTTGGTATTTATCCGACGTTTCGTTTTTGAGTTATGTTGTTCACACAGTCACACACACACACACACACACACACACACACGGGCCTTTTTTTTAAACATGTTTTATTTTTTGGATTCAGGGAGCCTCAAAACGTGTATTTCCGATGAAATCTAATATCGAATTTTTGGATGGAATGCAATACCTTCTCTACCTAATATGCACGTGGTAGAGAAAGTAAAAATTGTATAAGTATAGGAACCGCAGTAATGAATGTTTTTGTTTGTCAAATTAATTTTTTTAACCGTTAAGGTTTGTTTATTTTTTAACATAAGAGGTAGATTCCTAATTAAAACGTTCATTACACCACGGAGTGGAAATATAACAAATAAAAAAGTCATATATTACACTCACATGACTTTCTCTACTCTTGTACAAACTATTTTTACAAATGCTTATTCTCCATATGCTTCATATTAATCGAGATGTTAATCTTATTTCTAATTTTCTTGTAGATGCAAGGGGAATACGGTAGACTTTAAGCGACAGTCAAATATTTTAAGAGCTGGTTGCTATGTGCAGTATTCCATTCTCTTTGCTTGTTCAGGACATAAAAAATGAATAACGAATTCCTATTTGATAAAAAGTATAAGTATTGGAAAATTTAAGGGAATAACGAGCAATATCTCGAAAATTGTTCACTCAACAACAAAAAAAATGTATATGTCATAAATTGTGTATTTTAACACGATCTACATCTTTTGTGTATTAAAATTTTGTCTATCTCTTATGATTTACCAGTTATGCAAAAGTCGTTCACAATGAAGAATACTTTTGGAGACATTCCCAGAAAATTCGAGGTATACATTTAATTTGTTATGAAAATATCTTAAACATATGATATTTTAATCAAAATCGTTAGAGCCACCTTTGAGAAAATAATTTTTTTTAAAAATGTTCCATGTAAAGGGTAATCTGGGGTGGGGGATTTTCTTGAAAACCTTCGAGTCGCATCTCTGGAAGATACTGAACCTAAATACAAAGTTTCATGTTTATCCGACTGTTCATTTCTTAGTTATGCTGTTCACAGACACACACACACACACGGACATGTTCCAAAAATGCTCTTTTTTGGATTCAGGGGGTCTCAAAACATATATTTCCGTGAAATCTCGGTATTGAATTTTTGGGTGGAATGCAATATTTCCCCTGTTTACTATACGTAGTAGAGAAAGTGAAAAGTGGCAAGTTTTAATGGTAATGTAGTTATTGCTATATTCACTGAATTGATTGTATTACCTGAGAAATAATTGTTAATTATTACATTATTAAATTGTGTTCTAGGCATGTTCAGTATGCCAACATCGAATGAATGTGATTTGTTACAAAAATAGTTATTGACTAATCCTTATGTGTATAAAATAAGAGAAATGCTTTCGAATCTACTTACTCTGTTTAACATACAAAAGGAAATTTTCAGAAATATGGTATTCGTTGGCAGTCCAATGTAGAACCTTGGTAAGAAATATTAGTCCCATGGAATTTGAAGTGAGATATTTTAAAAGAGTTTCATTTCTGAAGTATTATCCAAATTTAAAATAATAAGTAATTTAAGCATTTGTTGCATTCTTTCTATTGAATGTGTATGCATTTTGTGCATAAGATTCGAAATAACAGACGCCTATTCAAGATTTTGTTAACATAGGAAATGTATAGGAATCAATGATGATAAAGCTTAGATATGTACTCTAGCGACTTTACCACTGTTACTTCAACGCTTCTAAGATTTTTTTAAAAAATGTATATCTCGACGACGTACCACTCTGCGGCACTTTTGACGTCGCCTCCAATATCTTCTGAAGAATCTGCTGCCGGCTGCTACAGTGGTGAGCTATGAGAACTTTCTCTCAGGGTATGCGTGGGTGGGGTGAGGATAGACAACACCAGTTAAGTTGACTAAGAAATATAATGTGACCTAATACTTGAGCTATTGAAGCGAGCTCCCGACCGTTTGAGATGAAGAATTAAACTAATTCTGAATTTAACAACGAGAAATTGTAACTATTGAACTATTACATCTGCTAACTACTGAAGTATAAAATTTAAGGTTTAAAATAACTGTTTCCCGTAATAAAAAACAGAAGCGTAAGTTGCCCTGAATCGCGAAAATGTTATACAGCGAATACCCTTTGGCTTCCGCTAAGTGTGTGAGAAGCTAGAGCGGTCTTTAGACGCTATGGACTGTCGGTAATCGATCCCGATAACACGTCTGTAAGTTAGACGAAAGGCAAAGAACACTAATTTTGGAAATACATGATCTTTTATTAACTTTCCGCCTACTTCAACTACCCCACCAAAGTTCCTACATTATACGCTGCCAAATCTTTCGCATCTGAAACACAATTTCTACTCATTGACTAGACAAACTCTAAGAATTATTTCCCTTTCTAATTTTCCGAACTGGCATTCGTGCACTTTGACACACCTCTTTCATTTCTTAACGTCTTGAGTTCTAGTTACCTGAACCTTGAGTAAATGGATTTCTTGTTGATCGCATTCGCCGGAACCTAATTGCCTTAGCTGCTTTACTTTCTAACTAATTGCTTTTCCTGAACTGAATAGGGTTTCAGTTTTAACAGGCGTGCAGCATTTCCCGCAGAAGATTGTTGAGCTAATTTGTTTAGCGATTTCTGAGGTGATCGTTCTAAACTGACACCAATTTCATTAGTTTATTTTCAGTTAAAACTGATCTTCTCCTAGAATGTTTCTTGTCTAACACCGGATCCGAAACTTCAAATTTATTGGCGATTGTGTGTATAGATTTTCTTGTATGTGTCACAGAGCTTGGAAGCTTCTCAATAAATTCCCTGCACATATGACGAGCAGATTCACATTTAAAATAAACTTTGCTAGTAAACACGCGTTCATCCACAGAATAGTGACGCACAATGTTTACCGTAAAGACGCAGGCACCGGAATGACTGGACCTGACGCAGCAACGCATACGAAAATGGCGCCAATGCACTTTCGAGCGCAAATCGGCAGTTCATGTTCCCAGCAATTGGCGAGGGAATAGCGAAGGGGAGAGAGGCCGGGAATGGGTTTCCAAATAATATAATGAACTATATTTCTTGGAAGATAGTGAATAATAGAAATAGTAGGGAAAATAAAATTAGTTATTAACACTAGTTGAACATGGTGGGTTCAGTAGCAAGATCGCCAACATTAACCTTGATGGCGATGGATTATCCACGTCCGGTTGTTTATTTTAAAAGATCAATAACTTGCAGCTCATATTTTGCTGCTGCATGAATTAAGTCGTAAGTAAATAACAAATAAAAAGGAAGAAAAGACTCGGGTAAGATTTTAAAAGGTAAATTTTGGCTATCAAATACATTAGCTATGTCTGAAATAACAAATACATCAAAAGTTAGAGGATTTAATGTAGTTCATGCATATACGTGCAGTAAAGCAGACCAAACACGCAGGTAGGTTAGGCTAGCAACACTGAACGTAGAAAATTCAACTTTCCACCATGACAACATGAACGGGGAATGGATAAATAAAGAAACAATGTCACAAAAAATACAACTTGCGCTATTCTTCTTTATTCTCCTTGTGGGAACGCCGTATTTTGTTTTTCGTATCTTGCATGCAAACAAGTCCATATTTCGTAATTTCTAGTCAAAAATTTATTGTAACGTAACGTGAATAGAAATGTAGGTTTTTGTGTGAATATTATGGTATATAAGGGATTATGAGAAGTTATAACGGAAAGAGAAAGTCGTGTGAATTTGATTTTTTCTTCCGAGTTAAGTTTCTGCGACTCCATAAATCCCTCACGGCGATCAGTTTGAGAACCTCCTTTTTAATATGAGTTTCCAACGAAGTGGTAATGGTTATGGAAAATCGTAAGTCTTGAGGCAGTATTTTTAACACTTAAATGATTTTAGTCAAATTATATAATAAAAAATTCAATAACAGCCCGCCTTAAAGCAATATGTGTATGTAACAATATATAAAAAGTGTATATTACAATCATTGTATATGTTTATATTATTGTATACACGTAATAATGTTATCTGAATGTATTACGTAATTTAATAATGTAGGAGCTGTGAGAATAATAGGCTAAAAGTTGCTAACAATGAGGTAACCTTGAGGCAATAATAAGTAAGAAAGTGTAATAATGCTACTAGTCATTATTGGAGCAATAATAATGTAATTTTTATGACAGTTTTTAAAATAGCCAATCAACAACCAAAAAAAACTTAAGTTAAATAAAAGTATTCTATTGGATTAGGAATAACCAATCAGAGACTTGAAATACAGAAATTTACAAATTTAGGCGATAGAAATCAAGTCAGTTGCTTGTAGACAGCGCTCATAACTGCTAGCAGACAGTGTTACTATCGGACGCGAGATGCGTCCTCGAGAAATTTATTACGTATTCGTGTGAGACGAAAATAGTTTACGTGTTAAAAAGTGCAAGTAATTAACAAAAGAATCTCACAGCTCTGTATATCAGTGTAGTGTTATTAAAATCGTGTCAAGAATTACTAAAAAGGAGTGAATTAAAATTATAATCTGTGTAAGCCTACATTCGTAAGTCGTACCACCTCCATGCTAAGACATTCATGTCTCTAAAAAAAAAATATAAATGCTGACGCAGCCGAGGCAAACATAAATATATAATATTTAAAGAAACAGTTAAATTACACAGTTAATATTTTTAAATTTTTGAGACGAAGGCTACCGGGTACCATACGTGCGGTTGCAACTACTTCAAGTTTGGCTCCCCAACAGTCGAAATATAATACATTCTTCAAATTGGCTCCCAAAGCGTGGGGCAAATAAAAATACAACTCCTCCTAAAGTAACACCTTCTTCAGTCTATTAAACACAATATTGTTCTACTTAAATAGAATGAAAATTTAATGCCCAAGACATGCCAAGAATGATAATTTTCAAGAACATTTAAGTATCTTTTAATTTCGTTTGGAATAGAATATTTTATCCGCTCCTAAAATGTAAATATAATTAATTATTCTAATTAAATACGTGGATTTATCGTTGCTGGTTGGGAACATATTGCCACCAATGCTATTTCTCTTAGGGATGATGACTATAAATAAACTGAAATTGAAAACAGATAGTATAAGTGTAAATTTAAATGTGCACAGAAAAAGAAGAAATGTTTATTCTTGAAGACGTTGTAATGAATGCTCAAAGTGCAGTGAATTCATTGATCCCTAAAAGGTATAATTTTCTATATAATAAAGATTAGGCTTTCGTTTTGCAATGCTACGAGGAAAATAAAACCACTTTTAACACACGACAGAGCCCGAACTTGTAAAAGTATAAATAACATAATATTATATTTATTCCTGAATCTAAGCGAAATTACGTTTAGAATGATATCAACTCACATGTGTAGCGAGATTCTTCAAACAAGAGAAATGACGTTAAAAACGAGATCAACTCTCGTGTACAGCGAGACGTTTTGATGTTTTGTTGATTCACTACCAGTCATGTAGTGCAACATGTTTTGCCTTACACCATATATCATATTTCTCTCTGGATTTTTTGGGTAAGTAGTTCTAATGTTATTATCTCTGCTGCTTCTCTAATTTCACCTGGCTCTTCCATTTCAGTTTCTTCTGAATTCATAATTGCCGCCATTTAATCTTTATGTAGGTTATACTAAATAAGCGAATAACGCTTTAGATCAAAGAAAGCACAAGACTGCCAATTAAGGTACAGATTAACTCTACAGCGAACTGCGTTGTCCTCCGTGCTGTAGTGGTTACCATGCTAGCCTCTAGTTCCCGAGGTCGCGAGTTCAAACCCGGCGGAGGGCGATGGATTTTTTCGGGCGTAAAAGTCCTTAGCATGGCTTCCTTCGGAGGGGAAGTAAAGCCGATGGTCCCGTGTCGTAGGTTTACGGCACGTAAAAGAACCTCAAGCCTGATAAAGAGGCCTGAGCAAAATACCGGTCTTTCACACCCAATATGGGACGTTAAGGACTACAGAAGTTAAACAGCGTCCATAAATTAAAAAGAAAACACAGCGAATTGTACTTAATTGAAATATGACGATTTGTATTGTGAACAAATAATGCGACCGCCATGGGAAATTAATCATGTAAAAAGACAATGAGAAGTAATACCTAATCAAACTAACAAAGGGCAATTGCCAAGTGATTGGACTTGGAACCAAAGTTGGTCACAATGGAGTGTTACAAAAATGTTATTGGTACTAGTGCGAGAATTTAAATATTTTATTTCGTGTGCACTATGTTAAAAGTTCTTTCAGACCATGCTGTCTAAAAATGGTATTTAAGTTACGATAGTTTGTATGGTAGTTGCGGATAAGACAGTTTAGCTAATATAAATGTTGCAACACATTAGTGGAATGCATCCTGTAGGAGACACCAGTTTGTGGAGTTTAAACCAGGAGTAAAAGCCGATCTACATTTTCTCATCACGGTCCATAACATACGCAATGTTCCATAAATACAGTCTGGTTCTACAGCGTCTTTATATATTCTCGTATGAGAATATGGCATTGAGTAATGCATGTTATAGTAGGCGTTCAAGTTCTCAGGAAAGATGAATCAAGACTTGGGAGTTGCACTGCTAACTGAACATCATGCATTCCGCATTAGGTGCCCATGTGACCAGGCGTCTTAGGGCGTGTGATCTAATCCCAGAGCGATGATTTCCACTCTTATTATAACATGTTTTCCTGGTGACAGAAAGGGAACCCAGTACAGGTGGGTGGGCGCCACAACTGCTGGAGTCTTACTCATCGTGACGCGTGGAGCCACAGCGTGCAGGAATAGTCCGTCACGCCTGAATGTTCCATTTTAATATCGGTGTGAGCTGGAAATCCCGAGGAGATCGCCAAATTTAGCACGAATGTTTCGTCATAATGTTGTCTATGTTTCCGCTACGCCTCCTTTATACTTGGTTCTCTGTTTCCTCTGCGTAGCATTGCCAGAGGATTAGCAAAGAAACGTGAGCGAAATATGAAATAAAACCAAATTGTTCTTTATTTTAAGATATTTTTATACTAAAAATGCCAATAAGTTCGAAACCACTGGGTGTTGACAAGCTATATTTCTGTTCAGTTTGTTTAGGATCTAGGGGAATGTTAGCAGTTAGTTCAGGACAAAACTGAAAGTACCAAACTTCTCAACAAGACTTCAGACAAAATTGGTTGATTCTTCAGTACCATTTACTGGTATTTTAAAACCAATTAATATTTGTGAATCTTTGTGTAACTTTTAAAAGTTACAATGAAATGTGTTAAAAGGCATGAAAGTCTTCGGAGATCTTTTCACCTAGACTTATTCCAATTATACACGCTTTTGTCCATCCCATCATATTTTCTCAGGTTGTTTTCCTGAGAACAAATTATGTTCCTGAGGTTTAGAACTCGTGGAGGTTCAGGTATGATGTGTGTTGTCCATTCCTTCAGGACCCTTACTCCCAATCTTGAATTCGGAACGTATAGTCTTCAAGAATACTATACAAGGTTGATAATGATCTATAAATCACGCTGGTTTGTGTGACCATAAAGTGGCGTCACTGGAGATCTGGGGTACAATGCTCAGATCAGCAGAAGCTAATAACAAGAGAAACATGATAAGCACATTCTCCTTCTATTACAACTTCTCCTTCTTATCCCCATTTTATACGAATAACTTCTCCGCTGTTTTATTTTACGCATTTTGCTCACGAGACGCTTATCCAAAAATCGACATTCAGGTGAAGAAAGACCCTCTTTAACTATCCTCCCTAGCAAGAGTACAGCATGTAATACTCGAACTAGTAAAAATTTCTGCTTGTGAAAACTAATTCCTTAGTCTGCAGTTGATCCATCAGAAATTGCTAGTTAGACGATATAGGTGCCTTATGAATACCACCCGGCTGCGCCCCAGGTAGGAATGTGTGATGTACTTGTTTGAACTAAAATATACAGGTCCAAAAACTCTAAATGCCTTGAGAAACCACATTAACTTACTACCATAAAATAAAATTTAGTGTAATCACACCTTAATAAAGAAGATGACAAAACAATACTTAATTTATCCTCCTGTTTTGTTGCTTTCCCTACTACGTATACTAAGTAGGGGAAGTTGAGGCAGTATTTTTAACACTTGAATAATTTGAATTAAATTATATAATATGTAAATTCAATAACAGCCCGCCTTGAAGCAATATGAATGTAATAATTTGTAAAAATGTATGTAACAGTCACGGCATATTCTTATATTATAGTAAACATGTTTAATAATGTTATGCGAATGCATTGGGTAATTTAATAATGTAAGAGCTGTGAGAATAATAAGTTTAAAGTTGCTAACAATGAGGTAACCTTGAGGCAATAATGAGTTTGAGAGTTTAAATACTACTAGTCGTTATTAGAGCAACGATAATGTAAATTTTGTGACAGTTTAAAATTAGCCAATCAACAGCCAGAAAAAGCTTTAATTAAATGCAGGTATTCTTTTGGAATAGGATTAGCCAATCAGAGACTTGAAATACAGAAGCTTACGGGTTTGGACGGTTGAAATATGTTCAGTTGCTGGCAGACCTTGGTGGTGACCGGATGGAAGATGTGTTCTCTAAAGAAATATTAAGTATTCGTGTGAAACGAAAATTAAGTATACGCGTTAACAAAGTGCAAGTATTAAATTAAGAGAATCTCACAGCTCTTAATATCGTAGTGCTATTTAATTTGTGTCAAGGATTAATAAAAAGAAGTGAATTTAAACCTAAAAATCTGTGTAAGCCTACATTCTTGTCGCACCGCACCCTGTCTAAGAGATACGTGTCTCTAAAACAAGACTGACGCAGCCGAAGCAAACATAAACATAAATACTATCTATAGAAGCAGTTTAATAACAAGGTTAAAATATATTTTTTAAATTTGGAGCCTAACAACAAAAATAGATCTTCAAATCAACTTTTCATACGTAGCAGCATATTACGTAACAAATCTCTTCAAATTGGCTTACCAAAGCGTGGTGCAAACATCAACTTCAACAACAAACTCCTAAAGACAATAACTATTTCAAAGTGTTGTATTCCATCCAAAAATTTCATGTCGAGATTTCACTGGAAATATAGAATTTTAGGCCCCCGGAAACCAAGAAAAGCATATTTAGACAAACCACATAAGAAAAGAGCTGAAAGCTTACATAAATTTAACAGATTTCAAATGAGAAAAATTATTGCATGTCCTGTGAAAAAGCATCCTAACGCGATGGGAGTGTTTCAGGGTAACTTAGATTGCAGATTGTGCAAGAAAGAAACTGAAACAGCCCAGCATGTTTTATACCCCTGTGAGACCTTATCTCACATAAGACATATTGCTTTTGGTAAAGTGATTTTGGAACCAGAAGAATTTGAAACCATATCTGTTATGATACTATATACCTCGGTAAAGGGAGCAGGATAATGAATTGGCTTTAAAACGATACAGGTAGCACAATTAGCCCAGGGCTGAAGTGTATCCGGAGCAATGACAGAAATCTGTATCGTACGAGACAAGACAAGACAAGATCCCCTAAAACAACTTTCAGATATATTTGGCTTCACCTGAGGCAATATTTTATATCATAACATGCTGTGAATGCCAGAGTGATTATAGTGTAAATTAATATTATTGTATATACAGGACTTTAGATGTTTGTTAGCCATAAGTATTGTTAAGAAATAAGTTTACACGGCCTAACTGAAACTGACAATAGAAGTGGGTAACAATAAACCGAGGGGGTGAGTTGTTTATCACTAAGAAGGGATAAACAAATGACGTCAGGGTAGCGTGCCTTTATTAGAAATGGAGAGAATATCTTCCTTAGAGCGTATATGTTAGCAGTAGTGATTGGCTGACCAAAACAAACGCTAAAGTGGGCGCAATTTGGTAACCAATAGCAGCTATATTATAATGTTTAGGTAAATCGAGGTGAAGGAGTATATATTCTCGAGCCATAAGCAATTGTCGCACAGTTCTGAAGAATCTCTCACGAGGTGCACGTCGCAGAGTTAGTTACAAAAATGTACAGTACGCGAAGTAATTGGTGCGCGGCAACTAAAACGACTGTGGTTACATTCGGAAATATCACAGTTTCAGTCAGGCGTGTATAAAGATTAAATATGCCAATTCTTAATTAAGCGTGACGGTGATAAAAAGTCTAGATTCAGATTTTTTTATCAGCGTTATCTTTTAGTAATAATTCCTTTCCGTTTACACACCCTGCTTAGAGACACGTGCTCGACTGAGTTGTAAGAGCTAGCCGGAGGATGACAAAGTACCCAAATTTAAAAAAATAATTATACAATAAGCGCCCAACAAATAAGATAACACAAGATATTGAGAACTGCGACACACCGGACCCAGATTTCCCTTCTGTTCGCACCCTTATATTTTCGTCCCATAGGTCATCGTGAATTTAGCCATTGCGCGTATCGATCTCAAAGAAACCGAAACTGGAGGCATCACTGTTAATGCTCGAGTGGAGAACAGGTGCGTACCCCTTGACAAAGAATCCCTCCACTACCGCACGGCGGAAAAGCAGGCTATCGTTTGGATGATAATGACATACGCTATAAATATTGCTGGTGCTGCAACAGTTAACATGGCGGTTGAAGCTGGTAACAGTTTGTCCCCCTTTTGTGTGAACAGAACCTTACGTGAGACCTCCTATGATGATGCGCTTTTGTTTCCCTTTAGATGAATAGCAAGAGGAACAGGTTTCCACACGTCAGTGTTTTGTTTGTATAGAAGACTCTTGTCCCTTTCAAACGAAGGGGAGGAGTAAAAGCTGGTGCGGGAGGTTATAGAGTTAGCAGCACTGGAAGCGTGCACTTGATAAGTGTACTGTATCTTGTTGAGCCTTATACGAGTTATGCTTCTGTTCTAGTCTTTGTAATAACAGCTTTAGAACGTACATTGTAGGGATTATGGAATATTGTTTAATTCATTTTTAATTAACCTTCAAATATAAGAAATTGCCTTTATTTGTTAAATTAACAAATTGAATATCCACTAGCGTAAAGCCTACAAAATCCATTAATACAGCATTTAGGAAATGGTTCAGAGAATGGGACCATACTAGAAAGTAACCATTCCAAGTACACACTACCTAAATGACAGTATTCCAAATCGGTACTAACGGGATTATTAGAGCATTTTTATAATTGGTTCCAAAAGCCCTTTGAGTTATGTACAGCATAACTTGAAAATTCCCTACTTTGGTGCTGCCAAGTTCCAATAGAGACATCTTGAAACCTCACTTGATTATATAGCATATAAACTGCCACACGAAGGGCCCAATAATCATTTTGAATTTTTCGCTCTATTTAAACACACAAAACCAAACTATTGGTTTACATGCATTTTATTAGTTAAGTTATAACATTATAAACCGACTGAAAGAGGACAAGAGAAAGCTGTGTTATAATGCTTTTGAAACAGTGCGAAGAATCACGACTTGGTGCAAAAGAACAGGAATTAGGTTGTCACGATACTCGTTGACGTACGATTACTGCATAAAAATGACCCATTCCCCTAGATCACAATCGTATCCCCCCCCCCCGTAAGATTCCCAGCTTCCGACCACCAACCTTTTGACTCCACCCAGCAGTATCAGTCTTCTATATGACTGGGCTGATAAATAATTCAGGGACACAACAGCTAACCAATGAACGATGTTATAATCGATATGAAATGAAGGGATGGGTCGGACATCACCTCTATGAAACGGTTTCACTAAGATTTGTACATAAGGAAATGCTAAACCAATTGCAACATAATTCGGCCTTCTAGAGAAAGTGGTGAAGAATTATTTGCATGTATCGTTAAACAGGAAAGCTTTCATCAGCGACATGGGGACGAAGGTTGAAGTTATTCTCGCTATCAAACGGCAGTAATCAAACCGATATTAAGAAAATGATAGTGCAGCATGTAAATACAGGGCTTAAGTTGTAAGGTTATCCTTCGGCAGTTTGCCCATGTTTTGGGGGAGGTAAAGTACCCTGCTAATCCAGTGGCTAAGAATTATGCTCGAAAAGCAGGTTGGCAGAGGGAGGGGCTGTTGTTTTCAGTACCAAAATAAACAGCTGCATTCCATTATCGGCCACATTTTATACCCTGTTACTTTGGAGCCACTATTTTTTTAATTGGATTCGTAACTGTCACTGTGTTTTTCTCTTCTCCAATCATCGTCATTTGTCTTTTCTCTTAATATCCGCAACTTGAAATCCAATATCTAATATTTTAAAGGTGAAGTTTTCTTTCATAGATAATTTTGTAAATATTTTTTAAATACTTCGAAACTTTATCCATAACCTGAAGAAATGTATCCATACTTTGAAAAATAGGAATAATGAAAGTGAGGAATCTCAATACTTCGCCAAAATGAACCTTAAGACAGGGACACTCACTTCGAAACTATTTATTAGAAGCGCGTAAAAGTTTTTATTTCAGTGGAACCTAAATTACTTTAAGTCTCAATATTAATATCTGCAAAATTCATAAGTACACATAAACCTCAAATCTTTACGAAGGAAATATATTCCGAAAATAATCTGCAGCAAATATTGACCAAACTTTTCATATATCAAAAGCAATAACATACATCTGATCCAGTGGATGGGTAGTTATGTATAGTTAATGAGTTATTGCTTTCTCTATCACTTATGTGTTTAGAAAACTGTGTGAGTGTCTGCAGGCCTGTCTCTCTGTCAACAGCATAGCTAAAAAACGAAAAGTCGCATGACATCATAATTCGTATTTGGGCTCAGGATGCAAGATTTGCATACGTTGGCTCTAGCAATTTTGAATAAAATATCCTATGTTTGATAACTGTACTTTGAAACAAGCCTTAATTGGGCACTAAAATATTCTGTGCTTGAAATATGGAATAGAGAATAACATGCATACATATTTTGAGTATTCTCGTATTAGCCCGCATTTGGATTGAATTTT
This sequence comes from Deroplatys truncata, assembly GCA_030765065.1. Lineage (NCBI taxonomy): Eukaryota > Metazoa > Arthropoda > Insecta > Mantodea > Mantidae > Deroplatys > Deroplatys truncata. The sequence goes on from CM060984.1 coordinate 182,047,320, forward strand.
TACTTTCTCTACTACGTATAGTAAGTAAGGGAAGTATTGTATTCCACCCAAAAATTCGATACCGAGATTTCACCAGAAATATATGTTTTGAGACCCCCTGAATCCAAAAAAAGCATGTTTGGAAACATGTCCGTGTGTCTGTCTGTGGACAGCATAACTCAGAAACGAACAGTCGGATAAACACCAAACTTGGTATTTAGGTTCAGTATCTTCCAGAGAGGCGACACGAAGGTTTTCAAGAAAATCCCCCCCCAGATTACCCTTTACATAGAACATTTTTTGAACATTTTAATTTTCTCAAGAATGGCTCTAACGATTTTAATTAAAATATCATATGTTTAAGATATTTTCATGACAAATGAAATGTGTATCTCGAATTTTCTGGGAATGTCTCCAAAATTATTCTTCATTGAAAACAACTTTTGCATAACTGGTAAACCATAAGAGATAGACAAAATTTTACTACACAAAAAATGTAGATCGCGTTAAAATACATAATTATGCCATACACATTTTTTTTGTTGAGTAAACCATTTTCGAGATATTGCTTGTTATTCCCTTAAATTTTCCAATACTTTTTCTCAAATCAGAATTCGTTATTCATTTTTTTATGTCCTGGACATACAAAGAGAATAGAATGCACCACATAGCAACCAACTCTTAAAAGATTTGACTATTGCTTAAGTACTACCATATTCCCCTTGCATCTACAAGAAAATTAGCAATACGATTAACATCTCGATTAACATGAAGCATATGGAGAATAAGCGTTTGTAAAAATAGTTTGTACAAGAGTAGAGAAAGTCATTGTGTGTAACACATCAGATGTTTTAATATAATTTTGTGTAACTGGGAAACCATAAAAGACAGACAGCAGCTTAATTGAAATAAAAATGAAGATCTCATTAAAATGCCTAGTTTGTATGATATGTTTATACAGGGTGGATCATAGCATTTTGCTTTCCCCCATAATATCAAGCAACTTTTACTCAGGACATTTCTTTCTACAACGTTTAGTTTAGGGGATATTGTACAGTCTCAACTTAAATGATCCAACCTGTATATCGTAGCGTTAATCATATTGGGCGTACTTCTTCAGTCTTTTTCTTTCGCAAGAGTTCGTTACCACGACTTTAGAATTTATTCTTCCATGCCTCTCTTATAAACATTTGAACATTTTTTCCTGTATGTTGTATGTAACTATACATTTATTGTCAAGTTTGAAATCATTTCTAGCAAAAAACCATCGTAAATACCTAATGTGGATGGAAGAATAACTTTTTATATGCATACCATAGTATACAGGGTGGACCATTTAAGTTGAGACTGTACAATTTCTCCAAAACTAAGCGTTGTAGAAAGAAATGTCTTGAATAAAAGTTATTTGATATAATGGGGGAAAGTAAATACATTAGTCGTGTTTTATTTGGAGGACACTTCCTAGTTATTTTAGGGTCAATTTAATTTTTTTCAATGGGAACTCATAACTAGGTACAAATTAAATTTACCCTAAAATGGCCATCACAACGTCCTCCAAATACGAGTAAAACGCGACTAATGGCATTTACTTTCCCCCATAATATCAAGCAACTTTTATATAAGACATTTCTTTCTACAACGCTTAGTTTTGGAGATACTGTACAGTCTCAACTTAAATGTCCATCCGTATAGTGTATGTGGTAACTTGTAACCGACGGAGAAAGCCTATGAGAGAGGATTTTTCTTGGACGAACCTAAGAGTGTGTCAACCTAATTTGTGACTGTAGTGTGAAATACTGGCTGAAAGAGGAAGAAGCAAGACATAAGGTAAAGAATTATGTTAAACGAAAGTCAACGGAGACAAGGCTACAAAACATACTCTTTGGTTTCTTTGCGTGTAGTTGAGCTCGCTTTCGGTGATACAGTTTCTACTTTATAGAGTAAACCAATTGGTTGCAACCTTGGCTAGGCAAAGTCATCACTAGACATAGGATTTCTAAGCATAAAGCCAGGACAAAAGGAAATAAATTTTAATTGTTAGGACTTCAGGTAGGTAACAAATCCCCCATCCTCGTACAGTCTGCTGGACAGCACTCACCAGTTAACTGTCGTCTGTTACTCTTGACCGCTACTGTTTACATTCTTTGTATCGACATCTGATTTGAGGGTAGATAATTTGAAGCCAACTGGTTAAGAATTCCTGGTTATTACCATCAGCCCATACACTCAAACCAGCGGGCAGTATTGCTAGATTAGATAAGATTAGGTGCGGAGAAGGATTTTGGCACGGAAGCACATAGGAGGCTTATTGTACCTACTGAAGTTCCAAGAGGAGGGGTGAAACAAAGAATACAAAGGGCGACCAGATCTGGGGCAGTAGGCTCGACGTAGGCGGGGTTTCTAACGTCTACAAGCGTGAGTTCCTGACGGCGGGACTTCAAGGAGAGGTCTCGCTGTGGGATTCGACAGGATATCAGTTACTGAAAGCAAATTCCACCGCCACACGCCTCGTCACGCCGTCCATTCGCCCGATCCTCCGATCCGTAAGCATGACAAGGAAATCAAATGACAGGAAAATTCGGGTGTTGCAGAGACAACCATAGCATCCCCGCCGACGTGGAAAAACCGCGAAAAAGGCCAATCAGAATGGCCGGACCGACGAGTTTCGAACCCAGGACCTCACACTCGCTCGATACGCCATCGTTACGTACAATCCTAAGCGGTGGTCGAACAATTCGTTGGGGATCACGTGCACCATGGACGTTTAAGATGGTACACACTGGTCTTCGTGACGGAAACTGCAATTTTGTTGAAAAGATTTTACTACATCCGAAATGAGCATGCATGTCAACATCTTGAATTAGAAAGCATAGCTACAAACAGTTGTAAACAAGTAAAAAAAAATCATTTAAAGAAAACGTCATAGAAACTCCTACACGAAATAAACCAAAAAATAACCGAAGGAGGGACTGGGAAACTACGTACCTTGAAGGGAACAAGAAGAAGAAATGCCCAACATGTTGGTACACGGCGCCGGCCAAGAAGTAAGCTATCTGCTTATTAAAGCGTGTGCCACCCCCGAACCCCCGAAACAATATCCTAGCACCCTGGTGCTTGTTTTTCAGTTCGAAACTTTGCAGACAGGTCGCAGCCTTCCTTTTTCCTCTTCACTGAGCCCGAACCTCCGCCCATTCAGCTACAGTTACTCCGGGAAAACAAAATGTCGCTCCTTCCATTCAGAAAGTTTAGATGGCCTCTTCCCAGCTGGAAGTCCGCGGTGCGATTCCCAGCAGCTTTTCTTTTGTAATTTCTGACGTTAAGAACCAGTTGAGACGTATTCCGTTCCGCAACATTACCTCGCCGTCGCCAAGTTGCTAGTGTTGCTTCTGACCAACATAGCTACTATTGTTGCTTCTGGAGTTCTAGAAATGGACAATATCAACCAATGTTGAGTCATTAATGGTCTCTGCATTCATCTTACCTTTGCGCAAATTGCATCCGTAATAACGCAATGTTAGCCACGTATACCTGTCTTTCCGGCATCAGCTCTACTCTTCTGAGGGTTATTAAACTTGAAAATAGCTTCATTTACAAGTTCCTTACTTCTCTTATGCAGGAAATTCATAGGTGAAATTTGTAAAATCTACAATTTTCAAGCAAGTGAGTTAAAATTTTAACCATAGATAGCTTTTACACTAAAATGCACATATTTCAATTTGCATGCTTATACCTAAAGTAGTTTATACTATAATTAGGTTTAATTAGCTAATCATTCCATAAACTGTATCTATTTTCTGTTTAAAAGACTCCAAGTTGACATATAGGCTCCCTTCTTGCCTCTTCTTCTTGTCCTCTACCCTAGATTTCTCCTTCTTTATTAGCTAAATATATTCCTGCTCCAACTGGGAGCTTTCTAACCCATTTGTCTTTATTATGTTTATCTCAGAGGGTTCATTTGAGCTGACTGAAGCTAAAATTAAAGAAATCTAGACCTAATGGTAATTAATCGCCATTGTATTCTAATAATTGCACTTTAGAAAATAAACCTATCTAAACATTCCTAACCTATAAGGAATATTGTGGCGTATCTGTAAGCATTTCGTAACAGACGCATTATTATGTCGCATTGTCGACAGTATTATTGGGTGACTTTGATTATTTCTTTCGGCTGAACGAGCCTTCTCCTTTGGGGCGGATCACGCCACAGAGAGGAGGCTTTGTTTGAATCTCGCCCGGTATGACGCCAGTCCTGGTTAGCTTGTCTAGACAGGGTTGGAGAGGGGAGATATATAGTTAGAATTACTTGAGTGTTAGAGTCACTTTGTGTGTAAGTGTGTAAGAAGCAAGTCGCATGTGGCCAGTCCTCGATTGTGTAGCATCCCCTCATCCTGTTTTATTAAGTGTAATGTAGATTCGGCAAGCATTTATCAATAAATTACAGGTAATGTGTATTATGTAATATTTTTGAATAATGTCAAAACCCACGCCTTCATTTGAATTTAGACGCCAAGGTCCATGGTCCTCTTGCCGTTTGTGAGCTACGCTCCCCCATGTGCGTGTTGGTGTGATAAAAATGTAGTAAAATTTCCTGGGAACCTTTTGGCCCTCACCTCAGCATGCAAAACTATTCAGTCAAATACATCTATATAATAAAATGTGCGGAAAACTAAAAAATATGAAAAATAATCTGTAAAACGACACTAAAAATCCACGCAACTCTACCGTTAAAGCACTCTTGATGATGATGATGATGATGATGATGATGATTACTGAGTGGCCTCTTAAAGAGGCCTTGCATGCAGGCTCAATAGTCCATTGTGCCTCTTATTTTGGCATTACTCTAGTCCAGTGGTCCGGACCATGCCTTGATATCTGCCCTTCTTATCTCCTCAGATTCCAAAAAGAAGGAATCTTAAGGATACATACTTATCTACAGCGAAACCTTCACATTCGCATAGTATATGCTGTGCGGTCTCAAAGTCCCGGACACATTTCCTACACATTTCCTTGTGTAAACCCCATTATGCATACATGTCTGCGCAGAGTGTTATGGCCCGTAAGATAGGCCACAACCCTCTGAGCTTAATTCTAGTCAAATTCAGGAGAAACTGATACTATGATATTAAATTTTCCGGTAGCCTTCGCCCCAGTGTTTAAGAATCAACTTTGGTTTTTAATATTTTCTTTAAATATTATATATATTTGTGTTTGTCTCTGCTGCGTTAGTATTAATTTGTAGAGACATGAATTTCTTTGCAGGGAGTGGTGCGGCTAAGAATGTAGACTTACACAAATTATAACTTTTTCTTCACTCCTTTTATTAATCCTTGACACGATTAAATAATACTTCACTTAAATAGAAAGCTGTGAGATTCTTTTATTAATTACTTGCACTTTTTAACACGTAAAATATTTTTGTCTCACACTGAATATGTATTAAACTTCTCGAGGACGCGTCTCGCGTCCGGTTAGGAACGCTGTCTGCTAACAACTGACTTCTGAATTTGTAAAATTTCTTCTATTTCAGTTTCTGATTGGCTAATCCTACTCCAATAGAATACATTTATTTAACTTAAGTTATTTTTTTCTGGTTGTTGATTGGCTATTTATAAACTGTCTCAAAAATTACATTATGGTTGCTCCAAGAATTACTAGTAGTATTATTACTTTCTAATTCATTATTGCCTCAAGGTTACCTCATTGTTAGCAACTTTTAACCTATTTTCTCACAGCTCCTACATTATTAAATTACATAATACATTCACAGAACATTATTAAACATGTACATAATAATATAAACACTAATACAATGACTGTTACATACACTTTTTATATCTTTATTTATACACATATTGCTTTAAGGCGGGCTGTTATTGAATTTTATATTATATAATTAGACTGAAATCATTTAAGTATTAAAAATACTGCCTCAAGTAGTTCCTTTAAATTGAATATTCTGTTGTGTGTTTTAATAGAAGTGTTGCTTAACTCAATACTTAAGTTTATGTGTGGAAGTTTTAATAAACATAACTTGAGATTTCAACCTTCGCTGCGAAAAATCAAACTTACGTAAAAAGAATTATTAAATTTGATGTGAAAAATCTTTTTGAGTGTAATTGAAAACAATCAGTTGTATATCTTGGATTTTGTCCGTTGGATACTGGTAACGTCACAGTGACAAACAGGTGGCCGCATTGTCGTGCCTATTGTTGCGGTCGGCGCTGGCTCAACTAGCCGAATGATCTGTTATCAGAATAGGAAGTGGATACAATTGTCAAGTTAGATCTCTTTAGAAGATGAAAGTTCTAAAACGGTGCTACTCTTAAGGGAGCTGGGTGGGTGGTTCTTGCTGTGAACGACTGCTTTATTATGCGAGCGAGAAGCGCGGTTATTAATAGGAGTGTTAATCACCTGTTGGAGTGCTGCAGCAGTGAAGCTGCACCGCCCTTACCTCAAGGTCCGTACAGCTGTTTACAAATGGAGTAATGGCATTATAGGTGCTACGAAAGATAGAAAAAAATTGGACCAAGACATAATTTCTGGCTATTAAGATATTAATGCACAGCTACTATGAAATACTGTGATTTGTTATTTAGCATAAGGGTAGGTACATGAAGGCCAGAGAACAAATATCTCTTTCTGGAAGCTCAATGGAATAAAACTATATGTTGGTAATAATGCAGACTTTAAGAACAAAAGGAAAAACGAAAGAAAAACAAAATGTTTTCCTTCTACAAAAAAAAAACAAACAAATTTTGCACACTTTTTGCGCGTTTCCACAAATTTATGATTTCTGTTATATTAAGACAGAGAATGCTCATACATATGACGATTCCTTTCAAGGTTCTTACACTCCCAAAATTGCAGTATACTCTCGAATATGGCTACGTAAATTTAATTATAGCAATTAGGATAGGACAGGACTAGAAGAGTGGGGACTTAACACTTGACCTATGCAGATCTATTGTACCTAGGCCCCTGGAAGGGAGGGAAAGAGGAGTTAAAGGAGACAGAGGGCGGCCGGACCAGGTGGCACGGCAGGCAGAGAGCAAAGTCCCTACCCATTACAGATTTGAACTCCCTGAGTGGTGCTTAGTGTAGCCGGCTCCCCTCCGCTCTGTGGGCCCACAAATCCCCTAGGGGTCCCGGGACTCGGAGACCGTTCGCAGTCCGGGGACAAAAGTTTAGTCAGAGTATCCTTTTCTGTGCCATGAACTCGTCGAGACCATTCGCCGACACTTGCAACCCTGAAAGAAACCAAGGAGTTCATCTGGTTAAATGAAATGAGAATGGAGCTGAGTGAGGGACAGGGAATTCGGGGATGTACTGATCCTTCCCAGCATACGCCTGGCGACCCGGGGAAATCCCGGAAAAATCCATGGAGTCAGGAAGGTCGGCCAGGACCTCTCAAATGCGGATCACAACCTGAGTCATCCCGTTCGGTATTATAACATTTAAGCTTTCTGAGCTTTTGTGCCATTTGACCATAGCTAGAGTCGACCTGCATGGCATAGTGGTCGTGTGCCTTCTTTCTTTGTTCGATCTCGGCCCAGGATAAAGACGTTTAAGGTGCGACAGCCTCATCTTAATACTAGGGCAGTCCAGAAAGTCCCAGAAGTTTTGGCCTATGGTGGCGATGAGTAGGGCTAGAGCCGCCATCTTGGTGTCAGAACGTTCCTACATTCAGTACGCATCCAGCTGTAGTAGCGTGAGGACTGTGCCTTCCTTACTGTGCTCTCTGCGAGTTGTTAAATGTGTGTTGCAATAGAAAATCCCGCCACTTATGAAGTGAGGTCTGGGATTAGGTTTTTGTTGGCTAAAAAGAACAAACCAATTGAAATTTATCGTCAACTTTGTGATGTTTACGAGCAGGGAATAATGAGTGAAAGCCGAGTCAGGCAATGGTGCATTGATTTTAAAAATGGCCGTACCAATGTTCACGACGAGGATCGCAGTGGTAGGCCTAGCTTTATGACTGATGAACTGTCAATGCAAATAAATGACAAAATTCGTGAAAATCGTTGCTTCACGATTACAGAACTTTCGGAACATTTCCCCCAAATTTCACGGAGTTTGGTGCATCAAATTGTGGTGGAGAAGCTTGGTTACCACAAATTTTGTGCTAGGTGGGTTCCGAAAATCCTAACGGAAGACCATAAAAAACAGAAACTGGCTCAGCACTGACCTTCCTCCAAGATTTCAATAAATATGGTAACGCTTTACTCGATCGTATTGTAACTGGAGACGAGACTTGGGTGAAGCATGTCAATTGTGAAACAAAGCAGCAGTCGATGGAATGGGGACACACACATTCTCCCAAGAAACCAAGAAAGTGTTTGCAAAAGCTGTCAGCAAGAAAGGCCATGGCTACTGTGTTTTGGGACTCTAAGGGAGTGCTTCTCGTTGAGTTTCTGGAACGTGGAACAGCAATAACCTCAGAGAGGTATTGTGAAACACTAAGAAAGTTAAGGCGTGCCACACAAAATAAGCGTCGGGGAAAACTTAGCACCAAGGTGTTGTTTCTTCACGACAATGCACGTCCAGACGTCCGAACACTCTTGGATGGTATTGGATGGGAGGTGTTTGACCATCCACCACACAGCCCGGATTTGGCGCCGAGCGACTACCACCTCTTCCCAGGGATGAAGAAATGGCTCGGTACACAACGCTTTGACGCTGAACTGCATGTCGGTGTAAACCAGTGGTTGAAGTCGCAGGCAGTAGATTTCTACAGAGTGGGTATTGAAAAACTTGTGCCACGGTATGATAAATGCCTCAATTTGAATAGCGATTATGTAGAAAAATAGCTTAAGAGTGTACCTTTCAAATATAATAATAAACGTTGATATTTGCATTTTGTTAATTGTTTATTTCAAAACGTCTGGGACTTTCTGGATTACCCTCGTGGATTTTTTATACCAAAGAAGAACAGCTTCGGAATAAAATTCTTCACCTGCTATGTGACCATATCTCTGAATAAACTTTAGATGTTTTATTATTAGCACAGTTAGGTTTATCGACTGACACAAAAACTAAAGGTTACAGGGCATACTATTCAGTTTTTTTTACCAGCTAGGCACAAATGTGTCGCACATTTCTAAACCTAATGTGTTGTGAAATGGAACAGCATAATCATACTAAAACAAAGGAAATGAGTTATACTTTTTCCGCATGAACGCATACTTTATCTACGGAGTATGCGACCATCTTTTTTAATTTCTTGGGTTAAATTTGCTTATTAAATTACTTAAGCATCCGAAAAGAAGTAGGTATGTGAAAATAATTTAGATTGCATTCTCTTTACGCAGCTTACCATGAGGATGAGCCAGTAAAGGTTACTGGAAAAGCACCTTCGTTCTGGTCAACGAGTCCAATCCTCCAGCACGGTGTGGTGAGGAGGTTGCTAACTTCCTAAAATCACTCATTCGGTTCAGAGATGCATTGCACAGGAATAGCAGGGGAATGTAAGGTAAGTTTTACCGAGCAGCAGGATGGCTCAGGCGGTAACGTCGTTTTTTCGGGGGTTTCCTTGGTTGTCAAGTGAATGCTGGAGTGATTTCTTCCACCCTCCGAATTCCCTGTCCCTCCATTTCGTTCCATTAATCATTTAATTCATCCTTCACCCCATTTGACCTGTTTCAGTATTGTAAATGTCGGCGATGGTGTTTCGGTGTAGCGTGGCAGGGAAAAAGGATGCTCTCTGTAAACTTTCTACATCCCTTTGACTTCGGCTGGTTGTCGGGGTATAAAGATCGCCGCCTTGGGGGCATTGGACCGGGTCCCCGGTCTGAATATCCGACTGCCGGGACTCTCAATCTGAAAACTGTAGGGACCCTGTCATTGCTGTGCCGTCACTTGATATCGAGCCTAACAATCCTGCGTCATTAAGTGTTTGTGACAAATCAGGACACTGTTATTGTTTCTGTAACTTTATCGTTTAATTCCTATACCTCATGTTTCACGTGTTGTTTAATCTCAGCTTCTTACAGACATCCAATGGTTTAGATAACTACTATTTAAAAAGTAAGGGAACTATTTCTCCAATTTAGACTGACAAGATATATGTATCTATGGTTGATGATGCTGTTGTAATGCATTTTAATAACGCACGAGGTTAGGCTTACGAAGCAAAGTAGCTGGTTCAAAAAGCTCCAATACTGCAAATTTATAACACATTCAGCAAAATGTGAAGACCAGTCCTGCCAGTATTAGCAGTCATTTCAGGTTATGATAATAAGTGCCAACTGGTCATGTGTCTCCAAAGTCATTAAACTTTTGATTAGTACTGTGCAATGTTAATACTTTTTCCATACATGCTGTGTATAGACTAAGCTTGGAAAGGAAGAACCAGACTGAAAAATGCAATGCCATAGCCGGAATTTGAACCATGGATCTTCGGCTTTCCGTCTTCTGATCAACTAAGCTATCATAACAACGTGCTGGCATGCCAAAGGAAGATTTATTTACATTATTCGTATAAATTAACATCTATATTTTGACTTAACAATTTTTTCCTTAATGTTTATCTGGAAGATCTAGTATTATAGGAGCTGTAAATTTTATTTAATTTTTCCCGGTAAACCACAAGGCATTCTGAAATTCATTTTGATATAATATCCTAATGGCGACTTACAGTCTCGTAAGTACTTAGAGTCCCGGCATTCATAGCGGTTAACTTACGAGATTGTGAGTCGCCTTTGAATCCATAGTTAACTAATACTAGTTAAATCAGTGCTAATTAATACAATCTTCACTTCCAAATCCAGAGACCCCGGGTTTGATTCCCGGAATTTTTCTTTAGCTAGGGTTATTCTCGCCATCCTAGAGCCTACAAGTGTGAGTGAGAGTGTCTAATGCGTGTGTGAATTTAAGTCTATAAAGAAAACCAACGTAACTAAACCCAAGGTAGGAGATACATCATAGATGAGCCCCCGAAACCGGGCAGAGCAGCACACATAGACCAATGTGGTCCTATGTGCTTCGAACGCGGCCCCAGGGAGGGAGGGATGAGGAAGAAACCTGAAAGGCGACCAGATCCGGGAGATGACGTGCGCAAGCGCGTACGGGTTCTCTAACGTTTTCAGATTGAACGCATCCGCCGCCCACAAGCCTTGAACCCCCGGTGTTCACCTTAAGGGGAGCCTGCTCCGGGATCACCGGGGTGGCGATAACCAAACCCAAAGATTAACAGAATAGTAAACGTTATCATGTCGATGAGCAATTGTTCCAAAAGACAAAAGCGCCGATATGACCTTAAATATTAAGGTGCCATAAAAATGGAGTACAAAAAAAAAACAATCTTCACATGAACGTTTCACCTACACAGTGTAGTACAGGGTGAGCCAAAAAACCACGAATCGGCTGCGGGGTATTTTTCCTGTCCGCGTCCTCGGCGCTCGCTGCCGTCTGCCGCTGTCATAGAAAGGCGCGGATGAAACCATACAACATTTTTAAAACTACTTTTAAAGGCTTTACTTACCAACTTTATGAAAGGAGATGCTGAAACTGACCACCGTCGTTGTCCATACATTTTTGGCAACTCTTTAGGATATTATCCTTCACTCGCCGTAGTTGACGTTGAGAAATGCTGGCAATTTCCTGGCGGATATTTTGTTTTAATTCTTTCAGGGTGTATGGGTTTGTCTTGTATACTTTGTTTTAAGTTACCCTAGAGATAGAAATCGCAGGGGGTTAGGTCGGGGAATCGAGGGGACCGCAAATCTCTACTAATAATTCTGTCCTCAAATACACTTTCAATTTTTCTCATCGAAATATTGGCCGTAAAAGCTGTTGCAGAGTCTGGTTGAAAAAAGGCAAAAATAACGTTCCCTGGCTGTTAATTCTCTAAAAAAAAAGGGGGGGCAAAATTGCATTTACATATGTACGGGCTTCAACTGGTGACTCGAAAAAATTTGGTGAGTGATTGTATGTATTGTAAGATTGTAAGTAAAGCCTTTAATGGTAGTTTTAAAAATGTTGTGTGATTTCATCCCCGCCTTTCTATGATAGCGGCATACGGCAACGAGCGCCGAGGATGCGCAGGCGGTTCGTAGTTTTTTGGCTCTCCCTGTATATTCAAAATTACTAAATATTTTTAGTACAGAAATCCTAATAGTCGTGTACATTTGTTGCTTTTTAAATACATTTTAGGCATAATTTATTATGAAAGAAACACGTGTTATCAGATGAGCCCAAGTCTTTACTCTTGAGGATTAGATAATCGACATGTGACCCAGAAATGTAGAACAAGTCAAGGAAAGCATCTGCAGACAACAGACAATAAGCTTTACCTCAGAGCGCGTGTATCAGCAAGTTGTCACGTTTGTGACATGCTGACCCTAGTGACCTCACGCCCACGTGACCATCCGACGTAACTACCTGAAACTACCTAATATGGAGCTTGGTTATCCTGCTTTCCAGAAGAACATAGTGCATTCTTCGTGAGAACAGCCTTGAGACACGGGAAGAAAACTTTTTTAAAAATATATACATAGGAATAAGTTTGCATCCTATAAAAATAAAAATGAAACAGATCTGATACGCAATGTTAATGAGTGTTCAGCAACCATTACGAATACACGGGTATGTGTGTATATGTCTACATTGTTTATTTTCGTCTGGCATGTGGAAACAAAAAGAAATAATTACTAATTTTCAAATAAGTTGCATAAATGGCGTACCGAAGCAGACTTCGGCTTGGGAAGACAAACAAACAACCGCAAATATTTCGTAAATTGTTAATGCAAGGGGGAAAATTGACCTAAATTTTATTTTAATTGACAAATACTTATTTTCTGTTTTCAGTCTCTCAGTACAGTGCGTCTCGAATTAGACTCGAACTGTGTAGTGGCCTTGGACTGAGTGGCATTTGCTCAGGCAAACGGGCGCGTGCGTTTTATCAGTTGAATTATGGCAGTTGCATGGGATGGAAGTGCCAGTCGTTTTGAGTAAATTATGCTGTGTGTTGATACGTTATTCTTATCATTAAGTGTACACTACAACAGCATAATTTTCTGTTTGATGTCTATGTTGAATACTCTAGGTTTGCAGAGGTTACAACTCTAGCAGCGCAGCTATTCATAATCTCAATAAAATCAAGCAGTATTTTCAGAAAAAAAACTATTTCAACAACAGTCAACTAAATATACAATGAGTGTGTTCACAATCAAGACAATACTTTCCATCACTTACTGTAATTTAGATAAGTCCAAAATTGTATGCTGATACACTTTAGGTTAATTTCACATACGCCAGTGAGTCTTCTTTCGGACGATGAATGCGACAACTATCGCCCAGTTCAAGGCCAGGACGCAGACGGTCCAGTCTAACCCAAGACTCTGTGTAGTTTTCGAGTCTACAAGACTATTTGCAAAAAAATTCTAAATTTACTCTTTATTTGTCGCGCTAGCATCTCAACCTAATTATTTTAATAAAAATCGTTAGCCTTTTTGAGAATAACAAAACAACGATGGTATTTTCAAATAAAGGGTTGCTCAGAGTGATGGAAATTATTCGAAAATGTTTATCTTGTAGCCTTGAAAGGTACCTGACTTATGCATGAAAATTGCTTTGCTTCCCTTTTCGGGTTATGCTGTTGAAAGACAAACAGAGAGAGACCCCCCGGGGATATTTTTTATAAAAGTATTATTTTTGGATTTAAGGGGTGTACAAACATCTATTTCTAGTGAAACTCGATAAAGCTATATTTTTTTAGTTTCGAAAGTAGTACTCTTTCTTACACAAGCGGTAGATAAAATACACATAAATCCTTTTATATTTTGTGATGTTTGATTGTTGTGCTCATGAAGTCTGTTGTATAATTTGTTGTAAAAATTCAAAGCTGTAAGTCGAAATATATTTCCTATTTTATCTGAATAATTTAGTAATTGTAGATTTTAACATCTCTAATACTAACACATCTGCTTCAAAATATTTGTAAAATCTTGAATTTTTATGCTTTTATTTAGATATTTTAGTAATTCAGGATATGTGAAACGAAAAGGCAAATGAAACCTCTCTTAGTATGTGGAAGAGATAGTATGTGCATTTTTCAAGTACGAGTCTTGTCGCATGTTTATAAAAGGAGAATTATTTTGAAAATATTTAATCTTTTTGTAAAAAAGTGCCTCTTAAGTTGTTTTAGAAAGATTAGAAAGATTCTAATCCAAAATGTGAAAAATATGTAAATTCATATTTTCTCTTAAATCTTAAAAGAAAAAAAGGTGATATATGAATTAAGCTGAAATTTGAAACCTAAGAGTAGGTATTCCGAAACAGACCCCCAGGCTCGTTGACATGAGCACAAAGCGTAACGTGAAGTAACTGGTTGAGCTGGTCACGTGGTGTTAATATTTATGTAATATGGTGGTCGGCTCGCTGGCAGCGCTGAGGTCTGTTCCCGGCTCACACAGTGGCCGAGAGAGCGAGAGAGGCAGACCACGTGCGCCTCAGCACCGGCAGTAGTGTATCACGACGACGACGACGTGAGTGCAGTGTGTGACAAAGTGAGTGTGTGTTAGTGATGCCACCCTGACCGTGTTTTCGCTATCCTCCCACGCAGGGTGGAGACGCCCACATCCAGCCCGGGATTTACTACCCTTTTAACTAAAATGTCCACCTTCGCCGCTTTGTTTCCCAAACTAAAATTTAAAAGATATTGCTCATCTACCGCCCCCGAGAGTCGAACCGGGGTAATACAACTTCCGACCTCCAACCCACACAAACTACACCTACGCCGAGCAGCTTTTCCTTTATAAGACTACTCCCTCCAAGAGAACTACCCCCAAAACTTTTCATGCGCACACACATTGTACCCCGCCTTTCACCCCTTCGCCACCGCATCGAGCAAACTACAAGGAAAGACTCAAAGGAAACGTGGGTGAAAGAGGCCAGATAAGAACGGTAGAAGGGAAAAAAAAGGTAGGGGAAGAGAAAAGTTTCCACAACGGCGACGGAGAGAAACGAGAAGAAATATCGAAGCAAGGACTTGGGAAGGAGTGCGGGGTGGTGTGGATCATATCGACCGAGGGGAGTGTGACATTCTGCCCAAGCCAGTGACTCCGTAGCCGGCGAGCACACCGACACGCGGGCCCAATGTTGTGACCACTCACATGTTCATCATCAGGTAAAGGTTCATTGTTTTCAGTGTTCATGTGTAACCGTGACCGAACATTGTGATATTTTTACCTTAGGAAATTAGTGCTGCATATTTCTCGTGACTCCTAAACAAGTGCCTAATTCCAGCATCTGCGTGAGCCGTTTCTCCACAACCATTATTTCACACAGCTTTAAAACCCCTGCTGTGAAACACCAGCTCCTGTTCAAATATCATATTACTTTCTCCAGACTGTCTTTGTTTCGACGTGATTAAGCTAATTATATTCCACCTAGAGAGCGGTCACACATGCAAATATTTTAAGTTGTGACAGTTTAAATTATTTGCTTTGCCGCTTTGTAACCTTTATATGTCCACAAATACTAACTAGTGCAGGTTCAAGTGGGCACGTGTTAAGCTCTTATCCTTTGAGGGGGAACGTCACTCATCAAGTCTTCATCAACTCCTGATCCGAAGATTGCGCGCTTAAGCATTTAAATTAAAAGGCTTTTTAAGTGAATTTTCTAAGAAACGACATTTTCGTCTCGAAATTGACTTGTTTTCAAACTTAAAAGAAAGCTAAAACTTTACAGTTCGTGCCTATTTTACGTATTACATGCTTGGTAACGTATATTTGGAACGTCAAGATTACATCAGTAAAACTATTCGATTCAAACTACAAAATAACCAGCAGGGCTTGAGTATGTTATACTTTTGAATAACTGTACAAAGAAGAATTTATAACAAATTGCTTCTGGTGTAAAAGTTTTCTAAACTCGACTACCAGTAAACAAAACACTAGAAAAAATAACCTTTTTTATATTCTTCTGTAATGGTCGATATATTGTGCTACATATTTAATATAGATTAGAATATATATTGAAAATATAGTAAAACTTTATCATACAGCTCCTAAGAAGTTGAAATTACCTCACACGTATCGAAATTTCAGCTGCTAGTAAAAAAAATCGTTGCAGTCGGAAATAATCATCAAAACTGCAAAGAAAACTCCAACTCGTTAAACTATTTACCATTTGTGTTTACCGAATTAACAATCTCAATGACCGCCGACTATTAAGTCTTCACGACCACTCTTACTCCCGGTTTACCACCCAGTAAGCAGCCTTCTCGAAGGGACGGCTGTTGGAACCGTGTTGCGCTCATAACGTATAGGGCATTTGATAGACGAAATTATCAATTGTGTCATGCTGATTTTACCGCATTAGGTTCCCAGTGGCACGTGTTTATAAAACGCCTTTTAGTGTCGACCCCCATCAGTGTTCGAAACATCCATGAATGGCTAGTGCTGCTAGAGTGAAAGACGTTATTGTGGCGAGGAATATACTGTATCTGTCCATCGCCGTGCATCCACAACACTCCCGATGCGTCGGATGTGAGGAACGCATGTTTATATCCAGGTAAAATTGTGCATATCTTAGATATTTGTGTTGCAACATTTGAGAGTGGACGAATTAGAAACTTTCTTGTTCCCTTTTTACTTTATCCCGGCTCAGCTAAGGTAGAGCGAGTAATACATTCGACCTAAATATTCGATACGAAGGTTTTGAGACCCACGAATACAAAAGGTACTGACGCGAACATTCACAAGACTTTCTCTACCCATAATAAATCACGTATTATATCCATTATGTATTAGACTACTCATTACACATTACGTTGTAGTACATGGAAATGGAGGAAACCGAGTTGCTGACCTTAATCTTCCATTGTATTTTCAACATCGCGAGAAACAACTGAATAGCGATAGTTCTTTTAAAATATAAGTATTGAAAAATTAAAACCAATAATAACGGATATCTCGGAAATGGTTTATGTCAGAAAACAGTTATTTGAAATAAATTGTTTAGGTGTAATACGTTTTTGTCTATTTCTTATGGTTAGCTCGAGATAGAATTATACCAAATTTCTTCTGAATGAAGAATAATTTACATTTATTCCCATAAAATTCAATACATACATTTTATTTGCCATGTAACTGTCTAAAATATAGAGTTTTAATCAAAGTCGTTCGAGCCATTTTTGAGAAAATCTAAACTTTCTAAAACTCTTTAATGTAAAGAGCAGTTTGGGGTGGGCGGATTTTCAAGAAAATCTTCGTGTCGCATCTTCGGAAGATAGTGAACTAAAATACCAAGTTTAGTATTTATGTGGCTTTTTTTGTTTTTGAGTTATGCTGTTCACAGACGCGCGCACGGGTCTTTCTTTTTTTTATTCAGGGGGTCTCAAAACGTGTACTTCCGGTGAAATCTGGAACCTAATTTATGGATGGGCTACCACATTTCCGCTTACCTATTATAGAACATGGCAGAGAAAGTAAAAGTGAGTTTTATATCGACGTTACGTTATTTATATTTTACCTAGGAGTGATTTCAGATTAAGTAGCAAGTGCTTAGTTACAGACAATATTCGGTAACAGCATTCAAATGTTTAAGCCATGCTAAGGAGTTCTCGTGATGCAAAGAAAAAATATGATGTGATATCGTCACACGACTCTCTTAAATATTATACTATTCATATAAAAAGTGAACTTTCTATCCACTATGTTACACAATTTTCCTAAGGAATCATTTCAAATTAAGTGACAAATGCTCTGTTATAGGCTTACAACTTGCGGAAACGGCATTCAAACGTTTATTCGTGGTAACAAGCTCTCGCGATGGAAGGAAAGAAACAAATAAAAATAATCGCAAACTCTCAAGCGTGTCCGTTAAATGACGCATTCCCACTGCGAAAAACATAAACTTGCAACATGAAATATTTCGAAAATGGCTTACATTACAAAAACATTTACACACCATACATTCTGTATGAGCTCTACATTTTTACTACAGTAACTTTATATTCTATTTCTTAGGATTTCTTATGTAAAAAATCCGATGTAACACATTCACATGACTTTCTCTACCCAATATCTTTATTATTGGGCATACAAACTATTCCTAATAAAGCTTATTACTTTCTCTACTACGTATAGTAAGTAGGGGAAGTATTGTATTACACCCAAAAACTCTATACCGAGATTTCACCGGAAATACATGTTTAGAGTCCCCCTGAATCCAAAAAAAATGCTTTTTTGGACACATGTCCGTGTGTGTCTGTGTGTCTGTAAACAGCATAACTCAGAAACGAACAGTCGGATAAACACCAAACTTGGTATTTAGGTTCAGTATCTTCCAGAGATGCAACACGAAGGTTTTCAAGAAAATCCCCCACCCCAGATTACCCTTTACGTGGAACATTTTTCGAAAATTTTAATTTTCTCAAAAATGGCCCTAACGATTTTGATTAAAATATCACATGTTTAAGATATTTTCATCACAAATGAAATGTATATCTCGAATTTTCTGGGAATGTCTCCAAAAGTATTCTTCATTGTGAACGACTTTTGCATAACTGGTAAACCATAAGAGATAGACAAAATTTTACTGCATAAAAATGTAGATCACGTTAAAATACACAATTATGTCATATACATTTTTTGTTGGGTGAACCATTTTCAACATATTGCTTGCTATTTTTTTAAATTTTCCAATATTTATACTTTTTCTCAAATTCGTTATTCATTCTTTTACGTACTGGACATGCAAAGTGAATGGAATGCTCCACATAGCAACCATTTCTTAAAATATTTGACTATCGCTTAAAACCTAGCAATTCCCCTTGCATCTATAAGAAAATTAGCAATAAGATTAACATGATCATATGAACATATGCCTTTGTAAAAATAGTTTGTACAAGAGTGGAGAAAGTCATGTGAGTGTAACACATCAGAATTTTTTTTCTATCTACTACATTTTAATCCAAATAAACCTTTGCAGAAATAGCTACATTACACATTTCGTTATAGATACAAAGACAACAGCGATAGTCAAATGTTTAAGAACTCAACGCTATATGCTGGCCTTAAAATTCCATAATGTTTCCATGCAATCGTGAGAAACAACTTAAAATCGACGGGGCTTTAAATGTATGACTATTGAACAATTCGAAACTTTAATAACGCATATCTCAGAAAGATTTTATGCCATAACAAAAAATTGATTTTAAAAAATTGCGTGCGTTAAAAAGGTATAAAATTTTGTTGGTACGTTTTCGTCTATCGCTTAACGATATACAACATTATACAAAATTCCTTAGGGATGAAGAGGACTTCCTGGGCTATTCCCAGAAAATTCAAGATATACTTTTTAGTTGTCATGTAAATATCTTTCATTTATGGCATTTTAATTAAAATCGTTAGTCATTTTTTAGAAAATCAAAATTTTCGAAATATGTTCCATATAAAGGGTAGTCGGCGGTGGGAGGATTTTCTTGAGAATCTTCGTGCCCATCCTTAAAAAATACTGAGTTCAAATACCGGTATTATCCGACTTTTTCTTTTTGAGTTATGCTGTTCACACACACACACACACACACACACACACACACACACACACACAAGGACGGGTTTCAAAAAATGCTTTATTTATATTTAGGGGGCCTCAAAACATGTATTTCCAGTGAAATCGCGGTATCGAATTTTTAGGTGAAATCCAATACCTTCCCTACCTACTATGTACGTGGTAGAGAAAGTAACAAGTTTATACAAAATTCAATCAAATAAAGGAGACTTCACAAGCTATTCGCTGAAAATTCAAGACGTTCATTTTATTTGTTAGGCAGATATTTTAAAAGTATGGTTTGGGGAGAACGTATTTTCTTGAATATCTTCGTGTCGCATCCTTGGATGTTGCTGAACTTAAGCACCAAGTTGGAATTATGTTTACAGAGGACATATAGACGTGCACGCGCTCAAACGCACGCACACACACACACACACAAACATACAAACATACACACAAACACACAAACATACACACACATGGAGACCCAAAATTTGTGTAACGTAATATTTTGTCTACTACTATATGTAGGTGCTGGAGAAAGTAAAACCAGTCACCACTTTCAAGATTGTTCGTCAGATAACCTACTTGGGAAAAGTGTAAACATACCGCATGAAAAACTTCAAAATCGGCTAACGCTAGTGGTACGAAAAACAACGTTATTACAATTTGTGTATTTTAACGAGTTCTACGTTATTAATTTTTCTTTATCTCCTATAATTTTCCATCTGTACAGTGCGGTGTTTAAAGTGAGGCCACAGGCCGGCTATATGCGTAGCCAACACCATTTGTGACAAGGTTAGTACTAATTATAGTGCATGTTACTATCACTCGTGAGTTACGGAACGAAAAACTCCCAGTATAATAGATAATGAGCGGGCCACGCATACGCACGATCTGTGGCCTCACCATAAAACGACCGCACTGTACAAAACTGTACAAAATTCAATAAATATGAAGGTAACTGTGCAGGATATTCACAAACAACTCAAGATATGTTATCAATTTGTCACATTAATAAAAAAGACAAATAACGAAAGTGTGAAATTGTAAAAATTTTTGTGTGAAAAGTTTGGAGTGAGAGAATTTTCTTGAAAAAGGTTTTTTGACATGTTAAATTTATCCGACTTTTTGTTTGTAAGTAATATTGTCACGTTACACACAAATGGACAGAGAGACGCACTCGCGGAAACACATACAAGGATGCTTTCTACTTTTGGGGGGAGGGGGTTCAGTGAACCTCAAAAACTGGATTACCGCTTAAACCTCGATATCAAATCTTAGATGCAACGTAATATTTCCTAGCTATAACTAGGTGTTAGAAGTAAAAGCTAACTGCTTCCCGTACTGCCACATTGGACAGAGCACACGACTAAACAATTAAAAAAAGTTTATGAAATGATGCAAGTAAGGTGATTAATGAGGTTGATTTATTAAAATTATAACTTTAGGTAAAATACAGCATTGTTGAATCAGTTCATATTGCATGTGGTGATGGCGATGTAGAGCAATTGGACCACGAAGAGCAACAGCATACACACACCAAATTGTTTGCATATGGCGATAAAGTGTTTTGGAGCAGTACAGTGGGCGTTTAGTCCGATCATTTCGAAGATTTCCAGGGAATACTTCTGTTTGAAGTAAGGGACTGTTGGCACATAGATTGACTGGTTTACTTGGTGCATTTCTCAGGTTGGACTGAGCGTTTCTCAAACCTCACACTAGGATTGAGTTTGATGTTGTTGGGTGGAATAACTAAATCCTTCTGGTGCTACCGATGGTCGCTAAACAGTGTATTTCTTCATAAACCTGGAATTGCATAGATCCTAGCTCTGCTATTATCTAGTGGTTTCTATATTAGCATCTTTTAAGAATTCAAAACCCATATTTTCATGAAATTCTCCGATTTTTGGTCATCATTCTTTGGTTTCTTACAAGGCAGCGGCTAATATACATCGACTTATATAGTTAACAGTGCTTCCTCTGCACTATAAATTGCGTTCTTCAGAATTTTCTAGGAAAACAAATTGGTCTTAGGTTTTTGTTAACGTTTTGTCACCGTGATTAAGAAAAATTAAAAGTTCCGTCTCACTTCTTCATTATCACGATGTTGTCAAAGTGAAAACATTTATACGCAAATGTTTGTTTTGATTAACATGAAGTGGATAAAAAAAGTTTTTATAAATACCGCCAGCTTGTTTAGAAGTGGCGTTTTTCACAAGGAGTATACTTTCAAGGAAGATATTTTAGTGAAACTTCAATAACTCCTCAGTGTTTAACAAAAATTAGCAAAGATGTTTTAAAATTTGGGTTTTCACTTTCGGTATATGTCATTTCGTTTCATTATGTATATCTGAAATTAAGTTAATATTAAACACAGGTATCAGAGAAGTATTTAAGAAATACTAATTTTTCTGTAAAAAGGTACGATTGAATATTTTGACTAACTTTTTTATCCAACTGCATTAAATTACTTTTATGTATAGCTTCAGTTGTCATTCATCGTAGCTTGAAATAATATTTGTGTGCCCTTTCCATTGAAGGCAGCCGCCTACGACATGCAGGTATTTGGTTTTCTATTCCTTTCCTTTTCTGTAACGAAAATATCATGAGCGAGAGAGAGAAAAATATATTAGTGCTGCGTTCATTTGTGTTTACTTTCTCTAGTAGGTATACCAGTGTGCATAAAATGTGGCCCATAAGGGAACGGAGCTGTTTATGTTGGAGGTGAAAAAGTCTGATGTCTTACACTCACATGACTTTCTCTACTCTTGTACAAACTATTTTTACAAACGCTTATTCTCCATATGCTTCATGTTAATCGAGATGTTAATCTTATTGCTAATTTTCTTGTAGGTACAAGGGGAATATGGTAGGCTTTAAGTGATAGTCAAATCTTTTTTAAGATCTGGTTGCTATGTGACGCATTCCATTCTCTTTGCATGGCCAGTACATAAAAAAATGAATAACGAATTGAGAAAGAGTATAAGTATTGGAAAATTTAAGGGAATGACAAGCAATATCTCGAAAATGGTTCACTCAACAAACAAAATGTATATAAATTGTGTATCTTAATGCGATCTACCTTTTTGTGTAGTAAAATTTTGTCTATCTCTTATGGTTTACCAGTTATGCAAAAATCGTTCTCAATGAAGAATACTTTTGGAGACATTCCCAGAAAATTCAAGATATACATTTTATTTATCATGAAAGCATCTTAAATATATGATATTTTAATCAATATCGTTAGAGCCATTTCTGAGAAAATTAAAATTTTGGTAAAATGTTCCATGTAAAGGGTAATCTGGGGTGGGGGTTTTCTTGAAAACCATCGTGTCGCATCTCTGGAAGATACTAAACCTAGATACCAAGTTTGGTGTTTATCCGACTGTTCGTTTCTGAGTTATGCTGTTCACAGACACACACACGGACATGTTTCCAAAAATGTTTTTTTTTTGGATTCAGGGGTCTCAAAACATATTTCAGGTGAAATCTCGTTATCGAATTTTTGGGTGGAATAGAATGCTTCCCCTACTTACTATACGTAGTAGAGAAAGTAAAAATGTAGCCCCGCCCCTACCAGCTGAACCAGCTCTGTTTTTCGATTGGCAGGGTACTTTAACTCCCCCAAAAGTATGCTCGAATTGCCGAAGGGTAATGTTACAACTTAAACCTTATATTTTTATGCTACACTACCGTTTTCTAGTAGCGTCAACAACCTAACCCTCATCTCCATGTCGCTGATGAAAGCTCTCATATATAAATGTCGTAGCTGTCGTTCAGTTTAACTATACGTGCAAATAATTCTTCACCCCTTCCTCTAGAAGCGGGAATATATTGGAATTGGTGTAGTCTTTCCTTATCTACCAATCGTAGCGAAACTCTTTCATAGAGGTGGTATCCAAACCACTCCTTCTCTCCACATAGATTATATACATCGTCCATTAGTTAGTGTTTATGCCCCTAAATTGCTTTTCAGGCCAGTCACATAGAGAACTGATACCGGCTGGGTAGAGACAAAGTTTCATGAAGGTGGAAACTTTATGGAAGGTAAAACACTACGTTGATCTAGGGGAATCGGCTACTTTTTTATGCACGGCAGTGTACATAGTAGGTGGAGTGCTGCATTCCATTCAAAAATTCGATACCGTGATTTCATCGTAAATGCATGTTTTGAGGTCTCGTGAATAAAAAAAACCTTTTTTACAAAAGGGTCCGTGTGTATATGTGTGGTATTTAAAATTCTTGGTATTGAATATCAGTATTAAACTTGGAGATTTAAAACAAATCTAAGAATCGTTGTAACGATTTGTTTAAAATACCATATATTAAACACATTCACATGGCAAATAAAATGTATATCCTGAATTTCCAGAGAAAAGCGTTTAAAGTCCTCTTCATTCGGAAGTAATTTTGTATGATTTTTCTATAACTGTTAAACGTTAAGCGATAGACGAAAATGTACTACACAGAAAATGTAGATCTTTTTAAAACACGCAATTTATTTCAAATACTCATTTTTGTGGCATCAGTCATTTCCGAGATATCCGCCATTAATGGCTCGAATTGTTCAATACCCAGCCACCATTCCTTTCAGGTTCTGTCGATTATCAGTTGTTCCTCGCGATGTCGTAGCAAGAGTATGGAATTTTAAGCCCAGCGTCCAGTTTTAAAACATTTGACTATCGCTATTCCCTTTGTATCTATAATGAAATAGTGCAGCTATTTCCGGAAAGGTTTATCTCGATTAAAATTAAATAGATAGGAAAATAAACTTTCGTAAGAAGAATTTTTATACCCACCAATAAGCGAAAGAGCGTGGAGAAAGTCGTGTAAATGTAGTACTTCAATTTTTTTTAGGTTTTTTGTTTAAAGCGTTAATCAATTAAATCAATAAGGGATACTAAACCTTTCATTCCTGGTAATTTGGACAACCACCCGTTATCACAGAAGACTTGATGCTCTGATGTTTTAACAAAACAGGCGGTCCGTTATCATTCGCCTCATGTAGTTTTCGCACATGCTTCGTTCGCTATCTGTTCTCTACGAGATTATCACAGTTCATTTTCAGAGTAGGATAGATTTATGCCAGAAACAGCTACACTGGTTAAATTGTCGTGGCGAAAGTCCAAACCTACGCTATGACAGGTATAAGATACTAACGTGGAGTAATGGAAAATTAGTTCAAGACATGCAAAATAAAGTTAAAATAAATTATTATCATTGTATTAGTAATAAATTACTGTTTTACTTCACATAGAAAACTACTTAAAATAATGGTCGAAATTAACACATTTTTGCGAGAAAATCTCTGTTACGTATAATCCCAAAATTGGAAAGTTAAATGTATTAATTGAGTTAATGTTATTCGATTTGGCTAAATTGGGGTGGAAGTTTGACCATGAGTTCTGAGCTATGTATGTAAAAGAAGGATTTTTAATAAACATGTGTTTATTTAAAAAAAAGACTGATGAACAATATCGAGACAGCTGTTACTTAAATACTTTTCTAATTTGTGAAATAATATCCATATAAATAATGTTATACAATATGTTATAACTTTCCATTTTTCAGTAGTGTTTTAACGCTCAGGGCACTGCACGCAGTGGAAATTGGTGATACATGAAATGATAATTGGAAAAAGAAATGTTTTGAAGTAAATGCTTCCGACCTACACTTAGGCCACTTCCCCGTCATATGGAACCCCCTTCCAGGGCCGGTATTTGAACCCAGACCTTCCATCCACGAGTCTGTGCCTTAACGACCTCGGCTATCGTTAAATCGTGTCGTTAAGTATCCAGCTAATTACATATTAAGCACTACATGGCTGCACTATGTCTTTTTAGGTTTCTTAATAACTTATTGTATTTTATTATATTGTATTAAACATTTGTTTTCAAGTAATAATAGTTATTCAGAAGTCTGCTACACATTTTAAGAAGCGGATTTTTCATTGTGAAAAGGAAACTGTTTCATACCGGAAACATCGCTTCATAATTTTAATGTTTCCATTAATTGGATACTACACTAATGAAACTGAATTTACATTAAATTTCTTCCAAATTATAATGCAATAATGTGTCCGCTATTCCTTAAAGAAAACAAATAAGTTATTAGTGACCTTGTTCCACCCTAACTCTGGAAGTTCTCTTCTGTGTAGCCAACTATAGAACATTATCGCAATAATATTTTCGGGTATTAAATATGTGAAAACATTTTGTTTTCTGGAAAAAAATGTGTGATTCTTCCACTTAAACAATGGGGGATAAAGACTTGGAATAGAATGCAGTTATTTTTAGATATTCTGCCAACTGAACGAGTGCTCGCGAAAACTTACTAACTATTTAAACTTCGAATTACGTGTTTTAACCTACCACAGAAAGTGTTTATTATATTTTTGTGATGGACAAACATCAAGAGAAACTGTGTCCAGAAATACAAAGTTTATAATTGTATGCAGTTTGAGGTAGGTTGTTGCTTCACGTATGGAAAGCCAATTTGAGAAGGTTGTTTATTTTAGGAGTTGTATTGTATTTTGACTGTTGGAGAGCCGAACTTGAAGTTATTGCAACCACTCGTATGTTAAAAAGTTTCCGGTAGCCTTCGCCCCAAGTTTAAAAATTTTAACTTTGTAATTTGACTGTTTCTTTAAATATTATATATTTATATTTTCCTCGGCTGTGTCAGTATTATTGTTAGAGACATGAATTTCTTAACAGGTGTAGTGTGGCTGAAGAATGTAGGATTACACAGATTATAATTTTTACTTCACTCCATTTATTAATCCTTGACACGCTTTAAATAACACTTCACTGATATAGAGAGAGCTGTGAGATTATTTATTAATTACTTGCACTTTTTAACACGTAAACTATTTTCGTCTCTCACTGACGTATTAAACTTCTCGAGGACGCATCTCGCGTCCGGTTAGGAACGCCGTCTGCAAGCAACTAACTTCTGAATTTGTAAATTTTACTCCATATCAGTTTCTGATTGGTTAATCCTACACCAATAGAATACCTTCATTTAAGTTAAGCTTTTTTCTGGTCTCTAAAATTACATTATTGTTTCAAAGAATTACAACGCATTATTAAACATTCAAATTCATTATTGCCTCAAGGTTACCTCATTGTTAGCAACTTTTAACCTATTATTCTCACAGCTCCTACATTATTAAATTACGTAATACAATCACAACATTATTACACATGTATACAATAATATAAACATTAATACAATGACTGTAATATACACTTTTTATATATTGTTACATAGACATATTGCTTTTAGGCGGGCTGTTATTATATTTTATATATTATATAATTAGACTGAAATCATTTTAAATGTTAAAAATACTGCCTCAAATTATATTGACTATTCATTTCATATGAGTAAGCAGATATGGACGATTGGTCTTGGATACGTTTTAAAAACGTCTTGGATATCGACCATTCGCCTCCGCCATTTGCTTTTTATTGCGGGAGCTTCAAAACAAAATGGCAGCGTTAAGATTGGCAGTTCTGGGTTTAGAAATCGCGAGCTACAGACGCTACTCACCTTCGATGAAGTTTAATTTTTAAATATAGAATCAGGGTGAAACATTCAGTGTCATAGCCGGGATTTGAACCAGAATCTTCGACTGTCCGTGCCGTTGCTCTAACCAACCGAGTTACCATGATAACATGCTGGTGTGGTAATAAATTCCCCAACTGACTGGTATTTAATGTTGTACCGGCATGTTGCCATTGTACTCAGTTACGGCAACGGCACGGAAAGTAAAGATCTATGGTTTAAATCCCGGCTATGACACTGAAGTTTCCAGTCTGAGTCTACCTTTCCAACCTAAGCCTACTTGTGTGAAGAAAAAATAATTATCAAGTTTTATTTTGTTAATGCACATTTTACCTTTCTGAGATTAGGCATTATTTCACAATTCAGCAGTAGGTACACCACCTGCAGATGTCCCTATTTGTTTTTAATCAATGTAAG
The DNA here is from genome assembly GCA_030765065.1 of Deroplatys truncata. Classification (NCBI taxonomy): domain Eukaryota; kingdom Metazoa; phylum Arthropoda; class Insecta; order Mantodea; family Mantidae; genus Deroplatys; species Deroplatys truncata. The sequence goes on from CM060984.1 coordinate 182,074,785, forward strand.
AAAAAAAGGATTTGTGTGTAACAATAACATAATCATTTATATTGATTTTATTCGTTAAATAATAATATTACGTGACGAAGCAAGATGGTATAGTTACAGGGATGAGACCTAGAAGGCTAACATCGCCACACATCGATCCACGAGTTATCTACTAACAGATCCGTCGCGATATGACCATTTAGTTAAAACGACTTAAAATAGATAGATTAAACAACAATAATAAATGTGTTTGAGGTGTATTCTATCGCACCATTTACTCGCAAAATCAATCGATACTCTCAAAACCTATGTAATACGAAAGCATGCTGTTTATCGTCGTTACAGAATGAAGCTAAACAGGTATTTCACACAATATGATGTGAAGATCACCTTGTAGCAAGAGATTAGTAACCGTATTCTGTGATGGGCTATGAGTGTTTTCTTTGCAAAAGTCGATTTTTCTCTGTTTTGTTAAAATGATTAGCTTGTGTTTGCAAGCACCCCTTAAGTTGCCTGAAAGTAGAAACAAACGTGCACTGACAAGTTTTATATCCCTTCAAAGTCAAACTTTACGTTATCTATCTGTTAAATGCATTTTGGCATAAGCAAATGAATGGCTGCATTAAAAACACCGGCAATCCGCCAGAAACTGGGAATTATTTTCAATGCTTTATTGCGCAGAGTTGGTGTATATTTTGCTAACCGTCTCCAAAGTAATAACTGGTCTATTTGGAGTGAAGTAGTTAAGTAATGGGCTGGATTCGGAGATAGTGGTTGAGGCGTGGGTAATGACTGAACTTAATTGGCTTTCTAAATGAGTTTCGTATCCAAATTAGAATTTTAGCTTCCATGCTGCGGTCATTGAAGAAACACGCCAAGTGGCAGAAGAAAAGGAAAAGCAAAAGATGTTAAATACTGCGGTTATTAATGACGTAAGAGAATATAGGTATGATTAGGACATCCTCTGGAACATCCTTTCAGGATTAAGATCACGTTCGTCCGAGCTACACGGAAAGTTCTTCCGGAACTTGATAATTAAATTAGTTTACTAGAAGAGGCATAGGTGATGAAATTCCTCCTCCCTCGTGTTTCAATTTGTTACAGCTGTTGTAGGACAATGGCTCTTTGGAGGTCGTCACAAACGCTGTTAAGAATGACGGGTCTGCCAGCTGGCATTGTAGAACGGTGTTTAAAAAAGTTGAAGGTGCATGTCAGTTTTTCGCGTGCCTCACGGCGCTTGTTTCTCGTGATTTTATGAGCTGTGAATAGTAATAAGGTTCATTTTTCTGTTTCTTCGTAAACAGGCTATATTACTCTGCAGGACTGTTCAGAATTAGCTTCTCAAGTAAAGTGGCTTTAACAGTGTTAGTATTATCTTAAACAGCTACCTAGTTTAAAATTGTTCTTCGAAAATGCTTAGGTCTATACATATGTAGAACTAAAACAATTTTATGAACACATATTAATAATCCACTGCGAAACACATTTGGAGAATTTTCGAGTGATTATTAAATTATAGATTTTTTAAAATTTTTAACGTTATTTAACCTGGTAAGTTTTACAGAGTTATCAAAAAGAAGGAACAGATTTTAAATATTCATTTTTAATTAACGCCAATAGATAGTAACACATACGACATATCAGTAAATAGAGGAAGGTTCAAAGTTTTAAGCCCCCACCTAATAGTTCCATTCAGTGCCTACAGCGGTGCTGGTTTGTTTACGAGAAAATGGCAACGCCACAGGAAAAGTTGTTTTGTGTATTTCAGTAAGCAAAGAGTGAATCCACTGTTTCATTGCAGCGTGCATTTCGCTGCAAATTCAACAAAGAGCCACCTCGTCATAAAAAATTTACAGTTGATACAATAAATTCGTAGAAGATGGTTGCGTAAGCAAACGGAAAAGCACTGGTCATCCTCGCATAACAAATGATGCTCATTTTGAACACATAAAATAAAATGTTGAACTTTTCTCTATTCAGTGATGTATCATCATCCATTTTCGTGTGTTAGAAATAAATATGTAAAGTCTGTTCCTTCTTTTTGAATAACTCTGTATATAGAGTTCGGAATTTGTCTATTTTGTTTCTATGTTTAGAACTGTAGACTTTGTATATATAAGTATATTACATGTTAGCTGGATTAAAACATACTAATTTTATAGTACCTTTAAATGCCTATTTACATAGTGTGTGCCTTTTCGTAGCTTAAGCGCCCATTATGTTTTTTTTAAATTAGAATTGTTTTCAAGATTTTTGCTTCTGGTAATTTCATTATCTTTGTTATTACGGATATTTATTAATATTATTTGTTAAGGTGATGTTAACCTTAGTACTGCAATTAATATTTCGCGCTGTAAGCTAATGAGCTATTGTTCACAACTTACACGAGGAAGTTTGTAACACCGGCATTAATTTCCTAACGTCAGCAGTTGCATTGTTTCATGTAAGAATAAAATAGTGTCTGATTAGCACAGTTAAGCGTACAGTAAATGGTCAACTGCAAAAATCTGTTGGTTTACGACTGGCAAATCGTTCACTTTAATTAAATTCGTCGCTTTATTTATTAATATAATAGGTTTATTGTTTTTTACTTGGCGAAGACACAGTACTGACCTAAAATGACTATACTTATTTCATTACAAACGCAACAAGTCTGTTTAACATTCATATATAACTATATACAGGGTGGACCATTTAAGTTGAGACGTATAATATCTCCAAAACTAAGCGTTGTAGAAAGAAATGTCTTGGATAAAAGTTGTTTGATATTATGGGGGAAAATAAATGCCGTGTTAGTCCTTGTTGGTTGTAGGATGTTATTATAATCATTTTAGAGTCAATTTAATTTTTAAATTGGGAGCGTAGAATTAGGGTCAAATTAAATTGACCCTAAAATGACCATCACAACGTCCTCCAAATAAAACACGACTAATAGCATTTAATTTCCCCATAATATCAAAAAACGTTTATTCAATACATATTTTTCTACATCGCTTAGTTTTGTAGATATTATACAGTATCAACTTAAATGGTCCATCATGTATATACTTAAATAACACTCAATAATAATTGCAAACCAGTATGTGAGTGTAAAACATATTCAATGCAGAATATACTTAAAACTGATAATAGTATTTGCCATAAAAAGTACATATTAGCTGAAGAGCATAAATTTAAAGTGTTTACAGTTTACACTTCATTAAAAGAACAGTGAAATTTAGTAAATTTAATATGAAGTCTATGGGATATGGTTATTTCGTATTTCTATACTCTTCTGTAAAAATGTGTTTTTAAGTGCTAAATGAATAAACTTTTGTGCCTATTTCAATGCTTATCGTTACTGATAGTGCCTGTATTAGTGATTATGTTGCAATTGTTGCAATTGCCTGCCTATTTTAAGCCTTTCTAACGCCTATTACGCCGAGATCTGGTCATATCGGTCGGTGAATGAATGAAATGGGTGGAATGATGCTCAAATGAGCCCAAGATCCATGGAGCTTAAAGTTACCCGACATTCGTCATCTCAGGATAAAGAAAAATCCCAGATAAAACCTTATCCGAGTAACTCACCCTAATGCGATTCTAATTCGAGACCTCTTGAAATGCGAGACAGGCATCTATTCACAGTTACTGAACATAAACTAAAGGTAGCGTTGTATATTGTATTTGGTGTGCTGATGATTATTTTTCCAGTTTATAACTTTCACTTAATTTAGTTTCTGTTGCGTAGATTGTTCATTTTGTTGTTTGAATTTACCACTTGTTTCCCCGCACACAAGTACTTTATAGCTGATATTAAAGGAGTATGGGATAATTGCCCAATGATAATACAGAATTATTACCAAATGTCGATCTAGAAATTCACGTTAATCTCTGAAGCATGCGTGTAGATCGGTGTATATCAAATGACTGATGTATTGGTGAAATAGTCTTCGTACATGGAAAAGAAAAAAATTATCTATTTAATTAAGAATACAAGAGATATTTGCATGTTGCAGATTACTAATTAATACTTTAATTAAAATTGGGAAGCATGCATGTGTTGTAGTCCATTTAGCGTTACCCGGGGAACACCACGTGGAGGTGGACTATCTTGTTTCCCTCTACAAGATACGATGCCTACCTACATCCAAGTGCACTCCCTGTGAAGATGTCATCTTGAACAAACAACAGTCGCCAAATGCAAAGGCCTTAAAAGTGATAACTTACAGACTTTATATTGGGAAGCCAGAGGGAAATGATGCAGATCAATTAATCTCCAGGGCCATTGTTCAACAACAACAACAACAAGCTTAAATTAAAATTGGGGAGAAATTAAATATTTTTATTTTGATTTCGGGTTAGTTATACAATTTTAGGAGTTTGGGATAAAAAATATAGAAACAACCTTGCACGTGGGTGTGTTAGTGTGTGTGTGAGCGCTTATGTACACGTGTAAATAGCACAAGCAAACAACGAAAAATCTTATAAATACCAGACTATGTACATACTGAGGCTTTCACGGCCGGCGTCAATAACTAATAAATGAATTACAACTATCCCGGCTTGTAGGCCGTGGTCTAGAAGGCATCGTGGATACCGACGAATCACTTCACCCTGAAGATGCCAAGCGCTGTACTTGGCGAAACGTCGGTATCCACGATGCCTTCTACACCACGGCCTACAAGCCCGGACACTTGTAATTCATTTATTAACCAGACTATGTGCTTAGTTCGCCTTTAAGTCAGACATTTTCCAGGCCAAGATTTTGGAGGTACTTTTGCAGAAATTCTATCCATTGCTAATAGGAGCAACTGCTATAACAAAAAGACAAACTCACTATAGGATTAACATATAACTCTTTAGAATACACAATACTTGTGGCATCAACCTTCCTGAAATATTTGCTGCTCTATTTATTAATTCCTATTAATTTGAAATTATTTTCTTTTATTAGTTCCATATATACCCCACCTTTTACTCATTGGTCTTATCGAAAGCCTTTCCTTTGGAACTTATTGCCTATTGGCAATGGTGATAACTCGTGTAACTCTTGTCGTTGGGTTTTTCTTCCAATTTGGTTCTTTATCATTAGATCATACACACATTCATACTTCCGGACTCTGGGGAGGATAAAGAATAATCTTGGCTAGAGAAAAATTCCCACACCCAGCCGGGAATCGAACCCGGGACTCCTAGCACAACAGGCAGGTGCTCTACCAACTGAGCTACGGGGCCGGCTTGAAATTATTTCTAGGCTATTTGTCGTCATTAATGTAAGTTGAATAACATAATGAGGTTTCTATGTGGATAGTGTACCTATACTATGAATAGGTATCGTATAAAAGGCAATAAAACTATTACATTTTCCTTTTAAATACTCCTAGTTCCAGGGTCCCACAAATGCTCCTAAAATCTGTGCAGTACCTGCACTGTAGAAGTATACAGTTAATTTGCTTTCATTCCCTGTAGCTTCTCAACATATGAAAACATTTATCGTAGATAAATTCACGGCATTTTATCTTTATACGAGTTTAATTGTTTGCGATGTGCTTGTGTGGGAAGCATTACAGTGATAAATTTCCGTTGACAAGTGACCACAAATCACGCTTAAGCAATAAACTCCTGTTAAAATGGCGGCAGTAGACTTCGGAAAGAACTACGTCTGGCAGCGTGGTACTTCATTTGAATGACGATTCGTTTAATCTTCTGCGAGCCTTCTCCGAGGTTAGGATATCAAAACTTCAAATGTATGTTTTTCAGCATATTACATCAGTAGGGTTGCTTATCGATTTGTTTTAGGCGTCGCTGCTTAAACTAAATCGATATCAGCGTAAGTTTTACTGTTTGGAAAGTTTTATTAAACTATGAATTTATACTATAAATGCGTGCTGTAAAATTGTGCTGTGTCGACTTTTTTTGACACTACGTCACTTGTCTTGAAGGTGATGTGGTTTGAGGTGAAGATTCACTGTGGTTCTTGCATCTTTTTGCTTTCTCTACTACGTATAGTAGTAGTATTTTCCCGGAAAATACATGTTTTGAGGACCCTGAATAAAATAATTCTGATGTGTTACACTCACATGACGTTCTCTACTCTTGTCCAAACTATTTTTACAAACGCTTATTCTCCATATGCTTCATGTTAATCGAGATGTTAATCTTATTTCTAATTTTCTTGTAGGTGCAAGGGGAATATGGTAGTATTTAAGCGATAGTCAAATCTTTTAAGCGCTGGTTACTATGTGGAGCATTCCATTCTCTTTGTATGTCCAGGACATAAAAAAATGAATAACGAATTCAATTGTGAGAAAAAGTATTGGAAAATTTAAGGGAATAACAAGTAATATCTCGAAAATGGTTCACTCAACAAAAAAATGTACATGACATAAATTGTGTGTTTTAACGCGATCTACATTTTTTTGTAGTAAAATTTTGTCTATCTCTTATGGTTTACCAGTTATGCAAAAGTCGTTCACAATGAATACTTTTGGAGACATTCCCAGAAAATTCAAGATATACATTTTATTTGTCATGAAAATATCTTAAATATACGATATTTTAATCAAAATCGTTAGCCATTTTTGAGAAAATTAAAATTTTCGAAAAATGTTCCATGTAAAGGGTAATATGGGGTGGGGGATTTTCTTGAAAACCTTCGTGTCGCATCTCAGGAAGATATTGAACCTAAATACCAAGTTTGGTGTTTATCCGACTGTTCGTTTCTGAGTTATGCTGTTCACACACACACACACACACACACACACACACACAGACACACACACAGACACACACACACACGGAAATGTTTCCAAAAATGCTTTTTTTTGGGATTCAGGGATCTCAAAACCTATATTTTCGGAGAAATCTCGGTATCGAATTTTTGGGTGGAATACAATGCAATACTTCCCCTACTTACTATACGTAGTAGAGAAAGTAAAAAAGAATTTTTAGAAAAATGTCCGTGTGTGTGTGTGTGTGTCTGTCTGTATGTCTATGAACAACATAACTCAAAAACGAAAAGTTCGATAAATACCAAACTTCGTACTTAGATTCAGTACCTTCCAAAGATGCGATACAAAGTCACCCTTTAAATCAGAGATTTTTCGAAATTTTTAGTTTTCTAAAAAAATGGCTCAAACGATTTTGATTAAAATACGATATATTAAAGATATTTACATTACAAATAAAATATATACCCTGAATTTTCTGGGAATAGCCTGTGAAGTCTACTTCATTTGGAAGAAATGATAATAATCTTATATAACTGGTAAACGTTAAACGATAAGCGAAAACGTATTACACAAAAATATGTAGATCTCTTTAAAACACACAATAAATTTTTTGTAGCATCAGCCATTTCCGAGATATCCGTTATTAATGGTTCAATTTGATCAGTGCTTTGTCTTTCTTTTTAAGTCCCATCGATTTTTAGCTGTTTCTTATGATTGCATGGAAACACTATAGAAGTTCATTGTAACATTTGACTATCGCTGTTCTCTGTGTATCTATAACAAAATGTGTAATGTAGCTTTTCCTGCAAAGATTTCTTTAGATTAAAATGAAGTAGACAGAAAAATAATCTTTAGTAAGAATAGTTGTATTAAACGATAAAGGGTAGAGAAAGTCATGTGAATATATCACATCAGATTTCTTGTGTAATCAAATGTAAATTCAATTTACAATTTTAAAACGGCTTTCTGTTGCTGTGGAGAACACACAGCTAACGTGACGGAATGTAACCACCTTCTGTAGCTTAATAACTTGTTAATTAAATTAAGAACAAGGACCAATAGAATTTCGGTGCATAGTAGACGCATTAATATTTTAACAACTAGATATTTGCCTTTATATTCTCTGAAAAATTATTTTGGTTATTTAGTTATCTGCTGTTGTTAAGCTGTCACCTTCCATCAATGAAGAAGAACGTACTGAGATACTCCAGCGAGCTCCCAACCCAATAAGTTATTTGTTAAAGTTAGGCTATTATTGTCATAAATCACGCGAGAGTATATTACGTAGTTTGCAACGCTCACAGCTGTTATTTCAACTTAGCTATTGTTTAAACTTAAGTACTGTGTTACGCTAATGGCCCTTCAGAGTTACAGTAAAATGAAAATTGAAAACGAAGGCAGATGTATCGGCGGCCTGTACTTTTAGTTTCTCTACTAGATATAGTAAGTAGGGAAAGCATTGCATTCCACCCAAAAATTCGATACCGAGATTTCACCGGAAATACATGTTTTGAGGCCTCCTAAATCCCCACAAAAATTTTTAGAAAAAGGTCTCTGTGTGTAGATGTGTGTCAGTGAACTGCTTAACTCAAAAACGAAGAGTCGGATAAAAATCTGCCGGGAGATCCGTGGTTCAAATCCCGGCTATGGCATTGAATTTTTCAGTGGTATGATTCTACCTTTCCAACCAAACTTGGTATTTAGGTTCAGTATCTCTCAAAGATGCGACACGAAGATTTTCAAGAAAATCCCCCGATCCCACCCTTTTACATGGAACATTTTTCGAAAATTTTGATTTTCTCAAACATGGCTCTAACGATTTTGATTAAAATATCATATATTTAAGATATTTTCATGATAAATGAAATGTATATCTTGAATTTTCTGGGAATGTCACCAAAAGTCCTCTTCTTTCTGAATGGCTTTTCCATAAGTGGTAAACCGTAAGAGATAGACAACAGTTTTCTACACAAAAAATGTAGATCTTGTTAAAACACACAATTTATGTCATATCCTTTTTTTATTGTCAAGTGAACCATTTCCGAGATATTCCTTGTTATTTGTTTGAATTTTCCAATACTTTGTCTCAAATGGGGATCGTCATTAGTTTTTTTTTATGTCCTGGCAATACAAAGAGAATGGAATGCTCCACAGAGCAACCGGCTCTTAAAAGATTTGACTATCGCTTAAAGCCTACCATATTCCCCTTGCAGCTACATGTAAATTAGCAATAAAATTAACATCTGATATCTCGATTAAGATGAAATTGCTTGAGAATAAGCGTTTGTAAAAATAGTTTGTACAAGAGTTGAGAAAGTCATGTGAGTATAACACATAAGATTGTTTTCTGTTTTTTGTGTGCATGTGGTATCTGTCGCCCCTTGGCACTGTGCACTGAGGTTTCAATTCTGGAATCTTAACTCGCTTAAATGATATTGAGTTAATTAAACGTTCTTCCATATCTGCCATGTATAGGCTAAAGTTGGATAGGTAAAATCAAACTGCAAAATTCAGTGACATAGCCGGCATTTGAACTACAGAGCGTGATGGTTCCGGGATCTATCCCCGGTGACCACCCAATCTGAACCATGGGTTTGTCGTGGTTTCCCCGGGTCGATAGGCGAATGCTGGGGTGGTTCATCTTCTACCACGGCTCTTCTCCTCCTCCTTTCCTGTACCCATCAGCTTCCTTGTCATCTGTTTCAAGGTTGCAGGAGCAGACGATGGTGTTCGGCGAGTTGCGGCTGGTCGGTGGCTTGCCTCTTTGAAGGTTTCCTCCTTGGCGTCGCTGCGGAACTGCTAAGTTAGGTCTTTCCTCCGAGTGGGCTACGCGGGGACTATGGAAGTTGGTGGTTTGTGGGCAGAGACCGGCGTCGTCAAATGCATTCTATCTGGAAACGTTAGGGATCCCGTCCACCCTTGCGCCCATCGCCCTTTGGGTCTTTCCCTGCATCCCTCCTTCTAGGGGTCACGTTGGATGCAAAAAGGGTTCTTATGGCCTACTTATGGTGTTCTGCCCTGGTTCTCCGGGCCCCTCTGTGATACGTACCTTTACCTTTTAGGAATCTCCGACTTACCGTGATGTTGGTCTGTCCAAATGAGCTACCATGGCAACACGCCGGCACGACATACGAGTCAATCAGGCAGTTTAATGACGTCGGTATATTGTCATTCTACCAACATACATTTGGTGTCTGTGATAGCATACAATGCACACTGGGGCGGGAAGTAAAATACAACCCAAATTTCCATGCCTCTTCAAAGATTAGGATTAGGGTTACGCTACGGAGGGGACACCTAGCAATTTTTGCAAAAAGTTGGATGAAAATGTAACAGAAAAATAAACGTTCGTAGGAATGATTTGTATACCCTAATAAACGATGTCGGATATAGAAAGCCATGTGAATGTATCACATTAGATTTGTTAGGTAGTAATTATTCTAGTTTCATGTAATTCATGGCCTAAATCATAAATTGCTCTAAGATTAACACTGGATACGGTTCAAGGACCTATAGGTTTTAAAGATATAGGTATAGATTCTGGTTTAGTAGGGGAGGATTTCCGCACTAAAGCGCACATGAGCAAACCTCCAGGAGGAAGGGGTGAAGGACACAGATGGTGACTAGTTGAGAGGCGGTGTGCTCGGACGCAGGGATATCTAACATCTCAGATATAGGGGAAAGGTCCCTAGTTTGAACAGCCTCTTAAATTGAACCGCTCCGATATGTTCCAAACTGTTTGACAGATGTCACCATAATCCTAGCAGAAGCTTAGCGTGTACAGCTAAGAATGCTTGCAGTTGTTGACTTTGCATTCTGAGCTGTGGTTTCAGTTGTATGAAGTGTTGTGTGTTTTTGGTGCTTGAGAGTGTATTACTTATAAAGTTTGTGTATTTGTGTTTACTTCACGCGTTGAAGCCATCTTGTGACGTGATTCATTTGTTAGGTTTGTTAGCTCCATCTGGTGTTAGCAATTTGCGGTAGTATTAGTGTTTGTTTGAAAGAATGCGACTGTTATTTGATTTAATTTTTTTGTTTACTGTCCTCCGGCTAGCTATTATCTTTTCTTGGGTCGAGCACTTCTCTTTATACAGGTTGTGTAAACGGAAAGGAATCTTTTATCCAAAGATAACACTGATGAAGAAATTTGTTTTACACTTTTATTGTCGAACACGTTAACTATCACATTTACATATTGATCTTGACACTCGCCAAACTGAAACTGTTATAATAACTTCTTACTGATAATTCTTAATTCGCGTAGTTCAACTTTTTGTATAATTAACTTTATAACACTTGAGATTTCATAACTCTGTTACGCGTAACCTGCAAATTGATATCCGAAGTGTGCCGTACAAATACTTTCGACGAACTGACGGGAATGCGACGTGTAGTGTACAAAGAATTTTGATGAACTGACGGACTTTACCTCTAACCTACCCTATTTATACTCCTACACACCGATATGCCTAAAGATTATAACTGAACTGCAATTGGCTAATAAAACGCGCCAACATTAGCGTCTATTTTTATATCCAATGAAAATTATGAATACATATGCTCTAGGAAAACGTTCCAGAAGATTCTAAAAGAAAAACGCGCCAATATTACGTAACTTCCTCGTTTCCAATAATGATAAACAGCTCACCCCCTCGCTGCATTATTGCACGCTATTATTGTCAGTTTCAGTAAGGCAGTATAAACTTACTTCCCAACAATAATTACAATCAATAAACATCTCAAATCAATGTCACATAAAAATGCATATTCATATTACAATCATTATTTGTGATACAAATTACTGCATCATGCTTCAGAAGTAATATTTGACTCGTCTAGCTAAGCTTATACGACCAATTAGATAAGTTTGAGATGATCTGTATGTATTTCATGTTATGAAGTGTTTATTTAGCAACAATATTCATGTACACGTTTTTTCAAGCAGGGTCTCTCCTTGTCACAAAGACGCTAAAGGTTCCAAAATGGCGTGGCTCGTAAATTGAACCACTGTTTGAACCCTGTATTGAACTGGTCCAATTTAGGAAACCTATTGAAGTTCTAGGATTGCTCAACTGCGAATAGTATATCGTGTGAATAAATATTCACATAATATGCTAAATTCAAAAAAAATCACGTTAAAACAGTGGATGACATGAACATGTGAATTGTGACTTGTCTGAAATGATGAACATGATCCAGTGTATGAGTTGTAGCATATGGCTTCACCAAAAGTGTGTAAAAGTTAGTGTCAAGAAGAAAGGGTTTTATTGCGAAAACTCTACATAATTGGACTCTTTTGTATGAGAGTAAAAATTAGTAAAAGCTCTATATTTGCAAATACTACCTATTCCAAAACCAAGTGATTGTCATTATATAAAAATTGAAAATGTTCAAAGAAATTGCTATTCTTATTAACTTATTGTTGCTATTCTTAAACTGCTTATTTCTTAAACTTAAAAGTATGTAGTTCATTTTAGGACACGGGTGGTTCAATATAAGGACCACGTTCCTAATTTGAACCGATTTACGCCATCTCACTTTTTAAATGTTATTTAATTGGTAATTGTATTAATTTTAAATTACGTTGAGGATATTCATAGCGCAAGGATTTGTCACTTTAACGCTGGTGTTTCTGAAAGTTATGATTTGAAATTATAATTATTATTTACTATTTAGGCTCAAAATATAGGGACCTTTCCCCTACATCCTGATACGGGCGGAACCTCCCACATAGACTTACCTCTCCCTACGGAGAGGTCTCTCTGAGTTTCCGTCAAGTATCGAATGCCAGGGCAGATAGTTCCTTGCAGCAAGCTCCACCGCCACACCTCGCGCGTTCACCACTCGCCTGATTTTCTTCGACTCTAAAACATGATAAGGAAATGAAATGCGGGACAGGAATAATCCGACATTGTATAACTATTCTCCCATAGGATTCGCCTATCAACCAGGAAAAACCGCGAAAACAACCAAGGTCAGAGTGGCGTCCCAGCGGGAATCGAACTCAGAATCAACCGAATGTGAACATCACGCATTACCGTGGAGCTATCTCACATGGTCAGAGAGGACTTGCCTCTGCTCCGTATGCAAAGCCCACGTGGTTGTTCCCTTTCTTGCTTACGGGCACCCGGAATCGTTCATATCGCTTTACCGGCTCGCCTTTTGTGTTAGAAGTTGACGTTATAAACGACGTGAGTACATCTATAACAAGCAATAATACTGTCATGCCAAGTTTAATGCACTCATAACCTACAGTGTCATAGAGGTATTGTGTTGCCACATCTTAAAGACTGGTCGTCTCTGCACGGAACATTGCGGTGAGATGAAGATGACAGCTTTCTTGAACTGCACTTGAGGTTCACGCCCATATATCTAATAAATATACAGTTTAAAAGCTAAACCTATGTGTAGTGAACAGGCTAGTAGAGAAAGAAAGGTTCGGAGCAGGAAAGGTCACTAGCTCAATAGGAATCTTCCAGTGCCGTGCAGTCCGGTGTAAACGATGCCTTTAGCTTCCTATAGTGGTATTTTTATGTATTGTTGGCAGACTTTCTTCATCAGTTGTGTTCCACACCTAACCGGATGTGCTAATCTGTTATTGGTTGAACAAAGAGGACGGCGAAAGGCGTGGGGAACGAAAGTATTTTACTGAATGGCTGCAAAGTACTCATTAGACACTCGCCAAATCTGCCCTTTCTTATTGGTTTGATGTCAAAATTCTAGCACTGAAATCCTAATCAATGAACAGTTATCGCTCAGGAGTGAAGGAAGCCGGGGGGAGGGAGTAAGACAAATGCTATTGATGGATGGATAGACGGACGGACGGGTGGATGGGGTGTGGATGGATGGATAAATACTTTTATCTTGTAGAGCTTACAAGTTGTAAGTCATATAAAATTACAACTTAATTTACAACGAAAATTATTGCCTCTAATGAGCAGGGTTATAGCACGGCGAGGCCTGCTGAGCTATGGAGTACTCCAAGAACAGCGTCAAACTGGTGTAAGAAATACCAGGAAGTGGTTACTGGAAACGCAAACCACTTGGCGTATTTAATTATAAATGCATAACGCAGTGCACATGGCAACAGAGGCCTCAAAAATGTATTACAACGGAATACAAAGCAAAATTAAAGGATATGTGAAGAAAACGGTTTAATAAATATTTTTTTCAGAAGAGATAAAAAGGGTATTTTATTTTAAATAACAGTAATTTAATAGGTTAGGGCATAATGGGATTATTATTATTATTATTATTACCACCTTCTACTAACAATAATTGTTTACAAACCGTAAAGAGCAATAAACATTGATTTTGAACTATAAAATAGTACAAGCAAGATGGTAACAAACTAGTTATACGAAATGAACCATGTAAATCGAAAAACATTACAAAGAGGTTGCAAAACATAGCATTTTCGCATTACTTGAAAAGGGTTGGCAATCGTCTTTATATTTCTTTTCTTGCCAAACTTTGATAAATTTATTTAAGATAATAGTAATTCCGAAAACTAAAATCGGAATTTAAAAAAAAAATTAATAACAGTCGGGATTCGACAACCGCACTGCTGCTCCGTCGTCTGAACTATGATGTCGATATGATAACACGCTATGAAATTCTTCACCTGACTCCAATTTTGCGGTAAAGCAAGGTATCCTTAACTTCTCTGGAAAAAACATGCCCCAATGTAGACTTAAATACTTTTTCATACTGATTCTACTTTTCCAGCCTACGGAAGAACAACTAATAAAACTGAATTGATTGTTTTCAGAACGAAGTAAAACTGCCTTGGATCCTGGCCTCTGGTGCACATCCGCCATTGCGAAAAAAGGCTATGCAAAAGCCGTCAATCAACTCAAGTTGCTATAACTAGTTCAGGGGTGGGGTGGAGCCATGAATGGGGAGGGATCCCTGTCCAACTTAACATGCAGTTCATTATATCAGCACTTTTTTTTGTTTCTGTTTTCCTTTCACCCAGTGTACATTGCCTCGTTACTACATTGAAGAATTTCACGAGGGAAATGCCGAAGAAACCTTCGCGTCTCGAGTTGAGATTGTCCAGTTGAGATACGTTCAAGATTTGTTCATTTGATGTGATATGTGAATAATGTTGTAAACAATTTATTATTGTTGTTATCTTTAATACGTAACAGAAATATATAGAACAATATATTTAACAAATATTATATTTATCCATAAAGTCGTTGTTAAGCTGCCCGGGATCTATGCTTTGAAGATGGCAATCAAAGATTTGACCGACACGTCGACAATTTTACACATAGACCGCCAGCCCGGAAGCTTTGACTAAATTAACAATTAACTCCGGTTGTGAAAGACTTAGCAATAGATTTACCTTTACAACCTGGATGTGAATAAAGTTTTAAGTATTTTCAGCATTACTTAAATTATACATACACATATGCGAGCCCGCTCTCTCTCTGGAACATAATCAGACTATTTTCTCTACTTGCCACTACAGGCTTCGCGATTTGGCGATGAAAAATATATGTCCAAAGAAGCTCGGCGAATTCTTATTCAAAATTTCTGGAAGACTAAATACTAAGCTGACCCCAGGAGTTTTGGAAGTCGGAAAACCAGCAGCTACATAAAGGGGTAATTGATGTTTGAAGATGCAACAGCTTGCCATTCTATCGCAGCGCCCTAGTTCGGGCACTTGAGGATTAAAACCCCATAAAACGTTTGAAGTGACACCAGTCCTCGGCATGGCACGTGAATACCTATGGTAACAAAGGAGCAACTCAAAAGCTGAGACCGTATACAAACCTCCACGAGATGCAATGCAAATGGCAATAGCATCCCAATAAACATTTACTATTGGAACACACATCACACGAACGGTATAGAAAGACCGTTGCACCCTGAACAGCAGTTGTCAAAGAGCACTTTGGTATCTCATTTCCTTCTCTTACCTCAATCTCAACCGTCATGCTGCAACCCTCATCCCGTCAAAGGTAGATACTGCAAGCCTCTGACGAGAAAACACTTGCGGAGTGTTCTGCCCTCGGGAAGTGTGAGGGGGGTATGATAGTGGCAGCTCACGTCATGTCATAAATAGGTCTACTATCTCCATTAGAAACATCGCGCGACGCTAGTATCCCAGCGTGTTTCATTTGGAGCAGTGTTAAGTGATTTATAAAGTTATTTACAATGCCCAGTAAGAAAGGAAGAACTCTATACAGTCATCCCCGAGAAATAGTTGCTAACGTTGTTAAAATCTGTGACGAGAAAGCAAACAAAAGCAACTGGTCATTCAGCATTACCAAAAGAAGAGCATGTGTTTTCTAAGAGGCCTTAAATCTTATTGATATGTTGAAAGTAGAGCCGTAATCTTTCTCAGATAGCGATAGAATTGTTGATGTCAACAAATTCCTTACAGACACATTCTCGTGAGAGGAACACAGTACTCCTAAACTGTATTCACTCTTAGGTTGATCCGCGTCAAAACAAACCCACGTGACCAATGCACCGTGATACGACACGGTAGCAATGCACGTAGAAAAGTAGTTGTATGCTAATAATCTGAATTTTAGAATGAATTTATCCTTAAACGGTATAATATTCTATACAAATACCTAAGAGTTTAATTAACACTGTTTTATCCTGTTAAACAGCTACAAGTTGGGCTACAAGTTCCAACATGCAATTCGTATGAGTCATCTGACCCGAGCATGCGCAGTATATTGTTTACAGCCTAAAACCAGCAGTTTCTGTTTAGTATCATAGAGGATGGTGAATTTGCTCTCATGTCTTCGTCGACTTACATAAAGCATAAGCCGGGCAAACCATCGACTAGTGGTGAAAACAAAAAAATAGTGTGGAATGTTTATTATAAGTTATGTGAGAAATATCCAACACTTCCGTGAAAAACGGTGATATTAACTTATGAGGCTCACAGGTGTTTCGAGTACAAGTATAAACAGTACTCGTAAAGAAATATCTGAAATAGGAAAAATGTTACACCGGGAATAAAAGAGGGCCTGTGAAATATGCGATGCAAGAATGTAACGATTTTGTGAAGGGTGCAATGTGCCTAACAGTGCACAATTTCATTTTTTTTCGCTGTTTCCTTTAGAATTAACTACTATTATATGGCTAACTTTTATTTTGTTGTAACTGTCAATCTTATCTCCTTTAATCCCTAAAAAAATATGTGTAAGTTGTCAGAATAAGGACGCTGTTCTTTTTGTATTACTGTCGCGTGTACTCGTTATATTGTCCTGAAAGTATGTCAGTATTTCTGGCGCGAATGGCGTAAGTATACACTACAACGGTGCACCGGTTACCTGAGTTTTGTTTTGGCGCGGATCAATCTAAGAGTGAATGCAATTTAGAGGCTGACCCCCAGTCTGCCAATGCTTCGTTGTCTTCGTCGTCGTTGAGGGTCGAACGCCCAGTTAACCAGCTGTACATTAGTGAGACGATAAGAGCGTGTCTAGTGGGCTAGCAATACTAATGAAGCTACTGGTACTAAAGAAGAAGAAGAAGAATAATTAAGGTGCAGTACAAGTAACGCGACTTAAACGGGCGAACCAGCAGCATCGATTATATTGCCACCACGTGTGGAAGCAGCTGATTAGGTATTTCGAGGTATTCTGGACTTCAACCCTGGCCCCACAGAACTACTGAAAAGGAACAAGTGCGCTACTGCGAGTTATGCGAAAGATAAAATACCCCACAAGGATAACACTGTCAAAGCTTGCGAATGTGTTTATATAGTACCTCTGTTCACGACCTAGTCCAACATGTATGCCAATTGCTTTGTCTGACATTATAGTATGAATTTTATTGCTACCCTATAGTTATGTGTTAAGGCTTTTCTTACATGTAATAAATAGGGTAGTTTAACAAGCGTTTAGTATGCTAATAGGTCCCTGCAAAACTTGTGTTGTTAAACACTGTATAACCTTTCCTGCCATTTAAACTCGGTATTTATCACGTGTGGAATTTCCCCATCATTGGTAATATGTACAGTCACAAGAGTCTGTGGTTTTTAGCTGAGCAATTGTAGCTGTATCTGTAATCTGGCCAGCAGAAGTAATTTAATTATTACTGCATGATTAGCATGGTAATATTATCATGGCTATGCAGAAATAACAGTAAACGTTACTAAAAAGGTACAGGGGAAGGTTTATTTTTGTAGTAATTATAAAAAGACTGCCTCTACGGTTGAGTGAACAGCACTTTTGAGTTCCCGGGTTCGATTCCCGCCCGGGTGGTAAATTCTTCTTGAACCAGAATAATTCCCTATCCCCCACAGAGTCAGGAGGTATAAATTTCAGAGTGAATATGTTTAATACTTAATAATGATAAAACCAACGTTAAGAAATCCTATAGTTCAGCGAGCAATAACACCATCAGTTACTCCTGAAGTTAAAGCTCTCGATATGACCAAAGAAATTAATACAAATGAAAATTCTAAATGATAAAAATGTTCAGTCAACATCAGGCATTGGAATTCTTAAGTAGTTGGCTTCTAGTTATCTACACTCAAATCACTATCACTAAAAAGATTGCAAAACAGCAGAGGTCAAGGGTCACTGACAGGGAGGTAAAGAGATAGTCCGAGTGTTGTCCGCAAACGCCAAAAGACTATGAGGATGGGGGCGGTCAGTTATCTGCGACCTCCCTGTCTTTAGTCCAGTGATAGTTCAACCTTATTTTCTTCCGTCCTGGTTTCATTGCAGAGAAACTCCTAAGCCTGGTCATCATGCTTTGCTTTTCTAAAGGATTCCAGAAAGCAAGTCAGATCGCTAAGGCAGTAGATATTCCATTACTGCGCTCATGACAGGTTCAGAATCATGCGTCATTTAAGTGAATTTACGACTTTAATAGCAACATACTTGGATATAGTAATAAAATTGCTATAGTACGGAGCACACACCAAGGCGGATGAGTGCAGGTTGCGCAGTAACACTGCACTGAGTGTGTGACCTGCCAGCATATAGGAGCAAGGATGGCTTTCTTCGACGCACCTTTCTGTGTATTCCCGGCTCTAATGACAGTAGTCTAACTTTTCCGTGGTTTTAATTTATGTTTGCTATTACTTTCGCGTGTTCATTTAGAAACTAAGCACCAATTAAATAATATTACTTAATTTGGTTTCTTTGGCATATAAGTAGTTTCAATGCAGAAATCGTAGAGATTGCTATAGTAGCGGCAATGTGAGTTGGCGGGTCAGGGGAGGGGTAACTGTGCAGTACGAAGTTCGGACAGCGGCGTGCCAGGCGGAATAATTGCAGTATTGGGCTGTGCTAGTGCAATTTTCTTTTCCGCGACTTTAAGTAAACACGGGCAACTAGTTTAGCAGTTATCCTACAGTCTACGTATACAGAAATGCAATGTTTAGAACCTTATACACCATCTAAACCAAACTTAAGGCTACTTTGCCTATTTAGAACTAAACGAAGCAAAGAAACGGCTTTGTTAGTGGACCAGTTAGACCATGAATATGAATACAATTTTTGCCGGTACCGATACACTATTACTTCTGAAATCCAGAAACACCCTTATTCTTAACGAAAGTGCGACAAACTGGAAAAGCCTCGAGAAAAAAAGAATAATACAAGACACATGCAAACAATAAATAAATAACACCAACTGTTAGAATGAATGTAAAACTTATCCAGATTTAAGTATAAGACAAGGAAGATGAATCAGATACGGAACATCTATTACTGATCAAAATATGCGACTTCCTAGCAAAGAATACTTATTATCTCTTTTGGTGGTACAGTAATTTTAAATGCCCACTCATTTTCAAAGATAACACACAAAAAACATGCTGGAAATATTTAATGATTTTCACAGTGAATTTTTTGACTGTTATATACGTGACATTGCTGTCATATTTATCACCAGACCTCAGAGTTCTATAACGAAAAGGTTAAGTTTTAAGCAGCTAAATTAGTTCACAAAATGTATTAAATTAGGCAGAAAATTAAGGACAATTTTAATTATGCAATAATGAAAATTTTACTTTTATGTAAGAAAAGGCATAAAACATTGTTCACAAATTTTCAACACATTGTATTATCAAAATTTATTCGTTATGTCTCCACAGTATTGTTCGTAATTTCTCTGGAAAAACATTTTAAGTCCAAAATGGCAACTGATGTTACTGGCGCAAACTAAAATCTAATAACATTTTGCATGCTCCCTTTTACTGAAAGTTTTCTTCATGCGTCTATACATTAGATTAATCAATCAAAAACTATCAATAGTCACAAAAAAGTTATGGCCCTTTTTAAAACAAAATACCAGAATCGTTTTTCCTTTTACTTTCTCTACTACCTATAGTAAGTAGGGGAAGTATTGTATTCCACCCAAAAATTCGATACCGAGATTTCACCGGAAATATATGTTTTGAGACCCCCTGAATCCAAAAAAAGCATTTTTGGAAACATGTCCGTGTCTGTGTGTCTGTGTGTGTGTGTGTGTGTGTGTGTCTGTGAACAGCATAACTCAAAAACGAACAGTCGGATAAACACCAAACTTAGTATTTAGGTTTAGCACCTTCCAGAGATGCGACACGAAGGTTTTCAAGAATATCCCTCCACCCCAGATTACCCTTTACATAGAACATTTTTCAAAAATTGTAATTTTCTCAAAAATGGCTCTAACGATTTTGATTAAAATATTATATGTTTAAGATATTTTCATGACAAATAAAATGTATATCTTGAATTTTCTGGGAATGTCTCCAAAAGTATTCTTCGTTGTGAACGACTTTTGCATAACTGGTAAACCATAAGAGATAGACAAAATTTTACTACACCAAAAATGTAGATCGCGTTAAAATACACAATTTATGTCATATACATTTTTTGTTTGTTGAGTGAACCATTTTCCAGATATTGCTTGTTATGCCCTTAAATTTTCAATACTTATTTTCTCAAATGGGAATTCGTTATTCACTTTTTTGTCTTGGATATGCAAAGAGTATTAATCTGTGGCAAAGAGAATTGTGCTGCACATAGCAACCAGCTATTAAGAGATATGTCTATGTTTTAAAGGCTACTGTTTTTCTATATTGCCCTTGCAAATACAAAACAAGGAGAACATAGTAGGCCTTATGCGATAGTCAAATATTTTTAGTACTGGTCGCTATGTATAAAATGTAATTCTCTTTCCATGTCAAGAGATCGTTTCTGCAAATGTTTATCTCGATTAATATGAAATAGGTTGAGAATAAGAGTTTGTAAAAATAGTTTTACAAGAGTAGAGAAAGTTATGTGAGTGTAACATATCAGATTTTTCTTAAATTTCTTCATTTTCTTTCACCATTCTCTTATTATCCAAATATCATTTAATACCGTTATTTCCACATTTTAAATATAACTAAGTGCCTATTGCTTCATTTGAAGTAATTTGTATTCCAAATTTTATCA
The DNA here is from genome assembly GCA_030765065.1 of Deroplatys truncata. Classification (NCBI taxonomy): domain Eukaryota; kingdom Metazoa; phylum Arthropoda; class Insecta; order Mantodea; family Mantidae; genus Deroplatys; species Deroplatys truncata. The sequence goes on from CM060984.1 coordinate 182,095,885, forward strand.
TGAATAGCGTATGGTGGATAACACAATCACTTTTCAATAAATGAAATAATATATTTGGTATGCATAGGAATTTTTAATTGGTATATAAAGTAACGTGACTGTATCACATCTGATTTTGTTACTAGGGAAAAATGAATAGCACACCATGTAACGAATATTTGTGGAAGTACTCCACCATGGGTTTATCTAAAAATGTTCACTTATTACTAGTTTTATTCCACTTAATAGCTAAATAAACCGAGAAAATTTTCAGTAAAACTACATAGTATGAGTTCTACAGATCGAAAAAATGTCTAAGTCAAAGTTTTCTGATGCATTAATATGTGTGGTGTTGCGTTTTAAATATTATGTCCTCGATTTGCTTACCCTTATTTATATGACGTCAAACGACAACTTTTTACTTTCTCTGCTACGTATACAGGGTGTTTCAGGACTCTGCGATAAACTCTGAGGAACGATAGATCTCGCAGAGGGGAACATTTTTTGTCAAGTAACCATCAACCTCCAACCCATCGATACGGAGTTATTCACTCCTGTTTAAGCGTATCCGATAGGATAGGTTTGTGAGGCACGACTAATACACTTTGACTCTCTGTTTACAACCGCTGAAAAGAAGATTTTCAAGAATATCCGCCAACTACTCTTTAGATGGAATATTTTTCTAAAATTTCATTTTCTAAAAAAGGCTAACGATTTTGATTAAAATACCATATATTAAAGATATTTACATAAAAAATCTGATGTGTTACACTCACATGACTTTCTCTACTCTTGTACGAACTATTTTTACAAACGCTCATTCTCCATCTACTTCATGTTAATCGAGATAAACATTTGCAGACTCTATCTTATTGCTAAGTTTCTTGTAGATGTAAGGGGAATATATATTTACAAAGGCAATACAGAAATACAGTAGCCTTTAAGCATATACATTACACTTAATAGCTGGTTGCTATGTGCAGTACCATTCTTCTTGCCACAGATTAATACTCTTTGCATATCCAAGACAAAAAAAAATGAACAACGAATTCCCAATTGAGAAAATAAGTATTGAAAAATTTAAGGGAATAAGAAGCAATATCTCGAAAATAGTTCAATCAACAACAAAAGTGTATATGACATAAATTGTGTACATTTGTCTACATTTTTTGTGTAGTAAAATTCTGTTTATCTCTTATGGTTTACCAGTTATGCAAAAGTCGTTCACAATGAAAAATAATTTTGGAGACATTCTCAGAAAATTCAAGATATACATTTTATTTGTCATGAACATATCTTAAACATATGATATTTTAATTAAAATCGTTAGAGCCATTTTTGAAAAAAATAAAAATTTTCGAAAAATCTTCCATGTAAACGGTAACCTTGGGTGGGGGGATTTTATTGAAAACCTTCGTGTCGCATCTCTGGAAGATACTGAACCTAAATACCAAGTTTGATGTTTATCCGACTGTTCGTTTATGAGTTATGCTGTTCACAGAGACACACATGGGCATGTTTCCAAAAATGTTTTTTTTTTGGATTCAGGGTGTCTCAAAACATGTATTTCCGGTGAAACCTCGGTATCGAATTTTTGGGTGGAATACAATACTTCCCCTACTTACGTAGTAGAGAAAGTAAAAATAAAATGTATAACTTGAACTTTCTGGGCTTTGAATGAAGAGGACTTTATTATGATATCCGTTATTATGATTCGAATTGTTCATTAGTTAGTCGTTCTCTTAAGATCCTGCCAACATTCAGTTGTTTCTCGCGATTACATAGAAACAATATGGCATTTTAAGACTGGTGTATAAGGTTCAGTTCTTAAATATCTGGCTATCTCTGTTCCCTTTGTATCTGTAATGAAATGTGTAATTAAGCTGCTTCTGCAAAGGTTTACTTGTATTAAAATGTAGTAGACAGAAAAATAAGCTTTAGTAAGAATAAATTGTATACCCACTAATGAACGATAGAGGGTAGAGAAAGTAACGTGAATTAGATATTTTCACATAGATCCATTTTAACAAATAATTGACCAATAATACGAAAACGGGAGATTAAGAAAGCAAACTCACAAAATCCGGGTACTGTTTATAACTGCATTTTAAAGTCTCTATACGCCTCTATACCTTACGTCACCATGATACATTGTTTACATGGTGCGTCCTTGAAGAACCAATGAGGATATCTTTCCGTACTTCATCGCAACAAAACATGTCATCCACGAGAGTCGTTTCATAAGTCATAGCAACTGCGTTACGAACGTGAAGAACTGGTCAAGTTTAAACGCTTGAAAGCTCATCGCAGTCTACTGCATGTCATTACAAACGTTCAACGTTAGTAGACGGTTAATAGCAAATGAAAATGTGAGTGTAAATTCGGCTATAATTTAAAATGGATGTAAATGAAGCTGTACTGCCTTCATACAGCAAGATTGAGGAATGCATGGAGTTAACAGAAGTATGAATCATATTGCTCTGCCATGTTGAATTATTGCCTTGAATTGGACCTTCAAACGTGGTCCACGATAACTCCATACTGCAGATCCTCTCAGGAACTCTTTATGGTTGTGGAGGTGATAAATATTTTGAAGATCCTGATTATTACACCGACCTTTGAACTATTATGAAGAATGTTAGTTGTACATTTTGTGTGTAATAAATTGATGCTTTCAATTTGCGTACCTTAGTTTGCCTCTGTCATTGGCAGATTCAGTTTAGTGTAAACATTGGAAACGAAGTTACAGCGGCCAACGCTTATGATTTCCATTGCTGCAGTTTTATTGGAAGATATAATACAGCTGCCATGACTTATGAAACGATCCTCTATAATTGTCATTATAGCAGTCTAATGACTTGCGACACATTTCGAGAAGTTCAGTTTAATCTCATAGATAGTATTTCCAAACGGTTAGCTTATTAAAACGTGACTTATGTGCTAAGAGTCTGTTTATTAGCAGAAAGCGTTCATTGATTGACCGTAAAATATCGGAGATAATATGCTGTTTAAAAGATTACAAATTTTCAGTACTCAAAAGGCACACACGTTTTCTGTCCACAAACATTGAATGATTACACGGTTGCTAGGTATAATATTATGATCACACCTTGTAAATTCGAAACCGCATAATAGAGAAATAATTCCTAATCATTTGTGTACGGGGGGGGGTGTAACTGTGATCAGCATAACTCGAAAACAAGAAGTCTGATAAATCCCAAAATTAATATATAAGTTCAGAATGTCCCAAAGGTGCGGCACGAAATTTTTCAAGAAAATCTCTTAGCTCAAACTCCTTTACATGTAAACATGTCGATAGTTTTGATTTTCTCAAAAATAGTTCTATTTTTATTAAGAAGTTTGAATGCTAAATAAAACTTGTAGGTGTCTTAAATTTCCTGAAGTCTTTAAAACTCACAATTTGTTTAAAATAACTTTTTTGTAGTATCACATGTACTAGATATCCGTAATTATTGGTTTAAATGTTTCAATATTTCGGCTATTTTTGATGTTACGGAAAGACTATGGAATTTCAAGGCCAGCTTATGGTGACAAACTTTAAAACATCTGACTGTCGATTCGATTTCATTTCCTCTATTCTCCTTTTACTTACAACGAAATGTGTTAATAAAACTATTTCTGTATTAAACCTTTTGAATTAACACGAAGTAGATAGAAAAATAAGCTTTCATAAGAATAGTTTATAGAAGGATATAAAAATAAATGATAGTAGATCGAGAAAGTTGTATGAATGTAGCAGATCAGATCTTCTGCTACGGGTGCTGCAAAATGAACGATTTCAATCAAGAAAACGACCGCTTCTAATGGTATAAAGGATACTTGAGATCATCTAGATTCTATCTAGAAATAAATTTGTGGATGGAAACTGTGGAAGCGACGAGCAAGCCGGGGCAGACTCGGAAGCCAGAGTAGGCGTGCCGTTCGTCAAACCGGGTTTCAGTAGCGATTCCGATAAGAAGCGTAGCCACAGCTGGTTGCCATCCCGGTGACGACAGGCTCGGTGCCAGGAAATATTACTGAATTGTTGGCATCAACCACGCTGCCTGGCTGCAAAGAAAAACAACTGCCTTCGACAACTCGATTACTTGTCATTACTTTCTTTTTCTACTTCAAAGAGCACAAAGTAGCTGCGGTCTGAATCCTAGTCAACCCTCTTTTTCTTTTGTTCTGTTTTTGCAGAGATAAATATTATCTCTTCTTTGTTCTCTCCTTTGCTTTTTATTTCTAATTGCAGAAGATGATGACAGTGAGGGAAATTGTTCTCACTCAGTTTATTACGCATATATTTGTTGGTACAATAATAGTAATAATAATAATAATAATAATAATAATAGTAATAATAATAATAATAATAGTAATAATAATAATAATAATAATAATAATAATTCGCTCACCTCTGTGTAGTGAGAGTAGCATTCTGCCTCACATTCAAGAAGTCCTGAGTTTGAATCTCGGTTAAGGTGAGTTAGCTGGATAAGGTTTTCTCCGGGGTTTTCCCTTATTCTGAGAAGACGAATGTTGGGTATCTCTAATCTCTAAGGATCCCGAGATCGTTTGAGCATCATTTTGTCCATTTCATCCATTCCAGGTCTGATATGACCTAGCAGGTTTAATAATAATAATAATAATAATAATAATAATAACGGGCGGCGCAGTGATCTAGTGCTAAACCGCTCGCCTCTCACCAAAGCGTCCAGGGTTCAATCCCAGGAACCCACATGTGTGTTTTGTGGTGGACAAAGTGGCGTCTGGGCGGATTTTCTTCGGTTACCCCTGCCAAGTTTCATTCCACCGGTGCTCCACCATCACCTTCCTATCATTTATCTCTCATCTGCATCTATCATTCACTTCCTCGCTATCATCCCGGCCTTGTGACTGGTTAGGCCCTCCGTAGGCTCTCTGCCCCCGATAGGCGTCTGCCCCGGCGTTGTCGTACTTCCTGGGGAGTGCGAATCATCGGTTCGGGTGGGCGTTGAGGGGGGGAGGACTCTGGCCCAGTTGGGCTGTTTCTGCCTTGTAGTTTGTTACTTTAATAAATAATAATAAATTTCTATTTAACACATTCTAAATTCCATTTAGCAACTAACAATATATTACGTGTTTAAAATTTTGTATTCGTTTCGCTAATGTCTTATTTTTTTCAGTTGGGTTATCTTTTGGCTAATATTAACATTGCTTTGATATTATTTGTTTTTAGCGTATCTACGACGTAAATTACTCTTGGGACAAAAATAACGTAAACAACTCTTTTTCTGTATCCGAACTTTTATTACATTTTCCACCACCTGGTTGTATTAGGTAGCAGTAACATTACACTACAACCAAAACTTCAACGTTCGGATTGCACTGAAAAAGCGTGTTTTGAGGTCTGCTCAATTAAAAAAAGTGCATTTGAGGAAAAGGTTCCGCGCATGCGCATGTGCATGTGTATTTCACTCTCGAATAGCACTCATTAAAGAAAACTCGTTTAAACAACAATATTTTGATTCAACTTATTCTAAAAATGGGACAGATTTTCAAGATAATCCTTCCACACCAAACTACCGTTTAGAAGGAAAATTATTTTTATTTACTTTAAAGCGGCTCCAACGATTTTGATTAAAACATCATGTGTTTAAGATAATTGTAAGACAAATAACGTACATATCTTCAATTTTATGTGAATTTCTCTTCTTTTTGAATGAAAGTGATACAGTTTTGTATAACTAGTAACCATAAGAGATAGGCAAAATATTAGTACTGCACCAAGAATATAGATCTCGATAAAAAACACTATTTATGTAAAATTCTTTCGGCACTAACCGTTTGCGAAATATTAGTTACTCTAGGTTTGAATTTTTAATAGTCTGTTTTTAAATTGTTGTTTAGTATTTGTTTGTTTTTCGTGAAATCATGTATGGAATTTCAAAAGCAGTCTTAAGCAAATCGTGAGTTGCTATCTCTAGTACGTATAGTAAGTAGGGGAAGTACTGTATTCCATCCAAAACTTCGATACCGAGATTCACCAGAAATACGTGTTTTGAGGTTCTCTGAATGCAAAAAAATTAGAAAAAGGTCCGTCTATGTCTGTAAACAGCATAACTGATAAACCATAAGAGATAGACAACATTTTACAACACAAAAAATGTAGATCACGTTAAAGTACACAATTTATGTCCTATACATTTTTTTGTCGAGTGAACCATTTTCGAGATATTGCTTGTTATTCCCTTAAATTTTCCAATACTTATACTTTTTCTCAAATTCGTTATTCATTTTTACTTTCTCTTCTACGTATAGTAAGCAGTGGAAGTATTGTATTCCACCCAAGAATTCGATACCAAGATTTCACCGGAAATACATGTTTTGAGACCCCCTGAATCCAGAAAAGCATTTTTGGAAACATGTCCGTGTGTGTGTCTGTCTGTGTGTCTGTATGTCTGTCTATGAACAGCATAACTCAGAAACGAACAGTCGGATAAACACTAAACTTGGTATTTAGGTTCAGTATCTTCCAGAGATGCGACACGAAGGTTTTCAAGAAAATTCCCCCACCCCAGATTACACTTTACATAGAGCATTTTTGGAAAAGTTTAATTGTCTCAAAAATAGCTGTAACGATTTTGATTAAAACGTCATATATTTAAGATATTTTCATGATAAATAAAATCTATATCTTGAGTTTTATGGAAATGTCCCCAAAAGTCCTCTTCATTCTGAATGGCTTTGCATAACAGGTAAGCCGCAAGAGATAGACAAAATTTTTATACACAGAAAATGTAGATCGCGTTAAACTACACAATTTATGTTATATACATACAATTTTTTTTGAGTGAACATTTCCGAGATATTCCTTGTTATTTGTTTGAATTTTCCAATACAATATTTTTTCTCAAAATGGGAATTCGTTATTCGTTTTCTTATGTCCTGGACATCAAAGAGAACGGAATGCTCCATATAGCAACCACCTCTTAAAAGATTTGACTGTCGCTTAAAGCCCACCATATTCCCCTTGCACCTACAAGAAAATTAGCAATGTTTCTGCAAATGCTTATTTCGATTAACATGAAGTAGATGGAGAATAAGCAAGAGTAGAGAAAGTCATGTGAATGTAACATATCAGTTTTTTAAACACTTGACTGACAATTCAGTCTGCTGTACACTATTTGTACCTACAACGAAATGTATTATGAAATCATTTCCTCAAACCATGAAGTTTAAACAGTAAGCTGTTTTGTTAGTTGCTCTACTTTGTTACTCAATTCGCATGCTTCAAACATTTGACGATTGCGCTAACCACTCGTTAGCGTATCAACGCAATTTAATATTCAAATTCAAAACCTCAGCTTTCCGTAGTACCCTGCATTATTTCTGGTTATAACTAAGCGGTATGTTTTGCCAGGCTGGTCTGCTGGTTTCTAAAGATATGCCCCTGAATCTTGAGCGCAAGTTGACGCACTCGGAAATAGATGGTGGAGGAAGGCATGGGCGTTCCTAGAAGACTTTGCTCCTGCTTCACTTCCTTTCTTCACAACACCATAAGGAGCAAGCCCTCACATGAACTAGCACATAAATTGCAAATTGATAAAACATGTCTGCTGGTTAATTTGACTTTTTCTTTCATTGGTTATACGAAAATACTTTTTTTTGTTGAAAACCTTCGTGTCGCATCTTTAGAAAATATTAAACCTAAATACCAAGTTTGGTATTTATTCGACTTTTCGTTTTTGAGTTATGATATTCATAGACACACATACGGACATGTTTCCAAAAAGGCTTTATTTGGATTTAGGGGACATCAAAACATGTATTTCCGGGAAAATATCGTATCGAATTTTTGTTTGGAATGGAATACTTCCCCTATTACTTTGCGTAGTAGAAAAAGTAAAAATGTCATTTCATTCTTTGTGTTGCGGGTCTGCGTCGCTCATTCGTTTGCCCACCCCATACCGAAATCGTACAAAAATGACTTAATGAAAGCATTCCTTTATGAATGTGGGAAATTGTAGAGTCATATTTTCAAACATCGCTTTAGAAGAATGTATAAAAATTTAAAAACAATCATGAGGCGATGGTTATTGAATTTTATATAAGGAGCTTGCATAGCAAGCAACCGAGATATCGATCCGAAACAAGATCGATTAAGAAAGATTGGAATTGGATACACTAATGGAGTGGGGGAAAAGTAATCTTTACATTAGTAGCTTATCCCTATCATTATAGAACTTTCTACTGCATTAAGTTTTAATAACGATCACCGGTGTGTAATTTTTCCACGTATTTACTTCGCTACATAATTAGGTTCTATTTTTACTGATACAACACAACAACTTGACCCCATGATTACGTGGATCACTTAACCAGGACAAATTGTTTTCAGTGTACTGTAAGCCGTTAATGTGTCACTCTTAAAGTTATTGGTGCCCAGGAAAAGATGACCGCCTGCAGATGTTTCACAGATGCTGCATGTAACAGGATTTGCAGGTACACCAAAGGGATGAAACTTCTGAACTAATAAAGTTTTCATTTTTGGTACAAAAATAAAAAACTGTTAAAACATTTAAACATTTAAGGTACATTTTCTACACCATTTTGTGCTTTTTATTAATTTCTCGAATAAAGATAAATGCTTCACAAAAATTGTCAAAAATCTAGGCTCTGAAATAAAAGTCGGTCTGGGTGACTCAGTTCTGATCTCAAGTTCATGGGTTCAAACCCGGCCCAGATCGATGGTCTTTAAGTGTGCTTAAAAGCGATAGCCCCGTTCCAGTAGATTCACTAGCATGTAAAAGCACTCCTGCGGGACGAAATTCCGGCACACTGGTGGCGGTGATATAACCCTGGCAATTGACACTCAAATAACAAGCCTTTGATTAATGTTAAAAAAATACCTGATGTGATACATTCACATGTGCTTTCCCACCCTCTATCGTTTATTAGTGGGTATGCAAACTAATCTTGCTAACATTTATGTTCCTATCTACTATATTTTAATCCAAATAAATTGTTGTAGAAATAGCTACATTACATATTTCGTTACAGAAACAAAGGGAACAGCGATAGTCAGATGTTTAAGAACTGGACGCTATGCGCTGGCCTTGATATTCCATACTATTTCAATGGAATCGCGAGAAACAACTGAATGTTGACGGGACTTATGTTGAAGTATTGCACAATTCGAACCATTGAAACCATTCTCATTGCTTCAACACAGTTTATTTTATCCGAATGTGGTCTTTCCTTTGCCTTGTCTTATTAGTGAGCGTTTCTCTCAGAAGAAAGCAAGTGAGGCGTAATCTCTGGTAAAGGTAAAGGTACATACTACGGTTGGGCCTCGCAACCGGGGCAGAGCACCGCAGTAGGCCATGTGACCCTTTGTGTTCCTACTGGTACCCTTTGAGAGGGAGGGATGAGAGAGAGATCCGAAGGTCTCCTAAAGGGTCGTCCACCCGAGAGCATCCGAAGGCAGGACCTAGCTCAGCAGTCCGACTGACGTCAGGGAGAAACCTCTACACAGAGCAGCTCCTCCGCCCAGTCGTAACAGCCGAACACCTGGTCCATCAACCCTGAAACAGATGATAAAGGAAATGATGGGTACATGAATGAAAGGCAGGAAAGTCGCGGTAGAAGAGGAACCGCTCCAGCATTCGGCTACCGACCCGCAGATACCATAAAAAAACTATGTTCAGAGTGGGGCAATTGAGCCCGGGCCCTCCGGAATGCGAGTCTCCGGAACTATCTCGCTCGGTGCGCACAACGTATACTTATGCCATATTTCAGGCTAGTTGCTGCCTATCTTTATGAGTAAAAGCAAACACTTCTCACTGCACTGATATTTACGGCTATACATTAATAAATTATTACTTTCTCTACCACGTAAAGTAAGGAAGGTGAATAACTATTGCATTTCACCGAAAAATTCGATACCAAGATTCATCGGAAACACATGTTTTGAGGCACCCTGAATCCAAATAAAGCATTTTTGGAAACATGTCCATATGTGTATCGGTCTGTGTAGAGCATAACCAATTCGAAAAGTCGGATGAATACCAAATTTGGCATTTAGGTTCAGTATTTCCAAAGATATCTTCTGTTTTTAGATTATATTAAGGCTCATGTAGAATACAACGGGGTAACGTATGGGAAATAATGACGGAAGAGTATAAAGTACCATTAAATTTAATTAATTCCACTAAGTGTCTATATTTCAAAACAATTATAACTGTCAAGGATATAAGCACAGAAGTTAATACAGGGTGTCGACTGTTTTTATTCTCTTTACGACATATATAAATAAAGTTATAGAAGAATGGAGAGAGTTATTTAAACCAAAAGGGATAACCATAAATAATTAAATATAAACACAATACGTTTTGCAGATGAGCAGATAATATTAGCAGAAAACTAAATGGAACTGCAAAGATCAGTAACTAAAGTGAATGAAATAGAAAAAAGTATAATATGAAAAACTCAGATGAGAAAACTAAATCCATAGCTATGATAAGGAAAGATCAAAGAAGAGGTAAAGTATTTATTGATGGAGAAATGTGTATATTACAGTCATTGTATATGTTTATATTATTGTATACATGTTCAATAATGTTATGCGAATGTATTACGTAATTTAATAATGTAGGAGCTGTGAGAATAATAGGTTAAAAATTGCTAATAATGAGGTAACCTTGAGGCAATAATAAATTTGAAAGTTTAACAATACTACTTGTAATTCTTGGAAGCAATAATGTAATTTTTGTGACAGTTTATAAAATAGCCAATCAACAACCATAAAAAGCTTTAGTTAAATGAAGGTATTCTATTGGACTAGGATTAGCCAATCAGGGACTTGAAATTTACAAATTTAGGCAGTAGAAATCTAGTCAGTTGCTTGTAGACAGCGCTCATAACTGGACGCGTTGGTTGTATACAGTGTTTCTAACCGGACGCGAGATGTGTTCTCGAGAAATTTAATACGTATTTTGTGTGAGAAAATAGTTTACGTGTTAAAAAGTGCAAGTATTTAATAAAAGAATCTTACAGCTCTCTATATCAGTTAAGTATTATTTAAATCGTATCAAGCAGTAATAAAAGGAGTGAAGAAAAACTTAAAATCTGTGTAAGTCTACATTCTTAAGTCGCACCACCTTCCTGCTAAGACATTCATGTCTCTAAAAAAAATATAAATACTGACGCAGCCGAGGCAAACATAAATATATAATATTTAAAGAAACAGTCTAATTACAAAGTTAATATTTTTAAATTTCTTTGGGACGAAGGTTACCGGGTACCATACGTGCGGTTGCAACTACTTCAAGTTCGGCTCCCCAACAGTTGAACTACAATACAACAACTCCTACAACAAAATAACTTCTTCAAAAATTGGCGCCCAGCTGCGTGGGGCTCGAACAGACAAGAAGTCGTAAGAGAAAAGCTGAAAAGAAGAGATCAACGAACATCAGAGAACTTCAGAAAACTTCAGAGAACTTCAGAATCATTAACATCATCCAAGGACAGCAGCAATTCTTTCAGGAGTACGGGGCACGCAGTCAACAATTCAACAACAAAATAACTTCTGCAAAAATTAGGAATACTGTAATAAGAAGAAATACAGAGATATCAAAAACGTTGGAAAGAAAATGTTTTACGAATGCCCGCTTCAAGGTAACAGGGCAAGCTTTATTCTTCAGACCTTCGGAAAGAAGTGAACAGTTTAGTTAGTTTCAGAAGAGGTCGAAAGGCCTAAACCTTGAATGGAAGAAGATTTCCAAAGATGACACGAAGATTTACAACAAAATTTCCCCACCCCAAACTACGCTTTACAAGGAACATTTTTTGAAATTTTTTATTTTCTAAAAAATGACTTAATTATTTTGATTAAAATGCCATACGTTAAAGATATTTACATGAAAAATAGAATGTGCATCTTGAATTTTCGGGAATAGTTTATGAAGTCCTCTTCGTTCGAAGGGAATTTTGTATAATCTTGTATAATGTGAAGTAGAATATTTGTTGGTAGTTGGAAAATGTTTCATGTTTATCTGCACAACGTATGGGAGCCAATTTGTAGCGGTCACTTCGTGTTATCTATTGCTGGGCGCCTGTTATTGTATTAATAGTTTGAATTTTGGGTTATTTGTCCTCCGGCTAGCTATTATTACTACTCAGTCGAGCATATCTCTTGAACAGGGTGTGTAAACGGAAAGGATTTGTTACTGAAAGATAACACTTATAAAAGAATTTGTTTTTACACTTTTATTACCGTCACAATTAATTAATTTCACATATTGACTCTTGATACAAGCCAGACTGAAACTGTTATATTTTCTAATATCACTATAATCACTTATTTGCTGCACATTATTACTTCGCGTATTTCACATTTGTAACTAACTTTACAACGCGAGAGATTTTGTAGAATTGCGCGACGTATACGCGTGAACGATTCTCTTAAACTGTGCGACGTATAACCGTTGTATGATTGTTTTGAACTGAACGACGTATTACCCACGAATCCTTCTGTTGGACTGAACGACGTTTGCCTTGTGAATTATTCTGTCAAAACTGCGCGTTACCCGTCTCTGGCACGGAATTTATACTCCCTCACCCCAATATGCCTAAACATTATAACAGAGCTGCTATTGGTTAATAAAACGCGGCAACATTAGCGTCTATTTTTATATCCAATCAAAATTACGAACACATATGCTCTAGGGAAGATATTCCTTCCATTTCTAAGAAAAGCGCGCTAATCTGAGTCATTTGTTTGTCTGTTCTAATTGATAAACAACTCACCCCCTCGCTCATTGTTACCCGCTCCTATTGTCAGTTTCAGTGAGGCCGTGTAAACTTATTTCCTAACAATGCTTATAATTAACAAACATCTCAAATCAATGTCATACAATAATGCTTATTTACACTACAATCACTCTGGCATTTACATTGTTGTAATATAAAATACTGCCACAAATGGTAAACGTTAAGCGATAGACGAAAACGTACTACACAAAAAATGTAGATCTCTTTAAAACACAATTTATTTAAAATAAGTTTTCTTTTGTGGCATAAGCCTTTCTGAGATATCCGGTATTAAAGTTTCGAATTGCTCATTTCTTGGTCCTCTTGAAATCCTGTCAACATTCAGTTGTTTCTCGCGATTGCATGTAAGCAGTATGCAATTTTAAGGCCAGCATATAGCGCCCAGTTCTTAAATTGATTATCGCTGTTCCCTTTGTATCTATAGCAAAAGGTGTAATGTAGCCATTTCTGCAAAGATTTATTTGGAATAAAATGTAGTAGATACAAAAATAAGCTTTGGTAAGAATAATTTGTGTACCCACTAATAAACAATAGAGGTTGAAGAAAGTATGTGAATGTAGCACATCAGATTTTTATTTATTGTGACGCAATGTTCTCTATACGAACACAGCCTTACTTTTGTAACTGGTTATAAAGCTATTAGAGGTCTGTTATTTTGGAATGCATACTTTGTTATCTTTTGTCATGATCACAACCCCTAAAGCATTCCAAAATAATGGTTACGTTAATTTTTTGCTGCCTCTACTATAAGGGAAATTTTCTGTTTTAAAATTCGGCATCGTTTCTTTCCCTTCATGGTTCTAACGGCAAAATCTCCATGATCCATGAAAAATCCAGAATTGCGTATGAAAATGCATGTGCAAACTAAAAAAGTGGCTAAATTGGAAATGACAGCATCTGGCTGCATCTTTGTTCCAAGGATTTAAGGGGACAAGGTACTCTGAAATGGTAAAAAATCACATTTTTTGTTTTAGGCACTAATAAAATCTCTATTTCCAGTGTCAGAAAATATATGCTTTTGGGGGATTAAGCGGCATTTAAGACATTTAAATACCATTTAAATGCTAGTCTGTAGTCTGCATTCCTTTAAAGTTGTCATGCAACGCCCCTTTTTAGAACATTTTTGTAACTTTCAACAATGAACGACTATATCATGTCCAGCGAGCAGTTCAGCAATTAACAAAAGCGGCCAGGACCAAGAGAAGGCAATCAGAAAAGCTGCAGTAATCCAGGAATGAAGGTGCAGATGATTATGATCCTGGAATGCACTGAAGTGTGTCAGAATTTTACGTTCAAACTTTAAATCCAGTTTCCTCAAAACAACATTTTTGGATGCTTATGTACCTTTTTCTCAGAAAGTATGAGAGGTAGAGAGCTGAAAATTTCAATACATCTATATAACACATAGTTAAACTTTCTGAACCACAATAATAATTTTATAATGTATATTAGTGATATTAAGAAAGCAAAAACACATTTTTACTTTGCAATAATTTTTTTCAATTTCTAGTGAACTGATATACATAACGAAATAATTGAGGTTCAGAAGATAGGTGATTATACTAAGAAAAAACATGCAAAAGTGTGATTCTGTATTGCAAGTAGTATCAGAGAAAAAGGTACATGAATTTACATGTTTAAGAGTACATTTCATTATTTTTCTGCTGATTGAAATAATTTTTATAGACTCAGTTACATAAGCTATCAATGCAAACAGCCATTTGAAATAATGTACATGATTTATAAAGTAATTCATAAAAATTTCAGGAAAAACCGTTGATAACTTTAAGAGCAGTGGTAATTTAACACACTTAAAGTGTAATTTATGTGTGTTCAGGCTACCTTGTCCCCTTAAAGATTATAGATTGTGATCACAATATTTCAGGGCATAGTGTGGTTCACTCAACACGGTAGTATGAGAAGAGTGTCAAAATCGAGATGACGTAGAAAACACCACGAAAGCGCAAAAAAGAAGTGTATGCGAATTTTTATCCAGAACAGTCGCAATCCTGTTGTTGACAGTATTCCAAGTTTCCGCGAAGAATGAGCCCAGAAGCTTGTTGCGCATGCTTTCCTAGAGTTGGTAATTCCCATTTCGGAAATCGTGTAGTGTGCGTTAGCTTATTTACTTCTCTTGTGTTGCCTGCCCTGCGCCAAGACGTACTTCAGGTTTCGCATAACAGATAGCGGTGTGCTGCAGAAAAAAGAAAGACTCCCACAAGTGGTCGTACGCTTTCACATAGTGCCTGCAACGTCGGCATCTTTGGCACAAGCAGTATTAGTACGGCATAAAGGCAAGGATGTGTAAGCGTGTAGACAAAGTTTATGCAGTATATAAGCGAAAGAGATGTCACTAGTGATGGGCAAACCGTGTGTTTTACACAATCGATTGGTAAACGATAGTTTCTAACAATCGAATGTTTTATTAGATAGTTTTCATTCGGTTTGGCATCGTATAAACATGCTGAACCATACTAGTATAGCAATTTTTTATTGTTTTTTATTGAATAATTAAAATAAAATGTTTCCAAAACGTTTGATATAACTCATTAACATTTCGTATGGTCCATTTGTATTATGTTCTGTGATAAACCGTCATACAGTTAGCCATAGAGTCTTTATTTTTAATTTTCATATGACAAGTAGCCTCTTTGAATTACTATATTGCGCTCATGCATTGCCCGAAATGCAGGTAATCGGCAATGACAGCATTAAGGCAGTTTTAAGTCAAATAATATTTGTGGATTGGGGGTTCTGTAAGATTTCCTGTTTAGGTTTAAAATTTTCTCGAGATATTAGGTACTGATCACGGGGTATGTATATCGACTTGATATATAAATACTCGAATATCCTAACCTGCCACTTACTTTTTACTTTCTCTACTACGCATAGTAAATAGGGGAAGTATTGTATTCCACCCAAAAATTTGATACCGAGATTTCACCGGAAATACATGTTTTGAGACCCCCCTGAATCCAAAAAAAGCATTTTTGAAAACGTCCGTGGGTGTGTGTCTGTGAACAGCGTAACTCAGAAACGAACAGTCGGATAAACACCAAACTTGGTATTTAGGTTCAGTATCTTCCAGAGATACGACACGAAGGTTTTCAAGAAAATTCCACCCCCCAGATTACCCGTTATATGTTTTTATTGCTTTATTTTCTCTCTTATTGGTTTTATTTGTTCCTGTTTTGAATTTTAAAGTAAGTTTTTCAATTACTAAGTCGCTATTCGTTTGTTTTTCCTTTTTTCTCGTGGCCATACAAAGAGAACGGAATTTTAAAGCCATTATCTAGCGATCTGCTTTTTAAAACATCTTAGTTTAGCGTACTTATACCTACAATGAAATCTATAAATGGTAATGTAAGTGTATTTCGATTGACAAGTAAACAGAAGCATAAGCGTTTGTAAAAATGTTTTGTAGAAGTTTGAGTAGAGAAAGTCATGTGAATGCAACACACTGCTCACCTATATAGATGAGAGAAAACCACCCAAAAATTCGATATCGAGATTTTGCCGGAAATACGGTTTTGAGGCTCCCTGAATAAAAAAAAAACATTTTTAGAAAAAGATGTGTGGGGAGGGGGTTAAATACTAAACTTGAAATTTAAGTTCAGCGTCTTTCAAGAATGCAATAAGAAAATCCCCTACCCCAAACTACTCTTTATATGAAAAAATCCTTCCTTATTTTTTATTTTCTCAAATATGTCTCTAAGGATTTTAAAATATTTGCATGAGAAATATAGCTTTGATATTCTGAATATACCCTATGAAGTTCTCACATTCTGAATTACTTTTGTGTTATACGTAACGCATAAGAGAGACAAAATCTTACTACACGAAAAGTGTAGATCTCATTAAACCACACAATTTATGTGAAATACATTTTTTGTGCCGTTAACCAGTTCCAAAAATTTCTTTGTTAGTGGTTTGAATTGTCAAATGCTTATATCCTTTTAATGTGATAAGTCGGTAATTGTTTTTTTTCATGGTCATGCAAAGGGTATGGAGTTTCAAAGACATCACATAGCGATCCTACTGTGTACGCTACAGCCTACTGTTTCCTTCTTATATCTACGAAACTAAATGTGTAATGAAAATATATTTCGATTAATAAGAATAGTAAGGTTTTATAAAATAGTTTGTAGATGAGTGAGTAGTGAAAGTCATGGAATGCTTCATATAAAATGTTTACCCGCTTTCGAGGTTTATTAATTTAAACACACATAGCTATTTTCCTTCTGGAATGATTAACGATATATTCACATTTTCAAATAGTTATTAAAGTTTCACTTATAACAAGATCACTCATGTGCTGTTGCAGTGTTACCAACCATACGGTCGTACAAGTACAAACATTTAATATTGCAAATAATTCACTATTCAAACTTCTTCAAACTTAGCAATACTTAAGATCTCACGAATTAAATTTAGATTTTTATTTATGGACGCTCATTAACTGCTGTGGTCCTTAGCATCCCATTCTACGAGCATATTGGGCGTGAAAGACCGGTAATTTTGCTCAGAGTCTTCTTTATCAGGCTTGAGGTTCTTTTACGTGCCGTAAATTTACGACACGGGACCACCCGCTTTACTTCCGAAGGAAGCCATGCTAAAGATTTTTACTCCCGAAAAAATCCATCGCCCTCCGCCGAATTTGAACCCGCGACCTCGGGAACTACTGTCCATTCCAAACCAGAGTGTCTTTCACTGAAAACAAATTCTTTGTACTATCCGCGCGAAAGTAGTTCGCAATCCCCGCCCCTAATGGCTGCTTGTTACCCTCCCACGTGCTTGTTGAACACTATTTAATCTATAAAAAGGTGCTCTGCGTGAGAATCATAGTTCAAAATGCAACCTGAGGTAACAATCGATTTTATAAGTATGCGGCAATGAACATTTTACTTACGTTAATCACAATCCTCGGGCAAAAGTGCAGCACCCAAATCCGAATCCTCCGAAGATGACTCAGCTGCCATATCAGAATCAGAACTACTCTCCAAAATAATGACAAGCTTATTCACAATTCCACAGCACTGTCGCACTTAAAACAAGTTTCCACATTTTATCCTCTTCTATGTTGTATTATGTCCGTTTATATTTCCTACTCGCTTTCGTTACACTTCTCACTGAAACGCCTGTAAAATCCGACATTAGTTTCGTAATATACAATAATGCAAGTGTCGGGTATTTTTGTAATAGTGAGTTGAATATATGAAGTATTGTTTATTTTAGCCATTTTTAACTGTTTCCCGCTTGTGTGTTTGAACAGATTATTCGCATTAAACGCATCTTCCTCTGCCATGTGAGCTCAAATACCAACTGACTAAATCACAAGATTTGGCCTGAACTGAGCACATGTGTGTTAGTGTATTATGAATGACTGTTCGTTTATCATATTTCCTGTGTTACGCAAAGTGTTTATTCGGTACTCAGATAGCACTTCTGGGAATTCATTGCTGCATTTCTTGTGTATGTAAAAGAGTGGCAGTCATGCATACGGTTGGTATTAACAAGCAAGATGCTCTCGGCGTTAGCGCAATGGCAGGCGAAAATAATATTTTGTAATCTCTTAACAGCTAGCATATTATCAATTACCTTTAACGATGGGTTCTTATGATAACCGCAATAAAATGTGCAGTTCTATACCTTTCCTGCTCAAATATTTCATAATACAAGACATGTATTAAGAAACTATTTACGTTGGCGTAAGAGTATATTCTTGGGTTCGTGACAAGCCGAAGCACGTGCTTCTCTTTACATCAGAGGGAACTCTGGTTCGGAATGGACAGTAGTGGCTAGCATGGTAACTACTACACCGCGGAGGATGACAAGATTTCGCGAAGCTTGTTTGACTGGTGGTTCACTGTTCCAAAATACCGAATCTGTACTCAACCGTTGGCAGTAATGTGATCCAGAGAGTATAAATATAATTAATATTGGGATTAATGGTTTGTTTCTCCCTATGGCTGCTTCAGGGGCAATCCCTCTTCAGCCGCTTACTACTTTATTGGAAATAAGTGGGGAGGAATGGCGGGGCCCTTTTTACTTTCTCTACTGCTTACCTATAGTAAGTACTGCATTCCATCCAAAATTTTCATACCGAGTTCACCGGAAATACAGTTTTGAGACTCCCTGAGCTCCCCCCCCCCCAATATTTTCAGAAAAAGTCGAATAAACCAATCTTGGCATTCAAGATGCGACACGAAGATTTTCAAGATAATCTCCCCACCCCAAATTATCCTTAACATTGAAATTGTGTCGTTATTTTTTATTTTCTCTAAAAAGTGGCTCTAACATGTCGATCAAAATACCACATGGAATTAATTGTTCTTTCACACAAGCTGTATGTTGGACAGGATTGGGAAGTAGAACCAGACGACTGAAAAATTCAATACCATAGCCGGGATTTGAACCACGGATCTGCCGGTCTCCGTCCGGTTGCTCTAACCACTGAGCTATCATGGCAACCTGCCGACACGATATTAAATTCTCCAACTGATTCGCATTTTTCCCGGTAAACCACAAGGAGATCTCAAATTGTAATGAGATGTCATACCCCAATGGCGATCTACATTCATTATAAGTACTTAAGTCCCGGGCTTTATAATACAACCACTATTAGGTCAATTAATGGAATTAATTGTTCTTGCACACAAGCCGTGTGTTGGACAGGGTTGGAAAGGTAGAATCAGATGACTGAAAAATTCACATGTTTAAGATATTTGTTTGACAAAATGAATATCCTGAATTTTATAGGAATGACCTGTTAAGTTCTCTTGATTCTGAATGATATTTCAATAAATCGTAAGAGAGTAGATATTGTTAAAGCACAATTGACATATTGTTATGTCAAATACCGTTTTTGGGCGGTTAACCATTTCCGAAATATTCCTTGTTATTGGCATAAATTTTCAAAGCTATACTTTTATGAATTGGGAAGGCATTATTCGCTTTCTCCCTCATGGTCATACAAATAGAACGGAATTTCAAAGCCATCATTTAGCGACCCGCTCTTAAAATATTTGACCATCGCTCAAGATCACTGTATTCTCCTTTGTATCTACAAGGAAATATGCAACAAAACCATTTCTGCAAATGTGTATCTCCATTAATTGAAGTAGATAGAAGAAGAAGCTTTTGAAACAATAGTTTGTTAAGAAAACGGGTAGAGAAAGTCATGTGAATGTAACACCTTTTTGTATATGCTATACTCCATTAACATTATTTACACCTCATTTTAATAGTCTGTCTAGAAGTCTTATTATTGGTCTGTCTTCTTCTCTCGCTTCTTCGTATATTTTTGCGATTGTTGGTGGTGGATCGCTGGGCAGCGTCTTGTTGAGTTGGGTCTTCTTGGAAAGGTGGAATAGGACGACTGAAAAATTCATGCCAATGCCGGGATTTGAACCGCGGATCTCCCAATTTCCATCCGGTTTGTCTGACCACTGTGGGTACGACAGTAAAATTCGCAACTGATTCGCATTTTTCCTGCTAAAGCACATAAGAATTGTTTTGAGATGACATACCCCAATGACAACTTTCAATGCCGTAAGTCTTGTAAGTCTGTAACCGGGAGTTCCGCGGTTCAAATCCGGACGATGGCAATGCTTTTTGAGTCGCCTGATTCTACCTTTCCAACATTTCCAACACCCGGCTTGTGTGAAAGAATAATTAATTCCATTGTGTCTTCTTGTATTCTCTCTCTCGTTGGATTAGCTTCCTTCTGTATGCATGGTATTCTGGGTTGTGCATGTATTTTGTTGCCATTTTTGGATTGCTTTTTGATGTTTCATAGATTTCGTTGTTTCATAACTAAGGTGGTGGTTTTAGGGCTATTCTTAGCCATTTCCTTTCGAATTAGTTAATTATTAGTTAATTAGGTGTTACTGACATCAGTGTTATGGGATACAGCGGGTCCGAGGCATCCTGTATTTATTATATGCAAGATAAAACACGGGTAGCATTTTGGAAAAGAGTTCTTGGAGTTTCATAAGGCACATCAAATTCGGGGGTATTGAGGGAGGTGGAATGTTATGAAGACAATACACTGCAAAACAATAGTAGTAAAGTACTGGCTGAGGCTGATGCAGGGAGATAACTGCACATGACGATCCAAATATCAACGAGAAAACTGATCCTAAGCTTTGGGCAGCTGATTTGGAAAGGGGTTTCAGGGAAAAAGGCATGCGGTCAGTATGGCAAAGAGCTCAAACAAATGACAAAAGCATATGGAAAGGTCTCAAAAGAAGACTAAGAGACATCAAGGAACAGGAAACAGGAATCGGATTGTAAAACTAAACCCTCTCTAAGTCTAGCAAATGAAATAAAATTGAACTGGGGTAAAGAGGCATATATACTTAACTTAGAAAGAAAGGAAATATCAGCAATGGCATAGTTTAGACTGGAGCCTGGAGGGTAACGAAAATGACTGACCATTCTGGCAGGAGAATCTGTCCATTCTGTGATTTGGATGAGGACTGGGTACATATTTTGGCGGAATGTGCACAGTGGGAGAACCTGCGAACAATTAAATTCAAAGAAAAATTCTTAAGTCTCTCAAGAAAGAGATTGGCATGTTGGGATATACTGGCTGACCAGAGGAAATGGCAAAACATGGGCAATTTCTTGGCTAAAGTGCGCAAAGCTAGGTAAAATTTGTTCAGTTAGACAAAGGTAATTTATCTATCTTTTTCTTTTTCTATTGTTTATTTTGTCACCATACTTAAATGTGCATGTACGGTCAATGACCCATGCACTAAATACTTGTGTAATAACTTCAATAATTTGAAACCAGCAAAGATACCTTATCTATCTATATGCAAGATTGCATGTAGGTAATGAAAAATAACTTATTCTAAAGAGATTAACTTACAATATCGGTTACACATAGTCTCAAACGCTGACAGAAACCTTTTGAATAGAGACTAACAGCCTGGATGACTTTTGACAAGAGATGGGCTTAGGCAAACAGAAGCCGCTGGTGGCGACTTACTGTAAATCTGTAAATGCCTAGCATGTCTTTGTTCTCAAGAAAAGGTAAAACCTTACTTATTTCAAATCCGCCTCTTGCAGTCCCGCTGACACTGAGGTGACAGGTGAGGGAGATGTCTTGACGTCAGAGAAGGGAGGAAGAAAAACGTCGTGTGACACAAGTCGTAGGGACCCACCTCAGCGTTTTCCAAACCATTGCTCTCCGTTACCTGGCAACGGATACCTCTTAATTTGCTATGCCCAGAACCACAGATACTGTTACATCTGCTCCCTCCAATTCTTTCTGCTGTCAGAAATACATTTCTATGTCTCGCGCATTTCACAGGGGAGCCGTTGTCATCGGTGATTTACTTATCTGATTCATGCTTATTTTATCCAGCAATCAACATTACTAAACCAGGTGCAGTAGGTGGCATTTTGTTGGTCAAAGTTGAAAAGGTATTTCTGCTTCCCTTGGCCTACATTCAACACGAGGCTTGTCAGATCGTCATGCTTCAACTCAAAGCCTAAGAAAGGGATCACAGTTTTGAAAATAAATATCTGACTTGTTAGAACAGCTTAATTATTCTACAAACGAGTAACAAAATGTTTGCTTCTCCTTATAATTTCCTGTCAATCACGAGAAATTTGACCGAAGTGTTTCAACACGTATTCTGCTATTACAAGGCAATCTCAGATCTTGCGATATCATACTTTGAATATTTACAGGGATACTTGAATCGTTTGAGAAGGTTTAATGCGCATACGACATTTTCGCCGAAGATGCGTGGCTCGAGCACCGGCCGTGATGATAAATTTTTCAAGTCTGATCAGCTTTCCAACTTTTAAACTTTTGTTAAAACTGTGATGTGCTGCATTCACATTCGTTTCTCTATTTGCACTGCTACAAACTATTCTTACACAAGCCTGTTATCCTCTCCGTTTCTTTTTAATCCAGATAAACTTCCAATTCCAATTTAAAGAATTTTTTGTAGGTAAAATGGTCGTCAGATTTTTAAAGCGTGTGTCGCTAAGTGATGGCTTTGAAACCTCATTTTTAGACGACAACGAAAAAAAATCCTATGTGATACATTCACATGACTTTCTCTACCCTCTATTGTTTATTGGTGTATACAATCCATTCTTATTAAAGCTTATTTTTCTATCTACTTTATTTTAATCTAAATAAACCTTTACAGAAATAGCCACATTAACATTTTGTTATAGATATAAAAGAGAACAGCGATAGTCAAATGTTTAAGAACGGGACGATATGTGCTGGCCTTAAAATTCCATTTTGTTTCCATGCAATCGCGAGAAACAACTGAATGCTGAAAGAACTTTAAGAGAATGACCAAGAAATGAACAATTTGAACCTTTAATAACGGATATCTCAGAAGCGGCATACGCCACAAAAAAATACTGGATATAAATTGTTTGTTTTAAAGAGATCTAAAATTTAAGATATAAAGTTTATTTGTCATGTGAATTTCTTTCATATATGGTATTTTAATCAAAATCGTTAGCCATTTTTTTAGAAAATCAAAAATTCTGAAAACTCTTCTATGTAAAGGGTAGTCTGTGGTGGGAGGCATTTTCTTTAAAATCTTCCTGTCGCATGTTTGGAAGAACCTAAATACCAAATTTTCTATTTATTCAATTTTTCGTTTTTTGGTTATGCTATTCACAGACACACGAACTTTTTTTCCAAAAATGTTTTTGCTTGCTTTCTTTCTTTTTTTACGATAGCTAATTGTAATCCCAGTATCAGCAATTCATCAAAACATAACTGAACATTGTTGGTTGCACTGTCATTGTATATTCAGTTGACAGGTTTAAGTCATATTTCGACAAGAGACTAAAGACGTTTGTCTTAATGGTGTCGTACTTTAAAATGAATGAATAAATATTTATAATAAAATCTTGAGTACAAGTAAAATTTTTGCCTAGTATCTCGGTGAGATAAAGTCTAAAAAGCCGCGAATCTAGAACTGTATATAGGAAAACTAAGATAATGTGTTACAAGCAAAAATGAAAAAATAAATTAAATGTTTTGTCTCCAAATCTTATTGGTGAAAGATGCTTTTCCTTTATATGAGCAGTATTTTCTCTTTGGCCGCGGTAGAGCTTCAGAATTTCAAATGGGATAAGGGAATATGTGCATTATTTGCATTTGGTAGGCCCTTTCCACCAAAATTATTCTCGTTTAATTTATCCATTTAAGAGATATTGGCTTGCAACACACTATTTATACTATCCTGTATATTACCGCCTGTACATAAATTAAACGTTATCCGATAGGCTATAAATAGTATTTCATTAGACATTGAAGCTAAAAGCCATGTATCATATGAATTTTCCATAGTTATGTTATAACAGAATTAAGAAACAAATCTAGAGTTTCAGTTTGTCAACATAAGTTAATGTTATAATTCCAAGAGACTTCATATTGAAATCTTATGATTACTTATATTTAGTATTAAGGGAGTGAGAAAATAGTTTCTCATCGCTAACGGGATATTCTTTGTCATACAACCAGAATTATTGAGAAGATTATATAATATGTTCTAAGAAAACAAAATATTCATTATTTATTGTAAGATTAAAAACCCTATTCGGCCATTGTTATATCTGCTAAGTTCATTACCCATTGTTTCAACTAAATTAAAATATTGAATTGAAATCTTTTGTAGGTATATATTAATGCCTTCTAAGTTCACTAATATGCTTTTATACAATAATTTGTTTATTAAGGAAGAGATGTTTTCTTGATTATATTATCTTTTGATTAAAATTTATCAGCATTTGTTTGAGGAACTAACCATGTAATTAGCACCAAAATAGATCCATAACATCACTAATAGATTGCTTTTGTCGTCCTAAAATTTAATTTAGGTACCTTTAATAATTTCTGAGTAAATGAGCCATTCAAAGGGGGCAAAAAGAAAAAAATAAACTGAGGTATGTTTGCAAAGAAAAAAAAGCACAACGCTTAAACACGCAGAAGCTTCCATGCATAATAGTAATACAAATTTGTAGAACAAAACTTCCCTTAAAAGATGGACTAAATTTTACCTCTCTACTCCAAAGTGTGTAGGAGCTTTGATTTTTTTGTGTGAAGTGTCGTAGGATTCATAGTACAAAATGACACATAGTGTAATTTTTAAAAATATATTTAAAATATAAATAATTTTGCCTTCAGTGATATTTGCTAAAATATATATAAAATTAAAAAGGAAAAATAAAAATGTTCAGTTTTGTTTTGTGTTTCACTTTTGGTAATCTTCATCATTTAGTCTCTTTTTTATTCGGATAAGAATCTATGTTAGGAAACACACTCTCGAAATCGACTATAGGATGCCGTTTAGTCGGTTGTGACATATATTTTATTTGTTAGTTTTAATTACCTCAAATTAAATAGGTTCTGAATTATCGATAATATGTGTAGAATTTTCCTGAAAGAGACGGATTTTATGAAAACCCTGCGACATATAAAAAACACAAGCAGTTTTTTTGAAAGCGCTATCTTCTTTTAAGCCAAGTTAAGTTGATAAATGAGAGATTTTATCGCGGGAACATTTTTCCAGTTCGCGAAAACCCCCGAAAGCTCTGCTCCAGTTGTAGCCCACTTATTAACGCTGAGTGACAAGAAAATTACAAAGCGAAACATAGCTCCACTTTGCAAGTCGGCTTCCCCGATCTGATCGATGGTTTTATAAATAACGATATAATGTGACAGAGAGAACTGTTTTATGGTTCCTGAATATTATCCCCACGTTCTCAAGTCTATTAAAATTATGCAGATGAAGTCTACCACAGTGATTTACACTAATGCGGGTATAGTCAGGTTTGCAGCCAAGTGTGCACTGGATCTACCCATAGTCTGTGCCAAATTTCGCGGCTTTTATATTTGGAACGATTTTAAGAATTTACCTTCGAAGTATAAATTTTCAGTTCTAATTTAAGTTAATTATTTGAAGTAATATAACGAGAGCTCTAGAAAGGAATTGGAGCTCGATTTATCCTTAATCTTACTATTTGTATACTTACGAAATTAAATAAGTAATGGAAATAAAAGTTAATAAACTTAAAACAAATAAATACATCCATTTTATTGCGTCAGCAGTTGTATTCATTCTGCCTGTAACCTATTCGGTAATGTTGCTGCAGAGGTCGACTGTCATGGCGGACGGTATTAATGCGCAATGTTAGGTACCAAATGTAAAGCAAAAAAAAAAAAAAAAAAAAAAACGCTGCGGCTGTACGAAACATGCAAATAGTTGGTAGACTTGCGAAATGTTATAAGCTGCGTAATGGAAAAGCACGAAACTGTAATAATGTAATACAGCTAAATGATAACCGCGAAGTAGTAAACAAATGCAATACAGAATCAGATGACTGAAAAATTCAATGCTATCACCGGGATGGCATTGAATTTTTCAGTCATCTTATTCTACCTTTCTAACCTTGTATAATACACGGCTTGTATGGAAGAACAATTAATTCCAAATGTAATACAACTAAATAATTATCTGCCGCGAAATATAGTTATCAAACTAATGCAACTGAATAAATGCCGCGAAGTTGTAAACTAATGTAATGCAACTAAATAATTATCTACCAGGAAATATTTAACAAATTACTACAACTGAATTATTGCCGCGAAGTTGTAAACAGATGTAATGCAACTAAATAATTCATTACAAGTAATGAACTAACGTAATACCAGTAAATAATTACCATAGAGTACTGAATAAATGTAATACAAGTGAATAAAAATAAATGCTACTGTAATTATGCCCAAGAACATACTTGATTTCTTGTGATGCAATTGTTAACTTTAATAAAGGCTGCTTTGCGTCAATGTACATAAAAAAAAGAAAGGAAGATGAAAGGGAATATACCACACACACATATATTATACATACATATATATATATATTTATACATACATACAAATCAATATCAAACAAGAATTGTACATAATAATATAATTCAGCAAGAAAGATGTTAGAATATTTAGCAGCCAAGTGATGTACAAAGCAGATTGTAACTTAGATAAGTATAGGACAGGAGAGCTAGCTAATTCCAGGTAAAAGTAATTATAGGTAGAAGTACATCTTTCCCAAGCTAATGAGCATGGAACTTTAAAGAACAACAAGAAATAGAAAGAAACAGATATAGAAAGGAAAGAGACGCATATTGAATTTGCTTCCGAACGCGTGACTGGGACGCGTGTGCGAAAAGTTTTGGAGCAGAATATGTTCATGCATAATAAGGTAACGCGACCTGAGCTCCAATTAGAAATGTCGTTACATTTTAAGGCGCGAAGGTGAGCATCACTAGGTTTGGGTATAAAAGGGGGAAGAAGGCCCCAGATTTTCACTCTCGTATAGAATCTCCTCGACACTCAGTGATACTCTATGGACGATGGATGCACGTGTGTTCATATGGGTGGGGATGCGTGTGCAGTTAGATTAGGCTCCTAATTTATTATTATGTAATGTAGGAATTGTTATAGATGGGAAAAGCTAGCCGCCTTAAGTATTTTATTGTTAATAAACCACATTTTAAGGGAAATGCAGTTTTTTAATTTGCCTCACCTACGAAAACACTGCTTAATAATAAGTTGGGCAAGATTTCTTAAAAGGCACAGAGCAAATGCTTAACGCTTCAAAGTACCTCTCTTAAGGCGAGAAGAAATTTTAATGGAAAACAAAGAATGTTTTGGAAATCGTTATTATTACAAAAATGTTATATTACAGTATAAACTGTATGTTGCAAATATAATGTGCATGGTTCTATAGTTTTTAATTTCTCTACTACGTACAGTAAGTAGGGGAAATATTGTATTCCACCCAAAAATTCAGTATTGAGATTTCACTGGAAATGTATGTTTTAAGGCTCCCTGAATCCAAAAAGAGAATTTTAAGAAAAAGGCTGATGTGTGTATGTGTCTGTGAACACGATGTATTAACGATATTTACATGACAAAATTATTTGGGAATAGCATGTGAAGTGCGCTTCATTCGTAAGGCATTTTGTATAATCTTGTATACATGGTAAACTGTAAGTGATGGAAAAAAAATTACACAATAAATGTAGATCTCTTTAAAACATAAAATTTATTTCAAATAACTGTTTTGTGCATAAGCCATTTCTGAGTTGTCCGTTATTAACGGTTCAAATTGTTAATTACTTCGTCATTCTTTTAAAGTCCTCTCGATTTTCAGTTCTTTTTGGCAATTGCCTTTTAAGAGCATGGCATTTAAAGGCAGCATACAAAGTCCTGTTCTTAAACACATGAGTAACGCTTTTCTCTTTGTAATTATAAGGAAATGTGAATGTGAATGAATGTAGCTACATCTGCAACGGTTTAACTCGATTAAAATGAAGTAGATAGGAACATATGCTTTAGTAAGAATAGTTTGAGCGGCGGCGAAGTGGCCGAGTGGCTAGATCGTTTGCTCTCACTAAGGCGATCCGGGTTCAATCCCAGGGAACCGCATGTGTCTGCGGTGTTTGTAAGTCCTGGGGGTGTAACTTCTAACACCGGGGAGGGTAAACAGAGAAAGTAGAAGAATAGCTTTATAGAGAATAGAGAAACACATGTGAATGTAACACATCAGATTCTTTATTTATATAAAATTCAACAACGGTTCTGATGGCAAAGATATTCCAAGTCCTTTTTGTCAGAGGAAAATAAAGTAAAATCATACCACATATTTTATACAGAGCCTTCGTTTGGATGCGTGGCCGGCCTAACAGGAATTTTCTTGGTAACAGGAAGCGCGCAGTTTGCCGGCGGAATCGGATATTAATAACCCCTTGTATTAAGCGATAGGTTTCTCATGCAAAGTATAACTACAGTAACCACATACCTTCGTCACAGATATTTGAAATGAATACCTTGTGCCATCACACAATTTTAAGAAAACTGCATTAGCACTCAATTCTCCATGGCCATGTAAATAAAACGAAAAAAAAATTAAAAGTGCAAAAGTGGGTGTACACTTTATTCAACACACACTCATACTGGTGGATCCATACTTGGTCTTAATGGATGTGCAGCGGTATTCCCTGATTCTTGAGAATTGTTCGCAAATTCAATTCTCATTGGAACAATACTTAAAAAAGATAGCTACATAATTACATAATATTCTCCGACTCGTTCAGTGCTTTAACATCCCTTCAACAAGTCTCAACCCCCCAAAATGTTGTTAAAGAACTTCAGAAACTGTACAACCAAATACTAATCTTAGGTAAATCAGAAGCATTCGCCTGGACTCCGTCTCACGTCGGAATTCTGGGAAATGAATGAGCTGATCAGGCAGCCAAAGAAGCCACCAAGCATCCTCCTCAGGACATCAAGATCCCACACACGGACTTTATCAACTTCATCAAAAAGACTTGCGTTAATCAATGGAGGCAAACATGGAAAGCCGCATCTAGATGCAAGTTACACTATGTCTACATTTCCGAGTCTAAGCCTCAACACTATCATTTCAACCCCAAAAGCCAAGTTGTATTAACTCGACTACGTATTGGACATACTTCTATAACGCACAAACATCTCCTCAACCGTTACCCTCCTCCTGTGTGCGACCTCTGCAGATCCAACCTCACAATAAGTTTCGTTACACCTTGCCGTCGCTATGTACAACACAGAGAAAGATGTGAAACAGCCTACCAGACGCCCTAAATTCTTCTTCTTCTTCTTTATCTGTTTAACCTCCTCTTATGTAGGACTTACATCCCCCAGGACTTACAGGCGGGTGCCTGGGGTCAGAGGCCCGTCGAGGAGCAGACACTCATGGATCAGACAGAATATCCAGGATGGGTGATCAGCCCGATGCCTGGTTTGGGACGAAGGAAGGAGATGAAACGAAATGATGGTGAAATGGATGAAAGGAAAGGTGATGATGGAGCAGTTGGTTTAATGAATGGCGAGGGAAACCGGAGAACCCTGAGAAAACCCGCCAAGACGCCGCTTAGTCCACCACAAATCCCACATGCGGGTCCCTGGGATTGAAGCCGGACCGCCTCGGCCACGGCGCCGCCTACGCCCTAAATTCAGCACAACAAAGAACTTTAAACTTTATGAAAGCGACAAACTTGTATAAGAATGTGTAACACACCTATCTAGAGATTTTAATGTTGTATGTACTACTACAGTTTAAAATATTGTATTTTCATTGTAATCATGTTCTGTATTCTAAAGTAGTCGCAATATGACTTTAAAGTTGAAGCGACAATAAAGAATATATAATAATACAATGACAATTAACATTATCCAACACTCAATTGCAGAAATTAACTCTACTTTCGTTATCGCGTGGTTGCAATTTCTTACTATCAACTTCGTCAGGTATTTTCAAACTCTTCCGCGTTCTCTGTTGATGCACTTACTACCTTGTATACTAATACTAGAGGTGAACTACAGAGTAAATAAGGTGACATTTAAATTCCTTGTAATTCAGAGTAGCGCGGCTCTGCTAGTAAATTGTTATTTAGATGGCGGCTGCAACAAGGAAATAATCGGGTTTTTCCTAGAGTTCTCCCACACGTTCGCCAGAAAGCCAGTTTGCTGTGAACGACCTCAAGAAACAAATGAACTGTACACATAGTAATTAAAAGCAAATCAGCATTTGAAAGGCGTACAGCTCACTGCAGGTACTACAGCTTCTAAGACAGAGTAGGTCTTTAAAATTACTTGTATTATAGTCAGCGCATGTCTGGCGGCACATCAACACTACAAATAGTTTTACAACCAAGGAGAGAAAGTAAAGCTTGCTTGCAGAGTGCCATAAATGTGTCCATCAGGCGGGTCCCAATAAAACACCTAGCAGGTGCAATCCACTCTACTGTGTTCACGCCGCTCGCAAGGTTAGTCCTTACCTATTGCAAAGCTGAAGGATTGCCAACCTGTTTAGAAAAACACCATTACTGTTGATTTCTTTCTTCTCTATTTTTTACTCATTTATTAAGAAACACGTCTAAAAGGAGGTAAAGAATGCGGCCCCCGAAACCGGACAAGCATCGCACGCAGCTCAGGCAGCCCCTTGTGCTTCCACCGTGACCCCCTGGAGGGAGGGATGAGGAGGGAGACGCACAAGGCGACCATATTCGGATGACGAGCGCGAGCACAGTCGGGGTCCATAATGTTTCCAGATTGAACGCCTCCCAAGCCCATCCGAAAGCACCCAGAGGCGGATTCCAGCAGAGTAGCAAGCAAACGACGTTAGGATGCAAACTCCATACAGCGCACAGTCACCAGGAGGTTCAGGGTTTGATCCCCGGCGACATCCCATTCTGGCCCATGGTTTTTTCGTAGTTTCCCCGGGTCGGCAGGCGAATGCTGGAGTGGTTTATCTTTTACCACGACTTTCCTGCCCCTCATTTCCTATACCCTTCATCTTCCTATCTGTTTCAGGGTTGTGAGACCAGGCGATGGTGGTCGGCAATTTGCGGCTGGACGGTGGCTTGCGCTCTGTAGAGATTTCTTCCCTGGCGTCGTTGCGGGGACTAAAATAAACAAAAATAAAAAAGTAAAAGCTGAAAATTCAGCGCCGGCATCTAGGTTACAATACTGGGGCATATATCCAAATTTTCTATTTATTGAATCAAAATTTTCAATTCTAATTTACATTCATTTTACAGATTAAGTCTACAGCTACTACCTAACTACAAACAAAGAAAACATAAGTAAGGAAAATAAATAATAGATAGTATAGGTGTAAATAAATAATAATTACAAAATCTATAAATCTATACTAATACTCGTAATCAGCACAAAAGCTACTGGTATCCAGCTACTTAACTAAGAAAACTTACTACGAAACTAAAAACTACTCCACTGATATCCAACGGTACATACTGGTATCCAGTACTGTTTACGACATTCTTCTAGCTTAAATAACTTATTACTTTCTCTACTACGTATAGTAAGTAGGGGAAGTACTGTATTCCACCCAAAAATTCGATACCGAGATTTTACCGGAAATATATGTTTTGAGGCCCCCTGA
This sequence comes from Deroplatys truncata, assembly GCA_030765065.1. NCBI lineage: Eukaryota > Metazoa > Arthropoda > Insecta > Mantodea > Mantidae > Deroplatys > Deroplatys truncata. The sequence goes on from CM060984.1 coordinate 182,127,675, forward strand.
ATACAAAAAATGTATTTTTGGAAACATATCCGTGTGTGTATCTGTGTGTGTGTGTGAGTGTGTGTGTGTGTGTGTGAGTGTGTGTGTGTGTGTCTCTCTGTCTGTCTGCTTGTGAACAGCATAACTCAGAAACGAACAGTCGAATAAACACCAAACTTGGTATTTAGGTTCAGTAATTACCAGAGATGCGACACAAAGGTTTTCAAGAAAATCCCCCCACTCCAGATAACCCTTTACATGGAACATTTTTCGAAAATTTTAATTTTCTCAAAAATGGTTCTAACGATTTTGATAAAAATATCATATGTTTAAGATATTTTCATGAAAAATGAAATGTGTATCTCGAATTTTCTGGGAATGTCATCAAAAGTATTCTTCATTGTGAACGACTTTTGCATAACTGGTAAACCATAAGAGATAGACAAACTTTTACTGCACACAAAACGTAGATCGCGTTAAAATATACAATTTATGTCATATACATTTTTGTTGTTGAGTGAACCATTTTCGAGATATTGCTTGTTATTCCCTTAAATTTTTCAATACTTTTTCTCAAATTCGTTATTCATTTTTTTTATGTCCTGGACATGCAAAGAGAATGGAATGCGCCACATAGCAACCAGCTCTTAAAAGATCTGACTATCGCTTAAAGCCTACCATATTCCCCTTGCATCTACAAGAAAATTAGTAATAAGATTGACATCTCGAAATCTCGATTAACATGAAGCATATGGAGAATAAGCGTTTGTAAAAATAGTTTGTACAAGAGTAGAGAAAGTCATGTGAGTGTAACACATCAGATTTTTTACTTTCTCTACTACGTATAGTAAGTAGGGGAAGTATTGCATTCCACCAAACAATTCGGTACCGAGATTTCACCGGAAATACATGTTTTGAGACCCCCTGAATCCAAAAAAAGCATTTTTAGAAACATGTCCGTGTGCGTGTCTATGTGTCTGTCTGTGTGTGTCTGTGAACAGCATAACTCAGAAACGAACAGTCGGATAAACACCAAACTTGGCATTTAGGTTCAGTATCTTTCAGAGATGCGACACGAAGGTTTTCAAGAAAATCCCCCCACCCCAGATTACCCTTTACATAGAACATTTTCGAAAATTTTAATTTTCTCAGAAATGGCTAAGGATTTTGACTAAAATATCATATGTTTAAGATATTTCTATGACAAATGAAACGTATATCTCGAATTTTCTGGGAATGTCTCCAAAAGTATTCAGCATTGTGAACGACTTTTGCATAACTGGTAAACCATAAGAGATAGACTAAATTGTACTACACAAAAATTGTAGATCGCGTTAAATTACACAATTTTTGTCACATAAATTTTTTTTGTTGAGTGAACCATTTTTGAGTTATGGCTTGTTATTCCCTTAAATTTTTCAATACTTATACTTTTCCTCAAATGGGAATTCGTCATTTTTTTGTGTTTTTGTTTTTGTTTTTTGTCCTGGTAATGCAAAGAGAATGGAATACCCCGCATAGCAACCAGCTCTTAAAATATTTGACTATCGCTTACAGCCTACCAATTCCCCTTGCATGTACAAGAAAATTAGCAAAAAGATTAACATCTCGATATCTCGATTAGCACGAACCACATTGAGAATAAGGGTTTGTAAAAATAGTTTGTACAAGAGTAGAGAAAGTCATGTGAGTGTAACATCAGATTTTTTTTCTATTATACAGTTAAATTAATATATAATGCAACTTACTTAATACATTATTATAATAATAATAATAATTATACTTTCACACGAAAATAATTGTATCAAATTAACAATATTTCCTTCAGTTACATTTTGATTTATTAATTTCGTTTAAATTACAAAAGAAAATTAGAATCACCCACCTTATTTATATTCATAATTATTTTATAACACATTTGTTTTATAATTTATATTTTCCTTTCCTACTATCTATAACTACATGCCTTTACATAGATAATCCTAAAATACCTATCATTTATTCCCCATTAAAGTTATTTAAGACTCTGCGTCGCTGCAGGGGCTCTCAACTAGGTTTCTTCCTCCGAGTGGGTTCCACCCGATAGGGAACTACCGGGGGTTGGTTGCTTGTGGGTAGGACCGGGCGGAGCAGGATGTGTTCAGTCTGATAACGTTAGGGACCCTTCCATTCTTGTACCCGTTGGCATCCAGATCTGGTCGTACTTTAGATCTCCTCTCATTCTTCCCTCCCAGGGGTCACGTTGGAAGTAAAAATTTTAGTTACGGTGTATTTGCGGTGCCCTATCCCGGTACGGAGGCCCCTCCGTGATATGTTCCTGCTTCTTGCTAATCGAGATAAGCTTTCATTACACATTTTATTGTAAGTGCAAGAAGACTACAATAAACACGATAGTCAGATTTTAAAAAGTGAATCTCTATCTAATGCTTTTGAAATTCCATACTCTTTTCATGATCAGAGAAAAAACGAATAGCGACTTAGTTTGAAGAAAAAACCAACAACGAGGAATATCACGGAAATAACGTCGCAAACAATTTTATTTGATATAAATTGTATGCTTTAACGTCATGTAGAATTTTGATGTGTGAGGCTGTATTTTTAACACTTAAATGATTTCAGTTAAATTATATAATAAAATATAATAACAGCCCGCTTAAATCAGTATAAGTATAATACAATGTATAAAATGCATGTAACAGTCATTGTATTAATGTTTATATTACTATGTACATGTTCAACAATGTTATGTGAATGTATTACGTAATTTAATAATTTAGGAGCTGTGAGAATAATAGGTTAAAAGTTGCTAACAATGAGGTAACAATAAGGTAACCTTGAGGCAATGATGAGTAAGAAAGTTTAATAATGCTACTAGTCATTATTGGAGCAACAATAATGTAAATTTTGAGACAGTTTATAAATAGGCAATCAGCAACCAAGCTTAAATTAAATGAAGTATTCTATTGGAGTAGGAATAGCCAATCAGAAACTGAAATAGGGCAAATTGTCAGAAGTCCTCGAGAAGTTTAATATGTATCCAGGGTAAAATAGTTTACGTGCTAAAAAAATGCTAGTAAGTAATAAATAATATCACCACTCTCTCTCTATATCAGTGAAGTGTTATTTTAATCGTTTAAAGAATAAATAAATGGAGTGATGTACAAATTATAATCTGTGTAAGCCTACATTCTTGTCGCATCACAATCCTGCAAAGAGAAACGTGTCTCTAACAATAATACCGACGCAGCCTAGGCAAACATAAATATATAATATTTAAAGAAACAGTCAAATTACAAAGTTAATATTTTTAAACTTGGAGCGAAGGCTACCGAAAACTTTTTACCATACGTGTGGTTGCAACTACTTCAAGTATTGAACTACAATACAACACCTACTTCATGTGGCAAGACTTTTTTCTCTCTTACGGTTTACCAGTTATACAAAAGTCATTCAGAATGAAGAGGTCTTCCAGGGCTATCATCAGAAAATTGAATATCTACTTTTTATTTGTCCTGCAATATCTTATACAATGGAATTTTAATCATAGAAAATACAACAAATAAAACAAAGGATTTTTCAGAGAAGGGATTATTTGGGTGGATGATTTTCTTGAAAACCTTTCCTTCGTATCCTTGGAAAAAGCTGAACTTAAACACCAAGTTAGGTATATAACTGACTTTTGGTTTTTTGGTTATGCTGTTCAGACATTAACACACATACATACTCATGACCCTTTTCCAAACATTATTTTTACTTTCTCTACCATGTAAATAGTAGGTAGAGGAGCTATTGGATTCCACCCAAAAATTGGATACCGAGATTTCAACGGAAATACATGTTTTGAGGCCCCCTGAATTTAAAAAGATTATAAAAAGGCCTATATGTGTATCTGTATATCTACAGCATAACAGCGTAACTCAAAAACGGTAAGTTGGATAAATACTTAACTTGTATTTAGGTTTAGTATCTTCCAAAGATGCGACACAAAGATTTTGCAAGAAAATCACTTAACCCCAAACTACCCTTTACATAGAACATTTTTCCAAATTTTTTATTTTATAAAATGGCTCTAGCGATTTTGATTAAAATACCATATATTAAGGATATTTACATTACAAATAATATGTATATCTTGAATTTTCCAGGAATAGTCTGTGAAGTCCACTCCATTCGGAAGAAATTTTGTCTAATCTTGTACAACTGTTTAAGGTTAAGTGATAGAGGAAAACATACTATACAAAAATGTAGATCTCCTTAAAACACACAATTTATCTTAAATAGGTTTTTTTGGCATACGTCATTTCTAAGATATCCGTTATTAAAGGTTCGAATATTTCATTCTTGGTCATTCTCTTAAAGTCCTGTCGACATTCAGTTATTTCTCGCGATTACATGGAAATAATGTGTGGAATTTTAACACCAGTATATAGAGTCCACTTCTTAAATATTTGACTATGTTCTCTTTATATCTATAACGAAATGCATAATGTAGCTATTTCTACAAAGCTTTATTTGGATTAAAATGTGGTAGATAAAAAAAAAGTAATAAGCTTTAGTAGGAATAGTTTGTATACCCACTAATAAACGATATACGGTAGAACAGAGGTGGCGAAAACGGGACTCGCGAGTCATTTTGACTCGTAGGCGGAGTTCCCTCTCTGCCACTGTCCCTTTGTTTTTCACATGCTGCTGAGTGATGCAGTGCGTGTTGCATATTTGTTGACTCGCGGAAGGAAGGCGTTTTCGCCATCCATGCGGTAGAGAAACTCATGTGAATGTATCATATGCTGTTTTTTTATTTAGGAAGCCTCAAAACTTGTATTATTTCCGGTGAATTCTCGGTAAGGAATTTTGGGGTCGAAGCAAGACTTTCTCTACATACTACCTATATTTAAGTAGTGGAGAAAATATGTTATTTTTGCAATTGCTTGCTAAAATAAGTAATAAAAACCACAATGCAATACACAAAATGTTACAAACGCACCTGAAGTAAATGCTATTTGAAATACACGACCTTAACTTTGTTTCTTAAAGCCTAGGAAGCCTCTTATTAAATGTGTCCGCAAGTTGTCTCTCTAACCAAATATAACTTGTTGATCTTTCACAAATTGGTAGAGAAAGCGAGACATATTACACAATGCTGCGCTGAGTGAGCCGCTAGTGGAGCGATAAGCAATGCAATGGCTGTAGTTTATTTAGCTTTGTGAGCGAGTGGGAGCAACTATGTAACAAATTCTTGGCTAAGACTGGTTAATTGGAACTGGCGAGGGACCAAGTTCGAACCGACAGTCTTTATGAGAGCTCCCTACCACTATTACTCGGTCGTTGGAGCGTAACTGAACACGTTCTTTGCGCAAAGTGCAGGTTTTTGACACTTTAAGATGATATCGCATCGTTAAAATACGAGAATGTGAAACTATTTTTCTTTTATGTCTGACAATGTCATCTTTTCTGTTACGAATAATTCAGGAGTGGCACCGTGGCCGAGGTCTGGGTTCGATCCCAGGGACCCGCATGTGGGACGAAGCGGTGTCTGGAAGGGTTTTATCCGGTTTCCTCCGCCATTCATTCCACCAATTGATCCATTATCACATTTTCTTTCATCCATTTCGCCTTCATTTCATATCTTCCTCCTCAGTATCATACCTGGCTGCAGGCCGATCCCCCGGAACGGGTTCCTCATTCTCTGATTCAATGTACGTCTGCTCCTCGACAGGCCTCTGACCCTAGGCACGATTGTAAGTCCTAGGGGTGTAAGGCCCTACATAAGAGGAGGTAAGCCAACTAAGTAAGTATAATTCAGACACATTTTGTGTTTAAATTATGGTTTCTACATAAATAACAGTTTCGAATAGTCTGTCTGAAACAGAAATATATTTAGCTTTTGTCCTAAGACCTTCACTATATGAGTTAATTATGAAATTCTTAAAGGATTATTGTAACATATCTTTATGTTAAATTCGCTGCCAAATCATTTTACTATTTCAATGAATTCAATGCTAATATCATGTTTTTTTTGTCATTTCTTATATTTGGATGTGCTTGTTTAGTTGATCAATCCACCCATCCAATACAATCCAGTCATTTGTCTATCTTCTGTATGTTTGTCTGCGCAAACTACAAAAGTTTTACATCATAATATGCCTGGTTAATATACTATTGCATCAGAATGAAATCTTTACCATATGCATAATAAAACATAAAACAAAGTTTTGGATAAAATCTTCATAGTATTATTCACTGATATAAAATTAGTTTTATGAGTTTAAAAATTAGAATATGTTGCTTTCGTTTGCCTGAAAACATTTAAACATTTATAGCTCCACAACTGTAGGATATTTCCCAAAATACATACACAGATTTATTAACTGGCACATATTCTATAATTCTACAGATTTCCAATTATTTATCCTACAGTTTAATTTGTAGCATTAATAATTGCTCGCCCTACCTGGAAATTTAAATATTTCTATTTTGGAAAAAAATGCAAGAAATGAGCACAGAATTTTAAAATTCTCCAAGTAAAACTGTAATGCAAATCATATAATATCCTCAATGTTCACGAAGTTTGATTAAATATAAAAATAAATCCACTTTAGACCAGAGTTTTCACTTAAATTTGCTAATTACTTACGAGATGGCCCACACAAGCCGTCCTTAGTTGAAGTTAGTTTATACCGGATAACGCGCAAGCCAAAAGGTTTGCCTAAGCATATGTGCAAAGAGGAATCCATGCCAACTTGAGGAGACCGCTAAATGAAACACCAATGCTTGAAATTGAACTTGAGCACACATGTTAAACCATTTAGTTCCACGACAGTTAATCTGCAATCAGTGCATCTATATGGCAACAATTGGTGCCGCAAAGCTAACAAGAATAAACAAAATTCTATTTTTTTATTATTATTATTCTTCTTATTATTATATATATATATATATGTGTGTGTACACTTAAAGGTGTGTTAGATACATTATTTTCTATTAGTGCATTATTCATAATAAGCATGCCCAAAAATGTGCCTGTACGAATTGATGTAAGGGCCTTTCAGGCCCACGTTCTACCTGGAATAATTCATATTTCTTAACATTATTTCTCTACGTAAAAAGAAAGTTTGTTTAAGACAGATACCCTTTTGTTTGAATGACCTGGCTCGAACTGCACGCAGGCGACCACGCGATGCTTATCAGTACGAAACTACGACGTAAACACTTGCAGACATCAGCACTACCTTAATGACTTTCGCTTTGTACCCGCACTGTCCCATTGAACAGTAGTGATGCGGCAGCTTCTTTTGCACCTATGTATGCAGGAAACATAAAACTACAAAGGACGGCTTGTTTGGGCCACCTGGTGTATCATTACAATCATTCACTTTAAGAAAGAAGAATAATTGTTTCTGTGAGCTCGGCAAAGTTAGAAAGTAACTGCATGCATTATATATTAACAGAATCCGCAGTTCCGCCGCCGTTATGGCGGTAACCTAGGTGACCTCTCTCTCTCTCTCTCTCTCTCTCTCTCACACACACACACACACACACACTAATTCTATGGCTCCTCATCACTCTCTCTTTTTCCCCTCATTATTATTATTTTCTTTCTATTCTCTCCTCTCACTCTATTGCGGAATACATGTAATATGATGTTTTAAAAAATTGTCAATAAAATTATTTTTATGGCATGTTAAAAATCTTAAACATAAGTTTTGATTTAATTCTATAAAAATTGTGCCTCTCCTTATGCTTACTCTAATCGGAGCTACACTGTTTCTCGTGTTAACAGGTTTACGTACATGAATAACAGTAACGAACAGTTACACAATTTCTTAAATATTCGTCGCATCGAAATTTTGTAGACAAGAAACTCTCTGGAACACTACACTTATAAACACAATAATAACTGAATAATAAACAAGACCAGTTTATGACTTCGTGCTTTACGAGATCTCTCCATCTTTAGGGAAAATAATTAAGAGGCCACAAAGTCTCTTAGTTTAAGCGGGTTATAATCGACCAAGATGGCTCCGCAGTAATGTGCGAGATCAGCATTTGTGAGGTCCGGGGTTCGATTCCCGTCGGGCTGGCCACTCTGGCTATGGTTTTATTACTTTCTCTACTACGTATAGTAAGTAGGGGGAGTATTGTATTCCACCCAAAAAAAATCGAGATTTCACCGGAAATATATGTTTTGAGACCTGCTGAATCCAAAAAAAAGTATTTTGGAAACATGTCCGTGTGTGTGCCTGTCTGTGAACAGCATAACTCAGAAACGAACAGTCGGATAAACACCAAACTTGGTACTTAGGTTCAGTATCTTCCAGAGATGCGACACGAAGGTTTTCAACAAAATCCCCCCATCCCAGATTACCCTTTACATGCAACATTTTTCTAAAATTTTAATTTTCTCAAAACTGGCTCTAACGATTTCAATTAAAGTATCATATGTTTAAGATATTCTTATGACAAATAAAATGTATATCTTGAATTTTCTGGGGATGTATCCAAAAGTATTCTTCATTGTGAACAATTTTTGCATAACTGGTAAACCATAAGAGATAGACAAAATTTTACTACGCAAAAAATGTAGATCGCGTTAAAATACACAATTAATGTCATATACATTTTTTTGTTGAGTGAACCATTTTCGAGATTATGCTTGTTATTCCCTTAAATTTGTCAATACTTATTTTCTCAAATGGGAGTTATTCATTTTTTTGTCTTGGATATGCAAAGAGTATTAATCTGTGGCAAAGAGAAGGTGCTGCGCCTAGCAACCAGCTATTAAGAGAATTTCGAAATGACCGCACAAATATGCACGATGTACAGCGGAGTGGTAGGCCCAGTATTCGGACCGACGACATCGTTGAACACGTGAACCAAAACCTTCGAAGTGATCGGCGTTTGAAGATTAGTGGTCTGGCTGATGAATTCTCAAATGTTGCTCGAACCTCACTTTACAGGATTGTTACTGAACAGCTTGGATATTGGAAACTTGGTGCGACGTGGGTACCAACACTGCTCAACGGTCAGCACTAAGAGCAAGAATGCGTAGTGCACGACAGTTTTGGAGCGCTATAGACAATATGGAGATGGTTTGTTTTCCTACATTGGATAGCGTACATCAACGCAGAATCGAAAAACAGTCAATGCAGTGGCGCCGTTCCGTTTCACCCAAACCAAAATGTGTAAACAATCACCGTTCACGTATCGCAAAATGATGCACGAAAAGGGCGTCCTTTTGGTTGATTTTATCGACCGAGGGTCAACAATTACTACTGTGTAACGCTTACCAAACTAAGACGTGCGATCCAAAATCGACGTCGCGGGAAACTTTCATCTGACATCATCCTCCTGCACGATAACCCACGCCCACACAGCGCTGCCAAAACCAAAGAGAAGATTCAAGAGTTTCGTTGGTAACTCTTTGACCTCCCTCCTCACACCAGGCGTCTATTTCCTCTTCTTGCGTTTGAAACGGTGGCTGGGTGGACAACGATTTCAAACCGACGATGAACTCAAGACGAGTGTCACCAACTGGTTCAAGTTCCAGGCGGTAGACTTCTATGCCGAGGGGTTAAAGAAACTGGTGCAGCGTTACAGCAAGTGTACGATAGATGTGAATGACAATTATCTGGAAAAGTAAGGTATTTATGTGCCTACATACGAGTATTACTGTCGATAAAAACCTTGTCTCATGAACGATGTTGTTATGACCAAACGGACCTTAGCTTTGGAATACACCTGGTATAACCGTCTCGCGATCCGCCATGCGATTGCCACTGTGGACGAAAACCACAATATCAAAGAGTAAAATGTGTAAAGGATTTTTTTCTAAAGGCAAACCCATTGTTATGAGCAGTCCAGTTAAAGGCGGCTACACAAATGAAACAATATACATAAAGTTGTAATAAAACCGAATAGGTTTCGCATTTCTCTAACATGAGACGCTTTAATTCCTTCTCCACACCCACGTGTTGAAGGTTGATTACAAAAGGTAGAGTAGACAATCGCATATAAGTGACTAGAATCACGTGACAGAATTTCCGGTGAGCTCAAAGTATAGCGGCATTATAAATATGTATATCTCTTACGGGATAAACTGCTAATTTATTTAGTCTTTAAAGTTTGGGCGATACGTGTTTGCTTACTGCCAAGGAGTCGGTGTTTAATCTCAGGTAGTAGGGATCCTCCCAGTCTGACGTCTGCCCATAAAGATTTATCTTACCGTGATTTCGCTGCTAAGCAACTGTCGTTATTGAACAAACTGTGTGAAATAAGGCAAGTAGATAAAAAATAGCTTATGTTGCAATCCCATGACCTTTTGCCAACGCGCTTTATTTTCCTAACTTTTCTGCAAATGATCCATGAAAACCTCTTCTGTCTTCTTGAGTTCCTGTTACTCGTGATAAATGTTTTCCACAATGATTTCAGCACAGTTTATTGTAGCTACGTACAAGATAAACAAAAGAACGATACCATATTGTGACTTTGTCCCGTTCTTCAATTGTCACTGCCCTAAGATCTATTTTGGTTCACTTCAGTCAGGTGAACTAGTTCATTTCTCCGTTACTTCACTTCCTTCGTGACTAGCCTCTTCACGCCGGACGATATGCTTCACTCGGGAGTAGAAGTCTAGACCTCCACAACCCGTCGCTTCCCAGTAGCAGTCGCTGTACGTCACAGCGTCAACAACTCGCTCGGAGAATCGCCCTTGATGTCGCACCAGAAACGCATCGCTAACTCGCTCACTTCCTCACTGACTGATTGAATTCAACTCCGACTCCTCCCGCGAGATCGCTCGCTTATATAGTCAGTGTGATATTTCCACGAGGTTCTCGAACGTTCTAGAACTACCTTCTGGGTGATAGGGGTAGCTTTCAGAAGTTTCTATTTTCTGCCGATAACGCGCCCGCTGTTTATGCTAGCGAGCGGCCGTTGTCGTTTACTCGACCGCCCGGCGCCGACCTCCCGATAACCTTGGGCTATAACCGCTCCGTCAAAGTGAATAGCTTGGAATTATGAAAATGCAAAGCAACAACATGCAATTTTTCGTAAATAGCTAATTTCCGCTGAAATATCGATACTGACTTTTTTTAGGAATACATCTTCCTATAACTATCATAGGTTAAGCGGCAGAGGAAATAAAAATTTTAGGGTAGGCGGTAAAAGCTCGCATAATATTGCAGAGAAAATAAAACTTAGAAAAGTTCATTCCTGGACGCATGAGAACCATAACGATATTCTTTATGATGCAACACTTGCTTAAAATTACTTTTTGGTCAGCATGGAGTAAAAGTAGAACTTCCAACTCAGTGCACACAAGCTAAAAGCTTTAGATTATCGCACTAATGCAATAATTTACATTGTAGTTTCAAGTGCAATCACATGGAAATTACCATTTGTATATGCACATATTTAATAACTCGACTTGGTTTTAGTAGGTTTTACTTTTCATTATTCTTATTACATGATTAATTTCCCATGGCGCTCGCATTATCTGTTTACAATACAAATCGTCGTACTTTAATTTATCGCAATTCGTTGTAGAGTAACCTACATGTTATATTGGCAGCTTTCTTTAATCTAAAACGTTGCTGTTTTATCAAACCTACATCAAAATTAAACTTCTGAAATTATGAATTCTGAAAAAACTGAAATAGGAGTAAAAATACAGAAGCAGCAGAAAGAATAGAACTAGAAGTACTTACGCAAAAAATCCAGAGAGCAATATAAAATATTATTCAATAGCTTCATTAACTGGTGTAAGGCAAAACATGTTGAAAATAATTTAACTAAAAATGACTGCTAGCGAATCAATCAAACATCAAAATATCTGATATCTCGCTTTTTTAATGTCATTTGTCTTGTTTCAAGAACCGGTTCTAAAGGTGAACTCTGTTAGTTTCAGGAATCTTCATAATATTATTGATTTTTTACAAATTCGAGCGCTGTCTAAAAAATAATATATGCCACACGAGTTAAAAGTTGTTTTATTTTGGTTGTAGGATTGCGCTATGGCCTTCGTTTCAGAAACATTCCTACTCGCAGAATAAAGCCCTACTTTTACCCCTTGAATCATAATCTACTATTTTCTACAATAGTGTTTTTGATTCACCTCCCGTTCGTGTTTCATGGTGAAAAGTTGAATTCCTTGCATTCAGTGCTAGTAACCTAGCTTTGCTTATTTTACTGCACGTATGTGCATGAACTGCATTAAATCCCCTGATTGTTTGGATATTTATTATTGCAGACATGGAATACATCCTATTCAATAGTTGAACTTCATCTTTTAAGTCCACTAGTGGTGCCGTATGCAGTAATAATGACGTTAAGCTCTGCAAAAAATTACCAACTAAATCTTACCTGGGTATTTGCTTTCTTTTTAATGGTTAATATTTACTTACAATTTAATTCATGCAGCAGCATAGTATTAATTGCAATTTATTGATTTCCTAAGGTACAAGAGTAGAACTAGAAGTACATATCACGGAAGGGCACCCGAAACCGGGGCAGAGCACCGATGTAGGCCATTGTGATCCCTCGGGGGGAAGGATGAGGGGGAGACCCGCAGGGCGACTAGATTCGTGCGACAACGTGCGCGAGCATCGACGGAGTCCCTAACGATTCCAGATTGAGTGTATCCGACGCCGGTCAGCTCCGCCCATAATCCCCGAGTCCCCGGGGGGTCCCTAGAATATAGGGTGTGCCGCTCTCAGAGGGCGGATCCGCCAGCAGACAAACCTTTCCAAAGCGCACTTCTACCGTCTAGCCGAAACATGCCAAAACGCCTTCGCCTCGTCTTTAACTCTGAAACAGATGATGGAAAAAATATGGGGACAGGAAATTCGTGGTACAAGAGGAACTACCCCAGCATTCGTCTATCGACCCGGGGAAAGCACAAAAAAAAAACTGTCAGAGTGGCTGGTACGATGCGAATCGAACATGGAATCTATTTTATCTTTGTAGCAAATGGGACACTAATAACTGTGAAGAGCCAATTGATAAAATTATGAGTCGAAATGATATTAAAAGCCTTCACTTGCATCAAGATGGTCAAAAGACGTGACCAGCTTCATCTTTTTACCATCTTGATGTAAGAGAAGGCTTTTAATATCATTTCGACTCATATTTTTATCAATGAAATCTATTATTGTAGGAATAAATACTATAGTGAACCAATGCTTTTAAAGATCCTTTAAATCGAATTTTGGCTAATTTTTTTTTGTAGGATGTAGAATGTAGGATGTGTTTATGGAATGGGGCAAACCTCGCGCACTGCGACCATTTTGATCTATTGTGGCCAACCCCCGGGAGGAGGGTTGTTGAGGTAAAGGAGCCGTAGGAGGTCCGCAGTTGGACAGGGCCGCAGAGACTTGCAGACATTTCCAGTTTGAACACCCGCGCACTATTGGCGAGGAATCACAAGAAGGCTACGCAGCGACCCTAGTGGGTGGGACAGTTCACTCTGACGTCCATGAGGAAAAACCTTTCCAATGCGCATGCATCCAGGCCATCTGCCCGGCATCGCCAGCACCGCAGGAGTGAAACGTGAAATGGAGATGAAATGGAAGGAGAAATCGTGGTAGAATACACCACCCCGGCATTCGCCTTGGCGACCAGGGGAAAACCACGAAAATCCAATCGTCAGAGTGAGCAGTCACTGGAAATCGATCTAGGGTTATTTTCTAAGCACTATTTCTATTATTCATTCTCGTCCCCCCAAAAAATAAATAAATAATATGCAGTGCACATGCGTTAAATGTATCCAAGAATCTCGAAAGTAGAAAATATTCGACTCCGTCACGAATTTTCAAACTCTAACTCTTTCTCCAATGATACACTTACCGAAGTTGTATTGCAATATACTATTTCCAAGTCCCCTGTGGCTGAAATCATCTTCTTCCAACCAGCAGTAGATCTTCTGATCTATTGCATCTCAAACTCATACCTCACGCAAAGAAATTATTACAATCAACCCAACCATTCAATATTTTCAAGTCTTGTGAATCGAGAGAAGAAAGAAATATCTAAATTCTGTGTGTACGTGTGCGTGTGCATGTCTTGAATAACCGTTATTGTGTAATGTCCATCTCAAAAACTGTTACATATAAAACTCCAACCTTTTATTCATTTATGTAACCCGATCCTACCTCTGTAAGCATCACCAGTAAGTAGGCAGCTATAAAAGTAGTCGTTTTAAAAGAATTATTGTTATTTTCTTAGTAACCATTTTATGCAAATTGCTGAAAATATGGAATAGAGTATAAAGTATTCTGGAACGAGTTGAAATAAAATTAAATATATCAATAGAAGTTATAGCTCGAGAAAGTAGATATACTACAAATAACAAATTCAATCTTCGTAAATTTGGTACAGACAGCAAAATTTATTTGGATTTCATAAAAAAAAATCTGATGCGTTACACTCACATGACTTTCTCTACTCTTGTATAAACTATTTTTACAAACGCTTATTCTCCATATGCTTCACGTTAATTGGGACGTTAATCTTATTGCTAATTTTCTTGTAGGTGCAAAGGGAATTGGTAGGCTTTAAGCGATAGTCAAATATTTTAAGAGCTGGTTGCTATGTGGAGTATTCCATTTACTTTGCATTACCAGGACAAAAAATGAATAACGAATTCCCATTTGAGAAAAACTAAGTATTGGAAAATTCAAGGGAATAACAAGCAATATCTGAAAAATGGTTCACTCAACAACAAAAAAATGTATGTGACATAAATTGTGTACTTCAACGCGATCTACATTTTTTGTGTAGTAACATTTTGTCTATCTCTTATGGTTTACCAGTTATGCAAACGTCATTCACAATGAAGAACAGTTTTGGAGACATTCCCAGAAAATTCAAGATATGCATTTTATTTGTCATGAAAGTATCTTAAATATATGTTATTTTAATCAAAATCGTTGGAGCCATTTTTGAGAAAATTAAAATTTTCGAAAAATGTTCCATGTAAAGTGTAATCTGGGGTGGGGGATTTTCTTGAAAACCTTCGTGTCGCATTTCCGGAAGATACTGAACCTAAATACCAAGTTTGGTGTTTATCCGACTGTTCGTTTCTGAGTTATGCTGTTCACAGATAGACAGACAGACAGACACACACACACACAGACACACACACACACGGACATGTTTCCAAAAATACTTTTTTGGGATTCAGGAGGCCTCAAAACATGTATTTCCCGTGCCGATTTTTGGGTGGAATGCAATACTTCCTCTGCTTACTATACGTAGTAGAGAAAGTAAAAAAGATCACCTGTCACGTGAGCCAAATTTTATGACAAACGACCAATAAAACTTGCAAGAAAAGCGGTTGCTAGTAGTGCAAAACACCAAACATATGATTTATGGAGAAATTATCCTACCCAACATTCACCTAGCGACCGAGGAAAACTGCGCTTCTGTTAATATGATTTACAAAATAATTATGAAGTAAACAAACAACAACTGTAGTTTTTAAATATTATAAAATTAATAAAATAAACTCTGTAAATACTAAATAATAAAATGAACATTTCTCTCTATGATAAGTTGGCTACTATGGTGATTATTACCATATTATTCTTAGGTATACTAGCTGACCCCAGAGGTGCATGGGTAGCCTTTTAAACCACAAATCCATTTCGTTTTATTTACCTCCCTCTGTATTCTTTATGAACCTGTTACGACTAGCCATCATTGCACGTACCCTTGTAAACTTGCATGAAGATTTAATTAATTTCATTTATTTCCCACCTTTCTTTATGAATTTATTGTATAATGATATAGAAGATTTTTGAGGTGATGTGGCACCCTTCTGCCAAATTGACCCTCCCCGGAGAAATCTACTATATGCGACTGGGCTGTACTAAAGGAAGGCTGACATGTACGGGAACAGAAGTGCAACGACTATGGTAGTGGTTCTCAAGCAGACGACAACAAGAAGAAGAAAGGGTGCAGTTATTTTGATTCACGCAGTACGTCAGGCGATTGTCGTCGTCGACTGCGCATGCGCCGAATCAGTTGCAGCTTTCTTCAACTTCCTGTCTACAAGGCTGACCAGTCTTTCTTCGACGGCGAGCTAGGTTACGAGGAAAACAACAGGACAACGTTTAGATAGAAGGCATTTCTAGACGGTATTTCTAAATTCTTTTTTGGCTTAACGTATTCAAAATTCTCTTTAGTAATTCTTTACCGGGAAAAGATTGATCGTCTGAACTATAGACTTATTGCTGTTAGTTTAGAAATATATCGGTAAATGTGAGAGCAGGAAGCAATTCTGTAGTTGTTGTAATTTAATTTAAAACATTGAAGCCGTAAATAATGTAAAGAATGATGAACGAAAAGGGTTTGTAAATTGTAATTATCTATGTTATTGAAGTGTGAGTTTATTAAATGGAAGAAATTTTCAAGTAGGAATCTGCCATTATTCCTAATTTAATCCACTTCCTCTTGGGTCAAAAGAGCGCGTTTCACACTTTACCTCTTATCATTGTAATTTCGTACAACGCCGGCTATTCCTAATGACGAATGAAAAATCCCTTAATATTCGCGCACGAATATATGAAACATCGACGGAACGTCAGACTTCCTTATCCTCCCCCAACAATCTTCCAAGTTCTGTGAATGCTGCACAGCCGATAAGTACTCTTTGGCGATGGAGCGATCCTCGGTCGGAATGGTCGAGTAATTTTTACTTTCTCTACTACGTATAGTAAAGTATTGCATTCCACCCAAAAATTCGATATCGAGATTTCACCGGAAATAAATGTTTTGAGGCACCCTGAATCCAGCAAACAAACAAAACTTTAGAAAAAAGGTCAATGTGTGTATCTGTGTGTCTGTTTGGATGTACGTCTGTGAACAGCATAACTCAAAATCGAAAAGTCGGATGAATAAAACTTGGTATTTAGATTCAGTATCTTTCAAAGATGCGACACAAAAATTTTCAGAAAATTCCCCCATCCCAGACTACCCTTTACATGGAACATTTTTCGTAAATTTTTATTTTCTCAAAAATGGCTCTAATGATTTTGATTAAAACATCACATGTATAGATACTTTCATGCAAATGAAATGTATATCTTGAATTTCTGGGAATGTCCCCAAAAGTCGTCTTCGTTCTGAATAAATTTTGACTGTAAACCATAAGAGATAGACAAAAGTTTACTGCACAAAAAATGTATACCTCGTTAAAACACACAATTTATGTCATATACATTTTTTTGTCGAATGAACCATTTCCGAGATATTCCTTGTTATTTGTTTTAATTCTCCAATACTTACACTTTTTCTCAAATGGGAATTCGTTATTCGTTTTTTTTATTGTCCTGGACATGCAAAGAGAATGGAATGCTCCACAAAGCAACCAACTCTTAAAATATTTTACTATTGCTTAAATCCTACCATATTTCCCTTGCAGCTACAAGAAAATTAGCAATGAAATAGTTTCTGTTCTGCAAATTTTTATATCGATTAACTTTAGGTAGATGGAGAATAAACGTTTGTAAAATGGTTTTTACAAGAGTAGAGAAAGTCATGTGAGTGTAACATAAGAGTTTTTAGATAATCGTAGTACCTTCTCTTTGGCTCCACATTTATTTAATTAATAACATGAATGCTGCATGGTTTTCAATAATACATACTTATTCTAGGCGTTACTGCCCACTGTGGGCTTCAGCTTCCCTTATCTATGCTTCTAACACGCCTATCCATAGGATTTCTTCTTTATACCCTAACTCCCAGCAGTTGTGAGCATCTTTTCTACCGCATCTTCCCATATTTTCCGTGGCAGTCCATTTGGTATAACTACAAGGCGAAAACAGTCCAGAAGCTCCCCTTTAAGATACTCCCGAACCGAGTACTCACACTCTCCAGGACGTACGAAAACGCTCGGGGCAGACGCCTAACGGGGAACAGAGGACCTACGGATCAGAGATTGAGAGATCAGCCACACGCCCTGCATGAGAGGAAGTGGGTGATAGATGCAGATGAGAGATGAAGGTTAGAATAGGTGATGATGGAGCACCGGTGGAATGAAACATGGCGGGGGAAGCCGGAGAACTCGGAGAAAACCCGCTCAGACGCCGCTTTGTTCACCACAACTCTAGCATGCGAGTCTCTGGGATTGAACCCGGATTGCCTTCGTGAGAGGTCAGCGGTCTAACTACTCGGCCACGGCGCCGCTGTCCTTTTGGTATAGTCTTGTAAAATTTACTTACTGTTTAGTCGGCTTACCCTCCTCTTATGTGGGCTTACACCCCTTAGTGTCAGAGGCCTGCAGAGGAGCAGACAAACATTGAATCAGAGAATGCAGAACCCCGAGCGAAGTATCAGCCCGTAGTCAGGTATGAAGTTGAGGAAGATGATATGAAATGAAGGCGAAATGGATGAAAGGAATGGTGATGATGGAGCAATTTTGTGTTTTGTTTGGAGGACGTTATGATAGGGTCAATTAGGGTTTTAGGGTCAATTTAATCTTTTAAATGGGAAACTGCAATGAGGGTCAAATTAAATTAACCCTAAAATGACCATCACAACGTCCTCCAAATAAAACGACTAATGACATCTAATTTCTTCCATAATATCAAGCAACCTTTATCCGATACATTTCTTTCTAGAACGCTTAGTTCTGGAGATATTGTACAATCTCAACTTAAATGGCCCACCCGTTTACATGGTATATGAATATCTTGCTTAGAATGAAATACCGCGGAATTCGTCTTATTTTACATGTATATTCTGTGGAGTAACAATAACCACTTTTCATTCCATGGCATTCTCAACTAAAAGATAAAGCTTTCTTCGCATGTATGTTCTGTTATAACCCCAATGTATTTGTATTCAAGTACAAAGGCTTATAAATACTTTTTTATATTTTGAAACCACTTTATCAGGCTTGGGGTTCTTTTACTTGCCGTAAATGTAATACAAGGAACCACCGGCTATGGTTTCCTTCCGAGAGAAGCCATGCTAAGTATTTTTACGCCCGAAAATATCCATCGCACTCCGTCGGGTTTGAACCTCGACCTCGGGAACTAGACGCTAGCATAATATCACTAAACCAGGAGGACGACATCCTGGATTTGCTGTGATCCAGAGTTTGCTTGGTCCTCGACAGGCTATGACCCAGGGCATTGGCTTGTAAGTCCTTGGGGGTGTAAGTCCTACAAAGAGGGGGTAATACGTTAAAGAAAAAAAAAAATTAAAAGGTGTTTTATAGTCCCATGTCCGTCAGAAAGAATTGGGATTTTCGATGGTAAAAGAATTATCAAACCGACATAAACACACACACACACACACACTTGCTCTCTTTATAATATTAAATTAAGTAGAAGGCGGCGCCGTGGCCGAGTGGTTAGACCGCTCACCTCCCAACGAGGCGGCCCGGGTTCAATCCCAGGGACCTGCATGTGAGATTTGTGGTGGACGAGGCGGCGTCTGGGCGGGTTTTCTCCGAGTTCTCCGGTTTTCCCCGCCATTCATTCCACCAACTGCTCCATCATCACCTTTCCTTTCATCCATTTCACCAACATTTCGTTTCATCTACTTCCTTCAGCCCATACCAGGCATCGGGCTCATCACCCATCCTGGATGTTCTGTCTGATCCATGAGTGTCTGCTCCTCGACGGGCCACTGACCCCAGGCACCCGCTTGTAAGTCCTGGGGGTGTAAGTCCTACATAAGAGGAGGGTAAACAGATAATGAATGAATGAATTAAGTAGAAGATATCAGTGTATGATACAAACGTAATCACTTATTATCTCTTAAAGGATAACTTTGAGCAAACGTTTGCAAATATAATATATTATCTCCAAAAGCTGTGAATACAGCTGGAAGAGATCCGCTGTTCATAGGAATCGAAATTCGATATCTCATAAATTCGGACGTTGACAAGGGAATGGTAAAAATCAGGGTTTCGTCAGTGGTCTGCATTACGAAGTCCGGTCAGTCGTGAACATTGCGATATAAAAATATCTTCCGCACGTGCTCTATTATAAGCCATGGTTGTCCATAGCGGCAGGCCAGTGTAGGCGAACGATTTAACACTTTGTGGTCCCCGAGATTTATTCAGCTCCACTTTTTGTACGGGCCGTGATGTATTCAGATTGCGTCATCTGTTATATCGCTACGACAAGTGGATTAAATAAAAACGGCACATAAGCTTATTTATCTGGAGAGATAAGTTATAATAGGCTTGGAATCAGAGCAATATTTCATGTTGATGTCTATATCTGAAAATGTGATGTTTACGATGACAATAATTTTAGATAATTTGGTGCTGAAATCATTTGTATGTAGCAGGAGATCAAACGAAGGGATAATTTTATTTAAATTAGTGGTAAAGGCAACTACTACGACTTTTATGACACCTAATGATACAAGGGAATGTATGTAGAATTCTTACATTTGAATGATTATTGAGGTGCTCTGGAATTAAATGCGGTTCTAAGGACTTTCATGGCTCCTTTGTGAAACGGCATGTGTCATAGTACCATACATAAATAGTAATTGAGCTATTAACTAAACATTTTACTTACGAGTGATTTATTCCTTACAATAAAACTTATGATAGTTATTGGTCTTTTACGTTGATGGGTACAGCGCCTTATAAACCTAGAGATATATAATTATGTGTAAAAGGCGGCTCAATAAAGGGGAAAAATATTATATTCACAGAATATTTAATCACATTATCTATAATTTTGGAGTAACTTCGTTTTTCTGTTGTTCATAACGGTACAATCGTATAGGAAGATGCATACTTCTAGCAAGACAAAGTGATTATTCATTATTAAATGAAAGTTAGGGATTATGAGATGTTATAGGATATTACCACGTTTATGCTGTGGATCGTCATTTTCTACTAGTCACAAAGGTAAGCTTTCTGTCTGGTGGTGGTGACAAATGGAAACACTGTTAGCGGGAGGGACAGAGGGGGAAGTATGTTCACATTGCATCTAAATGGATATACTCGACATCTGTTGTTTAATCATAGTATTTTATGTTATTTGTTCTAATTAATTTCAGTTTATTTCATTGGAATAGTTTTAAGAGAGAGAAGGGGGAGAGGGAGATAACAAAATTAACAATGAGAATGAAGGCTTGCAGGCTATTATATCAGCCTGAACATAAGAAACCAGTTGTAACACCTAAGTGGGGTAGCTCAGTCAACAGACCACCTGCCTGCTGTGCGAGGGATCCCGGGTACGATTCCCGGGATGCGGGATGTAAATTTTATGTCCTTCCCTGCATGAGCTTCTAATATAATAGATAATAAAAAATTATAACTATCATAACAGCATGCCGGCACAATATTAAATGACCCAACTGAACTCGGATTTTTCCTGAAAAAAATCCTGTGCTATGATAAAGGGAAGCACTAATGTGCGTTGCCAAAACAGAAGTACATTTCATTGCTAATTAGAAACGCTCTGCCTCTTTAAGCTGGAAAAAAAGGTGCATCCAGGTTTATAAACAGCGATTATGTTGCAGAAGGAAGGCGATGACCAAACCTTTGCAGCAAAGAAAGAATATTAAGAAACAAAAATATATATTAAAAAAAAAGTATGCCGTGGAAACTTCTTTTAATGACGTAAACCCAGTTTGTGCTACTAATCTCCAGATACACGGTTTTATTCATTTATTGGTGTTAGAAAAGCTTTTCCTAATTGTTATTGAGTTTTTATCAGTAACTTCTGTTTTAACAATATTTATATCAGGATTAGGTGTTAATTTGATTTTAAAAACCTGATATGATACGTTCACATGACTTTCTCTACCCCCATTCGTTTATTAGTGGATATATATAATTCTTACTAAAGCTTATTTTTCTATCTACTACATTTTAATCCAAATAAACCTTTGCAGAAATAGCTACATTACACATTTCGTTATAGATACAAAGAGAATAGCGATAGTAAAATGTTAGGACCTAGACGCTTTATACTGCCTTAAAATTCCATACTGTCTCCATGCAATCGCAAGAAACTACTGAATGTTGAAACGACTTTAAGAGAATGGCCAAGAAATGAACAATTCGAACAATTGGATAAAATGTCAAACTTTGATACCGGAATTATTGACATGAAGATATAAATAATTAAATAATAGTAAGATAGAGAAAAAATTACAATAAATAATTACTAAATGTTAAATCTATGTATAATGCAATAAGCCTGAGTTGAACATTAGCGTGTCATATTAAGCAAAGTCATTAGGTAGGTAAGGTAGGTAGGTTATCTTTATTGGTTTCAAATTATTGAAGTTATTACACAAGTATATAGTGCATGGGTCATTGACCGTACATGCATATTTAAGATACAATAGGGTGACAAAATAAACAACACAGGTAGAAAACACAACAAAAAGGAACAAGAAAAGGGGAAATAGAGATAAATTACCTTTGTGTAACTGAACAAATTTGACCTAGCTTCGCGCACTTTAGCCAAGAAATTGCCCATGTTTTGCCAGTTCCTCTGGTCAGCCAGTATATCCCAACATGCCAATCTCTTGGTTGAGGGACTTAAGAATTTTTCTTTCAGTTTAATTGTTCGCTGGTTCTCCCACTGTGTACATTCCGCCAAAATATGTACCCAGTTCCTCATCCAAATCACAGAATGGGCAGATTCTCCTGCCAGAATCGTCAGTCATTTTCTGTGTCCTCCAGCCCCCAGTCTAAACCATGTCATTCGTGATCTTTCCTTTCTTCCTAAATTAAGGTATATATGCCTCTTTACCCCAATTGAATTTTATTTCATTTGCTAGACTTAGAGAAGGTTTAATTTTACAATCCGATTCTATTTCCTGTTGGTTGATGTCCCTTGGTCTTCTTTTGACACCTTTCCGTGTGTTTTTGTCATTTGTTTCAGCTCTTAGCCATACTGACTTCATGCCTATTCTCCTCAAACCCCTTTCCAAATCAGCTGCCCAACTTAGGAGACAGGTTTTCTCGCTGGTATTTATAACATTTGGATCGTAGTGTGGAGTTATCCCCCTGCATCAGCCTTAGCCAGTACTTCACTGCTCTTGTTTTGCAGTGTATTGTGTCTTCATAACATTCCACCTCCCTCAATACCCCCGAATTTGATGTACCTTGTGAAACTCCAAGAACTCTTTTCCAAAATGCTACCTGTTTTTTATTTACATGCTCTGCTCTTTCCCATCCCCAGATTTCACTTCCGTATAACAAAAGTGGCCTTATCATAGAGTTATACATCTTTTCTAATGTATCTACAGATACATCCGGTATCCACGGGAGGGTACGTAATAATTCATTTAACTGACCTCGTGCTTTGTAGTTAGTTACTGATAGATGTTTGTTCCATTTTCCTCTCATATTAAACATTACTCCTAAATAGGCGGGATGTTTTGTAGTTCTAGTCCCTTGTAATACCATTTCTCATCCCTGCCATCACATAGCCAATTTTGAAATCCATTATTTTTGTTTTATTAATGTTTACCACAAGTCATTAGTAATAGCATGAGTAGTGAATGCGTTAGACATAAAGATTTTTGGAATGCAGTTTAGGTTTAAGTTCAGTATGTTTGTAAAGTCACGTAGACAGAACTTCTGCAAATTAGAAAGAGAATGAAATTCTGAGATTCGATGAGGTATTGCATAGTAACGGTTAAAAGGATGTTGGTGGGATACTTCTAAGGTAGGAGCGTGTATTGCTAAAATCAGCGTCTTATCTTCCTTTTCTTTTGTGTACAGCCTGAGAGGCTTACAGTCTCTTACGGTGATTTACAGTTCGCAGCGCCTAAGACGCGCTGGGTTACCAGTTACTTAGCGGTAGCTTTGAAGCGTGTACGACATTTTCTCCGTGAATTGGCCGTCACGATGATATCCCCATCTTGGGACATGTCCCTTCCTGGCCTGACTGAAACAAAATCTGCAAGTCCAAGAACATAGAAAACCTTCTGTTGTGGCACATTCTAATCTAACCTAATAATATGACCATTGTTGTCAATGTCATTCTTGCTACCATAAATGGCAAGAAACTGACCCAGACACGCTACTTCCTACAACAATGAAGCAATACCTTTGCCTCACGATTGCTGCTTTTCTCCTCCTAGATGTTTTTTTTTTTTGTATACTTTGCCACGGCTGCTCGAGCATGAGATTCTAATCACTGGGTATGCGTGAGTGTATGTACATAGAAACACGAACGCTTTCTTGGAACCCTTTTATTCACCATTAAAATAAGGCTTAAGATTTGCCGATCACTTTTAAATTCTTACGATGTTACTGTGTCTTTTCCAAGACCGAAGATTATCAATTACATCTGATCGTTCGACCCTCTTGCAAGTTCGCACCCAGTCTTCGGACCTCGACGAGACTGTTGTTCCGCACTCCAAGAGTGACCCAGCGAGAGAGTATGTCCTCACCACACGAGCGTCCCAGCGAGAGTCTTCTCACCACACGCACGATACAAGGAAAGACCTCCTAACTTCCTGTCTCTCCCCTTAAAAATTTCGCCCCAAAAATGAGCGTCATGAAGCTTCTAGTGACCTTCACTTCCTGTCCAGTGCAACTGCACCCATTATTTCCAGGAGAAACTGGCTTCAGCGGTTTTACCCTTTATACCTGGGGTTGGTCCCTAATTAGCTAAGCTGTGCCTGTCTGGTCTTTTTGTCGCTTTTAACAGTCAACAATTTACCCAATGCTTCTCCTTTTAATACATGCACTGATTTTAAATATTTTGTTATTTATTTTATTTCGCTATCCGTCCCAGATTATTATGATAATTATTGACTTTATAATTTCGGCCTTCAAAACCTACTAATCATATGTCAAATGCTTTTTATCTGCATATGATACAAGTAAAATTATACAAGTTTGTAATGCTAAACTTATAGGCCGGACACCCTGTATAGAACTGTATCAAACTAGTGAAAAAGAATCTCTAATACAATCAGTATTTAAAAGTGGTGAAAAGTGACCGGTAGATAAAAACATATTAGGAAAATATTTTATTAAATCTTTAACAAAGTTTGCAGATAATATAATTTGGTATAATGTCAAAGAAAGAGAATACTACAAATTAACCGTTTTAGGATAAGATCATACCAGTATTTGTAGGTATATTAACTGTAATTAGAACCTAAAAAAACAAAACCTAAGCATGTAGTTATGATCTTTTTATGATATTAATGTAAATTTCCATCAATATATGTCTGAAAATTAATCTTGATTGTTTTTACCGGAAGAATTGGGCAACCCTGTTCTGCCGCAGTTCAGGGGACCCTCCTCTGGTGCTAAAACTGGTTACATGGACCGGATCACAAGGTTTTGTTTTTTTGTTTTCCCTTTGGCGTCGCATTATGGCATTATCACACACACACAAACATAGCCGACACGAGAAATATGGCGTAGCGCCACTTGTATAATTTTGCCACCTGAAGTTCGCTACATGCGGTCGCAAAGCCCATAGTGGTGCTGTTATCGCTGCAGCCCAAGGTATAACAAGCACTGCTGCTAGCTGAAATTACAACAGTTTATTTCTTTTAATTTCCCGCATCCAATTTGGAGTTCATCATACTTCCCACTCTCTGCAAAGAGAAAACCAGTTGGTTTTAAACTCCAATTAAATTCCTACATGACATGTGTGTAGTCATAAACAATGTACTTTAATTTATTTAATTAATTCTGCTTCCAAAGTCTTGCATGGGCGCCAGTATTATGTGTAACACACAGACGTACATATTCATCTCAGCATCCAAACGGATACCGACAATATTACAACATTTAAGTAGTATTTACGATAATTAAACGCAAAGAGAAATAGGAGTCTTATTGTTTTATCCCTGTGCATATAAAACCCATGGCACTATGGTCTATGCAGGGATTTCCAACCCGACTGCCGACCTCACGCCTACATACACACGGCAGAGGTGGACGATCATCCAATCGATACGGGGAGGAGATATGGTCAGCATCACGCATCCCCGCATCGAAACCGGGGCCGCTGCCTATCTCAGCTCCTTCCCGTAAGGGGGGGTTCCGACCCCTTCAGCTGCCATGGTGCGGGCGCTGCGGACCCTGAGCACTCGTGATACTTCTAACGTTGCTAGAAGTACGCTGGGCCGAACATTCGAACCCTTCCCGATGGGGAGCTGTTCTTATCGGGTTGGACTCGGCGGGACAGTGGTTCCCGATACCCATGGGATATTGGGTACGCCTGGCTGGTTTATCCCCCCAGGCGGGGTTGTGAGACGCCCCGATGTTCTCCGGCACCAACCATGAGTAAGAGTTGGTAGACGGCTTGCTAGATTGCCGTTGTCCCCAACGTGGTTAACGGCTGTCACCCCGTTTCGGGATGATGCACGTAAGTGGCGTATCCACTTCCATCCTTGCGTAAGCGTGGAGGTGTTTTTAGACTCAAGGTCTTGGCCTCACGGGAAACTACGACGGTTAAAGAGCCACTCGGCTGGCGCTAGCCTAGGTTCTGGACGGGGTTGGAGGTTGGGCTAAGGCTCTTGCCCTGGTAGACCTTCGTTCAACATATCTCAGCTCCTCACTTTCCTCACGATGCTGAGTGGGCACCAGTCTTATTCCACAGTGCTACCTTGAGTAAACAAATGTGTTTAGTCAAGGTTTTAGAATATTTCAATTGTTTTTTGTACTTTAATATTACACTAACCTTTAATAACAAAATAAAAGTATTTGTATTCATTTTATATCTAAAATATTCATTATTTCAACACTTGAAGCTTTTTTTAGATTAAAGAGCAAAATTTATGCAACTGTAGTCAAATGTAACTCCATGATCATTCACATATGCCAGCACACCATTTATTTTATGTCGACCCTCCCTATCCTTTTCTTTAGGCAGTAAACGGTAACCCCATCATTCACATATGCCATCACACAATTTATTTTATGTCGACCCTCCCCATCCTTTTCCTTAGGCAGTAAAATGTAACCCCGTCATCATTCACATATGTCATCGCACCATTTATTTTATGTCGGGCATCCCATCCTTTATCTTAGGAAGTAACATTAACTCCGCCATCATCCATGCCATCACACCCGTTGTTTAGCGTGGGTCCTCTCCATCCTTTACTATAGACACATTTGCCTCCGGTCACTGTGATTCAAACTCACAAAGGTTTGCTTTGAATGGTGGCCAGACCATTTCGTCTCGCCTTAACGATCACGGCTATTCGAATCACTTCCATTAAAGTGCCCGTGACGGATAGAAAAACTGTTTAGGAATTAGAGGAAGAGTAGCAAAATAATTCATGCATTAGAGGGTTAAAATCCGCACCCCCTAACGATGGCATGGAACCCGGGCGCATTTCATGGCCGGGAACCACAGCACCACGCTCCAGCCCACTGCGCCACGACGCAGCACTTTTGTCCATATAGTAAAAGCATAATTACATTTTATTGTGGCTTTTTATTTTATACTTCATTAGTATTAACATGTGTAAAGGGCTGTACTGAAGCTAAAAGTTGCGGGTGCACGTGTGATTATTACCCAATCTTCACCTGCTGCTGAAGAGGTTTCTTGTACGTAATATGTGTCCGTAAAGTCATAGTACACATTTTACCGGTCACAGAAAATCAACAAAGCAAGATAGAAATGTAAAATCTGCACCAAATTAAAGGGAAACTCTCCAAGTTTCTTACTACTCAGTGCAGTTCGTGTGGCCCTACAGCATCCAAACGATATTCTAGTTCTGCCCCCACATGTTTAAGGACGTCTGGTGTAACAGAGTGAATAACACCCTGTGTTTCTCTTTTTTAAATGATTGATGTCGTTGGTACGTTCACTGTACAAATGCTGTTACACATAACCCGCAAGTAAAACTCTAAGGGCGTCAGATCGGAGGATCGTGGTGGCGATGGCTTGACAGAATCCCTGCCTATCCAGTGCTGGGGGAATGTAGTGTCCAGAAACTCACGAACAATGCTGGCATAGTGTGGAGGAGCGCCGTCTTGTTGAAAGATGACATGTGGAAATTGCGTCACTGCATACAATTCCAACATGCCAAGTAGTTTTTTTGCCACCCCAGTCTGCTCTGCAAAGAAAAATGGGTCTATCACTGTGTCATGCATCAGGTCACACCACACGTTGACTTTAGGGGTGTTACGTTCGTAGTCAGCGTAATCATAAGGATTTTCAGCAGATTGGGGACGTTATGGTAATGAACAGGTTCACAGACATGGAATGTCGCCTCGTTGCTAAACACAATCTTCTGCAGAAATCGTTCGTCATTGTCGATCTCATGAAGCATATCTGTAGCAAACGCGCTGATCCGCTGCTGCGCAGTCCGTGGTGTTACGTCAACACCTGCCTACGCAAACGCTTGCACGTTATACTACGGAAACGTGGAGAGTTTTCCTTTTATTTGGTGACGGTTTCACATTTATATCTTGTTTCGTTGCTTTTCAGTGACTTGTTAAACCTGCACCATGACTTTACGGATACAACGTACTCTCAGGTACAGAAAAGACTATATAACAATTATTTACTTCAAAGGGGTGGAGTTACATGTCCTTATTATTGTGCCTTAGAAAAAATGTTAAATAAGGGAGTTTTTCAAAGCGTAATATTTATGAAACGTTTTGTTGCTTACAAACTTTCAACAAGAGGAATATTTAGGGAGTTACGCCAATTTTTCATCGTTATCCTGTTGAACCACACACTAGTTATTCAGAAAACATTATAGTTCCAAACGCTTAAAAGACATAAGATTCTTGCCTCTTACGCCACAGATCCAAATTCGGATCGTGGTTTAGTATAGCTTTCTGACAGAGGTGTCTGTGTTTAATATGACAGCAAGTAGTTTTTACCGGTTAGTTCCCCGAACTCATTTGTCCATTCATTTCATATTGTAAGGAATTAAAGCACCAATTGCTGGTAAACACTCTTTAGTTATCACTTAGATGTTCAACGTAGCACAAACGTTACACTTGAGACACTGTTTATGCACCTTCAGAACAGAACTGATCCGTTGAATCGAATCACAGTTGAACTGCTGAGTTACAACTTACAACTGAACTGCACTCGGCATTGTCGACTTTTCACTTAGTAACTTCTTAACTAACTGAAAAAGAGCAGCCTCTTACATAGGATCCACAGCAAATTGGAATGTTCTAGAAGGGGAAGCTACTGGAATGGCTTAAAGAATTCTTCTGGAGCAGTTGAGACTTCAAGGAAGCTGCACATAATGGGTTTGTAGCACGCCTATTGTTCTGAAGGCCAGTCGAGGGCCCCATCCAGGTGTCGTGCCGGGATGCTCTTACCGGCGGCTCACAAACAGCTTCGCACACACGGTCACAATATATTCATTCATCTGATAACGATGTTTAATTGACCCCCTCTAGGATCCAGTTAGGTAGAGGAAGTATTTTATTTTACCTAAAATTTTTATTCAGAAATACTATCGCAAATGCATGTTTCGAGGTCCATGAAACAAATAAAAACATTAAAGGTTCGCGCGCGCGTGTGTGTCTGTGAATAGCAAAACTCAAAAACGAAAAAGTCGGATAAGTGCCAACTTATTAAGTAAATTCATCATCTTCCAAGGACATACCAAAAAAGTGCCCCCACCCCTAACTACCCGTCACATAGAACATTTTTTATATTATATTTTCGGAAATACTGCTCTAACCATTTTAATTAAGATGTTTGCGTTACTAACGACTATTAAAATACATATCTTAATTTTATACGCATAGTAAGTTCTCTTTTATGGAAATAACTTTTGTGTACTTTTGTAAAGGTGGTAAACCATAAGGGATAAGCAAAGGCTTATAACAAAAAAATTAGATATTGTTAAAACACACAATGGATTTTTTGTCAATTTCCGACATAGTCGATGCTGTCGGTTGGAACTTTTCATTACTTTATCGTAATATTTATAGTGTTTAGTCGCCATTCTTTTGTTTCTCTTGGCGGTATACAAATTTCAAACGCAGTATATAGCGAACCGCTTTCTAAATATTTTATCATCTCCAATCTCCTGTAACCCTCTTGTAGCTACAGCAAAACGTGTAACAGAAGCATTTCTGCAAATGTTTCTCCATTAACAACGTAAATAAAAAAATAGTCTTTTGCAAAAATTGTTTGTAGTAGAGATATAAAAACAAACGCTAGCCATATGAATGTAACACATCAGAACCTTTCTTTTTAAAAGGGCGAGCCACAACGAATAATCAAAAATTTTTATGGATAATCTAGAAGAGTCAAGCTTTGGAAGGTTAAATTAATTTACGTAGCCTTTACACACACTAAATAATCTGTTCTCTTTGTTCAATACATGTTTTTCTTTTTTCCTTGCAGTGCTTTCACACTGTGTGGCTTTGGCCACACGATCATATTATTTTATTGCAATGAAGTGGAGCATGGGACCATTTCATATTACATGGTCACGGCACGGCGCCGGTGCGTGTCCTGTATTAGCCAAGCATTGTCACAGGAATCGACGGCTGCCGTGTCGTGCCGTTGACTCGCTAGGTACATTAATAAATGCGTGCCTCCACGCTGACGGTAGTCATTACAGTCGGCATTCCAGTTCATTCTATGCAATTTTTAAGTCTCTGGGTGTAATACTCGATAGTAGACTGACTTGGAATCCTCAGTTAAAAAGAGTTTCTGAAAAAGCTCTTGCTAGCCTTTTTGGCAAAATATGGGGTCTTAAACGAGTATGATCTACTTTTAGTACACGCCATTGCAAGGCCCATGGCAACTGTAAGGGACATATCCGATAACAAATAAGCATAGGGAATTACAGTACATAAAATATTGGAAATAGGATTAAGAATCAATGTTAATATTGGGAATAATTTGAAATGTGAATCCAACTTGTAACATAGCTGTTATTAGAACAGGCCAGCTAGCAAGCGAGAAGTGAAAATACATTAACACGCGTGCTAATATGCACAGGGCTAAAACGTTAGAAAATAAAGAGGACAGAGAATAGAAAGAGACAGAAACAGTGGTCCATTTCCCGGAACTCGAGGGAGTTGGTAAAATAGAAAAGGAAACATATATTTTGGATGACGGAGGCATTGGGTTTTGCCGGATGTCAGCAGGACGCGTGAGTTCAGAAATTCGGCACATTTTATTGTCATAGCATGCCATGGAACGCTACTCAAGAACCAATGCAAATGGTTGTAACAAATAAAGACGTGAATCCTGGCGTTATAGGAAAACAGATAAATAGGGATGGTAGCCCCGAGTTCATAGAATGCTCTCTGATACTCTAGTGGCATTAGTTTGCGTGCTACTGCCGTAGCAACCGATATTAGAATCAGTAATGTAACTAAATTGTGCAACCAGCTGGAAGATGCTGCGTATGTAGGTGGGAAGATCGTATGACGAATTAACTAGGTACACAGAATCACATAAAATAATAGCCGGAAGTTTTAAGCTATATATTTAATAAGCACTTCGTAAGGAAAAATTGCTAGCCGCCTGAATAGACGTAATTCTTCAATAAACCAAGCTTATGGGAAAATCAGTTATTATTTTGTCTACACTCACAAAATCCCAGATTATTTTTTTTTTATTAATTTATTATTGTCGCTTTAACAACAAAGTCATAACGCGACTACAATAAATTTTAATTATTACAAAATTGAAACAAATTACATTGATTATCTAACATTATACAATTTTATTTCTTTTAAAAACTTTACTATGTTGTGACAGATGGTTGGATCACTCAAGGCCACCGAGAGGTTAGCAGGAATACTACACTGAAGCAGCTGAACATCGTAGATAGGGAACTCTGCAACTATATGCTGAACTGTGAGAATGGAGTGACACTGTTTGAATGTAGGCTGATGATCTTTTCCAAGGAGATATGAATGTGTAATTGCAGTATGTCCGATACGTAGCCTGGTGAGAAGTACCTGGTCACGACGAATTAGATGTTTTATTGGGTAACTGAAACTAGGATTGGAGCTTAAGGCGATTAGTTTGCAATTGGATGTGGAACTCCGGTGTAGCTTCCCTTTCTTACATATTTCATACTTTAGGAAATTTTGGAAGTCGTGATGCGGAACCTTGAGATCGGCCAGGCTTGGAGAGTGGCATGTTGCTTCATCAGCTTTTTCATTTCCAGATATGCCTATGTGAGATGGTATCCATGCCAGCGTCACACGTTTATTGCTGGCTTTTATCTCATGATAAAGCTGTAAAATGTTCTGCACTAAAGAGTTTCTGGATGACTTCTGTTGTAGAGCTAGAATAGCGCTCATCGTGTCAGTGAAGATGATATAACAACGGTGTTCAGCTTTCATTGTGTATTCCAAGGCAAATCTTATGGCAAAAAGTTCACAGGAGAATATAGAGAGGTAATTCGGAAGACTGTAAGAAATTGTAAAACCAGATTATTCTTCAACTAGATAGGATAGGAATTCTTTTCTCAGCTCTCCGACTGGCAGCCGGAAAGAACGTCTAGAAAACCACGGAGATCCAGAAGGAACGGAAGCCAGCGTGTAGTCCCGCCTTCTTTAGTGTGGTGGCCTAAAACAGAACAAAAGACAACAACCTACAAGAAATTCAAAGGTTCGCCTGTCTTAGCATAACTGTTGCGATCAACACCTGCCCTAGAGCAGCTATAGAGGCTTTAATAGGCTTAACACCTCTGCATATCGTAGTGAAAGTCGACTTCTCAGGCTGCAAAGAAATTTAGTTTAAAATCTGATGACCCTACTGGTCACATGAAAATTCTCAATAAGTTTAAAGAGGATAACTTCATTACGTTATGAGACTCTACGACATCAAGACTCAACCTTTATCATTCCGTTAAGGTAATACTCACTGAACGTTATCAGTGGAACAAGGGTGAAAAAGGGTCACTCATCTGGTGCACAGATGGCTCGAAAATACTTAGAAAAGCTGGTGCGGAAGTATTTTCCTTATCATAAGCCCTTGGTAACGGTATCGCCAAGGAAATTCATGCCATCTGTAGCCATGTAAGTATCAGTAAAGGTCTTCAGGGCGCCAAAAGCTATATTTTACCAGACAGCCAGGCAGCATTAAAAGCTCTCAATGCATACACTACTGAGTCAAAGCTTGTCTGGGACCGCCTAGAAACACTAAATCAGTTGACAAGTAGGAATACAGCTACCTCATTGTGGGTGCCTGGACATGAAGGTATTGAAGGCAGTGAATTGCTGATCGCCTAGCCAAGGAGGGAGCCACTTTCCATTAAACAGCCCAAAAGTACTTTTCGGGATGCCAGGTTGTTATCTAAATTATAAGATATAAGTTTGGAAACGCATAAGATGTAAAAGTTAATGGGATAGGGTTTCAAAGCTAAATCATACTAAGGAGCCCATTGAACTCTCAGCTAAAAATCAAGAGAGATCCTCACATTCACCAAACATGAGTTGAGGATACTGAATAGCCTCCTCACTAGACATTGCCTTCTCTGTAAAATGGGCAAGATGAACGTGAATAAATGTTGCTTCTGCCAAAAAGAAAAGGAAATGACGAATCATATACGTTGCGATTGCCGGTCCAAAGATGAGGCTTTTACAGTCCAGCTACCCTAGCCCGGGACAGATTGCCTCACTAATACAAGGAAAAGTTTAATGAAAGCATTAATATAAGCTGGGAAGTATAGATTAGTGCTTTTCACAATTAGATCTATTGGAGCGCAGTGTGGAGAAGCTAACAGGGCTTAAATGACTCAGCAATAATCTAATCTAATGCGATTTTTAAGTACTGATTTTTTACGTTAAACATCCGTGGGTTTGCCATGTGATTCGTCATAGGAGACAACGAACTTGCAAAAATAGTCGAAACGTTTATTTTCGCCTTCAAAGGAGAGTAACTCAAAGCAGTCGATTTTGATTTCTCTTTCGAAGATATTGGAATAACCATAACAAAAAAGTTTGTGCTTAATTCATTGCAACAGCTTTGTCGTGACTTATATAACGATATATGCTGAGCTAACTGTAGAAGAAAACGTTTTGTGTGAAAACAACAATACCACACAAAGAGTGGTACAATGTTTTTTGGAGGGAGGAGATGACAGGGGGCATAGGACCAAAACCGCCCGGATAAGCTTTTATAATACAGAGTGGAAGGGAACTTATTACATTCCTTCTAATATGCATTTCATAGTTATTACAAACAAAACGTATAATAGCATTTTGTTCTGTTTTCGGAAAAAATAGTTGTGTTTCCAAATTATATGGTTTATTCTATGAGAATGTAGAAGATAACATTTACTACTTACAGATTAACCTATTTCTGACTTAACTTCGGTATTAACTATGCAAAATGATACGGGGTTTTGAAATAATTAATAATTTTCCGAACACCGTTTTGCAGACGTAATTGGTTGGAAACATATACAACCTTGCTAGGTCAAGCTAGGTCACTGTGAGAACCGGCTCCCGGACGTACACAAAAACACCACATCCGAATTGGGATTTGGGGCACTAGCGGTTTTGTTTTTAACATGAACCTTATCCAAACAAACACGACGAACAGGTGATGTAAAGTTTTGGCAAAATGACAAGTACAACTTGGTAGCTATTGGGCTACACTAAGAGTATGGAAGTAATGTCTTCATCGTGCAATAAGGTTTCGAGGTCGCTGACTGAAAAGCACACCATGTGTATGTCAGCTCCACTAGAAGTTGAGTCATTATTAGAGTAACTTTCAACTACGTATGCAAATTCACAGATTTAGTGATCAAAGAACAGAGGTGTGTTTAATGGATAAGGATACGTACAACACAAGGTTTACGATGAAAGCCTTTTCAAATCATCAGCATCATGATAATCTTTATTTAAACTCATGAATTGCGCGCCACACAGCGAAATTGAAACCCATTTACGTGCTGACCTACCTCTGGTTTTGAAAGGGAGAGTCCCACTCCACTTACACTGCGACGTTGCCACCATTTGCGTTTTATGTTCTCGATAAACCTAAAATATATCCCCAGAAAATGTTTATAGAAAAACGAAAGATATAAAATATGTTCCAAATAGTGTGATCTGTAACTGTTTTAAATTAATGACTCCACCCGGTATATATTTTAATCTATTGTTGTATTTTAAATTTTATTTAATCCCAGAAAGCGAACATAGCATTGTATTATTAAACATGGGTTTTAACACACATTATACAAAAATAGAGATATACGAAGAAAGGGATTTATTTATACACTCTAGCCTGCCTCTGCATCACAAAGTTCCTAACCTGTAATCAAGCTGGTAGATTTTTGGTCTGTAAATCAGCAGCAGTTTTATAAATCTCTTATCCGTCACTTTATACAGGGTTGAGAAAAACTAATAGTAGGATATAAACAGACCAGCATATTGTTAGTACTACATCAATTTATTTGAACATATCATAAAAACATAGGTAAATGTGTGTCATTTAGTCATTAGAGACAACAGTTACTGTTTCTTGAATATGACACACATGACACCGGGTAAATGACCACCATTACATTTTACCGTTCCTCTAAGTGAAGAACGGAAGCCTGCAACATACGATGTAGCATGTCCACGGATATATCCCGCCCGACGTCTCGTATTGGTCCTTAAGGTCTGCCAATGTTTGAGGACGTATAGTGTAGACTTGACTCTTCAGTAACCCCCAAAAGAAGTCAGGGTTAGTCAACCTTAATCTTTAAAAAGGCGCCCTGTGTGAAATCATAGTTCAAAATGCAACCTGAGGTAACAATCGATTTTATAAGTATATAGCAATGAACATTTTACTTACGCTAATCACAATCCTCGGGCAAAAGTGCAACACCCAAATCCGAATCCTCCGAAGATGACTCAGCTGCCATATCAGAATCAGAACTACTCTCCAAAATAATGACAAGCTTATCCACAATTCCACAGCACTGTCGCACTTAAAACAAGTTCCCACATTTTATCCTCTTCTATGTTGTACTATGTCTGTTTATATTCCCTGCTCGCTTTCGTTACACTTCTCACTGAAACGCCTGTAAAATCCGACATTAGTTTCGTAATATGCAATAATGCAAGTGTCGGGTATTTTTGTAATAGTGAATTGAATATATGAAGTATTGTTTGCTTTAGGCACTTTTTAAATGTTTCCCACTTCTGTGTTTGAACAGTTTATTCGCACTACACACACCTTCCTCTGCCATGTAAGCTCAAATACCAACACAAGATTTTACTTGAGCTGAGCATATGTGTGTTAGTGTATTATGAACGACTGTTCGCTTATCATATATCCTGTGTTACGCAAGGTGTTTGTTCGGTACTCAGATAGCACCTCTGGGAATTCATTGCTGCATTTCTTGTATATGTAAGAGAGTGGCAGTCCTGCATACGGTTAGTATTAACAAGCAAGATGCTCTCGGCGTTGACGCAATAGCAGGCGAAAATAATATTTTGTAATCTCTTAACAGCGGGTATATATCCATTACCTTTAACGATGAGTTCTTATGATAACCGCAATAAAATGTGCAGTTCTATACCTTTCCTGCTGTAATTTTTCATAATACAACACATGTATTAAGAAACTATTTACGTTGGCGTAGGAGTATATTCTTGGGTTTGTGACAAGCCGAAGCACGTGCTTCTGTTTACATCAGAGGGAACCCTGGTTTGGAATGGACAGTAGTAACTGTAACAGCACGACCATTGTGGTCCTCAAAGAAATGAGGGCCTATGATTCCAAATGAAGTAACGGCACACCACACTGCCACACGTTCGCTATGGAGCGGTTTCTCTTGTAGCACACCTACACTATGCAACCACAAACATACGTTTTTCATTTTAGGTGCCTTGTGCTGCCACCTACTGTGTAGGTACTCATTATCCGCGACCTCAGTGGTCATTAGACATCGTGAAACAGCAGAATGGGACTCTCCATGGAACTCACGGACTTCGAACGTGGTCAGGTGATTGGGTGTCACTTGTGTCAGAAGTCTGTACGCGAGATTTCCACACTCCTAAACATCCCTAGGTCCACTGTTTCTGATGTGATAGTGAAGTGGAAACGTGAAGGGACATGTAAAGCACAAACGCGTACAGGTCGACCTCTTCTGTTAACTGACAGAGACCGCCGAAATTTGAAGAGGGTCGTAAAGAGTAATAGGCAGACATCTATCCAGACCAACACACAGGAATTCCAAACTGCATCAGGATCCACTCCAAGCACTAGGCGTGAGGTGAGAAACCTTTGATTCGATGGTCGAGCGGCTGCTCATAAACCACACATCACACAGGAAAATGCCAAACGACGCCTCGCTTGGTGTAAGGAGCATCAACATTACACGTTGTGTGGAGTGACGAATCACGGTGCATAATGTGGCGATCCGATGGCAGGATGTGGGTATGGCGAATGCCCGGTGAACGTCATATACCAGCGTGTGTAGTGTCAACAGTGAAATTCGGAGGTGGTGGTGTTATGGTGTGGTCGTGTGTTTCCTGGAGGGGACTTGCACCGCTTGTTGTTTGCGTAGCATGATCACAGCGCAGACCTACATTGATATTTTAAGCACCTTCTTGCTTCCCACTGTTAAAGAGCAATTCGGGGATGGCGATTACATCTTTCAACACGATCGAG
The DNA here is from genome assembly GCA_030765065.1 of Deroplatys truncata. Taxonomy (NCBI): domain Eukaryota; kingdom Metazoa; phylum Arthropoda; class Insecta; order Mantodea; family Mantidae; genus Deroplatys; species Deroplatys truncata. The sequence continues at coordinate 182,165,183 of CM060984.1, forward strand.
CACCTGTTCATACTGCACGGGCTGTGGCGGAGTGGTTACACGACAATAACATCCCTGTAATGGACTGGCCTGCACAGAGTCCTGACTTGAATCCTATAGAACACCTTTGGTGTGTTTTGGAACGCCGACTTCGTGCCAGGCCTCACCGACCTACATCGATACCTCTCCTCAGTCCCACATTCCATGAAGAATGGGCTGCCATTCCCCAAGAAACCTTCTAGCACCTGAAAGTATGCCTGAACGAGAGTGAACGCTGTCATCAAGGCTAAGGGTGGGCCAACACCATATTGGCTTCCAGCATTACTGATGGAGGGCGCCACGAGCGTGTACGTCATTTTCAGCCAGGTGTCCGGATACTTTAGATCACGTAGTGTATGTCTGAGCTGTATGCAGACTACATAAAATATTCATGAAGCCTAAGTACAGTTTACTTCAAGCATCTGACAGTTGCTGGAGGGGCATGTTTCCGTGTGGTTTCTATGGCAACCTCCCCTCAGCTGTTGCTCTAGCCAGTAAAGTTCTACCACCATCCTTTCCCTTCACCAATAAACTGAACTTTGAGGGGTAGCATGTTGCATATTATACTATAACGTAGCACGTACTCTCATTCTCCTTACTAGTTTAATACAACCCGGCAACGCTATTCTCCCAGTTGCTTCTAAGAGTGAAATGTCACAAGTCACTTCTTGTTTAAATGCTACTGCAGCACACGGGCTACTGGAAGTCAGATTTTTTTCTCCATTCTTTTCACTTTACTTTGTTTGCTTGGCATGTGTCTTAAGATTTTGAAACATTGTGAGCCGTTTTCGCTGGATGTTAATGGATCATGTTGCAATATTTAGAATGTCCTTGAATATTATGCTAGTTTGATTTTTTTTCATTCAGCATGCAAATATCCTAATGATTCAATTACGTAAATATTGTATAATATTGTACATACACTTTTTTCTGACAATAATATGTTTATAAATATATGAATTATAGCGCAGATAATGATGCTAACTTACGGTTTTTTTTTTTTTTTTTTTGCTTTAATTTGTGAGGCATAAATGCTTTCTTTCCAAAGAATGCGTTTAATACGAGATATTAGGGATTACACAGCAAGTAAACTTAATTTGGCGACGGCGTACATATTAGACGCACACCTCTGGCTGAAATCCTCTTCATAAAATATTTATCTTCCACCACATACGTTAATAAAATGAACATAATAAATGCCATGCATACGTAAGTCCTATAAACAGCAGTGTTAAGCCTTCGAAAACGACGCAATAAACTAGGTGAAATTTACTTTTAAATACTATCTGCCTTTTTAGAATATTAGCTAATGTTATACAGAATAGCAGGAAAAATACGCAATCTCCTGCCTCACTATAATAACAAAGATAATTGAACAGAAAAAAGCGCACAAAGAGAACCTTATTTACTGTAAATGCTCGTTAAGATAATGATTTAATGGTTAAAATTGGCTTAGAATACCTTCGTTTCGCCTAACTTTCGTTTAGTAGTAACATTAGCCCCAAATTAACACCTTTGAAAAGGTCACCCTATTTTCTTTGCCACATCCTATAGTAGACAGAGGAAGTCTTGTATGCCACTAAAAAATTCTACACAGATATTTCGCCGTATTATGAGATCCTCTGACACTCCAAAATGTATTCCCTTTGTACTTTTAACGAAATGTGTAGTGAAATCATTTCTACAAATGCTTATCTCGATTAACATGAGTATAGAACAAAATCTGATGTGTTACACTCACATGACTTTCTCTACTCTTGTACAAACTATTTTTATAAACTCTTATTCTCCATATGCTTCATGTTAATCGAAATGTTAATCTTATTGCTAATCTTCTTGTAGATGCAAGGAGAATTGGTAGGCTTTAAGCTATAGTCAAATATTTTAAGAGCTGGTTGCTATGTGGAGTATTACATTCTCTTTGCATTACCAGGACAAAAAAAATGAATAACGAATTTGAGAAAAAGTATAAGCATTGGAAAATTTAAGGGTAAAACGAGCAATATCTCGAAAATGGTTCACTCAACAAAAAAAATATATGACATAAATTATGTATTTTTATGTATGTATTTTAATGCGATCTACATTTGTTGTGTAGTAAAATTTTGTCTTATCTCTTATGGTTTACCAGTTATGCAAAATTCGTTCACAATGAAGAATACTTTTGGAGACATTCCCAGAAAATTCGAGATATACATTTTATTTGTCATGAAAATATCTTAATGATATTTTAATCAAAATCGTTAGAGCCATTTTTGAGAAAATTGAAATTTTCGAAAGATGTTCCATGTAAAGGGTAATCTGGAGTGGGGGGTTTTCTTGAAAACCTTCGTGTCGTATCTCTAGAAGATAACTGAACCTAAATACAAGTTTGGTGTTTATCCGGCTGTTTGTTTCTGAGTTATGCTGTTCACAGACACACACGGACATGTTTCCAAAAATGCTTTTTATGGATTCACGGGGTCTCAAAACATATATTTCCGGTGAAATCACGGTATCTAATTTTTGGGTGGAATAAAATACTTCCCCTACTTACTATACGTAGTAGAGAAAGCACTAAGCACTTCAAAGCGTTGGAGAAGTGGAGAAAGTCATGTGAATGTAATACCTCAGATTTTTATCCTAAGATTTCATAACTTAGTTCTAAACAATTGTATGAAACGCTTTTTCGATGTATCCTGGAGGTAAAGCTGTATTTCAGCACCTTCTATGCACGACAAGATTTGGTTCAGTGTTTTTCCAAACACCATCACCAGGTATTGGAGCACAGTCCCCTTAACCGCCGGAGAAAGGGAGCAACCAAAATATCAATTACGCCTCGAAAAATTCAGCAATTTTGTCTCCGCACTCACGCTAATTTCAAAGCATGCCAACAGCCAGTTAAGGTAGTTTAGGGGCACTTTAGTCATGTTATATGCAGTAATAATTTGAAAATTAAATTTTCCGACACTTTACCGAGCTAATTAAAGTGATTATCTGTGCTAATGGGGGCGCCAGTCGACCTTTTGCGTGTTGCTAGTCAAGAAGTTTGTCGTGTTTTTGAAAGGCATGACTTGAATGCTGAGTGAGACCGCGGTCCACACGTAATGGTCCACCTTGTTAGTGAGTCCATTCCATATTCATACGCTGTTTGTTATGGTTTGCAGGTAGATAAGCTAATTGGTATGGACAGCGCTGGCACTGGATTTCTCATCGTTTCTAGAGACCGCGTCAAACTCGTGCATCAAAATATCCGTGAAATATAGTTAAAGTTTATTCTTTCTTTCTTCCAAATAATACCTAGACTTCTACCTACTAACTACCGTTCTCTTTAAATTTCCCTTCTACTACTCTTTTGCCTGTCTTCCTTCATTCTTCTAACCTATCATCTTCGGAAGAGATAATTAACTGAATACACGCACCTTTCATACATTGAGAAATACTTGGGAATTATTGTGAATAGGGTTTTAAGTAGTAAAGAAGTTTTAAGTAGTAGAACATAGTAAATTTTTATGATTTCTTAAGGTCATTGCTGTTTTTGTTTATTTAGCTTATATTTTAAATTTCAATATTTAAACAAATAATTAAACACTAATATAACACTTACGTACACCGTTGTGCATAAAAAGTGGCCCATTCACCATAGTGACTCCATCGGATGGTATTAGTTCTCTGTGACTGGCCTCAACAGATACCCCTCTATGAAAGAGTTTCGCTGCGTTTGACACATAAGGAAAGGCTAAACCTTCTTCTTTCTCTGCTTAACCTCCTCTTATGTAGGAATTACACCCCCAGGACTTACAGGCGGGTGCCTGGGGTCAGAGGCCCGTCGAGGAGCAGATACTTATGGATCAGACAGAATATCCAGGATGGGTGATCAGCCCGATGCCTGTTATGGAAGGAAGGAAGTAGACGAAACGAAATGGTGGTGAAAGGGATGAAAGGAAAGGTGATGATGGAGCGGTTGGTGGAATGAATGGCGGGGGAAACCGGAGAACCCGGAGAAAACCCGCCCAGACGCCGCTTTGTCCACAAATCCCACATGCGGGTCCCTGGGGTTGAACCCGGGCCGCCTCGGTGAGAGGCGAGCGGTCTAACCACTCGGCCACGCCACCACCCCGAAAGGCTAAACCAATTACAAATAATTCGGCCTCTAGGGAAAGAATAGAAGACTCATTTGTATGTCTGGTTAAACTGAATGGCAGCTACGACATTTACATTTTATATGAGAGTTTACATCAGCGACATGGAGACGAAGGTTAAATTGTTGCCGCTACTAAACGGCAATAAGAAAACGGCAGTGCGGCATAAAATATAGGGTTTAAGTTGTAATGTTACCCCTCGGCAGTTCCCTGCCATTTCATTGGCTAGAATCATCCTCGAAAAACAGAGGTGGTCACGCTGATAGGTGATGTGGATAGATTTGTCAATACCAACATAAACGGCTCCGTTCCATTATGGGACACATTTTATTCACGCAGGTATACATTCTAATTTTCAATTGGGCATTTGGAATAGTAAAGTGACACCGCATACCATTTTCCTTTCTTTTTGGTTCAGTTTCTATAGGGGAAGGAAGGGCAAAGTGGAAATGTTAAGAGAATTAATTTTTAATTTTACAGAAAAGTTCAAATTGTAAATATGAAGAGCCAAAAATATAAAGCGAGACTTACTTATGAAATAGATACCTAATCTGTATTGTGATTAAGAGTTATTAAATAAGCCAAAAGTGAATTTATATGCAAGTATGTATTTTTCCACATTGTTCCGTTCTTGAGGGTAACATGGAAAATTGGTTTAAATTGGATTTTAGAGATACAATTTTATTAATAATCGGTTTATTTACATTTCAATAATTTATAGCAATTAGAGAATGTAATTTATTGTTACCGACAACCTAAATATTTTCGAGTACCCACTGATTTCCATCATTATCAAACCTTTCAACATCTGAACATAATGTTCCCAGTTTTTAACACACACTACATTGAATTCAGCCATCTTTGTTTTAAAATTGGAGGTTATGTTCTAATCTAATAAAACAAAATGCGAAACGTCACCTCATAAAATAGACAAAACTCTAAAGATTATATTTATTATTTAAAATACTTTTAAGCGCCTAAATTGTGATTGATATATTATTTGAGCTACAATTTGTGTGAAGAAATTCACTAAAAGAATTAAATATCCACATATCAGCAATGGTCTAAGCTTCATCTGTTAGGCGGAAAGTAGCGATACCTCAAGAATATGTTGGTCAGTGATAACATCCTTCAACTCTGAAAAATAAAATTCCCTTTGCCCGAGGTTTTCACTTAGCCCTTCCCTCTCCTACTTATACCTTCTTTTCTTCTCATATTTTCTTGTTCGCCTGCCTTTCACCTTTTCCTTTCAGACAACAAATTCTGTGCTTATTCTTTCCGTTTGTTTATGTCCAGCATTCTAATTTTTATTTTATGCCTGTCTTTCTGTTACTAATGTTTATTTGCATTTATAAATTAAACCTAACGAACAAAATAAACACTATATAAACCGTACTGGTGTGGATTGAGGCAGTATTTTTAACGCTTAAATTATTTTAGTCAAATTATATAATATAAATTCAATAACAGCCCGCCTTAAAGCAATATGTGTATGTAACAATATATATATTACAGTCATTGTATACGGTTATATTATTGTATACATGTGTAATAATGTTATGTGAATGTATTGCGTAATTTAATAATGTAGGAGGTGTGAGAATAATAGGTTAAAAGTTTCTAACAATGAGGTAACAATGAGTTAACCTTGAGGCAATAATGAGTAAGAAAGTTTAATAATGCTACTAGTAATTATTGGAGCAACAATAATGTAAATTTTGAGACAGTTTATAAATAGCCAATCAACAACCAGAAAAAAGCTTAAGTTAAATGAAAGTTTTCTATTGGATTAGGAATAGCCAATCAGAGGCTTGAAATACAGAAATTTACAAATTTAGGCGAAGAAATCAAGTCAGTTGCTTGTAGACAGTGCTCATAACTGGACGCGTTGCCTGTAGACAGTGTTCCTAACCGGACGCGAGATGCGTCCTCGAGAAATTTAATACGTATTTTGTGCGAGACAAAAATAGTTTACGTGTTGAAAAGTGCAAGTAATTAATAAAAAAATCTCACAGCTCTTTCTCCATATCAGTGAAGTGTTATTTAAATCGTGTCAAGTATTAATAAAAGGAGTGAAGTAAAATTATAATCTGTGTAAGCCTACATTTTTCAGCCACACTACGCCCTGCAAAGAGAGAAACATGTCACTAACAATACTGACACAGCCGAGGCAAACATAAATATATAATATTTAAAGAAACAGTCAAAATTACAAAGTTAATATTTTAAAACATTGGGGCGAAGGCCACCCGGTACCATACGTGGTTACAACTACTTCAAGATCGGCTCCCCAACAGTTGAAATACAATACAACACCTATTTCAAACATACTTTCCATTTGTGAAACAAAACTATTTCAGGATTAGTAAGGTAGTGACTCCTATTGAATATTTTTGTTTAATGAAGTGTTACCTTGTAATAACAAATTATACGTTCTTCTGTAAATATGCGATTATTCTCATTCAAGCATGTACTATGTCCTCTAGTTAGCGGAAAGTAGCTAATAGTTTGCTAAAACAAGCTGAACACAAGTGCTACAATCGCGGCATTTATTGAATAAAATAAAACTAATTTGCTTTATCTCCACTCACTTGTGCTGCTCCTATGTAGCATCTGCGAGATGAGAAGTATTTAGGTCTCATCATCGAGCTCAGGCTCTCGGTATATAAAAATTCCGAACGCGCTCTCTAAAGGTCGTTCTCTCATACGGTAATGGTAGGAAAAAACAGGTGTTTGCCTGGTTCTTACCATTGGCTAATGAAGTGACATATTTAAGACAGCTATACTTAGGTTATTCTTAAATTCACAGTAATAATTAAATATCTTGAAAAACATGCCTTTCACTTTTGATGCATAAAATACCAGTAGTAGCCCGCGGAAAGAACTAACTACCCCGCCTATTATGTCCTTTTTTGCTCTATTTGGAGGCTTCTCTCCCATTCCTTTCACTTCCCTTGTTTTTCTTGTGAACTAGTTTCCAGTAGCGGAATGTCGCATCACGTTTGCCACGAAGAACCACCCCTACGGGTCGATAGCCCGCTATTGCGCCCATTCGAGGCGTAACGTGGGAAGTGATAAGCGATAATACGAGGAAGGGTTCGCTGGAATGTGGGCTCACTCCACCCAAATCGACTATTTACTGGTAGTTACTGCAGCAGATGGGAAATCATAACGTGACTCCATAAAAAGACATAGTAGTTTTAGAGCCCACTTCACGTAGACCCGGGAGGCATCGGCGAAGTAAAACTTGAAATTAAACCTTTTAATTACCATTCGTTGTTATTCAATGTCATATACGAAACTGTGATACCATAATACTCTAAATTGAAAAATGCATTCTTTGGATGCCTGAGGATGTAGGCTTGCGGGGTTGTAAAAACAATGACAAAGGGATTTACCACAGGGAAATATAGGGTTACTCAAAAAGTAGGAGCAGATTTTAAGTATTAATTTCTAATAAACGACATCACGATACATTGCAGGACAGAGGAAAGTTCAAAGTTTTAAGCCAACACCTAAAAGTTTCCATTCATTTCCTATGCAGCGCTAGTTTGTTTACGAGAAAATGGCGATGCCACAGGAAAAGTCATTTTGTGTGCTGCAATATGCAGTGTGCATTTTCTTGTAAGTTCAACAAACAACCACCTTGTCATAAACAGATTCACAATTGGTACCAGAAATGCATAGAAGATGGTTAATGTTCAAAGGGAAAACACTGGTCGTCCGTGCAGAACAAATGATAATCATGTTGAGTGCATAAAATAAAACGTTAAAGTTTCATCTATCCAGTGATGCTATTATATGTGTATCTATTGCCATTCATTAGAAATAAATGTTTAAACTCTGCTCCTTTTTGAATGGCCCTTTATTTATGGGGTCCAAAACAAATACTAAAATAACTGCGCCTCTAACTGCCGGTACTCTTTACGTATAATCAGAAGCTGTGGTGGGAGGCACTTTTACTGCAGGAGTAGGTAGAAGAGGGACTTTCAATCACTGGAGTGCAGCACCGCAAGTAGGTCAGAGTGGGTCATTTTTGTTTCCAACGTGACCCCTGCGAGGAAGAGATAAATGCGATACCGGAAAGGTGACCAGATTCCGGACGATGACGACGACGTTCGCTAGTAAGGACGGGGTCCCTAACGATTTAATTCGGGACGACACTTTGTGTATTATTTTGATGTGTGGAGGTTTGGTTGTTGTCTAGACGAGGGAAATAATAACCAGGAAAAGCGATATTTCTCGGTTAGCTGGGTCAAGGATGAGTAATGTACAATGAATGAAGTTCTTATCTCATAAAGGAGTGGGCAGGATAATAATCCACTGGCACCTTTATGTGAAGTTCCACGCGATATTAAAATAACAACGCTTTCCTTATTCCCGTCACGCATGTGGTCCCACGATCCAATTAAACGTCCTATTTCTAATTCCCATTTTCTAACAGCCTTCCTATATATTTAAATTAAATCAGGAGTTACTCTACACTTCCATATTCTTTGCAATTTACAACGCCGACAATTTGACACAGAGCGATCTCCTGACATGACCAGTTTTACACGAACTAGCGATGTTACCCACGTCTGAAACGGAGCTCTCGGCCTAGAAAAATTTCTAATTTACGCCCATTTTCTATTTTCTCATATCCTTACACTGGTCACATGATTTTTAGATTCTGTTATTGGCTATTCAATAAATTTTTCTCTGCGCTTATTGGTCAAAATTATTTAGACAATACGTCTGTTTAGCGTCTTTCATTATCGCGTTATTTATACCTGATTAGCCTTTCTTGACTAAGTTTTACATTTCGGAATTTCCCTGGGTATTGTTTCCTTGATTTAGCTAGCCCACCCTTCCACATAAACTTTTGTCTTCAAATACCTAGTCGTCCTCCGTGGACTACTGGTACCGTGCTAGCCTCTAGTTCCCAAGGTTGCGGGTTCAAACACGGCGGCGGGCGATGGATTTTTTCGGGCATAAAAATCCTTAACACGGCTTCCTTGGGAAGGGAAGTAAAGACGGTCGTAGATTTACGGCACGTAAAAGAACCTCAAACCTGATAAAGAGGCCTCTGAGCAAAATTACCGGGCTTTCACGCCCAATATAAAATGGAACGCTAAGGGCCATAGTAGTTAAAAAGCGTCCGTAAATAAATAATTAAAACTCAATTCAAATACCTATAATGACCTTTCGCTGGTTGACTGCGTTCACCAGCAACACATTGCTTCGTTCCTGCACTTTTCACTTTTCACAGAACACGTGGTGCTTCCATATTTTAATATGCATTCTGTTTAATTGCACTTCTGTCCTCTAGCTTTATTTATTTACTTATATGTATGTTCCCTTTTATTATCTTTCTGTTATTTTTGCTTATTCCTTTAATATTTATTTAGCGTTTATTCATCATAATATTCTCATTATTGCCTTATTCTTTAATTATTATTTCCTGGGCGAATATTTCCACCTGGTGCCAATCCTGACGCCGGCTAGCTCTGTCTAAACCACTCGCAACCCGGGGTCCCATAACAGATAAGAGACTAACAGGAAGGAGCCGCAGCAGTCTCACCAAACGCCAGGGAGAAATTATTCCAGAACTCAAGTTCTACTTGGTCCTACAGTTTGAAAGAGATGAAAGGAAATGTTGGGGACAGGAAATGGTGGACTGGAAATTCGTGGTAGAAGGGGAATCACCCTACCGACCCTGGGAAACCACAAAATACCCATGCCAAAAGTGGCAGGCACGACGGGAATTGAGCCCCCGACCTCTTGAATGCGATCCTCACACATTACCGCGGAGCCATCTTGCCCGATAATCAAGTATTGCAGGAGCAGTGCCAGGATTTGTAGCTATTCCAAGATAACAGAAGCAAGTTATTTGGTATGCTCACCTATGGACAGAAATGTCATAGCTTTTAATGTGATCTTTGGTGCTGTGAACTCAATTCACGTCACACATCATTAAGTTAAGTTACAAACACGGTTTCAAATACAGCGATCATTTCAAATCGTATTATATTTATCCTAATTTGTGAAGAACGCAAATCGTAATGCTTTTGTTTTATATTGCACAACCTAGAGCAGAGGTGGGCAAAGCTTGCGTCGCGACTCAGTCACAACGCAACGCGACTAAAAGCACACAGCCTGGGTCAATGTTGCTATCTAGAGGCTAGAGGGTGGTTGGAAGTAAACAATTCAGTGGCAGAGTTCATGATGACATTGTCTACTAAACTATCGTTTTCCGGAAAACGGAAATTTCTTGCAGAATGGAAGGTTGAGTTTTTTTTTTTTTTTGCTGTTCAGAAGGAGAGAATGTGAAATGTCTAATTTGCTAAAAAACTTGGCGTATTTAGAGGCAACATCCAAAGACACTACGTCAGATGTCTTGCTTTATATGGTGAAATTAAAGGTATATGTTGCACGGGGTAGTTATTTATTATTATTTTATTTTTTTTTAGGAATTGCAAAACTATTGCAGAAGTTAACTGCAAAGATCACTGTACAGAAAGTCGTGCAAAATGATGGCTATATATACAAAATTAAATATTGTGGAGCGTATGTGTGTGTATTGTCACGCCAGACACATCATTGCGCCGCATTGGCAGCAGCATTGTTGGGGGTATTTCTTTCGGCTGGGGTTTTGAAGTTCATTTGGCGTGGCAACACTCGCCACTGTCTAGCCGGTGAACCTACTAGCGGTGGAGAGTGGGGGAAGTAAGCATGATTCGTTTGTGTGTTGTGTGTGGGCGTGACTTCAAGTCGAGAGTCTGGCCTGGAAGGTTGTATGTGAATCGTGTGAATGTAACCGCGTGTGTGTAATATCTCCCTCCAATTTCTTGTTTTTGATCTTTTGTGTATGATGTAGGGGCATCGTGTTATATTCAATAAACCACTGGTAATGTGATTAATGTGAAATTCTGTGTAATTTGTGATAACTATCCCACGCCTGCTTTGAAATGTGCTGTTAACGTTTCTTGTCCTTTCGCTACCTCTGGTGCTACGTCTCCCAATGTTTATGCTGGGTAACAAAAATTTAATATAGCTCCAAAAGTTTTGGCCTCACCCCGGTATATAACAATATGCTAGTTACATACTTGGCTGGGAGCTCGCTCGGTCCCTAAAACCTTTTCAAGAGAGTGAATTTCTGAAAGTACGTCTAACAAAAGCTGTGGACAATATGTGATCTTAACAACTTCCCAAATTTTAATAACAATATCTGGAAGAACCATTACAAGGACAGTGGAAAACCTTTCAAAATTGTGGAAAGTCAACCTAAGTACAATATACTAGTGAACTAAACTGTTATCAACCGTCGCTGCAGGAGCTCTACAACCGTAACTTCCCCCTTCCTCGCAGCAGTGCCTTACTTCTTGTGAGGGTAGCGTTGTGTTATGTTTTCGGCGCAAACTGACTTCTGCGCACCTCTGGCCTAGAGCTTTAAGTATTTTCTCTCAGTGCGTTTAGATAAAGGTGACAACTGCTATTGCTGCTTAGAAAGAACCAGTAAGTAGGGCAGCCAGTTTCTTTCACCAGCTATTCCAGCCTTTAATGTTTTATGAGTGGAAAGTGAAACGGCCATTTAATTCTGAACCGATTCCATTCCTTATACGTTTACTGCTGTGGTGGTGGTAATCCGGTTTCACAACGGTTTTTAAGTCTTCCACTTGATCGACTGTTCTTTATCTCTTCATCCTTCCTGCTCCAACCCTCTGGTTTCCATTATCTCCTGTATTTCACTCCTTCAGGTAATTCGGGACGAGTCTTTTTCTTCTGTTTGGAGTAGTCCACTCAAATATTTGTCTTGGAATTCTTCCTTCTTCCATTATTTATCTAATACGGTTCCATGTATGTATATTTACGATTTCTCTAATTCTTTAATTCCTTACTCTGTCTAAACGAGAAATCCTAATAGAGCGTCTTAAACAATCCATTTCTAATGTCATCAAGCGCCTCTTCTCCTCTACTAATAATGCCCATGTTGCTATTGCCTAGAGTAAAACACTTTTAATTAAGATATATATTTGTAACTTAGTCCTCTTTCGAATATTCCTATTCCAGAAAATTGAATTTAGTTTAAATATTAATTTTTTTCCTTGAATTATTCTTTCTTTTATTTCATTATTCAGTTTTCATGTAGAGCTTAGCGTTAAAGGTAAAGTTACGTATCACTGAGGGGCCCCCGAAACAGGGGCGGAGCACAGCACGCATGCATGTAGTCAGCCCATTGTGCTTCCAACATGATCCCTTGGGAGGGAAGGATGAAGAGACAGACCCGAAGTGCGACCACATCCGGATGACGACGGGCGCAAGCATGGATGGGGTCCATAACGTTTCCAGATAGAACGCATCCGACGCCGCACGGTCCCTCCCACAAGCCACTAACCTCCAGGGTTCCCGGGAACGGAACCCCGCTGAGGAGAGACCTAACTGAGCGGTACCGTAACGACGCCAGGGAAGAAACCTTTACAGAGCGCAAGCCACCGCCCAGCCGCAACCCGCCGAACAACGTCCCACAAACCTGAAACCGACCTCTAGGAAGATGATACGTACAGGAAATGAGAGAAAGGAGAGTGTGGTAGAAAACGATCCACCCCAGCCTGGCGACCCGGGGAAACCACGAAAAACCCATGGGCCAGGGTGGGCGGTCGCCACGGATCGATCCTGGGACCTCCCGAATGTGGGCCAAAGATATAACCGCTTGAGCTATCCCGCTCGGTAGAGCTTTTAACACCTAAGTATTTAAATTCTGGGACTGCTTCTATTACTTCTTTTTCTATTAATAATTCAGTATATCTTCTCTTAAACACATATATTTGGTCTTGGTCATATTTATTTATAGTCCACACATATTTTTCTCTCAATTTACGTGTCACATATTCCAAATCATCTTTATTTTGTACAACAATTCGTCTGCAAAAAATAAACTAAATATATTGTCCTTCACTAACAGACCTATACCTCCACATTTTTTTTCCATTTCTTTAAAAACTGTCTTAAATTATATTAAGTAATAACAAATAATAACAAAATAATTATATATTAAATTACCTACAATATTTAAAATGCTTAATTCTCTAAGCTTTCGATACTTCAGTTTTCATATAGGGCTTATATTCAGGATCGTCACATTTTTGGTGGTTGCTATAAAATGTTAGGTTTTGGACGTAATTCGAAAGGGCGATTCTCATATGCGCAGCAAATGTCTATTAGTTTGTGCCATTCTGATGCCATTCTTTTCTTTCTTAGCAAAGAAAGACAGTATAATTATTTGACACATACAGAACAAACACAAAACACATGGCTTTCTCTACTCACTTTTCTAAAGCTATTCTCATAAAATCTTATTCTTCTATCTAATTCTTGTTAATAAAGATAAACTTTCACTACACAGTAGAAAATGATATACATAAGGATTTTATCATTAATATCAACTAACAGGGACTGTCAAAAGGACACTATGCAAGAAACCAAACAATTTTAAGATGTTATAGAGGGTTGTTCACAATCTATGGTAACAAACTTAAGACCCCCTTACCTTATGAAAAACCACGCCTCCACCAGCAGTCATGTTCTATCTGGCAGCCTTTAGCTTGAGCTATAAATCTGCAGCACAGTTACCACTGGAGCAAAGTGCTAAGAAATACAGGGATGTCCAGTTTATTCCATACCTCCTGGAAGCTTTCCAGAGACCATCCAAAGTTTGCTGCCGTCTGCTTCCAAGGGCTCTTTTCAATAACCCAAATGCCCTAAACTCCATCAGTGATGCATCAGATGACTTAACACGGATGTCGCTGAAAGGTATGGAATGTATTCCTCTCTCTATGTTCTCCAAAATTTTGTGAGTTGAAGCGGACGTATGGCTTGATGCCTTATCCTGATGCAATGCAACCAGATTTTATTTACATCTGCACCATATAGAGCAGGGATTTCTGTATGGAAAATTTGTATCAGAACGTTAGTCTGATAATATGCCGAGTAGATTTTCACATTTTTATGCACACGACGAATGGTTAATTTGCCATTGTGAAGGTACCTTGTTATTACCTTGAAACCATTGGGAAAATTTTCGTTAGTTTCTTTATACCAAATTTCAAATTTTGTTTCTCACCGTGGCCAATAATATGAAGCCCAGGGTTTGTTTCAGTCACTTAAATAAACATATGCCTCATATAAAAGGACAATAAACATCCACTTTTTACCAGCTAGGTATCGTTCATACAGCTTATATCCCCGGCTGTTCTGGCACTTTTCTAGTTTATAATTATGGTGTTCACAGTAGTAACAGAGTTCCTTAATTACAGTTCAATGGCTCTCTGAGTTGCAGGATTTGGTCCAGAGGCATGGGCCTTCACCTTCCAAATTATCTCCGGGGTGCAACTGGTGGCCGGTCATGGATTTCCCTGTTTCTTGCCCTTTGGAATAAACGCTTATGTGGCCTTACCTTTTTTGTTAGTGCACATGAGTATCTCTCTTGGATATGGTAAAATCACGTTTCTTGTACTACTTAATAATCTTAGAGACAAGTATTTCGCATCGGAAAGGGCAATAGTTCAATTTTAGACGCCATTTGATGCAGCAACAACAAGAACACACAACTGCTGAACTTTCATTCGGTTCCACATGTTTCAGCACGGAGCTATTGTACTCGTCTGATATTGTTACCATAGATTGTAAACAACCCTCCGTATAAGTTCGGGTGATTCCAGTCATAATATATGGAACAGAAGTATGGACCCTCACGAGTAAATATAAATAAAAGATTTAAGGCATCAGAGATGAAATTGCTGCATCCAATGGCTGGATACACTCAACTGGATCATCAAAGGAATGAAGATATAAGGAAACAATTAGGGAATTGCAAATATAGTAGAAACGATAGAAAATAAAAGAGATGACTGGTATACGCACTCTCGTAGAATGTAATCACACCATAGTCCTCTTTAAGTATTTAATTACCGTCCACATGGTAGAAGAAGTGTAAGAAGTCCCAAAAAGCGATGGAGAGATCAACTGTAGTTCTGTGTAGCCGGAACGGATCTTAAGTCCAAACCGTGTAGCTTATGATGAATGACTTACACTACACAGTTACACATTTCATTCTACATATAAGAAGAATACAGTAGGCTAAACCGATAGTCAGATTTTTAAAAAATCTTATGTGTTACACTCACATGACTTTCTCTACTCTTGTACAAACTATTTTTACAAAATCTTATTCTGCATCTACTTCATATTAATCGAGATAAACATTTGCAGAAACGATCTTTTGACATGCAAAGAGAATTACATTTTACACATAGCGAACAGTTCTAAAAATATTTGACTATCGCTTAAGGCCTACTATGTTCCCCTTGTTTTGTATTTGCAAGGGCAATATAGAAATACAATAGCCTTTAAGCATAGACATATCTCATAATAGCTGGTTGCTAGGTGCAGCACCATTCTCTTTGCCACAGATTAATACTCTTTGCATATCCTAGACAAAAAAAAATGAATAACGAATAATGAGAAAATAAGTATTGAAAATTTAAGGGAATAACAAACAATATCTCGAAAATGGTTCACTCAACAAAACAAATGTATATTACATAAATTGTGTATTTTAACGCGATCTACATTTTTTGTGTAGTAACATTTTGTCTATATCTTATAGTTTACCAGTTATGCAAAAGTCGTTCACAATGAAGAATACTTTTGGAGACATTTCCAGAAAATTCAGTATATACATTTTATTTGCCATGGAAATATCTTAAACATATGATATTTTAATCAAAATCGTTAGAGCCATTAAAATTTTCGAAAAATGTTCCATGTAAAGGGTAATCTGGGGTGGGGGGATTTTCTTGAAAACCTTCGTGTCGCATCTCTGGAAGATATTGAACCTAAATACCAAGTTTGGTGTTTATCCGAATTTTCGTTCCTGAGTTATGCTGTTCACAGACACAGACACACACACACACGGACACACGCACCGACATGTTTTTGGATTCAGGGGGCTTCAAAACATATATTTCCGGTGAAATCTCGGTATCGAATTTTTGGGTGGAATACAATACTTCCCCTACTTACTATACGTAGTAGAGAAAGTAAAAATCAAAGATAACGAAAATGTTTTCATGTACTTTGGAGTGGGAAATGTCCCTGAAAATCACATCCTTGGAAGATGTTGAACTTAAATATACGCACGGATCATACAAAATGCATACTCTCTTGACACCAGATGCCCTATAACACGGATTAAGAACTCAAAAAGTTGGGAGGAAAAGAAGGAAAGCTTATATTCTGCGTTTACAGATTATGATGTCTCTGTCTCGCATACAAAAGGAGTGGCGAGTTACAAACACTGCCACTCCCCCTCCCCTTCGTTGCGTCCAATGAGGCTTCTGCGCATATCTGTTGTCGTGGTTAAAATAACCGACCAATATTGTATCTTCTCATTGTTGTTTAAAGTCGTCCTTCCTGGTCTAGAGGTACCTACCATGCTGGCCTATAGATCCCGAGCTTGTGGGTTCAAATCCGGCGGAGGGCGTAAAAATCCTTACCATGGCTTCCTTCCGAAGGGAAGTAAAGCCGGTGGTCCCGTGTCGTAGATTTACGGCACGTGAAAGAACTCAAGCCTGATAAAGAGGCCTCTGAGCAAAATTTCTGGTCTTTCACACCCAATAGAGAATGGTACGCTAAGAAGCATAGTAGTTAAAGAGCGTCCAAAAATAAAACTCAGTTTAAATTTAATTGGTGATAAAAGCGCTTTAGAGAATATATTTATTTCAATACTGAAATGCTATTATTGCCGTTTCATCATATTTTAAGACAGAATTTGCTTTTACTGTTTTTCCTTCAGAATACTGTACTTTCACAGGTTTGATTCCCTTATTCTTGGTATAGAGTTTAAGCATTAATCTTTTCGATTACTCAGATTTTTATTAGAATTCAAATAGGGTCTCAGCGACGAGAAATATTATTTGGAATTCCTAATTATAGAAGGAAAGATAGAACTATGAACTGATTTCACCTAAAAGATATTTAGGTACCATGATGCACATAATTATGTATTCTACTTTCCAGACAATGATATCCTTCAGCAGCTGCTTTATTTACTACGTAAGCATTATAATGTTTGCAGATTTTTTAATCATCTTTTTCAATTCTGAAGAAACTCGCAAAGAATAAGTTTTAGGTTGTGTAAAGTAAGTCACTAACGTTGTTTAACGGAATCCAAAAAAAGGAAACATATTTATACCCAAAGGACTGCATTATTTATGGGCAAATATTATGATGATGGTGTTTTAGAACACGTGTCTACTTTTAATTATTTGCGTAGCCAAATTGCATATGATAGAATAGATAGTCATTATATTTTTAGGGATGTTAGCATTAATAAGAATTTTCTAAATTGGAAGGGCAAATACAACATCAATAGAAGTGCATAAGATGCTATTGTACAATATAATTTAAAAGAATCAATAGTGAGTTTTACAAATAATGTACTTGGCATTAACTGCACTTAATTTGTTGAATTATTGATTTCAATAGTCTTAATATGTAAAATACATCTATTTTTTCTTCTTATATATTAATTTTAATATTGTTGCCTACTTATAGTACTATATTGTTCTATATTCATCATAGCTATTTTATTATTATATATACTCCATATCTGTTATACTGTGTTATTTTACAAACTCAAATGGAGTCAGATTACTAAATAAATAAATAAAGATATTAAAAACTTGGCGTTTCGTCCCCAACGCCAAATGGATGGCTAATCCGTGTTTTGTTGTGTGACTATGGAAATTGAACAATGGTGAACAGCTATGGAAAGAGCATCAGAAATAAGACTTTTGCGCCAATTCGTGGGATACAAGTTGCGATATCACAAAAGAAATAAAAAATGAACTCAAAATACCAAGCATACTGCATATTATTTTGAGCCAAAAGGGAGCATGATATAAGCAATAATTTTAATAAATTTCAAGTACAACACAAACAATACTAAAAACAAGACAAGGCAAGAGAAAATATTAAAGTTTCAAAAGGTAATGTATATACCAGTTTTAACCTATGGAACTGAATCATGAACAATAACAAAAAACAGCATCTAAAAATAAAAGCTTGTACAATATTGGATCACATACAAAACGAAAACATAAGAGTAGAATTAAAAATATCTTCCGTTAAAGAGCTATACAAAAAACTAAACAATAATGGATGCAACATATTAAAAAATTGGAAGTGAAAAATATAAAACAAATAAACTACAAACCAGAAGGAAGAATAGAAATAGGACGACCTAGGAAGAGATGGCTGGAGTGAAGACGAAACAGGACTGCAAGCCTAATCCTTAAAGAAGAAGAAGATTAAATATTATTAATGCATACAGAAAACCAGAGCATCAGCACAT
The DNA here is from genome assembly GCA_030765065.1 of Deroplatys truncata. Taxonomy (NCBI): domain Eukaryota; kingdom Metazoa; phylum Arthropoda; class Insecta; order Mantodea; family Mantidae; genus Deroplatys; species Deroplatys truncata. The sequence goes on from CM060984.1 coordinate 182,183,717, forward strand.
GCTCAGAATGTATACTAGCTGAATATCCTTAAGTCTTCAATTACCAAACCAAAAGGAGATATGGATTGAGCAGTTGCAATACTAGGTCAATTCTGAAACTAGATGGTAGTTAAACATCAAATTAACTCACTTTTAAGGATAAAACCTCAACCGTGGAGCTTGTTTCAGGCACCCAACTGGAAGGCTGTACAGCTTATTCCTTCCATTTTCTTGTCTTGCTAAAGTGGATTCGTATACAGGTTTATACCCAAGTACGAGGGCTGATTAACAAAGACTGAGACTGATTTTTTTCACAGATGTTTGTTACTCCAATTCAATGTTTACATGATCTTTTTCAAAGTCGTCCCCTCCTACTTCAATGCACTTTTTATACCGTCTCTGCCAGTCCTTGAACACGTGCTGCAGACCATTCTTTGTCAGGTCCTTGAGAATCGCCTCACTTTTCTTGAGCACTGCTTCAGAGTTCTCAAATCGAATACCCCTAAGCTCTGCCTTTAGTGATGGGAATAAAAAAAGTCACAGGGTGCAAGATCGGGGCTATAAGGTGGATGAGGTACACAGGTAATGTTGAATCGAGCCAGAAACTGCATGACTTGATTTGCGACGTGAGGCCGTGCATTGTCATGATGAAGTCGCCACCCAGTCCGAGGAAGCTCTGGTCATTTCTTTGCAATGTGCTTCCTCAGTGTAGCCAATACTGACGTGTAGTATGCTGCTGTAACAGTAGTGTGAGGGGGAACTGCATGCTGGTAAATCATTCCATTACAGTCAAAAAATGTGATCACCATCACTTTCCCTGCTGATGGAACAACTTTTGCCTTTTTTGGTGGCGATTTCCACACTGTGCTGGCTTGTTTTCCTTCAGGACCATAATGATGCAGCCATGACTCATCACCGGTGATAATCGATTTAAAAAATGCATCCCCTCCATCAGAAAAGAGGCGCAGCACCTGATTGTCTGGTATGCGAAATGCACGTAGGGTCTACAAAATAGAGCATTACTAACAACCTACCAATACGAGAGTGCTGCCGCCTACCAACATTATACATAAAAATCCGCTCTTTTCAAATATTTATGATACACATACGAAACTACCACGGAAGCTTCAGCAAAAAATCAGTCTCAGTCTTTGTGGATCAGCCCTCGTATATTACCAATGTTGGTTTTGGCTGCAAGTTTCAACCTCGGATTTAGACTCGTCTTCTATTTCCATCCAGTCCAACTTCTCTTATATGTTAAAAAATGACTGTGAACAGATCTGAGAAATACTTATCATTGTTGCACTCCTTTCTCAGTCACGAACAAAGATAGCTTCTCTTGCGAAGCTAAGAAATAAAGATGAATGCTAAATTTATTATTATAATATTATAACCCTTACAGAAGGGTTAGAAAACCTGTACTACTACTGTTAAAAGGGATGCTGGAGGTTACGGCGAAACATCCCAATTGTCGGCTTGCAAGACTTCTTGAACATTTCATGTTCTTTTAACCGTGTGGCGCGCGCGCACACACACACACACACACACACACACACACACACACACACATACCTGCTCGAGCGGATCTTTCTCTAAAAAGGCTTTTTATTGGGTTTGAGGATTCCAAACATATTCCCGGTGAAATCTCTATACATTGGTAAAATACAACACTTCCTCTTTTCTACTCTAGGACAGTGGTAGAGAAAGTTACATTCACATGACTTTCTCTATTTTTTATGTTTATTAGTGGTTATACAAACTATTCTTACGAAAGCTATTTTTCTGTCTGCTTTATTTTAAACCTGATGAATTTTTGTAGAAATAGCTACATTACACATTTCATTATAGATGCAAAGGGAATGGTGACAGTCAAGTGTTTAAAACCTGGTTACTATACGTTGGCCTTAAAATTCCATAGTGTTTCCATGCAATCCCAAGAGCACTGAAGAGAGGACTAAAAGAACTACAAAGTATTGAACAATTCGAACCATTATTAACGTATATCTCACAAATGACTTATGCAACAACAAATTTATTGTAAATACATTGTCTGTATGTATTGTCATTCAAGAACTCTACATCTTTGTGTAGTACGTTTTCGTATATCGCTTAACTTTACCAGTTATACAATATTATACAAAATTCCTTCCGAATAAAAACAAACTACAGGCTATTCCCGAAAAATTCAAAATGTGCATTTTATAGTCTATTTAGAGGAGTCTGTTACTTCATCGATAATCCGCGTTGGACCTTACTTATATTAACAAAATATTATTAGCATAAGTGTTTTAATAGTTTATGATAAAACATTGGTCTTGTAAACCAAAAATAAGAATAAATTAACTTTTAAAACTTCAAAGAAAAGAAAACCTTATCATTAATTTCCAAAATGTATAATGATTAATTTAAATAAAAAAATTAAAATATAAATTAACCATTGTATCAATTTAAAAATTTCAAAAAAAGATCGATTAAAAATGTTTGATATTTTATGTGCTAAATATTTTTAATATTTGGTATTTTAATCAAAATCGCTGGTGTTATTTCTAGAAAATCGAAAATTTCGAAGAGAGTTCTATGTAAAGGGTAGTTGGGGTGGAGAAATTTTCTTCAAAATCTTCCGTGTCGCAGCTTAAATGAACTTAAATACCTAGTTAGGTATATATTCGACTTTTCGCTTTTTTTCGAGTTTTTTTCTAAAAATGCTTTTTTTGGGTCAAGGGGGCCTCAAAACATATATTTCCAGTGAAATCTCTATATCGAAATTTTGGATGATATACAATACTTCCCCTATTTACTATACATAGCAGAGAAAGTAAAAATGATTAAAGCTTACTATGTGTTGCTATTCGGTGTTATGTATTGAGATATTCGATTTTACACATGTAACGGTTTTTATTCATTTTGGTTCGTTCGCCGCCTACGAACAATTGAACACCAGATGTGACAAGGTACAGAGAGTTGAGCATCGGATGCGATACACCCAGTATGATAATTTTACAACGAAAGACGCCCATAATTTATTAAAACTGAAGGCATTCGTAGATTGGATAGGAAAATATTAAACGCTTGGAATATGGGAGGAATTAATAATCCGTAACATATCCCATTACACAGTACTTTTTCTGAGGTATGAAAGAAATTGTGTTCTCTGTGTATCACGAGGTTTAACGTAGTACTTGGCGAATAAACGTAATTGTATTAGTCCTGAGAATTGTATTAGCATCTGAGAAATTTTAATTGTCTTGATACAAGGAGCACCAAGAAGTATAAATTCCTTCTTTTTCAACAATTTTAGGAATGTTTACGTTAAAATTATATTACAAGTAAAAGTAATATTATTTCACTAAGAAGTTTTATTTCCTTCAAAAGAAACTAACTATAAAAACGTTGACCTAAACTTTAACTAAAATAAGGCAAACAAAATTTAAATTGAGTATTTATTCGTGCACATTTTAAATTGTTATGGCATAATTTCAACTGTATATACAGAGTGGAAAGGCATAGCTGTGCTCATTTATACACTGCAAACGTTTAGGAACACACACTGCTATATTTCATAGATCTGCAGGAAATTGCTTTGAAACGCATTGTGGATGGGTGAAAAAAACCACATGGCGGGTAAGGTTATATACAGCACTGAGTAGAATACGGGCTTCTTTTCCGATGCCGCCGCGAAGTAGTTGATGCATGACGAGGAGGATATTAACATAACTAGTGATGTTCAATTATCAAGGCATTTCTTTCGAATATGGTTTAATATAAGCAACTGAAGCCGAATTATACTTTAAATTTTATTAAAAATTAAATAAATGGCGTAACTAAAATGTTTAATTCTTGTGCACCAGTTACGCATGTTGCTTATAACTACCAGATCCGAAATGTTTCAGGGCTTATTGAAGCATTGAATGAAAATGAGCATTTCTATTTAAAAATTTATGAAAGTTCAATAAAACAAAGTAAATAATATATTTAAACATTAATAAACGAGAATAAGCACCTATTTTAGTTGAAAAACTGAATTATATTTGATCAATCCAAACTAAGGGCGGGACACGAACCACGAATCTTCGGTTCTCTGTACCGATGTTCCCATTTGTTGAAATACCATGGCGATCTCAAATATTAGAGGCATCATAACTCAAAGGCGTCTTGCAAAGGTCCAAGTACTTTGTATTCCCGTGTTTTATGGTGAAGTATTATTAGGGTTTGTGCTCCTATAAAAGGAAAAAAAAAGAAGCCACGTACAATGCTGGTAATAATGTTTATACGAGAAATGAATGCAAGCGAGTGAGAGTTACCATAGTTCATAGCTGTGGCAGGCACGTGTGTGGTCAGTTACTCAGTCGCTGTTGCGACGTCGTAACTTCAGCGAATATTACAATTTTGTAAACCAAAACACTAAATCGTGGAGAAACATGAAAAAGCTGAGGATAACTATTTAGTTTCTGTCCTATTCTATAAGACTTGCCTTAATCGTGAGTTATAATGCAGGGAAAAGTGCGGAAAACTGATTTTTTTCTGACGAAGTAAACTTTTACAGACTAAAATGATATTATTTTCCATTTGTCTGCACATAGAACCAGCTCCTAAGAAGGTGGCCTCTAGACTACCTCTACCTAGTATAATGTAAAGTATATGAAGTTTATGCATTGTTTTAAATTTCTTTCGTTATTTAACATTTTTATTGAAGAATTCACATTTAAAACGCTGATTGTATAACATGTGATAGTAGAATTTGTGAAATCAGGCAAACATTTAATAAAGGAAGATTTTTTCTTCTAAAATAATTACAGTTAAATCTATTGTTACTTAACACGCAACACTTGTCCGAATTAATGTAAAGTTAGACAGCAAAATGCAAAGTAAACTTGGCCCCAACAACTTTCTTCACTCTCTCCATCAATGGGCCAATTAAGCTGAAATAAAGTCTCGTAGCATACAAATTATACCTAATTCATTGCGCTACAGAACAAAATAGGCTAAATTTTAAAATTCATTAATGAATTACTTTCAGAAACCATCTTCCTATCTCCTAATTTTCGAGGGAGGTATAATTAACACCCAGTCAGTCTTCTCGTGTACTGTCTGGCTAAATGAATTCAACAAGCAGTTCGGCGAACGCGACGATTTTAATAACCGGTTCTGGAAAAGTCGCTGAATATTTATACAGCTTCCAATATTTCTATAAGCTTGCCTTGAAAATAACTTACTTTGTGCATCCGATCGCTTCATTGTAACTGACATATTTTAACCACAAAGTATTGCTCTTTCTACGTTCTCTGAAGCATCTGACATCGTATTATCCTTTAATAAATAACGGTGTGTTTCTTTTCTTTTCACTGATACGTGTACCAAATTGTTTTAACTGTTTCTGTGTTTTTATTCTTACCAGAATGTAGAGAAGATGAAACAGTTTACTTCTGGCAGAGATGCATTGATCCGGAAGGTAATGCGAGTCGGATAACTATTACGTAAATCTGGAACCTAATCTGGTATCTGTTTCCTCTCTTTCTTAGTTTTACTGTATGGCTGAACCTCCCTCGTGCTTTTCAAGCGAACCTATTAGCTACTTCGGTTTTAGCCGGTGAATAATGTATAAACTGTACCTTTACTTCCGAATAAAAATATGAGAGAAACTGAAAGCACTTGAGAGCAAACATTCCGACGTTCGGTTACCTAAATTTACCCATTACCATTTTATGAGTATTCTATAAATATTATATATTTACACTGAAAATTGCAGCAGCAAGAAATAATTTCCCGAATAACTCCAAACTTGGTGGAGTGTGCTAGCAATAAGTGATTAGGTTTGCAGAGAGATGGGTACACAGAGCAGAGCCCTCTCGTGTCGGTGCGACAAGGTCAGTGTTGCGCCCAGTGTATTTATTATATTATGTATGCCCAGTATTTTCTTTATTTTTGTCTTTAATTTTATGAATATTATTTCCTTATATAAGAGGTTTATTTACTTTTAATTTGGGTTTATTATTTTTTTTAGTATGTGCAAGAATAGGGGTGTATACTGTTATATTGGCTGGTTGGTTCTTCAAATTCTAATTATGCTTTACTAGAGCTGTCAAACAAGGTGGAAACAATAAACTGAGTGCCAGTATCCTCGTCGACGTCAAAGGGAGCCATATCGGCACGTGAGTGAGTTTGAACGGGGCAGAATGATCGGTCTCCGGGAAGCGGGTTTGTTATACCGTGACATTTTGGCTCGTACAGGGCATGCTGCTACGACAGTGATGCGTGTGTGGAAGCAATGTATAGATGAAGATCGTACACAGCGAAGAACGGGTACTGGGCCACGGAACATGACCACAGCACGGGATGACCGTCATATTCTCCGCTATCTTACAGCTTCATCCACAGTGTTGGCTCGACGCTGGAGCACTGCAACAGGTGTGAACTTGTATGCATCAACGGTTCGTCGCCGTCTACTGCAGGTTGGGCTGGTTGCATGCATGCCATTACGTCGACTTCCATTGTCCAGAAACCACAAGCTCATGCGACTGCAATGGGCACGTGAACACCGTCACTGGGGTGTTGAGTGGCAAAATGTAGTCTTTTCGGACGAGTCCCGCTTCAACGTGTCCTACGGTGATGGCCGTGGTCCAGTGTCTGGCGGTACAAGTCTTCTTCGAAGAGCGACGGGTACCACTGCTTCCCAGGCCTGCACGTTCGTCTGACATGTCGCCCATCGAACATGACTGGGATATGGTTGGTCGGCACTTGGTGCGTCACGGTCCTCCAGTAACCAGTGTCACGGGTTTATGGGCTCGAATACAAACTGCGTGGAGGGAAATCCCCCAGGTACTTATTTTGATTCAATGTCACGGCGTATAGCAGCTCTAATTGCAGCGCATTGGAGGCCACATCAGATACTGAATATTAGGGCTCAAAGGTCATGTATAGATTTGAAAAGTTTATCATTTGTTACTTGTCATGTACCTAACCTGTGGTATTACATTCATTGAATTCATGCGTTTCATTCTTGGTGTTGCAATTTTCACAAACGGCAGTGTATATTAACTTATTCTTCTGCACAGTAATGTAAGCCACGATATGAAATGTTTGTCTAGAAATGATTTCAAAACAGACATTACGAAAGTAAAATGTGGAAACAACATCAGCTGTATATACAGGATGGGCCATTTAAGTTGAGACTGTACGATATCTCCATAACTAAGCTTGTAGAAACAAATATCTTTAATAAAAGTTGTTTGATATTGTTACATGTTGGGGTGAAGGACAAAAGGTTACCAGAAAATGATTTACTTAGATCACCCAGCACGCACATGGGGGTGATGCACTTCGCTGGCAGTAAAAGTCCGGGACCTTAGTGTGCAGAATTAAGGGGAAGGCATGGATTTATATTACATTGAAGGATTATATAACACACATTACGGGATTTATTGATAAAACATTTGGCTTCTCTACATAATTGCAAAAAAAGAGAGTATGGAGGGAGATGCCACAGACCGGCAACACACACGACTGGCCCCAATGACCACTTCCACTCGAGTGACGCTATCTTTTCCCACTCACCATCGTGTCTAGCCAAAGCCAGACAGGGTTGACGTCATATCAGATAGTTTCAAACAGTTCTCTCCCTTTGGCGTTATCCGCACCGAAAGGAGAGAGCGTTAAACCGAAATATATCTAAGGAGGCCCAATAATGCTACATGTGGTAGAAACAATACAGCACAACATTGCGTCTGGTACTGACAATGAAATTAATAATACGCTACAATATTCTGGGGGAAAGTAAAGCCATTAGTTGTGTGTTGTTTAGAGGATGTTATGATGGTCATTTTAGGGTCAATTTAAATTGACCTAAAATGACCATCACAACGTCTTCCAAATAAAACACGACTAATAACATTTAATTTTCCCCATAATATCAAGCAACTTTTATTCAAGACATTTGTTTCTACGACGCTTAGGTTTGAAGATATTGGTCCATCCTGTATAACAAGCTAATTTTTATTGTTGTGAGCTCGTTCGTAAACAGGAGAATCGCTCATTTTCGAATGTTTGAGGAGAGTAACCAAGGTAAATTTCAACCAGGGAAAATGTAATCCTACACGCCGAATATTTCAGAAACGAATAATGCTATGCAAAATCTTTTTATGCGTAATTGGAACATTTTAATGAGGTTGCGTTTCCTCTGAGGTAAAGTTTTTGTCTATCTCTAATGATTTCCAAATTATGCAAGATTCAGTGAGAATATAAATAATATTCTATCAAAATCGTTAGTCGTATTTGTGAAAATAACAAAAATAATTTCCATGTAACAATTAGTGATCCAGTTTTCAATACAATCTTCATTGTATCCTTTAAATTAAAATTTTAGAATTTGAGCCATGTTTCGTTTCTGAGTTAGGTATGCATCAAACGTACACACACGGGCGAAAAAATGCTTTTGTTGGATTCAAGGGAATTCAAAGATGGGTTTCCGGTAAAATGTCATATGGACGTTTTGGATGGTTGTATACGTTATTTACGTAAATTGTTGCAAGAGTAACAATCTGTAATATCTGGTGAGTGCATAAGTCAATGGCAGATAAACAACTCGTATAGAGCCATACTATGCACTTGATACGCGAATTCCATAAAATCAATTCTGATATGTTACATTCACATGGCTTTCTCTATCCTCTATCGTTTATTAACGTGTATAGAAATTATTCTTGCGAAAGTTTATTTTTCTATCCATTTTATTTTAATCCAGATAAACCTTTCTGGAAGTAGCTGCATTACACATTTCATTATAGATACAAAGGGATTACCATAGTCAAATAATTTAGGACTCGAAGCTATATACTAGCCCTAAAATTCCGTGGATTTATATTAAATCGTTGTAAACAACTTAAAATCGACAAGACTTTAAAATAATGGCTAAGTAGTGAACAACTCCAACCATGAATAACGGATATCTCGGAAATGGCTGATGCTATAAAAAGTTATTTGAAATTGTATAAGATCCACATTTCCTTTGTAGTACGTTTTCGTCTATCCCTTAACGTTTACCAGTTATATAAGATTATAAAAACTCCTTGAATGAAGAGGGCTTCAAAGGCTATTCCTAGAAAATTCTATATGTACGTTTTATTTATCATGTAAATATATGTATAATAGATGGTATTTTAATCAAAATCGTTAGAGCCATTTTTAGAAAATAGAAAATTTCGAAAAATCTTCCATGTAAAGGGTAGTTTGGGGTAGGGGCATTTCCTCGAAAATCTTCTTGTCGCATCTTTGGAAAGTACTGAATCTAAATACCAAGTTTAGTGTTTATCTGACTTTTCATTTGTGAGTTGCGGTGTTCACAAACACACACACACACCGACCTGTTTTTAAAAATATTTTTTACTTTCTCTACTACGTATAGTAAGTAGGGGAAGTATTGTATTCCAACCAAAAATTCTATAACGAGATTTCACCGGAAATCCAAAAAAAAAAAAAAAAAAAAAAGCATTTTTGGAAACATGTCCGTGTGTGTGTCTGCGTGTGTGTGTGTGTGTCTGTCTGTGAACAGCATAACTCAGAAACGAACAGTCGGATAAACACCAAACTGGGTATTTAGGTTCAGTATCTTCCAGAGATGCGACACGAAGGTTTTCAAGAAAATCCCCCCACCCAAGATTGCCCTTTACATGGAATATTTTTCGAAAATTTTAATTTTCTCAGAAATGGCTCTAACGATTTTGATTAAAATATAATATATTTGATACTTTCATGAAAAATAAAATGTTTATCTTGAATTTTCTGGGAATGTCTCCAAAAGTATTCTTCATTGTGAAGACTTTTGCATAACTGGTACACCATAAGAGATAGACAAAATTTTACTACACAAAAAATATGTCATATTCATTTTTTATTGAGTGAAGCATTTTCGAGATATTGCTTGTTATTCCCTTAAATTTTCCAATACTTATACTTTTTCTCAAATGGGAATTCGTTATTCATTTTTTTATGTCCTGGATATGCAAAGAGAATGGAATGCGCCACATAGCAACCAGCTCTTAAAATATTTGACTATCCCCTTGCACCTACAAGAAAATTAGCAATAAGATTAACATCTCGATTAAAATGAAGCATATGGAGAATAAGCGTTTGTAAAAATAGTTTTACAAGAGTAGAGAAAGTCATGTGAGTGTAACACATCCGATTTTTTTGGATTCAGAGAGGCCTCAAAACATATTTCCGTTTAAATCTCGGTATCAATTTTTGGGTGAAATGTTGTATCTTCTAGCGATTCATTTAGTTTGCTGCGAAAGTAGAAGAACCGTTGATAAAATTTATTATTTGTGCTTTGGGAATATTCCTAGAGGTCTTAAAACTTTACGAGGCTCTGCATATGAAATACTTCTGCTTCTGTAAAGATTTAAAAATTACGTGAAACGTATTCATGATTTTCTTCAAACTCGCGTGCAATACTTCACCCAGAAATTTCCTTCTGTAGAAACTGCACTTAATTTTGTACCGATTTCTACTAAATGTAGAAAAGACAACAAATTTGCTTTAAATTTTCATATACAAAATTTTAACACCATGTATGTAGCGGCTCGTCTACAAATTGTAAACTTAGGAATATCTCTATATTAACTACCCTATTAACGTTTTCAACTAAGTTTGGAATAACTCGACAGTTTGTGTTCAATTGCTTACATGTAAAATATAAGCTTCATATGCCCAAAATCGTTAATTTTTAAACCTTGTTCTAATAACCTTGCCCCGCCGACATGTATTCTACCGCCTCCCATTCCTTTGCCTGTCCCCTGATTGGCTAATGGGCACCTTTGAATGGCAACGTATCAGCCCTGTGAAATGCAAGTTCAGGCAATAAAAGCTATATAAATAATCTGTCATGATAGATGCACGTGCTTTCGTGATCCAGAGAGACAGGTTTATATCGAAGGATCCTCCTACCTATTTGTTGAAAAGAACTTACTTGCATTCTAGATGCATTAACTCTGTTACGTAATGTATTTGATTCATGCGGTTATGAAAATGTAAATTATTTGACAATTCCCTTTGAATAATATGTTAATAAATGATTATGTTAAGGGTATTCAGAGATAAAATTGGGTCAAAATTTTCAAGAAACTCAAAATGTATTTTTATGTCCAAAAGTACCTTGTATCTTCTTCAATTACATACTATGGCTTTAGCTCTCAGAGCCCTTTAGTGCTTCAACACGTGAACATTTAAATACCCGTGAGAAAATAAATAACCTGTATTTATTTTCAATGCCTTTTACTGGATTTTGATTTCGCTTACAAGTTTGCACATTAATAACACTAGGAAACAAAAACTTTTTCGTGGTGTCTTGAATTTTCCACCTGATTCTGGGTATTTTGATGCTGCTGATTCCAAAAATGTCTTCCATTTCATCCTAGCAGCTCTAGTGTATGAGATACTGATATCTTTATAAATTGCTCTTGGAGTACTTTGTTTTACAGCACCATTTGTAACTTGATTATATTATTTGCATTATACTAATTTGTTTTATCCAAGGTCTATTCATGTTGTTTGCAGATGTACTTTAACTATTCTGACATTTATGTCACCTTTTCATAGGCACTGATATGGCTTCATCAAGAAGAGAATGTGTGAATAATCCTGATGTATTTTGTTTTATCTGTGAGGAATACACATTCATCCAGCAAAGAAAACCCATAACAGATTTTGTAAAACGAGCTTATTTGGTCTTATTTCAAAGTAAAACTTGGAGACCAGGATAAGCTTGGGCACCTCACACCGTATGTAAAACATGCACAGAGCATGCTACACCGGAAAAATGGGAAGCGGAAGTGCTTGAAATTTGGAGAACCAATGATATGGCCAGAACCAATAAATCTCATGTATAGGGCATCAATAGCAAAAACTGGAATACGTGGAAATATTACAATTTACGCTCTGCAAGACGTCCCGTTCCACATTCAGAGGAGATACCTGTTCCAGTATTTATCAGTCTTCCAGAGTCATCAGAAGAAGTGGATGAATCAGCTGAAAGCTATGCTGAGCAAAATGACAGTGATTTCGCAGGACCTTCATCAGTTGTGTCTGGTTTAATCAAGTAGAATTGAATAGTTTCATTAGAGATCTTAGTCTTCCAAAGAAGTCGTCAGAATTTTTGGCTTCTAGGCTGGCAGAGAAACAATTTCTGTTACCGGGAACAAAAGTGACAGTCTATCGTAAAAGAGAGCAAGATTTCCTGCCGTTCTTCACAACAGAAAACCAATTTGTTCTTTGCATCAATGTTGAAGGACTGTTAATGAAATCGGGTATAAGAAAATACACACCAACAGAGTGGCAGTTATTTATTGATAGCTCCAAACGCAGCTTAAAACGTGTTCTTTTGCATAATGGGAACAAATACAGGTCAATACCAATTGGTCGCTCAATCACTATGCATGAAAATCAAGCTACAAAAGCTACAGTTCTAGAGAAGATCTCATACCTTGATCACCGGGTTATCTTTGTCGACATAAAGATTATGAGCTTTCTTCTAGGACAACAAGGTGGGTACACCAAATATCCATGATTTATATGCCTATGGAACTCTTAGAGCTAAAGACAAACATTGTGTGACCTCTTAGAGAAAGCATGATCGTTGGAGGAAAAAAAATCACAGAACCTTTGGTTGACAGAAACAAGGAGGAAATCACATTAACGAGAATTCAGCGTCCTGATAGAAGAAAATCAATGAACCTAATGCGAATAGTGCATAAATAAATTATGGTAGTTGATAGAAAGTTTCTTCATGAAAAAGAATGTGCTTGATCCATCCAAATGTATTCTTTATTTAATTGTGTGAAAGTAATATAGTTGTATAAGCGGACCAGTAAGGTTAAATTGGTGTATAATGTAAATAAGATGTATCTCAAAAATTAGAGCTGATAGGGTAAAACAGAGCATTTTTGGAATCAGTGACCCAAATATAGTCAGAAATAGGTCAGAATTGTAAGACACCAAAATCACTGTTCCCCAGTGTAATGTTCCATACTGTGTAGTGTTTAAACAATAGTCTTCAAATTTTCTCCAGAAACTCGGAGAATTGCATATGGTTTTTGATACATTTTTAAACTGCACAAGATATGATATAATTAATTCTACCGCTGAAAATAAATTGTTACAAAAATTATATTTAAGGACAAAGTTTTTATGGAACAACCATAAGAGTGAACAAATTTCGTTATACCAGTTTTGTGTATTAGTGTTTAAATAATTTGGGAGTATTTTTTTCCAAAATTACATTTTCTGCATAGTGATTAAAGTACAATAAAGATAAAATATTTTTTGCTCAGAAACTATTAAAGATAAATATTTCAAATAAACGCACTCAGGTAGAGCATCATGTAACGAAATTTTGTCATTTAGATAAAAACTGCAATATTTAGAAATTTCACGTATGGGTACCTTAAATAAGGAACTAGTTTGTTTCGCACAACAACCTATTCTATGACAGCAGCTAATGAGAGGGACTGTAGTTTGTCTCAAGCTTAAAAGACAGTATGCAGGCAAATGGGATATCTCTGTCTCTATCTAACGCATACATGTTGTCGTTAGCTTCATCCTTTTCCACTCTCACTCTGTAGCCAAGTTGCTAATAAGTAGTAACATACTGTTTAAATATTTATTTGTTATAAATTTCAGATTTTGACACGTTATTCCACGCAGAATGTTTTTCACTAACAGATTATATCATTTTTAAAGCCTTTATAGATTTTTATGGGCACAAATTTCTAAAGAAAACTACTTTTTCAGTAAAAGTGCTATATTTACTGTTTCTATGCTTATCACGCAGTAACTAATAAACTAAAGAGTAGAATGCAACAATGTTGTTTTTCTTAGCTAGATTAAATAGTGTGCTGATACTTGCCCAGTTTGAACACTCTACCTTTAATATGATGAGCGTTGTAATTTTTTAAATTAAACGTTTTCGGACAATTCTGTGCATTTGCAGTAGAAAAGTTAGCCAGGAAAAACTTTCTTGTTATTGGGTTTACAACAGGGACTAAGCAAGAGAAAATGTTTAGGAGGGTTGGAGACAGTTTTAAAAGAAGCCGGAATCCTGTAATTTCTTGCATTCATTGTGTATGACAAACAAAAGTCTAGCATCTTTTCAGATAGCAGGCCAGGCGCCACGTATGTCAGTAAAGGTTAACGTCAGGTAAGGAAGTGTTTGTAAAGTGTTATGCAGGTTTTGTAACATTTTACGTAAATATTTATGGTTATGGAGTGAGAAGCTACGAAGAAACGCAATATTGGTAACCTAAGAAGAATGATAATAAATGTTTTAGGTTACATTCAAGTAAAATGAGTGTTAATAAGGCTGAAAAAGAAACAGCTAAGGCTACCCGGGTGTTTATAAACATAGTGTACGGATAAAAAAGTAACAAATGATAGAACCTCTCAGGATCCATCAAAGAGAATGCAAAAAAGCAGTGGGGAAACAATAACACACAGTTAATGCAATATAATATGATAGCGCAAAGCGGAGTGTGGCGCATCGTTCAATCTTTGCTGCTTGAAAACATTTCACCCATGTTGAATGCAATTTTGTCAAGGGTAACAGTGATAAAACCCTACCAAATTATAGCGTTTATAATTTTATATCTCCATATTATTTTGATAATACATATTTTATACATGTAAAATTGTATTTTAAATTACTAAAAATACGAGGGGGCATAAAGAGCGGGTGAAAATTAAATATCTTACACTTGCCTTAAATAGCAGATATTTCACTATTTGCTGATGTATCATTCACAAGATTACATTAAACTGGTAGATCGACCGCAGTTGGGCGCTATATTTGCGAGCGTACTTATAGTATATGTGGCAATAGTGCATCCCATTTAACCTGTACTGTATTTTAAGCGGGAGACGCGATATAGTGCACGTGGTAATTAAGAGATACGGGACAAAATTATATGGAACAGGGTTTAGATCGCTGATTTTATAAGATGCTTTTATTTTGTACCAATTTCAACAACATTTGAAATGTGTCGACAAGTTTTTCACTCGTGTGTGTACTGTTTGGTGGAGTTTTTTTCGGGCTTAGGGTCGGACTAACAAAGGGAATGCACCTGTACCTGAAACGAGAACAGCTAAGTAAAGGGTAATGTGAATACGCCCTTCAGCAATTGATTCATTTTCAGCAAAAGTAATTTAGGGAAGGAATGTGTGAAGGTAGGCTACGGAATGGAGTTTTCCCAGCAACTGTCATGGCAGGGACCCCACCCACTGGGGGCTTATCGTGTGCGATGGCGCCCGTCATGTGTACCAACCAAAACACGTCAAGAAATGGACACAGCTGACGCCTACTCCGCTTCATTTTTTTTATCGGCTTTATTAGCTTCAGATGATAAGGTGTGAAGTCGGGAGCAAGGTGAACAGAGAAAGTGATTTCTTAACACCTCTAGAGACACTCGCGATGCATTCTTTGCGATTTTCCCACGTCGTGTTACTACAATGCACGTGTATTTATTCTGTAATTGCTGTACTAGTTTTTGTGTAACTCTGAATATGTATGTAATCATAGGGACAGGCAAAATATGAAGAAAATTTGCCAAAGTATGAAAAAATGAAGTAAAAAGTTCTATAATATTATGAACTATATTTTAAAGCCAAAACATCATATACCTTAAGGGTTTGGAACAGTGTCACCCTTTTAGCTTAAAATTTTTTTTTGTAGATTTCTGTAAATATTTAAACACAAAATATGAAATCAAGCACAACAGATCAAATGGAGATTACTGATTTTAATTATTGTGAAAACCTTAATTAGGAAACAAAATTACAGGTTGCTTTGTCCTCACTTAATTCTAATTGCAATATGTCATAAAAAGCAGGGTTCACGAAAACAAAAACTCTTCAAATATAGGCGTTTCATTTCGTCGCATAGAGAAAATGCTACACTTTCTTAACTGTGCCTGATTGGGACGCGAAGCTCGGGTTGTCTAATTGTCTTCTTTCAAAGAAAACTGCCCGAAGAGAATATCTGGAAAGCCTGGTTTATTGATAACGGAAATTAATTTAAAAGCAAAAAATTGTCTTAAAAATATGAAGAAATATAAATTTTCATAAAATATGAACAAATATTATGAAATGTGAATATTGTATCATATGCATTGAATTTTACACACAGCAAAACGTAAAAATGTGTTATTATAACGATAGCAAGATGATTTAGAATATTTAATTTCATATTTTGCCTATCTGTAATACTCGCTTATAAAAGAAGAAACAGGGCATTTCAATTTGTTTATTCTCTTTTCATATCCTCTACAGCAGACATACTAAAAGAGAAATCATAGGCACTAGTGTGTGTCTAAGTGTCCCTCCAGAGCTAAGCACATTATTGGTATAAAAGGCATGAGAGGATTGATGATGTCACCTAAGCGATTAAAAGGGTGGACACCATGCATATAATGGTTAAACGAAAGAATATTTGCAATGTGTTAAGTATACCCTCCTTGTATGCCGAGTGCTCAATATGAAAAAAAAGGTCTGATGTGTTACCTTCACATGACTTTCTCTACTCTCTATAGCTTAGTGGATGCAAAAGGAACACTGGTAGTCAAATGTTTTAGAACTGGGCGCTATATTCCATACTCTTTCCACGACATCGCGTGAAACAGCTGAAAATCCGCATGTCTAAATATTGAACAATTCGAACCATTAATAAAAGATGTCTCGGAAATGGCTGATGCTACAAAAAAGTTATTTGAAATAAATTTTATGTCATAAAGAGATCTACATTTCTTGTGTAGTACGTTTTCGTCTATCACTTAAAGTTTATCAGTTATACAAGATCATACAAAATTCCTTCCGTTTGAAGAGGACTTTGAAGGCTATTCCCAAAAAATTCAAAATATACATATTATTTTTAATGTACATACCTTTATATATGGTATCTTAATAAAAGTTGTTAGAGCCATTTTTTTAAAAACAAATTAAAAATGTTCCATGTAAAGGGTTGTTTGAGGTGGGGGAATTTTCTTGAAAATCTTCGTGTCGCATCTTTGTAAGGTACTGAACCGAAATACCAAGTCTGCTATTTATCCAACTTTTCATTTTTGAGTCGTGGTGTTTACAGACGCACACAGGACCTTTATTTAAAAGTGCTGTTTTTATATTCAGGGGGCCTCAAAATTTGTATTTGTGTGAAATATCGGTATTGAATTTTTCTTATACCACGCAACTTGAAAGACAAATCAAGGTGCCTTCAGCGATGACTAGCATTACTCACGTTTCTAACTAACTGAATTTATTCGGGTTTTAAAGGAGTCTACAAACTACATTTCTACGTGTTTTATTTGGTTCTTACCCAAATCCAAACACGCTAGATTATCCTTCTTGATTGACAGCCACTTCTCCCTCCTCCTCACTTTAGAGGAGCATTAACCTTTTCTGAAATAAAGTATTGTTTTGAGTAAACGTAGAACTGTTAAACGACTGTCACTTTCTTTCTCATGGGTTCATATAAAGAGCATTAATGTAATAAACAGTAGGTAATTATGGACAAATCTATTACAAATTGAAAACGTTTCCGGCAAATGTGTGTCATCATCAGAATAGGAATTTTTAAGCAGATGGCTTCAAGCTATTTACACTCAAACATTATCACTAAAAATACTATAAAACATCAGAGGCCAAGGATCGCTAACAGGAAGGTAAAAACCGGTTCGAGTGCTGTCTGCAAACACCAAAAGATCATAAGAGGGGTGGGGGTGGTTTGTTATCTCCGACTTTCTTGCCTATAGTCCAGTAAGACTTCAACCTAATTTCCTTCCGTCCTGTCTTTAATACTAGAAATTCCTGTCACTGGTAATCATTAACAGAAAGCTAAATAAATACAGGCTTTTATATGGATTAAATATGAAAATAATTCAGTGGGAGAGAGCGCTGATTAGAAAATAATTTTCTAGATGCAATGCCCACCTAAGTGGTGTAGGGATGCCGTGTCTGTCTCAAAATCCAGAGGTATTTATTTTAAATCTCGGTTATAATGAGTTAGCTAGATAACTCAGGAGATAAATCTCGTATAAAGCTGTATCAGTGGACCCCGTTCTGACTTCAGCATTATATAACCTATTTCATTCATTCACCTTCGGATATCGCTTATTGGGTTAAAAAACGTTAAAGATAAAAAAAAATGAGTGTTCAGTGGCAGTGTTATGCCTCGATCGGGAAACGTTTGTTAAAAGTTTGCATATGGTTTTCTTTACAAATCTGATAAACTGTGCAACTAAATAGTTTCGTAAATGTGACCATATTCTGTCTGAAAAAATGTGTATGCGAATTGATAACGCGCTATATTATCTGAATTTTTAAAGCTGCTCGATGGTTGTCACGTTTGAAGCCTTTACGTGCTTCTGATGTGGTTACCTCTTCGGTCGTTCTACGTTGCCTAGTGCGCCAGCTTCTCTAGTGGTATAGCTATGAGAACTTTGTTTCAGGGTATGCGCGAGCGTAGTGTGAAAGGATAACATCAGTTAAAACTGACTGAGATTTAATGTGATCTAATATTTGAGCTATTGAAGCGAGTTGCCGACCGTTGGAAGATGAAGAATGAAGCTGATTACGAATCGTAGCACTCGAAACTATATCAACTGAATTATTATACCTGCTAACTTCTGCTGTATCAATTTTACACCTTGAAATAACTGTTTCGCAATAAAGAAAGTATAAGCCTAACTTTCCGCGAGTCATTAAAATGTTTACCGGCAAAACCACTCTCGGCTAGCGCTTAGAGCTAACCCAGTGTGGTCTTAGGCATTACAAACTGCCGATTACAAACAAGAGACTGAAAGTCCCCAAGGCGGTACGCGAAGAAAAGAAGAAAAGAAAGACACTAATTTTAGCAATACACGCTCTTTTATTACTTAAGCTCCACCTACCTTAGAACTATCCCACCAACTTTACTCCATATGTGCTCAAAGCTCTAAATATGCGTGTGTTACACTGTTACTAGGCGATACCTCCCCTTGTTGGCTCGCCTGAATCTAGGTACCTTTCACTTTTCCAATTCCCAGAATTAGCCTACGTGACTTTGCAACTGTATTGAACTTATAACCTAACTGTATCCAACAATCTTTATGCCTAGCGCCTTCGCTCCTGCTGATGCTAATGACTTTTCTTAACATGATTTGCTAATTACCTTCTTTCCGTACAAATCTTTTCAACTCATGCCTACTACATGATACATCGATTTAAATACCGAAATTATTTATTGTAATTATTTCTTTATCTTACTACCATTTCATTATTTAATTATTTGTATCCCCCTGTCAATAATTACGGTATCAAAAATTTTCTATATAAAGTGGCTATCGTGACATGGAGTACAGCAAACCTCAAAGAGAGGGAACGAAGCCCAAATATTCCATTAGTTATGGACTTAGGCGTATACACTTTGATTTGTCACCAGTATTCATTTAAGTCTAGCGCTTTGTCTGGATTTCAACCACTTTAACAAGTCGTAAAATCTTCCTCAGAAGAAAACTCGTATCTCTGGCAGAGAACTGTAGATCTCTATATTAGAATGAGCCACTCTGACCACTAGAAGTTCAAGTATTTTAAAAGTCCATGAATATCTTGGCGTCAGTTTGTTTGGTTATACCTCTGCTTTCACATATAAAATATAGCCCCGCTTTAGTACCTCGTGAGCAGAGCCCTCTGATGAAGAAATAAATATTTTGATTTATTTGGAAACACTAGCACTTCATTATATCATAAATATTGTAATAATTTGGTAACACTGCGCATGAATATGGAAAAGCAAGCTCCTGAATGAATTTACCTCAAAACAAACGAGTGACAGAGAAGCAGCGATTAACTTCTACATCTGCTGCCTAACCACAGATGTCTTGACCGTTTTCTGCGGAATATTTTGCCAATCTACAAATTTTTCAGTGAATTTTCTTTACTTTAAGGACACATGCTTTTAATGTCAATGTTTACTTATAGCAAAGGAGTGAGAATATCATTTACATTTTGGTACATTACAAACGAAGAGAAACCAGTTTCTGTCAGTGAATTCACAAGGGGGAAATAAGTATTTAAATGAGTTTTAAGTTATTTTCCGCTGGAAAATTGGCCAGCAACATTGAGAAGAAATAGAGTTCAGGAATATAAAATGTATATTTATTCTCGGAGGTCTCTTCGATGGTATTTAAAGATTATGTCAATATTTTTTCTACTATTTCCTAGTACAACGAAAGGCAATTGGCTGTACTTGTTGATCTCCACCTTTTCCAGAAGCATTCTGATGTACGTATCCAATTAAAGTAGGTAAGCTCTAGAAACTGTGTTGCGTTCTGCATGATAATGCCCGCTCCCAAACTGCAAACACTAGCAAATGCAATATATTGAGGGTAGAGATTTCGGTAAGAAATCCTAAGATACTATCAAGCCACATAACGTGGGTTAAGGTAAAAGACATTTTAACTCGCTGAAAGGTAGTGATTAGATTAAAAATGAACACACTTTAATAATCCTAAAAGTGTTAGAACAGAGATATGAGATAAAACTGTATGATTAACTGGAAGTTTTTAAAGTAATTTCAAGTCAAAGTTTATCTTCAAAAAGCAAACTAATTATTAAAGCAGATTTTAAGCAAGGAACTTAATTATGGTTTTCATTATTAATGAAATAGGTTTTACAAAAGATGTATTCGTTTCTGCAAGAACCATAATAGCCAATCTAATTACGAGTACCTTATCACGGACAGCTAAGTGTCACTAATTCTGACACTTTAAAGGTAAGATGCAATGTAGTACTGATGTTTCCCCAAAATTGTGAACAAAATATGAACGTCGTTTATTCTTGTCCTTTCTTATTCGATACAGATTTCAGTCATTGCTCCGAACACACTCCAGCCTTGGGCTTATTGCGCTATCTATATTATCGTTTTAAAACCAATACATTCTGCCTGCACCCTTTACTAAGGAATACAGTCTAATAGTAATTATGCTTGTAAATTCTTCTGGTTCTGAAAGCATTTTTACTTTCTCTACCACGTATAGTAAGTAGGGGAAGTATTGTATTCCACCCAAAAATTCGATACCGAGGTTTCAATGGAAATACATGTTTTGAGACCCCCTGAAAGCATTTTTGGAAACATGTCCGTGTATGTGTCTGTTTGTCTGTGAACAGCATAACTCAGAAACGAACAGTCGGATAAACACCAAACTTGGTTATTCAGGTTCAGCATCTTCCAGAAATGCGACACGAAGGTTTTCAAGAAAATACCCCCACTCCAGATTACCCTTTACATGGAGCGTTTTTCGAAAATTTTAATATTCTCAAAAAGGGCTCTACCGAGTTTGATTAAAATATCATATGTTTAAGATATTTTCATGAAAAATAAAATGTATATCTCGAATTTTCTGGGAATGTCTCCAAAATTATTCTTCATTATGAACGACTTTTGCATAACTGGTAAACCATAAGAGATAGAAAAAATTTTACTACACACAAAATGTAGACCGCGTTAAAATACACAATTTATGTTATATACATTTTTTTGGTGAGTGAACCATTTTCGAGATATTGCTTCTTATTCCCTTAAATTTTCAATACTTATTTTCTCAAATGGGAATTCGTTATTCGTTTTTTTGTCTTGAATATTCAAAGAGTATTAATCTGTGGCAAAGAGAATGGTGTTGCACCTAGCAACCAGCTATTAAGAGATATGTCTATGCATAAAGGCTACTGTATTTCTATATTGCCCTTGCAAATACAAAACAAGGGGACCATAGTACGACTTAAGCGATAGTCAAATATTTTTAGAACTGGTCGCTATGTGTAAAATGTAATTCTCTTTGCATGTCAAAAGATCGTTTCTGCAAATGTTTATCTCGATTAATATGAAATAGATGGAGAATAAGATATTGTAAAAATAGTTTGTACAAGAGTAGAGAAAGTCATGTGAGTGTAACACGTCAGATTTTTCCAAAAGCAGCGTATATCTTCTAAGCCAAGGCTTCACAGGAGCATATAAGATGTGTATTACTTTTGCCTAATACTTGGAGAATTGGAAAACAAATCCTTTTGCCAATGGAGCAGGGTAGTTCGTCAGAAGGTCGAAAATAACAAACCCTCCTTGTAACTAAGTAGTGTGGCAACATTCATTAGGATTCTTCCCATTGTCGTTGCAATTCTACCTAAACTTTAACATTGTTTACTTTTATTTTATTGTGACTTAAAATTACTCTAAAACAATATAAGCTTGCTACCTTTTTTGACTTTTCAGTGCAAAACCCAAACAACTTAACTTCCACGCTTTTTTATGTTATCCTTTTTTATTTTTATCACATTTGAGCAACAACACATTTCGGAATTATCTATCCGTGACAGTGTAAAGTTTGGTGGCATTGGTTTTGCATTTGCGACTTATCAGTTGACAATTTACTTTTACGATATCTATAATGC
The DNA here is from genome assembly GCA_030765065.1 of Deroplatys truncata. Taxonomy (NCBI): domain Eukaryota; kingdom Metazoa; phylum Arthropoda; class Insecta; order Mantodea; family Mantidae; genus Deroplatys; species Deroplatys truncata. The sequence goes on from CM060984.1 coordinate 182,206,151, forward strand.
TTTCAATAATTCTTAGGCATAATTTTTATTTATATGAGGAAAAAAATTAAGGATTTCAGCGTCGCCTCCTTCATTCTTTCATTCATTTTCTTTTTGAGTTTTAACCCTCTTACATTGTAATATAGAATATGTAGCAACGGAGGAAGGTTTCAGTAATGTTACCCAAGGCTGTACCTATTATGCTTGATTAATATGTGGGAGGAAGAAATGAGTACGTAGGGCAGCCAAACCTGGGGACGGTAGGCACAGCACAAAGGGGTCCCTAAGGTTTCCAAATTGCATATCCCGGTAGATCACTTACCCTCTCTTATCCTCAGGGTGAGGCAGTATTTTTAACACTTAAATGATTTCAGTCAAATTATAATATATGTAAATTCAATAACAGCCCGCCTTGAAGCAATATGTGTATGTAATAATTTGTAAAATGTATGTAACAGTCATTGCATACGCTTATATTATTGTAAACATGTTCAACAATGTAATGTGAATGCACTGCGTTATTTAATAATGTAAGAGGTGTGAGAATAATAAGTTAAAAGTTGGTAACAATGAGGTAACAATGAGGTAAACTTGAGGCAATAATCAGTTTGAGAGTTTAAATGCTACCTGTGATTCTTGGAAGCAATAATGTAATTTTGAGACAGTTTAAAAATAGCCAATCAACAACCAGAAAAATCTTTAGTTAAATGCAGGTATTCTATTGGAGTAGCATTAGCCAATCAGAGACTTGAAATACAGAAATTTATAAGTTTAGACGGTAGAAAACAGTTCAGTTTTCTCCAAAAAGTGCTCATAACCAAACGCGAGATGTGTGCTTGAGAAATTAAGTACGTATTCTTGTGAGACGAAAATAGTTTACCTAACTGCTCTCTATATCAGTGAAGTGCTATTTAATTTGTGTCAAGGGTTAATAAAAAGGAGTGAATTAAAACTAAAAATCTGTGTAAGCCTACATTCTCGTCGCATCACGCCCTGCCAAGATATCCATGTCTATAAAATAATACTGACGCAGCCGAGGCAAACATAAATATAATATCTATAGAAACAGTCAAATTACAAAACTGATATTTTTAAGCTTGGGGCGAAGGCTACCAGAAAGCGGGTACTATACGTGTGGTTGCAACCACTACAAGTACGGCTCCCCAACAGTTGAAATATAAAACAACTCCAACAAAACGCCTTCTTCAAGGGCCAGGTTGAGGAGGAGAGGTTCCGATGGCAGTGTAGAACGATTCTCTCCTCGAAGTACACCCACAGCAAACGAGTACATCACCGTCCACTGCGCTTGACTCTGCAACCCTGAAAAATGAAGAGAAAAATAAAATTAGATGAAATAAGGGACAGGAAATAATCTAATCGGGGAGAACCACGGGGAAAAGCCCTTATTAAGGATGGTTGGTCAACTCAGGGTTTGAACTCGGAACCTCCGACTGCGAACATCAGATGTACTGCCTGACACATCCTACATATTATTTTACAAATTTGAAAAGAGTATTCCATAATAACGTTTAAAGGACTGTATATCAGTTTTATTTCGTTTTCCTTTAATAAAATACTTAAAAGTAAAATTCAATAGTAGAATTCTGGAAACAAGAGTCAATATATAATTTTGTTGGTTATAAAATATCATGCATTAATGAAATAGACGCAAATGGAAAGATTAACAAATTTAACTATATGTATAACCGGAGACATTCCCAGAAAATTCGAGATATACATTTCATTTGTCATGAAAGTATCTTAAACATATGATATTTTAATCAAAATCGTTAGAGCCATTTTTGAGAAAATTAAAATTTTCTAGAAATGTTCCATGTAAAGGGTAATCTGGGGTGGGGGATTTTCTTGAAAACCTTCGTGTCGCATCTCTGGAAGATACTGAACCTAAATACCAAGTTTGGTGTTTATCCGACTTTTCGTTTCTGAGTTATGCTGTTCACAGACACACACACACACACACACACACACACACATACACACACAGACAGACATGTATCCAAAAATGTTTTTTTTTGGATTCAGAGGGTCTCAAAACATATATTTGCGGTGAAATCTCGGTATCGAATTTTTGGGTGGAATACAATACTTCCCCTACTTACTATACGTAGTAGAGAAAGTGATTATACTAAACACAAACAGCAGAAGTGAGATTTCTGAGGACTATATGTTCACAAAACAGGAAAAAGCTATAAATATAGTAAGTATTCTTGAAGAATTAAAAGTAGAGGAATTAAACAATATAATAAGCATATAAAGAAATATGGAAACAACACTTGGATAGTATGTCAAATACTAGGTTACAAAAAAGCAACATTGAATCATAACCCTCAGGGATAAAGGAAAACGGGAACACCAAAGAAGAGATGAACAGTTTGGAGCCGGAACGGACTGAGGCCCAAACCGTGACAAACAAGATGAAATAAATGTCACACTATACGTGTACTGTGATTATTAATGAAGTTAGCCTTAAAATGATCGACTAGACTCCAAAAACTTACAGAAGCTCTCCTGCCAATTGCTCACAATAGATGTCCAAATCAGATATAGTATGCCAAAAGTTGTATACCATCTCGCTGATTGCCAAATTCACTGCACGTATATATTATTTGGGAAAGGGGAAAACGAATATTAATTATGGGGAAATCATCCATGTTGGGATTTCATGTTTTGAATGAGAACTAAGTATGTCTTCTAGGAGATGGTAAGGGCTTTCTATATTGCCAGGCTAGGAAAATTAATTGAAACAAACTTCGTGTGCCTCTTATAAATAAGCACATGCAAAAATTGACTACTTGCATCTTAATTAAAAATCTGCCCTTGTAAGAGATTAATAAAAGGTTTGTGAAGACGACAATACTCCTCCTAGAAGCACCAGTGGTTCTTATTTTTGATGAAGTTTTAACGATGAAAATAATCAATTAAGGTAACTTGACGCTAAGCCAAATTAAAAGCAACTTTCATGGTATGAAGTCTGTAAATACCTGTTCTCAGAGATGCAATGTTGCGAAATATTAATAACACATTCTGCAAGGCGAAAAAGGAATTGCGCACTTAATCACACGCCTTTTAATCTTTTGCGCAGGCGCTTTTATCGCGCAAGTTAACTACAGAACGCCGTGTAGATAGTGGGTGGTCCATATGTATGCAATAAATCTCTCATCTTTGTATTAAAATATCATGCCGTTCAATCTTGACACATAATTGAACCAATTTTAGATTTAATTACCTTTATTTGCTTTAAAATATATAGTAACAACAAACTTATTTTGTGAGGAGTATACGACGGCGTATATATAACGGTTGTTGTTTCAAACAAATGACTATGGTAGAAAGTACCAACCTTATAAAGCTTAAGTTTGACGATGCTACGTTGTTTAGCTATGTTTGGCAGCTATTAATAGTGAACTCTCTCAGCGAATTTGTAAACGTGGATAAAACAGGTCATCGTTATGTCATACAATACTTTCATTTGAAAGGTCTTAGTCCAACTAATATTAAAGCTGAGCTAGATTCTACTCTGGGGGAGTCTGCTCATTCGCTTCCAATAGTAAAATATTCGGTGGCAGAGTTTAAGCGAGGCCGTATGAGCGACCAAGACGAACATCGCAGTGGTTGACCAAATGAGGTGACCACGCCAGAAATTCTGAAGAAAATTCACAAAATGGTATTGGATGACCGTCGACTGAAAGTGCGCGAGCTGGCAGACGTCATGGACATTTCAAAAAGTGCTGTACATTACATACTAAACTGAAAATTTAGACATGAGAAAGCTGTGCGCAACATGGATGCCGCGTTTACTCGCAAAGGGAACAAAAGCAGCGTCATGAGGATGTTTCAGTCGATGTTTGGCAATGTTTCGCTGCAATAAAACAAGAGTTTTTGCGTGATTCATAACCATGGATGAAACATGGGTCCATTACTTCACACCTGAGATGAAGAAACAGACAAAACAGTGGATTGAAAGAGGAGAATCGGCTCCAAAGTAGGCGAAGACAGTTCCATCTGCAGACAGGTTTTTTGAGATGCGCGTGGATAATTTTCATTGATTATCTTCAAAAAGGAGAAGCAATCATTGGCGAGTATTATGCAAACTTATTGCAGCGTTTGAATGATGAAATCAAGTAGAAATGGCCGCATTTAGCGAGAAAGAAAGTTCTGTTTCATCAAGACAATGCACCAGTTCACACATCTATGATCAAAATCAATGAGTTAAAGTTTGAATTGCTTCCTCATGCACCTTACTGGCCTGATTTAGCCCCCTCTGATTATTTATTTTTTCCATAGTTGAAGAAAGGGCTTGCTGGTAAAAGATTTTCCAACACTGAAGAGGTGGAGTTTGCAGTTCATGATTATTTTGTAGAACTCGACGGTTTTCACTATAAACGAGGTATTGAAGCTATTGAACATCGCTGGGAAAAACGTATCGGGCTGAAAGGATACTATATAGAGAAATAAAGATGTTCTTTCCCCAAATGTTTGTGATTTCTTTGTTTGGTCGGGTACTTCTGGGACAGCCCTCGTATCTTCCACCCTTGCTCTATGATCTGATCCGGATCGGTGTTGGTGTAGCTCTATACTGCTGCAAAATTTGAGAAACTTGACATTATTCTGATGCGTCCTCAGGACTGTTTCTAGAAGCTCCCTGCCCCCTCCTATACAGGAGTTTACTTCGGTAAATACGAGATTAACACCCTCGGAGTCTCGAAATACCAATGCTCCAGATTCGGAGGATGTGTTTGGATTGTTAGGCCAAAAACTACTTGATGTTAAGCTATAGAGGAAAGGATTGAAACTGGTAATTCAAATGATGCATCAATTAGAAAACAAATACATAAATGCTGTCGAGGGAAGGACAAAAATTGATAATTGAAATTATGCAAAGCTATTGTAAATAACTTGTGTGTTCTAAAGAACTCTATATTTATTGTGAAGTGTGAACATTTTAGGTATACATATTATTTACGGTGTAAATATATTAAATATATGGTATTTTAATCGAAGTTTAGAGCCATTTTAAGAAAATAAAACATTTCGAAAAATGTTCAGTATAAAGGGTAGTTTGAGATGGGGATTCTTAGGAGACGCTGAACCCAAATACCAAGTTTGGCGCTTATTGAGCATTTCGTTTTTGGGCTATGCTGCTTACTCACACACACACACACACACACACACACACACACACACAGACACACACAAGGACCTTATTAAAATGCTTAGTTTTTATTCAAGGTTCCTCAAAACGATTATTTCATGTAAAATTTTATATCGAATTATTGGGTGGAATGTAATGCCTTCTCTACCTACTAGGTATATGGTAAACAAAGTGAAAAGCAAAACAAAATACGAGCAGAAGTATAAACACAGGGAAAACTAAGCAACGTGAAGCAGTATTTTTAACACTTAAATAATTTCAGTCTAATTATATAATATGTAAATTCAATAACAGCCCGCCTTGAAGCAATATGTGTATGTAATAATTTGTAAAATGTATGTACTCAGTCATTGCTTATGCTTATATTATTGTATACATGTTCAATAATGTTATGTGAATATATTACGTAATTTATTAATGTATGAGCTGTGGGAAATAGGTCAAAAGTTGCTATAAAAGAGGTAACAATGAGTTTAACAGTACTACTTGTGATTCTTGGAGAAACTATAATGTAATTTTAGTGACAGTTTAAAAATAGCCAATCAACAACCAGAAAAAGCTTTAGTTAAATGCAGGTACTCTATTGGAGTAGGATTAGCCAATGAGAGTCTTGAAATACAGAAATTTACAAGTTTAGACGGTTGAAATCTATTCAGTTCCCTGCAGACAGTGGTTGTAACCGGATGCAAAATGCGTCTTCGAGAGATTTAATATGTATTCGTGTGAGACGAAAAATACTTTACGTGTTAAAAAAGTGCAAATAATTAATAAAAGAATCTCACAGCTCTCTAACAGTGAAGTGTTACATAAATCGTATCATGCATTACTAAAAGCAGTGAAGTAAAATTATAATCTGTGTAAGCCTACATTATTAGTCACACCATAACCCTGCTAAGAGAAACGTGTCTCTAACAAAAATACTGACGCAGCCGAGGCAAACATAAATATTTAATACTTAAAGAAACAATCAAATTACGAAGTTAATATTTTTTTTAAACTTGGGGCAAAGGCCACCTGAAAGTACATTTGGGGCGAAGGCTACCGGAAACTGTTTACAATACGTACGGTTGCAACTACTTCAAGTTCGGCTCCTCAATAGTTGAACTATAATACAACTTCTTCAAATTGACGCCCAAAGCGTGGTGCAAATAACCTTTAGAAAACAATCTTCTTCAAATTGGCGTCCATACGTGGAGTTAATAAATAACCTACTTCACGTGTTTGTTAAACATTTAGTAAAATAACATTAATGGGATTAGAAAAACAATACAGATTTATTTGAAGATACAGGCTAGTCAAAGAATTCTTTTAAAAGGTTATATTTTGCTTTTATTTATTAAGGAAAAGATAATGGTCGCTGCTTCCTCCATTTACTCTCTCTTATCTTACTTCTTACATCGAAGAAAACCAAACCTGGTTGGTACCGTTTCCTCAATAAGCAGTGCACGTCATAGCCTGGAATAGAACCCTCGTCACACCTAGGAAGTGCGTACAGGCGCCGTGTCGTATCGCGAGGAATCATGTCTCGCGCACCTCCATTTGAGAACCTGATGAATCACACGCCACTGTCTGATGAGTATCTTGCCTAACGGGTTATTTCCCTGAGAAGGTGTCGGCGCTAATGCAAGACTTGACGTTGAGATGAAGAGCTATGTATTCTAATGATTATTCCCCACCAGCGTTTGATTCGACCGTGCATCGCCTTAATTACGGCCATTGCAAGCGCCACGGTATAAATGCCTTTTTTATTTATTCCCTTTTGAAATAAATAACAGGAAGGTGGAGAACGCTGTAACTGGGTTTTAATTTACTACTTTCGGGCCGTGTTGACGATGAGATCACTGCTGGAGGGAAAAGACGCCACTGATACATTTTTGGAACCTGCGTACGTACATGGTCACCGAGTGGCCCGCATTCGGGAGGTCCCAGGTTCGATCCCCGGCGACATCCCACTCTGAGCAATGAGTTTTTCATGGTTTCCCCAGGGTCGACAGGCGAATTTTGGGGTGGTTTCTTCTTTCCTTTCCGTGATTTTCCTTTCATTCCGTTTGCTTCTCATCTTTCAGGTGCGCTTCTAGATCTCGTGGTGTATGGCGGTGCCGGACTGATGGCGCGGATACTTCCGTTGACACATGGTCTGCGAGCGTGGAAATGTTAGGGACTTTCGCGCATCTCTGTGATCTGTCTGCTTCTGCCTGTAGCCTCCTGTGTGGTTCTGTCACTTCATCACTTCCTACGGTGGGGAGGTGTCCTCCTCCTTTGAACAACCATAACCTATAGCATGCATGGTCCCTTTAAAGATGCTATATCAGCCCTTATACTTCTTGCGTTTAGGTTGTTTAAATTGAGTTTTATTTATGGACGGTCTTTAACTGCTGTGGTCCTTAGCGTCCCATTCTATGTTGGGCGTCAAAGACGGTAATTGTACTCAAATCCCTCTCTATCAGGCTTGAGGTTCTTTTACGTGCCATGCTAAGGATTTTTACACCCGAAAAAAATCCAGCGCCCTCCGCCGGGTTTGAACCCGCGACCTCGGGAACTAGAGGCTAGGATGGTAACCACTACACCACGAGGATGACTTTACGTTTAGGTCTACCCAAAAATGCTATAGAATATATAACAGTCGTTTTTAGATAAACACCCGATCTGTGGTCCTAGATATGTTTGAACAGTACAAATTTGTTGTTATATTCACGCGACTTTCTCTACTGTGGTTGCTTTTTGTATAAACCCTGCATACTATTCTTACAAAAACTATACTTTCTCTACCACCTACGTATATAATAGGTAGAGAAGATATTGCATTCCACTCAAAACTCTCGATATAAGTGTCACTGAGATTAGCTTACTTATTAAACGCAAGCATCGAAATCCATGTTTGTTTCATTCGCGGTATTGAACGATAAATTCCGGGCATTAATGCATTCTGAGGGTTTTAAGTGGATATAACCCCAAAATCCTTTGGTGGAGAATACTAAAGCAAAATCCTTTTAGAAGATAATTCATACGTTATCTTAACAAACCATAATATTTTATAGCACACAAAGGAATCTACAGATGGCTGGTTGTTTATTTTAAGTATATTTGACGTTTTATAAAAATGGAGTACAACAAAATAATTCTCGTATTATTAGAAGACGCTGGTGTGTTGGGACACTGCTGTAGTTACAACATTGGAAACGTTTTCAGTTTATTCAAAAGGTTTTATACATTGCAGTATTGTTAGTTTTGCTCATAGATATACAATTATTCACAAGGAATAGCAAACATGCAGCGAAGGTTGTGGCCCAACGACTGTCCTCAGCAGATAACAGTGCAAGATGAAATTTCAAATTAGATTCGTATGTCGTTTTCGTTTCCGTCTTCTTCGTGCTAGCTCCTGTGGCACGTGCTGCGGTAACTCTGTTAGTGTTTTATTCCATGCTCATTGAAGGAAGTGAAGAGGCGGTGTAGCAGAACTGGATGGCGGTATCTGCTATCGCAGTAAGAGGTTCTTTGTGAAGTGACCAATTGCGAATGTACAAAGGTGCATACCCTATTAGGTGAAGGACCCGATTCTGTATAGCTTGTATACTGTTGACTTGAGTTTTGGATGCAGAGTCCCAGATTGAACAATCATAGATCCAGACAGGTCTCATTAGGGAAGTATCAGGGCGGATTAATAAGTCCATGACTTTGACAAGAGGTAGCGTTTTAATCACAGGTTTCTTGTTTACACCCAAGTCTTATATCTATTCTGGGTATAATCGCAGAAATTCGTCGTCATTTGTTTCTTAGAACATTGTTGAGAGCATCTAAAATGACCAGATGTGTGTTGCTTTGTAGAAAATGGAGAAAAGTGAATTTTGTGTTCTAATAAAGCACTACTTTTTGCGTGGTAAGACGGTGAAGGAAACGGAAGAAAAGTTGAGCTCCATCACGTGGCATGATTCGATGTGGCCGTTCGAGCACATGAGATGTCGTGCGCCCAGAACGGCCGGTTCAGGTCACAACAAAAGAATTGGCGAACATAGTTCACGATATTGTGTTGGAAGACCGCCGAGTGAAAATCCGTGAGATAGCCAAGACCGTAAACATCTCGAGTGAACGGGTGTACAACATTTTGCACGAATTTTTGGGTATGAGAAAGCGTCAGAAGATGGGTGCCGCGACTGCTCACAGTTGAGAAGAAGCGCAATGTGTGACCATTTCACAGTGATGTTTGAACATGTTCCAGCGCAACCCAGATGAGTTTATGCGGCGTTACATTGATGAAATTTGGATCTATTACTATCAACCTGAAACCAAACAATAATCAAAGCAGTGGATTTCCTTTCGCGAACCTGCTCCAAAGAAAGCAAAAACCATTCCCTCGGCAGGAAAAATCATGACAGCTGTCTTTGGGGATTCACAAGGGGCGATTGACATCCACTACCTGGAAAAGGGTGAAGCGATCGATCACAGGTTCATATTATGCCGCAATGCTGGATAAGGTTCGCAAGGAATTATTAAAGAAACGACCCCATTTTGGTGAAGAAAAATTTTCTCTTTCAGCAGGATAATGCACCCGCACACATCAGCCATTGCCATCGCAAAATTTGTGGAATTGGGCTACGAACTGCTACCTCACCCACCATATTCTCCAGATTTGACATGAGCGATTCCTTCCTCTTCGCAAACCTAAAAATTAGCTCGCTGAGAAGAAATTCATGTCCAGCGAACTCATCGTGGCAGAAACAACCTCATATTTTAAATTTCAAAAAATAATATTTTTTGGAAGGGTTAAAAAATTCGAGAAACATTGGACAACGAGTATTGAATTGAAAGGAGAATATGTTGAAAAATAAAATTCGTTTTTTGGAGAAAAAAAAAATTATTTTCTTTAAAAATTCACTGACATATCAATTCGCCCTCGTATAATAGTAAACGTGAAGTATCGATATCAGGAATTTTAATTAATGAATTTTCTGTCTAAGTTTCTTGAAGAAATCAGATATGTGTTCATTCGAGCTTAATTTTGAGTCAATAGTTAATCAAAGATATTTCACTGTTTTAGATTGTAGCACAGTCTCAATACCAAACCTTATTGCATAATTAGCGTTATTTCTTTTATAGGTAAATGTCATGAGGTTCGATTTATTTGGATTAATTTTCACTCTCCAGTTTTTGCACCAATCTTCAACTTTGTCTGCATAAGCTTGTAGTTCTTGAGATATTGTGCATCTGGATCTTTATTAAGGATATCTATATGGTCTGTAAATTGTGAAATTAGCAGGTTGTCATGTTTTGGAAAACCAGAGCTAACGACCAGGTATAGGAATGGAACGAGTACTCCACCTTGCGGGACTCCTGCTTGTGTTTTCTGATGTGAAGATAGTGCATCTGTGCATATTACAGAGAGCGTTCGTTCAAACAGATTCGATTTAATTAACACGAATGCAGTAACACTAACAGAAGATTTTATTCTGTGCAAGAGCCCAGCGGCTATACTTTATCGAATGCTTTATCTGTGTCCAAGAATAGGCCAAATCAAACGGATTTCTCTTCTCTTTCCAAGTGTCAAGTATCACATCTACAACTCGATGTAGCTGCAAGAATGGTTAGGTGTAAATCCAAACCGTGCGTGGTTGTAAAAGACCATTCAGATGAATAAACTTTCGAATATTTTGGATTTTGTTATCCTGATTTTGTTATCATTACTACTTCAGCGTGTTTACAGCTTCTCAGGAAATAAGAAACTCTAATTATTGCGTTAATAGTACTAGGTTTTTTTTTAGAAAAAGCTTTGATGAGCGGAAGAGTGATCATATTATACCCCACTGAGTTCCGTTTATTGCATTTCGAACAGTGCTGGAGTGAAATGGAAGATTTGAGGAGAGTGTGCAACGGGTTGGAAACATCTTCATCTATGTTCCTAGTAATCAGTACTAGAGTTTGGTTTAAACTGTTCTTGTTGCATTTCAGAGGAAAATGGATACCTTATCTTCTGTTGAAGCGTACCATTTGTTGTTTATTCGTTCTGGTGTCATTACTCCGAGTTGTTTAGTCAGAATTTTACTTTTTTACTTTCTCTACTACGTATAGTAAGTAGGGGAAGTATTGTATTCCACCCAAAAATTCGATACTGAGATTTCACCGGAAATATATGTTTTGAGACCCCCTGAATCCAGAAAAAGCATTTTTGTAAACATGTCCGTGTGTGTGTGTCTGTGTGTGTGTGTCTGTGTGTGTCTGTGTGTGTCTGTGAACAGCATAACTCAGAAACAAACACTCGAATAAATACCAAACTTGGCATTTAGGTTCAGTATGTTCCAGAGATGCGACACTAAGGTTTTAAGAAAATCCCCCCACCCCAGATTACCCTTTACATGGAACATTTTTCGGACATTTTAATTTTCCAAAAATGTCTAACGATTTTTATTAAAATATCATATTTTAAGATTGGGCGGCGCCGTGGCCGGGTGGTTAGACCGCTCGCCTCCCACCGAGGCGGAGCGGGTTCAATCCCAGGGACCTGCATGTGGGATTTGTGGTGGACGAAGCGACGTCTGGGCGGGTTTTCTCCGGGTTCTCCGGTTTCCCCCGCCATTCATTCCACCAACTGCTCCATCATCACCTTTCCTTTCATCCATTTCACCAACATTTCGCTTCATCTACTTCCTTCATCCCATACCAGACATCGGGCTGATCACCCATCCTGGTTGTTCTGTCTGATCCATGAGTGTCTGCTCCTCGACGAGCCTCTGACCCCAGGCACCCGCCTGTAAGTCCTGCGGGGTGTAAGTCCTACATAAGATGAGGGTAAACAGATAATGAATGAATGTTTAAGATATTTTCATGACAAATGAAATGTATATCTTGAATTTTCTGGGAATGTCTCCAAAAGTACTTTTCATTGTGAACGACTTTCGCATAACCGGTAAACCATAAGAGATAGACAAAATTTTACTACACAAAAAATGTAGATCGTGTAATCGCGCTTGAGTGAACCATTTTCGAGATATTGCTTGTTGTTTCCTTAAATTTTCCGATACTTCTTCTCAAATGGGAATTCGTTATTCATTTTTTTTATATCCTGGACATGCAAAGAGAATGAAAAGCACCACATAGCAACCAGCTCTTAAAAGATTTGACTATCGCTTAAATACTACCATATTCCCCTTGCACCTACAAGAAAATTAGCAATAAGATAAACATCTCGATTAACATGAGCATATGAAGAATAAACGTTTGTAAAAATAGTTTGTACAAGAGTAGAGAAAGTCATGTGAGTGTAACACATCCGATTTTTATGTTTTGTTTTGTTTCAGGTATGTAGGCGAAGCAGCACAGGTTTAAATCTGTAAGTACCTCAACAATATGTACCTAGTACTGTGTGGGCATCTCACCGCGTCGTATTATAATAGGAAGTGCAAAAAACTGTTAAATGAAGCTAAGTTCTCGATACGAGAAGACAAGCTGACAAGAACATAACCTTTAAATGCTTTAACAATGAATGACAAGTGTTTTCAGGTGCTGCTGTTAAAGGTAAGATGCTAATAAAATCGGGAATAAGTTCTGTAAATACTAGAATTTTAAGACAAATGTGTAAGTATCAAAATTATTAAAAGGCCAGGCATTCTAGTGAAAATCGGTTTTATTCAGCGTTCGTTTCAAATTGTTAATGGTGTTAGTTTGTCACAAGCGGAGAATTGTGTTATCTGCTGGAAGCAGGCAATGCTGCTAATTCTGACACGTGCAACGTACGCGGTTGGAACACTAAAGGAGCACAGTGTTTACAAAATTCACACGTACAACATCGTCACCCTTTCGTATGAAGTTTTCTGACAGCATGAGTAAGAATTTCCTGGTATCAAAGTTCACTTACCGAGCGTTTTGAAACACAAGAGCGATGCAACGAATGTTAGACAAGTACCTAATCGAATGTGTGCTCGCAAAAACGGGTTAACAATCACTTGGTGAGAACTTTTACATATGCCGAGAAAACACTTACTGCCCATTTATAGCATGTATGAATAGGTATGCTAACATGCTTATACAGCATATTTTGTATAAAAATTCTGATGTGTACATTCAGATGACTTTCTGTAACTATTCTTCAACAAACCATTGTTCTATCTACTTCATTTTAATCGATAAGCGTTTGTAGAAATGTTTTATTAGATATTTCCTTGTAGGTAAAAGAGAATACAGTTGGCTTTAGCGATAGTCAAATCCTTTAAGAGCTGGTCGCTATGTGATGGCTTTCTATTTGCATGACTAGGAGAAAAAAACGAATAGCGACTTCCTATTTGAGAAAGTGTAAGTATTTGAAAATAAAAACCAATAACAAAGAATCTCTCTAAAGGAAATTGTTAGCCCCACAATATATTAAATATCAAGCTTGGTATAAGACAGACTTTTCGTTTTTGAGTTATGCTGTTCACAGGCACACACATGCTCACGCGCGCACACACCAACACGGACCTTTGTTCTAATAATGCTTTTGTTTTACTTTCTCTACTACATACATAATAGCTAGAGAAGGTAGTGTAATCCACCCAAAAATTAGATACGGATACTTCACCGGAAATACATGTTTTGAGCCCCCTAAATAATTAAAGCCAATTTAGAAAAAGGTGTGTGCGTGTGTGTGTGTGTGTGTGTGTGTGTGTGTCAGTGAGGCAAAGATTTTCGAGAAAATCCTTCTACCCCAAACTATGCTTTACATGGCACATTTTTCAATTTTTTTTTATTTTTAAAAAAATGGCTAACGATTCTGATTGAAATACCATATATTAAAGATACTTACATTACGAATAAAATGTATATCTTGAAGCCCTATGTTGTAATTGAAAAAAACATAAGAAAAAGGCTAAAATATGCAAAGGAGTTCATCCATAAAGAAGAAAACTGGTGCGAGAACGTTCTTTTTGCAGATGAAAGCCAATTTAACGTTTTCGGATCACATGGAAGAACAGTCTGGAGGAAATCTAATACGGACATGGAAAAAAACAATCTTCGACCTACAGTAAAACATGGTGGTGGGAGTACATGGTCTGGGGATGCATGGAGGCATTTGGAGTTGGAGAATTGGTTTTCATCGAAGGAAAAATGGACGAAATGAAATACTTGAACCTTCTGAAGGTGAACCTACACAGGATTGCAGAGAAAATTGGTATCAGCGCTGCTTTTAAGTTCTATGAAGATAATTACCCCAAATATACTTCCGGGGTTGTGCAAGAATAGCTACTCTACAACTGTCCACACATCCTTCATCCACCTCCACAATCATCGAACTTAAATCCAATTGCGAATTTATGCTATGAATTGGATATTAGAGCTCGCAGTCAGCCAATATATTCAAAAAAAGCCTTTGAAAGGAGATTCAGTGAAGAATGGGCCAAAATTTCAGCTGCATATACTGTTAAACTTGTAACCAGCATGTCCAATCATCTGAGAGGGGTCATAAAACCCAGAGGAACACCAACAAGGTATTGAAACTTCTGGTTTGGTTCACAGAAAATAAATGTTATTTTGTATTTTTATTGTTTGTAAATAACTTGTTATGTATTATAAATAATTTGTATGATTTCTGATTATAAATTATGATGTTATTGAGAAAATAATTTAGAATTGCAAGTTGCCCCAATAGTTCTTTTACTCAATGTACCTGTTATTAATGAAAGAGCCTCTGCTAATACTGAAAAGTTCCCATTTGTTACAACCACTAGCTACCTATACTATATAAGAAGATGTTAAGACAAGAGAGAACATGTACAACAAAGACAAGGGCGCGGTTGTTAGAAAAAGGGTTTCTCCTATTGTCGACGCTTTCTCGTAATCAATTCAGACTCTGCCCAGACGGTTTTAATTACTCCAAGTTCATCGCTCTTCCCACGGCCAAACAACTTTTGTATAAGAGCTGTACATCGTCAGGGAAATTGTGTTTATATTTACATCATTAGTGATATTTTTAACTGCAAGTTACCAACGTAAAAAAGCCTATCTTCTCGTCGTCTTGAGTTTGCTAACTGCAGGAAGTACGTTGTATTGCCGCGACCGAGATAGTCCAGAGTAACGTGTAAGGCTCGCATTCTGGAGGTCCCGGGCTTGTTTTCCGTTGGGCTGGCCACTCTGACTTTGGGCTTTCATCGCGGTTTTTTCGATTTTGTAGGCGAATCCTGGGGTAGGTATGTAATACCGCGAATTTTCTTGTCATTTTATTTCCTTATGATTCAGGGTCGATGGATCAGGCGAGTGGACGGTGGACGGGGCATATGGCGGTGGAGTTTGCTTTTAAGAACTATCTAACTGCGTTCAGTGTGTGACGGGCCCTTAGTGAGAACTCTCCGTGAGCAGAGGTAGGCTGTGAAGAATCCCGCTAGCGTCAGAATATAATATCTGAAGATTTCAGGAACCCCGCCTATGTCCGAGTCTGCCGCCCCAGAACTGGTCGCCCTCTATGTCCTTTACTTCAACCCTTCATCTTGGAGGTTTCCAAAAGCACGATAGGACGTAATATCTGGAGATGTTAATAACACCGCCTGTATCCGAGCCTACCGCCCCAGAACTGGTCGCCCTCTGTGTCCTTTACTTCAACCCTTCATCTTGGAGGTTTCCAAAAGCACGATAGGACGTAATATCTGGAGATGTTAATAACACCGCCTGTATCCGAGTCTGCCGCCCCAGATCTGGTCACCCTCTGTGTCCTTTACTTCAACCCTTCATCTTGGAGGTTTCCAAAAGCACGATAGGACGTAATATCTGGAGATGTTAATAACACCGCCTGTATCCGAGTCTGCCGCCCCAGATCTGGTCACCCTCTATGTCCTTTACTTCAACCCTTCATCTTGGAGGTTTCCAAAAGCACGATAGGACGTAATATCTGGAGATGTTAATAACACCGCCTGTATCCGAGCCTACCGCCCCAGATCTGGTCACCCTCTGTGTCCTTTACTTCAACCCTTCATCTTGGAGGTTTCCAAAAGCACGATAGGACGTAATATCTGGAGATGTTAATAACACCGCCTGTATCCGAGCCTACCGCCCCAGATCTGGTCACCCTCTGTGTCCTTTACTTCAACCCTTCATCTTGGAGGTTTCCAAAAGCACGATAGGACGTAATATCTGGAGATGTTAATAACACCGCCTGTATCCGAGCCTACCGCCCCAGAACTGGTCGCCCTCTATGTCCTTTACTTCAACCCTTCATCTTGGAGGTTTCCAAAAGCACGATAGGACGTAATATCTGGAGATGTTAATAACACCGCCTGTATCCGAGCCTACCGCCCCAGAACTGGTCGCCCTCTATGTCCTTTACTTCAACCCTTCATCTTGGAGGTTTCCAAAAGCACGATAGGACGTAATATCTCGAGATGTTAATAACACCGCCTGTATCCGAGCCTACCGCCCCAGATCTGGTCACCCTCTGTGTCCTTTCTTCACCCCTTCCTCCTGGAGGTTACTAGTAGCATGACAGGATGTAATATCTGGAGACGTTAGGAACCCCGTCTGCGTCCTACCCTGCCGCCCCAGATGTGGTCGAACTCTGTGCTTTTTACTTCAACCCTTCCTCCTGGAGGTTTCCAGAAGCACGATAGGACGTAATATCTGGAGACGTAGGGAACCCGCTGCATCAGAGCTGCCGCCCTAGATCTGGTCGCCTTCTGTAACCTTTGCTCTCCTTCCTCCTGGAAGTTTCCAGAAGCAAATAGGATGTAATATTTGTAGACGTTAGGAACCCAGCCTGTGTCCTAGCTTGTCGCCCCGATCTGGACGCTTTCTGTGTCCTTTGCTTCATCCCTTCCTCCTGGACGTCTCCAGAAACATAATAGGCGACTGTGCACTTAAGTGCCAACATCCTCTTCCGCTTCCTGATAAACATAATCATAACCTGGAGTTATGTTCCTGAAATACAGGTTAGGGGTTATTTAATATGAAGTATATACGACCATACATTAACTTAGGTACATAAGGGCACACAACTGAACTTTGTGTATGTGAATGCCATTGTCTCATGCAGGTTTTCAGTGATTTTCTGCACTTATTTTAGGCAGTGGTGTAGTAAATTACATGCAATGGTTCCAGAAATGAAACAGTGTACTAGATCATTTCTTTGAAATTTTATAATTATCGTATTCATGACTCCGGCTTTCAGTTTATATAATGGTAAGCATATGCATCACATACTGCATTCGATCTAAAGTTATAATGTCGAAATTTCACCAGAAGTCCCTTGAGTACACCAGAACTATCTTTAGATTTAGTAAATGGTGTGTGTATGTATGTACGTGTGTGAAAGAGAGGGAGAAGATGAGAAGGTAGAACAGCATAATTCAAAATCGAGACGTCGGACAAGTGTCAAATTTCATGCTTAAGCCTGGCATTTTTAAGAAAGAGAGAGTAAAGATCTTAATGGAATTCCTCTATCCAGCAAATTTTCAGAAGTTAGCTTGTATAAAAATTTCAATTTTGGAATATTATTTTTGTATGCTTAAATCAAGATAAGAAAACGTAGATATTTGTTTTAAACGTGTTTAAATATTTTTATAGAGACACTGTGTTAGTCCATTTTATTCTATGCTTAGTTAAAGGGACTCAATAAGCGTAATTTCTTTGATATGCTTTGTTCATGAATTAAGTAATTGATTAGAATGGACGCACACATTATATATAATAATATATATTATATATTGTTAGGTTGTCCAGTTTTTCAACTGTCACTTTTTACTCAGTTCGTTACTGCTTTGTTTTTCAATGACACTTTCGTTTTATATAGTTCACCTTCATTGGGAGCTCACTTCACGAAGGTGAACTAGTTCAATTCTGTCACTTCATTTCCTTCGTGACGCACTCTCTTCACGCCGGACGATTCACTTCACTCGGGTGTCGAACACAAAACCTCCACAATCGTTGCTCCACGGTTGCAGTCGCTGCACGCTACAGAAGCGTCACCAACTCGCTGGAGAACGCTCTTGATATCGCACTTGCCAACTCGCACGCAGGCTCAACTCACAGTCGACTCGCCTCGACTCGCACTCAACACGCACTCACCTCCCACTGACTCCACTCTGTCGCACTCGACTCGCGACTGTCTTAACTGCCCGCCAGAGCGCTCGCTTTTATAGGCAGTGAATCTTCTATAGAATCTTCTTCGCTCAGCGCCGATCTCTCAATAACCTTGGGCTATAGCCGTTGTATCACAATATACACTGGTGTACAAAACCTAAGGTCGAGATAGGTAAAGTAACGTAACAAATGAACTACTTGACAGAAGTAGATGGAGGTGTGGGAGCATGTCAGAGTTCTCTCACACGTACACAGAAAGCTGGTCGTCACATGCCGTGAGTGTAGCGAGCCTATAGTGCCAAATGGGTCTGGTCCCGCAACACGGGGAAGTTGACGAAACAGGACAAGACGGTGTGTGGTAATTAGCGAGCTGTTACTGTGCACTGTAGTGGGGTTCTTCATTGCAACATGACCCGTAGGCACAATTTGGATAACTTCACACGGGGAATAATCATCGGAAAAGTGGAAGAAGGGCGAAGTGTGACGAGTGTTGCTCAGGAGTTTGGAATTGCTCACAGCATTGTTTCACGTGCATGGGGAACCTTTCAAAACACAGGCAGTGCTGTCCCAAGGTGAGGTGGTGGTCGACCACGATCAACTATAGCAGCAGATGACCGCTACATTGTGCAACAGGCAAGAAGGGATCCACGCAAACAGCGGGTGCAATTGCAACCACATTTAACAGGACAGCTAGGGACGTAATCTCACGATACACAGTAGCACGGCGACTACACAGAGGTGGTCTCTTTGCCCGACGGCCAGTACGTTGTGTTTCATTGACATCCGCACATCATCGGCACCATTTGCGATGGTCCCAAGAGCATCAAAATTAGACCAACGAGGAATGGGGTCGCGTGCTCTTCTCGGATGAGAGCAGATTCAGTCTAAGTAGTGATTCTCGACGTACCCTCATGTGGCGAGAGGTGGGAACTCGTAATGAACCCAGAAACATACTTGAACATGATCGTTTTGGTGGTCCGGGTGTTATGATTTGGGGAGGCATAATGTTGCATGGGCGCACCGACCTCCAAATCATTGAACACGGTATGCTCACTGGTCAACGTTATTGTGATACTGTACTCCTTCCCCACGTGCGTCTTTTCAGGGGTGCAGTCGGCCCTGACTTCATTTTTATGAATGACAATGCGCGAGCGCATCGAACAGCGCAGGTGGAGGATCTCGTGGAACGAGAAGATATTCGGCGAATGGACTGGGCTGCCCGCTCCCCCAATTTAAATCCCATCGAACACGTGTGGGATGCTTTGGGGAGACGCATTGCAGTACATCCACATGCACCAATGACCATCCAAAAGTTGTCAACAGCGCCGGTGGGGCAATGGAACGCCCTACCACAAGAACTGCTTACCAACCTTGTGGACGGCATGGGAGCATGATGCAGAGCATGCATTGCTGTCCGTGGTGATCATACACCCTTTTAAGTACCATGTACCTGTTTCTGTAAATCTAGAGAGACATCATATGTCGTATTGACTTATAGCGTATGAATAAAAGTGGCATTTCTGTTCGTCTCATTGCAAATTTCGTTTAGTTGCCTACTGTAGCATACCGTAGCAGTTCCCTCTATGTATGATTCAAGTTTCATTGAGCTACGTTACTTGTCAGTGTCACAACATGCAAAGATTACTTTTGTCCTTAGGTTTTGCACACCAGTGTATTATTGTTGTATTATAGAGTTGGTTATCCGGAGTTCGTCCGGACAGTTTACTACACGGCCCGAACAGATGTCCGACTGACCTAGGATCCGGAATCCCGATTTATCACGTTACTATTTACCAAGTGCTAATTTTCTCAGGAACTTTTCATTCAAGAAATTATTACAACTGAGAAATTTAGATATGCACCATCTCTACCACCGCAATAACGGAAGAACGGTAGAAAAGAACGCGGGTGTGATTAACTGTGAGAGTAATTTTATTTTGGAAACAAAAGATATAGTAAAATGTGTGATATATTCCTTAAGGATGTTTATGCAAAAGCGCTTGCAATAGTAACAATTACGTCAATAGTAGTAAAGTGATTTTATGGATGCAGCAACTGTTGCTGGTGTTTCCTCTATACATGCGATATAAGAAGGTAAGTGAGAAAAGGTAGGTATATAGCTTGAGAAAGTTGTATTGTTACGTTATTCTTTTAGCCCCACGTTTAGGTGACAATTTGGAGTTGTTGTATTGTAGTTCCACTGTTGGGGAGCCAAACTTGATGAAGTAACTGCCCTACGTATGGTAAAAAGTTTCCGGTGAACTTCGCCCCAACGTTTTTTATTTTTATGTTTCTTTAAATATTATATATGTATGTTTGCCTCGGTTGCGTCAGTATTAATTTGTAGAAACATGTATCTCTTAGCAGGGGGTGATGCGGCTAAATGTAGACTTACACAAATTATAATTGTTACTTCAGTCCTTTTATTAATCCTTCACACGATTAAATAACACTTCACTGATATAGAGAGCTGTGAGATTATTTATTAATTACTTGCACCTTTTAACACGCAAACTTTAGAATATTCTCGCCGTAATGAATTTTATATGTCTCACACTGAATACGTATTGAACTGCTCGGGAACGCGTCTAGCGTCCGGTTGGGAACGCTGTCTACTAGCGACTGGCGTTTAGTGCTTGAATTTGTAAATTTCTCTATTTCAAGTCTCTGATTGGCTAATTTTACTCCAATAGAATACTTTTATTTAAAATTTCAGGTTTTCTGGTTGTTGATTGGCTATTTATAAATTGTTTTAAATATTACATTATTGTTACAAGAACTACTAGTAGCATTATTAAACTTTCCATTTCATTATTGCCTCAAGGATACCTCATTGTTAGCAACTTGCTGCCTCTATTCTCACAGCTCCTACGTTATTAAATTACTTAATATATTGACATAACATTATTATACAAGTACACAATAATATAAATATAATACAATGAGTGTAACATATTTTTATATTATATTAGACATATTGCTTTAAGGCGGGCTGTTATTATTTTATATTATATAATTAGACTGAAATAATTTAAGTGTTAAAAATACTGCCTCAAGTTTCCAATTAATCCTGTGCTTGTTTTGATATTCTCCTTAAACCAGTGATGCTGAATAGTTTACACGAACATGAGGCAGTATTTTATATCATAACATGCTGTGAATGCCAGAGTGATTGTAGTGTAAATTAATATTATTGTATGTACAGGATTTTAGATGTTTGTTAGCTATAAGTATTGTTAGGAAATAAGTTTACACGTCCTAAATGAAACTGACAATAGAAGTGGCTAACAATAAACCAGGGGGTGAGTTGTTTATCACTAAGAAGAGACAAACAAATGACGTCAGGGTAGCGTGCCTTTTTTTTAGAAATGGAGGGAATATCTTCCCTAGAGTATATATGTTAGTAGTACTGATTGGCTGACAAACCAGACGCTAAAGTGGGCGCGATTTGGTAACCAATAGCAGCTCTATTATAATTTTTAGGCAATTCGAGGTGAAGGAATATATATTCTCGAGCCACAAGCAAGTATCGCGAAGTTCTAAGGAATCACTCTTGAGGTGCAAGTCATACAGTTTGGAAGAATCTCTCGCGAGGTACACGTCGTAAAGTTAGTTACAAAATGTGAAGTACGAGGCAACTAATACGACAGTAATTACATTCGGAAATATAACAGTTTCAGTCAGGCGTGTATAAAGATTAAATACGTGAATTAATTATTAAGTGTGACATCAATTAAAGTGTAGAAACAAATTATTTTATCAGTGTTATCTTTTAGCAACAACTCCTTTCCGTTTACACGCCCTGCATAGAGACACTTGCTAGCCGGAGGACAATGAACTCAAATTTAAAATAATAAAACAAGAACAGGCGCCCAGCAAATAAGAAAACACGAGCCAGATTACCGCGACAAACAATACAGAAAGAAAAAATTGTTAGAAAATATCTTAATTCGTGGCTATAATTGGTCTGAAGGTCAAAATTATTCCTTATTGAAATGTACAATAAAATTATTATTCAGAACATTTTATCATATTTTTTTAAACTCATAGCAAAAGGTGGGATATTAAATCACCCAACGTGACCAGATTTGGTTTTCATGTAAGTATGATCGTTAGTTAGCTACAGAAAGAGAGAAAAGTAGAGTGGAAGCGTCAGAAATGAGGTTTCTAAGATCAGTGGCTGAAGTGTGTCTCTAATTGAATATAAAGAGCGAAAAAACAAGAAGAGAACATGGAATAAAAGGAGTACTAGATCTAATAGACTATTGCTGCAAGAATTGGAAAGAAAATTCACGTAGAATGGATGAAAATCGGTTACCTAAAAAAGCGCTTAATTAATGACCAAGAGGAAAACGTAATATAGACCATGCAAAATTAAGATGGGGTGAACAATTCTAATAGGAACAGAACGGGCCCGAGGCTCAAACCAGGTGAGGATGATGACCATTAAATCGAATGGTTACAAACTGCACGTTTAA
The DNA here is from genome assembly GCA_030765065.1 of Deroplatys truncata. NCBI lineage: Eukaryota > Metazoa > Arthropoda > Insecta > Mantodea > Mantidae > Deroplatys > Deroplatys truncata. The sequence continues at coordinate 182,228,810 of CM060984.1, forward strand.
AAATGTAATAGCTGCTTTAAATTCCTCAATCGCTTGCTGTTGAAACTAAATGACAATCGATGCGTGATTCCTACTGGCGTTGAATGAAATTAAATTACAAGCCATGTACGGTTTGTATAATTGCCGAAATATTTCTTATACATTGAAAAATTATCAGAGATAATAAATCAAGGTTTGGCTTAAAATATTATATGACATGCATTTTAAAAGTGATTTTGTTTGCTCGTTTTATGAGAACCTTCTAGCAAAGTAAAATGGCACGTTCAACACTTGCATTACAATATAATATTTTATATCTGATAAGAAACTTTTTTCCCGCACTACTTTTACATACCACGTTAATCCGTAATTATCTACAATCCTTAACAACTTTAACTTGCAAAATCCTGCTTGAAACAAAAATCTGCAAAATTTATAAACCATTAACGAAATACTATTCTGACAAATGGTAAAGACACTAAGTAAAATAGAAAAAAGATCCAGTTCTCGTTCTTTTTTTTTTTTTTTTAACTTTCTCTGCTACGTACCTATAGTAAGTAGGGAAAGTATTGTATTCCACCCAAAAATTCGATACCGAGATTTCAACGGAAATATATGTTTTGAGACCCCCTGACTACAAAAAAGCATTTTTGGAAACATGTCCGTGTGTGTCTGTGAACAGCATAACTCAGAAACGAACAGTCGGATAAACACCAAACTTGGTATTTAGGTTCAGTATCTTCCAGAGATAAGACACAAAGGTTTTCAAGAAAATCCCCCCACCCCAGATTACCCTTTACATGGAACATTTTTGGAAAATTTTAATTTTCTCAAAAATGGCTCTAACGATTTTGATTAAAATATCATATGTTTAAGATATTTTTATGACAAATGAAATGTAGATCTCGAAATTTCTGGGAATGTCTCCAAAAGTATTCTTCATCGTGAACGACTTTTGCATAACTGGTAAACCATAAGAGATAGACAAAATTTTACTGCACAAAGAATGTAGATCGTGTTAAAATACACAATTTATGTCATATACAGGCGGCGCCGTGGCCGAGTGGTTACACCGCTCGCCTACCACCGAGGCAGCCCGGGTTCGATCCCAGGGACCTGCATGTGGGATTTGTGGTGGACGAAGCGGCGTCTGGGCGGGTTTTCTCCGGGTTCTCCGGTTTCCTCTGCCATTCATTCCACCAACTGCTCCAACATCACCTTTCCTTTTATCCATTTCACCAACATTTCGTTTCATCTACTTTCTTCATCCCATACCAGGCATCGGGCTGATCACCCATCCTGGATATTCTGTCTGATCCATGAGCGTCTGCTCCTCGACGGGCCTCTGACCCCAGGCACCCGCTTGTAAGTCCTGGGGGTGTAAGTCCTATATAAGAGGAGGGTAAACAGATAATGAATGAATGAATGAATATGGCATATACATTTTTTGTTGAGTGAACCATTTTCGAGATATTGCTTGTTATTTCCTTACATTTTCCAATACTTACGCTTTTTCACAAATTTGTTATTCCTTTTTTTTTGTCCTGGTAATGCAAAGAGAATGGAATACTCCACATAACAACTAGCTCTTAAAATATTTGACTATGGCTTAAAGCCTAGCAATTCCCCTTGCATCTATAAGAAAATTAGCAATAAGATTAACATCTCGATTAATATGAAGCATATGGAGAATAAGCGTTTGTAAAAATAGTTTGTATAAGAGTAGAGATAGTCATGTGAGTGTAACACATCGTATATATATATATGCTATGATTCGGTTTTTGCCGGCTCTCGCTGCGCTGCATTCCCCCTTGCTATGCTGCAAACCCGCAATGCCTAATAGCAGGGATCCACCTTTCTTCTGCATTAGCTTGTGAGCGAGTTTCACAAGTAATGCGGATCTCTCGTCAAAACATAGTCGCAAAGCTCTCCCATTTGTTTTGAACATTCCGGTTTTCAGAAGATTTTGGTCATAGGTGCTTAATGATCTGCTTTCATATAATATGTTAAGTTGTTTGATTTCCGCCTGATTTCAATTTGATGACGTTTTAGGAAACAATTTCACAGATAACGAAATTACAAAAATTCCTAACAGGAGCCTAGCTAAAGCTATGAACGATGTGCAGGACTCCGTTCGAGTCCCAGCTTGCGCAAATATAACTAAGGACTTCACAAGCTATTGACATACCTATGAACCACTTATTTAGGGCGGACCATGCTGTGACAGCGATGGCATGGGAATAAGGTGGACCTTAACAATAATTTGATTAAACTATTTCTTTTATTACGAACGTAGTTTTAGAAACACTTTATTTGAGATGTGATTAAAATTAATCATGCATAAACTTTATTGAAAAGAAGCTGTATAATATTCTTACGGAAGTCTATTTTTTTACCTATTTCATTTTAAATCGAGATAAACATTTACAGAAACAACTAATAGATTATAGATACCAAGGGAATAGCGATGATCAAATGATAAGAACTGGACGCTATATGCTGACCTTATGTACTCTTTGTATGTAATCGCGAGAAACAATTTAATGTTGACATGACTTTAAAAGAATGACAAAGTATTGAACAATTCTAACCATTAATAACCGATATCTTGAAAATGGCTAATGCTTCAAAAAAGGCTATTTGAAATAAATTGTGTGTTTTAAAGGGATCTGCATTTTTTATGTAGTACGTTTTCGTACTACACAATTTATTTTAAATAAGCTTTTTGTGACATAGGCCATTTCTGAGATGTCCGATATTAAAAGTTCGAATTTTTCATATTTTGGTCATTCTGTTAAAGGCCTGTCAACATTTAGTTTCTCGCGATTGCGTGGAAACAGTATGATATTTTAAGGCCAGCATAGTGCGTCCAGTTCTTAAACACTTTTGACTATAGCTGTTCCGTTTATATCCATAACGAAATGTGTAATATAGGTATTTCTGCAAAGGTTTATTTGGATTAAAATGTAGTAGATAGAAAAAAGAAGTAATAAGCTTTAGTAAGCATAGCTTGTATACCCACTGATAAAGATAGAGAGTAGAGAAAGTAATTTGAATGTAACACATCAGATTTTTACATATTAACCAGAAATGCTTTCATACTTATATTTAATGGTAGATAATTACGCGTGGTCCGGTCCATTAAAAAAAATCTGATGTGTTACACTCACATGACTTTCTCTACTCTTGTACAAACTATTTTTACAAACGCTTATTCTCCATATGCTTCATGTGAATCGAGATGTTAATCTTATTGCTAATTTTCTTGTAGATGCAAGGGGAATATGGTAGTATTTAAGCGATAGTAAAATCTTTTAAGAGGTGGTTGCTATGTGGATCATTCCTTCTCTTTGTATGTCCAGGACATAAAAAAAATGAATAACGAATTCCCATTTGAAAAAAGTATAAGTATTGGAAAATTTAAGGGAATAACAACCAATATCTCGAAAAATGGTTCACTCAACAACAAAAATGTATATGACATAAATTGTATATTTTAACGCGATCTACATTTTTTGTGTACTAACATTTTATCTATCTCTTATGGTTTACCAGTTATGAAAAAAGTCGTCACAATGAAGACTGCTTTTGGAGACATTCCCAGAAAATTCAAGATATGCATTTTATTTGTCATGAAAATATCTTAAACATATGATATTTTAATCAAAATCGTTAGCGCCATTTTTGAGAAAATTAAAATTTTCGAAAAATGTTTCATGTAAAGGGTAATCTGGGGTGGGGGATTTTCTTGAAAACCTTCGTGTCGCATCTCTGGAAGATATTGAACCAAAATACCAAGTTTGGTGTTTATCGGACTGTTCGTTTCTGAGTTATGCTGTTCACAGATACACACACACGGAAATGTTTCCAAAAATGCTTTCTTTGGATTCAGGGGGTCTCAAAACATGTATTTCCGGTGAAATTTCGGTATCGAATTTTTGGGTGGAATACAATACTTCCCCTACTTACTATACGTAGTAGAGAAAGTAATGAATCCACTCTCCTGGTGCTACCTCCCCTATAAAGTCACTATATGCCGCTTGAACTAAAATTGCCCCATCAGTAAAGTTACTAAGGTAAAGGTACGTATTACGGAAGGGCTCCCTAAGCCTGGGCAGAGAACCTCAAGTATTCCATGTAGCACTTTGTGCTCCGAACGGGTCTCCTGGGAGAGAGGTATGAGTTTAGATATCCGAAGGGCAACCAGATCAGCGAGACGATGTGCGCAATCATCAACGGGGTCACAAACGTTTCCAGATCGAACGCGTCCCAACCCACAATCCCCTTATTGCCAGGGATCCCCTGAAGGGTAGGCTGCTCCGAGAGCTCCCGGAATTGAGTCGTGAGCAATCCGACTGACTCCAGAAAGAAGCTTTCACAAGGCGCACCTCCAGCATCCAGCCCCAACACGCCGAACACCATCGCTTGATCCATCCATCCTGAAATAGATGAAGGTGAAGGGATTGAGGGACAACAAAGTCGTGATAGAAGAGGAACCAATCCAGCATTCGCCTACGAACAGGGGAAACCACGGAAAACCCATGGTCTGAGTGACGGTCGCCGGGATACGAACCCAGGATCTTAAGAATGCGAGTCTCCCACGTGGGAGTCATCACGCAGGTAGGATTGCGATTAGGATTAGGATTAGGATTCAACGCTGCGGGGGATTTAGCACGTCGACCTACATAGATCTCTTGTACCTATGCCCCGGACGGGGCGCCCCCGAGGAAAGGATGAGATGAGAGAAGGCCGAGGACGGCCGAACCAGAGGGCACCACAGGCAGAGGGCAGGTCCCCTACCATTTACAGATGTAAACTCCCCAGATGGTCACTGGCACAATTGGCTCCCTTCCCCGCTTGTGAACTTACACTTCCCCTAGGAGGCCCGGAACTCGGAGACCGCCTCCTGCCATGCACACGCCGAGGCCTACTGCCGACACGTACAACCTTGAAAGAGACCAAGCGGATGAAAGGTGAAGTGGACTGACAATTGAGATGAAGTGGAGGGACAGGAAATTCGGGGGACTTAATGAACTTTCCAAGCATTCGCCTAGCGACTCGGGGAAACCCTCGAAGAAAACCAAGGGTCAGGAAGGTCAGGCACGGGAATCGAACCCACGATCTCCTGAATGCAGGCCACAGACGTTACCGCCTGAGCCATCCCGCTCGGTCATCTCGCAGGTAAGATATGTACTAACATAAACAACTTCTTCGGCCTCTTTCCTCGACAACCTCCTATTTAACAATGTTTGCCAATTGCTTGTGGTGCCGTTACATCCAAATCCATTTCCGGAAACTCAGGAAGAATGAGCCACTGATAAGCAAATATATCAACAGTTGACGAATGGAAATAATTACTTTATGTGATAACGTTTTTGAAACAAAAACATTTATGACAAAGATATAGAATAAAATGGTAGTGGCATCGCAGGTGCACGAGACAGTGATTCATGTGCTGTTTGCGGGCGTGCATTTTCACACCTTGTTTAATAAACACTTAGAACAACTTACGTAACGATCTTTGGGCGGTAGGAGAGAGGGAAGGGGTTGACGATTTTCCCTTTTACGTCGTGTTAAAAGTGCCGCATTGTGTGTGTAATGCATTTGAATTTTGCCAAGGCCCTAAAATTGTGTGATTCATGTGGCAGCTCTGCCCACGCACAAAACCTCTACAATAAGACGTATTGTGCAGCATCTTCCTTAGGAACAATAGGGGTGGGACGCACACTCCTGTATCTGACTCAGACAATGTCCGTCTCTGTACCCATTAACTGCACCCAGAGCTGCACCTTGTCTTCCAAACCAAACTATGCTACTAGTACTATGGTGCTAAAATTAGAATTTAAAACACCTGAATAACAAGGAAGCACCCAATCATTATTGAAGAATCAAATATCACTACTCTTTTTTATTACTTTCGCCACCTAGATGTAGGAAATACTGTAAGAGGGTTGTAAAAATTTAATGTAATACGTACACAACGTTCCCTACTCTTTATTATTTATTATTAGTTACACAAGCCTGTTGTTACTACAGTTTATTTTTTGTCTACTACATTTTTACCAAAAAAACTTTTGTAGAAATAGGTGCCTTACACATTTCGTTACATATGTATAATCTAATAAGCCTGAATATAGAGATTTATCTAGAGAAAAAAGTCATTAGCGATTCATGTTGAGAAAAGCCATTAGCAAAAGCGAGGAGCGAAAGCATTAGCTTAAAGATTCTTGGAAGGCAGTTTAGAGTTAAGTCCAGTACGTTTGAAAAAGAGAAGCGAAAGGTATTTCTTAGAATGTAGCCATCCTCCATAGCAATAAGGTGACAGACGCACACTAGGAGTTTTACGTATTGGCCAGCGCAAGAAGGGACGTTGGTGGGGTAATTCTAATGTAGGCGGAGCTTGAGTTAAAATAAGGGCATGTAATTTTAATCAGAGATACATCGTTCGTGCACTCCTTCCAGGCACACATTCGCCACTCTGGATACTTGTGACGACTCGTGTTATTTTGAGCGCTCACTGACGCATTTGTGAGTAAGATTTAGCGGCCATCGCGAGGGGTTTTACGGTAAGTATTTTAGCGACTCACGTCAAGTTACGCTGCTAGTTTCTTTTATTGCGGAAACAGTAATTTCAAACCGTAAAATAGAAGTTAGAAGTTAGCAGGTATAACACTTCAGTTGTTAAGTTTCGCGTACTATGTTTCATAATCATGTTCATTCTTTATTTTCAAATGGTCGACAACTCCTTTCAATAGCTCAAGCATTAGATCACATTAAATTTGTCAGTTAATTTAAACTGGTGTTATTTTTTCACTATGCCCACGCATACCCTGAGAAAAAGAACCCACAGCCAACCATTGTAGCAGCCGGTAGCAGATATTGAAGCAATGGGGACGTCTTCAAAAGTGACCACCAAGGCCCGACTTCATGTTTAACCCCCGTTCGTACAACATGATGATGCATGAAATGATATTAAGAAAATAGTTTGGGTAGGAAACGTACTTACGTGCCTACCCGACATTTGCCAGTTATTAGGACTGAGGAAAAACTGGAAAAGCCTCTGTCAAAGCGAACAGTCCTGGCGGGATTTGAACGGCGGATCTCCCTGCCTTAAGCACTGACAACATATGTCGGTCCTTATGAATCAGAACACAAGAGCGGTACTCTATATATTTAAGGTAAAATGACATAGGTTGTGTCGGTAAAATGATACGTTAATACGGGTGACTTGATCAAATCGTGAAAAATAGTAAACAGAAGAAAGATAGGAACGGCAGAAATGACGTTTCTGAGAACATTGCTAGATGTAACAGTGAAGACCATATCAGAAATGAAACCATCAGACCAAAAATAAACATTTTTATCTTAAACCAGGGTAACCCTAAACAATATAACATGGCATGAACACATTTTAAGGATGAACCCGAGAAGCTGAACACACCAGGCACTACAATATACCCCAAGACTAATTCGGGACATTCGTCAACTTGGCTTAGATAGCAAGATGACCTCTGAGACGGAATAGTCCTTGGCGCCCATCATGCAGATGATGATGTTAGCCCAGAAAACTTTGTGTTAATAATTTTCCTACTTATTAGCTATCAGCTGATTTTGGGTAGCCGAGGTCGTTAAGGTTCAAATCCCGTCATGATTGTCCTTCCTGATTTAGAAGGAATTTTCTAGATTTTCCTGAGTCCTCATAATTGAAAAATGCCGGGGAGGTATCCTAAACTTAGTTTTGGAATGTTTCCTTCCCTAAATTCCTTTCCAAATGACGAGGCGTATTTTTAAAGTAAGTTTCATTTTAATATTTTGCTGCTGCTGTCGCGATTTAGAGAATGTGCGATACTTCCTCCATTCATTAGGAAGCCAGTCGCAGCTGTGAGCGATCGTCACTTTGTATTTTTCTGTTGTTAGAGCGTTTCGAAATGTTCAAAACAATCGCACGACCCGTCGAATTTGAAGAGGATCAGTGAATGCGAGAAATGTTACGCCAGCGAACCAATTGTGTGAGGCTCATGGGGAAACCATAGTGAGTGACAATGCCCAGCCACACACAGCCAAACTAACTCAGATCTGATCGCATATTTGTTTGGGAACAATTCGACCACCCTCCCTACCATACGGATTTGGCAACAAGCGATTTTCATCTGTTTCTTCATCTGAAGAAATTCCTTGGTGAAAACATTTCAACGATGATGGTGTGAAACAAGATTGCGGACTTGGCTTTCATCACAGGCGGCATCATTCTTTGACGAAGGCATACAAAAACTTGGTTACGACAGTGACGATGTAAGAAGTAGTGTAAGGTGTGAGGCAGTACGTTTAACACTTAAATGATTTCAGTTAATTATATAATATATAAATTAAATAACAGCCCGCCTTAAAGCAATATGTGTATGTAACAATATATAAAAAGTGTATATTACAGTCATTATATATGTTTATATTATTGTATACATGTGTAATAATGTTATGTGAATGTATTACGTAATTTAATAATGTAGGAGCTGTGAGATTAATAGGTTAAAAGTTGCTAACAATGAGGTAACTTTGAGGCAATAATGAATTTGAAAGTTTAATAATGCTACTTGTAATTCTTGGAAGCAATAATGTAATTTTGTGACAGTTTATAAAATAGCCAATCAACGACACGAAAAAGCTTTAGTTAAATGAAGGTATTCTATTGGACTAGGATTAGCCAATCATAAACTAAAACGGAGCAAAATTTACAAATTCAGAAGCTAGTTGCTTGTAGACAGCGCTGCTAACCGGACGAGTTGTTTGTAGACAGTGTTCTTAACCGGACGCGAGATGCGTCCTCGAGAAATTTAATACCTATTCGTGTGAGACGAAAATAGTTTTACGTGTTAAAAAGTGTAAGTAATTAATAAAAAAATCTAACAGCTCTCTATATCAGTGAACTGTTATTTAAACGTATCAAGCGTCAATAAAAGGAGTGAAGTAAAATTATAATCTGTGTAAGCCTACATTCTTCAGTCGCACCACTCCCTGCTAAGACATTCATGTCTCTAAAAATAAATACTGACGCAGCCGAGGCAAACACCTTGGGGCGAAGGCTACCGGAAACTTTTTACCATACGTGCGGTTGCAACTACTTCAAGTTCGGCTCCCCAACAGTCGAAATATACTACACCTTCAATTTGGCTCCCAAAGCGTGGGGCAAATAACAATACAACAAAATAGCCTACTTCAGGTGTAAGGTAATTAATGATGATAAATTATTTTGAAAATAATGCTATTTTAGAATAAAATCATGGGTACTTACTTTAAAACTACGCCTCGTATCACTCCATTTCATATGTCATCAGTGTCGACCGCCTGTAGCTGCAGTAAGAAGGGGCGTTAAACACTACCACGAAAATCACTTAGTATTGTTTTTTGTTCCATTTACACCTCGCCTGTAAGTGCAATGGTCATATCGGAGGCCTTTTACCTTTGAAACATATTGCCTATTCGGAATGGGTGTTAACTAGTCGTCATTGAATTCGTTGTCTTTGGGTTTTATACGTTAGACCACACAGACATTCACACTCTCATTCATTCTTCCAGACTCTGGGGAGGATAGAGATTAACCTTGGCTAGAAAAAAACATTTCCAACCCACAGATCCCTCGCACATCAGGCAGGTGTTCTACAGAGTGAGCTACGGGGCCAGCCCACTTTAGTGTTATCCTTATATACATATACCGCTGAGTCTTCTCAGCCTGCGGATTGAGAAGTTACTATGCCGTAAACACTCTACTGCATCGCGCCGTATCAATTTCGCCGAAATGACTGTTTTGCACCGCTGCATGTGCAGTGACTTGCATTCGTAGCACAAGATGCGCGTTGGCCTTGAGTGGTAAGGTCCCTAGTTCAAATACTGCCATTTGAAGGTATTTTTAATGATTAGTAAATTTAACGAGAACTGATAGTTTAGCATGCCGTTTCACTTAATTAGTTTAATTGAGACAGTATTTTTAACACTTAAATATCAGTCTAATTATATAATATAAAATATAATAACAGTCCGCCTTAAAAAAATATGTGTATAATATAATATATAAAGTGTATGTAACAGTCTCTGCATTATGTCTATATTATTATGTACATTTATAATAATGTTATGTGAATGTATTACGTAATTTAACAATGTATGAGCTGTGAGAATACAAATGCCGAAAGTTGCTAACATTGAGGTAACCTTGAGACAACAATGAATTGGAAAGTTTAATAATGCTACTAATAATTTTTGTAACAATAATGTAATATTTAAAACACTTTATAAATAGCCAATAAAAACTAGAAAATCTAAAAGTTAAATAAAAGTATTCTACTGGAGTAGGCTTAGCCAATCAGAGACTTAAAATAGAGAAAACGTGCAAATTCAAGCAGCAGACGCTAGAAGATAGCGTACCTGAGCAGTTCGTTTGCTCGGTACGTATTCAGTGTGAGAGACAAAAAATTCATTACGGCGTGAATAATATAAAGTATACCTGTTAAAAAGTACAAGTAACAATAATCTCACAGCTCTACAGTAAAATGTATCAGTGAAGTGTTATTTGATCCTGTGAAAGATTAATAAAACGAAGTTAAATACTATTATAATTTGTGTAAGCCTTCATTCTTTAGCCGCACCAACCCCTGCTAAGAGATACGTGTTTCTGCAAATTACTACTGACTTAGCCGAGGCAAACTTACATATATAACATTAAAATACAAAGTTGAGTTTTAAGCGTTGGGGCGAAGGTCACCGGAAACTTTGTATCGCACGTGGGGCGTACATGCCATGAATCATATCTTCTGCAATACATGTTGCTAATAACGTAAAGATTATTCAACTTCATTATTGAATTTCATAAAAACACAAGTTGTTACTTGTTAGAATATGCAAATCCACTTTCTAGTGCATTCGGAAAGAAATCATGATCTGATAGAACGTTCTTGAAGGATAAACAGAAATTAATGAAAAACTCATTTGTTCGCAGGCGTGATTTGAACTTCCGACCTTTACGATGACTTTCCAGCATGTTATCCTTGCGCTACTAGAGCACGTTAACATCGAGTACCACCACAGCCCTAATCTCTGGGCTGGTGAATGCGGTGTCAGCACCTGCATTTTACATCTTTGTAAAATTCAGGTTTGCCTAGTTACCAATCCGCAGGATGAGAAGACGCATCCGGTATATAAATAAATAAGCATTTCTCTGCTTTAAATTTCCCACTATATATATAAATATATATATATATATATATATATATATATATATATATATTTATATATATAGTGGGAAATTTAAAGCAGAGAAATGCTTCTCACAATTGGATCAAAGTCACCACAACGGACTTAAGTCACCCACGTTATGGTTTAGACATCGCTGCAGGAAGAAGTTTCGCTAAGCTCTTTCCATCCAGATGCTCTTGTTAAACCAGGGCTGGTCACCGCAACAGGTGTTATTAGAGTTGGCTGTCAAGCAGATTGTTTCTGTAGTGAATATTCGACTGGACATGATGTGGTGATAAATCACCTCCTCGTTGTTGTTTTGGTGCTGTGGGCCTGTAACACTTCCACCGTGCTCCATCGGGCTTCTATATCTCACTCGATAAATTTCCATCTTGAGGTAAACGTGGTTATTAAAGAATAGACGTTCGAGATATATCACCGCTCGATATGAAGCTATACCGACAATGCAGGGGAGTCCATAAGCTTGCACAAGAAGCAGACACATTGGCGCTCAAGTGACTGTTATGAAGGGAATGCCATCTCTGGTAAACATAAACAAAAGAATAATAATTTACTGATGAGATGCATTCACACGACTTTCTCTGCCCTGTATCGTTTATTAATGGATATACAAACGATACTTACTAAGTTTATTTTTCTATCTACTTCACTTTAATCTAAATAAACCTTTGCATAAATAGCTACATTCCACATTTCGTTAGAGACACAAATCGTGAGAAACAACTGAAAATGATGCGATTTAAAAATAACGACAAAGAATTGAACAATATCTCAGAAATGCCTGCTGCTACATAAATTTATTTGAAATAAATTGTCTGTTTTAAAGAGATCTATGGTTTTTGAGTAATACGTTTTCAGCTATCGCTTAACGTGTACCAGTTATATAAGATTATATACAATTTCTTCCAATTGAAGTGGACTTCACAGGCTATTCCCAGAAAATAAAAGAAGCACGTTTCATTTGTAATGTAAATATTATCATATAGAGTATTTTAATCAAAATCGTTAGCCATTTTTTATAAAATAAAAAACTTAAACATTTTTCCATGTAAAGGGTAGCCTAGGATGGGGATTTTCTTGAAAATCTTTGTATCACATCTTTGAAAGGTATTGAACCTAAATACCAAGTTTGGTATTTATCCGACTATTCATTTTTGAGTTAAGCTGTTGAGAGACAGACACACTCACGGGCCTTTTTCTAAAAATCTGATGTGTTGCACTCGCATAGTTGTACAAACTATTTTCATAAACCCTTATTCTCTTATTGATAATTTTCTTGTAGGTGCAAGGGGAATATCGTAGGGTTTAAGTGACAGTCAAATGTTTTAAGAGTGGTTCCTATGCGAAGCATTCCATTCTCTTTGCATGTCCAGGACATACAAAAAGTACATTCTATAGGTAGAAGAAATGTTTCACAGTAGCGAAGATGAACGAGTGCTCATAGTTCTAAAGCTACGCATTTTGTAACCCATGTTTACTGCAATTTTTTTTTTGTTTTGCCCATACTACCACCTCTCAAAATGTGGAGTACTTTTTCTTCAACATCCTGTATAGTACGATTACATTTTTTAATTGTTTTCCACACAAGCTTTGTGAAGGACAAGGTTGGAAAAGTAGAATTAGAGACTGAAAAATTAAAAACTCATGGCTATTGTGGAAAACAATTAATGTATTAATTGAAGAAGGTGTATTGTAGTTCGACTATTAGGGAGCCGAACTTGAAGTAGTTGCAACCACCTACGGTACGAAGTTTCCGGTAGCCTTCGCCCCAACGTTCACTTTCCGGTGGCCTTCGCCCCAATGATTAGGAATTTTGTATTTTTATGTTTGCCTCGGCTGCGTCAGTATTAATTTGTAGAAACATGTATCTCTGAACAAGGTGTGATGCGGCTAAAGAATATAGGCTTACACAGATTATAATTTTTATTCACTCCTTTATTAATCCTTGACCGATTAAATAACACTTCACTGATATAGTGAGCTGTAAGATTATTTATTAATTACTTGCACCTTTTAACACGTAAGCTTTATAATATTCTCACCTTAATGAATTTTTGTCTCTCACTGAATACGTATTAAACTTCTCGAGGACTCGTCTCGCGTCCAGTTAGGAACGCTGTCTACCAGCAACTGACTTCTGAATTTGTACAATTTGCTCTATTTCAGTTTCTGATTGGCTAATCCTACTCCAATAGAATACCTTCATTTAACTTTCAGGTTTTCTGGTTGTTGATTGGCTATTTATAAACTGTCTCAAAAAATTACATTATTGTTGCTCCAAGAATTACCAGTAGCATTATTAAACGTTCCAGTTGATTATTGCCTCAAGGTTACCTCATTGTTAGCAACTTTGATCTATATTCTCACAGTTCCAACATTATTAAGTTACATAATACATTCACATAACATTATTATACATGTATACAATAATATAAACATTAATACAATGACTGTTACATACATTTTATATGTTATTTTATACACATACTGCTTTAAGGCATTGCTTGAAGTTTATATTATATAATTAGACAGAAAACATTTAAGTGTTAAAAATACTGCCTCATAATTGACCTAATAGAGGTTAACCAAAAGACCGGGACTTACAGCACTTACAGCATTGTAAGTCGCCATTGGGGTATGACATCTCAAAAGATTTGAGTTCTCCTTATGGTTTACCGATAAAATGCGAGTCAGCTGGAGAATTTAAGGTCCTCGGCAGGTTTCCATGGCAACTCGGTGGTTAGAGCAACCGGACGAAAATCAGGAGATCTGTGGTTCAAATCCTGGCTATGGCAATGAATTTTTCAGTTGTCTGATTCTACCTTTGCGACTCTATCACATTTAGTTTATATTTGATATGATAATATAAAGAGGCTCCATCCAAGGAAATATCTCTGTAGTAGCTTGGAATAAATTAGAATGTGCTTCTTTTAAGATTGCGTAGAACTCTATAGAAGGGAAAACATGCTCTAATCAATATAGGTGATATCTTTCATTTTGGGGTTATTAGTCATCCTGCATCTTCGTGCAATGAAGCCACGTGTTCGAAAGTTCGACACCTTCTTCCTGCAGATCGTTTACACGCTGCAAGGATGCAAGGACCGACTCCCAGCTCAAACTCTCATGATGTTCCCAAGAGTTTCCCTATGCAGCAAGCCGAAGTAATAGGAAAGAAATGAAGAATAATAACGTTTATTTATAAATATTTGGTAACAGCCTTCTGAAATAACAGGCACTGCCTAATTGTTGCTTGCTAGAAACATATAAACGATTAATCTTTAATTTAAGGCAATATGGGTTTTCGTAAAAAAGTATTTGGTTTTTACTTTTTCTACTACGTATAGTAAGTAGGGGAAGTATTGTATTCCACCCAAAAATTCGATACCGAGATTTCACCGGAAATACATGTTTTGAGGCCCCCTGAATCCAAAAAAGCCTTTTTGGAAACATGTCCGTGTGTGTGTGTGTGTGTGTGTGTCCGTGAACAGCATAACTCAGAACAGTATCTCCCAGAGATGCGACACGAAGGTTTTCAAGAAAATCCCCCCACCCCAGATTACACTTTACATGGAACATTTTTCGAAAATTTGAATCTTCTCAAAATGGCTACAACGATTTTGATTAGAATATCATATGCTTAAGATATTTTCAGGACAAATGAAATGTATATCTAGAATTTTCTGGGAATGTCTCCAAAAGTATTCTTCAGTGTAAACGACTTTTGCATAACTGATAAACCATAAGAGATAGACAAAATTTTACTACACAAAAAATGTAGATCGCGTTAAAATAAACAATTTATGTCATATACATTTTTTGTTGTTGTGCGAACCATTTTCGAGATATTGCTTGTTATCCCTTAAACTTTCCAATACTTATACTTTTTCTCAAATGGGAATTTGTTATTCATTTTTTGTACTGGTAATGCAAAGAGAATGGAATGCTCTACATAGCAACCAGCGCTTAAAATATTTGACTATCGCTTATAACCTACCATATTCCCCTTGCATCTACAAGAAAATTAGCAATAATATTAACATCTCGATATCTCGATTAACATGAAGCATATGGAGAATAAGCGTTTGTTAAAATAGTTTGTACAAGAGTAGAGAAAGTCATGTGAGTGTAATACATCAGATTTTTTACTTTATAACGATGAATTGACCTTTAGAAGAAGCACACTTTAGCCCCATCCACTCTATATAAATGAAAAGAAATTGGTACAAAAATAAACAGAATAATAGAGAAAAAGATGAAATGGTGGTATATGTTGTCCTTACAAATGCGATGTTACTGATTCCGCGCGAGTAAATAGCTGCAGTATGCTAGAAACTAGCATGAATTATTGACAGAAGCGCATTCTTTTTGGTGAAGGATAAACCTGTATCGTATGATGTGGCGTAGCTTGTGTTTTGCGAATCCTTGAAGCGAAATAACTGCATCGCCACCCCGCGTGCTTGGCGAGGTGTAATTTCACATCTTTCGATGGATTTGCCATTTCGCATTAACTGAAACACGGATGAGGAGAGGGTACCCGATAAACCTACTCAAGGAGATGGAATGCCCCCCTCAGGATTTTTATAAAGTAATCTCGACGGGGTGAAATTATCTAAATTTACTGAACAAACTTAAGGAACATCATAAATCATACAAGAAAGAAATGACGAATACAAGTGCACACTCATAATCCCTATTGATTAAACCAATGGGTTTGCGTTTATAGTTACTCATAATTGTCTATAAATCAGACGTACATAAACAGTTAAAAGGGGCAGGCAAATATGGAATACACTTTTGCATCAATCACGGTAAAATTACCCACGACAACCCTCAGTCTCTGCTTACATGTACCATAGTAATTAATGTCTTAGCTCCCAAAGTGTTACTCAAATGGCCACCATTTAAAAGAAATAGAAACGGTGTAACTATATTATGCGCAATAATATAAAGGACTCTGAAAGATGTATCAAGGAATATAAAAATATAAATATAAAAATCTGAAACCCCCAAATAAATCCAGTAAGAAGACGGGGGAAATTTACCCCAAAGAATTAAAAAATGCAACAACCCTACCATAAAAACATATCCAAGAACGTTAATAATGTTAACAAACTATAAAACTTTCCGTTTAGACTCATGTCCAGAAAATACCCAAAATTACTAAACTTACAAGCACACCCGCAGTCAGCGCCCTGGCACGGTCATGGCTGTCACCCGGTCATTTCCTTCGCTCACTGCCAGCGCAATAAACTGGCAGTTACCTTCCGCACTATCGGGGGTGCTCAGCGGAACCCCAACACCTTTCCTCACTTCTCCTGTCAATTCCTCTGCTTAACTTCACCTACCTATTCCCGTCACTGCCACAAAAAAATAAAGAAAGAAAGAAACCGCGGAATGTTATAAATAAAATAATAAAAAGGTTCAAGAAGTGCCTCGGGCGGGAAGCTCCCTCGCGTCACCTGCGAGAGCAAGAGAAATTAAATGCTCAACCTACGGGCACAAAGGGTATTAGCAATCTAAATTGAGCCGATAAGATAACCATAAACGGCTCAAAACTACACTATGTGATCAAGAGTATCCGGACACCCCCACAAACATACGTTTTTCATCTTAGGTGCATTGTGCTGCCACCTACTGCCTGGTACTCATTATCCGCGACCTCAGTTGTCATTAGACATCGTGAAACAGCAGAATGGGACGCACAGTGAAACTCACGGACTTCAAACGTGGTCAGGTGATTGTGTGTCACTTGTGGCAGAAGTCTGTACGCAAAATTTCCACACTCCTAAACATCCCTAGGTCCACTGTTTCTGATGTGATAGTGAAGTGGAAACGTGAAGGGACATGCACAGCACAAAAGCGTACATGCCGACATCGTCTGTTGACTGACAGACACCGCCGACATTTGAAGAGGGTCGTAAAGAGTAATAGGAGACATCTATCTAGATCATACACAGGAATTCCAAACTGCATCAGGATCCACTCCAAGTACTATGGCAGTTAGGCGTAAGGTGAGAAACCTTGGATTCCATGGTCGAGCGGCTGCTCATAAGCCACACATCACGCAGGAAAATGTCAAACGACGCCTCGCTTGGTGTAAGGAGCGTCAACATTACACAATTGAACAGTGGCAAAACGTTGTGTGGAGTGATGAATCAGGTACACAATGTGGCGATCCGATGGTAGGGTGTGGGTATGGTGAATGCCCGGTGAACGTCATCCACCAGCGTGTGTAGGGCCAACAAGGAAATTCGGAGGTGGTGGTGTTATGGTGTGGTCGTGTTTCTCCTGGAGGGTCTTGCACCCCTGGTTGTTTTGCGTTGCACGATCACAGCGCAGACCTACATTGATTTTTAAGCACCTTCTTGCTTCCCACTGTTGAGGAGCTATTCGGGGATGGCGATTGCATCTTTCAACACGATCGAGCACCTGTTCATACTGCACGGGCTGTGGCGGAGTGGTTACAGTCCCTGTACTGGCCTGCACAGTGTCCTGACTTGAATCCTATAGAACACCTTTGGGATGTTTTGGAACGCCAACTTCGTGCCAGGCCTCAACGACCTACATTGATACCTCTCCACACTCAGTGAAGAATGGGCTGCCATTCCCCAAGAAATCTTCCAACACCTGATTGAAAGTCTGCCTGCGAGAGTGGACGCTGTCATCAAGGCTAAGGGTGGGCCAACACCATATTGACTTCCAGCATTACCGATGGAGGGCGCCAAAAACTTGTACGTCATTTTCAGCCAGGTGTCCGGATACTTGTGACCACGTAGTGTATATAATGGATCCTAAATCTATTACGAGTAGCAAGCATCACATGTAAACTGTACCTACAGTGTTTGGTTGAAATTACGTTCATGAAAACAGCGCGCCGAAAATGAATTAAACAGGAATCCAAAGCTAACCATCCTTACCTTGATTTGTACATTACATGAGAGTTGACTGTTTTAAGCGTTTCTTTCATTTGAAGGACGCAAATGAACGAATCTTGTATTTTCCCCACGATATTTACACAGAAGGAAATTTACCAACAAATGAAATCGTTTCCAAGGAAACCCGTATATATCAATATAAATTTGGTGGCTGCAATAACATACAATATAGACTAGGTCGAGAAGTAAAGTACAACCCAGTTTTTCATGCCTCTATCAGTCTCCAACTTCAAATACTTCTTGAACAATTGAATCTCTATTATGATCCACTCACTTTGAGTAACGACACTTACCATAACAATTGTGTCAAAGTATCCTACTAAGTCATTTTATCAGTTAAAGCTGTTGAGTTGGTAGCATTGTGTTGCCGGAAATCCGAGGTGACGATGGGCAATCTCATTAGATTTTTTTATTAATAAATAATCCAAAGTAATAAAACATACAATCGCACAAAAACATTTCCAATACACATGTGTTGTAATGCATAGCACAATCTTTGAAATATCGAAGACTCCATTTTGTCTTGTCTTTTGAATCCATTTCTCGATATGCAGTAATGCACTTTTCATGATTATATTCCAATATTACTATTTCCTTTGCTTAAAGTGGAACTCTAAAACGATTTTTTTGGAAACATGTACAAATAATAACAGCCATTCCTCATTATTTAGATGCAAAACTACGGGTTTTTTCGGGGTTTTCCCAGATCGTCGGGCGAATGCTGGAGTGGTTTCTTTCATTCTCCGAATTTCATGTTCCTTCATTTCGTTCCGTTAATAATTTCGTTCATCCTTCACCCCGTTTGGTCTATTTCAGCATTGGAAGTGTCGACGATGGTGTTTCGGTGCAGCGTTGCAGGGAAAAATGATGCTCTCTGTGAACTGTCTCCGTCCCTCGGCCTTCGGCTGAATGCTGGAGTGTAAGGGCCGCCTGTTGGAGGACGTTGGACTCTTACTTGGGCGGGGTCCGACTGCTGGGGCGTCTGTATCTGGAAACTGTAGCAACCCTCATTACTGTACCGTCACGTGTGGTTTCGTCGGCCCGCATTTTCATTCAGCTCATTCCTCCCTCCCTCCCGGGAGCGCCGTCTCGTGAGACGTCGGTATAATATCCTCATTCCTGGATCGATGCCAAATCCCCTCCGCTTTACAATTCAATCTTAGATGCAAACTAAAGGGCTTCTCATTGGTTAATTTTTCAGTTCTAATCTAAATAACAATAATGCTAGTTTTCGTCATGAAGCTCCTACTACTCATTTATATCATTCTGATATGGTTGCGCTATCCAATCATATTACTCGCAGGGTCCCAGTATGAATTCACTTTGGTTTGTTTTATTGTTTTATTTTTTAAAAAAATATGGCTCTCTATTATCAATTTGCTGCTCAAGTGTAAGAAGGAATTTGTGCTATTTGGCATGAAATTTGTGGAGTAGATCTGGAAACCAAATTGTTAGTATTGTTGTTGTCAACTTCTACGATATGTATATGTATACCTAAATGATATATTCCTAAAATGACCATCATAACGTCCTTCAAACAAAACAGGACTAATGACATTTACTGACCCCCATAATATCAAGCAACTTTTATTAAAGACCTCTCATTCCAAAATGCTTAGTTTTGGAGATATTGTATAATCTCAATTTAAATGGTCCATCTGTATATATATATACCGCGTGGGTCTTCTCATCCTGCGGATCAGTAACTAGGTAACCCTTTATTTTACATACGATGCAAAATACAGGTGCTGACACCGCATTCATCAGCCCGCGATTAGAGCTACGGTAGCGGTCTTTGTTAACGTGCTGGGATGTCATGGCGAAGATCGGAAGTTCAATCACGCCTGCGAATAATTGAGATTTTCATTCATTTCTTGCATTTATTTATGATGTTCATTAAAGGATATTCTCATAAGTAACAATTTGTGTTTTAATGAAATTCACATAATTAAAATAATTAAGTGAAACAACACTTCAATGCCAAACTAACCTTCAAGTAGCAGTATTTGAACCTGGGACCATCATCACTGAAGGCCAGTGCACACACTGCTGCGCTACGAGTGCAAGTCACTGCACGCATAGCGGTGCAAAACAGTCACTTCGGCCGAAATTGATACGACGCGTTGCAGGCATAGTCGGAACTGCATAACTTCTCAATCCGCAGGCTGAGAAGACTCACCCGGTATATATAAAGCCCAGAAATTAAGGGATGCAATATTCTTTGTAGTGATAACAGGAACTCTGTTGTCTTTTGCGGTACATTCTTTTCCCCAAGAAAATGCAGAGGCAACAACATTCATTATGAATCTTTCAACCCCAGACATTCTTGTATTGAGATATTCCTGAACATATCGATATTTTGGCCCTCAATTTCTCTAATTAAAATTCTCCTTACTTTAACAGGAGGTAACTCAAGTATCTGATTTCAATTATCAGTATGCACAAAGTAAAATATTTCGGACATTGTCGTTCAGTTCCATGCAGATGATGTTTCTTTATCTACTGTAAAGTGGAGTTGGATTTCTCAATAGTAGATTTTCCAGGAGTAGCCCAGACGAACAACAGAAACGTGTGTCGATTACACTACCGCAAACATTTCTTCTCCGCATAATTAAATCTCCAACGAGAAAACCGCAAACATCCAGGATGAAATTAATGGCTGATTTTAATGTAAAGTTCTAGAAGAAAATTCTCGTGAATTATATGGTTCTGATTTTAGGAGTTATGTTTAGAACAGGAAGGTTAAAAGTTTCTTACATCGAAGGTTAGAGGTCCACGTGTTTCCTCTAATTTTTAAATAAATCGTTAATAAAGGAAATTTGGCTTATAATACATGTGATTTCGTTAATGTCAATGGTAATACGAGGGTTGTTTTTAAACTAGGGTCTTTTATGCAATAAAATAAGAACTACTATATATTTTAGATAATTAACTTTTTATCTCATTCTGCATATCTTCAGTTTTATTTCTACACAGTTTTCCTATTAATTAAATTCTGATTGTAGTCTTGCATATATTTTAATGAGGCTTCTATTAGAAGTTCGTCGCCAGCCCATAAAACCTTCGTGCACTTTTCTCACATATATTAGATTATCTCATAATTTATGTCGGTTTTTAAGTTTAGTGTTTTATAAGATAGAATTGGTTTTATTTGTTTCGCCAATGCTATTTACAGGATACCATGACTAGTATTGCGCTATTGCGAGAATGTGTCAGTCGTCAGTTGCTAATACACAATCACAAAATGGAAGTTACGAAGTTTGAGATTAGAGCCCTTCTAAAGCACTACTGGAAACAAGATTATAAAGCTGCTGCTGCGGCGTTGGTGAGCGTGTGGCACAACGATGGTACTCACGTTTAAACGTTCTGGAAGACCTAAATTATGGTATATTGAGAATACACGCAGAGTTTTGGAAGAAAATTCGTAAAAAAGTACTCGTAAGTTGTCAAAATATTTTGCTCCATCAAAAGATATACATCGCCAGATTAATAAGCTTGGAAAATCAAACAGAAACAGAAGTTGTAGATCGGTACATATGAATTGGAACCTCAACTGGCTCAACGTAGAGTGGATATCTGTCGCCATCTTATCGGTAATCCCATGGATGATAGATTTATCAGGAGAATTGTCACTTATGATTAAAAATGGTTTATTACCGCAACCCTGACACCTCGAAACAGTGGCTCAGTCCCGTCAACCTGCCAAAATCATCGTTAAAAGAATCAGTATAGCCCCAAAGTAATGTGTGAAGGCCAGTATAATGCCTCCTAAAGCTGCGGTGACGGCATAAATGGAAGCGAGGCAGAGAGAAGGAGGGGAAAAAAGTCTAGAGTTTTTATTTTTTCTATCTAGAGGCATTACATCCAAAAAAATCGATATCGTGATTTCAATGGGAATACATCTGCTGAGATTCCCTGAATCCTGTGAGTTTCTGTCGGTGAACAGCATAATTTAAAATGAAAAGTCGATTAAATACCAAAACTTGAAATTGAAAGGTCAATATCTTCCAAGAAGTCGGCCCTCGTAGCCGTGGTCGCTGGAGTATTCGCTCCGGCGCTCCGCCAAGCTGAGGGTCGCGCGTTCGAGTCCCGCCACGGGGAAAAAAAAGAATGCGACAAGAAGATTTTCAAGAAAATTTCTCCACCCCAAATTACCCTTTGCATGGAAAACTTTTCGAATTTTTTTGTTTACTCAAAAATGGCTTTAACAGTTTTTATAAAAGTACCATATGTTTAAGATATTTTCATGACAAAATGCATGACTTCAATTTTCTGAGAATAGCCTGTGACATAGATACACTTTATTCTGACTGACACTCGTGTAATTGGTTAACCATAAGTTACCTATAGACAAAATCTCACTACACAAAATGTAGGCCTCGTTAGAGCACATACTTTATCAAATCCTTTTTTCTTTTCCTTAACCATTTCCGAGATATTTTTTTCCGTTTTTTTTACTTTCTCTACTACGTATAGTAAGTAGGGGAATTATTGTATTCCACCCAAAAATTCGATACCGAGATTTCACCGGAAATATATGTTTTGAGACCCCCTGAATCCAAAAAAAGCATTTTTGGAAACATATCTGTGTGTGTGTGTCTGTGAACAGCATAACTCAGAAACGAACAGTCGGATAAACACCAAACTTGGTATTTAGGTTCAGTATATTCCAGAGATACGACACAAAGGTTTTCAAGACAATCCCCCACCCCAGATTACCCTTTACATGGAACATTTTTCGAAAATTTTAATTTTCTCAAAAACGACACAAACGATTTTGATTAAAATATCATATGTTTAAGATATTTTCATGACCAATAAAATGTATATATTGAATTTTCTGGGAATGTCTCCAAAAGTATTCTTCATTGTGAACGACTTTTGCATAACTGGTAAACTATAAGAGATAGACAAAATTTTACTACACAAAAAATGTAGATCGCGTTAAAATACACGCTTTATGTCATGTACATTTTTTTGGTTGAGTGAATCATTTTCGAGATATTGCTTGTTATTATTCCCTTAAATGTTCAATACTTATACTTTTTCTCAAATAGGATATCGTTATTCATTTTTTTTATGTCCTTGACATACAAAGAGAATGGAATGCGCCACGTAGCAACCAGCTCTTAAAAGATGTGGCTGTCGCTTAAATACTACCATATTCCCCTTGCACCTACAAGGAAATTAGCAATAAGATTAACATCTCGATTAACATAAGCATATGGAGAATAAGCGTTTGTAAACATAGTTTGTACAAGAGTAGAGAAAGTCATGTGAGTGTAACACATCAGATTGTAAACAACATAGAATTTCAAAGCCATGACGTAGCTGCCTGCTTTCTAAACAATCTGACTAACGTTTTAGCCTTCATATATATCTACGACGAAATGTATAAATGTGTAATGAAGGTTTATCTCCATTAAACAAGAACTATATAGGATAATAAGCTTTTATAAGAATAGTTTGTAGAAGAGAAATTAGAGAAAAACATGCGAATGCTTAGAATAGAACTTCTCCATGGCAGGTCTCTTATCTGGGGTGTTAACTTCAAGACCTCCGCTCCCTTGCTCTTGTGCAGTCCTGAAGTAAACTCTCATGTCACTACCTCATTTTACACAAGAGGCTACCACTGGTCGCAAGCCAGGTTCTCTACCTCTCCATAATCTAACTTTATTTTTAATATTCAAGGAAAGTTAAGCTTGTTCAAAGCACCCAGCGGCAACATATGAGAAAAATGTGTGCACAGCTCTTGTGAAGAGCGAATTATTTATTTTCTTGCTTTTCTAAGTGGTTGGTTAACATCTTAGAATTTGTGTATTCTTGGATTGAAAAACCGAGCTAGGTGGCATCGTGGTAACATGTGCGACTCGTTTTCGGAGGATCCCGGGTTCGATCTCCGGCGGCAGCCCATTCTGACCTATGGGTTTTTGGTGGTTTCGTCAGGGTCGTCAGGCAAATGCTGGGGTGGTTTCTTCTCTACCACGACTTCCTTTTTCCCTTTCATTCAGTTTCCTTCTCATCTTTCAGGTGTTCTTCTAGGTTTCGTGGTGTATGCCGGTGCCGGAGAGATGGCGCAGATGCATGCTCATGTGGGTGGTCGTCGCCCTCTCTCGGTGGCTCCAGCGGTGTCACGCGTATGTGAGTTTGGAAATCTTAGGGACTTTCGCGAGTCTCTATGACTTGTCTGCCTACGGCTTGTAGCCTCAATAGATCTGTTCATTCAATAACCTGTACGTAAACCTTGGATTGGAAAAGAAAAGCCTCAGTGCCTATACTTTACTGCTATGTTGGCTTTTAATCGGATTGGACTGCACAACAATTTGCTTACGATTTATTAACCAGCTCATTTGCGGGTAGCGTGTCCGCTTAGTGCGAACATAATCTTGGACAGAATTCGATTCTTGGTAGTGGTGAGTGGGATTCCCCCTTATTCCAAGAAGCTAAATGTCTAAGTTTTAGCTCTTTGGACCCCGCGTTCATGTGAATACTTGCTAACCGTCATCACTTCATTCATCCTCTCTCTGGACCTCAATTTGAGTGCTACGATACGAGTGAGGAGGCGCCACTGTTTTGTTGACAATGTATAAAGTCGCTAAGACTAAGTGAGGGGCAAGGCGATAGTGGGAATGTACAATTGTGCAATGAAAATAACATGGAATGCAATATCCCGGTTAAGTAGTGACCAGTGCGATATATACAGGACCGGGTGTTAATTTTTCATGGCGTCTGTAATAAATCAGATAAGTTAAGGTGAGGCTAAATAGCGAAAGTTGCCAAAAGTGTGACATTTTGAGTGTTTTGTGTAGTCTTATAAATTGAAATTTCCTCTGCTGATGTCTTCACATTTGATCTCGGAAGCAGCATATTTGCGGACGTTTTCTTTACCTCTGCACTTCAGATCCCCCGCCCACTAGTTCCGTAATTGTTTAGTTCCTCTTCCAACCGAACGCACTCATATCGCGGCCGAGTTATACCAGGGCCATACGGGACAACACTGTCATTGTAACTAATATTACTCAATGTTACTTTGTAACAACGGAGAGAAAATCTCTACCATGACATAGTCGTTAGCAGACCAACTCTCCGACCGTTGTATCCGATTCCATCGAGTTTCCTCCGACATCTACAACAGCAAACCCTCTCTCAACAATTCAATCTTAAGTATTTGTCAGAGAAGATTCCTTAGTAGACATTCTTTTTACAGGGGAGAAATAAAATAAATTATGGATCAATGAAGCGTCCATAACCAGTTGTGTAATAAACGTACTCGAGTACGATCACGTGTATTTCTGAATAAGTTGCGGAAGGGTGCGAAATTACCGAGAAAACGTTAAAAATCATCAACTTTTGGAATGCGGATACTGCATGGATAAAGGTTCATGGTTATAAAAACCCAGTGTAAATAAACTGTAGGGAGGGCCCCAGAGATGATGAGTGGATGTTTAGAACGAAATCGGAACTTTGGTTTCGTGATGCGTGTATTTAAACCTGAAAGTTGATTGCAAAGTCGCAGCTTATCTACTGTTTGATTCAGCCAAAGGGAAATCAGGAGCTCGAAATTTCGTCTGGTGTATGCAGTACCCCTGGAGGACTTTGAAGAGAGAAACTGGAATTTAATGCAATTTAATGCGTACCATGTACCACCTTAGAAAAACTGCTCAATCACGGACGTGAAGGGAGCAAACATTTTTTGACAGAAGCTTAGGAATAAGTAATTTCTTCAGCGTGGTTACTGAAGAAATGTATTCTAAACTACAGCATTTAACAAAGCACTATAGTAACATACTTTGGTGTTTAGGAGAGCAAAGCCTGGTATCAGATGCTTTCGAGGAACTATGGTGCTATTCGGGGTCTACGCTCAACGTCATTGTAACCCGCAATTAATTTGTTGGCCTCTCTGTCGTAAGAAGGTCCAGTACACTTTCATCCCCGAAAAATCTATTCTTTTAGATGAATCACGAAATTCTGTCTGGCTCAAAATTACGAGCTCCACATGATAGGATAATTTAGATTCCATTTTGTACAGCCTGCAAGCACTAATACCTCTTTTGTAAATGGGACGCACAGGAATTTGCACCTGAACGTATATTGGCTAAGAGAAAATGATTTTGTTTTACCTCTACTACTTCTGGAATAAACCTGTCAGTTTAAACAGTTATAAACACAGCTAAATATCCTATTTTCTTGAGTCTAATTTGTGACAGACAACTAGAATTTCAATTTTGGATCCAGGCGAAGATTTCATGATCTGTCATATCCTTTCGAAGCATACAATGGTAGGGAGCTTTGCGGTTTTACACATTTTGAAAGAAATCTGGCCAATGCCTTTGCAAGCCACCTTTACAACCGAAGGTAGCATTAATGTTAAAAGTATTTCCACTTGTAGTCCTTCCGCAGTGTGAATCAAATACGTCTCATAACCTTTGCCAGGATCATGGCTCCTGAGGTAGGACAACCCTGTCATAATGTATTCATCCGCAGCAAGAATGATTCTTAACGAAATCATAAATAAAGCATTGACATTAACCGTACTTCTCGAGCCAGCGACGCCAGTCTGGTGGTCAAGTGGCGGTGAGTGATGTCTTGAAGTTAAAGCCGAATATCTGACAGTCCGTTTAGCGTGATTGCTGGGCGTAGGAATACGCCTGTCAGTTCACTGTTTAGATTTACTACTGTTTCTTTATAACACTCTCCCTGCGCAGACTGGACATTAATATCGAATATTCAGAGCGGCTTCCACATATTAAATTTCTTCTCAAGTCACTCGCTTTCTTTATTCTCTTTTTATTTACTCTCTTATTAACTTATATAGGCGCGTGCATTCTTAGGAGTCCTGCCCGGTAACTGGAAGGAGAAAAGCCGAAACAGAGCATAATTGGATGGCATTTATATAAAAGGAAGCAAGAGTCATTTTGTAACTTCTCTGCTACTCTCCTAAGGAAGATAAAGCATTGCATTTGGTCCCAAATATCGATATTTAGCTGAAAATGCACTTTTTGTAGTCCTCCGATCGAAACAAGGAGCATTTTAGGATGCGTCTACCTGTGAGCAACGTAACTCAAGTACAAAATGCGCATGAACATCAAATTGTCCAATAAATTTAGAAAGTTTTGAAGTAGTTGTATTGTTATTTTTACGTTATTTGCCCCACGTATGGGCGCCAATTTGAAGTAGGTTATTTTTTGTTGTAGGAGTTGTATTGTATTTCGACTGTTGGAGAGCCAAACTTGAAGTGTGTTTGCAACCGCACGTATTGTACCCGGTTTCCGGTAGCCTTCGCCCCAAATGTACTTTCAGGTGGCCTTTGCCCTAAGTTTAAAAAATATTAACTTTATAATTTGACTGTTTCTTTAAGTATTAAATATTTATGTTTGCCTCAGCTGCGTCAGTATTATTGTTAGAAACACGTTTCTCTTAGCAGGGTTGTGGTATGGCTAAGAATGTAGGCTTACACAGATTATAATTTTACTTCACTCCTTTTATTAATGCTTGACACGATTTAAATAACACTTCACTAATATAGAGGGCTGTGAGATTCTTTTTATTAATTAATTGCACTTTTTAACACGTAAAACTATTTTTCGTCTCACGGGAATACATATTAAATCTCTCGAGGACGCATCTTGCATCCGGTTACAATCACTGTCTGCAGCAACTGAACTCTGAATTTGTAAAATTTTCTTCTTGTCATCAGTTTCTCCAATAGAATACCTTCATTTAACTAAAGCTTTTTCTGGTTGTTGATTGGCTATTTTATAAACTGTCACAAAAATTACATTGTTGCTTCCAAGAATTACAAGTAGTATTTTTAAACTCTCAAATTCATTATTGCCTCAAGGTTACCTCATTGTTAGTAAGGTTTGACCTATTTCTCACAGCTCCTAAATTATTAAATTATGTAACACATTCACATAACATTTATTACACATGGATATAATAATATAAACATATACAATGACTGTAATATACACTTTTTATATATTGTTACATACACATATTGCTTTAAGGCGGGCTGTTATTATATTTTTTTATTATATCATTTGACTGAAATCATTTAAGTGTTCAAAATACTACCTCAGTTTGCATATAGGAAGATTTTGAGGATATTACCCACATCCGAAACAATCCTTTAGACAGAAATATTTTCATTGTGGTTACTTTCTCAAAATTTTCCCTTCCAATTTTCATTAAGCTGCTTAATTTCCAGATATTGGCTTCGTCATTGCTTTTACGGTTTTCGTTTAAACCTTATAATTTTGAGATATTTCCATGACCAATAAAACGCTATTTTCAATTTTCTGTGATCAGGTGAAGCCCACTTTATTTGCATAGAATTTCTTATAGTTAGAAAATGATAAAATTTACAAAAAAAATGTGCAGCTTATTAAAATACATAATGTATGTCAATCTTTCCACGGCGTTCACCATTTGCTAAATATTTGCTGTAATGTACATATTTGTAAACACCACATAAGAAAAATTAAGTATATTAAGTATTTGGCTCCTAGAATTCTCTAAAGACCCTACTGTCTGGAGCTGTAACTCTCCAACTCCGTTCGTTGCCATCCGACACAGCTGCAACCTCAGTCCAAAATGGAGTTGACTCCGTTTTGTTGGGAGCAAAGAACGCCATGTGCCGAATGCGAAGATAACACATATACAAGAAATGAGTACATTTATATAAATTTTCCTGGATTTCCTTTAACGGTAGTGGTTAAAAATCTGAAGATATGTTACACTCACCGTTTTTCTCTACGCATTACAACCTTGCATAATACTTTATATATTATATTCATATAAAATTATTCTTTTATTCGTGTAACTATTGATTATAAATTTAAATCTAAAGTGAAGCAATATGGACTTGGCCGCATGCACAGTATGAAAAACAAAATAGAACTATTGTCCCTTCAAAATTTGCTTTTTGTTAGTAATGAACCCTTGAGGGGAAAATGCTTTACAGATGTAGCATGACAGTTAAAGCTAGGAAAGTTTAAAGAGATAAAAACGAATATTCCGAAAACGGCCAACGCTACAGAAGAATTTATTTGACCTAAATGATTTGAATGTTCTAAAGTTTTCGTTTAGCAAATCTTTTGTGTGTCTCTGTGGTTTACCAATCATTCAGAATGAGAGAACTTCACAGACTGCTCTGGAAAATTCAAAAGACACATTTTATTATAAATGGAAATATCTTAAAGTTATGGTATTTTAATAAAGATGTTGGATATTTTGAAGAAAATAACAATATATGTTCTATATTAATAGTGGACTAGCCTGGGGGTATTTCCTAGTACTACTTGCTGCCGCATCCTTGAAGATGCTGAACTTTTCTTCTTCCTTATTCCAAGGTCTGCTCTGTCATTCCCACCATACGGTCTGCTGAAATGAGGAGTAGGAATAATGTTATTTTTATATGTAGGCGCTACCAACACCCCATAAACTCAACTTAGAAGACCAGAGATTTTGTTTCAGAATATTCTTTTCTTAGAACAGGCTTCTCTATGGCTGGGAATCTCTCCTACTCCTTCTACTCTCTAAGGTTTTTATAATCCTTGTTAGACTTTTTACTTTCTCTACTACGTACAGTAAGTAGAGGAAGTATTGTATTCCACCCAAAAATTCGATACCAAGATTTCACCGGAAATGCATTTTTGAGGCCCCCAGAATCCAAAAGAAGAATTTTTAGAAAAAGGTCTGTGTGTGCGCGCACGCGCGCGCGCGTGTGTGTGTGTGTCCGTGTAGATGAGTGTCTGTGTCTCTGTGAAGCATAACTCAAAAACGAAACGTCGGATAAATGCCAATCTCCCCACCCCAAACTAACCTTTACATGGAACATTTTTCGGAAATTTTTATTTTCTCAAAAATAGCTATAACGAGTAAAATATCTTATATTTAACATATTTTCATGAAAAGTAAAATGTATATCTTAATTTTTCTGGGATTGTCCCCAAAATTCCTCTTAATTCGGAATGGCTTTTGCATAACCGGTAAACCCTAAGAGATAGGCAAAATGTTTCTATACAGAAAATGTAGATCTCGTTAAAACGCACAATTTATGTCATATACATTTTTTTTTGTCGAGTGAACCGTTTCCGAGATATACCTTGTTATTTGTTTGAATTTTCCAATACTTAATACTTTTCCTCAAATGAGAATTCGTTATTCATTTTTTTGTCCTGGACAGACAAAGATAATGGAATGCTCCACATAGTGTCCTGATCCTAAAAGATTTGACTATCTCTTAAAGCCTACCATATTCCCCTTGCACCTACAAAAAGGTAGTTTTTGCAAATGTTTATTTCGATTAGCATGAAGTAGATGTAGAAAAAGCGTTTGTAAAAATAGTTTGTACAAGAGTAGAGAAAATCATGTTAGTGCAACACATCACATTTGTTTTCTATCTATTTCAGATAAATCTTTGCAGAAACAGATTCCATACAAATTTTGTTGAAGGTACAAGGGGATAGAGGAAACCAGATCGATTTGATTTTTATGGGAGGAGAGGGGTTTGTGTTCTTTTGCGTATACTACCTCTGACAAACCAATCTTAACGCCACTACTTTAATTTCTTCATTAATTTGTTTTACCTAATTAAATTAATCCAACTAATTTAAAGTTTCTTTAAATCTAGATGTTTAAAAACTCCGTCGCTATATGCCCATCTAGAAGTTCCATACTCTTTCGATGGTATCACGAGAAACAGCCGAGAAGCGACAGTATTTTAAAAATTACAGTATTGAAAATTCAAATCAATAACATCGATATCTTGAAAACAATTAATGCTCCAAAAAAGCGTTTGAAAAAAATTGAGCGTTTTAAAAATATCTACATTTTCTGTGTAGTATGTGTTTGTCTGTCTCTTATGGTTTACCAATAATACAAAATTATACAAAATTCCTTTTGAATGAAGAGGCTTCACAGGCTATTCTCAGAAAATTCAATATATACATTTTATTTATCATTTAAATATTTTAAAATATGGTAGTTTAATCGAACTCATTAGAACTATTTTTGAGAAAATCGAAAATTTCTAAAAGGAGGAGTGTTGTTTGGGATGTGATGTCATGCTTGTTTGGGATGATGAGAGGTCGTCGTGGCTCCTGGTGGATGTTCTCGAAGCTCAAGATGATCTTGTAAATGTGGATGCTGTAAATTTAGAATTGCTCAATTTTAATTTACCGCGTCGCTCACACAGTAGTAATGCAAACTTATGCCTGGCGTGGCAGAAGTGAATTTCTTGGCGAATATTTTCTTTTTCGGTGATGTATAGCGTGGGTTACGCGTAATAACTTCGTTAATGTTTCTTCTCGTCAAACGAGGAATCAAATATTTTATATACATATTTAAAAAGAATACTTCTTGACTTTATTTTCGTAAAATAATTTATTCTATACTACTTATTGATTACTATACTAAGCAATTCGCGTGCCCAATTTATATAATTCTTTCGCCTTTCTGGTAAGCGTCTCCTGAGTGAAAATGTTTCTAACAATTTAAAAAGTCGAAAATTGTTTACTAAATCTTTGCTTGGTTGCTAAAACAAAAACATACAATTTAACAATTCTGGTCTTAAATAAAAACATATTAATAAACATAACATATTTACAATTGTAATTTACATAACTTGCTTGAATTTTCTCTTCTTATTATATACTTGTGTTTTCAGAATATTTATTTCATTGCGAATTCAATCACTTTCGTCTGTTTCCTTTAACGTATTTTTTAACATTATTCAACTATTATTTTTCTACTTAGTAGACATACATACAATTTTTAATGACTTATTTAAAGCATACAAATGCTTTAGGCAAATTTTAAGACATAAATGGCATTTTCAAACAATAATAATAAACAATTATTATTCACAATGCATACATAAATATATTGCATGAATTTTTCTTATCCACTGCATTGTTTTCAGTTTTTTCATTGCTTAGCAAGTTTATAAATCCATTCCAATTAATTTGTTTGTATCTGCATCAACGTAAAGGGTAATTTGGGGTGGCGGATTATGGATTTTCTTGATAATGTTTGTGTCGCATTATTGGAAGATGCTGGACCTAAATACTAAAAAAAATTTAAATTGAATTGAGTTTTATTTATGGACGCTCATTCAACGCTGTGGTCCTTAGCGTCCCATTCTATATGGGGCGTGAAAGACCGTAGTTTTGCTCAGAGACCTCTTTATCAGCCTTGAGATTCTTTTACGTACCGTAAATCTACGACATAGGACCACCGGCTTTTTTCCCTTCCGAAGGAAGCGATGCTAAGAATTTTTACGCCTGAAAAATTCCATCGCCCTCCGCAGGGTTTGAACCCGCGACCTCGGGAACTAGATGCTAGCATAGTAACCACTTCACCACGGAGGATAACCCATAAATACTAAAGTTGGTATTTACCGGATATATGTTATACCGGTTATACTGTTCACAGATATACACAGATAATATTCGGACCTTTTCCTAAAATGCTCTTTTTTTATTTACAGGACCTCAAGGCACGTATTTCTGATGAGATCTCGATGTATAATTTTCGGGTGGAAAGTAAAGGTATTGGGATTCTTTTGCCCTAAATGTTTAATTGACAATAACAACTAGCCTGAAAAAGAACATCGCTTAGGATTATATGTGTATTCGCAGACGATGACTCGAAGCCCCCTTGTAGCGGCCTCCTGAGGTTGCTAATAATTGTCGCTACCAGATCCAAGGCGTTAACACTTGTCTTTATGAATAAGGGGCGTGGTCAGCCTTTAGTTAAACATCGCACGCACGCGCACACGGATTTCTCATTGTTATGCTCCATCGTTCTGACAGCGCGGCCTCGTGTATAACGTTTTGTGCTTGTCAAGCGACGCGTCTGATTTAATTTCCATGACACAGTGCAATAATGACACATCTTACTAACATATTAAATATGCTTCTATAGACGGTCGTTCATTATGTAGAGCAAAGAATTATACGAATATTGTTTCATACATTCCCGGAATAAAATATACGAGGGGCGTCCAATAAGTAAATTTTCCTATTTTATAAAAAACACATTATACACAATTGATCATGTTGAATTAATTTTATTTATATTGTACACTCCTTCTGTTACTTTTCTACATATTCAACATATTTTTCCAAGCATTTTTGGGACGTGACAGAAGTTTTTCCAAGGCAGTGTTGTACCAGGTAGGGTCCTGTGCTCGCAACCACCTGTTCACTGATTTAACTTCATCATCAGTGTTAAAAGTGCTTACCTTTGAATCAGGGGAACATGTGAAAATCATTTGGGAAAATATCTGGTGAATATGGAGGATGCGAGAAAACTTCCCAGTTAAATCTTCTGAGCTCCGCCTGGGTAAAGGTTCAACTTGGAGGTTTTCTCGTACCGGAGCTTGCCGCAAGTGATTTTCACATGTTCCTCCAGGACCCGACCTGGTACTACACTGGCTTGGAAAAACTTGTGTCACGTTTCCAAAAATGCTTGGAAAAACATGTTGATTTATGTAGAAAAGTAACAGAAGGATTGTACAATATAAATTAAATTAATTCTACATGAACAATTGCATGTACTGTTTTTTATAAAATAGGGAAACTTACTTATTGGACGACCCTCGTATTTAAGAAAGGATTAAATAGGCTAAAATGGCACACTCTACCCTCTATCTATATTAGTGGGTATATAAACTATTCTTACGAAATTGTTCTTCCACACAAGCCGTGTGTGGGACAAGGTTAAAAAGGTTGAACCAGACTACTGAAAAATTCAATATCATAACCGGGATTTGAACCACGGATCTTCCGGTTGCTCTAACCAACTGAGCTACCAAGGTAGAACATTAAATTCCCCAGCTGAATCGCCCTTTCCCGGTAAACCCCAAAGAGATCTGAAAATTTGTCTTCAGTTGACATACCTCAATAGTGACTTAGAATGCCGTAAGTCCCGGGCTTCATAGTTTAACCACTATTAAATCAATTAAAGGGATTAATTGATTCCACACAAGCCGTGTGTAAGACAAGGCTGAAAAGGTAAAATCAGACATTGAAAAATTCAAAGCCAATTGAATTTTTCAGTCATCTGAGTTTAGCTTTCTATTCTTACGAAAGCTTATTTTTCTATGTACTTCATTTTGATCGACATAAACCTTTGCAGAAATAGCTACAATACACATTTCGGTATAGATACAAACGGAACAGCGATAGTCAAATGTTTTAAACCTCGACGTTATATGCTGTCTTAAAATTCAATACCCTTTCC
Organism: Deroplatys truncata; assembly: GCA_030765065.1. Taxonomy (NCBI): domain Eukaryota; kingdom Metazoa; phylum Arthropoda; class Insecta; order Mantodea; family Mantidae; genus Deroplatys; species Deroplatys truncata. The sequence continues at coordinate 182,263,222 of CM060984.1, forward strand.
ATGCAATCGCGAGAAACAACTCAAAATCGACTAGACTCTAAAAGAATGACAAAGTATTGAATAATTCCACCATTAATAATGAATATCTTGCAAATGGCTTATGCTACAAAAAGGATGTTAAAAATAAATCGTGTATTTTAAAGAGATCTATATTTTTAGTAGTACGCCTTTATCTCTCTCTCTCTCTCTCTCTTTCTCACACAGTTTACGCGTTATACAAAATCCTTTACGAATGAAGAGGACTTCAAGGGCTATTCCCCAAAAAATTCAAGATATACACGTTATTTGTTAGGTAAATATCTTAAATATAAAGCGTTTTAATCAAAATCGTTGGAGGCATTTTTGAGAAAATAAAAAAGATCGAAAAATGTCGATGTAAAGGGTGGTTTGGAATGAGAGAATTTTGTTGAAAAACCTCGTGTCGCATCTTTGGAAAATACTAAACTTAAGTACCAAGTTTGGTATTTATCAGAGTTTTCGTTGTTTAGTTACACTGTTCACAGACGTACAAACGCGCATGCGGGTGGACCTTTTTCTAAGAAGGCTTTACTTTGTTCAGGGGACCTCAAAACATGTGTTTCCGGTGAAAATTTGACATAAAACTTTGGGTGGAATACAATGCTTTCTCTGCTTACTAGGTACGTGGTAGAAAAGTAACAAGTGCTGTTGTAGGAAAAGGATATGTTTAGACGTCATGTCTGCATCTCCAAAGTTCTGGAAGTGATGGTATAGTTGTTGAATGTCTGCAACACACTCTTAGTTTCATCATTGTTTGGAAGCTTTTGCTCTTCAGAAATTTCTTGAGAGGTCCGAACAAATGAAAGTAGCAGGTGATAGATCAGAGGAGTAGGGCGTATGGATGTATGGTTGCGCGATACCTGCAGCATGCGACGATGAATTTCGCCCAGGTGATAGTCGCACGCCATCAAAATTGAAATCATGTCATGCTGATCCGCTTGAGTTTTATTTATGGACGCTACTATGGTCCTTAGCGCCCCATTCCATATTGGGCGTGAAAGACCGGTAATTTTGCTCAGAGGCCTCTTTATCAGGCTTGAGGTTCTTTTACGTGCCCTAAATCTACGACACGGGACCATCGGCTTTACTTCCTTCCCGAAGGAAGCCATGCTAAGGATTTTTACGCCCGAAAAAATCCATCGCCCTCCGCCGGGTTTGAACCGTCGACCTTGGGAACTAGAGGCTAACATGGTACCACTAGTCCACGGAGGACGACAATATTTCTTCTCTGATTAGCATGCACAATATCGTGCCTTCTGTTTAAAAAAGAAACTCTGATGTGATACATTCACATGGATTTCTCTACCCTCTATCTTTATGAGTGGTCATAAAACTATTCTTACAAAGTATGTAAGTCGCCATTGGGGTATGACATCTCAACACATTTGAGATCTCCTTGTGGTTTACCGGGAAAATTTCGAGTGAGCTGGGGAATTTAATGGCGTGACGGCATTTGCCATGGTAGCTCAGTGGTTAGAGCAACCGGACGGAGACCGGGAGATCCGTGGTTCAAATCCCGGCTATGGCATTGAATTCTTAAGTCGTATGATTCTACCTTTCCAACCATGTCCAACACACGGCTTGTGTTAAAGAACAATTATTTCTATTCTTACTGAAGCTTATTTTTCCATCTACTACATTTAATCCAAACAACATTTCAAAAATAACTACATTACACATTTCGTTTAAATATAAAACGAACAGCAATAGTAAAATTTTTAAGAACTGGACGCTGTATGCTTTCATACTGTTTCAATTGAATCGCGAGAAACAACTGAAAATCGATGGCATTTTAAAAGAATGACAAGTATAGAACAATTCGAACCTTTAATATCGGATACCTCAGAAACGGCTTATACCACAAAAAACTTACCTTAAGTAAATTATGCGTTTTAAAGACATTATATTTTTTGTGTGGTACGTTTTCGTCTATCGCTTAAAGCTTACAAGTTATACAAGATTATACAAAATTCCTTCCGAATTAAGAGGACTTTCTAGGCTATTCCTAGAAAATTCAAGATATACATTATTTGTCATGCAAATATCTTTAATATATCGTATTTTAATCAAAATCATTAGTCATTTTGTAGAAAATCAAGATTTTCAAAAAATGTTCCTTGTGAAGGGTAGTTGGGAGTGAGGGAAATTTCATGAAAATCTTCGTGTCGTATTCCTGGAAGATACTTAACTCAAATACCAAGCTTGGTATTTATCCAGCTTTTCGTTTTTAAGTTATGTTGTTCACAGACACAGACACGGACATGTTTTCAAAACTGCCTTATTTGGATTCAGGCGCCTCAGAACATACTTTTCCGGTGAAATCTCGGTATCAAATTTTTTGGTGGAATGCAATACTTCCCTTTCTAACTATATGTAGTAGAGGGGGTAAAAATTATAATAGAGAAAATGCTATTCATTAACTTCTGTGGCAGTTGTATATATGGGTGTAAAGTTTCTTCTACTCTGTGTATGAACTTCCATTAATACTCAATGGGCTTCCTGCTCATAGCAGAATAATGACACTTCTTCTCTCTGCATTGTTTATGAAAAATAGTTTTAAAAAAAGAAGTGAAGGAAGTAATGAAGAGGCGCTTTCGACCGTCCTCGACATTTTCGAATTGATGAAGCGATGCTTATTGATCGTAAAGATGCATACTCAAATACTTCTTGGACAGGTTTTGTTGCTTGTCTCGTCTCGAACCTTGGAATTGTCACAGCACAAAGGAATCAATAGAAAGCTGCGTGATCATGCCAACAGGCGTGGGAGTCCTGCATGTTGTGTTAGTTATGGTCTGTTTGCATTACGAGAGATGGGCAAGGACGCTGTAACACAGGGACACACAAATATTTCTCCTTCGTCCCCTCACCTTCTGTGCTTCTTGTGGAAGATGACTCCTTTCCGTGTACAGCTAAGAAGTGCAGAGAATGTTCCAATTAAGGCTTTAAACATCTAAACTAAGCCACTAGCAAAGGAATGATACCGTAATTATTCACGGCAGATATAATTAATTAAACGACTAATAACAAAATAGGAAATAATTGCAATAAATAATTTCCGTATATGAAATCAATGTATAATGTAACAAGTTTGAGTTGAGAGATTTATCCGAGAAACAAGTAATTAGGAAGTCAGGTTAGCGAATCATTAGCGACAGTCGAAGTAGCGAACGTATTAGCTTAAACATTCTGGTGATTCAGTAAGGTTATAACTTCAGTACTTTTGCAGAGTCACGTAGGCAGAATTCTGGAAGAGAGAAAGGTACTTAAACTCTGAGATTTTAGCCAAGCACCATGGTAACAAGTTTAAGAGACACACATAGTATTTTTAAGTAGGTATTAGTTGCCCGTGAAAAATAACGTTGGTAGGGAGTAATGAAGTAAGCGGAGCTCAAAGTAATAAAGGCGTGCAATTTTAGATCACAGAGTAACTCTAACTTGTACCGTCACCGGTACGCACTGCTCGTGTAACATTTTAGGCGGTTAGTGACGCGCTTGTGTGAGCAAGATTTCCCGGCTATTGCAAGAGGTCTCCCCGATAATCATTTTAGCGACTCACGGCGAGTTACGCTACTAGTTTCTTTTATTACGAAAACAGTTATCTCAGATCGTAACTTTGATACTGCAGAATTTAGCAAGTATAATCATTCAGTTGTCAAACTTTCGAGTGCTACGATTCATAATCAGTTTCATTTTGTTTCTTTAAACGGTCAGCAACTCACTACAATAACTCAAATGTTAGTTTACAATAAATTTCTCAGCATACCCTCAGAGAAAGATCTCATGGCTTACCACTGGAGCAGCTGGCGCACCACACAACAGAGCGACCTGCGAGATGGCGGCGCAAAATCAACAACAAAACATGTAGTACGTCTTCAAAAGTGACGACCATCGTTCCCGTATCAGGAAGCACCCGAACCGAACAGGTTCGATTTCTTTCTTGGAAGATAAAAATATAGTAAAAGTTATTCGGCTAGCTTTTTCACACGTCACAATATCTGATTCCAAACTTGCACTTATTGCAGTATTACGCTAATACATAAGTGTGGAGAATAGGTAAGAGTCCTCTAATATATTACAAACGACACGTTGCTCCTTATGGATTTTTGGGGTGGACAGACTGATGTCATCTTTAATGTCGAGGAAATAACAAGAATGTTACACAAGAGAATGGTGACTCAAATCATTCCTCCAAAAGCAAGAAGATTCGTGCAACCCCTGTACATAGACATATCTTTTAGAATAATACAAAATTGTAATTCAAAGACTGGAAGAACTGTACTGGAATAAAATAATTTTCAGGAAGTAACACAAAAACAATATGATATGATTTTGTAATAAAATTGCATTCTGCTGTACACTACCAGTTCGGTTTACCAATATTGAAATATGTGTTGATACCTGCATAGCAAAAGTTCGGATACGTTACAGAAAAAATCTGATGTGTTCCACTCACACGACTTTCTCTACTCTTTTACAAACTATTATTACAAATGCCTATTCTCCATCTACTTCATGTTATTCATCTTATTGCTAATTTTCTTGTAGGTGCAAGGGGAATATGGTAGGCTTTAAGCGATAGTCAAATATTTTAAGAGCTGGTTGCTATGTGGAGCATTCCATTCTCTTTGCATGTCCAGGATATAAAAAAACGAATAACGAATTCCCATTTGAGAAAATCTATAAGTATTGGAAAATTCAAACAACTAAGAAAGAAACTCTCAGAAATGGTTCACTCGAAAAAAAAGAAGAAATAAATTGTGTGTTTTCACGAGATATACATTTTTTATAGTAAAATTTTGTCTATCTCATGGTTTACCAGTTATGTGAAAGTCACGCAGAATGAAGAGGACTTTTGAGGACATTCCCAGAAAATTCAAGACATACATTTCATTTGCAATGTAAATATCTTAAACATATTATATTTTAATCAAAATTGTTTGAGCAATTTTTGAGAGAATAAACATTTTCGAGAAATTTTCTATGTAAAGGGTAGTCTGGGATGGGAGGATTTTCTTGAAAATCTTTGTGTCGCATCTTGGAAGACACTAAATTCAAACACAAAGTTTGATATTTATCCGAATTTTCGTTTTTGAGTTATGCAATTCACAGATTGACAGACAGATATACAAACGGACATGTTTCCAAAAATGCTTTTTTTTATTCAGGGGCCTCAAAACATGTATTTTAGGTAAAATATCGGTTTGGAATTTTTGTGTGGAATGCAATACCTTCTCTACATATGTACATGGTGGAGAGAGTAAAAATACGGCGGACTTTTTGAAATAATGGTCCGTGTTACCGACTGGTCGAGCTCCAATTCATGTTAAATTATCGTTTAAATTATTATAAAATTATAACTATAGATCAAAATATAAGTTGGTTAATGGGATAATATTGTAATTCTCGTAAATATGTACTTGTAAGAGATTGTGTGTGTGTATGTGTGATGAAGATGAAAATGCAGCGGTCATGAAGTAGTTGTTTCAAATTCATATTAGCAGAGGTAAGGCAAGCGATAAAGGTGGTACTAATCCATGCGTAAAGATTGCAAAAAAAACATCTACCATGTTAGCATGCATCTTGGACACTGCCAGTGAAGGTGCGTGCCAGAGCGACAATAACTATATATGAGGTGAATCACCTAAAACTTGCACCGGAAATATTTCGGAAATGGAAGGTGCTATGAATGTGCAGTTTTTACAGCATTGATTGGTAGTCAGGGGCTCGTACATTTAGCTTATAAACATATTTTAATAATACAGGGAAAGTGTATTTTTTGAGCAAACATACAATTTTTAAACGGAACAATGCCTAGTTACATCAATAGAATAAAGGTAGGGTAAATTAGAATGTCAGTGGCGTTTGTTGTAAGATTCTAGTGCAATGATGTGGCAAAGGTTCTTTATGTTTAAATACCAGTCCAGTATGCCAAATCTTATCAAATTCCTGACTAATGTCGAGTATTACTGCTGAGCAGTACTGTCGTTGTTAACGTCAGTTATTCGATGTATTTGTTCATTTGTGGAGTGTTTTGGTTGGAATCCTAATTGGAAACTGGGTATCAGTGAAGACAAGTGAGGTTTAAGTTTAATCAGAAGTAATTTCTCAAATAATTTAGAGAGTACTGGAAGCAATCTAATTGGCCGGTAAGATTTTGTTTCATTTGGAGGTTTTCCTGGCTTTAAAATTACTATTATTTGTGCTATTTTCCAAGCTCTAGGGAAGTAACAAGTTCTTGGTGTAGCTTTAAAAATAAAAGTAATGCATATTACTGCTTTGAATGGTAACTACTGCAGTATTCTTCTAATGCTGAGGTCATCTTTTGGGGTCTTTTTTGGATTTAACTGATTCATAACTGTTCTTGTCTGCTTGTACGTTATAGATGTAATTGGAAGCGATATTTGAAAAAGAGTGTGCAGATATTCATTTATCTCATCTTTTTTATAATGCTGGAAGGAAAGGGTTGAAATGCTGATGAAAAATCAGCAAACCTGTCTGCTTTTTCTTGATTACTTCTAGCCCAGTTGCCATCTTGTTTTTTTTAAGTGGTGGTATGGTTCGGTTGGTCGTTTTAACTTTTTGTGGCTTTCACAACAAATAATCTGTAGTTTCCGTAGGAGTTAAACTTTTCAAATACTCTCATTTTTAAAATCCTGTATCAGCCTTTTTAATTCTTTGAAGCTCTGTTGAATAATTCTTTATCATTAGGATATTTTATGTTTGCCAGTTTCTTCTTAATTTTCACGTTCTTTTATTTTTGCGCGATTAGTTTGGGGATATTTATTAACAGGTGAGGAATGGCGATTCAATGCTGGAGTGGCCTTCCATACAGCGGAATAAATTAATATGGTAATGTTGGGTATGTGTGGTTCTATTTCTTCAGATGTAATTAATTTATGTTATCCTCTATGAAAGCGGTTCTAGTTTGTTAGTCGGCTGTACAGAGTGGGTGGTCTTTGTTTCATGGTTATATTAGTCTTAATATCATTATTATAGGAGAATGATCAGAAGACAAGTCGGAACATGACTCTATTGACAGTAATTTGGTGAAATCCCTTTGTTGCAAAGAAGTTTGTTAGTCTGGTATATTACATCTATCCGATGGCCAGTGTGTTAGCTCTCCACTTGATAAACTCCGTATATTATTGTTTTACTATTGCTAGATAGAGTTGAGATTAACTGGTGGAAGTTAATCGAGATCTCCAAAAAGTAGTGGCATATATGAATTTGAATTTCGAATCACGATATCTCGCTACCGAGCGGGATGACTCAAGTGTAACATCTTTGGCCCTCATGCGTGAGGTGCCAGAGCTGACCAGTCCGAAGTATTTTTCGCGGTTTTTCTCGTCCTCTAGGTGAATGCTAGGTTGCATAAGTTGATCCCCGAATTTTCCTATCATCCCTTTCATTGCTACATTTCATTTCCTTCTTCTTCATGCCATATAAGACATTGGGCTGATCACACATCCTGGATATGCTATGAACCAGAGTTTGCTTGCTCCTAGACAGCTTGTTGACCCTAGGCATTGGCTTATAAGTCCTTGGGGGTGTAAGTTCTACACCGAGGAGGGTAATTAGTTGAATAAGAAGATATCTCACGACATGCAGAAAAGCTAGCGGAATGAATTTTTATGGACAAAAAAACTATCATCTGTATATCGAGTTAGAAAGAAATCGGAAGTTTTGGTATACTTCCCTTGAAAGATATTGCAGCGTATTTTCTACAAACAACTGAGGTACGCATTACTAAGGTACGCACCAATTTTAGAAATATTCTATGATTTTAATCCAAATCTTTTATCACGGGTAATAATAGTGTTTCACTGCTCTAGGTGAATCAGCCATCCCTAGTTCCTGTTCCCTTGCAACTCAAGTGAAAAATTGTCTCTTTTGCCAAAAGTGTTTGCTCTTCTGCTGCTCTGATAATATTTATTTGTATTTTTGCCTAACTAGCACAGATTATTAATCGATTCACATTTGAAAACATAATTGCAGAAAGATTAAAAGGCAATAGTTTTGCGTTGATGATACAGAACATTATCAACAAAGATTCATGTGAACTGAATGGATTGGCCATTCTGTATTTGAATTTAATACTTGTAATGCTCGTTTTTACTTCATATAGTACCACAGGCGGTGAGCATCGATGATTCACGAAATGGAATGAAATGAAATGTTAATTGGAAAGGAAACGTTTCAGATCTATGTGCACAGTACCCCCCCCCGACATTTGGCAGCTATGAGGACTGAGGAAAGCCTGACAAAAACTGAGATAGGGAGGTCGATTTTGACAGGATTTTAACTGCGGACCTCACTTTCACGCCTTAACGACCTTGCCCATCTGTGTCAGTTTCCAAAGTTATTTCTAGACAAAAATGTATCATAAATAACGTATAGAGGAATCATTTTTAATTAATGTTATATGTGAGGCATACCTGCGAATATGTAGTGCGTAGAGAAAGTTATGTAACTATGTCAGATTTTACATTGGCTTCGAACTCGTTTCTGATATACATAGTTGAATGAAATGAACGTCGTTTCCGCATCTATTGTTTAATTTTAGATTCTTAGTAGGGTAACATTTATCTGATGTATGAATTAAACAATCGTTTTTATACAAATTTTTATACGACATACAACGGAGAGGACACCTTGCGCAGTGCAACCTACACGAGATTTATTGCGGCTACCACTCTCAGGAGTAGGGATGAAGTGAAGGAACCACAGGAGGCTATAGGTAGACAGGCCACAGGGACGCTCAGAAGACCCGAGCTGCCCAGAGAGGGCGATGAACGAACGACCCGTTCAATCAAGCAGTCCTCTAGTGTCCATGGGGAATGCTGCTTCCTTGGTGCAAGCATCCGCGCCGTGTGTCCGGCAACGCTCCACGCCAGGAAAGCTAGAAGCATAACTGATAATTAGAATGAAACGAAAAGAATAGGAAATTACATAAAGGAAATCGTAGTAGATGAGAAACCCGCCCAGTATTCGCCTACCGACCAGATAAATCCACGAAAAATCCAAGATCAGAGTGGGCGTTCGACCAGAATCGAACCCGGGACCTCCCAAAACCGAGCCTCACACGTTATCGCGTAGTCATCCCTATCATTAACTGTATAATAAATATAGGTTACATGTGAATAGATAATGGGCAAGAAAACCGTGTGTGTGTTGCATGTCAGATTGCTTTCTTACTTTCTCTGCTACGTACAGTAGGTAGAGGAAGTATTGTATTCACCAAAAATTTCGATGTCAAGATTCACCGGAAATACATGTTTTGAGACCCCCTGAATCCAAAAAAGCATTTTTAGAAAAAGGTCCGTGTGTATGTCTGTGTTTCTCTGAACAGCATAACTCAAAAACGAAATGTCGGATGAACAACAAACTGGTATTTAGGTTCAATAATTTCCATAGATGGGACACGAGGATTTTCAAAAAAATCCCCCACCCTAGACTACTCTTTACATGGAGCATTTTTCTAAATTTCCTATTTTATAAAAAATTTCCTATTTTTATTAAAATACCATATTTTGAAGATATTTACATGTTTTGTATGTTTTGCATTTTCTGGAAATAGCCTGTGAAGTACGCTTCATTTGGAAGAAATTATGTATAACGTGAATCAGTATTTTTTATCACTTAAATGATACCAGACTAATTATATAGTATTAAAGAATAATAGCCCGCCTATAAGTGCGTATATTATAATATATAAAATGTGTATTGTAGTCATTGTATTATGTTTATTTTACTATGTATATGTATAAAATGTTATGTGAATGTATTTATTAGTTTAACAATGTAGAAGCTGTGAGAATAGAAGCAAGCTGCTTTTCGTAGCAAAACAGGGTCACAGAGTAGAAGCCAAAGGTTGCTAACAATAAGATAACCTTGAGACAACAATAGAAAGTTAAAAAAGGCTAACAACAGTTCATGGAACAATACTAATGTAACATTCAAAACAGTTTGTAAATGGTCACGTGGGTGCAGAAAGCAAGCCAAAGTAAATGTAAAGGTATTCTATTGGAGTAGGCTTAGCCAATCAGAAACTAGAAATATAAAAATGTACAAGTTTAAACGGTAGACGCTAGGAAGTAGCGTGCCCAAGCAGATCGGTTCAGTGGTTGTATGTAAGAGTATGTAGACGTGAGAATGCAGTGTAATGCGGATAATATATAAATGTTGAAGCTTTCTAAAAGTGTGATTAGCAATAATATATCAAAGCTCTATATTAAGATACGTTAGTAAGTTGTTATTCAACTACCGTGAAGGATTAATAAAGATTAAAAACTTAGTTATAATTTGTGTAACGTGTGTAAACATTATTCTGCAGCCGTACCAGCCCTATTTAGAGATACTTGCTCTACCAGATATTACTGACGCAGCCGACGCATAAATAATAAATACACACAAAATTGACTGCCGCAAATGTTACATAACTGGTAAACGTTAGCGATAGACAAAAATGTACTACACAAAATGAAGATCTCTTTAAAACACATAATTTATTTCAAATAATTTTTGTAGCATCAGCCATTTCCGAGATATCCGAAATTAATGGTTTGATTTCAATACTTTGTCATTCTCACTTGTTTCTCAGGATTGTATGGATACAGTATGGGACTTTAACGCCAGCTTATAGCGTCCAGTTCTTAAGCATTTGACTATCACTGTTCCCTTTCTATCTATAACGAAATGTGTAGTGTAACTATTTCTGGAACGGTTTATTTAGGTTAAAATGAAGAAAAATAAGCTTTAGTAAGAATAGATTATATACCCACTAATAAACGATAGAGTTTAGAGAAAGTCATGTGAATGTTGAGGCAGTATTTTTAACACTTAATAATTTCAGTCTAATTATATAATATGTAAATTCAATAACAGCCGGCCTTGAAGCACTAGGTGTGTGTAATAATTTGTAAAATGTATGTAACAGTCATTGCATATGCTTATATTATGGTATCCATGTGTAATAATGTTATGTGAACATATTACGTAATTTAATAATGTAGGAGCTGTGAGAATAATAAGTTAAAACTTGCTAACAATGAGGTAACCTTGAGTCAATAATAAGTAAGAAAGTTTAACAGTACTACTTGTGATTCTTAGAGTAACAATAATGTAATTTTAGTGACAGTTTATAAAATAGCCAATCAACAACCAGAAAAAGCTTTAGTTAAATGAAGGTATTCTATTGGAGTAGGATTAGCCAATCAGAAACTGAAAAGGAAAAAAAATTACAAACTTAGAGTTCAGTTGCCTGCAAACAACGTTATTAACCAGACGCAGAAAGTGTCCTCAAGAAATTAATACGTATTTGTGTGAGACGAAAAATAGTTTGTGTTAAAAAGTACAAGTATTTAATAAAAACATCTCACAGCTCTCTCTCTCTCTCTCTCTCTCTCTCTCTCTCTATCAGTGAAGTGTAATTTAAAATCGTGTCAAACATTAATAAAAGGAGTGAAGTAAAATTATAATCTGTGTAAGCCTACTTTCTTGTCGCATTACCGCCCTGCTAAGAGAAACGTGTCTCTAAAAAATAAATACTGACGCAGCCGAGGCAAACATAAATATTTAAAGAAACAGTCCAATTACAAAGTTAATATTTTTTTTAAATTTGGGGCAAAGGCCACCTGAAAGTACACTTGGGGCGAAGGCTACCGGAAACCGGCTACCATACATGCGGTTGCAAACACACTTCAAGTTTTGCTCCCCAACAGTCGAAATATAATACATCATCTTCAAACTGACTTTCCACACGTAGCAGCAACAAACATTTCCTCAATGTATCACATCAGATTGTTTTCGAATGTAACTAAGTGTTCCACCGACTTTGTTTTCTCGCTATTAGATGATCTGTGTTAAGGGAGTGTTTAGTAAAGAGATAAGCATAAGAAATGGATATCCTGTATGTCATAAAGAAGTTTCATGGTCATATCAGCTGTTGAAACAAAATCACTATGCGCTGCAAGGTAATGATTTACTTACAGATAGCTACACATTTGTTATTCTAATCGGTATATCGGTCTATCAACTACTTATCGATGAGTCAATAATTCCTTATGAAGGTCAAATATGATGACAGATATAGATGCGTTGTAATTCAGGTAGATAATTCCTTTTCAAAGTAGCTTAAGGTACCGAACAAGTAGTTGGAACAGTCGTATCTGATAAAGCTTATTGACCAATTCCGTCAGTGGGACAGAGACTGCAACTTTTGTGCTATTATAATAGCTGCTTAAATTTATTTCTTCCTGCACTTAAATATGTTAAGTATATTATGATAAACGCCCACAATTAAATAGCTATAATCGATTTGTTTAAACTTGGAGTTATGTACAAAAGTTGATCGTGCTGTAGTTATAAATGCTTATCTACAAGGTGCAGTTCTGCAGCAAGTTGCTACCTCCGCCGAGGTCGTTAAGGCACGGACTCGTAAACGGGAGCTTCTGCGGTTCAAATCCCGTCAGGACCGTCCTCCCTGCTTGAGGTTTCTTCCAGGTTTTCCTCAGTCCTGATAATTTGCTTATACCGGGGAGGTACCCTAAACATAGGCTTAAACGTTTTCTTTCGAAATTTAATTTCACATGACCTTCTTCACCCTGTTCCAAGTATAAAAATGGGTATAAAAATTTATCTTATGAGAGCTTATTGCTTTTTCTACCACGTAAATAGTAGGTAGAGAAGGTATTGCATTCCAACAAAAAATTTGATACCGAGATTTCACTGGAGTACAAAAAAAAAAAAAAAAAAAAACTTACATGTGTGTGTCTGTGAACAGCATAACTCAAAAAGCAAATATCCGATAAACACCAAACTTGGTATTTAAATTCAGTACCTTCCAAAGTTACGACACGAACGTTTTCAAGAAAATCCCCCCAATCCAAACTACCTTTTAATGGAAGATTTTTCAAAATTTGTGGTTTTGTAAAAAATGGCTTTAACGATTTCGATTAAAGTGCCACATATTAAAGATATTTACATGACAAATAATATGTATATCTTAAATTTTCTGGGAATGGCCTGTGAAGTCCTCTTCCTTTGGAAGGAATTTTGTATAATCTTGTGTAACTGGTAAACTTTAAGCGATAGACGAATACGTACCACATAAAAAATGTAGATAGCTTTAAAACCCACAGCTTATTTCAAATAAATTTTTGTGGCATAAGCCATTTCTGAGATATTCGTTATTAAAGGTTCGAATGGTTCATAATTTTCTTGAAGTCCTTTTAAGACCAGCATATAGCGTCCGGTTCTTAAACGTCTGACTATCGCTGTTCTCCTTGTATCTAGATAGATAGATAAGGTATCTTTATTGGTTTCAAATTATTGAAGTTATTTCACAAGTATTTTGTGTATGCGTCATTGACCGTACATGCATATTTAAGATACAATAGGGTGACAAAATAAACAACAGAGAAAGAAAACACAACAAAAAGGAACAAGAAAAAGGGAAATAGAGGTAAATTACCTTTTTCTAGCTGAACAAATTTGACCTAGCTTCGCACACTTTAGCCAAAAAATTGCCCATATTTTGCCAGCTCCACTGGTCAGCCAGTAGATCCCAACATGCCAATCTCTTTCTTGAGGAACTTAGGAATTTTTCTTTCAGTTTAATCGTTCGCTGGTTCTCCCACTGTGCACATTCCGCCAAAATATGTACCCAGTCCTCATCCAAATCACAGAATGGGCAGATTCTCCTGCCAGAATTGTCAGCCATTTTCTGTGCCCTCCAGCCCCCCAGTCTAAACCATGGCATTCCTGATCTTTCCTTTCATCCTAAATTAAGCATGTATGCCTCTTTACCGCAGTTCAATTTTATTTCATTTGCTAGACTTAAAGAAGGTTTAATTTTACAATCCGAGTCTTCTTTTAAAACCTTTCCATATGTTTTGTCATTTGTATCCATAACAAAATGTGTAATGCGGCTATTTATACAAAAATTTATTTTCATTAAAATGTGATAGAATAGGAAACTTTAGTAATAATAGCTTGTATCTCCCACTAATAAAAGACAGAGGTTAGGGAAAGTCATGTGTATGTATTTATTCAGATTTGTTTTCTATCTACTTCATTTTAATCGAGATAAACCTTTGCAGAAATAGTTACATTACACATTTCGTTATAGAGACAAAGGGGAGTAGTGATAGTCAACAAGTCCAATTTAAGGATTAGAGCTATATGCTGGCCTTAAAAGTCTGTACTGGTTCCATATAATCGCGAGAAACAATTACTGAATGTCGACAGGACTTCAAATGGATGACAAAGTACTGAACAATTTGAACCATTGATCCATGGCTGATGCCACAAAAATGTTATTTGAAATAAATTGTGTGTTTAAAGAATTCTACATTTTATGCGCAGTGTGTTTTCGTCTATCGCTTAACGTTTACCAGTTATACAAGATTATACAAAATTCCTTCCAAATGAAGAAAACTTCACAGGCATTCCCAGAAAATTCAAGTTATACGTTTTATTTTTATGTACATATCTTTAATATGTGGTATTTTAATCAAAATCGTTAGCCATTTTTTATAAAAACAAAAGTTTCGAAAAATGTTCCATATAAAGGTTATTTGGCGTGAAGGATTTCTTGAAAATGTTTGTGTCGCATCTTTGGAAGGTGCTGAACCTAAATACCAGACTTGGTAGGTATTTATCTGACTTTTCGTTTTTGAGTTAAGCTGTTCACACACACACACACACACACACACACACACACACACACACACACATTCGGATATTTTTCTAAAAATTCTTTATTTTGGATTCAAGGAGTCTCAAAACATTTATTTCTGTTGAAATCTCGGTATCGAATTCTTGGGTGGAATGGGATACCTTCTCTACCTACTATATAAGTTATAGAGATAGTAAAAAGCTAGCAAGCTTTTAACAGATAATCTTTGATCACTGCATATTAGTGGTTTTTCATGGCTGAGAAAGCGAATACGCTCTTCTTTTTAATAGCTTCTATAACTTCTTTAGTTGACCTTCTCCGGCCTTCTTGCATTGCATCTGTCTCAACCTTAGTCTAGTTTCTTGTTTGCATTTAAAACGATCTTTCCTTAACGCATTCTCCCATCTGTGTAGGGATCTTGCTTCTGCTTATCTCTTATGATAGATGAAGAGGTTTGTGATTGCGTTTAGGGAGCTTAGTAAAATTGTCAACACTTAAAGCAAAGCATCGTTATTTGAGTAAGAACCGTAATACCAATTTCTAAAAATAAATCCTCCTTTTTATCATTTATCTTTTCAGTATTCTGCTAGAACTAGATTCCTTTAGGTGGCATCCATTTGTATAGCAAATAAACCGGATAGGAACTTGTGTAGGGAGAGGTGGTCTTTGAAGGCAGGTAGATAGCAGTGTGGATAGTGATTTTCTAAAATAATGGCTTAACAAGCAACCGCTGTTTTCTGATCAAGCAGAAACACACATTAGAGACAATGCTATGGTACGATAGCAACCATTATAATGACCCATAAACCTCCAATTCCCTACAAAGAAGAATAGCCCCGATGCTTTAAGAAACCTGAGCTCTGCTTCGGTGGCATTGCTTTGATGACATTTATAGTTTGTTTATATTATAATTTTTCAGAATAATAATGACAATGCATAACACAGAATTTTTATTATACTCTGACCTTTTCGTGAAAACGCAAAAACATGTTCGGCAAGGTACATTATCTCTTCCCACTCCATCATATACATTTTGTACACAAAAACACTAGATTGAGAATGAAAAAAGCAGGATGGGAGAGAAATATAGAGGATGGGACGGATGGAGTGAAAGAGAGGGACATGACGGAAGAGCAAGAAGAAAGGAAATATACAAATTTACGAATATCTGAAAAGAAAATCATAAAAATTATGTCGAAAGCTTTAATAAATAAATAAGAAATATAATACTTTTCATGTTTTTATAACTAATGACTAAATATAATCTCGGAAAATATATTACGAAATTGCTATTCAAGAAGGTTGCGAAGTGAATTTGGGCGTAACCTAGTTACTCGACTAGAATCTCCGTTTGTTTCCCGTTAAACCAAAATCAATAATTAACACCCAGAAAGTTTCATGTATCATATAATACTGCCATGTTAACGTATATATGTGTATATATATGTATATATAATCGAAGTGGGATTTTAGGTTATTAAGCTTTGCACTGCAAAATTTGAGGCAGTGTTTTTAACACCTAAATGATTTCAGTCAAATTATATAATATGTAAATTCAATAACAGCCCGCCTTGAAGCAATATGTGTATGTCATAATTTGTAGAAAGTATATAACAGTCATTGCATATGCTTATATTATTGTATCGATGTGTAATAATGTTATGTGAATATATTACGTAATTTAATAATGTAGGAGCTGTGAGAATAATAAGTTAAACGTTGCTAACAATGAGGTAACAATGAGGCAATAATGAGTTTGAGAGTTTAAATGTTATTTGTGATTCTTGGAAGCATTAATGTAATTTTAGTGACAGTTTATAAAAATAGCCAATCAACAACCAGAAAAAGCTTTAGATAAATGCAGGTATTCTATTGGAGTAAAATAGCCAATCAGAGGCTTGAAATACAGAAATTTACAAGTTTAGACGGTTGAATCTAATCAGTTGCCTGCAGACAGTGATAGTAACCGGATGCAAGATGCGTCCTCGAGAGATTTAATATGTGCTCGTGTGAGACGAAAAATAGTTTTACGTGGTAAAAAGTGTAATTAATTAATAAAAGGAATCTCACAGCTCTCTATATCAGTAAAGTGCTATTTAATTTGTGTCAAGGATTAATAAAAAGGAGTGAATTAAAACTTAAAATCGGCGTAAGCCTACATTCTTGTCGCATCACGCCCTGCCAAGACTTCCATATCTCTAACAATAATACTGACGCAGCCGAGGCAAACATAAATATATAATATCTAAAGAAAGAATCAAATTACAAAGCTGTTATTTTTAAACTTGGGACAAAGGGTACCGGAAACCGGGTACCATGCGTGCGGTTGCAAGAACTACCTACTTCAAATTGGCGCCCAAAGCGTGGTGCAAACAACGTAAAGACAATAACTTTTTCAATTTCTGAGCTAAAACTTATCCTTTAAAGGATTAGAAGATATCACCTGTTCCGATCTCTTATTATCAACATTGTGAGGTCTAGCTATTTTTTCCCCTATTTTCCCTATTTTCATTATCAACTTTGGTAATCTATCATCTGCCATTCGTCGTCGTGATCTTTCCAGTTTGTTCTATTTTCATCAATTTTGTCGTTAAGTGAGAATCTGAACTTATTCTTTCGTTTTTTTATTTTATCAGCTTTAGCGCACTGTTTTATATATCTCATACATTTTATTCCCGCTGTATACGTTATAACTCTCTTTTTTGTTATTGTTCACGATTCGAGCCATATAATACAGAAGGCACAGCCATAATCTTAGAATTTAATTCGGTTCTTTTCTTCTGAAGTTCTTCTGATTGTTCCAAAATGGTTTGAAATCTATTAACTTGTATCCCAATATCTTTGTCAAATTTAAAATTAATATTATATCCAAGGTAATTGAAGTGAGTTACTTGTGAAGCAGTTTGTATAATACCGTGATGATGCGACAATTTTGAAGTAGTATACTTTACCTGCTTCTGATGTCGTTATCTCGTAGCTCGTTCTGTTGTCTCTGTGCCAGCTGCTCCAGTGGTAGAGCTATGAGTTATCTCTCAGGATATGCGTGAGCTCAATGTGAAGGGTAACACCAGTTTAAATTAACTGAGTTATTTAATGTGATCTAATACTTGAGCTATTGAAGGGAGTTGCAGACCGTTTGAAGATAAAGAATGAAACTGATCGTGAACCGTAGCACTCGAAACTATAACAAGTGACTTATTATACCTGCCTACTTCTGCAGTATCAATTTTACGGTTTGAAATAACTGCGCAATAAAAGAAGCCAGAAGCGTAAGTTATCCGTAAGTCGCTAAAATGCTTACCGGCAAAACCCTTCGCAGTGGCCGCTAAATCTTACCTCACACAAGCGCTGCGCTTAAAAATAACACACGCGTAATGACCAAATTAAGTCATGAATGTGTGCACGAAGTTGTGCACGAACGATGAGTTTGTTATTAGAATTAACTCAAGCTCCACCTAAGACTCCGGCCTCCCAAGTTACTTCATACGCAGGCAATCTCTAAACTATTACGTATGCGTCTCTGAAGTGTTGCTATGGGAGCTTGACTAAACCGTCAGAATTTCTGCCTACGTGACTGTTCAAACGCACTGAACTTAACTCTAAACTGTCTTCCAAGAATATTTATGCCTAATGCGTTCGCTCCTCGTTATTGCTAATATATGTTCTTAACATGACTTACTAATTACCTTCTTCTTTCCGGACAAGCTTTTCAACTCGAGCTTATTATATTGTACATTGGTTTAATATACGGAAATTATTTATTGCAATTATTTCTTTATCTTATCAGCATTTCTTTTTGAGTTGTTTGTTTTCCGTCAATAATTACGGTATTACCTGTTTCAACATTTTAACTCATCTATTAGCATCTTCGATCTATCGGAGTTCTTTCCTTTAAAGGCCATCTTTGTTTTATTTGTTGATATAGTTAAATTAAAATGTATCACATTTTGGCTTTAGTTAAATGAAGGTATTCTAATGGAGTAGGATTAGCCAATCAGAGGCTTGTAATACAGAAATGTACAAGTTTAGGCGGTTGAAATCAGTTCAGTTGCCTGTAAACAGTGTTCCTAACCGGACGCGAGACACGTCCTCGAGAAGTATATGTATTCGTGTGAGACGAAAAATAAGTTTACGTGTTAAAAAGTGCAATTATTTAATAAAAAGTATCTTACAGCTCTCTATATCAGTGAAGTGTTATTTAAGTCGTATCAAGCATTAATAAAAGGAGTGAAGTAAAATTATAATCTGTAAGCCTACATTCTTGTTGCACCACAAACCTGCCAAGACATCCATGTCTCTTAACAAAATACTGACGTAGCCGAGGCAAACATAAATATATAATATTTAAAGAAACAGTCAAATTACAAAGTTAATATTTTTTTAAACTTGGGCAAAGGCCACCTGAAAGTACATTTGGGGCGAAGGCTCCGGAAACTGTTTACTATACGTGCGGTTGCAACTACTGCAAGTTCGGCTCCCCAATAGTTGAAATATAATACAACTCCTTCAATACAAATTACTTCAAATTGACGCCCAAAGCATGGTAAAAATAACGTAACATACCATGTTCTTCAAATTGTCGTCCATACGTGGAGCTATTAAAATGCTTCTCAATATTCAGTAATTTTACAATTGTGAAACGCGTATATCGTATAAGGAACGCTACTAAATATCGTTTCCGAAATGATTGTGCAATACATCTGTACTATAGACGTGCAAAGTGACGTCTAAGCACTCCCAAATCCATATGGTTCTTTCCTATCCGAGTGAGCTGTGACGGTACTCCCTATTCCGAGGATCACCAAGCTCGGGCCTTCTTGCGCGGATCAAGTGAACTTAAAAATGAACTAATTATCTTCTGCGACATTTCCTAAGAGTTTTTGATCATTGTATTCTTTCTTTTCACGTTCTCTAGGACTTACCTATAGTAGGTGAAAGGTAAGGCTAAAGGTACGAACGAACAGAGGGGCCCCAAAACCGGGGCAGAGCATTGAGGCCACTCGGCCCCTTGTGCTTCTACCAGTGATCCCCGGGAGGGAGGAGTGAGGGGGGAGACCCGAAGGGTGACCAAATGAGATGCACGAAAGCACAGACGGGATGCCTAATGTTTCTAGATTGAACGCATGCTATACCGCCCGATCCTGCCCATAAGCCACCGAACCTCTGGTAGTTCTCCCCGGGGCAGAGCCACTAGGAGGAGAGAACTAACTGAGCAGTTCCCGCAGCGACGCCAGGAAGAAACCTCTACAGAGTCCAGCCGCACCATCGCCTAGTCCTACAGCCCTGTAACAGTTGACAATGGAGATGATGGGTACAGGAAATGAGAGGGAGGAAAGTCGTGGTAGAAGATGAACCCCCCAGCATTCGCCTGTTGACCCGGGGGAAACGACTCCCGAATGCGAGTCGCACACGTCACCGCGACGTCACCTCGGTCCTTGTTAAAGGTGCTGGTCTATATAACTACAAACAATAAATATAGAAAATAATGCAGCAGATCTCCAGGTTTTAGTGTTAAGGCATTCCCTATTCCATCTTTGTATAAATCTAATCTAATTAGCTTCGCAAACTGGCAGTGTCTTATATACGAGGGGTGATCAGAAACTAGGGTTACAAGGCTGATACTTCTGGAGTTTCGTTCTTTATAGAGAAATTAGTAGTGTGCAGTAATTATAACACATGCGATTGGCAACTTTGCAGGGTTTCAGCCACCTGCCATCTACTAGTTGTAGGTAAACACAAATGGCGACTCGTTTGTAAAACTGGTCTTGCGAAAAAAATCTGTTTCGTTATTCGATTTCTGTGGGTGAAACATGTAATCGCGGCTGAAATTCACCGGCACTGGTAGAGGTTTACGGAGAGACTGCAATGTCTTGTCAGCGTGTCGCAGAATTGTGTCGAAAGTTTGCGGCCGGTAGTGAAAACGCCACCGACCAGAGCCGCAGTGGCCGACCAGCACGGCATTAACAGATTTTAACACAGCTCGCGTGGAGGAGTTGATTCAGGAGGATCACGAAGCATGGATCCACCACTAAACACCCAGCAGTAAGCGGCCGTTAATGGAGTGGAAACACCCTTCATCTCCAAAGTTAAAGAACTTTAAGGTGATGCCACACTGATTTGGAAGAGCACGGGTGCCATACTTGTTGAGTTTTTTGAAAAAGGGCACACAGTGACCACTGAAGAGGCCTTAACACAATTGGGCGAAGCAATCAGGAGGAAACGGCAGGACTTCTCACCGAGGACGTCATCTTCCTTCACAACAACGCGCGACATCATCGACCACCATTCCTATAGCCCGGACCTCGCTCCAAGCGACTTTTACCTTTTTCCTCACTTCAGGAGCACCTAGGAGACCGACGATTCGTTTCAGACGAAGAGGTGAAACACTTCGCGACATGTGGCTGAATACGCTAAGACAGGATTTTACCAGGAGGGAATATTTAAACCCATCCCACAAAGCAACAAGTGCCTAAAACTGATATGGAGATTACGCCGAAAAATAACCTAATGTATGTACTGTTGGCTGTATTGGTTGTATTAAATAAAATGTATATGTTTCAGTTTCTGATTACCCCTCGTATGTATAACATTTCATCAATATACTCAGTTTTCGTATAAGAATTATTTCCGATAAAAATATTACGTTTTTTCGGGCTATATAGGACTCAATTTGCCTCAAGTTAATTGATACATATGAAATAAGAAAACGCTGATCTGGACACCATCTTTTACAGTGCGGGTTCTGCAGTTTAGATGTTGTGATGTCCATTTTACGATCTACCTGGTGATCTCACTTGTCCACCATTTTGAGTAACAAGACATCACGGAGGCATAGATTTACTCCAAGGACATCACACACCTATTCGACCATTAGGTCGCACAAGTCTTTTGGTTTCCGACGTGACGTAATGCGTGAGGTGAGAGGTCAAGAGTTTTACTCCTGCAGCCGATATCATCCTCTTCCAATAAACAGCACAGCATTTCCAAGAGAAGTCCACAGTTAGGCTCAAAGTTTAACAACTACGACCTTGGTAGTGTCGCAGATTGAAGTAGCGTGGGTGCTTTTGCGTACGCGTGCTTGTATGTGATTCGCTACCCACATGTAACATATATCAGGCTTATAGCTCTGTCAGCTTGTGTGTAGTATGTTTATTATTGCTCACTTACTTAGTATTGCTCACTTACTTAATAAAACAAATAGCGACTTATGAGTAGAAAAGATATAAAGATTTGAATATTCAAACCAATAACAAAGAATACCTTGTAAATGGTAAACGCCACAAAATTTTGTATTTGACATAAATTGTGTACTTTAACCAGATCTCTAACGATTTACCAATTATACAAAAGTAGTTCAGGATAAAGAGGTCCTTACAACATATTCACAGGTACTTCAGGACTGACATTTTGCCATGCTACTATATTAAACATATAGTATTTTAATCAAAATCGTTAGGGTCATTTTTGAGAAAGTCAAAAAAAAATTAAAATTTTTCGATGTGAAGGGCAGTCTGGGGTGAGGGAACGTTTCATTTTTGTGTTATTCTATTTACGGATACAGACAAGAAACTCTCTAATTTTTTTCCATTCAGAGAGCCTCAAAACGTGTATTTCGGTGAAGACTGGGTATCGAATTTTTGGGTCCAATGTAACAGTTTCTCGACTTGCTATACGTAAGAGTAGAGAAACTGATAGTGACAACGTATTCATCTGATTTTAAAGCTGCTTCGTTGTTGAGCTCCCAGATATCGTTGTCTCGTAGCTCGTTCTGTTGTTGTGCGCCAGCTGCTCTAGTGGTACAGCTATAAGATCTTTCTCTTAGGGTATGGCTGTGCGGCTGTGAACGGATAACACTAGTGTAAATTGACAGAAATTTCATGTGATCTAATACTTAAGCTACTGAAGCCAGTTGCCGACCACTTGAAGATAAATAATGGAACTGATTATGAATCGTAGCACTCGAAACTATTACAACTGAATTATTATACTTACTAACTTCTGCAATATCAGTTTTACGGTTTGAAATAACTCTTTCCGCAATAAAAGAAACTAGAAGCGTAACTTGCCGTGAGTCGCTAAAATGCTTACCGGCAAAACCCCTCGCAGCTACCGCTAGGTAACTAATAACACAGCGCGGTCTTAGGCGCTGCGAACTGTCGATCACCGTAAAAGACTGTAAGCCCCAAAGGCTGTACACGAAGAAAAGAAAGGTGAGACGCTAATTTTAGCAATACAAGGCTCTTTTATTACTTAAGCTCCGCCTGCTTTAGAACTACCCCACTAAGTCTTCATATGCACTCCAATCTCGCAACTCCTACGTATGCGTATGTTACACTGTTACTAGGCGGTACTCCCCGACTCTCAGAATTTAATTACCTTTCTCTTTTTCTGAATTTCTGCTTACGTGACTGTTCAAGCGTACTGAACTTATAACCTAACTGCATTCTAAGAATTTTTAAGCTAATGCTTTCGCTCCTCACGCTGTTACTAATAATTTTGCTTGACTCATTAATTATTTCTGAAAGATTTTTCCCCGGTCAAAACTTTCAACTC
Source organism: Deroplatys truncata (assembly GCA_030765065.1). Classification (NCBI taxonomy): domain Eukaryota; kingdom Metazoa; phylum Arthropoda; class Insecta; order Mantodea; family Mantidae; genus Deroplatys; species Deroplatys truncata. The sequence continues at coordinate 182,286,470 of CM060984.1, forward strand.
AGTTACATCATTGGTTTAGTTATTTATTGTAATTATTTATTTTTCTAACCATCATTCCTTTATTTGACTATTTATATCTTCCCATCAATAGTTACGGTATCATACGTAATAAGCTTTTACAAGAATAGTTATACAAATAAACTATAGTAGCCTGTGCATGTAACACAGAGCTTTTCATCTTTGGTGTGCTTCCGCATGACGTAAAAGAGATGTGATGTAATTGATTGAATTTCTTTCTGTTTTCGCACGATTAGTCATTCCGAGGAGAAACAATAGACAACTTCCCACCTGCTGTATGTATACACTTGTCTTGTAGCGGACCGGCTTTAGGCGAGGTGCCCGGCATTAAACAATACACTCCCACTCTAGGCGAAGTCTTACTGCGCAGTCTCACAGGGGCTTCTTCTGGGCTTCCTGTTTTTCCTTTCTTTTCTTTCCTTTTCTTTGGTACTAAATAACTTCAGTTCTTTTATTATTTTTCATTTACTTATTCTAGTATTCTTTTTCCTCCCGTTTATCCTACTTTGTCCTTATACTGCATGTGTAATCAAGTTGATGATGTTGAAAACCTAGCTACCAGCAGAGGATGCTTGCGTTGACTGGGTTGTCGAAAGGAAACGAATCGCACATTTGGTATGAGGCAGTATTTTTAACACTTAAATGATTTTAGTCAAATTGTATAATATAAAATATATTAACAGCCCGCCTTAAAGCGATATGTGTATAATATAATATATAAAATGTATGTAACAGTCATTGTATTAATGTTTATATTATTATGTACATGTTTAATAATGTTAAGTGAATGTTTTACGTAATTTAATAATATAGTAGCTGTGAGAATAATAGGTTAAAAGTTGCTAACAATGAGGTAACAATGAGGTAGCCTTGAGTCAATAATTAATTAGAAAGTTTAATAATGCTACTGGTAATTCATGGAGCAGCAATAATGTAATTTTTGAGACAGTTTATAAAATAGCCAATCAACAACCAGAAATAAGCTTAAGTTAAATGAAAGTATTCTATTGGAGTAGGATTAGGCAATCAGAAACTGGAATAGGGCAAATTGTACAAATTCAGAAGTCAGTTGCTTGTAGACAGCGTTCCTAACCGGACGCGAGACGCGTCCTCGAGAAGTGTGAGACGCAAATAGTTTACGTGTTTAAAAAGTGCATGTAATTAATAAAAGAATCTCACAGTTCCCTAAATCAGTGAAGGGTTATTTAAAGGATTAATAAATGTAGTGAAGTAAAAATTATAATCTGTGTAAGCCTACATTCTTCAGCCGCACCACGCCTTGTTAAGATATTCATGTCTCTACAAGTTAATACTGACACAGCCGAGGCAAACATAAATATATAATATTTAAAGAAACAGTCAAAATACAAAGTTAATATTTTTAAACTTAGGGCGAAGGCCACCGGAAACCGGGTACCATACGTGCGGTTGCAGCTACTTCAAGTTCGGCTCCCCAACAGTCTAAATACAATACAACTATCTCAGGTAACCATATGTATATCTCTCTTCTTTCTCCATTACATATTTTATTGTACTTGTAACAGTGTGCTATTAACGTATCTGTATACGTCTATCTACATGCCTGCCTTAAACTCTTCACGAATCTTCTTAAAAACCTTATCGACGCATTTCAAACAAATTTTAGCAACATACTGACAATGTATTACTTTTTCTACCATCTACTATGTACTACGTGGGTGGTAGAGAATTACACACAAATTGCATTACACCTAAATATTCGAAACCCAGATTGCCCCGGAAATACACGTTTTGAGACCCCTGAATCCAAATAACAGTTTTAGAAAAAGGTCCGTGTGTGTAAGTCTGTGTGTGTTTGTGAACAGCTTAATTCAAAAACGAAAAGTCGGATAAATACCAATCTTGGTATTTAAGTTCAGAGATGTGACACAAAGATTGTAAAGAAAATGCCTCACCCATCTACCCTTTACATGTCAAATTTTTCGAAATCTTTTATTTTTTCAAAAATGACTAACGATTTTGTTTAACATACCATATATTTATTTAGATGACAAATAAAATGTATCTCTTGAATTTTCGGAATAACCTGTGTAGTCTTCTTCATTCGGAAATGATTTTGTGTAATCTAGTATAAATAGTAAACATTAAGCGATAAACCAAAACGTACCACACAGAAAGTGGATCTCTTTAAAACACACAATTCGCCTTCAAATAACCTTTTTGTGGCTCAAGCCATTTCCGTGATATCCGTTATTAAGAGTTCGAGCTGCTCAATACTTGTCATTCTTTTCAAGTCCTGTCGATTTTAGGTTGTTTCTCGCAATTGTATGGAAAGAGTATGGACTTTTAAGGTCAGCATATAGCGTCCAGTTCTAAACCATTTGACCATCGCTACTCTCTTTGTATCTCTAACGAAATGTGTAATGTAGCTATTTCTGCAAAGGTTTATCTCGATTATAATAAAGTAGAAAGAAAAATAAGCGTTCGTAAGAATAGTTTGCATATCCACTAATGGACGATAGAGAGTAGAGAACTTCATGTGAATTTGACACATCTTACTTTTTTATCTTGTATTGTAAACCTCTTCTTCATGTGTTATGGCTATCAGAAAGCGGAGGAGGATTTTGTATCATAGTCGCCCATTGTGATTCTGGAAATGTCAGAAGGAAGGGGTGAAGCGAAGGATACTAAGGGCGAATAGATCCTGTCGGCAACTCATACACAGACAGGGTCCCTAACGTCTCCGGATATTACATTCTGATGTCGGCGAGACCTCCTAAAAGCCCAACTCTTACAACACAGAGGACCATTTGGCGGTCTATCCCACACCTATCGCCAGAACAGACATTTCTACAAAGCAAACTTCACGATCACACGGCTCGTCCGCCGTCCAGTTGCCTGATCCTTCGACCCTGAAACATAATAAGAAAATGGAATTACAGAAAATCAGGACAGGAAAATATACTTTGGCTTCCTGTTAATATAAAGAAAGCTTTCTAAAATCAAATTGCGTTTGATTTTTTTACCTCTCCTATATTTAGTATAATTCATTTATTGTTAATGTACTGGTGTTGCTTCGCCACATTATTTTCAAAAACGTGCAAAATTCCTCAATATTTAGTAGTTTTGGTAATAGCCTTTATGTTGTTTTAACTTCAGCAAATACCATAGAAATACCCAGGCACACTTGGCATTCCTAGGCACACTCTCTGGGATGTTAAAGAAAAGAGTGTAAACTGACATTAAAGAGAAGTTTGTAGACCATTAGGAATAGGTTCGACACATTTAGAGTGGATAAAAATTATACTTCCCGATAACGAACCGATCACCGATTTCGACTTGTTAGTGGGCCATGCTAACCACTATCCCACTGAGATCACTGATTGCCATGCTTGGCAAGAATTTCATAAACAAATTACAACCCAGTACATGTATCATGGTTGTGTTCCCTTTCCAACGGTAATAAAAAGGAACGTATTTATTCCTCCTGCCGAAGTGCAGTCAATTCGCTTTATAGTCTTCCCGAAATAAGAAACACACTTGAGGTAAACATAGGCGAGTGAAGCTTCAGCACGTGGCAGCAATGAATGCTCTCAGTGGCCCCTGACCTCAATACTCAGACTACTACTTCTTCCTCTTTCTCTGTTTACCCTCCCCGTTGTTAGGGGTGACACCCACACACCCCAGGATTTACAAGCGGGTGCCTGGGATCAGACGTCTGTCGGGGAGCACAGATTAAGAATCACAGAAAACAGCCAGGACTGATGATCAACCCGAAGCCTGGTATGAGACCGAGAAAGGAGATATGAAATGACGGTGAGATGAATGAAAGGAACGGTGATGAAGGAGTATTTGGTGAAATGAATGGCGGGGTAAACCGGAGAACCCGGAAAAACCCCGCTCAGACTTCGCTTTGTCCATCACAAATCCGCGGTTCCCTGGGATTGAACCTGCAGCCCGTCTTGGTGAGAGGCGAGCGCTCTAACCATCGGATACAGCGCCGCCAGTACTCAAGATTAAGAGTAGAAAATAGCTCTGATCTTTTCTATATGTATAATTGCATGAGTTCCTTGTAATATGCTACATTTGAACTGTTATTTGGAAATAGAAACCAAATTTAATGAAACAGTAATTATCGCATATGGATTGCATGTGTTGTGCAGGTGTTGCGCGGAGTAATACAAAAGTGTGTTTCTTAGAGCGGATCCAGTATAGAACATGCCTGGATGGCACTCGTAATAGGGACATTTCGATATCTGAGCATGCGCAAGGCACTTGTAAATTTCAAGCGGTCCGTTTCTTCTTAAAGTTTAGAACAAATGAATAGATATTATTATTATTATTATTATTATTATTATTACCTTTAGCTTTCTTTTATTTCTAATTATTTTCTTTTTAGAGGTAAACCAGGGAGGGAAAATGACGGCCTAAATGTAGACCAAATGCAACGTTAAAAGTACACGCAGTAGCCTGAGATGAAAGTGTTCTTAGTGGAACAGGGGCTCAGAACAACCAACAAGATAAAATGCGTGTGAACGGATGTTATGAAGTGGTCATCATGTAGATTGCCTACCCGTTTCTGACACCTTGGAATGGAGGGATACTCGGTACGGGGAAACGCTGCCCATTATAATGGTGATTAAGTCGAAACGTAGTCTTTAGGAGTTTACCGGGGAGCCTTTTCATAAAGCTCGCCTTACCGCAGCGTGTAATTTCGGTCATGCAAAGCTGTCATCATGCCTCATCAGGGAAGCGGTTCCGCCCAGTCCACAACGAGTCGCGAGTAACGTAACGTTACTTCACACCAGGTGGACAACTTCCAAAATTATCTTGGGTTGCTTCAAATGGTCCTCCTTTTGCGCTTAATTTTTCTTCAAATAGATACCTTGATCAATCTGTTGCTCGTAAAATACTCATTCTTATACGAGGGAAACTTAAACAAGGATTAGTATTAAAAACTTTAATATTATATTGCTTCAAAATATTCCCTTTAACATCTACAATTTTGCATTCGATGAAACCAGTCCTTAAGCAATGATGCCATTCTTCTTTAGGCATTTCAGAAACCAGTTTTTATAATGTTCCACTGCTTCATCTGATGACAAAAAAGCGATTCTACACATTTTATCTTTAATTTTTGGAAACAAAAAGAAATCATAAGGTGCTAGGTCAGGGCTGTATGGTGGAGGATGCCTGGTGCTGACTTTTAGGTCATCCAGCTACTCAGTTGTTAGTTGTCATGACGATGCGTTGTCATGATGTAACATTATTTTTCCTTTTGGGCGTTTTCCACATACTTTTTCAAACATTTGCTGCAAACAGACATTTGTGTGCCAATCGGCAGTCTTATAATGCTATAGTAGCAATGTGGCCCGTTTTAGAAAAAAATAGCAATCATCTTCTTACCAGCACTGCGAATTTATCGGACTTTTATAGGCTTAGGATCTGTTCGAAAAACCCATTGAGCCGATTGACTTTTCTTTTCAGGATCATAACAACAAACCCAAGATTCATCACCACTTAAAACTTAATTTGAAGTACCTTGATGTGCCTTGGAATTTTTCCAGTTTTCCTGCACCAGTTAATGAGTTGTTGTTTTTTGATCGGAAGTCAGTTTATGTAGAATCCATCGACAACAAAATTTTCTTACGTCTTTGATGTAAAAGGTTTCGATTTGTGTCATAAAAACGTCCAATGTCGCTCGAATAAGTTCATAAGATATTCATCGATCTTCTTCAAGCATTGGTCTAACAGTGGCAATATTTTAATCAGTAACAGCAGCTCTTGGACGTCCTTCATAAAATTCACCATTAAGAAAAAATCGATCTAATTCGCTGTTCCAAATACAAATTGTTGCCTTACATGAGGATTCTTCGCCAAATGTATTTATAAGCCGATCTTTGCATTGTTATGGCGTTAATGACGATTTAAAGTCGTAAAAAATCATAGTCAAATTCATTTTCGGTTGAACACAAAATCTTGAAATGAGTTGATAATTAACAAACTATTAGATCAAATCGAACAAACTATACGGCAATCAACTCGCAAAAGTTTAGAAATTAGCTGTCAAATACACAGAAATTTTATTTGTTTTTAGAAACGTGGCATTCTAAAAAGTTTCAATATCGCCCTTGTATACCTATCTTAATCCAGAAATTTCGTTGCCATAGCCTTACTTGTTGCATGTGATACTATCATCATTTGAAACCAACATCAATTAGTCCAAATAAACTAGACACTAGTGAATTGTCATGAATCCATACGCTTTTTAAGCATTTCAGAACCGGTTTCTTTTCAAACAAAATCTGATTTTGAAATTGGGGGCATATCGTAAATATTTGTGGCCTTAGAAGTCTTTGGTACCTGATCTCGAGTTATTAGTTAAGGCGTTGAAAATCACTGGCCAAAATTTCAATGTCGGAAGACGCCTGGCTGCAGCACTAAAAATCTGGGGAAAAGGACGGGATAGATCCACGTGATATTAACGGGTATTGGCATTTTTTAATCTTGATAGTACTGTCGGTGAACATGTTTTTTGCATTTTAATTGCTAAAAGTTATAGATTTAAGTAAAACACCGAAGTATGTAGGATTAATAATTCAGAATTTTCGAAAGTTGTTTTGTACCAAGCTGATTTCAAAGCTAATGCGCATTACAATGAATAGGTTTAACTAAAGGATTTGGGCTGTATTGGCATATTGAAAACAATTAAATTGTCGTTTTAGGAGGGCTTGTTCGAAATGAGTAGGAATTCTTGGATTTGAATTATTTACAGGACATTAATTAGTGAACGCCTTTACAATTTATTCATACTAAACGTTAGTGTAGAACCATGCATTTATGCAATGTTAAGTCCCAAACATAACAATAAAATTATATGGCTAGTGGTTCCCTAATCTGAAATAGCACGATGCCACTGCATTATGGTTGTTAGTGAGCTTCCCTTGCTTTCTATAATTATCACAAGGATTCAATTATTCGCGTGATTTTGATTTTCCCAACTTACTTGAAATATAGTTTTTGATGCTTAAGGGTAGGTGAAGTTTGATCACAATTTTCAAAAATATCTAAGAAATATTTGAAGTTTTAGCATTATACCTACCCATTAAGGTTTTTGTCTTTAGAGCCTTTAAAACATGAACATTTAAAACCCCATGATCACACAGTCTGGGGACCTTGAAAGTTACTTTCCTTAACTTTTGAGTACACCTAAATGTTGCACATCAAAATGTTCCACACAATGAGTTCATAAACATCGTTGTTCAAAAGTTCATTAGACACTCAGATGGAATGAATACAAGTAAAGTGCATTATACGATGCTTACAACTAAATTATCGAAGTTATGGCACAGTGTCACCACTATGATTAATTATGAACAAAAATAATAATGGAAACATCCAGAGAGAGACAGAAAAACTCCATATGGAATTTTGCTTCATTAGTATTAACCTGTGTCCTAATACTTTTATTTTTTCTAAATGAGATATTCTGTATCGTGTGACACTTTTAATGGTATAATAAAAGTAATAAAAATTATTTTTTCTTAAACTATTGGAGATATTACTATCAACTTTATAAATTTAGCAGAGCAGCATGTAACAGCATTTTTAAAAAAAATGATGCTTAAGAATTGCAAGATTTGTAAAGTCCACCTATGGTTACCCTTAAAAAGAGATTAAATTGTCAAAAAATAAAATTTTTAGTTTTTATTCACTCGTAAAAATTAGATTTGCCTCTTTAATTTGATATGTGTATTATTATTGTAGGCACAATACTTGTAGATAAATATATTTTAAAATGGTGCAACATCTGCAATTTTGTATTCTGAATTCTTTACCACTTCTTTTAAGGGAATTTTTTCTCTACAAACTGGTACCACTGCTAAATACGACAGTTTCCGTGTGTACCAGCTATGTGTTTCTGTCTGTGTAAACATAAGTATGTGAGTTCATTTTCTCAAGTTTTACTTTGAGAAGCTTATGGTATGAAAGACATTTTGTAATACTAATGACTAGTTTTCTCGAAAATTGTTGAAGATAGTTAAATTAAATTTTAGGACAATAAATTGTACCTTAATGTGGTTATGAATCTACTGTATGTTAATAACATGGTTGGTAACTTTTTGAAAAAATATGATGTGTTACACTCACATGACTTTCTGTACTCTTGTACAAACTATTTTTACAAACGCTTATTCTCCATATGCTTCATGTTAATCGAGATATCGAGATATTAATCTTATTGCTAATTTTATTGTAGATGCAAGGGGAATTGGTAGGCTTTAAGCTATAGTCAAATATTTTAAGAACTGGATGTGGAGTATTCTCTTTGCATTACCAGGACAAAAAATAAAAAATGAATAACGAATTTCCTTTTGAGAAAAAGTATAAGTATTGGAAAATGTAAGGGAAAACAAGCTATATCTCGAAAATGGTTCACTCAACAACAAAAAATGTATATGACATAAATTGTGTATTTTAAGGCAATCTGAATTTTTGTGTAGTAACATTTTGTCTATCTCTTTTTGGTTTGTCTTCATGCAAAAGTCGTTCACAATGAATACTTTTGAAGGCACTCTTAGAAAATTCGAGATATACATTTCATTTGTCATAAAAATATCTTAAACATATGATATTTTAATCAAAATCGTTAGAGCCATCTTTCAGAAAATTAAAATTTTCGAAAAATGTTCCATGTAAAGGGGAATCTGGGGTGGAGGATTTTCTTGAAAACCTTCGTGTCGCATCTCTGAAAGATACTGAACCTAAATACCAAGTTTGGTGTTTATCCGACTGTTCGTTTCTGAGTTATGCTGTTCACAGACACACGCACGGACATGTTTCCAAAAATGTTTTTTTTGGATTCAGGGGGCCTCAAAACATGTATTTCCGGTGAAATTTCGGTATCAAATTTTTGGGTGGAATACAATACATCCCCTACTTACTATACGTAGTAGATAAAGTAAAAATAATTGTTCATATATTTTAATAAAATATTATATATTTAAGAAACAATCCTATCTTCCTTAATAAACGATATTAATGTATGAAGATATACCCGTGAACTTAGAATACATGAACCTATATCCCGTAAAAATGTTCAGTTTGTTAGTTTCTGAGGCAACGAGTAATGAAGTTGGCAAACATAAATTTGGCAATGGCAATTAATTGTTCTTCCTTGTTATAGGACAAGGTTGATTAACTTAATATTTGGTTAAACTATGAAGCTCTGGACTTAAAAGTACTTACAGCATTGCAATCGCCATTGGGGTATATCATATCAAAATTAACGCGAGATTGGAAAATACACGAGTCAGAAAATTTAATGTCGTGCTGGCATACCACTTGGTTAGAGCAAAGGGAGGGAGACCGTAAGCACCTTGGTTCAAATCCCGGCTATAGCACTGAATTTTTCAGTCTGATTCTACCTTTCCACAAGTTTGGCAAGATTGACTTCTCTTAACTTTCTTTTGTCACATGTTAAAGCTTTTTAGGAACAACTGTATAAGAATAGAGAAAAATTCTGATGTTATACATTCACATGACTTTCTCTACTCTCTATCTTTATTACTGGTTATACAAACTATTTTTAATAAAGGTTATTTTTCTATCTACTGCATTTTAATCCAAATAAGACTTTGCAGAAATGGCTACATTACACATTTCGTTATAGATACAAAGAGCACTGCGATAGTTAAACGTTTAAGAACTGCACCCTATATGCTGCCTTAACATTCCATGCTGCTTACATACAATCAAACCTTTATAACGGATATCTCAGAAATGGCTTATGCCACAAAAAACTAATTTGAAGTAAATCGTGTGTTTTAAAGATACCTACAGTGTTTGTGTATTACGTTTACGTCTACCGTTTAAGGTATACCAGTTATAAAAGATGATAACAAAATTCCTTTCGAATAATGACTTCATAGGCTATTCCCAGAAAGTCGAAGATATGCATTTTATTTGTCATGTAAATATCTTTAATATGTGATATTTTAATAAAAATCGTTAGAACCATTTTTAGAAAATAAAAAAATTCGTAAAATGTTCCATATAAAGGGTAGTTTGGGGTGGGGGATTTTCTTGAAAATCTTCTGGTCACATCTTTGAAAAATTCTGAACCTGAATACCTACTTTGGTATTTATCCAACTTTTCATTTTTGACACACGCACCGACATTTTATAAAAATGCTTTATTTGGATTCGGGGGCTCCAAAACATATATTTTCGGTGGAATTTAGATATCGAATTTTTGGGTGGAATGCAATACCTTCTCTAACTACTAGGTACATATATGGTAGAGAAGTAAAAATCCTTATATGTTACACTTACATGACTTTCCCTACTCTTACGAAAGTTTTCTTTCTATGTACTTCATGTTAATCGATAAACTTTTGCAGATGTATCGTATTGCCAAATTTGATGTATGTTCAAGGGGAATATAGCAGCCTGAAACAATAGACAAATGTTAAAAATACGATCGCCATATACTGGCATTGAAATTCTATGCTGCATAAATGGCATGCGAGAAACAAAATATTATTAGTGATAGTTCTTTAAAAAAACATCATTACGTAGGGGAAAATTCCTACCAAATAATAGCATATATATCGGAAATGTTTAATGCAAGAAAAGGTTTTATTTGACATAAACTGCGTTACGGCACCATAAGCATTGGTGATACATGAAATGAAATGATAATTGGGAAAGAAAGTTGGAGAGTTTAGGGTATCTCATAGTCATGAGGATTAAAAAAACTCACTTAGGAGGACGATTCTGGCTTTGAACCTCAGACCTCGTGCCTTTGCGAGATCTACACTTTTTTCTGTATCAAGTTTTCGTCTATCTCTTATAGTTTGTTTATCAGTGGTGTAAAATTATGCAAAATTCGTTCCGAATATCTTCACAGGCTATTCGCAGAAAATTAAAGATACTGATTCTTCCCCATACAAATACGCTAAATATATGGCACTTTAATCAAAATCGTTAGGGAAAATAAAATAAATAATACTTTTTTCGGTTTAAAGGGTAGTTTGGGTTGGGGGATTTTCTTGGAAACCTTCGTATCGTATCCTTTGAAGATGGTGAACTTAAACACAAAATTTGGTATTACACAAGCCGACACGGGTAGTCGAAGTCGCTAACGGCACGGATTCGTGAACACGAGGCCTGCGGTTCATATCTCGTCAGGACTGTCTCCTTTACTGAACCTTTATTAGGCTTCCTCGGTCTCCATAACTGGGAAATGTCGATCAGTACACACACATGAAACTTTTTAACAAAATAGTTTTGGGTGATTTAAGGGACCTCAAAACATGTATTTTGGTAAAATAGCACAATCCAACTTTTTGTTGAAATGACATGTCTACCTGAGGTTAGTGCGCTCACGCACCCAGGGAAACAGAATTATATACCTTGAAGATAGGTTAATACAACATGAAACAGCGGAGCTTTCCAGACATTAAAACAAGAATGTGCAGAACTGTTTTCACTAGAGCGGTACTGTCACTTGAAGCCGTTCGGAACATTCAGAGGAGGGTGGTGATAAATGTGTCATTTGCTCCGTCATCTACAAGTATAAGCGAAAGCTGAAAGAATTTTACCTGTACGCTCACACCTTCTCCTTTGTCACTCCGGATACCTTTATTTCTTACTTCCAAGGACATCCTTTTCACGCCTTGTAAGCTTAAAGTGCTGTAAATTTACTAGGAATGATTGTAAATACTCATGCAGTGGAGGTAAAGGTAAATAAATTGGTTCACATCCTGTTAACCGTCTTGCGTTACTTCAGACAAGCTCAGAAATCTCGTTGGCATGACGATGTATTTGGTAGGTGAATCAGAGTAAGTCGTATCTTAACTGTATTGGAATATCTGGAAAGCTGTCAACTTTTGTATTGTGCTAATATTCTGAAACGCTTTGTCATTTGAAAGAATGTTGGCTCAACCAATAAAGGGTCTTGATTCACTCTTACTGTATAGAAATATCTTTACCATCTTTATCTCTTAAATAAACGAAGTGCAACCATATTATTATGATTTCTTTCCAAACGCCGTTTACATTGCAGGAAAATATAAAATGTTATGACAGTATTTTAAAATCATGATTTATGGGTAAATCGCTTCGTTTTATTTGTGAAATAGTCCTAGCAAATGCTATTCTTCATTTCCAAATCCTCTAGGTAATTTTTCTCGTCACTTCGTGACTCGCGAATTTATCGATGATTTGGAAATCATGCCTTGCCTATGATATAACTGACGAGAGTGCCGACAGTGTTCACAGATCACTGTATTTTTGCAAATATATAAAGGAAGAGAAGTTATTTAAATGTTAGAAACTATGTAACGCATTCCGATCATTCTATCAACCAGTAGCGACTGCCGATAAAAGCACAAAGCACCGTAACTTTTGACGCCTTGCAGATTTATTGGTTATTTTCTTTTTGAGTGCTATTAAACGTAACTTATATTGTCACAGCCACAAGGGTTGTGACGGGGGACGAGCTACTTAGGATGTTGCTTAGGAAAAGATGGTAGATCAATGGCAGCAACTTAGCTTAAACAAAATTAATGTATTGAGCAGTATCTTAAGATTCTCAGTTGGCAAGTGTTTGGTTTACAATAATAGGATTCTCCAACCTGAATCATTATCTTTGACATTATTATAAAGTTGAGAAGGGGGTAGTAACCTAAGTTCTTACCTTGAGAGATGTGTCGCGAATGTGTCAGAGCAAATACGTGGAAGGGTCAGGAGCAACGCGTCGAAATGCAGGAACAAGAGCAAAGATCAAGAGCTCCCAAATTTAGGTATGCAGTTCTTTATATAGCTTAAGGCTACACAGGAAGGTTTTTTTAAACATGGCGGCTGTTATGTTAAATCTGGAATAACACCGTCCTACGCTTGACTTGTAAAAACCAATCAGCGCGACGTATTCGAATTGTTCTAGAACATCCGACATGATGTGTGCAGGAACGAAGTTCCACACGACTCCGTGCAATTCTGCACGTAGACCTACGGAAGTTGACGACATAGTAAAATCCACGGGGTTTTGTCATCGGAAGGGGTTGTCCGCTTCCATCCTGTTACATACGCATCTTCTGCATCTTTAAGAAAATGTAAAATGAAATCCCAACTAAATTCAGAGTATCATAAAATAATCAGTAAACTATCATCAAATTAATATAAAGTAAGCTCTCGCCAATGGCATACGTGACAATATGTGGTAACTTAAAATCTATGGATCTACCGCGTTACTCCTCCAAACGACAAAACATATGGTAAATAGCACTTGACGTGTGCGCGCTTTAAGGAGCTTCTGCGCATGCGCAACTGGTATGACACCTTCGTGCACACGTTGTGCATGCATTACTCTCTCTAGTACCGTCACCGGTAATTACTGGCCGTGTGATATTTTAAGCGCCTAGTGACGCCCTTGTGTGAGTAAGATTTCGCGGCTGTTGCGAGAGGCCTCACCCATAAGCATTTTAGCGACTCACGGCAAGTTAGGCTTCTAGTTTGTTTTATTGCGGAAACAGTTATTTCCACCCGTAATTTTGATACTGTAGAAGTTAGCAGGTATAGTAGTGCTACGATCCATAATCGGTTTTCTTAAAACGATCGGCAAATCACTTCAATAACTCAAATATTAGTTTTCAATAAATTTCTCAGTCAGTTTAAAGTGGTGTTGTCCTTCACAATACATCCACACATACCCTGAGAGGAGGATCTCAGATCCATATTATAGAGCAGCTGGCGCACGAGACAACAGATCATGGCTGCAGAATCAACAACGAAGCAGCTAAAGTGAAAGGCTTCAAAGCTTCACGATTCACTGTTTAATTAACAAATTTCGTGAAACGGGAATTGTTCTTGATAAGCGAAGAAAGCGACCTACAGTGCTCTCAGAGGAAATGTGATGGCGTTGGTCAGTGCTTGGAAAATTCTCTTAAGAAATCCCTTAGCCGTGCTTCTCAGCAATTTCTTAAGGTTCGGTAAAAAGAGCTACAAAGTGGATTAAAATTCTATGAATGTTCACTGGTGTAAACCGGTGATCCTGTGTGTAGAATTGCGTATTGCGAATGGATTTTGAATAACTTCATGATGGAGAAATTGATCCTATTCTCATTCTTTTTTCAGACAAATCATGGTTTCATTTGCGTCTGTATGTAAACTCTGAAAACTGCCGACATTGAAATGCCAAAAAACCATATTCTGCTTCATGAGGAACCTCTTAAAGATGAGAAAGTAGGGATATGGTGCGGAGTTTCCGGTAAGAGAATAATATCGGGCTGAACATCGAGTTCTGGTACTCTCGGCCGGCACGAAGCGATAGCTTATCGGCCGAGAGAGGCTCCTCCTTAACCACGGTGCCGCGATATATGGATCACCCAGTATAAGATCTAATGGCATGGTGGCGTGTGTTTCTCAGTGTTTATCGACTAGATCACAGGACATGTGTAAAGTTACTTTATCTCTGTGACAACGCGTAGAGTTGGTTGTTCAGCGATCTGCCCGTAGAGAACGCATAACAGAAATATAGCCTCTCAATTTTATTGCCTCTCTCCACTCGTTACATGATAGTACGATATGGTTTCTCATCTAAGATTTGATGGCGTATACTCGTTATAAATGTTATATTATTGTTTATTCTACAACTATTCGAACTCTATTGCACCAAATGACATGCTAGGGCTATAAACGCATATACAAAATCAAACTAACAAATTAATATTTATTAAGAACAATTAAATGATGAGGCGCAACATTATGCAGAGAATAATTTTGTTAATGACTGAGTAATTGAGTTTACAACGGTAGAGATGTCCTAGTAGGGTGTACATATCTTCTTTTGTTATTGATCGCATTAGAACACCAGATGGAATACGGTTTCTTCTGAAATTTCACATTTACAAATAAAACCATCTGTTGACTCTAGATAAAAACGTTGCTTTAAATATTCCGTGTCCATTAATAAATCGTGTAAGAATGTAATTTGGTGTGAAATACATACTTGCAAGGGATGTGATCAAAAACTGAAGGAAAAATCAATTTTTGTTAGTTGTCCTTTTAAGCTGCTTAACGTGAGGTTATTCAACTTTTCTATTATTACTTTCTTTAGAAAATATTTTAAATATGAGTTTGGATAGGTATAACGAATAGCTAAAATCCAGCTTTGATTTGGCAGAAAGTTTTGCAAACGTTTCAAACAATTCCAGCATAGCCCTTAACCCACGATAGACAAATATGTTTGGTACTTTGAATAATGCTCTTTGTGCCAGAGGATTGTTGTTATCCTTGTTTTGAATGGCTGGAGGAGAGACGTTTGAATCACTAAAAACATGCGTTAAGTTGATTTCCATTACTCCATCTTATTGCTTGATCTCGTTATAAAGTTTCACTCCCAATCCTGTACTGTTCAAATTTGAGATAACATTTTAGATACATTGGTTGAAATGTTTAGCAATTTTAGTACTCTATACCATAAGCCCCAGTTATTTGCCAGTAGCACTATAAACTAAATACCTCGTAATAACCGCATTTAGTAAATATAACCAATGATACTTTTAGGATATATGAGGACATATCCCACGGGTTGCATAGAACTAAATTAGAAGGGACTGGTGGACATGCATACCTAACCATGTACCGCAAACTTTTTGAACTATGCGGCACCAGCTCTTTAGCCTGGAACATCCCTCAGTAGGATACATATTAAAAGTCCCCACGCCCGTTCTTCCAAATGGTGCATGTTTTGACCCCAGTTGCTCGTTTTTTAAAGGGGTCATGCTCCTTTAGGTGGGCGTTAACCCTTTTACTCTCCGCCCGCCGCGCTTTTTATGATAAAAATGCTGTGGACACCGAACCACCCTTGGCGGCGGCAGTTTTCCCACAGTGTTCACTGCGACCTCTGTGATGACCTCTGGCCAGGGGGTGAGGGGTGACGTATTTTTGTTCAACACTTTTGTCCACCAGGAATGTTGTTTGTCTTCCTTTGGGGTGAATATCAGTTTTATTACGCCGTTTTATCTCCTGCTAACAACGTATCATTTTCTGCACAATGTTTCTTCTCGTCTTGTGACGTCTTACTCTTCAGCACTTAACGTCCATCCATCTCTTTAAGATGACCAGCTTCCTTAACGCTATTTCCTTTCATTTTAATGCGTTTATTGACGTTTTTCATATTTTTAAATCTCATCACACAGGTCGGTGTCCATTATTTCTTATAAACTTAAAATATCGGTATAATAGGCATATCACCTCTGACCATTATACTTTTAAAGGGTGATTTAGCAGACTGCCATACTGAATATTATATTTTCCAGTCTCTTCACGCTGATCATATTATGTGCGTCTTACATATTCAAGATTACAAAAATTAATTTGCAGCGTTTCAGAGATGCTGGAGCAAGTAAAAGCAAACATCCATTTCACCATATGTAACAAAATCCTCTTAGACTTTTAATTGACTTCCTTCATTGACGGTAAGTGTTGCTACGAATTGATTTTCGGACTCCCTTTATTTGAATGCATACGAATGTGAACAAATATTTAGACCGAGCGGGATACCTCAAGCGGAACGCCTGTGCTACGAATTCGGCAGGTCCCGGATTCAAATCCCGTGAGCCGAACAATTGACGTGGATTTTCTCAGTCGACAAGGAAAATAACAGATTGATATTTAATACTACGACCCTAAGTTTCATCTTAAGTCTAAAACAATAGTAAAAATATCTGATGTGATTCATTCACATGGCTTTATCTTCCATCGTTTATTAGTAGGTATACTCGTACAAACTATTCCTGCTAAAGCTTATTTTTCTGTCTACTTCAATGTAATCCAAATAATTGCAGAAATAGTATATTAAGTCTCTCGTACATGTCCAAACTTTTCAATTCAAGAGTTTACCAGAAAAATTGTTTAATATTCTTCAATATTTGACAAGATTGAACACGACTTGACAAGAACTAGCAAAGACTTGACGATGTCATAAATGTGTATTTACACGTTGTCTCTTTGCCAAACTTAACCTCTTCGAACACATTAATAATTTATCACGTGCAAAATAAATTACTATTAGCGTCACCATACAACAATTTGCCATGACATATTATTCTCTACATAATATTATATAGCACTTTCACGCATTATAGTCCACGAAATCAGATTACGATTAAAGAATGCAATGGATACACTATATAACATTGCATTAATGCATTATTGTACACTTCGGAAGTCTACACGGCAATTTTTTCATATACTCTCGCTTTCATCTTGTGATAATTCACGAAGCCCACGAAGTGCAGAGATGGCCAGTTTTCGTATAACCTAATCAGCTCGTATATGACATCCCTTGCCCATTCAGCCACTTTTTGTTTACTTTTCGCTTTCAGTAATGTTACAGATTTAATGACGCACTGTAAATAATCGCATTTCATTGGCTAAATACTTGATCGTTTAGAGCATGTCCTTATTTGCTTTCATGTCTTCCAAAGACTTTAAAAATATTGGAAGCAATTTGACAAGAAATGTTGTGAAGTTGTGACAACTCTTGGAAAGTCTTGTAAAGCATTGAATTTGACAAAAATCGTGCACAAGAAACTTTACACAGTTGACAAGCCGTTAAGAGAATGGCTGTATTGAACAGTTCGAACCATTAATAACTGATATCTCAGAAATGGAATATGCCACAAAAATTATTTAAAATATATTGTGTTTTAAAGACGTTTAAATGTTTTGTAAAGTATGTTTTCGTCTATCTTTAACGTTTACCAGTTATATAAGATTATATAAAATTCCTTCCGAATGAAGAGGACTTCACAAGCTATTCCCAGAAAATTCAAGATATACATTTTATTTATCATGTAAATATTTTTAACATACCTATGGTATTTTAATCAACATTATTAGAGCCATTTTTAGAAAATAAAAATTTTCGAAAAATGCTCCATGTTAAGGGTAGTTTAGGATGAGGAGATTTTCCTGAAAATATTCGTGTCGTCTCTTCGAAAGATTCTGAACCTAAATACAAAGTTCGGTATATATCCGACTTTTCGGTTTTTAGTTAAGCAAGGCACACAGAAGCACGCACGCACACACACATACACACACACGCGCGCACGCAGACATTTTTATAAAAATGTTTTTTTTTCTTCAAGCGTCTCAAAACATATATTTCTGGTGAAACCTCGACATCGAATTTTTGGGTGTAATACAATACTTTCCCTACTTACTATACGTAGTAGAGAAAGTAATAAAAATAAGAGTGTAATAATGAATGCTCTGCCATCTATCCACAGATAACGAAAACAGGTAAACTGGACGGCACCCTTATGCCATCTAGCCGGTGTAGAAGCAGAGATACGTTGCTATGCGCTAAGGTCTCTGTGGACACGTGTTGAAGCTGTCATGAGCCCGTCACGGAAGCAGAGGTACAGTTGCTATACATTAAGGTCTCTGGACACGTGTAGAAGCTTCCACCTGCCCGTCACAGAAGCAGAGGTACAATTGCTAGGCAACAAGCCCTCAGTGGACATATGACGAAGTAAGATAAGACTAGAAGGCTAACTCTCCACCATACATCGACCTACAAGATAACTCCTAACAGATCCGTCGCGATATGTCCAAATACTTAAAGCGACACAAAAGAAATAGTAAAAATGTTTAGATAAAATGCATGTTATTTAATGGATAGGTGATTCCTGCATGTGGTCTGTCTGATACGCAGATCGATTTTGTATGCGCGTGCGTGGGTGTGCTTGCATTGTTGAAGGTTGTTTCTATACACCCTAAGTACCTGTTGCTTAACATAAAATTGTTTCTAGACAAAATATACTGTGAATAACGTAACCTGGATAGAAGAATTTTTAACGAATGTTGTAATACATTATCTACGTACGCTGATTTGCATAGAGAGAGTTTATGACATACTTCAGATTTTTTAGATAATGTTAGATGACATACTTTTTTAAGTAAGGGGTTATTTATGTTTTGGGAAACTCTCTGAAAGTTGAGGCAATATTTTATATCATAACATGCTGTGAATGCCAGAGTGATTGTAGTGTAAATTAATATTATTGTATGTACAGGATTTTAGATGTTTGTTAGCCATAAATATTGTTAGGAAATAAGTTTACACGGCCTAACTGAAACTGACAATAGAAGTGGGTAACAATAAACCGAGGGGGTGAGTTGTTTATCACTAAGAAGAGATAAACAAATGACGTCAGGGTAGCGTGCCTTTTTTTAGAAATGGAGGGAATATCTTCCATAGAGCATATATGTTAGTAGTAGTGATTGGCTGACCGAAACAGACGCTAAAGTGGGCGCAATTTGGTAACCAATAGGAGCTATATTATAATGTTTAGGAAATTCGAGGTGAAGGAGTATATATTCTCGAGCCATAAGCAAGTGTCGCACAGTTCTGAAGAATCTCTCACGAGGTGCACGTCGCAGAGTTAGTTACAAAAATGTAAAGTATGCGAAGTAATTGGTGCGTGGCAACTAAAACGACTGTAGTTACATTCGGAAATATCACAGTTTCAGTCAGGCGTGTATAAAAATTAAATATGTCAATTATTAATTAAGTGTGATTTTTTATCAGCGTTATCTTTTAGTAACAACTCCTTTCCGTTTACACACCCTGCTTAGAGACACGTGCTCGACTGAGTTATAATAGCTAGCTGGAGGACAAAGAACCCAAATTAAAAAATAATTAAACAATAATCGCCCAACAAATAAGATAACACAAGATATTGAGAACTGCGACAAAGTTTGCGGCTTGCATCCTCGAAGTGCTCATAACTGAAGTAGCAAATTATGAACTCTGAATATTGTTTTATCAGTACTAGAGAAACCTAAAAACTGAGCTTATAAGTAATCTTTAATTTTGCTGAGATGGAGTCTATAAGAGAGAGTTCAGACAGATCTCTTTATTTTTTTGTGTACCTTGAATCAAAAACCATCGGCGATTTCTCAAACGTCGTCTGTCTGTGATTTCTTTCTCCTTATATAATAGAACATAAACGTTTCTGTGTACCAATGTAATGCAATTCCGAAACACAGCTTTATTTGTACTGAACAATGCATTAAAACCGTCTGCATTGTGTTTTTGTACAAATCATGTGGTGCTTCTAACAGAAAGAACAACTCAAGGATATACCTTTTCCCCAGTATTCTGATTGCTTGAGAAAGCAACCGTCAGCATGGACCATGTCTACTAGCGAGAAAGATTTATAAACCAAAGTGGAAGCCATTTTTCCCAACATCCTCCCACAATAAATGCATACAATCGAAGAAAGGGAATGCTAGAGTGTGTGGGAAAGCGGCGAAAAAGCCGTGTGTTTTATTGGGATGTAAGGGAGCAGGAATTTGAAGGGGACACCCGATAAACAACTGGAGAAGTAGCGACAGAGACGTTTAAGGATGAAGGTGTCTTCCATAGCTGTATGAAAGTAAGAAACAGTTCGCAGAGACTATAGTCGATGCACTCTTAGAACCGGATTCAATGTAAATAAAACATTTTGTCCCTTCGTATCAGCTGCGTATACTGCCTCGTCATTATCGTATGAATGCAGAAAAGGGGTAAACGACACCACACAAATTAAACGAAAACTAACCTTCTTTAGTTTTACTATTAGCATTATTTACCATTTCATATTAATCAAAAGTTATGAACTATATTCAACATACTTCTTGAAAACTCGCAGTTAATCGCGCATATTTAAGGTACTGTTATGGTGTGCTTTGGTTTCCCGCGCGTCGCGGACTAGTTAATGACGTCATGTGTTTATATCAAGTTGGTTTCTAAGGGTACAGGCAGATACATATGCTGCTCTAAAAGATCGGCACTCCCGACTAAAGGCGTATTTATTTAAGCGCTAAGCATTGTTTAACGTTTAGTTTACGAGACGGTTGTGGCACAGTAGAATTTTCTGTATCTTCAAGTACAGGTGAGCCAAAAAACTACGAGCCGGCTGCGCGGTTTTTTTTGCAGTTCGCGACCTCGGCGCTCGTTACCGTCTGCCGCTATCATAGAAAGGCGCGGATGAAACCATACAACATTTTTAAAACTACTCTTAAAGGCTTTATTTACCAAATTTATGAAAGGAAATGCTGAAACTCCTTAAGAGGTGCTAAAAATGTATGGATAACGACGGTGGCCAGTTTCAGCATTTCCTTTCATAAAGTTGGTAAGTAAAGCCTTTAAAAGTAGTTTTAAAAATATTGTATGGTTTCATCCGAGCCTTTCTATGATAGCGGCAGGCGGCAACGAGCACCGAGGACGCGGACAGGAAAAACACCTCACAGCCGGTTCGTAGTATTTTGGTTTACCCTGTAATTTGGTATGCG
Organism: Deroplatys truncata; assembly: GCA_030765065.1. Classification (NCBI taxonomy): domain Eukaryota; kingdom Metazoa; phylum Arthropoda; class Insecta; order Mantodea; family Mantidae; genus Deroplatys; species Deroplatys truncata. The sequence goes on from CM060984.1 coordinate 182,307,818, forward strand.
GGTTACTGAAGGGAATTACGTATGGTTAGAGATACGAAAAACTCGCAAAACATTCAACATTGCGAAAGAGTACATAAAAGGAGGCAATATGTATATGGGGTGTATTTTCACTCGCAAATTTTCTAAAATTTCATTCCATTCTTATTTAGCTCCATTTATATGCCCTTTTTAACACACCAGGATCATAGCAGTGGCGTTTTACCTATGAAAAACATTTTCATCGGCTTAGATGTTCACTCGTTTAAAACGTGCTAATATTGGGTTGGTATTACTTCTTGATTTTCTTTTTATAAACATTAAATTCACACACTCGTTCATATTTTCACATTACTGCTAAAGAAAACTTCACAAACTCCATCCGAGGATCGAATCCCGGACCTCTGGAATTAAACCTCTCTTAAAATATTGTTTAAAGTTATATATTCATATATGAATAGTGTAGATCTGTGCACGTAAAATACGACGCCTCTTAATGCGCGAAAACGTAAACAGATACACACTTCCTCCTCGGTATATATACATAATCCACCTGTGAAGGCCAGTAGAATGCCTCCCAAAGCTGCGAGCGAGTGTTCTACTGTTAAATATGACAGCCGCTATATGCTCAAGTCATGCGGCTTCTTTCTTTGCAAATATATTACAGTTCGTTTACCCCATCTTTGCTTTGACCAGATTTTTTGTGAACGACATTTTTCGGTATAAATTACCCGTTTTTCCAGAAATTATTAAAGTTAGTGAAATGAAATATTAGGATAAAAACAAGGCTAAGTGCTGTTGTGGTTCTACGCTGGTGTTCATAACGTGTTTTGTTATTGTTTTTAAAAAAATGGTAAAATTCAGGAAGAAATTGTATTCTCTTAAGAAATAAACTTAATGAATAAAAGTACAGTGAACTTTTAAGGCATGTATCTACATACTGTAAAAATATCAGTCTGGTGTCTTAAATACTTTTTGAGATAATGGGTCATGAATTTCGCAAATTTAACATTGGTGATATAGAGATTTTTATCTCCCATTATATATTTCTGTATAAATTTATAAAATTTCAGAATCAAATGCATCTGCCGAAATATGCACTCTATTTACAGGTGATCAAAAGTTGCTGACATACCTGCAAGAGTTGGCAACGGTGTCCAGAAGTCCAATCACACAGCGTGCCAGGGGTATTCAGTGGGGAGGGGAGAGGGTTAAACGACTGGAGCATTGAGACTCATCATAACACTCAGCGAGTCCTCACCTCGGAGATTACACGACTTACCCCCTGCGTGAATACCCACCCTTAGCCATCATGTACAGTCTGTTGACTCTGATAAGATGTATGTTAGCTTGTGTAACCCTCACAGCATTTACTATACCCATGACCATTTCATTAAAACAAACCTAAGTTTTACTTTCTCTACCATGTACATGGTGGGTAGAGAAGGTATAGCATTCTACCCAAAAATTCAACACCGAATTTCACCGGAAATATATATTTTAAGGCCCCCTGATTAAAAAATCTGATGTGTTACACTCACATGACTTTCTCTACTCTTGTACAAACTGTTTTTACAAACGCCTATTCTCCATATGCTTCATGTTACTCGAGATATCGAGGTGTCAATCTTATTGCTAATTTTCTTGTAGATGCAAGGGGAATTGCTAGGCTTTAAGCGACAGTAAAATATTTTAAGCGCTGGTTGCTATGTGGAGTATTCCATTCTCTTTGCATGTCCAGGACATAAAAAAATGAATAACGAATTTGAGAAAAAGTATAAGTATTGGAAAATTTAAGGGAATAACAAGCAGTATCTCGAAAACGGTTCATTCAGCAACAAAAATGTATATGACATAAATTGTGTATTTTAACGCGAACTACATTTTTGTCTATCTCTTATGGTTTACCAGTTATGCAAAAGTCGTTCACAATGAAGAATACTTTTGGAGACATTCCCAGAAAATTCTAGATATACATTTCATTTCTCATGAGAATATCTTAAACATATGATATTTTAATAAAAATCGTTAGAGCCATTTTTGAGAAAATTAAAGTTTTCGAAAAATGTTCCATGTAAGGGGTAGTCTGGGGTGGGGAGATTTTCTTGAAAACCTTCTGTCGCATCTCTGGAAGATACTGAACCTAAATACCAAGTTTGGTGTTTATCCGACTGTTCGTTTCTGAGTTATGCTGTTCATAGACACACAGACACACACACACACACACACACGGACATGTTTGCAAAAATGCTTTTTTTTATTCAGGGGGTCTCAAAACATGTATTTCCGGTGAAATCTCGGTATCAAATTTTTGGGTGGAATACAATACTTCCCCTACTTACTGTACGTAGTAGAGAAAGTAATAAACTTTCGGAAGAATAATTTGTATACACACTAATGAAGATAGAGGGTAGCGAAACTTAATGCTATTACTATGTTGAGGCGTAGTTTGAAACTCGCTTTTTGGGAGGACCAGGTTAGATTCTCGCTGTGCCGAGTACCCTGTCAGTTTTCCAGGTCGGTAGGTGAATGCTGTGGTGGATTATATACTACCAGAATTTTCTTGTCGCTCATTAGTTTTCTTTCTTCTTTCGGAATTGCAGGGAGGGTACGATGGGTGGTGTATGCAGTGTATATCTTTTAAGGAGAACAGTGTTTCTCCAGTACGGAATCTTCTACCCAAACATGTCCGTCCGTCCACCCGGATAATGAAGGTATCGAAAGGGTGTCCGGATGCTCAATCCGGAAACGATAGGCACCTCGCTGCGCTGTGCCTGCCACCGTCTCTACCTCCCGGAGGTTTAAAAGGCGCAATGGGTATGACCCTGGCCGCGGTGCCGAAAACTTCTTCCGTTTCTTAGATCTAACCCCTACCTCTAATAATGCTACAAACCAGTTAAAATGTTATACTTAAATGTTTCAAGTATGCAACGCTATTTAAATGAAGCAGCAATTTTCAGCTTTTTATATCATAGGACTGTGTCATCGGATAGAGAAAAGTTTAAAGTTTTGGTTTTATAGTCGTTGAAAGCAGTATACATTTAACAGGGACATCGTTTTTTTTTTGTACGGAAACATTGAAATACTAATTCGCTTGACTGTCTTTATGGTCAGGTAATCAATCTGGCTTCCCAACCCAGAGGTCCCGGGTTCGATTCCAGGCTAGAGGATGGTAATTTTTCTTTATCCAGGATTATTCCTCATTCTCCACAGAGTCTGGAAGTATGAATGGGCGTGTAAACGTGTGTATGAAGGTAATTGTTAAATAGAAAACCTAACGATTACCACCTTAGTAAAACAAGTGAGCGTCATTGCTGATGAGCAATTGCTCCAAAGGCAAAACCGCCGATATAAACTTAGATGTTAAAGGCCATATATAAATGGAGAAAAAAAACACTCTGCCAGTTATTTCTTAAGTCTAAGCGCCCCATATGACCATAGAAGTTAAAGGCGCTATGCAAATTAAACAATTGACACAAAACAAAAATAATAATTCACTTCTTGCCAGAAGAAAATCAAAATTTTGTAAGTTGATAGTTAATTATCATCGGGAATACATAAATTATTAAATAAATAAATAACAGTAAGATAGAGAATGAATTGCAATAAATAACTCCCATATATTAAATCAATGTAGAATGTAACAAGCTTGAGTTGGGAGTTTTGTTCAGAAAGATGAGGATAATTATGAGTCAGGTTAGCCAGAGTCATTAGTGAGCCGAGAAGGAGTGAACCCATTAGCTTAAGGATTTCTGGGAACGTAGTTTAGGGTTAAGTTCAGTACGTTACACAGGTACGTAGGCCAATTCTGGCAGAGAGAAAAGCATTTGCATTTTGAGAATTCAGCCAGCCTCAGTTAGTAACCAAGTGAGAGGCGTAAGAATTGAAGGTTGGCTGGGCGTGAAAAATCAGTTGTTGGGGGGAATGATATGTAGGCGTAGCTTAAATTAATAAATGTTCGTGCATCTAGATCCGAGGGTTACTCTCTCACTGTTGCCGGCAGCGGTACTTGCTCGCGTGATATTTTAAGCGCCCGGTGACGCGCTTGTGTGAGTGGCGGCTAGCGTGAAGAATCTTGCCGCTAAACATTTTAGCGACTCACGAGTTACGCTTCTAGTTTCTTTTATTGCTGAAATAGTTATTTACAAACGTAATCTTGATAGTACAGAGTTAGCAGATATAATAATTCAAGTGTTATAGTTTCGAGTGCTAAAATTCAGAATTAGTCTATTTCTTTATTTCAAACGATCTGCAAATCACTTCAAGAACTCAAATATTAGTTCACAATAAATTTCTCTGTCAATTTAAACTGCTTCCACGCATACCCGGGAAAACACTCATAGCTCTACCACTGGAACAGCTGGCATCAGAGTCAACCACAGATATTGAGGACAACGGGTAAAGGGGGCAACTACATTCGTATACCAAATTGTCGCACCGCCATTGCGGTATCTTTTTTCTGCTTCAAACCTTGTCACTTTAAATTTTTTATGACGAGGTACCTGTTTGGTGAATCTACTGCAGTGACGTATTACACAAAAACGCAGTGTAAAAATTATTTTTCCTGTCCTCGCCGTTTTTTCTGTTAACAAACAGCGTTATTTTATGCCTCTGAATTCCACTGAATTGAAGTTATAAGCCAGGTTTAATGTTTTCGAACTTCCCTTCTCCATTGACGTGTGGAATATGTTCCTGACTTTCAGAGTTTGTTTCGAATAAAAATCTGAAATATGCTACTTCTTTATGAATAACCCTGTAACATGGCATTTGCTGTAAATGAGGATAAACAGAGTGGAGTATAATAGTCAGGACAACGGTAAAAGAAACTCCAAGAAGTCAAATCTACCTTGAAAAATCGCATTTCATTGATATCAGTGGCTATTTTAATTACATATAGTAACATGATGGGAACTGGAAAAGTAGAACCAGACGGCTGAAAATGTCTACACTATTTGCCGGGATTTGAACCCCGGATCTCCCTGTTTCCGTCAGGTTGCTCTAACCACTGAGTTACCATAACAACATGTCGGTACGACATTTAATTCCCCAACTGATTCACATTTTTCCCGGTAAACCACAAGGAGATCTCAAATTGTATTGAGATGGCATACCCTAATGGCGACTTACAATGCTGTAAATGACCTTAAGTGACCTAACAGTGCTATTTGACTTATTGCTAATTTTGTTATAGGTGCAAAAGGAATATGGTAGGCTACAAGCGACAGTCAAATCTTTTAAGAGCTGATTTCTATATGGAGCATTCCATTCTCTTTACATGTCCAGGACATAAAGAAAGGAATAACAAATTCCCATTTGAGAAAAAGTATAAGTATTGGAAAATTCAAACAAATAACAAGGAATATCTCGGAATTGGTTCACTCCACAAAAACAATGTATATGATATAAGTTGTGTGTTTTAACGAGATCTACGTTTTTTGTGTAGAAAAATCGTGTATCTCTTGCGGTTTACCACTTATGCAAAAGCCATTTAGAAAGAACAGCGCTTTTGGGGATATTCCCAGAAAATTAAAGATATACATTTTATTTGTCATGAAAATGTCTTAAATATATGATATTTTAATCAAAATCGGTAGGGCCAGTTTTGAGAAAATGACAATTTTCGAAAAATGTTCCATGTAAAGGGTAGCCTGGGGTGGGGGGATTTTCTTGAAAATCCTCGTGTCGCATTTTTGAAAGATACTGAACCTTAATACCAAGTTTGCTATTTATCGGACTTTTCGTTTTTTAGTTATGGTGTTCACAGACACACACACATGGACCTTTTACTAAACATGCTTTTTTGGATTTATGGGCCTCAAAACATGTATTTCCGGTGAAATCTCGGTATCGAATTTTTGGGTGGACTACAATACTTCCCCTCCTTACTACACGCAGTAGAGAAAGTAAAAAGATTAATCTTCTAGAATTTGCATTGCCCTCAGTTTATAAAAACAAAAGAGAGCCTCAACTGTTTTAATTTGCATAAATTGGTAATAAATGTGCCGTAAATGATGTTATAAATCAATACTGCTTAGATAGCACTATTCATTTCCGTTAACACTAAGAATATAAAAATATATGATATTGGTAAATTAATTTTTAATCAACATGTAGGTCATGTGTAAAAATAATTTTTATTTTGTCATTAATAACCTAAATCTATTTAAAGTAAAATCGAACGAATTGCGAATTTTATTTAAACTTTTCCAGCTTTTGCCAAAGATTTTTCAACTTTACCAAAATTCTTTTAATCAAGAATGTTTCAGTTGTGCTCACTAAATTTAACCGCAGTTATTCAAGAATTTCAAGGCAGCCCATACGCGAATTGTTGTGGTCTCTGGATATGGTGAAAGCAGACAATGTGCGCAAATTAATAACTTTTTAATACTTCCACAATAATTCTTTGGGACAGGGTTAATAATATAAAATGCAAAATGTAAATAATGAAAATAGTGTATTAATTTAATAGCACTCGTAGAGACTCGTAGTCATAGAAGCCCACCTACAAATATATTCCGGTATGTAATCAAATAAATGAACCTTTACATAGACAAAATCTACTCTGCAAATATCATGGCTCGTAAGTAAACACATAGATTTATTTGCAATCATTATTTCACTTGATGTGAAGGACATAAGACTAAATTACATAAATTTGTTAGGCATTAATATGCAATTTTAAGAATCACCGAGATAGATTTTAATAAACCAAAGCTTCCGAGTATTTGCCTATGCATTCCTTTATATTTCTTTAAGAAACTTTGAAAATGAGCAATATTAGGTCAACGTTGAGCTTTAAATGTTGAATTCGACGTAAATCATGCGTTAGGCAAGCAGTTAATAATTGATATGAACCGTAGCCAATGTTTGCTTACCTTACTGTACAGTCGAAGCTCACTTTCCCTTGGGGCTGCCCTTGCTCCCCTTCCACCCCTCCCTGCCCATTCACCGCTCGGTTTATTAAGAATTCATAATCCCAACCCTTTCACACAGTGGTACGCGACAGCTCCCCGAGGTTTTCGAGATATATCGATAGGTGGCTTCTGAAGGAGTCGAGGTACTTTGCTTTCAAGCGTATGTAAAGGGAAGAAAAACGACCACTACGTTCCTTACACCTCAATGTGACTCGAACCTATTTGTCATCTCAGGGGGCTTTGACTTAATAATTTAAAACTAGGCATCCCATGAAAAGGCAAATGTGACGTACAGTCTGGGAAAGAGCTACGTGTCTGCATTATCTAATTTGTCTTCTAGATTAAATTCTTGAAGTATTTATAGCTCTGTTTTAGAGAATACTATTCTCATTGTCACAATATTTATTCCGAAGGGGAATGAAATGTGGAACAGTATTTGAGGCATTCGAGCATACTTCAGGAAGAAAGGATGAATAAAAATATCTAAGTATAACTATTACACCATTTGACAGTAGAGGTGGCGCCACGTAACGTGTGTGACTCGCATTCGGGAGGTCCCAGGTTCGATCCCCTGCAACCGCATTCTCTGACCCATGGGTTTTTCATGGTTTCCCCGGGTCGGCAGGCGAATACTGGGATGGGTAATCTTCTACCACGACTTCCGTGCCCCTCATTTCCTGTACCCAACATCTTCCTTCTCATTTTTTCAGGATTGTAGCCCCAGGCGATGATGTACAGCGGTTGCGCTTGTAGAGGTTTTTCCCTAGTGTTGTTGCGGGACTGCTCAGTTAGGACCCAACCAAAGTGGGCCCCACCGGGAGGGACGCGTGTGGGTGGGCTCAAGTGGTCGGATACGTTCGATCTGGAAACGCTATGGCGCCCTCGTCATCCGGATATGGTCGTCCTTCTGGTCTCTCCACTCATCTCTCCCAGAAGCAAAAAGGGTTATTGCGGCCTACTTGCGGTGTTCTGTCCCCGTTACGGGGGCCTTCAGTTCGTCCGTACCTTTACCTTATCACACTATTTGTTGTACCCATTAACATTTTAACATCTACAACTAATTCATACCGTACTTTATTTTCCAACCTGTGGTTTTAATCATAATATTCGCTAGAGATGGGTATTTTAGTTATATGTGATTTCAACACACATTCTGTTGTAGGTACCCAAGAGCACATTGTGTGTGGATCGTGTGAATGTGACCTCGTGTGTGTAACATCTCCCTCCAATGTCTTTCTTTAATCTTTTATGTATGATGTAGGGGCACTGTGTTTAATATTCAATAAACCACAGGTAATGTGACTAATGTAAAATTCTGTGAATTTTTGTGATAATTATCACACGCCTCCTCTGAAATGTAATGTAATGTTAAGGTTCCTGGTCCTCTCGCTGCCTCTGCAGCTATGCCTCCCAATGTTTATGCTGGGGTAACTAAAATTGAATATCCAGCTGCAAACCTTTTGGCCTCACCCCGGTATATAACAATATGTAAGGCAGATGTAGCAATACTAAAGCTTATGTTTCTATCTACTACATTTTTATCAAATAAACATTTACAGAAATAGTTACATTACACATGTGTTGTAAACACAAAGAGAACAGCGATAATCAATTTTTTAAGAACTGGACGCTATATGCTGGTCTTAAAATTCCATACTGTTTCTAAAAGACATGGACTTTTAAAAGACTGTTTAAAAAGATATAGAAACACCAAAAGAAAGATGGAAGGATCATTTGCATTTGAAAAATCAGAATGTATACCTTATATGGAAAATACCGAAAGAGATCTGAAATTTTAATGAATGATTAAGTATGACATTTTAAATGTTTACCATGCGACATCTTATGAATTGGATAGAGATCTTAAACAAAGATAATATGAATTTAAAAACAGTTGAAACAAGGAGTGACACGATCTAAAATTGTACGAAACGATCTTAAATTACGAATCTGAAAACTGTGTCATAAATAGAAGGGAGAATGAACGAACAGCTGAATTGAGATTTATAAGTATGTGACTTTGTTGAACGTATTTAACCGATCTGGGTATTATGTAGGCAATACTTTATAAAATATGACAGAACAAACAAAATTAAATGGACCATATTTTCGAATGACAGGTGAAAGATTATATGAAAACTTTTTTTGTTCATTGTCGGTTAAAGGAAAGGAGATGGAATGTAGAAATAACGCCTACTTCTGAGGTGAAATATATCAATATGACCCGCATCATCACTGATGATGATGATGATGATGATGATGATAACAATATCGCTGGGGAAACTAATAATGGGAAAGTGAATGGTACTATAGGTACACCTTGTAAGCAGTCCTAAGTTTTTAAACCTCTCTTCTTCTTCTTCTTCTTCTTCTTCTTCGTCTTCTTCTTATCATTCATTATATATCATAACCAGTTGCAGCCCCTCAATCTCACCTTTCATTCCATAGTTTTAATGGTCTTTTTGGACACAGTTTTCGTTTTGGTCTGTGATACAAAAACATTTTAATTTCATTCAACTATTATCGTCGGCTCTTGTAGTATGTTCATCTCATCCTTTTCTCCTCTTTAGCACAAATTTAACAATATTATTGTTGTATTACTTATTTATTTTCCAGTGTAATTTATCTTTGCAATGATTACCGTTTGTAGCGGGAAATCGTCATTGGGCGACGTTTATAACGTACGGGAAACGGTGCTGTGCGCTATTTGTAGCGCGAAATCGTCGATCCTTTGGTTGTTGTTGCCTGTTGCAGTGTTCTTCTTCCTCGGCTATTGATGCTCGTCGGTTGTTGCGTATTCCATTCCTAACTATATCTAATTATTAATTCTCAGATTATAGTGGGGAGGAAGTTAAAAAATACACTACAAGTTTCCCTTAATCAATGAAGTTTATTCACAGTTTGAATAATTATGGACGGCTAGCTTTTCCCATTATTATAATCCTACCACTTTAAATTAGTCAGGAGCCTAGCTATCTGCACACGCACTCCCACCCTTGTGCACCCGCGTGCATCTGTAGCACCTCGTATCGACGTGAATACTTGAAGATCAGTTAGAGAGAGAGTGGGCTCTGAGGCCTTGCCTGCCCTTATATACGGGAGCCTAATGACGCTCACCTCTGCGTTTAAAAATGTAACGACGTTTCCTATTGGCCCTCAGACCGCGTTACCTTAACTTGTATGAGAATGTGTGGCTTCAGATCCGTGTGCTTAAGCGCCATCCTGTAGCGTTGTGAAGCCAGTTTCATATCTCCGTCTCTTTCTTTTCTCTATCTGTCTCTTTCTATTTCTCCGTACCGTTACCGGTTCCCTGCCTGTTGGCTTGGTGAAAGGTACGCTCTTTATGTTTTCATGGAATTTTGCTAACTCGCCCGTTCTTACAATCAGCTCTGTACAAATATTAGATGTTGAATATTTTAACATGTTAGTGAGTTAAAGTATTACTGTACAATTCTTATGTATATGGTTCCCCTTTCATATGTACAATTCCTATATGTGTATAATAATGTCTTATTGTTCACCTTAATGTCTTACTTTTTTCTGGTTTCTTTTTACAGGTTTCAACTCTATAAACCAATTGTCGCACCATTGTCTTACATGCCTGCTTTAGTGTCAATACTCATATATTTATTTCTCCATGTCATATCACGCAGATACCGTGATATTCGCACTCCTTTCATGACTTGCTTCATGAATAATGTTGCACTTGCTTTAGATTTCTATTCCTGAATACCTAACCAACACAACTAGTTCTATTATCTTTCCTTCTATTTCTATTTTGCACTTTATAGATTCACTGGAAATAAAAATCCATGTTATATTCTTTTTCTTTGACGTCAAATGTATGTAGTAATTGTTGAAGGTCTCTCTCACTAAAAGAACTCATCATCTGCATAGCATTGTATTATACTCTAACTCGGACAAGAACGATCCTGTTGTAAACAACGAGGAGCAGACTTAACCCGCCATATGTTTGACGCTACATGCATGCAAAACTAACTGTAGCAACGCTAACTTCTTGACAAGATATCGAGTAAGAAATTACCAGTAACTTATTAAATCTACGTGTTATATAGAGTTAATATTACCGTGTAGTAGCATAAGGTTACGCTTCGGAGTTTCTTACTTAAGCACAGCTAAATCGAAGGCTGGCATGCGCAACCATTTGTCTCTCGCCACTTCTTAAGTTTGCATCGGCTGTATTTTATTTCGGCAGATTGACAGCCAGATCCATGATGATAAGTCGACTACTTTTAAATTGTTTACAGGTATTCTGGGCTTGTGAAGTATGCGAGAGGTGTAGGAAATACAGTCTAACATATTAGAAGGACTCTGCACGATAAACAATAACATCTGAATCAGCATTCACCTCGAGACCTACCCTGTTCCGAGAAGGCCGTGTGATATAGGAATACAACTTCTGTATTATACAACTGTTTCAATAGTAGGATAGGATAGGATTAAAAGCGGAAGGGGACTTAGCACCTCGATCTAGGCAGATCTTTTGTACTTAGGCCCTGACGGGGCCCGCACGTGAGGAAGGGATGGGGTGAGAGGAGACAGCGGGCGGCCGGACCAGGAGGCATGACAGTGTTCAGGGTCCCTACCATTTACAGATTGAACTCTCCGGGTGCTGCCTGATATATTCGGCCCCTTCACTCTCTTAGGTTCACACATCCCCTGGAGGGCCTGGGACCCGTAGACCGTTCACAGTCCGGAGGACGAAGGTTTCCATAGAGATCCTTTTCCCCTGCCATGCACACGCCAAGACCTCCCGCCGACACTTGGAACCCTTAAAGAGAGCAGATGAAGAATGAAGTGAAATGAGAATGGAGATGAAATGGAGGGACAGGAAATTCGGCCATGGGAATCAAACCCACGAGCACCCGAATACCGCCTGAGCCATCCCGCTCGGTGTTTCATTAGTAATACGAAGTTAGGCGTATATTATTTAACAATAATAAGTTAATGTCGTATAACTGCGTCTGTCTTCGATTTTATCTATGTCTCTATGTTTATGTATACGTCTATTGTGCCTAGAACACATCTGAGACATATGTGCAGAATACAGAGAAACGAATCTAAACATTTGTAGACCTTTCTCTCCCCGAAACCAATTCGCGCTGAGCAGTGATTAGAAAGCTACTTACAGCGCTGTACTTCTTAGAGCCGATTAATGTGCGATAACAAAAAATAAAACACCCATGAAGTTTCCTCCATCAATCAGCGGCCTAAGAGCGTTGCATCTCACTGTTCTATCTCTCTCTTTCTTCCCTCCCATATGTTTACAAGAAGATCGTTCTAGTTTGAGACAGATAATATATACTACTTTCCCATGTTATAAACTTCCAGTTGTTTTACGCTCTCTTAGTCATTACAGCATTAAATAGACTGTCCCGTGGTCTGGTGGTTAGCATGCTACTTTCCAAATCCAAAGGTCCCGAATGGTAATTAACCAGGATTATTCCCTATCCTCCCTAAGGTCTGAAAGCTATAAGTATGAGTGTAAACGTGTGTGTGTGTGTGAATTTAATGTTTAAAAACAAAATCCAGCATAAACAAACTCAAAGATACACAATACTAAACGAGTGAACACTATTGCCGATGAGCAATTGTTCCAAAGGCAAATTCGCGATATACCTAAATGTTATACATCGATAAAACTTGGCCAAAAGCGTAAAACATTTAGATGTTTACTTTTTCTACTGCTTACTTATAGTTAGTAGAAAAAGTATTGTATTCCAAACAAACATTCGATAACCAGCTTCCACAGGAAAGACACGTTTTGAGATTCCCTGAAATCAACATAAAGCATAAAAAAGTCTGTGGGCATTGTGTGTGTGTACATGTGTCAGTCTGTCTGTCTGTGAACAGAATAACTAACAGAAAAAATTAAATATAACAGGGCTCAAATAATCGCCTTGTCGTACTCCAGCTACATACCTAATTTCACTTGTTTAGCGACTTCCAACATGCATTTTTGTTACCATAATTGCACTTATATTCTATATAGTTGTTATTAATTGTGATGGTACATTATTCTTTACCAACGTAGACACAATATGGTATTCTTATCCAGTCGAATGCCTTTTTAAACTTGAAAGAAGAATTCTAAAACGGTTAATCGCTTGGGAGCCAACTCGGATGTAACCCGGGAGCAAATTCAGATGCAGCTCTATAAATTTGTTTACACTGACCACAAGTGACTGAACTATGTTCTCTTTACATTCCCTAGGGTATTGTGTTCTTTCATGAATCTCTTTTTGACTCGCATTCACAGTACGAGTTTTATTGGTACCGCTGTCTCATGTTATCTGTTCTACTATTACGCCTCAGCTCGCTATTCAAATTATTAATGTAAACAAGCGCCATATGCCAAGGATTCAAACTCCGTAAGTGCTCCCTACCTGCGCAGGAATGTAGCATCCATTGTTATGCCTCCCACACTCGTACCCCTTTCGGCGCATAGGGGACAATAACTGTTCTTAATAGGATTTCTCGAGTGTGGATAAGAGCTGTCACCAAAATATGTTTTGTTGGGCGGGGAGGAAAGGACTCTTAATGTCTGTTTTAAACGGTCGCCCATGATTCATGGCCAGAGAATGGGATATTTTTCTTTTCGCTAATCTCTACTCGCGTTGCAGCTGTCATTCATAGAGACACAAACAAGACGGGCCATGCCTGGTCATGCCAGTTCTTTGAGAGTTGAGAGTAATGGGATAAGGAATTCTGTTACCTACACGTTTAAAAGGATTTGTTGACATTACCTTCAAGGTGCCACATTATGTTTATCACTCTTCAGTTCTTACAAGAAAAGCGCTCACAGAAGCGCATTGGCTTCCACTTTTCTCATGGTTAAGAAATACTGCTTTTCTCGTAAGGAAAGAACACCCAGAGCGAATACGGCACTGGTGGGTATTTCTCATGGTTCTCTCATCCCAGATAAAAGCTGGGACTATCTAAAGCACCGATAAAACTTGGCCAAAAGTGTAAAACATTTAGATGTTTAGTGGAATTAATTGAAAAATTCAATGCCATAGCCGGGATTTGAACCACGGATCTCCCGGTCTCCGTCCGGTTGCTCTAACCACTGTACTACCATGGCAACATCCCGGTGCGACAGTAAATTCTCCAACTGATTTACATTTTACCCTGTAAACCACAATGAGATCTCAAATTTTACTGAGATGACGTACGCTAATGGCGACTTACAATGCTGTAAGTACTTAAGTTCTGGGCTTCACAGTTTCAACCACTATTAGGTGAATTAGCACTATAGGTCACTTACAGCTTTGTAAGTCGCCATTAGGGTATGTCATCTGAATTTGAGATCTCCTTGTGGTTTCCCGGAAAAATATGAATCAGTTGCGGAATTTAATGTCCTGCCGGCAAGTTGCCATGGAGCTCATTGGTTAGAGCAATCGCACGGAGACCGGGAGATCCGTGGTTCAAATCCCGGCTATGGCATTGAATTTTTCAGTCGTCTGATTCTACCTTTCCAACCCTGACCAACACACGGCTTGTGTGGAAGAACAATTAATACCACTAATTGACCTAATAGTAGTTCAAACTATGAGGCCCGGGACTTAAAGTACTGACAACATTGTAGGTCGACATTGGGGTATGTCATCTCAATAAATTTGAGATCTCCTTGTGGTTTACCGGGAAAATGCGAATCAGTTGGGGAATTTAACATCGTACCGGCATGTTGCCATGGTAGCTCAGTGGATAGAGCAACCTGACGGAGACTGGGAGATCTGTGCTTCAAATCCCGCCTATGGCATTGAATTTTTAAGTCATCTGATTCTACCTTTCCATTTAGATGTTTACTTTTTCTACTACTTACCTATAGTTAGTAGGAAAAGTATTGTATTCCAAACAAAAATTCGATAACGAGCTTTCAAAAGAAATAAACCTTTTGAGATTCCTTGCACCAACATAAAGCACACAAATTTGTATGTTTGTGTGAATGTGTGTATCTATCTGTGAACAGCGTAACTCAAAAACGAGAAGTCGGTTAAATACTGAGCTTGGTAAAAACTTTCAGTGTCTTCCATGGATGCGACACGAAGATATTGAAGAAAATCCCCCAACGCACACTACACTTTACATGGAAATTTTTCGTTGTTCTTCATTTTCTCAAAATTGGCTGTAATAATTTTGCTTAAAATGGCGTATATTTAAGATATTTGAATGACAAATAAAATGTATATCTATCTTGTATTTTTCGGGAAAAACCTATGAAGTCCTCTTTATTCTGAATGACCTTTAAGTGTTGTTTGTTCAGAGTATTTTGAGACAGTGGGAGAGAGGGAGGTGGAAAACCGGTCCCTCATGCCCTACATATGGTGGCTCTTTGTGATAGCTGCCGCACCGGCCTCGTACGGCCGTATCTCCCTCTTCCAATCTCTCAAAAGAACTCTGAATAAAGCATAATTGATAAAGCGTTAGAGATGGACAAAATCTTACTACACAGGAAATGCAAATCTTGTTAAAGCATACAATTTATTTCAAAAGTTTCTGTGGCCTTAAGCTTTTCCGAGATATTCTTTGTTATTGATTTCAATTTTCAACTGTTTACTTTTCAAGTGGTACGCCACTATTCGTCTTTCTCGTGGTCTGTAAGGAACATAAAATTTCAAAGCCATAAATTAGCGACTCTTTTTAAAAATATGACTGTAGCTTTACCTTGCTGTATTCTTCTTGTACCTACAACGGAAAGTGTAAATGTGTGATGAAAGTTTATCTCTTAACAAAAAGTAAATAAGAATGGGTTGCGGAAGACTGAAAGGAAAGTCGTGTGAATGCAACACATCAGATTTCTTTTTGTACTTTTGTTATGCTTATATTTGGCGTTTCTGCTTATTGCATTCTTCATACTTTTTTATTTTTACGTACCATACGTTTCAATTTAAACGGTTATAATTGCAAAATTCAATAACAAATGCACCAAAAATTATGTTCAGAATGCAATTTTAGGATAGACATAATAAACCATTTAGTATGAAGAACATTTTATTAGCTTAGGCGGCACCTTTTCGAGTGATTAGACGCTCGCCGCTCACCAAGGCAAATTTAATCCCTGGGTTTAATCCCAAGGAACCTCATGTGAGATTTGTGGTGGAAAAAGAGGCGTCTGTGCGGGTTTTCTCCGGGTTCTCCGATTTCCCTCGCCATTCATTCCACCAATTGCTGCATCATTACCTTTCCTTTCATTCATCTCACCGTCATTCCATATCATCTCCTTCCTTTCTCACATACCAGGCTTCGGGTTGATCACCCACCCTGGCTGTTCTCTCTAATCCATAGTCTGTGCTCCGCGACGAGCGTCTGACCCCAGGCACCTGCTTATAAATCCTGGGATGTAAGCCTTAACAATGGGTAGGGTAAACAGAGAAAGAAGAACTTTCTATTAGTAAATAAAAAGCGATTACTTATTATAACTAAATCAAACTCGATGTGCTGCATTCACGTGACTCTCTCTGATCGCTGTGTGCTTTTTGCTTTTGCTTCTATTTCTTGTTAATGGAGATGACTGATGTAGGTATAAGCAAACGGTAGGCTGAAGCAACAGTCATTTTTGAAAATCAGATGGTTATCTGATGGCTAATAAACTTCATGTTCTTTGCACGACCACGAAAAAAAACGAATAGTGATTAACCACTTGAATAAAGCATTTTAAAATTCAAACCAATAAAAAAGAATATCTCGCAAATAGTTAATGCCACAAGAAATGTTGACATAAAGTGTGCTTTTATCTAGAGCTTTCTTTTTGTGTGCAACAAGATTTGTGTATCTCTTATGGTATACCAGTTATACAAAAGTCATTCAGAATGGCATTAAAATATCTTAAACATTTGGTATTTTAAAAAGAATCGTTAGGAATTTTTGATAAAATAAAAAAAGCAAGCATTTTCCCATGTAAAGTCTAGTTTGGAATGTGGAACTTTTTTAAAATCTTCGAGTCGCAGCACTGGAAGGTTCTGAAATTAAATACTAAGCTTGGTACTTATCCGGATTATGCTGTAAACACACACACACACACACACACACGTACGTTTTTCTAAAAATTATTTTTTTATTCAGAGGGCCTCAAAACGTGCATTTCCCGTGAAATCCCGATATCGACTTTTTTAGTGTAATATAATATTTCCTCTACCTGCTAGATAGGTGGTAGAGAAAGTAAGAAAACTAATAACCACTAAGTCTTAAAAAAAGGTTATAAAATAATTAACAACTCATGCCAATTATAAAAGATATCTCGGAAATGGTTAACACCAAAAAAAAAATTATTTGACATAAATTGCATCCTTTAACCCTTCGTTTGTCGATGTGTGAGCGCTGCGCTCACTTTTGACTTCAAAGTGTATTTGTTTACTACTGAGGCCAATAGAACGAGATAGTGTATACCTTTCGATGCTTAATCATGGGATAATTTGGTATTTAGTGTTAAAATCTTTCATCATCCTTGTCAATGCATAACGTGGACCGTTCGTGTTAGTACAAATGATTGTCTCAGGGTGGTGTGCACCATGTTGAAGTAAATTGCTTCGGAAGTAACCTTTAAAAGTAGTCCTCACTACGGAAGTAGGTTACCACGGTAGTAATTTATTCTTTAAGTAACGTTGGAGAGCTCAATTACAATTTACTCTTTTAGTTACGACTACGTGCGTTCCTAATTACTTTTTATTTTAGGTTTATTAGTTTTTTACGTTTCTGATTTACGGGAGGTTAGGTTAGGGTTAGGTGTTTTTTAATATATATAAGCTTAGGTTCCTGAATTCACGAGAGATTACTTTTATTAAAGTTTTCAATGAAAACCCAAGTAATTCAAAAAAGCCAAAACGTGTTATTAAGATGCTGGAAGAGAAATGCTGGAAAGTCGTGATTGACAAGTTTAATAAATCTAGCCACGGGAAACGTACTGAAGAGCAGCTTAAAATTCTGGAAACAATGTTTCTAATCTGCATTTTGCATCGCAGATCACTTGCGTTTTTATAGAAAAATACCCTTTCTGATTTCCGAAAAGTTCACCATATTCACGGATAGGTACAAAATAGTAACATGCGTACAGTCAATTCCACACACAATGTGTGGGAAATCTGTGAAAGTGAAGAATTGCCTTTTATTTTCTTAACACTCGTGTATATTTATATGTAGGTACCTTGCTCTTAACCTCAAAAGCGCTCTAACAACGCAATGAAATACACGGCCAGCAGACGCGTGGTGAACGTTTATTTATAAGATTGCCTGCGGGATTATGATGAACTTTACTTAACGTGGAATGAAAATGCTGGTAAACTAAAGGTATAATTGGAATGCACTTAACGTAATGGGAATGAATCTTGATTCATAGTTCTTTTATTACTTCCAGTCAGTACCGATTGGTTCTAATTACCATGTGAAATCAAACGGGCATCAAACTTTTAATTTACATTGTGTTAAGTCAATTCTAAATATCTCCATTTAATACAGTGTAAGACTGTCACATTGCGTTAAATTCATCGTAGTGCCGGCTTAAGCTTCTGAAATATTCCGGCACGAAACACTTATAGGACGCATAACAATAATTGCAGTTTGGATTATAGAGCTGAATTTGTGTCTGAGTTTTGTTGAAATGTTCTCCAAGCAGGTTCAAAAGGCGTGTATAAGATTCTTTCCTAATACCGAAATATTCATTGAACTTTCTCTCTCTCTGTGTAAGTATTATATGGTTCTCGCATAGCACTATCCATTCCCATTGTTTTTTTTTCCGTCGAGATCATCAATGTAATCTCAGTAATCCATGAACCGTCAAAAATATCTTCCTCCAAATACGATACGATATTCGACAGGTTGGTTACTCCATCCAGGTCGCAAGAGTAAATTCTAATCTATTTAATTCCGTAGTAACATACGTACTACATGATGGTGCTCTCCGACATTTACTTCTGCGATAATATAATCTGGAAGTATCTGAAGTACAATCCTTCGGAAGTAGTTCACTCTCGCATGAAAGTCGCCTAGTGTTGACCTGAATAGTAGTTTACTACGAAAGTAGAGCTTACTCCAGATTGGTGCACGCCGCCCTCAGTGTTGTACTTTTGTAAGTGTTAAGAAAATGAGTGAAGTGGCTGAGAATCCTCTGCCACAGTAGGAAACAAACGCGGGAAATGGAAAGATGACAATTGCGTTAAATGCTTTTAACAAAATCTGTGAAACGTACCCACCTTTAATCGACAATGATTGTATATATATATTTTTGTTAAAGTTTTATTTAGGGTCGTTTTAACCTTCTTAGGATTTATCACGACCTTTCATGTGCAGTTGTTTACATTATTGGATTACAGTGTAATACTTACACATTATGTATACATACAGGTTACAGTTTTGTTAAATGTATTGATGGATATTAATTAATTTAATAAAAATAATTACTTTCTGGATGAAAGTTGCATCATTAAGTGCTGCAGAAATATTTCTGGGCATACCAACCTGATTACATTGATTTTCAAATTTTGGACATGTTAGTATAATATGTACTACTATTAATGCTGTTTTACATGTTTCACAAATTGGTGGAGAGCTTCTATTTAACAAATAAGAGTGTCAGTTTGGTATGCCCAATTCGCAGTCGGGATATTACAATTTGGTTTCGCTCCTGTAGCGGTCTTATTGGATGTTCTTGAGTTGAAGTTCCACGTACATCATGAAGTTTACTTGTAGAATTGTTCATCCAGCTGGTCAGCCATTCTTTGTGTATTTTCTTCTTAAAGTGTGTGACTGCATCTTGGAGAGGTATTTTGGTATCAGTAACTTGTGTTGGTAGTTCTATAGCTTGTTTTGCTGCAGTATCGGCTCTTTCATTACCGGGTATGTTTTTATGAGATGGTATCCACATGAAACTGAGTGACTTTTCTAAGTTATAAAGGATGATAACAAGATTATGTATTTCGTTTACAATACTATTGTTAGAGAACGTGTCTTGTATTGCGTTTAAGGCTGATGGAGTCACTGATATTTATGTAAGAGTCACTATGTGCAGTTTCCAGAGCGTATTCTAGTGCCTTTTTAATAGCATATAATTCACAACTATATATAAAGAACAAGATGGTAATTTGTATTGGAGGATAAAATCTCCACATATCACAGCACATCCATTGCCTTTTTACTTTCTCTACTACGTATAGTAAGGGAAGTATTGTATTCCACCCAAAAATTCGATACCGAGATTTCACCGGAAATACATGTTTTGAGACCCCTTGAATCCAAAACAAGCATTTTTGGAAACATGTCCGTATGTGTGTCTGTGAACAGCATAACTCAGAAAATAACAGTCGAATAAACTCCAAACTTGGTATTTAGAATCAGTATCTTCCAGAGTTGAGACACGAAGGTTTTCAAGAAAATTCTCCCACCCCAGATTACCCTTTACATGGAACATTTTTCGAAAATTTTAATTTTCTCAAAAATGGCTCTAACGGTTTTGATTAAAATATCATATGTTTAAGATATTTTCATGACAAATGAAATGTATATCTCTAATTTTCTGGGAATGTCTCCAAAAGTATTCTTCATTGTGACCGACTTTTGCATAACTGGTAAACCATAAGAGATAGACAAAATTTTACTACACAAAAAATGTAGATCGCGTTAAAGTGCACAATTTATGGCATGTACATTTGTTTTGTTGAGTGAACCATTTTAGAGATATTGCTTGTTATTCCCTTAAATTTTCCAATACTTATACTTTTCTCAAATGGGAATTCGTTATTCATTTTGTTGTCCTGGTAATGCAAAGAGAATGGAATGCGCCACATAGCAACCAGCGCTTAAAATATTTGACTATCGCTTAAAAGCTACCATATTCCCCTTGCATCTACAAGAAAATTAGCAATAGGATTAACATCTCGATTAACATGAAGCATATAGAGAATAAGTGTTTGTAAACAGTTTGTACAAGAGTAGAGAAAGTCATGTGAGTATAACACATCATATTTTCGTTTGTGATGTGTTGTTTCTAAAGTGGTTTCACTTTAAGTTTAAAGGGGTTGTATACAAAACCACGTGACAAGAGAGCACATCAATAGATGGTGGGCAAACTACAACTTTTCCTATTTAGCATGTCGTCTCTTCCTCTACAAAAAACAGTTCGGTTCATCGTTACATTTTGTGGTTATTCTCGTGCAGAGGAATTTAAAAAAACACATTATTGTAACAGTTCATTTATGAAATAAAATGTGTTTGTACAGATTAACCTACAACTAAATGAACTGTTATAGCAGAAGGTTTAAGAGGCTATGCGCAGGCGCTGCAGTTCATTTTCGGTTTCCGGCTAAGCCGCCAGTGTACTTTTGCAACGTGTTAAGAAAATGAATGTCATGGCTGAGGATCCTCTCCACTGTGAAAACATAAACGCGGGAAATGGAAAGAAGACAATTGCGTTAAATGCTTTTAACAAAGTTTGTGAAACGTACCGACCTTTAATCGATAAAGAATATTGTTGGCCATTACTTACCAATAGTTGACATTCTTTGTTAGTGATGCAGAATTGTTGCTTGTGTCGCGTTTGTTTTCTGTGGTTTTGTAACCTATAGTGCTAATCATTTTCTTAACTTGACTCATAAAAGGTTAAAGCAAAAGTGGTATACTGATATTAGTCATTAAATGAATGATTTCTAAAGCCTGAAGATAAGAACAGTTTAATCCAGTACCTTTAACCGCAGATGAACTGTTCAGGTACAACTTTTATTTGTCTACTCTTAGTATCATGTGTTAGAAGTTTAGGATGTAAGGCAAAATATAGGAATAAGACATGCAATGTTTAAAAGCTAATGATCCTCAAGCGGTGCAATATACTGTATTCGCATTCTGTATGAAGCAATTTCCTCTCACGGGTACTTAGTTCCCGTCATCCCCCACGTGGTGCTGCCATTTTTTGTTTACTTCTTCTTTCAACTTAATAGTAAAAAAGGTTAAGGATGCAGAGGTTACATATTGTAATGTTTTGTGTTCCTGCTACATTGTCAACTCATTCCTGATTATTCTTCCACGATAAGTTAAGTATTGTTAGTTGTTTGCTATGTTAGATAATGTCTTGATTACCATGTGTAATGCTAAGAGCAGCAAATACTGAAATGTCTCCAGAAGGTTGAAGACGAATCTGTCGCAGAATTTGAATTTTGAAGACGAGTGAGTGTGAGAAGGAGAGAGAGAGCTTGTGTGTGAGTGTGAGACTGTGTGTGTGTGTGTGTGAGAGAGAGAGAGAGCTTTTGTGTAAGTGTGAGATTGTGAGAGGGAGAGGTTGTGTGTGAGTGTGAGACAGTGAGAGAGTGAGAGCTTGTGTGTGAGTGTGAGAGAGAGAGCTTTTGTGTAAGTGTGAGATTGTGAGAGGGAGAGGTTGTGTGCGAGTGTGAGAGAGTGAGAACCTGTGTGTGAGTGTGAGAGAGAGAGAGCTTTTGTGTAAGTGTGAGATTGTGAGAGGGAGAGGTTGTGTGTGAGTTGAGACAGTGAGAGAGTGAGAGCTTGTGTGTGAGTGTGAGACTGTGTGTGTGTGTGTGTGAGAGAGAGAGAGCTTTTGTGTAAGTGTGAGATTGTGAGAGGGAGAGGTTGTGTGTGAGTGTGAGACAGTGAGAGAGTGAGAGCTTGTGTGTGAGTGTGAGAGAGAGAGCTTTTGTGTAAGTGTGAGATTGTGAGAGGGAGAGGTTGTGTGTGAGTGTGAGAGAGTGAGAACTTGTGTGTGAGTGTGAGAGAGAGAGCTTTTGTGTAAGTGTGAGATTGTGAGAGGGAGAGGTTGTGTGTGAGTGTGAGAGAGTGAGAGCTTGTGTGTGAGTGTGAGACTGTGTGTGTGTGTGTGTGTGTGAGAGAGAGAGAGAGAGCTTTTGTGTAAGTGTGAGATTGTGAGAGGGAGAGGTTGTGTGTGAGTGTGAGATAGTGAGAGAGTGAGAGCTTGTGTGTGAGTGTGAGACAGCGAGAGAGAGCTTGTGTGTGAGACTAAGAGAGAGAGCTTTTGTGTAAGTGTGAAACTGTTATAGGGAGAGGTTGTGTGTGAGTGTGCAAGGGAGAGCTTGTGTGAGTGTGAGACTGATAGAGAGATAGCTTGTGTGTGAGTGTGAGACTCCGAGAGAGAGCTTGTGTTTGAGTGTGAGACTGTGTGAGGGAGAGAATGTTTGTGTAATTGTGAGATTGTGAGAGGGAGAGGTTGTGTGTGAGTGAGTGTGAGACTGTGAGAGAGAGCTTCTGTGTGAGCGTGAGATTGTGAGAGTGTGAGACTGTGTGAGAGAGAGCTTTTGTGTAAGTGTGAGATTGTGAGACGGAGAGGTTGTGTGTGAGTGTGAGACTGCGAGAGAGAGGTTGTGTGTGAGTGTGAGACTGCGAGAGAGAGGTTGTGTGTGAGTGTGAGACTGCGAGAGAGAGCTTGTGTGTGAGTGTGAGACTGTGTGAGGGAGAGAACGTTTGTGTAAGTGTGAAATTGTGAGAGGGAGAGGTTGTGTGTGAGTGAGTGTGAGACTGTGAGAGAGAGCTTGTGTGTGAGTGTTAGACTGTGAGAGAGAGCTTGTGTGTGAGTGTTAGACTGTGAGAGTGTGAAACTGTGAGAGAGAGAGCTTGTGTGTGAGTGTGAGACTGTGTGAGAGAGAGCTTTTGTGTGAGTTTGAGACTGTGAGAGAGAGAGCTTTTGTGTAAGTGTGAGACTGCGAGAGAGAGCTTGTGTGTGAGTGTGAGATTGTGTGAGGGAGAAAACGTTTGTGTAAGTGTGAGATTGTGAGAGGGAGAGGTTGTGTGTGAGTGAGTGTGAGACTGTGAGAGAGAGCTTGTGCGTGAGTGTTAGACTGTGAGAGTGTGAAACTGTGAGAGAGAGAGAGCTTGTGTGTGAGTGTTAGACTGTGAGAGTGTAAAACTGTGAGAGAGAGAGCTTGTGTGTGAGTGTGAGACTGTGAGAGAGAGAGCTTGTGTGTGAGTGTTAGACTGTGAGAGTGTAAAACTGTGAGAGAGAGAGCTTGTGTGTGAGTGTGAGACTGTGAGAGAGAGCTTGTGTGTGAGTGTTAGACTGTGAGAGTGTAAAACTGTGAGAGAGTGAGAGCTTGTGTGTGAGTGTGAGACAGCGAGAGAGAGCTTGTGTGTGAGACTAAGAGAGAGAGCTTTTGTGTAAGTGTGAAACTGTTATAGGGAGAGGTTGTGTGTGAGTGTGCAAGGGAGAGCTTGTGTGAGTGTGAGACTGATAGAGAGATAGCTTGTGTGTGAGTGTGAGACTCCGAGAGAGAGCTTGTGTTTGAGTGTGAGACTGTGTGAGGGAGAGAATGTTTGTGTAATTGTGAGATTGTGAGAGGGAGAGGTTGTGTGTGAGTGAGTGTGAGACTGTGAGAGAGAGCTTCTGTGTGAGCGTGAGATTGTGAGAGTGTGAGACTGTGTGAGAGAGAGCTTTTGTGTAAGTGTGAGATTGTGAGACGGAGAGGTTGTGTGTGAGTGTGAGACTGCGAGAGAGAGGTTGTGTGTGAGTGTGAGACTGCGAGAGAGAGCTTGTGTGTGAGTGTGAGACTGTGTGAGGGAGAGAACGTTTGTGTAAGTGTGAAATTGTGAGAGGGAGAGGTTGTGTGTGAGTGAGTGTGAGACTGTGAGAGAGAGCTTGTGTGTGAGTGTTAGACTGTGAGAGAGAGCTTGTGTGTGAGTGTTAGACTGTGAGAGTGTGAAACTGTGAGAGAGAGAGAGCTTGTGTGTGAGTGTGAGGCTGTGTGAGAGAGAGCTTTTGTGTGAGTTTGAGACTGTGAGAGAGAGAGCTTTTGTGTAAGTGTGAGACTGCGAGAGAGAGCTTGTGTGTGAGTGTGAGATTGTGTGAGGGAGAAAACGTTTGTGTAAGTGTGAGATTGTGAGAGGGAGAGGTTGTGTGTGAGTGAGTGTGAGACTGTGAGAGAGAGCTTGTGCGTGAGTGTTAGACTGTGAGAGAGTGAAACTGTGAGAGAGAGAGCTTGTGTGTGAGTGTTAGACTGTGAGAGTGTAAAACTGTGAGAGAGAGAGCTTGTGTGTGAGTGTGAGACTGTGAGAGAGAGAGCTTGTGTGTGAGTGTTAGACTGTGAGAGTGTAAAACTGTGAGAGAGAGAGCTTGTGTGTGAGTGTGAGACTGTGAGAGAGAGCTTGTGTGTGAGTGTTAGACTGTGAGAGTGTAAAACTGTGAGAGAGAGAGAGCTTGTGTGTGAGTGTTAGACAGTGAGAGTGTAAAACTGAGAGAGAGAGAGAGCTTGTGTGTAAGTGTGAGACTGTCAGAGAGAGAGCTTGTGTGTGAGTGTTAGACTGTGAGAGTGTAAAACTGTGAGAGAGAGCTTGTGTGTGAGTGTGAGACTGTGAGAGAGAGCTTGTGTGTGAGTGTTAGACTGTGAGAGTGTAAAACTGTGAGAGAGAGAGCTTGTGTGTGAGTGTGAGACTGTGAGAGAGAGCTTGTGTGTGAGTGTTAGACTGTGAGAGTGTAAAACTGTGAGAGAGAGAGCTTGTGTGTGAGTGTGAGACTGTGAGAGAGAGCTTGTGTGTGAGTGTTAGACTGTGAGAGTGTGAAACTGTGAGAGAGAGAGCTTTTGTGTAAGTGTGAGACTGTGATAGGGAGAGGTTGTGTGAGTGTGAGACTGAGAGAGAGAGCTTGTGTGTGAGTGTGAGACTGTGAGAGGGAGAGGTTGTGTGAGTGTGAGACTGAGAGAGAGAGAGAGCTTGTGTGTGAGTATGAGACTGTGAGAGAGAGTTTTTGTGTAAGTGTGAGATTGTGAGATAGAGGGCTTGTGTGTAAGTGTGAGGTTGTGAGAGGGAGAGAGAGGGCTTGTGTGTAAGTGTGAGATTGTGAGAGGGAGAGACTGTGTAAGGTGAGAGAGAGGGAGAGGTTGTGTTTGAGTATGAAACTGTATGAGAGAGAGAGATCTTGTGTATGACAGTGTAATTATGAGAGGGAGAGCTTGTTTGTGAGTGTGAGACTGTGAGAGACAGAGAGAGAGAGAGTTAAATCTCTTTGACTTACTGCCAACTTTATGAGGCGACTGAAAAAAAAAACCTTTAAAACTCTTTAAAATATGGCATATAGGCTTTAAAATATTCGAAAATATGACGTGTTTATAAAATTACCAAAAATATATCGTAATATTCTCGAAAAAATCATGTTGAAATAATTAGAAATTTCATAATCCATATGTATAGATAATGTATAAGCATACATACACACTACGAAAATATATGCAGATGCATGAACTTCCGGGCCCTATCAACCATTGGTCTTAACCCTCTGCTAACCGCCCAATATCATTTATTTAAAACACAATTGAAAGAATCACAATGAGTTTTAAGCTTTGAATACAGCGAAGCACTCCATGTCACAGTACGCAAAAACGCACTCGCATTCTAGCCCTTGTTTAAATATGCAAAACATAGTTCCGGGTTGCTGACCAGCGGAGTAAAGGACAGGCTTGACAGCTGACCCCGGGTCGATTCCAGTGCAATCGATATCACCGCGTTCGTTAACAATTGATTGCTCCATAGCGACCCATTGTCTGGCATTGTATAATTGATGTATTCCGACATTGTAGCCGTCCTGTGGATTCTCGTGTATTGCCCCCCTGGTTTCCTGCGCTCGCTCTTGTGCTGATGTTGAGATATTAACGAGAAAGTGGAAATGGTATCAACGTCTGTAGAAATTTGGATTGTTTTCACAAACCTTATCACAAAATTAGTGTATTTAATAGGACATTATTCCAATTTTTAGAAATATTAAGCTGTATTATTTGAGAGAAATTTAAATTCCTTTACATCGTATAGCACGTGCTTAAAATTTCAATTTTTTTGGGACTACCCCATATATACATTGCATGTGATTTTGTATAATCATGTTTAGCAACACTGTGTAGTATAGTACACTGTTGAGTACAGTAAAGTTTAAAAATGGGAAAGAACTAATCTGTGCACTCACATGACTTTCGCTACCTACCATCGTATTGCATTACACCAAAAAACTCGAATACATGTTTTGAGGTCCCCTGAATAAAAAAAAACATTTTTAGAAAAATGTTCCTGTGTGTGAGTGTGGATAAATACCAAACTTGGTATTTATGTTAGTATCTTCCAAAGATGCAAAACAGATTTTCAAGAAAATCCCCCACCCTAAACTGCTATTTACTTGGAACATATTTCGAAATTTTTGTTTTCTAAAAAAGGGTTCTAACCATTTTTATTAAACTACCATATATAAAAGATATTTACATGACAAATAAAATGTATATCTTGAAGTTTTTGCGAATAGCCTATGAAGTCCTCTTCAATCGGGAGGAATTTTTATAATCCTGCAGAACTGGTTAAGGAATACACGAAAACGTGCTACACAAAAAATGTAGATCTTTTTATTTCAAATAACGTTTTTGTGGCATAAGCCATTTCGATATATCCATTAGTAATGGATCAAATTGTTCATCTCGAGGTCATTCTTTGAAAGTCCTAGCAACATTCAGTTGTTTCTCGCGATTGCATGCAAACAATATCGAATTTTAAGGCCAGCATATAGCGTCCAGTTCTTAAACATTTGATAAACAATCACTGTGCCCTTTGTAGCTATAAAGAAATGTGTAATGTAGCTATTTCTGTCAAGGTTTAGTTGGATTAAAATGTAGCAGAAGGAAAAATACGCTTTAGTAAGAATAGTTTGTATACTCACTAATAAAAGATAGAATGTAAAGAAAGGTATGTTAATGTATCACTTCATCTTTCTTTTTATTTAACTTCTGCAACTGTTCTTTCGACAGCTTATTTTTCTATCTGCTTCTTGCTAATCCAGATTAACCTTTGTAGAAATAGTTACATTATACATTTCGTTGTCGGTGCAAGGTGAATAGAGGAAACCGAATCCATAGTCAGATGTTTAAAAGCGAGCCAATGGTCTTGACATTCCAGTCTTTCCATGACATCGCGAGAAGCGGCTGAATAGCGACAGCATTTTAAAAATGCAAGTATTGAAACATTAAATCGATAATAACGGATACCTCGGAAATGGCTGACGCCAATAAAAAGTTAGCTTAAATAAACTGCATATTTTAAAGAGTTCCACCCTTTGGAACTCTTTAAAGTACCTATTTGGCTATCTCTTAAACTAAAGCGCTATGCAAATGTATACAAAATTGCTTTCAAACGAAGAGGACTTCACAGGCTATTTCCAGAAAATCCAGGCTATACATTTTATTTGTCTTGTAGGGGAAAGGTCCCTATATTGAACCACTTGAGCCTAATTATAAATAATAATTGTAATTTCAAATAAAAATTTTCAGAAACACAAGCGTTAAAGTGACAAATTCTTGCGCTATAAATATCCTCAACGTAATTTAAGATTAATACAATTATCAAGTAAATAACATTTAAAAATTGAGATGGTGTAAATCGATTTTAATTAGGAACGCGGTCCTTAAATTGACCACCCGTGTCTTAAAATAAAACACAAACTTTTAAGTTTAAAAGTATTTTTATTAATACAAAATACACATATTTTACTCTACATTCAAAACAAATGTGCTATCAGCAACAAACGTAGAGTCCAAATTGTGATAAGAATAGTAATTACCTTGAAAAATGTTTAATTTTAATATAATGACAATCACTTGGTTTTTGGAATAGGTATTATTTGCAAATATAGAGTTATACTAATTTTTACTCTCATACAGAAGAGTCCAATTATACACAGTCTTCACAATAAAACACTTTCTTCTTCTCACTAACTTTTGCACACTTTTGGTGAAGCCATATCCTACAACTCACATACTGGATCATGTCCATCATTTCAGACAATTCACATATTCATGTCATCCACTGTTTATCCACTGTGGATATTTATTCACACGATATACTATTCGCAGTTGAGCAATTCTAGAACTTCAATAGGTTTCCTAAATTGGACCAGTTCAATATAGGGTTCAAACAGTGGTTCAGTTTACGAGACATGCCATTTTGGAAGCTTTAGCATCTATGTGACAAGGAGAGACGCTGCTTGAAAAAACGTATGCATGAATATTGTTGCTAAATAAACATTTTATAATATGTAATAGATATATATATATAGATCATCTCAAATTTGTCTAATTGGTCCTATAACCTTAGCTAGATGAGTCAAATATTACTTCTGAAGCACCAAAAACACACAACACTTCATACAACTGAAACCACAGGTCAGAATGCAAAGTCCGCAACTCCAAGCATTCATAGCTACACTACGCTTCTGCTATGATTATGGTGCCATCTGTCGAACAGTTTGGAAAATATCGGAGCGGTTCAATTTAAGAGGCGGTTCAAATTAGGGACCTTTCCCCTAAATGTCTTATATATCTTGTATTCTAATCAAGACCATTAAAGCCATTTTTGAGAAAATCAAAATATTGAAAAAGGGTTACATGTAAAGGGTAGTTTGAACTTAAATTCCAAGTTTGTTAAATATCCGACTTTTAGTTTTTTATTTATGCTCTTCAATACACACACACACAAGGGCATGTTTCCAAAACTGCTTCATTTGGATTCAGGGGACCTCAAAACATGTATTTCCAGTGAAAAGTCGGTATCGAATTTTTGGGTGGAATGCAATACCTACTATATACGTGGTAGAGAAAATAACAATATTATACAAAATTCAATCAAATAAAGGAGACTTCACAAGCTATTCCCTGAAAATTCAAGACGTTCATTTTATTTGTTAAGCAGATATTTTAAAATTATGGTTTGGGGAGGACGTATTTCCTTGAAAATCTTCGTGTCGCATCCTTGGATGTTGCTAAACTTAAACAAGTTTGAATAAATTATGTTCACAGGGGACATACAAACGTGCACGCGCTGACATACACACGCGCACACAAACATACACACATACACCTTTTTCCAAACATATTTCTTTTGAATTCAGGTGCCCCAAAATTTGTGTTGTGTAATATTTTGTCTACTACATATGTAGGTGCTGGAGAAAGTAAAACCAATCACACACTTTCAAGATTACCCATCAGATAACTTACTTGGGGAAAGTGTAAACATACTGCATGAAATACTTCAGAATTGGCTAACGCTAGCGCTACAAGAAAAAAATCTGATGTGTTACACTCACATGATTTTCTCTACTCTTGTACAAACTATTTTTACAAACGCTTATTCTCCATATGCTTCATGTTAATCGAGATATCGAGATGTTAATCTTATTGCTAATTTTCTTGTAGATGTAAGGGGAATTGGCAGGCTTTAAGCGATAGTCAAATATTTTAAGAGCTGGTTGCTATGTGGAGTATTCCATTCTCTTTGCATGTCCAGGACATAAAATAAAATGAATAACGAATTTGAGAAAAATTGGAAAGTTAAGGGAATAACAAGCAATATCTCGAAAATGGTTCACTCAACAAAAAAAATGTGTATGACATAAATTGTGTATTTTAATGCGATCTACATTTTTTGTGTAGTAAAATTTTGTCTATCTCTTATGGTTTACCAGTTATGCAAAAGTCGTTCACAATGAAGAATACTTTTGGAGACATTCCCAGAAAATTCGAGATATACATTTCATTTGTCATGACAATATCTTAAACATATGATATTTTAATAAAAATCGTTAGAGCCATTTTTGAGAAAATTAAAAATTTCGAAAAAATGTTCCATGTAAAGGGTAATCTGGGGTGGGGGGATTTTCTTGAAAACCTTCGTGTCGCATCTCTGGAAGATACTGAACCTAAATACCAAGTTTGGTGTTTATTCGACTGTTCGATTCTGAGTTATGCTGTTCACAGATACACACACAGACACACACGGACATATTTCCAAAAATGGTGTTTTTGGATTCAGGGGGTCTCAAAACATGAATTTTCGGTGAAATCTCGGTATCGAATTTTTGGGTGGAATACAATACTTCCGCTGCTTACTATACGTAGTAGAGAAATTAAAAAAAACACCTTATTACAATTTATGTATTTTAGCGAATTCTACATTATTATTAATTTTTCCTATCGTCTATAATTTCCCACATATACAGTGCGGTCGTTTTAAGGCGGGGCCACAGACCGGCTATATGCGTAGCCAACACCATTTATGATAAAATTAGTACTCGTTATAGTGCAGGTTACTATCACTCGCTATAGGCCTCACTATAAAACGACGACCGCAGTGTACAAAACTGTATAAAATTCAATAAATATGAAGATAACTCTCTAGGCTATTCACAGATAACTCAAGATATGCTTTCAATTTGTCATTATTAATAAAAAATTACAATTAACGAAAGTGCGACAATTTTTCGTGTGAAAGGTAGTTTGGAGTGAGAGAATTTTCTTGAAAAATGTTTTCTGACATGCCGACTTTTTGTAAGTAATGCTGTTACATTCCGCACGCGCGGAAGCACACACACACACACACACACACACAAGGACGCTTTCTGCTTTTTGGTGGGAGGGTCTAGTGAACCTCAAAAACTGTATTACCGGTGCAACCTCAATATCAAATTTTGGGTGCAGCACAATACTTCCTAGCTATAGCTAGGTGTTACAAGAAGTAAAAACGCATTTTTAGGAAATGCGCATGTTTGTGAGGGGGAGGGAGAGAGAAAGAGCGAGTGAGGGTAACACAGAGATAT
This sequence comes from Deroplatys truncata, assembly GCA_030765065.1. Taxonomy (NCBI): domain Eukaryota; kingdom Metazoa; phylum Arthropoda; class Insecta; order Mantodea; family Mantidae; genus Deroplatys; species Deroplatys truncata. The sequence continues at coordinate 182,339,288 of CM060984.1, forward strand.
GGAGGTAGCGAGCAAACTGGAAAAGGTATAGTTGAGTAAAACGAAACCTCAATAGTACAGATTATACAACATTGACAGTATATAATTGGAGCATTTGACAGTTTAAATAATGTAGTAACCATTGATGTTATTTCTAGTTGTCTTATTACGCACTTGATTTATTTTAAATATTACTATTCATTAAAATAATCGCGTGATTAAGGTGCCTGTATCGCGCGGTTGGCCGCAATATTTTGACTTTCACCCTTTTAAATCATGGAAATGATAGGTTTATCAATGACATTAAATAGTAGATTATGACACAAGGGGTAAAAGTAGGGTTTTATTTTGCGACTAGGAATGTTTTAACACGTGTGGCATATACTACCTTTTAGACAGCGCTCAAATTTGTAAAATAACTATAATATTATATTGATTACTAAACCTAACAGATCAGTTTTAGAACGCGTTCTTGAAACAAGAGAATGACGTTAAAAAGACGAGATGTCAGATATATTGATATTTTGTTGATTCGCTAGCAGTCATTTTCAGTGAAATTATTTTCAACGTGTTTTGCTTTACACCAGCCAATGAAGCGATTAACTCTTATATCATATTGTTTTCTGCATTTTTGGCTAAGTAATTCTAGTATTTCTACTGATTCTGTAATTTCACCTGGTTCTTCCATTTCAGTTTCTTCTTAATAAATAATTTCCGCATTTTATTCTTCGTGTAGGTTATATAGATAAAAGAACAGCGTTTTAGATCAGCAGAAGTCTGCCAATATAACGTATAGATTAACTCTACAACGAATTGCGATAAATTGAAGTATGAAGTATAAATTGATAATGAGAGCGGCATGAGAAATTAATCATGTAAAAAGACATAATGAAAAGTAAAACTTAATCAAACCAAGTCGAGTTATTAAACATATACAGATACAAAGGGTAATTACCATGAGATTGAACTTGAAACCAATGAAGATTATAGCACTAGTGCCATAATTTAAAGCTTTTAGCTCGTGTGCACTGCCTACTTTTAGGCCATACTGTCTAAAAAGTTATTTTCCACTGTTAGAATAACATAGGCAATATCGTTTCATTCCAGGAGTGTCTCAAAATGTATGTAAGCGAAAGCGAATATGCTAATTTTTACAAGTGGCATAACAAAGATCATATATGAGTTGTGCATGTTTTATGCAGTCCTTACATATACAGTAGTGTTTATTTACGCTTTAAAAATACGAGTCAGTAAAATCTCTCAACCAGTTCTACAGGCCAGGCACTTATGTGGGCCTAACATTAACCTATACTGGCACTACTTTTCTGTTCCAATTTCCCAAGCGCAACTATTGTTGGCTCTTAGTACTACATGAAATCGTATATATTCAATAAGAAAACTTTCTCCTTTTAATACTTAGGCCAAATCTGGATCTCATGTATTTTGAAACTCCGAGCACTCTCTTTAAGAAGGTCGCTTTCATCTTTTCTATTTTCTCATCTGACGTGTCGTGATGTATTCTTATACCAATTCTAGTCCGTAGTTAGTGCTGGCATGGCTTTTAACAGAAATAAGACTGGGGCATATTGAAAAACAAGAAATTATATGTAGTTTCAAGAAAAAAAGGTCATTAGTAGATTATAAATATTTTAAAACGGAATACGGAAAAGGAAGATACATCCAATACGCCACAAAGAGGCCAGAATGGGGTATGCATGGGCGAGGACAGATGTAATGAATTTAAATGGTCTAACAGGGAGAAGAAGGGGGGAGAGATGTACTAAATATAATGGATTATATGACAATTGGCATTATATTCTGGAATGCGAAGACGGATAATGGAAGAGAGAATTTAATACTAGAGAAATGGAAAAATTTACCGATAGAGCTAAACGTTAGGAAGATTTGTAATACAAAATCAAATGAATATATGGAGAAAGCAGGAAAATATTTAGGGAAAATTAAAATTGGTTAAAAGATACGTGAAGCAAATTGGAGAAGATACGAAAACGGGTAACAAGGCAAAAAAGTAAATAGTGGAAAATTATACTTCCTCATTATACGAGATATACAACAGAATGTTAAATATAAGGGGAAGAGAAATAATAAGCAACTCCATTGCATTGTAAACGTTGTATAAATTGCATGTGAGTTCAAAGTAGATAATAAATCATTCATTCATTGCAGTCATTACTGACATTTCTCTTAAATGTTTTATTTCGTTCATGCTTTTGGTTGCTGTGATTATTATTCTGTTAAGTTAATTCGGAAATTCCTTGCTGTAGTTTGTATCGTTATCCCTAGATGCTTCAAACTATTCGATCTCTTTAATTCTTTCCCTTTATAGGTTATTCCGCCTGTATTTGGTGGCTTTCCTCCATTCCTGAAGATTACCATTTCTGTTTTTTTCTCGTTTATTTGAATCACGTTTGATTCTGCCCAGTCTGTGAGTATACCCATAGCTCTTAGAAGTTCTTCTCTATCCTCTGATGCTATAGTCATATCGCCAACATAAATTTAAATTCTCACTTATCTTATCCCCTGCGTCCGCAGTGAAAGCGTTAAAAAGTACTGGACTTAAAGGGACTCCTTGCGAAACATCATTTGTTTGCTCGAACCAATTGGAATTTCCTATACTGTCATTAATTTGTATTTCGTTGGCTGCTAATATGTTAGGTATCAGTTTCGTGAGTGTTGATTGTCCGATCATAGTTTCTAATTTCTTGATCAAGAGCTGTCTCCTAATGAGGTCAAAAGCCTTGGAGTAGGAAATATGGGAAGATTTTTTTCTGTACCGAGGCTGTGAGAACCAGAACTAGAAAGTTACAAACTACCAACTGCGACACCTGGTGACAAGAATGGCTGTGCATGAACCAAGCGCAGTTGTGCAGTTGCATGTTGTGCAACAATACCTGTGAAAAATATCCTATACTGTAATATAAGAGCAGGTCAAAATCTATAGTGGAAAATGCTAAAGAAGGTTAAAGTATGCATTCACGAATGTACGAATTTCTCACATCAATTCTAGCACTATTAGTATTTGAGATGGATTGAATTCCAATAGAAACATAGCCACCAAATTGGAAATAATAATATTTGTTAAACAAATGAGTAGTATAGTTTTATTACAATAAACATAGCCATAGTGTCACTGACAGAAATTCAAACAAAGAGAACTACGGATCGACGCAGGTGTTCACATAGAGGAGCATTCATTTTGTTTTCATAAATAACAATGCCATTCTTTAACCAATATTTGGAGATGCTTGTAAGCTGAGAGGAGTGAGAGTATGAAAGCATAGCAACTAGTCGTAAAGATGATGTTGGCATAAGCTTTAAAGGTTGCGTATACTATGTAGGACTCGGAAATTGAAGACCTATAAATTGCCTAAAAAGAACCTATAAAAATATTAAAAAGGACCTAATAACTGAAAAAATAACAAATATTCTATACAAAATAATATTTTTAATAATTTTAGTTTTAATTACACATTTAAATAATGACTATAATGCTGGATCTTCATCAGTTGTTAAAAGGGAATGTGTGTCATTTTCTCTTAAATTCTGTTATCTATGAATTTTTTATATAAATTAATACATACATAATTCAGTGAGAGATTTATGCGCTTAATTTATCGTGTAATACTCAAATACTGTTCTTTGAAATAGAGTTAAATGTTGTGCTTCAAAAATACAAAATCGTGATGGTATGAAACATACACTCCGAAAAATAATATGAGTAAAATGCTGTTTCTTTCAATCACATTTTTACTTTCTCTACCATGTACATAGTAGATAGAGAAGGCATTCCATTACACCCAAAAATTTGATACTGAGATTTACACGGGAAATACATGTTTTGATGACTCCTGAACAAATAAAAAAGAGCATTTTTTAATAAAAAAGGTCCGCGCGCGCGTTTGTGTGTGTGTGTGTGTGTGTGTGTGTGAAAACAGCATATCTCATAAACAAAAAGTTGTATAAATGTCAAATTTGGTATTTAGGTTAAGTACCTTCCAAAGATGTGACATGAAGATTTTCAAGAAACTCCTCCACCCCAAGCTGCCCTTTACATGAAAATGTTTGGAAAGCTTTTATTTTCTAAAAAATAGCTCTAATGATTTTGATTAATCATATTTACATGAAAAATAAAATGTTTAGATAAATTTTCTTCTGGGAATAGCCTGGGAAGTCTTCTTCATTCGGAAGGAACTTTGTATAATCTTGTATAACCGGTAAAGTTGTTAATAGTTCGAGTTTTTCAATACTTTTGTTATTATTTTAAAGTCCTGTCGTTTTTCAGTTACTTCTCGTGATTGCATGGAAACAGTATAGAATTTTAAGGAAAACATATAGCATTCAGTTCTTAAACATTCTACTATAACTGTTCTCTTGTATCTATAACGAAATGTGTAGTATAGCTTATTTCAGAGATTTATTTGAATTAAAAGGAGTAGATATAAAAATAAAGCTTTAATAAGAATAGTTTTCTTCTTCTTCCACTAATAAAGATAGAGGGTAGTGAAAGTCATGGAAATGTAACCATCAGATTTTTTTATTTGTTATGTTATCTGTATAAATCATTGTCTTTTCGAGTTGAAAATTGTAGTCGAAAGAAGTTTAACCCCGTTTAACCCGATGGGTCATATTAGATGGTGAATGAACAAAATACCTGATATGATGTTCAAATGATCCGGGATCCCTAGAGCTTAGAATTACCCCACATTACCCTTCTCAGATAAGAAATTGTAAGCAGGGTCACTCTAACCGAGATTTGAACTTGGAACCTCATGAATGTGAGCAGACATTATACCCCCACGCCTCGAAGGTAGCTGACCTTTGAGAAAGGAAGCAATCTGATGTGTTATATTCACCTGACTTTCTCTACCTTCTTTCGTTTATTAGTAGGTATACAATACTAAAGTTTATTCTTATATCTACTTTGCTTTAATCAAATAATCCTTAAGAGAATGACCAAATAATGAAAAATTTGACCAATACCATCGGATATCTAGAAATGGCTTATGCTAGAAAAAATAGAGATGAAATAGATTATGATGATATACCACGTATTAAAGATACGTACATGACAAATAAGATGTATATCTTAAATTTTCTGAGATTAGCTTATGAAGTCCTCTGCTTTCGGAAGAAAATTTAATATAATATTTATTAATATAATTATTAAGGACAGAATTATCTTGCATAATTTATAAGCGTTAGGCGGTAGACGAAAACGTACTACAAAAAAACTGTACATCTGTTTAAACAGAATTTATTTAAAGTATTCTTTTATTTTTTTTTTTTTTGTTTTTGTGGCATCAGCCATTTCTGAGATATGTCAATTTTCAGCTGTTTCTCGTAATGTCCTGGAAAGATTGTTATTTTAAGGCCAGCATAAAGCGTCCAGTTCTTAAAAATTTGAGTATCGATATTTTCTTTACCTATAATGAAATGTGTGATGCAGCTATTTCCGGAAAGTTTATCTGGATTAAAATAAAGTACATAGGAGAATAAACTTTCGTAAGACTAATTTGTATACCTACTAATAAGCGATAGAAGGTAGAGAAACCCATGTCAATACAATATGGAAGATTTTTTCTCAGAACAAATTATCATTCCTTTTCTTCCCGGTTAGTTGGCAATGATTATAGTATTTCCTCTTGAAACGGAAAGAAGCAGTTTTATCCAACATCTCAGACAGTACGTTCTGCGGTTAACGTGACAGACAGCTCCATTTGATTTCGTCGCTCCTCTTCTATGACCCATATTTGTCACATTCTTCCTCTGAGAGGAACAAGATCAGAGTGTAAATGAACACATAAGACGGAAGAAGAATTACGCGCGACCTCGTTTAAAAACATCAGCTTCTTCTACTGTCTGTGTATGTGTTTGGAAGGAAGTTTAATTTCTCAGGCTAAATAGAAAGGAAATTTGATCAGGCAATTACAGCAAGACAAGAGGAATGTAATCTGTAGACAGGCAGTTTATTGGGTTGACCCAGACGAGAGGGGTGGGGAAAGGGGTAAGAAAATGCTAGAAATGCCCGACGTATTTTGTCTCCTCTCTTGACATGCTAATGTTATAATTTTTAGGGGGTTTCATCCCTTCTTATTGCAGCAGTAACAAAAGCAAAGGGTTATCTCATTTGCTTTAACCACACAGCCATGTAGGAGAAAATATCGGCTTGAAGATAAACAAGACATTATCTAAGAAGAGCTTACAAATTAATCTGTAGCACTTATACGTAATAAAGCTGCAGACAGACTTTTTCTCCCCTCACCTTTAGATTGCGTTTAAGTAACTGACGTTAATGTGTATAATGTCCTATTCTGAAGCTAAATATATTCTTAGTTTCTCTACCAGATAATGTTCCAGTTGCATGCGTGCTCTTTCCGATGTACATTATTTGACTGATATGTTTAAAGGTTTGTGATTCTTTTTTTACTTTCTCTACTACGTATAGTAAGTAGGGGAAGTATTGTTTCCACCCAAAACTTCGATACCGAGATTTCACCGGAAATACATGTTTTGAGACCCCTGAATCCAAAAAAAGCATTTTTACTTTCTCTACTACGTATAGTAAGTAGGGGAAGTATTGCATTCCACCCAAAAATTCGATACCGAGATTTCACCGGAAATACATGTTTTGAGACCTCCTGAATCCAAAAAAAGCATTTTTGGAAACATGTCCGTGTGTGTGTCTGTGTGTGTGTGTCTGTGAACAGCATAACTCAAAAACTAACAGTCGGATAAACACCAAACTTGGTATTTACGTTCAGTATCTTCCAGAGATGCGACACAAAGATTTTCAAGAAAATCCCCCCATCCCAGACTACCCTTTACATAGAACATTTTTCGAAAATTTTAATTTTCTCAAACATGGCTCTAACGATTTTGATGAAAATATCATATGTTTAAGATAATGTCATGAGAAATGAAATGTATATCTCGAAATTTCTGGGAATGTCTCCAAAAGTATTCTTCATTGTGAACGACTTTTGCAATACTGGTAAACCATAAGAGATAGACAAAATTTTACTACACAAAAAATGTAGATCGCGTTAAAATACACAACTTATATCATATACATTTTTTTTGTTGAGTGAACCGTTTTCGAGATATTGCTTGTTATTTCCTTAAATTTTCCAATACTTATACTTTTTCTCAAATTCGTTATTCATTTTTTATGTCCTGGACATGCAAAGAGAATGGAATGCGCCACATAGCAACCAGCGATAAAATATTTGACTATCGCTTAAAAGCTACCATATTCCCCTTGCATCTATAAGAAAATTACAAATAAGATTGACATCTCGATATCTCGATTAATATGAAGTATATGGAGAATAGGCGTTTGTAAAAATAGATTGTACAAGAGTAGAGAAAGTCATGTGAGTGTAACACATCAGATTTTTGGAAAAATGTCCGTGTGTGTGTTTGTGTGTGTATGTCTGTGAACAGCATAACTCTGAAACGAACAGTCGGATAAACACCAAACTTGGTATTTAGGTTCAGTATCTTCCAGAGATGTGACACGAAGGTTTTCAAGAAAATCCCCCACCCCAGATTACCCTGTATATGTAACATTTTTAGAAAATTTTAATTTTCTCAAAAATGGCTCTAAGGATTTTGATTAAAATATCATATGCTTAAGGTATTTTTATGACAAATGAAATGTATATCTCGAATTTTCTGGGAATGTCTCCAAAAGTATTGTTCATTGTGAACGACTTTTGCATAACTGGTAAATCATAAGAGATAGACAAAATTTTACTACACAAAAATGTAGATCTCGTTAAAATACACAATTTATGTCATATACATTTTTTTTGTTGGGTGAGCCATTTTCGAGATATTGCTTGTTGTTCCCTTAAATTTTCCAATACTTATACTTTTTCTCAAATTCGTTATTCATTTTTTTGTCCTGGTAATGCAAAGAGTATGGAATACTCCACATAGCAACCAGCTCTTAAAATATTTGACTATCGCTTAAAGCCTACCAATTCCCCTTGCATCTACAATAAGATTAACATCTCGATATCTCGATTGACATGCAGCATATGGAGAATAAGCGTTTGTAAAAATAGTTCGTACAAGAGTAGAGAAAGTCATGCGAGTGTAACACATCAGATTTTTTTTCTTTCTATAGCCAGAGCCCATCCCGTTTCCACTGTTAAACATTTGAACGCTTTTACGCAGCCTTGTCGAACTAAGCATTTATTGTTTAATGTGAACTCTTTCATTGGCAAAAAATGTATCGTGAATGATATAACGTGAACTATTCAATGCTTGATACAATATACAGGGCGACCCACATAAAGCTCTACAGATGAATATCTTTTAAATGAACAGGAAAAAAATAACAAATCATATTAGAGCGAGAGACCTTCCAAGTTGTGACATGGAAGGTCCCTCTTATGGGGTACAGGGGGAGCAACCTAAGGATTTTAAATGCAACTTTGATACTTTTTTTATTCTGGTTCTAATAAATAAACTAAGCAACTTTTATTAAAATATTTTTTTCAAAAGAACTCGTTATAAAAATACATATTCCTATTTTTACGTTATAACCAGACTGAACTACTTGCTACATAGTTCTGCTTTCAGAGGAGGTACATGACTTTTTCTTTTTTTGGGGGGGGGCTTCTCAGCATGCTGAAGAAAATACAGTATCGGAATATTTAATTTATTATTTTGTTTTATAAAACATTTAGAATAAAAAAATTAATCGGGAACGCTACTAACAATTTTTATTGCTACAGGATGTTAAAAAAGTATTCCATATCTTGATAGGTGGTAGAATAGACTAAAGCAAGAAAAAAATGTCCAGTAAACAGGGGCTTTAAAATGCATACCTTAAGAACTATGAGCACTTGTTCATCTTTGGTACTGTGAAACAACCTCTTCTACTGCAAGTTTTTTGCTATTACGTATGACCTACAGAATGCAGTAAAAATGACACGCTACTCTGTTATTGTGAAACAGCAGAGCTTGTAGTGTAATCCACTTGCATTAATACGACCTGAACTTGTGAACCATCTCAAAAGGTTGTGCTGGATATGACGCCCATTCATAGTAAGGCATGCTTCTGTCTGACGTCTTAGGGAACCACACACTCTGTGAAAGACTCCAGGTTGGTCACGGATGCTCTGGCAGGCATCGATGACGCCTTTCTGTAGTGACTGTATATCATTAACGGGGGCTGCATAAACCAAAGATTTCAACATAAAACTACAATGTAAAAACATTTCACAAACTTATCAAAACAAACTGATTCCGTTAGATCTAATAAGAATATGTGTTGCACTTACCCGGAACTGTGAATACGGTTTACAGTAACAACACTAACAGAGTTTACTGCATGCCTTATCGATAGACAGTAACAGTCCTCATTTGTTTTCTGCCTTCTGTAGATCGTGCGTAATAGTAAAGAGCTAGCAGCAGAAGAGATGTTTCACATCAGCGAAAATGAGCAAGTCCTCGTAGCTCTTAAGTTATGCATTTTAGAGCCCTGTTTACTGGACATTTTGTTGTTGTTTTGGTCCATACTACCACCTCTCAAAATATGGAACGCTTGTTTTTAACACCCGGTATAATTTGAAGCTGTACATGAATTCACGCACTAAACTTGAAAGTACGGTCTAAGAGCAGTAGACCAATCGAATCTGCTTAGTCTCTACAATATCGTAAAAACATTAAATTCTAAAGTTACTTCGTTAATTGACAAAATATTTGCCACATAAGCGTCGATTTCGCAACAATTGGCTGTTTTAAGTTCATGACCACCTATATTCGTTGCAAACAAACAGGAGAATACGTTGATTACAGGTTGGTAACCATCTCACCAAATGTTTATCTGCTAAAAAGAAGACGGTGTCACAAGCATAAGTGTTGTTACATTATATTTTTATATTTGTTGAGTTACATTGGTTTTTTAATAATGAACCATCGTCTAAGAGGCGTCCAAAGCGGCGTGGTATAGTGCTAAGGGATTCCTCAACAGCAAGATCCAAAATAGGAATAATGGTATAAAATGTTCACGAAAGAGATGCAAGGCCGCAACACTATTTAAAATGAAAACTCTGTTGCAGAGTGGAAATTTACTCCAAAATTGTGTTTTAAGTTATGTGCAATTAACTAATGAACATCCTTGACAAATAGTTTCTGCTTTCAACAGTTACAGTCTTTAATTCACAGCTAAATCTGCGATTAGCCACTAGTTGTTTATATAATGCAAATGCACTCTTATCATCAAATAGCCCACATGATGTATATATTCATCAGTTTTTGCAGTTAATCATTTATTGGTAAAAGTCTATTGAGGCATTATTTTTAACATTTAAATGATATCAGTCTAATTATATAATATATAAATTCAATAACAGCCCACCTTAAAGCAATATGTGTGTGTAACAAGATATAAAAAGTGTATATTACAGTCATTATATATATTTATATTATTGTATGCATGTTCAATAATGTTATGTGAATGTATTACATAGTTTAATAATGTAGGAGCTCTGAGAATAATAGGTTAAAAGTTGCTAACAATGAGTTAACAATGAGGTAACCTTGAGGCAATAATGAATTCGAAAGTTTAAATGCTACTGGTAATTCCTGGAGCAACAATAATGTAATTTTTTGAGACAGTTTATAAAATAGCCAATCAACAACCAGAAAAAATCCTAAGTTAAATGAAAGTATTCTATTGGAGTAGGAATAGCCAATCAGAAACTGAAATAAGGCAAATTTTACAAATTCAGAAGTCAGTTGCTTATAGACAGTGTTCCTAAGCGGACGCGAGATGTGTCCTCGAGAAGTTTAATATGTATTCTTGTGATACGAAAATAGTTTGCATGTTAATAAGTGCAAGTAATTAACAAAAGAATCTCACAGCTCTCTATATCAGTGAAGTGTTATTTAAATCGTATCAAGCATTAATAAATGGAGTGAAGAAAAACTTGAAATCTGTGTAAGCCTACATTTTTCAGTCGCACCACCCCCTGATAAGACATACATATCTCTAAAAAAATATAAATACTGACGCAGCCGAGGCAAACGTAAATATATAACATTTAAAGAAACAGTAAAAATTACAAAGTTAATATTTTTAAACTTAAGGCAAAAGCCACCGGAAAGTACATTTGGGGCGAAGGCTACCGGAAACTATTTTAGCATACGTGCAGTTGCAACTACTTCAAGTTCGGCTCCCCAACAGTCGAAATACAATACATTACCACCATAAAATTCAACTTTTTCAATATGTATTTGGGTTTTGGTTAGTAGTTAATTAGTCGCGACATTTTGTTTTTTCTTTTGCAGATCCCCAAAACGGTAATTTATAAAATTTGTCAAACAATATTTATTTTTAAGACGACAATTTTCTTCGAACAGTAACCGTAATTTTCTTGTTTCGTACGATTCGGAATTTCATGTTTTTCCGTCTCCAAACCTGTACTTCCCCCTATAACATCAAGCAACTTTTATTAAAGACATTTATTTCTACAACGCTTAGTTTTGGAGATACTGTACAGTCTCAACTTAAATGGTCCATCCTGTATATCAGCTAGTACCTACAATATTTTATGCCTCCTCTGATTACTACTATTGCACACTAGGTCGAAATGTTCTTTGCAAACTGAGAACGAGGAACTTTACGCTTTAGTGTCTATTTTCCATACTACATGTTTTGCAATACTATAACTGTATTCACTCTTAGGTTGGTCCGCGCCAAAACAAATCCACATGACCAATGCACTGTGGCACGGCACGGTAGCAATGCGCGTAAGAAAGTAGTCCCATGCTAATAATCTAAATTTTATAATGAATTTATCCTTAAATGGTATAATTTTCTATACAAATACTTAAGAGTTTAATTAACACTTATTTATACTGATAAACAGAGCTACAAGTCCCAACATGCAATTCGTATGAGTCACCTGATCCGAGTATGCGCAGAATACTGTTTACAGCCTGAAACCAGCAGTTTCTGTTTAGTATCATGGAGGGCGATGAATTTGCGCTCGCATCTTCGTCGACTTACATAAAGCATAAGCCGGGCAAACCAACGTTAGTGGTGAAAAAAAAGTGTTGAATGTTTATTATAAGTTATATGAGGAATATCCAACACTTACGGTGAAAGAAATGGTGAAATTAACTTCTGAGTTCACCGGTGTTTCGAGTACAAGACTGCTCGCAAAGAAAAATCTGAAACAGGAAAAGTGGTTACACGCCGGGGGGGGGGGGGGCGGGGGGAAGAAAGCGTGTGAAATACGCGATGCAAGAATGCAACGATTTTGTGAAGTGCACAGTTTCGTTTTTTAAAAATGAGCTGCCAACAGTTGATAAAGTGCGCTTTCAGAGAGTGAATAAATGAAAATTATCGCATACCTGTTACTTCACTTTTAGCTCTTTCTTATAGAATTAACTATTACTATATGTAAGACTTTATTTTGTTGTAACTGTCAATCTTATCTCCTTTAATCCCTAACAAAGTATGCTAGTTGTCGGAATAAGAGCTTTATTCTTTTTGCATTACGTGCCGCGTGTACTTGCCACAAATGGTCGTGAAAGTATGAATATTTCTAGCGCTAATGGCGGAAGGATACATTATAACGGTGCACTGGTCACATGGGTTTTGTTTTGTCGCGGATCAACCTAAGAGTGAATACAGTTTAGGAGAAATGTGTAATTGGTATATTTCACATTATAACTGAATTTATAATAATAATAATAATAATAATAATAATAATAATAATAATAATAATAATAACGTGCAAGTTAAAAACCATAATATCTTTTCTACTACTTCGCACTTGGGTATTCTGATAGAATTGATAGAACCCTGTGATAACAATGCTTGGTTTTCGGAATTTAATTTCCAAAGTTTCAAAAAAATCTGGAAAAACAAAGCACTGCAATTATTTTATTTGTCTTCCTCCGTGGTGTAGTGGTTACCATGCTAGCCTCTAGTTCCCGAGGTCGCGAGTTAAACCCGGCGGAGGGCGATGGATTTTTTCGGGCGTAAAAATTCTTAGCGTGGCTTCCTTCGAAAGGCAAGTAAAGCCGTAGATTTACGTCACGAAAAAGAATCCCAAGCCTGATAAAGAGGCCTCGGAGCAAAATTTCCGGTCTATCACGCCCAATATAGAATGGGACGCTAAGAACCATAGGAGTTAAAGAGCGTCCATAAATAAAACTCAATTCACTGCAATTATTTATATTTAGTCTAATCAGATGTCTAAATTTTCGATCTAAATTCCAATATTTAACCAAATAGTTGGTATATAAGAAAAGAAAGCATACATAGCTAATTAACATAACAAAAGCGATGGATAACGAATTCTGAGAAATTAAAATATTAATTCTTTTCATGTTAACAATCGGGCAAACGAAAACAGTTTAGTGTCGAGAAAGCAGGCTTTCAAGTGCGGTCAGACTTTTTATGAGGAAAGTTTGAACACGACAGAAATTATTGTTTGCTTTAATCTCGTGTAGAGAGTACGATCGAAAGCAATTCAGCGTCTCGTTTTGTTTTCTTTGTTACCGGCCGACATTAAGGAGTGGAGCAGACGTATGCCCGTCTTGCGGACAAGACTTGTCATTATGTAACACGTGTACAGATCCACACGAAGAAGGCGCGTCGTGCAGCAGGAGGCCTTATCATCGCGACAAAAGGTTTGTCGGTTCGATTTCACCGATAAACTCATCCTTTTTCGGAACTTCCTTTATCGCCATTTGTTTGTCGAAGCTGTTACCAACAATTGTCAATGCCTTGCCTAGACATGAACGGAATTTATGAGCAGCGGTACCTTTCCATTTTATTTAGTAATTTGTTGTGATGTGGGCGGCGCCGTGGCCGAGTGGTTAGACCGAGGCGGCCCGGGTTCAATCCCAGGGACCTGCATGTCGGATTTGTGGTGGACGAAGCGGCGTCTGGGCGGGTTTTAGCCGGGTTCTCCGGTTTCCCCCGCCATTCATTCCACCAACTGCTCCATTATCACCTTTCCTTTCATCCATTTCACCAACATTTCGTTTCATCTACTTCCTTCATCCCATACCAGGCATCGGGCTGATCACCCATCCTGGATGTTCTGTCTGATCCATGAGTGTCTGCTCCTCGACGGGCCTCTGACCACAGGCATCCGCTTGTAAGTCCTGGGGGTGTAAGTCCTACATAAGAGGAGGGTAAACAGATAATGAAAGAATGAATGTTGTGATGTGTGGCCATTTACTCCGTCTTCTTATATTCTTGTTTCCCTAAAGTTTATTCATTGTTAACCCATTCGAAAAAAAAATTATAAGCAAACACTGATACAGGAACTGAAAATAAGCAAGATAAATATTATGTTATGTCTAGATGTGTATTGTTGTTGTTGGTATATTTTCTTGCGTTTATTTGGTCGTTATATAGTCATAGCATTACTGTAGCTCAGTCGTTCATCTTTCATATCATTCCTTGTTGTAGTATTAAAGATAACACTGCCTCACTTCCGCAGCCAAACTTGTTCCGTTTGTTTTACTCATACTGCTGGCCTAGGAAGCGCTCAACTCCACAGGTTAACTAACCAGCTATTTTGTTGTATACCTCTTTATTACATTAAGGAGGTACATGACAAAGTGGTACATAATTATATTCATATTTCCAGCCTAAAATTTGAAGCCCGCTCTTGAATATGACCAAAAGCGACAAGTTATTAATTATCGAAATTGTCTTTGCTAGAATTGGATGAAAAAGTTTATTAATAACAATATTAAAATATTTTGTGTTACATTCGCATGTCTTTCTCTACCCTCTATTAATGGGTATTCAAATTATTCTTAATGAAGCTTATTTTTCTATCTACTACATTTTAATCCAAATAAACCTTTGCAGAAATCGCTACATTACACATTTTTTTATAAATACAAAAAGAACAGAACGAATAAAATGTTTAAGAATTGGACCATATATGCCGGCCTTAAAATTCCATACTGTTTCCAAGCAATCGCGAAAAACAACTGACGTGACAGGACTTTAAGAGAATGACCAAGAAGCATCTTGAAGCTTCCGAGAACCCCAGCGCGGAGCTATGCGCTATGAACTTTATTGGAATGATTTTGTAACATGTATATGTGGTCCATGTATGAGTATTATACAATAACTTAGGTATGCAAGAAGGTTTACAATTTGCAATAAGAATGTTCTGGATCAAAGTTATATATTATATCGCTTATCACAGCGCCATGTTGTCAAACCCCCAGGTCAAGAGGTTGAAGTTCCAGTCCGGTGTATGAGTTTGTACTGATTCAAGGAGCCTCAAAGCCTATATTTCTGTGAAATCTCGATATCAAATTTTTGGGTGGAATACAATACTTTGGAATAAGAGGTGTTTGTTTGTTGATTTACTTATTAGTCTCCAAAAAAGTTAACCCTATTGAAGTATATGGTATGTTAGGGTTATAAATAATGCACAAATTAAGTATTTGCCTTCTACGGAAGCAATAAAATATTAAAGTGAAACCGAGACTTTACATTTGTACACACATTGGAGTACTTGAGAATGTTCTAGATCAAACTTAGATATGCATTTAACTAGTTTTGGTGCAACCGTTATGAACCCATAAGTTCATCCTTGATTTTTTCAAACACTATAAATCTGACAATGTTTGAGTAAACCACCCATCACCAACTCACTTCACTGAGAGGGTAGCATGCATATGCTAGTCACGAAACTCTTGATTGATCCCTGAGAGTTAGCGTGTACTCTGAATAAATACAAGTCTCTGATGAAAACTTCACAGTAAAGCATGACAGAAAGCTTGAAGTTTGGGCTTCTATCAACGCTGATTACCAAATGAAATATTTTAGAATTTAGCTCTTTCTGGTAAAATCTGAAGGCACTTCCATTATATGATTTTCATTCAAAGATTATGTCAATTTATTACGTAACTTAGTTAGTGAATGATGTGAGAGATTGACTCGACGACGTAAAGCATCTAAGCAAATAGAGAATCGGCAGACAGAGAGGCCCAGCGCGAGTGTGTACACAGACCAAACCCTTCGGTCCAAGACTTCCTTGGAAGACCGTCATCACAAGCTGCTCTTCAGCTATAGACGTGGACCTGTCTTGCCCAGAGTCGTGACCACAACACACTCCTCAGCAGTCGGTCAGCAGCGGTCCTTGTGTCAACAACCAAAAGCCATGTCTCATTCACAACCTGGTTCTAATAGGGAGACTCCTATCGCTCGTCTCCAAATGCTTCATTCTCTGGTTTCATGCTTAACGGGAACCCGTTCTGGGTATCAGGAACCATGACTTACCCACTTGCGATAGGAAACCGTTCGGGGTATTAGGATTCGTATATTATCCAAGAGCGGTAACTGAATTTGATCCGGAATTCATCCAGGGCATCTCCAGCGTTCCTTTACTCATTTGCTCAACAATATGTAGCATTGTTATCTTCTACTCTTCTTTGCACTACCTCATCCTTTTACGAATTATATAAAATAGAAGCTTAACAAGATTAAAGTGGATATTCCAACAGAAAACACAGAAACCATGCATACGACACCATTATACTTGTCATTTCCTTAATTACTGAGCTGTACAAGGTTAGAATTGAAGTAGATTGTTTCTTTACGTTATTTGCACCACGCTTTGGGCATCAATTTGAAGTAGGTAGTTGCTGCTACGTATGAAAAGCCGATTTGAAGTAGGAGTATTGAAGGAGTTGTATTATAGTTCAACTGTTGGGGAGCCGAACTTGAAATTCGTTGCAACGGCACGTATATCCCGGTTTCCGGTAGCCTTCGCCCCAAGTTTAAAAATATTAGCTTTGTAATTTGACTGTTTCTTTAGATACGTTATATTTATGTTTGCCTCGGCTGCGTCAGTATTATTCTTAGATACACTTTTGTCTTCGCAGGGTTGTGGTGCAACAAGAATGTAGGCTTACACAGATTTTAAGTTTTAATTCACTCCTTTTTATTAATCCTTGATAAAAATTAAATAGCACTTCACTGATATAGAGAGATGTGAGATTATTTTATTCAATACTTGCACTTTTTAACACGTTAACTATTTTTGTCTCACGCGAATACGTATTTAATTTCTCGAGGACACATTTCGCGTTTGGTTATGAGCACTGTCTAGAAGCAACACGTCTGGTTATGAGCAGTGTTTGGAGGCAACTGAACTGTTTCCACCGTCTAAATTTGTAAATTTCTGTATTTCAAGTCTCTGATTGGCTAATCCTAGTCCAATAGAATACCTTCATTTGACTAAAGCTTTTTCTGGTTGTTGATTGACTATTTTTAAACTGTCTCAAAATTTACATTTTTGCTGCTATAATAATGACTAGTAGCATTTAAACTTCCTTACTCATTATTGCCTCAAGGTTACCTCATTGTTAGCAACTTAAAAAAAAAACTTATTATTCTCACAGCTCCTGCATTATTAAATTACGTAATACATTCCCATGACATTATTCAACATGTTTACAATAATATAAGCATATGCAATGACTGTTACATACATTTTACAAATTATTACATACACGTATTGCTTCAAGGCGGGCTGTTATTGAATTTACATATTATATAATTAGACTGAAATTATTTAAGTGTTAAAAATACTGCCTCAGGATAGAAAATAAATTTGAGGCGAAGTATTCGCTCGTTGTTTGTTTCAGGGATGTAAGATAAACGAGGGTCAGTACGTAAACCCATGAGCATTGTCCTAAAAGTATTTTCTTCTTCTCAAGAACAAGAATATCCACTTGAGATTTTACTGAAGGATATTAGAGTTCATAAACATTACATGTTTTTAAGAGGTAAATCTTGCACACTTTTTTTCAGTAGCATTTGAAATGAACCTTGATGTGAGTTTATTTCATTCAACCTGGCCGTATACGACGATTAATAAAACGTTCATTCCTTTATATACAACTGACATTCACCAGAAAGAGGAAAAAGTACAATCAAAGAAAATTTCTTGATTTGTTAAATAGTTATAAAGAAAATAGAATGAAGATTAAGGATAGTTCATATGAAAATAAAATGGGAGAATGAATAACACAACGCATGCAAATAAAAAACAACAACAACAAACAATAAATACATTTGTGTTCATCTTGTAAATGGTTCTGGAAAATGGTTATTGCTGTGATGTTGTAGAATAGCTCCTTTGCGTCCTTTGGGACCGTAAGCTGAAGTTTATTGCGCATTGTACCTCTACCATAAGTCCATGCACTATGTAAGTTTTTTTAAAGCAAGCAATTGTAGAATTAATTATAAATGGATTTATTCTCGACGTCAACTTCTTGTGCCTTTCTCCTACGAGACTCAAAGGGTACCGGAGATCAAACATTGCTCATATGATGATAAAAACAATAATATCTATACGGCTATTACTTCCATTACTGACCAAGCCAGATACTTCAAGTACCATGTAACCCTGGTCTCTAAAGGCTGCCTTTTACTCACGCTCCGATTAGAGCGTTTCCATTTCGATGACATTCAAAAGATCAGTACCAAAACAAACACTTGCCAGTCGCTTCAGTAACAAGATATATTTATGACTAGAAGCGGGCAAAATATAAAGTTTCATATTGCAAACCATGTTTGATATCATTATGTGAACAAATAGTTTTACAAGGCGCGTTTTTAAAGTACGTGCCGTTTTAATATTTTGCCACTGCAGAGCTGCAGTCGCGATTTTGAGCATGCGCTGAAGTAGATGGTTTGTTACGTTATTTGCACCACGCCTTGAGCGTCAATTTGAAGAAGTTGTATTATGTTTCAACTGTTGGGGAGCCGAACTTATAGTAGTTGCAACCGCACGTATAGTAAACAGTTTCCGGTAGCCTTCGCCCCAAATGTACTTTCAGGTGGCCTTTGCCCCAAGTTTAAAAAAATATTAGCTTTGTAATTTAACTGTATCTTTAGATGATATATTTATGTTTGCCTTGGCTGCTTCAGTATTATTGTTAGAGACACGTTTCTCTTAGGCAGGGTTTTGGTACGACTAAGAATGTAGGCTTACACAGCTTTTAAGTTTTAATTCACTCCTTTATATTAATCCTTGACACAAATTAAATAGCACTTCACTGATATTAATTATTAATTACTTGTACTTTTTAACACGTAAACTTATTTTTCGTCTCACACGAATACATAATTAATTTCTCGAGGACACATCTCGCGTCTGGTTATGACCACTGTTTGGAGGCAACTGAATTGATTTCAACCGTCTAAACTTGTAAATTTCTGTATTTCAAGTCTCTGATTGGCTAATCATACTCCAATAGAATACCTGCATTTAACTAAACCTTTTTCTGATTGTTGATTGGCTATTTTTAAACTGTCTCAAAATTTACATTATTGCTGCTTTAATAATGACTAGTAGCATTTAAACTTCCTTACTCATTATTGTCTCAAGGTTACCTCATTGTTACCTCACTGTTGGCAACTTATAACTTATTATTCTCACAGCTCCTACATTATTAAATTAGTAATATATTCACATAACATTATTACACAGGGATACAATAATATAAGCATATGCAATGTCTGTTACATACATTTTACAAATTATTACATACACATATTGCTTCAAGGCGGGCTCTTATTGAATTTACATATTATATAATTTGACTGAAATTATTTAAGTGTTAAAAATACTGCCTCACGCGATCCCTTCCTCCATTCATTAGGAAGCCAGACGCAGCTCTGCACGATCGTCACCTTGTATTCCTTTTGTTAGAGCTCTCCTAAATTTTCAAAACAATCGAACGACCCGTAGACTGTGAAGCCAGATCAGTGATTCGGTTTTTGAATACGAGAAATGTTACACCAGCAAACATTCATCGCTAATTGTGTGAGGTTTATGGGGGAACAATAATAAGTGACAATGCCCGGACACACACAGCCAAACCCTAAATACAGCCCGGATTTGGCACCTAGCGATTTTCGTCAGTTTCATCATCTGAAGTAATTTCTTGGTGGAATTTCAACGACGATAATGGGAAACAAGAAGTGTAAACTTGGCTTTCATCACAGGTGGCATCATTCTTTGACGAAGGCATTCAAAACTTGGTTTCCCGTTACGACAAGTACCTGAATAACGGCGGTGACTATAGGAGAAGTAGTGTAAGGGTGTAAGACATATTATGTTCTGTTATTTTTTAAAAAATTATCGGTACTTACTTAAAAAAAACATGCCTCGTATGTTTAGCAGGGCGTAGAATTCAATGCATCCGACAAAAATCATTTTTTATAATATTTTTGCAAAATCTTCATATTTTATGACAGTAATTATTGCTTAACATTCTGTATGGTTTATAATTTGTTGCTTTTAAAATAATTTCCGTTAGCAATGAACCAGGCTTTCCAAAGATCCTGTTTGGGACGTTTTCTTGAAGCACGTTTAGTAAACCCAAACCACTCTTTCAAACAAGTCGGGTACAGTTGAGAAAACACCATTTCCTCTATGTGACGTCATGTGCAAAATTAAATGCTCTCTATTTTTGAAGAGTATCTATTTTCGCGAACCGGTTCTTTTAGTAGTATAATGTAATTATTAGCATTAAGGAGAGCAACCAATAGCTTATTATTTCTTTTCCTGTAAGTTTAAGGGCTTCACAATTATTAAAATCTATGTAATGTGTTGTTTCATTTTGTATTTTGTTATGAACACAATTCTACAAAGCCTATTATTTTAAACTAATGAATTTGACCTGCTCCAAACCCTTAAAGTAGAAATAAGATGTTTTGGCTTTAAAACATCCATTTCATAATATTTCCGTTTTTTTCTTCATATCTTCACTTTCTCCACATTTTGTCTGTATCTGTTTATGACCTTTTCTTTGCTTTGCGTTTCATTATTTAATCAACTATCGATTTTATTTATAATGAACGGGTATAAGCAATCAGTGAAGAAGAACTTATGGTTGCTACTACCTTTTGGCTTTGGGTGAAAACAAGGTAACTTCCTCTAGAGCGGTATTTCTTTTCACTCTGTTGTGATAGTCAATATTCGTAACCTGCCATAACCACGTCAACTTTTTATAGGTCCCAATAACTTCCAGAATAAAGTCGCGCTCTGACATACGTGTGCTCTCAGTGGTATCTCTCAACTGACTGGCGCTCTTTGAACGAGGGTTTATGCACTGATTAGTAGGATTGCGCAGTGGCTTGGAGCCGCTCCACGTAGGATTTCCCCTTTCATTATGCAACGGCTCGGTAGTGTATTGAAGCGGTCTATTGGATTTTTTCGCGGTCAGATTTCTAGCAGACCCATCGCACCACGTCAAACAGATGGTTCGCCAGTTCACTCTGAGAGTTTGGAATGATACCACTCCACGTTTGGCGAGTTCAAACCCGGCGGAGGCGATTATTTTTTTCGGGCGTAAAAATTATTAGCATGGCTTCCTTCGAAAGCGAAGTAAAGCCATGCAGCACATAAAAGAACCTCAAGCCTGATAAAGAGGCTCTGAGCAAAATTTCTAGTCTTTCACGCCCAATATAGAATGGGTCGCTAAGGACCATAGTAGTTAAAGAGCGTCCATAAATAAAACTCAATTTAATTTTTAACTCCACGTTTGGAACGATTTGAATGGCTGCCTTTAATCAATTGACTATCATGTGCATGTGGGATACAGTATGATGGCTTCTTCCTTCTATCTCACTGTCGGGATAAGTTGACAGGACATGGACTTTCATGTTCTCTGGGCAGTTCTGAACCGAGGGAGCTATCCTGGTACCTAGCCCGCATGTAACGGTCCTAGTAAATGATTGTGGTCATCTTAATGCTCTCTCCCCATTCTGTAGGATAAGGCCCCATGGTATAATCCATTTTTCCCCAGTATGTGTTCTTTGAACAGCTCAGTGACATTTTTGCGTGGAAGCTTCAAATACACTTGAATTGTCTTCTCCTTAGCTCTGGCCGGATTTCAGCCGCATCGGAAAGATATTATTGTGTCATCCTTTCCCACACTCAGCACTCTAGGTTTTGAGGTACCTAAGACGTTTTGTTCCTTGTCTCTCGTGACAATGGTTTGCTTTTGACATTTTCTTGCATATATTGATATTTTGTGATCTGTTACCTAAAAAGGACAAAACAAACCAAAAGCACGAATTTTCTTGCGCATAAACTATATAGTCTGGAACGTGTGTTGATAAGCTCTCCATAATTCAGCCCAGTATTTTGTGGATGACACAAGAGGGTGTCTACTGATAATGAAAATGCTGTATATACTGAAATTGTACTGGAGTTAGGCGGCGCCGTGGCCGAGTGGTTAGACCGCTCGCCTCCCACCGAGGCGACCCGGGTTCAATTCCAGGGATTGCATGTGGGATTTGTGGTGGACGAAGCGGCGTCTGGGCGGGTTTTCTCCGGGTTCTCCGGTTTCCCCCGCCATTCATTCCACCAACTGCTCCATCATCACCTTTCCTTTCATCCATTTCACCAACATTTCGTTTCATCTACTTCCTTCATCCCATACCAGGCATCGGGCTGATCACCCATCCTGGATGCTCTGTCTGATCCATGAGTGTCTGCTCCTCGACGGGCCTCTGACCCCAGGCACCCGCTTGTAAGTTATGGGGGGTGTAAGTCCTAAATAAGAGGAGGGTAAACAGATGATGAATGAAAAGAATGTACTGGAGTTAGTGATTGCATACTGGAAAACTTAGACGAATTGTCCATATAATATTTTATTTACTTCAGATTGAATTTTCAGGTGATCAGTTCTTAGAAAATCTTATTAATCAAATGAGTATTTTCTGAATGTCATTGTTTTGCACGATATTTCCCCCTAATTTATTTTATGTAAAATGACTCAAAAAGACCCCTAAAACTCTTGTATAGATCATACAACATTTCCAGAATTATAGAGATTATTGCGGGGGAGGAAATGGTGAGGCTAAGATTAGAAATACAAAGTCCGCTGATATTTTATTCCCATTTCCATTATTACCAGCAAATGTTTGGTCAATTATTATGAATATCGCGGGATTGGAAGTTTATGAAATTGCAGTCCCAAAAGGGTAAATGGGAGCATTCAGTATAAAAATATTCTAGATCATAAAGAGTACAGAGACTAAATTTAATTAAATCATTAAAGATTTAAAAGCCACCCATGCAACATCAAGTATGGCAGCTAGTAATAAACACAGCTTCATATTATGCCTACGAAAACAACTAAAACCAGTAAAGTCTTTAAACTAACATCAACGCGCATTTCAATACTGCTATATCTTTTCATTCGATGAAGTACTGGAATTTTGTCAAGTTGTACTGGACATATGTTGGAATTTTAAATCTTCAAGGTAGTAGACACCCTGCACGAGTGAAGATTTGCTGGATTCCAGAGCTGTAACGACTAGGCATGACTCTTGTTCGGTACAGAATGAAGTGCGGGACTAAACGCCTACTGTGTATTTCCTCCAAAAAATTGATGGGCCATAATGTGAATCTCTGGAATTAGGAAACAATCTTAGCGGGTGGTAGTAGACACGTGCTGTCACTGCAAATCCAATCAGTGAACATAGTAAACAGCAGTTTGCACAGATATAATATTATTTGTGTTTAGAAAATATTTTCATTGAATTCTTTAAATACCAGTTAAACTAGGCTGATGGCAAGTTATGGAATTATTACGACGGTGTCTAAATAAAGAATGTCTGCTCTTCAGTTCCTTTCATGCAAAATATCTAAGTGCTATAAACAAATTCCTTTTGGTTAGTTTTTGTACATGAGCTTCACTAGAAGAAATTACCTATACAATTCACGGCTCCTAACAAATAACTGATTTTCCATTAAAGCATGCAATGAAGACTGACAGAGCGAGTTGGCTCTGCGGTAACGTGCGAGGTTCATCTTCGGGAGGTGCGCGGTTCAATCCCACGAGGACCGTCCTACCTGACTGAGGTTTGTTTCCAGGTTTTCCTAAGTCCTCACAACTGGCAAATGCCGGGGAAGTAATCTGAGTTTCCTTCTCAAAATTTCTTTCCCAAATATTTAATTTAATGTATCATCATCAGTGTACACCACCTTTTAGGTTCGTTGTAGTGTTCTTCGTCTTACCTGCGTCGTTGTAGATCTCGCCGCTACGTCTTAGGGGTCGTCTTCGGGAATGGATGTCACCGAATGTCAGGAAGCACACGTCCCTCTCAGGGTTAACTGACGGCGAATCGATATGAAATTTCCTACGGTGGTTACGTCAGGGTAGAATACGGGAGTGATAACAGCAGGATATAGTCTAAAATGAAACACTGTTTTCACTTTTCTCACCCCGGCGCATCTTTATACGGGAAAACCTGTATGAGCCCCTCTTTGTCACTAACACGTGCGATTTTTTAACGTTGCACTCCCACGATTAACACTTGACTCGCTCAATCACTCGGTGTTCTATCACCGTTCTTCAATCTTGCGTGAACTTGAAATAACACTTGACAAGTGTTAAAAAAGTGTTTGGAGAAAAATGATATCGATGAATATTATTAGGACAATAGATAAATATTCCACACAAATCACTTTGTAGTTACACAATTGCGCGGTGCTTAACACATTTAGGAACTTTTCTGAATCGGAGTGTTCCCCTGGCAAGGAATCATGACAAACTGTGTAAAATCCACGCTTACGTTCACATATACAAAGTTACATTTCTGTACATGAAGCCACGCCTTTCTTTTATCTCATTGGTGCTAACGATCGTTCTGTAACTTTATTGGCTCTGAGGTTGAAAATTCGAAGCATAAACGGTTAGAAGAGACCGTTGCCCATGGCGTCTACTTTCTCTTTAAACGTGGTTTATCCCCTCAAAGCACAAAGAAACGTTGGATTTCCATAGCCCCCCACGTTTGGAAGAATAGAACGAACATTTTGAAGCGAAACTGCTCTGTTTCGACTAAATGTTGGGAATTGTCTTACGCAAGTACGCCTTTATTTATTTAACATTATTTAGAACATATTTACACTTTTTGAAGGGCTCTTGATTGATATGTTTTTTTTATCCAATTACTTAAAATTGTAGAAAATTATCAAGTTGTGTATTAATCACTGATAACTCATAAACTATAACTGATTAAGATTTTCTGTTTGTGCAGGTGTACGTAGGCGGAAATATCGCTACAACCTGTGGTTCCGTATCTACTAAAACGGCGTTAAGCACTACTAAAAAATTGTTATTCACTTTTTGTTGTTGATGACTGTGAGCTGGTTTATATACACGAGTGCTCCCATTAAAGTTCATTCATGGAGTACAGATACTTCATACTTAAAGCAAATAATGTAGAATCAGGCGCCGGTCTCCAAAAGGAGTTCAAGCAACGGAACATTGAACACAGTGTTTCCATCGAAGACCTAAAATAACCAATAGACGAAGTTGAAACGATCTGATTAAGTTTCGTGCCAATTTGTTCGCTTCAGTCCATCTGGTCCTTTTTGAAGTCGTCCGCAGTCCTATTATACATTTTGTTCCTTTAAATGAGCTGGTGGGCAGACGCATGCTTGCCAGTGTTACTCCTCGCGAAGAACCTGAGAAATGTGATCTTCACATCTTGCTTGAAGTTAAAAGGACCTGCTGTTTCCATGAGATGACGTGGCCTGATCTTACCAAGGTGGGGCTGCCCAATACAGTGAATGACAGGGAGATGTAATCAGCCATCTATCGGCGTCATCACATACTTCAGCTGACGGGTAAACATTCCCAAGAAGTGTCGCCTCAACTTGATACAGAGGAGGGCATTGACAGCATCCTCGTTAATTTATCATCACAGTATTTACGCGTTCTTTACACGCAGGTCTTGAGAAATGCTGACCTCTTAATCTTTATAACAAGAATTCGTATGCAAAAGGGATGCCATCAGTGCTGGTTAATGATTGACAACAGTGACAACATAATTTGGTGCGGTTATTAGAAAGAATTGCTAAAATGTTCTCAAACATTTCCGTTGCCAATCTCGGAAGACCTAGAGTTTACTACTTTTTCTGCTGCGTGTAGTATGTAGGGGAGGTATTGAATTCCGCCCAAAAATTCGATATCGAAATTTCACCGGAAATACATGTTTTGAGGTGCCCTAATCCAAATAAAGCATTGTGTATCTGTCAGTCAGGCTGTGAACAGCATAACTCAAAAACGAAAAGTCGGATTAACACCAAACTTCGTACTTGAGTTAACTATCTTCCAAGGATGCGAGAGGAAGACTTTTTAAGAAAATCTTTCTATCCCAGATTACCCTTTACATGGAGCATTTTTCGAAAATTTTTATTTTCTCATACATGGCTCTGATCATTTCGATTAAAATATTCATATGTATAAGATATTTCATGGAAAATAAAATCCATATCTTGAATTCTCTGGGAACGTTCCCAAAAGTCCTCTTCATTCTGAATGACTTTTGCATAACTGGTAAACCTAAGAGATAGACAAAATTTTACTATACAAAAGTAGATCCCATCATAACACCAATTTGTCATATCCTTTTTTTTTTTTTACAAAGTGAAGCACTTCCGATATATTTCTTGTTATTTTTTTAATTTTTCAATACTTATACTTTTTCTCAAAAAGATTTGACTATTGCTTAAAACCTACCATACCCCTTGCACCTAAAAGAAAATTAGGAATAAGATTAGTTTGTAAAAATAGTTTGTACAAGAGTAGAGAAACTCATTTGAGTCAACACATCAGAATTTTGGGGGTTACGTTTACCTAGGAATAGGAATGTTCTGGGCTGTATGGTTTGGGAAGGGGTTAAATAAAACATCACTTTTGTAAATATGAGTTTTGAATTATGTTTCATGAATCTGTCCAATTGCAATCCCAGAAGGTCCATAATTCTGAGACGGAACTCTTCCTTAGACGGTTAAAAAGTTCTACATTTTAGTTATATTTATTCGGAAAGAAAAGCTTTCAGCATTCTCAATTTTGCAGTTATACAATGCGCAAAACCTAATATAAGGTACATGAAAAGTAAACAATATTGTTAATTTTATTTATACAATGCTGAATAAAGATCATAACAACAATAAGAAATTAAAGCAAAAAATCTGATACATTCACATGACTTTCTCTACCCTATATCGTTTATTAGTGGGTATACAAACACTTCTTACTAAAGCTTATTTTTCTGTCTACTTCATTTTAAACCAAATAAACCTTTCCGGAAATAGCTGCATTACACATTTCGTTATAGATACAAAGGGTACAGCGATAATCGAATGTTTTAGAACTGACGCTATGCGCCTTAAAATTCCAGAATCTTTCCATAACCTCTCGAGAAACAGGAATAGAAAAGAATGATTAATTATTCAACAATCCGAACCATTCATAACGGATATCTTGGAAAAGTCTGACGCAAAACGTTATTTGAAATAAATTGTGTCTCTTAAAGAGACACTTCTTGTACAGTACGTTTTCCTCTATGGCTTAAAATTTTTATCTACAAGATTATATGAAATTTCTTCCGAATGAAGAGGACTTCAAAGGATTTTCCAGAAAATTCAAGATATACATACTATTTTTAATGTAAATGTCTTTAATGTGTGGTATTTTAATCAAAATCATTCGAGCCATGTTTTAGAAAATCAAAATTTTCGAAAACTCTTCCAAGTAAAGAGTAGTTTAGGTGCGAGATTTTCTTGAAAATATTTGTGTCGTATGTTTGGAAGGTACTGAACCAAAATACCAATTTTGATGTTTATCCGACTTTTCGTTTTTGAGTTATGCTGTTCAAAGGCACACACACATCTACGGACCTTTTTCAAAAAATTCTTTTTTGGGGGTTCGCCTCAAAACATTTATTTCCGGTGAAATCTCGGTATCGAATTTTTGGGTGGAATGCAATATATTTTCTACTTATTATGTATGTGATAGAGAAAGTAAAAATGATAGGTATTAACAAGCATTTAAAATAAAAGCAAATAAACAGGTATTTATTCCAGTTACCGTCACCTTCTGGTTTAGGCCCTTTTATTTTCCTTTTGAAGAGTGTTGAACGTCCGTTGTTACTACATATGGTACCGTAGGGTTAGATACTGATGAGAAATGAAATGAAATTGTAATTGCTGAAGAGAATTCGGGAGGGAAACGTTTCAAGTCTAAACTTAGGGTAACTCTCCAGGGCATTTACCAGGTATGAGGACTGAGGGAGGGGGGAATCCATTCGGGAGGACAGTTCTAGCGGGATTTGAACCGCAGCCCAACTGTTCACGAGAACATGCCATCAACATCTCAGTCATCTGTGTCGCTTTAGCTCTGTGACCTATTCCGCGTCTTCATGAGAATTTATTTTACCACATGGTTATTGATCCATCTACATATCTAAAACTTTTGGGTTTACGTTTCAAAATTAGTTTTGGATGTCTATTGTTTTTGTTCCTCATACGTAACTACCTATTGCGTTGGAAGTTTTTCGTTGCACTGATAATGTTATTTATAAGTCTTTACTTAATCTACGATCCAGGAAATAAAAAAATCTGATCTGTTACACTCACATGACTTTCTCTACTCTTTTACAAACTATTTTTACAAACACGTATTCTCCATCTGCTTCATGTTAATCGAGATGTTAATATTGTTGCTAATTTTCTTGTAGGTACAAGGAGAATATGGTAAGCTTTAAGCGATAGTCAAATCTTTTAAGAACTGCTTGCTATGTGTAGCATTCCATTCTCTTTGTATGTCCAGAACATAAAAAAATGAATAACGAATTCCCATTTGAGAAAAAGTATAAGTATTGGAAAATTTAAGGAAATAACAAGCAATATCTCGAAAATGGTTCACTCAATAAAAAAATGTATACGACATAAATTGTGTATTTTAACGCGATCTACATTTTTTGTGTAGTAAAATTTTGTATATCTCTTATGGTTTACCAGTTATGTAAAAGTCGTTCACAATGAATACTTTTGGAGACATTCCAAGAAAATTCAAGATATACATTTTATTTGTCATGAAAGTATCTTAAATATATGATATTTTAATCAAAATCGTTAGAGCCATTTTAGAGAAAATTAATATTTTCGAAAAATGTTCCATGTAAAGTATAATCTCGGATGAGGGGATTTTCTTGAAAACCTTCGTGTCCAATCTGTGAAAATTCTTTTTTACTTTCTCTACTACGTATAGTAAGTAGGGGAAGTATTGTATTCCACCCAAAAATTCGATACCGAGATTTCACCGAAAATACATGTTTTGAGATCCCCTGAATCCAAAAAAAGCATTTTTGGAAACATGTCCGTGTGTGTCTGTCTGTGTGTCTGTATGTCTGTCTGTGAACAGCATAACTCAGAAACGAACAGTCGGATACACACCAAACTTGCTATATAGGTTCAGTATCTTCCAAGGATGCAATACGAAGGTTTTCAAGAAAATCCCTCCACCCCAAATTACCCGTTACATGGAAGATTTTTCGAAAATTTTAATTTTCTCAAAAACGGCTGCAACGATTTTGATTAAAATATCATATGTTTAAGATATTTTTATTACAAATAAAATGTATATCTTGAATTTTCTGGGAATGTCTCCAAAAGTATTCTTCATTGTGAACGACTTTTGCATAACTGGTAAACCATAAGAGATAGACTAAAGTTTACTACACAAAAATGTAGATCGCTTTAAAATACACAATTTATGTCATATACATTTTTTTTGTTGAGTGAACCATTTTCGAGATAATTGCTTGTTATTCCCTTAAATTTTTCAATACTTATTTTCTCAAATGGGAATTCGTTATTAATTTTTTTGGCTTGGATATGCAAAGAGTATTAATCTGTGGGAAAGGGAATGGTGCTGCACCTAGCAACCAGCAACCAGCTATTAAGAGATATGTATATGCTTAAAGGCTACTGTATTTCTATATTGCCCTTGTAAATATATATTCCCCTTACATCTACAAGAAAATTAGCAATAAGATAGAGTCTGTAAAGGTTTATCTCGATTAACATGAAGAATATGGAGAATAAGCGTTTGTATAAATAGTTTGTACAAGAGTAGAGAAAGTCATGTGAGTGTAACACATCAGATTTTTTTGGATTCAGGTTGCCTCAAAACATATATTTCCCGTGAAATCTTGGTATCGAATTTTTGGGTGGAATACAATACTTCCCCTACTACGTATAGTAAACAGGGAACGTATTGCATTCCACCCAAAAATTCGACATCAGATTTCAGCGGAAATACATGTTCTGGGGTCCCCTGAATCCAAATAGAGCGTTTTTAGAAACATGTCCGTGGTCGTGTCTGTCAGTCTGTGAACAGCACACCTCTATAACGAAAAGTCGGATAAATACAAAACTTGGTACTTCAGTTTACTATCTTCCAAGGATGCGACACGAAGATTTTCAAGAAAATCACCAGCCTACCCTTTACATGGAACATTTTAGGAAAATTTTGATTTTCTCAAAAGCGGCTCTAACGATTGTGATTAAAATATCGTATGTTTAAGATATTTTTATGGCAAAAGAAATATATATCTTGAATTTTCTGGGAATGTCTCCAAAATCCCTGTTCATTCTGAATGACTTTCGCATAACTGATAAAGCGTAAGAGATAGACAAAATTTTACTATACAACGAATATAGATCTTGTTAAAACACACAATTTATGTCATATACTTTTTTGTGGAGTGAACAGTTTCCGAGATATTCCTTGTTATTTGTTTGAATTTTCCAATACTTATACTTTTTCTCAAGTGGGATTTCGTTATTCGTTTCTTTATGTCCTGGGCATGCAAACAGAATGGAATGCTCCACATGGCAACCAGTTCTTAAAAGATTTGACTATCGCATAAAGTCTACTATATTCCCCTTGCACCTACAAGAAAATTAGCAATGAGATTAATATCTCGATATGTCGATTAACTTGAAGTAGACGAAGAATAAGCGTTTGTAAAAATAGTTAGTGCAAGAGTAGAAAAAGTCATCAGCAATTATGCTCACTCGCTTATAATGACGTTAATCTTTGGGTTGGTATTACTTTTGGTTATTACATTAAATTCACACACATATTCACATTCTCATTCATACTCTACGGAGAATAGGGAAGAATAATCATGGCTAAAGCAAAATTCTCTCCCTCTAGCCAAGAATCTATATTTGTAGGTTAGCATGCTAACAACCAGACTACAGATGCAGTCTGATTGTTTTTATTTTCTTTGTATTATTTTTATGTAAGATCGAAATTCATATTTTAGTTTTGGTTCTGCTATTCTTTTATATAATCTGACTGTGTTGATTCTAATGTTTTCTTTATGTGCCCCTTTATGCTTCTACGTTTTCTTTCAAGATTCTGATACACTGCAAGTTATTTTCTAGTACCTGACAAGTTTGAGATCCCATAAAACAGAATCATTGCTCGTCATCGTTTGAGTGCTAAATGTAGCAGCCATTAGTCCTGTTATGTTCAATGAAAGTAAGTTCATATTCCTGTAGATCATCATTTTACCTGGTGCATTTTTATTGGTTGTTTTTCATCTGAATCAAATCTATATGATGCCCAGATAATGTAAGGAGGCGAACCATGCCGTATGGCAGACATGTCTGTTCGCCGGCAATATCCCTCTTGAGAAATCCCAACAACTTACTCCTCCACGCAATGACGTGTCTTTCTCAAAACAGTGACAATAGTTCCAGCTTTATGGAAAGTTAGCAGAACCCGCCGCTTTCCTCGTCGTACTGTGCAGATTTAACTCTCCCTTCCTCCCTCAGTTTCTCTTTCAATTCTATCGTATATTCTCTCACTCCCTCCCCTTCTATCGCATTTACTCCAGAGCTCACTCTCGCTCTGTGCAACGTACTTGTCCTGATGCTTTGAAAACCAGTAATACAACTATTTTTGCTGGAGTGATAATAAAAATTAACAGACAAGTAAAAAGTTTACAATACACAGAGTTTCGCCTTTTCCTTAAGTTACTTGTACTCAATGCTTTATAAGACTTTCCAAGAGTTGTCATAACTTCACAACTTTTCTTGTCAAATTGCTTCCAATACTTTTAAAGTCCTTGGTAGTCTTGAAAGCAAATAAGGACGTGCTCTAAACGATCAATGTTTGACAATGATTTGATAGCGTTGGCCAATGAAATGAGACTATTTACAGTCCGTCACGAAATCTGCATTATTATTGAAAGCGAAAAGTAAACAAAAATTACTACCTGGGCAGGGAATGTCATATGAGAGTTATACGAAAACTGGCCATGTCTGTACGTCATGGGCTTCGTGGATTACCACAAGATGAAAAGCGAGAGCATAAGAAGAAATTGTCGTGTAGATTTCCGAAGTGTACAATAATGCATTAATGCAATGTTATATAGTGTAGTTAATCTATCAAGTCGTATTATTCCATTGTATTCTGAACGCAACACCATTTAAGGGGACTAACACCCTGCATGAGTCATATTTAGCTACCCCTCGCAAGAGGAGGCCTTAGCCCATCAGGGCCAAATCGGCTATTCATTCTTTAATCGTAATCTGATTTCAGGGGCAATAATACGTGAAAGTGCTATGTAATATTATTACATGTTGGGGTGAAGGCCAAAAGGTTACCAGAAAATGATTAATTTAGGTCACCCCAACAGGCACATGGGGGTGGCGCAACTCGCTGGCAGCAAAGGTTCGGGACCTTGGTGTGTAGAATTAAGGGGAAGGCGTGGGTTTTATATTACATTGAAAGATTACATAACACACTACCTGGGATTTATTCACAAAAACGTTTGGCTTCTCTACATAATTAACAAAGGAAACAGAATGGAGGGAGATGCCACAGACCGTAGACCGGCCACACACCCATCTGGCTCCAGCGACCACTTCCACTCGAGTGACGCTATCTTTTTCCCTCACCAACCGTGTCTAGCCAAAGCCAGATAGGGCTGACGTCACACCAGGCAGTTTCAAACAGATCTCTCCCTTTGGCGTGATCCGCATCGAAAGGAGAGACCGTTAAGCTGTAATATATCTAAGGAGAACCCAATAATGCTACGTCTGGTAGCAACAATACTGCACAAAAGTGCGTCTGGTAATGACAATAAAATTACTATGGCACAATATTACGTAGAGAACAATATTTCATTGCAAATGTTATATAGTGACGCTGATGGTTTATCAATATGTACTGAAGAGGTTCAAAGAAACAACGTGTAAATACACATTTATGACATTGTCTAGTCCTCCCAGTTAAAAACATTTGACAATTTTTCTTGTAAACGCTTGAATTAAAAAAAAAACTTTGATCGTGTACAAAAGACTTTAGGCTTGCAATGCGACATGGAAGTACTATAAGTGCTTTACGAGCATAATTAATAGGTGTAAAAAAACATTCTGATCCTCCTAATACCTGCTCTAACGAAATTTTGTATATAACATAACTTTTAAGAAACAGAAAATTTGTCAGATACAAACTTTGATGCAACATTTTAGAAAACAACTGAATAATAGGTGAGATATTTTGGCCTTTTATTACTTTGCTATCCCATTAGAATATTGAGCCCTGCCTTTGTGACAAGTAATTAAGATACCATATAGCATATATGTTCAAATTTAATAACAATTACTTTGGCCATTCTGTGTATAAACATCACAAACAAACACACATACATGCACAAAGCGCACGCGTACACATGCAAATAAATTTTTTAAGAACGCTATTTTTGGCTTCAAATCCCGGCTATGGCCTTGAATTTCTCAATCTGCTTCTACCTTTTGAACTTTAGCCTACAAACGGCTTTGATGAATAATTAGTTAATGCTGATTCACCTAATAGTGGTTATCTATGAACCCCGGTACTTAAAGATTATACCAGCAACAAAATGTTTAATGAAACCATTTTTATGAACGTTTATTTCGATTAATATTAAGTAGATAGTAAAATAAGTTTTTTTAAGATTAGAAAGGTAGAATCAGATTGAAAAATGAATGCCATAGCCGGGATATGAAACCGGGCTACCATTGCAAAATGCCGCCACGCCATTTAATTCTCCAACTGACCCACATTCTTACTTTCTCTACCACGTAGTAGGTAGAAAAGATATTGCATTGCACCCAAAAGTTCGATATCGGGGTTTCACCCGAAATACAGATTTTGAAGACCCCTGAATCCAAATAAAGCATTTTTGGAAACATGTCCGTGTGAGTGTGTGTGTGTCTTTGAACAGCATAACTCCAAAACGAAAAGTCAGATAAATACCAAACTTGGTATTTAAGTTCAGTATCTTCCAAAGATGCGAAACGAAAATTTTCAAGAAAATCCTCCCACACTGAACTACCGTTTATTGGAACATTAATAAAGAATTTTGATTTTGTAAAAAATGGCTCCAATGATTTTGAGTAAAACACCATATATTAAAGATATTTACATGACAAATAAAATGTATATTTTGAACTTTCTGGGAATAGCCTATGAAGTCCTCTTCATTCGGAAGGAATTTGTATAATCTTATATAACTGGTAAACGCAAAGCGATAGACGAAAACGAACTACACAAAAAATTTAGATCTCTTAATAGCACACAATTTATTTAAAATAGGTAAGTTTCTTTGTGGTATAACCGCTTCTGGGATATATGTCGAGAATGTTGTATTGTCTTTATGTTGTTTGCACCACGCTTTGGGTACCAATTTGAGAAACGCGTTGTTGCTTCACGTATGGAAAGCCAATTTGAAGTAGGAGTTGTATTGTAGTTCTTATGTTGGGGAGCCAAACTTGAAGTTAGTTGCAAACGTACGTATGGTAAAAAAAATGTTTCCGGTAGCCTTCGCCCCACTTTGCTTTCAACTTTATATTTTAATGTTTATTTAATATTATATGTTTACGTTTGCCTCGGCTGCGTCAGTATTATTGTTAGAGACATGAATTTCTTAACAGGGTTTAGTGCGGCTGAAGAATGTAAGCTTACACAGATTATAATTTGTACTTCACTCCATTTATTAATCCTTGACACGATTTAAATAACATTTCACTGATATAGAGAGCTGTGAGATTATTTATTAATTATTTGCACTTTTTAACACGTAAACTATTTTTTTCTCACACTGAATACGTATTAAACTTCTCGAGGACGCATCTCGCGTCCGGTTAGGAACGCTGTCTACAAGCAACCGACTTCTGAATTTGTACAATTTACCCTATTTCAGTTTCTGATTGGCTAATCTTACTCCAATAGAATACTTTTATTTTACTTAAGCTTTTTTCTGGTTGTTGATTGGCTGTTTATAAACTGTCTCAAAATTTACATTATTGTTGCTCCAATAATTACAAGTAGCATTATTAAACTTTCTTACTCATTTTTGCCTCAAGGTTACCTCATTGTTAGCAAATTTTGACCAATTATTCTCACAGCTACTACATTATTAAATCACGTAATACATTCACATAACATTATTGAACATGTACATAATAATATAAATATTAATACAATGACTGTTACATGCATTTTTATATATTGTCACATACACATATTGAGAAGGTGTTTTATTTTAATTTAACTGCCCCACGTATGGTTGTCAATTTGAGACAGTGATTTTGTTGTTGAAGTTTTACTGTTGTTGTTAGCCACACGATTGGGAAGCCAACTTGAGAAAGTATATGGTTTATGTAGTTGTTACTGTTGTTTAAGGAGTTTTGCCTCACGCTTTGGGCGTTAATTTAAAGTAGATATTCTTTGTTACGTAATATGCTGCGTATGTAACACCGATTTGAAGATGTATTTTTTTGTTGTTACACTCCAAGTTTTTTTAAAAAAAATTTAACTTTCTTATTAAACTGGTTCTATAGATATTATTTATGTTTTTTTTGCCTCGGCTGCTTCAGTATTATTTTAGAGTCATGTATTTCTTAGACAGGGCGTGGTGCGACAAGAATGTAGACTTACACAGATTTTAAGTTTAAATTCACTTCTTTTTATTAATCCTTGGCACAAATTAAATAGCACTACACTGATATTAAGAGCTGTGAGATTATTTTACTTGATACTTGCACTTAGTTAACGCGTATACTTAATGTTCGTTACACACGAATACGTAATATTTCTTCAGAGAACACATCTTCCATCCGGTCACTACCAAGGTCTACAGGCAACTGAACATATTTCAACCGTCCAAACCCGTAAACATTTGTATTCCAAGTCTCTGATTGGCTAATCCTAGTCCAAAAGAATATCTGCATTTTACTAAAGCTTTTTCTAGCTGTTGATTGGCTAATTTTAAACTGTCACAAAATTTACAATATCGTTGCTCTAATCATGACTAGTAACATTTAAACTCTCAAACTCGTTATTGCCTCAAAGTTAACTCATTGTTACCTCATTGTTAGCAACTTTAAACTTATTATTCTCACAGTTCTTACATTATTAAATTATATAAATGCATTCACATAACATTATTAAACTGTTTACAATAATATAAGCATATACAATGACTGTTACATACATTTTAAAATTATTATATATATATATATATTGCTTCAAGGCGGGCTGTTATTGAATTTACGTATTATATAATTCAAGTGCTAAAAATACTGCCTCACCCTTAAACACACTATTTATTCCAAATAACTTTTTATTACGTTAGTCATTTCTGATGTAGGTTTCCCCTATTCCCGCTTGTATTTAGTACGAAATATGCAATGAAAGTATTTCTGCAACGGTTTATTTCTATGAAGTATGATACCGTAATTATTGATAGGAAGATATAAATAAAGTATCGAAATAATAGTAAGATAGAGAAATAATTGCAATAAAGAATTTCCTTATATTAAACCAACGTATAATATAATAAGCCTGAGTTGGAAGATTTGTTGGAAGAAAAAGGTAATTAGCGAGTCATGTTAGGCAAAGTCTTTAGTAACAGCGTGAGGAGCGTAAGCATTAGCTTACATATTCTTGGAATAAAGTTAGGTTATATGTTCAGTTTGAGTAGTCACGTAGGCGCAAATTCTGAAAAAGAGAAAGGTAATGAAATTTTGAGAGTCGGGAGGTACTGTCTAGTAACAGTATTATATACGCTTATATAGAATTTTTATGATTGAACGCATATGAAGTAATGTTGGTGAGAGGAGTAATATTAGGCGGAGCTTAAGTAATATGAGGATGCACATTCTAAACTTAATTAAAATGTGCATTCTAATAAAAGACACATTTGTTTGTCCACGCCTTCGTGCACACATTCTTGCATACATTCGTGACACTCTTTCTTGAGATTTAATCACCTAATCTTGTGAGTACTCGTGTGTTATTTTAAGCGCTCA
Organism: Deroplatys truncata; assembly: GCA_030765065.1. Taxonomy (NCBI): domain Eukaryota; kingdom Metazoa; phylum Arthropoda; class Insecta; order Mantodea; family Mantidae; genus Deroplatys; species Deroplatys truncata. The sequence goes on from CM060984.1 coordinate 182,376,487, forward strand.
GTGATGCGCGACGCACTTGCATGAGTAAGATTTAGCGGCTATCGCGAGGGGTTTTGCCGGTAAGCATTTTAGCGACTCGCGGCAATTTACGCTTCTAGTTTCTGATAGTGCGGAAACGGTTCTTTGAAGCCGTAGAACTGATACTGAAATAGTTAGCAGAGACAATAAGTCAATTGTTATAGTTTCGAGTACTAAGCTTCATTCGGCAACTCGCTTCAGTAGCTCAAGTATTCGATCACACTAAATTTCTCAGTCAATTTAAACTGATTTATCCTTTCATCCGCCCACGCATACCCTGAGAGAAGAATCTCCTAGCCAACCATTGTAGCAGCCAGCGGAATTAATAGCAGATACTGAAGCAAAGGGTACGATCCCAAAAGTGACGACCAACGCCCGGCTTCAAGTAGATAGAAAAATTCGTATTGTGGAAGCTGTATAGAAATAAACAATAGTAGCTAGAGAAAATAATGTGAATGTAACACATAAGATTTTTTACATGATTTCAGGAATAGTCTTCGTAGTTTGGAGTTAACAAGCTTTTGATACCCCGAACTAAAATTTGCTCATTACCTACTGGCGATGCGCGAACTCGTGGAAGACCCAGGTGATGAAGCTATTGATGACTTTTTAATGGAATTACTGGCCTTATTAATAAAATTGTTTAATATCATGCTGGTGTGGTGTACTGGTGATGGCGCTTGTGATAGTCTGTGGTCGTAATTGAGAAACTTCGACGGCGATATAGGTTTACTGTTCCTGGATTAGATTGACAGGATGAGGATACTGAATACGGATAACAGCTGTGAAATCCTAAGAAGAAAAGAATTTGCAGGTTAGAGAGATCGGGAGGAATACGATAAGATCAAGGGCAACAAAGAAGGAAACCCTTAGAGAGTATTTGGTATGAACAAAAGGAGGAGCTAGAGGATGATGCTGCGTGGTGCTGAAGAGAAGTCTCTCCAGGATCCATTAACGCACTCAAAGCTACGTCGAAGTTTGCAGCGAAACGCGGCGGCCTCTGTGACTAGACACGCTTTGCGAAACACAGAAACCTTGCAGTTGTACGCAAACACAGTTTGTTTGTCCCTACAGCAGCAGCAGCAGCAGCCAATATTTGGCGACGACTCCCAGACAGACAGTGGAGTGGCTAGGGGCTGTTTATTGTCTTCCTCGAGGACCCTAGGGGATGGGGGAAGAGTTCTATTGGGAGCTACAACTTTACTCCTAGGTAACAAGCGTCAATAGAAAAAGTACCCTCGTGAAGGTACACATTTAAACACCGTGCATATGTCACATGGCGAATGAAACAAAAGCACCTTTTGGAAAGCGCTATGTATGTTGTGATGGGTTGCATAAGTCATGCCATAAAAAGTGAAGTTGGTGGCTGAGAAAGTTTGTTAAAAAGCTACGCAGAATATTTATTACTATTAGCTTTCATTTTGTGAAACAATAATGATAACAAATATAACAAACCGAAAGTGATACATTCACATGACTTTCTCTAACTTCTATCGTTTGTTAGTGGGTATATAAACTAGTCTCACTAAAGCTTATTTTTATATCTACTTCATTTTAATCCAAATAAACTTTGTAGGGATAAATATATTACACATTTTGTTATAGATACAAAGGGAACAACGATAGTCATATGTTTATGAACTGGGCGCTATATAATGGCCTTAAAATTCCATACTGTTTCCATGGAACCGCGAGAAACAACTTCGTGTTGACAGGGCTGTAAAAGAATGGCTAAGTATTGAACAATTCAAATCATTAATGACGGATATCTCGGAAATGGCTGATGCCACAAAAAAGTTATTTGAAATAAACTGTGAGTTTTAAAGAGATCTGCATTTCTTGTACCTATATTACCTTTATCTATCACTTAACGTTTACCAGTTATACAAGATTATACAAAATATACATTTTATTTTTCATATAAATATCTGTAATAAATGGCATTTTAATCACAATGGTTAGAGGAAAGTTAAATTTCTAACTGGTGTGTTTTGTCTATTCTACTGCACGTATGCGCATGAATTATATTAAATCCTATAACTTTTTATATATTTATTATTGCAGTCATGGAACATAATAATATTTTATAGTTGAATTTTATTATTTAAATCTTATCTAGGTCTTTACTACCTTTTCATTTACTAATATTAATTTAATTCATGCCTCTATGTATGAGCTGCAAGGTATGGATTTTTTAAGGTCAACAACCAGGCGTAGATAATCGATCGCCACTTTGCCACCAAGGTTAATGCCAAAACAGAGGGAGAGATACGGTGATATATTTTGAGTGAAGGTCTACTCTCCTCCAATTACCAGCAAAGGCGCCAACCGAGTGGCACTCCTCTCTGTGGTTGTTTATATTAGGTCAATCCCTGGTTTTCCGTAAAGGCCGCCGAGCTTTTGCAGGGACGGAAATAGATACTCCATTTACGCGCATCAAACCCAAAGGGGAAGACTAGCGAAAAAACTCAGTAGGGCCGACAACGATCCAGCACGCTCTACAGGCTGCTACCAGAGGTCATTGAGGTGTCTCAAACCCCGCCTGGGAATCACCATCCAAGCGTACTCAATCTCCCAAGGGATTTGGGAATCACTGCCCCGTCAAGACCAACCCAATCCGTACAGCTCCCCTTCGGGAGGGACTCAGGGGCCAGAAGTAACAACAGTGCTCTGGGTAATAATGTGAGCAGATTTGCGAGTTCTTCTGGTATTAACTATGATAGAAATGTAGACATCCGAGAAAAACTGAGTATTGAAGAAATAAATATCAAATAAAATATTATTTGTTTTTTACTTTCTCTACTACATATAGTAAGTAGGGGAAGTATTGTATTCCACCCAAAAATTCGATACCGAGATTTCACCGGAAATACATGTTTTGAGGCCCCCTGAATTCAAAAAAAGCATTTTTGGAAACATGTCCGTGTGTGTCTGTGTCTGTGAACAGCATATTCAGAAACGAACAGTCGGATAAACACCAAACATGGTATTTAGGTTCAGTATCTTCCAGAGATGAGACACGAAGGTTTTCAAGAAAATCCCCCACCCCAGATTACCATTTACATGGAACATTTTTCGAAAATTTTAATTTTCTCAAAAACGGCTCTAATGATTTTGATTAAAATATCATATGTTTAAGATATTTTCATGACAAATGAAATGTATAACTCGAATTTTCTGGGAATGTCTCCAAAAGTATTCTTCATTGTGAACGACTTTTGCATAACTGGTAAACCATAAGAGATAGACAACATTTTACTACACAAAAAATGTAGATCGCATTAAAATACATAATTTATGTCATATAAATTTTTGTTGTTGAGGGAACCATTTTCGAGATAATGCTTGTTATTTCCTTAAATTTTCCAATACTTATAGTTTGTCTCAAATTTGTTATTCATTTTTTTTTGTCCTGGTAATGCAAAGAGAATGGAATACTCCACATAGTAACCACCCCTAAAATATTTGACTATCGCTTAAAGCCAAGCAATTCTCCTTGCATCTACAAGAAAATTAGCAATAAGATTAACATCTCGATAGCTCGATTAACATGAAGCATTTGGAGAATAAGCGTTTGTAAAAATAGTTTCTACAAGAGTAGAGAAAGTCATGTGAGTGTAACACATCAGATTCTTTTAATTGTTCTTTAACACTAGCTCTATGTCGCTCTAAGTTGGAAAGTTGAGTCAAATTGAAAAATTCAATGATGCAGGCTGGGCTCGAACCACTAGGTTTTGCCTGTCGGTGCTGATGCGATCCATTGGAGATTGGCTGGTTTTCCGCACAGACGGGGTTATGAGACGCCCAGATGTTCTCCGGCACCAACCAGAGTGAGATCTGTTAGACAGTAACTAGATATACTGTCGGCCTCACCGAGGTTATTCGGTAGTCTTCCCTGATAGTATTTTTCCTCTTGCACTGACGCGCGTAAGTGACGTATTCACTTCCGTCCCTGCGTGGCAGGAGACGAGGGGAGGATGATCTCCTAACCCAGTCTCGGCCACATAGGGTGGGAGGATGAATATAAAATAGTTGCTGCCCTGGGGTCCGAGGGTGCGGACTGAGTAGTCGGTCTAGAGCCCCGTGGTCTTTATGTCATTGCTGATGCGACCGCTTGAGCCACGATGACGAGATATTATAGGCCACAATGTGTGCCTAGGTAACTCACTATGGTAGCTCGAGGAATAAGAGCATCGACACGAAGAGCCAAAGATCTGTGATTCGAGTACCGGCCATGACATTGAATTTTCCAAGAACTGGATTAAAAAATTATCTTATACTTCTGTAGTAGGTCGTAAGTTCAAATTAGCCAGACGCTACAATTGTGTATTACCGTTCTATTTATTATACTGTATATAAATATTACATTTCGGTTAATAATAATAATAATAATAATAATAATAATAATAATAATACAAGGGGTGGTCAGAAACTAAGTACAAGTGTACATTTTATTTCATACAACCATTAGAGCCAACTGATAGTACGCACATTAGGTTACTTTTAGACATAGTCTCCATATCAGTTTAGGCACTTGCCGCCTTGCGTGTTCAGCCACGTTGTCATCTGAGGTGAATCGTCGATCTCCTATGTGTTCCTTCAAGTGAGGAAAGAAGTGAACGTCGCTTGGAGCGAGGTCGGGGCTGTAGGGAGGGTGGTCGAAGATGTCCCAGCACAACTGCTTCAACAGCGTGCGATCTTCCGGGATGTATGTGGTCGCGCGTTATCGTGAAGGAATATGACACCCTCGGTGAGAATTCCTGGCCGTTTTCTCCTGATTGCTTGGCGCATTCGTATCGGCAGATCTCACTGTGTGCCCTCTTTCCAAAAACTCCACGAGTATGACACCCACGCTGTCCCAAAACACTCTGGCCAACACCTTCCCGGCAGATGGCATCGCCTTAAAGTTCGTCTTTGGAGAGGAAGGGTGTTTCCACCCCATTGATGACCGCTTATTGCTGGGGATGTAGTGGTGGAGCCATATTTCTCACCCGTGACAATGTGGAGAAGAAACCTGTTCCCTTCCATGGAGAACAGTTGCAAAATTTGCAGATTTACCCCCATGCGTTTCTCCTTGTATTGGTTGGACAGATTTCGGGGAGCTCATTACGAAAAAACTTTACCGTACTACAGAATATCGTGAACAATGTGACGAACGCTTCCGAACGTAACGTGATCCTCCTGTTGCCCTGAATCAGCTCCTCCACGTGATCTGTGTTCTAATCTGTTGATGCCGTGCTGGATCGGCCACTGCGATCCTCGTCGGAGACGTTGTCTTTACCGGCCGCAAGCTATCGACATGCTGACGAGACATTGCAGTCTCTCCGAAAACCTCTACCACCTACCGGTTACATATTTTGCTCACAGAAATCGAGTAACGGAACGGATTTCTTCGCGAGACTAGTTTTCCAAACAAGTCGCCATTTATGTTTACCTACAACTAGCGCTATAGGTGGCGGGTGGCTGAAACTCTGCGCAGTTGCCAACAGCATGTATTACAATTACCGCACAATACTAATTTCTCTCTAATTCCTGGACGAAACTCCAGAAATATCGGCATTGTAACCTTATTTCTGATCACTCCTCGTATATGTGCTTTTACACTACACTAACTTACTAAATGTAAGCAATAAGTATCCGAAAAAAACAAAACAAAAGGAATACGGCTTATCTAGACCTGAATAGCGACCTCTTTATGATTGTTACGTATTCGATATGTGTGGGAAAGTTGAAATGTGGCGGTGGGGATGTAAAGAGCATACACAATACAGTAGCCCCTTTGTGATGGGAAACCACCCTAGTATGACATGCTAATGTTTTATCTTTGTTTTATTAGCTGCTATTGTTCCTTCCTTCTGAGCATGTGCTTGATATGATTATCAGGTCTTGTATCTCGATGTTAGGAGTTATAGAGGCGTCATCGATCGAAACGTTCAAGCTTGAGTTATGCAAGAAGGGAGTAAGTGCACTAGACGTAATGTGATGGGGTATATCCCGGTTTGCAAAGTTCGAATTCCTACAAAGTAAAGTTGAGGCAGTATTTTTAACACTTAAATGATTTCAGTCTAATTATATAATATGTAAATTCAATAACAGCCCGCCTTGAAGCAATATGTGTATGTAATACTTTGTAAAATGTATGTAACAGTCATTGCATATGTTTATATTATTGTATCCATGTGTAATAATGTTATGTGAATGCATTACGTAATTTAATAATGTAGGAGCTGTGAGAATAATAAGTTAAAAGTTGCTAACAGTGAGGCAACAATGAAGTAACCTTGAGACAATAATGAGTAAGGAAGTTTAAATGCTACTAGTCATTATTAGAGCAGCAATAATGTAAATTTTGAGTCAGTTTAAAAATAGCCAATCAACAGCCAGAAAAAGCTTTATTTAAATGCAGGTATTCTATTGGAGTAGGATTAGTCAATCAGAGACTTGAAATACAGAAATTTACAAGTTTGGACGGTTGAAATATATTAAGTTGCCTGCAGACCGTGATAGTAACCGGATGCAAGATGCGCCCTCTAGAGAAATATAATACGTATTCATGTGAGACGAAAAATAAGTATACGTGTTAAAAGGTGCAAGTATTAAATAAAAGAATCTCACAGCTCTCGATATCAGTGAAGTGCTATTTAATTTGTGTCATGACCACCATATAGTCAGCTGCGCTTTTACTTTCTCTACTACCTATAGTAAATAGGGGAAGTATTGCATTCCATGCGTGATTTAGCAGGAAAAACATTTCTTGATGACCCCTGAATCCAAAAATCCATTTTTGAAAAACGTTCCATGTTTATGAATAGCATAACTGAAAACGAAAGGTCGGATAAACACCAACTTGGTGTGAAGTTCAATATCTTCCAAAGATGCGAAACGAAGATTTTCAAGAAACTCCCCCCACCCCAAACTACCCTTTACATGGAAGACTTTTCGAAATTTTTGATTCCCTAAAAATGACTAGCGATTTTGATTAAAAGACTATATATTAAAGATATTTACGTGAAAAACAAAACGTATATCTTGAATTTTTGGGAATGACTGTAAAGTCCTCTTTATTTGGAAGAAATTTGCATAAACTTATATAACTAGTAAACGTTAAGCGATAGATGAAAACGCGCTACACAAGAAATGTAGATTTCTTTAAAGCACACAATTTATTTTAAAAAACTTTTTTGTTCCATGAGCCATTTCCGGGATATACGTTATTAATGGTACGAATTTTTCAAAATTTAGTCATTCTTTTAAAGTCCTGTCGATTTTAAATTGTTTTTCGCGATTGAATGGAAAGAGTATAGAATATTATGGTGGCGAATAGCGTCGTTCTAAAACATTTGGCTATCGCTTTTATCTATAAGAAATGTGTAATATAGCTATTTCCGGAAGCGTTTATCTTGATTAAAATGAAGTAGATAGGAAAATAAACTTTCGTAAGAATAATTTGTATACCTACTAATAATTGATAGAGGGTAGAGAACGTCAGTGAAAACTAACACATCAGATTTTAAAAACATTTTACTGTTTAGCCTCGCGAGTACTTTAATATAGCTGCTACAAAACGTGTTTTAAAGGCATTTTGGAAAGCGCAAACACAAAATGCAACCCCCTTTTTTTAAAAAAATATTTGCAGAATAATGGATACGAATATTGGGTGAAGAACGTCGATGATTTAGGACCTCAGATTCGTATCTGTGTTTTAATCACAGATTGTAAGCAGGATGCTTAACTCATACGAGCTTCTCTCTATGCGAATTCAATTCTCCTATCTCTAGGTCGTACAAATGGAGGAGACAAGAGAAACTACAAAGGAAAACAGAATTCTATGCTGCAGAACTCGAAACTTTTTTTGCTGCTAGCTCTCTGTGATATCTCATACAAAGCGATGACAGAAACATCTGTACTGTACCACTAAAACGAACAGTTTCTACGTCGTTGGCAATACTGTACATACAAAACAGAAGTGGATTTCTTTTCATTCGAGCAGCATTTTGAAGGTGCTGTTTCTTTTTATCACCCATTCGTATATAAAAATGTGTAGTTATACATTCCTCGTTCTTAGTTTTCCTTTCAAAGCCAAAGCATAAAACCATATCTCGATTTAAAATGTGTTTTTATAGCGCTTCCGCTCTGTTAAATTCCTAGATCGTAGACTATATAAGTGGAATTCGTTTTACAGGATATTTATATGATATTTGTGGTTAATATTTCTGTTTGTTGTAATGTACAGCTTTAATAATTGAAATGATCCACTAGTCTTGCTATATGTATTCGTTGAATAAGATATTCTTCTAGAATTCAACTTTCTACCACTATGCAACTCTTTCCTGCAACTTCCCCCCTGTTTATTATTTTACATATCTTTAACTATCTTGTTAGGTTAGGTTAGGTTAGGTTAGGTTAGGTTGGTGTATGGCAAACAGTTAGTCTTCTAAGTCCATCTTACTTCGTCACATGTCCACCCAAAAATTTGATAGCGAGACTTCACCGGAGATACATATTTTGAGGCCCCCTAAATAAAAAAAATTTAGAAGAAGGTCCGTGTGTGTGAATAGCATAACTAAAAAACGAAAAGTCGGACAAATACCAAACTTGGTTTTTAGCTTCAGTATCTTCTAAAGATGCGACACGAAGATTTTTTAGAAAATCTCCAACCCCAAGTTACCCTTTGCATGGAAAAACATTTCAAAATTTTATATTTTTTAAAAATGGCTTTAAGGATTTTGGTTGAAATACCATATATTAATGATATTAACATGACAAATAAAATGTACATCTTGAATTTTCTGGAAATAGCCTTTGAAGTCCTCTTTATTCGGAAGGAATGTTGTATAATCTTGTATAACCAGTAAACGATAAGCGATAAAGGAAAACATACTACTAAGAGATGTAGATCTCTTTAAAACACACAGTATATTTGAAATAATAATGGCATAAGCCATTTCCGAGATATACATTATTAATGGTTCGAAATGTTCATTACTTGGTCATTCTTTATTAGTCCTTTCAACATTCAGTTGTCTCTCGCGATTGCATGTAAACTAGGAATTTTAAGGCAGCATATAGCGTCTAGTTCTTAAACATTTGACTATCACTGTTCTGTTTGTACATAGTATAACCTAATGTGTATTGTAGCTATTTCTGTAAAGGTTTATTTGGATTAAAATGGAATAGATAGAAAAATAAGCTTTAGTAAGAATAGCTTGCATTTGCTTGCCCACTAATAAGCGATAGAGGGTGGAGAAAGTCATATGAATGTAACACATAAGATTTTTATCTTTTTTCTCCTTTAATTCGCAGGACATTCCTTACTAAAGTTTGTCCTCAAAATGATTGCAGTGTTCTTAGCAAATCTGTTGTCTCCATGCAATTTTTCAGTCTGCTGGCAGTATGCATTTGCGCAAAACCTTCCCAAGCAGATACATAATGATACCCTTCTACATAAACGATGGATTTGAAAGAACGATTAGAGTTTACAGGGATTTAATACTATGTATGTGGATGATTTTCGTAGTTATAAGCTCACACACACACTTGTTACAATTGAGACATCTAATCAAAAGGGATTTATTAGAGACTTTTATGAATTTACCATTTTGTATTAATTAAAGGATGTTAAAATGTAATTTGTTTGGTCTCAAACGAAATACTTTTTATTCAAATAAAATTTTTTAACAATTTTTTTTAATTAATACTGCTTACAGAACAAACCACTATCTATTCACTGTTCTCAATTGTATATAGAAATTTTAAATCGCAGTGTAATATATTTTTATTGATCGTTTTTTAAAGGTAACAGAAATGATATCTTAAAGTTGACGCAGTTTTTAAATAAAATTATGGTGATGGATGTATTTAATAAGTTGCTATGCCATATTGGAATTACAAATCCAAGGGATGGACAATTATTCAAACATATATGCTTATTATGAATATATTGTGTAATAATTATCAATTAATATTGTCAAAGAATACCATATATAAAATAATACGTCCAAACAATACTTATATACTGTGAAAAAATAAATTAAAGTTGTATTAATAATAAAGGAGAGAGAAAAAGAAAAATGCCTTTCTCTACACTTGTACAAACTATTTTTACAAACGCTTATTCTCCATGTTAATCGAGATATCGAGATGTTAATCTTATTGCTAATTTTCTTGTAGATGCAAGGGGAATTGATAGGCTTTAAGCTATAGTCAAATATTTTAAGAGCAGGTTGCTCTTTGGAGTATTCCATTCTCTTCGGAAAAAAAATGAATAATGAATAATGAATTTGAGAAAAAGTGTATTGAAAAATTTAAGGGAATAACAAGCAATATCTCCAAAATGGTTCACTCAAAAAAAATATATATGACATAAATTGTGTATAATAACACGAACTACATTTTTATGTAGTAAGATTTTGTCTATCTCTTATGGTTTACCAGTTTATAATTAAGAGTACACAATTAAGAATACTTTTGGAGACTTTCCCAGAAAATTCGAGATATACATTTCATATGTCATAAAAATCTCTTAAACATATGCTATTTTAGTCAAAATTGTTAAAGCCATTTTTGAGAAAATTAAAAGGGTAATCTGGGGTGGGGTGATTTTCTTGAAAACCTTCGTGTCGCATCTCTGGAAGATACTGAACCTAAATACCAAGTTTGGTGTTTATCCGACTGTTCGTTTCTGAGTTATGCTGTTCACAGACACACACACGGACATGTTTTCCAAAATGCTTTTTTTTTTTTGGATTCGGGGGGTCTGAAAACATATATTTCCTATGAAATCTCGATATCGAATTTTTGGGTGGAATACAATACTTCCCCTACTTACTATACGTAATATTCATTCATTATCTGTTTATCCTCCTCTTATGTAGAACTTACAAGCGGGTGCCTGGGATCAGAGGCCCGTCGAGGAGCAGACACTCATGGATCAGACAGAGCATCCAGGATGGGTGATCAGCCCGATGCCTGGTATGGGATGAAGGAAGTAGATGTAATGGATGAAAGGAAAGGTGATGATGGAGCAGTTGGTGGAATGAATGGCGGGGGAAACCGGAGAACCCGGAGAAAACCCGCCCAGACGCCGCTTCGTCCACCACAAATCCCACATGCCGGTCCCTGGGATTGAACCCAGGCCGCCTCGGTGGAAGGCGAGCGGTCTAACCACTCGGCCACGGCGCCGCCTACTATACGTAGTAGAGAAAGTAAAAATGAACGTCAAAACAGAAATACAAAGAAATGACGAAAAACATTGCATTCGGAATATTTTAAATATTGTATGACTTAAATAGGGCAACAAAAGAGAAAATCATAGTTGAAGTATTTTAAAAATGAATTGGAATTGCTAACATATTATTCATATTAATATGGGGTTTATTTAACTTCTAGAATTTGAAGTAGAATATTTTTGTTAGCCCCACGTTTGGGAGCCCAATTTGAAGTGTAATATATTTGTTGGTAGTTGGAAGATGCTTCATGTTTATCTGCACAACGTATGGGAGCCAATTTGTCGTGGTCACTTCGTGTTATCTATTGCTGAGCGCCTGTTATTGTTTTATTATTTTGCATTTTGGGTTCTTTGTGCTCCGGCTAGCTATTATTAGTACTCAGTCGAGCAAATCTCTTAAACAGGGTGTGTAAACGGAAAGGATTTGTTACTGAAAGATAACACTGATAAAAAAAGTTGTTTTTACACTTTTATTACCGTCACAATTAGTTAATTTCACATACTGACTCTTGATACACGCCAGACTGAAACTGTTATATTTTCTAATATCACTATAATCACTTATTTACTGCACGTTATTAATTCGCGTATTTCACATTTGTAGCTAACTTTATGACGCGAAAGATTTTGTAGAATTGCGCGACGTATAACGCGTGAACGATTCTCTTAAACTGTGCGACGTATAACCTTTGTATGATTCTATTGGACTGAGCGACGTTTACCTCGTGAATTATTCTGTCAAACTGCGCGTTACCCGTCTCTGGCACGGAATTTATACTCCCTCACCCGATATGCCTAAAGATTATAACCGAGCTGCTATTGGTTAATAAAACGCGCCAACATTAGCGTCTATTTTTATATCCAATCAAAATTATGAACACATATGCTCTAGGGAAGAAATTCCCTCCATTTCTACAGAAAAGCGCGCTAATCTGCCTCTTCTAATTAATAAACAACTCACCCCCTCGCTCATTGTTACCCGCTCTTATTGTCAGTTTGAGTGAGGCCGTGTAAACTTATTTCCTAACAATGCTTATAATTAACAAACATCTCAAATCAATGTCATACAATAATGCTTATTTACACTACAATCACTCTGGCATTTACATTGTTGTGATATAAAATACTGCGTCAAATTCATAGATAAATTATAATGGTATACTTAAACATTCAACTTTTTTATTAAGAAAATTGTTTCACATAGACGAAGACGCCTTGAGCAACGCTGAATACAAATATGTATCTTGCATACAAGGCAAATTATATTACATTGTATGCAAGAGAAACCAATAATTAATTATCGAGCCAATATAAAGAGTCAACAAGAAGAATTATAAAATTATAAGTAAGTAAAACTGAATTAAAATAACTTTTATTCCACGTTTTATCATTCACATTGCCCGAAAAATAAATTAGTTTTCAGTGAAAATTATTATTCCTATTCTTATTTAAAAACATGTAAAAAACCATGCATAAGAGTAGTTTGCTATTAACTGAGCTATACATATTTTAAATCACTTAAAATACACCGGACAACCCAAGTAAATTGAAATAAAGTTTTAACAAGATTCTAAAGCACAACACTCGTTGTAGAATTAAAATAGTAACTAAGTGGAGTAAATTTTCCGCCAAGAATTATTTTAACTACCAAACCAGGCAGACACGATACTACCAACTGATTTTATCAGTGCGGTAAATTCAAATGGGGCAATTAAAAGTTACAGCATCCGAGCCTACTAGATCATCAGAGAACTACAAATAAACCTACTTCCGATGCAAAATTCGTTTCTTTTTATATTAAAAACTTATCTGGTGAAAAATATAGTTATCAGATTATTCGTTGATGCACCTGCTAGCATAATGTGACGTTTCGGCAAGAAATTGAACTAATGCAATTACAGAGGACATAGTGTATAGAAGGTAGTAGTTCTCCTCAAACCTCGGATTTTGCCTTACACATTTTGCTTGAGTTAGCATCCGTCTAAATCACCACTATCTGTTAAACGGCAGACAACATTCATTTGAAATTTTAGTGTGTATGTTAAAAACTTCAAGATATTTACATTTGACTTTTTTATTTCTGTTGCAGGTAAGAACCACATTACTCTTGCGCGGTGTAAAGGTGAGTTAAAATATATGATACGTATGCGTATTCCTGCGTACGCGCGTGTCTTTAAAGAATCTAATTATTACAATGTTGCTGAAAATGAGAAGTTTACAAGCCAAATCACAAAATTTCTGCTTGAGAACAAACTATATGTACAGTGTTAAAATTTATAGCAAAACTATTGAAAGAGTTGAAAGCACAATATAATAGGAACAAAAAACGTGTCTGTAAATACAGTTTCGCAAACGAGACATTTGCGAGATAAGGAAAATCAGTTTTGTGCAATGTAGCTAGTGAGCCAAAATAGCAACGAATAATGTGTCAATGTGTCCGTGTGCACAACTAATGAAACAATGGCAACTCTTAACGATATTTTTGCAACTCTCTCTCAATTTATTTGCGGATGAATGTTTTCTGAAACTTTGCTTATACGATACATTTTCTATAATGTATATAAGCGTGTACAAAGCATGCAAGATATGAAGTATAAATGTAAATATTCTCCGCACTGTTTCAGAAGGATGTGATGAATAAGTAAGTATACTGTAATCATAACTAGGGCCCGGATTTTAATAAGTCATGTTTTCCCCCTGAACTTCAGGATGAATTTTACAATAATTTATGCACGAATCCAGGTATTGTAACGTAGAAAAATGAATTTTATTGTGCATATAGTCATATTTACACCTTTTTAATAATAGGTCATATTTCGGCAACTCGTATGCTTAAGGACAAAACAATAAAAAATTAAAACGTTGCTCATATGACGTTTCAGGTATTATTGACAGATTTAAACACAACAATTACTACAAAGCTTAACTAATAATGCTTTGCAGTAAACAAGTAGCGTAACGCACTATTGGTTCGCTGACGTAAGACATTGTTGCGCAGGAGTGAATAACAAATTGCAAAGTGCTTTCCAGCGGAATCCTGGATATTCTACAATGTGCAAAATTAGTTACAATCTTTCTGAGAATGCCACATTTGAAGATAATGTATCCAAGTTGGCCTGCAGTGCCTCGCCGCCTACAAATACGCTCCTGTGATATGGAGAGGAGCGTTTCCAGGTACAAAACTCTCAGCAACAACCGTAGATGTTGCAGAAACTGAAGATTCACAGGACGTGTTAACGAATTTGGAATACTTTAAACAAGTGGTGTGAAGCAGTGGTAAAAACGTGGTTTCATTGTATGGATAAATACTATTTACATATGTATATTTATATATACTTTATTGTCACTTCAACTTTAAAGTCATATCGCGACTACTTTAGAATGCAGTGCATGGTTACAATGAAAATAAAATATTTTGAACAGTAACAGTACCTACATACAACATTATATCCTATAGATAGGTGTGTTACACATTGTTATACAATTTGTCGCTTTCATAAAGTTTAAAAGTTCTTTGTTGTGCAGAATTTAGAGCGTCAGGTAGGGTGTTGGGGATGTCGCATCTTTCTCTGTGTTGTACATAGTGACGGCAGGCTGTAACGAGATGATGAACTGTGAGGTTGGATCTGCAGAAGTCGCACACAGGAGGAAGGTCACGGTTGAGATGTTTGTGCGTTATAGAAGTATGTCCAATACGTAGTCGAGTTAATACAACTTGGTCTTTGCGGTTGAAATGATAGTGCTGAAGTTTCGACTCGGAAATGTAGACATCAGGTAACTTGTTTCTAGATGTGTTTTCCATGTTTGTCTCCATTGATTATTGCAAGTTTTTTTGATGAATTTGATGAAGTCCGTGTGTGGGATCTTGATGTCCTGAGGGGGATGTTTGGTGGCTTCTTTGGCTGCCTTATCAGCTGATTCATTTCCCAGAATTCCGACAGGAGACGGAGTCCAGGCGAATGATACTGATTTACCTGAGATTAGTATTTGGTTGTAGGGTTTCTGAAGTTCTTTAACAATATTTTGTGGGTTTGAGGCTTGCTGAAGAGATGTTAAAGCACTCAAGATTCGGAGAATATTATGTAATTATGTAGGTTATTTTTGTAAGTATATGTTCCAATGGGAGTTGAATTGCAAACAATTCACATAAATAGACAGAAAGATAGTTCGGAAGACTATAGTGCATGGTGTAATCAACGAATACCGCTGCGCATCCATTATGATCAAGTCTGGATCCATCAGTGAAGATACGAGTATGTGTTCAATACAGTGTACCCAATTCGTTAAACAGGCGTTTGTAAAAAAAACTATCTAGTGAAGATTTTCCTTGTATAGCCGGTGATGTATCAATAAATGGGCATGCGAGTCTCTCTTTTTTATTTTATTTATGGACGCTCTTTAACTACTATGGTCCTTACCGTCCCATTCTATATTGGGCGTGAAAGATCGGTAATTTTGCTCAGAGGCCGCTTTATCAGGCTTGAGGTTATTTTACGTGCCGTAAATCTAAGACACGGGACCACCGGCTTTACTTCCCTTCCTTAGGAAGCCATGCTAAGAATTTTTACGCTCGAAAAAATCCATCACCCTCTGCCGGATTGCGAGTCTCCATGGTATATAATCTGAATCTATGAAACAAGGGATCATATTCGGCAGAGTAATGCTAAATTCCTTGAGACACGCCGAGAGACGAATTGAAAAATCTGAGGTTTGTGCTGATTCTGTGGCATTTTCGATGTTATTGATGGGAAATATGTAAGAGTGGACTCGCATTCGGGAAGTCCTGGGTTCGATTCCCGGTGGCCGCCCACGCTGACCATGGGTTTTCGTAGTTCTCCCTGGTTGACAAAGGTGAATGCTGGAGTGGTGTATTCTAACACGGCTGTCCTCTCCCCTCCATTTCCTCTCATTTCATTTCCCTTTTATGTTTCAGGTTTACTCCGGAGCTATGGTTTGGTCAGTGTCGGCCATACGGCGCAGAGGTTTGCGCTTTGGAAATGTTTCCGCGGTCCCACTGGAGGGATGTCTCCGAGCGACTGTCCCGTGGCCGGGTGGTCAAGCCTGAAATTGTTAGGAACTCTGCGCGTCTCTGTCCACTTATGCCTGCTTCGATCTGCAAGCATGTGTCTCCTGCGGTTTCCTTACCTCATAGTTCCTCCCGGGGTGTATCCACATAGATACTTTGAGGGTTGCAGTGCTAAGTGTCCTCTCCGTTTACTAGTCCAGTCCAGATAGTTCACATGCCCCTTTCTGCATAATTTACATGACACGAGCTTGCTTACTTCTGAAGTTCTCAGTGTGCGATTGACATAATGACGCTCGCCGTAGCTTTTCACACTTGACTCGCAAGCCTGAGCATACCGACTTCTGACTAGCTGCCCCTCTTTTTATAAAGTTACTCATTTTCCAGACTCTTCTTTATTGCAAAATGTTGGATCTCTAGGTCGGCCCTAACAACTGTCGTTTCCAGAACGTTTGAGTTGTTTACCCCTTAGCTTCGTAACCACTCCAAGCTAACAAGACGACCTACAATGCATCTGGTAATACGTTCACCTCCTTGTTAAACCATCACCATCGTCTTCGACTTCAAGGATTGGATCTTTCATTCCTTTTGACTTCAGGTTTTTTCTCATCTCCTCCATTATCAGCTACTTAACTTTCTCGATCAATAATCCTTGATATACGCCTCGCATAAAAGTAGTACTTTCGAGAACGAGAACCTTTCGCAAAAGTGGCACACAATGGGTATTATTCCAACATCCATTGTTCTAGAGAGGGGCCGGCCATTAGCCGAACCCGCGGCAGGTAGATGGGCCGGAAGAAGCTCGCACCGCCAGTCCGTAGGAATCCCCTTCTGGTTCGTGATTGAGTACCTAAACTGTATTCACTCTTAGGTTGATCCGCACCAAAACAAAACCCAGGTGACTAGTGCACCGTTGTATTGTATCCTTTCGCCATTCGCTGCAGTCATATTTTCACGACCATGTGACAGAGTACAGCAAAGAGAAATTGGTCCGACAACTTAAACGATGACTAGCATAGTCTGTTATGGTTGAAGGTGATAAGATTGATAGTTGTAACAAAATAAATGTTTACACATATAATAATAGTTAATTCTAAAAGAAACAAGCGAAAAAGAAAGTAACAGGAATGTGATATCTTACATTTATTCGCTCTCTGGAAGCGGCACTTTTATCAACTGCCAGCGGCTCATTTTTAAAAAGAAATTGTATATTGTTACGTGAATTACATTCTTGTCCCATTCTTGCATCGCGTATTTCTATCGCTGTCTGTTTTTCCCGTTCGATTTTTCTTAAACGAGCACTGTTTATACTTTTACTCGAAACACTGGTGAACTCGGAAGCTAATTTTACCATTTCTTTCACGGGAAGTGTTAGATATTTCTCACATAACTTTCAATAAACTTCCAACCCTATTGTTTTTTCACCACTAGTCAATGGTTTGCCCGCTTATGCTTTACGCAAATCGACGAAAATGCAAGAGCAAATCACCATCCGCCATGATACTAAACAGAAACTGCTGGTTTCTGGCTACAAACAATATTCTGAGCATACCCGAATGTCGGGCACATATAAGAATTGCATGTTGGGACTTGTAGCTCTGTTTTAAGGTACAAATTTGCGTTAATTATACTTTTAGGAATTTGTATAGAGTATTATACCATTTAAGGATAAATTCATTCTAAAACTTAGATTATTAGCACGGGAATATTTTCTTGCACGCATTGCTACAGTGTTGTACCACGGTGCACTGGTCGCGTGCGTTTGTTTTGGCACGGATCAACCTCAGAGTGAATGCAGTTTAGTCTTTTATGCTCTAGCATACGGGTAACTTCTCCTACTAGATACAGTATTTGTGTACAATTATCTCAACATGTTAGTTTCCAACATATGTGAATATGCCCTATCTGCGAATAGTTCTATTAGTAGGACAAAATAAAAAAATGGATATAGAGTTACGTTCACCTTTCATATGTAAATGTAATAGTACAGGTATATTGCGATGCAAATCGCAATGGATCATTAGAAATTGGGGAAGGTTTAAAAATACGAGACGAAGTCAAGATTCTCCAATACACTTAACGCATGTGCACTGAATATTATTACTTTCTCTACTACGTATAGTAAGTAGGGGAAGTATTGCATTCCACCCAAAAATTCGATACCGAGATTTCACCGGATATACATGTTTTGAGACCTCCTGAATCCAAAAAAAGCATTTTTGGAAACATATCCGTGTGTGTGTCTGTGTGTGTGTGTGTGTGTGTGTGTGTCTGTGTCTGTGTGTGTGTGTGTGTGTCTGTGAACAGCATAACTCAAAAACGAACAGTCGGATAAACACCAAACTTGGTATTTAGGTTCAGTATCTTCCAGAGATGCGACACAAAGGTTTTCAAGAAAATCCCCCCACCCCAGACTACCCTTTACATGGAAGATTTTTCGAAAATTTTAATTTTCTCAAAAATGGCTCTAACGATTTTGATTAAAATATCATATGTTTAAGATAATGTCATGAGAAATGAAATGTATATCTCGAATTTTATGGGAATGTCTCCAAAAGTATTCTTCATAGTGAACGACTTTTGCATAACTGGTAAACCATAAGAGATAGACAAAATTTTACTACACAAAAAATGTAGATCGCATTAAAATACACAACTTATGTCATACATTTCTTTTGTTGAGTGAACCGTTTTCGAGATATTGCTTGTTATTTCCTTAAATTTTCCAATACTTATACTTCTTCTCAAATTCGTTAATCATTTTTACTTTCTCTACTACGTATAGTAAGTAGGGGAAGTATTGTATTCCACCCAAAATTTCGATACCGAGAATTCACCGGAAATACATGTTTTGAGACTCACTGAGTCCAAAAAAAGCATTTTTGGAAACATGTCCGTGTGTGTGTCTGTCTGTGTGTCTGTCTGCGTGTCTGTGTGTCTGTCTGTGTGTCTGTGTGTCTGTGAACAGCATAACTCAAAAACGAAGGGTCGGATAAACACCAAACTTGGTATTTAGGTTCAGTATCTTCCAGAGACACGAAGGTTTTCAAGAAAATCCCCCCACCCCAGACTACTCTTTACATGGAACATTTTTCGAAAATTTTAATTTTCTCAAAAACGGCTCTAACGATTTTGATTAAAATATCATATGTTTAAGATATTGTCATGATAATTAAAATGTATATCTCGAATTTTCTGGGAATGTCTCCAAAAGTATTGTTCATTATGAACGACTTTTTCATAACTGGTAAACCATAAGAAATAGACAAAAGTTTACTACACAAAAAATCTGATGTATTACACTCACATGACTTTCTCTACTCTTGTACAATCTATTTTTACAAACGCCTATTCTCCAAATGCTTCATGTTAATCGAGATATCGAGATGTCAATCTTATTGGTAATTTTCTTGTACATGCGAGGGGAATATGGTAGCTTTTAAGCGATAGTCAAATATTTTAACGCTGGTTGCTATGCGGCGCATTCCATTCTCTTTGCATGTCTAGGACATAAAAAATCTGATGTGTTACACTCACATGACTTTCCCTACTCTTGTACAATCTATTTTTACAAACGCCTATTCTCCATATGCTTCATATTAATCGAGATATCGAGATGTCAATCTTATTTGTAATTTTCTTGTAGATGCAAGGGGAATATGGTAGCTTTTAAGCGATAGTCAAATATTTTATCGCTGGTTGCTATGTGGTGCATTCCATTCTCTTTGCATGTCCAGGACATAAAAAAATGAATAACGAATTTGAGAAAAAGTACAAGTATTGGAAAATTTAAGGAAATAACAAGCAATATCTCGAAAACGGTTCACTCAACAAAAAAACTGTATATGATATAAATTGTGTATTTTAAAGCGATCTACATTTTTTGTGTAGTAAAATTTTGTCTATCTCTTATGGTTTACCAGTTATGCAAAAGTCGTTCATAATGAAGAAAATACTTTTGAAGACATTCCCAGAAATTTCGAGATATACATTTCATTTCTCATGACATTATCGTAAACATATGATATTTTCATCAAAATCGTTAGAGCCATTTTTGAGAAAATTAAAACTTTCGAAAAATGTTCCATGTAAATGGTCGTCTGGGGTGGGGGGATTTTCTTGAAAATCTTCGTGTCGCATCTCTGGAAGATACTGAACGTAAATACCAAGTTTGGTGTTTATCCGACTGTTAGTTTTTGAGTTATGCTGTTCACAGACACACAGACACACACACAGACACAGACACACACACAGACACACACACGGACATGTTTCCAAAAATGTTTTTTTTGGATTCAGGAGGTCTCAAAACATGTATTTCCGGTGAAATCTCGGTATCGAATTTTTGGGTGGAATGCAATACTTCCCCTACTTACTATACGTAGTAGAGAAAGTAAAAATGTAGATCGCGTTAAAATACACAATTTATGTCATATACATTTCTTTTGTTGAGTGAACCGTTTGCGAGATATTGCTTGTTATTCCCTTAAATTTTCCAATACTTATACTTTTTCTCAAATTCGTTATTCATTTTATTATGTCTTGGACATGCAAAGAGAATGGAATGCGCCACATAGCAACCAGCGTTAAAATATTTGACTACCGCTTAAAACCTACCATATTCCCCTTGCATCTACAAGAAAATTATCAATAAGATTGACATCTCGATATCTCCATTAACATGAAGCATATGGAGAATAAGCGTTTGTAAAAATAGTTTGTACAAGAGTAGAGAAAGTCATGTGAGTGTAACACATCAGATTTTTTTTAATAATAGTGAATAATAGAAATGGTATTTGCACCAAGATAAAGTTAATTATTTAACAGCTGTACCGGTACCGGTAGCAAGGTCACCAGCATTAACCTTGCTGACAAAGTGGCGATCATCATGCTTGGTGGTTTATATTAAAAAGTCTAATCTATTACATTCTCTTTCTCACCCTCTATCGCTTATTAGCGGGTATACAAATTATAGAAGGTTTACTTTCCTATCTACTTCATTTTAATGGCGAATAGCCTTTCCGGAATTAGCTACACTACACGTTTCGTTAGAGATACAAAGAGAAAATGATACCGATGATAAGAAAAATGCAACAAAGTTTTTAACCAAAAGTAGGTTCTTACTACCGGCACACAGAATTAATATCAGCCAATTCTGAGGAAGGTAATCTTTTTCTGATTTCATTGTTAGCAAAACTAAAAATACCACGAATTCTGGGAGCGTGATAAGGAATGCTGCATTCTTCTAGTTCTGAAGAATTGTGTTAGGGAAATGTCAGAAATGAATGACTTAAGGAGTAATGTTTGCGCAATAGCGATATTCCAACCTTGATTGGTGTTACATCTATTTGTTTTACAGGGAAGATGGCCAGAACCTGGATTCCAGATAATGATTATATGCGGCATACTTTGCATCTGAGAAAGAAAATTCCGTGGAACTGAGGGTTTTTCTTATGATCTTGGTATTGGCAATAATTTCTTACTAAACGGTAAATATAGATAAATGTAATAATAATCTGAACAGGGTGTTGCCAAAATATTAAGTTTGATATTTTTCTTTGGGAATGATATTAAGTGTGCAAGAATAGAGATTCTCACCGAGGCGGCCCGGGTCCAATCCCAGGGACCAGCATGTGGGATTTGTGGTGGACAAAGCGGTGTCTGAGCGGGTTTACTCCGGGTTCTCCGGTTTCCCCCGCCATTCATTCCACCAACTGCTCAATCACCACCTTTCCTTTCATCCATTTCACCATCATTTCGTTTCATCTACTTCCTTCCTCCCATACCAGGCATCGGGCTGATCACCCATCCTGGATATTCTGTCCATGAGTGTCTGCTCCTCGACGGGCCTCTGACCCCAGGCATCCGTCTGTAAGTACTGGGGGTTGTAAGTCCTACATAAGAGGAGGTTAAACAAAGAAAGAAGAAGCAGAAGAATAGAGATTTTCAAGATGGTCTAGTAGTTCCTAAAACAATGATTATGCTGTTCATCAGCCATTTCGGCTTAAACAGCAAGTAGCTTGATGGAGTTTTATAGAAATAAAAACTAACGGAGAACAAAACATAGGCCTAAAATAATAATAATAATAATAATAACAATAATAATAATAACAATAATAATAACAACGTTGGAATTAATATGTGTATGCAGAAATATAGTAGATTTGAATAAAATACAAAAATACAAACATATTAGCGAGTTAATTGTGTTTTACACATTGTAATGCATAACCTATAGTTAATACCTGTAATTTAGAATAGCGTTGTTCATCTCTGCAAACCTCAGTATTCCAGTTTGGGTGGACTTCTTTTTTGGGGGGTTTACATTATATAGGGTATACAACGGATGGGACCTCCGTGAGATCTATTGCGGCTACCAAGGGATGAAGTAAAGTAACCACAGGAGTCTATAGGTCACAGGTAGACAGGCCACAGAGACACACGGAAGCCCCTAACAGTTCTTAGCCCGAAGACCTGTCCCACTACTGGAACTACCCAGAAGGCGGGATGAACGACCCGTTAAAACAAGCAGCATTCTACTGTCCACGTGGAATACTCTTTCTTTGGAGCAAGCTTCCGAGCCATCTGTCCGGCTCCGCCTAACGCCAGAAACCTAGAAGCAGACCTGGAACTTGAAAAGGAAATGGAATGAAAAGGAAATGTTGGAAAGGAGATTGTGGTAAATGAGCTACTATCCAGTATTCGCCTACCCACCAGGGAAAACCACGAAAAATACAGGTCAGATTGGGCGGTCGACAGTAATCGAACCCGAGATCTCCCGAATGCGAGTCGTACACATTACCGCGGGGCCATCTCGCTCGGTGTTTTTAAACAGAAAAACCTTTCCATTTTCTTAATCTGACATTCCAATGCCTCGTATTCTGTAACTGAAACTACAGAAACACTTTATTAGAGTGAAAAATAAATATTAAATCTCAACATGGCACACGTGGTTGTGTCTGAAGTTCTAGCCTTAACATTCCATACTGTTTCTATGCAATCGCGAGAAATAACTGAATGTTGACAGGGCTTTAAAGAATGCCCAAGTAATAAACAATTCGAACCATTAATAAAGGATATCTCAGAAATGTATTATGTAACAAAAAAACTTATTTGAAATAAATTGTGTGTATTAGAGAGATGTACATTTTTTCGTGAAGTATGTTTACGTCTATCCCTTAACGTTTGTTATGCAAGATTATACAAAATTCCTTCTGAATGAGGAAGACTTAATAGACTATTCCCAGAAAATTCAAGATATACATTTTATATGACATGTAAATGTCTATATATGGTATTTCAATCAAAGTAATTAAAGGAATTTTTTTAGAAAATAAAAAATTTCAAAAACAGTTCCATGAAAATAGTAGCTTGAGGTGGGAGATTTTCTTGAAAATCGTCGTGTCGCATCTTCGAAAAGTACTAAACCTAAATACTAAGTTTGGTATTTATCCGACTTTTCGTTTTTTGAGTTATGCTATTTACAGACACACACACATAGGCTTCTCTAAAAAACAATTTCAGGGACCTCAAAACATGTATTCCCGGTGAAATTTCGGTATCGAATTTTTGCGTGGAATGCAATACCTTCTCTACGTACGTGGTACACAGCAGAGAAGGTAAACAGAATCATATTTTTACACCCAGTGGTTCGAATTTTATGTCTTATTAATTTATAGTTACTTTTCTTGATGCTTAAACGCAGACTTATTGTTATAGTTATGCTTATAATACTAATAAATTGTTTTTAATGTTAAAGCTTTTTATGGACCAAAATGTGGTTTTCGCAAAATAACGCCCGCTCCGAGATACGTTGCAAATTGCTAAAAGTAGTATTCAAGCTCCTAGTTCAAGAAACATTCTTTCACACGAAAGCTATGCATTGTTTGAAACTTCCTTTAACAGCCAAAACAGTATCTCGGATATAGAATGTCAGGTAGATAGAAGTCTATGACCGCAACTGCCTCCGGTTTGAAGCAATTAATGTTTGCACAAAATAACGAAAACAAAAAACTGATGTGTTGCACTTACATGACATCCTCTACTCGTTATTATCTAAGCTATTCTTACAGACGCTTATTCTTTTATCTACTTCATGATAATCGAGATAAACTTTTGCAGAAATTCTCTTTTATTTCATTTCCTTGTAGGTACAAGGGGAATGAAGGAATACAATAAGTTTTAAGCGATAGTAAAATCTTTAAGTACAAATCGCTATATGACGGCTTTAAAATTTCCTTCTCTTTCCAAAACCAAGAGAGGAAAAAAAAATCTGATGTGTTACACTTACATGACTTTCTCTACTCTTGTACAAACTATTTTTACAAACTCTTATTCTCCATCTATTTCATATTAATCGAGATAAACATTTGCAGAAACGATCTTTTGACATGCAAAGAGAATTACATTTTATACATAGCGACCAGTTCTAAACATATTTGACTATCGCTTAAGGCGTACTATGTTCCCCTTGTTTTGTATTTGCAAGGGCAATATAGAAATACAGTAGCCTTTAAGCATAGACATATCTCCCATTTGAGAAAATAAGTATTGAAAAATTTAAGGGAATAACAAGCAATATCTCGAAAATGGTTTACTCAACAAAAAAAATGTATGAGATATAAATTGTTTATTTTAATGCGATCTACACTTTTTGTGTAGTAAAATATTATCTATCTCTTATGGTTTACCAGTTATGCAAAAGTCATTCACAATGAAGAATAATTTTGGAGACATTCCCAGAAAATTCAAGATATATATTTTATTTGTCATGAAAATATCTTAAACGTATGATATTTTAATCAAAATCGTTAGAGCCATTTTTGAAAAAATTAAAATTTTCGAAAAATATTCCATGTAAAGGGTAATCTGGGGTGGGGGAATTTTCTTGAAAACCTTCGTGTAGCATTTCTGGAAGATACTGAACCTAAATACCAAGTTTAGTGTTTATCCGACTGTTCGTTTCTGAGTTATGCTGTTCACAGACACACACACGGACATGTTTCCAAAAATGCTTTTTTACTTTCTCTACTACGTATAGAAGTAGGGGAAGTATTGTGTTCCACCCAAAATTTCGATACCGAGATTTCACCGGAAATACATGTTTTGAGACTCACTGAATCCAAAAAAAGCATTTTTGGAAACATGTCCGTGTGTGTGTCTGTGTGTGTGTGTGTGTGTGTCTGTGTGTGTGTCTGTGTGTGTGTGTGTCTGTGAACAGCATAACTCAAAAACTAACAGTCGGATAAACACCAAACTTGGTATTTACGTTCAGTATCTTCCAGAGATGCGACACGAAGATTTTCAAGAAAATCCCCCCACCCCAGACTACCCTTTACATGGAACATTTTTCGAAAATTTTAATTTTCTCAAAAATGGCTCTAACGATTTTGATGAAAATATCATATGTTTAAGATAATGTTATGAGAAATGAAATGTATATCTCGAATTTTCTGGGAATGTCTCCAAAAGTATTCTTCATTATGAACGACTTTTGCATAACTGGTAAACCATAAGAGATAGACAAAATTTTACTACACAAAAAATGTAGATCGCGTTAAAATACACAACTTATATCATATACATTTTTTTTGTTGAGTGAACCGTTTTCAAGATATTGCTTGTTATTTCCTTAAATTTTCCAATACTTGTACTTTTTCTCAAATTCGTTATTCATTTTTTTATGTCCTGGACAGGCAAAGCGAATGGAATGCGCCACATAGCAACCAGCGATAAAATATTTGACTATCGCTTAAAAGCTACCATATTCCCCTTGCATCTACAAGAAAATTGCAATAAGATTGACATCTCGATATCTCCATTAACATGAAGCATATGGAGAATAAGCGTTTGTAAAAATAGTTTGTACAAGAGTAGAGAAAGTCATGTGAGTGTAACACATCAGATTTTTTTTATGTCCTGGACATGCAAAGAGAATGGAATGCGCCACATAGCAACCAGCGATAAAATATTTGACTATCGCTTAAAAGCTACCATATTCCCCTTGCATCTACAAGAAAATTACAAATAAGATTGACATCTCGATATCTCGATTAATATGAAGCATATGGAGAATAGGCGTTTGTAAAATTAGATTGTACAAGAGTAGAGAAAGTCATGTGAGTGTAACACATCAGATTTTTTTTTATTTAGGGGGTCTCAAAACATATATTTCCGGTGAAATCTCTATATCAAATTTTTGGGTGGAATACAATACTTCCCCTACTTACTATACGTAGTAGAGAAAGTAAAAAACAAAACAAAAAAAAAAACAAAAAGTGATGTGATACATTCACACGACTTTCTTAAAACCTCTGTCTTTATTATTGGGTACACAAGCTATTCTTACTAAAGCTTTCTTTTTGTCTATATAATTTTAATCTAAATAAACCTTTGTTGAAATAGCTACACTACACATTTCGTTATAGATACAAACAGAACAGCGACACTCAATGTTTATGAACTGGATTGCTATATTATACTGACCTTAAAGTTCCATACTATTTCCATGCAATTGCAAGAAACGACTGAGAATCCCTGAAAAAGACTGACACGTATTGAACAATTCGAACCTTTAATAACATATATCTCAAAAATTGTTAAAGTACAAAAATTTTATATGAAATAAATTGTGTGTTTTAAAGAGAATTACATTTTAGGGTGGTATGCTTTCGTCTATCCTTAACGTTTACCAATTATACAAGATTATACAAAATTCCTTCCGAATAAAGAGGACCTACTAGCCTATTCCCAGAAAATTCGAGATACTCATTTTATTTGCCATGTAAATATCTTTCATATATGGTATTTTTATCTAAATCGTTAGAGTAATTTTTTAGAAAATAAAAATTTTCGAAAAATGTTCTATGTAAAGGGTAATTTGGGGTGGGGGATTTTCTAAAAATATTCGTATCGCATCTTTGGGATATATTGACCCTAAATACCAAGTTTGGTATTTCTCCGACTTTTAGTTTTTTAGTTATTTTCTAAAAGTGCTTGTTTTGTGATCAGATGGGCCTCAAACATATTTCCGGTGAAATCTCGACATCGAATTTTTCGGTGGAATATACTACTTCCTCTACTTACTTTACATAGTAGAGAAAGTAAAAAAGCAATTTTAGAAGAAGTGTGTGTGCGTGTGTGTGTATTTTGTGTGTGTGTGTGAATGTGAACAGCATAACTCAAAAACGAAATGTCGGATAGACACCAAACTTAGTATTTAAGTTAGTAGCTTGCAAAGATGCGACACAAAGCTTTTCAGTAAAGTACTCCCGCTCCAAATACCCTTTACATGGAAGATTTTATTTTCTGAAAAAATGGCCCTAATGATTTTTATTAAAATACCATATATTAAAATGTCTAACGTGACAAACAATATGTATATCTTGAATTTTCTGGTAATACCTTTGAGGTTCTCTTTATTCGGAAGGAATTTTGTATAATTTTGTATAACTGGTAAACGTTACGCAATAGTCGAAAACGTAGTACACAATAAATGTATAACTTTTCAAAACACAAATTTATTTTTGTGGAATCAGCCATTTTCGAGATAGTAGTTACCAATGGTTAGAATTGTTCAATATTAGCCATTCTTTTAAAGTCCTGTTGATTTTCAGTTGTTTCCCGCGATGTCATGAAAAGAGTATAGAACTGGAGCGTCCAGTTCTGAAATATTTGCCGGCTCTCGTAGCCGTGGTCGCTGGAGTGGTCGCTCCGGCGCTCCATCAAGCCGAGGGTCGCGGGATCGAGTCCCGCCACGGGCATGGGTGTTTGGACATGTGTTGCGGAAATAAGCGGTATGAAAACAGTAAAAAAAACAGGAAGATAAACTGGGTACAACAAGGGAACTTTAAAAAAAAATGACTATCGCTGTTCCCTTTGTATGTATAACGAAATGTGCAATGCAGCTGTTTCCGAAAATTATGTAGTTAGGAAAAACTTTCGTGAGAATAATTTGTGTACTCACTAATAAACGATGGAGGGTAGAGAAAGTTATGGGAAGTTCATCAGATTCTTTTGTACAAATATTCAACCAAATGTGACGTATGTCAGAAATATTTTTATGTCAAACTCTTGTCATGTAACAGTTCGCCTAAAAGTGGGAAGCTTTAAGGATTGTCTCATCTAAACCACCCTGTACCGATGTAATCAAATTAGATTTGTCGTGAAGATTTCTTTAAACTCTTGTATGTAAAGCTTCAGCTCTGTACTTACGGCGGTTTGCCTAAATGTAGTAAATTTTTAGATAAATTAACCTAATTTTGTTTTACAGATTTCAATCAATCCTGGATTTGTCAACAAACACTCTTAAAACCTCCAGAAATATAAAATTTAATCCTTTACGTGCAGAATTTCTGATTTGTTTCGTATACGCAGTAGCAAATGTGATTTGGACGTTTGCTCATTGGTCTGGTGTTATAAAATTCTATATTCAATCCCCAATAATAATAATAATAATAATAATAATAATAATAATAATAATAATAATGATAGCAGCAAATTGCTTCGGCATCTTTTATAATACTTGGAACCGTTGATGGTATGACAATCTACACAGCTTATATTAGGTTTAAAGAGCAAACATTACGCAATATTTAGGCAGAATATGCGTTGAATGATTTCAGACTAGACTACGTATACGAAAATCTTCCAAGTGGTTGGTAGGTATCGAATCACGGACCTCTAAGCGAATCTCGACATTCGCTAATTGTTAAATAACTGTGTCGCCACCGATTTCTGAAAGTCATGGCTCTGTGACGCTAATGTTATCAGTTACGTTGCTAGGTGTGACCCTAATACTGTGGAGAGACTCTTGTCTGGTCGAGTTAATAGCTCCTCCCACGCTCCACATATCCGTATTATCGATAATTGTTGGCGCCGGTTTTTATCAGTAAGCATCGGCATTCCACATACCTACCGCTTCCTGATAGTAGTTATCACCGGATTCTGCTGGGAGACCGAAAACTGTTGCAAAACTACTCGTTTAGTTTGGCTGACGCCACAACCACACCAAGTAAGTTCAGCCAACATCTTACGCACTACGTATCCCATTTAAAGAGAGGAACCTATTAAAATTATTACAGCAAAAGCACCACATGTGAGAGTGAATTGCACGTAACTATTGTCAATAATGAGCAGCTCTCTGATCCTGATGACATAACATCATTAATTGTGGCATTGCTGGCATGTACATAATCCTTATCATGGATCCCATATTACGAAAAATCTGATGTTACACTCACATGACTTTCTCTACTCCTGTACAAACTATTTTTACAAACGCTTATTCTCCATATGCTTCATGTTAATTGAGATATCGAGATGTCAATCTTATTGCTAATTTTCTTGTAGATGCAAGGAATTGGTAGGCTTTAAGCCATAGTCAAATATTTTAAGAGCTGGTTGCTATGTGGCGCATTCCATTCTCTTTGCATGTCCAGGACATAAAAAAATGAATAACGGATTTCCATTTGGGAAAAAGTATAAGTATTGGAAAATTTAAGGGAATAACAAGCAATATCTCGAAAACGGTTCACGCACAAAAATATTCGAGATATACATTTTATTTCTCATGAAAACATCTTAAACATATGATATTTTAATCAAAATCGTTAGAGCCATTTTTGAGGAAATTAAAATTTTCGAAAAATGTTCTATGTAAAGGGTAATCTGGGGTGGGGGATTTTCTTAGAAACTTTCGTGTCGCATCTCTGGAAGATACTGAATCTAAATACCAAGTTTGGTGTTTAACCGACTGTTTGTTTCTGAGTTATGCTGTTTCCAAAAATGATTTTTTTTTATTCAGGGGGTCTCAAAACATATATTTCCGGTTAAATCTCGGTATCGAACTTTTGGGTAGAATACAATACTTCCCCTACTTAACTATACGCAGTAGAGAAAGTAAAAATGCATATTTGTTGCATCATTTTATGCTATGTTCTGTTTTAGGACATCTCTTTCTATTTTACGTGACTATTTTGTCTTTTTCTTACCCTTTGTGTCTTTACTTAGCTATTTACTTGCATTTCAGACGGATTATATAGAATAGTTATACAACATATAAGACATTTCGCTATTCAACTTAGAAGTAAGACTAAAACTTATATCCTTTACTTGCATAATTACTCCTTTAGTCTGGAAAGGATTGCTTGCGGATGGAGGGGTGGCAATTTTTAAAGAAGCAGGTTACAATTATGAATTCATGTACCGAATTAGGGATGTTATTTCCATTAAGAGAAATCAGAAAATTATTTATAGAGAACGTTAATACACATATATTTAAATAATTAAACTATTGCTTTTTCGAAACTAGCCAAATGCAGTTTCAGCAGAAAAATATGATGTGTTACGTTCACATACATTTCTCTACTACTATCGTTTATAGTGGATATATAAACTATTCTTACGAAGTTTAATTTTTTTCTAGTGCATTTTAATTCAGATAAACTTCTGCAGAAATAGCTGCGCTCCACATCTCTCGGTTTTCATGATAGCACATCCATTTATAGTGCAGAGCTGTATGCCATATACGGAACCATTTTGTATGTGCGACGTCGAAAAATCTCATTTTGAGTGATTTTCTCAGTGCACTTCAGAGCCTTCGTGAGCTGTACAACTAGCACTCTATTGTTCAGCGAATCCAGGATGCGCTCCATGTTTTATACGCTTCTGGGTATGCCTGGATACCCGGTTACGTTGGCTTGCCAGGCATTGAACTTGCGGATTTGGCAGCTAAGGTGGCCACCACAGAACCCTGTGTTACACTATCTCGAGTAATGTCGGAAGACTTTAGAGTTATTGTGCGGAGAGCAGTGCTGTCGTGCTGGCGCGAGGAATGGTTAGCTCTCAGCGGAATTAAGCTTAGAGTAGTGAAGCACATTCCGATAAACAGGGTAACTTCCTCTCGTGTATCGCGTCGTGAGGTGATTTTGGCTCGGTTGCGCATTGGCCACTGCAATTTTACTCATGGTTATCTTTTTAAGCGTGACTCTGCTCCTCTTTGTCCGCTTTGTAGCAACGTCTGTCGTCCACGTGTTGCTGGAGTGTAGCAACATCCTCTAGCACATCCTCGAGACTCTCCGCAACTGCCGGCCAGTCTTGCAGCGGTATTAGCGGATGATAAGCAAGCCGTTGATAGGATTTTTAATTTTGTGTCAAAGGTAAATTTCCAAATGCAGATTTAGTCAAGTTGATATCAGGTGTTTCTACTTTTCGGTTTAGTTTTATATATTCATACTTAGTTTTTTACGTTTGCTTTTATACTTATCTTTATCTCTGGCTATTGCTATGATTTTTATATTCATCTTTATCCCTGGCCTTTGCCATTATATTTTGTACTGACTTTATCTCTGGTCTTTGCCATGATCTGTTATACAAGAGCGCTAATGACCTAGTAGCTGAGCTCCCTTAAACACAAATCATCATCATCATCATCATCATCATCATTGTTCCATAAAATTCCATACTCTTTCCATACAATCGCGAAAAATAACTGAAAATCGACGGGACAAACTATTGAACAAATCGAAACATTAGTAACGATATTTCGGAGATGGCTAATGCCATAAAAAAGGTTGTTTTAAGTAAATTGTATGTTT